>CM077308.1:137251013-142086013 GCA_039655065.1 Glossophaga mutica
TAAGTAGTTCACAGTTGAGATTTGCATGGGCAGCTGCGTAACAGCTATGAAAGACAGTCCAACACAAAGATATGTTTCGTCTGGAGTTAAGCTAAATGCTTTGCTCACTTTCACTAAAATGCCTTAGCTGTTATGTATATGATAGCTGGGACTTATTTGAGCATTACAGGAAAAAAGCAGGAAAAAATCGGCTACGAGAGAGACTATGTAAAAAATGAGTTTGTATGATGAACCATTTTGTTACTGCATCCTAAATATATTCTGAAGGAAGTAAAGCTGTTTCATTTGTGATCTGCTCAGCTTACCTAGTATTTACCTGACCAGTGCCACCAGGCTAAAAGGTATCAGTAATTTCACCCCCATTCTCAGATGTCGTAATCTGTTGTAACTTTTGACTGGGTCGCATCTTGTTGGGGTATAAGGAAAGAAAGATCACAAAGTTCTTGATTTTTAACTTATAAGAATGTTTTCCCATAAAGCTGCCCATTTTCATTCAGCCTTAATGCTCTTTCTCCTGGCTGCTAGAGCCAGAGACTCCTCTCGCATCACAGAGCTGCAGTTCCATGGTGGTGACCTCTAAAATGTAAAGTTCAATAACTGAATGTGTTAGTGATTCGCTATAGGTGTTGTTGGTAAGTGGTGACATACTTTGGTTCATTCTAAAGAAAATTTTCTAATCATATAAACTTGATTTGGGTGAGCATCAGTGAAAAACAGTCACTGCTGGGGTTATTCTTACTTGTCTCCCATTTATGTGAACTTACTTGGTGTTGCATTGCCCAGTACGTAAATGTGTATAGAAGAATCCTAAGGGGGCTCAGGTTGCTATGGTTTTAGCAAATACGAGGAGGTGTGGTTCTGGCAGGCTGAATGTAACCATACTTGGTGGTGGGAGGGATCGTTACCTCTCAGAGAATAACTTTTACTCTTTAAATATATATAGTATGACTCAGGACTGTGTTAATCTCCGTGGACATAGTGAAATAAAAATGATTATTATAATTATTATGATAATATTGCTGACATTGTTTGAGCTCATATTTCATGCCTGATGCTATCCTGTGAGCTTTACAGGGATCTCCACAATATAGGTAGTAATTTTATTATCTGAATTTTTCAGACAAGAAAACTGAAGTTGGGAGAAGGTAAGTTTCTTGAGTAAGATCTTGTATAAGAAGTATTAAGTTCTAGGGATTAATCAAGGAATATGATCTCAGAGTCTTTTGTGATCTTAGCCACCATAATGTAGTGTCCCAACATAAATGTATGTTAGGGTCCTTAACTTAGAAAGTTGTAGAAACCCTCAAGTTTGTTACAGATTGAGACTGTTTTTAGGAATGTGCAATAGACTGTGAGGAACGAGGGATTAAATCATCTGGCCCAGGTACAGCCAGCTGGGTTCAAAAGAGAGCGAAATGAGTGAGAGATCTAGCAGACGAGGAGGATGCGCAGAGTTGAGTAAGAAAATCTTGAGGGATAGCTGTGATTTGGGTAGGCAGGGGCGAGAGAAGGTATTTCAAGTTGGGAGGCACAAGGTAAAAAACATAATTAGAATTCACAAGACATCTGAACCTCCCCCCGCCCCGCCCCAGTGATGGGAATTGGGGTTAGGGGTAGAACCATACCCCCAACCCACCTCATTTCCTCACTTTCACTATCAACAGGCCAGCCTACAATCAGCTCCATGCCCTGCTTTATCTATTGAAAGTCAGTGCCATCATGGACTGAAAAAAGGAAAGGGAGTCTGTATATCTCTAGCAGAGTGTGGAATTCAGCTAAAGAGCTTTTTTGGATATCCTGTAAGAACATGAGAATTTCTGCAGTTAAAGCCTGAGTCCCGCTGAACCTCATTGTCTTTTGTTAGTTCAACGTGGGAGAGGTGATTTTTTGTGTGTATGAAGCTACAGTGGATTGCCTTAATCTAAAATTACTGTTTCAGATTAATGTCTTTAAAGTTTAAATGGTAATGAGTAGTCCATGCACTTTAGAATTCATCTCCCTTCAATTGGTCTTTCAACCACATACATGCAAGGAACACTATGGCAAAAGCAAGTCAGGTGGTCTCCCATGTGACATTTAATTGGTAGCTACTGATTCCATGCCATGAGGATTCTCTCATGCTATTGTCTCTGTAGGGTTTGGATGTATATCACTCCTCTTTATTGATGAGTGTGTCCCACGTCTCTTCCTCAGCCTGTGGCTTGTGTCTGGAGTAGGTGCTGCACTTGTTTTGATGTGTAATTTCTTGTGCTTTATTTCCTTCAGGCAAATAGAGAGTGGAAAGATGCTGGCACAATCAGCCTATAAATCAAAATAGTCCTCATCTGAAGGGCTTTCAGATGGGTCATAGTTTTCTTCCGTGTCTGAATCGCTATTTAGAATGCCCTGCTCTTTCTACCTCTGAAATGAAATTGTGACAAAGTATCATAGATTTTGAGTTAAATCACCTGTTTCAGATAGCTAGCTTTGCAGAATTACCGAAAAGAGAGGAACATGCCCTAGGTCATTCTCACCACATCTCTCTTAACACCAAGCCCTGTAAGCCTTCCTCAACTCTGTTGGGCTTTCCTCCCCCTAGCACATTGCTTGTATAAAACCTTAATTATGGTTTCATTTATGACTCATAACATTTTATATTTTAAGTCTAGTATGTAAATCCCCATAGGATGGCTAGTCTTGGGGGAAATACTCATAACAACTTCTCTGAAATCATAGAAGAAACATTGTAGTGTTAGAATAGGAAGGATCCTGGAAGTCCTTCTCTGAGCCCAATCTTCTCATTCTGGAAGTAGGGAAACAGACCTAGAGAAGTTCATGGACTCACCCAAGAGCAGTGAAGGGGTAACAGGATTAGAACACAGAATCCTATCAGATAAAATATGTTTGAATGGCTGGATCTCTTTCATTGGAGACAGTGGCACTCAGGGCACAGCAATAGCGATGGCCCACCACTACTGTGCATTCTCATGCTCACTCTTAAAAGATTAAAGTAAAAAAGAAGTCGAGTAATAATTAGAGGATTTAGGACCTTATATACATGACTATTTGGAATGAGACTTGGCTTACATGTAGAGCAACCAACCCTCATTATGAATATTATTTTCTTAGTGATTATCAAATTTCAAAATAAAATAAAATTAGTTCAACAAAATCTAACCTGCATTTCATACATTATACTTTGTTTAAAATGAGAGGAAACTTTGAATGGCTAGGAATGTATACTGGGGGATCAAAGTAGTTTTTTTAAAACTTTTATTTTTATTATACATAAATCAAAAAAGCTTTGCAGACACTTTTGAGCTCACTGAAAATTACTTTCAAAGGATATAAATTTGAGAAACATTAAAGGAACAATTATAAATAATAAATTACCATTATGTACAGCCCACATCTATAAAATTTCTAGAGGACAATAGGCCTTTAAACAATATGCTTTTTCTATCTGATTTGTAGCAATACAAATGCAATACTAATCATGCTCTGGCAAGAAACACTTGTTTATATTTTAATTGCATTTTTGATGGCATTGAGTAAAAGCTAAAATGTACGTTGCTCAAGAATTATTGATCATTTGAATTTGATTTAATTTTTTCCAACAAGCAGTTTGGAGTGAGCGCTCCACCAGGAGAGAGAGGTGCGTGGCCAGTGCTGCAGAAAGATAAATGCTGGCGTCGAGGGAGATGCCTGGAATCTGTTGGAGCGCATGTGCTGCCCTGCCCATTCACCTTAGACGACTGTAACATCACTGCTCTGTGTAAAAGTATCAGAGCTGGTTTCTAAGATGCTCATTACAGATATATTTTTTTACATTTTCAAAGATAGATGAAGTCTCACTAGTATGTATTCCTTTCCCAGTATTTAACCATGGAGACTCAGTGCTCTTAGGAAATGACTTGCAAAGGTGGGTCGTGCAGCTCCCTCATTAATCTTGCCTTAGAATCTCTTGCTGTATGCATTTCTTTGTGCTTCCAAAATGCTCTGAAACACCTATTTCCCTCCTGCAGAGTGAAGATTATTTAACATAGTTTGTTGGGAGGGAAACGAAATTGAAGAGGTGTGAAAGAATTGCATTCACTAAAACAACCTAGACCCCTTCATTTGAAGTTTGTTTTTAGCCGCATGTACCTGATGGCGTTGTTTGAGCAGAGGCCTACCTGTGTGAGGCAATTTTGAATGATGCTACTAAATATTGCTGGGGATGAGCCTAAGGAAGGATTCCAGAAAAAAAGAAGGAGAAGAAGAAAGTGAAGTGCTAGGGGGAATTAAATCCCTACTGAAAATTTCATCAATCTAATTAGATCAGCTCAGGCTTTAATTACACTGAGAAACTTTTAGCACTAAAAATTTGGAAGACGCTATGAGGCAGATGAGGTTCAGAAAATATCCTCTTATATAAGCATTTCTCCTACTGTGAAAAAATAGTTGCTTGCCACACGCTGTCAGCGTGGTCTCCTCTGCCTTGTGCAGCGGTAACACTCTGCTTTCCACACGGTACCAGCATTAGCTCTGGGAAAGCTAATGGACTTCATGCAAACACCCCTTAGTATCTGTCTTTCTTCTTTTGGACAAAAGAGAACTTCAGCAAACTGTGAAGCCTTCTCACTTTACCTACCTCTTCTGTGATAGAATGGCTCAGCAAATGGGGTCCTCAAGTTTCCTTCTCTGTTCTTATTCCCCTCATTGTTCAGACAGGAGTAGAGTCTCTGCCATTTCTTTGTAAGAACAAACACCAAAGGTGGAATTTGCACATTAAGTTATTTCTCCAGGAACTGTGGAGTGTAAGGAGATGTTCACTGAGGCCCATGAATCATGAAACATGGGAGGAAGGAGGACTTCTCTCATTGGGGGATCTCTTGGTCTAGGCTGCAAAGTCAAGATTAAATCCATTTCTCGCCAGATTTTCATTTCCTCCACTCTTTCTCTTTGGGATTCCTGATGCCTAGAGATACTTTTTGCCTTTCATCTCTTACAATGTTGTCACTGTCTATATGTTGGTAGGTAGCATTTTACAGTTTGTTTATGTTGACCTTTCTGCAGGCTTCATTTGCTCTTTGGGAAAGAGACTTGCTTTATGCGTTCCCATCTCACTTCTTCCTAGACATTTTCCATGCAGATCCATATATTTTTACTCATCGCTTTATTGTGTAACTAGGGGTAATACTATCTTAATGTTTGGTAGAATGTCTCACTTGCACTAACCATTTTAAGACTGGTTTTGTTAATGCCCCACAAAATGAATAGGCTGAAAAACAGACAGACACAACCACAAAAGAATTCCCCTGGTACAAGGACTCACGCACTGGCTCTGGGCTGTCCTCCTAGAGGCAAGGTCTTGGCTTAGTGACTCATAAGAGAGCCTGGTTTAGACCAGCTGGAGAGGAAAGAAATTGGCCTGTAGTGTTTTGAGCAGTTCAGCTCTAGGAAAAAAATTTCTTCCATCGAATTTAAAGCACAGAAAATGGCAGTTTTTTTTTTTTTTAAATACTCTAACGAGAAAGCAAGCTGGAGTTTGTGGCAATTGAAAAATTCTCATGTGCCACTAACCTGGTTTATAATAGGTCCTGCCTGTTTTCTTTAGAATCTTGAAAATACTGAAATATTTTTCAGGTCTTCTGATGTAATAAAGTGTCAGCACCAAAATGCAAGGAGAGCTCAATGACCTTTCCCTTCTTTTATTGGCAGGACAATAGACCACAGATATTTTTAAAGCCATAAATCCTTTTATTTTAATGGTGTCTCCCCAAGAACCCCTGTTAAGTAATTAATAATAATAATAATAATAATAATAATAATTAGTAGTAGTAGTAGTAATAATATCCCCATTGTGTAACTGAGGACCCTGAGATGTCAGCAGAATACATGCCTTTCTCCGAGTGGGGGGACTGGACCCTGGCCTTGGTGTTCCATCCCTGAGTTGAGTACTCCAATAGTCGAGCACACTGCCTGAATCAGTTCATCCAAATAAACTACAATGGCACAAACTCTGTGGTACCTAATCATGCCTATGGTACACTAGGCACTACACAAAGGGATATTAAAAGTCAGAGCTATTGCTGAAAGAATAAGGGAGTTGGTATATTCCAGAGTAGCAATAATTATATATTAAGCATTTTCTATTTCTCATAATATCTACAACATCCAGTGAGTTACCTAATAAACATGTGCCTAAGATCATCAGCAACTGAGCAAAGTTAACAATTTAGTTTAAAAAATAAATTAATGGAACCGTGCGAAATAATTTGATATCTGATATTTCAAACATAGCAACAGGGGAGTCAGAAAAAAACAGTGTGTGTGTATGTATATGTGTGTGTGGACTTGTAGCATTTTATTTTCAGTAGTGCTTTTATTAACCCTATACATAGAGGGGTATACTATCACTTTTTCAGTGCTTTGTATATTCAAAAGTAATACTCCAAGCATGACAATAGATAAACATTACTGCTATTGCTTTTTAACAAATGAGAATGTGGAGATAGAAGGTAACTGACTATGTAACTGACCTAAGGGAAAACAATTAGTAAGTGACAGAGCCAAGATCCAACCTGAATAACCTGACCTTTAACTGGCAACTAATAATCCTTGCCTTTAACTGCTCCTCTTTTTTGATTTCTCTATTCATAATGTAGTCTTGTTTCTCTTTCCTTGTTCCCAGTACTTTTATAAAGTAAAATTATATGAAATGAACTTTATTAGAAACTTGAGAGGAAAGATAGAGAAAAAAGGCAGCCTCGATTGCTAGGATGTCGGAAAAGAGAAGGTCTACAGTGAAGGGGAAAAAGCAGGAGCTATTTTGATTAGTAAGAGCTACTAGGTGACCAGTTATATATAAACTTCTACTAGCTTTTTTTTTTTTTTTTTTTTTTGCCGGTGTTCAAACTGGTATGGAGATGTTACCTCTGTAGTTCTCTTCTCTACTCTAGCAAGCAGTCTGCATACACTTCCTCCTTTAAAGGCATAAATAAGATAATAATTCTTATCCTCAATTTCTGTAGTCTGTAGTCAGCCATATGAACAGGAATGCACACAAAACACATTGGGAAGAAGTGCTTTCTAGATTTCTCTACAGTGTCGGCTTCATACATTACTAAGGCTAAGTTTGCTCTGTGTATTGTAGCCTCAGGGGCAAGGGAAATAATCAGTTGGGACAGAAACTAGGCATTTTGTCATACACACTCCTCTTTGAGATTGAGTTCAGGGAGTCCCATCTGCTCAGGTCCCCAAGGAAGTAAAACTCAGCTCTTCAGTGTCTGCAAAGCATCTGGTGAGTCCATGTCTGGAATTCAGCTTTTGGACATAGCCACCTCCCTTTCCAGAGGACCCACAGATTTTTATTTCCCATCATTTCCAGCAGATGCCTCATAGCCTGGAACTATACCAGCAGTTGGCATAATGCATTATATAGCACTTTCATATATCAAGCTACCATAACATGATTTGGTAGGGTGTTCAATGGCATTTTAATTTTGAGGACTTGATGCACTTTATAGTGTATGACATTTTCTAGCCCAGCAGAAAGCAGCAATGAATAATGTCTAAGACTGAACATTTCCTCTTAATTTCATTACCCACTAGAGTATCTGGTTTTAATTGCTCCATTTGCCTGTGCATTAACACTTGCATGTGGGCATTCGATGAGTCGACATTAATCTCTCCCTACGATGTGCTGGGCTCTGTTCTCAACACTGGGGACACATAGGTGTTAGAGAATGCACATAGGAATCTGGAAGGACAGCCTGACAAGGAAACAAAGAATGACAATACACGCTCCTAAAGTAAGGTATAAAGATTGCTCTAGAAATGGAGCAGAAATTATATAATTCTACTAGAGGAAATTAGTAGCACTTTCAAAGAAAATGTGGCAGATTAATCTGAGTTATCTTCTCTGCCTCTCTTTGCTCAGCTCTATAATTGGCATGATATTATAGGGGAATGAAGCAAAATGAATTAGTTCCACTCTCAGAATTGGAAAACGAAAGGAAAGAATAAATGGCATGAAGGATTAGAAAACACATTACAAAGAAAAAGAAAACAAAAAGTCCCATATAAATACTCTGTACAAGTTTGTACTTTACCAAGTTTGAGCCATATTTTAAAAGCCTAAAATCCATCCAAAACAAACTATTTTGAATTTCATCTTAATTTCTATTATGAGATGATATACTCCTGTCTTTAGTTCTTTGGATCAAGTGCTACGTTTGGAGAAAATTATTCCTGTGAATGGTAGCTGGTCGTTATTCAGGAGAATCATCACTACTGAAACATTTAAAACAAATTAATTACTTTAAAATGAAAATACTACTGTTACCATTCAGAAACCTGTGATTTAAACATAAGAAAGTGGGATTCATGTCATTGTTGAGTAAATATTCTGTGCACAGTGGCAGGGATGGCCCTGAGTGTCAGGTTTAGTTCCACATGGGTGACAGGACTCTGCAGCAGGCTCTGTGGGAAGTGCCAGAAGGTGAGATAATTAAGTTAACATAGGGTATCTAATCGAGGTCACGATAAATGATTGTTCTTCAAACATATATACTATTTTCCCTGAGCCTAAGTTTCTAAACATGAATGAAATGGGCATGATGGTAGCTACTTATAGATTGATACTACATTAAATCAGATAAAGTAAATGTCTTTGGGATCACAATGTGCTGTTCAAATCCTGGTTCTTGAGATTTGGTTGTTTTGTGACCTGAGGAAAGTTATTTCATATTTCTGTGTGTTAATTTTCTTCCCACCAAAGGAGTAAGTCAGACCATGTAATCAGTGTAGAGCCTGGTATATGGCAATGTTTTAGTTGTGGTGACCATTAGCTGCAGTCGTAACACAGACAGGGTCTGCTCCATGGGTGCGTGAACTCTATGTGCAGTCACACAGGGCCCCACTCACAGAAGAGCCCTGCTCTCGGGTTCATACCTTCCTGTTGCCATCTTGAAGTTCTTAATTACTTTCGAACAAAGAACCCCTCATTTTCATCTTGCACTGGACCTTATAAAGCATGATGATTGTCTTGATTGCAGATAAATGTGAGGTTTTGCTACCATTATATTATTTTACAAGTTATTTAACTTTCTAAGGGCTTTGTGAGGAAAGTGGGTAAACTTGGAGATCACAAATGATTTGTAACATCATCAAAACCATATCACGCATGTGTAAAGGATGCAGAAGAAATCCTCTGTATGAGCTCTAAGCCCAGTGTGCTTTCCTTGTCTGTTCTCCTAAATTATAATATCCACTAGCCAATGTATCAAAAACTTGTAAAGATGATTGAGAAACAGAACTTTTAGAAAAACATGTGTTATCTTTTTAAAGAGCCAAATTAGAAATAGTCACTCGGTTTTTATAGTTCAAATATAAAAAATTTTATTTGCTTTTTAAGGATGTTATCATTATCATCAGATTTCAATTAACATTATTTTTCAAAATTAATTTCTGAAGCCCTGACCAGTGTGGCTCAGTTGATTGGGCATCATCCCACAAAGCAAAGGGTCGCTGGTTGGATTCCTGGTTGGGCATGTGCCTGGGTTGCTGGTTCGGTCCCCAGTCGGGGCACAAACAAGAGGCAGGTGATCTATGTTTCTCTCTTACATAGATATTTCTCGCCCTCTTTCTCCTGCCCATCCCCTCTATTTAATAAATAAATAAATAAATAAATAAATAAATAAATAAATAAATAAAATATTAAAGACAAACAACAAAAATAACTGCTGTATTTCCTGCCTGTATTCACTACCTGTAGACCAAGTAGAGTCTCATTTGTGAAACTTAAATGTTTGTTTGAAAAAGTAAACCTGCTTTATTCCTTAACATTTTCTTCCCCAAGGTCTCTAGACTGAAAGGTGTCATAACCAATGATTGAAATCCAACCTTTCTTAGCATTACTGTTATTATTTAATAGTTATTTGATTTATTATATATTAATGCAGTTTTTAAAAGTTACTGTAGTTTCTAGGGAGTTAAAAGGAAAGAAAGCCCAGCAACAACTTGTAGCCCACTTAGGGATGTACTAATCAAGGTATAGCCTGTGAACCATCAACATTACCTGGGTGCTTGTTAGATGAAAAACCTCAAGCCCCTTCCCAGATCTACTGAATCACAATATACATTTTAATAAGCTCTCCTGGTGATTTTGTATGCAAATTAAACTCACTGAGCTGGAGCACACCTCAACAACCATATTGTATTGACATCACTGACTATAAGATGCGCAATTATTTTATGAATCACTAAACACTGCCAATTAACTTAGGGTAGAATGCAGGTCAGTTGCAACTCAGATCTGGATTTTAGAAATATTAAAATATGAAACAAAGTACAGTTAAGTAGCTCAGTAGTATTTCTGTGGCTTACAGGCAGACCCTCAGCACCTCAAAGTGCCAAGGACCCGCAGAAACTCTCCCAGGCTTGTCTCCCTCCAGGCCCCTGGATGGGCTCAGCCTTCTTTTCCAGAGATGAGCATCAGGATCTTCTCACCTGAGTGCCTGGAGGGCAGATTAGCCACCAAGACAGCACAACTCAGGCAGAGCCAAATCCTCTGACAATCCACATGCAGGGGCATCTACCTTCTTGGGATGGTGTGTACTTGCTATCCAAGCATGAAGCTTTTGCTTCTGAAATACATGAAACTAAGCCCACGACCATTAAAGTGAAATGCCTGAATGTTCTAATAACAATTTTAAGCCAGATCCCCTAACCTTTGTTTGATTTTTAGAGTAGTGCTTTTATAGCAAAATTCTTTCCCATGCCAAAATGCTGAAAATCCCCGTGTGCTGGTTTACTTGGCTTCATTATCATTTCTACATTGTAATATTTCCGTGCTGAATTCCGTATATACTCATTTAGCCCATGATTTACAAAGGATTATTTTACTGCTAACTTAGACAGATTTATATGTACTTATTTATATTTTAGCAACTTAGTAATATAATAGGTTATGCCCTAAAGAAAGTAAACTCTTCCTTGGGTATAAATTAGACAGTTGGGGAATTGAGGCGTTAAGGAATCATTTAGGAAAATGCTGCTTCTACAACAAGAATTTTGATAAAGAGCCCCCTAGAGGCAGCTAACAAGTATGGCACCTCTTTAAACTGAAACACACTCGGACTCAAATTTTTTTGGTAATTAAATGAACAAAGAGATGCTTTTAACTGACATAATGGGAAGACCATTAATCCCAAGAAAAGTATGAAGTGTGCACTATATGATATTTATAAAAAGGCAACTCTGTTTGAAACAATGTAGCTGCAGACTTTGTAAGAGAAGAAAGTGGTATCACAGACCCCTCAAAATCTCTTTAGTGTACTAGTATTTTAATGGCATTTTATATTTTCCCCACTATCTTCTCCTAAACTCAAGTTGTAATTAGAACCTATTTATTCTTGAAAATATATTCAAACTATTTTTTATCTTTATTAGATTACAATAACACTGAAAATACCACCACTTACCTCTATCCTCACCACCCAGAAAAATGCAACCTTTCTTCACTTCATACTATTTTACTTATACTTTTAAAAATATTTTATTTATTTATATTTAGAGAGAGGAGAAGGGAGGGTGAAATAGAGGGAGAGAACCATCAATGTGTGGTTGCCTCTCACATGCCCCCTACTGGGGACCTGGTCCACAACCCAGGCATGTTCCCTGACTGGGAATCAAACTGTTGACCCTTTAGTTCACTGGCCAGCACTCAATCCCCTGAACCACACAAGCCAGGACTTACTTGCACTTTTAATAAAGTCTTTTTTTGGAAGCAATAATATTTGAAGTGAGGTACCCAGAAGTGTGGTTTAAGTAATAGAAAAGATTTTTGCATTAATATTAGTTTTTCTTTAAGTAGCACTTATGATCCCTGAGAAACATTTCTAATTTTTTTCATTTATTCACTAAGCCATCACTGAGTAACAACTATGTCTCAAGCAGTAAGTAGATGCTGGATTTACAAATAGGGATAATTTGTATTACCTTGGCCAGATTCTGAAGACAGAAGAAAAAAAGAACATAAAAATGAATTTCAAAGCCTTAATTCAACAACAACAAAAATGTATTCAATGGCCACCATGAAATTGGCCTGCACTAAATGCTAAATGAGGATATCAAAAGAATAAATCATGTTACCGAGGAAACAAAGACATAAGCAATTAGTATCCTTATTCTCCTTTTCCACCTCATTGTGTACCTATCTCTGTCATAGCACTTGTTGCTACTATAATTTAAGTGTCCTGGTGTTTGAGAATGGGGCTTTCTCAAGAAGGTAAGCCCTAGCGCCCTAGGACATCTAGTATATGTTGTAGTGCTTGTTACATGTCATCCTTGGGAGAACTGAGAAAATAGTTACTCAGATAAGTTATTTTGTGTTCTGTGGTTCAAATTAGGATGCTGGTTAAAAGAAGCTAGATGATGATTTTCTTGATAGAAGGGATTGTGATTGTTATTTATTTAGTGCTGGAACCTGAGGCGTAGCTGGTGCTCTCTAACTCTTGAGTAGATTTCATTATAATTGCACTCAAGAGAGAAAAATTTTATAACAGAGATGTGTGCTACAATCTAAGGCAACACAGTATATGGGTGGCAGTCAAAAACATCCAGAAAGGCTTTCCCAAGGAGGTATATTTGAGCTTGATGTTGAAAGTAAAGTAGTACATCTCTAAGAGAACCAGAATGTGAGATACAAAGTTGAAAGAGATGACAAGTGGGAGGAAAGGCTTGGTTGTTGGAGAATGCACAATGTCCAGGAGATGTCTGGGGTCAGTCAGTGTGCCTAGGGAGAGGATGGTTGGAGGAGAGGTAAACAGTGATCAAAAATTGGGGGAAATGATGGTGAATATGAATAAAATGACAGGATATGACAGCTGCAATATGTGAAAATTTTGTGCATAAGAATTACCTGCGAGTTTAATAACCAGCAGATTCCTTGTCCCCACAATGTCTGATTTTGCGGTGGACCTGAGTTTTTAACAAACTTTTAAGATGATAAAGAGTTACATGATGTAGAAACTTTAACAAAGGCTACTATTTGTTGTGAGGTGCCAGAGAGATTTCCAGAAAGGTCTGTGATAGGGCCAAGATTTCCTAGGAATAAAGGATCAAAAAACCTAAGCCTCCAGGTGTTAAAAAAAAAATAGAAATAGGTCAAAATAGAGCTCTTAAGGGTTAATCTAGGGCAGAGGAGGAATAGAGGATACTTCAAGGGTAGAATCAACATGCCTTGGTGAGTGTTGGAGAAGATAGAATAAAAAACATCAACATAAGAAAAATCTACACATTTCTATGCAAACGAAGCAATCAAATCAGTTATTGTCTTTCAAAATAGAGTTAAAGGGAATAGGGAGCAAAAGTGGTGGGAAGCACAAAAGAAGGAAGTGGTTTCCTGAAATGCAGCTTTGGTTATCTGGATGCAGGACTCTGCAAGCTGACGAATGCATGCAAGGTGTAACCCAATGCATTTTCCTTAACCCCTATGAGCTCTTGGTTTCTCATCTGCCCAGTAAAGGGATTTAGCTTTGTATACTTTAAGGTCCCTCCCTATAAGATTTAAGTTCTGAGGTAATATTCTTACTGTGGTAGTGGTTGCAAATACAGAAAAGTCATTTTTATATAAACTATCTTAAAGAACTTTCTCAAAAGGTAACCAGCCAAAGAGGTTCTAACATATCACTCTGAGTGACTTAATTATCCCCAGAAATTAAGAATTTTCCAGAGCCACCACTACTTTAATCATCAAAAAACAAGACAATGAAATCCTTCTAAAATGTAGGGGAAAATGTGGCTTTATGACTGGACTCCATTAACAAACAGAAATTAAAGAACGAGGAGTCATGTCTGCTGTTGGTCTTGCAATCACCGAGGCTAACTGTGTCGGTGTGGGAGGGAGTGAGAGCAGTGAAAGAGATGATGCGAAGCAATAGGTACCTCCTCTTACTCTGGATCCTGACAGGCTGTTTTCTTCTTTGCCAGATTCCAGTTTTCCTTTTATTTTATTAAACATAGAAAATATATCTGAAACTTCAGTAATTTCAGGAGGAAGGAAGGATGGGAAGGATGGAGGAAGGAAGGAAAGAAGAAAGAGAGAGGAAGGAGGGAAGGGACAAGAAAAAGGGAAAGAGGGAGAGAGTGTGAAAGAGAGAATTTTTTGATAATCCTCTTTCTTAGTGGGAAAAATAAGGTACAATGGAAAATAAGAGCAACTATAAGAAGGTGATGATTCAAAAAAATTTTAATGATGATTCAAAAAAAATTTGAATCATGAAAAGATCTCTAAAAGTAAACATAATTAAAACTTGAATACAAGGGATGTCTATGGGACTCGAAAGAAAAAATAAAATTGGAGATATGATTTAATCTAGCCTTCAATGGAATGTTCCAGGATACCAAAACCTTGGAAGATATTCAATTTCTCTTTCTTGTTTATAAACCCGAGGTGTTGCAGTTTTTGATTTGGGTCCTGAGATCTCATACCCAACAATAGTGCATTTGTGGTTATCTGTATTTTCAGTGCCACCTACTTGATAGACTTCCCAAGTCTGGATGAAATATTATTGCATTTGTTAAATCTTCACCATTCAGATTTCCAGCCTTTTCCATAAGACTATGAGATTTTTAAGATAAAAGATGGGAACAGTTTTCTTCAGAACAAAGAGACATGTGTCGGCCACATGCTTAGCCATTAGTAGAGCTGGGTAGAGAAATAGGTCTTACGATTCTTGCTCCAGACTTTTTACAGTAGAACTCCCTTCGTCAGCTTCTGTATTGTTACTGATTCCTTCTGTAGCATCATGTAACCAGTGAACTAAGCAGATATCAAAGATGTCATGTCACAGTTGTTTTCTGATTTCTGTTTGACTAACAAATGGGATGTCATTGCCTCAGAGCAAAGAAGGAGCTAAACCTATCTTATGTAGCAGTACGTTTTCCTGGGATTTAGCACACTCTGTCCTGTGATGTGGGTGGCGGACATGACAAACACTCACTACGTTCAAGTGGTGTTCAAATCCTCCAGGTCAACATTATACACACTTCACTAAAGTCCACTTCAAACAGGTGGTAGTGCTCAGTGAAATTATCAGGAAAAAATTTAAAAATATGTAGGGTGAATTTCAAATATCTGACTTTTCTTACCACTCTTCCCACTTTTTTAAGCACTTTCCAGGATGAGTATTTGGGATCTTCTGGAACATCTGACTTTCTTAGAATTGCATCGCCGCAGTCAAAGTTGTGATTTCTGAGAGTTAATTTTATAATCGTTTGAGTTGATTCAAGCCTTTGACATACTAGATTTAGCATTGTGCATCAGGATATTCATTGTTCCAGTAGTATCCTAAAACCTGTTTCTAGCATGCATGTCAAACCTGAAGTCTCACTGTTTGAAGGGCAGACGTAAAAGTTAAATTTCCCAATGCTTAAGCATACTGGATCTTTGCAGCACTCCGATTTAATTTACTTATAACTTCTTTCTGAGGTGGCCCTGTTGTTTCATAACATGAAATATTAACATTAGAAGGAAATATAGTAGTGTATGTAATAGTAGTTAGGAAAAAATCCTTCTGTTCACACAGGTGAGGAAACTAAGGCATGGTGAGATTGACTTCCCGTAAGTGATTTTTTTGGTAAATGTGTCTGTAATAAGTTGAGCATCCTTGGTGCATTTGATATATTCAATGATATCTTCCATTTTAACAAAATAATAATCATGTTGGTAGAATCATTCATAATATTGCCCAGTGTTTCTCCTAGCTGAAATTTTCATTCACAGATAAACTTAGGATGTGAAAAGTCATTTTTCTATTGCTAGTCTTTTAAATGTCAGAATCTTTTTTTTTGTCACTTCTCTCTTTTCTTATTCTTACCAGAGCTTTAATGTCCACATGATTCTACAGGCAGCTCTCAAATTAACCTTGATTTTCTTGTTTGTAATCATCTAACAAAAATGTTTTTTAAGTGGTGATGGAGAAAAGTCACACTTTAGTTATTCCTCTATACACTTAACTTCTAAGTAACGTTGTGAGCTTTTGCACAACCCATAAAATGCATCCTTCACATTTAATACTATTCCTAGGCACAGAAAGCAAATCTTAGCATTTTTTAACTTAGAAGTCCCCCCTCCCCCAGTTTTCAGTCTCCAATCATAGCCAAGTGCTGCAGGTTACACAACATCTATCACTCGAGGGATATAACTATGATTAAGTAATAGAACTCTAATTAAGCAATTACATGATGTGAGTTCTTATCACTTTCAGAAGGAAATAGTTCAGTTTTTTTAAGCTTTCAACAGCATTTGGGATGTGAGCAGTTCTTCTTGCTTCAGGAGTCAGGTGCATCTCTTTTAAATTATTTTTGTTACTAATTTAATCTAAAACTGTCTAGGTGATTTGCAATATTAATTTCTGATAAAGGAGCCAGTCCCCTTTCCTCCATTTGGTTTACAATGGTATCTTCCACTTTCTGATATGCTTTTCTGCTTTCCTTCAATTAGACCTGTAGCTATTGAGATGACTGAAATCCAGCCCACCAGCGGACAAAACAATTATTCACCCTTTCACCCTGTTTAAAATGCATTGAGTTTCCATCCACAACTGGAATTATAATGCATTTTCTAGGTTCTTACAGAAAACATCAAAACATTTCTGATGAGTTCTTTTTCATCAATTGTGACTACTTCAACCCCAATTAGCAGGACAAATTCCCCAATCATGTATTCTCTATTCTGGTGAAGAAATTATTACTCGGTTTCTGAGATGTCGACTCATATGACTTTCAATGAAGCCTATTTGTTCTGAATCACTTCTCTTTCTTACTTCTCCTTATTTTAAAATTCTTCTTTCATGCAATACCTTCCCTGCCCCCACCCCCAGTCTTTGAAAAAGCATTGCCAGGTAGGTTTTTTAAAATACATCATAATTTTTAAAACAAGAATATGTATTGAGTATATTGCACTTAACATTGTGTGAGATATTCACAAACTAACCCTGAAATAGATTACAATCATATTGGGAGATCAGAGTTCAAAAGGTAAACCTACCTATTTATTCCTCCAGTAGTTAGTGACCACTTTCTAAGGTTTATTTTCTTTGAAACTCTGTGGTTTATCAGGTTTTGTAAGGTCTGAATCCTACTTCTTAGTGAGTTTGCAGCCTAAGAACGAGATGGTTTATCATAGGAATTTTGGAGTAATGCAGCCTAGGATTTTATGTTAGTGTGACCTTGGGCAACTGAGTTGCATTCTCTGTTCTATCGTTTCCTCATCACCTAATTTGTAAAGCAGAAATGTACAAGTACCTATCTCACAAGCTATTTGTAAGAATTAAATGAGATAGTTAATGTACCTTTAAAAAATAGGAGAGTTGGAAGTCAGAGCTGACAGCATGTACATGGCTGGTGCAAGCAGATTAGTGCTAATTATTGTCTGTGATTTTTTTTTTTTTCTTTTTAAGGAGATGGCTAGGAAAGCTAAGCCACTTTCCTGTGGTTTCATTCTGTTAATAGGTTGTACAAAGATTCAAACCAGTTCAGGATGACTCTGAAACCTGTTTCAGGGCAGTGGCAGGAAGAGTTTTGATAACGCCAGGAAAATGTTTGTTTTGGACATTTATTTGTTCACAAATTCACATGGAGCAGGTATTGAAGCTTGGGGGATGGACATACTCATTGGAAACATAAGTGGAGTCACAGGAGACATTGGGGCATTTATTTGTTCCGACAAACATCTGTTGAACCCTGAGCTTCTTGCCCAGTGTGCACTGGCTGGCCCTAGGCAGCAAACAAGGAAACCTGTTTTTGTAGTGCCTAAAAATTCGGCAGAGAGGTTCATCTGCTGCCACAGCATACAGGACACGTGCTTGAAAGAGATTAGAAGCCGCTCACATGGAGGAGATATTGCAGATTTGGAAATCAACATGCCCATCTGGGAAAGTAATGAGGAGAGAGAGGAGAACGGAACCACCAGAACCTGAGAAGGTCCTACATACGGAAATAAAGGCAGGGAGAAAAGACAGGGAAGAGAAGAGGTCAGAGGGAAGGGATATATCCCTGTGTCTGTGGCAGTAACTTCAGGGCAGTTGAGACCACAGGAGGCATCAATTTGAGAGGGAGCCTTAGATCTGGGGTGGGGGAGGGGGAAGAGGTAAATCCTCGCAAGTTGATTCTCAGGCTGCTGCAGCAGATCTGAAAGACCATGCACCTGCTGATACATCAGCCAAAGATTTGGGGGATTGTGCTATGGCTAGAGGGTTATTCTCTTCTGAGATAGCCAGGACAGTGACTCAAATCCAGCCCAGGACCGCACATGTCCCTTCCCAAGGCAGCCCCCTCCATGTGACTTTGCTCATCAAAAAACATGCCCTCGGAAATTCCCCAGAGGCTTTCTAAAGAGCCAGGGAGCAACCGGACAGGATTTTTCTTCCAGCCAGACTAGGGAAATCCCTACCACAATGTCCTGTGTAGGGTGGACCCCTGAAGGCTGCCAAGCCAGATGGGCAGATGGGTCGCTCCTCCCAGGGAGTACCCGAGAAGCTCACCATCTGTTCTTCTGGACGTAAAGCTTTTGCTTTGCATTTTTGACCTGGCTGAGTCCTTTCTTCCAGTAGATGTGGTGAAATTGTTTCAACCTCTACAGCATCCCAGTCCAGGCACAATGGAAGAGAGGAGAGAGTTAAGGATCTGGAGTTAAACACATCTGTATTCCAATCCAGAGTCCAGCATTACTGATAAATTGCACAACCCCTTTGAATGTGAGTTTTTTGTGTAAGGGGAGAGGATAACATAAAGCTGTTTTGACAATTTGAAATGGTGTATATTAACATAGAAATGCATAGAAGATGATCCAAGAAATAGTAAATAGTAGCACTTTTTCATTGCATGGCACATACTATGAGCATCAGTAACAACTATAGTGAATAGTAGGGAAGATCTGAGACAGAACAAGGCTCTGAGAAAAGGTGATGGAGACAGCTCTGAAGATACAAGAAGTTAAGGAAAATGTGAATGGCAAAGAGGTAGAAGCAGTATTTTTTTGTAAGAGGTATCGAGCGGAGCAGAGAGAGAGACTATTGCTGGAAGAAATCAAATGCTGAAGGGAAGTTTCTCTCTCCTGATCATAACTGTGAAATCAAAACAAATGCAACAATCCGTTTTAAACTACATGGGAATAAATATGCATTTGAAATGTTAGTTTTCTTACAGGAAGTCACAAGAATTTTAGGGAGCCATTGAAAGAGAGAAATTGAAAATGCTGAAAGGAAAATAGCTTCTATAGCATGTTGTTTATTCTTATTTTATAGCCTTTGTTTACTTTTGCATTGTTTTGGCATTTTGGCCCTCATTTCTCCATGCCATGGCAGGCTGGAGGAGAACTATTAAGGAGCACAAACAATAACAGCCAGGGAAATTAAAATCGTGTTTGACTTTAAGCCCTCACATGAAAAACTAGCTGAGCTGCCTAGCTCCTCACACCCTCCCTCCCAATGGCAGAATTCCAAGCCTTCTCTGAGGCAGCCTTTCCAGTCTCCCCAGGGCCACCGTGGGTGCTGTTCTTTGATCTGTTGCATTAATCTTACATCTGTCTACTAGGGAGAACTATTCACACTCTAGTCTCAAATGCTGACCCTGGAACCCTTGCTAAGCTATTAATGTTCTTCTAGTTTTCATCTGTGATTAATGCTTGCCTCACTTACAGCAGAGGGTGAGCACTGGGGTGCAGTAGGCTGGGGTGGGCCTCTTTTCTATTCTAGACCATACATCATTATCAAAGAATTTGGAACATGCACCACCCCCTGCAAAAAAAAAAAAAAGTTTGCCCTCAAATAATTTCTTGAAATAATATCTTGAATAAATTTATAAGATACCAAATTCCTTCCTGCTTTCAAAAGTCATAACAAATTTTCTATGATATCAGATCAGAGCCTATGAAAGCATTCCTCTTTCTTGGTTGAATGTCTTGTACTCAGCATATTAGGGTCTCACCATCATTTCCAAAGTTCTCTTTATATTTTATTCCAGATGGCCAGTAGGGCCTCATTAAAATACCCACCTGGTACTTTAATTTCCCTAGCATATCAGAATTGCCAACGTGGATGTGGAAGTTAGACCCCCATTCTGGTGTTTCGTTAGCGTTTCTGTTGGCTTCTTCAGAGCAGAGGTTTTCTCAGTATAGAGCTGTTCCTGGTGCTTGGAGAGTGGCTTGTACAAAGGCACAAAACACAAATCTCTTGCAAAAATGAACAAATGAATTGGATCTAGAGTGTTACAGAGAGGTTGGCCATAAGCAGTATGAGACTCTGTCCTAAGGCTGAGACAAAATGGAAGGAAGAAGGGAGATGACCCCCTGGAGAAAGATGGAGAGAAGGGAATGAGAAAGCCCTCAGGTTTAGTACCTTATTTTTTACTTTTCCCCCAGAATTTAGGTTGTGTTAGACTGAATAGAATCAAAGAAAAAAACATAATTCATTTCCCCAGTTGATTAAGTAGTACACAGCCCATTGCGCTATTTCTATGGGACTTTGGAGAGACATTTCTCAGCCCCTTTTCTCCAACCTCAGCTTTGCATTAGAAGGCTTTACTCTTTGGCTTAATGAATCTTTTTATCACAGCACACATTACCATGTTCAATATAGTTACCAGAGGGCCTGTCTCCATGCCTAATAATCTGGAGCAAATGGCTCCCCCCGGAACTCTCCCACACCGATGCATATAGGTGTTGAAGACTGCTAGACAGTTCTAATGTGTATTTTGACTTTTAGGGCAAAGAAATTTATTAATATATGGGTAAAGTTTCAATTTGCATAGTTATGATCACATGTCCTGATTTATGTCCTTGATATCAAATAGGAAGCAAAAATTAAGAAAATTTAAACATATGTTTATAAATGCAAAGGTATTTAATTAGTTTGGAAATAGCTTTAGATGTGATACATAGTAAATTATATTGTGTCAGATTGCTAATTTTAAAGGAGTCATTATTTATCAATCTGTTTTCTTTTCACAATTTTACCTGTTTTAATTCTCATGGGTGGGTGTGCCAAGTGTTTCATTGTCATACAATTTCAAGTGTATGATAATATTTACTTTAATGTTTCTAACAGATGTTATGTTTCATCTGATAATTTTTCAACAGCATATACATGTTGGATATCCATATTTGCCCTTTAAAATATTTTGTTCATCTCTAAAACATGGCCAAAACACATAGAAGTTACTAAATACATCCAGAGAATTTTGGTTGCTTTTCCTTTTGGCAGCATCGCATAAAATTTCATTGTCCGATTAACCCACAGAATCTGTTCCATTAGAACCATGGACCATAGGTATCAGATCCACCCCTACACCAAAATGTGTTGTATTTGAATTTATTTGATTCATAAAATGTTTTCCTTTCTGCCATCTAAATGTTCTCATTTTAAGAGTTATGGTTTGTTTTAAATTGATGGTATTACTATTAAAGACAAAAGTTAAATGCTGTACCATATTCTTTATATATTTTTTAAAATAGAAGCTATATGGGAGAAAGCTACGTACTTATAAACTTGGGGCCCTTTAAGTTTACCATCCTGGTCTCTACAGCCTAAGCAATGTAGGCTCCATGGGTTCATCTGTGACCCACTTGTCTCTGCAAAAGCACTGAGGTAGAGCTGGGCTGATTGGAATGAAGAAAATGTACTTTAATCACCTTTTGGGTATTCACATAAAAGGAAACATCTTAGCAATGCTACCACAACAGTTATTCACCTAACCACGTTTAAGTTTACAAGATCCACAAGAAACCACATGATGAGAAGCCGCTGGCCCTGTCCAGATGTATGGCACAGACAATCAGATGTGAGAGGATCCCATCTGCAGTGATGAGTGCAGGGCCTCAAGCTTGAGTGTGCTCATGTGTCCTGGCCAGGGGCTCTTTAGGACTGGCAGCCCTTGATCAATACATTGATTTTGATCCATTTGGCAAGGTTGCCTTCCTAAGTGAAGTGCTCCAGGAAACTGCTCTGCTTCTCCTCTTCAGGACAAGCTTCCTGCTGCCAGCATTTTCATCAGAGTTTTGTCCTCTGTACTTGGATGAAAAATGTCCCCCCATGTTCTGTCTCTTAATCCTTCTGTGACCACATGCCCACCACACACAGGTGTCTCTCACACTGAGCATCCTTTTTGCTGAACTAGGTTCCTGTTTAGAAAAAGTGTCAAGAGTCGAGCTCACCATGACAGATGACACATTCCTTATAGGTGGACAGAGTCTATGCTCTGAAGCCTATAGTTCGCCCCACCCTGGTGAATGAGAGAACCCAAGGAAGTGTTCTGGCTCTTTGCTTCCTGAGCTGGGAGCAAGCTGTTTCCAAAGTTACCTCTCCTGATTCCATTACCACCACAAGCTCAGAGAGCTCTGCTGCTCTGTTGCTTTTGGAACTTCTCTTTCTTCTCATAGAGGCTGTCTCAGCTCATGTACTCACCTCCTACATGCAGGAAGAAGCATGACCCACTACTCTCCTTCCTCTGGGATGTGCAGACCACACCAGCTGGCAGTTGATGTGCTGGATTCACAGCTTTCAGTATCATTTGCTCTTGCCCTTGCAAACTCTAGAAGTTGCCTACTGGGGTTTCAAATCTGGCTTTAATGCTTAGTGCTGTGCAGCATAAACAAGTTTCCTTATTCTCTCTTTAAAATAGAGGTAGTAAGAGTAATTTATATTAGCTAGCAGGTAGGACTTATGGTAAGGAGTAAATGAGGTGCTGCATTCAACGTGTTTAGCTCAGTGATTGGCATGGGGTAGGTGATCACTAAACTATAGATGTTTTTCTTATCCCTTCCTTTATTATGTGTTCTTGGAGCTTCACTGCCAGGGGCGGGGTTGGAAAGGATTGCAGGGCCTGCTTAACCAAGGTTGAAATTTGGATCCAGCACAAGAACTGTTTGAGATCCATACAAAGGACTTCAGAAATCTCAGACATGTAGTAATTATGTGGGAATGAAGCTTAATAGCCAAGGGAAGGAAGCCAAGACTGAAGCCTCACTGAAGAGCGCTTGACTTGGATTTAACAGGCAGACGGAGGTGTGTTTGCAGCATCTGCTGAGGGATGAAAAAGATGCGCTCTCCCAGCTAGTGGACTCCCTCTTCTCCAACACAGCATAGAGACCTTGCTGACACCAGCCCCCTTAGGAGGAGCACTGGAATGCAGGGGAGAATCATAACAGCAGGGAAGGAAACTGCAATAAGATTCAGTGAAACATTAAGGGGTAAGGAAATCATAGGCATCATGATAATTAAAACTAGATAGCCCAGAACTTCCCAGGACCTACATTTCTTATGTCATCACCATCTGTGCTGTACCTTCTCCTTTCTGTACATTGTCATCTGTCCTTCCTTAAGGGCCTGACTCAAATGTGTGTGTGTGTGTGTGTGTGTGTGTGTGTGTGTGTGTGTGTATGGTAGAGCCTTGCCTGTCCTATTTATGAAAAGAGGATGACTCCAGACTCTTATACTAAATAGCCTTCCTACCTTATGTACTTATTGTTTTTCTTTTAGTCATTCATCAGATATTTATTATGCACTTACTATATGCAAGAAATCAAGTTCAGAGCCGGGAATAAAATGTGGAGCAAACTTTCACCCCTGACCTCAGAGAGCTGGTTCTGCTCTATGTCTTATCTCCCTACCAGACTGGTAGCTGAACCCCTGGAATGCTGTGGACGGACACTGTCTTTGCTTCTTTCAGCACGTTGATCACTAGCATCTACACATATTTTTCAGCCATTATGTCAAAAGTATTCGCACGAAGCAGAGGCCTCAGTGGAGGGGGCCATGTTTAGTGCAGGACATTCTCGCTTCAGGAGAGGCAGTTAGACTGTTAGGCACAGCGAGACAATGCTGTGAGTGCTCAGAGTGTGCTGAGCTAAGGCTGGTTGTCCAGGGGATGCCATATAATCTCCCATGCTCTGGTTGGTCAGGAACAAAAGTGTTCAGATCCTGGGAATATCTGTGCCTGCTAATGGAATACTCTGGATTGTTTTACAGATAGAATAACATTGCAGAAAATAGTTTATAAATGGTATGATAAAGAACCAGCACTTCATGGAGCTTCTTGAAACAGTGCCTGTTTTGTACAAACACATTTCATGTCCACAATAGCATAAGATGCCATTTTTTAAAAAATAAATGCAAACTTGATAAAATCTCCAGTTGAGAACTTACCTAATAGTTCTTATTGAAAAGTGCATGTAACTGATTTGAAAAAAAAAAAAACTAAGTAAAAATACCTTTGTAATACTCCACATTTACAAGGGGCTTTAAAGTTTACAAAGCATTTTAATTTACTTTACTCTGCTTAATACATGGAGCAACAATGAACCTTACACAGTAATTGGCACGTAAGAGTTGCTTCAGGAATACATTTACTTATTAGTGTGTTCATTCATTGAAATATCGGTGAAGAATCTGTTATATGCCATGTGCTGTGTATGTGACAGTGAATAAAGCTGAGTGGTTTCTGACTTCTTACAGTATTTACAAACTGATGGGTAAGGCACATGCCTAGAGAACCAACAGCAGTGAAATCTCTGTTTTTAGAACAGATATGATTAATTTCTAATGAATGTGAGAACATTAAGGGCTAGAATACATGTAGCCAGCTCAGGATGTCAGTAAGTAGAGGAGAGCAGACTGGAGCGGACCTGTCGTGTCCGATTGAGAGCTCACTTTTTCTGGTCCACGCCAGCAGGAACAGGTGAAGGGGAGCAAGGCAGACAGCAAGCATGCTGGGATTTCAGTTGTGTGTCCCTACCCTGTCACAGCTTTACACACACTACGTACAGTCTACACACTTCCCATGATGGTGTGTGGTTCCACGTGGTGCAGGTGCTTTGTCCTTTCTTAGAGAGACCCAATACCGCAGTTATTATTTGTGTTTAATAATGTGATTTTTATTATTTGATATCAGTCAGCACAGCTGTAATTCTGTCTTTCCATGACACTCATAGTGAGACAGGAGCAGTGTGTGAGAGAGCAGCTTTCTCACTGACAGGGTTTGCCTTTTGTTTTTTGGAAAATAGTGGTTACTGAATTCCGGATGCCATGTCTGAAGTTTCACTCTTGGGGAGATGGTCCTGGACCAGTGCAGCTGGTTTACGGCCTCGGCTGCGATGTGGGAGAGTTCCCTGTGAAGTGCTGCGTGCTGAGTAGGTCTGATTGTAGGGAGTGTGCGTTCAGGTACCATACTATTCGGCACTAAAAAAAAAATCTTACTAGGCTAATCATTATAATTATTTTACTTACATTTATTTTATTTACATTTTGTTTACATATACATTTTAAAATTTTGTTTAATTGAATTTATTTCTTTACCTTTATTTTACATGTATTTATTTTACATGTATTAATATTTATTTATACTGTCATAAATTATTTCTAGCTCACACTTTCCTTTCAGAACTTCTCTCCGTTAGAACAGAAGCAATATATTGGTATCCTTTGCAAGCATAATAATGATATTTATAAATATTTTATTTTTTCAGCATAATCCAAGAACCTAATGTGTATTTTATAAAGCTAATTATCATAAGACTGTTTATATTAAAACAAATGCATTATTAAACACATTTTATTAAATATGTACCTGTACCTCTAAATTCCCGACTTGTCTCCAGCAACTGTTGGGCCATTTGCTTCTCTGTACCACAATCCCTTCCGATTAGGTGAATGGTAGTAAACAGATGTGAGAACTCTCACTTTCACTGCAGTGGAAAGGACTTGAGGTTAAAGCAAAATAATTTTCATTAGGGGCATGCAGGGGAGCTAAGGGGTACTTCTCACATATTTTCTTTGTGAGGAGAACTCTTTTGGTTAGGCTACTACTGCTTCTCTGTACTGATAAGGCTTTGAGCACATATTTACTCATTCATAAAATATTGCATGTTATGGCTATGTGCATATTATGTATCAGACCCTATTTTAGGTTGGAATGCAGGAGTGAACAAAAGGGGAAAATTATGAAACATATACTGTACTGACACAGACACTAAAGGGATTGTAAAAGTATTTGATTCATCTGTGGATGGTATATGTTTTTGAGAAAAATCAAGTAGGATGTTCCTGGGCAAGGAGAGGAGGGTAGCAGTTTCATATAAGATGATCACAGACTTCTATGGTGAGAAGGTTATGTGGGAACCAAAACCTGGAGAAATTGAGAGAGTGACTCCTGTGGCTACATTCTGGGCAGAGGGAAGAATCAGTGCTTTCTGGGGGATGAGCTTATCTGTGATGCTCCAGAAATAGCAAAAAGGCCAGTGTTGCTGGAGCAAAGTAAGTGAGAGGAGATGGATCTAAGAGGTGAGGTAAGGTTAGAGGTCATTTTGAGAAGGAATTTGCCTTCCTGTCTCCAAACAACACAACCATCACCAGCTCATTTTCTGCAGCAGCAAGAAAATCTGTGTGGCTGTGCTCTCAGTGGGTGTTTAGAAATTGTCATCACCTACCAGAATGCCTAGAGGAATGCTGCCAAATATAGCCGAATGACCCCTCTTCGGGGACTGACACTTCCCCACATTACTACTCACCCCTTCAGTGAAAGACGAGTCATAGTAATCAGTAAAATTGTCAGCGTGAATGAATCATCTGAATGAGTACAACGATTCTTTTGACTGATGCTTCATCAACAACCAACTCACACAGTGATTGAGAAAAAAAAACTTTCACTGAATCAGTAGAATTTTCTGTGTGCTTGATACTTTTGATAATTTTGATTATGACTGAAACAAGAATAGCTCCCATTTATAAAGAACACAGACTATGTCAATTACTAGGAAAGTACTTTATATTTATTTTTTTAATTTGAGCTTCACTATAATTTTATTGGGCAGTTTTTTTTTTAATTTGTGGTTATAGAATAACAAAGTTTACCACCTTACACATTTTTGAGTGTAGATTTTACACTGTGATATATAGTCACGTTGTTGTGCAACAGATCCCCCTAACTTTTTCACTTTGCAAAACTGAAACTAGCTATTAAAGAAGTCTATCTCTCTCCCTCCCCTGCCCCTGGTAACCACTATTCTACTTTTGTTTCCAAATTTGACTACTTTGGATACCCCATATAAGGGGAATCATACATTATCTGTCATTTTGTGACTGGCTTATTTCACTTACGGACTTTTTTTTTCCTTTCTAATTTCTGTTTCGTTTTGCTTTTATTTTAAGTTTACATATGAAGAAACTCAAGTTTAGAGAGTTTAATTTGCATAAAACTATTTAGTTACTGAGTAACCCTGAAGACTTGAATTTAGATTTGATACTAGAATTCACATGCTCAGCTATGACTGGAGTCATTATTTCTCAAATCAGAATGCTCAGAATCTATGGAAAGAGGGTGAGCTATACAGGTGTATTCTTGGGAACCTTTGATATTTCCTTTTCTTTTCAAAGTTTGCACACACTGTTGATGTTTGAGAAACACAGGGCCCAACTGACGTGACTGAGCCTGTAACTTTGGGCTAGATTCAGACTGAACAGCATCTCAGACTTCCTCATCTATTACTGCATTTGACACACCGACCCCTTCATTTCTGAATTGGGCTTAGATTCGGAACTGTTTTGCACATTTCTCTAAGATCCATGTGCGTGTATTACAATTGAAGCATTTGACCCAACACACCAAACTATAGCGGCAATGTTGGTTCTGACCATGTACTTACCAAGCCCGGATGGCCCATTCATGCTGGCTTCTCATCCTTAGGTAAAGAAAACTCTTTATCTAATAGAGGAAAACCTGTTCTTCCTTGCTTCACCACTGGCACATTTTTAAGTTATTTGATGTCAAAATAAGAATCATTCATCACAGCCATCTTCTCTGCCAAGCACTGCCCATTTGTTCCTTACTTTTTTAGAAAGAGGGTTAAGATAATTTTAAAATTGCCAAACTTAAAAGAGAAACTTTGAATGGTTGGTAGGAAATAAATAGAACATTTACAGCAACCACACTTTCCAAACTGACAAAACCAGGACGGGAGGGCTGACGAATACACGTATATTTTGGGGTTGCACGGAAAAGACTATTTGATCAAGACTGACCTAGAAATATAGGAATACATGTCACCCAAACAATTTGGGATTTTTTTTCTTTTTAGCATATTAAATTTAAAGGGCAACTTTTGGCCAATTTTATCTGATTTTTAATTATTTGAAGAGAGATGAATAAGCTATCCACTAAAGTGGGAGGAGTAATATAGTATTAATTACTATTTGGAATAGTCATTATGAGGCCTTTGGCACACATAAATAAAAGGTGGCACCACACTGAACTGAAAAGTATAGCCAAGTCAGAATATTTCTGTTAGCCCAAAATTTTTAATTTAAATCAGGAATCCATTCAGCAAATATTTTTGAGTGCCCAGCAGTGTTTGAGGTTCAAGAAATACAGTAGTTTGCAAAACAGACAAAAATCACTACCCCGATAGAACTCCTCTTTTAGCCTTAAATCATTGTTTCCTGTTTACAGATGTCAAAAATATATGGGAAGGCTAAACGTTAAGTCCAGAATCCCTAATTCTGTTTATTTGTTTTAGCGTAGAATTATTCTCCTCTCAAGAAGTACACTTTTCAGTTAAAGAACTGTTATACTTTTAAGGCAATTTAATTCAATAAAGGTAACTTAGTTATGTGTGTGGCCATATTCTCCTGGGACTTTAGCATTTTCAGTTAACTCCTTGCTGGTGCTAACCTAGTCCTATTTCCTGTGAATTCCCCCTTCATGTCACATGCACATTTGTGGATTAGCTGGCTGATAGTAGTGCCACCTGGGTGAATCTTGTATTCATCATACATCGAACTCCCAGCTCACTAATGCATCTGCACACTCTCAGTTCAATCAGGGCTCTTTGTGACTTTGTGGTCTCTTTGGGGATCTAATATGGGCACTCCCTATTTAGCCATGCTACCCCTGGCAGCAGGAAGTAAAAAGTGAAATCCATCCCATTCCAGACTTCTTTCTCTGTGAAGACAGTAGCTAAGATTCAGTTTGCCTCTCAGGGTTGTAAATTTTGTGTCAGTATTAAAAACTGATACAAAACTAGGCATCTTATTTATTCTCCCCACAATTTGGTGAATAGGTTTTATGTTGTTAAGCTTAAGATCATTTGACTTCAATAAAGTATTGATTTCTTGAATGATCTTTGTAGAGAGAATGTCAGACTGAGAAATGCAGCTTAAGAAAAAAGAAATTGGAGCAAGAAACATGGTTGAGGTAAAGAAGTGATGGTTTCATGGTATCTAGTCCAAGGCTAAATCCATCTTCCCTCCATGTGGAGTGAGAGTCAGGGAAGGTAAATAGTGGCAGGAAAATTAAGCCCTTTTACAATCATCTCCTCTCTAGTGATCCCAAGGTAAAAGCATAATAGTATAACTCCTTGATATGAGTGATTTATATCTTCTCTTATGTATCCCAAGTATAAATCAAGTCTTTAGCATATTTTGCTATTTTTATATACTGTAATATTCCAACAATAAAGAGTTATGGGATTGTGGTAATGAATACATGACCCTATACATGTGATAACATTGCATAAAACTAAGTGCAAACACACCCACAGACACACACTTAAAGTAGTACAAACGTGAGAAAATCTGAATAAGATAGGTATATTATACCAGTGTCAATATCCTGTTTGTGATAATAGCACTAAGTTATTTTTCAAGATGTTGCCCTTAGGAGAAAGTAATAGGTGCATGGATCTCTCAGTACCTTCTTACATGTGAAGTGACAATTATTTCCAATTTTTTTTATAAGTTATAGACTTGCCATGTGAATATAGCTTTAAACTCCTAAGGGTTTAAACAAGACTCCTAAGCAACCCCTTAAACAGTGAGGCCCTGTACCTTCCTGTCCTGGACATTCTGGAACCAACTCTGTCCTGAGCCCTAAATACTAGTCTCCTGCTGCTGACAAATATAAAAAGAGTGGGTTGTTAGAAACATTAAATTTGTTTAGTTTTGCTCAAGTCCTCTAAAAATGAAAAGCCCTAGAAAATCTAGGGCATTGAGTTCACGTTGGAACTGGAGATGTTCAGGGTCGTCATAGTGTTGTTCGTGAGTTTGCTGTGGGGTGGGCAGCGCCAATGTTAGCCCTTAACAGTTTTATAAAATTAAGAAAGAAGAGCAATTTCTCCTTTACTCAATTTAGATTTCAATTCCCCTGCTTTCAATCTACATTTAAATATGACTTCATAAAACCTATATATACAAAATGCCCAAATAAAAAGGTAACTAGATCACAGTATTGCATAGTTTGGATAAGCTTATGGGTTAATACCTCTTCTAAAAATTTCATGTATCTCTTAAAAACTCAGGCTTCCTAATAAAATACAAATATTTTGTATTGCTCTGACTTCAATTTACGGTGTTTTTTTTTTTTTCCTTCAGAAAGACATAGCTTTGGATGAATGGCTGGATAGATAGATAGATAGATAGATAGATAGATAGATAGACAGACCAGTCAGGGACTGTTACATGACTATACTGTGGCTGAATTGTCTTTATATTTGTTCTAAGTCTTCAATCATAAACATAATATTCTGCATATCCTCACTAATTGCTGTATTTATATAATTTTTATTTTAGCCACAGGCTATAAAATAAATTATTAATGTTCTTAAGCAAAATATTTAGACAAAATAAAGTAAAACTGGAATTCCATGCATTATGGGACCTTAGGAACTAAAATAAGGAATGCTATTGGGCACTGATGTCACGGTAAAATCAATCTTAAAAGTCTGCTTAGAATTAGATACTTTTACCAGTTTTCTGTTTTTAGATAGATCACCAGCTACCATATATGCAGCTCATAACTATTAGACTAGAAAGACTTGTTTTATATTCACAGACATTAACATGATTTTATTTGGACTTCCAAATCTTTTTCTTATGCTAGTAATAGGGAAGAAAATAAACAAGTTCTAATAATTTCATATCTTATTTCTCCACACCATTCTCAGAGTTGTCCATCAGCTGGCATTATTTATTCATTGATTTCTGTGTGTGAAGCGTCACACAGAGTGATTTGGCAGTGAAAAAATGCTGAGACTAGGAAATGTAATAATGGGTCAGAATACTCACAACTGATGGTACTACTTTATCACTTGCTATGATGGGAATATAGATCCAAGTTCTGGGTGAGAGTAAAGCTGCTGACTACAGGAGCTTGTGACTAAAATGGCAGAAAGGGCTGGTAAGAGTGTAATGCACTCTGTCGTAGAGGTACAGTATTTACAGGTTACAGCTCCAAAGCAGGGCTAATGAACCACAAGAGGAGATGGGGGAAAAGGGGTAAGGAGGAAGGAGGTTTGAGGGAGGAGGATGAGAAACTGAAAGGCCATGGGAAAGCCTTCTTTTAAGAGATGTTGGCAGATCTTTTGAAAGAGAGCTACTGTTATTTTCTAACCTGGACTAGCTAGATGTGAACAAATTCAGTGTTTACAATGAAGGACATGCAACTATTATATGGAATGTATAAAAGAAATCTGGAGACATTTTGAAGGTGTGTGTATGTGTTTGTGTTAGGGAAAGTGAAGCTATTGAATTTAAATTTACAAGTGATTTATTTTCCCTTCAGGGAGCTGGAAATCAAATCTCTTTGGGAGACCTATGATGGATAATGTAAGGAGAGAGAAAAAGAGAGCAAAACTTGACTCAGGAAGGTGATCAAGAATGCATTGATTTTAGTTTGAAATGTGACTATGAAAAGTACATTTAGGTGTTTTTGTAGGGGGGCGGTTTTCTATTGGATCTCAGAATATGTAGCTCTGTGAAAAATAGCCAGTAATGTCTGTGACTGAGAATAAAATATACTAGAATTTTTTCACTAAAGTGAACACTGAGTTTCACTAAAGCTACAATACACAAAACATGATTATAAAGTAATAACACTAGTTATATAATACATGTGTAAGTTTTTCTTGCCCATTTATAGTCACCCCCACAGCATAAACTCCATGTCAGTGCATACCTCTTTAGAAAATAAAGAGATTTCAGAAAATATGTGTGTGAAATGCACTCAGTTCTATTAATCATCAAATTCTGTTCTCTTTTTCTCTCTAGTTCTCTCTCTTTTTTTCATTATTTTTGTTTCTCTCATTCCCCCCTGTTTTTCCTATATTTCATTTATAAATAAAATTCATCTTCTTAGCTTGGCTTTGAGTAAGGTCTATAGGTTAGAACCATTGCTTTAAGAAGAACTGCCATTTTTCACCATTATTAATTCCTGGCTATGAGAGAGGGCAGTTCCATTTGAAGAAAGTCATGATTTGCATCTAAAGAAATAATTTGCTGATGAAATAGTTCCATGTTAAAGAGAAGCATGACTACTAATGCACCAAATAAATACTTACCAAACACTTTCCATAGGCCAAGAATGGTATACAGGGGGGAAATGTTAAGCAAAATAGATGTGGGCTTTGCCCTCTTTGAATGTCAATCTAGAAACATTCTGGATAATTCCCCAAAAAAGTAAAACTAGAAGAAAGTTTAATATCTATTTTTAGAATTTTTAAATTGCTAGTTTCCTGAAAGTTACTTTATCCTTTCATCCAATAAAATTAGATACTGGAAAGAGAGTGTGGAATTATCGGGTACACACAGCTACAGCTGAGAAGAACCCATCATTAGTGAGCGTGCAGGACTGGAGCACTGGAAGGGAGTGTCGGCACTGGGAAGCATCTCCAAGGGCCCTGTGTTTCCTGCCAGGCCCGCCCCCAGCCCACATTGTCCCTCCCAGAGAAGATGCAACCCAGCAACAGGACTCCTGCTGGAAACTGGAATTTAGGGCTGATTGCACAGCCACGTACAGGGACATCTTCTGTCCCTTTGTCACCCTTGAGCACTTCTATTAAAAACAACATACAGTTAGAATGCTTTTCCTGATGGAGAATAGTACTGAATCCCGAATAGCAACCATAAGAGACTCTCAAAATATATCTTCCAGACCACCCAAAATGCAATATAGACATCATTTATACAAAACATTAGAAATTAAGTCTTTAAATGTGCCTCTGGCAGTCAGTTCTATCTCACATGGCAACACAACATATAAGCTGACGCATTTTGCTCTCATACATCCCAGCGAGTGTGCTCTGACCCTGTGAGTGCAATGCACCATTGCCAGGGTAGGCTGTGTGGTGAACATGTAGCAGTTCATGCCCCAGAAGGTGTGGAGCCTTACTTCAGCTCCTCCAGGTAAAGCACAGGGATCCCCTGAATCAATGGCTGCCCAGCGATCAAAGTAAGGCTGCTGCACAATTTGTGGGCTGGGAAAGGAGTCTGGGATTCTGTTGGCCCTCAGCAAATGTTAGTAAGTAAAAGTCCAGAGAATCATGATGTGGTCAAACCCTGATGGTGGAAACCCCGGGGGCACAGTGGGGTCATTCACTCCATGCCATTCCCTTTTAGAAACTATACTTCTCATTAGGTTTTGCAGAGTAGTATTGGGTGAAGTTAATATTTGGATTTCTCTCCTGGGTTGATATTAGGAGACCTGAGAGAGCTGGAATGAGATGATGTTACAGTTAGATACTTCCTTTGTGTGTGCATCTAACCTCTTCTGTTTGAAGTTAATTTGATTTTGCCTTCATAGAAAAGGAGCCCTGGGAGATGATTTTTTATTACAGATATGCTGAACCATTCAGTTTCGAAACCTGCATACCGGAGGAAATTGAGAAGTCCTTGAAGACTGAAGCTTTTGGTGCATATCCAAATTTCACTTCAGCTTGCTTTTCTTGACAAAAAAGCCCATATCTCAAACAGTTCTGAAGGACATTGCCTTACAGTCATTTGGTAATTTAAGTGAGCTTGTCAGATGTCTACCAGTTCATTCTACAATATATCTATTGGGTGCATGGCATTTTGCACTGCTTCCTTTCACTGACATTTTACACACACAGGGTTTCTGATCGCTACCTTGGTGTTCATTTGTTGACATAATAAGAGAGAAGTAAAGGTGGACTATTCTTTACGGTAGACACAAATCTTGTGAGTAGATTATAGCCTTATAAAATGCAGTGCTATGAACACATGCCAGGAGGCCGTTTTTGCATATGCAACAACACAAATAACGAATGATATAAATAACAAAATGTTTCAATAGGAAATATGTTTGTTATATGATAATATGAAGCCATATCTCTTCATATAATTTTTCAGGTTAGGTTACAACAAAAATCACTGAATTATTAGCCACTTATTGGCATAAAAACTCTGATGAAAGTTATTTCTTCATTGAAGAGGCAGGGCCCTGAATACACTCGTTCTTACTGGGCCCGTCATCTTGTATTCCATGTAAGTCAGTGAAAGGCCATTTGTTGCTAGATTCACTAGAGCTGTGGGTGTTATTCTCTTACCCCCAGGAAATACTAGAAGAGTTTATTAGGGAAGTTAATCCTTGTGCTTGGTCTGTGGCTTAATGACCAGCCATCTTTCATGTGCAGAGGTGCAGACCGGTCCAAGGGGGAAACATTAGCCTGCTATTTCTGCCTCATAATTTCCAAAGCAACTTTTATAACAATGTGCACTCACTTTTTTTCCCTTTGCATTTCATGGATTGTCCTGGCCCAGGGGACAGGTGGTCTGTGATGGTTAGGACACAGAAGCAAGGGTTGAGGAGCCACCTTGTCTGGGCTTCGGTCTCCCAGTTCCTTGCTCTGTGACTGATTCGGTTGGGCTGTCTTTTTAGCTTTCTCATGCTGTTTCTTTCTTTCTTTCTTTTTTTTATTGTTGTTCAAGTATAGTTGTCTCCATTCCCCCCCACCTATCCCTCTACCCCAGCCATCCCCTCCTCCCACCCTCGATCCTACCCTCCTTTGGCTTTGTCCATGTGTCCTTTATCTGTGAAATGGGGATGATGCTAGTAGCTGTACATGGGGTTATCAGAATAAAAGTGAAATGAGAATAACCCTACAGAGTCCTTTGTGCAATTCCTAGTACTCTGAACCTATCAAATTAGTGGTAGCTACTGTGCAGATAAGAAACTCAAATATCAAGAAAAGCTAAATTCTCCATTATATTTTAGAAATGACTTAGTTTTACATCCTTTTGGGGATCCAGCTCTAATGAGCAGCCATCTCATTCCTAATCTTTACTTGCTTGTAATATGGACTAAAATACTGTCATATTTAATTGTGAGCATCTAAATGCAAACCGACCTTATAGGATGTTTTTGTTTCTCACAGACTAATTCAAAATGACCACCAGCGCACAACTGTGGCTGACACATTTCCCATTCAGGCCTTATTTTTGAGACTCAGAAGGCAGAGATCCATGTGTCAACTTTTTATTTGTAGCATTATTTTTGTTTCTATCTGCTCCTCCCTTCTTACATCTATCAGCTGCGTATGTCCCTGACCCCTCCCTCAGTCTGGGAGCTCCTCAAGGCCAGGGGCTGGACCTTTGTTTACTGTGATGTCTTCGGTCCCTGGCCCTGCCCCTGACACAGTCCTGACCTGAAGCCCACAAACTGAAATTTTCTCCCCAGTCACCCTCAGATCTGATAAAAATGTTAGATATGGATATAACACTACATTTTAGATTCACCTTAAAAGTACTTTTGCATAATCAAGTTTATATCAATGAAAATAAATCAAAATATATCAATGATTTATTTTATATATCAGGCTAGAAATACTGTTACATTGAGAGTGAATGATGACAGTTTTTGTTCCCATCGATCAGATGAAAAATCTGAAAACCCAAATTCACACGATTAATGGTGGAGCTGAAACTAGAACTAAAATGTCTTAGTATTTTGAAAATCATTTATTCTCATATCTAATAATTCCCATCTACTGATAAAGTGAATAACCCTGAAGATGAGTGTAGAATAGGAAAAAAAAACTTCTCATAGACCTTTCTGTTCCTCAGAGGTCATCAGGGCCCATTCATCTGTTAGAACTCATGTGTTGGGATTTCATGGAATACAATGGAGTGAGCTTTCACTAACTGTGTGACTTGAGGAAAGTGACTTAAACTGCCTGAGCTTTGTTTGCCATAGCTGAAAAGAGAGGCGCATAAAAAACCTTCCTTGGAGAATTGATGTAATTATCAGTGATAATGCCTGCAATGCACACCGACTGGCACATACTGGACATTGATCAGCAGCAGCTGTTATTGTTATCATTAACAATGAGATTACTAATGTCATCCTCATAAGACTGAATAAGTCTATTTTTATGAGAACACAGTAAGAGATTTACAAAAACAGAAAAAGCCAGTCCAGACAAGAAAGACCCTTACATTTAAAAAAGAAAATAGTATAATTATATACTTTTTCACCCCAAGTGTGTTGGAAAGAATTTCTGGCAGCAGAGGTTGGTCCAGTATCATATTTATCACCTGCCTGGTGTTGACCTTATAGTTTAAGCTTCAGAAAGCCTTATAGACATATAGACAGCCTTTCCATTGTAGAAATGTGGGGGTAGGAAGGATATAAAAATATGCAATTTAAAGAAGATATGCAGAAAAAGATGTAAATTATTTATTAATTCTGGTACTAATCTTGTTCTTAAGCTCCCATTCCTGCTAATGGTGTTTTGAGAGCAGGTGGTATAGAAACTTTCCAATTTTAGATTATTTTCTTATTGTTTAAAAAGTATTTCAAATAAATATTTAGTCAACTCAGACTTCAAATTCTTAATGAGAGTTTTTTCTTCCTCTTCAGGGGGAATTTCTCTTGTCTCCTTCCCCAGAATCTGGGGGAGGGATTTTCTGCCCAAAGGCTTTCCGGGAGACTGTCTCTGGCCTCCCTGTGATGTTCCTTATCCAGCCTGGTCTCTAGCTGTCCTTTATGGACTGATACGTAGTTGTGTGGGCATGGTGTGAGCATGCACCCCTCAGGCTGTGGGGTTTTGTGGTTGCCTTTGTGTTCAAGATTCCAGAAAGCTCCTTGTCTGGGCTCCAGATCTCTTCTGGTCCCTTGGTCATCCTACTGTTTCTAGGTCCACCTGGGAAATCCCAAGAACTTCTCTGCAGCCTTCTGGAGTCTTTGAGGATTTGCTAGCATATACCTTCCGCCATTACCACCTCTAGTCCCAGGCCTTGGTAGGTAGAGCATCTTTCTGCAGATAGGACTTCTCTGAGTGGCTTTCAGTTCCCTAGATGAGTGTGGCACCAGCACCAGTATTTTCTAAATTCTCAAGTCATATTTGGATGTTCAGTCTTCTTCAGGTTCAGTTCTGCTGAGGAGGGCCACTCCTTTTGCCTCCTTTCCCTTTGTTTTTTACTCTTTGTTCTAAGTGCCCCCCACCCCCCGCCCCAAGCATTTGGGTAGTTTCCTCCTTCCTGTGTGGCAGGATCTTTGCCCCAAAGGGTTACATGCTGCTCTGTGGTTTGTTCTGATTCTCGGGCACCTCCCAACCTGTACTGAACTGTTAAAGTTCACAAATCCTTTTAGATGTTTCCTTTTTCCTGTAAAAAAAAGGTCACTTTATAAACAACAATAAATGTTCATCTTATAATCTCATTGTGGACTTAAAAAAATCTTATCAGACCCAGAACTGAGCAGGAGTATATGTTTCTCAAATATGTTCAGTCATGGATTTAGTGAGTGGGGAATCAAGAGACAACAAGGAGGGCGATGTACTTCTCTAGATAGAAATACCCTGTGACAATTAGGAATTATAATTACAAAGGATAAAATTGCATGGACTTCTAACAAATTTTATTTCCATTGTATCTGAGAAGGTAATTACCAGTTCTTTTTTTTTTTTTTTTTTTTGGCCTTCCCAAGACCCAGAAGACCTAATACAATTTTCTTCAAACCAGATATGTGTGTGTGTATGTGTGTGTATATATTCACATTTAGATATTTAGTTTTAGATATTTAATATGTAATGTATAAATATTATATATAATTAATTTTTAGAGTTATGCTTCTACTCTTTTAAGCATCACCACTGGAAACATTATATCATGATAACATAAATTAATATCAGCTAGATTCTTTAAAGGTTCTTTAAGAAACCAATCCTTGGCCCTGGCAGGTGTGGTGCAGTGAATTGAGTGTGGGTCTGCACACCAAAGAGTCACCAGTTCGATTCCCAGTCAGGCCACATGCCTGGGTTGCAGACCAGGTCCCCAGTAGGTGGTGTGCCAGAGGCAATCACACACAGGATGTTTCTCTCCATCTCTTTCTCCCTCCCTTCCCCTCTGTAAAATAAATAAAATCTTGGAAAAAAAAAAAAAGAGAGAGACCAATCCTTGGCTTTGTATCTAAAGCTATGACCAATGAGTGGTTATTTTTCACTCCAGTACGGACATGCTGATTTGGAGTTTACGTTTAGGCCTGCTTCTCAGAGAGAGTCTGCACTGGCTAAGTGATTGTTTATGACCTGCTCAAAACCAGCTGAACCTTGTAACTGAATGACTGTCCAAACCATTTTCATCTACACCTGCCATCCTCCCCTTTCCCTTGCAGGTTTGTATCAGTCAGAATGAAAAGCATTACTACTAATGTTCTCATTTAGAAGAAGTGCCAGGAAAAGTAGATTATTATTATTTATGAGAGAACAGTTTTCAAAATTATCATTTATTTAACCAATCCAGAAAGGGTTACATCTGCGTATCCGAGACTGTGGTGCTGGGGAGCATGCCTTTCACTGGTCCAGTCACAACAGTGACCGCGCCACAGAAAACACTTGGATTTCAAAATAAAATCAGACACCTTACCAGGAGGAGGAAGGGGCAGAGATTATTGGATTTATTACATTTAGAATAACTTCATTTTAAATGGGATTATTAATCTCAACACTGTATAACTAATAGTGTTGACTGATTTAAGAATGCTGTGGAAATGCCCAACTTTAGTGGAGAGTAAAGATATATTCCACTTCTAGGTATTTTTGCCTTTGATTCTTCCCTTCAATACCCTGCTTCTAGTTCATGTCTTAACCCTCCTTTCTGTCTGAAAGGTTATTTTCCCAAGACCCAACTTGCTCTCTCTCTCTTCCTCCTCAAAGATATTCCCACTTTGATACTGGCTTATTATAGGCCTGAGAAAAACATCAGTAGTTAATGTTACACAGTTGGGCCATTAAAGCTTTTGTTTGTTTGTTTTTTAATTTAGTAGTAAGCCAGATAATCAGAAATCCACATGTACGGAGAGCACGAACTTGTCGCAGTGATTATGTGAAAGCGTTCATGTATTAGATGTGATATAAAGGCTTTATTATAAATCCTTTATTCTTTCATTTATAATTCTTTACAGTGCTCTAGCTTCATCATATAATTATAGTCTTGGTCGTATTGGCTCATTGATGCAGAAATACTAGTTACAGTTAGTGTAAGAACACTGTGAGAAATAGAGGATTCTGTTGGCCTTTTAGTGCCTGTGAGCTGTTGAATTAATTATTATTTATTAATTACTATTTTGTAAAAATGTCTTCAGTGGATAGTCTAGTTTATGAAGTTGATCTTTATATTGATTGGTGAATGTCAGATATTTTGCAGTTTCAAGTCAATATGGCTCTCAAGGTGACTTCAATGGTAAGCTCCCCCCTCCACACACACACACACACACACACACACACACACACAATACATAAAAACGACTTGAAATTTTGACTAGTTCCTGCTAAAGTTTATGCTAAGATCTTTATTCTTGGGTTAATGATTATTAAAGTTACCAATATTGTAGGGTTAAGTGGGACAGCACATTGAGGAAGGCATAAAGCTAGATTACTTGATCTTTGAGGGGCTCAGTACGCTTCCAAATATTGTTAAGAACAAAGACCTTGTTTCCATACTGCCTGCTTTTGAAACCTGGTTCTGGCACTTACTGTGTGAACTTGGAGACTCCATTTCCACCACAGTCACCATATAGAGCAGCTTCACAGACACTGTAGTCTGATGACTGGACCCCAGAGACTCCTGTAGCAATGAGCCCTTTCTATTTCAGCACGTGGTCCTCAGGATTAAATGAGTCAAGTGCGTCAAACAGTGTCTGACAAGCATTCTGTGTCAGTATTAATATCCTTTGGGTCAAAGTGGTTTAATTAATGACTAGTACACCTTAACTTTAACAGCATTCTAATTTTAATAATATCTAATGGTTTCCCCCAGAAAAACTACTTTTAATTACTGGCACTTGTTCTAATAAATAGGTTTCCAATAGATGAAATTGGGCTCTTAAATCCTAGAAAAATACTATGTTGCAATTCTGTACTTGACTGTATTAGAGCCTGAGGCAAAGGGAACAATCAGTAATACTGATCCTATCTTTACTTAAAATTTTAATATCTTATTCATCATGGACTTTTTTGCGTTAAGTTAAAAATACTGCACTGAAATATTATTTGTCTTGATTACTAACCTTTCAGCATTTCCCGCCCTCCTTATTTTTTGGCATCCAAGGTGAGTGCCCAACAGTGCGATGAGCACAACATACACCTGGCATCAAATCGGAGCGGCACAGGACAGCCATGGGAACCACTATTCTGAAGTCCAGAGAGAGAGAGAATGGGATGGAACCTAAGGGAGATTTTTTTTTACCAGTAGTGTTAAGAAAACTACAGCTAGTCAAATGAGCTACTTGGTGGAGGGAAAGAATAGACGTAAGGTGTCCCTTTACTTGAGGAAATTGAGAGGAGGTTGAGAAACTGCACCCAGGAGCAGTGCTGACTAAGTAAACAGGAGTCAAGCAGCCCATATCCCATAGGATGATGAGGACCATAAAAGCCACATCTACGGGTCTGGAATCGGTTGCATGTTGAATTGGATTCCTGCTCTGTCATCTATTAGTTATGCAGTTTGGACAAGATCATTAAATTCTCTGAGCCTTAGGATGGAGATAAAAATGCCTACTTCATCAGATTGTTACGACAAATAAAAGAGTTTATATAATGTAGCTAAACAAGTGTGGGCCACCTAGAAAGTGCTTAATGGTTAGTTATTTACTGGTGCTATTATAATTCACATGAATATAAATCAGTTCTTGGCCTTTTGGCTAAGATCAAGTGTAGTATCTGTTCTTATCAGTTTAATAATTAACACTATGTCCCGTTAACCAGGGCAGTTAAGAGTAACTGGGTATAAAGAGCCAACCAGAATGGACTTTCTGTTAGGGCGTATTGGGGTATTTAGTACTGAGTTAGCATAGAAGTGCCTGAAGAGAACCCATGTTCATTTAGCCACCCAAGAGATGGCTGACCTCACCTTGGATCAGCATCTATATGCTGATGAAGCCCAACCCTCTTCATTTCTTCAATAAAGTAAGAAATTGGCACCAAACAGAGAGGAACTGCACAGGCCAGCCAGGAACCTTGTCACCCAAGAATGCAAGGAGCCTTCAGTAAACCAGTAGAGAAAGAAGCTCCTTTTAGAGAAAATGTGAGCCAGGCTGACTCGGGAAATTGTTCGTGCAGAAAGGGAAAAGGTCTGGGCTACGCGTGGGCTGGCAGAGTGCGGTGGTGACCTGAGGGAAGGAGCCGGTAGCAGTGACAACGGCAACAGACCCTCCCTCCACACAAGGCTGAATATTCCTGTAGCGTTGACACGTAGGCTGGTGTGATTCATCTCGAATCACTGCATATACATTCTCATCCTTATTTTCTCAAACACTGTTTAATTTTTTTAAACTCTCTAAACTTCTCCTCGTTTTATAGTACTACTGAGTCTATGTGTGTGTGTACGCATTTGTGTGTGTGCATATTTCAGTGCACTTGGGACTTTTCAGAGCCCAGAAAATGTTGCAGCACATTTTCTTGTTTCCAGTTTTCATGGAAAGCCTATCTGGTAAACAATGCTTTTACAACGTCTCGGTACCTGGCCCCATTGTTAAAGAACCCAGCTATCTGAATATTTCATCTGGAGTCTCAGGAACTGCTGTTGCCATTTAAATGTATTAATTATTCAATATTTCTTAATTGAAGTGAATAAATATTATGCCTCTCAATCACTTATAACATAGGTTTAGGCTGATCTCCGTAAGAAAAAAAATGAGACATTAACATAAGACTTCACTTGTTTTCCTTAGCAGGTAATTGACTTTTCTGAACAATCCAGAAATGTAAGCATACTCTCCTCTGAAGCAAGAGGATCCCATTCTTTCTCTCCTGAGACTGTGAAGCATTTCCACCCCTTCCGTTCATGGGCTGCCTGACACACCCGGATACAGCACCCCTTTAATCCAGCACACCAAAGTCCATTTTCCTTGGATTGCATGGGAGCTGGTGTTTGTATTTTTTATTTTAGTGTATTTCTCTCAGCAAAGGCCATATTCCTGCCCAGGAGCTGTTTGAGCTTCCATAGAGCCAATACGTTTTTCAATTCTCCAATCTAAGTGCTGCCAAAAATTTCCTAACATGTACCATGAGAAATTCAGCAGCACATGAAATCCCATTCATTAAATAAACAGTTAACTAAGCAACCCTTGGCAAAAGGCACAACCCATCTAACATTTGAAGCACTTGGGACTTCGCGAAGGAAATAATTAAAGAATGCATTAAGAAAAATACCCCAGTGTTTAGTGGTCATAAGGGAAAAATAACAGTTCCCAATCTGGAGTCTTTATACTTTTTAGGGTCCTTGAAGTTAAAAATGAGAAACAGTTACTTATGCTCAATTTTTCAACAAACCTAAAAAAGGCTATATACCCACTGTTATTAGCACAAGATAGATAACACAACAATTTGCAACAGGCTAATTTTGTCCACTTAGTGTGATTACACAGCTTATCTCATTTTGTCATTTAGATGCCTTTAATAAATTTAAAATGATCAAACTAAGTATCCCTTAATAAGTGCTATTTTTAGAAGATGGAATCTTTTAAAAGTAGAGTTTATGAAAGACAACATAATTATAAAATTTTGAAAGTATTCCTCTAAACATTAAGATTTGAGGTGATTACTTCACAGAATGCTTCTTAGCTTTTTAAAGAAGTAATCACATATTTACTTGTGAATTTACTTAAATGACAAGCACTTCCCTCTTAAACATTTAAGATCTTACACACTTAAGACCATAATAGTAACACTAATGGCTACTCTTTACTCAATGCCCATGACCAAGCGCTTAGTATATTATGTGCTGAAATAATACTATAAAATAAGTATTAATAATCTCATTTGATAAAGAGGGAAACTACTTCTGAGAAACTAAGGAACTTGCCCAAGACAGTGTAACTAACTAGTTAAGTAGCTGAGCAGGAATTCGAACCTAGGAATGCAATATATGCAGACCTAGCAATGCAATGCATAGTCTTCATAAAATAACATTAAAATTACAGAGCAGATTTTTACACACAACTTCTCAGGAACAAGTCTACTTTGTAAAATCTTTTCATCATAGATGCTAACAAGTTCATTGGCTACCTTGTGTGTCAGCTTTCCTGTTCCCTTTGAGGGCTCACAGGTGGAGGTGTGATTGAAAAGGGAAGGCCAGCAGCTAGGGCAAGAAGGGGGATGCATGCAATCTGAGTACAGTGATCACGAATTAGACAACCCAATTTCAAATCTTAGGTCAAGGAGGTTTAATAGAGTCCTACAGTTTTTTTTGCTAAAGGAAACTTAGCTGCCATAAAAAAGAGCCCCATCAAAGGAAAACCAAGAAATTAAAGAGCTTATTCCTGGCTTTGGAGACAGGCATTGAGTTTCTGTCTTGCTTACTACTTACTGTTCACACTACTAGCTGTGTGTCTTTGGGCACATGGCCTTGCCTTTTGCAGAGAGCTACATTAAAGTGGATTCATAAGGTGCTTTGCTTTCCCCTATGCTGAGTCACTTGCCTGGTCCTCCAAATCTCTTCCACTGACTGACTACCCACTTCTGGATTTTAATGCAAGAAGCTCTATGGAACCTTGTGATTATTGAAAAGAATTAGTGTACTAATTCACTTTTTTTGTTTCCTCCAAATAATAAATAATATAATTCTCTGGCATGAGGCCAGATTCACTGATGTGTTAAAATCAAAATTATTGTATCATTTATGGATTATGACTTCACACATAATTATAATGACACAAGTGTCATTTTACACCAGTGCTCTAACCCCTGAACTACAGAACCACCAGTGTCATTTTAAACAAGACCTAATTTCCTTTTGCTACATAAAAGTTTGTTTAAGTGAATTTGAGTGAATAATATACCACCAGCTTTGGCTTGCTGTATTTTGGAAAACTAGATTAGAGCAACTTCAATAGTTCTGTTATGTATATTTATCTTATCTATGCAGAAAACAAAAATTTCTTTATTATACAGTGTATACTTGTCATTAGAATAATTAATGTAAATGGATTAGTAGGAGGAGACTAACATATATTAGCACATATTATCAAGCTATCTAGTTCTAATTAAATTAAATAGAACTAGATCAAGGGAAAAAGCAGGTTAATAAATCAATAGAATTTACAGGAAAAGAGCCTGTACATGTAAATATTTAATATTGGGTTGTCCATACAAATCAGTAAAAAAAAAGAGGAATTATTCAAAAATTGTACTGGCTCAAGTAGGTAACTGTTTGGGCAAGGGGACCTATTTTGTATTTTCCCTTTATAAGAAGAGACAAGTATTTTCAAAAAGATTAAAAATTTATACATATAAACACATAAATTTAAGTAATATTTTACATGAAAATATGTCTACCATATTTTCTAACCTAAACAATGTTATAAACACAGTCAAATGTTAAAATTTTGGCTTATCTAAAACAACATATGTCATGTTATTTCAGGTCAGTGGGAAAAGGACCGAATATGTAGTGAGTAGTGTTATACCTATATCTATATCTATTTATATATAACATCTCCATGCATACTTGTGAATATGCATATACTAAATGGGATATTATATATTAATAGCCACCCCTTTCAAATGATGTAATATTAGATAATGAAGGAAGCTTCTGAGGTCATGAGGCCAGGGATGAAAAAGAACATGAGTTAGGTGATCTAGATATAACATTTGGTGCCACTATTTTATTATCAGTTTAAAGATATCATTCTTGGTTCACAGGAAAATAAGTTCTCTTAAAAATAATAATTTTGTCTATTTTTTTCTCATTGAAAGTGGCAGACAATTAAAACATTTTTGGATAAAACAGGCATGCATTGCCCTTACTAGCAGCATCTGTCTGCTTGGAATAGAAGCTTTAAACTCTAATTTATGGGGTGTTACATTCTGCAAGATCCTGAAAGACTGATGCTGAAAATATCTTCATTACTTAGTTGCAAAATAACAGTAAACATTGCAAGTTTATTGTTCCTAGTTAACTTTTTCAGTATCTTTCTAAATGCCATTAGTGTGGGAAATAACTTCAAGATTTTTTACCCTCGAGACTTTTATTTTTATATTTGAATGTTAGCTTATTGTGAAGCTAACACAGTTTTTTAAAGTTAGAATTGCCTTTGAGTTATAATTCCCTTTCTGCCATATTGCAGAAAAGAGGGCTGCCCATTTGTAATTGTTCTCATAATCCTGCATCCAAGGTATAGATGGTTCATTGTTCTATTTACTTGAATGAAGTCAAAGGCACTAGACACTGAAGTCCCAGGTACTTGTTCAAGATCAGAGCTTGATGCCAACTGAGACAGTCCCTTAGCTGATCTGGGCCTCACTATCCTCAGCTGAAAATAAAAGAATTGATCTAATTTTCAGCTTTTTTTTTAAAAAATTGGCATCTCAAATTTCACATTACCGACAATAGTGGTCTATTTTTCTTCATTTTTTTCCCCAAAGTGTTACTGAATTACTGATTCTTTAATGTGAGAAAAATCAACAATCCTATTTAATGGAACTTGAGGGTTTTTTTGCCATACCCATATGCCACTGAAAGCCTCATTAAATGGAGCTGTTCAGGCAGGGCCTTTTAGCTCCATAGCTAACTTGTACAGATGGTGTCCAATATTGTCTCAGTAACTCTAGTCAGGTCACTGATGATGGAATGAGGAAAGGACAAAAGCAAGAAGGTCTTTGTCTTTTGCTTTTACTTCTTTTTATTGATAGGATGTTATTTGATCATATGTAATTGGAATTAAGCAAAAAGAGGTATTTATCTACATTGCTTAGATAAAATATCATTTTTCCTATCCAAATTTTTAAATTAAATGAGTTACATTTTTCTTTATTGAGAAATGATGCTATTATAGTTTGTTATTACATTCCATAATTAATTTTTTTTGCTAAGTTGTAATTTAGGTGAAAATTTTTATCTGCATAATATCTGCACATATTCTCTAAACAGGATTAAATTATGGACTAAAAAAATCTCTCTCCCAGCCCCCCTAAAAAAACCATCTTATCTTTCAAAATGCCTTATGTAACTCTTCTTATAATAGGATTTCCACAATGCTAGCTATTATTTTTAAAGAGGTATCGGGATAATTTGTACTGTTCTTGTGTGTTTCCTACACTTTCCTTCCTGTCTCCCACCCCTTCTCCATAGCACCCCAAATGTCAGTTCCTACAACTGGATTCACACTGGCCACAAGTAGACATACTGAAATTACAGGTGATAACATCTATGGTGTGATGTTCTCAGAAAAGCTAAAATCTCATTAGTTCCTCAGTCAAATTCCACAAACATTTCTTTTCATGTTTACCTGTTGTTCTGTGCTACACTCTCAGTGTGAGAAAGTTTAATTTCCGTATGAAACTCAATCTTGGGTAGAAGGGGGGCAATCTCGAGCGCAATGGTTTAAAAACAGGTGGCCAACTTGCCTCTGCTCTGTGTGTTTACATTGTCATGGTGGCAGTGACATTGAAGAAAAGCTGTTTAATTTTCTACTTTTTAAATTTATAGAATAATCTTTTTTTTTTCCTGGCTATAGCCCTTCCTTTTTAGTACATCAGGCCTATAAGTGCTAACATTTGTTTTTAGACCAAGACATTTTTCAATTCAAAATGAGTAAGACCATCTGTGTGTCTTAACCAAGAACTCTCTAATTTAATGTGTGAATATTTTTTTCTGGGCATAATGATAGCAGGTTTGACATACTTCATATAAATATATGTACATTGGATAATAAATAAACTGTGTGTATTTATGTGTGTCCACATGTAGTTCATACATTAGCAGTATGTGGGGTCTGTCTAGAAAGTATCCAGCTGTGTAATATAAAAATAGAGGCATTTATTAAAGGAGATACATAGGACAACGATGCATCAGTCCTCTTCAAAGTAGGCACCTTGGGATCTCGCACAAGTTATCCCAATCTTCATCTGCTGCCCTCTTGTATTTTTCTGAATCTCATAAACATCATGTTTTCCCAAATCTCATAAAATCTTACAAAGGTGATTTTAGCTTTGGGAAAAACCAGAAGTCACAGGGCACCGAGTCTGGGCTGTAGGAGAGCTCAGTCTCCTGGGTGATTTTATGTTTTGCAAAAAAACTCTGATGAGACATGATGCATGAGCAGGTGTGTTGTCATGGTGAAGCTGCCAATCAACATTTGCCCATAGCTACAGTCTTCTGAATTATCCAAATAGTTTCCATGGAGGAACATTCAAGCTTAACACAAAATATGATGCAGATTCATTGCTCTACTTGCTCAGTCATTTTCAATGTCACAGCCACACAGCACACATGCTCACTCAATTGCATCTACCACCCCCACTGACTAGTATAGTGAAGTTGTCATTATTCACTCATGCTTATCCCAGTGCACTCGCCTTGGCTGCCAGGTTGCATCGATGTCACAAAACCTGTTCTTATTATATTAACAATGGTTGTACTTTTTCCAGACAGATCTTGTGTATACCAATAGCAAATTATAAAGAGAAATTAAACTGGTTCATTTTCAGTGAAACATGTTCTTCTGTTGTACTGGACATATACACAGGGGAGTGATTGAAATGATATTTTCTTCACTACCTTATCTAATAAGTACTTATCTGATTAAGTTGAAATTGTGAGGATTGAAAATTAATTTCAAAATAACAAATAAGTTAGTGTTGGAGATGAAAGTTATACATTTTTTGAGCTCTTCCTTATCTGGGTCATAACAAAACAAATGCAATTTATTTCCCACTTGTTGAAGTGGTCCTTGTACTGTTCACTCACTGGCTAGCTCTTGGTCATATTTTGAAATAAGCACATTACTATAAATAAATGGTGTGCAAACAGATCACAGAGAGGAGAAAAAAGGAATTAAATTTGGACATTTGAAATATTCCCATCATGTCTTAATAAAGTACAAGAATTAAATGCATTGACAACAAGGAAAAAATAGAACAAAAACAATAGTCCCCTTAGGTAATTTTTAAACCTCATGGAATTTTAGGATATGTGTACGGATGTATGTGTGTGTATATGCATATATATCCTGAATGTATATATGTATATATACGTATACACATATGTATATACATATATATGTGTATATATATAATGAAATACCTGTTGAAAAACTACATTATAGTGCTGCAAACAGAGAAACAATCCCTCTGCTTAAATCACTCTTGAAGAAACATTTTAATTAAGAAGCACATGAAAAATTTTATGAATATTTTATTCAGTTGGAGATATTTTAATGAGGACACATGGAAAGAAAATACTGGTTCTGGAGGAATCCATGTAACTGATAACAAGGTCATCCTTCTGCAAGGTAGCAAATAACTATTCAATTGTGAATCTCTTATTTAGCAAGTGCTATTAAAAAAAAAAAACAAGTGAAATTTTCTGCTGAGATGCTAAGTCAAAGTTTGAGATTAACACCATTAGATATCCAAACAGTGTTAGACATGGTCATGATACAAGACTTTCAATAAGCTCAGGGGGCCCCACATATTTAGTGATAAAATAGGACAACACCATCTATCTCCTAAGATGCTTGTGAGAAGTAAACATATAATACGTATAAATCTTCTGTAACAGAGACTGGCAGAAAGTAAATGGGTCATCAACCCGCACTGACTCTGGTTGTTGTGGTCGTGGTGGTAGCATCATTGCCACATGCCACAGAAGCCCTCTCAGCTCCGAGGATGGCTACTTCCCACGTGTATTTCCTGGCTAAGAAAACCCACCTGCAGAGAAAACCTGCTGTGTGCTTCTAACTATAATATAAATGTCAGGATGTGCAAAGAATCCCCAGTCTGCTTTGATGTCCTTGACTCTGCTGCTCTATCAGTTACTTTAAAACATTGACCAGTTATCTATTATGGGTCATGGTAGCTGTTACCCTTGTTACAATATTTATATTCACTGTAAGAATAATAATATTGTTATTCCTAAAAATACCAAAGCATGTGTAACACCAGCTACTATTTACTTGAGCACTTACTCTGTGCCAGGCCCTGTTCTTAACACTTTCATTGAAATATAATTTATTTCTTATAATAACCATAATTTGGTAGATAATATTATTCCTCTTTACAGCTAAAACTGGGTGTCTGCAAGGTTGAAGAACTTGCACAAAGTTATAGGGTTGAAAGTGGGTGAGCTGAAATCCTCTCTGAGATTTCACTTGAGAACCAGATTCCTAGTCCTCACTTGTTTCTGTTCCTGAGAATGGAAGAGAAAACCAAGACTCGGATCCAAATGAGTCATGTGTTGTCTCTCAGGGACAGTCAAAGCAAAGTCTAGATCTCCATGTAGCTCTTTGACTCAGTTAGCACTGCTCAGTTCACCACTCTGCATATTCTCAGAGTTAAGGTATGAAAAGCCTTGATCAACACATGCTAATTAGTTTAATTAAGTCAAGGTCCTCATTGAAATTTGTAAATGGAAACATGTTTATAACAACCATAAAAGCCACCTGAGTGGCAGATGTTTTCCTACTGATCTACTGATTTCACACACTTTCACTTCCTATGGGAAGAGCCTTATCTATCAGCTTCCAGTCCAACACCATCTGTACAAACCTTGGGTAGATATAATCCTTGAGGCATATCTGTGTACCTAAAGGTGTAGTGAACATTCTCTTTACTAATGGGTTAGTGTTTTGATATATCTCAGAACAGAGAACAATACCCTGACATCAAAACCTCAACTGGAAAAATTATAGAAAAAGAAAAGGAACAAGAGGCATCTTTTACCTCTGCCCTAAATTACATAGACTGAGGGGAAGGGTGGGGGGAAGCTCTAGGATTAATGGATGTGAGCTGCCTTTCCTTTTTAGGTGTCTGTTTCAGCAATTAAGAAACTGACACATAGGTTAGGCAACTCGACGTAGGCAATCACTTTGTGATTAAACTAAATCTATATCCAGATTCTCAAACTTCTATTCTTTAGCTTGTGTATATCTGAAGGCTTTTGAGGGCTGTTACTGAGATCAAATAAAATACTTAGTGACTGTCTATTTCATATTTCAAGCCTAAAACACAAATGTATTACTCATATTCTTCCACACTTAAGTATGAGGGACATTTCTAAAATTCTAACCTATGTTGGAGAAGAGGGGGAAGTTCATGTAGCAGTGTGTAGAAATTATATGGCAGCTAAACCAAAACAACCCCCTGCCCCACAAAAACAGCAAATAGCAAATAAGCGGCAGGAAAACCTCAGTCCTCTTTTATGTATATTTCTGTTCCTTTGGGAATTATGATAAAAGTTCATGAAATTTTAACATTTTGAGTTACCCTTCAAAAAATCAATATTATAAAAAATACCTGGATTCTATAACAGATCCAAATTAGTATACAATAATATCACAATTGTTAAGAAGTTAGAGTATTATAGAAATTTGTTGAAAGTTGAAACTATTAAATAAATTACAACTTCTGATGTAAATAGGAAAAAAGATATATGAATAGTTGTAAATGATTGAGAAACATTGTAAAAAAAAAAAAAGAAGAAGAAGAAGAAGAAGCAAAACAGTGCCTGCATGAGAATTTTAGAATATTTGGAGTGGTTACTGGATGCTCCTTATTATTGTAATGGAAGCATATTCAGGTCACTTTAAGATAAGTCTAACTTTAGAAAAGCAGGGTGATTATGAAATCTGGGTCACATGAAGTAATAGTGTGGAGCTGAGAGCTATCACCCTGTCTATCCAAAATTGCTTTCCTGTCTTCTAGAGTTGCCTTTCAAAGAATATAAAATGAGGAGGGAAGAAAAATACATTGTATTTCTCCTCAAGATAGTTCTTCTAGGAAAATGATTCGACCTCTGGAGAATTTTAACTCAGGTGGTTTTCACTGGAAAAGTAATTTACACCCTACAAAATGAGTTTGAAGGTGACATTTTTTAATACATAGGCCAGCTTTCCATTTATAACTGAACGTCCAGTGGAGTTTCTACATTTTCCTAGAGAAATAGGCTGAAAATAGCTAGGTTATGATATTGATCCACAGTACCACATTCTATTGTATTTTACCTATATTGGTAAATAATATTATTAATAATAGTCTGCGATATGGGAACATGATTAAATTAAAGGAAGAATTTTGTTCAACTCTCACCAAATGTTTACTGTGTTCTACTCTGTGTCAGGTGCACTGATCTTGGTGCTGGGCTGTGGTGAGCAGGGTCCCTGACTACACAGAGCACAGAATATGGTGAAGATCAATTTTCTTCTTGGGGGCTGGGTGAAGGGAGAGTGCAAGGCCTCTGTGTAATATGATCAAAGGATCCCTATTTTTCTTCTCCCTCTCCCTGAACCTTCCTAGCACCAGGGCACCCGTTTCTCTCAGGGCATTATTACTCCCTCACTGAAATCACCACCCAGATTTGTCCTACTCCACATCTTTCAGCTTTTTGGTAGCTGGTGTGGGACTCATGTGGCAATGTACCCACCCTTAAACCCACTTGCTTGTGCCAGAAATACCCAATTCCATCGCTGTGCTTCCATTGCACAGGCAATGTGTTAGTACAGATTGGCATCATCATCCTCATCATTTGGATTAGGAAATATTCATTCCTAACTAATATCTATATCATAAGAATTTCTGAATATTAAAATATAAATTACAAGTGAAAATGATTCAGGGTAGCTTGAACATTATGCTGACAGGTTACAGAAGGTGGAAATCGTACATGGAAAGCATTTTCTCCACTTCTAAAGATACCAAAAGAAAGGCAATCCTGAACTGACTTTCCCAATGTTTTATACCTCTTTCATTTTCTCAAGGAAGTATACTTAAGATTTAATCTAATTCCTTTTTGTTATTGCTTAAGTTCATTTTCTCTTCTTTTGTTGTCAACAAATGCTTATTAAAACATTATACGTATTTGTTCAAAGAATAAGGGATATGCTATTCTTTATCGTAATCCTTCCTCAAGATAAAGGTAAACTGAAACACCAGGACTAGCGTTTGAAATATGCGACTTATTTAGTTGGCACGAATCAAGTATAAAATACTAATTACATGAGTGTGCTTAATTTCTAAATGTTTCCTTATAATGGATTAATTACAACTAGTGTCTCTGTGTCTACTTAATAAAGGGTTGATGGTATTTACTATTATGTAGTTTGAAGAAGTTGATAATTTTAGCATGTACCTGACATTGGATTGATAGTCTTTATGTAGATTTTTATATTTACATGCATTTTCTTCTTTAGTCTTTATAACCATCCTATAAGGTATAATCTCCCTATAAAGGAGAGAAAGAATACTTAGAAATCATTCGACTGAGAATTTGAACATAGGGAGTCCAATACAAGAGCATGCACTCTTTTTTTTTTTAAATTTATTATTTATTTATCTTTTTTAGAGGGGAAGGGTAGGAGAGAAGGAGAGGGAGAGAAATATCAATGTACGGTTGCCTCTCGTGTGTCCCCTGCCGGGAACTGGCCTGCAACCCAGGCATGTGCCCTGACTGGGAATCGAACCACGATCCTCTGGTTCGCAGGCCCGCGCTCAATCCACTGAGCTACACCAGCCAGGGCAAGAGCATGCACTCTTAATCACTCTGAAAATTAAAGTATTCATTAACAAATCATATCAGGAAACTCATTAACAACACTACCTATTGGTTCAATTGGCCTTGAGTTTGGAAGAATTAACTACTGTGTTGAGCTGGTTAACTTTATAGCACTAATCAGACTTAGGCTTTCTTACTTTTTCTGTTATATAAATGTACTTTTACATGTTAATAAATGAGTTTAGAACCTGAAGTGTTACTCTCTGTGAAATTTTGAGTGCCCTCTTAAAAGAACTTAGATAGTTATCTGGACATAGTTAACTAATTTATCCTTATGTCAATATAACTACATTTTTTGGAAATGTAATTATCCATAAATGCACTTTGTAGAGAAAGTGTATGAATCTCTCTTTATCCTTATGTCAAAATAGCTGCAAATTCAATAAAGGGCTGTGACAGCAGATGCATGGCACTCTGAGCCCTGCCGGGGGACTTGTCTAGTGTTCTGTTTGGAATACGAAAGAGCCCTCGGACCGGCAGTCAGAGCCACCCACACTTCCCATGAAGTGCTTCGGAAAATGAGGGTATAGGACAAGCTTTGTTTCACATCTGTTTATATTCAAAGTGAAAGGGAACAATAGTAATACAGCTTGAGTGGATTTAGAATAAGCACCATGTTCCAGAGTTACATGACATTATTCAAACAGCTATTAATGTAGGATAGGGCAAGAAAGAGCTTCTGCATCTTAGTTGTATTTTATGACTTTTCTGAGAAAATTTAGGATGTTTTTCTACCTCAACTTGTGACTCTGTTATAAGTAATATATACAGGATGGGGCAAGAGTAGGTTTACAGTTGTTTGCATGGAAAATAATACAATAATTAATAAATGATAATTCAAAAATAAACTCCCTTTTATGTACTCACAATTGTAAACCCCCTTTTGCCCCACCCTGTATATCGCCATGGATATATAGACCATAGAAGAGAGCCTATATTTTGGGGGACTGTTATACAAAAGTTTCTGATTTCAGATACTTTAGTGATGAAAAAACTGAAAAACCTCCATACTTATATTTAATAAGCAAAGCATAATAGCCAACTAATGAAAGCAAATGACTGTTATAAATTCAAGTTTGCACATGCTTGAAATACACTCTCTCTGCAGATTTATTCATATTATTTGAGTTCACTACAGGCAGTTTATGTGTGTATGCACAAATTATTTGAATGACATTAGAATGGAATGGTTATTGCTCAATGAATTGATACTTGAATTTTATTTGACTAAAAAAAAGCCTTATATATCAAGAGGCACTAATCATTGTGTTCCTTTTCATGATCTACTTGCCATTACATGAGCTGATCACAGATTCTAAATGTTAAAATATGAGCCTGGTTTATCACTGCTCTCCTCTGCCTACAGGTTGTATACAAAAATAATGATGTAAGGCTGGAATTATCTCGCCTCGCCAAGCAAGGAGACCCTAAGATGAAGATCCATGGAGTAGTGGCATTTAAATGTGAGAATGTTGCAACTTTGGACCCCATCACCTTTGAAACCCCAGAGTCTTTCATCTCTTTGCCTAAATGGAATGCAAAGAAAACAGGCTCCATATCATTTGATTTCCGCACAACAGAGCCAAATGGACTCATCTTATTTAGCCATGGCAAGCCACGACACCAAAAAGATGCCAAGCACCCACAGATGATAAAGGTTGACTTCTTTGCTATTGAGATGCTGGATGGCCACCTCTACCTCCTCCTAGACATGGGGTCAGGTACAATAAAAATCAGAGCCCTGCAGAAGAAGGTGAATGATGGAGAATGGTATCATGTGGACTTCCAAAGAGATGGCCGGTCAGGTAATTTATCTGTTTCCTTTGTTCTTTGCTGGAACACCCCCTCCACCCTTCCCTATTCCTAAGCCATTTAAACCAAGACATATTTAAGACTTTTTACATTTCTCTCTCTAGAGTAAGGGAAATTATCTGTTAATTAATCATCATAGTTGGGCATCAAACTCCAAATGCTCAAATGGCTTCTTAAATGAATATTTATTGGATAATCAAGTGCCAAATCTTGCAAGAAATTTTATCTTAAATTTACAATGACAAAATTTAGTGTTCTGGCATTACCAATTATCTAGTATATAATTGGATGTTTGGAGGTAACTACAATTACAAATATAAAATATGAAAAATATAAAATGATCCACACAAAAAATCTTTAGTTTAACACAGCACACTTTTTATCTAAGTTGTGGCTCAGGTATCTGAAATACTTTAATCAATACAGCTGGGTTTCAAGGACCCTGGCAAAACTGCTGCCTTGCGAATAGTTTTCCTTCACAGTGGAAGCTGTGCGGAATTCCACCAACAGGGATTCATTTCTCTGGTTTCTTTTTGCTGCACCTTTTCTCTGAAGGTGTGTGTATGTGGCAGGGAAAGGAGGGACTTGGAGGGAAGGCCTAAAAGAATAACATTCCTTTACTCTGAAATTTTGGAGTGGACTGAGGGGCATAGGAATATGAGCAGCACTAGGATTGAGGAGGTAAAAATCACAGCATTTGTGAAAGATGAGAGAAGGATGGAGGGAAGAGGCAATTTGCTTTTGTGTATACAACTATATGTTACTTTTTAAAAAACTTTCTTCACTTTCTGCTCCCATACTCTGATTGGGTCTCTCACTTGCAAATCAAATTATGTTCTTATAACAAAAGACAACTGAATTTAGACCTGGCTACTTTCTTCCTATCCCTCCCCAACTATCTCATTTGCATATGTACTATACCATCCACTCTGGGTTTTCCACTAAATAGCAATAGAAACTTGGCCAAGGCATTGGTGGGGCAGGGAAGCGGGGAGCTGAATTTCTTACTGTGTAAAATATACTGAGAAGGACCCAGTTTCACTGGATTCCAACCCAGTGACATAGGATTGACAGCAATGGGGCCTAGGATTCTATATTTTTGTAAAGTTTTCCAGGGGACTTGACGATCAGCCAAATTTGGGGACCACTGACCTGATGACTCTTAGGGCCATGCTGAAGTCCTGGGGCTGGCCCTTCCTTCTCACACTCCTTTCATAGGCTCCCTTGTCACTTGTTTACTTCTCTGCAACAGAACAGTTCCTCATTTCATGATTATTTATGCCTTGTTTTCCTGTTTATCATGCAAGAAGATTGTGTTTACCTCCTTAGAAATATCTTTTTTCCCCAATAAAGAAATCAAATGTATGAAAATTAGAAGGAAGCTGGAGGTGAAGCAAGAGCATTGAAGGAAGGTCAGAACCCATTGCCTTGATCCCCAAGTATCTCAGACATTCTGTTTCTGATTCCTCACTCCCTGGAAACATTGGTGTTCTTCCACTTCCCAAAGAAGTCCATGGGAGTGGTTAGTGAGCATCTATGCAATTTGTGCTATGCTATTATTTTTTCTCCAGTGTCTTAGATGATTGAGAGTAGCCAGCAATATATATATATATATATATATATATATATATATATATATATATATATATATCATTAGGGACTAGATTCCTCTTTGTTTGCCTGATTTTAGCTGAAGAAGAGTGCACTGACGGGAATGCAGAAGCAGCAATAGTGGGCCACCCTTTGGCTCCCCTCAGTCTATTTCTACCAGAGTTAGACGTTAATTTGCTACTTAGGAGCTTTGTAAACAGATGATGTAAAAAGAGGATGGGAACATGGGTTTTGTAATACTAACCTGTGGATATTAGAGTTTGACTTAAAGTGCATCTAGAATAAAATCTGAATTGATTTTTGAGAGTATGTGTGTTTTAGTCAGACTTTATTACAATCTAAATGAATCATAACTGATCAGATTAAGTGGACATCTTTTAGGAGATCAGAAAGGTAAAAAATTCCACAATTCAGATCAGTTGTATTTCATTCACCTAGAAATAAGGTATTTTTCTAATTATATGAAGAAATACATGGTTAATGTCAAAATTTTAAGAAGTGTAAAAGAATGTAAAAAGAATATAAAACAAGCCATTATGTATTTGATAATGATGATTTATACCTGGATATTTATTTCAATTTTTTACATTATAATTTATGTATAATATTATATTAGTTTCAGATGTACAACATGGTGATTTAAATTTATGTACCTTACAAGGTGATCACCACACTAAGTCTAGTAACCATCTGACTTTCTGGTCTTAGGTGACAATACAATCTAATTAGTGTCCCCAAGTCCTTTGGATGACCTATTACAATTCAGATCAGATAAATACCTTAATCTGCAAGCAGAATAAAATCTACTTTTTCTGTCCAAGTTCTTTAACATTCAAATTACCAATTGTTTGTTAGCTGTCCTCATTATATCCTCATTAGAAAAGGTCAAAGCAAAGAATATCTACTTTAATTTACAAAGTTCAATGCTGGATGGGAAGAAAAAAGAGATGCCTTAAGAGAATGTTATGAAAGAAAAAAATCAAACATGACATTTTTGTTGGAATCCAATGGGAGAATTAAGTTACTGTGCTTGGTAGTGTTTTCATGGCAGAATAATTTTATGTGATTACAGTTTCAGATTAGTAAATTGGAATAAATAATATAAAAACCATAACTTATACACTAAACCAAGTTCTGCCTTTTACTAAATTGAAAAAAAAAAAAAGAGCTCATATTATGTCAGCCAAGCTCAAGGGAGTTTAATGTAATTTTAATAACTGCAGCTGTTAATATTTTATATATAGTATTTTAATTAAGTTCTATATTTATACACTACATTGGTTTGGTATAAAGTAGCCTTTTAAAGACTGAATGAATAGCTATACTAGGTTTGATTTTATTTAAAGGATATTTTTGATTTAGGCTGGTAAAATACGAAGATTTACATAGCTCAGTTAAAACTAGAAACATAGAATTTCAAAGAAGCACTTAGCTTACTCATTTTTTACATGAGTTGTATTCAGTTATATAATGTGGGTAAGTAACACTGCCGTAACAAGAGAGTAGTGTGTGTTACTTTCTGACTCATGAACGATGAAGGTCACATCTATGGATTTGCCTGGGATACTCCTTAGTATATTTAAAATGTCTAATGAGCCATATTTTTTTTCTGTTATTAAAGTGGAGGGAGCCCAGATCTAAGAGTTGCTCTTTCTGCTATTGATCATACTAAAGTAAATAGGAGTGAGAGCCGTGGCCAGTAATTTGATGCCAATAACTTTGGTTATGTTGGTTGGAGATAAGGTTAAAAACATATTTGGTGGGCAGACTGATTTTTAAACTATTTTCCATACAGTTTATAATGGAAACCCAGGTATGAGAGTTAATGTCTTACTAATGTTTAAATCCACATGCCCCAGTACTTTCTTGTGCAATAGATATTGTTCAATAAATATTTGTTATAAGATAAAATAAAAGAGAAAAACATGTGAATGGCTCAGAACCAACCCATCTCTAATAATTTAAAATGGTAGCCTCATCCTTACATTTGAAGAATGATTGCGTTCTTTTAGTTGTAAATGTAACTTTAAAGGAATTGCGCTACTTCCTGAAAGCAGTTGCACACTAAACTGTAGGCTAACCGGTCATGTCCTTCTTTTAAGGTTAGGATACCATCCTCCAAGCCTAGAACCTCCCTATCCCCACAGGAAAAAAAAAATACAGGGAGGAAGTTAAACATTTATTAGAGAATGGTCGTGAGCTTGGCACAAAAATGGCAAGCTTTTATGAGAACAGAACTGCTGATCTTGCTTATTCATGAGATTCCCATGCCATTTTGCAAACATGTATGTAAAAAGAAAATTAGGCCCTGGCTGGTGTAGCTCAGTGGATTGAGCGCGGGCCTGAGAACCAGAGGATCGCGGTTCGATTCCCAGTCAGGGCACATGCCTGGGTTGCGGGCCAGTTCCCGGTAGGGGACACACGAGAGGCAACCGTACATTGATATTTCTCTCCCTCTCCTTCTCTCCTACCCTTCCCCTCTAAAAAGATAAATAAATAATAAATTAAAAAACAAAACAAAACAAAAAAAAACTTGTAAAAAAAAGAAAAAGAAAATTAATCATGAGGGAAGGCATTCACACCATTTTGGGGAGTGGGATATACAGCCATAGTAAGCGTGTAAATGGCAAGGAAGATGGTCACCAGAATGTCCATCTTTCTGATGGTTTGCTCTTCTGTCCTTTATTCAACAAAAGATTGGAATATGAGCCCCTTGTTAGGTGAGAAATATTGCCTTCATCCGAATACTTTTGTAGAACTCATTTTCAAAACATTAATTGTACTGGGTTATGTGTCCCTGCTTTTATTCTAAGAGGGGAGAGAGAGGAGCACTTTAATTCCCACACCTTGACTAATACTGTTTGCACGGCTGTTCTCTCAGTACAACGTAGCTTCTTTCATTGTCTGCTTAGTCTATTACAAGTGATATGGGAGGCCAAGTGGGCTGAGCCATGAATGTCATTTTCAGATTTTACATTAAATTGGGGAAGGAGGGACCGTACAAAATCCAGGCATGATTTTGTGGATCAGAGTACGTGGCTCGAGTATTGCAAAAAGTAGATGTCCTTCCAGAGTAGTTTAGCTACGTAGAGCAAAAGCCCTAAGTAACTGAGTTAAAAATATGATTGAAGAGGCTCTTTACTCTGGGAACTTCACAGGACTTAACAACCCCTCCTTCCTTTCCAGGGTTCCCCTTTCCTTCTGTTTTATTCCCAAACTCAACATGAAACCACTGCCCAGGTATTTAGCTAAAGTGTGAATTGTGTTAAAATTAGGATGAGGTTAATGACTGTTTTCTGGGGATTTAATATTGTTTAAATTTGTGTTAAGCTCTTTGACTCGGTCAAGGGTATCCTCTCAAGTATTTTCATAGCCAACTGCTATGAATTTTTTTTTGTAAACCATCATTACACATTGGAATCAAAGAGAAAAGTCATTATTCTTGTCAAAATCTGCTGGTGTACAGCAGGGTACAGCAGATTGTTATTAGTGGTTATTCATGGGTAAGCCTACATTTAACAGCTAAGAAGCCATTGAGATTTGAATTGAAGTCATAGAGTTCCAGTTTAAGAACTAGAAATTACAGTGGGAAAGGCACAAGGCTCTCTCCAGAACACATAATTAGAGGTTTACAGTAATCACTGTTTGACGTGAACAGCATTTTCTAGCTATCTATGACCAGCACTTATTTCTATGTATAGCATTTATGAACAACCACACTTGGACATTTCTACTTGAACAACCATTAGACTATTTCTCTGTTTAGATCTTGATTTGAACTTGCCCTCTGACTATAATCATTCCTCCCATGCCTCTCTACCTAGTAGCTTGTCGTATACATTGAAATCATTTTAAGTAAATTTATAATACTCTGTTTTGTATCCATGTCCATAAACCACTCCCCATCAATGGGAGGCCTGAAATAACTTATTAATGATTTATTAATTATTTGACTATTCAATGACTAGATGGAATCAATTTTGCATAAAATTATTATATTAGATTTTATTAATTGATGCTTATATTTATGTATTTATTCTGATAATACTTAAAAAGGAAAAAGTTATCTCCTATCTTCACTGCTCAAAACATTTTCAGTTTTGCACTTTTACCCAATCTTTGTAAACAGGTACATGTATTTTATACAGGTGCAATTACAATATCAACGTAATCCTTTAGGCTATTTGTTTTGATGATGCCATAAACTTTTTTTTTTGCTCAAAAATATCTAAGTAACAACATTTATTCTCTGGGAGCTATGAGAACAGCATCTGAGACTCAAAGCAGAGCTTTGCAGAGGCACCTTAATGAAGCTCCCAGGCTTGTAGATCTCAATATATTAACTTGTTGACAGAAAAAAAAGTCAGAGACAAATATTGACACTATTCATCTAAGAACTACCCAAGGAACCTGACTACTGACCCCACGGTAGAGATAGGAGACAGGTCATCATAATTAAGATAAGGGAGGGTATCAGACCATCCTAGCACACATATTGCCTTACCTCTTGTACTCTCCCTGCTCAGAAATCCTGTTCACCACTCTTTTGACTAGGTTTTAGCTCTCATTGTAAGTCTGTTTGCAGGCGAGGGACAAAATAGATCAGTTATATAGATATGAGTATTCAGGTTCCTGTAACAATTTAATTTGCCTTCATAAATGTATAACTAAGCATTGGATCATAAATTGGCATCTCATAATGGCAGAGTTACACAGGAAACATTCCATATCCTGTGGTAGTTGATTTCTTATAGAGATTTTATCACTTGGCATTCTTATTTTATACATAGATTTTGCGGGCTTGGTAAGTGTCAGTCAAGGCCTGGGAGATGGAAACTTGCTCTCTAAAGCTACCCAATGTCCTTTCCGGGCCTACCAGGCTCGGGAGCAGCCTGGCCTACAGTGTCAGGTGTCAGGTGAGCCCTCAGGAATTGGGCAGTTATTTGACATCCCCCAGCCACCGTGACCTGCTCTGTGAAGTGGCAATCTGTGGAACTTCTGGAAAATAATATTTTAATTGCTACAAAGTATGTCACTTGATTGATATGTACAATTTCTGACCATCATGTGTGATCATTTTATTAACCTATTATCTGCACATGTAATTTTATTTGAAGTCCATTTTTAAAATTCATGCATATGCATATGTTGCTGTGAGTATGTATGTGTCTGTGTACATGTGCATGTGCTTAATACATGGCATAGATGTTACATAAGTGCATGCTGTTGATGAAAATGTGCAGGCCACTCAAAAAATGCGTAAGTGAAATGTTTTCATTTGCCACACATTTCCCTCACCAATTCACTGCCTCCTGCATAGGTCACCACTAAAATAATTTGGTTTAAAAAAATTCTCAGGTGTTTTCCTATGCATCCATATATCTATAAATCTATTTATGCATATAAAGTAAGTGTAGAGCTTCTTTTTAACATAAATGAGATCATTTTTTGACAATTATTGGGTGACTTGTAAAACCTACTAGGGACTTTTTCTATGCCATTTTTTGTAGAGACATTGTATAGTCCCTTAGATTGAACATGTCAATGCATATTTACTTCATTGTTTTTCTATTAATGGGCATCTAATTTATTCAACTTTTTAAAATATTTTACAGTTTTAAACTAATTTATGAAGGAAGCCATTCATTATATCTTTATGCATATGGTCAGAATTTTGTAGCATAGATTCTGAGAACTGGAATTACTGGATTATTTGCACTGTAATTTTGGAAGAGTATGACAGGTTATTTTACTAACCAGCTATTTAAATTTACTCTCATCTCTAGTGTATGAGGTTCCCTTTTCCTATCAGTCTTTCTCAAACGTTTACATTTCATTCCAAAATTTAGTTCTCATATATTATTTTAATTCCCAAAATTTCTGGCTCATGAGTGAATCCAAGTAAACAGAAAACATATAGTAATAACCAGAAAATAATATTTAGACTGTATTTTGTTTGGTTGTAAAATAAAGTTTATTTTGGTCACTATTATAAACCTAATTCATGACAAGTTCTTTTTTTTTTTTAAGAGAAAGTTGGAAGGAAGGAAGGAAGGAAGGAAGGTAGGAAGGAAGGAAGGAAGGGATGGATTACCCACTCATAATCCCATTACTCCAAAACTTCCATTGTTAATGTCATCATTATTTTTGTTCTATCTATATTATGGTAATGATTATATATTTTGCATTATACCATATAATAGAATATGGATTTGACAAGTAAATTTTTACATTTGCAAGATCTGATTCTCTTCTGCAATGAGAAGTGAATCAGAATTATAGATAGATAAAATTATTTCAAGTAGTAACTTCAAAAACTATATTCAAAGAACCATAGTGCCCATCCAGTCAATTCTTTTATTTTGCATTAAGAGCCACATTGAGGCCGAATGAATCTATTATTTGGCTAAACTGGCTAGCTAGTTAGTTGCAAAGCTAGAGCATAAAAATTGGCTTCCTCTGGCCAGGCAAAAGCATTTCTCATTATGGAGGACTATTTTCTACCTCCTTACTTCCCAGTCATTTAAACTTTTATAGTAATTTAAAACTTGAAACCAAATTGACTTATTTTAAATCTCACCTTCACTTCATGTTTCTCCTCACTGTTTAAGCTTATCTTCTTGATGTGGAGTAGCCAAGAAAAATTTAATGGAAAAAAAGAAAAGGAGTGGAAACTAACTGGTGATAAATACCAGATCAAATTATAAAGTCGATTTCACTTTTATAACGAAGAACAGTTTTGAAGTTTGTCCCCTTATACATATACTGTTACATAAAATGTGACTTTATTATTTATGCTTATAAATATTCTTAAATACAGGGTGCAGAAAAATAGTTTTACAGTTGTGAGTACATAAAACAGTTTATTCTTGTATTATTATTTATTAATCATTGTATTATTTTCCAATGAACAACTGCAATCCTAGTTTTGACATACCCTGTATTTTCCTGTTTGTTTATCACCTTGGTTTTACCTTTTGCATATGTCATGAAAGCAACCAGGTTTAAATGTTAATATGTTAGTGTTATTTCTACATTAATATTATAAAACTCATGTACACAAGTATATTTGGTTTTAGCTGACAGTTTATTTGTTTAAAAGTAAAATAACACAGCAGGGTACTTTACATTCTTAAATATTGAAGCATAAAGCACTTATCCAAATAAGTCCTCTGACATGACTATCCTCTACAAAATTTAACAGCTCAAAATATAAGTGTTTACATTAAATATTTAATTTACCAGAAACTTCAAATGTAATTTATAGGGGAAGAAGGTAGAATATAGGAAATAGTCAAACAGTTCTAAAGATAACATAGGAATATTTGTAGTTACTAGAAAAAAAATAGTATAATGTACCCAGGATTTTGTTTCCTCTTAAAAATTTATTTATATGTCTTCATACCTCAGTCTTTGGGAAATTCTCATTTTCCATTGATATATACAGCTGTGGCAACTACTCAATTTTCTTTCATTATTGATGAATAAGGTTTAAATATTCATTTTATGTTTTCTTTTTAACCACTGTCTTTATAACTCAATTATGATAAAATAGGTGCTTGGAACCTTAATATTGAAATTGCACTTTGTTCATGTCTTTGTGGTAAATTGGTTTAAATGAATTAAGTGATTCTTTGATGAATCTTCAGCTTAGAATCTTCAGGTGAAAATATACTTTGATTCTTTTCAATAATAAAACCATTAAGGAATTTAGGATTCAAATCCCCTATCAGAAATGTGTGTATTTCAGATTTTCACATGTATGGGCTAAAATATTAATATATATCTGACTCAGTAGTAAAATGTAATTGTTATTTCAAATAAAGTTGTTATTCTGTGAATCTTCAGAATATAAAATAATTGTTTCCATTTTTATTTAAATTAGTTGTACACTTTCCCTTTCTTTGCCATGTCCTTTACAAAGATTTTCTTTTAAAATATAAGTACAAATGGATTGGCAAAGCATATAGAGAAAACAGTTGATTATCACTTATAGTCATTTTATTCTATTCTGTTTTTGTGCGGACTATTCCAGTGAATGACACCTGATGCAGGCACATGCTGGATGTGACTCCTTACCTTAAATCCAGGACTAACTTAGAGCTTGGGTTCCCCTTGGGTTGTACTTAGGTTGAAGTTGTATTATAATCCTTTTGCTTTCTTTCCCATCTTTCATTGCTTCTTTTCCCCATGAAAGTTCTAAAATTGTCACTCAAATAGGATAACAAGGAGCTATAGGGAAAACATCCTTCTCCTTATGATAGTGACCTCTCAGTGTTTTTACAACTGTTAATTAGTCCTGAAGTGAATTTGGTAGGTCATGTCTAGCATTTGTATTAATAAAACTATATAATAAAGAAAATATCAGATTGCCTCTGAGATAGTAGAGTTAAATATTTTTCTATTAAAATGTGTTTCTGGGTGTGTATCTGTGTATGTAAGTGTGTGTGAGTGTGTGCACTGGGCCATATGTGAACTATTGGAAAACTGTGGATTAACTTTAGGTGTTGTGGTCCAAAAACTCTCATCTAATCAGAAAGTTATGGTAAATATCTTCCTCTGGCCACAGCAAGTACATTCATGAAAGCATATCTGAATTTCTTGCAATACTTTGTTCAAAACAGGCCCTCGGACACTATAAATAAAAATCTAGACCCAGTCACTCCATTCTCAGCATCAGACAAACTGCTCATGGATGATTGTCTGAAACACCTGGCAGCACTTTGGCCCCCAGAGTGCAGGCACATTCAATAGGGAAGCTAGCTACATGGTGTACTGAGCTATGGGTTATTTGGAGGAGTCAGGGAGAGTGGGTGTTATGCCAGCCAGTGAATTCCCTCATTTGAAGAATTCTTCAAGCATCCTCTTACTGACAGACTTAGAACTCATGAATAAGAACAGTCGTTTTCCAAGTGGTTTTGGTTTCTGTTCCTTGAGCTGAAGCAAGCCTATCCATGAATAAAAAAGGTATATGGGAAAAGGTGCATATTTTTAAAAACATATCCCCAATCTCGTAAAACTTTGCTATTGTTCACTTGCTCTGTGTCTTTTAACAACTCTCTTTCTGAATGGTATACATTCTCCAGCCGGCCTTCTTGAACTAATTGGAGAACGGGGGTGGTGCACGGTTAGCCTAAAAACACTAGTCACTGTGTTCATTGCATACAGCTCTTTGCTTACCACATATGATATGGGATTTTTAATGTACACTTTTTCTTTTGTCATTTACACTTACTCTTTTTCATCATATTCTAACTTAACATGAACTGCTGCAGAGGAGGGGGATCAGTTGTTAACCCACTTCTATTTTGGACAGTTAAAATACACATAATGAAATTCTATTTATAAAAGTTTCACCATTGCCTCTCAAAATTATGTATTTCATTTCTCCCAAATGAAATGCTTTATCTTTTTATGCTGTATGTATGCTGCAAAATGAGATTTCCTCTAGATGCTTGCACAGATGTGAACAGTAAAAATGAGCGCTTTGTCGTTCTCCCTCTTTCCTGCCTCCTTCTGAAATATCTATTACATCCCTTCTTTGGAAGGCCAAAATAGCAATACCTTTGAGTGTTTCTCCCCTAGGAGCTTTCTTCAATCCTTTCCGTGCAAGTCTAGAGAGACAAATGTCTTCTTAATGGCTTGGCCACCTGCACAGTCTCTGCAGCAGCTCCCGTGCCCTTCTCCCTCACAAAGACAGATCCCGTTACCCTGCCTACACTGAGGAGTGCCCCTTCTGCTGGGATTTGGAGTGATCCTGGGCATAATACAGGGACTGGCAGCCTGTGTCCTTGGTTAGATGCAGGTTCACATTCATCACAGGCCATATTTTCATTTGGGGCAGGTCTTAGGTATTCCATGAAACGCCTGAAATGCATCTTCCTTCCCACACTACACTTTCCTTGTCTGTCCCTACTCCTGTACCTGTCTTGTCTTCAGGCCTCTCGTGTGTGTCTGCTCCTAAATCCTGAGGCTCTGTGTCAGTAGCTGGCATTGCATCAGATGTTTTCTAATCCACTTTCTCTCTTTAGGTTCCTGCTGTTCTGTTTTATAGTATGGACCTGAAATATAAATCTAAGATAATCTAGTAATGGGCCAGTGCCGTGTCTTTGTCTGGTATCATACTTGCATTTTTACAATAATCTTCCTGGAAATAGAATATGAGTGGAATTTTGAGTAATCTTGTGGTGCAGGATGGGAGTTTTGATGAAATTTGCCTTCTGTCTTTCATGTTTTTCTTCTTTGAATGGATTCCATAATTGTATTTTCTGTGATCCTCAATTAATCCCATGTGAACGTGTACTCTTCATTTTAGGCTTAAGGCCAGGGTTTCTATATATTTATAAACTAATAGAATTATTTTTCCTCTTAAATTTGTAGTGAGGGGAAAGAAACTTATCCATTCAGATGAATAGCTAGTTAGGTTTTAAAAAAAGTAGACAGCAAATTTGACTTGGTTCTTGTGATTAACCATAGCATACAGCATTTATTCAGTGCTTATTATAAGCTGGATATTTACTAGTATTATTTGACTTAACACTCAGAGCAACCACATGAGGTAGGTCATATTATTATGCCCATATTAGGAATAAGTAAGCTGAGACCTTAACAGTTAATTGATAGATTCATATGGCTAAGAGTGATGAAGTTAGGTTTAGACGTAAATAATCTGTCAAACTATTATACTAAATAAAAGCAATCAAGTCAGTCTGCCTGATTTTATTCCACAGAGTGGTGTAGAATGTCAGTTTCTCTTTTCCTTCTTTTTCTTTTTGACTATTAGAGAATGATATAAAATGCCAATTTCTCCTTCCTTCCTTCCTTCCTTCCTTCCTTCCTCCCTCCCTTCCTTCCTTCCTTCCTTCCTTCCTTCCTTCCTTCCTTCCTTCCTTCCTTCCTTCCATGGCTAAACTGTTAGAGGCTTACACACACTCTTTGTTTGCTGTGCACTTTGAATTTTATACCCCAAGTCAAATATAGGCATACCTCAGAGAGGTATGGATTTGGTTTTAGACCACCACAATAAAGTGAATATCACAATAAAGGGAGCCATAATCTTTTTGCTGGTGTAGGGCCTTGTCTTTATTTTGTAAAATATGCAACATCTGTGATGTGCAATAAAGCAGATTTCAATAAAACAAGGCATGCCTGAAGAAGCATTTTACTTACAGTCTGCATTATTTCTAAAGTCATTTAAGTCTATGGGTTTCTGTGTATTCCACTGAGAAGTATATGACACCAGGAATAAAAATAAAAATAATGTGCCCTCAAGGAGTTCACCCTTAAGCAGATGAAAGAGAGAAAGAGTGGTATTTAGAACATGATGTAAAGATCTGCATGTCTCATCTTTGCAACAGGTACCATTTCTGTCAACACGCTGCGCACACCCTACACCGCTCCCGGAGAGAGTGAGATTCTGGACCTGGATGATGAGTTGTACCTGGGGGGCTTGCCAGAAAATAAAGCCGGCCTTGTCTTCCCCACTGAGGTGTGGACTGCTCTGCTCAACTATGGCTACGTGGGCTGCATCAGAGATTTGTTCATCGACGGCCAGAGCAAAGACATCCGGCAAATGGCTGAAGTTCAAAGTACTGCTGGAGTGAAGCCCTCCTGCTCAAGGGAAACAGCAAAACCGTGCCTTAGCAACCCTTGCAAAAACAATGGCATGTGCAGGGACGGGTGGAACAGATATGTCTGCGATTGTTCAGGAACAGGCTATCTTGGCAGGTCCTGTGAGAGAGGTAAGATTCCCAAAATCAAGCAGCTAACTCCCCTGAGTTGAAAAATGTATTAAATATTGACCTTAAACTTTAAATGGACTGTGGAAACATAATGCATGCTCTGCTGAAGTAAACTCTCTGCAAGCTGAGCAGCCACACCTGACATGTTACTGATGAGTCCTTAATGATTTTCAAGGGAACTGATTCTGGGAAAACAGCTCTTTAAGCTGTTATTGCAGGAATGAATATTTGGATCTTTTGTATCCTCTAGGGTGTGAGCCTAAGGTGTATAATAGACAATAATAACTGTTTTCTTCTCTTTAGCCCAGTTTTTTTAATTTCAGGACACTAGAAAGTAAAGAATGCATGAGTTAGACATATTTATGACATCCGGTGCTAATATCTATGCTTCCCCCCAAAGAAAATAGCATGTGCAGTAAGCTCTACTAGAAGTTGCAACTTCCCTGACACTGTTGCATGAGACTTAGGTTGGCCCCCTCATTTCACTTCAGTCAACTTACCCAAGTTTAAAATTTGAAAAGCAAGCTGACTTTAAATCACCCAGGTTACACCAACATTTTCAGAAGTGCACCCCAATTTCAAAGGCACTTACTTACCTTTGTGTTGGACCTAACTGATCACAGAAGATCCATTTACCCATTTCATATGAAGGCTTTGTGTGCCTGTTGAAACTCTGAGCAGGTACTTCCATTTCCCTATTGGGAAGCAAGGCTACATTTTTTTCTTCTTTTCCTCTCCCATTAGAAAGAGAAGGGTGAAAGGAAGAGTGAAGGGTGATAGCTGTCACAGTTCATCTGCAGACCAAAGGAAGAAATAGCAGCAAAATAGGTCTAAGCATGTCCTTCTATTGACCTAACAGTTTCAGATAAATGCTTTAGTCTCTACACCCACTGCCACTCGTTTTCAACAGTGGAACAAAAAATCTATATGAAAAAATATTGATGAGTTTTTCCATTGTCCTCTCACACTCTACATAACATTGCTCTACGAGCCATTAACCTCGAAGTAACCAACACCAACATCTATTTTTCAGCCATGCATATTTAGTTCCCCCCTCTTTATTTCTATAATAGTTTAATTAATTTCAGCTAACACTTTCTAAAGAAAAAATGGTAATTTGCTAGAATCCAAAGTTGAAATGTGACTGATTCTTAATCTTACTGAGGAGGTTCATCTTATTATTAACATTAATTAATATGAAAGTTAATAAGAATGACTCAATAATCTAATAAGGATCTCAAATTACTTACCAAAAATGCTATCACTGTTCTGTTGCACAATTAGATACATCAATAGGCGGGTAGATGCTTTAATCACGTAGATTCACTCATTTCCCCGGTATCTAATTGCAATTGCTGTGAATCGCCATTAGAGGTTAGCTATTTCTGCACAGTTGTAGTTTTCATTCCTAGGGTGTATAGTCTCTGTAAATTCCCTCTTCTCAAATTTCCTTCAAATCTGTTTGTTTGTGTAGTTTGGTTTTTAGAAGTTGCCGAAAGGTGCCAGTGGTAACAACAACAAAGTGACAAAGCTTACAAGATGCTTACAGTTAGACATAATGTGAGTTTAGCAGAGCTATATGATTTAAGATTTTGTCTTAATTGTAATCACTCAGAGAGCGCTCAGACCCTCTGATGCGTCCTGCTCAAGTGAAGCTAGAGAAGGCTGTAACCAAACTGTTACACGAATTACACAAGCCTTTGGTTAAATATGCATGGTGTACCACCCTGTGGCAGCATTCTGCTACTACATATTGTAAAAATAAAAATAGAGAAACTGTAGAGCTTCCTGAGTCGGAATGAGAGAAGAGGAATATTTATACAATTAGGAGGCAAGCAAGCATATGCAGATTTGCAGATAAGCATTTAATAGCAGACTTCATCGCTGGGATTTGGCATACATTTTTATCTGATAAGTGGCTGGAAATTTCTACAGTTTTGTCTGTCTCCAGGTTGTGTGTTGAGAAGGGAATGGTCATTTTAGTGTGGTTTTTGTTTCTGGACTACCCAGCATATTGTGAGAAGTCTTTGCTCTTCAGAATTAATTTTCTTGCTCACATTATGGTGTCTCCTGAGAACAGGATGATGGGGGATGCCTGTCATACTCAGTAGCTCAAAACTTGGCTTCTCCCCAGCAATGCCCTGGTTCAGTCAATGCAAGATCATGCCCAGCCCTCGGGGTTTCTAATTCAAAAGAAAGGGATTTTCTGTAGGTGATCTCTAATCACATAAGATTGTTGACCACATAAGATTTGACTGACAACTCTTGAAGTTAAAAAAAAAGCACTTAAAAACTTTCTATTTTACTATTATTGAGTAATAATTGATAATTTATAAAGATAATTATTCAAAGTAGTTAAACAACATGTTCAAGTCCATGGACGATGCAGCATGGGGAATGAAGTTGCAGTCTCATTCTAGGAAACCTTCAGTTTGCATTGAGTAAACAAAGGCATTTATAAGAAAGAAGAGAGTATCTGCTGACTTAGAAAAATAGTATCTTGGTTTATGTGTATTGATTCCATAAGGAAAAATTCTGTATAAATAATGTTCAACATGCTTTGTTTTTAATAAAAGTAGGAATTTGTTGAGACTTGCTCATATAGAAATTACTCTTGGTTGTAAGTATGTGGTATAATTAGAGGTCTACTGTATACTTCTTTGTTAAAACTCTAACAGATGGAGGGACAGATGTCAGAGCAATATAATGTAGCTCCCTGTCTGATTTTCATCGTTGATCACAATATGTGACTGCCTTTCGGCAAAACTGAGCACAGGTGTGCACTTTAGACCTCAAGAAGGAATAACACAGAAGAGCAAATTGATCAAACTTAATGACAAGGGAGAAGGAGATGGAGGAGACAAAGTGGAAACTTTTTCTCCCCCACTGGGAAGTACTGCATTGGAATTAGCCTTTTAAAGAACACTTTTGTGTTCTAAGTGATAAAATAATGTTACCGATGTTAAAAGATGCTGCCAAATAACATAACTTTCAAATGCCAGAATGTTGTTTACCATTTATTTGGTGACTCTAGGCTATAGCCTTGTGCATTTCCCATTTCTTATCTAATTAAAAATTAACTCTAATGATGAGGAATAATTTAGACATTTATTTGTTGTTTATGAACAAGTTATTTTCACGCTGAGAATTGTTTAAAATGGCACTTAGGGGTTGTCAACTTTTATTATTTTACTGTTTTTTTAAATTCCTGAAGCTTTTTGAAGAATGCTAAAGGCCAATGATCCTAATTATTTTTCTACCTTGTATTGTATTTCATACTTTATGATTCATTGTCAGACCTCTATATTTCTAAAAGGATGTTCCCCTCACTTAGCTTTTAATCAAATTAAGCTAAATTTTATAGAATATAAGATCATTTAAAATATGATTATTGAATAATAGAGACGAGACTTACAGGCTAAATAAATTGGAAAAAAACTAAAAACATATTTTATTACTTTTATCTGTATGATAGCACAGTAACTGAACAATTGACAATGGCTTTTAAACTTTTACTTCAAATATTGTTTTATAGATAGAGACAATGATTGGCTATATTTCATGATAAGAGATATTAAAGATCATATTTCTTTAAAAATTATACTAGAAACACTTTTCTTTAGATTCCCCTGCAACTCTGCAGTCATGTTTTAATTATTTTTTGAGCAACTACTACTAGATTTTCTGCATTGAATAATGTCTTTTGTGATATTGCATCCATTTGGAAAACTTCTTATCTGATATGAAAAATATGTGGAATGATCTAGAACCACTCTGTTTTAAGAAGATTATGTTGTGTTTCCCAGTGCTTAGGTCAGTGCCTGGTATGGGACCCCTATTTTGGTAAACAGACCCCTTTCCTAATCTATTATTTGCAGCACAATTATGTACCTCAAAGTAGACTTTAGTAAATATTTTGTTCGTATTCATTACCAAAATTAAGGTCTACTTACAATAGACAAAATAAACACTTCATTTCTTTAGTGCGCATATATGGAAGCTTGATAACCAAACAGAAGGAAGTCCTTTCGCATATCTTCAGTGCTGAGTGCAATCATTGGTTCAGTAAATGCTATTGAGACTCTACTGTGTGCCTGGCACCCTAGGGGCGCACAGCTGCTAACAGAACAGTGAACAGGAGAATCTAGTGCCTGCCCTCATGACACTTCAATGCTTACATGTTGAAGGGCAAAAGCGGATAACAGTATACAAAAAAAAAGAAATATTAACTTAAAAATAAATGGTAAATAGATATAGACTGCCTAGAGGGGATTACCAGGGTGCTTGCAGCATACCTCTCTGAAGTAACATGTGACCAGAGATATTGAAGGAACCAGCCATGTAAAGAGCTGGAGTGAAACCTGCTAAGACAGATCGCAAATACTTGAGAGTTGAAATTCGCATGGCTGGAGTTTGCTAAACAAGGTGGGATGGTGATGTTAAAAGCTGAGGTCAGAGAGACAGACTGGGGCCAAACCACACAAAAAGATCTTTTTTAAAAAAAAAAAAAAGGATACAGATTTTATTCTGATTGTACTGGAAATCTATTGTAGGGGGTGTGGGGGAAGGTGGGAGAATTGTTTAAGCAATAAAGGGATAGGATCTGATGGACTTAAAAGTTTAGCTTGGCTGCTGAGTGTAGGGAGAAAGTATAGAAGTTGGGAGACTGTTGAGGGAGCTTTTATAGTGATGGAGGTGAGAGACTGGAGCAGAGTCTGAGGTACTTTAGTGGAAAGGGTAAGGAGCAATTGATCAGGAAATGGATTGGAATTAGTGCCTTCAAGAACTATAGATTTGCAAATAGATTGGACATGGCAGAGAGGGTAAGAGAGAAATCAGAAAGGAGGAAGTCTGAGCAGTGGGCTTATGTCATTTACCACGATGAAAAACATTAGAGAAGAAACTTGATGAGTTTCGTTTGGGGAGGGAGTGAATAGTTTCATGAGGTTCCTATCATATTTAATTTGGAAATGTTCAACAAATGGATGAGTGATGGGTGGTGGAGCTCAAGAGAGAAGTCAGGGGTGTTAATAAATATTAGGGGGTGCGAGCATGTGCATTGAGGGGAGTCTCTGAGTCCTGAGGTAGACAGAAAAGAGTGCAGGCAGAGACCCCAGAACCCTCAGTCTCATGACTTGCCTCACTGTTTGAAAAATAAACTTGCAAAAAACGCAACTTCGGAAACGCAGTCTTAATAATAAACACAGTTGCATTAGTAAAGTTAATTGCTGTGTCATGTACGTAGGCCAGATAATGAGAATTTCCTAGTTTATGTTAAATTGAGGTCATTTTTCTTCTGTTAAACGGTATCCTGAGTTATAAGAACCAATGAGAAGGCAGCATGACTCATACTTGTTTTGCAGTGTTCTACCACCATATGGTGTTTAACATTCAGGGGTGCTGACGACTTCTTAAAGCAGTCAGTTTGTGATCAACAGTTTTTGCTATTTACTTTTTCGTGTGTTTCCTACTGTATCAAGCAACTTCCCTATTAAAGCAATCCATGTTAGTTTTAGTAGCACACGCCCCCACAAGCTCTTCAATCCTTCCCTATCGTTATGCAGTATTACCACAGTACATAGTAATTGACATTCTGGTGATAGCTTAATATTTTCAGGATACCAAGGTTGTGCTTACAGATATTTTTTAAGTGCTAATTAATTGTTCTTAGAATTGAGGACTTGCAAGGCAAACGAAGGATTTAAAGATCCTCTTGTTGCAGATAAGATCCTATCAGAGCCAAGGCTAATTTTACAGAGCTGGTCAGTGGCCTAGCCATATATTATATAAAAATGTATTAAATAGTTGCTAGTGCTTCAAGCCAGGCTCACACTGTGGATACACAAAAGAATTGATCTCTCTTCTTGAGAAGAGAGACGTATACCTAAACGTTCATAATCCAAAATGATCAGCAAGATGTAGGTAGAAAGTGCTATGGGAATCAAAAGGAAAAGTGTAGTCATATCTTCTTCCGCATTTGCACAGATACTTCACAGAGGAAGTTCCCCCTACTGTGACTTCCCTTTCTAGCTTAAAAAAAATTGCTCATTTTGGAAGAAGATGAGCTGAGTTTGTAGGCATGCCTTCGAACTGGAAGACTTCAATAGGTCACACTTTCCCTTTTCCAGTATAAATGTACTAAACTGACCAAGAATGTTTGTATTTTTTTCTCACCTATAGAGGCAACTGTTTTGAGCTATGATGGGAGCATGTTTATGAAAATCCAGCTCCCCATGGTCATGCACACGGAGGCTGAGGATGTGTCCTTACGGTTTCGATCCCAGCGTGCGTATGGCATTCTCATGGCAACCACCTCGAGAGACTCGGCAGACACCCTCCGCCTGGAGCTGGACGCAGGGCGTGTGAAACTGACGGTCAACCTAGGTAACAACACACCCTCCCCCATTGAACTAACACTCTTCATTTTTTGTTTAGTTCTGCCTGCAAACATTTATCAAGTAGCCTGTTTGTCATGGAAAGTTAAAAAAACACTTAATGGTCTCATTTCCATCATTTAAATTAATTTAGGTTCTTGGGGCATCCTTTTATTGTTTGTTGTTGTCTGTGTAACATAATTTACTGTTTTGTGACTTCTACCACTGAGGGTTCTTAAAAGGGAAGCCATACATATCAATGAGGTTAACTGAAAATATAAATTATTAGGCTTGAAGATGCCACAAACCGAATTCCCTGTTGTCATATTTACTGATATTCTGATTGGCTATAGATGATATCCTTTCAGATACACTTACTGAGATAACATACGCACCAAATGTCAAATTTCTATTTTGCGATCTAGGTCAACAGTAGCTTTTCTTTTATTCGTTGGGCTTCTCCTTTCAAAAATCGTCTTGGTGGTACCCCATCTTTTCTGTTTGGCAATACTGTGTGGTGATATTTTGCTATCAGCAACAATCCACAACCCTTCAATGCCCAAAGTCTGCGGCCCTCAGCAAACAGCCACGAGAACACTCAAAACACAGGCTCTTCTACAGGAAAATAATGCTTTCCTGCTCAATTGTAGAATGAAGAAAGAGTCACTACAGTAAAACCTCACCAACCAAGCTGAAACATGGGGGAAGGGCAGGCTGAATCATGAAAATGTCTGCATTGTAGAATTAACAAAAATTAAACAGTTTTGTCTTCAATTGCATTTAAAAACACAAATTAATGGCTGAAAAAATCCTCTTAAGGAAAGGTCTTCCTAGGTTGATTTTAATGGCAAGATAAGAATTATCCGTAATTAGCACATTGTTTCATGCAAGCTGTGCCATAATTCATAATAAAGTACTTAGACTCAGTTTTTTTCCCTCAACTTGACCTTTCAGAACTTGTTTATTTTGTTTTCAGGTGATCTGTGCTCATATTGAATGAAGCATTATAAATAATCTGCCCACTAAGTTTCAATATTACTACTAACTCTAAGAGGTGTACAAATCAATGAGGTTTTACTGTATTTCCTGGAAGTGATAAACACACACAAAAGTTAATAAGTAGAAAAAATGAATAAACAGAGAAAATTTTGAAACTACGTAGATAAAAGAATAGTAAAATGTGACTAGGTATTTATAGAAACCTCATCTACATTTTCTAGTTGTGCTGGGCAGAATGGTAGCTCATAAAATATAAAAGTATTTCATGGATAGCTTATTGCATACAATTACATTCTATTAATATTAGTTAAATTAAGTTACGTAATAAGTGTTTTTAAAGGTTACTGAACACACAGCATTTGTTTACTGTTCTGTTAGAGTTCCCTCTAGTGACAATAATAGGTTACTACAGCCAATCAAAAATGCCTGATTACAGTCGAGGGGCTGGCTGCTAGCCAAAGTGAAAACTCTCATGGGAATTGTACAACAGCAAAGCATTCTGTGGAAAGAGTTGTGTAGGTGCTGGTCCTTGGCTGTTTGCAACCACTTTTCTGATGCGGTTGACGACACATGACAAACTCAGCTATATGGAAACAGAATCTAGGTTTATATTTATTGTGTTCCCCAAAGGCATTAAATACTACTACCAAAAGCAACAAATATTTATCTATACATAAAATAAACATAAAACATCCCACATAGTCCTTTAAAGATAACCCTTCTAATCACAGTCTGTGTTATTCATTTCATCCTATTCTTAGAGAATCTGCTTTTATACAGGAAGCAAGAACAAGAAAAGGAAAATCAATAGCAGTATTAACCATGACACTTACTGCGTAGAGATAACATTGTTAGCTCAGAAGAGAGGCACAGGCTTGCGTGTTCTGGAGAATGACACTACTCCTTAGCCACTAGAATTTCTAAAAGAGACATACAGTGCTTCTTTCCTCTTCCGATTAATTACAAGGCATGGAATCCAGCCAGCATTGGGCTGTTACCTGTTTGCCCACACAAAACGGAAACAAAACATTAGGATGAGGTGAGAATAATTTCAACTTGCTCTCCATTGACCACCACGATTCTGAAGGACTCTGTTGGCCTTTGTGGGATCTTAGATTTTGGAGGTCCAAGATGTCCAAGCCTAGCTGAGCTTGCACCTGCACCCCATTGTGACGGAGCACTTTTTAATTACATTGAAAACAATGATATGTTCTTTCACAGATGGGGAGAAAGTTGCAGCCAGTCTAAGCCAAGCATCTTTGACAGTTGACAATTCTTTATCTCACTTAGATTTGTCACCATGTAGCTTTGTTTGAATTGGCCATTTTTTTAAACCTTTTATTGTTGTTTCCAATGGTGAAGTTTCATAACAATGAATCTGGGTTCTAGAGCTATGTAAAGCATAAATGATATGGAGTGGCCATATTTGCATGTGTCTGTCCCCGGAAGGGTGGACTGTGATTTTATTGGATGTCTGCAGCTATTACCTTGAAGGATAAATTTTCATTTTTCATCTATTCTTCCCCATCTAGATTGTATCAGGATTAACTGTAATTCCAGTAAGTGCCTATTCAAAATTTTTAAAATGTTATTCCTCCATTATGATGTAAGCTAGTCAAGGCAAAAAAAGAAAAGAGACAGAGAGAGAGGGAGAGAGAGAGATGTTTATAAAACTCATGAATTCACTTTTGAAGTATACCAGTCCATCATCTGGGTTGTAAAAATTCATTTTGAAATCTGTCTAGCTGAAGATTTAACCACTGCCATTCCTGCCTCTAAGTGTCAAGGTGACCGATGTTTTTTAACATGAGGTATAAATGTGTCTGTAGACCTTTGGATAAGGGAAGTAACATTTATATTTTGCCAGACCTTGGCCTCCTGTAGCTCTCTTCATGACCAAATTTGGAGAACATACTGTGGGTCTTTTTTTCCTTTCCTCACCAGTAGTTTTTCTCTCTTAACTTAAATTCAGAAAAACACGTAATTCCTTTAATGTGGAGAGTTAGTATTAAATCTTCTTAAATTCAACCATTTCTACATAGAAAAAACATGTTTTTCCAAGTTATATTTATATATACAGAAAATTAGTTGTCTAAACAAATTTCTCTTGTTCATTAAGAGTATTTACATGATGAATTTTTACATCCTAACCATATATCTGCAAAAATAACTAAAACCCTTCAAATCTGTGATATGCATGCCAAGTGATGAGTCAGAAAAGATGCATGGACTGAGTTTTATTTGATCGTGGACTAGAGGACCTGAAAGGATATAAGGACTGTGATTTTATTTTGAGTTGTAGCCTTATCTTAAGAGTAAATGTATTTTATTTCCTCACATAAATATTTAGATTGTTCTTTTCCAGGTTTTGCTGACCACATTAAGGAATCTCCTCCAATGATAACAGAGTTGTTAGCTATTTCACTAAATGGTTCTAACAGACTTCTAAACTCTCATTTCATAATCAGTAAAAAAAAAATGTTATATCCTTGGAAAATGCTGAATGTGAGTTGATGGAGTCTATTCCCCCAACCCTGGCTGTGTTTTCAAGTGGCGACAATCCATCCTCTGAGGAACAGGTGGTGATCTTAAATTTACAAAATGAGAAGCTTTATCTCATGAAATATATACTATTTCAAACACTGCACTTCTTATAACTCAGATATGTCTTTAAATATTTTAATATTCATTTAAAAGTAGCCCCAAAAGTGGGTCTTTCTAATCGTAGCAGTAAAATGGGAACGGAACCATGACTTCGGAAAAATGAAATCAGTAAACTACCATGCAAAGCATTAAAAATCATCTCCATCATTAACAGCTCCTAAAATACTCTGTCAGAATTCTCATGCAAGGGTCAGCGGAATTTTTCAAGTACGCAACTCCTCTCAAATCCATCTCTTCTTCCCTTTCATGCTTTCTGAAGAGGAGCACAGGATTTGCAGGTCGTTTGCCTTCAGCCCTGAGGCACAGGTGCAGGCAAAGTGGCAGCTCACAGAACAGCTTCCAAGGCCAGATTTGAGCCTTAACACAGCTTAGAGATGTTCTTGATTCCTCCCGAATATCAGGAAACCCACGTGAGAAAAATATTTTCTCTTAGACTTCCTTATGTACTTTTACAATAAGCGTGAATTTTCAAATTTACAAACTCTAACTACGTAAACTCTAGTACTTGATAGAAACTAACCCAATGAAATGAACTGTGCTCCTCAGCTACATATATTAATATTTGAAATACATCTTTGGAGTCTAACTACTAGACACCATTTGGAGTATAAGCGTCTGATAATAAGTGGTCATTTTTGCTCTCAATATTACACAGAGTAATATCTTTAAGAACACTTTTTTTTTGCTGGTTAGTTGAATCTTCCACCTTTTGAGGAGCACATGTTACATTTAAGTTACTTTAATTGAGTGAGTGCTTGTGAGCTTTCGGGGAGCACCTTGGACAGGACTGCAAATGCCTTAAGTTGACAGTAGTCCCTGGGAAGAGCTTTCAGTGATCAGGTAACATTTTTATTTCCTTTACTTTTGCTTTATTTGGGGAACCATGGGCAGGTTTAGCGAGAACCCCAAGGTCTACCAAGAATTCATGTTATTATTCAACTTTGAGGAGTGGAAATAATTTATATATCTAAAATGCAAATCTAACTCACAGTAGTTAGGCGGATTTCTACTTGGAGTGCATTTTCTACCCCATAAAAAATAAAAATATGTCTATTGCAGTACAATTTGTAGGTTAATAATTTATTACATGTATGCCCTTTAAGTTAAGTGTGTAAGAAACTGAGATGAATGTATGTTTATTAAATCACAGCCATATACTGCTACTATCTCTAAAATGTATATCATACCTAAGAGAACAACTGTATTGTGAGATTAATATGAAATACCTTAATTGATGCCTTCTAAGAATATTTCCACTGGAAATATAGAAACTATAATATAAAGATTATCTTGCATTGAGAATTACTTTAAATTATTTTTTAATGAAAACCTTCCCAAATTTCTCTATACTTCCTGAAAATTGCTCTGTTTCCTACAGTGGTGCCTTCCTCCCTCACCTCCACTGTACCCCCACCAATCCCCCAGTTTACAGCAAATGTTACCTGCTATGCAAAAGAAATGATACATAGTATCAGGCTGTCTAATCTTTACCATTGAAGAGTAGGTAGTAGGTGAGGAGGAAAGGTCTAGCTGTAGGCATTAGACCTGTGTGACGATAAAAAATGGCAGATACATTTCTTTTTCAGCCCTTCCTATGTCAGTAGTTTAGATTCCAGGGACAGGAGAGGTCACAGCCTTTTGTTAAGGTTCTTTTGAGAAAGGGCAGATTTGAATTCCAAAGACCATCTCTTGTCAGATTCTTTGTTGCCAAGATTCCCCCCAACAGGAAACGCTGTCAAGACTTTTTAAATGGAGAGAGATAGCTTATTTTCCTTTAAATATCACAAGCTTATTTTTGTGTGTAGAGAGAATACTTTTTTTTTAAAGAACTATCTCTGTGAATAGTGGTCATGTCATTGTCAAAATGCACGCTTTTATCTTTCAGATTACAAACAGAATGTCCCTGCGCACAGTCCCAGACCAATTTCAGTTCTTTGATGCCCATTAGCTTATATCACTGCTAAAATATATTTGTTATCTGCAAATTAGAATTAGATTGAGGTCAGCCTAGATTAGATTCTCGGACTGGGAGGTGAGTAGAGAAATGTATTATCTAGGGTTCTCCATTCTCTTCTGTCTGGGATAAGAATGGAGGGACAATCAGATTGCTCTTGCCCTCTTAATCAGCTCCACTGTGGAAAACAACAATCTACCATTATGAAGTAAATTCATATGGAAGTAGATAAACGAACCACCATCTTTGAATATAGAAAATTTCTTCCCTGGACAGTGAGGGGCACTTCAATAAAGGTAGATGGGAAAGGACTGCAGGTCACAGTCTTTTAACATAAAGAAGGAAAATTATTCGAATTAGTAGAACAAGACATGTTGCTGAGTACTTTATATAAAATCGTTATTGTAGAAATATATGGCAGCACAAACTATTCATTAACCAATTATTGCCGGGAAAATCCAAGTCACCGTGAATAAGTACTTTTGTGACCAACACATGAATTGTTTGCGTGAAAAGGTGAGTGTTGGACAGCCTCTTGCCTATTCTATAATATTAATTGCTTTCAGCAGTCTTTTAAAGATGACAAAAAATGGAAAAGAAAATTTCTACTCCTTAGAAAATTTTCTCAAATGCATTGTTAATAGGGTCTCTACTGACCATTGGTCTTATTCTGCACTGTTTCTGTCTACCAGCACAGCCTGGTACCCTGGGCAGCCTGAGGCACCGTGACCATGACCCTCTCAATTTGATGCCCGAAACCTCCCAACAATAAATCCAAACTGATTAGGCTATGTGTTTACATTTTTTTTTTTGAAAATTTGGTCTTTATAGTAGTCTATTGCATGTTTCAATAGTTCCGATTTTTTTTCTCTCCCTTTTTCTAGTAACTTTTAAAATGATTAGTGCTATAATCTTTGAAGGTTTAAATGCATTGAAAATTTGAAAACTAAACTTGCTCCTATCAACTATAGGTGAGTCCTAATCATCACATTAATAACTACTTTAAATATGTAGTGAATGCAAGGGAAGATTTTGTTTTAATAGCTTGCTTTTTCTTTTCTTTTTCTTTTTTTGTTTTGTGTTTTCAAATCAATGGCATGATTTACAGTATGTACTTACTGCCCACAGGAAGGCTTGAAGCCACCTCTACATCCATATAAAAATGCATTTTAATAAATTCATGATCTCTAATGCTTGCTTTACTTGTTTGCATTATTTTTGGTTTCTTTTCTTTCTTTCTTTCTTTCTTTCTTTCTTTCTTTCTTTCTTTTTTTTTTTTTTTTTGGTTTCTTTATGCCTTTATATGTGTCTCTTTTTCTTCTTTCCTGCTCTTTCTTCCTACCAAGATTTACCCTTCCTACCACTCCATTTCCAATGTTGTTTTCTCCTGTTCTCTTTTCTCTTATTTTCTAAAAAGAATAAAACATCTCTGGAGTTGAAAAAAAAAACATTTTATTTGGTAGACTTTTCAACTATGCTTGGCCTCTTACAGAAAATGGTTTATCTAAGAGACAATGAATTGCAGAAACCAAAAAATTACAGATGACATTAATGTGCACAGTGTCAGGGATTAGCATTTAACTCCTTTTATTTTTGGTTCTGTGTTTAAGTATTGGAGGGAAAATACTTAACTTTACATTTAACTGGGATATGATGAAGAAATGCTCTCAGTAGTATGTTACTGGAAAATGCATTATGATGGATGTCTAGAGTGGATAATATCTTTGTATTATCATTTTATTACCAGAAAGAAAAGATCAACTAGATATTAGTTCTCACCAGTTGTTATGTAGATAAAAATGGAAAGCAATAAAAGATTGCAAAAGGTCAACCAGTGGCACTTAAGCCATATTAGATTGCCTGGATCGGGCCGCCACTTGGCAGGCCACTTAAAAAGATATGAGCAAATTTCTGGGAGTTGACCCTTGTTAACATGAAGCAAACGCTCCGTTCAGAGCAGCAGCCTAGTACCCCAGAGCAGAAAGCGGCAAAGGGAGCCTTCTACCTCTGCACCCCACAGCAGCTGATCACCTGATTTGCAGAGTTCTGGCCCGCATTGCCCCTCAGTGCTGTGTAGTTTATCTGCCTGGGATATGAGTCGCTTTCTTTTGTTTCTTTGTTATTGTCATTTATTTATTTATTTATTTTTTAGCTGAAGGTATATACTAAGAAAATAAAAAAAGGCGGTTAATAAATAATTATTTTTAGCAAAACTCTGAGAAATTGCATATAAAAGGTAGAGACTGGAGATTTCTGGTGAAAATTGTGTAGCTAAAACAGGTGAAGAGAGTAGGCAGGTAACAACGAGGCTTTAGAAGGACATCAGAATTAGAATAAAATTTAAGGGAAGCCCATTTGCACTACCTGCATTTAAAATTTTTGAGAATTATAAAGAAAAGTGCAGTTTTTTCTCACACATTTAAATGACTACCTAGATTGGGCAAATTATGATGTGAAGGCTTGATAAGTCAAAGACTTGGGGTCTCTTTTAGGGAATAATTAATCTACTCATTGCTTATATGCCTGTATAAAATGCTGCGGTGTTTTAGATTGCTCTTTTGTGCAGGTTAAGAATTCATCTTCAAATCAGGCTCAATTATTAATTTTTAACTAAATCACTTTCTTATTGCTATTGCAAAGTGCTGTGCTCACAGTAATGCAAAACTCCAGATGAGCACTGACCCAGCTCATACAATTCTCTCTCATTGTTGAAAGTTGGCATTATGACAATGGCCTAGCTAGATATTGTCAGAAAAATCTACAAAGTTTTAGGAGAGATCATTTTGAATTTGAGATTCCCTTGGTTTCTGTGAAAAGGAATGTTTCCTTCACACAACTAGATGTCTTCAAATGTAAAAGACCACAGCCTGTTGGTTAGATGTTTTTGTTTGTTGTTTAATAAGAAAAAGCTGGTTTCTAAATAGCCACTACTTTCCTCATAGTCTTGAGTTTCTTTCTTCATTGTTCACTAATTTATTGGTAGGGAGGTAGTACTGCTTATACCTTCTATTTTTTCATGTCTTCTGCTTACTTACTCCCAGCATCTCCCACTTCATGATCTCTATTCACTGCTTTTTCCTGTGCATATAGTTTGGATTTTTGCTGCTGCTGTACTATTGCCTCTATATATGGTCTGTATTCAAACTCCTCTAGACAAAGAATTAGTGGATTCATTACTTATCCTTGTTCTGCTAAGCAGAAATTTTGAATCGTGCCACATCATAAGCCATTGATTGGATTTTAGCTTTGGGGGCTGATGACCATGGGTGACCCAAGCAGCTCTAATTGGAACAGGGAGGGCACACAATATACTTCCCTCAAGTTACGTAGGAGCAGCAGGCTTTCCAAACAAGTATCTTTTCTCTAGGTTGTCTGATTAAAAATGTTTTTACTTTAGCTGTAAAATACTCAAATGGAATATGAGTATGAGAAATACTCAGTTTCTTCAACAAAATAATGGCTAACATATGGTGTATAAGTCAAGCAGTCCAGTCTCTTTAAATCAGGGGGGAAATGCAGGGGATCGTCAAAGAATTTGGAAATTGAAATGTTCAGTGTGCTCAGAGCTCTTCTCCATTTCTTTCACTTGTTACCAACGGGAGCAAAGAGCAAGATGGATAAGAAGTACATTAGGAAAACTTGTTTCCCCCAAAGGTAAAGTAATAAATTCTAAGAGTATTTAAGTTACTGTTATCTTTATTGTGCTTGGTTATCTGTTGTTATTTGTTCTTTGAATGCATCATTCATACACTTGTGAGAATTCTTCACCCAGCCATTACCCTTCAATGGTGATCAGTCTAAATACAGATTTGAAATATTTTATGCATAGTACTGTTGTAATAAATTTCAAAGTTAATTGTCTTTTTCTATGCATGATTATTATAATTAAAATTTCTTTGAAACTGTAGTATTTAAGGTAAAGTTTATCAGTTCTCTTTTTAAATTCACATGGGAAGAATGTAGGTAACCCATGAAATTTCCTTATTAAATGGTCAGATACATGGAAAAATCAGCCAATTTTGGAAATCAAGAAATGTCCAATGTAAACAATTGTGTACTACTAGGAAACCTGAAGAATTCTAAAATGCTTACATTTCACTATGTGCAAAGAAGATAGTTTATGCATGTGGAAACTAACACCTAACTATTCTAGAACTAACACATTATAATGGCAAAACAGAATTGCTGGTACTGTTTTTTTTAATTCATTATGAAAGTGTCCAGTAAAAAAAATTAAAAAGAAATTATTTAAGAAGTTGTGCAAATATTCCCTTTGAATCTACACATATTCACCTTGTAGTGTCAAAAGAGGCATACAAAAATGGATGTAGAACATGATAATTATTCAATAATATAAAAAATAACAATAATAATCACATGTAAGAATTCTGAAAGTGACATTGTAGATGAGAATCCTAAAGTGTTTTAATTGATCCCTCATTTATAAATTAAATTATTTTATCTGAAGAGAGTACAATAAATCAGCTGAAAAGGTTTCCCTTGTCAAAAATAATATTTTGGTAACTGATTAATTATTTAAACTCCTCTACTTAGTAAAATTAGTTTAGCTAATAAGCAGTGAATAAATAATCAGAATTTCTCATTTTTTCTTATAATTATAAAATTGACAAAGAGCTATAGTAGCAAAATTGCTTTTCTATAATGTTTCTTTAAAATGTTTATACAACCTGATAATGAGATTGTTGGTAATTTTTAATTTCTTTTGTTGTGTTATTGTTCATCATCTCCACATTTAAAATTTTCTACAATAACTTTTTCTTCTACTCAACAATCTAAAATAAGCAATCAAAATGAATAAAGGCAAATGCTCTGTTAAGATGTAGTTGAAACCAAACCCATCATTATTTAGGACACTCTAGGCCTACAGTACTTTATCTATTTGTATTATGATATGTACATTTTAAATGTACATTTAAATTGAGGGTTAAATTTCCCACTAATTTTGACCTACAGAGTAGTCAGAATGAGTCTGTTTTAAAACAACATTTGGTTCCCAATTAGAGTAATATTCCTTATTCAGAAGCTAAAGGAAATAGAAAATATACCTACCATTTCAAAAAGTAGCTACCATTTCAATGCTCAGAGAAAACAGTAATACCTTAAATGCTCTTATAACATAGTACTTTGCAAATTACATACTTAATATATAGTACATTGTATAATATATGTTTCTTTAAAAATACAGGGTCATGGTGTGCAAATATTTTGCAACATGTGCTTTTATTTTAACAACATATTATAAGCATATGTCCAGCACATGACTATAACACGGAGGTCCGGGTCAGAGAGTCAGTTGAATAAATATAAAATAGGGAGGAAGCATATATATACAAAAGTAAGTTCTATCATAATTCATCAGGGATCTCAGAGTAAATTAGTATCATGGACTGTTAGCCACTAAGTGGAGGTCTAACTCACATAACTTCACCATAGGAAGACAAACCAGGAAAACCGTAACTTACAACTACGACTAGCTGGTAGATCAGCTCCAAGGAACCACCAAGCACTGGCTCCTTGGATTGACCGAGTTAATTTGGCCTAAGGTTTAATTGCTAATACCCGTTGACATAGCTGGGAAAGTGCCTTTGTAGAATACTTCCTGCATAGTAGAGCAAGCCATTCCTTTCAGAAGACTGACTCAAAGATAACTTGAAATGAAGAAATGATATCTATATTTTTCCGCTTACTAAAATAAATGATCAAAAAGAATCACAGCACTCAGTTTAGTGACTAGCAGCCTGATAAATAAACTAATGATACAAGACACCAATTTAGTTAGCACTATCTGTTATTATAATATTAAAATTCAAAATAAAGGAAAATTTCATTGTTGGAAAATTTTTATTATCATTCTGATTTTTACATGATGGATGAATAAATTATCATGTATTATTTGTTCATAGCCTTCTCTGGGGCAGTCACTAATGAAAGAAAGAAAAAAGATCAAAACAAATGAGATGCTGCAGTTCACTCCTTCGAAAGACAAACTGTTCCCTATCATAGCCCTTAGAATGTGTGTGTGTGTGTTTTTTAATAGGTTCACAATGTTTACAACAAAAACTGAGACATAGATTTTCAGGCATTATAATGATTTCTCTTTGAAAAAAGAGGAGAGCACAAATAACAAAGCCAGAACTTATATTTATTTTTTCCTACTGTGGTTATTTTTGCAGAAGATTTATGCAAGAATATCCCCAAAATATTGAGGGACAGATGAATTTTAAAAATTCAGTCTTACAATTAATGATATTCAGATGCACTCACATTAACAAAGATATGGAAAATAAAATACCGGTTAAACTATTGTTTCTTGAGTTACACAAACATATTTTTATGGAAAAATATACATTCTTCTTGACCTTTTTATAAAAATAAATTCCACAGCTATTACAATAGTGTATTCAGGTGATAAATGATGAATAATTAGATAGTCTTTGCCGTTGTGACCATGATCATAGCTTTGTTTTTGGAACGTCAGACGCAATATTCGTAAGTTTCCGAACGCTCAGCACCTGCATGCTTGTCCTTCCTTCCTCCTCAGTTGGATAGCTTGGCATTGAGGTTCGAATAAGATAGGTTTAAATGAATAACATAAATCAATATATTTTATTTTTTCATGTTATGCTAACTTTGAATACATTTTCAGCTTATAGTGCTTATTCAAAGCACGTTGACTGTTTAGTACTTGATTTTATACCTGCAAGCTATCCTATTATGTGATAAGCATTTCTTGGAAATGAACTTTTTTCCTTAAAATAAAGTCACAGTCCAAATTTTTCCTTTCATAATATAAGGTTTATTTTATGATGCTTTTCCCTAAATATGCCAGTCAAGCTAGATTAGTTTTAGAGAGAGCTATTTTAAAACATTCTTGTACCAATATATTTATATAATCTGTGTTCATTTTATTGTGTTGTAAATATAATTAAATTCTTAAAAGGTAAAGTTTATTTCTTAAAATGTCTGTTTTTCACATTTAAAATTATTTACATCAGATATTTACCCTGGTCTGTCATAAATGGGTACAATCAATGTCAGAGCTATAGCGGCTAACTGTTTCTTAGTAGAAGATGTAAACTGTGTTTGTTTATTTGACTACAGCGATGATACTTAGCCAGCTACGGAGAAGGAGGCGAGGCAGCTACATACACAGCAGTTTATCTTGTAGATAATGGAATGGGGTTGGTGCGAGTTAGGAGATGGCAAAAGAGTCTCTGGAGGGTATTTCTTGCAGCTCTCCAAGGTCAAACCCTTTTGGAGGCAAGATCCATGATTTCTTATAATTAAATACTCATTAAGTCTTGAATTCCCCAAATTCTAAGCCAACTATTTACTTTGTATTTGGAAGTTACTGACTGCTGGCCTTAGGTCATTTTGCTCTCTGGGCTCAACACATCATTAAATTTGTTTTCAAGGGAACTGAGCGAAAAAAAGCTGTCCAAGTAATTGGCCAGATAACAGTAAGTTACCCAAGTTCTCCACCTGTATGACTAACCAGATTCTGTGCTGTCAGATATGAAAACAAAGGATGAAGCTCTCTATTTATTGACACTTCTTTGTCAATGTAGGCATTAAAAGTTAATGGAATTACTTTTCATTAACTATTTGGGTTAATTAAATATCAATAGATTGTCTTTTCATCTACCATAAAAACAATCTAACAAAATCTAAACAACTATACCCAATCAATAAATATTCGGTGATTGGCCATGATGTTCCAGGCACTAAGCTATGGGACAGAGAGTGTTTTCTAGGAGGTTCGAACCCACTGAGGGGAAGATGGCAACCACGTAACATTGTAACAATAGTTATTGTTCTCATTAGGATGACCGAGGCCTTACCACATTTCAGATTTGTTCTAAGTGATTAAAATGCATTAAGTTTATACTGTAAAATATTTCTATTACCTTATTTTACGGATAAGAATATTTGAGACACCAAGAACTCAGTTTACCCAAGGTCACACAGCTACTAACTTGTAGAAACTGGGTAAAAACCCAGACAGTCTGTGAATCCAGACACATGCAGGGGACCAAGATACACACATTTTAGAAAATTAAAAAAAAAAAAAAAAAAGATTTAAATAACAATTCAAGCAAAACAAATAGTGTAATTAATTAGCATATGACTCCTTCATGTCTTCAGTGGATTTTAAAAGTTTATCAAATGCCTTTTCATTTTTGAAAACCAAACATCTCTAAGCTTAATGTCATGACTTTATATTATTTCCTCAAGGTACTTTTTAATTGGGAAGAGGCATTTCTAATATTTTTTAGTATAGAGAAATTTCCCTATACTTAAGAGTCTATTAATGTGTCTTTGCTTGTACAGAAAAAGGCAAATAATTCTTTATACAGCCATTCTGAATAGTTTTCAAGGATGGTATCCATAGCTTAATTGAGGAGAGCTGAGGATAGAGAGAGAAGAAGAGGGAGGAGTTACATGGCCTATAGTGCAGCTTCAAGGTCGTTAGGGTGATTGGTCTGTCACCAAACCCAGGTGCTGATTGGCACTAGGCTGAGCCAGCAAGACAGCTCAGAGACAGCTTCCCTGATACCCCAGAGGCCTTGTGGGTGAGTGCAGGCACCATGAGGAAGGTGACTCAACTGTACCTCTTACATGCAAAAAACAAGTGTTTTTGCCTCCAGCTTTGCACATTCTTGAATACACAGCTAATTAAAGGAAACTTTAAAAATAAATACGCATATAGTTTATAAACCTTATCAGGGCTGGCTTCAACAACTTGCAACTTGTATAGTCTCCAAGACCTCATGTTAGAAGGGCCTGTGCTTGAATTAAAGCTCTGCTGTTGCTGTCCTGAAATTCTTTATTTTGTTTCACATTGGGCTCTCAAATCATTGAGTCGGTCCTTCCCCTAGTAATGTTAGTGACTAGAAAAAGAAGAATCCAGAAGTGCCTTTTACATGTGTCTAATTTTAGTCTGTAATTAAATGTCCTACTTGACTCAGGTGGAAAATAAAAACAAAAGAATTTTGTTCCCAATTCATTAGATAGAAATTGAGAGAGATAAAATTGAAACATTTAGTTACTCTCCCTTCTTTGTAAAGCAGAGGGGATATTTTTTAAAGTAATTGTTTTTAAAATAGGAAAGTAATGGCAGGCTGCATGTGTCATAACTGCCACCTGAGAAGCATGACCTCTTGTCATTTACAGGTAGGAAGTGCGGCTGCCAGAAACTGTGACTCAGGCATCAAGCAGGGTGGCTTTTGCTTCTGTACCTCCTGGCTTTTCTCTCCTCCCATTATTGTCACAGTGACAGGCTTGTTTCCAGCCTCCCAGGGGAGGCCACTGTGCTCAACATCAACTGTCAAACAAAACTTCTTTAAAAAAAAAAAAAAAAAAAAAACTTCTTAGTCCCAGGGAAAGTTGGTACAGATACGCATAAACCTAATTTTATATACACACACAAATATCATCCATTTTAATAAACACTGTGGTTCTAAAATGGCAGAACGGGAAAGGTGACTAGATTTTGGAGGAACTTTGCAATTGGCTTGTGCCGTTTAAAACCTTCTTAAATTGATTTTGGTTTTTGTTGTTACTGTTGTTCTACAGATAAGAAAACTCAGACTAATAAGCCCAGTAAAATTAGACTAGCTAAACATAATTAAGTCTATGCTTGATTTAAAGGCAACATTGAATCTAACACTCCAGTCTCCTGACTCAAGTTCTTGAAAACTAAATTAACAGGATACGGGTGCTACATAGTGCGGAATGAGTAAGTAGTTAAATGGAATAAACAACAGACACGACATGGACCATTCCATTTTAAAATTTCATAATTTTATGTGACTCAATTACTGGATGTTATAGGCAGCTTAATCTAAAAATCATTGAACTGTCATGCTTAAATATAGAATTTTGTATATATAATATTTATGTATATGTGTGTATATATGTATATGAATATATATATATGTATATGAATATATATATATATGGCAATGCTAGTCTTTTTTAAAAAATGTATAGCATAACTATGGAAACTTTAGAAGCCACTCTCACATGATGCTAAGCTTTAGTTTGGATAACTGATTAGAAAGACACCACCTGTTCTTAATAAAATGGAGATTTTTATTAAATGATGGATCATTTCCAGCAGGCAAACTAAATGGATTCTGACCTGCCTATCACCTGTGCATTATAGTAGGCTATGGCTTTGCAGAGCACCCATCAAAATCTTCATGCTCAATGGTTTAATGTGGAGCAAGCAGACTAACCACTCACATAACTAGAGTTACAAATGAGAAAGTACTTACATTGTATGTTTAGGCACTGGAAAGGAAGTTCAGGACCAACCTGTTTGAACTACATTAAGAGATAAAGCACTTGATACAGATGGCCCATGTATGTATTTAACATCTTTAAAATATAACAGTAGAGGGAGATAGCTACCAAAAGGGTAGGCCATGAGCTTCAGCTTTGTGACTTACAGTCTCGCTGTTTAAAAACTCAAAAGATAATTGGTACGGGTTTGATTTTCTCAAGGCATCTATCTTTCAGTTCCAGAGACCATTGCCATTTTAGTCCACCACACAACTTTGACCACATTGCTTCATAGATTTCTTAGCTTTGTTTTGGTCTTCTCTATGCCTCTTTACTATTTTTTTCTATGTTCAAAACCCAGTAACAAGTAGTTCACAAGATATTTGCATACAAGGCTTTCTTCCAAAAAGGATCCAAAGTTAGTATTATCTTGTCATATGCAATTTTGGTTCCAATTATACATATGTGCATATAAACAAAATTTTTATGTAATATGAAAATGAATTTAAAATATATTTGCAAACAAACCTGAAGTTGGTAAATAAAGGCTTGTTTAAACTTTTTGGACATATATACATATATATACACATATATAGCAACTAGTCAATATAGATATAGGTATATATCAACTAATCTCCTATGGAGTTATCTGTAACATGAGACAATTTGATTATTTGTACATCCTTTGGAAGATATTCTTTTCTTCATTAAATTCACTTATCTATTTATGCTCAATACTTTTATGTGGAATTTACAGTGATTAACAAAGGGAATTTTGAATAATTGGGGAGGTAAGCCAATAAACAAAAAAATAATTTTTCTAAAGAGCTTATAAAAATAATTTTTCTAAAGGAAAGAAAAGAATCAAGTTGCTACAATTGTGTGCACATCCTACATCTTGGTCTCCCCATGGATAGAAGTAAGGAATGGCAATCCGTTCCATAACTCACACGATATAAGAGGAAAGGACCTTCAAAATCTTCAGGAGAGCCTATGACTGTGCACTGTGTCATTAAGGCTGTGTTGAGAATTCAGGCTCCAGGGCTGATAATGCAGACAGGCAAAAAATCGTAGCTCTGAACACCTCTGGACCTTGTTCTACACAATAAACGATGCTCTAGTAGAATAGGTTTTTAATTCATAAACTACAAAATATTTTTTTTTGTAAATCAAATCTAATTTTAAAAGCAAAGGGTTACTTGTAAAAGATATTCCTAAAAGCCTTTACTGGGATTTTCTGATGAAGAAAGTCATCCTTTTTCCAAGGAGAGCAACGAGCCCCCTGGAGGGCTGGCTGCATGGAACCCGGGGGTTCTGGGCGATGCCTGGGCACCCCGTCAGCCAGCTTGCTTTTTTAACAGTAGGGCAACTCTTCCTTGATATGGTTTTATATCCCTTATGCAAGATTACAGGGGAGGGAGGATTCCACTGCTTTAAAAAGAATAATAGAACCGCTGACCTCATTTGGCTCCCGGATTTTCACACTGTACAATACTTGTTCTGCATAAGGGAAACTGAGACACTGGGCCAGAGCCTCCCAACATGGTTATCTGAGCAGGGGAGGGAATAATTTACCACAGCTGGAGAAAGGGTCCCTTAAAGATGATTTCATTGTTTCACTACACAGCCTTCTGACTGGTGGTTTTGTTTTCTAAGTGAACTTGTCTCTAAAGCATGGGCAGATCGTGGTGCACAGAATGGTGTATCTCCTGCTCCTGTCTTCTGATCACTGATTGATTGTTTGGTACCATATTCTATGAGGGATACCAAGGGGAGAAAATAGTTTTCTCCTTTGAAATTTGACTGTATAAATTAAGAAACACATTAAAAAAATACTTCAATATTGAATACTTGGTTTTATTTGAATTTCATAACAGGTCTAAAATAATTCTCCTTAAAGTTCTCTCTGCTCTCCATTTACCTGTGTCAAAGCAAAAATGAAATTAATAATAATAATAATGATAATATTGAACATTTTATACATTTAGAGAACTTCACCTTAATATTGCACTCTTTTTGTGTAGCCACAAGATGGGAAAACAGTACAGAGTAGTTGTGGTCCTTCTAAGAATGACAATTGAAAGTTGGCTATAGGAGAGGATATGTTCTTTTCCAGCATCCCCATTTTACAGATAAAAATATGAGAAACAGGGAAGATAAATGACTTAAGGTGACCAAGGTGATGACAGAAAGAAGCAAAATCCAATGTTCACCACCATCTGATCCCATAGTGAAAATGGCAATGAAAAATAATTAGCAAACGTGGTTACTAATCTTGCCCCAAACAGCTGCCATCTTATAAGTGTATATCTTTATGGTAAAAATCAATGCTCTGTGAGAGTAACAGATTTCAAAGAGGAATTTGGTCATCCCTCACTCCCTGCAACCCCTTTCTCTCTGTCCTGTACCATAAATTGGTGTTATCTTCAAATCCTCTTCAGGGTAACATCTTAGAGCCACCTGGAATTCATAAATAGATAGTTTGGAAAAGACAGCTTGAACTGTTGAGGAAATCTGAAATTTATTGTGTCTGCTTCTATCTGTAGTTAATTAATTTTAGATACAGAGTCACCAGAAAATCCAGTGACTACCACTGAGCAGAGAACAGTTATACCATGGCTTTAATGTTTGAAAAGATTGACACAGTTCCTAAGCCCTATCTATTCTTGCTTGGTTTTCAGCTTTGATGCAGTTCAAACAGCGGTCATGGACCAAACCGTAGACTCAGATCCTGATGTTCTTTGAAAAGTCACTTGAGTTCAGTATGATATCATGGGCAGTAGATTGACAGTGTGGACCACTCCACAGTTAAACAGTTGTGACCATAGGAGCTTCAACTAACCATTTTGTACTTCAGGATTTTTGTTTGTAGATGGCTCAGTGAATTTCTATACTTCTCATGCCCCTCTATTCTATAATTTTTTAAAATAACATTAGCCTAGAGAGCTGAATTTTGATCCAGTCTGGGAAATATTACCTGTGGGGCATTCAGTTGCATATACTTTTACTATCTGCATATTACTTAGGGGCTGTGAAAGGGACTGTGGAATGGAGAAGGAAAATCTCACTCACTTGTTATTGCCTCTGAGACTTATAATAATATACTCAGCCTTTCTAAGCTTTTTAAACTCAATAATGGAAAAACAATTTTTCTATGGCTTAAATAATAGATCATAGTATGAATCAAGTATAAAATTGCATGTAAGCTGTCACTCCCTACAAAACACATGGAATTATCTTTAAAATAAAAACAATACTATAAACTTTCCTTAAAAATCTTTAAAATATCACCCACTATCTTAGTCCTCTTAGGCTGCTATAACAAAATACTATGGACTGGGTAACTTAAACCACAGATGTGTATTTTTTTTTTATAGTTCTGGAAGCTTAGAAGTCCAAGATCAGGCTGCTGGCAGGTTTGGTTCTCCGTGAGAGTCCTGGTCCTGGCTTGCAGATTGCTACTTTGTTTTTGTATCTTCACATGATAGCGAGAAAGACCTCCAGCGTCTCTTTCTGTTTTTATGGGGCACCAATTTCATCTTGGGGGCTCCTCACTTAAACCTAATTACCTCACAAAGGTAATACCATCACCTTAGGGGTAACATTTGGTCTGTAACACATTAATGCTGGGAGAAAGATAGTACTACTAATGAGACATGTTTTGATATCCCCAAAGGAAAAAGACATCTTAAAAGGAGTTCAGATTATTAATGGCTAGAGCGACTATAATGTTGCCATTCAAACCTAGGTAAGAGGACAAACGACTCTCAATCTCAAAATTTCAAGTTAAGCACCTTTCTTTACCAGTTCCGTGTGTTTTAAATGTCTGAGAATGTGAGAGCTCAAAGGCACTGTAAAGATCAGCCGGACCATCTCCTCACCTGATAAGTGGGGGTGTTAAGACCACCAGAAGCGGAAGCTTTTAGCAGATTTCTGGATTGCCGATTATGAATGGATCATGCCCCAAACCGATGGCTCTTTCTCTATATCATGTCTTTAACACCAGCCATTTCAGTATTCCTCAGTGGAGGCACAGTGAATCGTTAGGACCATTCTTCCACCATGACTCATTTAGAGGGTATGTAACATTCCCCATCGTCATCATCATTCTGTAGAGCAAGATGGCTGTCATGACAAGGGGCAAATTTTCCACCCCCTTCATTCAGATGTAGGGAAACCAAAATTTTAAGTTGCTAGCCAAAGTTCACATAACTGGGGGGGCAGGATAATTCAAGGGAAAGTATTCAGACTTTGAGTAGGTCAGTCTGGGTTGGAAGACTTTTCCATCCCATTTTAGCTGTATGACCTTGAGACAAGTAGTTCTAGTTTTCTAGGCTCTCAGTCCCACATCTTTAAAATGACAATAAGGTAAAGATGATGTAAGTTAACAGATAAAATGCCTGGAACCTAATAAGCATTTCCCAGCTCCCAATTTTTTTCTTAGTAGCAAATCGAGGATGGCAAACACAGTTCTTACCTCCCTGTCCAGTGCACCCTTTATTACACTTCATGTTGCATAGATAATGTTGTTTTGAACTGAGAATATTAAGTGCATTTTTAAAAGCCTTGTCTTCCAAAATCAATCTCTTCATGTTTTTAATAATGCAAGAAAGGAGATTGAAGTTGGCCCACAGAGATTTTTATGAACCCAAGGGTTATTTTTAATTGGATTTTGTGCCTGTTGTTATGGAAATAGTTGTCTCACAGATTAAGCATTATGACTTTACTGCAAGATCAAGCCCAGGATGGGGTATAATGATGATATCACCCTTATGCTTTTTTTCCTGGACAAAACACTTTTAAAATTAAGAGGACAGGAGTGAAGCTGCTTCAAAAGCACACATTTCTAAAGGAAAAAAAAAGATCTCCCCTATAAAAATAGCTTTAAAATGAGATATTCTCTTTTCAAAGATCAAAACTAAGAACGACCCCTGCTGCCAGTAGGATGCTAAGATTCTGCAGAGTTATTAAACACTTCTTTCTTCACTGCTGAAACTAGAAAGAGTTCCTTTGATCCTGCAACTCGCTTTCAACATTTGGTCTCAAAGCATTTTTGTAGTTGGTGAACTATCAGTCTTTCTCCAGTTATTTAGTGATAAATCTCTTAAAATTGTTCTACCAGGATGAGTTTAACTTTTTTAAGGAAGCAACAAGAGATGATTTCTAATCTTCATGATGGCCCTATTTAAAGACATGAGACAGTTCATCCTGCAAAATTTAGCTTATGTCACTGGCTTGTTTTAAGGTCCAGAGAAACCCTAACCAAGGAATATAGAGTGTGTATCATCCGGAACATTCTAAGAGAAAAATCAGGGAGCTGGGTGAATAGTGTGCAGTACTGACAGCAAACAACGAATGATCCCTTGTTAGACTGACTACTGAGGTTTTCTTCTACATGGTCCCTCTTTTGTTTTCTCTCCTCACTGGCATGTTGGTATGTCTTCCTGTGCTCCTTGGACATTGGTTGGTTTTGTTGATAGAATTTAGTGGAAGAAATTGTGAAGCAAATCCTGATACTGAATCAGCTAAAAGTCATTAGACTCAATGGCATCATTCATGTATTTCATTATTTTAATGTGCTTGTAAATTCCATTACTTAAAAAACCGAAATCCATCACCAAATATGGGTCTTTAAATCACCAAATAATGTATCTTTAAAAACTTCTCATTATTTTTCTCAGTGAATCATAATGTCAGATTAGTAGAAATGCTTGTTTTCCTATAAAATTTTTCTAATTATACTAAAAAGCTGTTTTCCTTTGCTTTGCTTTTAAGTGGAAGAGGGACATTTGTCTAATTTTGTCCTTTTGATGTTTTTTAATATTTATACCTTTTATTAAGATTTTTATTTATGTATTTATTTTTAGAGAGGGGAGGAGAGGGAGAAAGAGAGGGAGGGAAACATCAATGTGCGATTGCCTCTCTCGAGCCCCCTACTGGAGACCCGGCCCTCAACCCAGGCATGTGCCCTGACTGGGAATTCAACTGGCGACTCTGGTTTGCAGGCCCATACCCAGTCCATTGAGCCACACCAGCCAGGGCTCCTTTTGTTAATTTTACACAACAGCTTTCTGAGATAATCTGTTCTAAGCCAATTTAAATTCATCTATCTACAGAATTTAAGCCATCATGGATTCACTGGCAGTTACTTTCTTGGTTACACTTCTTGCCCCCTTTTTTTGGCCCTTTCCCCAGGGAATCCCTACCCTCTACTGCTGTTTAATATCACTTTTTCCCCTTTCCCGCTCAATAGTTGGCCCTCTTTTGGCTGTGACTTCTGTTTTCTTCCCTTTCTTTGAGGTTCAGTACTTTTACCTATACTCATTTTCTGTGCCTCCACTGGAGTTAGTTTTTACACACAGCGTTTCATAAACTTAAGAACTTGGTGGACATTGGGGGTACATGAGATCAGAGTGAAGAGCCACCCTCACACAATAGAGTACCCAGAGCAGCCTCCTCTCCAGAGTCTAACCCAGCCGGGAGCCACTCACTGAAAATGGTCAGCTAATGACCTATGGTCAGACTTCTCCCAGAGTCAGAGGTTACGTGATTGCTAGCTGCTACGTTAGCAAGGGAGTAATAACTGCAAAAAGTGTGTGTGAATGCAGGAGGATTCCCAGTGCTGTATTGACTGTGCCTATTTATGACAACAGGTTCATTTGCTTGTCTTAGATCGATGCATAATGTTAAAGATTCTCCTTCAAGTGTCACACCCAAGTGTCTGTTAAAACTTGTCATTTTCCTTGCTTGCTATGACTCTAATAGGCTTGAAAATTGATCCAGCCAGTTCTTCTCTTCCCTTCTCTTCTCTTCTCTTCTCTTCTCTTCTCTTCTCTTCTCTTCTCTTCTCTTCTCTTCTCTTCTCTTCTCTTCTCTTCCCTTCCCTTCCCTTCCCTTCCCTTCCCTTCCCTTCCCTTCCCTTCCCTTCCCTTCCCTTCCCTTCCCTTCCCTTCCCTTCCCTTCCCTTCCCTTCCCTTCCCTTCCCTCCCCTCCCCTCCCCTCCCTTCCCCTCCTCCTCCCCTCCCCCTCCCCTCCCCTCCCCTCCCCCTCCCCTCCCCTCCTCTTTTCTCTCTCCTTTCTCTTTCTCTTCTCCATTTCTCTAGCTTTACCTTTTTCCTTATCTTTTTCTCTCACTATCTGTGAGGTTCATTTGCTTGACTGATTCTGAGTGTCCATAATGACTGTTTGGCATATTCTACAGGCAAAGGTCCCGAGACCCTTTTTGCCGGCTATAACCTCAATGATAACGAATGGCACACAGTGCGTGTGGTTCGCCGAGGAAAAAGTTTAAAGTTAACGGTGGATGACCAACAAGCCATGACAGGTAAACCCTACTGTCCCATAGCCCTCTCTTTTACTCATGCTTTAAACTTTCCCATTTCTTGCAGGTGACTTTGCTGGGTCATATGTTAGCTCTGTTCTTAATTTTTTAAAGAACCTCTGTACTGTTGTCACATCTCACAACACCACCAGCTGGTACACTGATATAGATGGGTTCCTAGGACACTCACCCAGCAAGGGAAGCCTGTACTACAAGAGGCCCACCCTCCAGAAGATAATTCCCAGTGTTTTTTTTTTTTTTTTTTTTTTTTTTTTTTTTTTTTTGGGGGGGGGTGTCCTCCCTCATATAAGAAACAAGGAAACTGATAAATATGTTGGAATTCTGTCACGTAAACTGCTTTTTCCTTATAAGCTATAATCATTTTTTTATCAGTTACCCCATTGGTTAAACTTTAAGGATGCCAAGTTCAACCCCTGGTTTGTAGATTCTTTATTAAGATGAGCCATATAAAATCCACCCCAGAGAACACAGGGGGAACCCAATGAAAGAGGAATCGGTAGGCCTTGGCTCTCTCTGTTGACAATAACTTCAAGCACATAACCTGCTGGAATATTAGCTCCTTTTTCTTCTTTAGAGAACATCTTCATGTTAATTATTTTAGTTCAAGGCAAAAACGGTCCTTGCGCAGTGGATAAGTGTCTGTTTTACATTCATCCAAGGGGAGTTCTCATAATCAGAGATCAGTCGATTCCATCACTGTGGGAATATCATGTGTGACATGTTAACTTTTGAGAGAATTATTCCTGGGTTCAAACGAAGCAACCTGCCAGCTCGTAGATCTCTTTGTATATGATTTCATTAGTCCTTACTGGCTTTTCAAAATTCGATTTCTACATGTGGGTTCAACTTCTCTTTGTTTCAGAATCATCTGAAGAGCTTTCAAAGGACCAATTCTTAGCCCAACCCCACAGGAGTCTGGGGGGAGCACAGTTAATTTTTTTCCCTTAAAAATTTCTAGAGGACGCTCATGCAGCAGGTCCATGGATTGGTGCTGAGAAACCAGTGCTATGATATGGCATTGTATTCTCTGAAGGAGAAAAATCAGTCAGAGAACCATGAGCAGAAGTCTTTATTTAAAGTTGCCGAGCACGGAACTGTGTGAACCTACGAAGGAGGGCAGGATTTTTGCAGAGCTTTGGTCAAAGTGTAAGCTGAAGTTCAGCTAGTTTTAGTCAGAGGCAGTTCCAGGAAGATGAGTGGTTTGGACAATTTGGATTTTGTCAAGATGGGTGGAAATGAGCAGTTAAGGTCTAAGTGGCCTAGGGTTTTTTGAAATGTCATTATTAACAGAACTGAGAAAAGAGCCTGGGTGTCTTTTCTGTTTGTCGATTGTTTGCATTGCAAGAACACAGCTCACAGCTACTTTTGTTCTAAATGGGCAAATGGTCTTTGCTGACTCCTACAGCCTAGGGGAGTGGCCCAGTCTCCCAATGCTTACCTCACCGATCCTGTTGGAATTCCCAAACCTCACCAAAGAGTGGATGCTGGTACTCAGTACTCCTAAATTCCAGCAACTTTTTCCTGGTCAGTGGTAACCCCCTCATTCTCTTTCTCAGTCCTTAAATGCAGTCTGCTCTCTTCTTTTTCCTTTTTGGGCACCTTGAAAATCAGGCCTTAATGAAAGACTGAGGAAGTGCTTGTCTTCCAGTAGCTCTACTTTCTGCCAAGAAAAAGCCTTTGAGGCAAAATCTAAGGGACTTTGGTTAGCTTCTTAGAACTGAAGGAAGAACAAAATATCAAGTATCACTTTAGTAAATTAGCCTGCCATTTACTCTTTCTCAAAATTGCCAAGACCTTAAAGCAGAAATTAGATCCTACCCTCTGTTCTGTAGGAGTTGACACTTTTTTAACAATTGTGGGAATCAACATACTCTTTCTCAGAGTATAAATATTATATGGGAGTACAAACCAAGTCAACATTGATGATTCACCTAAATTATGCATTTTTCTCCCAATATTCCACTCCACCTTTCTTTCCCCCAACTGTCAGCCTCTTGCTGTTCAGAGCTAAAGACATTTTTTCCATAGTAATCTCCATTTACTTGGTGAGTTTTCATCAGGGTGATTTGTGGGATGATGTTTTATTGAAGACCTCATGAAAGCCAAATTATAGTGAAAAAATTCAGCCTCATTTGCTATCATTAGAAATGGTTTCCAAAGATAGCAGTGGAAACTTGCCATTGAAGCTTAGGTTTAGGATGAAATTATTTTCAAACACTCTAGTGGCTCCTTGAAGCCACCTATGAATCAGGAAAGCAATAAGGATTTCTCACTAGGTTTTACAAAAGATCAGAAATCACTGAGCAGGAACAGTTTTAAAAGGTAAGCACTAGAGACTCCCTGCAAAATCCCACATTTGACCACATTTTTAAGTTACTGTACACACACACACAAGTGTATATATACAAACACACACATACACACACACATGTGCAGATATATAATATATTACTGTATATGTTAGGTCAAGTATCTGTTGAACACATGACAGTTCATCCTCAGGCTATCCTCAGACCCTCAGCTAGGATGATGGAACAGCAGTTTGCAGCAAAGAAGCCCCCAGTAGGAGAGATTTTTTTAGGACTCAGATGAGAAAAGGTGCTGTGAAATATACGGGGGCCCTAAATGCAGAAGCCTTGGGTTCCAACTTGCCACTTAATCTGTGGAGAATCTGCAGTGGTGTGTTTCATGTGCATGCGTATGTTAGTGCTTCCCTGGACGCTGTTCACCACACATGCAGCAACTCAAACCTGGAAGCTGGCCTCGCCATCCCCCTCCTTTCCAACCCTCTCGACCTCACTAGTAAACCCCGCAGGTTGGATCTGCACGGTTATCTTATCTTGTCCTTTGTCGTTTTTCATCTGTGCTATAACCACCCTAGTCCAAAGCATCTCCAATCTATTGTACCCAGACTTGAGAGGTTGCACACACACATGCACACATGTGCTCACACAATGCACATGAGCACATGCACACTGACTCGTGGCTTCCACTTGTCTCTCACCCTCCAATAGCTCCTAGTATGACCCAGCGGCACTGAGATGTGAGTGCCCGGCTCTCCGTTCCATCTGCTGTGGGTCCTCACCCCCCTTGCTCATGGCGCTCTAGCCACACTCTCCAGCTCTTTTCTCCTGAGAGCCTTTGTCTATTTGTCTGCCCTCCTTGGAATCAGCTTCTCCTGCTCTCAGCGTGGCTTTCTCTCTTTCTCTCTTTTTCCCCCAGCCCCTGTCGCCCATGACTTTTTCTTTTCTGTCCTTCAAATTTAAGTCAAATAGCCACTCAGGTACTTCCCACCTTTCCGATTTACCAACACAACTCCCTGTTCATCACATTCCTAACATTTTTCTGAGAGTTGTCATTACATATTTAATTACTTTCATACATCTTTTTGTCTGCCTTCCAATGGGCCATAGTTTTGTGAAAACAGGATCCGTGTCTACTCCTCGTATCACTGTTTTTTAAATTATCTGACACATACCTGTATCACACACTCAGTAACTTTAAATGAATTAACAAGTTAGTGTAAGTCTGGTGGGTTATTTTGTTCTGCAGCAGATATTTAACCAAACTCTGAGCAAGGCTGAACCTAAAGTAGCTGATCTTGCTATCAGTTTAGGTAAAAAGATTTGATTTAGATACTGAGATTTTTATGCAAACACACAATCCAGGTGTGCTTTTTTCTTATCAGAAATTATCATCAATCTGCTTTACCCCAGACATACTGATCAGAGGCACTTTGCTAAATTCAAATTCCCTTTCCATTAAATCTCTGGAAAAGGCAGTGGATTTTTAAATGGTTGGAGCTTTAAAAATGTTTCTCCTTCAATGTCTTTAATTATTTTTCTTAATCAATGTATGTATACAAGAGTAAAGGTGGCTACATTGCTGACAGAGGATTAAACACTCAAATAAATTCTGAGGAAAAAGGAGTTTTTAAAAGGCAGCTGTTAATGTTTTCCTAGGTGGTGGATAATGGCTTTTAGGTGCCAGTTCTCTCCCAGGAACGAGCATATCTGCCATTACTGTCGATGCAATTTGTATGCGCTTATTAAAGAAAGAATGGGCTCTTGACCATAGGCCATAATGATTTTTCTTGTAACTGGGCCGTGCTTGCACCACCACTGTTTTACTGCCCTTTTATTATTTATGCTCTGCGTATATGTCCTATTCCTTTATGAAAAGAAAACACATTATGAGCTATTTTTATCACTGAACTACTCAGTCCTCCTAAACAAAATGTGTTTCACTGTTTCAGAGCTGCCAAGAACTTGACAATTTGGGGTAATATTTAATTTAAAGTATCAGAAATATTTTTCCAGATACTTCTTTTCTGTCCATTGTTTCATTAATAGAGCTTTCAAGAAGAAATAGGACAATTTCAGAATTGGGGTGCGTTCACTAAGTAAAAACTCAGATTTTCATGTCACAGAAAGGATAAAAGTCAACACAAAGAGATGGAAAATCCCAAGTAATTTTTAAACTTTGCATATTTTTCAGTCCTTATGGCTTGTTGATTTGATGTTACTGGTGTCTCTGGAGCTTTATATTTGAAAATTATTAAAGGCTAATTTTATTTGCTACCAAAGAGAGAGTTCCCCACAGAGCAGTGTGGAGGTCATTGAACAAGGAAAACTGAAGGAGGAAGAAATGACATCATACAAGAAAGCAGAATTGCTAAGGATTTAATCATATTTTTCATCAGATAGACAACCAGGAGACATAGTAGGAAGAAGGAAGGAGGAGGACAGGCAACTAAGAAATGTGGTGTTTTTTGTTTAAAATAAAGTGTAAGTGTTTGCAGAGAGGTGATTGGAACAAACCAATGACCAAAAAAAGAACACGCCCAGGGTGGCTAGATAGTTGTTACTAGGATCTAGGACTATTAAACATGTGTCAAATGTAAGGAGAGTCAAGTTCAGATTAGGGGAGAGATATTTACCCCAGTCAGTTTGCAAGCATCAAAGTCAATGAAATATGTAGACAAATTCTCTTGCACAACAAAGAGTATGCCTTTCATACTTTACTTACAGGCATTTCCTTAAAATGCCATCTAATATTTTACTGTCTTGACTAAAGCAATGGAAGCCAGTCAGACTCGTTGAAAGAGGCCTGCATAGGTGGCTACTCAATCTTCATTACAGCTGGGAAGAAGGTCCAGTGAATCTTCTCAGGGGCTCATACTGGGATTGGCTCTAATTAATATTTTCATTAATATCATGGATGATGGGATAGGGTAAGCTTGATAAATTTTTCCATTATGCCAAATTGAGTAGTAAGTTAGCATCCAGAAGAGTTTGACTGCAATCTTAATAACCTTTTTGAGTTTCAGAAGAAAGTGGATGACAGTTTAATTAGACAAGAACAAGATGCTGGGAATGAATCACTAGCAATGATAAAGTAGTTTATGCTGTGCTCTAAAAAGCAAGTTTACATCTTTTTTAAAGTTTGTTTTGTCTTCAACCATGCAGGTAGGTACAATTATCAGTCTGTAGGTAAAATGTGACTAGTCTGGCTTTCAGTGGGGTTGACAAAGAAATGCGGTGGATAAAGAGGATGGGGTCTGATGAATAGTGAACCAGTATGTAAATCTACAACCAAACTTCGTAGTCAAGTGTTTAATGTCCCAATTTTAACTTTGATAACATGGTCTAATTTTACTGGTATTCTCAAAATTGGACATGCCGTGTATTGGTTGGTATATTGTGCTCAGATTAGTCATCCAGAATATTAGTGCAAGGAAAATGGCATAAAGCCAGAGGAGAGCAACAGAAATTCCAAAGTGGTTGGGAAACTAGTTCTAAGAAAGACTATAGAAATTGCTCAGCACAGAAGCATGAAGGTGAAAATGACATACTTGTCTTAAAACATTTTCATGGTTCTTTATTGGAAGAATAAAGAACACTTTCATGGAAGAATAGACAGCAGCTCTTCATTATTTTAATTGCAATAGGAAAATATAGTCACATTTTTGGGGGGAAGAACATTCCTTATGATGAAAAATATCACCATGAAGCTACAATATACCACTTTTTACTGGGATGATTTAGGGCAGTCATTGCCTCTAAGCCCTTCCTCTACCTGCCTTCCTTCCTTCCTTCCTTCCTTCCTTCCTCTCTTCCTACCTTCCCTCCTTCCTTCCTCCCCTCTATCCCTGTCTCCATTTCCTCCTCACTTCCTTTTCCTTTCTCTCTGTCTCTCCCTCTTAATTTTTCTTTCTCCTCTCCTTTGTCATTACTTGCTTCCTTTTCTTTTTCTTCTGCTTTTTAAAAGCTTTGTCACTTTGGCTAATAAGGACAATTTTTTAAGACTAAAATTTGGACAGAGATTGAAACCTGACATAAGGAAGTTGTATAAGAGTATACAGCCTAGCCCTTTTAACATCATGTCTGTGTTTTTACTATGCATAATTGAATATCAAGGAGGCATTTGGACCCTTGTATCTTAAAATATGATGTTGTTATGTAATTCTAAAGTTGAAAGTACCTTCCGGATACAGAAAATAAGAATGCATTATCCTCCCCTTTAGGTCAAATGGCAGGTGATCACACCAGGCTGGAGTTTCATAACATAGAGACTGGCATCATCACAGAACGACGGTATCTGTCTTCTGTCCCCTCCAACTTTATTGGGCACCTTCAGAGCCTGACATTTAATGGAATGGCATACATTGACTTGTGTAAAAATGGCGACATAGATTACTGTGAGCTCAATGCCAGATTTGGCTTCCGGAACATCATAGCAGACCCTGTCACTTTCAAGACCAAATCGAGCTATGTTGCCTTAGCTACATTGCAAGCCTACACTTCTATGCATCTTTTTTTCCAGTTCAAGACAACATCCCTAGATGGACTAATTCTCTATAACAGTGGGGATGGAAACGACTTTATTGTGGTTGAATTAGTAAAAGGGTGAGTATATGTCACTTCAATGACAAATAAAGTTTTGGGGAAATGGATCTCAATTTACAAAAATATACATTAAACAAAATGTATTGGCTTGCAAGGTCATGGGCAGGGATGAATGCAGGGGAGGGGTATTCAAATAATGTATTCATTTAAATTACTTAAGTATCTTATAAAATTAATAGGGGGATTGTATACCTACATTTCCATATACAAGTTGTTATATGAGATATAAATAACATCAAGTTCTTTTTTATGCTAGGTGTTCTATGAATCTTACAATTCAAATGTGGATCATCTTTCTATTACTATACACACTATATTTTACAAAAGAATTTCTACAAATTTGTAGGCTAATATATGCTATGTTAAATAGCTACTTTGAGTAATCAAATTACTTGAATTTGACAAAATCCCATTCAACTTATGCTTAATTCTATGTCCAAGTTCCTTGAAAATTTAGAAAGATTTGTGTGAAATGTCCTTGAAATTGTGATGAAAGTTTTATGTCATTTAATTGATTTGGGTATCAATTCATTCATTCAGTGAATATTACTGCATATTTACAATGGGGTTGACAATAAGCCAGGAAATATATATATTTATTTCAGAATATTCAAAAATATATATATATCAGAAAGATCCCACCAACCCCAAGCCACACATATGCAAGCACAACCCTAGGGGATATAGGTGAACACATAAACAAAATAGAAGCACTGTGAAAATTTTCCTAAAATGATCCCATGCAAAGGCTTAGGAGAGTGTTTAGGGAAATTAGGAAATGTACGAGGCAGGGAGTGGATGTTAGAGCAGAGACTTGAAAGATGAGTGCATGTTTCCCTGGAGAAACAGGCATTGAGGATGGAGGGGAAAGCAGTACGAGAAACTGACAAGTGCCAGTGCAGTGTGGTTAGCAAGGGAAGAGAGGGTAGTGAAAACAGGGAATGAGTAGTGAAAGATACACAGGCTCCAGCAGAAGTAAGGCCTGCTTGACTCTGGCTGGTGGGGTAATAATATAGTTGTACTAATTTATAGTTTTAATTTGATCATCTCACCTAAAATGTCATAGAGTGTGCTTAAGTGTGATATTGTTATGTTACAGAATTACATGCTTATGACTTTGTAATAAAAGGTTTTATAATACACAGAGGTGTTATTTGTGCCGGACCCTGTATAACTTCCAAAATTGGAGTGCGAACCATGATTTCAAGAATCATTTTCAGCATTCCTTATAGTGAAGATAATAAAGAATCCTCCTTAGTGACAGAATAGTTTCTTAGCTTCTTGTTAGCTGAACTTCTGTACAACTCACTCTCATGACTTCTAGCAAGGATGGAGTTGCCTGAAAAAGAATTACCCATTTCTAATATCCAGTTGAAATCCACCAAAAATTTAAAAAGTGAATGCATTTCCCCACCTTTCCTTTCTTTCTCCAGGTACTTACATTACGTATTTGATTTGGGAAATGGTGCTAACCTCATCAAAGGGAGCTCAAATAAACCTCTCAATGACAATCAGTGGCACAACGTGATGATATCAAGGGACACCAGCAATCTCCATACTGTAAAGATCGACACGAAAATCACAACGCAAATCACCGCAGGAGCCAGGAACTTGGACCTCAAGAGTGAGTGCACAGGGTCAGAGTAGCAGACGTGAAACCACAGGTCCCCAGTCACCTGGCAAATCTTTTGCTTTGGGGGGTGGGGTGGGGGTGAGGGTGTGTACCTTCTGCAAAAACTGACCAGGACTTCATTTCCTGCACATAATTAATAATACAACACAGAGGCTTCTGTTCCCCCTTTAATGTGACAGAAACATGCATTTTAATAGCAGTTCAAAACATGCAGCACCTAAGAACACATGCATGATTAAGTTTTAAACAGTGAGAAAAATGTATTCTTATTTGATAGTAGAAAGAAAAATAGGCATTTGCAAATTTCTTGAGTCCCAACAGTTTCAATCCTCTAGAGTCAAGGTAAACAGAGATGTAAGGAGTTGGGTTTTTTGTTTGTTTGTTTTAATTGTTGTTCAAGTACATAAGGAGTTTTTTCAAGAACTTAGTAGTTTTCTTTCCTTGGTGAGGTTTCCTGGATACTTACAGACCCTCGGGCCAACAGGGGCTGAGCCTGGCACACACATCAGTGGGAATGTTGCTTTTACCAGCTCCTAAGAAAGTCTTAGGAGACTTTTTTCCTTTATCAATACTTGATTTCTCAAGTGAGCAATACAAACTACTTAGAAAACATGTTAATAATAGGAAAAAATAACAGAAGTTTGTATTTGAGTAGGCCTTTGAGAATTGCTAAGAACATATCTACACGTCCCATCTCACCTAACACCACCGCAAGCCTTGGACGAGGTATCGTGAGCATTTCATTAAGACTGTAGGAAACTTGAGCTTGGAATGACTTGCCTAGGGATAAAAATTCTGCTACAATAGAGGAAAAGCATGACCCCAGTTCTGACCCACGCCCCTCCATTGCTGCTTCTGCGCTGTCCCCATGCATTCTGTAGTCCTATAGGGACCATGGGGGTGACGTTTGTGCTTGGCAAGAGTTGCTCATTTACACTGACAGGATCTTTCGCTTTGATTAAGAAAGGATATACATGGGGTCAGAACTGGGGGAGTTAGGGAACTGGAAAGAGAAAATCCAACAGAAGTCTTTCCAGAGAAAATGCTCTTTCTAAATAGGAGTAAAGAAGAAAGAAAAGTGTTTCACTTTCTGTAATTGCAGAGTTTATTTACAATCCCAGGACTGTATTTGTCCAACATCTAAGCTGCGTGGTAATGGCCATCTCCCTTCTCTCAGAGTGGGCCTCTTGTTAACTTCAAAGACATCTTGTTTGTGCCCACAAATCTAATAGCTTAGCTCAAAAAGTAAAATGAAATTCCAAGGCAGTGCTGCTTAACAGGCAAAACCTCTTCCTTGTCTCTGACTGAAGTGAGTGGAGTGCATGTTCTGCCCCTGAGCTGAGGGTGCCCCTGTTTTGGGGTGCCCCTGTGGTAGGACCTGTTCAGGGAAAAGGGGGATACTTCGACGACATTCAGTGTGTTGGCCAAGCCAGCCACCAGTGCTACAGCCAAATGCTGTCCAGTTTGCATAGGGAGAGGCCTCAGTGAGAAAACGTGAGCTTCACTAGGAACCCTGACAGTCTGTCAGAGACTAAAATGGCTGGAAAGGAAGCCGTTCATGGTCAGTTGAAGTAAGTGACCTGCAGAGCCCTGCCCGTGGTTGGGGGACACGGAGAAGCGGGCAAGGCAGTGGGTGGCACCTCATTGGACAATCAGGACACTGTCTCTGAGAAGTCAATATTTGCTTATTGTTCATTGAAAAAAGAAGTAGGGGTGATAGGGGGTTGAAGTGTAGGGTTGCTTCTGGTGGGGTAGGAAAGACCTTTAAAAAGGTAAGAAGTTCTCAGAACTGAGTTTTATTAAATCATTGAGTGTTTCATGACTCTGAATAGATAAGAAATGCTTTACCCATGATGAGAAATAAAAACTAAAACTATGAATTTAAAATAGCATATTATATGATAGTAAGATAAGAGGTTTTGAAATTGCATTTGTGTTTAAAAAAAAAAACAACTTTAATTTCAGGTGTATCTCTCAGGAAAATAAAGAGATTCTTTAGTAAAGCCTGTTACCTCATGAAGTTCCTTGTGTTTACAGACTTATCAGACTGTGCCAAAAGTGAGAGCGAGTTCCTGAAATTATAAATTAAAAGCCAAAGCTCTGTGCTCGTAAATGAGATGTATGACCCAATGCCAACAATAATCCCAAAGAAACCCTCCTGGCATCTGTGCCATCGCCGAGAAAGCAGCGTGGCCATGGGGCATAGCACCTCTAACTTCCATCATGGCCACCTTTGGGCCTGTGTGATGATGGCGTTGGTCAGATGACCAGTGTTTACTGAGCACTTCCCCTGTGCCGAGTAGAGAGCACCGTTGAGAAGAGGGACACTAGGGCTCCTGTAATGAAAAGCTTTCTTTCCCTTGGAGAAGACTGAAGTTAAGGGAGTACTTAAAGGAGCACTCAGCCCCGGCCAACATGGCTCGGTTGGTTGGGGCGTTGTCCCATAACTGAAAGGTTGTGTGTACGACCCCCCTGTCCAGGCCCCTACCGGAGGAAACCAATTGATGCTTCTCTCTCTTCCTTCCTTTCTCCCTTCCCCTGTTTCTCAAATCAATAAAAAAAATGTCCCCAGGTGAGGATAAAGGGCACAAAAGAACAAGGTGCCCTGCCAGGGCATTGAAATTAATCTGAGGGTAACAGGAAGACTTGGAGGATGTTTAAGGGATAGCTGAAGGATGCGTAAGAGCAACTGCCCATTGTTCCTCCTTCTACCTGGATGCCCACTAGAATTAGGGGCGGGGGCGGCTTATTCATATAGGGCAACGTCTACAGGAACTTCTCACTCTGAATTGAACAGCACTGCTGTCTTCACGTGCTAGTCGAGTCAGATTCAGCCATTCTAAATGCAGGAAAAATGAAAGCTGATGTATCTTGGGTCAGTGCTTTCATTTCATGTATATTTTACCTAAGAACTGTATCTGTATAGGATTTAAAGGAAATGATCAGATTCATTCTGCACTCCGCTTGAAGTCACGGCAGCAATCTTTTAGTTCTTCTCAAATGAGGTCGATCAACTTACCCACATCCAAGTCATGTGGTGGGATTTATGAAGAGCAGATTTCTGGACCCCAACACAGAGACCGAGGCAGTAATCATTTGAGAATGACGTGCCGGGAACAATTGGTGCCTGTATTTTAAAAGAGCACTTGATCATCTAGACACTATGTTTTTCAAAGTCCAGAAAAAAATGCAACATCTATGTTGAGGCCAAATTTAACTTACGTTTTAATTTTAGTACAAATCCTGGTTTTGCCTTTTTTTTTCCTAAGAATTTTACTTTTGTTTTGTTCCGTTTTGTTTTACCAGTCCTGGACTGAGGTAATACTGGATACCTCAGGATTATTTCGTTTTTATTTCTCATATTACCATCCCTTAAAAAGACACTAGAGGGCAGCATATGGCCACAAAAGTTGTCATCAGGGATTCAGGAGGGGGAAAATCCTCAACAGGCTCCTCTTGTGCTAGGAAGCAGAATTTCTTTGTTTTCCACCATCCCAGATCCCCGTTAGCCTTTATAATAATGCATGATTTAGCCTGTGGCTCTGTTTCATTATTTATAACAAACCTTACTGTAGACATTTGAAAGTTAGGGGAAAGGTATCCCATTCCGCATCCTGACTTCTAGAGATGGTCAGAAATGGACAGCAGTCGAATGATCTTTCTCTAAGAAAGAGAATTCTATGCAGGTGACCTTGTTCAAATTATCTTTCATGACACTGCCGGGTTCTCAGGGAGTTGTGTGCCTCTCCCTGCTGACACAGTTTTGCTTTCATCTTTATTTCCCAGCTGTTTGTATTCTATTCCCTCTGGCTATTATGTACAAGCTGCGGCATGCCATGAAGAGAGCAGCATAAATTTGCTCTCTGGAATGAATTTCTAGCACAGCTGTACTTCATGGTGGGACTTCTGAGTCCTGCCCCCTTCAGAGAGATAAAGGGTCTCTGTAATGCCTCCTTATGTCCCTTCTCTTGTTTATATTTGGTGAATGTATGTGTTTGTGTGTGTTTGTATATAGTATATAGGAACAGACTAATGTCTATTGATTCCCTATTAGATGCTAAGTAGATTTAAATCAGGTTATTTTATTTAATCCTAACAATTACTCAGGGTTTGGAATGGAGGTCAGTCTTGCTCATTCATTAATCTAGTTCAAGAACAAAGATAGGAAGGAAGAATTATATTTAGCCTTTGTCTTTCATGGATATCTTCTTTATAGCATTACTTGTTTATCCTTCAGCAAATTGAGGATAATTTATTTGATGGGGATAAAAAGTAAACATTTCTTGGTGACTACAATACAATGCCTTCAGGTGGCCAGCCACTTAGCAAAACTATTGAAAACTGAGTAATTCTTTCATAGGCCTTCGTCATCTAGGACAGCCCAGCAGAGCTTGCCCTTTGCTTTTCCTCTCAGACCTCAAATTCCTTGCCCCCATAAGGGCTTTGAGCAAGCTGTCCCTCCATTCCCTGACTTCTCTCTTCCCTGTTCATCACAATGACCATTATCTGCTCCTGAACCTTCTGATATTTCCTTAACTCTACCTTGAAAGCAAATACCTGCTATTGTTTATCATGCTAACAAGCCACTAAATTTCCCTAATCAGAGGGAGCCCAACCAGAGCTTTCCTTGCAAATGTATTCAATCTCTAAGCAAAAATTGAGAGATAAATGCAGGCATATCTCCCTTGAGGATGCAGGGATGTAGTAGGGTTGTTGTTGTTGTTGTTGTTTGGGTTTGTTTTGTGTGTGTGTGTGTGTGTGTGTGTGTGTGTGTGTGTGTGTGTGTGTTGTTTTTTTTTTTTACAAATTGAAGGCAAGAGCTTCCCCATCTGCAAAAGGATTATGACTGGCTCTATTGCCTTGGTGTGAAACTGAACCTGCAATGTCTCTAAGCTTTGCCTGTAGTGCTCTTGCTCTTTCCATCTTGCTCACACTAGCGTCTATTACTCAGTTACCTACCTGCTCAATCCTGAACATAACACCTGTGCTCCCATTTTCTGCCCTTCAGTGTTGCTATTTGATAAATCATCGCTGTGCTACTTTAGTGATCCACACTCTGCAGCCAAGTCCGGGTTGTGTTTAATCATGCCCAAGCCTTGTCTGTGCAGCCATATGACAATGATAGCTCACTCGCTCATATAAGAAACTTTAAAAGAAGTGCCCGACTTTGAGCTTAGCCTTGAAGCAGGGGAGGACCCTAAAAATGGAGGCAAGCTCCTGTTGCCCTGTTGGTTAGGCTATCTTTAGTAGCTTATTGATTGATTGATTGGTAGATGGATATTTACTTTGTAAAGAGATTTTCTCACATTACCTCAGTTAATTGGAGATTTTGTAAGGATCCATCAGGACATAAGAAAGACAGATTCTCAGCTGCTGAGCCAGGAGGCCACGCAGAGAGTAAGAACTTTGTTCTAGTGGTCATAGCGGAATCTCCGCAGCCATCCTCTCAGGTGTTCCTCGGTTACATAAACCCCCGCTCCTTGTTCAGCGTTCCCCCACCCACCCACTCGCTGCTCCGCCCACTCCTACTGGGATCAGTTCTCCCTCCTCTCTCCTCTGCTTTCTGGCTTCTCCTGCTCTTGTCTTCCCCTACCTCGTGGCTTCTACACACTGCTGTTGTTCCTGTGTGTGCTTCCGCTTCTGCCCACTCTCCTCTTCAGCTCACTTTCAGGTTCCCCGGAAGACACCATCTATCTAACACAGAGTGTGGACCTGTATAGAACACAACTTTGTGGGCTTTTGCCCTGCTGCTGGTCTGGCTCACTTCCTTAGGCCAAGTAACTGTAAACACGGAGGTAGATTTGCATGGCATGAGACTTGAAATTGAAGGATGACCTTATTGGAAGGAGGCTGCAGGCTGGAAGGCTCTCTGTAGCTTCTGAGAAGGGAGCGGGATAATTAGCTTACTCAGAAAGACCATCAGTGTAAAGCCAGGTGAGGAGAGGGAGAACTCGGGGGTTTTAACAAGGAAGGCGGAGTTTATGATGCACTACAGAATCATTCCTTTGGCTTCAGTGTAGAGAATGGGCTGAGGCTCTGCGGGGAGGTGGGAAGAGGCCACTTGGGAGGCTATTATCACATATGGAACAGAGACGATCAGTCCCTGAGTACATAAAAGTAAGACTTAACATTTTTTGTCGTACCTTTCCCGGCGCAAGCACTGAAAGACAATTAAAGATATGAAACTATTGTTTCTCTCCTGCTGTCTCCATTGAATTCCCAGGCTTTGCAGAAATTATTCTCAATCTATTATCTTTACTATAATTCCTTTGTTTTAGTCCCTCTCACCCCACTCCCAGTGAGATGTTGTTGTTATTGTTGTTGTTTTCCATGCCCAGTTTTCTTGGACCCACTATCACCATTTGTCTTGGACTTTGTTTGTTTGTTTGTTTGTTTTCCTTCTGCTTCCCTATGACCCTTGGACCAGCTTTCTACCTTTAGGATCATTGATCTTGGAGGAAGTGTGGTCTGACCCATTCCTTTTGTGAATGAGGGAAATCTTTTAATACCTAGTTCAACACATTTTACAACAGACCAGGGAAAACAAGTTTTATTGCTCATATTAACCCCAAGTAACTACTAATGATAGCCTGGAGCCACATTCTGAAAGAGAAATCTGAGACCTTCTTTGGACTCACTGGAGAAGACTGTTCCTACGGTCTGCCATGGGATGGGTGTGCGGTGGAGACGATAGGTCATCTCCCAGCTTGTTACTCCTGGTGCAGTTCTGATGTCCCCAAATTTTCCCATCCGTATTTGTTTTGGGGGTAGGTGATGCAGGTATTTAAAGCCCTGATGTCCGTTCCTGCTCCCCCACAACATTGGCTGAGCTCTGACAGCCACAGGCCTTGGGCTAGTCCTGTGCTTAGAATTGTTAAGAGGAGGTCACGCACCAGGAACATTAGCTCTCCCCAGTCCTCCCACAGGGAAGTGTGGGCTCCTGGAAATCTGAACCCAGTGCTCAAATGCCTTCAGAAGTGGTGCCAATTTACCCTGTCCCAGTGGGCTGGTGATTGGGTGAGCTGCTCTCTTAAAGCTGCTGATACATATACTGTGGAGAAGAAAGTGCCTGCAGGTGCTCCGAGCTGGGGACTTAAGGGTCAGGTAACTGCTCACAGGATCTCGGATTCATCAGAGCTGGATCCTCAGTGCTCAACTCTCTTCATACCATGCCAAGAGTACAGCTGAGTGAGCTTCCCAGAGGCAGAGATTCCCGGTCAAGAGCTCCGTATGTCAGCCATCTGGGAAAGCAAGCTTGGCAACATCCCTCTTACTCAAAAAATGTAAGTCTGTGGAGTTTGCAGGGTTCTTGGATCTCCCTCCCTCTTTTTTTCTCTGAAGGGAGACTTAGACAAAGGTCTCTGTGGTACAAGAAGCATAAAGCCATTCAGACTAACTTAAGGGGGAAAAGGTGAGGTAAGGTAGACCGGGTACAGCATTCAAGGGCACAAGGGCAAAAAAGAGAAAATTTAAGGCTGGACATCTAAAAGTTGTATTCAGGGAAGCTGTCAGCAACACGCCAGCAACTTTGCCTCTGTTGGTCTCCACGGGGGCTGTGTGCTGCCTTCTCTCAGCTTCCTAGGGAGCACCCTCTCATTCTTCTCCTTCTCTGCACCATGGCTTTCTCAAGAATTGGCAAACTTGGCCTCCCCAGACCTGCTTTCCACCCCAGACCAATCCAAATACCCAAGAGAAACTCATTTGCATTTAGGAGTCCTAGCGCCATGTTCTCGGGAGAGGAAATTTCATTGGAACACACGTTGTCCCTGTGGCCAGAATGGGAAGGTACGACTGCTCTGGATTCGTTTGAAGAAATATTTGGACAGGATACTTGGGGTATAAGTGGAGCCATCAAAGGAGCCAAAGGTGATCTTTAAGCTTTTATGCGAAAGCCAGCGGGTGGGGTCTCCTTGCCCTGGGGCAGGGTTGGAGATGGGGCCGCAGTTGTCTAGGTAGCTGGAAACTTGAACTAGCAGGGCGCCAAATGTTCAGGTGACGAACCTCATCAGAACAAAATTATTTTGTGGGTGGAGACAGAAAGTGTGTTGGTCTGGGGTGACAAGCAACGCATGAAATACAGAAGTCACAAGTGGAGGTCAGAGACTCTCTGGAATTCACAGGAACAAAGGGGAAGGAGAACACTGGGTTTTTATCCTCCATGAAATCAGAAAGAATCAATCCAGGCCCCTGTAGATCTATGAAGGACAGGGAGGCCCCGGCTGACATCTGGGTAAAGTTACAGTTGTTCATTACAGGTCCCAAAAGTAAGTATCACTGTTATTTTCAGGCAGTTGTTCATTTAGTTTGGGTTTAGTAATAATACGGCCCCCACCCTCTTTCACTGTGACCCAGAGGAAAACTAGCTTCTACCCCTGATCCTGCACAATTCCTCTTAGGCCCTGGGGTCCAAATTGGAATAGACTGGAAAGTTAGGTGGCCTCAGTACAAAGACATCCCCACTACTGTAGAGATGCTTCGGAGCCAATTCTGCCGTCTTTCCTCGCGCAGGAAAGCACGTTTCTCCCGGCACCGTGCCGCTGTTGGTTCACTGTCCTCATGCCCTGGAAGGTACTTCCAGTGCCGCTTCAGAGGAACCGTGTTAGGTCAAGCAGTCTCTCTTGTGAATGCCACATTCATGTGGTTTTCTGTGTCTGCTTTTAAAAAGGGCCCCTTCTTAGCCTTTGCAATTAATTATTGTGGTTTTTCTTAAGAATAATGCAAGAAGCAATAAAGCAGTGTAATTAAGGACGCAGGCTTTGGGGTCAGACAGACTTGGCTGAAATAGCGTCTCCATTTTGTGTGTCTTTAGGCACAATGCATCACGATTACCTTCATCAGCATCCCTCCCATACTAAGCATTAACTAAGAAATTTAGATACTGTCTCTTTAATTTTCATGACAAACTGGTGAGGTTTCTGTACCTAGGCCCCCAATACAGATGATGAAACAAAGGTAAGCCTTAGGTTAAATATCTTACTTAAACAGTAATGTTAGTAATATTAAATAGTCATATAGTATTTTAACCATTTCTGAGGGCTTATCACATCCTAGGCACTATTATAAACATTTTACACATGGGATCTCCTTTAACTCCCACAACAATGCACGAGATCAGCCCGTGTTTTCTTTGAAGCTCAAGGGTTTATAACCAGGGGAGACTCACAAGGCCCACGTGCCTATGACAGGTGTGGGCAATGTTTAGGCTTCATCACCATAACTCCCCCAGCATGGGTCAGACACTCTGGCATCCCCAGGTGTTTTGAAGGTTGCTTATTAACACTCCTAGCCAGGCTGTACAAGCCTCCTTCCTCCCTCTCCTGCCCTTCCTCCGGCATGCCCCCTCCCAGCACACACAGTGCCTAGCTCTCCCATCACTGGTTTATTCCTTGAGTTCAGTTACTTTTAGAAGACTGCTTCACGTACTTTAAGATCTTGTACTAGGGTACTACATCTACAGTACAGCATACCTTTGGAATTTGTGAATTGAACATGCATGACTCTCTATTTTTGAGAAACTTGATGGTCTGTGACGTAGTTATTTGTACTTCTGCTGGGACACAAGTTCTCATCATGCACAGTGATGTTGGTGTGCAAAAGTGAGTATCTCTATGAGAGAAATTGTCTTGTGGCCCAGCATCTTTGCTCACTATTCAGAGTTGTATTAAACTGCATTCATTATTGTCATCATTGTCATAATAACTCAATGAATAATGCCATCTAATGAGTACCTATAGGTCAGACACTGTGTTAAGGGTTTAAATGTGAAATTATTAAATTAAATATGTATGGTGTTTGAATATAATCAAGCTACAATATTTTTTTTTTACTTCAAACTGTTACTTTAAAATATTGGTTGGCAAAATAGTCCACTACTTTTTTCCCATAGGATGGCTCTAGTAGTGCTTAGTTGTCTTTAACTTCATTCAAAACAATTTTGTTAGATCGTGTTGTGACAGCTGTCCTATCAGCGTGCATTTAAAAACACTTATCAAAATGGGTAATATTTGTGTAGCCATTTTAATATTGAAGATGGAAGAAAATACACAACATTTTTGGTGCATTATGCTTTATTATTTCAAGAAAGCTAAAACTGCAATTGAAACACAAAAAAACTTTTAAAAAAGGGGTCATGTATGGGGAAGCTGCTGTGACTGAGGCTGTCACTGTGGTTTGTGAAGTTTCTTGGTACTATTGGCATTTCAAATAATTCTTTGCTGTGGGGCTGTCTTATGCATTGGAAGATATTTAGCAGTACCTCTGGCCTCTACCCACTAGAAGCCAATAGTGGGAGAGAGCTGACATACTCCAAATATCCAAATCAATAAATTGTTAGTGAAAATAAAAAATGTCTTTTATTTTATAAGGAAGAAAAAAGTAACAGACTTTTTGGCCCACTTAGTGTTTTCTTGAGGTATTTGTACCATATCCCGGTTTAAGGAAATGCTTGGGCTCATTTTTAAGACAATTCTATAATTATTTTACATTACCAAACACCTTTAATTCAAAACTTTAAATAACCATCCAATCAAAGCTACTTGTCAGAACTGAAACGTGAGGCTGGAGTCTGCTTTGGCCAGCTGCAGGCAGGAGAAGGGGCAGGCTCAGCTTGGCCCTGCCTGCTGAAGTCTTCCCGTAGTCTGCACAGTAGGGGCATCTACTGATTTCAGACTCCTGGTTTGCCAGATCCCTCAGGCTCATTCTTCCTTTCATAGTGCTTTCCCAGGTTCCTCCAAGATTCCTCTGCTGGGCCCTTCCGCCTGTAAACCCCGTGAAGTGGTCAAGCCTTCTCTTACTTCCACTAGCCTCATGCTGCTGGCGTCTGCGCTGTCCCCAGGCAGTGCAGCTTGGCTCTCGCTCCCTGCACGTGGGGCCCATGCCTGCCCATGAGACATGTCCCTGCACTGTTTGTCCCCACTAGCGTTCACATTCCCGATGCTTTCCCATGTCAGGCACTAGGCCTCTATCCTGCAACTGCAGGAAACAAAGCAAGTTCTCTAGGAGACCTGAGAGCCTTTTCACTAAGCTGTAGCTAGAATGTGGTCTGCCTTTAGGGGACAGTAGTAAAAATGTAGTGCATAGTAAGACCTACCTCAAAAAATATTCTTACACATCATTCTTTCCAATTTCTGACCCTTTTTATTGTTGTTATGATGATGATGATAACCTTGATGGATCTGAGGGTTCAAGGACTGGCCACCAGTATTTATCTTTCCTTTGTGAAATCACACTTGGGTGCCTGTCTCAGACGCACATTGTCTTAGTGCTGGCACTTTGGTCAGAACTTCCGTTGTGATATTCTGTTTCACAAGTGTGGTCTCTTAGTCTTTACAGCAATTGGATGAATGACATCAGTGCTCTTATCTCACATGTGAGAAAATGGAGACTCAGCAAGGCAGAGTTGCCCAGAAATAGAATTTGAACCCAAGTCTGTAGAAGTATTTGAGTACTACTATATACATTTGCCAACATATTAGAAGGGTTTTCCTCATGAGTATCTAGAGTGAAAGATAGGTAGTGCTTTTTTTCATCTTATGGTAAAATGTCATATAATAAAAAAATATTTCCTCCTTCATATACAGAGTGGGGCAAAAGTAGGTTTACAGTTGTTCACATGGAAAATAATACAAATAAATAATTAATTATTTATAATTAATAAATAATACAAGAATAAACTGTTTACGTGCCCACAACTGTAAACCTACTTTTGCTCCACCCTGTTTAATTTAACTCTTCAAACTTCTTTATGGTGTGTAGTGCTGAAACGTCACTTTTGGCAATTGCAGAAGAACTGGATATTTCTATTTTCACTTTCCACATGCTCTTCCCACCTCTATGCTTTGTATAAACATATATATAATCTACTTAGCCTCTGCAGTTTTCCTCAAATACTACAGCCAAAAGGTTTAGTTGCTGAATGTCCTCAATAGGTAGTCTATAGCACATTCACATGTATAGATGCTTACAACAGGCATACGAAAATATAGCACGTGGTTGGGTGATTGGAGGTTAGCCAGTCACCAAATCATCAGCTGGTACCAGAGGACTATTTACTAATCCATTCAACTGTTAAAGCTCTTTATTTTCCTAGCCTTTAGGGAAAGTTCCCCTGCCCCTTCTTTTGATCATTGCTGTTAACTATTTGCATTTCTCTTTAAGAATAATTTACATTGTAAAAGGACAAAGTATTTGGAGACATGCCTGAGGGAATGATACTATTCCCTGGGGACATGCTGACCTGATTAAGAATATTCTATCTTTCAGACACAGAAGGAATCCCTTCTTAGGAAAATATCCCTTCTTAGAAAAGTTTAACTAGTTAAGGAAAAAAATAAGGGTTTTATTCAACAATGTGAAACTCATAATACTTTAGAAGTCTGTCCAGTTTTTGTGTGCTTTGTACCTTATTGTTCTTTCAAGCTTTCCAGGAAACCGCTTTGGGCTTCACCCTCTTTTTATCCCGAATATCCGAGTGGAGAGCAGGTGCCATTTTCTGACCTGCATAAAAGAGGCCATTGTTATCGGGAAGGGCTGCTCTTTTGTACCTTCCCTGTACACCACTAAAGCTACCCTACCCAAAATAAATGTCCCTGGGTTTTAAAATAGAACATTTAATTTGGGGGAAATAAGAACAGCTATTTTAGAAAAGAGAGAAAGCCAAATAGTTATCTAGAGCTACTCAAAAATCTCAGGAAAGGTAACAAGTTTGCATAGGTTCACTTACTGGTGCCCCTAGTTATAAGTCTTCTTTAATTTCAGGAACAGTCATCTCTAAACTCCCACTTATTCTATTTCTGTCACTGAGATGGTTTTTAGTAAAAATAGGCAGTGTGGTGCAGTAGGAAAAGAGGTAGCCTGGCAGTCAGACACCTGGATAACAATGTTCTCCTTCTTGTACTGGTTGTATTGCCTTGGGTGGGAAACTTACCTTTTCAGAAGGGCAGTTCTCTCACCTGTCAGGTGAGGATAATAATAACTTCCTGCCTATTGTGAAGAGTAGGTATGAAGATCAGATGGAATAAGAAAGGGCAAATCACCATTCAACCCTAGGCACTGTGCATGAGTAAGATATAACATATAACATACAGCTGTGTGCAGTCCCAGAGAGCGGAAAATGAAACACGAAATGGTGACAGATTGTCTGCTGCTGAAGGATGTCTAAGGTGTCCAATCTGGCTGTCACTCTCGTGGGGAAACAGGACAAAGAGTGAACATATCTGAACCCCTTTTAACCTAAAGTAATTTGCAAAGCCATGAGATGAAGTCAGCAAGGTGAGAATCGAGAGGCCTGCACTCCTGCCCCGTCTGCCGCAGCGTCACTGTCACGGTGGGTTTAAAACAAGTCGGACTACCACGCACACCTCCGGAGCAATTTTGTTTTATTATTTCCCATTTAACATGCACACCAGCTTCCCCTCACAGTATGTTGGCCAAACATGCAAATGAAATCTGTCTTCGTGTTTGTGAGTTTTATAATCATACTTTTAAAAATGTTCTCCTTCTTGGGCAATTTTATTCCAAAAATAGCAGCTAGAAACAGAAATCTCAGAATATCAAAAGCATTTCTCTGTCCTGCCCAGAAACATAATGTCAATATTATCTCTCAAAGGCTCCCTACAGGCAAACATTTAGGTCTGAACTCCATCCAGATTGGAGTCCACACTTGCTCACACACAGGTATTAGGTTGGGCAAAGGATGAACGTATGTACCCTACTTACCACTTTGTGGGAGGTGATTGAAAAGTAGCTGCCATATCTAAGAATCATACTTGGGAGACTTCAGAATTCTACTCGTTTGTCAGAATTTTGATACTTAATGATTGTGGAAGCAAATTGACTTTGTCTTCAAGAGATTACTCAGCACAAGAACGTGACCCCCATTGTCCCAGGAACCTGTGTAATTTTCCCAGACTCCTGCTACCATTTCTTATCGTTACACTTCTCCACCAATCAAGATACTGCAAAACAGTCTTGTATTTTGGAGTAGTGGAGCTCTACAAACTGGCCACTTCTTGGAATGTATGGTGTGTAAACCAGTGTAGATTAAGTGAAGATTACCATAGTGGCAGGGGACGGGGGCTTCAATCAGCCCTGCCATTTTCCAGCATTGCAGCCTTGAGCCATAGTGTCTTCATCAGTGACCTATGTTCATAACTTTTGTTTGTTTTATGGCTCACCAGGCAGAAACCAAATGAAACAATAAATATGCCGGTGTAAACTTAGTAAAGTTTAGGGTACTGGGCCAATGCCAGTTACTGTTATAATAATAAAGTCAGAACTGCTTCTTCTGGTTTTGGCCATGGCAGTTCTTGACCCTGCTTACCAAGGAGCCAAAGCAGAGAGGAGGCCCTCTCTCACTCAAAGAGGGCTCTAATATTTAAATTCAGTTGTCTCGGGATTTTTGTAAAATTCAAAGTATTTTGAGCAAAAGAAAACAGTATACTGTTGGGTGTGGGAACCTGTAGGATAAGGAATATCTGTGGTTGGCAAGGAACTAAGAGGCAGTTGTTACACACCAGAACGAGTCTAAGCCCTGAAGTCTTTGAGTGGTTGCTAGACGGAGTGAGGCATCTACAAACCCATGGGACTGCAGATGGGGATTAACAGGTTTTGCTAGGGCAGAGCCTCAGGGTTTCCTGCAGTTAGTTTGGCTCTGTTCTGTGGCCACACACAGTAAATGCTTGCTTTACTCTATGCTAAGGAGACAGAGAAGAGTCTGGAGAAATAATGTAAAGTGTCCACAATGCAAACAGCACCTATGGGGAGGCCCCCTGAGTCAGGTCATATTTGTAGATGGGGCAACACAGAGATTGACAGCATGGTCAGAGATCGAATGCCAGTAGAGGGCCAGGGTAGGCTGAAATTTTATTTCCCAATAAGATGTTGGTACTTATTTTAACTGCAGAAGACGACTCAGGAAGAGGTTCCTTTATCACACACTGATACACAAACTGTTTCTGTACTTCTATCTTTGCCTGCCTCTCCCTACAAATGAATTCAATATATGCCAGTTAAAATTGGTCATGAATTACTCTATGAGACTGGGGGAAAATGCCGCTGCATTGAATTTTCTTAACAAACTAGATGGTTGTTCAAGAAGGGGATCAGTAGAAGAAACATTTCCCCCACAGTTAACTTCATTCATTATTCCTCAAGAGGAGGGAACGAAGGATAAATAAGAGTAATGCACCCATAAAAATCTCCACTACAACCTTCTTGTTTAGGTGATTATTTATTGAATGCAGCATGCTAATTTATCCGTTTATTCAATAAGTGAGCAAGTAATTGTTGACTCCCTACTAAGTGAAAATGGGAATATAGAGATGCTTGATTCATAATCATTTCTTTAGGAACTGACAGAATGATGGAAGATAAAACATCCACACAAAGAGCTAGGGAAGAAATGGTAATTGTCAGGAAAAGATTCAAATGCAATGGGGAGTTCAGATCATACTTGCTGTGATTGGGGAAATGAATACATCAACAAGGAGGAACTTTGGTTGAGCCCCCCCAGTTTGGATGGGATTTCAAAATGGAACATCAGAAGAAGAAAGGCATTCATGGTGGAATGGCATGGACATGCAGTATAGGAAAAATGATGAAAAATACAGTTTGACTAAAGATTAGGATACAGAGAGAGGACTGATGTTTTCTTAACTCTCTTCCAGGCAAAAGTCTTTGGAGAAAGATTGTTCAAAGTTTAGGGAAAGTTACTAAGGCTGGATAATTTAAAATCTTGAACGTTGTTAACTTTAGGCTTTATTTAGAAGAGAGAGGGAGGTATTGAAGAAATCAGCTACAGTGGGGAGACTAATATGGTATTGATGAGGAGGATGGATAGAGGCAGGGACCACAGAAAATAAGTTATTGCATGAAAGGTGTACAAGGGGAAAGGGAGACAAGGACTGGAAAAGGAAATGAAAAGAGAGACAAATGTCTGAAGAATTGGCAAGAGTTTGAATGTAAGGTATGAGATACAGAATGAAGTAAAAAGTGATTTCGAAATTTCATTTTGGGTAACAGGGAGACTAGATATATGATTGCTCTAAAACAGCGAAGTCTAGACATAGACGTCCAGCAAGAGGAAAGATGATGGTTTCATTTTAGACTGAATTTAGAAAGTCAGGACAGGCCTAAAAGTAAGGACTCACAGGCATTTCCTACAAAAGTAAAAACAGGTAGCTCTAGGATTAAACCCTTAACGTACCAAGGAAGACCAAGGTATAAAAGGAGATAATTAATAAATCAAAGTGGTCACTACTGAGCATCATTGAGTTTCTAAAATTAACTTGACCTTTTTTTCATAGAAATCTATCAAGGGCGCAGATCTGGTATCTCAGAACAAAACATCTACTTGAATTGCCAACTTTGACTTCAGTATTGAATATTGGTGTTCTTTAAACTGAGACGTGGTCTTGGGTAGTGTTTGCTTTTCATTATCGTGTGGTTTATTATAAAAATTTCCATTTGTCTATCATTATGAAGGTAGACATTCTCAAATGTGTTGCAGAAATATTAATAACTCCCCATGCTTTTACCTTCGGTATGTGAATATCATTCACTTAAACAATCACAGTAAACAGTGACCTCGGCTTTCTTCTCAGAAAACACAAAACCCAAAAAAACCTTAAGTAAATAAATGACTGTTCCTCAAGGATTATAGATGATTTTTCTTCTATCTAACAGGGCATACCTTTTCTAAAAAGTGGTTTAGATTCCATTTGCCTCCCGAAGAAACACTGTATGAAGGTATATGGTCAAGCTCTGACGTGCAGATATTCACATGCGGCTGTGCAGCAAAAGATTACAATTAAAGATGATACAGATGTGGGGGCAGAGTTTGTTCCCCGAAGTAATAGAATGCGTCTTTCCTACCAAATAACTCTCAGAAGCTATTCCAGCCTAAGTGTAATTTTTCTTCTAGCCCATCACAAGATTTGAGAGAAAAGTTAGAGTTGCCCCCAAATTTGCTGTCCCAAGTCCAATCCTCTCATGTCAAACGACTCTAGAATTGCGCTTTCTCAAATCCAGCCAAAATGAAAGCAAAGCAATGTGCATTACTTCAGCTTCCCCGCCCCCCTCAAATACCGCTCATAAGAAATTGCAGGAGCCTCCTTAAGTTTCCTTAGAGTTTTAGCCATCCAAATCTACAAAGCAGTTGTCCTTTTTATGCATGTTCTTTTTAAATTGGAATGAAAGTGAGTTGTTTAAGAGCCACCCAAAAAATCCATGTGAATAAACAGAAAGCTGAGTCAAAGAACTAATTATACCTTGATGCTTGCTTTCTGCTGCTGTAAGGCAAACCTGGAGTTTTTGCTCTAATTGCCTTATGCTCCCGTTTTTAAGAGAAAACCTCTTACAGTACTTCACCTGTTTTTCTCGTTGATGGCTCCCAAGCCATGCTTCACAGCCCCATCACCTCTTGCCTAAGCCCCCAGTTTACACCATCTGACCTCTATCGAATATTCTTACTCAAATTCCATGAGGTTAATGGTAAATGCATAATTTTATTTCTTCTTTCTAAATTACTGCTGCTTCAAATTTCCTCATTTCCTAGTTGGTGTGGCTTATATTTTTTAAAAATTTCTTTGTTTTGTTTTTAAATCAGTAGTCATAAATTCCACTGTGTTATGCAAGCCTTTCCTTTGATTGTACTTATACAACACTATTTACTAGGGACCCTTTGAAAAATTCTCCCTTTCAGCCAAGTCTGGTCCTTTATGCTCTTTTTTGAATGCTGATTCATTTTGTCTTCATGGTTCACCTGTGCTGTTTTCCATGCCTGCCACCAATATTTATATCATTACAGCATAATGTATCCTATATTTTCTTCTGGTCTTAACTCTCCCATGATGCTCTACTTTACAATCAAAGTCCATAAAAGCCTTTTATTTCTCTGATCTTATAAGGCCCATTTAGCATGAAACTTACAACTGACCCTTAGACTTCATACCATTCTTGTATTTCTTAATCTGTTTATATCAAATAAGGAGATACTTATCAAACAACTGTCCTGCTTATGTTACCAGACTCAGTGCTACTGGGGTACAAACTGAAAATGTCAACAGAGCCTCTTGAGCTGCTTACAACATAGTACAAGACACTTCTAGTACAGAGATTACTGCAAACTAAATCAAGTAAAATAAGACATGTAAATTTGACATCTTGACACCCCAACGGCACTAGAAACAAGGGGACATCCTGGACTGACTCTTCTGTATCTCAGTGCAAGTAACATAGAATGAGATATCTTATAGATGTATAGCCCTTACCAGACATACTAACACAGCCACACCGGTAGCACTGATGGGCTGAGTACATGCTATCTCCCAATGCTTACACACATTCTTTATAATCCTCATAGGTAGGCATTATTAACTACTTCACTGATGAAAAGTCTGACTTTTAAAGAAGTTATGTGACAACATACCTACACTGAGACAACCGGTGCATAGCAGAGCCAGGATTTGTAGCAGATCTAACTAAAAAGCCTATGCACTATTCCCTACTCATTACTGCCCAACTACCAGGGAACGGATACTTATGCTATCACCTTAGATCATTCATATACATATATATGCACTAGTGCTAAAGATAAGGGTATTCTTTAGGTTTAAAAAACCCGCTACCCAAACGTTTAAGGTTATCTGGCTTTATTTATACATGTTCTCTGCAGCTTCTGCTAAAAATGCTCCAACTCTATTGTTGTCTTGTCAATTGCATATGTAATCTGCTTAAAGGATCTGAATGAAAGCACTCATAGTTTGAAGAAAGAGTAACAGGATGGCTTCCAGTCTATAGAAAACTGGCTCTTACTAGATGTCCATCCTGGCTCTTGCTCACAGGAGGGTCATTAAAAAGCATATCCTCTTTCCTGTGCGCAGGACGTTACCTGCAAGATTCCATTAGTGCTAATGGGTCATTTACTCTCTACCACCCCAAGGATCAAAAGGAGAAACTGCGTCTTTGATGAAGTGCTAATGCTACACAGGTCTCAGGCCACTTAAGAGTTTTCTTTGTTCTCTTGGTATGACAACCCAGCAGGGGTCTTTAGACCACTATCTGCTCTCAGAAGAGTTTATAAAGACAGTATTAGGTGGTGGTGCTAAGTGCAGGTTCAGTAATGAAAATGAGAGTGATGCCAGTACGTACAACCCCAAATATCTCCACCTTGGTATGTTTGAGGCTTGTATCCTGTGCAGCTTGAATCAATATTTTCTGTTCTTTAATAACACAAGGGAAAGCTTACTACTCTTCTTTAATAAGCTTTAAAAGTTGTTCAACAAGTAAGTTTGCTAACAGGAAGAAAGGATTGTGGCAGGAGGTGGGGAAAGGAGGTAAATGCATTTTAGAATTAGCTCTCTCCCCATGTGTTGCCTTACCATTCTTCTTTCTTTCTTTCTTCTGTACTGTGACCTCAGTCCCTCAGGTGGCTGACAATATCTGAGTGCCCACTGTGCAGATAGCCCAGTACTAGGCACTGTGGGAGAATCTAAAACAGACGCAGTCTCCCTCCTCTAGGAGGCTATAATCATAAAGAACCAGATTGGTTATCAAATACATCGTGTCTCATACCTGACTCAGTACTAAGTTCTCTATCTGAAGCGGTGCCAAGAATTCTTTATTCAACTACATTTATTAGGTCTGGAGGAGAGCCGAATTTTCCTAACAAATTTAGTTTAATAAATGAATGTGGGGAGCATTTCCTTTCCTTGACATTTGAAATGGAACAGTATAAATCTCAGCCCATAATCTCAGATGTGCAAGAAATCTAACTTTATTTTTCTGTAACTCACCTTGGTTTCTACTTTGAGCTCTGATTTGTTGAGTTAGGGAAAATATAATCTCAGGCAATTTTAGTTTCCTTATTTCCCTGGGATTGTGTTTGAATTAATTGGTGCGGGGAACTTTCCAGTGTACCGATTTGGGGGGAAGTAGAGAGAGATTGCGCAGGAGCTGATCTTGGATATTCTATATTTATAGCTCAGGTGCCCACTGAATTGCTAACCAGCACCTTCATTCTTGCATGCATAACCCCGTCAGGTCAGTCATTTTCTGCTTATTTTTGTGCCGCTCGGGGAATCGTTCTGTTTCTCCCACACCACAGTGGAATATGGGAAGTTCTGTGAGCCTGCCCAAACTCTCAGCTTGTCTAAATTTGCGAAACAGCCATTTCTTCTCGAGGATCTCATTGTCGCTTCTGGGCTGTCTGGAGGAAGTGCACAAAGATCAACATGACACCATAAGCCTACCTGAGATTTTAACATCCCCTGCGGCTCAGCCCTCAAATTAGAGCACTATGTCTTCTTTTGGGCATTTACCAATGACTGTGTTCACATGTTTTCTCTCACTTTCTGTCCTGCTTACCCACAGGGGAGGCAGGGAAGCTTTAGTCTTATGTAACTGCCTCTATATTCTATCTATTTCACTCCTCTAAAATTCTTGGCTTTTAAGACTCAAATATAAGAAGATAATGTTATATATTTAGTGTATGATTCATATCCCTTTTCTGAGGCAACTAAAGCACAATGGCTTGAAATGTAAGAGAGAGGAAACTCTAAGGAGAGAAAGAAAATATGTAGAAAAAATCAGATATTTCAAAAATAGTATTCTATATCAGACCAAGAATATACTATCTTTTAATATTTGTAGTTAATAGTCAGTAGGTGCTTTCTGTTATTTAAGAGGTGGAGGAAGTACCTTTAGTACAAATTATGTGGATTAATGAGAGATCCTTGTCTAATACTTAAGAGCCTTAGTTAGCAAGTCAGGGACCTAAGTTCTTGGTTGTTATGGTTACATGACTTTCAGCAAGCTCAGTGTACTCATCAATATAATTCAAGACTGTTATACCTGTGGATTGATTTTACTCTACCTATAAGCTAATAGGTTAGCTTATTACTGTATCATGGATGCTAGAAGACATGAGATTTCTGGGTCAGAGACCAAGGACTTTATTATTCATGACAAAACAAACAGCAAGAGCGTCAGCAAATGTATCAGTCAGTTCTCCTTGCTCCCAAGTCCCATGAAGACAACACAAAGAGGTCTAGATAAACACTAGGAGTATAGGGGGTATGTGTTAAAATGTGGAAAAGGTATCAAGTGGCATGAAAGTTAGATAGAACCGTTAATGTGAGAGAGAAAATTCAAATGACAATAAAAAGTCAGAGAAGTAGCTAAACAAAGTATGTTTAACAGAACTTGTAAACAGGGGCAATGTATTATGGAATTTGGGGCTCACCTTCCTTATGTTCTGCATGGATTAATTATTTAATGGACTATATTCCATTAATGACATCTACTCAATGCCATTTAGATATGGTGAATAATCTATTCTAGGAGAGGAAACAGAATCAAACATGTATTGCAATTTATTTTTTAAAGTAGCCTCATAAACTTAGAGGCATAAAGATGATGTGTTCCCTTAGAAACTACAATAAAATTGGGGGAAAATTCATTGATAACGTAACAGAGTACAACATAAAGAATTCAAAGTGATATAACTTTATCTAAAAAGAAATGCCTGAAAAAGGACACAATATTCAGGTATATCCAAACTATTGTGGGAGTGAGTTAGTGAATAAGATAGATATGAGGAAGGATAATGGGCTTAACCATATTAGAAAAAGTAATTTTAGACCCTAGAGATAATTTGTTGAACTTCTAATTAAATGAAAGACCCAGACTTGTCTAAATAGAAGGTAGATTTGATAATAACAACTATTGAATGTCTACTACATATTTTTACTATAAAATATAATATATATTTTTATATTTTTTTAAAATATAGGAAGCTTCCTGTATTTTATCTAATTCCTAACATAACCCTATGGAATAGGTTTTTATTATTCCTATTTTGGAAATGAGGCTACTAATGATCAGAGAAACAGAAGGGGGAAAAAGCATCATCAAAGCTGCAGAGTTGGAAATATCCAGGATCAGGCTTGGATTTCAATGTAGGAATATGCAACTTCATGGTCCATGTTCCTTCCATTTGGCCACACCGTATGGAATTCATTTCATTCTCTGGAATGAAATAGCTTCTAGGAATTTCTTCTAGTGCTCGTGTATTCTTCAAACACCTTTATTGTTTTGTGGCTTTAGGGAACTATCTAGTTATAAATTTAGTTTTTTAATTAATTTAATGAAAAGAAAACTTCACTATTTTTTTCCTGTCCTACTGTATGTTTGAAGTTACTTTCATGACCAAAACTTTGATCTTCCTACAGGTGACTTGTATATAGGAGGAGTGGCAAAAGAAACATACAAATCCTTGCCGAAACTTGTCCATGCCAAGGAGGGCTTTCAAGGCTGCCTGGCATCAGTTGATTTAAATGGACGGCTTCCAGACCTCATCTCAGATGCCCTTTTCTGCAATGGACAGATTGAAAGAGGATGTGAAGGTACTAGATTTTGATACACACTCTAAGAATTCCAATTCCACCTCTACATGAAAACAGCTCTCTCTAGCCAGCAAAATTCATTTCTGCCAACTGGTCAAACCCCACATAGGACTTAGAAATCCACATTCATGTTCTTAACTTTTCATCCCATAAATCTTAAACTTTCTGGCCTGTTTGCAAGCCTACACTGATGCATGAGGTCAAGCAGGGACTATATCCATGGTTCTCGTTATTTTCTGCTTCTTTGCAGTCTCTAGTTGACATAATTAGTGTGTTAATCAGTTCTGCAATGCCTGCTTTATAACATTAAGTAGACAGCTTATTTAGACTGGAAAAATATATTTATTCCAGCAAGTGTTAATCAATTCGAGCCTGTTTTTTTGAAATATACATTCAATAGTATAAAACAAGAGAATAAAATGTAGATACCATTCTCAAATTACTATTTGGTTTGTATCTACCCAGCAGCACTGTATGTATATTATCAGTTTGTTTTAGCAAAAATTGGTTTCTTCTATTACTCAAGGCTAATATTCCATACTTCAGAAATGTGCTCACATATCTTCCTGTTTTTTTGTGCTTTCTGTCAGACTAAGATCTGTAGGAGTACTTTTTGATTGCGACTTCCATTTTAGATAATTTTCACTTCAACACCTCAGATTATTTGAGCAAATTCTCCCTCCATAAATGTAATTTAATCACATTATCCTGAATTTTGTGGCTCTGAATGTGTTGCTGCTTCTCCTTTAATGTTGAACACAGTTTGGGCCATTTTGAAAAGTTTAGATTCATAAGGAAATTGCATATAGGAAAAGCAAAGAAAGACATGTGAATTCCTACCCCCCAGGGGATTATCAATTACTTCCTTTTAGCCAGAATAATGTCATTAGATTTAGCAATTACTCAAGTACATGAAAACTTTTTTTATTTGAAAATATAGTTTTTCTCTCTGCAACATATATTACCCTGAGAAGTCAGGTGAAATTCAAGCTATATTTTAAACCTGCCAGAGGCTATTTAATGGACATCTCTGTCAAATTTATTTTAATGTCATCCTCTCATTTGTTTTATTTCACAGTTTGGTATAACACACTTTTGTAAACAGAGAAAAACTGTGTTTTCTCCTATTATAAATTTAGCAAAGGAAATTAAATTGTTAAGTGAATAAATTCCCTCTAGTGGACAGATATAAGAATGTGATTCTCGGAGGTGGTCTAATTCGTGACAATATGTACGTTAAAAAAAAATGTACTATAGACTCTTCTACAAGTTGCTTGGTAAATGACTACTCACCTATAAAAAATAGTGGAAGGAGACAGACACATTCACAACTAAACACACACAAGATAGAAAACCATACACATACACATGATCACCCACCATTGGCACGTGATGTGAGTGGGTGGGTGGAAGGGAAAACTAATGAGAGGAAGATGTGTGGGAAAAGAGTATCGGTGGAAATGATATTTGGTGTTATTTTCCAACATAATCTAATGAGCAATTTAGTCAAGATGACTGCTTTTACACACTCTTGGAAAATCTTAAATGTCTATTTGAACATTTGAAATAATTCAGTAAATTAACACATTGGTTCCTTCCTTACCTTATCTAGGATGCTTTAATATCTGAGTTTTAATAATGCTCACCCTTTTTTATCATTGTTCTTTTTTCTTAGAATATTACCAAGTTCATGCCTCTCTGCATTTATACTTTCCTCATTTTTTAATTTCAACATCAATACTAACAACTTTTAATTTATGATTATTTCTATCCTTTGTGGTTTCTAGAAATAAACTCAGATATACCTGTCATAGATGTAATTATGAGATACACATATTTTTAGGGTTAGTGATCAAATTCTAAATACTTAATAAATTCTCTCTTTAAATATTATTTTGAAAATTTTGAGCCCAAATCACATTGGAATCACTAAATGTTCACATTAATAGAAAGTTTAAATTTGACATCACCAAATATCTTGTCAATGTTTTCCATTATTCCTACTCCCAAAGATTTACAAATCTCTAAGCCCTTTTCATGTAAAAAGTTCTTGGTCTTCCCTAAATACTCACTTGCTGCTTTTCATTTCTAACTAGTTTTGATTGGTAGTGGCTCATTTTATTTATACGACACATCAGCTGGAGGAGGAAGCTGACAACTCTCTATGGATGAATGTTTCTCAAACTTTAGCCAGCGTCAGAAATGCTCATATAATTGTTAAAACTCAATTATTGGACACCCTCCTTGGGGTTTCTGATTTGGTAGATCTAGGACAGGGCTCTAGAATTTACATTTATAACAAGTTCCTGAATGAAGCTGAAGCTGTTGTTCTGAGGACCACACTTTGAAAACTACCTCTTGAGATGGCATTTTCCTGCTTACATGTGAGGAAAGGCAGACTAGTAATCCACCAGTAATCAGACTCATTTCAGCTCAATACTGAGTCAGGTTAACTTCCATGCATGAAATCTGTGAAAAAAATTATTTTATTCCAACATTCTTTGTATAGCTTCATAACATTCAGCCTCAAACTACATTTTAAATGACAGAAATACTTAATTATGAACACTACCATTGATTAAGCACTGGTGACATTAAGTTTACATATGCTATTTTACTTAATCCTCAAAATTCTGTAAATTAGGTATCACAGACTTTTGTTAGATAAGTAGGTTGAGCCTCAGAGCTGTGAGCTAGCTGACCTTCCTAAGGTCACACAGCTAGTAAGTGGATGAGGGAAGCTTTGAACCCCAGCATGCCTTATGCGAAAGCTCAGGCCTCTAACCATGTTTAGATATTGTTTCTTTGGTTTCCAGAGATTATAGTTTTACCTTCGCTTTTCTTTCCTTTTCAGATATATGCTTATTTTTAACCACTTAATACAAATGTCCTTGTGGTTTGTTTCCAATTTTATTCTGTGATAAAATAAAAGGGACATTATATAACTAAAGGGAAAAAATAAATTCTGGGCTTTGTCTCGTGCAAATGCCTGTCAATGTTTAATATTGTTCCACAAAGTGAGTACCTTGAAAAATGTGTCTTGTCAGGCATAGGCATGCATTCTGTTGTTGTACCTGAACATAAAAAAGACTATTGTGATAATGAAAAAAATATTAATAAAGCATGTCTTTATGTTCACATAAAGCTTGGCAGGTACCCCGAGTTGCTGTTCCCACAATATGGGAAGATTACTTATTAGGGTTGTAGTTTTACCATTTTTAGAGTTTGGCATTATCGTGCACTTGTATTTCTGATAATTTTTGCAAAAATAAAAACCTGGCTCTTCATCAGTGTTGGCTCCTGCTCTTTTCTTCTGCTGGGCAAGGAAGGGAGCAGCTATGTGCTGATAAAACAACCCCTGACCCAAATTTGGCTTGCACCACTCCTTGATCCTATGCTTATCCCAGGAAGGAATTTGCTAAGGAATATTGCTATAAGAGGCTCGTGGTCATCGTCTTCTTCTTCTCCTTCTTCTTCTTCTCCTTCCCCTCCCCCTCATCTTCCTCCTTCTCGTTCTTCTTTTTAACACACACTAATTATTTTCAGTTACTAAAGATAATTAGACCACTTGCCTCTCACAGACTGGAAGAGCAATGAAAACTAAAGGAGTCAGTGGTTCTTAGTTATTTGATGCCATCAGTAGGTGAGACGACTCTTACATCTATTCAGGCCTGGGAGATTATTATTATTATTAACAGTTGTCATTAATAATAACTATTATTACTACTATACCAATTATTATTATATAATTAGTATTTGTACTATTATGACTTTTAAACTTGTGAAAATTCACATAGGTTAGGCTAAATCCAATAACTTTTTATGAGTACCTTTACTAAGAAAATTGTGATAAAAATATGATTGTATGGGGCATGTTTAAACAGGCATTTTACAAAAACATTAATTTTTACAAAGGCTAATTTTAGATAAATTTCCTTTATTCACCAAAGTATTTACCCCAAAGGGTCTGCTGTTAATAGCATCTGATTAGGCTGATGTCTATTTTGATATTTGCATAAAAACTATAATTATATTTACTACAAAATATTTTTAATTTTTACTCTAAAGCTTTTTAGGCTGACAGCATTACATTTTTACCCTTCCCTAAGCCAGTCTTTATTAGTGAGGTTCTACTGTGATAAATATGCACAGGGCAGTTTACAAGAGTTAAAGACAGTTATATGAAGGTAGAGAAAATGCAGACCTAACTCTGAAATCCTTAAGCCATATACACCCAACTTGGTAAGAGCAAATATAAAAATTTCACATTATAACTTGGTAAAGATTTGTTTCTTCCATCCTTTATTCTTTCATTTACTTCAAACATATATATTTTGATAGTTTGGTGTCACTCTGAGGTTCAGCTGTTGCATGAATGGCTGGCATTATAAGTTTTAAGTCGTAATTGCAAGCAAGATACAAAAGATCCAGAGGGAAAACCATGGAAAGAGATAATTGCCCTGCTAATGACCACAGTGTACACTGCATCTCTACATGACAAATAGTGCCACGGGTTCCAAATAAGCCACGCTGTCACTTGGGTAATGCACTCCTATCTATCCAAGAGAGGGAAAACTACAGAAGCCCTTTTAACTTTCCTTCATTGCCTGCCATCAGTTCAGTTAACCATTTTATATATATAGATATCCTCATGTGTTGCAGAATTCTAATAAATTGCTGCTTTCTCATTTTTGGCTTAGAATTTATGGCTGTTGGTATTAATTTATTTGCTTTACATAGCATTTCTTTCCCCCTTTACAGCAGCATGCTTTTTGAATCTGAACGTTCTTCTGTGTTTGCCCCATTTCAGTATTGCTTACTAACATTTAATATATTTTGCTTTTTTTTTAATTTTGCTGACAAAGTTGCATTGATGAAAGCTGACTTGCAAGGTAGATAGCCCTGTGTGTATAAAACAAGACTGAAACCCCACATTACACAGTGGAAACCTCAAAATAACAGTTTTTTACATTTTTGCAGTAACTGTTGTTTGGGTTTGGATTTAATGTTTCCCCTTTTTTAAACATTGTGCAAGAAACCACATTTTGTAGCATAGTTTGCACAAAGGCTTTCAGTCTTGAATATGTTCGTTTAGTGGTTACCTTCAGTGCTTTGATCATCCTCTTTTTGGTTGTTTTTCAGTGTTCTAGTTATGATTCTTTAGAAATAGAATAGCGTTCTTTTTACTTGTATGTTAAAATGGGGCATGTCATTTATACAGAGTTATTCATTTTATGTGTAATTGCATGAAATTGTCAAAGCATGTGAATTGATACTTGCCAACAAACCTATCCAAAACACCCAACAATCATAACTTTATCCATAGTTTGTGCAGGGTAACTTCTGGAATGCCTTGGACATTTTTGCATACCTCTCTTCAGTTAGTTTTGCCAATCTTATCTCAATTTCATGAAGTTATAATCTCCGTTTCTCATGGCGTCTCTTATCCATTGGTCAGAAGTTAAGGAGATCCATGCTTTTTTCTAAAATTCAAACGGTGATGGAGAATTGTTGACAATTCAATGAGATTACCTGCTACCATGACCAGACTAGAAGCTATGTGCTTGCTTTTACTATTTGTTGGTTTAGTTTACTAGTATAATGCATTTTGTCATATATCTGAAACTTCTGAAAACCTTTATATATGGCTTCTCTATCTCTAATTTAGGTGTGTGAACTAGAACCTTCATTAGTTTGGTCATATAATCTGAGGTGTTGGCAACTACTATATGTGACCTAGCTCATGCATAGTACACTTACGGATTTTTTATAAGAATCCAAGTTTCTTTTGGATTTTATTTTTGCAGGGCCCAGCACAACCTGCCAAGAGGACTCGTGTTCCAACCAAGGTGTGTGCTTGCAGCAGTGGGATGGCTTCAGCTGTGACTGCAGTATGACTTCCTTCAGCGGGCCACTCTGCAATGACCGTAAGTGCACCTGCAGTCGACTGATACTTGTCTTTGTTGTTGTTACTGTTTGGTATGCAGGGTCTAAAAACTGGGACTCTTCATATTATCAGTGAGTAAGTTATACGGTCATGAGCAGGAGAAGCAGTCGTTTCTACAGAAAGGACAATTTTAAATACTAGAGTATTAGTCAGGGATGCTGTTAGCTAAATGTTATGATAATGGTGGCAAATTCTTTGGTTTTTCAACCGTCGTAATTTGGAAAGACTACATACTGCTTTATGTAAAGAAATATTTAATTGTATAGGATTACATCTTGAGGGCTGTAGTTTCAGTAAATGGTCACAGGTCTCATTACATTTTCTCTCTCTCTACATCTCTTCAAGCCCATATCTGCCTTTCACTTTAAAAATGTGTCTAAACTTTGTCCTTGAAGTACCCTCCCCCTTATATTTCAGCCACTTGTGGGTGTTTTCCCCCTTTGGTCTCACAATTTAAGCACGACCAAGAAACAGTATGCAGTGTTCACCTTATATCATGAAGTATCTGCCAGGGCCTTGTCTACGTGATCGCAGTGAGGGTTCTGAGGCTGAATTAACTGGTGTATCCGATGGTGTTCCATTTCTCAACTTTCAAATAGACCATGATTTACAGCATTTCATCAAAATGATAAGGGCATTTCCTACAAAACACTGCATTTCTCAATATAGAGCAAGTATTTCTGGCAAAGCTCCCTGGCCGTAGAATAGGGTACATGCTTTATGTTTTTAATGCTATAGCATTTAAGGAAAGCTCTCAGATGATGGAGTAGGTGATGCGATGATTGAAGGTTTGGGCTTTTGTGCAAAGACTGGGCTTGAGTGTGGATTTAAAGAGAGACTAGAGTTTGTGCGTTTTGACCTTTTCCTATTTGAGACTCTATTCATGTCAGTAGATATGTGTATCACAATGTTGAAGATGGGGGTCAAACTATAACACTTCATTGAACCGAGTTGTTGCCTAGCAAAGTAGTACAATTCACCATCTATTTTCAAATTTCCTATCCAAAATATTGAATACAGGAATAACCAACAACTAATGCAAAGTAAACTAGTACTTGGAAGACCGCTGTAAAGATCACACTACCATAGATGGAGAAATAGTCTCTATTCTACCAGTGACCTCTTCCATAGAATTACAAGTAAACTTGAAGCAACAAACACGTGTTCAAGCTATCACACATTTGCAAACATTGTATTTCTTCAAATCAAATCACACAAACAATTCCACTGGGATTATATGAGTTACCTTACATAAGATTCAATAAATGCTTATATGTACATAAAGGAATTAACTTGTAGATGCTTTTAATGCAGTCAGGTATGTGTGTACACAGAATAGTAACTTCCTGCATTTGTTCCTGCCCCACAGAAAATAACATGCACTTATTTTCAAAGACAACCAAAAGATCAATAATTTGCTATGATTTTATTATGGCAAATTTTTAATCTCCAGTTCAATCATGACAGATATATGACTACGTGTGGTAGCTGAGAGAGCTTTCTTTTGCATGAAAATATTTTTCATCTTGCTGAAGAACTTTTTCTGCCAAACTTTACTTAATCCAGTCTCTGTGTTTTACAAAACAGTTGCCATTTGGTTGTGTCAGATTGTGTATCCTTATATACTGGTTAAGTATGAAGAATATAATTTTCTGTGTGTATTTGCTAGACATTTCCTAAAGGAACATCAAGATACTACTTTGAGTATCATGCTGTCTTCAAATCATTTTTACAGAAAATTATTTGAATGCTGCTCTTGGGTGATAGCAGTGGTGGTGACAATGATAAGGCTATTTGTTATTTTCTTGTAAATAAGGTAAATGTCATCCAATAAATGTGTCTCCTGATATGCCTCTTGCACAAATCAGCATTAAAATTACTTTGGAGGGCTCTCAGAATACATGCATTTTGATTAAATCATTACCTCTTAGTGGGCTTTCTGGAAATGTAAAATAGTTTCTTGGTTTGTACATTGGAGTTTTGGTGGTGAGGATATGGAGGCACAAATACATATTTAATAGCAAATCTTACCTTAATGTGAGCTATAATTTGTGAAAGGTACAAAAGTAACTATTACCTTGAGGACATGCAATTGATATGGCAGTAAAAGTAGCAGGCCACATTTTCCTCACTTTCTAAGTTGATCCAAATAAACCTTGTTTCTATACCTCACTGTTTCTCTGTAAGTTGCACAAAGAGAATTAGTGTGATTCCTGAAATTTTTAACAAACTCCTTTTCTGTAGGGAGATTGATTTTTTAAAAAATGAAGGCATTTAGGACATTTCATTTCGTAATAAAATTTTATTTTCAAATTAGATATTCATAAATTCTGTGACTGCAACCATCAACAGCACAGAAAACAAAAAATAAAACTTTTTACATGGGGAAAGGACATACTACATTGCAAAAGAGACCCCTCCTAGCTCCCATAGACCTTCTAAACCTTATCCTAGACCCTCTGATAAGTTTCATGGAGTGGGTAAGGGTAACTAGAAACATTTATTTGTTAGCCTAGAGATATAATTAACAGTGGGAAAATGGGAATACTTTTTAGTTTGTAAGTGTAATCCTGGATAAATCGTACCAATTAATGAACTTAAAGGGGTCTTTCAGAAAAGAAGCACTTAGGCAAAATGATGTCAGGCTTCTTTTCAAGATAAGCATCTATGAAACCCTTTCTCCCCTGCAAAACAAACGATCTAAGTGACCTACCTACTCATTGACAAAAACAATCGTTGTGTGAGTATGTGCATGTGGTAGTGTAGTGTACTCGGCTCCTCCGTTCTTTCATATCAATACCATATTTAGAACCCCAGTGTTATTTTTGAGTGTTGTAGTAATCTTCAGTTTGAGTTTTTACTGCTTATTTCTTTGTCCTCCAGTTCATCAGTTTTCTTCTGTACCAGTTTTCTTCTTCCATCCTGTTCTCCTAGGTTTAAATAACACCAGCTCTTTCTGATTCTCCTAACCGAGGCAATATTTTTCCTGCTCTGACTTCTGTAGAATTTTGTTTATGATGTTTTATCAGGCATCACTTTCTACCTTGTAGTTGCTTATGTTTGGTCTTAACTCCCTGTAGGATTATATGCTTCTCCCAGGGAAAATAGCCCTTTATTTTTTAAGCCCGGTGTTTTGCATATCATGTTGCATGTAATTGCTGATAATAGCAACTCACTAAATCAATGTAACTAGGTGAATGAAGCTTGTATAAGGATTTGTAGTACACCTCTGTGGCCCACAATACTGTCCAAGTGCATCAGTTAGGAGTTCATGAACCTCCATGGTCTGACCCTAGCTCTCATTTTCATGCTTAGCCTATTGCAGAACCTTGTTCATGTGGCACATTGCTGTGAGTTATCTTCCTTAAGGCTTTCTGAACTACATTACACTTTCCCACTTCCCTCACCATTGCCTATGTTAATTTTTCCTCTTGGGGGATGCACTCATTCCACTTGCAATACATTCCTTTTGCTCTATCTGCTTGAAGAACTATATTTTCATTTTCAGTCTCTACTTAAACTCTGTCATCCCACCGAAACTTCCCTGAGTTTTCCCTTCTTCTGAGCTGAGTCTTACCTTTCCTTCTTCTAAAATCTTAGCACAACAATTTTTGTACGTACCGCATTTTATAGCTATTCGAGGACTTCCTCTTGGAGGTAATCGTATATTGATTGCTGGCTATGTGCCATGCCTCAGAGTTTACATTCACTATACAAAATCTACATGTCGCCTCTACATGCTTGTACATGCGCACACCCCTCTCAAACCATTAGACTACAATAATCCTTTTCTGCTTTTACCCATTGATCCAGAAGAGAATGTAACAATATTAGTGAATTTAATGTCAGGTTGAGGAAGATGAATATGGCTACGATCACATGGAAAATAGCGAACATAATAACATTGTCACGTTACATTAGTATAGAAATGTTGTGTGCCAAATTACAGTTCAGCTTCAATGATGGCTGTTACCATAAGGGAATAATACATCATAGTGCTGTTATTTTGGTAGTAGGAGGGTGTGGGCACTGCCATAAAAAAACAAAACTTTTCAGAATTCAGAACTTTGCCAAAAGAAAATCTTTCTGATGAGAATAGATTATATCTTTTATATGAGAATTAGAAATGTTCACTGAAACAAAGATGAAATATATTTGACTGTGACTTGTTACCATGACATTTAAAAATATCTTCAGCTTTGTTTCTCACCTTTTTTTGTTATTTGAAACAAAATCCTATCTCATATCTAGTATCTGAGCATCAGTATCAGAACTACTGGAAACAATGAGAACATATACAAAAATACTTGGGGTCAAAGTAACATCATTTCTCTTTCTTTTAGAACTGCCAGGAGTATTAAGTTGTGAGCTGATTTGCTGCTGATGCCATTTAGGGCTAACTAAAATTTAGCAATTACCATGGATGGTGTGCCTCAGTGGATTGAGCACTGGCCTGTGAACCAAAGGGTCACAGGTTCGATTCCCAGTCAGGGCACATGCCTGGGTTGAGGACCAGATCAGGTCCCCAGTAAGGGACAAGGGAGAGGCAACCACACATTGGTATTTCCCCTTCTCTTTTTTTCCTCCCTTCCCCTCTGTCTAAAATAAATAAATAAAATCTTTAAAAAATGAAATAAAATAAAATTTAACAATTAACTATATCTACAACCAGATCCTCATTGTATGATAACTCTTCTTAACCCTGAATATTCTAGCAGTTCTAAATGGCAGCTCTGAAGTTGTTTAAAGCATTTCATAAGTAATATTTACTGGTAATGCCTTAGAAAAACTATCTATGGGGAGACTGCATCAGACCTGGCATATGTTAAACCATAAAGGATTAAAGTGACTATTCATACTGAGTCAAAAAGTGCAATAAAAGACAAAGAAAAGCATAGGCATGATAGAGAAATGTACTATGTGATAGAAGTGCTTTCTTCTATTTTATATAAATTTGTTTCTCTTGTTGGTAATAGACATCATAAAAATAGATGCATAAAAGGAAGTACTGGTCTTTTCATATTGTGTTCGGGCTGTCAAATGACAGAGTTTGAAGATGTATCTATGTGAGAAAATTAAGTGCCGAGAAACACCCCAAACAGCGGAGGAGAGTGTTGCTATATTCAAAAGATCCAGATTAGTCCCCTGCGTTGTTCAGCAGCTGAATGATACATGACACTGGGTGGCCTTTCTGAGTCATTATAAACAGTGCCATTTTGGCCCCAGAAATCAAAAGGAAAGCCCAGTTGAATTTCTTTCCCCTGCTAGTACTCTCTGATATTTTTGGCCTGTTTGGACCTTGATTTGGCTCTCATGTTGGTGCTCTTCATCTCAGGTCTTATGCAAATATGGAGGTGGCCTTCAGTGTTTTCATTCGTGTGATATAGTCATGAGGCCATATCTCAACAGCCCTGCTAGACCAGGGCTCTCTTGAGAGAAGGTCACCTTGATGAACTGTTCTTAAGAGATTACAGTGGTTCTAATTCTCACTAGATAATGCTTCCAAGAGCTCCATGACCATAGTCTCTATCTGAATCATGTTCTTTACGTGTGAGTGCCTTCTGCTCAGGTTCCTCACTTTGCTGTCTAGTCCTAGCAAACACAGCAGGGGCAGAATCCAGGCTGGGATTGGGGGGAGGATGCAGTGTGGGGAGGAGTAGCATACCTCAATCTATAGTGCAAATTTTTGAAGTTTGAGGCCTTTAGGTTCACTTTTATTTTTTAAATGGATTTTACTTCCTGAGAAATGATGAACTGAAAGCCCTTATGAACAAAGGGAGGTTAATCACAGTGAATTCTCAGAATCCTATATAACACCAAATAAGTTTAAACAATATATATAATTTAGTATTTGTTCATTAATCAAGAAGATATATGAAGAGAGTAAAGTGTTAAATAAGTTTTCAACTTTATGGAATCAGATCATCATGGGTATATTTTAAAAGAAGGAGTATTCATTTAAAAAATAATTAGTTTAGACTTTGGGAAGTAGATGTTTTATATGTTTTGTTGCTGTGGATATATCTAGCTCATGCACAAGAAGAACTACAAGATATTTTTTATGTAGATAACACCAACACATTTGAATGCTAATGACATAATTAACAGGTACTATATGCATGCTATTTAAATATTATGTCTTACCTTGTCAATATTCAAAAATATTGTTTTTAATTTACAAGTGAGGATCTTGCACAGAGTGTTTAAATAACCTTTTTCAGCTGAAATGGCTAGTAATTGGCACAGACTTCGAATGTCAGTCTGTCTAACTTTGTACCCACAATTTCTCCCATGGAGGGGTAGATTCAATTGCAGTGCTGCTGAAATCCTCCCCACCGCCCCCCCCCCCCCCACCACCCAGTGATGCAAAATTTTCTGGGGATGTTAGTAATGACTGGCATTTAACATTGTGGACTTTTCCCCATCCTTATCTGACTCTTTATTCTTATATTTAAGCATTATGTTTCATGAAACCTGCTCTACACCTCAACTGCTCAGTTGCCACTTCTAAAGATGAGTTAGAATTTTATAGCTGTCTAAGGCATGCTGTCATTAACTTGTGGTTCTCTTATAAAAAGGTGCTGATTATGAAAGAGAGATGGGAATTTTCTGTGATTTGGCTATGACAGCCTGAGTTGCTCAAAAACAATAATTTAATATTTCATAATGAAATCAGGTGAAATGTTTCCCAAGGTTCTTTCACTTGAGTCAGATTCACAATGTGTATCCTAGGGAAGGAGCAGCTGAGATTCAGAAGTGTGCCGACCAACGAATGTGTACCACGTGTTTCATTATGCTGATTACATCTCCGTTTTTTCTCTCTCTACAATGTTAATGCAGGAAGAAGTGAAGTTATTGGTCAGCAGTGTGGTCTTTGAAGGTTTTTGGAAGACACATGAGGGAAATACAAGATAGGATATGAAGCCAGATCATAAAAAGTCACTACAAGATTCATAGTAAAGACCAGGGGTCCCTTGTATTTGTAAGGAAGGGAAAGAAAGCTCCAGAAAAATGTGCAGAGTCTAGAAGAAGGTCACAATAAAAATAATGTTGTTTTTTTTAAGGAGTAATTCTATTCCTAAAGGAAAAAATTATTATTGTGAAGAAAATGCACTTAGCCCAGTGATATTTCTTCCTGCTCTGAACAAAGGACTCTGTGTCTTTAATGAGATTTACTGTGGCAATTAAAAAAGTATAGGATTCTCTTAAAGGAAGGAATTATGATCTCCTCAGCAGCTTAGTCCTGTTATACATTGTTACTTCTCTGGTAGCATTCTATAGCAGCATAAAGTACAAGGGTGATCTCTTAGCTCTGGGTATTATGGAGTCTATGATTTTAATGACCCTAATAATCTAAATGCTCATATCTCTCAGAAAATGGCCTATGAAGCCTGAGGCTTAATCTCCCCAGGATTTGTTGAGTTAGGAAGGTACAAAGACATTTCTTAACTTGAAATGATTTCAGAATGAAACAAGTTTCATAATAGGATGAGCTGACATAGAAGTATGTTTTTAAAAAGTGGATCACGGACAAGGAGGCTACATTGCACAGAGACAGTGGAAACTGTTCACATAGGTGTGAATGCTTCTTATAAGTATATAACATATGACCCTTTAGGGAGAGAAACAGATGGAATGTGTAGTGCAAGGAAGTAAAGAATATATGTTGTGTGGTTTCTTCCCTGGAATGGTGGAGTGTGCCTTGGAATATTTGGCATCTCCAGCTGGGAAGCTTTCAAGGTCTCCTCTGGACTCCAGCAGCTCAGGAAATACTGACGTGGGAGAGGTCTTGGTAAAAAGTGGGCCTTTGGCCATGTTTGCAAAGCTTCTCCAGGTCATGCTGTGGTGCGTAAATATCCCAGCCATGCTCCATGTCCAATTCTTGACAGTCGCTTGAATGCCCAGCTTGAAGGAATCCGGACCAAGGGTCAGAACACCTGTGATCATTGCAGCCTCAGAGTAAGACAGTGTTGCTGAAACTGTGGGGTCCACCTTCCATGACTTCAATTATAAATCTGCTCCTGTAGGTCCCAGTCAGAGCAAGTGCTCCATTTTACTAAATTAAAAACAGAAAAGTGTTAGAGAAACACCATTTCCTTTCAGCCGCAGGAGACATCACAGAAGTAATTAAACTGGATTTGAGTATGTTAGGCACATTCCTTTTATTGACAGTGATAATAATTTTTGTAAATCAAAACCTGGAAGCATTTTCAGTGTTGTTGAAGTGCCAAAGATAAAAAAAAACTAAGGTCCTTAAAATCGAATCTCCTGAAACTAAACTTGATCTATGGAGCGCACCAGGCGGAGTGCGCCCTGGGTTGTGAACGCGGCCTCTCTCCTTGATTTCAGTGCCGACAAGCTGTGTGATGACCATGAGTACACTTTCTTTTTTTTTTTTTTTTTTTTTTGGTTGAGTCCTTGAAAGTTATAGTGGTATAAAACCAAACGGAGTAGCTCTTCAGTACCAGCTAACATTTATGGCTTTGAGGTCACCTGGAAAATCTCCCCCTTACCCCAATATTTCCTTTCCTAATGTTGTCGGTAGGTTTAGTTGACATTTATTTCCCTGGCCTCCCTGCATTTTTTTCACTCCACATTTAAGGTTCTGCACAATCTTGCTCGGTGAACACAACTGCAGCGTGCTTTATCTTTTGTACACTCAGGCGTCAGCTCTTTGATGCAGACTTGAACAGAGACACACGGGGGCAGGCACTGAATGAATGCTCCCTATGCCTTCATCTCCACTGAAGACTCCCTGGCCCACATTGTCCTCCTCCTCCCCACTTCCACTGTGCCTAAGAAAACTTGGCCCATAGAGATGACCCAGTTCAGATTAAGTTCATTCAGAGCAGAATAGTTCTCGGTTAAAGGGTGATCTCTTCTGCTTCTGAGTCTCCAAACACTTACTCTTGAACAGCTGTCTGTGTGTGTGCATGCCTTTATTTCCTAACTATATCTTACATTCGTTCTTTTATTTTTGGTATCATTTCTCAGTGTCTAGCACATATTCAATGCTCAGTAATATTTTATGATTGGTCTCTTGAACGTGTGTCTCAAGACTTTTTTTTAGAGCAGATTTAGGTTCATAGCAAATTAAGAGGAAGGCATGGAGATTTTCCACATGTCCACTGTCCCCACACAGGCATCATCTCCCCCGTTACCAACACCCCTTGCCAGAGTGATACACTTGTTGTAATTGATGAACCTGTGTTGACTCAGTGTAATCACCCACTTCATAATTTACAAGGTAACTGATGTGCGTGCCCCAGAAGTTCTTTTAAGAAAGCAGCCACATATTATGTAACATCTGGCAGGGGTAATGTGTTGTATTTTATCACATTAATGTAAATGCATTTTTCATTATCTTTTTTCCTGATAGTCAAGACGCATGTGGAATTAGCTAGAAAGAAATCACTTTGAATAAAGATGTGTGTGTCTATCTAGGGGAATGTGGGTTGTGTGTGTGTGTGTGTGTGTGCGTGCATGCTCATGTATACATAACATAGGCAGTACAATTAGAAACATCACTTTCCATTTTCTTCGGATTCTGTGGAAGTCCTGCTTTGTATACTATCCCATTAAATTTAGCAAATTCTGGGACCGTAAGTTGTTTCAAGATGACTATTTTTGTTCATTTTATGTTTTTCTTATTAATTAGGTGATATCTGCAAGAATAATCACATTACTATGAGAGGCTACACTACTTATTTGGTCTTGTTTAGCCAAGCTTTAATTTTTTTTGCAATGTCGGTGTATTTTTCTAGCAATAACATAAGCTTTCTACTATGTCACTTATAATAACGTGCCACTTGTGTGCCCTGGTTTAGTCTACCAATATTCTTGAAGAATTCTCTGAATGTTGCCTCTGTAACAGCTCCAGAAGAGCCAAATGCCCATTGAATGCTGACGAAGATAGTACAGGTGTATATACAAATGTTAAATGCAAAAGGCTCACCTGGCCTTCTTGCTCTGGTTTAGTATTTTAGAAGAATTTGCCTAGTATCAGCTTAATAGGATAATGAATATTACTCTCTTCCAACCTGCTTAAACCACAACCAGCCTGCCACACCCGTAGTGACAGCATCAACAATGAAACTTGCTTGGTTGTTGGAGGGGTTGAGAAAAAAGCTTAGAACATAAATTCCAAGAACACTAGAATTTCTCTCTGTAACTCAGAAAGAGGTAATGACACGAAGGGGCTGGACAACATCAGTGGGTTTCAAAATATGGTTTTTGGACCAGCAGTGTCAACATAATCTGTGAATTTGTTAGAAATGCATATTCCCAAGCTTCAGACCTCCTGAGTTAGAAACTAGGGGGGTAGGGCCTGGGAATCTACATTTTAAGAGACTCCAGATGGTCTTGAACATATCCGAGTTTGAAAACTATTAGAGTAGATGACCTCTAAAGCCATCTTTTAATTACATGCTTTCCAGAGAACAAAACATGAATTTAACAGAATTAAGGAAGTTCTTCCTAAAAAGTTTTTGTAAGTGAAACAGCATGGTTAGATTTTTGAGATTATTTTGATACAATCTTGGATGATTCTTACATGGTGATTTGAAAGAAGTAACATACATTTTTATTTTGATTATCAGCCTCCTCTGTTGCCTGGCAGGCTTAAGAATGTTTGAAAAGTTCTCATTCACACTATTCATGCTGTGAGAAATCTAGTTCAAGGCAAAATTATCCCTGCAATATGAGGAGAATGAATAAATCCAAGTACATGCATAGTCCTCTATTCTTATCCTTTGGCATTCTTTGGAATAATTTTCTGATAATCGGTACAGATTAGGAAATAAAGTGTTATTCAAATCTTCAAATGCATTTTAACCTAGAAGACCCTCAAGTCAGTTGAACCACTGTCAAAAATGCCATGTATACATGACAGTATATTCTTACAGTATATTCTTCACATGACATTCTTTTTCATTGCCTAAAACATTTCACCTACTCTTACCATTTGCTGAATAAATGTGATCTCAGTTCACTAGGAATTTCCCAGATACAATGGTCCTTTCCATTAGCAAATATCCCACATCTAGTAATATCTTCATATTTCTTTACTTGTCTTTGCTAATATAAGATGATCCATATGTGACAATTCTTCAGCCAGGACCCCAATATGTGACGTGGAGCAAGTCATTTGAGTTTCGTGGGCCTCAGTTTCCTCATTAGAAAATGAAAGACTTGGTTTGCCTCCTGTTGCAGGTTCCTAGGGCTCCAAAGGTCTGTGATTCATTGTCCCTGGATTCTTTCTCTTCTTTTTCCTCAACCCTCAGGCCTATTTTTACTCATGTTTAAGGCTCTTCTAGGATGCAGCCTACAGCTCAGTCACACCACACTAATCTTAAACTATATTTTAGCCAAAGACCTTTCCTGCCAAGTCCTATGAAAAGGAAGAACTTGGAAAAAGAAATCTGATTAATGGTGCGTCTTCCTGTTTTGAGAACAGAAACTTTGAATTAATCCTGAAACACAAGGCAAAGACTTCAGCTATTTGTTTCTTTCATGCTTGTATAGCTGTTTATTTATAGCTCCTTTCAGATATTTATTTACATCAAATTTCTTTTGAGCTAAAAACTTTACTGGTGCCAGGCCAGTATACTGTATACTCTCTGCCTGTATACTCGCTTACTTAAATGGTACATTAATTATTGTTGGTACTTAAATAAATGTTTCTGGTGATTAAAAAAAAAACCCAGTAATATAATTAGGAGTATATAATTGTTAATATGATCATGAATGCAACTACTAATTGACTATCTATGTTCTGGGGTTTTTATATTAAAATCATGTCTTCTCATCATCCTTGCACAACAAGAAGTATGACATCTACTTTACAAAAGGTGTGTATAAGCCGAAGAAGTATTCCCATGTTTACATGACAAGAATTCAGGCTTGTCTCACTTAAAATTTCATGCTCTGCAGATTGCATTATGCAGTCTCTCAATGTTGACTAAAACAGTCGGATTGAGAGGATTCGTGTGCATTCCTTACTTCCACTTCAAATCTTTTAGAACATACTCAGGATCAACTAATTCATGCAGATTTCTTCAACCTAAGATAAGGATGAACCAACAGAGAGCAAATAGGGTCCTATTTTCTCCTTCTAAATCACTCGCCTGCAGGCCTGCATCCTGTACGGTTCCATATGAACACATGTGACCCACTCACCTGATGGAACTTTAAGAAGGCTGCAGCTTCCAGACAGAGTCTTTGTATACCTTCAGTGAATGTGCATACTTTAAACATGATGTGTCCTATGAAGCAGAACATGTAACATTCTGAATAGCCCCGGAAAATACATGTTTGTGTAAGATAGTGCAAATTTGAGATGTTGAAAAAAATTTCATGAGATAATAAGCATGAGATTTTTTTTTCCGGTTAGCAGGTTTCTGGCCTAGAGTTGTAGTGTTTAAGGGGGAAAGGATCATCTTGGCAGTGAGGCTAACCTTTCCTGAAGCTGCTTCTTCCACCTGTAATTTCTAGACTTGTGAACAGATCATTATCTTTTGCTGGAAACTATGATTTAATTTGAGAGAATTCTCTCTCTCTGGCTGATACTTATACTGCGAAGGAGACTTTAATACCTCTACTTCTGGCCTACAAACCTGCTGGTGGGAAATGAGAAGCAGGGTGAAAGTGTCGTTCCACCTTCCAAGGGTTGCTTGTGGCAAAACGGGAAAAGCCTTGTGCTTATTCAGGATATATTTACACGGTAAATTATCCAAATCCGAAACTATTATTAATTGTGCACAAAACTCTGTTATAGCTATGGAAAATGAAATAATCTGCCACTGTCCTGCAGGAGTTTTCATTTTAGTTGGGCAAATGGTTCCCAAGACCCAGGGTGACTGACAAGGGGTTTTGTCTGTTTTGCTTCATGACCAATCACACATGCTTACAACAGTGCCTGGTGCTTAGTAGCTGTCTACTCAATAAATATTTGTAGCTTGAGTCAAATGTACTGCTAATAAGATATCTAGCAATTTCAGTGTTGGTTGTGAGGTACAAACAATTGCTCTATGTGAATTCAGAAAAAGGACAAGCACCGTAGAGTGGGCTGGCTAAGTGGAAGGGATGGGAGTGAATTATACCTTAACTGAGTACAGAGAAGCAGGGAAGGCCTTCCACACAAAGGAGGCAATATGAGCAAATGGAGTCTATAGATAAAATAGTCACAGATCCAAACACATCTATTGAATATCTTTTATAACACTAGGTGTTCTTCTAGGCTCTGTGAATATAGAAATAACCAAGAGGAGGCTGTTTGTACAGTGGAAAGATAACAAATTTGGAGGCAAATTGATCCAGAATTGCATTCTGACTACCTCATGGTATCTTGTGTGGCCAAGGTCATGTCAATTAATGTATCTGAGAACGTGATTACAGATCTTGCAGGATTGCTTTTACAATTAAAGGTAATATGCATATGGTAAGATCCTTACTCTACATCAAAACTGGTAGACATTCTATAATTAGCATCTATTGCAGCCCTGCCCTTCCTTGCCTTTGCTTTTGACAAGCTCATAGATAAGAGGAAATGACTGGTGTGTGTACAGATGTTACAGCTTGAGAAGTACTTTAATGCTTTGCTTTTCAAAATTTGTTTTGAGGGTCAGAAAAGCACCTACAAGTTCATTAGAGATACAAACTCACAAATCTCCCTTCCCCCTACACACCTACTGAAGCAGAATTTGCATTTAACAAGATCCCAGGTGATACATATGCACACTGAAGTGTGAGAAGCTCTGCTGTAATAGAAACCTGTAACTAGGACAGAGCAAGGGATGCCTAAGATGACCTAAGGAGCTGAGGGAAGACTTCCCTTAGAAAGTGAAATTTAGAGGATTGCAGTACAAAATATTAACCTACACATGGGCCGGTTAACTTCTTTGGAAAATCAGAATTTGCAATTTGCAACATTCAGTAGAGATTCACCTTCTTGAGGTCACTCTTTTCACATCACCTTGACCTTTGGTAGTCTCCAGTGGTTCAGCCTGCTAAATACATGCCAACGCAACAGTTTTATCAAAGCAAGGCCAGTTTTTCCTTCCCGCTTTAATGCGTTGGAAGGAATAAGCTTTACAATCTAAAATCGAGGATTTACTGTGCCCATAACAGGTCTCAATTCACCAGCCCTCTCCTAAGCAACTCGGAATGCAGACTTTTCATTGGATTGTCTAGTTTAGCCAGAGAGGTCTTGGCAGACACTGCTTCTTTCTGGGCCAGTAAATGGGATAATGTAAGAGTCAGTCACTTGGTGCTCAGGAAAAAAATAAATACCCAGCTTTCCCCAGGCTGCCCCTGCAGGTCCCTCTGGTTTAACACATTTTCTTTTTAATGTTAGAATTGCCTCTATTTTATATGGAGCCACGTGGTTCTGTTCATTGAGTTGGCAGGTGGCTCCAATCCTGTAATTATAATTGTGATTGTCGGCTGCCAAAGCACAAAAAGGAAACCGTAGTAATCCACTTCGGTGCTCTTTAGTGAATTGGTGCATATGCTTTTTGGTCTATCACTGCACATAAATCTCACAGTAGCAATAAAACTATTAGGGTAGTAAAAGATATGCATTTTAATATTCATAGAAAGCATCATAAAATTCAATTAACTACACTCTCCCAAATAGCAGTTCACTCTGGGAAGCCCAGGGTTTCCCAATCTGAAATTACATGTTCTTTTCGCTTTTCCTAGTGACCTCTGTTAACACCTTAATCATTACACCTTAATCATTACTTGTCATCTTGTCACATTGCCATCTCCGGGGTCCTCTCGTCTCCTTATCTTTCTATAAATTATCTCCTGCTTTTTTAGTTACAGCTTGTAGAGGCACTTCCAATACAATGGAGTTTTGTTTGTTTGCTTCTTGTTTCCTTAATTGGAGGGAGCGAGGGAGATGGAGAGCATAAGTAATCCACACAAATTTAGGCATTATAGTTCCCCAGCAATGGACAAAATGTTCTTTGGTTCTCTACCCACAAGAAATGAGGAAAAGACAAAAAGGCTGTATTTGTTAGAATACAAGACAGTCTAACTAACCCCCACTTTGCTAATCTAGAAAACTGAACATTCCTACCATATTTTCAGATTGTTCACCTTCTCTTCAAAAGTAGTTTAATAGCACAGACTTAAAAAAAGGTCTCCTGGTGTTCAGATTTTATTACTTTCACTGACTAAAGTGCAGCACATTTCCTAGTATAATTACACCCCAGTTGTCACAATAAATGAACACAGTATATTTTATGATACACTTTACTTGCTTATTATCATGTTTGTTCACACATCTCTCAGCCTTAATGACCCATGGGGGGCTTCTACTGTCATTGGTGAATGAAAATTAGTGAAGTTCTCATTTTCATTTTGGGGGGGGTTTATTTCTATTGTAAAAAGCCATAAGATGGATGGATAGTAGATTTAGGGAATTTTAAAAATACCTATAGCTATGTAATGTTCCAGGCTCACCATGTGACTTTTCTATATCTCACTACTTATCACTTAGCACTCCTAGGTGAATATTAGCTAAGTGCATTTTTAATTGAGACCAGCTGGTGGTCCTGATTATTTTAAAGAATAAAAACAAAGAGAATCCTGAATGTAGACAGAGCTCTCTTCTGAGATTTTCTATTTATATTTTATTTCAGTTTGACCATGCCCAGAATAGAGTTGTTTTCTAAATTTGTGGCAGGATCAGAAAAAATGTATAAGAATTTCTATTTAGTTTAATTAATTTGATGTCAAAATATAATAATGCCACCTTATTAGCCCTGGCTGGTGTAGCTCAGTGGACTGAGCGCAGGCCTGTGAACTGAAGGGTAGTTGGTTCAATTCCCATTTAGGGCAAATGCCTGTGTGCTGACCATGTCCCCAGTAGGGGGTGTGCGAGAAGCAACCACACATTGATGTTTCTCTCCCTCTTTTTCTTCTTCCCTTCCCCTCTCTCTAAAAATAAATAAAATAGCCCTGGCTGGTGTAGCTTAGTGGATTGAGTGCAGGCTGCGAACCAAAAGGTCCCTAGTTCAATTCCCAGTCAGAGCACATGCCTGCATTGCAGGCTAGGTCCCCTGTAGGAGGCACGTGAGAAGCAACCACATGTTGATATTTCTCTCCCTCTATTTCTCTTGCTCTTTCCCTGTCTATAAAAATAAAATCTTTAAAAAAATAAATTTTTAAAAAGAATGCTACCTTATTAGCATGTAATCCACTTGAAAGATTGCCCATTTTGCTTGCCACATGACTATTGCAGACCTTAGCCTAGAGATTTAAAATGTAGCATAACAGTAAAGAGATGCTTGTATTCAACAAGAGGATAAAGGAATTGCATGCCTTGCCTTATAGAGTATTATGTTAACTTTTTCCAAATATGCAGGGCATTTTCCCTCATATCAGACAAGGCACAGTTACTTAGACTTGGCCACAGATAAGTATTTAGGTTTCAATTTTTTGACAAGTTTACAATATTTCTGTATGATTATAAAAATGAAACATACTATAGAACAATTAAACATATAAAACAAATAAAAGACCAAACAGAAGCACCTGTATTTCCAGAATTAGACTTCACCCCTTTTGAGGGAAGCTTTAAATTCACTAGCCAGGAAGCATTTACTCAATATTTGCTATGGGCTTAATTTGTGTGGGGCAGGGGGGATAGGAAAGAAGAAAAGGAATTAAATTGACTCTGTACATATAAGACAAAAATGTGACATGACAATGACTGACAAAGTACTGGGACAGTAGCCACTACGTAGTATTGTACAATTTGTCTATTGTAGAAATCTAGAAGGCACCATCTACCTCATAGTCATTGAATATTTGAACCATTATTGTTTCAACAGATTTCCCAGTGGCTCCGTGTCTTGATGAATTTGCACTCCCACCCCCTTTTATTTCAGTTCACACAAAGTTACCATATGTGCTGCAGTGAGCAATTCAAGATGGTCTAACATCAAGAGCCACCTGGTATAATACACTATGAGTCCCATAGGCTTTCTGTGTGAAAAATAAATTAGGCCTTGAAATTCATTTATGATTTTCTTCTATCAATTTAAAAGGACTACGATGTTGAGGATGTCCATGCTGGGTTCCTGGGTCTACCTTCTGGGGAACCAGTGGGGAGGAATGGTGCCAAAGAGGATGGGCTTCCCCTACTTCTGCGTGGCCTCCTAAGGAGAACTCTCATCATCAAGGTAGAAAGATTGCCACAGGTGTTCTCACCCTAATATTAACCAGTTTTCCCTGCCAGACCCTTCACTTATTTGCTACGAAAGTCTTTTCATATGTCAGTACTTGGGTTTGACAGTTACACTCATCCCCCTTCACTGAAGGGGTTTTCTCCCTGTGGAGAGTGCAGAGTCATTAAAGTTCCCCTTTATATAAAGATAAGCAAACGGAAGTCTTGGTGGTCCCCCCACCCCCACTGGGACTTAAAGTATGGTGGCACAGCAGACACTGATGAAATAATCCCTCAAATCGTAAAATTTTAACTCGAATAAGTGCTGAGGAGAGTGGTTCACGAGTTCAGAGAATAACAGAGATGGGGCTCGGATATCTCAGAGTTCAGAATTTTGTTGACTTGCTTTTTGAGGTTGGAAGCAGTTTCCTTATAAATTGTTTTCCTCTGACTGCAGCCGTTCATTGAGGTATATGCGCACAGAGATTCACTAACTTCCTCTAGTTGAAAATTTTTATTTTTTTTTGCAACTGCCTTCCTTGTAACTATTGCCTGATTTTGAACGAAAAATATGGAATTTCTTTTCCTTGAAAATAGTCTTTATCTCCCCTGACATAGTACGTTGTTTCGGTTGTTAGAAGTATTGAGGGCCACCCAGAAGGACTTTTCTAAAGCAACACATCAATAAACCCTTCTACAGAAAATAAAAGGAAGAAAAGTTGGTGTGAATAGTGGTTGGCTTCCCAAAGGAATTGTGCTTCTACAGCAGCAGTAGAAACAAGTTATGAGCACAGTGCTTCTGTCATGCCAGCTCTTCGGTGGTGAATTGAAAAGGTTGAGAGTAGGTGGAGGCAAGTGAGGCAGTCACTTGGGTGCAAAATTTAAGGGGGTACTAAAACTAATTAGTGCAATATTTGAAAAACTAAAAACCAATGCAAAAAATCTACGATGAACATATCAAAAGTTCAAATCAAAACAGCATCAGTATTACTGAGTTTTCCTTTTGTTTTGGGCTCCAGTATAGCTGAGCCCACCACTGTATTGATCCGATCTTTATTTCAAATGTTGACCTTTTGTTCACCAACAACAAATGCTGGTTTTTTAAATATTGGTTTTGATTTTTAAATATTGCTTTAAAATATCACTTTTCTCACTCACTGGGTCTTTGGTGCCCCTTCAGTATTGCTCCCGAGGCTAGTGCTTTCCCTGTGGTCCTGGCAAATACCTGCTTTTTAAAAAGCTAGGGGGCAGGCACATAATTAGAGCAGAGACAGAGCTGCAATTTGAACTTGGCTCTGTTCATTATTAATCCATAAGCCGCATGACTCTATCTTCAGGGCTGTAAATCAAAAGACAAATAAATAATACTGGGTAGATGGCAGCATTATGGGTGCTGGGGATGCTGTAATTTGCTGAGAGGACCCTGCTTCCAACAAACTAATCACAACCCAGGAGTTAATTGCATCCTCTTGCATTTCAGAAAATTAAAGTCGGGCAGCTCTGCCCCACAGTTTTCTACGAGATCTTATTACTTTTATGTATATTTATTTTTGTGTGACAGAAAATGGATACCCCACAGCTGAGATTAAACATGTTTTACTACACACAGAGTTGGCTAAGACCAAAGCTCTTTGTCAGACCAGAAAGGAAAAATTCATAGCACATCTTTGATTGTATTGTCATTGGCTAGGAATTTATAAAGTTCACTTAAAACCACAAAAGCAGCAGAGCAGGAGGCAGGAAATCCTTGATGAACATGTTGTGGGGAGCAGTGTTGTTTTCTCCTCAAAAGCAGTCCATCCAGGGTACCAAAAATTCAAATTGATTTTTGTGTTTAATTCTACATTTTATGCCCCAGGCACATTTTTGTAATTAAACACTCAAGTAATAAAATCATTTTTTAAATTTTTAAATGACAAACTGTTAAGAAATTGAAAACATCCCACTGAGGACAGATTTTATAAAGGGCATATTGAAAGCCTAAAACATTTTACGAATTTAATCCATGAACACAAAATAAGTATCTATGTAACTATTTTGACTGTGCCATAGTTGCAATTTTGAAGACTATAATAAAACAAAAAGTGACATAAATCATTTACTAGTCATTCTACACGATCCATATCAGTTTCCTCCTACAAAAGAAAAAGCTGAGGTTCAGAAATTTTTAAATGGTTAGATCAAGATCAAATATTGGTTTAGAGGCACATCTCAAACTGGAGCCCCTAAATCCTAATTTCTGTTCCATAATATGACATCATTTAGTTAGCAATCAATGCTCTACCTCTTGGGCTAATAAACAGACAACTGTAAAACATTGGCTGTGAATTGTGCTCCCATAAATCCACACATGACCCAGTTCTTGGCCCACACTTCCTGCACAACAGAAGCAATACTTGAAGACAAAACTAGAAGCCAATATAACAGTAGAAGAAATTTTTCAAATCCCCACCACCTCCCGTTTCCTTCTCATATTATACTTGGGGTTGTTTCTACTGTCTTATCAAGCTTATCCACTCAAAGACTCAATCTTTCACCCATTCCTCTCTCCCTCCCCTTGAAACTTCAAGGTGATTCATGGGATTGTACTCCTCTTAAAAAAAAAATAAATAAACCCAAACTCTTACATCTGACATCCATTTTATGCCCTTTTTCTTGGCTCTTTTTCACAGTCAAGCTTTGTGAACATTTTAATGATAAATACAACCCTACACTCACTATTCAGAACAAGTCATTATTGTGAAGTGACCATCTTCCTGAGTCTCTCAGTTGGCCTTGATGTTTAATGACCCCCTCATTCCAGAAGCACTGTCCACCCATGACACTATGCCCTGCTGGTTGCCTTCCTCCCTCTGTGACTTTTCTCCAGGTATCTGCCAGTTATGCTCTTCGACATACTCCCTACATGTTGAAGTTACTCTATTCTTGATTTCAAAGTTCTCCACATTTAATGTCTACTATCTATGTAATCTCTTCCATCCATTCCTATGCTTTTAATGGGTCTCAGAATTCCGCAGGAATTCTGTGGAAGTAAAAATACAAACTTAAAAAAATACTACTTCTATGCCATTGACTCTCATATTTCTACCATAAGTTCAGACTCATTATATTCCTATTTTGGCCTACAAAATTATAGTTAACATTTTTACTGGGCTATCCCACAGGTGTCTCGAGCTTCACATGATTTAAATTTAACTCTTGGTACTTCCCTTTTCTGTCTCTTCTCTCCTTCCCATATCTCCCTTTCCTTCATTTCCCCCATTTTAATAAACTACCTCAATTTATCTGGTAGGATAAGCTATATAATTTGAAACTTCAACCATACGTATATTCTTGAGAAAAAGTTGCAAAACAGGAAATTTTAAATATGTGTGTGGTCTCTCGTTTGTCTTTCATTACAAGTGTTTAAATAATGGGTCTCGTATTATTTCTGATTTATAGACCTTAGAAATAATAGCAAAGATAGTTAACAAGTAAGTCACACTGTGTGCTAGTCACTGTGCTAATGTTTATAGGTACCGGTATTCTCATCTGACATGTGACAAAACTGAGGCACAGAGAGGTGAAATAATTGGTCTAGGAACATATAATTATTAAATGATAGAGCTGAGATTTGAACCCATGCAGTCCGATTCATGGAATATGCAGTCATAAAAACTATACCATGCTGTGTTAAAAAGGGGGCAGTATCACTGCAGTGATGGGTTCATGTAACATTAAGCCAGTGCATTGAGGGCAGGAAAGAGAGACTCAACTAGAAGAAATTAGCAGTAGATTCTGATCCAACTTTGTAACATTTAACAATGCCTAGAAAGAGCTGATATTTTATATCATCTCATGATTCTTTCCAAGTATTTTGACAACACAAACTTGATCAGTAGGTGCATCTGCCTTATGCGCAAGGAAACCATCCAATTTGATCCTGATGGATAATCATTATTTTTTGCATAAGTTTTCAGATTTACAATATTTTTTTCATCATTTTGACACTCCAAAATGTGATGAAACTGTCTTTTTTTTTCCTTCTCTGAATGAGGTCCTCCCTGTTTCTTCCAGCCACAACTACACTTAAAATAATTTATTTTTGAAATACAAAAGTCCAGAACAAGTTGTGCAGACAGTTTGTTGTTTCCATGGAGTGGGAGTTTGAACAAAATGCACAGCCTCATTCTTTTCCTATTAGACTCTTGGGAAACACATGCTGTTTTTCTGTCTTCCTCACCTACAGTGGGGAAGAACAAATGATAGTTGATCTAATTAAAATGATATCAATGAATTTTGTATTATAGTAAAATGAACTTGGTTAGATGTTTCATATCATTGGAACAATTATAAATGCTTTATTTTTAAAAGATATAAGAAATTCAACTCTATTCATTCAAGCTTAAATAAACTATTTAAATAAACTATTCTTTTTAAAGAACATATAACACAGAAGAAAGAACAAATGGAAACAGAAGTAAAAAGAGGGCTGCAATGCCATTTACCACAGAGTAGATAATACAATAACTCATCTATAAATTAAGGACCATTGAGACCAGTAGCAACATTTAAGAAAAGCTGTTTAGGTTGTTTAAATCAAAACTGTTGTCATTCTCTAAGTTTCCTCATTCCTTTAAGTGATATCTAATATACCATGGTATTCTGATAATGAAACAAATTTCAGGAATTCTGTGGAAGTAAAGGTACAAACTTAGAAAAATCAGAAGACCTAGAAATTAAGTGTAAAGTCTCTGTATTTGAATTGTATGTAACCCAGGGGAACATGTCTGTTAAAAAATGTGGTAATCAGGAGAGAGTATCCTGATGCAGCGTTGGGGTGAAGTGGAATCCTTTTAAATCTGTTTTAGATTCTTTTATTCTGCTACACCATAATGGATGATGTAAGTTTCTTTCTTATATTGAAAACAAATGAAAATTCTTATCTGAATAATTATAAAGGCATCACCTAGGTTTATATGCATATGTAAAGATCATTATAGGTTGGACATTATAAACATGTACTTCGTTAGGTAAACAATATCCCAAAAGGAAAAAATAACCGTTAAAAGAAGTATGAGATTTTTGTTTGTGATAATCCAGAGCGTGTGGGAAAGAGGTGATATAAAAACAATCGAAAACTGGAAGGACATTGAGTCCTCTTTGGTTTGAATGTTGGCTTCCCAATGAGGCTTTCCCTGGTGATTTTACATGACCCATGGTATACTTTACCCTCCTTTCCTGCTTTATTTTCCTTTTTAAACTTGATCATCATCTCTCCAATGATCTGTTTTAGTATTGATCTTTTCAATTTATTTATTTATTTATTTATTTATTTATTTATTTACCCTTTATTTTAATTGTACAGTTTTCTGTCTTTTACTCCCATCCCGGCCCACTGCACCTTAGTAGTGATCTTATATATCTCTCTACACTTTGTTAGGGCAGGGACATAATCAGTTATATTCTTGTTTTTTTTCTAAAAAGTAAAGAAAAGGCAAACTGTCATCAGATTTGGCTTCAGAAAACCTAATTCATCAGGTTTGATACCCTCAGTGGTTACACGTGCCCTCACCATCTCATCTCCAACCTTGTGTCCATCCGTAAGACTCTCCCTGGACATCCTGGCTCTATGTCTTCTGGAACCTTGGCTCTCCCTTTGCTCCTTTAGCTTCCCTCTCTGTAGACACCTATCTCCCTAGGTTCATTTTATGTCATTCTAACTCCTGTTTTGTTGCCATTTAATGATATTGACATTGTTGCCTGAAATGCCCTGCAATTTTTCTGTCAAACAAGCATACCCTAATAATTCTTTTTAAATTGTATTTTATTGATTATGCTATTACAGTTGTCCCAATTTTCCCTGTCCACCTAGCACCCCCACTCCCTCAGGCAATTCCCCCACCTTTGTTCATGTCCATGAGCCATGGTGTAAGTTTTTTTGGCTACACCATTTCCTATACTTTACTTTACATCCCCATGGCTATTCTGTAACTTCCTCTTTGTACCTCTCAATCCCCTCACATCTTCACCCATTATCCCACACCTTCCTCCCATCTGAAAACCATCAAAACGCTCTCTGTGGCTATGATTCTGTCTTTTTTCTCCTTGTTTGCTTATTTAGTTTTTTAGATTCAATTGTTGATTGATATGTATTTTATTCATAGTTTTGATCTTCTTTTTCTTAAAGTCCCTTTAACATTTCATATAATAATGGTTAGATGACGAAGAACTCTTTTACTTTTATTCTTGTCTGGGAAGCTCTTTATCTGCCCTTCAATTCTAAATGGCAGTTTTGCTGGGTAGAGCTTGGTTTTAGGTGCCTGCTTTTCATGACTTTGAATGTTTCCTGTTGATCCCTTCTAGCCTACAAAGTTTCTTTTGATAAAATAAGCTGACAGTTTTATGGGAACTCCCGTGTAGGTAACTAACTGCTTTTCTCTTGTTGCTTTTAGATTCTCTCTTTATCTTTAACCTTTGGCATTTTAATTATAATATGTCTTGGCATGGGCCTCTATGCATCCATCTTGTTTGGGGCTTTCTGTACTTTCTGGACTTGCCTGTCTATTTCCTTCACCTCGTTAGGGAAGTTTTCTTTTATTTATTTTTTTTTCAAATAGATTTCCAATTTCTTGCTCTTTCTTTTGTCCTTCTGGCACCCCCATGATGTGAATATTTGAGTGCTAACAGTTACCCCAAAAGTTGCTTACACTATCCTCATTTTTTAAAAATTATTTTTCTTCTTGTTCTTCTGATTGGTTGTTTTTTTTCTTCCTTATCATTGATTGGATTCTTAGCTTTATCTACTCTACCATTGTTTCCCTGTAAATTGTTCTTTATTTCAATTAGTGTATCCTTCATTTCTGACTGTATCTTTTTATGCTGTTGAGGTTCTAAGTTCCTTGAGTATCCTTATAACTAGTGTTTTGAACTCTGCATCTGGTAGATTGCTTATCTCCATTTCATTTACTTTTTTTTTCTGGAGTTTTGATCTGTTCTTTCATTTGGGCCATGTTTCTTTATCTCCTCCTTTTGGTAGCCTCCCTGTGTTGGTTTCCATGTATTAGGTAGAGCTGCTATGACCCCCTCTATTGGTAGCATGGCCTATTGTAGTAGATGGTGTCCTGTAGGGTCCAGTGGCACACCCTCCCCAAGCTGGATATTCTAGGTATACCCTTTGTATGGGATGAGTACACCCTTCCCCTGTAGTTGAGGCTTGAGTGCTGTTCAATAGGAGCATGGCCTAATGTAGTAGGTATACTGTAGAATCCAGAGGCACAGTCTCCCTTATCTCCCAAACTGTGTACTTGAGGTACACCCTTCATGTTGGCTGAGTACACCCTCCTTTCATATAATCCAGCCTTGATTGCTGTTGGCAGGTCAATGGAAAGGATCTACCTAGGCCAGTCAGCTACAAGGACTGTCTGTGACAACTTACCACCAACATCCACCCTCCATGGAGGATCAGCTATGCAGGGACAGGATGGTGGTGCTCTGCATGGTCTGTAGCTGTCCACTGGATGCTCCAGCTCTGGAGTTTCCTGGACGGTACAGGTCAAGGTCAGCTCCAACCGATGTTCAACCTGGGGCCACCTTGCATGAATTATAAAGCAATCTAAGATGGCTGCTGCTGTTTGGGCTTGATGATTCCCAGGCAAAGTCAAGCTGTGAACCTAGGCTGGCTGCTGCTAGTGCCAGGCCTGGGGCCACTTAGCAAGAGATATGGGTTCTGGGGGATTGCTGAGTATGGTTGTTGCTTGTTTGAGATAATTTAGGAAGTTGTGAGATAATTTAGGAACTTAGGAACTTCCTAAGTTCCAGCCATTCATATGGAAAAGCCAATGTTAACAGTTTAGGTTGGCTGGTAAATTGGGTTGGACAGAGCCTCAGGGGGTCTCCCAAGCAGGGTAAATAGTATTAGCCAGGTTGATGGAGTCTTTGATATGGCGCATACCTGCTGGCTCTTTAGCTCAGTGGAGTGAGGGTTCAGAAAAGGGACAATGGCCTGAGCCCTCCTTTCTGTCTGGGAGAAAGCTGTCCTCCAGCTCCTGCCTTGACGCCAGACACTTTAGTTCCTCCTATATGCCACTGGTGCATTTAAAGCTGTTACCTAGTGGTGCTGGAGCTCAAAGGGAGTGTGCCCATGTAAGTCCATTGTGGATTCTTTAAGAAGAGCTGCTTGGGACTCCAAAAGTTTTTTCCACTGACTCAATTCCTGCTGGTTTTTGCAACAAAAGTTATAGGAATGTATCTTCCTGGCACTGGAACCCAGGGCTCAGGGGCCTGGTGTGGGGCTGGCACTCTTCATCCCTGAGATATACCTCCAAAATTCTGATCTACCACAGGTGGATATGGATGTGGGACCAGGCCATTCTGTGTCTCCCTACCCCCACCAGTCTGGATGGATGTGTTTTCTTTAATTCTGTACTTGTCAGACTTCCATTCAAGTAGATTTATGGTGGTTCTGAATGATGGTTGTTCTATATTTTAGTTGTAATTTTGATGTGGTTGTGCGTGGAGGTGAGCCATGTTTGCCTGTCCTGATAATTCTTGAGGATGAGTTGAAGAATCACTTCTATAAATCCTTTCTTGATCTCTGTCATTATGTGATATAGGAGGAGGTTTGAAATCTTTGGACACAGATTTAAATCCAAGCTCTGCTAACTTACTAGCTATGAGACTGTTTTTAAGGTGCCTCATCTTAGATTTTTCATCTGCAACTTTATGGTAATTATTTTAATCTGTAATATTCCATAATACTATTATGGAAAACACCTAGCATTTAATGAGCTTTCAGTAATAATATTATTATAGTCATAATATGATATAATACATAAACATAAACTGTCATAACATAAAGATGATATATAATTATAATAATTCTTATAACTACATTGATATAGTATTTACAAGGAGTCAGGCTTTTTCAAGTGCATTATATATCAGGCGTTCTGCTTCCGCCAGAGCTGCTGTGGTACTTAATACTATACCTAACACGCACACTTGTGTTCCTATGTTCTTCCATTTTGTTGATGATAATTTGCTCCAGGTAGGTCTTGGAGCTCCTTGAAGCAGTGCCCATGTCTTATACTTCTTTATATTCCAGAATAGAACACATTGCTGGCTATCCAACAGTTACTACGTGTGACATCCTCTAAAGGATGTGGCTCTGTCTATCCTCAGAGATTTAAGTTTTATCATCTAACACTGAGGCAGCCAGGAAGGTTCAGACATGCACATGTTAACCATACTCACCTGTAGTCTACCCTGGACTATAATCTGTTGCATGTTTTCAAGCTAAAACTCCTAATGTGGGCATTATTTTCTTCCCCTTACCTGATCTTAATCTTTTAGCAGAACAAGAGATCCATCAATCTTACTGATGTAATTGTGTTGGGTTTTTTTTTTTTTTTTTTAAACTAGCCTTCAAAACCCAGACTAGTCCCTGCAGGCTATGAGATACTACTTTATCTATAGGTATATAGCCCTCCAGTAATATCCTACTTTGAGTAGCTTTGGCAACGTTCCATGAAGACAATGGAAGTAACAATGCAGCCGAACAGAACAGTTTGCAAATGACAGCAGAATGCATTGTGGTCATCGTGAGGCCAATAGAAGATCTATTTTAGAAAATATTTTTTTAGGTTTGTCCTTAAAGTTGCTTTGCTTTTTTTGGATTGAATAGAGGTTTATAGCATATGCAGCAACCATGCCCCTAGGGATAGGAATTACCGATATTCTGATTATTGAGAAAATATTTAGTAACCTTTTGTATTCTCCACTAAATCTTAGTAGCAGTCTTTTTTTGACTATATATTTGAGAATTGTCTTCCTCCTGTTGTATGAGTGGAAAAAAGTACACAGAAAAATAATCCATGACCTTAGAGAAGTATAGCACCTGCCCAAATACACTCATGATGTGAGAAAAATTGCACTTGCCAGATTGTACTGATCATTTCCAAATTGACACAATGAAGTGACATCTGTGCTTCAGCACTAACCTGCCATTTGCTGTCAGCGTTTTTGAGTCAACTCAGAAAAAGTCCACTCTCCCAAATTGTGGTAGAGTCAGTAGGTCTTCCCAGAGCCTATTCCTGGGCAGGCTGGAAGCAGAGATTCATTGCCTGACATTTCATTATGGCTTTCTCTAGTGAATGGTGTAAAATAAATCCCACTCTCAGTTTTTGCCATTTAACACTGTACATCCACAAGCAAATCAGGCAAAATGAGACACAAGATCCCAGAGCTCTTCTACACACAGTTAACTGCCAGCCATTCCCTGGAAAGAAGGAAGGAGAATCCTTTTTCTTGTGCAGCAGGAAATTAGAGTCCCGGGTAGTGGGACAGGAAAGTTCTTTGTTGGTGGTTCTGTCTCTGGATGTTAGAAGATGCTGCAAGCAGTCTGGTATGCTATGATAGCTCACATTCTGGATCCAATTACTTGGTTGCATTGTTGATCCCAGAAAGACTTTCCTTTCCTTTAATTGTAATCAATTTTTATTTTGATGATTGCTATAAAATGAACATCCCCCCTGCCAAAATTTTAATGGGTTTTGGAAGCTTCCATTTCAAAGGATTAAAAGAATTTCATATAGACTTTAGCCATGGCTTTCTTGGTAACCAAAGTTTTATTAGTGGCCAAGATATCAGTGAATTAGTAATATTTACCTTTTCATCTTCTTAGAAGAAAAGTGGGCATCCAAGGATGACTTTACCTTTAAGTAATTAGGAAACTACTAGCATATTTTTAAGATCAAAGATGTTTTGACTTCACTTTTTTCTTTCTTTCCTCCTGCTCTCAAATCCACCCTGCCAACACCTGATGTCTATTATAGACACACTACACTCAGAAACACATAGTATCCTCAAATCCACTGCTGTCATGTGTGTTCTGACACAGAAATCATCACAGGGGGAAAAGATGTTTTATTGAATAATAATACATAAGGCTTCAAATGAAAATAACCCAGGCACTGCATTAGAAGAATTGTGAGATAAAATAATGCTAGATCCTTTCCTGGTTGAGCATCCTCTTGGAGGATGCTTTGAGAAGGGTTTTTTTTTTTTTTTTTTTTTGGGGGGGGGGTTGTTGTTTTTGAGATCCTAACTGCAGTGAATATCTGCGTGGTAGTCAGAGTAGGGTCTGGATACTGTATAAGGTAATTATGTTTGTTATTAAGAGACAGATTAGTTTGAGAGATAGCATGATCTATTATAGCATTCTTCACCCTAGTTTTCAGGTACCCTTGGGTGTTGCTCCAGACATCGCAAAGGGTATCACAAGACTCTCTCAGAAAAAAATAATTGTACTTTGTCCTACTTTTAAAAATATTAGTGTTATACACTATTAAAAGAAACAGGATCCCTTATAAACAAAATATGATAGAGATAGCCTAACAGTGGAAAGAATACCAGGCTAAGAACAAAGTATTGATTGGTTCTGCTACTCACCTCTCCATCCTGAAAAGTCTCACTTTCAAATGAAACTGATATCTACACCTAAACCTATCTAGGATAGGATATATAATAAAAATAAAATGAGATTTTAATTTGAATACATGTCCTGTAATCAAAATATTCCACATCAGTATAAGATTATTTTTAAGCAGTGAGTTCTAATAAACACTTCTGCATTTAACAGACGGTGGAGTTTTTTTTTAATAGGAGTAACAATAAACTAAGCGTTAAGGAAAGAGAAGTTTTAAACTACACTTCTTCATCAAACACTTTTTATTTATTTTTTAACCTTGGATAAGTCGTTAATATTTTCTGGGTTTATGTTCTTTATCTGTAAAATGAGGGAGCTTGCCTACATGAGTTACAAGTTTTCTTATACTTCTAAAATTCTGTGATTCTAGCAATGAAAATTAATTCTTACAACAGAAATAAAAAGATCTCGATGAGTTGAAAAATGCCAGCTTTCAAATTTTCTCCCGTTTATTCATATAATTTCTTACAGTTTGATGAATGTTTTCACTTACATGTTTTTATTTGTTCATCATAAATGAGGCAGGCAGAGCAGGAATTACTCTCATTTTACAGGTACTTGGTGGCTCATGTTAAGAGCTCCCAGCTGGTGAGTGGCAGATGTGCAAGTTGAACTGATTTCTGCTGACTCTAATTTCAGTATCTGGTATCCAACTCTCTCTCCTAAATCAACAGGTTAGGGCGTTGCTGTCTGTGAAATGCCTAGTATTTCAGATTGTTTCCCTTTTTACAATATAACTCTCTAAATACAAGTCTCTTACTATGTGGTTTGCATTTTGAAGTAGATGCTCACATCTCTAAAGTATGGCTTAGTACCCTATGATTTTCATTGGGTTTTGACAACAAATAATGTAATCTTGGTAAATACAATACTGTACCCTGACAGAAATAGAATTATGTGGGCAAGCTGGGTTAACACATTTCTCAGTGCTTTCAATACTGTTTCCATTTCTGATAAAACAAGTCCGAAGTGAAAAAAAATACAGTTGTACTGAAATGCCTGCGAGAAAGTTTGAAACAGTGCAAGATAGACAGTAGAATTGTTGTTGGGAACTTTAATTCTATTCTAGTTTCAAGATTCATGAACTGAACAAAGAAGGTAAAATTTCTCTGAATTCTCTTATTGGTTCTAAGGATATGCTATGTTTCAGTTAAGAACAGACTCTTAAAGAGGACCTTACCATTTCACTTGCTTTCTCTCAAGCCAAGCATCCACCCGGCTTGCAGGAGAATGCCATTTCTGGTTTGGGATGTGTCACTTGTACTCAAACTACCTCATAGCTGTTCTCTCAGGGAAACATACTCAGTCTTGAGAGATGCTCTGAGAACTGGTAGTGGTTTATTGACTTGCTCATCTTCAGAAAGAACGAAGCGGGATTGCAGGAAAGCGGGAATGGGCTTGGATGCCAGAAGCAAGGAGCAAGGGGGGAGTGGCAGTGCTCAACATAAAATTCGAACCTAAGTGACACAGAAACATCTCTGGGGAAATGAAAGAGCAGCTTGTTCTGTTGCTACTTCAGTTAGCCAGGGTTTCATGGCCAAGAGGAAAGAGCAAAAGTTCTACTATCTGCTTTTATTTCTGAAGATGCCTCAATATTGGGCAATTAACCTCTCCAACCCGTTCATCATTTGCATACAAAATGTTCTTTACATTTACCTCCCCTCCCTTTCTTCCTCCCTCCCTTCTTTTCTTATTCCATTCTTCCCTCCTTCCTTCCCTCTTTTTCTCTTCTTCCCTTCCCTTCCCTTCCCTTCCCTTCCCTTCCCTTCCCTTCTCTCTCTCTCTCTCTCTCCCCCTCTCTCTCTTCCTCTCTCTCCCTCTCTCTCTCCCTCTCTCTTCATTTCTTCCTTTGTTTCTTTTTTTCTTTCATAAATTGATTTCTGGATTATCTGGGTGATGCAATTATTTTTCTACATTTTTGCTGCACATGACACCCTTGGAAGAAATCACAACAGAGCTCTTTGTTCCCTCGTGCTAGCTACTTATCTTCACCTCTTATCCAACATTTATTAGTGTATTCAGTCAATAAACAGATATTACATATTCATAATGCACTTAATACTGAGAGAACATATAAAATAGAGATTTATTTCACAAAGGGCTTACAAGGATATCATATGCCTTTGTTAAGTAATAATGCAAAATGACAAAAACACATGAGGCACCTGAATACAGAATATATGTGCAATATAAATGTATATATTTAAATGCACACTCATACATTTAAATTTCAATAAATATTCACTTTAGATGGACTCAGACAACTCTGAAAATAATAGAAGACACAACTAAAAGTAGCCTAAACAGTAATGGATTTCTTTTATACTTTAATAAAAAGTCTAGAAATAAGATTACGGTAGGATTGGTTAATTCAGCAGTTAAATACCAGTAAGTCATCAGGGACCAAGAGGCTTTCCACTTTCCCATTGGATAGATCGAGTGTGAGAATTGCGTTCGCTTTCATTATATAGCAAGATGGTTGAAGCCGTTCCAGGCAGACAAGGGTGTTCCCTCTCATGCATCAATTTTTATTAAGAAGGAAAAGCTTTCTCTGAATGTTCCCTTACTTTTTAGTAGACTAGTTTTATGGACTGAATGTTTGTATGCTCCCAAAATTCATACATTGAAATCCTAACCCCCAATGCGATATTTGGAGGTGAGGCCTTTGGGAGGTTGTTCAGTTTAGGTGAAGTGTAAGGGTGGGCCCTCATGATAGGATTCATGTTCTTAAAAGAAAAAGAACTCACCATGTGAAGACACAGCAAGAAGGCAGCCATCTGTAAGCCAGGAAGAGAGCCTTCGCCAAAGCCCCAGCCATGCTGTCACTCTTATCTAGAATCCCAAGCCTCCAGAACTGTGAGAAATGACTCATTATTTAGGCCACTCTGTCTATGGTATTTTGTTATAGCAGCCCAAGTAGACTTGTCTGCTTAGTCATCATTTAGACCAATAATGACTAAGCCACTGGAGGGAGCGTGGTGTGTCTTCCCTGAATACATGGCTAAAATGGAGGTCCTAGTGTCCAGAAAGAAGGGGAGAGTATAACTGTTGGGTCAACGATTATTAAAAAAAAAAAAAAAAAAGAACTACCTCAAACACTGTCCTGGACATCGTGAGAAATTCCATGTAAAGAAAATAAGATGAGGCCACATCCTCAAGGAGATTATAATGGAGTTGGAGGATGAGATGTGTATACTGACAACCACGTAAGACAATATGATGATAACTTGAAGAAAAAGTAGTTTAGGGATGGGAGAATGAAACCTCTCCCATTTTGAGTGGCCAAATTGAAATGAAGGGGAAGGAATCATAGGGGGAAGAAAGGAGAGAGACAGTGAGCAGCCCTGGAGGCCTTTTGCCTAAAGGAGTCACGAGATCAACAACTGGGAAGCAGTTCCTTACAAAGATACAAATACAGGAGTGAGATGGGTCAGCAATCATTTTTGGGGGGAGATTGGTGATGATAGCATGTAGAAAAAAATGGAAAGCAGAGGAGAGTGAAATTAGTACAATAGAAAACATGCACTAAGTCAGGTAAGAGGTAGCTATTTTCTGAACTAGGCTAGTGGCAAAGGAAAAGGCAAGGAAGAAAAGCATTTTAACAGAGAAAGAGTCAGTCAAGGTTGGGTTGTAGGGAGTGGTGTGGAGTCAAAGGTGACTAGGACGTGAGCACGGGTGTGACAGCTGTTCATTGCATCCCTGCAGTTAACCAGAAAGTCTGCTCCACGAATGAGCAGCTGATGTCAGGCAATACTCTCTGCAAGTCATTTAAGCTGACGGTCACATCTCACATTTAGCTGTGGCATTACCTGCCTCATTTAGTGCTGGGGATTATATACAATGAATTCTGTGAAGTACTGGCATTTTGCCTGACATATATAGTAAGAATTCAAGAATTATCAATTCTTTCCTTTTTAAATAAAAAAAAATGATGGGAAGCAGGTATAATAATTTAGGAAAAGATATAAAAGAAAAGAAAATTGAAAGCCATTTTATGTAGAGGTCAGTACACATTTTGTGTTAAGGGCTAAATTGTAAATGTTTTCAGCTTTGTGGGTCCTATATAATTTCTGTTGCAACTGTTTAACTATTGTAGCATGAAAGCAGTTATGTTCCAATAATACTTTATTATGGATAATGAAATTTGAATTTATAATATTTTCACATGTCATGTAATATTGATTTTTTTATTTTTAATGTAACATTCTTTTTAAAAAAGATTTATTTATTTATTTATTTTGGGGGGGTAGGGAGGGAGAAAAAGAGGTAGAGAAACATCAGTGTGTAGTTGCCTCTGATGCACCCCCTACTGGGGACCTGTCCCGAAACCCAGGCATGTACCCTGACTGGGAATTGAATCAGCAACCCTTTGGTTCACAGCCCATGCTCAATCCACTGAGCTACACCAGCCAGGGCTATTGTAACATATTCTTAAATAAACATCCTTACCTCTCATGCCCTATAAAAAATAGTCAGCAGTCAAGGCGTAGCCTGACCTTAAGTAATGCTCAGTTTCAGGGAATGCAATGGTAGAAAATACCAGATAAGAATGAGCATGTAAGGAACTGCAGAAAGAACCAAGGACATATACAGAGGTAGGTTGAATTGGGTGATTGAGGTAGAACCTAGAATGTCGGGGGAAGTAAAGGATGAAAATTATGACAGTGCTGTGTCATCAGTGGAGGGGACCAGAAAGAATTACTTGTTTGTATTAAGTAGAGAGGATCACTCGATGGACAAAGATTGAAAGCACACAAAAAGAGAAAGGGGATAATTAAGAAAGAGACCAGATGAGATAAGAGGTTACATTATTTATGTCACAGGTACAGGGTATGAGCCTTAGAAATGGTCAAGTCATCTTGGTGGATAGGAGAAGCAGAGGATGAAGAACAGAGAAAAATTGATGTGTGGTGGTGGTAATGTGTATTTTGACACAGCTGGTAGATGTCCTTGGATTCCTTCGTGAATGAGGCAGAGAGTATTGTCTGAGCAGGCAGGAGAATGAAGAGCAATACGAGTCTTGAATACAGAGACAACCTAGAATAGTGGCTGTGGTCAAGGCAAGAGTTTTAAATGAGAAGAATTAAAGGGTGTCCAAATGACAATGAGGGTCCTGTTAAGAATTAGACACCCTGACTTGCACTCTCAGATATTTGGAGATGATTTTAGCAATGTTAAAAAAACAAACCCAGAAATAGTAAGCCTGGAGATCACAGACCTGACTATAGAGAAACAGACAAGTTCCTTCTTCTCCAGCATTTTCCCTTTCACAGTCACCTAGAAATGGTTTGGGCATGGTATAAAGCTGCACTGTTCAGTACTTTAACTAAATCAATAAACATTAACTAAATTTTAAAAACTAGTTACTCAGTTGGACTAGACACATTTCAAGTTCTCTGAGTCATTAAACCTAATGACTCTTATATTGGACTGCTAAAATGTAGGACATTTCCATCATTGCGAAAGTTTCATGGGCTTTGCTCACATAAAGGATGGCTTTCTGTCCTCTTTTTTTCACCTGTCCAGATGTCACTGGAACTTGAGAATATTAAAAAAAAAAAATGGTTCAAAGACAAACCCATGGCTCACCCTAGGCTAAGCTCTCCATCGTGACTGATAGGCAAACTGACAAAAATAGAGTTCAACTGAGTGACAGGTAAAGATTTAAAATCCAAGGCTTTGAAGAGAACAATGGGAGCAACTGTATTCCTTCTGTTTCTTTTTCCTCCCACTCAAATTTTCACTTAATGGCTGAGTCACGTAGGTTAAGTGTGTGCGATAGAGTGTATTCTGTTGTGCGAGAACAGAAAGGGCACCTGCTGAAATGCAGAACATTAATATGTAAATCAGTGCAATTTGTCATAATAAGTATATAATAGAAGTGCTTAAGAGATAGCAAATGCAGCAGGTATTCCGATGAGTTTTTAATTTTATAGCCTTTTACCAGATCCCTGTGCCCCGCTTGTCATATTTTATGAGGACGGCATCAGAAGTTACATGGGCGGGGCCCAGCCCATGACCTCAGACACTGGGGTTTTTCCTTTGGGAGAGCTGGTACTCAGTCGTTAAGAAATCATCACACGCACACTTTTTGATATGTTACTAACTGCTCTTCAGTAAGATTTTTAAAATAATCATTATTATTTCTTGTAAGATATTGTGAAAGTTACTCTTGATCTATTTCTCATGGATCTGTTTTTCTTCAAAGATACATTTTTAAGAGTGTTACCTCTTTTTTTCTGCATAAAGATGAATTCTGTAGTTTGGAGAAATTCTGTGTACTCCAACAACCTCTCAGGTGACTAATTGTCAAAGAGTTGTGAAATTGGCCTTGTTGTTATTTTTTCACTTCAAAAACTGAATTAACAAGCAGAATAGAGACAAACTCATAGAGAGCAGGCAGACAGCTCTGGGTGGGGTTAGGGGTGGAGGGATTAGCCAAAAAATACAAAAGGACTCATGGACATGGACAACAGTGTGGTAATTGTGGGCAGGAGGGGAGTATAATGAGGATAAATGGTAATGAAAAATACAATAAAAATAAAATTAAAATGAATTTGGAAGAAAATAAATAAATGTAGTATTAAATAAGGAACTTTAAAAATATTTCTGGAAAAAAGCACATGGCACAATTATTGTTCTTCATGGAAAAATTACATGAAATAAGTAAAGATAAAGTTCTAAGAATGTAGACATAAGATTTTATTTAATGCATCCATATTTATTTACTTAAACCTCATTGCATATTGTTCAGACAAGCAAAACCATCCATTCACAAACATAAATATATAAATAAGGTACTTAAAGGGTATGTGATGTTGGGCAAGTTAATAATTTCTCTGAACCTCATTTTCCTCTTCTGTTCAAATGAGTTTAATAATAATACCTTTCTCATTGGATTTTTCTGGTCATATTAAATGAAAAAGTGAGTATCAGCCTCTTAGTACAGGAATAAATGTGCTAAAGCATGATCTACTATTATTTTCCTGGGGTTTTCCTAAAGCCCCAGAGTTAATAAATTTTCATAGACTCAATTCCAGATCCAGCTGACAGCAAAGCCAATCTTCTTCCCTGCTCCACCCTGCTCACTCACTGTATGCAAAATGCCACTCACTTCAGGGATCTGGGCAGTTTATACACAACCATCATACAGGAGTATACTCCAGGAAAGGCAAAATTAAGGCAATAATAACTAACTTATGGCTGAGAACAGTTTGCAAAATAGAGCCATTTAAATGTGCCTACACAAATTCTTAAAGCTTCAACTTTAAAAGTTCTTCTCAATGAAAATGTATCCCTTGTTTTGTTCTTACAGTTTGCCTTTGCCTTTATTAGTCATCTTCCTAGAGCTTCTCTTGAACAACAGTGGTCTACAGAATTGGGGACTGGGTTCAGGTAAAGGAAGCTGCAGAACTTGGCCTGCAAAGAGGAGAAAAGTGAGACCACAAGGAAGGCATCAGAGTCCACATTTCAGGGTCTTCTGGCCTCCTTCACAGGCTATTGGTCCTCATATCCATGTTTCAAGCTTGGTATTCTAAATTTCAAATTCTAAATCTGAGGCCTTTCTCTGAAGACAGGCATTTTTCTCGGACCATGGCAGAAGTAAGAACATCAAGAAAATGAGAGTGAATAGACAGGTATTCAAAAATGTTGCTTTTAGCCCTTGTGATTGTGACAGCAGACACAAAGGAAAGCGTGACTGCTGACGGCAGCCAGGGCTGGGTGGACTTCTGACAGATTGGTTTGGATTAGATATGTGTGTCATGCTGAATTGGCTGCAGAGCTCTTTGACCTTCTTTTTGGTTTTTATTGCATCAGCATAATTTGTTAGAAGAAAAGAAGGTAATGATTACATCAGCAATGTCACACACTCTGTTGACATCTCCCTAAAATGTCACCTACAGTTACGTATCAAAATCTATAGAAACCCGTCTAATGGGTCACATATGCCTGACTGTATAAGCACAATAAAAATATCAGGGTTTCTCTGCTGTTTCCAGATATGACAGGAGAGGTGAGAGATAATGCATTGGTTGTCAAAACGTTGGGTCTTTTCCCTTTAGAATATCTATTGCATGACCTTTTCTCCCTGCATTAGACTATTGCATAATTACATATTGATAACTTGCTCTAAAGAAACATGCACCAAACCTTAGTTATTCTTAAATAACTTCATGGATTTACAAACTGATAGCTTCTACGCTGGGCATTGTCCCATAATTTCCCAAGAGCAATCAATTATTAAAGTTATTATTATTGTAAAAATGGATTAGGATGGTGTCAATGATTATATTTATTAGGCAAAATGGCTTGTAATTTGGAATCCACCCTCTTAGTTTGCGAGGCTTCACTGTCAAGGTAATATCCTTCTCTTAAAAAAAAAGGATAGGAGAACAAAGACATAGCACATTTAACAATAAACATGTTGTCTTCATAGTTTAAGATCAAAACATCCAAACGTCTCTCATTCCCCTTACATGTACAACACAATCGCAAACTTTCAAATCTTGGAGGAAGGGCTGTGAATTTAAAGAAGAACCATATGAAATGAAGAGAATGTATATTTTGTCAATTATAGTGGTCACACAAGAAACAGACTCCATTTGAAATGTATCATACCATGAAAACATCTTGAGGTTTGGGTAAATGTATTCTGTTCTTTGTCATGGGTCAGGGACTGAATTTGTTGTGGAATGTTTCAGGGCCGAATGCAACAAAAATAACCACTTCCCTCAGGGAAAATGAGAGAGAAGATTTTACAAGACTGACCTCTAAAGAATTGGTATGTTAGATGTGGAAATTGTACTGGTGGAACTCAGTTATGCTTCAGAAATTTCTCTCCATTCTCAAATAGAAGTCATTGTGTATTGGGAGGTGTTAGTGTGGAAAGCAAGATACAATACACTGTTTGCTGTAGAATTGTGCAAAATACATGTGCTTTTAAAAACCCGATTATGGAATACATCAGAAATTAGATTAACTGTAAGGAGGGTTTTGTGACATTAAGTGAATGGAAAAATTTTGACTTCTGAAGATGGATACTAGGATACAAATGGTTTTGCTAGGATACCACAGTTTTTAACTGATAGAAGTCACCTATACTGTACAGCTTTATTGGCAGGTCCTTCACCTGCACAGTATCTTGTAATGGCAGGAGCAAAAAACATCAATTGGTGTCATTTGTGTCCCTTTAAGCTTTAGCACTGCGAGTTCTATCCTAGAAAGTCAGTCTCATAAGCTTCCCCACTAAGGAAAGTAAAATTTGGAATTTCCACAACATGGTTTAGAAAATCAGAAAAGGCAGGGTTAGTTCCACAAAGCTCATGACTCATATCCTTCCCATAATACCATTCTATTTAGGCTATTTCACAAAAGTTATAGGTTCAAATAGTTAACTATTGAAAGGATTTTAAAATGTCCCTGCAACAAGTATCATGGCTTGATGCAAACAGAGGGTGGGATGTGACAAGGATGTCCACAGCATGTATACTCTGTGTGCCTCCTTTTTTTGTAGCCTACACTTTCTGTTACTGAAGAATAGGAGTAGTGTGATGTTCAAGGGGCTCTTGGAAAGAATGGAACTTCTGGGAAAGGTGAGGGGTTTGACAGCCACACCCCTGTCACGGTGACCTGTGACAGCACAGATCTGAATCTCGGAGGCATCCTGCTTCTTTGCAAATCCTTAGATCAAACTCACAAGAAGAAAAATGTGTTAAGTGCATCACAGAGAACCAAACAAAGCATTTTAAGAAAACCGAAGCCTACCACAAAAAGTGTTTGAGAGTCAACATCATACAAGTGTAAACCTTACTTTACATTCTGGCTTTTAATATCAAATGCTTGTTCCATCTGTCCTTCCCTATCTCTACCCACCTCCAACGTTTTCCAGAGAAACTGGAATGGCCATTAAGACAAACAATAACTCGCAGATTATAAAGCCAGCAGTTAGACAGGAAACTTGCTAGCTGAAATTAATGTTAATCATTTAAACAAGTCATTAGGTGAAACTTCTCAAGCTATCCAGACATGTAGGTTAAATAAAGGTTTATAATATTAGGCAAGACAGTTTTAAAAATGTAACAAAAAGGAGTTTGTTCCCGTATAAAGTCTTAGCTTCCCACTTGTTACGAAAAACTAAGGGCACATAATAGAAGCAATCATGTTTTAGTGTTGCATCTCAGGATCTTGACAGAATATTTTAAAGCTGATTATTTCTATCACAAAAGAGCTCAGGAGGAAGTGGCATGCTCATCATTAGAGCGTGGCATTTTTTTATTTTTCCAGAAAAATGCATTATGTGGCCTCAAGTGGTGGTGTAAATTGCAGCCTGTTTCCTCAGCAAGTTTTGTTATCACTGAGACCCAGTCTCTTGTTTCTAAATAGTTAGGAAGTCTTAAATCAATGAGCAAATTCCCTACTTGTTAGAATGAAGAGTATCAATGAATTAATAAGAGGGATGCCTCTTTTTAAAACATAAGTACACTATCCAATAGGAAATAACTAGGCATTATTGGTATTAATCTAATCTGTAAGCTACCAGTTTATACAAAGGCAGCAAATTAGAATAAAAGCAAAGGAGGGGTCCTCTGATATAAGTCAGGTTTTAGTACAAGTATGAATCTAGATGTTAAGCTCATTAGAGATGGATGCAGTATTGTCCACAAAGCTGAACTTAGATCTGGACATTATGTAAAGTGCTAATAGAAGTCATCTGGTTAATTAAATCAAGTAGTGCTTAATGCTGTTGTGTATGAAGAGAACATTCTTCAGTATCACAGGTAATCAGAGCTGGCCTAGCCAGGACTTTGTCCTTAATTGTCCAGGAGCTATTGCTCAACTTAGGGCAAGTCTAGCAACAGCTAGCCCTCCCCTGCCATGTACTGTCCCTCCAGGCCCTGTACTCTGCCAGCCCCATTGGAGGCAAAGAGATTGGCCTCTAGTCTTCATCAGTGACCAAGGCTCTAGTTTCAGGAACAAGTACCTTCCTCACTGACTTGTCAGGGCTTTCTCTTTTCTTTCTATTTTACTTCTCTCTCAAAGTCTCTGTTCTTTTGGTGGAAGGTAAATATCATGTCACTCTTTTGCTTTACTTCCACTGGTGGCTTATTGTACTTAAATAAAAATCAAACCTTTTATGGTGGCCCGTAGACCTGGCAGCATCTCCCTCCAGCCATCCATACAGCATTCTGCCTGTCCTGGGAATCTTCTGTTCTGGAATGGGGCTCGCTAGATCCCCGCTCAGGGCCTTCGCACCTGCTGCTGTCTATGCCAGACACCACAGCCGTCACCCAGCTGCCTGGATGCCCGACTCCCTTTCATCCTCAGATCTCTGCTTCGATTTCACCTGTTTAGAGAGCTCTTTTCAGACTCCCGACTATCTTTTTCAATTCACTACTCCTTTTCCTTATGACATTGAATAACATCACCATTTGATGCTCTGTCGTGTGTCTCCCCATCACCACTACCACTTTCAACACAGGAACGTGAATTTTCCAAGGGCAGGGACTCTGACTCATTCATTGCTATAGTTTTAGCTCCTGATAGACACAGTAGGTGCTCCATAAGGGTTTTTTTTTTTTTTTTAATTTTTATTTATTTATCTTTAGAGGGGAAGGGTAGGGGAGAGGGAGAGAAATATCAATGTATGGTTGCCTCTCGTGTGTCCCCTGCTGGGAACTGGCCTGCAACCCGGGCATGTGCCCTGACTGGGAATTGAACCTCGATCCTTCAGTTCGCAGGCCCGTGCTCAATCCACTGAGCTACACCAGCCAGGGCACCATAAGGGTTTTTGATTAATTAACTAATTAATTTTGAGAATATTTTCCATATTCCATTTCTGATTTTTTTCCAGGACAATAGAACAGGTGCCATGGTCTGTCTGTCTTCTTTTCTAGTTTAACTTCTTAAGACTTATCTTGCAAGTTGCTAAAGGTAGAGGCAGATAGTCCACTAAGGGCACAGAGCTGGATAGCACTGGTGGGTAATGAGTTAGTGTTATCCCAACACTTACTGTTTAGGAAAAGTCAAGTGAGGTCAGGCACGTACAAGAAAAATACATGAGAGTTTATAGGAGGGGCTCTGATCACTCTTAAGTATTTGGGAGCTTCCAGTGTATTCACATATACATTTTTCATGCTGAGGAATACAGCGAGGTCCCTGATTTTAAGGGCTTATGTCTGTTGGTATAGGAATAAGTCATATGGAAAAAAAAAAATCACAGATTCAATGATAAAAGGGAAGGCAGAATTCCAGGAAGGAGAGAGGGATTCAGCAAAGTTAGAAAGGTGGGAGAGGAGTGTATTTCACCAAGGAATGAGTAAATGATTCTGACTTGTTGAGGATTCAAAGCAGAAAACTATGGGATAATGGACTGAAAATGTATTGTGTTGAGATTTGAATATGAAGCTTTGGATTTTATAGTTTGACTAGTGAAGCGCATATTTTCAGTAGGAATATGGTAAGTTTAAAGTGATATTTAAGGAAGATCACTGTGATATCAGTATGCAGTTTTTGTGGCTGAGCATTATTTTCTGAGCATTATCAGTATCCAGGCTAAAGCAAACTTTCTTGTAGAACTGAGAGGGGTCAGGAAGTTATGGGAAATTTTTTGCACATGTTTTATGTCTAAAAATTGTTCTATGTAACTTCCCAGTATATTTCTTCTATTGGCTGATCTGCCTTTCAGCTTTTCCTGTGTCACTAGCTGTATTTATGATTACAGTTTGTGGTGGTCAAACCAAGAATTCCCTGAGAAACAACACATCATAAATCCAACCTTCACCTGCATTTAGATAAATAATAGATTTAGGTTGATAAGCACTTGTGAAATTTTCTGCTGCATTTGTGTGTTTTCAGTACAAAATCTAGTGAGTCAGACAAAAATGGTAACTTTAGCTGAAAAGCAGGTCATCATGAGATTTTTGGTTTGAGTGTGCAGGTTCAAAGTCCAGATACTTGTTTCTATAAATACTAAAATATTTCTCATAATGCCAGTTCAAAAGCAAACCAATTTTACTTGTCTTTATTTTCATAGTTTTTCTTTCTCTGGAAAAAAATAATCTCAGTGGCAATACATTTCTCTTATTAAAACCTTTTATCTTTGTTTTAACTCTAGGCTAAGAATTCATGGGGACACAAACTGGTATTTTTGGAGGAAATCATGTTGAATACCTTATTATACTTTGTGCAATTAGAGTTTCTAACATTTCAGAAGTAGACATTCAAATTGTACAAATTGTAAAAGTTGGATATCACTAAATAATGTATTGTGTTATAAATTATACATTTTATTTTGTAGCTGACAAGTTAACTGTGATGTTTCTCATTATCATTCACTTAAAGTCAAATGTCCTAACCCAAATGAGCTCCTTTGAGAATATGGGTTGGGGTAATTCATTAAGTGAAAGATTCTTAATTTGAGAGCACATATAACAGAAAGTTAGATGAGGGGCTCAAATTGAAGAAATATGGAGAATATATCCCTACAGTGCCTCCAAAGAATTTGATTACTTATTTTTTTACATCAGTGTTCGCATACTAGTAAGCTGGTCACACAAAATCATTTGTGATTTGCTTGACTTGCCTGTTTCATTAGTGGGGAAAAACGTAGGGAATAGGGTAAAGCTATTGTAACACTGATCTCTTCATGACAAGTAATGCATTTTGCATGGCTGCTGATTTGTCACCTTTTAAACTTGCAATATTCACTTCTTTAGCTGCAAAATCTACTGAATTACTCTGTTTAGGAGTCCAGATATGCTAGTACACATGGGTGATGTCATCCTGGAGGCAAGCAACATAGTTCAGTGGTTTTGAAGATAAATTGAAACTTGCTAATTATATTCATCTTATGAAAACTCAGATTAAAAAGAGACAGCCATATGTAAATTAGATACATGCAGCCCAACTAAATTATATTGTCTTATGTCTATACTTTCTAAATAATAGACAAGGTAGCTATACAGAATGATTCTTTTGAATCTACTGACAAGCATGATTTATGGTGTTCCGAAGATGTATTCTTTGCGTAATAAGCAAAAGAAAGGCTTTACTTTCCCCCGATCTAATATTGAATGAATTTATATTATAATGTAGCCCCATTTAGAAAGTGAAGGGGAGAAGGGAATAGATGTAAATTATATCTTACCAAAATGTACAATAGTGTTTGAAATTGAAAATTGCTCTTTTAGCATGCAAAGTGAAAAACTGTAATTAATCGCTTTTCTTACAACAGATACCATGGTGAACTTTGCAGAAATGCAGCATATTACAATTTCAGTGTAGAAGCCCTTTGACATTGTGAATGCCCAGGGAAAAGAAAGAGCAACAAAAACAAACAAAAAACCAGCACTTTCCTGCATTTGACATAAATCAGAATAAAGTTTCTTTCCCCTTCTAAAACAAGGGATCAGTTACAGGATGTCTGAGGGATAGGACAACACCAAAACAAACAAACAAACAAACAAATGTACAAAGAAAAAAAAAACATATCATCTACTTTGACTAGGGTGACCAGACACATCTGTTTGCTTGAAGCAATCCAAATGCATTTCTGTTGCACTGATGCTAATTGTTAATACTACTACCTTTTACCATCATTGGTGTCCCTTTGTGTAATAAATCATGATTAACCTAATAATGGTACACCATAGCAAAATAGGGACCAAGCTAAGATGGTTGAGCATTCTTATTAGCCCTTCACTTGGATTCATCAGTACGTGTACAAGGAAAGTCATGTGGGTTGCACGCTTTGTTCTTTATCAAACAAAGCCAGACCTGATCCTTCTGGTATTCTTAAGTGAGAAACCTCAAATAGTCAATTTAGTTCTGAAAATAAATACAGATACATATCATGGAAAAGGGGAATTCATCCACATTTGTTTATTCATTCACCAAAGTCAAGGGAATACAAACACTCCAACAATAGCAGCAAAAGCTAATGATAACTGCTTGCAACACAAACCACTCCTGATTTTGTTTTAGTTTTGGTTTTCATGAGTGCCTTCTCTACCTCCGCTCTTTTTAGCATTAATTTTCTTCATCTGTATCCATTCCTTTTTCTAGCTCTGTTACTTTTGTAGGAGGATGAGAATTCTATGGACTGTTTGGTCTCCATTTCCTCCAAATTTTATTCATTTGTACTCCCTCACTCTCTTTAATATAGGCTCAATTACACATGCAAGACTGGCCTGATTACTTGGTCTGTTTCACCGTTACATTTGGATTTATTTGGCGCAGTTCAGGAGTGTTAACCGGGATACAGGGGAGGGCCATTTCAATGTCATTTGTACAAAATAAAGTTGAAGCTTCAAAAAGAAGTGCATTATCTTTTCCATGAAATGTACTAAGCATTCTCATATGAGCAAGTAATAGGAAGAGATACAAATGGGTGTTTTATGTAGTTTTCGTGGCTGAGCATTATTTTCTTCACTTTGTATTTTATAAGGAATAAAATGTAAGTATTTTCCAACTCACTCAAACTATTGCATCTTTGCAGTTCTTTAAAAATGTCTCCTTCCTTCCGCCCTTCCTTCCTCCCTCCCTTCCTTCCTTCCTTCCTTCCTTTTCCTGAAAATAGCATTGGAAAAAATGAAAAATTGGACTAAAATATAATGAATCACCCAGACAGCAGCAGAATACTACAAGTCAACAGCAGTTACTTGGACAATAATGGCACTTGCACCATTAGTAGAAAATACTTTTAGTAATGGGCCAAGGTGAATCCAATGAGATTCTAGGGCAGGGTCCAGTTGATGCAGGCATGAATTTCTATGTGAAAGTTTAGCCAAAGCAGCCATACTATCACATGTTATGTTCAGGAATAGATATTGCAGTTCCCAAACCCATTGTTGGGTATATCTTCTGAAAGATATATCTGCTGGCCTGACTCTCTTTCAGATATACTGTTTGTTCCAGCCTGGGGTTCCCTGCCTTGATACAGGGCTGATTCGATTCCTCTGTTTCAAACCTGGAAGGAATTGATCAAGAGCAGACATCTGATTTCTAGGTGTGACTCAAAGATCATTGGGACCCTTGATTTGATGACAACCTTGGGGGAAATTGTGGTCCCCCAATAATTGTTTATTTTATCATTACTTACAGACTTGGCTTGGAAATATTCAAAGGAGAATTAAGTCTTCTACAACAAATATGATGAAAATATTAAAATTATAAAAATTTCAGAAATATGACAAAATCTGTGTCAGTTAAGTATGAAAAATATGAAGAACTATTCATGCCTTTGTAACAGTTTCATAGATGTATTCAGAGCAGATTAATATGGATTTGCTACTTATATTGTAACTACTTTGTGATTATAGCATCCTAAGTATTTAAATATATATATATATGTATACATATAAATGTTGGCCTATATTTGAGAATAATTTCTATGTCACAATAAAATAGTTAATAATGGAGTAAAAATATCATTGTTTATTCTTGACCATTTGGATGAATTTGTCCTATTGGCTGAATTACAAAGGGAGTTGACCTGTACAAAGATATAGCTTCCTTAAAATGATGCTTTTTAATAACAATTATACAGTCAAAGATAAAAGAACTATTAAATGATCAAGCAAATCAAAATGCACTGGGCTTTCTAGAAAGGCACTAACCAAAGTATCAACTGTTTACCAACTACCTGTCAAATGCAAATCACAGTTCTTGTTTCAGGTGCCTTATTCATGTAAGTCATTTCTTCTTTTGGAGGTCTGGCAATTGATAAATGCACAGTTCATATTTATGGTCTATCTGCAATCTGTAAAATAGCTATGTGTTAGAGAAGATAGCAGGGAAGGTTGAATCTGAATCACATTCATTCTGTATGATACTTGTTGGGCAGTTATAGTCCAAAATGCCCATCCAAGACTCAGTGAAGATACCTGCTGTCTGTAAAGGTATAAGAAAAGACATGCTTTCCGTGGTGCAAGACCAAGATTCTTTCCCCTTCTCACATTCATCAATTACTTGTTTCTCTCCTATATAACTCTAGAACACAAGAGGGCAAATCCATTTCTTTCTCTCCATCATCTACCCTGGTTTGGCTCCTCATCCTGGTGACCCCTCCAATAGACTCCTGAAACAGCCAGGAATTTTTCTGAAATTTCACTTTCCTCACTACAACTGCCCAGCCCCTGGCCTCTACCTTGCCTTCAGGATGTTCCTTCTTTACTGGACCCATAAGGTAATCCTTTAGCCTTTTTACCTTGCCAGCCCCACCTATTTTTAACCCATTCTTTATACTCCACACTCCTTTTTACTCTCCTGAACTTACTTTTTAATTTTTTTAAATTGATTTTATAGAGAGGGGGAGGGAGAAAAGGAGAAAGAGAGAGAAAGAGAGAAGCATCAACCTGTTGTTCCACTTATTTTTGTATTCACTGGTTGCTTCTTGTACATGCCCTGACTAGAGGTTGAACCCACAATCTCGGTGTATCAGAACAATGCTCTAACCAACTGAGTTACCCAGCCAGGGCCTGAACTTACAGTATCTTGGATACTCAGTCTTTCAAACTTTGCACATTATTTTCTCAGCACATTTCTTCATTTCTTTAATCTTTACTTACTTTCTAGTCCTCAGTTCAGGCACTGCTGCCTCAAGGAAGTCTTGACTGCCTCCTCTCCAGCATTCAAGTTATAGGTCCCTCTTATTGACTTCTGAAGTATTGGATATTTTTACCCTTATCTAGAATCGTGATTGCTAGGTGACTAGCTGAGCCATGAGCCTCTGTGTGAGGATAGAGTTTGTCTTCTGAAGCAGGCGTCTTGCTAAGTCCCTCTACCAATCAGCACTCCAGTTCCTTGGAGAAAGCAGAGTGGAGGTCCTTAGGACCAGGGCTTTAGAGATTGTCCAAAATCATGGATGGCTTCTTTCTCTACACCAGGGCCATGCTGCTTTCTTTTAACATTAACAGGGAAGCAGGAGTTTTAGTTTAACAAGACACACTGTGACAAGTCAGTTTTTCTGCTCCCTCCTTTATTGTCCACTCACCAGAATCTTACACAACATTCAGATATTACCACATCCAACTCAACTTTCTGTATGTGAAATCTCTTTTGTTTCAAATATCAAAGGAGATAAGGAACATACATCCCCCCTTTTAAATTCTTCTTTTTTTTGGAGGTGGGGTGGAGAGGCCAGCAGGTGCAGAGGGGACTGCCCACACTGGGCATGTGCCGGGAAGGAAGCACGGTTTGGTCCCTGTCTGGAGGCAGACATGAAATTCAGCCGTCATCTCTTTCCTCATTTAAACTGAATTCAGTGGGTAGGCCTCTCTGCATTTTAGATGTAATAGTAAAAATCAAACTGTTGCCTTTTTTTAATTAAGACTGCAAAATGAATCTTTGTAAGCATTACAAATCCAGTTCGTTGCAATGATGCCAAATGTAGCTTTCTGGGAAAGGTGCACACATATCTTAATAATGAAAGGTTATAATGGTTATTTCCATCTTTCTCCTAAAACAGAGGGAAAATAAAAATTCTTAACTTTGTAGTGAAGGAAAGAGCAATCAGATCTGTAAAAGGATATTTGGGGAGATCACCTGGGACCAACAGAGCAAACTCAGACTTATTTAAGCAGATGGAGAGCCCAGTCTTCACATTAGTACCTCCAGCTCTCTTGCAATGAATGCATTCTTCCCAATCTCCCCCTCTTCTGTCTTTCATGTGCCTCCCTCCTCTGATAAATTTTATTTTTTCAGTGAGGACTTTCCTGATAACCCTATGAAAATTTAGTCACTTCTACCACTTCTAAATCTCTCTGTTTCTTTACTGACAAATTTTCTTCCATAGAATGGAATACCACTCAATTGACTGCATGGCTTACTTATTTGGTGTATTGCTCATCTCCCTCCACTGGAATGTCACTCTTTAAGGGCAGGCATTGTGGACCATATTGTTCACTGTGTGGTCCCCAGTGCTTAGGACAGGGCAGTAGTACAGGGTGGGACACAGTAGGTTTGCAGTTATTTGTATGGAAAATAATGCAATAATACAGGAATAAGCTGTGCTTTTCATGTATTCACAACTGTAAGCCTGCTGTTGCCTGCCGCCCCCCGCCCCACGCCCCATATGGAGGTACTAAATGAATTCTTGTGGAATAAATACATGAACTTGTGGTTGGCCTACATTAGTGTAACTCACATTTGTCCCATCTGAAGGCTTTCAATTCTGTGTCCCTTCTATGTTTTTATTCTTATCTCAGAAAAAAAAATTTAAACATTATTTCTGTACTGTACTTCTCATTACTTTTTAGTTTCTCTATTTTGCTAATATCCCTGGTCTGTGAAAGAAATGAGAAGAGGCAAAGAGTCTGGGGGCAGCTCTGCCCACAGGGTCCCCCCACCCCCACGGGCTGCCACAGATGAGAATAAGTCTACCAGGACATGATCTGCTTGGGGAGGAAAGGTGGCAGATCTCTCAAAGGGAAAGGGCCAAGAGCCTTTTCCTCAATGGACTTTTATTGAGTTCCTTTTGCACAGGAATACAGGTAAAGCTCATTAATCATTATCAGGCAGTAAGGATCAAACAATAGGTAACACTCAACTCTGAGGGCCTATTTTGAGTCAGGGTTACATAGCTAAAAAGCTGTAAAACTTTGAGGAACAAACTCACTTCTTGCTGGGACCCTTATTTAATTGAGAGCATTCTGAACAAAGCAAGTTTCACAGGATTTTACATATTCTTTCTTAGGCCTGATCACCCTAGGGACCCCGCCCTTTCCAGCACAGGGCTACACCCACCACCAGCATTATTTCAGGCTTTAAGGCATTGTCTCAGGTTTAAGTCAGACAGGGCAAGCAAGGCAGCCAAGAGATTATGAGACTACTTGCAGGCAGAATGAGGACTAAGGCTATATCATAGTTAAGGGTCCATCACCCCCTTTTGCTATAGCCCCCCAATTCCTTTCCTAGGGTCTCCACGTGATCGTGCCTATCTTAGGTTGTTCCTCCTTAGGGAATCTTACCCATCATTGGCTAACTGATCGAGCACTGGGGGCCAGTTATGGGTGAAGTAAAAGGAGCAGAAGCGGTGCTCCTGCTGTGGAGATAAGCTTTGTCTGCTTAGTGGTTTACAGTCCGAAGGTCGCTTACTCAGCCTTAGCCATGGCGGGTGGTTACAGCTTCTGAAACCAAGCAGAGTGGTTCCCAACAAAAAAAAGTACACAGGTGGACACAGAGATAGATACATAGATGCCTTCAATCTTCAAGTGCACATGTGTGTCTGCACACGCACACACATTTACACATATTACTAGGCTACAGTTTTCCCAAAACTGACCTGAGGAAATTTGGAAGCGTTTTATTCAAAATTCAATTTTTAATATTATTGGGTGCTAGTGATTGCTGATAAAAATAGGAATAGAGGATTCAAAAGTCATTTACACTGGTGAAACTAACAAACTCCTAACAAATTTTGTCTTTTTAAATTTAAACAATTAGGCATATCACATAGTGAGGTTCTATGTCATGAGATCTTTAGAAATTTTACAAAGTATGCACTCTAACTATGAGTGATGAGATACTTGTCTTAGAGTCAGTATTTATTACTTATATGTAGCTAATTATAGTCAGAAATATTTTTACACACTAGCTTATTTTGCTAGAATTTGTAAAATCTTGGCTTTAAAAGAAATGTAAACAGCAAGTGAGGCATTCCCACGTCTAATACCCCACACCCCTGCAGTGAGACTATAGCCTTACATGCTACGGATCTGAAGAATCGATTCACACCATTATCCACGCTTCATCAGAATATTCACAGAACCTCTGCAGGGCACACTAGACACGTTGGAGCAAATGATATCTTCATCACAGGTTTTGATAGTCACATTATGAAATTGCCTCTTTCAATCAATTCATAATGCACTTTGTCAATGAAGTGAGGTGAAAATATGATTAAATTCCACACAAGTCATGAAAAAAAACACATCTTACACTGTCACCTCTGGATTCTGGTTGCTAAAGTTCATAGAAACAAGTTCTGTGAACAAGAATATAGATTAATCTTTAATGTTAAAAATAACCTTAACTATAATTTAATTCAGTTAATATAAACTTTGTTATTCTGCTTATATAAAGACATTCAGTTAATAATATTTGTCTTTTTTAATTTTAAACAACACTGTAATTCAATGCATACTCCCTGCTTCTAGAAAGTCATTGCTATCTGTCACTTTTGTTCTGTGTCCTTGTCTGTTACTCTGTCCTGGAGAATCATGTTCAATGCGTCTACTCTACTTTTAGTTATTAAGTGGTGGGATATATTGACAATAATAATATTTTTATTGTAAGTAATTTCTGATATATATATATATATATATGTTTCAGACTTTAATAGGTTTCCTATGAACTTCACTGAAATTCAACATAGTCTGTCTTCATAATTTTCAGTTTATTGATACACCTGGTGTTAACACTCATGTTATATAATCAATGCATTTTAAAAATATTTATTGAAATTTACAAATGAACTTTAATGATTATATAACCTTGGAAATGCTCTTTTTTGAAATGGCAGTGGTATACATTGAATTTTTCTTTTAAGCAAGTCATTTAGTAATTTTCTGAAAGACTCACTATACTTTGAGAGCAACTAGAATTTATATTATAAATCAAAGGGTAGGGTACTGTATAAACCTTTAAGATTTGTTCTTTCAACAAAATACAAAAAGAAAGGTATATATTTCACATATATACTTTCATGGTGTTTTTTGTTTTAGGAAAATTAGACAATGTTCTTTTATCATTAATGTTATATTTTTGTGATTATTAAGTAAGATCAAATCTTTAGCTTAATATAAAAGTCTTAAGCAAAAGCAAATATTTTAATGATATGTATCTAAAGTAAGTAAACTGGACTTTATAAATAGTAAAAAAATACTCAATTTTGAGTTACCTCAATATTATATTACCTCATGTAATATTACCTCATGCAATATTTTATTATTATATTATCTCATGTAAAAATCGTGGGTTTTCCCCCATTTTATAAATTCAAAACCTGATGGTTACAAACTAAATATTTTTGCAGTCATCGGTGGCAGCTCTGGCATGTAATCCTCATAATTACATATGCATAGTATATAAATACACATTTTTAAATGCCATTTGAAGGTGTGTCTTTCTAAGCATCTTTAAAAAAAAATCCCAAATATATGTTTAAATAGTTTCCATAAAGAGAATCATGGAAATGGCTGTCTTTTAGTACAGATGTAACTTAACACAGTTTAGGCAGTTAAATCAACATTCTGAATCATTTGTTTAAGCCAGGAACTTGCCTCCTCCTTTGTTGATTCAGAGACCAAGAACTATATGAGAAAGCAAGGAAGGTGGGTGTGGTCTCTATTCAAAGTGTAGGGGGAGGGGAGTGAAGAAAGGTGGCCTGCTCAGCAGATCCATAGGCTATGCCCCTTGCGTGCTGCATCTCCCTCTGGCAAGATCAGTAGGCCTGCCTGTCTAGAACAGTATCCTTGTCAGTATCCCCTTCTACTGTGTCCTTTCTGAAATGTTTGCAAGTTAGCATGTGAGTTTAACCAAAGGATAACAGTGAAAATTTCCCTGTAGTTCATTCATTCATTCAGTGCTTCATTTTACTGCCTACATACCATGTATGGTGCTGGCCTTTGTGAGAGAATGAGTGCGTGAATGGTCCCTGCATCCAGATACAAAAATAGCTCATAATAGATGGTGGAATATGATAAGTGCTGTGTGTGTGTTTTAGAAAATAAAAACAATAGTCGTTTAGAGGAGGAGGAGAGAGCCACAGGCCGGAGAGCAGGGAATGCTTTGGGGAGGGAGTGAATTCCAGTCAGACCTTAAAGTCCTGTTAAGCATTGACAGGAAAGAGTAATTGGGAGAGATACCCCAGCTTTTTTGTTGTTGTTGTTCTATCTTCAGTGCCTGGAAGAGGCCTTAAAAAACTGCTGGTTAAATCAGAAAATAAAGTTGTGGAGCTTCTGCACCCTCACCCTGATGCAGGGGAGGAAGTCGGCGCTGGAAGCAGGGAGAAGGGAAGGGCCAGGTCAGGCACCAAGGGGAGGGTCACAGGCAAAGAGATTTGTGTCTTGGGAGGAAAGGCTGCATGTGGACAATGTTAAGATGAGGCTGGGCAACTATGTAATTTGTTGTTTTAGGTCTAATATCTAGGTCTTTGGTCCATTTTGAGTTAGTTTTTGTGTATGGGGACAAACAGTAGTCTAGATTCATTGTTTTGTATGTGGCTTTCTAATTTTCCCAGCACCGTTTCTTGAAGCATCTTTATTTTCTCTATTCTGTGTTTTGGCTCCTTTATTGAAAATTATTTGCCCATGTACAGAAAAGGTTAAGAACCATATGATTTCACTCATATGTGTGGTAGAAAGCTGAAAGCAATGAATGAGCAAACAAAAACAAAACCTCGTAGACACGGACAATAGTGTGGAGGTGTGGGGGTAAAAGGGTAAAGGGGGTCAAATGTATGGGACAGAAGACAGTGTGGCTTTGGATGGTGGGCACCCAATGTAATATGCAGATCAGGTTTTATAGAATTGTACACTTGGAACCTATATGATCTTATTAACCATTGTCACCTCAATAAATTCAGTTTTTTAAAAAATGATCAAGTCGGGCACATTTGAAGCTAAGATTGGAGGGAATGTGAAAAATAAAGCTAGGACTCTGGACTTTATCTTGTAACTAATGAAGGGGCCATTAATATTTTTGAGTTTAATATAAACTGTGAAAACAGATTTGTCCACTTATAAGGAATTCCTTGGTCATGGCTGTCAAATAGCATAATTTTATCTTGTAAATTTAATGATTTGTATATGTTGACACGATACCTTACATTCTGTTACATGCAACCATTGGAGTGAAGTTCACATTTCATTATCTAGGAAGCTAAAATCTGGAAACCAAATAAATTGGTGGTAGCAGAGCTAAATTCAAAACTTAAGATTCTTATACCAAGGCCAGTGTTCTTTAAACCCCTCAGCTCAAGAATAGCTTCATATTATTTGGAAGGTTTAGACTGGCCCAGATGGCGCTGTCTCAATAAAGGAAAAGGATGCTGAAGTAGATCTCTCTATCTCTTTATTCTTATTTTTGAGAATGGAAGGCTGCACTCTAGCCAAGAGATGCAAATGGCCACTTCCTCCTACTTTATGGTATTGTCTAAGACACAGCAAAATAAGCATGATTTGTAAGCAGAAAAGGCTTAATCCCCAGAACATCAGGAGCCAAACAGAAACCAAGATTTAGTTTTGTGTTGTTATCATTGGCTTGGGAAGTCATACGATAGAGAGGGATGAACATGTTTGGTCAGGATACCTGTAAGGCTTTGATCCTCTGAGGATGGGGAAAATGGTAGTGGACGAGTTGCTTCTCTCCCGGGAGGGGTGAGCTTCACGAGCTAATAAGTATTTTCCATCTGTTAGATCAAAAAACAGATTTCTACAGCATTTGGCAGGGAGGGTTAAGCATTTGGGGACCACATGGAGATGATATAGGAGAAAAATTAAGGAGAAAACTGCTTGTTTGGCGTTAGCACACACCAGACTTGAGCATGTTCATAAACAACCCCCACCCTAAACATAGATAAACCAGAACACCACTCCAAAAACTGCCACTTGTCAAAATTTTCTTTTCTGCTCTCAATTTTTGTGTCCACAGTTTCAATTTAGTCTCCTCATTCTTTGCATATTGTGCTAAATAGGTACAGATTAAGTTATATAAATATATACTGAGAGAGATCAAAACAGTTGGAGGAGGAGGTGTCAAATTACTCCAAGTGTCATGAAGCATTCCTAAATTTTAGTTATTGAAAGGGAGGGCAAAAGGAAATGCAATACAGACTGTAAATTATTTTCCAACACACATACACACACAAACGATGTACGTTAGTCCAAAAAATGTTGGGGACCTTGGACTTTGAAGTCTATTGAAGAGTATATTTTTCACTGTCAATGCATGCTCTCTAATCTTATTCATCCTACAAATACTTGAAGAGCACCAATTAAGTAACCAGAGGAATACTTGAAGAGCACCAGAGGAAGTAAGGCAGAGTGGTTAAACCCAGTGCAAAGCCAGAATTGCCCCATCCAGCCCTGGCTCTCCTGCAGACATTCTGTGACCTCCGGCAAACACTTGTCTCCTCCGCTGTGTTTCCATCATTGGTACAATGAAGATGTAAACAGTGCCTGGAGTTGTAGTGACTAAATGAAGTAACATTTGTGCACATGGTAAGTGCTCAATAAATATTCTTTATTAGTGTGATCTTGTGCCAAGCATAACCTCAGCCACACTCTCATTACCGCTTGGAAATGTTTATATTAATCCAGCGTGGACTCCAATTTGTATTCTTCACAGTGGTTCTTGGAAATATTTCACCCAATTTATACTTGTCTTGTGTCGCGACTTTTCCATTCTAGATGGTAAAATCTTGGAGGACTGAAGTTATATCTTCTTTATTCGTATATTTCCCAGGTTGACATATAGACAGTAAACACTGAAAACATTTATTGAGTGAATTTGTGAAGGACAAGTATTTATTGGGTCCACTGTTTTTATTCAGCATATAATTTAATTGGGCAAAAAAAAGACAAACAGGAAAAGGATGCATGTGAGAATATGATGAAGCATAAGCCATGCACAGGGATGCAGGGCTGTCCAACCCACAGCCCACAGGCCATGTAATGCCTAGGGTGGCTCTGAATGTGGCCCAACACAAAATCATAAATTTACTTAAAACCTCTTTTTTGCTCATCAGTTTTCACTAGTGTTGTGTATTTAATGTGTGGCCCAAGATAACTCTTCTTCCAGTGTGGACCAGAAATGCCAAAAGATTGGACACCCCTTGCCCAGCGCTGGTCTTTAAGAGGCTGCAGACAGGGAGTTGGAACAGAGTTCTGTCTGTGTCTTGAAGGATGAGTAGTTTAGATATGCAGAGGAGATAATGGTATCATTTCTTGTGAGAAGTCATTATACATTTCTGAAAAGGAAAGTGGCAGATTGATGACAGAAATGTTCAAAGGAGACTACTTTATAAAACCTTTAAAAATATCTTGGGGCAAAGAAAGAAAATGTTACACATGTTTTTAAAAGTAAATCATTTAACTTTATAGAGATGGGAAGATTATAGAAGCAATCTAGATTTTCCCATCATATGACAGTTTAGAATATTGAAACCATGGGAGTTCAATCATTTAAAAAAAGAGAATTTAATAATTTAAAAAAGATATATGGTTAATAATATCCATAGACTAGTCATACTGTCTGCAGAAAATGGCATCCCTCTTCACCCTGGTGACTCCAGAGGGGATGGATATAGGCATTAGGGTCACTGTTTTAGGTTCTTGATTGTGAGTTGAGGTCTTCCTGTTTCTCAGGATAACCAATCAGTGTGCAAATTGAACTTTACAAATCCTACTGTGAAAAATGAGTGCTATCCAGGTTAAAATTATATTTGAGTCTTGGACTTAGCCTGGTTGATGTATGAGCACCACCAAATAGATCATTTCTTTTGCTAATTGTTTCAGGGAATGTGGAACAGAATTAGTTATCAGATAAAAATTGAAGGAATGGGATTAAGCAATCTTCCTCTCTATATTAAATAAAAATGCCAAATCCAAAGTTATTAGTTATGCAGATGGACAGACCTAGTACATGGTATGTCACTGGTTTGTAAGGAATGTGTTTTCTTTCCTGCCTTCCCATCCAGGTCCCACCTATGTCTAGGGAGACATAGCTATGAGGGATCCTTTGGTTAAACAAAAATTATGTGAAGATACAGTTTCTCATTGTAAAGCAGAGGTTGTTAAAGAGGTTGGATTTGGATGCTGTCATCAAAATGCCCAAGAAGTAAGGAAAACATTTTGGAAAAGATGAACCATTTTTATCTAGCATTTTCTTTGAGTTTTAACAAAAGATCTATGCAGATTTTTTTTAAAGATTTTTATTTATTTATCCTTAGAGGGAAAGAGTAGGAGAGAGGAAGAGGGAGAGAAATATCAATGTATGGTTGCCTCTTGTGTGTCCCATGCTGGGAACTGGCCTGCAACCCAGGCATGTGCCCTGACCGGGAATCGAACCGCGATCCTTTGGTTCGCAGGCCCGCGCTCAATCCACTGAGCTACACCAGCCAGGGCGATCTATGCAGATTTTAAAAGCATGCCCCTATCCCAAGGGAACATTTTCTTCTCTTCTCTTTTCTTTTATCTTCCTTTCTCTCTCTCTCTTTCTCTTTCTCTCTCTCTTTCCCTCCCTCCCTCCCCCCCCATTTTCTTCTCTCCCCACTTTATTTCATAGACAAAATATACGACTTTCTTCTCTTGAAAGTTCCATTTTGTTTAATGGTGGTTTCCCTATCACCTCTTCTCCTGATAGATATTATAACATTATTTAAAGAATCATTGTGATAGGTATCAATATTTTATAGAAAGCAGAAAACATTGGAAAAATATGGTGTGAAATCAAAATTTGGATTGCAAAGCTATCAGAGGAGGAGAATTAACATGAAAAATTGTAGGCTTCGCTTATATTCGTATCCTGACTCCACCACATAACAGCTGCATGATACTGAACAACTGACTTACTAAGCTGTGCCTCGGTTTCCTCATCTGTGAAACAGTGGTAATTACATTACCTACCACGCAGGGGTTTTGTGAAGGTTAAATGAATAAACACATACAAAGCACCTTGAAAGTGACTGAAAAATGGAATGTACTTAATAGGAGTTAGCTAATACTATTTTTCTGTATTTATTATTTATTTAAAGCATAATATCTCTGTCATACAAATATGAAGAATTTCTCAGGAAATTAAGGCACTGGGTTGGGGTCATGTGTGACTCAGGAGTCGACATGATTCCTGGTGTTCTGGTTCCCAACTTCACTTGCTTCCCATTGTGCCAGGGGGTAGAAGAAAAAGTAAGGAAGGTTCTAAGGAAACAAGGCAGACAGAAAATGGAACATTTGCTGTGATAAAGTCATGTGTGTTTAGTCCCTAAACTGGGTTCTGACGAAAATGTGAGTTGTGAATTATTTTTACAAAATATAAAGGCATTTTTAAAAATTTTCTTTTCAATGTTTTCGATATGCAAAACAAACAAACAAAAAATTCCAGTGTCTCTAAAAGTTAGTGTTTCCCTTAAAGCATACTTCTTGGGCTTGGTCAGTGTCTAAGTCACATACAGCATTTGGGTTGAAGAGACACCATTGTCTGCAGTGACATTGTCTTTTCCACATTGTACTAATTCACATCTCAAAAGAGTCACTACTTCCCGTATTTGGCAGGCACACTTAGGGAGCCTACATCTCCTTTAAAAAAAAAAAAAAAAAAAATATTTATTTATTTTTAGAAAGAGGGGGAGGTAGAAAGAGAGGGAAAGAAACATCAATGTGTGGTTGGCTCTCATGCGCCCCTGCACTGGGGACCTGGCCTGCAACCCAGGCATGTGCCCTGACTGGGACTCAAACCAGCAACCCTTTGGTTTGCAGGCCAACGTTCAATACAATGAGCCACACCATCCTGGGCTACATCTCCTTTAAACATCAACAAAGAAGCTTTTCTGTGTCAAGGGATATCTATTTGTAAATATGCAAGTGGAAAGATCCCCGAGATTTTACTTTAAGTGGGGGCTATGAGAGACTTCAAATGTCCCGTGGTTCAGTCCTGATATAGTGTCTACTTGGAAGATTTGCGAAGGATGCAGGTATAGAAAATATTGCACACATCTTGCCTTCTTTATTCAAAACTCCTTTCTTGGCATGGTACGTTGGCGGAAGAGGTGGTTCTCCTAGATCAGAACATTTGTCAACGGTATCTGGAAACAAAGCATTTTGGTAAGAGCACTGACACGAAAAGCCGAAGAGAGAGAGAGATGATCCCCCGTGTCTGTGTGGGGCTATGTTCAGCGACATGAACAAACTGCAGCCCTGGCACTCTGTCTGGGCAAGGTCTGCCCTCACTAGAAAGCCTCCTGCCGGTGGAACAAGGCGGTCGAATTTCCTGTTCTTCTAAGATCCCCTTCTCAAGCCTTTGCTTGATCCTCAACATCAAACTTCAGTGCCTGGAACAGTTTTTTAAAAGGTTTTCCACGAAGGGTTCAGAAAGAGAAATTATACAAATTCTTAAATTCATAATTTAAAAATGTCTACTGTTCTAAAAGTAACTCACAGATATTGTGTAGCTAGATAGAGCATACATTTTAGGTAGAAAATAAGCTAAGATTGGACAGGATCCATGGACCAAGAAGATACCTGGATCTTGCCATGCCTTCCACATCAAACCTAAAACTCTTTACTTCTTAAATTGCATGATGTTCCACTCATGAGCATTTCACTTAGGTGTATGAGTTATTCTCCTGAAAATTCAGTGGGTCTCAACTGGAAGGTTAAAGAAGATAGTTCACTCACCTTAGGGGCTATACATTAGTTCATTCAGATGGCTTCCCTCACCTGCAATCAGGCTACTAAAGAAGGAGGAATGAGTAATTTTATAGCATGAGCCATCTATCCTAAGTGAACCTTTGGCATTAATGTAATTTAACTTATTATATAGAGCACTACTATAGTATAAAACACATAAAGGAAGAAGAAAGAGCAAAGGGTGGAGGGTGGGAATGGGAGAGGTGTGTGGGACATGGGGAACGTGTGAAAAGAGATTCCTTTTTTATACCTGTCAACTCACCTTCCAAGTTTGGTTCACTTTCGAATTGTGCTTTGAGAAGAACTCAGGCCCCTAGTACAAGGGTCCATTTCCAACAACTCAGAACATCTTATAGATTGGGTGGATTATATTTTTAATGAAAACTGCAGCCTTATTCCATTTTTCAAAAATCTGATTAGACTTGAGTCTACTTTCTTAAATCTCCTCTAATTAAATAATTTGCATTTGAAAATTCTATCAACATAGGTAATAAGAGCAAATATAAAGTATGCAGGTATTATTGCCAACACATAGACTTATCTTAAAATTAGTACTAAAAAGCAATAAAAATTTTCAAAGTAATATCCAATATTGTGTTTGGAAAAGTCATTTTATTATAGTTTCTGCGAAGGCTTATGAAAAGTATTCATCCCTGGCCATGTTTTCCTTTCCCAAATTTATTTTTATAAGTTATTGTCAATGTATTGTTAAAATAAGGCCAGGTCAGAAATACTATTTTGTATATGCTTACTAGATATCAAATGATGTATATAGCTAAGGTGGAGTTTCTTAAACTTGAATGTGCATAAGAGTTACCTGGGGAAATTGCTACGATACAGATTCTGACTCAGTAGGTTTGAGGTGAAATCTGAGGTTCTGTATTTCTAACAAGATCCCAGGGATTAATGATTACGCAGAAACCAAGACGTTGTCTCCGGCTCCTTCAGCCCTGTCTCCATCTCTCTGATCACCAGCCTGTAGTGGCCCCTTTAAGCACACGTACACTGTATTTTTCTGAAATGTGAAGAATTTGAGCAGCAGCTATGGGCGTCAAAGCTAGTCAAGTGAGTCCTTGGAAACCAGGTGATGTTTTAGGGATTTGAATGTCTGCTCACTCAGCAACAGTCCTGGCGTGGAGGACCTTCTGGTGACTCTAAGGAACGTGAAATTGTTAAAGGAAGCTTCCCACTCACCCTCATCCTTACAGGCATACGTGTTTGGCTTCGTGCTCTGGCATTTCATGTGCTCTTTCTTGTGTGTAATCTTGTTTGTGCGGTAATCCTCTACTGTAAATGCATGAGTTGTTGTTCTTTGCCTTTTACAGACGAAGAACTGAGGCTGAAAGAGCTTGAGCACAATCACCAAAGGATCTAGAGGAGCCAGGATGGGGCCTAGTTCTAATGGGGCCTGGGGTTCTTTATGCAGGACTCAGTCCTACCTCTCTCCTCCCACTCCCAACATGACTATGTGAAAAGAAATAGGTGAAAGCAGTGTGTATACATTACTTTCACTGAAGTGCCTTTTGTTCAAAATGCAAAGTCTCCTTTCTGGGGCCTGTCCAAGGAGGTGAAATTTACTTTCTGGAAGACACCACTTCCAAGAGCCCCCAGCAGGGGGCACTGTGGCACCAGAAATTCAGCTTTCCTTCGTGTCTAAGGTTCTAAGGTTTATATTCCACCCACCCCCATCCTCCTCTGTGTTTTCACTAGGACCTTATTCACATTTATTAGACTAGCAGCTGATATTCATCATTGGAAAGAGTTTATCATACTTAGGCATTTAAGCAAAGTTTTAAAAATATACTTTTTAAAAAGCTGTGGAAGACATTGTGGCCGATACAGCAAATATCAAGGCTCCCATAAAAGTGGTTTCCCTAGTATCTACGCTTCTTTTTAATTAATAGGTATAGTAAATTAGATTGCGTAAAAAAATACAGGCATGAATCTCTGTAACTCTGATTTCTTGTACCTGCAGCAAATGCCTGTTGTACTTACTCTTCTTCTGCTACAGATTAATTTTATTTTCCAAACTAAGCAATAGATGAAAGAAGATAAGCAGTGCTTGTCTGAGTTTGTCATGGTTATTATTTTCCACAGATCAAATCAGAATAAAAGGCGGCTGTTCTAGACAGGTCCAAGGTTGAACAGCTTCAGTGTCAAGCCTACAGTTTGCTGGCACTCTTCCCCCTCCCTCACTCCCAGACCAACAGGGGAAGAGCTTCACCTTCCTAAGAAGCAAATAATCTGAACTAGTGTCTCCAGGAATTGCAAACAGGCTGAGGCTGGTGTGCATGATTTTCCTCTGCTTTGACTAGAGCAACAAGATGTTGAAATATCAGGAAGAGATGTTGGAAAAAATCCTTCTGGTGGTGCAATGAGATGTATTGTTTCTAAGGAAATCATATGTTAACCATAGGCTCCTATGAGAATTTGCTCACCCCAGGACGGTGTTAGTATGGAAGAATTGCTTCCTCCTCCTTCCCTCTGCCCTGCTTCTCCCTGCCATTGGATATCACCAATTGAAGAGCTGTCAGGTAGGGACCCAGTTGCCTTCATCTAGTCCAGTGTCCCATTGGGGCACTCTGCTTCTGTCATGCTGTGGAAGGAAGTGGGGGCAGGTAATTGGACTTCCAGAGCTGCAAAGAACCTTAGAAATTTTTGTTTTATATGCCACTGAAGCCACTCCCCCACAACGAGGAAGTTGTCATATCATTTGCCAAAGGACACAAGTCTAGTTCCAGACAGAAGCTAGACTCTTGCTTATGACTCTGCTAAGGTTAATTTTTCTCTTCAGCAGTGATTTTTCAAATCACTGTCAATGTCAAAATTGGAGTCCAATGTAAACATTAAGTAAAATTTTACTTTCTATCTAAAAAGAAGATGAAACATTATTCTCATTTTAGCACCATAAAACCCATTAGTATAAACTCTTAGAAAATTTAATGTGAAATTTAGTTATTTAAGCTTTACCAGTGTTTTGCTTTTTTATATTTATTACAACAAGGAATCTAAGTATTTTTAAAAATATGCCCCACTTTATAACATATATATATTACATTACATATATATGTATTACATACATATATTACACATATAACATACACATATACATATGTGTGTGTGTGTGTGTGTGTGCGCAATAAGGTTTCTGTACCACCCTCACCCCTCCACCAGAAAATACCCTTTTTCCTTTCCGGGGCTGTAAACAATCGAAGGAATTAACCGATATTGCCTTTGGTTGAGTCTGTTCTGCTGTGTTCCATTTCTATAACATGGAAAAGCTCATACATTCCCAGAATACAGGCGAGTATGCTTGCATGCTCATCTCCGACTTTCCCTGGCATGTTAATGTTTTACACCAGCAAGAAGCAGTAATTACATGCAAAGTCTGCACACAGGTGAAGACAACTAGCAGTGAAGAGCCAAATACAGTTGCCTGTTCAACCCATGTTCTCTCTTGGGGTGTATAGTTAGGTCACAAGCTCTGGACAAGTGTTGGTTGTACTGTTGTTCTTGGCATTTCTGCATTTTGCTCATGTCACCATAACTTAGCATCCTCATTTCTTTCTCAGATTCCCATCCATCAATCAACATTCACCTTTCAATATTAACTAAAAAATCTATTCTTAGGACATTTTATTATTAAAAATGCAATGTCTATCAGTGATAGTATTATTATTATTAGGATTATTATCATTTTTGCAAGTGCTCTGGTTACATAGTTGTGCAGATTTGGAACAGCGTAACTTATTGCGTGATACCAGATTTTTCAAGAACATCTAATCCACGAATTTGGACAATATGACTTAGCTGTGAGAGCGATCTGGACCTGCTAACTGAGTCCCTGGGTAGGCAAGCCTAGCTCCCAGGCACGTGAGTAACAGATGTATCCATGGAGCAGAGCCCTTGATAAAGCAGAGGGACCTGTGTACCCTGCTAAAAGCTCTCTCCAGAGGAAGAAGCATGAAACGGAGCAGAGCATGCCGAATTACTTTTGCCAGATTTGCCAGCCAAAGGCATAGAGAGAAGCCAGGAAGAAAACGTAAAATACTTCATCATGGAATAGATAAATATGAGAATATGGAATAGAGAAAATATATTCTCTAACATAATTGGAAAACATTACTAGAAAACAGGAAATGCTGAACAGAATATGGAAAATAAAACAAAAATAATTCTCCCATGAGAGGCAGTTATGCTTAATAATTGGAAATGTTTCCTTCCAGACCTTCTCCTGTGTCGGCCTGGTTTTATGCAAAGTTTAGAAGCAGCCTTTCTGTCTATTCTTGCATTCACATGTAACTGTCATTTTAAAAATGACTAAGGTCCTCTAAGAACTCAACCCTTTAAAATCTAGGTGAAAAATATGAAAGCAGAGAGAACGCAGAATACTTAAGCTTATTCTCTGAGTTGTGCTTTTTAAAATCGATTGTGGCCTTAAATCAGTCCTGAAAACAGTCATGCACATGTTTGCCCAGACATGTTATAATTTATTCCAACTGAGTAGAAAAGAAAGTTTATTTTGTGTATATGCGTGCACACCTACTCTCCCACACCCTGCCATGGAAAAGAGAAGAAACTGGCTGAAACTCAGGGTGTCTCTCAGTCCTACCATTAGTCTGATCATTGAATTGTGTATTACTTTTACACATCCAAACCAGATGTGGTAGAACTGTAGAAATTATAATAGAAAACACATGGGAAAGCCACCTATTTAGGAAACAAGTACATTTCTGAACCAGCCAGATGATAAGTAAATCCTGTACAAAGGCAGTGCCCATTCTTCTCAGGGACCACACTTCTGCAAATGGAAATGTCCCCTGGACTTCTGTGTACAGGGAAATGACTGTATGCATATTAATTATCAGGAACTCCTTTCCAGTTTAATCCATTACAATGAGTTACTTACATTTTCGCAATGCAATGCATGTTTGAGGTCTCATGCACATCCTACATGAGATACACACATATATGTGTTTTCCAGGATGAATTTTTTTTCTTACAGACCAACATAATAAGTCTCTTGAATATATTTTCAGTTTTTTAACCTAAATAGAGTCCAATGCTTGATTAACATTGCATTCAAACAGTATTACCTGACTTTAGCAGAGGTACTGTCTCAAGAGAAAATAGTAAGAATGCTAAGATGATGAGTACAATGCATAGCCAGGAGGCTTTAGCACAGGTAGAAATTTTAAAGTTCTGTGGTGTTAGGATCCATGAAGAAGGGTGACCTTAGTGGGGATTCCAAATAATGCAGATTTGCTCAACAGGGCTGTGTGTGCTAGAAGTTATAGGAGTTATTGGGGAAGCCTAGCCAGGAAATCAATCCTATTTAACAGGAGAAAAACAACTGAAGAGTCTGGACCTGAGAAATGTCAGAGCCTCATAATGTGTCGTCACCAAGTCTTGCTCGTGTGTAAAACAATTCTAAACTAAGATGATGATCATGGGCTTTTCAACATTCTTTATTTCCATGTTAAACAATTCAGAATATCCTTATGTTATTTGCAGAATTATGATATGTTGTTTGAGTGTGTAAAAACTATATTTTAAGAACATTGCAAGGCTTGGTTTGGTTTGCAATTTTACTATTTTGTTGATTGATCAACTGCAATTATAATAGTATAATACCTTTAATGAATAAATATTTCTGTTACTATAGAGAAATATAGATTATGTTCCTCTATAGGAATATGGTATGGGTCAATAACACCAGTAAAACTAATGAAGATGTTTTTAAAGATAAAAAATAGATTTCTTCTACCTCCACCACTCTGAACATAACTGGTTTCCTCTAAGACTACTACCCTCTTTACTAAAAATAATCAGAAAGCACCTGAGAGTGAAGGATGCTCTGGATACATTCTTCAATCAAATGTTGTTGAAAACCCCAGATTTATAGAACAAGAATATTAGGTGCTTGTGTCCTGGTCAAGGAATGGCCAGTGAACCTCACTGTAAAAACTTCAATGGATGCAGTAAGACCGACTGCTTAGGGTCACTCTTAGTAATAGTGTGTGCAAGCCAGTAAGCACAGTCCACAGCCCATAGTAAGTACTCAGCAAATATTCATTATCCTGTCATCATTCTTTGCTTACACTTTATTACAGCAACTAGAGAACCCAAGAAGAGTGGTCTCTTCACATTAGCGAAGGCTGATAATCAACATTGTGTCTCTGTCCTAAAGCGCAAGAGAAACTGGGCACAGGTGCGGTATCACTGATTGTACTCTAACAGTTTATCCTCTCTGGATCATTTTCTTGTGTCATTTGAGGTGTTAACTACACACTGCTGAAACCAAACCTTTCCCATGGCTGCTGTTACCAGACCAGAATGAGACAGAAAGTAGAGTGTGCCCTGGGAGTCTGACCCCAGATAGCCAGAGCAGTCACCAAGGTGCGGAGCGTGGCCCTTGCGCAGGGTCTCCTGAAGACCTGTGGCCATTTCCAGGACGGGATGAGGACTGGAACTTGCTCCCTCTCAAAGGAATCGAGGTATTAGATTCAACGTCTTCCCTTTTCCCCTTTAAAACATGTTGTAAGCTCACAAGCAGCCACAGCTGTCCACAACTTTGACCTCAAGTTCCAAACTGGAAACTGAAATACACCTCTTCCATATAAAATTGTTCAGAAACCTGCTTTGGAAAATATGAAGAATAATTAAATACAGGCTCTTAGCTGCTTTACTCTGGTACCTTCCAGTTTCTGAGTACTAACACTTACACAGCCAGAATGTCTGAGGACCATGGCCAGTATTTGGACACTTCACTGAACCGCTTATCTGACTCTCTCTGGTTGCACTTACCGTCTCGCTGCCAGCCTGCTGTCATGCCTCATTCACACCAGGAAGCACTGGAGCGAAGCAATCAGGGTCGTGAACCTCACACAGAAGCTCTCGGTCATTTGTAGAGGGCAATTCCTCATGACCCATTCCATTCCAAACAAATGACTCTTCATAACAATGAAACATCATACAAAGAAATTCACACAGGATGGGGCACATGCATGCATTTGCTTTGTAACGGAGTACAGATGATTCACATGTGTTTGCTATGTGCAGGTGTTTGGAAGTCTAGCCTTCATGCCATTGTGCATCACAAAGAGTTTTGTTTCAAATATGCATCAATGTACCAAGTAGGGTTAGGCAGAGTGTCTTTAATGTGTTAAATTGACAATAATGAAGTTTAAGTAAACAGGAATTTATAATTTAAAGGAAGAATTTTAGTACTTAGAAACCATATCTGCTATCTTTGTTCAAGATGCTTTGATAAAAAAGTATCTCCCTCCTAAATTTTGGCAAGTCCAGATAATTTACATGTGTTCAAACACAGGGTGCTTGCTATTTGCATTATCCCCAGGTGTTGGGCAGCAGCCAGAATTCTCATTAGGATATGGAATTAGAATTCTCAGTAAACTCTATTAAGTATTCATTTTAGTTTATGAAAACTAAATTTTAGTAATTCAATAACTATTTAATAGATTACTGCTAAGAATACCATGGACATGAGTAAATGGCCTTCTGCATTTTTAATTCCTAAGGAACTAGCAGAGTATTTACATACTTGGGTTAGTTGAGACTTTAGGGTTGTCAGGGGTGTCCTTGTGGGTTGCTAGTGGAAGTGAGCTCTACACTGAAAATCTCCACAGTAGACTAGACCTAGCCATCAAAAAGGCAAGGGTTCAAGTTCCTCTCTAATAGTTATGTGAATGAAGACAAGTTCTCTTATTACTGTTTCTCATCTCTGAAATAGGATACTTATACCTCCTGGGGCTCTCACAAGGGATTTGAATAGCATAATGCTTCTAAAGCTTTTTTTTTAAAAAAGATTTTATTTATTTTTTCTCTTTTCTTTTTTTAGAAATATATTTTATTGATTAGGCTGTTGTAGTTGTCCCATTTTCCCCCATCATTCCCCTCCACCCTGCACACCCCTTCCCACCCACATCCTCCCCCCTTTAGTTCATGTCCATGTGTCAGAAGTTCTTTAGCTTTTACATTTCCCACACTATTCTTGCCCTCCCCCTATTTTCTACCCACCGTCTATGCTATTTGTTCTCTATACCTTCCCCCCGCTTCCTCCCACTCCCCTGTTGCTAACCCTCCATATGATCTCCATTGCTGTGTTTCTGTTCCTGTTCTAGGTGTTTGCTTAGTTTGCTTTTGTTTCAGGTGTAGTTGTTAATATCTGTGAGTTTGCTGTCTTTTTACTGTCATATTTTTTATCTTCTTTTTCTTAGATAAGTCCCTTTAACATTTCATATAATAAGGGCTTGGTGATGATGAACTCCTTGAACTTGACCTTATCTGAGAAGCACTTTATCTTCCCTTCCATTCTAAATGACAGCTTCACTGGAAGAGCAATCTTGGCTGTAGGTCCTTGCCTTTCAAGACTTCAAATACTTCTTTCCACCCGCTTCTTGCCTGTAAGGTCTCTTTGGAGAAATCAGCTGACAGTCTGATGGGAACTCCTTTGTAGGTGACTGTGCCCTTATCCCTTGTTGCTTCTAGAATTATCTCCTTTATTTTAATCTTGGCTAATATGATTATGATGTGCCTTGGTGTGTTCCTCCTTGGGTCCAACTTCTTTGGGACTCTCCGAGCTTCCTGGACTTCCTAAAAGTCTATTTCCCTTGTCAGATTGGGGAAGCTCTCCTTTATTATTTGTTCAAATAAGTTTTCCAGTTGTTGCTCTTCCTCTTCCCCTTCTGGTACCCCTATAATTCAGACGTTGGGATGTTTAAAGATGTCCTGGAGCTTCCTGAGCCTCTCCTCATTTTTTTGAATTCTTGTTTCTTTGTTCTTTTCTGATTGGATGTTTGTTTCTTCCTTCTGGTCCACTCCACTGATTTGAGTCCCAGTTTTTCTCCCATCACTATTGGTTCTCCATGTGTTTTCCTTCATTTCACTTATTATAGCTTTCATTTGTTCATCTAATTTGCGACCAAAATCAACCAATTCTCTGAGCATCCTGATCACCAGGGCTTTGAACTGTGCATCTGATAGGTTAGCTATCTCTTTGTTGCTTAGATGAATTGGCTCCGGGGCTTTGATCTGTTCTCCCGTTTGAGCCTTTTTTTTTTTTTGGGGGGTGGGTGCCTGGTTGCACCTGTTATGTAGTGAGGGATGGAGCCTTAGGTGTTCCCCAGGGCAGGGCATCCCAGTTGGTGGGTAGTGAAGCACTTGCTCCATTTGCTCTCGGATTCCAGTCCCTTCCGCTGCTTTCCCTTTGTCTGGATTATCTGAGCGCGAATGTGGGACCACCTGGTCATCCAGCCACCTTGCGCAGCCTCACTGGGTCTGCACTGTTACCACCACATGCCTGGGGTCTGCTAGCCACCACCTGTACACCTGGGATCTGCCACCTGCTGTTGCATGTGCGCTAGGGTCCACCAACCTCCACTTTTTCCTGTCGGGACTCTGCCCCTCTTACTGGTCTGGATGAATGGTTGTTGGACTTCCGTACAGTTCAATTTTCTATAAGTTCTGATTGTTTTCTTGTTTCTAAATCTTTGTTGTCCTTAATTTTGGTTGTGCAAGGAGGCACAGTATGTCCACCTACACCTCCATCTTGGCCAGAAGTCCAGATTTTATTTATTAACAGAGGGAAAGGGAGGGAGAAAGAGGGAGAAACATATTAATGTGTGGTTGCTTCTCACGTGTCCCCTACTGGGGACCTGGCCTGCAACCCAGGCATGTGCCCTGACTTGGAATCGCACTGGTGACCCTTTGGTTCGAAGACCCATGCTCAATCCACTGAGCCACACCGGCCAGGGCTAAAGCTTTTAAAGTTATTCCATAAACTTCAGCTTTTGTGAATCAGTTTATCTTCCACAGATTTCAGCAGAGAACTGTGAGAATAGTGGCTGTGTATTTAATCAAGGCGGATGGGAGTGGACTGTATTTTAAAACTGGCTAGCATGCAGTAGACTGTTCTGTGTTTTTCTAGAGCTGATGCCTGTGTTAGGAGCCATTCCCATAACAGAGATGGCCAGACACAGGGCCAGGAAAAGTTACTCAGAAAAGGAGTTCAGATAAAGGAGAGGTTTGAAAGCCGAGTATCGTGGTCTTTAGAGGTAGTGAAGGGAACAGGTTTAGCAAATGAGACAGAACAAATGGTCAGCAAAATAGGAAAAATAGAAGTAGTCTGTGGCATTCTGGGAACCAAGGAAATAAAGTGCTTCAAGAGAGAAAATAATCCACTATGTCAAATACTTTATTTGTAGAGGTAGAGAAACAGTCTGCAAATTGCAAATCCTAGGAAATGGCAGCATGCAGACAACAACACAGCTCCTTTCTTGAGATGACGCTTGTTGGTTTTAAAATGTCTTAGGGTTATTTGCTACCTGTGAGATGCCTAGCAAATTTGTATGTGAAATTGGAAGTGTTAGCAGCAAGTGAGCAGTAATTTTGTTAGATCCCCAAGTGGAGAGAAAGACATGAAGGAATAGTAGATGAAGCCTGCTTTTCAAATGTGTCTGTTTCTACTACAGGAAGACCCACCTCCATGTAAGCCTGCAGAGAATGAAATGCTAGGGAAAATGAAGTTGTCATGAAAACGTGAGAAACAACGTGCCTTTTGGACCAAAATTTCACAAAATTCAAAAGGAGTAAAGATCTTTGGAACAACTTATTTTTACCTCTCTTTCTTATTTATAAATTTCTCCTACCTATTTTTTGAAACCAAGATATCATTACTCCCTTAAATGAATAGGCAAATATCTATCTTGCCGGTTTGAAATAGCTCAGTATCCTCTAATCTATTTTCCTAGAATATTTCATGAAACTTCTGTTTGTGGTGCCACAAAGCTCAAATTCCAACATTGTCTAAAGAAGTTACTCAGTTCTGAGAATAGCAGGTGGTAATTTAGGAAAAATGGAGGCTTCCTTAGAAACTAAGGAAATAAAGTGTTTCAAAAGAGGAAATTATGAAGATGTTTTTTCTTGGTAGAGAAACAGCTCTTGAATTACAAAGTCTAGAAAATGATAATATTCAGACAACAAAATGTCTTCTTTCTTGAGGTGATTCCCTGTGTTTATAAAAGTATCTTCTTGGGTTTGTTTGTGGCCTGCAATTTCTCTATCATAGTTCTCTCCTTATTTCTTTTTCCCCCCCTAGGAATGCTGTCATGTCTTACAAATTTTAAAGGAAGGGAGATTTTTAAGTAACATCTGCTGAGTTTTAAAATTGGTCATTTTAAAGCATTACTTTGGCCAAACCTTCAAGTTTGGAGACCTGAGCTAACCTTAAGGACTATCTAACTGAGATCTCTTGTTTGTTTTTACACACTCATTCATTTGTAGAACATGTTTGTATGCATCAAGCAGATATAAAGAACATGATTCCCACCATTAATGCTCTCTTGTATTCATTGTTACTTAGTCTAAATTTCTTTTATTCTCCCTAATGATCACTTTATTCTGTTCTGACACTGTATCTCAAGAATTAATAATGATTTATAATATTTTTTTTACTTCAATATCCTTTTTAAAATAATCTCTTTTAATTTTACTTTATTGCAATCTCGCTCACCTCCTCTTGACTTTGGAGAATTGGCATTTCCATGATCCTATCCTTTGGCAATTTTTTTTGAGGCATTGCTGGCAAAACACTAGTAAAATGAAATGCATCCAGTGGTGGTATTCCACATATAATCAGAACCTAGTCAACCCTCTATCTGGCTGGTAATGACAAAGGAGATGGCTGTGGGGGCTGGAGAGAGGCAAATTTGTAATATAGAAATTAACTAAGAAAGTATTTGCACTTAAGTTTTCTCTTTAGTCTATTTTTGCTGGTTCTGGTACTATTAATTAAGTTTGGTTTGGTTTTACCACTCCTTATTGCATAAACAATATATGTGATGAAATCATTTTAAAAATGCATGTTTGGCTTTGTCAGTGATGAATGGATAATAATTCAAGAAAGAGACACCTCAACAATTATCATAGATGGTAACTATTTGATAAATTGGTAAGCAAGTTTCATAATCTGCCTCATTAGGCAGGAACAAAAAATTAATCTGCAGAGATGTTTACAAGTGAAAAGAAGTCAATTGCTCATAAGATTTTTTAATTATCAGAAAAATATATTATTAAATGAGGTAGCCCCTTTCTATGTCCCTCTCTGAATTGGACAGACCATATGTATATGGAGAAAAGAACAGATGTAATTCAGGATATACTTTCAATTGTGTCTCATTCCTCCCTAAGCTGTTTGTGGTTGCCTGACCATTTTAATTCTCATTCTTCTGTGTAAATTAGAAGCTTAATAACCAGCAGAGAGTCTCAGATCTGGGATTAAGATTCATTGATCTAATTGGTAAAAGCCAGGCAGTCTTATTAGTATGTTGGAACTTAAACTAGAATAGGAGCCCTTGCCAGAAAGTTCCATTCTAACAAGCATTGTCCCTATATTCCTAATTCTTTAATGCCATGTATTGGATTTTTAAAAATAAATGATAGACTTGTTAAGTATATTTAAAGGAGGTTGTTATTATATTTGAAATAAAATATAAGTGTGAAACATAAAAATTCTCTTCTCGAGTAAAATGGATTGTTTTAAAAGCAATATAATTAGATTTAACCACTAAGTTATGATATTTCTATCTAATAAGATTTTGTTCCGTAGGTTTATTTTTAAGTCTTTCTTCCCACTCCATATTAATGCTTAGTCAACCCAGAGACCTTCTTCTGCATTCCAGAATTTTATCTGTTTTATAAAATTACTTATCTCCCTCTGTTAACTCTTCCTCCTCTTTCTCTGTGCAAACTTGTGAACCTCCCTAGTACATGAGTCATTTTCCCAGTTATTTCCCTGCCCTGCCTCACCCCCAGATTCTTATAATTTTGCTGCTCTTGCTCTCTGAGAAGTACCTGAAGGGCCAAAATTGATCAAAGTTGTCCTAGAAATTAAAGGTAACACATTTCCAAAATCTGGGAAAATCCAGAGTATGTTTGAGTAAATGGCATCAACTCCGCACTTCATCAGCTTATTCTTAAAACTCCTAGTTGTCTGGGTACTTAAAGACTAATAAGGCTCAACAGGGACTCTTGCCACTAACCTTTGAGTACTGGTACAGTAAGGATAGCACTGAATTTTTTATTAAGTCAGTGTGTGAGCTTGAACCAGCCTGAGTAAACCAGTCACTCTCAGGAGTAAGAAAAAAAATGTTACTAAATTCACAAACAGGTTTTCTTTCAAATGTATGAGTTATTGAGTAGATTTCAAAAGTCAAAAGAAGAATGTACAAAGGAACCTGAGATTTTTATAAATGATATTAAAAGGAATAGGGGCCAGGCTAGAGGAATTTTCCTTATGATGATTTCTCATATCTCCTATGCACCCCTTTACTCATTAGGTAAAATCCTTTTTCAAAAGCCAAACCTATGACTTATTAATTTACAAGGGATTTCTATAATAAATACAGGAAACACCATGATTCTTATCTCTGTCTTCATTTGGCCTTTTTAAAGAAAATAATGTATACTTACAATATAATTTGATTTTCTATGCAGTAAAAGCTACCATTTAGAAATAAAAACGTTTGTAGCTGTCAACTAGTTGTATGGGATAGATGTTTAATTGACTAACAGGATGTAAATGATTCTAGCAATGAATTTGACATAAAAATTGGAATTTTAATTTGTCAACTTAACCTTTTAAAAGAAACCAGATATCATAATATTACCAACCATAATCAGCAATGTAGTATTTAAAGTTCCCTTTGAATATGAGGCCCTGCCCTGGGGTGGGGTTATTTCCACAAGTTTTCAATACTGTGCATGGGAGCATGTACTGAATGTCAGTTATTCTCCTGAGCACAGGAAGACATTGGCCAAGGAGGCAGACAAGGCATCTGCTGGTTGAAATTAAAGGAGGGAGGTGGACAATGACAATATAAATTATCAATTCATTCATTTGGATTTGTAGGAGATGCTTCGAAGAGAGTAAAGAAAATTATAGCGTAACCTGAGTTAATCAGGGAAGTTAAAGAAATACTGTATTTTGCCATGTATAATGCGCACAAAACCATGGGTGCACATTATACATGGGAGTGCATTATACACAGCGAAATACGGTAATCTCTGGGAAGATGACATTGAATCTGAAATTTAAATAACAATTGGAAGTAGCCAGGGTAAGAGGGGGAAGATAAATTGTCAATAATACAAATTCATACATTTGGGTGCAAAGAGGTATGCTTAATAAGTCAATGAGGTGTTCAGATATTATCGATGCCAAGAAATCCAACTTCATTGTTTATAATGAGAAATGGTTTGTATTCTGGTGGACATTTTCTCATATTGTCTCAGAACTTATTTCCCGATTCTCTTCAACTGTAAATCATATAAGAATTCTCATTGGGATAAATTATGTTTGTTTTATTTCTTATTTTAGGGATTAATGAGGAGCACCGGCAATAGATGTATACGTATTTATATATGTGCCCAAATCAGTGTATCACCAGGATATCTCATTAGTTCATTCAAAACTTCCATAGTACTTATCTTCTGCCTTATGACATTGAGTAACTAACTTAACATACATTCCTCTCATTAAATTGGTCAGATATTGTGCTTCTTGTAGACATACTCTTAAAGCCACAATGATGTTTTCTCTGTTTAATGCAGTGGTTATATAAGTAACCAGACTATCTATAAACTTCTTAAAGATATCAAACTTTTTATTTTTTTTCTGTTTTGACAGTGAAGTCTAGCACCTCCCCATTAGTGAATGGAAACACATTCAGTATAAGGTTGTCAAATAAATGAATGACTAAAAGAATGATTGAAAGTTATTTTTGAAAATGGATCGGGGAAGAATGCCCTGTTGTTCCCAGATAATCAGGATTGGTTTTAACAAATCCCTTGAATTTTAGTATAATTGAATGGAACTGAAGAAGCATAAAATTATAATTCCAAAGCAACAGCATTCCTCTGAGAATGCCCTTCTGTCAGAAGCCAGATTTTGGAGTTCCTGCCAACTCCCTGATGGGGAACATTTCTGGAAGATGTTTTCATTGTCAGAATGCAGGAAAACTAAACCCTGGTTTGTATGTAGAGCAATAAAGATAAAAATATGGCATTTGGTTGTGCCCCAAGTGGCTATGATAGCACCAGTATATACATACACCAGTTTAGGAGCATTCACCGAGCTGAGGCAGGTCCTCCAGAGAATGATGATCTCTGCAAGGTCATCAAAGAGATTAAAGATAGGGCCATGTTTGATGGTGATTACAAGCAATCACAAGTATAAACGTGTTATAGTTAATGTATGAGTATGAGTAGGTTCACAGCAGTCCTGTGCAACTGAAATGACAATTCTAGTACTTTTTAAAATTCATAATCAGTCTGTTTTACTCCACTGTATTATGAATGGTCTAACTGAAAATCATGTCCAAAAAAGAAAAACTATAGTCTCCCACCTGTTATGGTTGGTTCTTCTCCAAAATGATTTACTCAGCATGGACCTTTAATCTGTATGTATTGAAAGCAGCAAAAAGCTGCAAGAAGATCAAACTGTAGAGTGATTTTGTGTTTAGCTCCTTTAGGATCAATTGAAAATTGTAATTGTGATTAATTATCCAATCATCTTTAGATTTCACTTTTTTAGGACTTGTGTTGCATTACCAAGGCCTCTAGTGGGTTTGGTATTTATTGTCCACAGCTAGTGTTTTGTAAAAGGTTACAAAATAAAGGTATTCATTTCTTAATTCCAAGTCTCCTGGGAGCTCATAATGGTGCTGATTGTTTTAAAAGTAGTGGAGTGTTTAAAAATATCTTAAGAATTAACAGGGCCTGCATTTTTTTCTTTTGAAAATGCCATTAAGAGCAATCACAGATTCCCTGAAGAGAGGATTCATAGGACCATGCACTTCAACTGTCAATTATTTCTTCATGCTGTTCTTGTAATTTTAGCCTTTAGCACAACTAACTGAATTGAGCCGGAGTTGGCATTCATTTCTCCTACTTTAGCAGAAGTTCTCTATGTAGGTATGAGTAAATAGAAAATGCAAAGGTTAAATAATTATGTATTTTTAAAAGACAGCATGTTACTAAGTTGTTAAGGAGACATAATTAAACTGACTGCTATTAGGTCTCTTCACACTCCTTCTAGATGGTTGGCGCCTGTGGGCAGTGGAATAGTACCTCGTATGAGAAAAATTCAAACGATACCAAATAATTAGAAATGGATTTTTTCATATAACATTGTTTTATTATCTCTTATAAGGTTAGTTTCCTCCACTCTGAAATCCATTATGATCATTACAAATGGAATATATTTTAAAATTTCGGAGGTATGGCAAACAGATCACTTTAGCTCTGTTGTAAAACAAACAAACAAACAAAAAAAAAACACTCTCTGAAGTTCTTCTGGCTGATCTAAGAATTAAATGGACACCAGGCAAATTAACTGAACCAGATCAGGAATTTAATTATACACATAGAGGAATCCATGTAAAGATGAGAGTTTCCAAAGATAGACAAAATGAGGCTTATGTGCTTGCCATTTTGAGCTAAGGAGAGGTGGGTAGGAGTCTGGGACTTCGAAGAGAAAGCAGGTAATTCACAGGAAGAACAAAAGAGGATTTGTTTGGTAAACAACCATTTTCTGGCCCACACAAAATAAATGGGACACTGGGAGGACTTTGATCAAAGGGGCCTTGCTGAGTTCCTTCCTGTCTATAACACATGCGTCTTATCGTGATACACCATAGCTATTTTTGGTGTGCTCCCTTCCAGGAACAGTCCTTTGTCTAAATTCTCTTTAGGCATTTAGGGGAGGGGCAAAGTTTTTATTTTAAAGGTTTTTGTCTCAAAAATAATGAGATTTAAATAATCCACGTGCCAGAAATTGGCAAATTTGGGATGGAAAACTCTTGTTTTTCTGTAGCTCTAAATGATTAGGAATCTTATCCCACTTCTGCACTTTCTCATTTTTATTTCTTACATAGAGTCTATTGTTTTATTAACAATACTAGAAAGTTGTATATCCACCAATAAAGGTGGCGTTATGTAGAAAGTAGAAATCATTGGATGAATCAGACCCTGTTTGATTGGACTGGCAACTTGAGGCACCTGTAACTATTCCCTTTACAAGTGGTCAAAGAGTGTTAAATCTAGAAAGGACCTTTGGCATAGTCTACTGGAAATTAAAGGTAATGATATCTCTCATGCAGGAATAGAACTTACGGGGGAGGAAAACTAATTTTGCTCTATACTTCTAGGTTCTTGGCTGTGACATGACTGTAATATAAAGACAGATTAACAGGAGAAAAACAAACAAGTTTAATAACTTATGTACCTCCTGTAAACATGGGAGATAGCCAGAAAAACTAACTCTGAATTGGCCCAAGCCACCACCTTAACAAACATCACCAGTTAAAAACAAAAGACTGTTTGTGTAGTGATGGGGGGTGGAGGGAGAAGGGAGCCAGCAGGGAGGCCAGTTATGGATGGCTACCAAGAACAGCACAGTAAACAATGGTAAGGTTGCCGTACAGATTTGGCATTGCCTTCTCCATTGATAAGAGTTTCTAAGAGGTTTAGAGTCATCCTTCTCTTCTTGGTACAGAGAGGGAGACACCCTCACAATTGGAGATTTCCTCTATAAATATGTCTTAATAAAAGGTAACTTTTCAGTTTTCAGAACTTTTCCTATGTCCACTTTTTCTCAAAAAATGATTAGCCTAAAATAATCTTTATGCCAGAGAGATGTGTATTGCAGTGGCAAATTGTGCTCCCCTTAATATAATTGTATGTGCAAAGCTTCAGTTCTTGCCCAGCCACTGGGAGGCATAACACTGAATGGAAACAGTTGAAGAAACTGAAGGTCAGCAGCCTAAACACCTTGTGGCCATAGCCCTCAAGTGGCCGTAACCCTCCAGACCACCACTAGAACCCAGCACCCCTTCCTCCTGCCTAGCCCAGTGTTCTTCCCCTGCGCTGAGGCTACTTCATCCTTGGAGAATATATGCCTGACTCCACAGGGAACAATAAGTGTCATCCCCATTTCATTGCAACTTTGAATCATAAATACTTGAATTTACAAGGTAGTTCTGAGCACCAATTCTAATAATCATCCAGTACAGGGGTAACTCCCTTGATGATTGGTCCCTATAAATTGCTTGAAGGCCTCAATTTAGGAGGATTTTTTAATATACTTGCTTATCGTAATTTTATTCTTCTGTAATTTTGCCACATGGTTCATGCCCTTTTATCCTGGATTTGCTGAAAAGAAACAATAGCTTAACTCTCCCTTCTATAAAACTCAGTTGAAACTATAAATATGTGCGTGTACATAACCTACTATGAAATAGCTTTCTTGACAACCAAATCTTATGACTGTCTTATATGGAGATCATCACTAATTACATTTCCAAGATTTTTTTCAACTGTATTACTATTAAGCAAAATCTCCAGTATTCCGCATTTGCAGATTTTATCTTTTAATTCGTAAGTGCAGAAATTGAAAAACGTATCTCTGTCAAATGATATTCTACTTAACAATGACCAGCTCTGATTGGTTAGTATCTTTAATTTTCTTCAGTGGCTTTTGATTATGAGGGATTTTTAAAAATAATATTTTATTAGAGTAATTGTGATTAAATAGAAACTGGGAAGTATTGAAAGATTTTATGTACACATCTATTTATATTCTTTAGTATAGTCATAGGTATATATCTATAAACAGTTATATTGTGTATATTAGGTATTAATTTCAATGATCCAAATATAATCACTTTGTCTTTTGATATATTTTAACTACCTTAATGCATATTTTTAGAAAGTTTTTAAATATAAATTTAATAAATAATTTCACTTTCCCTTTTCTCAGGAATTTTATGAAATTTAAGTCTCTTAAGATGAATTGCTTTTCAATTTGGAGGTCATTTTTATAAATTTATGAGCCATGCCTCATGTTATTTTTTTATCAAAACCTTTGATAAAATTATTGAACATAATAGGAAATATACAATGGTTGATTATTGGTATTCTAAGTAAGGCAGAGGGAAAAGAGGTAACTCCGATGCATTGTGAGAAAGAGCTTGGAAAGTTTCCTAGAAAGGGAGTAAACAGGGGTAGAAATCAAAGAGGTGGTAAGGCACAGCCGAGAAAAAGAAATAGGAAAATGGCATCTTGCCACTGCTGGTTTACCCACTGACAACGCCCGTTTGAGGTGGAAGCCACAGGCCACCAACATGCCCAGGTAGCATGAATGCATGAGTTTCATTAGCTTAATGTAGAAATCACTGTCTTCTGAGATTTGCTGCTTTCAAATGCTTTTTGGCAGTACTGAATTAAGGAAGTCATTTGAATAAGTTAACTATGCTGTGGTCTACAGAATATTTGATTTATTAGGCTTTGACAAGAGAAGATTTAATACTATAGAGGAGCAGTGAATTGTTAACTGTGTATACAAGAACAGTGTACCGTTTCTGAACTGCCTGAAGCAATACAAATGTTGCTTTGCCTGTGCTTGATACACAGACAGCAATGAAGAGTCCTTTCTCGAGGTTCAGTATAAAAACACACCCATTTTTAAATACGAAAATTGGGGAAGGACTGAAGGTTTTCATCTTTCATGTGCCTTGGGGATGTTTGGATTAAGTGTTTGCTGATTTGTATGTGAAAAAAATACCAGTTTTTACATTTCAAAGTGTTAGGAGAATTCTTGCAATGGTGGGGAAACTGATCAGGAAACTAGTTTACCCCACCATTGCAAGTTGATGGCATTGGATTTTGAGGCATTTTATTTTTGTGTATGTGAAGTAAAGGAGGTAGCTCAAAACACATCAATGGGAATGTTGTTCCAAGATTAAAGGACAGCTATGTGGAAGTTGCCAGGAGCTGAGTGGGTGAACAGATAATATGGAGCAGCTGGGCAAGACCTGGGAGAATCAAAGGAAACAGGCCCTTCTGTGCAGATAGACAAAAAGATAGACCCAGGATGGGGTCGTGTGTAGCTCTAAAAGTAATAATTTTGAAAGGTATTGGACAGAAAAAGGAAGATACCGTGGAGGTCATATTGAATTGACCAAAAAGTTCATTTGTTTTTTTCTGTGAGATGGCTCTAGTAGCGCTTAGTTGTCTTTAACTTCATTCAAAATGATTTTGTTAGATTGTATTATGACAGCTGTCATATCAGTGTGCATTTAAAAAAAAACTTATCAAAATTGCTGAATTTTTGTGTAGCCAATTTAATATTAAAGATGGAAGAAATCTGCAACATTTTGGCATAATATGCTTTATTATTTCAAGAAAGGTAAAAACACAACTGAAACACAAAAATAAATTTGTGAAGTATGTGGAGAAGGTGTTGTGACTGATCAAACATGTCAAAAGTGGTTTGCGAAGTTCCATGCTGGAGATTTTTCTCTGGACGATGCTCCACAATCCAGTTACACCAGTTGAAGTTGATAGTGATCAAATTGTAACACTGAGAACGTACAACATTATACCTTATGGGAGATAGCCAACCTACTCAAAATATGCAAATCAATAAAGTTATTGGTAAAAATGAAAAATGTCTTTTATTTTATGGAAAAACATATAGACGTTTTGGCTAATTCAATAGAATTTAAAATGTCAGCCAATAAGCAACCACAAGTAGCGTTTCCTGGTTAGAGGTGGAATTGGGGTTTTTCTGTGAAAGACTGGTGATATATAGGCCTAAAGAATTCAGTAGAAAAAGAGAGAACCAGCAACTTAAACAGGTCTATAAACTACACATTATGGAGAGGATGCATTTTTTAAAGCCATAATAACTTCACTAAGTGTCAATAGGAAGAAAAACATCTGGCTAATTTGTTTTAAAAACTTTATCTCATTTAGGGAAATCCATACTCTTAGGCAAAAGGCAGAAACAGCCAATGGGTCATTTAATTCTGACCTATCACTTTATGTGTAGTAAAAAGTAGGATGTACAAAGGTTTATCCCCCTCCCTTTTTTTCTTAATTTCAAAATCTGACAGAGGTTAATTGTCTAAGTGAGTACAACATGCAGAAGTAGGCGCCAGTTGAATCAGCTTGTACAACAAAGCTCTCAGAAGGATGGACGGACTGCCATTCCTAAGCAGTCTTTCTGTGGTACTTTCTCCAAGGTTGAGAAATCATGTCAGGAAATTTGATCAGCTAGATTCATAGTAATATGAACTACTAGACCTGAAAGAATTCATAAGAAGTAACTTTATCCAATGTTCTTAATTTCATGATTAAGGAAAGAAATACTATATGAGATCTGTCCAATATGTATGTAACATAGGTTATTTTCAAGGAGTACCAGAATCCATTTTCTTCCCACTCTTAACCCAATTTTCTTTTGTCAGGATTATTCCCTGAGAGAGAAAAAGCACCTTATTGTGAAAGTTTTATCCAAATCCAGATCTATACTCTTAAAAGATAAACTGAGACATATTAAAAATGTCAAGAGTTTGAGCAAAAATCTGTTTGAATCTAGCCACGTCAAAATAGAAGTGGTTTGGAGCACACCATAGACAGACAGCCAGGGGGAATTCTTATATATAGAAGATACAGAACCAAAGAAAGGAAATTATTTGATTGGCTGGAGCAGAAAGCCCAGTAGGCTATTCATGATTGGTTATCTTTAAGTTTAAATTTATTAATTGGAAAGAAGTAAAACAGTCATTGTTTGCTGATGACATGATATATACATAGAAAACCCTATAGACTCCACCAAAAAACTACTTAGCCTAATAAGTGAATTTGGTAAAACAGCAGGATACAAAGTCAATATTCAGAAATTGAAGGCATTTTTGTACACTAAAAATGAGACATAAGAAACAGAAATTAGGGGAAAAGTCCCATTTATAATAGCAACAAGAAAAATGAAATACCTAGGAAAAAACTTAACCAAGGAGGTGAAAGACCTGTGCTCGGAAAACTACGCAACACTGAAGAAGGAAATTAAGGAAGACACAGATAAAGGGAAGCATATACAGTGTTCGTGGATTAGAAGAATTAACAACACTAAAAAGTCCACCCTACCAAAGCAGTCTATAGATTCAACACAATCCCTATAAAAATATCAAAGACATATTTCATGGATATAAGGCAACTATTTAAAAAATGTATATGGAACCATAAACAACCCTGAATAGCTTCAACAATTTTGAGAAACAGGAACAAAGTAGGAGGGATCACAATACCTGACATCAACCCTTATTACGAGTCCACTGCAATCAAAACAGTCTGGTATGGAATAAGAACAGACACATAGATTAATAGAATAGAATAGAAAGCCCAGAAATAAACCCATGTCTCTATGGACAATTAACACTTCACAAAGGGGGCAGCAGCGTACAGTGGAGTAAAAATAGCCTCCTCAACAAATGGTATTGGGAGATCTGGAATGGTACATACAAAAAAATGAAACTCGTCCACCAACTTACATCATACACAAAAATAACTCAAGATGGAAAAAAGACTCAAATATAAGTTGTGACACCATAAAAGTCCTAGAAGAGAACACAGGCAGGAAAATTTCAGCCATCCTATGTAGCAATATTTTCACTGATACATCCTCTAGGGCAAGGCATATAAGGAAAAAATAAACAAATGGAACAACATCAAACTAAGAAACTTCTGCATGGCTAAAGAAAACATCCACAAAATGAAAAGGGAACCAACTGTATGGGAAAACATATCTGTCAATGATACCTCAGACAAGGGTTTGATCTCCAGAATATATAAAGAACTCACACAACTCCACACCAGAAGACAAACAATCCAGTTAAAAAATGGGCTGAACAGACACTTCTCCAAGGAGTACATACAAAGAGCCCATAGACATATGAAAGAATGTTCAACATTTCTAGCCAAAGGAGAAATGCAAATTAAAACCACAATGAGATACCTCTTTACAGTGCTCAGAGTAGCCATCAATAAATCAACAGAGAAGTGCTGGGGAGGCTGTGAAGAGAAGGGAACCCTAGTGCACTGTTGGAGGGGATGCAGATTGGTGCAGCCACTGTGGAAAACAGTATGGAATTTCCTCAAAAAACTAAAAATGGATCTGCCCCTTGATCCAGCAATTCCATTACTGGGACTGTACCCTAGGAATCCTGAATCACCAATTCAGAAGAACCTATGCACCCTAATGTTCATAGCAGCATTATTTACAATAGCTAAGTGCTGGAAACAGCCTAATTATCTATCAGTAAATGAGTGGATCCAAAAAACTGTGGTACTTTACACAATGGAATACTACAGAGCATAAGCAAGAAGTAACTCCCGCATTTCATGACAGCATGGATGGAACTAGAGAGCATTATGCTAAGTGAAATAAGCCAGGCCGTAAAAGACAAATACCAAATGATCTCATCTACATGTGGAACCTAATCAACAAAACAAATGAGCAAAATAGAACCAGAGACATGAAAATAAAGAACAAATTGACAGTGACCAGAGAGGAGGGGGGAGGTGGATAATAGGGGACGAAGGGGAATGGTCAAGTCAAGGAACGTATATAAAGGACTTGTGGGCATAGACAATGGGGTGGGGATTGACTGTGGGAGCAGGGGTGTGGGCTGGACAGGGGAGAGCAATGGAGGAAAAATTGGGACAGATGTAATTGAACTACAATAAAAAAGACAAAATAATAAAACACACACGTACAAAGTTTTGATTTCTTAACCTTCAGACATTTATAGGTACAAGCTTTGGTTTGCACAAGTAAGCTACCATGATATCAGAGGCTCCTGAATTAATTTAGCAATACTCATTCATTCCACAAACTGACCCTTAAAAAATTACATAAAAAGAAAAATGAATAGTACTTATACTCAGGTTGTTTCTGACCAAGAACATATGTGATAATGGGAACAACTGTAAGGAAAAGCAAGTAAATGCAAAGCTAAATACTTTGGGGACAAAAGTACTGGGAAGATCCTGAATAGGAGAAAAAATATTGTGAGCCTGAAGCAACTCAGGAAGTCTTTTGAAGGAAAGGGTATTTCTAACTTAGCTGGGCTCTTGGGGCATTACCAACGAAAGCCCTGACTTTCCATTAGAGTAGAGATCCAGAGTTGATCGAGTCTCTGTGTAAGTCCACTCTCCCACTGCCTCGTTCTTTCCCATCCAGAGTCAGATCAGCTCCCTGGAGAGCTGCCGATGGATGCCTTTGTAGCGGAGCTTTTCCTTCATGATAAATCACTACCTAGGGAGAAATGGTGCCAATCCAGGAGGAAAAGCTTCCTGCCGATAAGCTATTTCAGATCTGGCATGCTGCATGCACTTAATAAACATCAAAGAAAAATAAGTGAAGATGCCCAGGAGAAACATTTCCTCTTTGTTTCCCTGTCCTTTTGAAGAAGGGCAGTCTAGTTTTGGCCTTTCATTTTTCTAGTATCTACTGGTGTGGATTTCTCCTCTCACAGCTCATGATAATTCACAACTAAATGGAATCTATAAAATTCTTGATTGATTTTCAAAGACTGTTGCTACTTAACTGCTATTTCTTACTTATGAAGACCCAATATCGTAAGAAAATTAATCTCATTTTAAAATTTAAATCATAAGTTTTTTAAAGACACATTCATGCAATGGGGAAGTATCAGTAACAAGAAATTAACAAGAAGATCTTCAGTGCCTCCATGTACCATCCTGATCTTCATCGAAATAAGAGTTTTAGGGCTTTGTTATAACCCCCCTTCTTAGCTAATTCTCTTAATTCTGGTCAGATATAGAGCCAGTCCCTTCTCTGCCTATACTGAAAGTCAAGTTTTTCTTCTCAGATGTTAAAATAAGATAAATCCCAACTGTGGTCCTTTTTCAGGAACAAAGAATTAGTTCCTTATGTAGCCTTGAGACTCTAAGCTTTACCATATAGAAATATATGGCACTTCTGGACCCTGCAGAATCCACTCTTCAGAGTTGACCTCAGATCCAGTCCTGGTTGGTCAGAAGACTAAAAAACTTCTTAACAGTCCTCTGTGGGATGCACAGAATTCTGTGTTACCCTAAGACCTATCTTAAGACATTATTACAGGGACATATCTATGGCTCCAGACCTTAGAATCTCTGAACTTCCTACTGCCAAAAGTCCCTCACATCAATTGACCTACACTAGAGCGTATTTGCTAGTTAATTGATAAAAGCCAAAGAGGCTGGTTTAACCATTAGGTTAAGCTTGACTCCTTCACGTTGCATTGAAAACCAATTTCTGGAGCTAGCTTCTCTTGATGGACATTACTTTCTTGAACGCTAATCTATATTACTGTAGCTCCTTTCTACAGCTAAATGCAAAATTTTCTGCTGTTTAAAAGCTTAAGCGCCCTTTAGTCCTCTCACTAAATTCCAATTTCTACTTGTCAGTTTTTTTTCACAACACAAACAAGACTGGCACGTTCTGAATCCAGTGAATGATTACATTCTTCGCCTAGGTACTTTTTGGTAATTTATTCTTCAAGAGTTCCCACCTCCCTCTTCTCTTGCAACACACTCCTTCATACACAGCATAGGATGTAACCACCGAGAATACTGTCATGGTGATGCAACACTACTTTACTCATAATTTAACAATAGCAGCCCACCAGTACAAAGAGAACAAATTTATTTACTTGTAAATATATGAAACCTTGTCTAGTTCTATAGCTTTTTAATGCTCATATTGTCTCTTTTCAATTTGAACTTTTTGAGGTTAGGAATGTTCAATTCGTTTATTCAACATTGGATGAGTATCTGCTATGTTCCAGACATTATGCTAGGTGCTGGCTGTATATATAGATAAGACCTATCCATGAAGAGCTCACTATCCAATGGGTTAAATAAGATACAGATAAACAATCAAAACACCATTATTGCTGCCGTAATAGAGGAAGTACAAAATCCAGTAGTGGCCTGCATGAGAGAGTGATTGATTTTGGCAGTATTCTTTAGAGGGCCTAAAGTAATACCTTATGCTTACTAGGCTTACAAGAAATACTTATTGGTAATGATAATATGGCATAAGTAGAAATTCAGAGAAGAGAGAAGGTAGAAAATAGCCTTTCTTAGAATTGAGACAAGACATCAAGCTGTGTGATGGTAAGAATGCTGCTCAGTAATGGGTGGCTTTTATTATTAATACTGGCAATCACATATTCGAGTTATAAATTGCTACCATTTATTGAGTACACATTATGTATTGGGCTCTAGGCTGTGTACTTTGCACCTGGCTCCTGGATCTTTACACAGTCCCTAGTGATTGGGTATTTTTTCCATTTTATGGGTGAGAAGACAGAGCCTTAGTCGGAGAGTAAATAGCAAAGCCAGAATCATAACCCTCTCTGTCTTCCAAATTTCTCCACTTAAATGCTCTACTGTTATTATAAATAAGTCTAAATATTGGAGCCAAATATGTTGAAATATTTCTAAACAACTGTATATCTGAAACAATTGTACCAAAGCCTTAGGATCATTTTGACAATTGACATAGTCATGATATTCAGTATTATCAGCAGAAATAAGATGACTCTCTTAGAGGGGGAATATTTTATTTATATACTTATATATAATAATATGTAAAAATAATAAATTGTATATAATAATACATAATATATAATATAAGTAATTTTAGAATTGTTTCCCAGCAATGTAGAATGCTGAATACTTTAGTGAATTTGCATCCAGGACCCAAACTTCTCTAGGCTTTACAAATTTTATAACGGTAAAGTAATAAAGCATAAAACAAGTGTTTAAAATTAAAAACAGCGCTTGAGTTTTTAATGGAAAGTTTAAAAAATGTTTCTTGGAAGTATTTTCAGAGACATTTCATCAGTCAAGATATACACTTCATTTTAAATAAAAATCTTCATATTTCCACTTCCATTTAGTTTTGTAAATCTGTGATCAGGACTGTTGTAATAAAACTTGTCATACTTATAACTATTCACTGGGAACATAATCTTATTCTCAAAGGGTTAGGCTATAAACAAGGATTAGTGTCACCAAACACAATATGGTTTAAAATGAGTTACACATGTTTTGGACTTACAGTAAAGCATGTATTTAATAAAGAATTAAGCAAGTCTTGTATCCTGTTACTGTTTGGTTACACTGTGAAGATTTCCTCTCTTTCTACACCCCTCTATTTTTTTTCCCAATTGCACATTAATATTAGATTGTTTTTGTATGTATTGGCTTAATCAAAAAAGCATATGAACTAAAGCCAGCTGCAGGACTGCAGAGCATCTCAAAGATGCTATAAAGGGGACATAAACATGACATTAGACCTCTTATTCTCTCTCTCTTTTATTGCCTAGCTCAGTGGCCTGTTTTATAGCCATGGTGCTCTGCCTAGCAGTCAATATTCTACCTGCAAGCTAGACTGATTCTCAGGGAGGTAGAAAATCTTTGACTGTGGCGTTGTACGCAGTAGAGCTTGTCTGTTTCACTGTTTTTTTTCCCTGTCAGTCTTTCTCACATTCATTTTCCATCCTCTTTTTCCTCACCCTTCTCTGCAAGCATTCCTAAAGAAAGCATGGATGTGTTGGGGATCAAAAATTATGTGTATCAGGGATAGAATGTGAGCACATTGACTTTTTGGGGATTTGACCTAGATAACCCAATGTATAAAACAGAGGGTCAGTTTTGAAAAGTCATCCTGACAATTTGATCTTTGTTCATCTCTCTTCTCCCCTGCTTTTGAACTCTTTCTTTCTTTCCCTTTCTCTTCCATAGTTTCTTTGTCTTAGTTCCATTTCTCTCCTCTCTTTAAATATACCACAACATGGACATTTCTCCTTTTCACAAACTGATTGAATACCTGCTATGTGCCAGATACTGTATGTAACAAATACTCTGCTGTAACTACACCAATGAGCAAGGCAGGGTCAGTCAGTTCTCTGGAAGATATGGGAAAATATTTACTAAATAAGTATTCCACGAAGTATTGTCAAATTATGTTAGAGAAGAGTCTTTGACGCAGTATGTGCGTGGCATAAGGGAGCCTTATCAAGGCATAATTTAGTCTAACGATGGGTCAGAAAATGTTTCCCTTCTCAAGTTACAAGGTCTGATCTTGAATTTCTAAACAAAATTCAAACTTACAATCACTTTTCAGAATAAACTACCTTACTTTGTTTACAAAATTAGGAAGGGTCATTTACTTTTATTGCTATATTTTTCTTCTTATTACTGTCTATGTATTATTAATAGCCCCAAATCAATATATTTAATGAATACCAGCATCTACCTACAGCAAATTCTCTTGGAATTACTACATTAAACATAATTGCCTGTGAAAATCACCCAAAAAGAAAAAAAAGACCAGCTGGGAGGCCAGGCCTCCATTTTCGTTTAGGTAGCTGCCTTATTGCAAGTGAATATTTATATGGCTGATCTGCCTTATCACATCCTGAATACCTATACTGTACAATTCTCTTCTCTTTGTGCCTGCTTCGTCTAGACTGGTTTTAATTGACTCTTGAGACCAATATTCTATGACTCTTGGCAGAGTCCTACAATCATAGAGTTCAATGATATTGTCATGGAAGTTGAACAATTAAAAAGAAAAAGGCCTGATTAGTGCTATCTCTTCTTTTTTTTTCCCTCACACTGTACTGACCTGCAAGCCCCTACTTTGCCATTTCCCATTGCCTTCATTTGGAATTAATGCATATACTCAGATTCAACTGCTTCCATTTTTCCTTACAACTAGGACTTTTTAAAATGTGACTGCATTGTTCTTTCTTTTTTTTCTTACATTTGATTCACTTACACATTTCCTGTGTATAATGATAGTCAAATATGTAAGCAAACGGAAACTGGACCGGTAGGACTAGGGGGTTTGGAGGTGGGAACCGAGATCTCCGTTTCTGTCTGTCAGCAACTCAGTTTACGCTTCAATAAATCAGGAAACCATTGAGTGTTCAGCATGATGTGACTACAGAGGGCAGCCAGTCCTGCCTTTTGATTTTAAGAATTTGAAAACTGAAGCCTGGAGAGGTTGGTGGGAGTCACATAGAGAATCAGTTCATCTTTCTTGGACTTACACTCCTTCTCTGTAACCTGAGGAGAGCAGACTTGTATCAGATCATCTTTAAGGACTCCTCTAGCTCTAAAGGTTTATGATTCTGGACTCTGCAGCAGACAGCCCAGATCCTAAGGGAACAAAGTCCTGCCTAATGACATGTTCAGTCATTGGCCACATAGAAAATTATGTCTGTGTCTACTTTTTTCATTTCCTTTTCATTATTTTTATCAATTGAATTAATTGAATCTTTGGTAACTTAAAATATGTTGTAGAGTTAAAGGGGTATTTGTTGGGATGTTTGCAGTAACTTCCTTCAATTATTTTTTTTTTTTTCTATTCTGCTTCAAATTTTGGTGGAGCAACAAGTCTTAGAACTTATGAGAACTTAGGGCAGCAAGCCAGAAGAGCTTGGATGGAGACAAAAACTTTTGCTCATAGTTTAAACCACGTTAGTTTTAAGTTTTCATTAAAATTAATTCTTTCTCACTCAGACTTACATGTTAGGAAAAATTCTAATACTCTAAGTCTTTTAGAAACTTCTAATGGAATTTGCAAATGTACTTTCTTCAGCAATTAATGAAATAATAAAAATGATGATCTATTCTTTTATATTATTTTACTTTCTTCCCCTCAGCAATATAGAATGTATATATGCACATATAAATAGACTATATATAATTCATACTCTGTACATATTTATATATGAAGAGAGTATATAGACAGCTCTCTGTATAAGTATATATTCTATGTACAAAAATTAATATAGAATTTCAGATTATAATGTTTTTTCTAGTATATCATCATCTATAAAAGATTAATCTCTCTTTAGCTTTTTGAAGCTTATTTCTTCACCTTAGGTGATGTGTAGGATTATTGAACTTAGATTGCCTTTTGAAATAAACTTTACTTCAGTCATCCCTTTCCTCCCTCTGGACTTTGAAGGTAAGGCCTTGCTCTAGGGAACACCCAATGTGCTGTATACAACAGCAGCAGTTCCAGCTGAGTCAGGGGCTTACTGGGGGATAATTTGTCCTGTATAACTAAGACCGTATAATTCAATTTCTTGGGCTTGTTAGGTAATTTGTTTATTATTATCTATAAGGGGATTGTATTTATTTTTCACCTTAGAACCTGGAATGGTTTCCTTTTTAAAAAAAATTTTTTTTATGTGCACTCCTAGATTAACCATACTTCTCAAAACCTACAGTAGTCTTTCCAGGTTTTTCTTCTCTGAATTTTGTACTGTGGTGAAAAATTCTATGTCATATTATTATTTAGCTATCTTGGCACTTTTCTACGTTTAACCTCTGTAGTTTTTAGCATCTTTGTTTATTGCTGTTGTCTTTCAATTTACCAAATTTTCTGTAAACAAGACTACTTTAACATGCTAAGAGATTTAAAAAGTGCTGGTTCTTAACATTCTTTTTTTATATTTTAGAATTAGTTGATATACTATCTATCCTAATGAGGTGTAGATATAATTTAGTGATTAAGAGCTTTGGAACTAGACTAGCATTCGAATTCCAACTGAGAGACTACTAGCTGTATATCCTTTAGCAAGTTACAGTTCCTCAAAGAATCAGCTTCTTCACCTGTAAGATGGTGGTAATAATAGCTGGTAATAAGTTTGAGAAGTATTTAACTGGTGGTGTTTAGCACAGAATAAGAATTGGGTAATAATTTTGGTTGTTTTATTATTAACCCAATAAGCTAGGCCTGGTAGGAGTTATAATAAGCTATGTCAATTATTCAAGAGCTAGTTTGCAATGTCCCCTTAATAACAGTAATGGTAAGCAGAGGTATATTAATATATGTTCAGAATGGCATCCAGTATATCTTGAGCCAGTGTATATATGGAAACTGTATCTATAGTTGCTTCCACTGAGATATAAACAAGTTTTTGTACCCACAAAATTGCACTTATTTTTAGGGCACTGGTGTCAACAGCCACCTCTTCAAATAAATTATTTCTTTTGATCCATTTAGTAACTTGATCCCAGCTGCATAAAAATAGACTTGCAGCATTTCATTTTTCTACAGACTGCTGATGGCTGCATTCCATAACTTAAGAAATCTGTCAAAAGGGAGCTTCTGAAACTCAGAAGCTTTTACAGAAACTTGTTGCATTTGCTAGCATTCAAACTAGAATTATTAGCAATTCACAAAACATGGGTTTAAAAAATATAGCTTCAAAATATGGAACATGATTTTTAACTCTTCATGAGATATTGACCATTTCAACCTTTATAACAAATGTTAACATGTGATCAGTATAATCACGTAGTTTTAGGGTGACTTTAGTATTTTCTGTTCACTCAAATGGGGTTGATCACTCAAAGAATGAGAATGCACTTAGGCATGCTGTGTATTATGGGTGTTGTAGTTTAATAGTAGCCGTAGCAAACACAGTCACAGTAGTGAATGCATTGACTAATTGGCAAAACTCTCCAGCTCCTCCACTCACATCTCTAAGTTTATTTATAGAGATTGGCATTTTTGTGTGGAATTTGGGTGCTTTATTATTATTATTTAACTTTAATCAATGAACATATCAACCAAAAATAAAGAGACCAGGCAAGTAAAGATCATCCAAATGACTCCATAACCCACTTCTAACAATTATCTAATAGGCAAATACTGATTTATTAGCTCTTCCATCTTTACCCTTCAACTGGATTATTTTGAAGCAAACCCAGGACATTGCTTTACCTGAAAATACTCAATATAAGTGTTTAAAACATGTGAACTAAAAAAAAAATATGACCACAATAACTTTGATGCTATTTTGATGTTATTACTGTAGTCAAGACCTAGAAATGTCTTGAATATGGTCCTTCCAGAATGTTTTACTCCCCTAGATTCTCAAAGAACAATTCAAAATGTGTGCCTACATGTTCTCAGTGCAGAACTCTCTAGAAAATGGAGTTCAGTGACCCAGCATGGACTTGAGGATTAAGTGAAATCTCCCTCACAAATCTAGATCTTTATCACTATTACTCTTAAATCTGTCTGCAGGTGAGAGTTTAAGGTCTAGGGAAGAATTTAATTTACTTAGCTATCTAGCTGTCAGGAGTGGAAGAGGAAAACCAACAATTTCCATTCTGATCTCAGGGCCTTTATCTACCTAGATCTGAGGCAGAAAAAGACCTTTGACTCAACTCTTTAGGGTGCCTTGTGGCTCACCAGGAGCCAAGCAGAGGAGGATTTACCATAAGGAAGAGTATATACTCAGGAGCCTATCTACTACTTGAGTATACATTCATACTTATTAAGATATTAAAACTCAGTATAGTAAAGATCCAAGGGAAATTAGATTAATTGGGTCCGTTTGGTACAGTAGCTTGCAAAGTATGTTTTGAGCAACATTGTTGTTGGGAGATGCTAATAGATGTCTTCCAAATGGGAGGGTCTTGGCTTCTGAAATATGTAATTTACAGTAGGAATCACATAGAAGCAGATATGGTAGGAGATGTTTCTGAAATGTATTTAGCTGTTGGTATTTTATCTTCACTGAGCATTTGGTAAAGTAGTGTTCCTCTAACGAGTAGTCTTGGGGGAATGTTCATGTAGAAAATCAATATATGAATGGGGGGAGGGACTGAATTTTTTGTCTAGTCCATTTACTAAGTTTAAATCATTTGCATGATTGTTGCTTTATTACTGAAGTTTATGCTGTGAGTATACATTGCAAGAAATTGTATTTTTTGGAAATTTTAAAACATGTAAACTTAAAGAGATTTTTCTGACACTTGAAATGGAAAAACTTTATGCTCTAAGTCATCCTTGCCTTACTCATTTTATAAATCTGAGAAGTTACATTCTTTGTTTCTGACTCAACCTGTGGGAAAAGCGCTAGATTTTTCATATGAGTATCTAAAATAAGAGGACGTAGTGTGTCTCTTTTGGAAATTTTAACTGTTTTATTTATGTGAACATTATTACTATATAATTTGGACAGGTAACTTTCTGGAGTTGAGTATGAACTGCCAAGGACATGTCTGCTATTCTATTGCATTTCAAATGAGAAATCTCAAAATAAAAAAGGCATTAACCCCCAATCTTCCCAGTTAGTAAAATAAATAGCAAAATACTATGATCCACCCTGGCCAGGTGGCTCAGTTGGTTGAAGCATCATCCAGTACAGCAAAGGTCTGCATGTTTGATTCCTGGTCAGGGATCATATCTAGGTTGCAAGTTCGATCTTTGGTTGGGGTACTTGTGGGAGGCAACTGATCAATGTTTCTCTCTCATATCAGTGTTTCTCTCTCTCTCTCTCTCACTCTGAAAAATCAGTAAAACATATCCTCAGGTGAGGAGTAAAAAAAATGAAAAGAACAATACTATGATCCTCCTGACAGAAAAAAAATAAAAATAAATACCCACCAGAAAGAACTAGGCATGGACGAGTCAGATAACAAGTGGATCATTGTTTTCAGTGTTGGGTTATATGCTTATTAGAGATTATTATTCTTTTTTTCCTATTTTTTAAATATATTTTATTGATTATGCTATTACAGTTGTCCCATTTCTCCCCCATCATTCCCCTCCACCCTACACACCCTCTCCCACCCACATTCCCCCCTTTAGTTCATGTCCATGTGTCATAAGTTCTTTAGCGTCTACATTTCCCACACTATTCTTGCCCTCCCCCTGTCTATTTTCTACCCACCATCTATGCTACTTGTTCTCTGTACATTTTCCCCCACTCTCCTCCTCCCACACCCCTGTTGCTAACCCTCCATATGATCTCCATTTCTGTGGTTCTGTTCCTGTTCTAGCTGTTTGCTTAGTTTGCTTTTGTTTTAGGTGCGGTTCTATTCTTTTAATGTATAAAAATATTAATTTTATTTTTTAATTTTTAATTTTTTTCCATCACCATTTATCCTACCTATATCCTCTTCTACCTTCCCCACACTCCTTTCCCTCTAATTTTTTGTTTTTATTCTTTCCTTAATCAGTTTACCTTTTTTGCCCAATACCCCAACCTCCCTCCCCTCTGACAGCTGTCAGTCTTTTCTCTGTCTCTGAGTCTCTATTTTATTAGTTTATTTTGTTTATTTCATCCTACATATAAGTGAAATCATATGGTACTTGTCTTTTTTTGACCCGTTTATTTCACTTAGCATAATGTTCTCCAGGTCCCTCCATGCTGTCACAAAGGATAGGATTTCCTTTTTTTTTTTCCCTTTAACTGCCACACAGTAGTCATAGTATTTCATTGTGTAAATATACCACAGTTTTTTTTACCCACTTACAAACTGAAATGTGCTCCTTTCAGCTCTAAATGTTAATGAGTCTAGAAAGGCAACTAGAATACCAAGCAATCTTGGCTTTTCTGACCAAGGAAGAATAGGTTCAAGGGAATAGAAGAGTTATCTTAAAATACTCTAAAGGCATTTTCGGTAAGTGAAAATGGGGCTTTTTCTTTTCTTTTCTCTTCTTTCCTTTTCTCTTTTCTTTTCTTTTCTTTTTTCTTTTCTTCCCTTTTCTTCCCTTCCCTTCCCTTCCCTTCCCTTCCCTTCCCTTCCCTTCCCTTCCCTTCCCTTCTCTTTTCTCTTTTCATGGTTCCGAAAGGCAGAACTTGACCTTTGTGAGAAAGTAGAGGGAGGAAAGTGTACAGAGATAGTAATACCTTACTAGTAATGATTAGACCTTTGCGCTAATGTGAGAGATAGTGAATTATCAGTTATCTGAAGTTCCCAGCTAGAGGTTGCATATTATTCATCAGAAATAGTATCTAAGCATATCATTGGCTGGAAGTTTGAATTACATAACTTTCAACTCTTCCTTCTTTAGTTCTAAAAATATTTTATAAATTACTGTTCCAACATTGGCTATCCCAGCTACATTGAGGAACACATTTTGAGACTGATAAAATTAGGGGTCCTTCCTATAAAAGTCCAGATGCACACACACAATTTGCATACAATTTTGAAGGTTCTTAGTCCTTTGAAGCTTGTTTATAGATCCCTGTAATGTAATTAACTTTGAAACGCTTAGTAAATCATAGAATCCTCATAATTAAGGTATAGTGATTAGAGATTTTTATGTATATAGACCCTTCTACTCTGAAAATAATAAAATTAAATGATAAAGGGTTTGATTTTCTGTTAGAAAGCAATTCTCGCATGTAACGCCCATTCTCAGTAGGGGCAAATGGAAATGGAGAGCAGGGGTCTTCTCCCATTTAAAAAAAAAAAGAAATACTGAAGAATACATGCAATAAAGCCTCATTTTCCTAGTGGTTTGAACGTAAAAAAACATGTTTTCGAGTCTCAATTTTCAATTTTGCTTTTTGGATAGTTGTAATAATGAAACAAGAGCACAGAAGGTTTGTGTGGGAGTTAGACCTGAGGGAAAGATGAGGAGTGCCTTTTGTAATAAAAGCTAGTCGAAAGGCATGGGTGACTGGAGAATCTATTTTACAGCTCATTGACACTGCCCTTAATGGGTAGAGATCATTGCAGAGTTGATCCATGTGAAGTAATTATACATACATACATACGCAAACATTTGTACATATGGAAATGAAAATGATTTCCTTTCAATCGGTTTTAGGAGGAGAAATAGGGACTAATACTTCCTTACTATGACAATACATGTGTGTTTTATGCTAGTTGTTCCTGGCGTGGTCTATTGTCAATCCACACGGACTATCTTCAGTAATTTCAAAAATTTTAAACGGGTTAATTCGAAGTGTTAGCAAGAGCAGAGCAAAAGAATTAAGTAGAAAGGATTAATTAGGAACTGCGTTAGTATTTTTTGAGTTCCGGTCCATCATGGTAAGGGAGTGTTTTTAATAACCACATTCCCACTATGTCTCCCAACCATAAATGCATCTTTTTTTCTGTTCTTCCTCCTCCACCTTTCTTTCTATGCCTTATCATAAGCAATTATTTATAGTGCATTCTAGATAGTGCCTAGTGTTATAGGGAAAAAAATTTAAGGAGACACAAAGAACCACCTCACCCGAGCAGGACATGAATCCCAAAGGCCGTTACTATCTAATGGCAGACAGAGGACTCCCTGAGCAAATCAGTATTTCTTTGTTTCTCATAAACACATATGGGCTTGCCAGTAGCATCGTCTTAACAGCAGCACCAGACATTTATGAGCACCTTCTCTGTGCAAGGCCGTAGGCTGGCAAATATTTCATACTTGTGGGCAGTAGTATTGTCCATTCTCTTATTAAGAAGAATGCAGATTCCTGAGCACATCCCAGAAATGCAGCAAGTCTAGGGTGAAGTATAGTTTTAAATCATGGTTTCATGGGAAAGTGATGTAAGTGGTCAGTAGTCTGCATTTTGAAAGAAACACTCCTTATGAAATGGAAAATCAGAGCCACATGCAATGTGGGTCCTACCTTAATGTGGCTGCAGTATACCTAGAGAGACATGTCTGCATTCAGAGTTGCAAAACGATTCACAGTGGCTAAAATTTTGTCAAGTAAATGGTGCTGAAAATAAGTGAAGGAAGTAGGAGAGTGGACAAGGAAGTCTTTATAGAAGAGGTAGAAACTGAACAGAGTCTTCAATAAATGAAATATATACCTTTTATCAGGAGGTATGTATATTTTTGCCTATTAACCATGCCATTGTTCATGTTATGCCTTCCTTCTGGCCTTTTATCTACATTCTCTAATTTGCTCAGCTCATACCATGACCTCTTATCCATCGTGATTCTATGATCCTCCCTGACTTTCCTCCACTCCAGCACCCAGAGATGAAGATCGTGATTGGTCTGCGTACTTTTAGGAAACATCACAGCTTTCAGAAATGGGCAGGACAGGATGCTGGTCACCACTTTAAGTAGCAACTCCTGTGGGAGCTATGGGTCAGTGGTTGCTTTGGTATTACCCACTACAGAAATGCTGATTAGCTTCAGACAGGTGGGTGTTTGAGACCATTGGTAATGTTGTAGAGGGGACTTATCATCAGACATTATAAAAAAATGAAACCTGGCTACTTTTTTCAGATTAAAAGTATATAAGGTTGCTGTGCATCAGTTTTACTAGAATAGAGAAGACACATAACGTCATGCTATTTTAATTTATTTGAACCCATTTACTAGGAATTGTAAGATTTGTTTAACTGCTTGTGATATTTATTCAGGTAATTTTTCATAAAAAGATAGGAATGCAACTCTAATTTGAGTACTGATAAAACTCTTTTTGCTCATGATCAAATAGAGTGAACAAAATAAACTTGGAAATCAATAATTTGGATGGTATACTCAAATTGCAGAAGAGCCTAATGGAGAACACATAGAATACATGTAATGTAGAATAAATGTCTGTTTTGCATGTGGTCTGTACCCTCTTGTCTGTGGTTGCTGTGATTTACCACCTACCTTTTTCTCGGATCATTATGATCTTGCACTTCTATAATAATCAATGAAGTCTTTTCTCTTCCACTGTTTTAGATTACTTGTTTTTAGGCTTCCAAGCTGGTGGCCATGTATTCTTAGATTTTTAGTGTTAGAATTATTTTATATATGTTATGGTACTCCCCCCTCACCCCTTCCTGAAGAACATGGAAGTACTTTCCCCAGAGTTAAAGTTTTGTGAATGAAATCATGTAAGATGATAAACATGAGTCTACTTTCCTGTGGATAGTTACCTAGCTCCACAAGCCCAGAGTACACCCAGATACATCAGAGGTGGTCTTTATGTTCCTTCTCTACAACTCTTAACTAGGAACATACATTCAGTTTCCTTGGCTGACAGTTTGGCTTAAAACTCTTTATTATTTTTCACACACTGTAGAAATAGCCACAGGCAACATCTGAGGGCAGGGGAATAACCAGAAATTACCTTGAAGAAATACAGATTACTCCTAAATCCTCACTTTTTCACAGGTTCTTTGTGGAACCTTCACTGATGTTCAGTGCTAATATCTGCTTTTCTATTAATCTGTTTCCAATTATTGGTCTTTCCTCTAGTTACAAAACCATTAAAGGATAAGCCTCCTTTTCTTCTCTATGAAAACCCTTCATGTATTTGAGGATGTCTATAATATTTCCGTAGTGTCTGCCACTCCTGACTGAATATGGCCCTTCGGAGCAGAAGGTCACTCTCATGTTTGTGAATGTATCTTTTAAATCCGAGCACCCTGTATGTTAAACCATACCTGATATGTGTCTTAGATAAAATTCAGAAAAATGAACTGCATATTAGAATTCAATTCATATAAATATATGTGCATATTTTAACAGTTGCATCAAACGTTGTCTATTGTTACATTTTTCTTTTCAGTGAAAATCTCCTGGTTCTGTTTTGCACTGAGGGCAATAGAAGCAGGTCTCACACCCTGTGCTTATGTTATTGATCTTTTCAAACCTACATGTAGCATTTTATATTTATGCTTGTTAATTTTTCCTGCTCTAAAGCATAGAGTCTGATGAAGAGGATGCCCTGGCAGTTGAAAATGTGTTTTATGAACTGTAAAAATAATTTAAAATATTTTTACTCCTCTGGGGCCTCTGGGGTTTTCCTAGGTAATTTTTATTTTCATTTGCATGAACAACATGCATATGAAGAAAAAAAAAAAACAAGTCCAACTTTAAATTTTTATCTGGGCCTTTGAGGAAGGACTGCAGAAAGCAATGACAAAGACATCCTTTGGTAGGCAATACTATTATTGATCTTATGCCACAGTGGTTTTCTAGCTGCCCAAGTCAACAACTTGTTGCTAATATGCATTTAATCATGGTGTGGTACCCAAGAGTTAAGGCAATTGAAACTCTTTAGACAGGTAATTGCATGTGTACATCAAAGTTAATAGTGGCCTTGCAGAATGACAGAATATTAAATGCAAGGGAATTGTTTAGATCAATATTTGTTCCTTAAAAACTTCACAAACGGCCCTTGCCAAATAGGTGGTAAGCACCTGGTCAATAAGCACGTCTGAGCTGTGCACACTGCTGCTTTGAAACGAAGTATGGAACTTACTCAAAAGCATTTTCTTCTTGTTTCAGGGCCTTGGGTAGTCTTAGTTTCCAATTATTATCTTTAATGGGACCCCTGTATTAAAGCAATTAACTTTGTTAAATGCATGTGGTTCTAGGAACCCAGAGCATATCCTGACTCTTGAAAATCTCAGCTCTGGGGCAGTGTTATCTACTTTTTGTTTGTTTGTTTGTTTGTTTGTTTGTTTTATTGGTATTTTTTTAATTGTTGATATTGTACAGTTTTCTGTCTTTTACCCACCCCCAGCCCACCGCCCCAGCCCTCCCCACCTTCCTCCCATTTCCACCCCCATAGTTTTTGTCCATGAGTCCTTTATACTTGTTGCTCTAAACCGTTCCCCTTTTCCCCTGAAATTCCCTCCCCTCTCCCCTCTGGTCACTGTCAGACTGTTTTCAAATTCAGTATCTTTGTTTATATTATGCTTGTTTGTTTGTTTTGTTGATTAGGTTCCTGTTAAAGGTGAGATCATATGGTATTTGTCTTTCACTGCCTGGCTTATTTCGCTTAGCAAGATGCTCTCCAATTCCATCCATGCTGTCGCAAAGGGTAGGAGCTCCTACTTTCTTTAAGGATAAATGTCTCCCCTGAGCCCAGAGTGGCTGACCTACTCACTTGAGTAATCAGCCTTCAAAAGATCAAGGAGGACATACAGAGGATCCAGAGACACATGAAAAGATGCTTGATATCTTTAGCTATCAGAGAGATGCAAATTAAAACTACAATGAGATACCACTTGACACCAGTCAGAATGGCCTTCATAAACAAAGCAACAAAGAGCAAGTGTCGGAGAGGTTGCGGAGAATAGGGGACCCTAGTGCACTGTTGGTGGGAGTGCAGATTGGTACAATCACTATGGAAAACAGTATGGAATTTTCTAAGAAAACTAAAAATGGACATACCTTTTGACCCAGCAATTCCACTGCTTGGATTATATCCTAAGAACCCTGAAACACCAATCCAAAAGAACCTATGCACCCCTATGTTCATAGCAGCACAATTTACAATAGCCAAGTGCTGGAAGCAACCTAGGTCCCCATCAGTTAATGAATGGATCAAAAAACCGTGATACATTTACACAATGGAATTCTATGCAGCAGAAAGAAAGAAGGAGCTCCTACCCTTTGCGACAGCATGGATGGAACTGGAGAGCATCATGCTAAGCGAAATAAGCCAGGCAGTGAAAGACAAATACCATATGATGTCACCTTTAACAGGAACCTAATCAACAAAACAAACAAGTAAGCATAATATAAACAAAGACACTGAATTTAAGAACAGTCTGACAGTGACCAGAGAGGGAGGGGAGGGAATTTCAGGGGAAAAGGGGAACGGTTTAGAGCAACAAGTATAAAGGACTCATGGACAAAAACTATGGGGGATGGAAATGGGAGGAAGGTGGGGAGGGCTGGGGTGGTGGGCTGGGATGGGGGTAAAAGACAGAAAACTGTACAATATCAACAATTAAAAAATACTGATAAAAAAGACAGTTATTTTTAAAAAAATAGTTATATATTAAGTATGTATTTAGCTTCCAAAGACTGATAACATGACTGGCATTGGGTTAAGCAGAAGATAGTTTTATTTTTAAATTTAACCAGAAGTCCTGAGGTAGATGATACAGGGCTAGTGTGACCACACAAGAGAACATTAGGTATTTAGGGTCCTTCTGTCTTCTTGCTTCACCATCCATAGAGTGTGTTGGAACGTGTGGTCTCACAATATATATCTCCCATTGGCATTGACTGCATTTTGGGCAGAAAGAATAAGGTTTGCAGCAAAAAGGCAGAAGGAGCATGCTGTCCAAATCTGCCTTTTTAAAAAAGAAACCTTTTCCAGTGACTTCCATTTACATTTCTTTAAGATTAACTGGGTCACAAGGGCACTCTGACTTTAAAGAAGTTTGAAAAAGCCACCCTAAGCACTTTATTCAACACTCCTCAATAATAATAATTAATAATAGTTATAATAATAATAGTTTTGACTTATTGAGGAAAAGGCGCAATAGTTATTGAATACAAAACTAGAAATATCTGTCACAACTGCCTTTCTAGATTGATAGCTTGACCTATTAACCAAGGACTGAGGTGACAACTCCCCAAAAATTCAACGGAGCAGTCAAGGATTTTTAAAAATTATATGTTATTAATTATGCTATTACAGCTGTCCCAATTTTTTCTGCTTTGCTCCTCTCCACCCGGCACCACCCCCTATCCTGCAGGCAATCCCCACACCATTTTTCTGTGGGTCATGCATATAAGTTCTCTGGCTACTCCATTTCCTATACCGTACTTGACACACCATGGCTATATTGTAATTACTTGTTTGTACATCTTAATCCCCCCTCACCCATTCCCTCACACTCACCTCCCATCTGGCAACCATCAAAACACTCTTTGTATCCATGCTTCTATCTCTGTTCTTGTTTGCTTAGTTTGTTTTTTAGATTCAATTGTTGATAGATATGTATTTTTGCCATTTTATTGTTCATAGTTTTGATCTTATTTTTTTAAATAAGTGCCTTTAACATTTCATATAATATAGTTTGGTGAGGATGACCTCCTTTAGTTTTTTTCTTGTCTGGGAAGTTCTTTATCTACCTTTCAATTATAAATGATATCTTTGCTGGGTAAAGCAATCTTGGCTATATGTTCCCACTTTTCATGACTTGGAATATTTCTTGCCAATCCCTTCTAGCCTGCAAAGTTTTTTTTTTTTTTTTTTTTTTTTTAGAAATCAGCTGACATTCTTATGGGAACCACCCCCTGTAGGTAATTAACTTCTTTTCTCTTGTTGCTTTTAAGATTCTCTCTTTATCTTTAACCTTTGGTATTTTAATTATGATGAGTCTTGGAGTAGGCCTCTTTGCATTCATCTTGTTTGGGACCCTCTGTGCTTCCTGGACTTGCATATCTATTTCCTTCACCAAATTGGGATGTTTTCTTTCATTATTTTTTCAAATAGATTTCTAGTTTCTAGCTCTTTCTCTTCTCTTTCTGGCACCCCTATTATGAGAATGTTGGAGTGCTTAAAGTTGTCCCAGAGACAACTTACACTGTCCTTGCATTTTTTTTGGATTCTTTTTTCTTCTTGTTGTTCTGATTGGTTGTTTTTTTGCTACCTTATCTTCCAAATCATTAATGCTCACCATCATCCACTGTACTGTTGTTTCTCAAAAACTGTTCTTTATTTCAATTGGTGTATCCTTCATTTCTGACTGTATCTTTTTTTATGCTGTTGAGGTCCTCACTAAGTTCTTTGAGCATCCTTATAATCAGTGTTTTGAACTGTTCATATGATAGATTGCTTATCTCCATTTTGTTTAGTTCTTTTTCTACAGTTTTGGTCTGTTCTTTTGTTTGTGCCATATTTCTTTGTCTCCTCAATTTGGCAGCCTCCTTATGTTTATTTCTATGTGTTAGGTAGAGCTGCTATGATTCCTTGTCTTGGCAGCATGGTCTAATGTAGCAGGTATCCTATAGGGTCCAGTGGCACAGCCTCCCCTATCACCCAACTTGGGTACTCAAGGTGTGTTGTTTGTGTGGGCTGAGTACACCCTCCTCTTGTAGTACAGCCTTGGTTGTTGTTGGCAGATCAATGGGAGGGATTTACGCAGGCCAATCAGCTGCAAGGATTGGCTGTGACCACTTAGCACCAACCTCCACCCTCTACGGAGGACCAGCTGTGCAGGGAAAGGGTGAGGGTGCTTCATTGTGGTCTGTAGCTGTCCGCTGGTGGGTATGCAGGCTCTGGAGTTTCCTTGGTGGTGCAGGCCATGCTCACCCCCCACCTGTGTTCTTCCCAGGGACACCCTTCAGGACCTAAAAAGCAACCTGAGATGGCTGCTACTTGTGCTGGGTTTGGACATTCCTTGGTGAATCAAGCTGTGAATCTAAGCTGGTTACTGGTAGTGGCCTGCATGGGGCCACTTAGTAAGAGGCATTGGGTCCAGGATTTTACTGAGGCTAACTGTTGCTTGTTTGATAGGATTTAAGAAATTATGAAACATGAACCAAGACTAGCCATTCATATGGGTAAGTCTCTGTTAACAGTTTGGGTGGGCCTGTCAGTTGGGTGGGACAGAGTCTCAGGGGATCTCCAGTGTTAGGGGAGCAAACAGCGTTAGCCAGGTTGATGGAATCTCAGATATAGCACCCGCCTGCCGGCTCTGTGACTCTTTGTGGGTAGGGCTCAGAAAAGGGGCAATGGCCTGAGCCCTCCTTTCTGTGTGGGAGAAAGCTGCCCCCACCCACCTTGAGTCCAAACACTCCAGTCCCTCCCTTTATGCTACTGGTGCCTTTCAAGCTTCTATCCCAGTACTGTAGCTCAAAGGCAGTGAGTCTGAGTAAGTCCATGCATGGGTTCTTTAAGGGGAACTGCTTGGGATTCTAACAGTATCTTCCATGGACTGAGTCCCTACCAGTTATTGCAGCCAGAAGTAGTCATGGGGACTTATCTTCCCAGTACTGGAACCCTGGCCTGGGGGGCCTTGTGTGGAGCTGGGCCTCTTAATTCCCAAGATAGCCATCCCTAATTTATCCAACACATGTGAATGTAGGACCAGCCCATTCTACATCTCCATGACTCACTCCTACCAGTCTGGATGTGTGTAGTTTCTTTAATTCTGTTGTTGTCAGACTTCGATTCAAGTGCCTTTCACTCAATTTCTAACACCTCTGAGTAATGGTTCTTCTATATTTTAGCTGTAATTTTGATGTGGTTGTGCAAGGAGACAAGCTATTTTCACCTGTGCCACCACCTTGACCAGAAGCCTTAGTCACTGATTTTTTAAATGCATCTTGTTATTCCTATATAGATACCCCTTAGTAAGTCATTGGAAACTATTGAATTCTTTAGTACCAGCTCTGAGTCTTCTTACAAATCATATTTTTATACTATTTTATATGGGAAATCACAACATGGTTTCTATTCTTTGACCTGTCAGCAATCCAACTCTTAATTTTTTTAATCCCCAGTCTTGGAAACCCATTGAATTCAAACTACATTTGCTCAACTAACCTTTTTCTATGATTTTTTTATTGGATTGAGGAATTTACATTGGGTGAAAATAATATCAACTATTGCTTCAAAGCTGGCTTATTTCAGCCATACTGAACAACTTCAAACCTCTTCTAAGATTATTTGGTTTTAATGGTCAAATTTTATTCTACTGGGTTGAGGATCTGTATTCTTCTAATTTTGTTTCTGTGTATATCTCATTCTCTTGAATTTTCATAAATAATTCCCTAGTTTGTGCAATAGATTATCCCACCATGTTTAGAGACTATTGCTCCAGTTACATATGCAACTAGAAATATCTGCCACGTTAATGTACTGGTTTCCTTGCTCTCAATGTCTCTATAGGATATTGAGTTAAAATGCCTTAAGATCATCACTATTTTGACAAACTAGAAAAAAGTACAATTAACGTAAAAGATAGAGTTTTATCCACTAATCAACCACAGCATCTCAGTTATCAGTTAACAGTGTGAAGGGCTGGCCTCTAGACAGATGAAACCAGACAACTGAGGAATAAGTTGGAATGAATTATTAGATCCGGTCACAACCTTATTATTTAGCAAAGGGGAGTTTTTGTTCTTAATTATATGACATAGGAAATATGCAACTTCCTTAAACATGAGTCACATAATAAAAAAGCCTAAAAATGTGGGCTGTGAACAGAGGCTCATGATTTTCCCCACCCACATTTTATACATGCAAAAATTATTTGCCTGTATTGTTTAAGAGTATGAATTTCTTTTTCTTGAATATAAATATACTTTCAATTGGTTAGGATTTTCACACAGATATTCCAGAACAGTTTTATGCTACAGATTTTTTCAAATCTGAATGTAATACTGTCTGATGGCATTGGTTAATATTGTTGTGAACCTAAAAAACAAGGCAAATATTTGCTGAAATTTATATAGTTTTCAATTTTCTAATGCTAACAAATACAAGTTGCTCCAAAATAAAAATCACTTGTATTTTTCCTAAAGGAAAAAGGAAAAAAGGCTCCCATAAGCAGTGCAGATTTTAACTTGTTGAGCTAATTTTTTTGCTTGTGTGGCCATTCTGTTTTGTCCCCCCCACACCCCAACACCCTTTATGCTGTGTAAAGGCTTGCTCAAAGTACAGCACAAAGGAGAGGTGCTTTTTTTCTTCTTAATTTTAATCTCTTCCACTGGTTGGCTGAGAGGGTATGTGTTTGGGGGTCTCATGCAGTTTCTCTAGAGACTCTATGTAAATTGAAGAAAATCAGTATTACTTAAAGAAATAACAAAAACTTGATTTAACAGTACAAAAATGGGTACTGTCTAATCCCTCAAGTAGGAAATTGCTTTTCTTCATGATCCACTGCTTTCACACTGTTTTTGGCTGCTGGTGATGAAGGAGGAAAGGCCCACCTTTGCTCTTCTTCTGCCATGTCTGTTTTCTTCCCTCTGTAAAATTTGGCAATAAATAATAGTCGAAGTGAGCAAATTTAAATGATAATAATAAAATGCATGACCGATATGATCTTCAAGTCTCAATCGGACAACTCTGATTATATGGAAGCAGGAGATAATTTACATGGGGACCTGAAATGAGAAATAAAAAATTTGGCATAGTGTAGCAACAAGACTGTGACTTATTTGTCATTCTTTGATATGCTTCTGTAAATGTGAGATGGAATGGGGCAGCACATTCTCCAAAATTGGTGATTTTTTTGAGGTAGGTTTTTCTGTGAGAAGTTTTAAATTTTTTCTTTGACAAATGACAGATCAAAATATTCTCAATATGAAAGGATACTAATTATGTTTACAGTTAATCCTCTCTTAGTCATTAAAGTTCCATTTTTCACCACAATTTAAGCTGGTGTTTGCTGTGCTATGAAGTAGCATTATTTTAAAGCAAACCACAGTGCACTGGACCAAAACAGTTCCATTCTAAATATTTGGCTCCTGAATTTTATTAATGAGTAAAATTTTACATTGCACATAAAATTAAAAGCTTTCTTTGTCCTTAAAAATTAGAGAAGCAAATCTAGTTTACATTATTTAAAGGTAATGGTCAGTGAGACATTTGTTTCTTCTTTCCATTTGTATATAAAATATTAAGCCTAGAAATGTTTCTTGTATCTCTTTGATTATGTACCTAGAGCAATCTAAGGGTAAACCTATTCATTGGAAAATAACATATGAGTCAATCATCAGGTATGCATTTAAAAAATCCTCAGACATGCTTTGTTTCAATATGTATCATGTGTTAAATATTGAGGACCACACCATATGCCTAATGACAGCTTGATTAGGAAGATATTAGTAGAGTAATTCTACTTGCTGTGGGGTTTATTTTATTTAGAATACAATCAGATAAGTTTATTAGTTTGCAGATATAATGTTTTCTACTGTACCTCAATACAACCATGAACGATTCCACAGAGGTCTACAGATCTACTAAGACCTGTCAAGATAAGCACACAGTTCTCTGGGGGAATCATCTCAGCGATAGAACAGAGAAAATCTGGGGAAAGTAATTCTTTCTTGAAAGAAAAGGAAGGTAAAAACAAAACAAACAAAAAAAACCCCACTGATTAATGATTTTTCAAAATGCCTCAGAGGTGAAATATTTCTTATACAAGTATCGAAAAATATAATCTATTTTTAAGAATAAATGTTTTTTAACATAAGTATTCATTTTGATATATTCTAAGTGATTTGAACTATGTAAAATGATCATGCAATTTGAATTGAGCCACTGAAAGTTCTTCCGACACCTAGAGCTTTATCTTCCTGTATCCATCCTAGAACAAATATATTAGATTATAAGTTTTGCTATAGAGATATTATTTGAATGGTTATACTTAAAATGGTGCCAGTATTTCCATTATAAAACCCTATTTTCAAGGATTTATAAGTTTGCTCTAAATGTTTCCTCTGCAGTTCAACTGGGCAGCAAGCATCTTTGATATTTTTTTCTTTTACACAGTAAGAGAAAGAAAGACATCTGTTTATAACCTAAGTAGAAAAAATATGACAATGAATTCCATTATGCTTCATAACCAATATTTTTTAGCATTCAAATTAATGTTCAGCTGAAATTTATTATGTTTTAGGCACTGAAAGAACTGAGCAAATACCTTCAAGAATAAGTTGAAGAAGATTTTCAACTTATTGAAAATAAGTTTGTTGGTTTTGGTTGGTTATTTGAAATTCCTAAACATGGACATATACTTAACTAGTCGCTTTGATATTTTATTCAGCACAATAGTAATGTGAATGTGTTATTACATATCTTGGGTATTTGTAAAAGATATTTGTGAATAGTCTCTTCTTGAGAAAGCAGCAATTAATTGACAACTCAGAACATTTTCCAACACAGATACGTGGTAAAATTGGGTAGAATAATGAGTGGGAAATTAAGAGGAGCGAAGGAGAACAGATAGTTTTTATAGAGGGAATGATATGAACAATGACAAAGAAGTAAAGGCGTGTATAATATCTAAGAAAGAGAGAAGTTCATGTGGATGGAGGCTAGGAAGTTTGGGGGGAAAGTGGAAGAAGTCGAGATGAAGAGAGATAAAACAAGAAGGGCAGCACAGAAGCCAGTGTTGAAGGAATTAATATGCTGTGCTAAAGAACTTTTACTTTAGGTGAAAATCAGATCTTTGTAGTGGGATAGTCATAGTAACTTAACTCTAGGTCTAACATCAAACTATAATTCTGACAAAAATGTGTAATTTAATATATTTGTCCTGAATCGGATGGGGATTACATTATAGACCCTAGATAAGCCTATTTAGAGATTTGATTCAGGTTACATGATGAAATCCCTTTCAACACATTCAAATGACACTATGTGCTCTAGAACATATATTAATAAAGAATGTTCAAATTGATTTATGTTCTAAGTATTTAGGCATTCAAGAAATAGAACTCATATGCATGATTTCTGATACCTAATTTAAATATCTGTATTTACTAGGGAATGTAAAAATTATGTCGTGTTGTTTTTTTTTTTTAATCACCCTGAACTTGGCTTGTGGCTGTCCTTCCATTCTCAACATTTCTTTTTTTTTTTTTTTCTGTAGTGATGGGCATGTATAATAGAATATGCTGGCACACACAGGTTGTATACAGGTGCATACATCTTCAGTTGTCAGTTTATGGCACTGAACCTTCCTGTAGTTGATGCTGATCAGACTGGAGGCCTGATATAGCAAGACCTGAAAGAGTTTTCTTTTTAAATTTTGTGGTGTTGTGTTTTATTTGTTTATGATGACTATTTGGATGGCCTGTATTAGGTTTTATATGAAAACAAGCATTTTCACTGATTCTGATTTATTTTCTCTATACCTTAAAAAATCACAAGGAAAGAAATAATTCATTCTAAAAAATAAGTAAATAAGCACGTGTGCGCGCGCGCGCGCGCGTGTGTGTGTTGTCTGCCCAGAAGGTATCCAGCCTCATAATGTGAAAAGTAGAGACATTTACTGAAGAAGATATAAGCTACAAGAAACATTGTGCATAGAACAATGGTGCCTCAGTCCCCTTCAAAGTAGGCACCTTGGGACCTCACACAGTTCTTCCAGTTGCCATCAGCTGCCCCATTGTATTTTCCTGAATCATTAATGATCTAAAATCTCTTCCTTTTCAAAGGTGATCTTAGTTTGGGAAAAAGCCAGAAGTCACAGGGTGCCAAATCTAGGCTGTAGTCGCATTGAGTCACCTGGGTGATTTAATGTTTCTCAAAAAAAATTCTGCATGAGATGTGATGCATGAGTGGGTGTGTTGTGGTTATGAAGCTTCCAATCACCAGTTGCCCATAGCTGTAGCCTTCTGATCATGTGAATAGTTTCCACAGAGGAATATTCAAGCTTAATGCAAAATTTCATGCAGATTTATTGCTGTACTTGTTCAGTCATTTTGAATGCGATGGCCACACAGTACACATGCTCACTCAAGAGTGTCTACAGCCCCCACTGACTACTACAGTGAAGTCATCATTGTTCATGCAGATGCATTCCAGTCCACTCTCCTTGGCTATCTGGTTACATCCATATTGTGCAAACTGTTCTTGTTATAGTAACAGTGGTTGGACTTTTTCTGGTCAGACTATGTATATGTATACAACATACATATATATTTATACATATATGCATGTATGTATGTGTGTACATACATACACTATGTACCAAACACTATGCTAAATGTTTTATATGTATCAATTCATTTAATCCTCAAGAACCCCACATCAACTCCTTTTACAGATAGGAAAACTGAGTTTAAATAATCTGCCCAAGACTACATGGCTACCAGGTTTGTAGAGTCAGACTAGAATACTAGTGTAGTGCCCCTAGCCACTGGCCAGGCTAACCAAAGGAGAATTCAAATGCAAAATGTGGGAAGGAAAAGAAAATAGCTTTTTTCTGAGTAAAGGGAATTTATAGTTGCATGGTGTGAGATAAGGACATGTAAGCTGATATGGTATACTGTTGAAGCATTTAAAACATTTTTAAGGAAGAGATCTGGGAACAGCACCGTTGTCTATGCTAAGCACACTGCTAAGGAGGTGTGAGCACTGGTGAGGAGCTTAATTAGAAAGCTCTCCCTGTATTGGTAATAAAACCTGCGTCAAAGACTTTGACATTCAGGAACAGCAGTGGCTCTAAAACTCTGGTTTCCCTGGGCAAGCAGTATGAGCATCACCTAGGAACTTGTTAGAAATGCAAATTATCAGGCCTTTGTACAGATCTAGGGAATCAAAAGCAAAGCAATCTCTGGTTTAACAAGCCCTTCTAGTGATTCTCAGGCACACTAAAGTTTGAGCACCACAGATTTAGAGAAGTTGAAATGGAACTAAATAATTATTGGGGAGATGGCCAAACTTGACTATAGACTGAGGAGTGTTTAGAATATGGCTAAATTAAAAAGCACAGTACAGCTCAGTATCATCATGCCTTTAGCACCCACCTAATAAAATACATGCATATGAATAAATGACAATCACTTATATTTAGTTCTTAACATATTTTAGAAACTCTGTCAATTTTATTACGTGTAGTGCTATAATCATATTACAGATGAGGAAATTGGGGCAAGGGGCTATTTAACCCAATGTCTCATGAATGATGACAGTCACCTCAGATTCAAACCCACTGTCTGGCATTGGTCCCACGTTCTCCCACTACATTGCGAGCACATTCAAATCAAAAGAGCAGAACTTATACAAGAGTTTGTCAGCAGCACAGTTTTGGTTTAAATAATTAAACAAGCAATATAAGATGACAGTGATTGAAAGATGGCTTATGGTTGGTTGGTGACCAAACAGTGACCACAACACTTAAAGATGTAGTTACAGAGACATCTCCATGACACTTCTTTGGTGCTTAGACAGGTAGGACATCATAAATGAACACTTTCTATAAAAACAACATGAGAAAAGATAGAGACCATGAAATACTGCAGTCCTCAACACAGCTAACCTTAACTCAATAAATCTGTTCATGTTTCACAAGGCCAACTGTACACCCAGGCTTTAATTTCACTTGAGCAAGTTGGGTATCGCATTGGCTCATGTTGGGCTCTTGCTACTCCCTCTCATTGTTGTATCAGTTCCAGGTAATAGCCAAACTGACTGAATTCACCAAACTAGACCTGTGGCTGGATCATGGGTGGCAGGAGATGAAAGTGCACTCCAAATGAGTAAACACCTCATAAATAAATCTGACTTTTTGGCAACATTATTACTTCTGTGGGCCTTAAGTTTATCATCTGAATAATAAAGAGATTGCACTATAGTGTCTCCAGGGATGCTTTTAGCATTGGCTTTTTTTTCTTTATCTTTTCCGTGTGTTTTACTCAATACTCTGGCTCTTCTAGTCTGATCTTTTCTCAGGCTACCCTCAGGGACCTGCCAGGAACCTGGAAAGGTAACAGGATCAGAGGGTTGTCTTTACAACTTCATGGCTGACACCCTCTTCTGAGTCTCTTGCTCTTTCCTTTCTTTCAGTCCCAGCTCAGAACACAGGTGGATGAATATGTGGGGTCTGCTTGCCTTTCTCTTTGTGCTGACACTAGTAGAATTGAGAAATGCAAGACTGACACTCTCCTCATTTTTAATTTTTAAAAAATTGGTGCTGCTCGTGGGCTTTAATATACTTCCCCTCTGCTGCTTTTAGTGTCTACTTTTTATTTAAAAAAAGCTTAATACTGAGCTGTAAGAATGTCCAATTATGTTTAAGAAAAACATGAAAAGGTTGAAAGTGTCTGCCTGACAACCATCCAGTTTCTTGAGACAGAAGGGATGATTTTTGGAGTATGAAAAACTAATTTGAAATGGCCTGTCCTTTTCCATTTCTCCCCACACTCCCCCTTCCATTCCTTCTCCTCTCTCATTCCATTTCTTTGTTTGATCCCTCTGCCTTCAGATCTATCTCCCATTTCTTAACACTGTTGTCTGACTCAGGCTACCTGCCTTCTTATTCATCATAAATCAACTGTGAATGGACCTGGGGCAGTTTATGATGCACAGCTGTCTGGTTCTTCCGGTAGATCTCAGCAGCCACAGTTGTTAGAGGCAGATAAGGGTTAACCCCTATTTCAAGAATTTCTACAAGTACAGGTCATAGTGAATGTAAGGTGCAGACCAACTTCTGCTACAAAATCAGACATTTAATTAAGTAGGCGCAAAATCTGATAGCCTGCTCTGGAAGCGTGATGAAGTTCCAGCTTTTGGTTCTTTTGGGTGCTTGAAAAATTATTTTCAGAAAAGGTTTTCATGAGGCAAAGATGGCAGCATTTCAGTGGTGATATCCGGCTCATCATCTGTCAGAAGTAGGTGACTAGGATCTGTGAGGGGTCACTAATAGCACCCATTTCGCATGGTCTTGTGATAATTAAATGAGCTAATACATTTAAATCTGTCAGAGCTGTGCCCGTTACAAATGTGTTAGTCTGTATTATTACTATTATTATGGCACCATTCCTAACAGTAAAGGGTGAAATGCCTCTTATATTCACATACCTTATTTAAGTAGAAGCAAAGCTTGTCTATAAGGTATTTTGGCCTATCTGTATATTTTTGAATATATTTTGAATATTAATGGTTTCACCAAAGATAACCCGTTTCTAACTTCCATTACACCAATTGACAAGCCATTTATTTCACCAATGATAACCTACTTCTAACATACATTAAATTAATTAGCAAAGCCACATCATGATCAGAGATGATGAGAGCTCAAGGCTTCTAGAAGTCACCTCTGGCTTCTATAATTCTGGCTGAGACACTAGAGCATAAATTTCTGATGAAGGCAACTGACTCTCTTGGGACACAGAATAACACTAGCACACATTTATATCCCACTGTCTGTGCTGAAATATTTAAGAGTATATTACAGGGAGCTGGACACCATGTCTCCTACAACCAGTTCTTCACTCACCTAAGCACAATTTATCAAATGCTGCCTCAGTTTCTTTTAAGCAATGCATTTCTAGCCACAAGGACTGACCAGCTGAAGAGACATAAAGAGTGAGCCCAAGCTTTATTTGCATCATCCAGGTTAGGCTTTTGCTTATTCACAAGACTTTTCTCCACTCTCTGTACAGAGGATCACTCCTTGTTCCACCAGATTACAACCATTTATAATAAATATTGCAGCATCAGTATCACAGCATCCACCCTAGAACCTCCTAGGTATTGCAAAGGTGCCCTAGACATCCGCCTGAAACACTACAGCTACAATTTCTTCTTTTAAGGAAGACATAAATATTTCTTCTTTAGCTCTTGAGACTCTAGTAAAAGTGAGATTTCTGGCCTATCCTTTCCCTAACCCTGCCTTTATATCCCAAGGTCCCAGATGATATAAGACAGACAGGGAAGCCTCTTCTTCATTGAAGTCTCTTGGGAAGGTTCATCAGAATCTTCTATCCTTACTCTGTTTCTATGGTTTTAACTTATACAAACAACTCTGCAAAGCCCCATCCCTATTTTTCCCTATTAATCAAGAGAATAACAAATACAGTCAATTCTCATTATCTACAGATATGAATTCACCTCCTCACTAAAATTCGTAACCCCCGAAATCAACACCCATGGCACTTAGATGGACATTAACAGATGTGCACAGAGTGTCAAAAACATTTGAGTCCCTGACACCCATGCTCCCAGCTGAAATCAAACAAGGCAACACTCTGCCTTGTTGTTTGAGCGCTTGTACTATAAACAAGTGGATTTTCGTGGTATATTTAGTGGCCCTTTTTTGATGATTTTTCTGTTTAAAATGGCCACTAAATGGTTGCTGAAGTGCTAACATTCCTAAGGAAAAGGTGGCTATGGCATGCCTTACGGAGAAAATAGGTATTAGGTAAGCTTCATTCAGGCTTGAGGAACATTGGTGTCAGCTGTGAGTTCAATGTTAATGAATCAAGAGTGTATATATTAAATATGTCTTTAAACAAAGAAACACATAAAACAAGATTATATATTGATCAGTTGATAAAAATGTGACCAGAGGCTTGTATAAACCTAACCCCCTAGGAACATTGGTTCTGTATTTGCTAATTCAGTGTTCACAGTGACTTTATAAACCGTAACTACTGGGAATAATGAGAATTAACTGTATGTTCTAAGAGATGAACTTACATTTCACAATATGTTGGGCACTAGAGGGAGTGGAAATGAAGACTAGACTCTGCTCCTATTCAGAAATTCATCTAGCTGGGGAGGGGAGGACAGATTAACACCATATATGAGGATTTTGTAGAACGATAAAGTGCTCTACATTTCCTATAGATGGAAGGAACCGAATGAATCGGGCAGTCTAATCAGTTCAATATGTGAGACCTATATGGGAGGAAAGGCATAATGCCTTAATTGTGGGGAGCATTTGATATATTTTAAAGCACTCTCACATTCAATATTGCATTATATCCTTCCTGCCCTCTAGGATTCTTAGGAAAGATAGGAACATGACTATTTTATAAAGGAAGCCATGGAGCCTCAGGGAGAGGCTAAGTAACTAATCTGACATAACCAGTAAATGGCAGTGCCAAGAATACAGCACAGGTTCCCTACCTCCTAACCCACCGCTCTTTCCATATTAACACTATGAAATGTCAAACTCAGAATGTGAGCCTAGAGTCCTAAAACCATACTGCAAGGGTGACTATCCTCTTCTTTGGGAGCTTTACTTGATATTTCAAAAATGAATAATCACAACCCTTGACTAGTGAATGAAAATACACATGCTAAGAAATAAAAATAAAATGATGAGTAAATGGCCTGTGGATAAGGACAGCAACAGGAAACAGTGGAAGGTGCTGGATTTGGATGCTGTTGGTTTTTGAGTAGCTGGGGAAGCTGGGGGATACAGTGTATTTAAGTACAATAAATCAAAGCACCTTCTCTAGCATAGCTGAGCCATTTCAATTAGTGAACTGAAGAATTATCTTTTTAGTAGAATGAAATAAACTTTTGTCAGGAATGTAAAATGATGAATTGCTGCAGGTTTGATTTGGTGGCCCCTGGGCACTGCCACAAAGTGACTAACCACCAGAGACCCTGGGTTGCCTCTCTGCACAGACTATGAAGAAATACGGAATTCTAAGTGGACACAGGGGTGAACAGCTGATTTGAGTCAAATTCTCCTAGAATTACTTTTTTTTCCAATATGTGACTTTATATTTGTTGATATAAAAGATTATATAGATGATGAAAAGCCTGCGGGAAGTAGTGCCTATTTCAGAGTTGTTTCCCTTTCTCTTTAAATAGAAATAAAGACCAAAAATGTTCAGTCACTAGACATGTCATAGTTTCTATCATCTTTTGGAAACTGGAGGAGTGTTTCAACTGTAATCCCGGATCTTAACTGCCAGCCCCCAGTGACTGTGGTCTTCCTTGCCAAGTTCATTTGCTGTGCTTGCTAGCTTTTTAGATTTTTAGATGTGTGTTGGCTTTGCTGGTCTTTCGTCCAGGACACACAGATTCCAGTTAAAGACACTGCATTTTAGCGTTAGAATATAAATGTCCTCTCTTTCTTGGGGGCACTGGATTTAGGGATTTTTCTTTCTTGGTGCTGTTTTCCTTCTGAGACAGGATGACAGAAAGTTAGAACTCTGCCATTATAAAAGATCACCACAGGGGGCTTCTGTGGAGATCTTGTGGGTTCTTAAATATCCCTGAAATGTTTGACTGAAATACAAGCAACCTCGTTCACACTGTTTCTCCTCTCTGCTGTCCTCTTTCCCACATGCCTCCTTTCTCTTTTTCATTCTCCCTTTTTCTCTCTGTTCCTCAGCTGCCACATTCACTCATCTTTTTTTTTCTCCTGTGTGTTTGGCTTCCCTGCACTTTCACTGCCTTATGAGATAGGATGTTGTAGTGAGAACAGGGACTCTTTGTTATGAGTAATACCTGTAATTACCGGAACACCAAAACTGATACTCGAGTAGATGGTGTCAAGCCATATTTAGCAGATTGGATTTGAACACCTGGCAGAACAAGTTTGGTCCAATAAAAAGAGCTGAATTCTTTCCCTTTTAGGAGCTCTCAGGACACTGGTTACATCTAAACCATAGGGGTAGAGGAAGGGTGCCATTTGCCATTGTAATTCAGACAGAGGAATCACCTGGCAGAGGAGGGAGAGTTGCTTTTTAGGTGTTTCCCGCATCGCCATACACGTGTCCTTCCGATGCGTGGAGAATGCGTGAGAGAGGCAAAGCAGGATGATTTTTGTGGGAAGCTAGACCAGCCTCCCTCGTTACATAGGCTCGTCCTCTGCATTGCATCCCAGCTTCAGTGATTTGCTGTTTGGAGACTGCAGATTTGCATAGAGCCCCTCGCTTCGCCAGCGTGTGTGGTATTTCTTTTCTTTTCTTTTCTTTCTTTTTTTCTTTTTCCCCTCCACTCGTCTGCTGCTTCTTTTTCTTAGCTCTCTTCCCCCCTTTGATCCCGGCTTCCTTCATCACGGTGCACTCTTGCCTCTGAGCCCCTCACGGGGTGTAAGTGTTGGGAGGCAGCGGACGGAGATTGCCTGGGAGCAGGCTGGCGATGCGCGCCCCTGCTCCCCGCGCTGCTGCCGCTGCCGGAGGGAGGCTGGCGCGAGCGGGCAAGCCAGCCGGGGCTGAATGGAGGGAAGTGGCGCCTGGATTCCATGGGGTCTGCTTCTTCCTTGAAAGGAGGTTGGGCCGGCGAAGTGGCCTCCCAAGTCCCCACACACAATGCTAAATGGATTTACCTAGTGGATTCGAGGTGGATGGCTGTCATGTAGAAGTGAGGACCCTCCGGGAGGAGCTTTAAATAATTTCCCCGCTCCCCACCCCCTGGCACGCACTCTCGCCCGAAACTCTTTGGGAGTATCACTGGAGAACCTGGAGCCCTGGAAATCTGGAAGCAACCGCCTGCTCCGCACTTGCTGTTCCTGGGGGCTGCCTTCCCGGACAAGTCCCCCATCAGCTGCATTTGCCTCGGCTATGTTTCGGATTCTTTGGGGTGCAAGGCACCGCGGACTCCAGGACCCCGAGAAGACTGTTCGAAGGAGGGAGACGATGGGTGCTCTGGCTCGGTGAGGCAGCGCCCTGCAGCCCACTCTGAGCCTCCTGCTCCCTGGTGCCCGCTCCCCTTCCTGTGCCCCAAACTTTGCCTCCCGAGGCAGCTGCCCCTCAGCGGGCGACCCGCCATGTACCAGAGGATGCTCCGGTGCGGTGCCGAGCTGGGCTCGCCCGGGGGCGGCAGTGGCAGCGGAGGCGCAGGGGGGCGCCTGGCCCTGCTCTGGATTGTCCCGCTCACCCTCAGCGGCCTTCTAGGAGTGGCATGGGGGGCGTCCAGTTTGGGAGCGCACCACATCCACCATTTCCATGGCAGCAGCAAGCATCATTCAGTGCCTATTGCAATCTACAGGTCACCGGCATCCTTGCGAGGCGGACACGGTGGGTCTGAGATGCCAAGTTCTCTGGGGTTACTCCCTCGCTCCCCCCCTTTCAACCCGTGCTCGCCTTTTAGCCCCTAAGGCTCGGAGAAATGGGAACAGAGAACCAGAGGTGCATTGGGGTGTACTTGGTGGGAGCCACTTATCTCTTTGAAGACAATAGAAAAGAGATGGGGGAAGGCATGTAGTGTGTTTGTGGTGTGGGATGGGAGGGGCGCTCTTTGTAGGGGTGCTGGAGAGAGGCATGAGGCTGGTCCTGGCCAGGCACCTGGACCCTTGGGAAGGGGGTTACTAGCCAAAAGATCGCTCCCTGTGACCGAAGGGGCGCTGCGCTTTGCTTGCAAAGGGACCTAAGCATCAGTGACAAGAGGGCTCTGCAGAACCTTTTGTCTGTGCTGAGTGCTGCCCCACCTCCTGCCCCTTTTCCCTTGCCTGGCAGAGGGAGAGGTTCCAGACTGCACATTCCTCCAAAGTGTGCCCAGACTGCAGTGACAGTGAAGCAGTGGGTCCCAGGACTCACTCAACAGGAGGCCAGTCCCCTTTGCCCCCAACCTCTTCCCTTCATCGGAGAACATAGGAGGGAAACTGAGGCTTGCCAGCCCCTACCAGGCTCAAAGAAAACCTCTGAACACCAGCCCCTTTTCCCTACCCAACACACATATACACTGATTTTTCTTGGTGATTAGCCTGAGCTAGTAGAGAGAGGCTTGACTACCCAAAGCCATCTCCCTGAGAATCATGTCTGAAGGCTACTGGGATAAGGGATGTCCTTCTTAACTTCAGTGCCTCCCAGGGAGGCAGATGGGCCAGTGCTGGCTGGTGCAAGTCAGGAGGTCTGCTTGGAGAAGGAGAATTTAGAGCAAAGAGAAGCTATTCTCCTCACCCTGGATTCTTTTGTAAAGTGCAGAATGTGGAGAAAAGCCTTGGTGGGCAGGTTCCTTCTCCAGAGTGGCCAGCAATGTAAGGCCATGTTCCTCTCATCTTCAAATAAAGGTCAATTTTAGATTCCCTGAACTGACAATAAATAAAATATCAAACTTTTCATGAATCTCTCTCCACTCCTAATCTTCTTCACCATGTAAAGTCCACTACTTTAAAAAGCAGGACAGAAGTTATGGACATTTTTTCTTATATCCCCCCCCCCACACACACACACCTGCTTCCTTTCCTTGCAGGACCCCTCCCTCTTTCAGGCTTGGTTCAGCTCTGGAGCTATGGCCTGCTCCCTAAGTAATTCCCCTCCCCTGAGCAGCTGCAGGTTATACCAGGACGGCCCCCTTCCCCAGCGATAGGCTTTCTACCTGGGGACAATTCTGGTTAGATATGAGAAACTATAACCTCACCTAAGTGAAGAGAGAACAATTCCCTTTAGCAACTCCTCTTTGAGTGACATGGAGACACATCTCACTATGGGTCCTAGGAATTCCTTCCCTTCCTTCTCCCAGTTCCCTATCCAGAATTCTCTACAGTTAAGAGTAGATAGGGTGGAGACGAAAGTGATGTCCCAAACAGGAGCTTCTTAGCTAAGGGTAACAGAGGATAGATCTCTTAGAACCAGTAAGGAGTCTCTTTGCTCTCACCACTTGCTCACAGCAGTAGTCTAGGAGCCTGCTGCTCTGTTACCTGGGTGCTGCTCTCACCCACTGCCCTGCCTCTGCGCAGAATTGTGAGTCCCAGGGGAGGGAGACGAGCCAGGGCACAGGAGGGGCAGACAGAGCCTGGGTGGGTGTGCGGAGCCAGATGGGGGTAGGCGAGGGGGTGGCGTGCCTAATTGTACTGGTGGGAAGCGCTTGGCTAATAATTTCATATGCACATTCACTTCTCCTTTGCTGTGGCTCTGCCTCTCTCCCGGAGTGCCGCGGCTGGCGGGGAGGGCGTCTGGGGATAGGGGGAAAGGAGAACGCAGAGGGGGCCCCCCCGCCGCAGGGAGGGCCCTCCTTTCCCCTTCCCACTGCTGCTCATCCCCAGTCAGGCGCCGTCTGCTGGTCTTGACAAACATCTCTTTCCCTCCAGAATAGAGTGATTGCCTCTGTATGGGAATGAAAAACCAGGCGCATCTATCATAGAAAAAGAGAAAAGGGTAGAAGGAAAGTGGAGAAAATCGTGTGAGCAGGAGTTGCTAACATTCTTTTGAGTCAGAGAACTTTTTCCTTCCTTCAAAGGTTCTATTGTTTCTTTTTGAAACTCTCCATCCCCCTAACACACACTTTTGGTGGATGCTTTCTGGTTCTTTTTCTTCTTTTTTAAAAAATCAGAGTAGCACACTTACCAACCTCCGCCAGATAAAATCCTGTGTGAATTTTTCCTACTTCATTCCTAACCTCTCTTGAAAAGAGGGAATTAACTCTGGCTAGAGTACAATCAAGGAGCATTAGGGATGAAGTAAGCCTCTGAGGGTGGGGATGCAGAGGGGCTGAGAGCAGGGCGGGCAGGGTGGTGGTTTCAAAGAAGCCTCATAAGCAAAGAGGTGATGTCGAATGTATTGGGTCAGTAAACTCCCTCCATATTCAGCTAATTAGACGAGGGGCCCACAAGGAAATCATCTTTGAGCCTCATAGATGAGGGTGAAGGGAAGCACAAAGGTGAATGACAATATGATAAATTCCTAGCTGAAATTCAAGGCAGGTGTAAATGAGGTTTAGTTCGCAGTTTGAGACTCTTGCCAGTATACTTATATAGATGAACAAATGAGCCAGCCTGTTTGTGTTAGAATTTCTTGGAATCATAAGCCATCTTTTCTCATAATAGGGAAAGAGGTATGTGCTTGAAAGTGTAAAAAGAAAATCATGTGTGGTGTATTTGGGGGGATAAGATCGAATCTACCCTCTGTGTTTTGAAAACTGCAGGGTTGACTATCCAGGTTCATTCTTCTTCATTTTCTCATCACGCCATGCTTCATTTGCACTATTATGAGGTGTCACTTACAAGGATTGCAGGGTGCCGAAAGCACTCCTGGCTACCCCAGCATCTTTGTGCAAGCTGACCCAGTTGCAGAGATTATGATGAGGGTTTTTTTTTTTTTTTTAATGCACAGGAGAAGCAGATTTTGAGACCTCTACAAGATCCAATTTTATTTTGCATGTGCTTAAACAAGTAAATGATGAAAATACTTTGTAGAAAAATTATATTTTCCAGTTAAATAAAGTGAACCGTGCGATTGTAAATGATAACAAAGCAAGCCTGCTTGTAATTAAGGGTGCAACTTAAAGCCAGCAAGAGTTGAGAATAGACCAGTGTGCTCATTCAGTGTTGCTTTGGTGATGTACCTGCCATATGTGCTGAGCATGAGATGATGTCAGTGCAATGCTCAGGTTCCCATCTCTGCTCCCGGCTTTCCTAAGTACCTCCGCAGAGTTTCGAAAATTAGCTTAGAGCCTCTCAGTGATTCCAGGAGATAAAGGCATGAGAAAGCCATCACAGAACTGAGCACACCAGTGCCAGCCATTCTCCTCTCACAAATATGAGCTCCGGAAATTATACTGCCATGATTAGCTTATACTATTAAAGGGCAAAAGGGCTTTCCCAGAAGGGAATGTTAACAGATTTTAAAAGTGTGGATTGTAATTGAGGTAGCCCAGTGCTGTTATATAAGGATAATGATAGCTTGCATTTATAATGGTTCTCTTTCTGAGGTACTTTTGTACACATACTAAACTTCTAAGAGGAGTGGTGTGTTTTAGAGGGAGTTGTGAATTTGATTTTCTTCATAGGGATACTGAGGCATACTATAGATGCATCAAAAAATGAAGCCAAATCACCAATCAGAGTCAAAGAGGAATTGGAATGCAGGCTTTGTGGCCCAGGGCCCAGAGCAATTCCAGGAGCTCACAGGTTTTGAGACCAGAACTGAGAGGGTCCTCCATGTCTTGAATGATTGATCTGTTGGAGCACAAATTATTACAAGGAGCAAGGCAGAGAGTTTTGCTTCCAGCGAATATTAACAACAGTGAATGCTATAGAGAGGCTGGTGGCACCTCACTGGTGTCCCAGGGGTCACTTCATTGATTCAGCTGGGGAGGTTTTTGTTTTTCTTTTGTTTTTTTTTTTGTTTTGTTTTGCTTTGTTTTGTTTTGTTTTTCTCAGATGCAGGAGGTGGCTGTTTGATAAAGCCGATTCCTTTGCTCTTTTGTCTAGCAACCAAGAGGGCAAAGCCTTTCCTAATATATTTGACTTTGCTGCATTAAAGAAAAATTTAGCTCTTTGTAATTAATTCATATGTGTGACCCAGAACATTTTTGGCTATGAATATCCTGTTAAAATAGACATTGCTACCCCACACCTCTTCCTTACTTGGCTTCTTCAACAAAAATGTACATCACTGCAGTGCAATTTTAGGCGAGATTGCCAGCTTGTATTTCCGAAAGTATCTTCCAATCAGTAATGGTCCGAGTAATCCATGACTTGAGGGTAATTTTTGGTTGCCCCCATCTTTAATATACTTAGTTCTCAGATTGTCCAGTCATTTATTCAGTAGATCCAGAATATGTGCATGTTTTTGTTTTTGCTAGACCAGGTATCATGGAAGGACAGGTAATCATGGGGATAATGGGAATAAAGATGTGAGGAGAATAGCCACAATGCTGGGGGCATGGCCGTCAAGACAAGTTTACAATTTAGTTCTAAAAATCTAAGGTATTGTTAGAAAGACTTAATGTTTCAACAAGCAAAACTTGCTCTTTAAAAACAAAAAGCCTGTATCTTATGTGTATGTAGCAATCATCTGGGACTCTACATGAAATGATCTGGTAAAAACATCAACGTAGTAAATTTTATCTACATCACTTTACACTGTTCTTTAATATTAATGCTCAATAAAGAGCTCCTTGCACAATTGTTTTCTACCACATTGTTGCACATACTTCCTCTAATAAAACATAGTCTTATTTTTCAAATAGAGATAAAGCTTGTTTTGCAAATGCATTTAAGACAGGTGATTGATTCATTGACCTAAATGTGCACTAATGTATGAATAATTGAGGCCAATTGACTAGTGAAGATAATTTTCAGAAACATATCTGTGTGAAAATTTGGCCACTGCCACACACATTGTGTAAACTTACTAAGCTACTTAATCCTCACTAAGATTGTTTTCTCAGTCTATAAAATGAAAATACACTGAGGTCCATCTAGTGAAAAATAAATGAGACTATGAATTCGATCAAGTGCCCAGACTATAATAGGCCCCTAATAAATGTTTATTTAAAAAAAAAAGATTTTTAGGTGGTTCCCACATCTTGGCTACTCCAAAAAGTGCTACCATGAACTAATAATCTCTTTAAAATCCTGATTTCAATTCTTTTTATTTTTTTTGAGGAGCACCTATACTGCTTTCCATAGTGGCTGCACCATTTTCTTATCACAGTTTCACAAGGATTCCAATTTCTACACATCCTTGTCAAAATGTGTCTTTTTGATAATAGCCATTCTAGTAGGTGTGAGATGGTCATCTCTTTGTGGCTTTGACTGAGTGGATAAAGAGAAGGAGGTGGTATATACATACAATGGAATATTAATCAATCTTTTAAAAACATATATTCTGTAGTATGTGATAACACGCGTGAACCTTGAGGACATTATCCTGAGTGAGATAAGCCAGTCACAGCAAGACAAATTCTACCTGATTCTCTTTAATGAGGTACCTAAAATAGTCAAACTCATAGAATCAGAGAGGAGAATAGTGGTTACCACGGGCTGGGGAAAAGAGGAAAGAAGTTGACAATCAATGGAGCCTAAAGTTTCAATTATACAAGATGATTAAGTTCTGCAGATCTGCTGTACCACATTGTGCCTATAATTAACAATGCATACACTTCAAAAATTGTTCAGAAGGTAGATCTCATGTTAACAGTTCTTACACAGTAAAATTAAAATTTGAGAAAAGAGATTTCAGAGAGATGACGTATGTAGAAAAAACCAGACCTTGAAGTCTGGAGGCCTGAATTCTAGTTCTAATTCAGCCAGTTATTAACCGTGACTTTTGGCATTCATTTCCAGCTTTGAACATCGGTTCCCAGGCAGAACTTAGCTCTAAAAATTGGAGGAGCACATTCCTTTCATTTTATAGATATGAACACAGAGCTCTAAATAATTTAAGTGAACTGAACTTTTTGAGTCACAGCTAATTTGTAGCAAAGTTGGAAGTAAAATCCAACTTATCTTCTAACTCATCTTCCTCCTCATTTAGAAAACTCTTCCAGGAAACTTATGTTCCAGCGGTGGAGAAAGACCGTACTAATTCACCCACTCGATTTTATTTATTTATCTTTAGAGGGGAAGGGAAGGAGAGAGGGAGAGAAACATCAATGTGCGGTTGCCTCTTGTATGTCCCCTGCCGGGAACTGGCCTGGCAACCCAGGCATGTGCCCCGACTGGGAATCGAACTGCGATCCTTAGGTTCACAGGCCCGCGCTCAATCCACTGAGCCACACCAGCCAGGGCTAATTCACCCACTCTTCCACCGGAATACTGCATAACCTAAGGCAGTTCTTAGGTAACTACCTGGGATTAGAACCTTGGTCTTTGGGAAGAGAATAACTTAGTAGAGAAAACCATCTTTGATCTGATGTAGTTCATCACCATAGTCTGTCATCAGTGCCTCATTTACACTACATTGTGTACCTGTTTTTAATAAAAGACAGTTTTTGAGTTCTAAATGTCCTCAGTAATAATTTCGGTCATGGCTTTTTATATAATTTTGTAATTCATATGGGTGTTATTTTTAAATTGAACTAAGATAATTTCCAACTTTGGGTCCTAAGATTCCTTTAGTAATAAAGATCTTATAAAATACTAATGGTCTTTCTTGTCTTTCCCAGAGTCCTATTGATTCTAAACAGACTGTAACTAGAGCTATTCCAGCAGATTGTAGTAGCGTTCCTTAAGCCATCTGGTTGTCCTCATCATTAGTTAGTGGTGGTTTACATTGGTGCACAAGAACCATACTGTGTAGGTCAGGCTCAAGGTACTTGACTAGTACTTGCCTCTCAACTGAGGTCCGAAGGAATATCTCTTGGAACAGCACTTGCTTCCTTTCCTTGGCCTTTTGCCCCATCCTTTTTGGTCTGTGTAGGGTGTAGAATATCTCTTCACACAGAAATTGTTAATAGCCTTTTGAACTATTCCATTCTCTCACAAAATGCAAAATATATTTTTAGCACTGATTATATAACAATGAATGCCCTCAAGATTTTGACGGAACTTAGTAAAAACAGGTATATTTTAAGCATGTATTTTCACAGAGCCCTCATGTACAGTGCCGCATTCCATCATGATAGTCACCCCGGCAGGGCTTATTATGATCACCATTTTGCTGATGAGGAAACAGATTTAGAGAGGCAATGATTCTGCCAGGGTGGCTTAATTAATAAGTAGCCGCGGTACTTTAGCTTTTCTGCTAAGGAGAGAGAAGAGGCAGGGTTTTGAAAAGAATACTTCCTTTGAATTGAGAAGACCTGACTTTTGTCCCAGTGTTGTCATTTCCTGGTTCACCTCTAAAAAAAAAAAAAAAAAAAAGTTATTTTTTTAAGAATAAAATTAACCAAAAATGGTAGCTAACTCATAGTTATTAAGAATTTCAAGTGAACATTGATGTGAAATTTACATCTCCATTCTAGTGGAAGAAATTTTAGTTAATATTACATTTTGATACTTAGCAGAAAAATGAGTTGTAAGGTAGGGGTAGATTAATAAATGAGGGCCATTTGCAAATTCAACAAAGCATTGCACTTAGGCAGTGATAAAGTTATTGATCAAATAATAGCAATTATAATAAAATATCTTATGGCTAAAATGTGATCCTTGGATAAATGTCCTTTCAATTACCAAGTATGTAGGCAGACAGAAAGAACCTGCTGTGCTGATTATGTGAATTTAGTGTCTGTGGGGATTTGTGAATTGGAACTGAGGTTGTGTTGAAAAGTTTCTTCAGCATACTTGCAAGATATGTGGCTGTGTACATATTAAGTTTTACATGAAGTTTCTATGAATTTTGTGGCCACTTCTATTGTGAAATTCAAAATACTATTAGATCATTTTTTGGCTATGGGATCTCCAGTGTTAAATGTATTATATAATGTGACCCGCAATTTTTTATGCAAAGCTTTGGATTTTACTCTATGTTCATGTACATAGTTAATACATTTTTATATAAATTGATGAGAAAAAGTATCATAACATATTTCTGAAAACTAGCAACTAGAAAGAAATGAAATTTTAAAGTAAATGATAGGGGAGTGATTTTTATTATGTGGTAAAATAGAGCACAGTGGCATGGACTGATTTGGACATCACCTTTACACAGTTGTTTTGATTTTCTGGATTGCTATTGGAATGATGTTGGTACATGTAATTATTTACATGGTTCAGACTGTCTTGGCTACTAGTTACCATCTGGTCATAACAGCATATTTTTCTGGATAACTATGGGATTCAGACCTGGTAAAAAGAAGTGTTGTTTTGAGGCTTCTTAAAACTGAGATGATTTTGGATTCTGAAATCTCTAATTTTACATTAAGGTTGAATTATTTAATGCATGGATAGTTATGCAGCATATAGTACATTGCTATGAGTGATTGTGATGCGTTCTAAAAAATATAGTCATGACCAATGTGGAAGCTCCATGTCATATACTCTAATACTATCCAATTAGCACTTTTACTTGGGCATGCAGAATGATGTTTAAGAGAAGTGTGTAGTTTTCCTGATGAACTTTCCTTTCAAATTTTTCAAGACTTTGACTTTGTTAATCTGATTAATACTCTAATTCATGTCCGTGGCATTTTATATGTAATTATCCTTTCAATTAGCAAGTATGTTGCAATCTGTTGTAGAGAAATAATACTGGAGCATGAATAATTTAAATACCTTAGGGAATTTTTGCCTAAAACATGTATTATAGAAACTGAACTTTGTGTTTGTTTTGCAGAGCATTACTTAGTAGTATATATATTTAATATTTCATATTGATTCCAGACAATCTTACAGTATTGAACATTTATGCCTAATACATATTGAAAATTGATCATTGTGAGATGAAATTTTCCTGAAGATGAGTACTGACACTTTCCTCAACACCCTAAGCTACCTTTCCTTGAAGTTCACTCTTAACATTTTCAACATTGCAGTGTATTCTATCAGTCACTTTTCATGTCTACTATCAAAGTATTAACATATGCTGGGATAAAATGAATATTAAATTAATCTCTGTCAGCAAAGTGGTTAATTGGACATGCTGTTAAGTATGCAAATCATGTATTTCATTTCCTTACTCCTTTTTTTCCCCCATGGGACTTGTTCTAACTGAGATAATAGAGTTTTTGAGACTGCTACAGACAACTTATCCTACCTCAATTAAAATAGAACATTGCTGATGGGCTTTTGATAAACATGTTATAGAAAAGCCTTGTGTTTTAGTATATTCACAAGGTATTTATTGTCTGGGCACCTTTATAATGACTAAAATATATAATAGTCTATTTGTGCTTGCCAGCAATAAATCATTTGCCTCAGTAATTTTATTTTTAAGCATAACATTTGCCTTTTCAGAAAATATAAATTTAAATTATTTTTACACAAGAAATAATTCACCTCTTGGCTTATAGTAAGGAAGCGACTTAACTATTGTAGGGGTATTTCACTACCTAATTTCTCCAGTAAAAAGGCTGTAAAGATAAAGAACTAGGATTATGTAAAGTAGTGGTAAATGGCCAATTAAATTATTTGTTTACTGAATATCACTTAGCACTTATTATATTGCTGGTATTATTCTAAGCCTTTAGCAAACTGTCAATTCACGTCCTCATCACAACTCTGTGAGATAAGTCATGTGAACCTCCCATTGTGTACAAAAGGGTCTAAAGGCACAGCAACATTAAGAAATGGCAAGGTTACAAAACTAAAGTCATGGCACCTGGATTTCAACCCAGGGAAGACTCACATTCAAGCACGTGTCCTTAGCTCTACATTATGCTGTCAACAAACGTAATTTATCCTGAAGGAGTATTTTGTTTTCCCATCCAGTTTTTATTACCGGTAGTACATAAAGGACCAACCCAGGGTGACTATCTGGATTTACTTTGTTTAATTTTCAACAAGTCATTTCACTGAAGGTTTTAGTGCTTCACCCTTATCTTCCCATTTTGTTTGGAAGCATCTTGCTTCTTAACTACATAGGGCACAGGAGGTCTCCCTGTGCCTCCCTTCTTTAGCACTTTGTTTTGACTGATTTACTAATCTGCATATCCACCACCACATCAAGAGTAAAGGACTGATTGATTTAAGATGCTTATTAATGTTTATTAACTTCTTTCATTTTAGCTGGCAAATACATTCCCACCAAATTGATAGATCTCCTTTGATAATAGACTAATTTGCAAGCCTCACCATGATTCACAATTAAAAGGGAACAGTTGTAATGTATCTGATTATGTGATTATATTCTCATGATTTGAAAGGAACACTTCTGTAAATGGTTAAAAAATTGTATATTTCTGAAGACAGGATATAAAGAAAACACTGACAATTAATAAAAAAAAACTTTATTTATTCTGATTTTAATTATGGTTTCTTAATTATGAAAAATTGAAGACTTAAAAATGAGTTGTGTTGGTTATATATGCATAGTATTTATATGACTACATAAAGAAATTAAGCATTTCTTTCACTCATTTCTAATTAGACTTCATGGTGGCCATGATTCAGAAAGGATGGTAAATGCTTTGAAGTTTGAATCTCCTAGCTGCATTTTTCTTAAAGATTCTTTTGTTTCTTGAATTTATCACTAGGATTTTTGTTTTAGTTTATTTGTTGGCATTATATTCATTTCACTTATATTAACATTGCAGAAATTCTAGGAATTTCCTATCAAGATAAAGGGTTACTGGTAGATTTCATTGTATCCACTAACTGGCCCTGGGCAAGTTTCTACCAAATCTCTGAGAGCCTTAGTTTCCTCAAGAGTGAAATAGGCCTATACTATCTACTCCACAGGCGTGTTGTGAAGACTAGATACTTTATGAAATCGTGTGGCACTGGGCCTGATAAATGACTGCTGCTCTTCGAGTAATAGCCTAACCTGTTTCCAGCACCGGGTCTGCTCTGCTCTGGATGCCTCCATTAAGGAAGAAACCAGGAAGGCTTCAGGTTATTAAAATGACTATGCTCAGAGTCTTTTAAAACAGACTATCTCCTTATCATCTACGGTGACTTGGTAGATTACTGAAGAAAAGACAAGAAGTTGAAATTGAGATTCTTTCCTGGTGTTTGATTTACCCAGAAAGGAATAACACACATATTGACAAGAGGATATTATGCAGAAAACCAACAATTGTTATGCCCTCTGTTCATGTGGGCATTAAACCAGGAAAATTGCATCAGGGCTCAACCACCAAGACTATTGATGCATCTTTGTGTTGAACTCTGTTTTGTCTTAGAGAATCCTTTCAGAATTTAAATTAAGACTTCTTAAGATAGGTGCACGAGAAGAGGGCATTGATGATCAGGAGAAAAATCAAGAAAAATTTTCCACCTTTATTTTTTTTCTTTGCCCAATCAGTCTCTGAAAATGTCAGCAAATTCTAAGCCATCTTTCCTTGGCTGCATTATAGTTGAAAGACATTTCGGTGAGAGAAACAGTATTTCCTGCCCCAACAGAACTATGCTACTTCTTTTACTGTAGCCACTTTGATGCCATAGCCAAATGGTAAGAGTCTAGCATTGAAACAGAATACAAGCATTTCAGAATACTAATTCAAATGAGAATGCTCAGCAATCCTAATTTAATCAGCCATTTTTTAATCCAAATTGATTTTTTTAATTTAAATTATTTTATTGTTGTTCAATTACAGTTGTCCATATTTTCTCCCCACCCCTCCCCCCACCCCCTTCAAACCCACCTCCTTCCCTTGTGTCCACCCTCCCCCTTGGTTTTGTCTATGTGTCATTTATAGTAGTTCCTGAAAACCCTTCTTCCCACTGTCCCCTCCCCCCTCCCCTCTATTGTTAGATTGTTCTTAATTTCAATGACTCTGGTTATATTTTGCTTGCTTTTTTCTTTTGTTGATTATATTCCAGTTAAAGGTGAGATCATATGGTACTTGTCCCTCACCGCCTGGTTTATTTTACTTAGCATAATGTTCTCCAGTTCCATCCATATAATCAGCCATTTTTTAAATATAAGTAGCCAATTTTATAAAATAAATGACTGTTTTTAAAAGGAACTTAATATCTGTGCTGGATTTTCCCCCTTCTTTCAACAAAAAAAAAAGGCTCTCTTAGAAACCATGTAGTAGGCAAAATTTTGTGGTAGTTTGAAGATTTAAACTACCACAGTTTAATTGGTAGTGTAATTGTTTATTGGCCCTCCCCCAAGGTCCACTTCTTGTAGTATATGACAGCAACAAGTTTAATTTATGAAATCATGCCGCTTAAATTTTCCCCTAAATGAAGATGATTTTCTAGATAACAGATGATGGTGAAGAACGTTCTTGGAGAAAGCGTTGCCTGGCTTCTCTGGGGCATGTGACACATGAGTTTAGGTCCCACCCCCTGTGTTCACGCATTGCGTAGCGTTTTGGAGAATCTGGAGACCCTTCATATGGAGTGCCTGCCATTTGAGAAACAGGGTTCCAAAGAACATGTCTTGGCAGTCTGCACGATGACCCTGTAGGAGTTAAGAAATGAGGGGAACCAGTTTCCAGCTAGGAGTCATTAAAAGCTTCCTGGAGGAGGTGAGCCTTCAGAGAAACTTAGAAACATGGGTATGTGGCACCTGAGGAGGTAAAATAGGAAATTAACAAGAGCACAGAGCATGAGCAGAAAACACCACCTTTCTTCCTTTTGTTCCTTTATTTTTTAACAGTGCGACGATTGCAAATTCAGTCTTTCTTAGTCATCTCAGACAATTGGGTCTGACCACTGAATGAGTGTGTGTCCGTGCATGTGTATTTCTTAGACTTGCAATTGACAAACGATGCATTTTTTTCCCAGTGCTGGTGAAAAGCAGCATAGAAGAGATCTGATTCTTAGTTTAGCTATAACACACAGTGCCGCACTCACTAGACACTAGTGTGGAGCTGCCAGACAGAAACCTGTTCTTGAGAGATGGACACACATATAGAGAAGAAAGCCCCCCACCCCTTACCCCTGAGGGCAGTGCACCATCTGCCCCTTGTCTTTAGGATGCCTTCTGCCCTCACTGGTGAGAGAAAATGATAAAGGAGAAAGATGTAGGGAGTTGACTTCTGTTTTTACATAATTTCTTTCATTTAGCCTCCCCATTCACAATATGCAGATATTTAGGTTATTACCAAAATGTGGGTGTTGGCACACACTCTGCTGGCAAATCACAGTTCCAACGAGAGCCAAGAATGCAGAGAGCAGTCAATCAACAAGTGCTTATCAAGTGCCTGCTGCTTGAAGTAGGACATGGTCTTACTGCCTGCCAAAGGACACAGGGCCTGAAAGAGGACTTCAAATCCCTGATGCTGTTTTTGGCTTTAAAATTTAACTTGCCTGTCTAGTGTTCCTTCCAAGCACCTCAGGGAGGCCTTCCAAGTGCCCTAGAGCAGCCAGCAGGAGAGGTGAGCGCTATCACTTTTTCATTCTGTCACTACCTACCAAAGGCCCCGTCCACAGTGTGCCATCAAATGGACCAGACAGGCACAGCTCTTCTGTCATGAGAAATTCTAGAGGAAACCAATCAATGTCCTGTTGGTAGTTGGGGACATGTTTGATTACATTTCCATCTTCACATTTGTAGAGCTCTTAATGTTGAAAAACAAAAACAGAAATGGTTTATGTTTTATCTCACGTGATATGCACAATAAACCTACAAATTAGGCATGGCGGATTTTACCTCATTTTGCAGGTGGGGAAGTGATGTGGCTTGGTCACTTCAAGTGGCCTGACTAATCTCATGTTTATAAATGGCAGAGCAGGGACCTGAACACAGTATAATGGTTCCCAGAACCCAGCAAAGCTTCTGCTGTGCAAATTAGTGAGCACTGGCTCTCTGTGTACTGTCCTCAGAAACCCAGGGAGTTGAGTGGACCTAATAATTCTGCAGGGATTCTGGGAAGGAATTACTGAAAAGCCAGTCTACAGAACTGGTGGGCCAGAAGAGAAAGACGAAAGGGGTCGAGGCCCTTTAAGAAAAAATAAAATAAAAGTTGAGATTGTTTGGTGAGATGGTCAGGATTAAAGACGGGCTTTTAGTACACTTTGTTAGTGTTATGGTTTAATTATCTTCTTCCTTAATAGGGTTTGTCTTTTGGAAAAGACATGAGGATTCCAGCTTGAATGAGGAACTCACTAGCTTTTGATCACTGTCGAAATAACTCAAAAAAGTGTACAGGCAACCAGGGAAAACACTTAGGCTTAATACATCTATATTTAGTGTTGTAATGTTTTTTGGATGAACAGTGACAAGAAGCTGTATATAATTAAAACACCCAATTACTTGTGGGGAATCACTTAAGAGCACTCTGAAAATAGAAATATTCTGTCAAAAACTTATAATTAAAGCTTTGTTTCTTCACAGAAATAACAGAAACTTGCAGAGAGTCTCATTTTGGAAATGTATTTTGCTTCTCATAGTATGAAAATGATACCTAGTGACAGGGTGGTCAGCATTCCCCCTGAAGCAGAGAGCTCACCAACTCCGTACACTCAAATGCTTCCAGGTGTTACCAACTAGTTTAGAGATTATGCTGAGATACTCAAAGTATGGGTTTGTAGAAACATGCCCTCCATTTTTAAAACAGCTCTCTAAATACCCTGGATTAAGTTCCCTGAGGGCAGGAAGTGCGGTTTGTTGTTTCTATGGCACCTAATATAGTGCCCAAAAGTAAATACTTAAGCACAAATAACTGTTTATAAAGGGGTTCCTAGGCCTCCTTATACAGGAGCAATGACAGTGCATTCTGTTATTGGAACGGACTTTAGAGCCTGAAATTCCTAAGTGTTTCTCCCATTGCCTGTGATTCCACCATTAGGATTCATTCTTTAGTGTCTTCATAGCTTTTATTAAAATTTGTTATATGTTGAAAGTGCATGAAATTTAGAGTCGTGGTCCACCAGTTGCTAGCTGGGTGACCTCTCTAAAGTGGGATAAAAATGGCAGTTCCCATCCTCATTGAACTATATTATGTGAGGAATAAATGAAATGGCATTTGTAAAGTGCTACATAAATTACATTTAAAAAGAATAAAAACATTTTAATAATATATGCAAATAATTTGCTTAGGAAATAGCTATACTTTAAACTGATGTAAGCTGATGATTCTTAAAATGTAAACTTCATCAAAGCCCTTAGGGAGCTCATTAAAGCCAAAGATGCCTGGGTTGTACCCCTAGAGAGTTTGCTCAGTAAATTTGGGGCAGAACTCAAGAATTTGCATTTCTAAATATTCAATTTAAGGAATTCTAGTGTAAATGGTTCTTGGAGAACTCTTTAAGAAGTAAGGCTTTACATCATTATTAAGTAAGATCTTCAATGGCTGGCTTTTACCTAGATCTTTGGAAGCCTTTAACCCATTGTCTAATGAGTAATTAGGAAGTGATTGCTTTATATCTATAGGACACAGGGAAATCACTAGGATATAGGTAGAATACCATGGAAGGTTATCTTAAACCCAATATTACATTAATATTCAATTGCTCTGAATAGGATATTAACAAGGATACTGGCCAATTATTAAGTCTATTGCTCTTCTCCTAGGAAGGAATATTATACATAAAATGTATTCATATAGGAAGTGGATTGCAAAGTCTTTTTTTTTAATTTAAATTATTTTATTGTTGTTCAATTATGGTTGTCTGTATTTTCTCCCCAACAGCAAACAGTCTTTTTAAAGGTTTGTAGCTTTTCTTTTAATGGAATGGCTACCTCATTGTTTTTACTGTAGAGTTGTACTTTTGAGGCTGTTATGCATATAAGTGGATGCACACACGCACACACACAATTAAAAAATCTTGGTCTTCAATTTTGTCCTATTTACACATCCTTTGGTCCTCTATTATCAATATCCATAGAAAGGATTATTTTAGTCCATAATGTAAACTAAGGTGTCCTTTTTTTTCTCACCTTCAAGTAAAAGTCTTTTGATGGTGAATACTTTTTTCTTTGACCAACAAAGCTTTGATCCAGCTGTTATTTCAGTATACATTTCATCATATCCTATTTATAATATTTTAGATTTTATAATGTCTTTTCCAAGTTTCCTCCCCTTTAATGTCTGTGCTGTTTTAATGTTAAATCTTTTATGAGCGTCCTCTTTCTTGGTTCCCTTTCTAAATCATGTATACTTTTCTGAAAAGGCCATTATTATTAGATTGTAACTCTACATTTTTGGGGGGCTGTATGTGGATGAAAAGTGTAACTCTAGAATCAGATGCTGGGAGTAAGAGGAGAGATTTTACAGATTAATTGGTTTCCACTTCTTATTTTACAAATGAAGACAGAGACCCAGGAAGGTTAAATACTCAGTTCTAGGAGCCTTTCCTATGTCTATATTGCTTTTCTCTCAGCTTTATTTATGAGTTACCCAAAGTCAGAGTAATCTAACCATATCCAAGCCATTCTGTGTGAAGAATTTTAAATCAAGTAACTCCCACGGCAGTAAATAAACTCTGAAAAACTAAACAGGTTTTTCATTTATAGTTTGAGAACACCTTTTATTTTTTGAGCGACTTTGTTCATTAAAACTTAGTTGAACTGAGAATATCCATAACTCTGATGTGCACCATTAAGCTGAAAGTTTAAAACATTACCTTGCTTAATTTATATTACTGTGGAGATTTTTGAAATAGAAAATAGCATTGGGGTTGGGGGAGGTGGGGAATAGGTATTGGGTGGAAGGGTTTTCAAATGTGACTATCCTTGGGGCTGCCAGGTGAAAGCACAGTCTTGTTCTAATATCCCATTATTGTCGATGGCAGAAAGAAAAGCAGAGCCTGTGTATGTCTTTAAGTTCTTTCCTTTAGACATTTAGGTGCAATTGGCATTTTGAATAATTTTGTTATTATGATTATCAGTATCGCTGTACAAGATCTGGAAAATACAGAGAAGTTTGAGGAAACAATTATAACATCCATAGTCACAATATCCAGAGATGAGCACTATTAAAACTGTGGTGTATTTTATTAGTTATTTGTCTTTATAGATTTAAACATTTAAAAATAGGATACATTCATTACACTTTGTTTTGTAATCCCTTTTTAATTAAAACATACAAGGGACATTTTTTCTTTATTAATTACTTTCTAAACTATAACATTTTAGGGACTGAATGATATTCCCTCAGGACCATATTTATTTCACTGATGCTTTTGTTTTTAGATATTTACATTATTTCCGTTTATAAAATTTGATTTCTGCTATTATAAATGGTACTTGAATATAAATATCTGTGTTGTACACAAAATCGAAATGCTAAGTTTGAAGACATAGTTATTTTTAGGTTTTTGGTACCCCTGCTATACTGAATTCCATCCCCCTCCCACTACATTCCTTTACATCTCTCTCGTGCTGTCCATTTCCTGGGAAACTGGCCACCCCACATTATAATTACTGCTTCAGTCTTTGTCATTTTATAGGCAAAAATGGTGCTGCATTGTTTTAACTGCTTTATACTCCTCTGACATCTTTGTTTAAACGTCTTCACATGTAGATTTGCCAATTACACTTGACCAAATTGCCTATTCATTATGTTTTCCAGTGTGTCTAGTGCGGTGTTTCTTTTGTTCACACTGATGTATAAGAATTCTTTCTAACTATTGTTAACCATTTACTGCATATGTGGCTAACATTTCTCTCAGTTAATTACTTGCTTTTCAGTTTTGTTTATGGTGTTGTTACTGTGTAGAAATTTAATATTTTCCTGTAATCAAATCTATTTTTATCTATTGTTAATTCCCTGTTTAGTCTTCTTTTCACCCTTGGAGATGATTTTGTATTTGGGGGCATTTTGTATATTTCCACAGGCAGGAGATATTGAGTCAGCATTTACTCAGATAACTGTGATAAAAGTGACAAGAGACAGGGAATTCTAGAAGGTTGACCAAGCAAGCATTGCTGGGTCAAATTTTAGGAAGCTAATAACAGCATAGTGAGGTCTTGGAGCTTAGGAGTAAAATGGGGTTAGCAGAGTTAGTCAGTTAGACTGATTCCTAGTTCTTAGGAACACTGCAACCTAGACAAAGGGAATGAGGTTACTTACTGTAATTTTTGGACTATAAGACACACTCCTCCCCAAATTTGGGAGGAAAAGGGGGTGTGTCTTATAGTCCAAATGTAGCTTTACATTTACATTGGTGAAATGTTATTTATGTTATTAAATATTTTACCACATTTTTGGCTTCAAAATTTTTTTTTCCTATTTTCTTCCTCTAAAACCTAGGTATATCTTGTGATCCAAAAAATACATAAGTCCCTCCTCTCCTTATTGCTAGCCACAGTGTTGAGCTGTTTCTACATGCTGGAGATGACCTGTTCAAGATGCTCTCTGTTGTATGAATGTTCTTTACTGCTTCACTTTAACAAGGAGGGACTGTAAAAGGGATATAAGAATATACATGTACTAATTCTGCTGTGTAAAATTAAGAGGCATGGCAAATTTGTTTTTTCTTGTTATGGATTTTTCTTTCCAAAAAAAATGAAGTATAATTTTAACACAATAAAATGCACAAATTTTAAGTGCACAACTTGATGGGTAATTTTTACCTGTTTATATCCCCCATGTAATCACCACCCAGAAGACAATATTCCTTTCATTGTAGGATGTGGCTCTTAGTGGATAGTTTTACCACCCACCTTAATCCCTGTTTTGACTTCTGCATTCATAGATGATTTTGCCTGTCCTGAATTTCATATAAATGGTATCATAAAGAATCTCCTTTTTGTTCAGATGCTTCATCTCAGCATAATATTTTGAAATTTACCTATTTTGTTATATGTATCACTAGTTGGTTTTCTTTTATTTCTGAGCACGATTTCATTGTATGAATGTACCACAGTTTGTTTATTGATTCTCACGTGGGTGGACTTCATAGTTTGTTTCTGGTTTTGGACTCATGTAGCTCTGAGCATTCTTAAATAACTTGGGACTTAGTCACTCATTTCTGTTGGGTGCATACTGGAACTGGGAAGCCTGGGACACAGAGTTGGCATGGATTTCACTTTGTTAGACACCAGACTGCAATTTCCCAAGGCGGGTGGATGATTTTACAGTCCCACCAACAATAGAGGAGAGTTCCGGTTGTTCCACATCCTCATTTACACTTGGTATTGGCAATTTTATTAGTTTGAGCCATGTTATTAGGTGTGTTCAGAATTGTTTTGTGGATATCCTGGCTGATCCCAACATAATGAAAAGCAGTATAAATGTTTATAACTAGAGAGAATCCTAAGACTTATAGAATATATTCTTTTGTTATGATAGCTTCAATTCTATATAATTGAAGAAGTTAACACACTAAAAAGTTAATGAATTCAGAAAGAGCTAAGTAATACTAAAAAATACTTAAAGTTCCATGTGAAAAGTTCAGTTTTAGTAAAGCTTTAGGTTCTGTCAGAATCACCTGGCCTCTTCTGGTATTTTCCTTTTTTTCTTCCACTAGGTGCCTGAGCCTGCAATTTTATTTAATAGGAAGCAGTTATTTAAAACAGTTAAAATATTTATAAAAAGTACTTTTTAATTTTATATGTGTTAAGTTTCTTACTATCTTTAGATAGAGCAAATATAATAATCCCAGTAAACATCTGAGAGAAAACATTTAAATTAAAGAAAAACTTATTATTTAATGTAATTAGTGCTAAAATTGTTTTATAGCTTTAATTGAAATTGCTCACTAATAATTGCTGGCATTTATTCAATACATCTTCCAGCACAATATTCAGAATATATTAGTTCATGTGTTAAATATTAATATTGGACTGTGAACATAGCATATTTTTAAATGTTAAAAGTTAGAGCACCAAATGAAAAATAAAAATGGACATTATAGCTTCATTGTTTTAATGAGAACTGCAATAAGCATATGAGTGAAATGAGAAGAATAAAATTCTTACTTTATTATCACTTCTTTTTGTAAATATATTCAAATAGGTGATAGAAACTCTCCCCTAAATCTGTCTTCCACGTTTTTGATTATTTTCTCTGAAATGCTAATCATTTTATCAGAATCAACAGTTCAGAAAACTTTGAGAAGGAAAAGTAATATATTGAAATGATAGTTTTTAAAACATATTCACAAATTTTATTAATTTTAAAATAAAGCATAGCAAACATAAACTTTTAGTGTAGCAATAGTGTACATTTTCTGATGTTAATATGTATGTGGCATTTATCTATGAGTTGAAGTAGAATCTCAAAAATATTCCTAAAACTAGAATCAAGCTTTCTGATTCTAAATCCCAGATAATTATTTGAATAGTTCTGTTAATACCAATGAGGACAAATAGATACATTGCTCTTAAGATGTACTATAAAAATAAGGCAATGGGCTTGTAGGGCAAACCTAGAAATTGAATTCCAGTTGTGCTTGGTGGAAAGACTTTGAACAAGTTTCTTCATTTGTGAAATAGGAGTCATATTAACTCAATTTCCTGTTATTTGAACACATATATAAATTACTTGTCACTTAGGCACCAGCAAATTTTAATCCTACTCCCCGTTAGTGAGGTTAGAAAAACTGCTCTTCTTTATCTCCCCCATGGGACCTGGTGAAGGACATTGTAAATACCTTCCCTGTCTATTCACATCTGTGCTTCCAGTGATCACCGATCTACAGGACCAGTCCTCGAAATCTGTGAATTTGATGGCTTTGTATTAGTACCATTCTTTCTGGTCATTTCAGCATAGACTGCAGTCTTTATCCCTACCTACATCCTTACCTTATGACTCACCTTCCCTTGGCACCTTTTCATTGCACTACACTGTTCCCTTTCCGTGCTGATGGTCGCACCATCTCCCTCTTTCTTCTTCTCTCTGACATCGGAGCGCAGAAATTCTATTTTAGGTCCTCTCTCCTTTATCTGCCACCTTTTTATGGTGATTTTGTCAACCATTCTCATTATATTCTCAGCCCCAACTGTTCTGTTGGATTTTGAAACCCATACTGGACTTTTTCCACCTGAATTTCTGGGCAGCACATCAAAGTCCAAGAATAAAAGTGAGCACCCTCTCTCCACAACTATAAACTTTTCTTACTAGGTCAGTTTGATATTTTGGGGGGCCTAAACGGATACGATTCAAGGAGTACCAGCTAAGGAAAAGAATGTCAGATGTTAAATAAAAATGACCACAGCCTTCTCAGTGCCCTTTGGTGTAAAAGGAAGTATAACTAAGGCAAAGTTGGAGCAAAAAGAGATGGAAGCTTAAAAAATAGACATAGAAATGACTTTTACAAATTTAACAAAAATAAGTGACTAGCTGAACAACTGCCTACCCAGAGCTCTGAGAGAAGTCCATACACGTGAGTGACCCTAAAACTTACGACTCATTAGCTTCAAATAAATTAACTCTGTGACCTTGACTTTTCAAGCTCTTAAATGTTACACCCATTTTTTTTTTTCACTCAGTCTCAAAATGACTTTAAATTAAATGACTTTCTCTTCGTTGGCCCTGCATTCAGTCAGTTGCCCTATTGCTGAGTTATTTCTTCGTATTCCTCTCCGACCTGGTTGGCTCCCGATACCTCTTGTAAAGACCATTTCAATAGCTTCATCGCTCATAGTCCCCCATCTCTAGTCTTGTACTGCAGCCTACACCCTGATTGAAGTTTAGCCTCACCAAAGCATCGCTTCCTTCTTACTCCTACTAAAGTAAGTTCAAAGAGTTCAAATTCCCAAGTCTTACATTCAGCCTTCACTTCTTGGCCCCAGCTTTCTATATTTTCATAGTCTCGTCTCCCAGCTCTTTTCACAGCTCCCCATCTGATACTCGCCTGGTAATCTACACTGAACTCCTCTGAGTTTCTGGACCATCTCTTCTGTTTTACAGCTGTTACTCAGCATACCTGGAATTGCATGGTACTGCTGGATGGATCCCTTTTTATTAAAATGAAGAATTGGGGGTTTTTTGCTTGATATTTTTCATGTTTTCCCATTCATTGTCTTGCTTATAGTAATGTTTGCTAAATATTTGCTTAATGCACAAATAAATATAGACATACTTTGGAATAGGACTTAGACGGAGCTACCTCAAGTATTGATTTTAAACACTGCATTTTCTTTAAATTGTGATGCTAGTCACCAAACCATTTATAAAGTTGGAATATTGACTTCCCAGTGGTGTAAGTAAAAGTCGAGGCTGTGAAAAAAAGTGTCCACAGATGCTGCCTCCATTCATTACCTGCAAGCCATGGTGTTCAGTCTTTCCATCTTCTATTTAGTTCTCTCTCAAATATGGCAGGGGCCTCTTTGCACCCTTTTATTCAGAAATACGTATTGAGCACCTAGCAAGTGCCAGGCACCATTCTGTTTTTTAGTGGTCCTCATCTGATAGTGAGAGGCAGACTTTGACCCTAAAGCATAATAAAAGCAGTGGCCCTCACACTGTGGTCCCTCTACCAGCAGCATCAGCATCGCCTGGGGACTTGTTAGAGGTAAATCCTTGCTCCCACCCAAACCTACTAAATCAGGAACTCTAAGGGTAGGCCCAGCAATCTGTAGTTTAACCAGCACTCCAGATACTCCACTGGTGATAAATTTTGAGAACTACTGTTATAATGTGTCACTTGAACAATTGGATAACTGTAGGATGTACCATGACCCCGAAGGGATTTATTAATTGGGTGGAAGAAAGCACATGATAAAGTTTTAAAGAAGGATGTGACCTATAGGCTGAATGTTGGAAACACATTAATAGTTTTTAATGCTTGCATTTTACTAAATTCTAATATAGCCTATTGTATAACTAAATCATTTCTACTTTTCAAAATGCTAGTTATTAATGAAAAATGATACTAAAATTATTTTATATCAGGAGAGAAATCATCATTTTAGTATAGGCTTTAAAATGTTACTGGGCTGATTAATACAGAGTGACTTACAAAATACTACTGTTAAGGAATGGACTATCTTCAGGGCTCACAGTGGCCTTTAAATTTTAACTCTACAAGTTTAATTTTTAAATTGCAGATTTAGAATTTAAAATTTCAAGATTTATTATTTTGTATAATTTGGGATGAATGACTTGAACTATAACTAATGTGAAAAATAAATAGCATTGACTTAGATGTAAATCTTTGGTGAAGGCAAGGAATGAAAGTATGTTTAAATTCATATCCTGCCTCTACTCATCCTTATTAGTTGTCAAATCTAGTGATGGATTAGAGAGTTTTTCATAGTTATAGAGTAGCATAATTCTAAAAGAGTTATCATCTAAAAAACTCCTTGTGTAAGAAATCACTGTTGTCAATTCCTTATTTAAAATGTGTGTTCATACTGAAGAAAGTATCTTCTAGCTATCGAATATATTAAAACCACTTTACCATAAAAACTTAATACATAAGTGAACAAATTTGTTCTTGATGGCCCAAGTTATTAAATCCAACTCTCCTGCTTGTACTCTGCTTCAGCACACAACCAATTAAGATGCATTCTTTTTAAATGGTTGTTTGGAGGCTGATCTTCTGTTACAGAGCTGAGGTGACAAAGGACAAGTGGCCCTGAAACCCTCCTTGATGTATCACCTCTCCAAGCAGTCCGTGCTTGGCCTTTAGAGTAATCCCATTTCTGCCTAGAAGAGCACATATTAATTAATCAACAAGTATGTAGAGCAATAAATATAGCATATACTTTATTTTTTATTCATTTTATTTTTATTTTTAATATATTTTTATTATTGTTTATGCTGTTCCAGTTTTTCCTCCTTCACCCACCTTCACCCACCTCTGCCTAGCCTGCCCCTACTTCCATAGTCGATCCCCACACCATTGTCCATGCCCATGGGTCCTTCACATATGTCCTTCAACTAATCCCATCACCCTCTTTCAAATAGTTCCCATCTCATTCCTGCCCTCTTACCACTGTCAGTCTAGTCCATGATTCTATGCCTCTGGTTCTATTTTACTCATTAGTTTTTGTTCGTTAGATTTCTCCTATAAGTGAGATCATATGGCATTTGTCTTTCACCAACTGGCTTATTTCACTTAGCATAATTGTCTCCAATTCCATCCATGTTATCACAAAAGGTAGGAATTCCTTCTTATTTTCAACCGTGTACTATTCCATTATGTGAATGCATCACAGTGTTTAATTTAATTCACTCATCTACTGATGGGCACTTAGGCTGCCCCCAACTCTTGGCTATTGTAAATAACACTGCTATGAACATAGGGGTGGACAGGTCCTTTTGAATTGGTATTTCAAGATTCTTAGGGTATATTCCCATCAGTGGAATCATTGGGTCAAAAGGTAGTTATATTTTTAATTTTTTGAGGAAATTCCATACTGTTTTCCACAGTGGCTGCACCAGTCTACATTCCCACCAACAATATACTAGGGTTCCCTTTTCTCCACATCCTTGCCAGCACTTGTTGTTTGTTGCTTTATTAATGATATGAGTTTTGGCAGGTGTGAAATTATATATCTCACTGTGGTTTTAATTTGCATCTCTGTGATGGCCAGTGATGCTGAGTATCCTTTCATGTCTCTGGGACCTCTGTCTGTCCTCCTTGGAGAAGTGTCTCTTCAGGTCCTTTCCCCATTTTTAAATTGGATTATTTGTCTTCATATACTTTAATATATGACTTAGAACTGATTCTTTTTTTTAAATATATCATTTTTTATCTCTGTGGCTATGGGTAGGTCACTTGACTAAGTTAAGCTTTGTTTGTAACTTGGTTCATTCTCATCTGTAAAATGAAGATGATAATACTTGCATATTACACTAAATATAAATAAGATAATGCTTTTTTTTCTTTTTCTTTTATTGTTGTTCAAGTAGAGTTATCTCCATTTTTCTGCCACCATTTTCCCCCGCCCCCTACACCCCCGCCTCCTACCCTCAATCCTACCCCCATTTGGCTTTGTCCATGGGTCCTTTATACATGTTCCTTGATGACCATTCTCTTTCTTTCCTCCATTATAACCCTTCCCCCCTCCCCCCTGGTTACTGTCTGTTCTTTATTTCAATGTGTCTGGTTATATTTTGCTTGTTTGTTTTGTTGATTATGTTTTAAAATAACTTAGTGTAACATCTGGCATGTGTTGTCATAGATACTAGCTTTTAGTTGTTTATTATTTTATTGTTATCATTTTATTGTGGAATAGAATATTATAATATTGTCATTATTATGAGGTTAAAGGCAGTATTATTAGAATTTCTAAAAAGTACAGTTAATTACTGCTAATCACTGTGATTTCTCCCAATGTAAAACAAAGTCAGAAAAAGAAGCACCATGCTTCTCCCATTTGCTACCTTTAAATAGGTGGTCAATATTCAATTCCTCCCATTTATCAACTAACGCTATTACTAAAAAAATAATTCTGTTTTGTAACTTTGTCTCCCTTTTCCTCACCCCCAAATTTATAAATCAATGTACTATTTAAAGTTCAAAGTTATAAACTGTGTCACTGCCCTGTAGGAGCAGTAAAGGTGAATCTTCCTATGTCTTAGATATAAACTGCAGTTTATTCCTTTCAGTGAACCAATCTCAGTTCGCTCCTTGTCTTAATAGGACATACTGAAATCCATAACATAAATCTCTGTTAGTTCGCACTGTCGTAGACTTCAGCATGTAGGAAGGAAGCCAATGTGTGTGGAACTGGTGACAGTGTCATTTTGTTGTTACTGGATATGTCATATGTGTCTTTGGCGTAGAGGCATGCATTCCAGCTAGTATTTTCCATTTTATTCTGGTGTGCCTACATACAACGCTGCCTCTCTAAACTGTACATGGCTGGAGGGCAAAGAATGCTTTTGTTTCGATGAGACTGCCTAATGTTAATGTTTACATGGCTTCTGGCTTCGGGACTTCAGCTTTTGATCATTTTCTTCTTGCTTACACAGCTTTCTAGTTGTTAATAATCAATCCTGGATGCCTAAATTTTCTCAGGACGGCAAGGGCTTAATTTGCCACCCCAGATTTTCCTGCACAGCTTCGGGGCTGCAGTAATTTGGCAGGACAGAAGGTGTGTTCTGCCAGCAAATTATCAGAGGGTAGAAGAGTACAAACCATTGCTGTTTGAATCAGATGGCATTTGATGCACATTCCATTAATTCAATGAATAAAACAGCCAGACATCTGGGTATTTGTGGTCCTTCTCTGTATAGCCTCATCAGAACAGCTACTGGGACCAGACATTAAACTCCATTTCACATTTCATGGTCATAACCCAGGCTCGTCTTCCATGCTTAAGTGTAATTCCATATACTGTCTCTAAAGCCAGGAATACCCTCCTTCCAGCTCTCTGAATTTTTCACTCCTGTCCATTCATCCATTCCCTAAATCTTAGCTCTGTTTATACTTCCTTTTGGAAGCCTTCCTGTAGCACTCCTCGTGATGCTGATTTGTCTCTCAATTGAACTTCTGTGTCACTTCACGCCATTGCCATGTCATTCGGCACCTTATTATATTGTTTCCCATATTTCATCTAATTCTCTCTGAGTGCAGATCTCCTCAATTTAACATCCTTATTGTAAGGCAGTATGTTTATCTTCTGTTCCTTTACCAAACAAACCAATCCCTACTTCCAGACGAACCTATTGTCAATAGATGTAAGACTCAGGTGTAAGACTCACTGAATAGTTATTAAAATATTTATTTTTTTCATCTAAGTAAGAGTAAAATGTTTCAAATGTCATATCTGAAGACCCTTCTGATTAGAATTGTTAGTCACTTGACATAGATATTTTAGATCGCAGTGGAAACATTTTGTTTGTGAATTTTTAAGTCACCAATACAGGAAAACCTTACTTAGGAGGGATGAGGGTGAGAATGTGGTGGAGATGGCCTTTCCAGGAAAACTGTAGGTTTTATTATACTGTGTATTAACCCAGCATCTCCTTCAGCCGTAGTGCTTTGTCCTCTGGGTAGAAGAGGAGCTGGGTCTTGCCAAAGTGACTATATTGTATTTCTAAAAGGAAAGATTGTAACTTTTGTCAGAACAGAGGACACAGGGATGGAGAGCTGTCTGGGTAGTGAAGGTGGTGGTGGTGGCGGTGGGGGTGGACAAAGGTAGGAGATAGGAGGAGAGATTAATGGGTGACCCGAGGGATTGCAGTAGGCTACGGCTGAAAGCAGCTTTTCTGACTATCCAAGCTTCAGGCCTAGGTCTTTTCTGCTTGCTTTTTTCTTATACTTTTTTTTAAGTTCTTATTTATTCTGTTACAGTTGTCCAAGTTTTTCCCCAGGACCCTCCTCTTTCCAGCCCATTCCCTGCTCCCACAGCGAATCCCCACACCATTGTCCACGTCCATGGGTCATTCATACATGTTCTTTGACTAGTGCCTTCTTTCCAACCATCCTCCCTTCCCCTTTCCTCTGGCAGCTGTCAGTCTGTTCCCACATTTCTATGTTGCTGCTTGTTTTGCTCTTTCGTTTATTTTGTTCATTAGGTGCCTCTTATATATAAGTGAGACCATATGGTTTTGTCTTTCATCAACCAGCTTATTTCACCAAGCATAATGGTCTCCTAACACATTACAGCACCCTTCTCTCCACTCAGCCCTGACACAATTTTCTTTGTGCAGGTCTTCCATAAGTGTGGATTAATGACCAAAAATGGGTTGAATTGCATAATTCATTTTGTAAATTGTATTATCGTTTGAGTTATTTTCTTATAAGTTAGTTTAGTAAGTTTGATAAAATTATTTGGGGTGGAGAAAAAGGCTAAGTAAAAGAAAGGAGGGCCTTCCTTTTGGAGCAAAACAAATAATTTTGCTGCAGGTCAAATCAGTCAAAGGACTCCTCTCTGTATGGTGACAGGATTCAGAGTTTTGGAGATAAAAGGGTTTAAGATCAACGTATCTCACTGCAGCCACTGGACAACATTGGACACTCAGAAGTGACTGTGGTATGAACCACTTATTTTATGCTGCATTTTATTTGTTTTCATTTTGCATAATGCATCTGCAGTATATAATTAATGATGAGGAAATGCCATAAAACTGAACCACAAACTAAAATAATTAAAGAGACACTTTTAACTCTCAGTTGGTATAACTCCAGTCTTTATTACTGCACTGAAACCATGGAAATCATGACTCAGAGGACACCCCCAATTTCAGCAACATTTTTGACATTTTTTAATATGTGATATTGATAAAATCCCAAATTTGAAACATTTTCAGTTTAAAATAAAGCTGATCTGAATTTAAAGTTAATGATAATTATTAAATTATAATTAATAATATTCCATGTACTTTTTTATTTTGGAACTATTTTACATACAAAAGTTATACAATGCATTTTATAGATTGACATCTAAGTTTCAAAATCCCTGTGCCCAGCACATGACTTAACGAACAAATCACTACCAGTGTCCGAAGCACTTCGTATGTTCCTCTCCTGTTCCCCGGAGATAGCTACATCCGGAATTTTATGTTACCGATGTCCTAACTTTTTACAATATTTTAATAAATCATATATGTATCACTAAATGGAACTTTATCCGGGTTTTGAATTTTACATTAAGCGGAATAATCATGCTTGCATTCTTTTATTTGTATAAGCTCTCAGATTTGAGGGTTTTTTCCTAGCATTTAATTTATTTATTTTTACCACCATGTACCATTCTATTGAATGAATAAACCACAGTATTGTCACCCACTCTTGCACTCGTGGATGTTTGGGTGGTTAAGTTTTTGCTCTTACAAACAGTTCTCCTTGAACTTCTTTGCGTGTGGCTCTGGATAGTAAACAAGCATTTCTCTAGAGCACAGATGTGTGAGTGGGATCGTCAGAGTGCCTAACGGTGGGTACGGGATGCACATGCTGACTCTCCCAGTGAAGCTGGGTACCACTCACTCTTTCCCCTTAGTGTATCAGACCCTCATTGCTACGTGTACTCATCTAAACTTCTTTATTTTTGTCATTCTGGGGAGTGTGCAATGTATCACATTGTGATTTAATTTGAATCCCCCTGGTTAGTAATTAAGTAGTTCATGTTGTCACATGTTTCTTGGCCCATTTTTTCCCTTGTTAGGTTGTTTTTTTTGTTTTTATTGATTCTTAAGAGTTCATTATATTTTAAAAATATATTCCCTTAGTGTGTGGCTTGAATTTTCACTCTTTTTATGTTTTCTTTTTGTGAAAAGGTGCTTTTTATTTTAATGTAGTAAAAGTAATCAATATTTCCCTTTATAGTTTATATTTTGATATCTCGTTTAAGAAATAGTATCTTGTAGAAGAGATTATAGGGGGATAAATGGTGAAAGGAGGTTTGACTCAGAATGGTGACACACAGTACCATACAGAGGGGATGTATTAGAGACTTGTACACTTGAAGCCTATAGAATTCTGACCAATGTCACCCCAGTACATTCAATAAAATTTAAGAAAAGAAATACTTTTCTCTCCTGAGTTATTAAATATAAAATAGTCATACTTAAAATTATAATGTCTACACTTAACTAGTATCATCTTCCCAGACCAAATATATATATAGAGAGAGAATATATATATATACACATGTACATATGTATATTCTTTGAATCCTTTAATTTTCATCATGATCTCCTTGGAATAACCTACAATTAATTTTAGTTTTATTAGCCATATAAATTAGATACAGTTTATATTTTTATAGGGTATTTCTTTACATTTACTCTGATGTTTACCATTTTCTTTCCTTTTTCCGTTGTAGACCTTTTTTGTGGGGGTGGGGGGATTGTTTCCTTTTTTTCAGATGTACATTGTGAAAAGTTTCTTTCATGAGGGTCTTTTTGGTCATGGCTTCCCTCATTAAAACAAATTACTTGAAAGTTTCTTTATTTTTACCTAATCCTGAAAGATTCTTTCACAGAATATAGCATTTGTCATAGAACAGCTGTTGTCTCATACTTTCAAGACATTACCCCATTATCCTCTGGCTTCCATGTTAAGTGTAAAAAGTTATTTATAAATATAATTATCATTAATTTCTAGCTGCTGTTTCATTATCTTCTTTTTTTTGTGCATTGAATTCTTTTACTACTATATCTCTATAGGTAAGAGTTTCTGTTTTCTTTTTCCTTTTTTTTCTTACTTTATATTCACTGAGCTTCCTGATACAAGGATTTATCTCATTCATCAGTTATGTGGAATCACCAGCCTTTCCCCCGTTCTTTTGCCCTAACCCTTCTAGAACACCAATTACATGTGTGTTGGGCCTTTTAATTATCTCCTCCATCTTTCCTCAACTACTTTCATAGTTTATCATTTTAAATGTGTACTGGGAATGGTCTCTCTGAAAATTTAGTTCACTCCATTGTCAGGAAATGAAGTTATACTATTTAAAAATCTCCTCATATCTCCTGAAAATACTTATTCTTTTTTTTATGTGGTATTTTCTAATTGATTTTTGGGGGGTGAATTAATTGAGGTTTGATGATGTTTCAGAAATAAAAGATAGTTGGAATAAATTCCACAGTACATAAGGGACTTTGTAGTAACTCCCTATGAAGTTTACCTAAACCTTTCAAATTGATATTTTGGCATTTGTTACTCTATTTTATTAAATCTATATCAGGATATATGTTTGTTACACATTAGTCTTATTTTCTATTAAGAGTAGATTTAATATTCTATCACTTGACATCAATTATAAATTTGCTATGTTTATTTTATAGATTATGGAAAATATTTTCCAAAGGATATTCTCACAGATTGCTTAGTCAGATTGAATATGCTGTCTTTTGGACAAATGGCTGGACCAATTAAATGTTGCAAGATCTTTCCTTGCCTGTCTTCCACATTCTTTTTCATTGTTGTTTGATATTTTAGCTATCCTATTAAATCCTTGAGATTCTAATTTTTAATCCTACTGCATTTTTTCACTTTCTACCTATTTTCAAATCTCAAATGATTGAGTGGGATTTTTAGTGCAGGGGCAGGTAAGACACATCAGATTACAGTTGGAATGTAACTATACATTACATTCCCAGGATTCTCACTGCATTTTCTCTCTTCACCTCACCTCACCAAATAATCTTCCCCAATCATTTCTACTGAGTATGGAAAACTGATTTCATCCAAGGGCTATAAATACTCTAGAGTTAAAGATCATGATGTAGAGGAGACCCTAGAAGAAGGCTCTGTTCCTCCATATTCAATTATCAGCATATACTTTTTAAATCATAATACCAATTCTTCCACCTCATGCTATTCCTGCTTTCCCAACTGCAATGTTACTTCTTTCCCTAGATCTCTGGCACCTGATATTCCTGATTGAATTCCTGAAATTCTTGAAACTTTGTCTTTTCATCCTATCATTTTTCTCTACAGATGGGAATATATTAGAAGAGGAGATCTATTTCTGTACTTTCAAGATTGAACTTTGAATACAAGCTTTAAAGAAGCATTGTTGTAGTGGTTAGTTTCCATAGTACTCTTCATGTTGACCTTTCATAATGCATCTTTTAATATATTGGCCTTTGTGGGCTACGCACCATACTTAACATTAGTTCTATGGGAAGCTTAATACAGAGCTTGGTACAACTGGCTTGTAAATGGACTGTTGGCATATAGCCCATTTGTAAGCAGGGCACTGGCTGTACAGGAGAGAATTTGGATCACTGTGTGGGCTGGGAGGGAAATGCCTTCTGTTAACCAGCAATGCCACAGATTTGAACATTGCACATTTGTTTTATGTAATCTTCCATCTAACTGTGAGCAAAGAGCATGATTGAAGTGCCACTGATTATGTCTAATGTTTATAGATTCCATTTTAGTAGAGCAGACAGCTATGTTCCATAGTTCTATCTTAATTCTAAATATGATTTTCATTGTCTCCCCTCTTTAGTCACCCAGCAGCAGAGCAGGGAAGTAATTTTACCTTGCAGTTCAGTAACTTTTAATTGCCTGTTCAGTTTCACTTGATTCTGAGAAAAATGAAGCTGCTGCCTATACAGTTTTAGTTGCCAGAACCTCAATTGTTAAGCACTTAAATGCTAAAACAGGAAAGAAGCTCATGCATTCTTTAGAGCGATAAAGCGGAAAAGAGATCCCACTGTGCTTTATTGTGGTTGTTACGGCTTTGTGGTTGTGTGTGTGTGTGCGCGTGTGTGTGTGTGTTTAAGGACTCAGAGCATTACCTAGAAAAACATATACCAAACTGATTATCTGTGAGTGGTGGAATTATCAGTAATGTACATGTTCTTATTTATATTTTTTCCAGGCATATGTTACTCTCTAATTTGAATTTTAAAATGGTTTTAAAGGTGCCCTGGCTGGTGTGGCTCAGTGGACTGAGTGCAAGCCTGCAAACTAAAATGGGTTTAAAGGGGTATATAATCATGGCATTTTAGGTTTGAAAAGGATTTTGAGATCATCTAGTCCACCACCTTCATTTTAAATGTGAAAAAAAATGAGGGTCAGAGAGATTCAAAATCACTGCAAGCTCCCATATCTTATGCTAGGACCCACATGAGCTTTACTGGAAATGCTGATTTGTTCTCTTTGATTCTTGGCATTCGTCTCAATGATTCTTGTGGACAATTATAGTCCTCAGAACTTTTTATTCTATTATAGTTACAGAAAAACTTTCTTATGTTTTTATTTGCATTTCAACACTACTGAACAAACACAGACATTTTAAAAAATCGATTCAAAACATCATTGATTTTATTTTTTAAATTATATCCCATCGATTATGCAATTACAGTTGGCCCAATTTTACCAGTATTTCCTCCTCCATAGGGCACCCCCCACTCCCTCAGACAATGCCCACATCATTGTTCATTTTCATTGGTCATGTGTATAAGTTCTTTGGCTATTCCATTTCCTATACTGTACTTTACATCCCCATGGCTGTTCTCTAACTACCTATTTGTACTTCTTTTTCTTTTAAAGATTTTATTTATTTTTAGTGAGGCGAAGGGAGAAAGAGAGGGAGAGAAACATCAATGAGTGGTTTCCTTTCGAGCACCCTCTACTTGGGAACTGGCCCACAACCTAGGCCTGCGCCCTAGTCTGGGAATTGAACTGGCGACCCTCTGGTTCACAGTCTGGTGCTCAGTCCACTGAGCCACCAAGCCAGGGCCCTATTTGTACTTAATCCCAACACCTCTTCACCCATTCTCTCACACCCTCGTCCCATCTGGCAACCATCAAAATGGTCTCTGCATCCATGATTTTATCTCTGTTCTTTTTGTTTGTTTAGTTTCTTTTTTTAGATTCAGTTTTTCATTAATATGTATTTAGTGCCATTTTATTCATAGATTTGATCTTCTTTTTCTTAAGTCCCTTTAACATTTCATATAATAGATTTGGTGGTGAAGAAATCCTATTGTTTTTTCTTGTCTGGGAAGCTCTTTATCTGCCCTTTCATTCTAAACAATAGCTTTGCTGGGTAGAGCAATCTTGGCGATAGGTCCCTGCTTTTCATGAATTTAAATATTTCTTGCCAATCCCTGCTAGCCTAAAAAGTTTCTTTAGAGAAATCAACTGACAGTTCTACGGGAACTCCCCTTTAGGTAACTAACTGCTTTTCTCTTGTTGCCTTTAAGATTCTCTCTTTATCTTTAACTTTTGGCATTTTAATTATGATGAGTCTTGAAGTGGGCCCCTTTGCATCCATCTTGTTTGGGATTCTCTGTGCTTTCTGGACTTTGCATGTCTATTTCCTTCACCAAATTAGTGAAATTTTCTTTCATTATTTTTTCAAATAGATTTCCAATTTCTTGCTCTTTCTTTTGTCCTTCTGGCACTCCTATAATGTGAATGTTGGAATGCTTGAAGTTGTCCCAAAGGCTTCTTACACTATCCTTGGGGTTTTTTGGATTCTTTTTTTCTTCTTCTTCTGATTGGTTGATTTTTTTTCTTCCTTATCTCCCAACTAATTGATTTGATTCTCAGCTTCATCCACTGTACTGTTGTTTCCCTGTAAATTATTCTTTATTTCAATTAGTGTATCCTTCATTTCTGACTATCTTTTTTATGCTGTTGAGGTCCACACTAAGTTCCTTGAGCATCCTTTTAACCAGTGTATTGAACTCTGCATCAGAGAGATTGCTTATCTCCATTTTATTTAGCTCTTTTTCTGGAGTTCTGATCTATTCTTTCATTTTGTCCTATTTCTTTATCCCCTCATTTTGGCAGCCTCCCCGTGTTTGTTTCTATGTATTAGGTAGAGCTGCTATGACTTAATGTCTGGTAGCTTGGCCTAATGTAGGTGTCCTGTAGGGTCCAGTGGCCCAGCATCCCTTATCACCCAAGCTGGGTTCTCAAGATATGCCCTTTTTGTGGGCTGAGTACACCCGCCTCTTGTAGTTCAGCTTTGATTGCTTTTGGCAGGTCAATGAAAGGGGTTTACCCAGGCTAGTCAGCTTCAAGGACTGGCTGTGACCCCTAACTACAGACCTACACCCTTCGTGGAGGATCATCTGTGCAGGGGCAGGATGGTGGTGCTCTGATGTAGTCTTAGCTGTCCACTGGGTATGAAAGCTGGGAGGATATCCCAGGTGATGAAGGCCAAGGTCAGCTTCCATTTCTGTTCTGCCTGGGGCCACCCTGCATGAGCTATAAAGCACTCTGAGATGGTTGCTACTTGTGCTGGGCTTGGAGATTCCCAGGCGAAGCCAAGCTGTGAATCTAGGCTGGCTGCTGGTACTTCCTAGCATGGAACCACTTAGCAAGAGGTATGGGGGCTGGGAGCTGGGGGTTTACTGAGGCCAGCTGTTGCTTGTTTGAAAGGATTTAGGAAATTGAAAAGCATGAGCCAAGACCAATGGTTCATATTTTGGATGAGCCAGTAATTTGGGTAGGTTGGAGTCTCAGGGGATCTTCAGGGTGGGACAAACAGCGTTAGCCAGGTTGATGGAGTCTTGGATTTGGCACCCACTTTTTGGCTCTGTGCCTCTTGGGGAAGGGCTCAGAAAAGGGACAATGGCCTCTTTTCTCCTCTCTTTGCGGGGAAGCTGCCTTACAGCTCCTTCCATGAGTCTAGACAGTTCAGTTCTTCCCTGTATGCCACTTGTGACTTTCACACTGCTACCCCAGTGCAGGACCTCAGAGGGATTGAGTCTGAGTAAGTTTGTGTGTGGTTTCTTTAAGAGGAACTGCTTGGGACTCCAGTAGTTCCTTTTACCAACTCAATCCCCACTGGATTTTGCAGCCAGAAATTATGGGGACTCATGTTCCTGGCACTGGAACCCTGGGCTGGCACTCCTCATTCCTGAGATATCCCTCCCATGTTTTTATCCACTGCACGTGGATTTGGGAGCAGCCAGTTCTGTATCTCTTTTCCTCCTTCTAGTCTGAATAGCTACAGTTTCTTTCATTCTGTAGTTGTCAGATTTCCAGTCAACTTGATTTGTGATGTTTCTGAGTGATGTTTGTTCTATGTTTTAGTTGTAATTCTGATGTAGTCATGTTTTCCTATGCCACCATCTTGACTGGAAGTGGCAGAAAGTCATTGATTTCAACTGCATGTATAACAATATGGAATGAATTTATTTCTCTGACTGAGTCATTAGAACATTTCTGGCCTTACAAGGGATAAAAGAAAATAAAAAGAAACTTGATTTATTTGGAATAAGGAAATTTGCCATTTTGGTTGTGGTGAGTTTCTTCATTGCTTCTGATTTGAGCTGAACAGGAAAGGAAGAAGAAAGATGAAGTATTTTTTTCCATTTTTCCCTCTCGACTCAAAATTATACAGAACCCATATGGGAACTAGATGAAAGTGAAGCTTATTTTTTTTGAAGTAGGAAAGGTATCTGCAGAAACTAGCATTTCTTTGCATTCCTTAGTATTCAGGTGAGAGAAGGACTAGCTTCTACCATCAAAGATGAGGTCTCCAGATAGAGTCTCCTATAACCAGAATCTACCTAATTCTGAAATTTTTATCTGTAGCATGAAAAATATATTTTTTCTCTCCAGGATTCCCAAATACTCGAGCGCTTACATACAATCAATTGTGTGTAAGTTAGTTTTGTCAATAGTTTTATTGATTAAACTACATTATGTACTGTCAGGTTAACAAATTCCCTGTGTACTGTGCTTATATGCTAATATATAAGCCACGCGAAATAGAGCACCACATGACAGCTGCCAGGCAAAGTCTCTGTGCTCTGATTCTCTCTGCTGTGTGGAAGATGAACAGGTAAAATCATGAAAGTGTGAGTCATGTCTCTTCAGTATCCTCAGCTACCTTTTCTTCATCCTGTCTCTTCCCTGACATTCTGATGCCTTCCACAAAAAGGAGGATCTGACACCAGTCATTGTTGTTTCATCGGTCTGGCTCCTCTTGGACTGAGATGCTGTTCATGGCCTCACCTAAATAGTGGTGTATATCCCTGTGAGCTTTCTATCTGCTTACAGTGTATACAGTTCTTGCTGTGCGTTTTGATGACTGCCTAGATTTTCTCTGCTCACGACGAACTTGTCACCACACACCCAAAGGAACTAAAGCTTGCTGGCACCCGCAGAGCAGATTATCAAGCAAATGACCTCAGGGCCCACAGCCGCCAAGGCAGGAAGACTACTTGAAGGGATATCTGGCCTGGTCTTCCTTCTATTTCTGTGCTTTCTGATTGCCAAAAATCTCATGGGCATCCTAAAGATTCACTCATCCTAAATACACACCCATCCCAAAAGTGTTAGTGGCATTGAGGAATCAAGTGAAAATAGCATCATTGTGAGAGGTTAGAGTAGGAACCAGGGAAGTGGGAATGAGCAGAATGGAAGGAAAAAAAATCCAAGCCGTAATTATTCACCATCCTGGCCTTGATTAGTAGATACTGATACAATAATTTTTGAGATGTTAGAATTTATACTACACTTTCGTAGCTCACTTTATCAGAAAGTTTCCTACTCATATCACCCAACAGTAATCTTTCTTCTGAACATACAATTTGTACCATTCATTTACCCTTATATAATGTTGCCTTTTACTGTCACATATCTCTTAATGTAGATGACCAGTGCCCTCAGCTGTTAACGTTTCCGTCTTTTCTGCCAAGGTAGTACTTTAGTTTAGGCTGCTATTTAAAAAAACAACAACATGTAGAATGGGTGACTTAAACTCCAGATACATATTTCTCGCAGTTCTGGAGGCTGCAAACTCCAATATCAAGGCACCAACCAATATGGAGTCTGGTGAGAACCTCCTTCCAGGGTGCAGACTGCTGATTTCTCATTGGGTCCTCACATGCTGGGAAGAGGCCAGCGCGCTCTCTGTGGTCCCATATCTGAGGGCACGAATCTCATTCGTGAGGGTCCTCCCACATGCCCTGCCTCCTAATACCATCATTTTTGGGGGGTAGTATTTCAACATATGGATTTGGGGAGAACACAAACATTCAGTCTGTCACTGGCAGTGACCCTCCAGGCAGCCCTGAGAGCTCCACCAGAGTTTGCTGGCAGGTTCTAACAAACTGCCCACACCATGTTTATGCACAATAGAGTTTGGTAATCAGCGCCTCATGTCAAAGCCTAACCTTCTTTAACCAGGAGATGAAGGATGGCTTTTATAGGTTATTTGTTTTTAGCTGATGATGAACAAGTTAGCTGAAACTGCAATAGATTTATTTGGCTCACCTGAGGTAAATCTGATATACTCATTTTCTAGTGACAGGATGAAAGGAAGAGAAAAGATTCGGAAAGGCAGTGTTCTGCCTTGTATTCTGGAAAGATTCAGAAGAGACCTCCTACCCAGAAAATGTGGTTTCAGCCTGTGTGCCAGGGTGGGAGCCAGCAGTGGGATTTTGATTATACACTTAATAGAAAAACCTGAACTGTCAGAGGGGAAAATATCAAATGCATTAAAAATGTAAAGGCACTGTCAAAGGCACGGTCAAAAATAGCTACATTGAGAATGTGGAACGTGGTTCTGCAACCATGTATAAAAACTGCAAAATTTTCCAAGATAAAAGCAAAGAACAAGCAGCCGTCTCATAGACCTACCGCTGTCTTGCCCACATCAGCTGTGCTTACACCGTCTTCCTTTCCTTTCGTTTTCCCTTTTATACTGTGACTGCCCTCCAACCTGAATGACTTTGTTCATCTTCTCATAGCACAACTCTTCGCTCAAGGTAAAAAATCAAGGTCTGGAATCTTTGAATATCCATGTCCGGCCTGTGAGCGAGGGAGGAGTGAGAGATGTCAGAATTTGCTGGGACCGTCAAAGGGCAAACTTATTAGGACTTTTGCCTAGAAGAAAAACCACCAAGCAAATGAAATTGCAATTAATGAATTGGGTCAAACTCAAATAACAGTGAATTTGTGTAGTGATTAATACTAATAATAAAGAACTACGGCATCAGTGTTTATTAATTAAGACCAGGGTGATGTCTAACTACATTCAGTTCTTTTTGCCTTCTCTTTAGCTCACTCCCACTAACTTGTCTCAGCCACAGCCTCTGAGTATTAAACCATTATGACCTGATCATCAGTACAATGCCTTTCCTTTAAGTGTCTAGGTGTTTATTATTTATATTTGCATTTTTTTATGTTTATTTAGGATGCTCTTGAGAGTTTTGGGATTTTTTTTTGTTTTGTTTTGGGGGGTTAATTTTGCAATAGGCAGAAGGCCATGCCAAATACTCCAAGCAGTCATTCTGCCCTGGAATTTAAATAATAATAAAAGAAGTTTTAATTTCTCAAAAAGGACACCACTGTTCTCCACTTTTTATAACACAATTATTGTTTGTTGTCATCCAAGACGCAAGGAACAGTGGTTACTCATTATTTGGAGGCCCTCATGACATAGCAATAACCACAACTCCAGGCTCCTCTTGAGCTGATGATGTCCACAAGACAGCGTGAGTCACTGAGTGCCGAGTGTGCCCACAGGTTAATGGTCAGCAAACCCATGCACATCGTATTTGTCACTGAGAGGTATTTAGGTGTCAGTTTATCTACACATACAGTGATTTTGGTTATGATAGCATTTTATATTTTCTTCTCTCTCTTTGGCATTTTTATCATGTGGACTGTGGGTAAACATACAAAGCAAACCAAATGTAAATGTATGGTGGTGAAGTGAATCGGCACAACATAAACTCTTGTGTAAACACCGTGTGTGTGACATACGTGATGTTCATGGATCAAGTTAGTACCCAGAGCCTGTCTTCATGCCCTAGGCCAGTCATTTTGTAGCTCCTCATTCCCAAAGGTAGCCAGTCTTTTTTCTTCTGTCCCCAGATTCTAGCTTTTAATGTATTTGGAATTTATATAAATGAACCACACAGTACATATTCTCTTTTGCCTTTTCTCTTCCATGAAATTTTATATTTATGAGGTCATATACATTCCTTTGTGTTACTATAGTTCATTTTATTACTGCATTTTGTTTTCTAAATGTAGCAAAATGTACAAAATGTATTTATCTAATTTCTTATTAGTGGATTTGTAGTTTTTTTTTTTTTTTTCAGATTGAGGCTATTATAAATAAGACTACTCTACACATCCTGGTCCATTTCTCTTGATGCACATTTGCACACATTTCTATTTGGTCTAAGACAGGAGTGGAATACGGAATTCTGGGCCACAGGGCATGCGTATCTGCATCTGTGGTGAGTGATGCCACACCATTTCCCGCAGTGGCTGTACAAATTTGCATTCCCACAACATGTGACCTGTATTTGACATTGTCTGTCTTTTCCACGTGAGTCCATTTGATGGTTATCAATTTTCCGCATTTCCCTTTGACTTTTGTGTGACTCCTTTTCCAAAAGAGTTTTCATTTGTGTCTCGAGGCACAGATATAAACATATTTACTCTCTACTAATGGGTCAATGATACTGGATATACATATTTTTTATATTTCAAAACATAAAGGCAAATGTTCTGGCAACTACCCTTAATTTTATAGATTTGAAGACAACGTGTAATCTATGTCATGTAAGCATTTGGGTATTTTTGCATTCCACATTTAAATCATAATTTGTTGGGCACTTTTTTCACTAATGAAAAGTATTTTTTAAAGTTCAAAACTAAATATTGTGCACTGAGAAATATTTTCCTCTTTTCTCACCATCATTCTTTTCCTCCCAAGTTTTTAATCCTTGGTAAGCAGCACCGTGAACAATGTCTAAATTCTGGCTACTTCTGGTGTGGTTGTGAGGGAAGGGCACCCCTGATCAGTTGGAACCTCCCCAGGCTTGAATTGCCCGAATTATCAGTACAAGACTTCTTCATTTTTGATCTCATAGAGGTTTAAGCACCCTTTGGGAACCAAAACTTGTACACCATAAATAGATGCTTATCTGCCACAGTGCATATTTTTAAATACTCAGATCAACATCCTTAGTTTGTAAATAGAGATTCTTCAAAGTTGCCTTTTGGTAAGTCATTTTCAAGGAGCACTTGATTTTCCCTGATGTGTGGGTTTTCTTTTCAGATAATTTGCTAAATTAAGCATATAGAACTCCATCGTGATTTCATTAAGCAATCTTTGAAACTAGTTTTGTTTTAAAGAATGGATGGCATAACCTTTAACAATCACGCTCCTTTGGTAACTGTGTGTTATGTAATGTCCTATTTAATAGATGAGTAGTTGGCATTATTCTCCTTAGCTTATTTTCCCATGTCAAATTTTTTAAAAATCTCATGTTTATTTTTGGTATACAGATTCATCTGCATTTGTTTTCTTCAAAGTTTGTAATGTGAAAAATATTAAAAATAGTCTTTTTTCAAAAATCACCAGTTATCCACCCAAATGATAATTATAAATATAACCTTTATCTGTTCTGCTACTCTCTTCTTCTCAAATCCTCTTTTCTCCTCCCTTGGAATTAGTTTATATAAATTATATAAATGTATATAATTATGCAAAAATATGCACATATAAACAAATGCATTAAAAATGGTACTATGATAGTCACATGTAGTTTAGACGTTAAATTTGGATGTGTTCTTCAGTAATTCTAAAAGTATTAAATTGATTATTTATTACAGATTTAATTTTTGAAGTAATAACAAGTATTCAAATTAATAGATCATTTTGTAAGGAGAGTCGTTTGAGGACAAAATATGCTGTATTCTTGTCCATTTGCCTGAGGAGGACTCTATTTTAGAAGTCTGGAATCCAAATAGAAGCAAAATCTGTTAGACAGTTTAAGGTGCAGAGCTCAAATTGAGCAGCCTTGGGTACAAAGAATCATCACTTATTTCACAACCTTATTCTAAATGAAATACGTTGAGTGATAGTTATTTTTCTCTCTTCACAGTGTTGCAGTTTTAGTTTTCTATGAATATGTGCTGAGACTTGGAGGATCTAGAAATTTGACCTTCCCATTGTAAGGTGTACCAGTCCAGGTGGCCAGTTATGTTGTCCAAGAAGTGGAAGTAGGGGGCAATAAACAACCTCAGTCAAAATAATCCATGGACAGCTTAGTGGCCTTGAATACAGTGCTAGCAGAAGCAAGACACTCTCTCCTCCTTTCACTCTATTTCCCCTTGCTCTTGAGACCCTAGGATGGACCAAAGACACCAAAACTGTATGTAAGCTACACTCAGCATTGAATAAATACTAGTGAGCTGACCTTGAAATCTAATATAGCATTTCGATTAAACAATAAATATTTATTAAATAATAAGTTTGCTTAAAAGTGAGATCACTAGGCAGTTTTTTGAACATGAAGAGTTTTCTTGGCACATAGAGATATGACAGTTTTGAAAATAACTATAATAGATTGCAAGAAAAATGCCATGAAAGAGCCTTGATAAGCCATGACTCAGATGACATCGGAGGTGGACAGCACCTTATCAGTGATTCACCACCTGGGTCAAAATATCAGAACCAGTTGAGAATGTCAGTCATTTAATTCCTAGTTCAAGCTAACTAGACTGTGGGTGAAGGTGGTGGGAGATAACCCTGATCAGTGAGACTGGCTGATTTAAGGCCCTCAGTCTTCAGAGCACACCAGGCACTTGTGGACATGCAGAATCTCTGTAGGTCTGAAGTGGGACCTGCGGGTCTATATTCTTGCAGACTCCTGGGTGCTGTGCTGCTACCCATCTGGGACCACAATGAGACGCAAGGAACTAGGTCATACGAGAAGCAAAATAGCAACACACCAAAGACCAAAGCAACATCCCTCTCAAACTAACAAAATAACTAACAAAAACTCTCTAACTTACCTGAGAAAAGTTGACAGAAGTCGAGTCCTGCTCCTGTATGACAGAAAAGTCATCCAGTCATTTGACTTGATTTACATTTTCTTTCCTAACTATAAATATTTCCTTTTCCTAAATACAATTATGTCATTCATAGTTTACAGCGGTAATAAAACTTTGTTATCATTACGGTTAAATCTGATAAATATTTATAAATAAAACCCAGGCACACATTATTTCCCTCTCTTCTACCTTTCATGTTCTACCACTATTAGTTCTTATGATCTAAAACATAGGCTGTGTAAATGGGAACTGCAGTATATAAAAGTAGTTTTGTTTTGTTTTGTTCTGTTTTATCCCTGGCTGGTGTGGCTCAGTTGATTGAAGAGTTGTCTCATACTTGAAAAGTTGTGGGTTCAATTCCTGATCAGGTCACATACCTACGTTGCTGGTTTGATCCCTAGTCTGGACACATATGAGAGGCAACCAATAGATGCTTCTCTCTCTTGCTTTCTCTTTCCTTCCCTCTCTTAAAATGATGATATGTCTTCAGGTAAGGAAAGAAGGAAAGAAAGAAGGAAGGAAAGGGAGGGGGAGAGAGAGAGAGAAAGAAGTTTACTTAGTAAATTTCTCTTTTTATCCCAAACTACACTGAATGAATGATGATTCCCACTGCTCTGTGTATAGAATTCTCTAAAACACGATCTGGGAACATATCAACAGGAGTTGCAGACCAAGATGTTATGGTACGTAGGAGCCAAGAGTAATGTTATTTCCATGAGGATAAAGGTCTGAGCTTCAGAATAACTTGTATAATGATTTCTTCTACAGAACAATAGTAATTATAAAAACTGCAAAATTTTATTGAACACTTACTACCTTTTTGCTATTTTACACACTATATTATGTTATTTTATTTAAGCCATGTGATACCTCAATGAGCTTGGTATGAAAATTTTCTCTATTTTATAGGTGAGGAAACTGAGGGATAGAGATGTTAAATAACTTGTCCTAGTACATAGTTGATTAGGACTAAAGCTTATTGATTCTCCATTCTGCTTAGTCAAGGAATAAAATCTACTCACAGCTCTCAGTCCGGAGTGTATCCACACCTATAGCCAACACATCTTAAAAGCTACAAACTTTGCATGTATAGGACCAAAGACAGCTCAGAAATACACACACAGGCATCAGAGTTCTGATATATTTTTTTTCTTAAAGAAGCCACAGAAAAGATTATTTCCTGCAAGGCAGACCCACCCAAATCTTAGTTATAGGTGGATCAAACTTTAAAAAAGTGACTATAGTTTGTGATACATGTTAGCTTAACTGTATCTCTTTTTAAGATGAATCTCTTGCCAAATTTTCATTCAGCAAGCATGTATTTACTAAGTTCTTGCTACATGCCTAGTATTGTGCTGAAACTCACAGAATGCTGTATTGCAGAGGCAAATGGTTTGGGGATATCCTCCTTGATTAGTTCATAATATGTAATCCAGAACTTAAAATACGGTGAGGTTTATTTTCTTTAGATACACCCCTTAGCTCTTCTTTAGAGCCCTTAGCTCTGAAAAAGAGCTTCATTCCAAGAAGCAGACAGGTCACACTGTAGTGTGATATTTGGAGGGGACTTCGGAGGAAGGTCTAATTTGAACCAGTGCAATTAATAATTGTTTCCAGGGAGGCAGCTGGCAAGGCTCCCATGGTAGCATCAAAGTGAACAAGAAAATTAGTCTAGACGATGCAGGCTGGGAGCGTGTCACCTCTCTTCTTTTCCTGGGTGACAGTTTGGCCTGATTTTCTGCATAACTAAACGAGTGTCCACTGTGGGGTCTGCAAGAAGAAACTAGGCCAGAATTTCATATATGGATTTATCACATACAGGGGTGGGGGTGGAGGAGATACTTTCCTCATCACTAATTGCTTTGGGTCACATTCTAAAACAGCTTCCAGACACATTAAAGGAAACCTAAGTGGTGCAAACTCTCATATGACACGTGAAGGAGACTGAGGCCCTTCACCACAAGCAGCAGAGGTGACGCTGGAAACCAGAATCCCTGATTTCCCACCAATTTAGAGAGGAAACTGTGTGGCCCAGTAAAAAACAGTATAGCACAATTTCAAAGACATTGATGTTGGAGTATTTTTCAATTTGGACTCATAAGAACATATTGTTTTACATATTACATGTGGGGATTCTAAATAATAACTAAGGTTAGTGTACCCAAATCATAGTCCATCATCTTCATTTAAAAAAATGCATTAAATGACAAATCTGTAGATAGGAAAGGACCTTAGACCAAATGTCCAACCCTAGGCAATTTCAGTTTTGAGAAAATGCCCCTCTTTCATTCATTGATTTTTTTTTAAAGAGAGGAACTCCTTTCTATTAGGTTCTAAAATGATAGCTAATATTGAAAGCAGCTCTTATGTGTCCAACACTTTTTTTAAATGCTTTACAAACATAGCTCATTTAATTCTCACCAACTCCCTGAGATCAGCAACCTGTCTCCATTTTACAGGTGAGAAACATGAGGCGAGGAGAAAGTAAATAACTTGCTCCAGGTCACACTGTTGGATAAGTGGTGGGCTCAGGTGGTTAACTACCATCTGTCCGCCTTTCTGTCTCCCATATTCTTCAGCACCATGTACACTGACTCTCAAATGCGTGCCGACTGACATAGAATGTGTGTGCAACTCCATGAATGAGGTCATTTTACTTGACACCATTTTCAAAAGAAAGTAATATCACCGATTACCTGGAGTTTATCATTCTCTTTACATTGTTTTTCTCATGTTCACCCAGCCTTGCCAGATACTTGTGTATAAATCCACTGAGAAGTTGAGGGGAAACACTGAAAGTTATTAATCATTTTAGTGGCTTGTCATTTAGATAGAACCATTATGGAAGCATTTGAGAATAAAACAAGAAACATGAAAATAGTCCTTTGGTAGTGTTTTTATGTAGTTACAGTTTCAGGATGTTGGGCCTGATCACCAATTATAATAAAAAATGAAATTGTTTAAAGTCTAAACTGAGTTTAAGGCAAGGTCTCAGCCTTTTATAAATATTCAGAATGAGCAATTAAATCTGTTGCCTTTTCATTTGCAACCTTTCTGTGTTCTACTCAGATGACCAGGAATAATGACAATTAGAGAAAGCCTGTTTTTAAATGGAGTCTTCCCACTTAGTGACTAATTAAATTGCCTTTCAAGCTAAAGGATGTTCACAATTACAGGACTCTTCCAATCAAAAAGTTAAGCTTTCTCTCGATGTGGCATATCCTTAAGCTTTCCAAACATATAATAATGATAAACTAGACAGCCAAATAAAAGGAAGAAAGTAAACACACAAATTACAATAGACAGTGCCTCAATTTTTAAATGCATATTATCTAATATATGTCATCTGTATTATGTATTATTCAGGAAGCTAAAGAACTGGTTATTAAAAAGACATATAATAACATACAACAACAAAAAGCCACTTCAGGCTTTACGTCTATATCCATCGAAGCCAATGCATCTGGATTTTGATTATACTCAAAATGTGATTACTAAAAGTCAGAAACCAAGCCTGTTAACTGACGTGTAGTAGGAGGGGCACAAAGACTGCATCAAGTTTTAATTTGAGCTCATATAGTCAGTGAGTTGATCTGTATTAAAGAATGTAAATGTTTCTTTGAAATCTGACTTGGCTTTTGAAAGGGAAAGTACTTAACTGGAAAATCTGCATTGACAGAACAAATCCAACTTGCAAAGTAGAAACCAGTGTTGTTGGCTTGAGTAGATCTCAAGTCAGCTGTGAAATTTATTATCTTTTATCCATAAAATCTCTTCTCCTCTGAATGACAAAATTATTTTTGAGCTGGATGTTTGCCAAGTGTAAAGGAGAAAGGCTCTGTGTGCACACCTGAGTACCAGTTTCAGGTTGGCTTTTAAAGAGATGGTTGTTTTCTTAGAGGTCACAGGCACTGCCATCCTGAATTAATCTGCATGAATATTGCTTTAATAAGTCATATGTTATCTATTTTATTAGTAAAAGTCCAGCACCATAATGACTTAAAGAGCAGCTTCAGACTACTCAATGAATTCAGTGATGTCAGGTGCTTATTTTGTACAAATTTTATTATATGTACAAATTGTACTACTTTGTGATGCCGACACCGGCCCTCAGTGTCTGCGTCATTATGGATGAAATGAGACATTCACATGGACTACCGAGTGCGGTGGAGGAAAAGGGACAGCATGGCTTTTCTCTCAAGGGGAGTAAAAGCCTTGGCCCTTGCTGTGACCAACCTTTATTGGGTTTCTCCCCACATCACATTATGGTCCTCATTTACTATTCACAGGTTTGCTATAGGGGGTTACCTTTTACAGAAAACAAAGGAGAGGATACCCGGTAATCACATCACAGGACAGGGATATTTGCAAATGAAAAGGCAAAAGTGGTTGAACTGGTTACACTGGTCCTTGGAAGGTTTAGCATGGATTTTAGGAAGTTACTTTGCAGTAAATGTTTGCTGCAATTCAGGGTGAGGGAGTTTTTAGCAAAAGCAAGACTCAAAGCGGTCTAGGCACATTGCAGGCCTGATTGCCCACGAGAGAACCTATCTGTGGGCGTGGGTCCTGTGCATCTCTGAGTGGGAGCTGGGCCCACGCCACGCAGAACAGTCTCCTACAATTTTCTACAAATTTTATTATTTTGTACTATTGTACTTATATTCTTTAGGGTGTCCTAACTTTCATTTTTTAAAGTTCAAATAGATTAATCTACTTATTCAGTGATTATTTTACTTATCTTGCAAGACAGAAATCTAAAGGCTTTCTCTTGTTTGGTAATAGGCTTGATTTTTAAAGTAGAGTTTTCTTCTCTTTTATTGGGGCGACATAGGTTAATAAGATTATATAGGTTTAAAATGTACATTTCCGATGATACATAATCTTCCTATTGCAGTGCGTGCCTACCACCCAAGGCCAAGTCATCTTCCATCACATGTGTTTGACCCCCTTCACCCTTAACCACCTCACCAGTGCCCACCCCCATCCCTCTGGTAACCACCGTATTGTTGTCAGTGTCTATGAGTTTTTGTTTGTTTGTTTTTCTTATTTCCTCATTTGTTATTTTCAGTTTTATGTCCCATGTATGAATGAAATCATATGGCTCTTAACTTTTTCTGACTTATTTTACTTAGCATGATCATTCTTTTTTCGTTTTTTTATTATTTTTTTGATTGTTGCTCCTGTACAGTTTTCTGCCTTTTACTGCCATCCCAGCCCACCCCCCAGTCCTCCCCACCTCCTCCTGTTTCCACCCCCACCCCTTGTTTTTGTCCATGTGTCCTTTATACTTGTTCCTGTAAACTCTTCCCCTTTTCCCCTGAAATTCCCTCCCCTCTCCCCGCACGATCATTCTTGAATACTCAACAAGCCTTGGGTTGCTAGTGCTTCTCTCCTGTCTCATTTTAAACAACACAAATATGAGGCAACAGGTGAGGGCCAATTCATTAAAGACAGATTGAGGTAAGATCAACTTGACCATGAAAGAAAGAAAAAGTTATTTCTGAAAGTGCATCCTTGCATGGAAGGACAGGACATTGAGGAGACAGTTTCTTCCTTCTTTAGAGATCCAGGGGCAGGAGCACTGGGGATGACAATTTGGAGGGGACTCTTTGTCTTGTATTTCCTGCAACAAATCAGTTCAGATTTTGCAAAGCCTGGACTTTAGTAGCAGTATGGAGAAAAACAAGCCACAAATAGACTCATAAATTTGTGATACATGCTTATTAGCATATCAACTTGTCTGCTTTAAACTAATCTGGTAACACAGGGGAGTTTTGGCCTTAGTTATTTAATATTAATTGTTAATGATTCAAGTTAAGATCTAAGTATTATACATCTATTAGCCTGAAATTGTGACTTGAATACTAAAAAATAACATTTTTCTTATCTCTAGTATGTGTTTATTATATTATTTAATTTTATATCTATTTATTGGTTATCACTGGAATTATATGAAGGCAGTTCGAATAAGGTTACACAATTTGAATGATATTTGATTTATGGTGTCCATAATATTTAATAAGTATTTATATATTGAGTTTTTAAAGATTCACCAATTATATCTACTTTAATTTACCTTCTTGGTTAAACCATACAGGAAGAATATTATTTAAATAAGTTGATAGCTCTGTGACTTTTCAGTTTGTTAAGAAGAATCAACTCTTTGATTCTCTAAAATCCTATTTAAAACAGCCTTGTTTGTCTAGTAGTAATATGGATACAACTCAATGTTACCAAGTTAAACTGTAAATGCAATAAAATCAACAAGCACCTTTATATTAATGGAGAATGAATATACATTTAGCATGCATTGAATACTAACAAGTACTTAACATTTCATAAAGCTGGCCATAAAGAATGGTCCTCTGAACACAATACATTGATAATAAAGGAAGGAAAATGTAAAGAGGTACAAAAAATAGACTTTAATTAATAAGATGTACTTCTCTAGCCCTGTAAAATTACTTTCCTCTGGGGTTCAAGTAGAAGGGTGGGGGCAATCCAGTTTATATCTTACTCAGCCACAAAAGGTAAAGAAGTCCCTGAACGCCAGTGCTGAAAATGCTTTAGTTGGTTCCTAAGGACTTGTGACTCCCTGCACACAGAAGGGGGATATACAACATATATCTATAGTTCATTACTGATGCTACCTGTGTTTTCCTTGGTCTTTGGAATATTTTTGGCTTCCACTTAATCAAAGCTAGTTCACATCTCCAGAGGGCCTTGAAAATATTCAGCCCTTTCTGCATTTTTAGTTTATTTAATAAACCACATTGTCCTTGGTCCCCATCGTATTCTTTCAAAAATTTACTTAGTGCGTAGAGCTCTGGATACATTTTGGGTTTGTCTCTCAAGGATTTGGTTCACAATTTATTTCAGTGTGCCAGATCAGAAAAAGCATTCTGTTCAGAATAGATAACAGGAGAAACATTTTTCAGTTTTCATAATCATGATGAATGTAACTGGCTTTCTCAATGTGCCATATCTTTTCTGCTGCATCTTAATAGATCTGTGGCTGTAATCTTGTATGTCAGGACTTTCAGCTAATTGGGATAAGTTATGTGTGTTTACATTACGTTATGATCTATAAAATGCTATTTTATCTGAGGCTAGATAGACCAGACTTTCTATATTATAATTCTTTTTTTTAATTTGTTTGCAAGAGAAGACTCTGCTGAGGTATGCTTGGGCGTATTCCATTTTACAAATATAGAGAGAGAGGAGGTCAAAAGCTTTCTGTTAATTATGGTGCATATACTTAACTAATATATTTCATAGGGTAGTAAGTATTGAGATGTGAATGGAATTGCTTTGTACCTGAAATGTATTTTAAAAAAGAGTCTAGAGGCTGAGTGGATTTTGGTTTTAGGAGCTTTAATAAACAAAGTTAAGGTGTCTTTCAATAAACTTTGGCTTAGTCACAAAAATGCCAATGGTCAGCTTAAGAAGAGTTCATTACTTATAGTGAAATACATATGAGAAATTTACAGATAATAGTTATAAGGAAGAAAGTTTAGGGCTGGATTTCAAAGTACTGTTGTTCAGAGAAATAACCAATTGTGGAAGTATTTAAGCATGACAGGCATATCATGATTAATGTATGATGATGCCTTCAGTTGGATAAAAGAATAGAAAGCTGAAGAAGAGAAATCTGGTCCCCTGAAATGTGATTAATAAAAATTTCATGGGTTTAAATTGATTTGTCAATTTAATACCAGTCAGACTGTCATGGTATTAAGAAAACTAATAGGCATAGTTTGGCCAGAAACTGATAATTCTAAGTACTAGTCTTTCTTCCCCCAAATATACACAGTAATGTATATATGCAATTCATGGGTGGGATGTGAAAATGTATGGTGTTAACAGGAAGACTGTTGATTAATGAGGCAGATGTCTTTGAACAAATTGGACATGGTCTGGGGTTATATATGCTTATGGGGGTGGGGGAATATGGACTGATTATTACCCTCCTCCTGTTATTCTCCTCAAGTGACATCAAAAGATCAATTTAGTAGTGCACTTCCACATTTTTTGATCCATACGCTGTGTTCTAGACAAGCTGAGTCTAGAAGCTTTGCTTTTGGACTCCAGTCAAATAAAACTTCATTTCTAACTATTAAAAATAAAAATATACATGTGGATGGGTGAGAGGATGACCAGAGAGATAGATAAGTGGTCTGGCAGACTGTAGCCAATCAGTGAATGCATACTTATTTCTCAAATTGGCAGCACCTAACTCTGAACTTTTACTTATCCCACTTTCATTTAAAATATAATTAACCCAATGTAGGGCTACATCTAAACATGTTAAGGACTATAAGCTTCAATAAAATAATGTGTTCTCCTTGAAACTGGCACTATGGAAGACACATTCAGCCATGTGCTGGATGCTTATTTGCATAAATATATTCCTTTAATTTGTGAAAATGTTTATTGAAATAGCACATTTATATGTGAACTTAAAGTTGATGTTAGTACAACCTCCAGATTTATAAGTCATAACTGCAATGCATTTTCCAAACTTGGAAATGGAGGACAGAAGCCACCTTAATAGAATTGGTCATAATAATTAATTGTCAATTATGCCATTCTTGACTTTTAGTATGGTAGAGTTTGTAATCTATAAATGTCAATTAAGATGACTGACTAAAAAGTGTCTTGGATGTCTCGGATGCACAATTATTCATTTCCCCCCATATGTGTTAATTGGTTAAATTCTTCATTATTTCAAGATAACAGAAAGCCCTATGACTCTTGGTTCACTTCTGAAATTTTAATGTATTTAAAGCAAAGTGGTTATTTGTTATTGAAACATTGAAAACCTGAATGTCTACAAAAAGAATCTGTATGGATTCATTCCTCGATGCTGAGAATAAAAAGTGATCATTTTTCCCTTGTAGAAGAGGTAAATCAGCTGTTGCATTAACAAATCTACCTATGTTGCTATTTCTAAATACAGTTAAACAGTTTTAAACAAATGGATTTCCTCTTAATATGTTAAGCAAATATTTATTAAATAGTTGGCAAGTGTATGGCATTCTGCTAAATGTTGTGACCAAGTGTACAGATGTTAGAACCAAATTGCCTGGGTTCAGACCTTGACCTCTTACTTACTTGACCTCCCTGTGCTTGAATTCTACATCTGTAAGTACATATAATAAGTTACTTTTTAGACAATTGCATTATTTAATGAATTAATGTATTAAAAGCACCTAGAATACTGCCTGTCACATGGTAAGTGCTATAGTGTGCTCACTGTTGTTGTATAGATTCTACTTCAGGGGAAAGAGGCCTCAATGAAAAATGGCTTAAACAAAATAAGTTTGTTTACCTCTATATAAAAGTCTGAGCAATAAAATATGAGTAGGTGATTCCTCTCTGCAGCAGTTGTAGAATTTTGTTTTTTAGTTCCAATAACTCAGAGTGACTGACCTCATCTGTTTGGTCAAAGGTGGATATTCTCATAGAAAGGGAAGGAAAAGGCCAAATTCCCCTCAAAGGGCATGACTTGGCAGTTGTCCTCATCACTTCTGCTCACTTACTATTGGCCAGAACTTAGCCACGTGGCCTCATTTAGCTTCAGGGAGACTGGAAAATTCCTTTTTTATATTGCATGACCATGTACAGCTAAAGTTCTATTAATTGTACAAGGGAAGCAGAAGAGAAATTTATTAGGAGGAAAATTTCCAGTCTCTGCCACAGATAAACTCACATGGAGTCAACACAGACATGGCTTACCTACCCAGAGCTGTTAGGTTATAGTATTAATTGTCCATAGTGCACTCACATACATGGAGGTAAGTATGTCTACATTTTTTCAGACATATGAACATTAAGTACAACTCAAATCATTGGTTATAACCAAGTCAGTATTATTAATTTTCCTGATTTCTTTTTAGTTTACAAATATCCATTAAAGCTATTCTTTCTTTCAAAGAGAGCTTGTTATTCATGCTATATTCTTTCATCTTCTGGGTTAGATAGTATATATACTTCCCAAATTGCTATTTGGAAGGTTCTGTTCTAGGAATCATTATGGTGATAGGAGTTTGATTCTCGGTCTTCTTGAATCACTTTCATATTTCTTTGAAATCCATTACTTGACTCTCTCTTCCATAAGCACTAATTTCAGAATCCTTAGATTTGTTCATAAAGGCTTAATGGATTATAGATTGTTTATTAGCCTAAGGAAATAGGTTTTATTTAAAGCACAGCCATTTCAAAAGGACTGGAGCAAAGGAGACGAGCAAGTTAGTTGGAGTATTTTTTATTGATTTACATGGATATATACAGGTCAACTACATTACTTCCTTCAACTTTTTAAAAATAGGGAACAAGTTCAAGGAATGAGGAAGTCATTCTGCAAAATGAGAGCTTGTTATTCGTGCTATGTACTTTGTATGATTTATTTGCTGAAATTGTATTAGAATAATGGTGAACTACTAAGTAGGAATTAAGTGGTGGAGAAAACACACACAAACTTAATAAACTTTTATTATCCTGGAAGACAAAATATACTAATTCCTTGGGGAAACAAACATTTTTCAAATAATAAATTCAGAAGTGAGATTTGGTTTTGTTTTTTAACATTGAGCAATAAAACTATCTTTAACATCACTTCATTCAGTAAATGAAAAATGCAAAAAAATCTGGAGAGAACTGGGTACAAATGTGGACTAAATGTACTTTTAATGCATCATCGTGAAAGCTAACATATAGCAGACAACAGATTTCAAGCTGAAGTAGAAATTCAACTTTTCTACCATATTTACCTTTCCTACTTTGGAAGCATATAGAAGAGGAGAGGCCGTTGTATACAACTAAAAGTGTGAAATATTCTGTATATAAAAAATAAATCCATAAATAAACCATTTTCTGAAAGAGTCTACATGATTATGTAGCCCAATTCTCCCAAGTACTAGCTTGAGGTCAGATCAATTTTGAACATAATAAAAGGATGGTGTTTTGTCTTGTACTATGCCAATATCTTTTGAAAATTTCATATCTGCAGAAGACTGGATCATTACATTGAAAAGTGAACAGGCTACCCATAGAGAACATGTATTATCTGGAGTAAATGTTCATTTCAAAAGGGAAGTTTGCATGACTTGGGGTTAGCAGCAAAGACACCTCTTTATCATAGAAATCAAATGTAAGAATCTTGTAAGAGGCAAGGCATATATCTACAGACAACTAAGCTACATTCATTTCCCAATGACTAAGGCATTATAAATAGAGTATGTAACAAAATATTGTAGTAGTGTACTTAGTAGAAATTTCAGAAGCCAGGTCTGAAGAACCATTCAATAGAATGGTGCTTGCATCTACAGCCATACCACCCTGAACACACCCAATGTTGTCTGATCTTGGAAGCTAAGCAGGGTTGGGCCTGGTTAGTACCTGGATGGGAGAATGGTGCTTGCTTATTGAGAGTAGAATATTTCTCGGGGAGAAAAAAGTGGCAGATGAAATATCTTTTTCAAGGTTCTGTGGACATTTTAGTTGGTGATTTAGCTTTGTCTATAAAGAACTTCATAAATTTAGGGAGTTAGTGTAAAAGTCTAGTAGCAGTCTTGATTATTAACCTGGGTTTCCACCTAATTTTTAGGATTTTTCACTTAAGATATTCCTGGGATTCCCTAACATATGTTAAATAAGTAGGATATAAAATGGGGCATGCTAGCCTGTAGGACATTGTTGCTTACAATAAGAAAGTCAAGATGAGAGTATAAATATTTAACTATTCATATTTATATTCCATTGGTGTTAAATTTCTATTATTTTTCCTTGAAAAATTTTTGCCTTTAAAAATGATTTTTTTTATTTTGGAAAGACATCAAGACACTGAATAAAGGGATCAAAGAGGTGACGTCATGGTATTTTTCTTTTACTTCATTGCATGTTTAGCACTTATGGCAAATTCATTATTGAATTAGTTGTAATTTTGAAATGATCTATTTCTATTAATTCCAATATTGGTATAGAATTAAGCTTATTAGAAAACGCTAAAGAATTAAGATATGCTAATCAAGGAAAAGGAAAAGTCAAGGGGAAAGTACATTGGACTATTTGTTTCCCTGAGTGTGTCGATTGTGTGGGATTCGCTTCCTCTAGAGCTTTGCCCAGGCCACCCTTTTGGCCATTAGGAAAGATCAAACTCATACTCATCCTTCAAGACTCATTTGAAGTGGTTATCTTTTGGGGCGGTCTTCCTCAGCATTGCAAGGAAAAACTAACCCTCCTCGTATGAATGAGCTACATCAATAGTTTATATCACCATTATTATAATTTCACTCTAGAGTTTCAGTTATTCTGTGACAGCATACCGAGAGATTCCAGGAATTAGTCATATCTTGAATAAACCACCACCATGTGTTTCTCCTGATGCTTGACACTTGAAGCTCCTATTGTAAGGTGTCATGGCAGAGTGAAAAGAGAATGCAAACTTTGAAGTAAGGCAGACCTAGGCTTGAACTTGAGTCTTCACATATTTACTTTGTGCAGATGGCCTGTAGGTTTTGTGACATTTAGTTCTCATGATGCTTGTAAAACAGACAGTCTTATCTATTTTATAGGGTAGTTTTGTGAATCAAAAGAGGAAATTGTAGGTAACCAATGAATATTATATTTTATTTACAGTATGCAAAAACAAACTGACAGCTCAGATATTTTTCATGGTCCTTCATTGTGGAAATTAAAGTCCGTAACTTTTGAAGCGCTTTTTTCCCTCCTTTACGCTCCCAGGCTTCCCTTGTGTAGAAAGGTAGATGGATGAGTGACAAAGGCTTGGAATACTTTATGAGTATGGTAGTTCTATAATTAAATGTAATCAATCTATAATTTACCTAAAATGATTGCATATCAAGTAGGCATAAAACCAAAGCATTCCATCCATCTTTATACTGTCACAGTGAGTATTACTAGCATGGTCTGTTTAGAACTATGCCGTGCCCACTGAGGAAATTCACCGAGTTGCAACATCTGGAGTAATGGCTTTTATAAAGCAATCATCCTATGCTTTGCATATGCTGGAAATTAAGACAGATTTGAAGGTGCTGGTCTATTTAAATAACTTCATAGGGAATTTCAGGGATATTACTGTGATAAACTAGTGAGGCTTTTTTTACAAGGAACTGGTGGTTTGTCCTGTCTCCCAATTGTCTTTCAGTGCAATAAAAATTTAGAGTTTGCTTAGTTATTTGTGAAGTGGTCTGCATTTCAGTTTTGTGAGGAATCCCCTCATGCCTGCTGACTGGCTCACCGTTTACAGAGTGATTCTTTATCCTCATTGAAATTTCAAGTTATTTTCTCAGATGGTCTTTTAAAGTTAAGTCAGTTGTCACGTCTCCCAAAAGACTGGAATTTTGTAAATTAAACAATGACAGAATAGAAATGCAGAACCTACATTTGTGAAGAGTATTTTATAAGACAAGATTGAAATTGACAGTGTTAGAGTGCAAGTTCAAATTTATTTTATTGCTCATATTTTTTCTATTTAATTTAACTTTTTCTACTAACAACTGTGTTAGTAAATGGATTTTCCCCAAAATAGTAGTATTTAACAGCTATTTACTATTTATCATTATTTTTTGATTGTCCATTTAACATTGGGTACAGAAAATATGGAAAACGTGAACAATATTGTAAAAAACATCCATTAGTAGGGATGGATTTTTATTGGTCTATCCAAGCTCCCTTGATCCTAAGCATGAATTTAGAAGATGACCATCTGAGTTAATGGTGTACTTTGTAGTAGTGATCAAAGTTTAGCAGAAAGCATGAGATTCAAGCCTCACATTAATTGACAGCCACTTGCTACTATACCTCATGGAGGGTAGAAAGAAGGTTAATGCATGGAAAATAGTAACAAGAACCCAGTTGGAATGTGGAATATGAAAAATATGCATGATTGACCTCTTTCTTCTAGGCACAGTAATAATGCACAGGCTAAGTAATTTTAATAGTTAGTACATTTTCCCCAATCAAAATTCTTACATGCCCATAGCCAGAGCTGGACCATGCCAAAAGTCCTAAGAAACCATCTCTATTCCCTCTTTGGAGTTTCATTGTCATCTTCCCCATCAATTGCTAGGAATGAGGTTTGACCTGGGAAGACCTGAGGTTTAAACCTTTCCAGGGGAATTTGTATATTAATAAAGGGATTCTCTGAAAATGGAAGAGATTCACTAACCAAATGTCTTCTTTTCACTGATCGGCATTGATGTTTTTGGTCAGAAGGTCCTGAAGTATGTTACCCATCAAATCAAAAGATCAACCTGACCCAACAAGGCAGGGAATGCTATATCCTCTTGGCTTAGCTCAAGCACCATTTCTTCAGCAAGTTTTTTCCTGAAGTCTGCTACTTCCCTTCCCAGGCTGTGCTGGGTGTCTTCCTCTAGGTGCCTTGTTATATTATATATTTAGGTGTCTTCCTTCTTCAGAGTGAGCTTCACAAAGTCAAGTAGAGTGTCTTACCCAATCTGTCTTCAGTCCTTAACATATAGTAAATGACTATTCAGTGAACATATGAGTGGATAAATTACTATTTGCTATCTTAGTTTTATTTTTATAACAATGTAAAACATTATGATGGAAATTTATAAAATGCTTCTATTGTTACTCTTTTCAGATATTATAAATAAATACATTTGTTGTTGTTTAAGTAACCATAGTTGAAAAAATGAGCATTTCCTAGAAAATAAGGATTAAAGATAATGTACATTTGCTGTGTAGGTAACTGGCTGGTAACTTAGATTGTCTTGTCACATTCTCAGATTGTGAATTAGCTTGCTCTGACTTTATTTAACTCCATAAAATAACACATTCAGTGCAAGTGGCTATAAAGTCATGGAATTCATTTTGGAAAATCTTACCAGAGGGTTCAAATAAATGTTATTCTTTTAGGAAGTCACTGGGATTATGTAAACTTATGTCAAAAATACTGATGTTATTCAAAGAAGTTCAGTACTGTCTGATATAAGAGCTAAGTTATTAAATACATAGGAAACCAGTTGCATTTCTGTGAACACAGATTTGTTTCAGGTTTCAAAGAAGAGACCCACTTAGGTTACTGTGAAAAAATGGGGATGTAGGAACAGACAAGAAACCTTCTTAGTAGCCACACGACCAGGCATCATAAAGAACTAGAACAAAAACATACTACTTGTGTTATGACAGCAAATCTAGTGAACTGGTTAGTTTATCACCTCCTGCTACCCCAAAGAGGGTTTTTTCCTGGTGGCTCATCTCCGTGTTCCTCTGATTTTGAAGGGTGTAATTTTTCTTTTTTCTTTTTTTTTAATGTTTAATCAGTATTTTTTAATTGCTGATATTGTACAGTTTTCTGTCTTTTACTCCCCCACAGCCCACCGCCCCAGCCCTCCCCACCTGCCTCCCATTTCCACCCCCCATAGTTTTTGTCCCTGTGTCCTTTATACCTGTTGCTCTAAACCATTCCCCTTTTCCCTGAAATTCCCTCCCCTCTCCCCTCTGGTCACTGTCAGACTGTTCTCAAATTCAGTGTCTTTGTTTATATTATGCTTGTTTGTTTTGTTGATTAGCTTCCTGTTAAAGGTGACATCATATGGTATTTTTCTTTCACTGCCTGGCTTACTTCGCTTAGCATGATGCTCTCCAGTTCCATCCATGCTGTTGCAAAGGGTAGGAGCTCCTTCTTTCTTTCTGCTGCATAGAATTCCATTGTGTAAATGTACCACAGTTTTTTGATCCATTCATTAACTGATGGGCACCTAGGTTGCTTCCAGCACTTGGCTATTGTAAATTGTGCTGCTATGAACATAGGGGAGCATAGGTTCTTTTGGATTGGTGTTTCAGGGTTCTTAGGATATAATCCAAGCAGTGGAATTGCTGGGTCAAAAGCTATGTCCATTTTTAGTTTTCTTAGAAAATCCATACTGTTTTCCATAGTGGTTGTACCAATCTGCAGTCCCACCAACAGTGCACTAGGGTCCCCTTTTCTCCACAACCTCTCTAACACTTGCTGTGAAGGGTGTAATTTTTCTAATGAACTTCTCATTTCGTATGTTTCCCTCCTCCAGAATGATTTACAATATGTACATTTAGTGGTCCAGATAATGGGTGCATGTGTGTATCTTCAACTGTTTTCATTCCTTTAAGTTGCCTTTGTCTCACTTCATATTCAACCAGCTCAGTTCCTTCTACAAATATTTATGAGGTCTCCTTCTACTCCAGACAGTGTACTTCTCTCTTTTATTCACTGATTATAATTCTGAAAGACTTAAGATGAAAAATATGAATCAAGTCCAAGTTTATTGGATCAAAATTTGGCATCAAGGCTGTTTAGAAGGTAATCAAGAGAGGTTCTGAAGGCAACAGCGAAGGTGCACCCCAGATATGTTGTGAGCACTAGAAGTTCCTCATGACAAATTTCAAAGTGCCCCCTTTGAAAGGAACCCCACTCGTTTTGATGTGTAAGCTCTAATATATTCAATGGGGAAACCAACCTGTCATATTACTTTTTAGCTGCATGTTGTCTGAGTCAGCCCTGAACTTTTTAAAGATACCACCTTGAGACCTTGCTTCTTGGTGAGCCCACCCAGAGCTCTTGAGTACATTTCCTAGGTGGTGGTAACAGTCCCTCACAGTGAGGGAATGATCGGTTCTGACCTAAGGCTGCCTTGGAACCCTCCTTTAAATTAGGAGAAACACATCTCAGAAACTGGTAGATGTTGAAAACAACTTTTTCTCCAAATGTTTTAGACTTGTTCACCACAGATCTCTTTCACAAATCCTCAGCTCTCCTGTTGTAGTGCAGAAGCAGCCTTAGACAGTATGGAAATGAACAGGGGTGGCTGTGTTCCAACATAACTTTATTTATGGGCACTGGCATTTCCATATTATGTAGTTTTCACATCTCATGAATATTGTTCTTCTTTTGATTCCTTTTCAACCATTAAAGAATCCAAAAACATTCTTTGCTTACTGGCAATATGAAGAGAGGCGGGTGGGATTAGGCCCATGACCTTAGCTTGCTGACCCTTGATTTAAAGAAGAATCTGGCACTCTGGAATCTCCAGTGCAAGTGTGGTAACCTGCTCGGTGGCTGCAGGGTTGGGCAGCTTCCAGGAACCAGGCTGTGGGTGAGTTATCTGCAGCCCTGGAGTAAAGCATTTAAAGTACCATTAAGGTTTAATTAGCTGGCTGTGGAGCAGGAATGCTGTGTGTTAGAACTTTGCACGGCTGCATGAAAATGCTTACTCAAGACTCTGCAGTCCTCATAAATACCAATGGTCCTTTGGAGGCCCCTTTGTTTAGATGAAGCAGGGTGCTAGAATTTATTGCTCCTGTGACTTAAGTTCCTGCACACACCAACTACTCTTGCTCTTTTCAAATAAAAGTCAGTTTGGATTTATTTAGAGACTTTGCCCTTAGGGAAGAAATATCAGAACAGTAAGTCTGAAAGAGCAGGATACTCCTCTCTAGAAAACTTGGCAGGCCGCTTGTACGTTTAAATTATTTCTAGCTGGTACTGGGACATTCCAGTGTGAGGAATAGACGATGGCCTTTCCTGGGGTGCCTGATTTCCAGGGATGAATGCTTCTCTAGAGGTGGGTTTATGGGTTGCAAAGGCAGGGCTGAACATCTGGCCACCTTAGTTTCTCTCCTGTTTAATAAATTCCACTGAATCATGCCAAATGCCCCCGATGCTTAGGATAGAATGGGAGCCCAAGAAGCAGTCAGGGGTATAATTTTAAGCTAAAATCCTCCCATGTTTTAAAATAGTTCCTCACATTTCGTATTGATAGTTGCAGGAAGAGGAATGCTTTAATGGATGTGTGTGTCTGGGAAAGCAAAGCGAAACAAAGCAGGATTATTTGTTGAAACTGTTTAGTTCCCAGGAGTGGGAAAGCACGTGAGCCAATGTTTCCTAACATCAGATTGCTTTCCCCTTAATTCAGAGCCTTATTTTTTTTCCTTCATCTTTGGTGGTTCAGCTCCAGGAGCAAAATGAAAAAGCCCGTTCCCTCCTACAGTAGGCATACACTGGCCTGATTACACTGAGGGTTTCTCTCTGCTATCTTTCTAGAAATAGAAATATAGTAGTGTCACGTGGCTATATTACATCCACATTCGTCTGGTAATAGTACCTCAGCTGCAGGCAAATGGGTCCTGAGATAAAATGCAGCTCTGGAAAGGGCTCCTGTGCCAGCCTCATTTGAAGAAAGTGCTCATTATTCAGCAACACTGTCAAGTGCATATAGCAAAGTGCCTTCTAAACCCCTGCATTGGCTTCTTGGTCCTGCTCTTTGTCCAGAGGAGATCTGATTTTGCCACTGTTGTTTACTTCTTTAAAACCTAATTCCATTTCTCTGTTGGTCTAAGCCAGCATTCCTAACTCTGAAGCAATTCAAAGCCATAGATTATCAGGTCCCCACAAAACAACCTCCTTCATTTCTTTCTTCTGTACAGCCGGCATGTGAAACCAGAACCCCTGTCTCCACCCTAGGTCCTGTTGCCCTGCTTGCTGGAGAGACCAGGGAGCTAGACTATCTTATTACCTTCTGCAGACATTGTTTCACCAGTTTATTAATCAGAAGATACTCAAATAGAACAATTTGATGATTACAATAAAATACAGGCCTAGTATTATCGCTATAACTTAGATCAGCAATTTTCAACCGTTGTGCAGCAAGAATTTTTAAAACATGCAATTCCTGACTATTTAGCCAGTGGCACTGACTGCTTTTGCCTTAGATTGTCAAGTGCTGGGTTGGCCAAAAAGTTCATTTGTTTTTTTCTGTAAGATGGCTCTAGTAGTGCTTAGTTGTCTTTAACTTCATTTGAATTGTTATATTGTATTGTAACAGCTGTCCCATCAGCATGCATTTAAAAAAAATAAAAATTGGTGAATTTTTGTATAGCCATTTTAATATTGAAGATGGAAGAAAATCTGCAACTTTTCAGCATATTTTGCTTTATTATATCAAGAAAGGTAAAAACACAACTGAAACACACACAAAAAATTTTGTGCAGGTATGAAAAAGGTGCTGTGACTGATCGAGTCTGTCATGAGTGGGTTGTGAAGTTTTGTGCTGGAGATTTCTCACTGGATGGTGCTGTATGGTCGGATAGCCCAGTTGAAATTAATAGCAATCAAATCAAGACGTTCATTGAGACAGTATATATTATTCCATGCAGGAGGTTACCATCATACTCAAAATATCCAAATCAATAAAGTTATTGGTGAAAATAATAAAGGTATCCTTCATTTTATGGAAAAAACTAAATGGACTTTTTGGCCAACCCAATAAAACAAAATAACAGCCATCTAGTGTGAATGCCCTGTCATTACCCATAAATATATAGGTCATTTAATAGACTTGCAACTTATTGGTCATGTAACGTAATAAGGTTGTGTCTGACTGGTTAATTCTTGGTACCAGTAATCCTTATATACAAGCATAGGCACCCGATTTTTTAAAAAGTCGCTTTGGAGCAAAAAATGTAGGGAATTACTACTATTATTATTTTTGTAAATCAATTAAAATTGTACATATTTGTTGTTAGATTGGCAAAAAATAAAGTTTTTAGTTTTTGGTGTACTGCAGGATTTTAGTAATTAGTTTATGTGTGTCATAAGATGAAAAAAGTTGCAAATCACAGGCTTAGATCAAGCAAGTGCCCATATCTTTTAAAGAGGATATTTGAAGGAAAGGTTTGACACTTAAAAACCTTCATTTTCTTTTGTATTTTTAAGCCTCACCCTATGATTGGTTTATTGATTTTGAGAGACAGAGAGAGAAACATCGATGTGAGAGAAAAACATCAATTGTTTGTCTCCCTACGTGCCCTGACCAGGATCGAACCCATACATTATGATGCGCAGGATGACACTTTAACCAACTGAGCCACCCAGCCAAGGCAAAAAATACATATATATTTTCTTTCTCTCTTGTTACAAAACAACTCATGCAAAGCAAACCCAATTGAATAAGGTGTTTTTACTTAGCAAGGGGTGATAAAGAGCATCTTCAAATTTGGATGAGGTACTGGGTAAAGGAAGTAATTAAGTGCCACATGAACTTTTTCTTTTAGAGGGAAAGAAGTGCTACTAATTTGTCATTAATTATCTTGCACAAATGAAATTCACCTGTTGATTTTTCCTTTCCTAAATGGAGACTTTGAGAGTGTGTGCTTTTCAATACATGTGTATAGTAAGGAAATTGTCCGGTACTACTTATTTAGAGCAAATCCAAAAGCCATCATACTTAATTACCATTCTTAATTGTCTTCCAAAATCATCTTCCAATTTCATTTAAAAATTAATTTATAGTTTCTTACCATATAAGTGCTAACAATAACTGGATTAGAACAGGAAACATTACCATTTGAGGTTTAGAATTCTGAATATTGCCCTTTTTTCTTGTAAAATATTAATTTGCCAAAAGTTAGCTGATTATGGAATGTACGGACATCGTATTTCCTTCCTGTGCACTAAATTCAAGTGTCTTGATCCTACTTGAAATCAATACTAGTAAGGTACTGTATGTTTATAGAAAAGTAATTTACATAAATAACTATAAAGTATACAAATGTATTTATAATGCATCTATTCAAAACAAGTATTTTAATTTAACTTAAGACCTTGATTAATTAAACCTACCCTAAAAATTCATAGCTAATATTAAATTGCATTTGTAGTGAAATGACTCATACTTTTTGTGGCAGGAAAAAAGCCAAATAATATATAGAGTTTTGGCAAATACCTCAAATAATTCCTGGCTTCCAATAAGGTGTCTCTTCTATCAGTCTTGATTCATATCACACATTTATATAAGAGGACAGTGAATAAGTGAAGATTTCTGTGGAGAATATTACTGGAGACAGAAGAAGGAAATTTTACTACCACAAATTACATATTGGTCCAAGAGAAGAACTTTACCGCTATGGGGGAAATCCAATTACCCAGCCTCAGATGACTTGATTGCATTGTGAGAAGGGCATCAAGCAGTCGCTTCTTTTAACAAATAATAATACCCAATGTGTAAACCTTCAATTTACTTAATGACTAGTCCTTGGCTTTTTCATTTCAACCTCAGGGCTCTGCTAGTTATACAACTATCTTACCTTCTTAGCAAGTAAGCGACTCTATTTAAATGGATTCCATTCCTCAACTTAACATTTTCCAAACCAAACTCACTTTCTGCCCAGTTATGTTTCACCTTCTACATTCCCTTCCTCAGTATACTGACAGTCAACATTAAGTCACCAAAGTCAGCAATCTGATAGTTATCCTAGGCTTCTCTACTGTTTAAGTTACTTCTCTCACAGCTATTTAATTGCTGTATCTTGCTTGTGTTTTTTTCTTGATATCTATCTGACTCTTTTTTTTAAATCCTGCTTTTAAAATTTCACATTTATTTATTTTTTTACATATATAAACATTGCATTTTCCATTACCCTTTAGTCCTCTTATATGCCCACCCCCCACAATCACTACTCTGTTGTCCATGATCCTTTTTCCTCGTTGCTCATTCCTTCCACCCCCCCAACACTGCCATCCTGTTCCCTATGAGTCTGTCTCTATTTTGCTTCTTCGTTTAGTTTCTCATTAGATTCCACTTATGAGTAAAAGCATGTGGTATTTGTCTTTCTCTAACAGACTTGTTTCATTTAGCATAATGTTCTCCAGGTCTATCCGTATTGTCACAAAGGGTAAAATTTTCTTCTTTTTTATGGAGGGGTAGTATTGCCTTGTGTAAATGTCCCATAGTTGTCTTATCCACTCATCTACTGATGGATACTTGGGCTGCTTTCATATTTTGGCCATTGTAAATAGTGCTGCAATAAATATAGGGGTGCTTTATATTCTTTTGAATCAGTGTTTTGGGTTCCTGTGGATGCATTCCCAGAAGTGGGATTGCTGGTCCAAAAGACAGATTGATTTTTCAAATTTTTTGACATATCTCCATACTGCTTTTCACAGTGGCTTCACCAGTCTGCATTCCCACCAACAGTGCACAAGTCTGTCCAGCTCTTTTTCTTCATTTCAAACTTAACTGCTTTAGTTTAGGGACTTGTTTTTTTCTCACTAGGATTAGTATAGTCACCTCGCTAAAAGTTATTCTTTCTCCATTTTTGTGGCCCTCTAAATCATCATCCTGTCTTTATTCCAGAGTTTCTCTTCTTGGCATTATTGACACGTTGGGCTGGGAAACTCTTTGTTGCAGGGCCTGATTTGTACATTGTAAGATGTTTAGCAGCATCTCTGGCCTCTACCTCTGGTTGTCCGTACCACTTCTCTCCCAGCTGTGACAACCAAAACTGTTGCTAGGCATTGTCAAATGCTCCCTGGGAGCAAAACTGCCCCCCACCCCCCACAAGTTGGCCACTGCTGTTCTACTCCTATTGTTAAATACAACTCTTAGCACAGGTATTCAGTATATGTTTGACAAAAAACTGTTCACATGATACAACATACTGTTCAAATATCCAAGTGAAGATTCTTTGAGTTTTTGTTTTGATTGGACATTAAGTAAAGCCTCAAAGATGTAGGTAAGTTGTGCACCCATCATATGTATTTTAACTCAGGCACCTCCTGCTTTGTCATGTCTGTGCACTGCCCTCTACCAGTTCAAGGTCCTTTTCCCAAGAGTAGGGTGCCTTATCTCCCAAATGCAAAGTATAAAATCATTTATAAACCAGTGTATCAGGAAATGATAGTCTAGGAATCTTCCTAAGTTATCAAAGGAAAAAATTTAATACATATTAAATAATATTTTTGAATACCACTTCTCAAATGAAAAAAGCAGGCTGCAACATGAGAAATTGAATCTTCTTATCAGCAACTGGCACTTACTTTCATTTGTTTGAAATGTAGTTTTATCTACCATGTCGTAGACTATGAGAATCATAATACATGGAAACAGATCAGATCATTCCATTATAATCCATTTGTACCCTAATGAAGACTATGTTTTAGAGTCGGATGGTAGAAAACAAACTTATCTTGAAAGACATGCTATATTTAGTCATCTTCTCCTGTTGCAGTTCCTATCTTAGGGAAATAAGACTTGCTAATATTTAAACAATGTGAGCTGTGGGCAGTGTCAAAAAGAGAACATCCATTCAAATACTAGCTAACATCTAAAATAAAAATTATATAAACACCTTGGAAGGTAATAACAAATATCTACCCATTTGTAGTTACCTTCCCTCATAATATTTTCCAAGCTTACCAATGCTAAATATAAAATATAAATCATAGGAAAACATTAAACATATTTGCCCTGTTATTTTGGGGGGAAGTACATAAAAAGAAAAAATATCATCTGATTAATTTTCAACTCAGGAAGTTACAGGAAATCATATTAAAAGTGAGATATAAGTGCACAAGACATGTAGGTACTGAATTTGAATAGCTCTAGCACATAGTTACTGGGATTATGTTTATTTGTTTTTACATCATTGTTCTGTAAAAAGTATTAAGGCTCAAGCTCAATGAAGTGATGTAGTGAAGCAATCTATTGTACAAGGCTGTAGCTGTTGATTCAACAAAACGTAAGTGGTTCTATTTTTCAATCTTTTGCCCTTAAATGCAAAATCAGCTTAAGTCTCTACTGCATATTGATGATGATGATGATGATGATGATGATGATGATGATGATAAGAAGAAGAAGTAGAGTAGAAGCAGCAATGAGATTATTACAAAATATTATGCTATTTCTTAGGGGCTAAGAATAAACCTCCCAATTATCAAGAGAACATTGAATTACAAACTCTATCTTAATTCTTCTTCTGAGATAATGCAAATTCATATGTATTAATAGGAGTTCTTTGAAGTTTTTTTTCAATTATATAACCATTTTTTTCCCTCATGATTTTAATTGTACCTACATCATACATGACAATAAGATGTAAGAGATTTTCCTGAGTTTTTTTGTTTGTTTGGTTGGTTGGTTGTTTGACTGGTGTTTTAGTTTATCAATTTGTCTTCTACCCCTTTGAAGAACATTTAGGGAACATGCATCTACTAACTTCCTTTACTGAGTCTCTCGATAAGAGGCTTACCTAAATCATCTTGCTGAGATAGATGCTTTTGGGGGGTAGCTTTTGGTGAAAATGTTCCATTATTTTCTATAACAGTTGCAAGTTGAGAATATGTTATTCTATCATGCATTGTTCTTTTTTCAAGTTTTCTTGAATATGCAGTTTCATAGCGTGTCAAATTGGCTATTTATTGAAAGGTGAGCTATGTGTGTATTTTGAAATTGTTTTCTTTGGATCTTTAAGTGAAGGATTTGTATATAATACTCTAGCAAGTGGCATGCAAGTAAAACAAACTTTAAATTTAGAGAAACATTTTATAAAATAGAATTTTATGAATTTATATCTGAAAGGGTTTATGCATATTAAAACATTTGAAGTACTACCTGATTTATTTTTAAGTAAATTAAAAAATCTTTCTCTTCATTTGAAAATATAGGATAGTGCATAAAACAATAATCTTCTGCCTCACCCCATAGATTTTTCTATCTTCAGTGGTAACAGAAGCAGGAGACTAGAATTAGGTTAGTGAGTAAGAATAGAATGAAGATAAAGCATTACTAACTACAGTGTATTCTGTAGTAGGCACTTTCCTAGGTATAGGGACATAATGGAGAAAAACAATAGATTTTGCCCTCATGGCATTTACAGCCATTGTGGGAGAACCATTATTAAAAGAATTCAAAATATGTAGTAATTTAAAACCATCATCATAAGTGTCTTAGAAGAAGAACTCAGAATGCTGTACAATCACGCAGTAGGAGACTCATCCTGTGTGGGAGGTCAGCAGAGATGAGTGGGAGCTCCTTGGGTGCAGGGGGAAAAGGTGCTGGTTAAGAGATTCCAAGCTGATGTTAAAGCATGGGCAAAGGCCTTGAGGCATGAAGAGAAATAAGAGTTTTATGGAATACTTTTTTAGAAGGGTTATTGTTACCCTTTATCAATGACTCTTAACTGAGAGCCCTCAAAGGTCATTGCACTAGAGCTATTTCAGACGACCACTATGTTTTCCAAGGGAAAACACTCTCGGTCTTCAATATGCAATGAAAACTAATCACCAGAGTTTCCCCTGATACCATTTATTCTGCATCTTTTTTGCTTCTGTTGAGGTGGAGGGGAATGAATTAAAAAAAACACTTCTCTCAAAAAACTTTACTCTGGCTGGGAACAATGGAAGGAGGAATGCCATAGAGAGATGTATAGATAGGCTAGATAGATAGATGATAGATAGATAGATAGATAGATAGATAGATAGATAGATAGAAGCATTTACCTAGAGTTCTCCAAATGTAGCCTTGAGAATAATGGCCCTGGAGTTCTGATGAGAATGGGTACAGAAACAAGCCCTTTTAATAGGGGCTACTGGTGATATCTGTTGAGATTCAAAAGTTATTTAGATCAAAATTGTATGTATTACAAGGGATCACATATATTAAATCAAAAGCTCTGGTTCCAGATTCAATATGTTGCAATTAATGTGTAACAGAAAAGGTGAAACTTAGATTAGCTAAGAAAATAATCACAGATATATAGGACACCATTTAAGGAGTAATTCCAACAAATTTAAGTAAAATTGTCTTAATGCATTCTTCAGTTTTCATAAAGGACACCCAATGTTAAGTTCAGCTTCTTTGTTCAAATCGGGGCCTTAAAATTCTGCACCAGAAAAAGAAGGTACTGATTCATTTTGGTATGTGTATTTTGTATTTTAAACAAGAAAGACATTTAAGATTATAAGCAGACTACATGTGAAGGACTCTTACTCATTCCTTATACATTTTCATGAAAATGCATTATTTAAATGCAACTTGAGGGATGGTAGTTGTTTATTTTGTTCAAGAATAGGTATTTTCAGAGAGTCCTAATAACTGGGTCTTTAAGAGAAATGAGAGTACTTGTAGGGAAGAAAACAGTAATAACTAATATTTGTATCATACTTTATGGTCTACAGAACAATTTCACCTTCATTATCTCCTTTGACAGTTCTTTCCTGTTTCCATCCATTCAGCCCTTCCCGTGTGCCAGGCCACCCAGCAGGCTGGCAGGGCGACGGTGAAGAGGGCATACACTTCCTCTCTCTTCCATCATAGAGCTCACATGTTCCCCAAATTAAAGGGAGGTAGGTGAGGCTTATCGTACTATTCCAATGTTACAGATAAATTATCCAAGACTCAGAGAGTTTGAACAAGTATCCATGGGAAAAGAGGTCTACTTGGCTTAATGTAAGTCAGAGAAGATGTTGATTTGATTACTCTGTAACCACAAAGTGAGATTAGGGTTGATAATGTTGTTAATTGGTAAATTTTTCTGACACTCAAAACTCATGTTTGTTTGCCTCAGCTCAAGATTATGTTATTGCTTCAATTATCATAAAACTGTGGAAGAAAGGTTAGCTTTGATTTTATTTGGAATTGATTCATATTTTCAAAGAATTCATCGGATTACGTAGTGTAAAAGGAGATAACATAAAAATAAGTCAAGAATATGATCAAAATTATACCATTTATGCCTAACTTTGAATTGTATCTTAGTTTGAGGCCATAATGAATGCCTTAAAAATACTCTGCATTGCCACCTGAGCCATCTGTCTAAAATTAAATATAACTGTTTCTCTCCTTGGCTTAAAGCTATTTAGTGGATTGCCTTCACTTATTTACTAAATTGTAAAATCCTTGGCATGGCAAATAAAGCTCTTTATGACATAGGCCCTGCCTGTCTTTCCAGTCACATCTGTTTCCCACTTCTCGCTTGATGCTCCAAAAATGTTAGCATATAACACATATGGAGAAGACCATAAAAGTAAAAAAGTAATAACTCTAAACATTTTGACTAAATATATCATTGCCTCATACCTCAGGTATGACATAGAGTGTTTCCTTAGGTAAATAATTTTATGATAAAATTGGAATCAGTTTCTCAATAGGAATAAATATTTTTCTTTTGGCTGAACAGTATAGAATTCTGTCTTATTGCTATGTATATTTTAAAGATGCTTGGGGAAGAATTAAGAGTTTTCTTTTGCTAATAAAAACCATTTTGCTTTATGTTTTTGAATACTAAAACTTGTAGACTATAGTGCAAATTCAGGTTCTAAAAGAATTTGCATTACCTAATGAATTAGAGATAATTAGATCTCATTTTTTTATCCTAATCTGAATTCCTGTGTTAATTGGAAACAGTTTGTCTTTAAGCTCTGTTTGTGAAAGGTGACTTCTTCACTTCCTTCTGTAGGGCAGGGACCAGGAGCATAGTTTTATCATTAATAATAACAGTATCTAATGTATGATACTTATCAATTTATTGGTTACTTTGCTATTATTTTCTCACTGGATCTTCAACTGTGCCACACAAAAAAGTTGCAACTTTGCTAAGATTATAAAAATAATAGGGCTTGAAGCTAAACAAAAGGTCATTTTCACTCACCAAGGCTCTGTGTAGTGCATATATGTTCCTGATGTAAGGGACAGAACACAGTTTTGCTTTTGGGTCCCAAAGACTAAGATTCATTATGATACATGTCACATGGTCATGTGGTTAGCGTGCTCCCAGTGAGTGGCATACTTAGAAAATCTCAGATTTACCATTTAAAATTTGTTGATTTAAAACAATCTTACCATTTTGTAATGTAATACTGCATTATGTGATGTAAATAACTGACTTCTATCTGCTTTGTAAGCTTAGCTTTTTCATAGAGGGCTTTCTCTTAATAGAAGAGAAACTTGAATTAAAATTTCAAGATAAATTAACATTTAAAGTTAAAAGTAAGTGACTTAGTGTGACTGCCATTTTTAATTATTTTTAAATTAATCTTTTTTGAGATAGTGTTGTCAAGCTGTATTCACTTTAACATTCCTCCATTTTCTATTGTAGTTTATGTATCACTAAATATTTTATTATCTTAACTAATTTGAAAATTATTCTTGATATGTTGTCCACAATAATAATTATGAAGTAAATATTTTATCTTTCAAACTACTTTAGTATAATCAAGCTCTCTTTAAGGCTTTGTGGCTGTCTTTAATAAAATGGCAGAATACATCTTCAACTTGGTTTACTCAAAAAGCTTCATCAGAGTCATATTGTGTGTCATTTCTATAAAAGATTTAGTTAATGAATTATGCTTATTAATAACTTACCCAAGCAAGGATAATTCTTCATAGCTACCATGATCCTTAGGAAGATGCCAAAAGGAAGAACAAGAGTTAACTTTTAAGTGGAAAAGGAGAATGAATGCATACAATAATTTCGGTGCTTTATTCTCCAGTTTTGAGTAATTATTTACTATTATCAAAAATTTACTACCATGTTATGACAAGTGCTAATTATCAGGGTACATGCATATTATATTGATACATGTTATAACGTTTCAACTACTATTATTTAGACTGGATCTATATGTAAAATATTGAGATATAGTATTATAAATTTTATGTGACCAGTATCTTAGTATAGTTTTTTGTATGGTATGTCACTTGACAAGCAACTGATGTGTCATTTGGCGGATAAGGTACAGGCAATAACACCAACACAATAATATGCATTTTGGACAGGCCAGTGATTGAAGAGTGGTTCCCGGGGAAGCACGTTAGCTAATAGCCTCTGATAAATGCTGCTACTGAGACCAGCTTATTTCTTTGAACACACACATACTTTTAAATCTCGAAGTATGAAATAGGGCAGAAAAATTTGAACTTGGTAGAAAAGGGTGAATGAATGATTTGTGGCATAATTGGAAAAGCATGACATTTTTAAACTTTAGAAATTATTATTTCAAGAGTGTGTCTTGTTTGTAACTAAAACACTACTTTTAGGCTCTTTCAATTCTCTGCCAGGCTGGTGAACCATCATTACATTCTTTTACATTTTAAATAATTTCTTGCTAGATTATTCCAAGAAGGTTTGGTGCTGTTGCTTATCCTGACCTCCTCCAACTATTTTACCACAGTCTCACTGAACCACAGCCTACTGTACTGTTTTGAATGCTTATTATTTACTATACTTCACCATACTTCAGTAATCTGCTTTCTAATAAATGTAAACACAAAGGGTTTTCAGGAACTTGTATGAGGGACACATGGACAAAACCAAAGAGGGGTAGGATCAAGGGTGGGGAGTGGGGATGGTTGGGGTGTGGAGGAATGGTGAGGGGAAAATGGAGATAACTATACTTGAACAATAATTAAATAAAAAATAAAAATAAAAAAATAAATGTAAACACAAAGCCCCTTAGAGAGCTTTAATTAAAAAAATGTAGTGGTCCTCGGTGACCCTTCAGGCCCAATTTAAGTTGTTTCTGTTGGATTATAAGTGGTACATTCACAGATTTTTTATAGCAGCTACTAACCATGGTCAACATGTATGACTCCAATACAATCTGGTATTTTGAGCCACGTGACAGATTTCCGTAGAGTGACCAATACCTTAAGAGTGCCGGTCATTTAATTGCCACCCAGAGCTTTATGTTTTGTCTTGTTTTTCCCTGACAGTGTGTTAAATACACACTTTTTTTTATAACAGTAGATTGTATAGAAGAATGTGAAATAAACTGATGGTTGATGCTTTAAACCATGAGAAAAATAAGGATGGAGGCACCCCCTGGACCTCACACCTGGAAATCCGTACTTTGGGATTGTGTAAGCAGACACAACACCGTGACCTTAAAGGCACTGGATGCTTTACTGGGCGTGCTGCGAAGGATCAGCTCTGATCCGTCATGGGACATCCTTCTAAAAGAGTTAAAGTATATTTTTTAACCTCTCTTTTGAGCTTAGTTCTCAAAACAAATTGCATTTTTATTAGTTCCTGTCTTAAAAAAAGAGAGAGAAAGATCAGATCTTTGGGGGCTTCTGTTGGCCAAACAGGCTGGGCTTCCCATGTTCTTAAGACAGTATTCATGTGACTCCTCATCTATATATACCTTCTGAAGAATATGTGTTAAACTTATTTATTTATTTAAAAGCTGTAGTTTTTTCATAAGGTGGAGGATTTTCTACAAGCATATAAAATTGAGCTACAAATATATACCACCTCCTTAAAATCCAAGGAGGCATCAAAGAGCCTTTTTCCTTCTGTTCATTTCAATGCCTCACCTTCCTATTATCCAGGAAGCAGTATTTGAATACATAGGCCATTTTCCTTTAAATGTTTCCATTTTGCAATTTAGTCTTCCAATTTAAACTGGGCAGTCAAACTGCAGAACTGTGCTTCTTTGTGAGGTAGTGATAATGGGCTGTAATACGACCATTACTGTCATCCTGAAACACAGTGATTGAATGGTTCATTCATTTTGTGGCATGCAGAGCACATCAAACAAACATGGCCTTTGATGCTACTGTTAAACAGCAAATTCATTTCTAATATTTAATATATTTCTTTGTTAACTAGATATTCAAAATTCAAGAGATTAGAATTAGCCAGTTTTTGTTTACATTTCAAGGAGCCATATTTGGGGCAAACGAGGGTTTCATAATTTACCCAGAATTGAAGAGTGAGTTCCATCAAGATGGGTAGTGATTAGACATGTAAATGAATTAAAAGGGACTCAAATAATAAATAACTAGTTGCCATAATAAATTGTCAGTATATTAAAGGAAAATTAAAGTTGGGATAAGAACGCATTCCTCTGAATGAAGGTCAGGAGTGGGAGACAATAATGCTCTCTATGCTATGATAAGGGGACCACTAGCCAGGCATAGATTTATCTTATGTGTGAAACTTAGGATATTGACAAAGAAAAGATTTTTAAAAATAAAGCATTTGGATTTCTTGTGACTATTTGCCTTTAATATTTTCACAAATCCAAAGCATATGCTGAATCAAGCAAGTTAGACAAATATTTGATGAATCAAGTCTTTGTTGAAGTTATAGACTTCAAATCTTTATTGATTTTCGGATGACTTTTATAAGCTATAGCTTCTCACTGCAATAATCATTCTTCTAGTTAATAACACAAGGCTCAGGCAAGTAAACTGAGTTTACTTTGTGGCTGTTCATTTTATATTCAGGCAATTTTGTTCAATGGTCACTCTCACATCTAAATTTAGTAGTTCATCATAAAAAATAACATTGTTGTCCAGCAGCTTCACTTCCAATTATTTAGGACCTTAAAGGAACAGAACAAATGGAGTGATGATATTCTTGGATTTGAAAAAAAAACTTTGTCTCAGTCTATCTTTCACAAACCATGGTCCATCTCTTTGTTGGGGGAATACCTATTTATTCACCATTCTCAGAGAGGAAGAATTAACTGTTAAAGGGGATATGATTTGTCATAGTTTCATTTGTTCTTATTTTCCCTTCTATTCTAGACTTTTTAAAAAATTTATTTCATCTCTTCATCTTCTAGTTTTTGTCTTGGAGAATCCATATTTTCTTTTGATTTCAGGAAGACCGGCATATTCATAGTTTCTAATTAAATTTGGAAGATTTTTTTTTGTAATTTATTCTTCATTTGCCATTTGTCATTACACCAATTTACCATTTTTTTCTGTCTCCAGTTCCCAGTGGAAGATGTTGTGTTAGGGCTTAGGTTTTGTTAAATAAAAATATGGGTAAATATGGGAGTGGTAAACTAGGGAAGGAGTCTATTTTCTCTATTTTCATGTTTTGTTTACATATTGTCCAGTAGTTTAAACACGGCTTTCTTATATTATTTACTTATGTGTAAACATTTATTATTCAGAATTATTGTATACATTATCTCTTCGTAAGTATGAAATTAATGAGTATTAGTATTTAAAATTATATGCCAAATTGAGGGGAGAGGATTGATTATAGGAGTGGGGATGGGGATGTCGCAGGGATGAGCAATGGGGAAGAAGGCAGACAAGGTATGCAGAGTTCAAAGCACTGGCTATAAGGGTGCTCAGGAAATTTAGTGAGAACCTCAACAGCATAAAAAAGGTCTAGTCAGAAACAAAGAATACGTAAATTGATATAGAGGATCATTTACAGGGAAACAACTTCAGAGTGGATGAAGCTGAGAATTAAATAAATGATTTGAAATATAAGGAAGAAAAAAACAATGAATTAGAATAACAAGAAGAAAAATGATGATAGTATAAGCAGCTTCTGGGACAACTTCAAGTATTCCAACATTTGCATCATAGGGAAGAAGAAGAGAAAGAGCAAGATATTGGGAATCTGTTTGAAAAAAATAATGAAAGAAAATTTCCCTACTTTGGTGAAGGAAATAGAATGCAAGTCCAGAAGGCACAGAGAGCACAAAACAAGATGGCTACAAAGAGGCCCCTGCCAAGACATATCATAACTAAAATGCCAAAGGTTAAGATAAAAAGAGAATCTTAAAAGCAACAAGAGAAAAGTGGTTAATTACCTGCCGGGGAGTTCCCATAAGACTGTCAGCTGATTTCTCAAAAGAAACTTTGCAGGTTAGAGGGGATTGGCAAGAAATATTCAAAGTCATGAAAAGCAGGCACCTGCAACCTAGATTACTCTGCCCAACAAAGATATCATTTAAAATTGCAGGACAGGTAAAGGACTTCCCAGACAATAAAAAACTAAAGAAGAATATCCTCGCCAAAGCGTCATTATATGAAATGTTAAAGGGGCTTATTTAAGAAGAATAAGGTCAAAACTATGAACAATAAAATGGCAATAAATGCATATCTATCAACATTTGAATCTAAAAAACAAATCCTCATATATGCGGAGAAACCCAAAACACTATTTTGCAAGAACATAAGCATTCCTATGTTCATTGCAGCATCATGTACAATCAGAAGGGTATGGAAGCAGCCCAATTGTTCATGCATAGATGAGTGGATAAAACAACTATGGGACATTTACACGGTGGAATGCTACTCAACTGTAAAAAATAAGAAAGTTTTACTCGTTGCAACAGCATGGATAAACCTGGAGAACATTGTGCTAAGTGAAATAAGCCAGTCAAAGGAAAACAAATACCATGTGATTTCACTTATATGTAGAATCTAATGAACAAATTGAACTAAGAAGCAAAATAGAGACAGACTCAGAGAGAGCAGAATGACAGCTAATGTGTGGGGGCTCTTTAAGGGGTGGAGGGATTAAGCAAAAATAAAAAAGATTTCATGGATATGAGCAGCAGTGTGACAATTGCAGGGGTAAAGGTGTATAAGGGGCATAATGGTAATGGAAAAAATACAATAAAAACACTATTAACTAAAATAAATAAATAAATACTGAGCAAATAAGGAGAACAGAGACCAAATCATGGATAAGGAGATTGGTTGATGGTTGCCAGAGGGGAGGGGAGTAGGGGAGAATGGGTGAAGGGATTAAGAGGTACAAATATGTAGTTACAGAATAACAGTGGTGAGGGGATTGCCTGAGAGATTGAGAGATGCTGGTCAATGGGGACAAAGGGCGAAAAATTCGGGCAACTGTAATGGCACAATCAATAAATTATAATTTTGCAAAAACAAGTGATAGGAGTGAAAGAATATTTAAATATCTATATACATATTAGTATGTAATTTGCTTGTCTGTTATAATTTTATGGTGTACATAAACTGTTTATGAGAAAAATCTGTTTTAGAATTCAAAGTTTTAATAGTTTTTTTCTTTTTAAAAATATATTCTATTGTATAAACTATTACAGTTGTCTCGTTTTTTTCTCCCCTTTATTCCCCTCTGCCCTGCACCCCCACCCCCACCACCAGCATTCCCCCACCTTAGTTCATGTCCATGGGTTATACATATAAATTCTTCGGCTTCTCCATTTCCCATACTATTCTTAACCTCAATTTGATAGTTCTGAATTATGGTGTATTAGGTATACCTTTCACTTTTGCTGGAGAGATTAGTCAGCAATTTAATTGCCAAAAATCTTAGATTTTTAAATACTATCGATTGGTTTAGAAGAATCCGTATAAAAGTAATAATACTACTAACCGTAAGAAAATTGTCACACAACTGAAAGTGTTTTTTTTTTTTTTATAAGTTTTTTTTTTAAAGAATTTATTTATTTATCTTTTTAGAGGGGAAGGGTAGGAGAGAGGGAGAGGGAGAGAAACATCAATGTATGGTTGCCTCTCATGTGTCCCCTGCTGGGAACTGGCCTGCAACCGAGGCATGTGCCCTGACTGGGAATCGAACCGCGATTCTCTGGTTCGCAGGCCCGCGCTCAATCCACTGAGCTACACCAGCCAGGGCTGAAAGTGTTTTTTAGAATAGGCTATAGAAATGGTGTTTCTCAGTCTAGCTAGTGATTTTATATATCTATAATTATTAAAATTTCAGATGTTTACAAAATATTCTGCCAATCACATTTGCTCTCCCCCACTTAATGCTGCAGTCAGAAGCTTAAAAGCTGATGGTGACCACCAAAGTTCTCATTTATTCTCTAGTCTCTTTTCACCACACCCACCAATATCTATATGAAACCTGGGATTCTTCTACATGATTCCTAAGCATCTTATTTTTACCTCAAAATTCAAACTTCCTTTGATGTTGTAAGGGAGGGAACAGTTTTTTTCTCTCCTCTTGGGGTCCCTGGCTGGGTCTGAACATTGAACCTGCAAAGACAGATTAATAGAAATAAAGCATACAGATTTTAAAGAGTGTTTACATGTACATGGGAGCCTTCCCACAAGATAACGAAGATGTGTGTGGGCTGAGAAGCCTTTATGACTTTCAGACAATGAAACAATAAACTTGTGAAAAATTGACAAGACAAAGGATTGGGTGGGGGATAGTAAATGGTGAAGGAGTAACTAGAAAACAAGATTAGTTTAACATAGTTTATATAGTTTTCTAACCCTGAATTCTTCTATTCTGCTGATGAGAATGTCTTCCTTCCTTCTTGCACAGGAAGGCCAGATTTTACATTCGAAGTTTGTGACCTGTTTCAGGGAAGGGCTAAGCGGGGAGGAAGTGGGGAGGTCACTGTGACTTCCCTCCTTCCGCAGTTTTCTCAGACTCCTCTCACCTTAGTCATTCAATAGGCCAAGATGCCCTGTTTGGGGACTGGGTGCTCTGAACCCCATCGGTCTAAATGGGGGAAGTTTTGTGAGGCTTGCATAAGGAATAGAAGATTCTTATTATGATGCAGACTAGGTTGCTTTTTTTTTTTAAGGTTTTACTTCTTTTATATCCAAAGAACAAAATTTGAAATCTTCTGTAATCTCGTTGTGGGAAGAAAAAGAAAGAATGACAATAGTGAGATTTACAGGACAAAAGTGTTTTTCCCAGTTTGGGCTTTTCCTACTGTTTAAGGCTCAATGTTAAACTCTACTTTGGCAGAACCTCTAGTTCCCACATGCTAAGAGTTATTATTTGAAACACTTAAATTGATTCAAATTTACAGTTGTAAAAGTGCACTAATTCGAATCTCTTTAGAAAAATTAAGAACTGGTTGACAAAACAGCAGGCATCTGGCAGATGTAGAAGAGTGTTTCTTTTAAAAAAATATATACATATATGATTTTTACCTGGTTATAAAATAATGTAAGTATATGTATATATTTATGACTATATAGGAAATGTAGTAAAATTTTTAACAATAAAAATAAAGTCACCTATAATTCCATTGGATAGATACAAACATTGTTGCCATTTTAATGAATGGCTTTTTAGTATTTTGAAAATGAATACATGTAAATATATAGACATAATCACACTTAAATAAAAAGTTGGAAGATACTGCATGCACCATGTTGTATCTACTTTTATACTTGATGTAAGTTGGCTTTTTTAAAATTTAATAAATATTTTTGGAAGGGGTTTTCAAATAAAAACAACTAAAACTCAGATTCAAGGATTAGACAGATCTTGCCCAGAAATGCATGTTGGCAGCCCCTGCCAGGCCAGCATTATGACCACCGGCTCTAGAAGAAGGCTCTCTCTGCCCCATCAACAGCCCTTATTTCTGCATTGCCTTTATTTTCTAAATGCTATGGCTTGAAAATGGCCCAACTTCCTGGAACCTGCAACTGAGTCAAATGGTCAGGAAAGGGCATTAAAAGCTCTGCATTTTCATAAGTCTAAAATCCTTAGTAAGGCTCAAATCCAGAGGCACCCAACCCGTTAGGACTAGAGTCTGAGCTATGTTCTTTTCTTCCTTAGTATACTCATCAAATGTTGTATCTTGACTCCATAGTCAGGTAAATAGAATTCACTTCAAAGGAAAAGTATCTGGTAGTTTGTCATTCTTATTTCAATTCAATTGTAATCTCTTCCATTATTGGTAGCTAGATATAATTACCATATTCCATCTCTTTCTTTTTAAAAATGTATATAAATACCTTTGATGGGAACTAGTGAAAACAATAATATTTCATTTTATGGTGTGGTAAAAACAAAAAGAAATGGGGCTGATTTGCATGTCAGTATTGGTAGATACAGGGAGAGAACAAATGAAGCCACATCTTATTCTCACTCAAGCATTGTATTCTTCAGATTGTGCTGATAAGGAAAATAGGTTCATAGCAGGGGTCGGGGGAGGGGAGAGTGAGGCACAAGGTACAAGATGAGAAAAGAAAGAGCAGTATATAAAAGGGATTCTTATAAGGATAAGTGGTGTAAGTAGAAAATGGAAGTCAACTTAAAGAGCCTGAGAAAAAAAGGTGATTGTGAGGAGGACAGAGGAAGCGTCGAAGATATAGTGTGACTGTTCAATGACTCCTCAGCCCAGAGAAGAAAATGCAGAATACCACCTCAACAGCCAGTGGGAAAGGTGACATAGAATTCCAGTCTTTTCTGCATTTTAGCAGTCATTAAAACTAACAAAAGATTTATTTGTTATATCTCTGGTGAACAGCCAATTCAGACACCCTATATTAAGTTATCCAGAGCAGGCCATGACACCCAGCACACATGATTTCCTTTTTGTACAAATATTTTGCCGGATACATGGCAGAAATTGTCTGCCAAAGGTAAAACAAAGGGACATGCAGTGTTCCCCATCTGTGATGACTTTTACAGAAATAGGAAGTTGCCTTTGCAGCTGCAGTGCTAGGAGGCCCAGTGGCCCAGCTCTGGTGGTCTCTACCTTTGTTGAAATAAAATCACCTACTGTAGGCTAAGCTCACAACAAATGGTAGTTTGTTTTTGTTTTTGTTTTTGTTTTTGTTTTTGTTTTTCCTTTTTGCACAACATTAGTTGTGATCCTAAGCAAGGCCCTTCCCCTGTTTCTTCATGTATAAAAACAAGGAGTTCAGGCTAAATGACCTTTTACACATCTACAATGCCACCATTACCATAGCAAGCAATTTTAATCTGATTATCAGAAACCATAAGAATTTGCAAAGCATGCTTGGTATTATTCACTTGCTTCAGTGTGACCATTTAAAACCCAGGCCAGTTGCATCGTTTCCTTAATGAAGATTTGCCTTTGTAACTTGGAGGCACAAGCAAATGCTGATTATGCCTCTCTGCTAAGTCAACTATTTTGCTAGAAGCTGTGTGGCCTAGATAAAGAATCTCGATGACATTGTTCCGTCTGTGAGCAGCTTTGGGGTTTAATTGGAAGCTAAGACAAAGATAACATAAACCACTTGGAAGACAAAGAGCTCACAGACAGTATTTCACTTAAAGGGCTTAAGTTGTGCTACAGACTGTTGGATGATGTGTGCTCTGGGATTCAGAGTAGGAAGGAATCACCTCCTGGGATCCTGGGAACCCAGGCTAATGAACCTTAAATGAAGGCATTGACTCTCTGAGTCAATGGGCTCAATTATAATCCATAGCCCTGGGCTACACTGTGAAATCCCCAGCTACCTTTTAAAGCATTATGCTAATGGTGAAGATAGAAGGTGAGGGGGTTAGCCAAACAACAGATATGCATGACACACATGGACAAAAGTGTGGCTATTGCCTGGCCAGAGGGAAGGGGGCGGAGGGCTGGGTGGTGGTGGGCAAAGCATGAGGGGGGGGGGGGGCGATGGGAACATCTGCAATAGCATTAACAATAAAAATAAAGTTCAAATAAACAAGAAACAAAAGCAAAAAAGAAACAAAAACAAAAAACACCAAAAACCAACTATCACCATAAGCTCATGAAAGAAAGGGCATTTGGGCATTACTTTTAAATTTTGTTCTTTTCAAAAATAAAAGCTAGCTCTTTCAAATGAAAATAAAATGATGAAGATAGACAAGATGGAAGGACAGATCCTCCCCCCTGGTTAATTCCATAAATGCTCTTCTGGCATTGCCAGGTGGAGGACTAATCCTAAGGAGAATGAGGACACTCATATCTGAATCCTTTAGAAATTAGTGAGGTTTATGCTTATGAAAATGAAGGCCAATGCAGTTTTCAGTCGTCACTGTTCTCTTTCCTGTTCAAACCCTGTTTGTCTTTCAAATGCCAGCTCCAGTGGGAGTTTTCTATCACTTCCACCACTGGATTGCTATCTTTTTTAGAATCCACATTATTTAATGTATATTAAATAAAGTGACCAATGCAAAAAAAAAATTGAGAGTCACAAAGCACTTTCAAAATGTAAGTATGGTTGCTCTGGGCCATGTGGCTCAGTTAGTTGGACATCATCCTGCAGAGAGAAGGGTTGCCAGGTGGATTCCCTGTCAGGGCACACGCTTGGGTTGTGGTTTCAGTCCCCAACTGGGGCCCCTGCAAGAGGCAACTGAAGGATGTTCTTCTCCCTCTCTTTCTCCCTCTCTTCCCCTCTCTCTAAAAATAAATAAAATCTTTTTAGAAAATGTAAGTATTATTTATATTATTGTTGCTCCTATTTTGGTTTACCCTGGATATGGCAAATATATATCCAGTTTATAATCTTTTCTTATATTTCCTATAGTGCTTCATGTGTGATGGGTATTAGATAAATATTTCTTGGTTACTTGTTATTATCAGTATCAAATTGTATCAATGCTATGGTAATTCAGATAGGAAACAACCTAACGGATGACCACCCATGCCCCCAAAAGAAACATAGGCAACCTCATTCTTTTGAAGAAGTTAAAGGGTCAATATTCTTACTGCTTTTTATTTTCAATTTTGGTAACGTCCATCATGTTTATGGTTTAATTGAAAACTGAGGCATTATTGCAGTTGACTTTGAGGAAATATGTACGCTATAAACATCATTCATCTTTTGAGCTTTTTTCTTTTATTTTTCAAGGAAAAAATAGGAATACAATTTAGTTTCTTTAAAATTGAAAAACAAATTGGTGTGCAATTGGCCAAAGATAAAGTGAGACAGGACTAACTTGTATTTATACTTAAACTGTTCTTCCCTATACCTTGCCTATGTGTTTCATACATTTGCCTCTCTCTTTAAACAAAGAAACAACTGGGCTTTTCTTTTTTCTTTTTTCTGACAACCTCACAGGACACATTAGCCTCTGAAAAGCAAAACAGCGGTGGACCTGTACAAAGGATTAGTTTGGGAGTTCCTCTAAGGGACATGATCATACAGCGTGCACAAAGCAAGTGATTAATCCCCTGGGTAGTTGTGCTGTCTGTATGCAGAGTAAGCTGAGTGTTCCATCAGTTTTCTAAAATTAGGAAGGGTAAATGATGTTCTCTGTACTCATTTACCCAAGAAATTTTGACATAGTCGAATGAAGTTCTACTCTTCTTACACTTTCTCAAATATCAAACATAGCTTTTTGGGTCCCTCAACTGGAATCTGTCATTCCTCTATCACAGTGGACTTAGTAATGACAAGGAAGGGTCTGCTAGGTAAATTGGTAATAAGGAAAGACAGAAGGATGGTAAACAAAACAGAAGTGACCTTGGCCAATATTATTGACAGGTAACTTGCTTCTTCCCCTCTTTCACCCCAAATTCCTACTGCCTCTCTCAAACCAAGCCCCACCTTGACTCTTCCAGAAAAATGTTCTTATACTCTGCGTAATCTTGGTCTCAGAGCCCTAGCCTTGCATTCTTTCCTCTAGGCTTAATTTTGTGTTACTCTTAGGGGTTTATTTCTGCTCTCATTTAGTTACGTTGAACAAACACTCTTCATTCAGCAGGGTTTTGAAAAACCTGTGGAATTAGTGAGTTCAAAATTGATCCTCAAAACTCAATCCTTATGTGACCATTTTCCTAGCTTTAACCTGATGCTCTGATGCATTTAAAGAAAGTAAGAGTAAGCATTCTAAGCCAAAGAAATTATTTTTCAATGTGGAATATTAGTTTCTACGTTCCGTGAGGAAAACTTTGTTGTTGTTGTTGTTGTTGTTGTTATTGTTATTGTGTGTGTGTGTGTTTATAAATGAATGTGGCAAGGAGGACATATCATGATGGAAAGATGACTTTCTCTGGCCTGTGTCCTATTATAACCCCTCATTTTATAAGGTGAAAACTTAAACCTTTTATGGGAAAAGAACATTATTCCACATTTTTGTAGGAATTTGCAGCACCACCTTGATATTTGGATGCACTGCTATGAAACAACCTTTGAATGTTTTATAGCTATTTTAGCTATGGCAGTGGTCCTTCCTTTAAGAATAATGGATTTGTGCTATTTTTGCTTTTGGTTTCTGTATTTTTATTCTCTGCTTATTGCTATTGGAAGGAGTTTCCCCACAACAAATCAGAACTGTGCATGTTGTGCATTCTGTCTTGGAAGCGATAACTCATTTTGCAATGTAATAAACGTATCCACAGCTCCATAGCGCCATGATTTAATCATAGTAGTGCTTTCAGTTGAAGAGATTGGCAGTGCAGTCACTGAGTCTCCTCTGCATGGTAAGCCTTTAGACTGGTTTCTTCTGATGTTGCTGTTAACATATATAGAGAGAGGTTTAACCTCATATGGTAAGTAGTCTCTCTTTTCTGATTCTCTGGACTTGCTAGGATGAGCTACCAGGAAGTTTGTTGTTCCTAGGAACTCACAATCAGATCAGAGAACACTTTGCCTTTCAGTGTGTTTTCTCAACCAAGTCTTTTCTACCAAAGAGCGAGTATACACTCCAACAGAAGGGGACCTAGAATTAGTTAGTTGGCCTTTCCCTAGGATAAATCCCCTAGGAATGTATGAGCAGTTCTTATATGACAATATTAAGCCCATACATATTGAATGTATTCTGGGAAAGAAAAAAAAAACAAAACAAAAAACCTGAGTTGAAAGTTTTACTGTTTCACTTTTTAAGAAGTGGATTAGTATGGATAATAAAATTTATTTTTAAGCAATTTTGGGGACAGAATCAGTCTGAAAAAATAATTTCCTTTACAAATATTTATAAAGATATAAATGTTTCATTTCATATATCTGATCAATTGCCATATTTTTTTTCTTATTTTCTTGAGAAGATCTGGCACCCAGACTTAAGTTTAGAAGTAGTTGGATAAACTTTTGCTGTTTCTGGTGGTGATATCATTCCAAAGAAAGTGGATGTGTGTGCTTGATATGAGAGAGACTTGTGATCTTGTTCCTACTTTGTGTCTCCAAAAGACAGAAGCCTAAAAAAAATAACTCTTTGCTAAACTGCATCTGCAGTGTTCGTCCAATCATACGCACAGAGCCTTCAAAATCTGTTAAGAAAATTGAACTATAACTGTACTCTAATGCTCAGAGGGAGGTTCTTCATTTCACTGTGCCATGCAGGGAAATTATTCTCTTGCTAGAAGATATGGCAATCTCTTTCTTATTAACCAGCTTGCACTGGTTTATCATTATTTATGTTTTTTTTTTGTTGGTAACCTCTTACTGTTGATAGGAATGCCTACTATTTATTTTTGTTTCTCCATCTGTCTGTCTATAATTGATATTCTTTCAAATGATTGCTTTGTCATTTATCTGTTTTCAGATTTTGTTTTAAAAATACTATTTTATGCAAAGAATAAATGGCTAGTTTCCTTTGATGTGAAATGTTAATGGGTTTCTAGGTGCCTAGTGACTGCTGTATAATGTTATCTATTCTGTTTACCTCTATGTACATATGTGTGCATCCAATTGTGGCTAATTTTCTTTTTTTTCATCCCAAGGAATTTTTAAAATTCCTTCTCTTTAAAGGAAAGATATAAACTGAAATATCAGTGTCAAAAACTGGCTTAATATACCCAACTACCACATTATTTTTAATTCATAAATGTGTTAGCTGTTACAGTTGTCCCACTACATGAGGCTGTACTCATTTCCCATACTAGCCATCTTAGTGCATTAGAAGAGTATAACAGATTGAAAGCTTCACTCAACAGACTAGGTTCATTAAATCTTAAGGACACTTATGATATTGAACTTGAAAAAGATGAAAGCAGTAACAGTCCATTGATTTCACACAATGTCACTTGCTAAGTGGTCTCCAAACCAAGAGAGTAACCTCTGGACCAATGCTGGTCTGTGCTGGTTCTGAGCCAAATATCTAATCAATAGAGTGATGCGAAGTTAAGTTGATGTCTCAGGATGCAGTCCTCATCCTAAACAAGCTTCACTGTTGAACTGGCTGTGTAAACTGGTGACAGGGACAGCTTGGAGACTTCCAGTAGGATGCATGCTCTGACTCTTGGTCCAATGTCACTGCTTTTATTCTTTGCTTTATTTTTCTCTTTATTTCTTTTCTTTCTTGCTCAGTAGCCAAATCATTTAAAATTTCTCTCACCATTTTAGTTTCTTTTTCTTTATTTTTTTACTTTTCATATACCATACAAATATTATTTACAAATATTATTTATTTACAAATTTTAGTCACAAGCTATAATTAAACCTGTTACACATATGAGTATTCCCAATCAGAATTGTTTATATTTTTGAAGAACTAACCATCATTGGTACATAATGATTTGCTTGGAGTCATTGAATAGGTGAATAATAGATTGCCTAGATTCATTCATTTGACATTTGAATGGTGCCAAAATACAATAAGTGTATTATTTTTTTATTCATTTAATATGAACAGTTGAGTGAAGGGCAGACCTTTAAAACTTGAGAACTAAATCACTGAAGGCATCCCTAAGTGTTCTTTCTGCTCACTAATTTTATGACCTGAGGCAGGTCATTTGTCTGGATTTTTCCCCCCTTGGTAAAAAAATGATCATCGTTTGCCCATCAGCCTCCACTAGGTGCTTAACAAGGAAAAGGCAACATCATGGGTTAAATTCACTTAGTGTGTAGAGTATTGTCCTGTAACTCAGGAGAAAGCATGGTTTTCTACCCTCTGCCATGACAGGTTTAATCGCTTTTCAAAGGGTCCTTTTAATCTACCAGGTAAGGAGCACTATAATGATTTAATTGGGTATCTGTAAAGGACTTAAAATTCTTCACCCTAAACCCCAAAACACATGAACCATGTACAAACAAACAAACAACAAAGGGCTATCATGTTGGTGAACAGGTGAAGATTCCCTTTGGGTGAGAATTAGTAAGCTTTGGACTACTGAGTTGATACCTGGTCTTTTCCAACTACAGTGACAGAGAAAATGACACCAGTTCTGCTTTCACTTTTCTCGTCTTTTCACAACTTAAATTGACTGCCGGAGTAGGATAATGAATCCCTTTTAGGATCTGAATCACATTCATGACAATAGAATCTACCAAGGCTCATAATCATTCCAGCTTGGAATGATTCTGATCTTGTAAGTAGAAATTATCTTAACATGTATTCAAAAAACAAATCAGCCAGGGTGGTTTTTGCTTAATAACATTTAACACAACCTTTTTAATAGTAACTGCAGTAATTATAGATTTTAGACCAAGAAGACCTCGGTAATTAGATAATTAGGTTTTAATAAACCTCGGGCTCATTTTAGACCATCATTTCTGTAGATTTTGTATTGTATTGAATTTGGATAGAGTTGCGAGGCCAGTCATGTGGGGTATGTGACTTTAGAAAGTAAAATGTTAACTGCTAACAATGCTCAGCCAATTTTCTGTTCATTTCCCCCTCTGTATTTATGTCTTAATTGTCTATAGCCATAGAAAGAATTACTACATGAAATAAAATATCCTCTACTATATCATTTTACAATCATAAAATATAATAAAACATTCTATACAATTATTGTTTAAAATCATATAAAAAGAAACAAAATAGCCACTCCAAATATCATAGCATGTTATCTACTATAGTGCTTTACTGATAAACATGCCTTCCTCCTTCATGATCTTGTTAGCTGAACAGTTCAGTATATGCTGGGATCAAGCTCAAGGTTAGTGCCAGCTTCAGTGGAGTGGTATTTTAACCTTAGAGAATAGAGTTGGAAATGACTATAGAGATTGTCAGGAGCAACCTTCTTATTTTCAGAAGAGGAAAATGAGGATTATTGAATAGTTTCAGTAACTTTGGCAAAGTCACAGAGTAACAAGTTAGGAATAGATCCATACTTCCCTAATTCAAGGTTGAATGCTTCCATATTACACAATGGCTTTTTAACTGTGTTCATTTGCAGTCTTAATTTTCACTCATTTTAAAACAGAACAGGAAGGCTTTACTAATATGAATTCAGAGTGCAGATATGGTTCTCGTGAGAGAGGTAAAAGATCTGATTTATATTTTAAAAGTTATTGTATTTTTATGTATATTTATGTTGTTAACATATCTTTTCAAAATTAACAAAATCTGTTTTGAGACTGAATTTGCTGCATTTTTTTGTTCGCTTTAAAATTGAATGCAGGCACCCTTTAGATAATAACTTAAGAGAAATTACAGTTTCGTGAGTTATATGCATGTCTTGTGACTTAAGTCTGTAGAGGCTTTTAGTGCATTTCCTCCATTTTCAACAGCATTTTATTCTGTCAACTTTACATTCCGTTGGCTAGGAAGTGATTTTTTTGCTTTCAAAAGTATCATAGAGGACCTTTCATTTTTGCCATCTTTCATTTTAACTCCAGGAAAAATGAACCTCTCTGGGCTTACTTTGGAGGCATTTCTTGTTATATAAATTTGTTAAGCAAAATCTGAGAAAGACATTAAATATTTGAGTTAATGCATATGACTTCATTTGTAGGGCCAAATTTGGCCTAGAGTAATGTGTATGTAACTCCCCTGGATATCTTTGCACAGTCTGCATCCTTTGGGGCTTCAGGGTAGGAGTGGCTTCTGGAATATAAATGTTCAAAGCTTTGCAGAAAGATTTGAAGAAAGAGTTAATAGTTTAATTAGCAGTCTGGGTGTCTCCACCATGTCCTGAAATCAATCTGAGGGGAAAAGTTGAAAAGACTCAGTAAAGCCCATCAAATCTTTCTGAGGGTTTTTTTTTCTTTTTTGTTAATTGAAAAGAAGGAAGATTGTATAAAATTCATTAACCACATATTCCCAGTTGGATCCTCAATTTAACCTGCTTCAAAATTGAATCTGTACCTTGGAGCAGCCATAGAGGAATAGGAAAAGAGACTGATCCCCGAGGATCCCAGTGTCTCGTTTTCACAAGTCACAGTTTTGTCTGACTGAAGTCTGTGCTTCACATATATGGCTTTCACTGGTGTGCTCAAGTTCTCTGTGCACCTCCGATTAGCTAAAGAAAGACTACTTTCATATTGTCTTTCTTTTCAGGAATTTCATTTCCACAAGTTACATCTGTGACTGGTCTTATTTCAACTGTGCAAAACTGCTTTTTCTCTAAGGAAAAAAAAAAAAAAAAAACAGAACTTCTTTTACCACCTGTCTTTGCTATGCATGCAAGAAAGTGGCTAAATGGGAATTAGTGGTTCTTTTCTGTGTCACTTACATTCCTCTCCCCCTGAGGAGCATGGTTGCATTTTACAGAACAATAGGATAGTTGGATATTCTATTCAAGATAGTTGGATCTTCCTCTTGAACTAAACCCTAATGTGTCCTACATCTCACTAAATAGATGTTGTGTATGCTCATGCGAGATGGAGACCTGTGAAGGTGGTCCCATTCGCATCATTATCCTCAAGGAGGTGCATATTTAATATGATAGGCCATAACGAACAAATGGCTTATTCTGACAAAATCAGTATACTATGACAATTTCTCAACAGTTGAAATAAAGGGCTTTGAGAAAGACTTTTTTTCCTAATTGGCCTAAGGGCATTGTACAGACCATGTCCACTATGGTTTTGGAGACAAAGGGTCTGGTAGTTCGAAGTTATGTTTATGATACAGAATGTCTAACTAGACTTGTTCTTTAGGGAAAGGCTTTAAAACATTTTATGATAAGGGTCAACAGAGGTAAGACCGTGCCTACAGAGCATATTTTTCAATAATAATGGATTCTGTCACTGCTTATCTTCTTCCACTATTCAAAGGTGGTGAAAAATACACATGACTCAACTTTATCTATCGACTCGGGGAGCTAAGCCTAAGCTCAGGTGTATTGTGACATTTGACCCTATTGCTCGTCTGTGTAGCATAACTGGTAAACCAATACATCCTAACTTACTAAGTGCTCTGAATGCAGAAAATAGTAATAAATTTTTGATGAGCAGAGGAAGTAAATCAACTAGGCACAATGAGTTAACCAAGCAATTACATGCAGAGAACCAAACAGCAATCCAGCAAAAGAAAGGATGGGACAGTACTGTATAGTTAAACCTTTTTCATGAAGCAATTTCTGTGCGTTATTATAAGAAAGGGAACACTGCAAATGTTCAGATGACAAATGCAGCCAGTTCAGGTGGGCTTTGTGGAAAGGTCTTAACAAAAGCTAAGGATTATATCTAGGGAATATTTGAAAGAAGATGAGGAGATACGGGTTAGCCTTGTCTTGCAAAAATTACTTTAAAAGGTCTTATTTAAAGCTTGGTATTACATCTGGATAATATTTTAAAGGTGATGAGGAAATACAGGTTAGCTGTATCTTGCAAAATTTATTTTAAATAAAAGTGTAGGCAGTGGTATTCATTAGAACATCTCTTCTAACTTGTGTTTGACCCGTTAGCAGGATACTGAGAAGTGTCTTCCATGTAAATGTAGTATGCTAAGTACTACAGGACTGTAAGGAAGACATCGTATTTTCACATGGAAGAAGATGAGTAAATTCATACAAATCAAACTCATTTTATTCCTAACTCATTTCATCCCTCCCCTGATGCTTCCTGTCTCAGTGAGGGAAAGGCCAAACACTTAGGAGTGACCTTTGATTTCTTCCTTTTTTCCTCTAAATTCAGTCATCAAAAGTCCTTCTAACATTACCCCTTGTACATCTCACATCTATCTACTTCTCTTCATAGGTCATTGTAATTTATTCTTAGTTTTGTGAAATAATTTTCTGCTGAGCCTCCTTGCCCCAAATCCTCTCCATTCATCCCATTTTCCCCATAGAAGCCTTGATAATCTTGCTAAATTTCAAAACTGATCCTGTCATTTCCCCAGTGAAAATCCTCCACACAGATCTGCTTTGCTTTGGTATAAACCCCATCCTCCTTGGTACATGTCTATTTGACATGTCGAAGTGTTGAAGAATAACTGGGAAAAGTATGGCAACTGATTTCTCCAGGGTGAGTGATCAGGCTACTTGTGGAAGGGATGTCACTGGTTTGCTCATTTCCCTACACACTTATTTAAGCAAGGAGTCATCTCTGCATGGGCACAGAAATATGTGATCAGCTTATTTGTGAATGCCCTATAAAGTTACATTAGCAATTGTGCTTTCCTACTGTGAATGTATCCCATACATCTTACTCATGGGTACGGGCATTGTGGGTTTTATGATTTTTTATCCTTAGTGGGATTGAAAGGGAAATTGTCTTAGTTATTTTGGGAATCTACATCTCAAAATATATATTATAGTGTATGGAAGAGAAATGGTATTTGCCAAATAGATAAGGATTTGGTAAACGAAGATGGAAATAACTGTTGGTTACAAATACTAAAATGGCAGAAAATAAAAGAATGCTTGAACAGCTCTTGATAGGAGGATTTTCACAGTTTGGAAAACCAGTAACATCTTGTAGAAAAAAAGTTTTATGTTTCTATTCTTAAAATGTGCCCTTTAGAATTATTTTTGATGTTTATTTGCATTAGAATAAATGAAATCCCAGCTTCAGAAATTTTCTTTGATTTAGAGCCTGCTTATTTTAGTTTTGAAAGAGTCTGAATTTGAGAAGCAACAAAAGAAACTTATTTTAGGCTATTCATCAAGAGCAGAGTTGTTCTTTGGTTTTTCATTTGTTCTGCTTTGTTATTTTAACTTATCTGTCCCCAGTGTGATATTGGTTATCTAAAGCCTTACCTTCTCTGATCCGTGAACATGACATTTTATTTTCTCTCCTGAGATTTTATGTGTGTGTGATTTTACATATATGTTATATACTTATTTATATAAAATCATATATATGTAATCATATACAGTAGTGTATACTCCAAAATAGCAGTTGATATATGTATAGCAACAGGAAATTAGGACTTTTCCTTTTATTCCAAAGTTAACATTTGAAGAGGAAAATAATTAGCAACTAGAGTTTAAAAAATTTTTTTTGTTCGAATTCTCAATTAATAGCACTTTGATGGTATTTTCTAAATTATAGTTCTTTTCAAGACATTGGAAAAGTTGCTGATGTACAGATTTTGTTACATTATCCTTTCCCCTCAACTTCCCATTAATTAAGTCCTTTGTTATCCATATAATATAAAACTATTTGACTCTAAAACATCAAATGAAAATAAAGATATCAAGATAGTTTCAGATATTATGTATTTTATTTTGTTCACCATATCAAAGGTTATTATGTTATCTGTGAAGGATCTCACAGTATTCTGGGCTTTGAGGTAAATATAAGAACCAGGATAACTAGTTCTTATCCTCAAGATAAAATATTAGAGACAAACAATATAAAACCAATACAAAATGAAATAGATAAAATTCACTCTATATGGATAATTTTATACTTGTTTTTTTGCTGTGACTATTATCAAGAAATGGAGATAAAATGCTTTGCTATAACGGTTGTATCTCATAATTCACTCTAGGTGAATATTCCTCATGATGTTTCTATAAAATATTGTTTAGGCCTTGGACACCATGGCTCAGTTGGTTGGAGAGTCATCCCATGGGTCAAAAGGTTGCAGGTTCAATTCCCAGTCAGGGCACACGCCTAGGTTGCTGGTTCTGTCCTAGTCAGGGCACATGCAAGAGGCAACTGATGGATGTTTCTATCTCACATGGATGTTTCTCTTTTTTACTCCCTTCTCTCCTCTCTAAAATCAATAACCATGTTCTCAGGAGAGGATAAAAGGGAAAATATATATTATTTAGCATTTTGATTAGTGTATGAAATACCTCTAAATAAAATTTCTCCCAGTTTCTTACTACTAAGCTTCCCTGGTAATTATTTACTTTCAATGAAGTAGAGATTTTTCTCTGAGAAGGATGATGATATAGGGAAGAAAAATTAAACTGAACTCCACTGAAATTTAAGGCAGGAGACTTTTTAAGCTGGGGTGAGCTGGTGGGAAAATCCTGGATGACAGGAGGGGTGGAGGGGGGTGTTGCTCAGTGTGATTATGTGTTTGCTAATTGGTGCTTATCCAAGTTTGGCTTCCCTCCCACAAAGACTGAGAGGGGCACTATCTTCCTTGATGATTACATTTCAAAGGGATGGCTTCCAGGCCCTTGAGAAAGACATTCTTGGGTTATAAAGCTGTCAAGAAGCTGGGAGAAGATACATATCTCAAAGGGACAGAGAAAGAATTTACAAGTTTTCTAGATTAAATGGTCTATTTTCAAGCCAAGGGGTCAGTACGGGTCAATTAATCTCACTTTGCTTCAGGGTCATAGACAACATCCTTACCATTGCAAATGTGTGCCATTTTGTTTCTGTAAGGAAGAAAATAATTTGAGAATAGGGTAGGTCCATGAAAACAAGGGTCCCTCTCCCCCATAGAATCTGCCAGGGTGAGTAACAGTGGCTGACTATAAAAAAGGATAATATATTTTTACTAGCTTCTGTGGAAGGTTTTGGTAAAAGTTTTACATTTCTTTGTGACCAGAACAAATCATTATGCCTCTATGAACATGAATTCCTTTTAAATTTGTAAAACAGATAATTACAGTTTCCCTATCAAATTTACTTGACTGTCATGAGTATAGAAATGCATGGAAATGTTTTGTCATTTTGTTTCAAAGTCTATCCAAACATTCTTTACAATACAAATGAGACCCTGAAATGCACAGATATGTACAAAATGTAAGTTCTATTTTCTCACGTAGTAATGACAGTACAAGGTTGGAGAGTGCAATTTGGAACCTGCGGCTGCCATCTCCAGATCTAAGGCAGCTGTCTCCATTTTTGTCATCACTTAGGAAAAAGAGAGAGGAGCTTGAAGATACATTTGAGGGCCTGAACTAAAAAAATGTATATCAGACATCATTTTTGGACACATTTTCACTATGTGTCCCTGGTGAAAATTTAGTCATATGGTCCCATCAAGCTGCAAGGGAGAATGGGAAATGCAGGCTCTAACTGGACAGCTGTATGCCCAGCTTACATACAGTTTAGCTGTTTGCCCTGCTTCGAGTTCTGTCATTAAAGAAAGTGAGATGAACAGGCGTGGACTTCAGCTATGTCCACCACAGACATAAATGGAAGGAATCATCAAGACAATAGAAACTTCTTACAAGGGACAGATTGGATAGTACCAAATCACTCAGACAATGCTATGGGTTATTAAAGTACCAAAATTTAGTCAAATGTATAGCTAGGTCATTCTCAGAAAACAAAGCCTTCCTACTTTTTCCTTAGGCCTTATTTTGGTAATGCTTCCCATTGTCTGATATTCATAGTGTCTAAGCAAGGTTTACCAAATTATGTAACAGTAAAAGTCCATGTGGCCAAATAACTATTATTTTAATGCTATGTATATATTTAATGGGTACTGTGTTTGGTACATGGTCTGTGAACCTAGTCACATCATTTTTCTCCGTATATGGTTGAATTTTCAGAAAGCTCTCTATTATGTTTTAATTCTTGCAAATTGCTCACCGATTTAATAAGAGCCGCATCTAAACAGTAAGTAATTGCTTATGATAATGAGTGCAAACTGATTTGCTAGAACATGTTAATATCACAAAGCACTGTTATCCTGCCGGCTGTTCCAAAAATATTGCTCTCTTGGTTAAATGTAGCTTTTAGAAAGTATTATTGCTGCACATCTGACTAAAATAATCACTTCAATAGTATCTACCCCAAAGTTATAACTATGACTTCAGTGTACCCAAGAAAGAACAGAAAGGCATTGCATTCTTTGACAAATGGTTTAGAATATTCTAGAAAAAAAGGAATCCCATTCTTAATAAGTAATTCTAATTAGTGATTGTGGTGGTAAGCACATTATACTGTGTTAGAAATGGCCTCCTTTTCCCCACAAGAATCATAAAACTTAATTTTAAGGACTTCAAAGACAGATGGCAGGCAACTTCATTTGAATACAATAACCAATTTAAAATGAATGAAACTTTTCAGGATGATCTGAGATCTGAGGTCCAGATGTCTTTAAATTTGAAGCTTACCTTACCCTTTAATAATGCTCATCCCTCCTGGTCCTATAGGTCATTTTCAACTATTTTCAGAGCTCCTATTTGAAGACACCAGAGCTCAAAGACTTATGTTTCAAACCTGAGGGTCTTTTGAGATTGGGGACCTGAGTGTTCAAGGATCTGAGGTGCAGATTGGAACCACTTTGTAATTTCAGTCTAGGAAGATAGAATTTTATGAACCAAATACAAAAGAAGAAAGGTTTGACACTTCCCTGCCCCAGGGCTGATTGGCACTTTAATCCACCCTCTAACATTCAATCATTTCCACTTCAAAAATGACTCTCACACATAGTTATGTATCTTCACATGGGTGGTGAAATAGAAAGATCTCTGTAGAAAAATAATTTTTTTCTCCAGCACTTTCAAAATTCATTTCTTTGTTGCATTCCATTGGCTAAACACCTTCATAGGTTAAAAAAACTTCATCTTTGGATTTTAAATCTTGCAAATACCCACAATTGCTTATCAAAGTAAGTGATCTAACTTCCAAATATTTTGCTTCTAGTAACCGTGATTATGAAAGTATGTGGTATCTCTCAAAATCGACAGAATTGTATTCTTATTGTTATTTTCATAAGCTCTTTCAGAGAGTCGGAGATAAGGAGTGAATAAACAAACAAACCAAAGGTACATATGCTTTTTTAAAATTTAGGTTGCTGTTACTGCTAATTTTTTTACTGAGCATAGTACAGGACTTAAATTAGAAGTAGTTTCTTTTCTGATATAGATGGAATGAACACGTACGTGATAAGTATCAAATATCACCAAGATACTTCTTATTAAATACATTTTCTCTCGTATGACAGTGATATCACATTGTCTACATTTATGAAATTGTATGACTCTTTGTTAAAGAAAATTTGCATTTCATAGAATTATGACTATACTGAGATGCTAGAATTGATCTGATCTCTTTTTAACACTGACCTTGAATCATCCTAATTTCTATTATATGATTTGCACTGTGTATTTATCTAGAGATTTAATTCAGGAGACAGATAAGAAAAAGTAGTGCTTAAAAATGCATCAGTTTATTAATATAAGTGGATCTATTTCCGGAATCCATTTTGTGCCTCTGTGACTTTTCTCATGAAAATCCTTTCCACATAATACATTTGCTCTTATTTTTCTAGAACCATATTAAAAAGAAATGGGAGTATTTCAGGAGACCAAGTGAATTCTCCAATTTGGCTGAAATAGAGGGTTGGTTTGTTTGGAGCATGTTCAAAGATACCATCAGAACTTTTCACTTAATTTGGTAGACAGTGGTTTAATCATTGAAGGCCTTTCAATAAGAGGAGTGATTACAAATACAGTTTAAAAAACAATCTGATGTTATTTGTCAGGCAGATTTAAATTAAGGTAGGTTTAACTTAAGGAAGGACAGGAATGTATCAGATAAGTAAGGATGAGTATTTATTTCAACTTTTAAGACTGAAGGTAATGCAATTTGAACAATGGCTATAAGAATGGAAGTACAGAAATTCAAGAACTGACATCTGATTGAATGGGTAGTGATTGTTGTGGAAAAGCTACATTCTAAAGCCACATCATATACCTTTGTCACCTCCAGGGTCTAGTGTGGTGCTTTATACGTAGAAATGCTTAATTTTTATTGAGTGCATAGATGTTCTTATTCTTTAATTATGATGTTGTATGCCTTTGTATTCTCTTTCTCCTATCATATTCTTCTACTATTGTCTCAGCATTATGTTTTGTTCTCTTTTGTCTAAAATCCCAACTCCTTATTCTGAGTTAGAGTCTTTTCCTCCTACTTCACTAAACCCATCTGGCTTTCGATCTTTCAAGCAACTTCTAAACTAATGTCTCACTGGATTTTTTTTTCCTTGCTATGTTAGAAGAAATACAAATCTTCCCTCTAGAATCACCACAATTTTCTGTCTTTTGACTCATCTCTTCCATCACAGCAACCACATATACTAATTTTTACACATGCAAATATCAGTAATATATTACAAAAACATATGTTGGCATCTGCACTATTTTCTTTTGCCTGTCCATGGCACTGGAATCCCTCTTAGATCCCAAACAAAGGAAAGAAATTAGCTCACACTAATCGGAGTCAACTGAAATCATAAAGTTGGATAAGTGAATTTTGTCTCAAGGCTATTTACCTACATGATTTTAGCATTTGAAACTAGCGTAAGAATTTCAATGATTTCTACAATGATTCACCCTGATTAATACATGAATAAATGGATGAATGAGAACTTGGTCTCCTGGGTGAACTGATCTCAGATTTGACTGCTCTACTTAGGCAATTTTTATTTTACTCTGAATTTTTCAGATACCTCATGTTAAAAGCTTAATTATGGTTTGTTTACCATAAACTGTGTTTTAAACAGATTTCTTATATGCAGAAAGAAAACTTAAGTCGTCCACCTACCTCCAAATGCTCTCCAGCTCTCACAGCCCAGCGGTCTTCAACCACCCCTTAGTTCAAGAGCTAGGGATTTTTTGGGCAATCCCTGCTGCAATGTCCACTGTCAACGGTCTTACTCAACTTCTAAATTGTTCCTCATGATTAATACATTTCTTTTTGAATAATTGTTTTGAAATAATTTTAGATTTATGAAAAAAATTATGGAAGTAAAACAGGCTTTTTTAATCCTTTCAGCTACCTTTCTCAAAGTGAACATCTTATATAACCATAGTACAATCATTAAAACCAGGAAATAAGCATTAATACAATGTTATTAACTAAAGACCTTATTTAAAAAATTACCAGTCAACCCACTCATGTCCTTTTTCTGCAAGTTCAAGATCTAAACCAAGATCTTCCATTGCATCTAGTTGTCATTTCTTCTTGGTCTCAGAGTTATTAATTTCAGTCACCTGGTTATAGTGTTGTCTTCTGGGTTTCTCCAAAAACAAACAAATTCTTAAAACCTAAGAACCAGCAGGCTATATCCTGCTCTTCCCTGTACAATATGGAGATCTTTAAGACGGGTTATTTCAGCAAACTGTGGGAACAGGTACTGACGCTTATGTTCACCAGGACCTGGTTGAAGAGTCTCATGACTCTCCACCCCAGTCGTTCCTTGCTCTGACCTCATGAAATGAGGAACGGGGTTCGTTATCAGGGTGATGTAGGCCATCTATTCCCTCATCTTAATTTGCTGTATTTGGTGAAATTCTTCAGATTTCTTATACAACTACAGACATTTATTCCATTTTGCTAACAGATGTAGGCATGGAATTTGTTAAACACATCTGAGAATCAGAAGCCTTATGTTATTTATTATTGTAGCAATATCCCTGACTTAGTTCAAGGAACATATTCGGTGCTTGCTCATGATTAATGAATGAAGAAAAGCACATGGGTCTCATGAAGATACCAAAAATTAAATCTTTTACTATCTTTAGTAGGCATACATTTAAGATGGCAATTTCAATAAAAGATAACTCTGATATAGAAGAGTTAACAAGTTAAAATAAGTTTTGTAGATATAAAGGAAGAGAATTCAACTTGGCTGGAATGAGAGTGGGGAACAGGACTGACAAGAAAACCAGCTGTGCAGCAGAGAAGTGCAAAGCAGCAAAAGCAAAAGTCATTTGGGGGAAAATATGTGTTTCACTGTGAATGCCGAGGTCGATAGGGTTAGAGCTTAGTTTGAAGTAACTTCTGAGTCAGAAGCTAATGCTCTATCCAGTTCCAGTCCAAAATAACTAGTAAATAGTTTTATTTGGGGCCTAGTCAGGGAAAAAATAACTATAACAGATAAGCAGGAAAATGTTAAATGAAAGGAACTAAGATTAGAAAACAAAAAATAACAAAACTTCTATTTCCATCTAAAATTATCAATTTCATTGTTTGTATGGTGGTTTCTATTTGTTTTAGAAATAAGTATTGCTGGCGGATTGCTTGTATTGCTCAGTGGATTGCTTGTATTGCTCAGTGGATTGAGCACCAGTCTGCGAACCAAAGGGTTGCCGGTTCAATTCCCAGTCAGGGCATATGTGTGGGTTGTAGGCCAGGCCCCACTAGGGAGCATGTGAAAGGCAACCACACATTGATGTTTTTCTCCCTCTTCCCCTCTCTCTGCAAATAAATAAATAAAATCATTTTCTTTAAAAAAGTATCTTGTTTTATTAAAAAAAGTATGTAATGCAAATAGTTCAGTACAAACATTCACGTTTGTGTTCAGTATTCAATTCACTGTTACAGGCAGGAAGTGGTGTCACTTCCAAAAATTTATGAGGCCTTTGACTTGTAGAACAAAAGCGATTATGGCATTAATAATAAAGATTTGTCTCCTGCTTCTCCGTTCAGCAAATTTGAAGCCTCAGAATGAGCTGAAGGCTTGGATGGCTTTTGAGGCATGATGCTTACAATAAGGCTTTGCAAAAGCCTCACACCTTTGAAAGATTCAGAGTCGACTCTGAAAATGTCAGGATATAAATGAATCATTTCTGCTAAGTGTCATTACAGAAGCTTTGAATCTCCCCACACCACACAGTCTGTGTACTATTTGTGGTATTCCTGAATAAATGTGTAGGGTATGGACAAGGTCGGTCAGCCATTACCCGACTTACATTCTAAAGAATTGCAGCAGTTAGTAAAGTACTTGTTTTTAAAAAAAATTGACAGTTTTTCCCATGTAGCATGTTCTTTCTGTAAATTTCAAAATGTCAAATATCAAAATGAAAAATACACATGAGCCATTTGTGTTATTAATCTTTCAAAGATCACAAGAGTATAGAATTTTTATTATAAAATATAAAGACTAACCTGGGCCGGTGTGTGTGGCTTAGTTGGTTGTGCATGGTCCCACAAACCAAAAGGTCGCCGTTTTGATTCTGCGAGGGGGACTTGCCTGGGTTGCTGGTTCTGTCCTCAGTCAGGGCACACAGGGAAGGCAGCCAAGTGATGTTTCTCTCTCAAATTGATGCTTCTCTCTCTCTCTCTCCCTTCTCCTCTCTCTAAAGTAAAATAAATAAAATAAACATATAGTGTAGAAAAATATAAAATATTTATTAGAAAAAGATTTTTATTAGAGAAAAGTTTTGGGGCAATAGGCAAAAGGAAAATTCTTACTTTCTCACTGAAGTGCATAATTACTATTGAAATTATTTTTGAGAGAAATGATTCCTGAACTTATAGGGATCATGATAGCTTTTTGCTGTTCCATTTTCTTGATAGTTTTATTTTAATTAAAATTTCTTATTGAATAAGCACACACCATTTCTTATTTTAAAATGGTATCTTGGCTGGGATAGAACTGAATCTTGTGCAGAGTGGCTTAGCGAGAAGATTTCTCTGCTTTCACGCCTCTCAGGTTTAGTGGGGAGTCTGGGTGGTTTATCCTCCTTTGATCCCACTGAAAGTTTAGGAGACATTTATTGTTAATGCCTAGTGAGACCTCGTGGACCCTGAGGGTCTAACAATATTTCTGATTTGCATGGGGTTCAAGAATTTTTATGAAAGAACTTGAACTGCGTTCCCAATTCATGTTTAATAGAATAGCACCTGCATACTGACTCTTTACAGAGCAGCTCTCAGGAAGTTTCAATGCGCAAAAGCAGGGTGTTTCCAGTTTTTGACCTTTCCTGTTTTTCTCAGTTTGCATTTAATTTTATAAGTAGTCAATAAACTGTTTTTTAAAAATTTAATACATTTTCTTAATTTCTAAGTGCCGAGGGTCCTGATGGAACATGCAATTTGTCGTGTATGAAAAACCTCCCATTGTTCCTTCTGTCTCGAATGTTATTGTGAATTACTGTGATAGGGTTTCATTATTTGGGCATTATCTAAGCTCTTCTGGAATTTTTTTTCTTTGGTCTAATTCAGATGATAGGGTCAGTTTCTAAGCCATTTCCGTGGCATGCCACGTTCATTGCCCTGTTTGTTTTATTAAGGACCTACCTGCTCTGTCTTGTAAAGTTGATGAGTGAAAACCTATCTCATTTTCCAGTCCCTTTAGTTGTAATACTCGTGTCCATTCCAACAAGCCTGCAGCTTCCATTGAGAGTCTGAAATTATGGTGTCATGTAGTCTTTATTTTCATCTTCCTCTTCTAGTGTTTCTTCACCCTTAGAAGCACAGTGATATTGAGCGCTGTCTCTTACTTTTTAATCATGGTGATTGTTATTACTTTTTAGAATTAGAGTTGATTATATATTGTACATGGGAATGTCTGTTACTCTGATTTCATTCATCCTTCCTCTTAAAATCCCAACTTTCCTGAATTTTTAAGGCTATGTGAAAGAGTAAAATGAGTGTGCTATTTTAATTTTAAACTATTGTGCTAAGTTTCATGAAATAATTCTCTGTGGTCTCACTAAAATTTATAGAGGACAATTAACTGTAATAAGTTGTTTTCATTCACGTAGGGTTAAGATTTATTCATTTATTATTTTTTTAAGTTTCACCAGTTTAGAAATTTTACTGTAGTCTAAAACTTATTTTTTACACAAGGTGGGCTTCTCATTGTCTTCATATTTTATGAACTTTACTCAGGAGAATGATTCCGTAAAGGTAGAAGTTGTTCAGAAATTTAAATTTAACAGTAGCCTCTTGATATGATTGTACAAAGAATTAAAAATTTCCCTTGTTTATAATTGTTTTACTTTTAATTTCCATCTGACTGCCTAGCAAACTTTTACTGGAAAAAGTATTATATCCCTGTTACATTTAATAGAATCATAATGGCCTAAATGTTTCATGTTGGTTACAAGATGACATTCGAAGAATTATAGGCTTTCAGAAAGAACCTTTTATTCATATATTTATGTTATGAGTTAGAAGCTAATCTATTTAGAAGTTAATTATACTATTGCTCATGTAGCAAGGATCCAGAGCATACCTTATTGGTTTTCTTTTTCAGAAAGGTTCAATCCTTTTGGGGGAATATATTAGGTTTTTCAGGAACAAGTGAGGCTGAAGTGTGCACATTTAGGAAGGAGGTGGTTGATGAGAAAGAAGAGGGGAAGAGTCCTTTGTATAAATATATGTTAAGTAAAGTTGAAAAATATTTCTTATTATAACATTACAAGCCATCGGACGTTAGACAGGAGCCCACACGTAATTTTTACAAACATTTTTTTCGATGTAAAGTGTGTTGACACTGCTGAATTTGCATCTGATGGAGCCGGCTTTGATCATCAGTTTGGAGTGAGGAATATAGACTGGCACTACTTAAATGTGGAGATTGCTGAAAGCCTCTTTAAGTTTGAGTCATTTGTACATTCAGTGATGTGATGGATGTCAAGGTTAATTTGCAATAAATCCATTAGTAGTCATGGCACCGATGTGCTAGTGCTCGCCACATAGAAACATGCATAAGTAATAGCAGCAACAGGTTCCTCCATGTTGATACAATGCTTGTAACTGACTAAGAGGTACTGTTGCTGCATGTTGGAACCACTTTGATAATAAAATAAAACATGTTTATATAAAAATAAAATTAAAAAATAAAGCTACATTGAAGTTTATTTTGTATAGACTTACTCCTTTATTTAAAAGTCACAGTGATTTTTTTTCACTAGGCTGTAATTTTTCCCATCCTAGATGCTTTATGGTGATGAACTAATGTTCTTTTCCTCATGAAGGCTTGCATTTGATGCAATTTAATATTTTTTCCATTGTCAGCTATTAGTGAATATAAAATAATGGGTTTATGTGGAAGAAAGTGCTAATCTAAGGAATAAAGTACTGAAAAGATTAATGAAAACTGGGGTGTAAGAAAGTTTTTTCTTAAAAGGCACTTGGTTTAACCATAATGTTAAAATGAATTAAACTTTTCTAAAGTCACTTATATTAAAACAAAACAACAATGTTACAATATTAGTTATTTTATATTTTTACCACCTGCATGCACACAAACATGCCATCTATTTTCTCTAAAATGTATTGGGTGCTTAATAAACTACAGAAATGGGACTCAAGTCTTACTGTGCACTATCTTAATCCTGATAGAAGCTCTGTGAGGTAATAGTGTTATTATCCCCATTTTTTTTTCAGATAGGAAACACAAGACTTAGAATAAATAGCTTGGTCAAGGTTACTTAGCTAGCAAATGAAACAGGTGGAATTTGAACCCAGTTTGCCTGAACCCAAAGTTTATATTCTCAATGTCTTAGTTATTCTGCTTCAGTAAGTGCACCATGTCCTTGTTTAAAAAGGATGAAATTTAAAGAAAGTAGATTTGGAAATTTCAGACATCTGACCCACTGTATTTTATTGTTGGCATATTCTCATATTCTCAAGGTTACCACAAGAGTATATGGCAATTTTCTATCTTGATGGAAGTAAGACTTTAAGAGCATAGTGATTTTGTAGAGTTTGATGCAAAAAGAAAAAGTGAAGAAAGCCAAGATGGTTATATAGGTCTGTAGAAGAGAACCGTGCTAGAGCTGGACAGCTAATCCCTTTGCTAATCATGGAATTGTGCCAATGAGGGAAATCCAATGTGTTTTTGTGCATATACAAGAAAAAGGAAGAGGAATAGTTTTTTAGATACATCTAGAAAAAATGGACACTAGAGATAATTGCATTGTTTAGCAAAGGGTAGTAAACTACATTTGCTTTGTTTTGGTGAAACCTAAGAATTGCACACTAGTTGCTAAATCATGACACTTACTGGAGAGGTTGAAATATGGGGTGAAATCAAATCCTGAGTAATAATACTTGTATTGTAACATTTATCTTGCTGAAAATGTAGACCTTTAAATTATCCTCAAGTCCTGTGACTGAGCAGCTAGAAACTTTCATAGTTCCATGAGTTTGGGAAGTGTATCCTAAACTAAATGTTAATCTACATATATTAAATGTTCTGTCATTTCACATTTACATGTCACTTTTTCTTTTTTTGAAAACATTGTGAGGTGAAAGGACAGTATATGATCATGAGGTACAAATGTCACTTTATGGATATGAGACATTAGAATATGATAACAGTTGGCCTTGATAAATTCAGACTGACATATCCAATTAACTTTTTTTGACAGTCTTGTTATGATAACAGAAACATCTCGGTAATTAAAAAGAATCTAGGAGTCAGAGCCCAGTGACTAGGTTTCCTACTAGCTGTGCCACATACCAAGTTTGCAACATGAGATAGCAAGTCAGTCCTTATGACCGAATTTCCTCAGCTATAACATGGGAATAATGCTTGCCCTACTTTCCATGGAGAAGTAGAGAAGTGAAAATTGTTATGAAAGTGATTTTCAATTTTGAAAATCACCACATAATGTAAGATATTTGTTGCTTTACCACACTAATTTATTTGGGTGATTCTAGAAAACATCTGAATTCTTAAATACATTTCATATTGTCAAGTAGTGTCTCTTGTTCTGAATATTTTTCTTAATTCATATGAAATGCATAGCCATTAGAGAACAAAGTTAATTAAAATGAAGAAAATAAAATTAAGTAGCAGCATTCAGAGGCCACCACCACATCTTAATTTTAAAGAAATCTCCACATTTGTATATTCTTGTCCTATATTTATCAATGTAGGCTTTCCTGAAATACTTAATACTTAATCATCTGTCAAAATTGCCTAGAAGAAAAATATTTATCAAGTAGCACTTGCTTATTAATAGCCTGATGAACAAACTTCTGATGATGCAAAATAATAATGCTTCTGGAAGGCCCCGGCATTCGTGATACACAAATCCGTATGTTTTAAATTTCCTTCCTTCCTTCCTTCCTTCCTTCCTTCCTTCCTTCCTTCCTTCCTTCCTCTCTTTTTTGCTTGCACACTGACTACTACCTTTGAAATATAACTTATCTATTCTAACCTAAGCGAGCTAAACTTTTATTCATTAGTATCCAAAAAATTGAATAGACATGTGCTTATCCTTTCTACTTTTGCATTTTCACAAATTTCCGTTTTATCACTTTTACATTCAACATCATCCTGACGTGTGTCTTGACTCAGGTCTACGTACCAGGACCTTTTAAACCAATCAGGCATGTTGAGAGTGCTTTGGAGTTTCTCACGGGCCTCTGAAAATGTCTCAGACAGAATGCAGAGAAAGTTGGCTCCAAAATAAAAAAAAAATTAGAAAAATTGATATTATCAGCTATTTAATTAACTGTACATGAGTGTGGTATTGTCATCTTCATATAATTGGTAAATTCAGTCATCATGTAAATTTGATGGGCAGATATATGGAAAACATATTGCTGTATGAGAGGAGACCCCCCCAAAACCAAAATTGTCATCTGGAGGGCAGGCCCTGTGTAGTACAGGCTTCCCCTGCTAGATGAGTGAGCGTTCTAGGAACCCATCTGTATCAGTGTATGAGCTGGCATTGTTGTGAGAGGCTGCATTCAGCTTCAGTGAATTTTTTTGAAGGCTCTTCCAACATGTTTGTCCATTTCATGATGGGTGATGTTTGAGCTCACCCACCCATACTATGCTAAGTGTTCAGTAGTTTTGCCCAAAAACAGTATGATCCCTGTGCCCCACCCTCCCTACTCACCACCCCCCAGTGACTTTTTTTTTTTGTTTCCCCAATGAAACAAGTCCTCAAAGGGACACATTTTGCCAATGTGAAAGAGGTGAAACAAAAAAAATGGCAGAAACACTAAAAGGCATCAAAATCAATAAGCTCAAAAACTGTTTTGAACACTGGAAAAAAGGTCTTGAAAGGTATATTTCATTAAATGGAGAGTACTTTAAAGATGACTGAAGTTTACACATGTAAGATAAATACACAAATTCTGGTTTTGGTGTGGTTTCCCCTCATTCATACAGCTTTTACACAGAAGCCTTACTCTTGGTAGAAGGTATATTTCCATAAACACAGGATGCTTTGTGGCCTAAATTGTAATATTCACTCTTACTGCTTTCCTTACCATGTTCACATAACAAGTCCCCAATAAATATGCAGTGGTATTCTTTGTTATTAGAAGGCTACATTCCCCTCCATAAATTGTACCCTAAGTCCTGTTTGTGTGATAAGTAAGGATATATTTCTGTGGCCTCCTTTAGTATGGAGGAAGATCTCTTCACATATATGTGTGTATGTGTATACACATATGTCTCTTCCAAGTATTCTGGCTGAAAGAATTCATGTTACTATGTTCAGTGAGATAGATTCAAGGGGAGCAATGATATAAGACTTTAATGCATTGGATGCTTAGTAAACCTGTTTGAAAACAAAGTTCTTTTTAAAGTAAGATGGATAATTTACTGTCATCACCACTGTAAAGTAAGATTTGAACACTCACCATATGTGGCTATGACATAATTCTCAGTGCTGTAAGATAGGATTCACTTTGGAGAAAAAGAATGTCTTTTCATGATGCTGGCTAGTTTGACAGTTACTAGATGTTGCTTGTTAAATAAGACTTGACTTCTATGAATGGGATCTATTATCTTTATTTTCTTGACATGACTACTGGGGCTTATGGCCGTTCATCCATTAGTTACCATCTGTCATATGTGAATAGACCCATTCCCCATAGAAGCTGGTTCTCAGCATATTGCTTCACTGTGTTGTGTGACTCTGTCACATCTGTGTGCAGCCCATGTTTCAAAAACAAGTTGATATATATTTCTGCTCCTTTTGGAAGCATCCAGTCAATGTTTCCTATTAAACTATTTTTTTTAATGGGCAGAAAGAAAAAAAAAAAACTATCACAAGCTGTGCTTGTCCACCTCCACTGGAAAAGCAGTAATCTCCCTTTTGTTCTGAAACACCTGCTGGTAGATTTAATGAGTGTATTAAAAACTAAGCTGCCTTGATATTTCTTTAAAATTAAAAAAAAAACCCTCTTTTCTCTTTCCTGAGAATGTTTGATTGAAATCTGTTGCTTATTTGCTTTGCCATTTTTTTTTTATTTGGCCAGAGTATAAATTAAATACTTTACTGATATGTAAAGATAACTACCATAGGGAAATGTGCACATCACACATTTGGACTAATTGATTTTGTTTTTTGTTTTCCAGCTGGGACAACATATATCTTTAGCAAAGGTGGTGGACAAATCACGTATAAGTGGCCTCCTAATGACCGGCCAAGTACACGAGCAGACAGACTGGCCATAGGGTTTAGCACTGTTCAGAAAGAAGCTGTATTGGTGCGAGTGGACAGTTCTTCTGGCCTGGGGGACTACCTAGAGCTTCATATAGTAAGTACTCTTAAAATAAGATTCCAATATTTTTTTTTCACTGTTAGCTTTTTGTAAGTAACTTATAATTCAATCTTTTGGAAGTTTCTCTGCAACACCAACCAGTACTTTGGAATAGAAAATACAAATATGCTCTAGAGATAATAAGACCTTATACCTATCACTGTTGTTAAAAAGAGTTCCTTATAATAGAAAATATTGTGGTTTTACTTTTTAAGTGTGAATTCCTCTCAATTCTCTGTTCAAAAAGATTTATTTTTGGCATATTTTCAGTGACTTTAGGGATACCTGACAAATTAATAAAGTTTAAGTTATTGCCTTATAGGTAGTATTTCATTGGGCTGGAAGCAGGGTTGTGATACTGGTGACATCAAAAGATGTGGAGGCAGTGTCCTTCCTTATTTCTTTTCTAATCTGGAAAGGGAGTTGTCTGAAGTTACATGCAATGGATGGAAGAAAAGGAAACTGTACAGACATTTGGGGATATGAAAGAAAATGGCAAAAACATTGTTTCCATGTCATCTTTTAGTCATTTTGATACATAAATATCAAGAAAATACAATGGACTCTTGACATTTATATCCTGGGACCATTCCTTTTTCTCCAAACTCTAAGCCTCCCACAAGAATTTAGTCAGCACATAGTACATGGCAAATAAGAGTTCATAAATGAAAAACTTTCTTTACCTTTTAAAGTTGCCATAACTCATTATAGCTTGGGAGCTCTTTCCTATATCTCTGTATTCTAAGAGCTACCGATTTGTATGTTGCAATTCTTTGTCTCTCCATTTCCTTACAATATTTGCAAAGAAGCACATGCAGACTTCCACTGTTTAGAGATGTTAATATTTTACTGATATGTCAAAGTAAGTACCATAGGAAAGTACCACATTGAAAAACTGTAAAAAGGTTCTTATCATTATAGTACTTGGTCTAAAGTCTATCTTCTGGAAGGTTCCAGAAGCATGTAAATCTCTTCATCTCCTTTTATCTGACAGAGTTTATCCCTTCTCCTTCATATTACCATGTGAATTTGTTTTGTTTTGTTTTGTTTTCATGTATCCCTATAAGCTCTCCCTTTATCAGTACCTGTGTCTCAAAGGACATTTGATTCTCTCTCCTGTTAGAAACTGACCTTCAGGCACTCATCCTAAAATAATTAGGAAACCATCAGACATGAAAATATGTTATCACAGACATTTGCAGGGCCTTAATTTTCAAAGTTTTATTCATTTATTTTCTTTAATTTTTTTATTTATTAATTACAGTTGGCATTCAATATTTTATTAGTTTCAGATATGCAGCGTAGTAATTAGACACCAAATATAGTTATTATAATATTATTGACTGCATTCCGTATGCTGTATTTTACATCCCTGTGACTATTTTATAACTGCCAATTTGTGCTTAATGCCTTCACCTTTTTCACCCATTCCCCTACTCCCCTCCCATCTGGCAACCATCATCAGTTTGTTCCCTGTATCTATGAGTTAGTTATTTTCTTAATTTTATTTTTCTGTTATGCTTACAGAATTTCAAATAAGCTGAGTAGGGGGTTTATTTGACCACAAGCTGAATCCATAGCTAATCCTGAGGGGGGGAAGAAAAAGCACTTTAGCACAACCATTATTGAACTGTTGTGAATTTATCATTGTAAATTTTCATATCAAAATTCAGTTGTCAAAATGGAACCCTGTGAAAGTAATTTCAGATGCCTTTCAGCAAAAATCTAACAATAAAAACTGAAAGCATCTGGATTTTTATGGCATAATAAATAAATGATCAGTTGAGATAAACTTAACTAGTGTAGTAAGGAATCCTGCTGTTTAGAGTAATCTCAACTTGCTAAATTTATTTGCTTTATTCTGATTTAAGAACATTGCTACTTCAAAAAAATAAATAAATAAAAATGAAAACAAGAGCTTTTCCTCTTGAAATTACTTATTGATCCATAACCAATTACATATTTACCCTGCAGAAATGGTCTATAATGATCACTCTCAAATCATAAGTGCCATGTTTACTCAAACCACTATTGTTTGTTTTATGATCAAAGATTTTTAGTATACAAGAATGTGTTTTTCTTTCAAATCTGATCAAATGTGGGCTTACAGTCCTTTTCTACATGAAGGATTAACTGTCTAGGTGTTTATACCAGCCCAGTACCTCTCATGGCTCCTTTGCTGGGCATGCATTTCTGACAGCTGTCCTGTGAGGGCCTCTGTCTTTCTGATCCTCCTCTCCTGGTCTTGCCTAGCCATTCACTTCGAACTCAGTATTTAGCTCTATGTACCCTCCCTCTTAGATTTGCTATCTTCAAACTCTCCCTTCATCTGAAAGTCTGTCCTTGCTGGGGAAATGGAAAATGGGTGTCGATTCCCTGGACTTACCAAACATCATCGTTGATCAGTCCTACTCTTTGCTGCATCAACTAGTAGGACCCAGTTAAATCTCACCAACTGAAACTTTCTATCTCCCTCCTTTTCCTCTCATTGCCTGCAAGTGGTGATTAGCCTTTAGAGACTCAGCACATTGCTTATATGGGGACAAGCCACTTATTTCCACATTTTCAACATACAGTCAAAATTAACACCAGCCTGGTGTTTTTTTCTTTTTACGGCTGAAATTTACAACTCCCTCCCATAATGTTGGATATGTGGAAGAGGAACAGAAAGAGCTGTTAGATATTTAAAAAGGAAAGAGAGAGGGGCACAAAGGAGGGAGGGATAAAGGGAGAGACGGAGGAAGGGAGGATGAAAGAGGGAAAGGAAAGGAAAATGAAGGGTGTGGAGTTCAAAGCTGATGCTTGCCCGTGACAGAAGCAGAAGTATTCTTAATAATGATGTGTACTTAGATTTGGGAATATTCAGAGGCTATTTTATGAGATTATTTAGGTACTTTTGAATCTATCCTGGTTTTCTCCAAATCAGTTCTTCTGTTTTTTCCAAGATTGGGGTTTAAAACAAAAAACAGATTTGTAGAAGGATAGATTGTTACTGTTGTTTGAGTTTGTTATAAATGTAACTGACTGAAAAATTGAATTGACTGATATTACAGATGGTATGACTTATCTATAAAAGTTAGAAGTTCATTAAATGCCAGGAAAATTTCTAGGTCAGCCTTCAAGGTCAGCCAAATATAAACCCTGTACTGATCTTATTTAAAAAATGTATTTCCATCATTAAATGAGATGCTCAATAAGCTGCAAAGTTGATAGAACAGATTGAAGGTGCTTCAGTCTTGCCAGAATGTATAATGCCATTGCAGTTGGATACTTTTAAAATCTGACTGACTTGTAATGTCAATGAAAATGCAAATATTCGACATTGTTTATCATCCTCTTTGTTTCAGAATGATGTTCAATTTTACTGGAAAATATAATCATATTTAAATTTTGATTAACTGTACTCTTAGAATACACTAACTTAGAGTGAAATAGTTTTCAACTCAGGTTGCCTAGATTTTATATGTCTTTTTGTTACGTTAATATTGCAACCATTACCCTCAGAGTCTTATAATACTACTACTGAAATGTGTAAGGTTATAGAACAGGATTAAGGGAAGACAAAAACATGAAGTGAGGAATGATTAGTTAACATAGTGCCTAGAATACAAGTGCTCAATAAATGTTTTCTGAAATAATAAATGAAGTAATTATATATTCAAAATATGGCTTAGGCTCAGTATATACTCTCAACTTTTCAATAGTCAAAGTGAAGTCATAGATAAAGTTTAATTTCTATGTAACCCTAAAAGTCAGCTGACTTCTTGTTGACAACATAGAAAAAATATGGCAATAACTATATCATTGAAAATTTACATATTTTATTGATGTTGTTTTCTGAATCTTTACCTAAGAAATAATTATGCTAGTTGGTTATTTAAAAAAGGAGTATGGTGAATAGTTTTTGGATGAATGATTAACTTGACTCAATTTCCCCTTATTTTTTGTAACTCTTATCATGAATTGTTTTCTATTCATTTCATATCTGTCCATTATTTTCAAGAAAAAGTAAGATTTCTGATGACAGAGGACATAATTTATAATAATGATGACTAATAAAAAACAGCCCCGGCTGGTGTGGCTCAGTGGATTGAGTGCTGGCCTGTGAACCAAAGGGCTGCCGGTTCGATTCCCAGTCAGGGCACATGCCTGAGTTGTGGGCCAGGTCCACACATTGATGTTTCTCTCCCTCTCTCTCTCCTTTCCTTCTCCTCTCTAAAAATAAATTTAAAAAATCTTTAAAATAATAATAATAATAGTATGTTATACAAATGTATTTTTTCATTATTTATTTCAGTACATGCTAGAAGGCTGTCTAGAAATATTTTCTGAGCAGCTAATATGGCCCGGGTCCATGTTAGACCTTAAAAATACAAAAATAAGGCAACTCACTACTTACTACTCATTTCAACAAATATTTGTTGGGTGAATGAATGAACAAGCTGGATGGGATCCTGGTCACCAGGTAGTTTAGATTATTTATAGTAAACATACTTTGTCCAAAAGTGACTAGTTTTTCTTGATTATCCTTTCATTATTGTATATCTCCATTTCTTCCTCTTGCAGTTTCAACTTTCTTATCTGCATAGTATTTGTAAGAATAGGGGCAAATAATAGGTTTTTAAAATAAAGACTATAAAGAGATTTGTAAACTGTAAAGTGCTGTGTACATTTAAATTAGTAATGTTGAGGATTATTTAATCAACACTGAAATAATTTCTTATAATCAATAAAACATGAAGTTCATTTTAAAAATATTTTCTAAGATACATCTAGAAATTTCACCAATACTGCCACTCCGGAGGAAACATCTCAGCATATCAGTCTGGTAATATTGACAGAAGGTTGCCTAACCCCTCTCTGATGTACAGAAGGAAGCCGCTGCAAATGCGCACTCGCTCACTGCCGTGCGAGCATTCACGGGTGCATTGTTTCTGACCAGAGGAAATGTGTGGGGGGCAGAGGAGAGGATGAGTAAAGAGTGGTTTTTGAAATTCTTTCATCTTGGGAGCATGAAAGAGCATTGCAAATTTGATTAGTGAATTGTTGTACATCTTTGCCTTAAGTGTTTCTTCTTTGTACTTTGTTGAGCTGGAAGCCCTATTTTTACAAGCTCTTAATTGATTTTGATTTAGAAATACACCTTTTGATCAGCAGGTTTAGCATAGGCTAGAAGCATTGTATTTATAGTAAATATTGCGTGTCCCAAAATAACATCAATATTGGTGACATGTCAAATATTCCTCATCTCTCGCTGCCTATCTGAAATTTACACTATTTATCTTACCTCTGTGTTACAATTAATTTTTTTAAAAAAATCATCATTTTTGAAGTCCATAATTATATATGGATGCATACCTACATCAGCAAGATAAAATCCAATTATTCCTCATAGGCTTTTCTTGAAGTTAAATCAGTTCCAAAGAAATATTCTTTCTAACCAACAGATTTATATCGTTTTAGAGTTACACTTTGCCATATAATCTTTAAATCGAATCCTATAAGTCATATACAATAGATTTTTTCAATTTTGTGTTCTTCATTCTTAAATAAATTAGAGAACATGTGATTTATTTGATTACCATTTTAAAAGGAAGACTAAAATAATTTTACCATTTTTTTTTTCTTAATTCTTGTCCAAGTTTTTAACATATGAAGGCAGCAAGTTATCTTTGGAGAAAATGAGAGAAGTGATGCTCACATTTCTATTTGCTGAAGTATTTATTCAGGTGCCTTAATATAGTCTCTATTTGGGAGCAGGGTGAGTTCAAGTAAATCAATAAAAACCTCCTGCATTGCCTCTGGAAGTTAGTTAATTTCTCATTTTCTAAATCACCTTCGTTGCATCAGTAACTTCCTAAATCTGGTTTCTAGATTTCAGGAAGTATCTCCTCCTCTGATATTCTGTTGCTGTGCAATTGAGTAAAGGAGACTCAAAACAACTCTCTTTACCTGCACCTTCTTGGTTCCTGTACTTACCACTTAGGCATTTTTCTTCCTGTCTCTATTCTGAATACCTTCCCAATCCATTTTATATACTTGTCAGGTTAATTTGCCAAAATGCTTCTCTGATTCTGTTATTCCTCTGTTAAAACACATTGATGCTTCCACATTACATACAGGTAAAGGCGCATTCTATGCCTAACATTTCATGTCCTCAACATTCTGATCTTAACTTCCCTTTTAGGTCCATTTTCTTATATTACTATACTTATCTTTCCACTCCAGTGAAATTTATTAATTTATTTTTTTTAAATGAACTTCTTGTCATTTCTGTATTTTAAATTCTGCCCAGGAGGGTTTTTTTTTCCTCATTCTCTCTCACTATGTAGGTTCTGTTCAGTCATCAATTTCTCTATTTAAACATTAGGTGTTTTCAGTGTTGCCCTAAAATCTTGAAGCCTCTTGATGAAAAAGTTGAGGACTCAGGAATCTTTTGGGAAGAACTGTTGAAGCAGTGCCCAGGGCATTATCTAGGTAGAGAAAAACCTTAGATTCTGCTCTAATTTATGATCACTACTCTTCCTGATCCATTGCTTTGTGGTGGACCCCAAGCTATTTTACAGAATAGTTTCTCATCAATTCTAAGTTATCCAGAGCTGGGTTGCAGTAGCAAATCATCTTTTCCATGCTACCAAAATAAGAGACCTTGTTGAATCATTTCCCATGACTGATTATACCACCATTTCTTCCGTAGCCTCTGTTAGGTAGCCGAGGTGGCTAAGAAAGGACCGGGAGCCAAGAAAGATCCAATTAAGGGCCTTTATTCAAGGTAAGACACTATGATCAGGTGGACTGAGTCCAAGCAGACTGAAGAAGCAGGAAAAGGGTACAAGGGTTTTTAAGGGTGTGTGGCAGACCCCTTGGGAGGGTAGCTCACCCTGCTGATATGCCCAAGGTGTCCTGGGTATAGGTGTTTGCAAGACAAAGACCTCTGATCAGGGATGGCTGATTTGGGGACAGAAAGTTCTGGATATTTATAGGCCTTGTCTCTGGGAAAAACTCAAGGGAGATGGGAAGGGCAGTGAGGATTCAACCAGTTTCCAGCAGGATGCCTGTGGCTATGTCTCAGTTGCTTCTGATAATAGGGAATTTCATGGTGAGGTATTTAGCTGGTGATGCAGATCTTTGTTCCAGCATAGGCGGTGGCTTAGGTCCTTCATGTCCCAGTACATTCTAACAGCTTCTATTTTTCAAAAGCCTACCTTCAAGAAATACTTCCTTTGGTCCATTCAGCACATTATTATTGATCATCTATAATGTGATTGACACTGTATTAGTTTTCTCTTTTTGTGTAACATATTTCACCATAATTTAGCAGCCTAAAACAGCAAATATTTATAACCTTATGGAGGTTCATTAGTCTGGAAGCAGCTGAGCTAGCTTATTAAGAGATTCCCAGAAGATATGGATAAGATCGCCCATGCTCAGAACATACCTGGTATGTTCATTCTTATTATCTAGTCAGAGTCTACAGGTCTTAGGAAGAAATTATGATCAACAATGGAAGCATATGAACACAAGTTATTAAAGATGCTGGCTTTGCAGAAGTCTAAACACGATATAGGTTGATGGAAAAAGAGTAATGAAAACATTGCTTGAAGATTACAAAGTAGTTTGAGGAATGCATACTAAAATGGAATCATTTGTACTCTGAACAGGAAAACTTCTTTTATTGCACAAAACACACTTAAAGCCATAATAAGGAAAATGCATGAGAGTAATAGTTTAAAAATGCAAACAGCAGAGCAAATATGTTGGCCAAAGGTTAGGAAACAGATGAAAATGACACTGTGGCATTGGAGTCCTGCTAAAGCTTATGTTGGGCCACTCCTGATTTTAGGCAGTTCATTTCAACAAGGAAAGAAATGACCCAGGTGAATGTACAAGGAGAAATGGAAGTTAACAGTAGGCATAAATAATCCACATTTTATTTTTTATTTTTAAAGTATATTTTATTGATTATGCTATTACAGTTTTCTCAATTTTTGATCCTTTATCCCCCCTCTGCCCTGCACACCCCATCCCTCCAGCATTCTCCCTTCTTAGTTCATGTCCATGGGTTGTACTTATAAGTTTTTTGAATTCCTGTTTTCTATACCATTTTTTACCCCTCCTCATCTATTTTGGTCTACCAATTATGCTTCTTATTCCCTGTACCTTCCCCCCATTATTTCTCCCTTCTCCCTCCCCATTGGTAACCCTCCACATGATGTCCATTTCTCCAATTCTGTTCCTGTTCTAGTTGTTTACTTAGTTTTTGTTTACATTGTTCTTTTTTTCATGTTCATTTGTTGATAGTTGTTTGTTGTCATTTTATTGTTCATAGTTTCTGATATTCAATTTCTTAGATAAGTCCCTTTAACATTTCATATAATAAGGGTTTGGTAATGATGAACTCCTTTAACTTGACCTTACCCGGGAACCACTTTATCTGCCCTTCCATTCTAAATGATAGCTTTGCTGGATAGAGTAATCTTGGATAGAGGTCCTTGCCTTTTATGACTTGGAATACTTCTTTCCAGTCCCTTTTTGCCTGTAAGGACTCTTTTGAGAAATCAGCTGACAGTCTGATGGGAACTCCTTTGAAGGTAACTCTCTCCTTTCCTCTTGCTGCTTTCAGAATTCACTCTTTATCTTTAATTTTGGGTAACTTAAAGATGATGTGCCTTGGTGTGTTTTTCTTTGGGTCCAACTTCTTTGGGACTCTCTGGACTTCCTGGACATCTATTTCCTTCACCAGACTGCAGAAGTTTTCCTTCATTATTTGTTCAAACAAGTTTTCAATTTCTTGCTCTTGTTCTTCTCTTTCTGGCACCAATATCCTATAATTTGGATATTGGAACATTTAAAGTTGTCCCAGAGGTTCCTAAGCTTCTCTTCATTTTTTGAATTCTTGTTTCTTCATTCTATTCCATTTGGATGATTATTTCTTCCTTTTGTTCTAAATCATTGATTTGAGTCCTTGTTTCCTTCCTGTCACTATTGGCTCCCTGAATATTTTGCTTTATTTCATTTTGGGTATTTTTCACTTGCTCTTTCATCTTTTAACCAAGCTCAATCAGTTCCGTGTGCATTTTGATTACCAGATTTTTGAACTCTCCATCAGATAGGTTGGCTATCTCCTTATTGCTTAGCTCTCTTTCTGGAGTTTTGCTCTGTTCTTTCATTTGGGCTATATTTCCTTGTCTCGGTTCACCTGCCTGGTTGGTATGGTTGACTCTTAAATTCTTTGTTTGTTGGAATTTCCTCCAGCTTGATTTTCTGGCACTGCTGTTGGTTTATTGATTTTAGATTGGTTGTTTCCCTCCTTTTGGTTGTGTGAGGAAGTGAAGTGTTTCTACCTACGCCTCCATCTTGGCCGGAACTCAGAATGCATGCTTCTAATCACTGTAGTCTGTTAACTGCTGCATCAAAAAAGATCATTCTTCAGAATTTAAATGATAGAACAAACATGAGTATGAAAGTATTGAAGTCCAAGATACCTGTGAGGCATCTAAACATTGTAAATAAATAATCCACTTTTTAAGTCAAGAGCAAAGAACTGAGGATAATTTTCACTGGGCCTAAAAAAATTCTTTGGATAAAAACAAACATTTTCAGAGCTGTGATATGCAAGTTGTGCTGTCTTCAGGAGCTTACTTTAGGAGTGGGAGAGGAACACACTTTCCTCTACCCTCAAGGTTCTTCTGGCTGGTCTAATAATCAAATAGATATGAGACAGATTAGCAAAAGAAAGCAACCAAATTTAATACATGCATATGTATGGGAACCCCACATCCATGAGAGACTCAGACATCCCACATGCATGGGAGGTTTAGAGGTAGAAAGGGGGTTCTAGACAGGTAAAACATTCTGAGCTAGGGATAAGGTAGGGCTCCTTGGAGGCTTCAAAGGGTCATTGCAGGATGATAAAAAAGAACAGATGGTTAGCAAATAGAAGTTTGTCCTGCCTTGTAGATACATCAAAAGAGGTTATCTCTGATAGTCTCCCATTTTAAACAAGGCTCCTAATGCAAACTCTTCCAGGTAGTCAAAGGGTGGAGGTAGGGTAAAAGTTTCTCTTGAGCCCACAGCTGAAGTTGCCTTTAGCTCAAAACAATCTCAATACCACAGAGGCTCATCTTGGGGTGACTCATCCTGGAGCCTCACAGGAGGTAGTATGTTGCACCTGGGGATTCTTAGGTCAACAAGACAGAGGAGGCCTCTGCCCTCCAGCTGATTAGCTGGATGAGCTGCTTAGCCTCCCTGCCCACACAGCATAGCCCTGGAAGAAAACATTGCAGTGAGGCTTCTGAAGAGACATTTTATTGATGGGCTCTTCCTATGAAGTAAAACACTTCCTCCTGAACCTAGCTCTTAGAATTTTCCTGCCCAGCAAAGACTGGAAATACAGGATTGACAGACCAGAAAAGCTCTTGGTACATGATTAACATTTAATTAATTATTAGGGCTTTTTGGTCTGTGAAAATAAGTTAGTATTCCTAAAATTCTACTCTGAATTTTAGGTAGCAAATGAAGACTGCTCAGTCCCAAATACACATCTCTAGTCCTGACTTCCCCTCTAATCATCATACCAGCATTTCCAAGGGCTTACTTAGCATCACTCGCTGAAAGTCTCAAGGGTACCTCAATTTCATCACATTAAAAACTGAATTCTTAACACCACTTACTGAAGAGGCTGTCTTTACCCTGTTGTATATTCTTCTCTCCTTTTTCATAAATTAATTGCCTATTTATGGATGGATTTTCTTATGGTCTATGTTTTCCATTGACCTAAATGTCTGTTTTTATGCCAATACCATACTGTTTTGATTACTTTTACTTTGTAGTATAGTTTGAAGTGAGGTCCTATGATACCTCCAGCTTTGTTCTTTTTTCTTAAGATTGTTTTGGCCATTTGGGATATTTATGGTTCCATGCTCATTTTAGAAATTTTTGTTTTAGTTCTGTAAAAAGAATACTATTGGAATCTTGATAAGGATTGCATTCTATTTGTAGATTGCTTTAGGCAGTATGGGCATTTTAATAATATTGATTATTCTAATACAGGAGCACAGAATACCTTTTCATTTGGGGGGTTATTTTTCTATTTCTTCTAATAAATTTATTCCTAGCTATTTTATCTTTTGATGCATTTGTAATTAAGACTATTTTCTTAATTTTTCTCCCTGATAGTCTGTTATTACTGCATAGAAATTCAACAGATTATTGTATATTGATTTTGTGTCCTGCAACTCTACTGAATTCATTTATTGGTCCTAACTGTTTTGGGGTGTGTGCGTGTGTGCGTGTGTGAGTGCGTGTGTGTGCGTGTGTGTGTGTGTAATCATGTTATCTACAGATAGTGATAGTTTTACTTCTTCCTTTCCAATTCGGATACATTTTATTTCTTTTTTCTTCCTGACTGGTCTGGCTAGCACTTCTAATACTATGTTGAATAAAAGTGACAAGAGTGGCATCCTTGTCTTGTCCCTGATATTAAAGGAAGAGTTTTCAGCTTTTCATTGTTAAGTATGAAGTTAGCTATGGGTTTGCTATATATGGCCTTCATTGTGTTGAGGTGCATTCCCTCTATATCTACTTGGTTGAGAGGGTTTTTAAAAAACATTATAGATGTTGAATTTTGTCAAATGCTTTTTCTACATCTATTGAAATGATTGTATGATTTTTACTTTTTATTTTGTTAATGTTATGTATCATGTTGATTGATTTGCAGATGTCAAATTATTCTTGCATCTCTCAGATAAATCCCACTTGATCATGTTGTATGATCCTTTTGTTGTGCTGTTGGACTCAATTTGCTAATACTTAGTGAGGATATTTCACATCTGTGAATATCAGGGGTATTGGCCTGTAAGTTTCTTTTTTTGTTATGCCTTTGGTTTTAGTATTAGGGTAATCCAGGTCTCATAAATTGTTTGGAAGTGTCCCCTCCTTTCCTCTCTTTCTCTCTTTCTCTCTCTTTCTTTCTTTCTTTCTTTCTTTCTTTCTTTTTTTGGATGAGTTTGAAAAGGCAGAATTTACCAGTGAAGAAATATGGCTCTGGAATTTTTTTATGGGAGGTTTTTTATCTATCTTCATAAAAGCATTTGGTCTATTTAGATTTTAATTTCTTCATTATTCAGTCTTGGAAGATTGTGTGTATCTAAGAATTTATCTGTTTCTTTAGGTCAGTTCATAGTAATCCTTTCTATTTCTATAGCATCAATTGTAACTTCTTTCATTTCTGATTTTATTTGATCCCTCTCTCTTTTTTTTTGGGGGGGGGGATCTGGTGATTGAGTCTAGCTGAAAGTGGAATGGGTTAGTTTTAGATGTATTTGTTAAGTTTATCTGCCTGTCATTTAAGGCTGATGTTTTCTTATTGATATTCTGTCTGGATGAGTTATTCATTAATGTAAATGGATTATTCAAGCCTGTGATCTGAAGGTAAACCCTTAGTGACAATTGCAAAAGCTGAGGCTCCAGATAAATACATGAGTTCCTTTCTGGGAGATACTGGTAAGCCCTAGTGAGCCCAGGCAGAGCACAAAGATGACATCTCCCAGCCTAGGCTTCCTGAGAGCACTTTTGTAGCCTTTAGATGTGCGGTGAACTTGAACCTGTTCCCCAGTCTAAAGCTCCAGGGCAAGTGAATAGGCCTGTTTTCACAGGAAGACTGAGGGTGTGTTTTAACTGCTGTCTGTGAAGTGCTCTGGGGGTGGTGGCCCACCAAGAACTGCCTCTTCAATTGTTTCAGACCCATGGGAACCAAAATGCAGTACCCCTAGCTGCCAGTACCAAGTACTCAAGTGGTATACCCTCTGTGGCCTGCATGTACCCATCTGGCATTGGCAGGCTATGGATGTGGCATGGTGGAGGGTATGCCCATCAGCACTAGTAGGTTACAAGGAGAGTGCAGAAACGGTGTCCTCCAGTGCCAGTGCCAGCAAGGTAGAGGGAGAAAGCAAACACAGCCCCTGCCAGTGCCTCTGAGGAAATAAATCTCCTTCATATATGGTCTAGATACTTTTCAAGCTGATGCTTCTGTGCTGGATCCCTGGGCAAGTAGGTCTGCATGTGAGCCCTTTAAGAGCAGATTCTCCATTCACTCTCTAGCCCCCATGATTCTGTGGAACGTAAGTCCTGGTGGTTTTCACAGTCAGATGTTGTGGGGCTCATCTCTCCAGTCCAGGTTTCAAGCGTTACTTACTATGCCTGATATCAGGTGCAAACCCCTTGCTCCTCCCGCTTGTAGGTCACTGTGCCCCTGGGGTGGGTTTTGGCAAGTTTGTGTCTCTGCCTCCCCTGCTCATCTCCATGTGGTCCATTTAGCCTCTGTGGTGGAGGAAGACCTGCTCGTTGGGTCTTCAGGTCCTTTCCAGAGGAGATCGATTCATGTGTAGCTGTAGATTCATTGTGCTCATAGGAGGAGGTGTGTTCAGTAGGTCCCTCCACCGCCATCCTGAACCGTATGCTCTAAGTCTACTATTTCACATTACGCTTTTCATCTGAAGGTTTTGATAGCCGATTGTATTTTACTCTTATAGTGCCTCTCAATTAAGAATCTCCATTTCCATCAGAAATACTGTGTATTTCATAAAATTTCCAGTTCAAATAAATTTACATAGCTGAATTATTGTGAACATAGCTTGCAAGTTTTCAGGAACTGAATTGTCCGTTTTAAATTTATATCTAACTCAGTTACAATTAAATAAACTTGAAAATTCAGTTCCTCAGTTCCATTAGCCACATTTCAAGTGCTCAACATATGGCTAGTAGCTACTGTATTGCACAGCAGCTTTCAAATGTGTTTGCTTTCCTCATGTCCATTACTATTGGCTTAGTTTAATGGACTCTTCTTGAACTTTAAAATGCGGGCTTATTTTCCAGGTTCATCATTAGCTACTCCCAATTTTAATATGCGCAATTCTCTCTTTAATACATGCATGTAACAATCCCCCCTCCCCAGGCATTATCAAGGCCCTGGCAATACAGGGTTAAGTGAGGCCTGGCTTTGGCTTCCAGTAGCTTAGATTTTAATTGGCTAGGCTTCATTGTGCTAGCACATTATCACAGAATGTAGACCTAGGCTGGTATTTTAAACCTTCATGCTGTAGAAGCACAGCTAGGAAGCAAAGGCAGGATTTGAACTCAGACTTCTACATCCAAGTGTTTAACCTCTCAGTCTTATGCGTGTGGTACAGGTAAGAATTCAGGAGCCAGTTCCTCATTACGTTACACTCAACAACTCAGCTTTTGATCTGCCTAATTCTGTTTTACAAAGCCAAACAACCCCAGTTTTTAGCATACCACACATCACATGAATTACTGAGCATTCCAAATGCCGGTTATATAAATTATTTTCTCTAGTTAAATAAACAGATAAAAAGTTTAGTTGCCTGAAATATTTTGTAATCAGCTTGCTTTGCAATTAGTTTGATTTGTTAATTTGGGGTATACATAATTTTAAAGGCAGAGACCACAATTAAAGAAAATGTTTGTACCATTAATGAAATGCCAGTCAGCAAAAATAGAACTTCAAAGTGCCTTTGTCCATGTTTGTTTCTCCCTTTGAAATATTCCCACTTCTTCCCACTCACATCTGCCCTCTTCTCCTTTCCAGGCCAGGGCATTTTTATTTATTTTCAAGGTTTGGACCATATATTTTATAAATTTGTGAAGCTTTCCTTGGTCCCCTAGGGCAAAACTAATCATGTCCTTCTTGGTACTATTATAGCACTTTGTTCTTAATTCTATTATATACTTACCGTGGTCATAGCTATTTTATTACGTGCCCTTCTACCTCATTAAATTGTGAACTCTTCAAGGTCAGTGACCATGGATTATGTATCTTTATACCCTTGTGTTTTCAGACACTAGCACAGTTGTTATTTTAATACATAATAAATGTTTATTGATGAAGGAATGCATGTGTGAGTAAATTGAGCCTTTGTTTTTGGCTGTGACTTCCCTTCCCCTCCTGCTGGTACTTTTCCACTGCAAGGCTGGAGGTCACAGGAGAAGTGCTCTCTGTGGAGCGCAGCATGAGGTAGACTCCCAAAGGATAATGGGAAAGCATGTGACACTCTCCTGAGACTCCTCATTTACAACCTCGGAAGGCTCACACACTCCAGGCAGAGGCCTGTCATGAACTGGACTCATTATCCACGTGGGTTTTTTTCTGGGAAGGAAGACTTCTCTCACATTAGACCATAGACCAGCTCCACTTTCTGGTTCAGGCATTCTGAGCAGGAGGCCATTTTTCTTAGATTTAGTCTAGGTGTTCTTCTTAGCTGTGGTCTCTGTTATTTTGGATATTTATATAAGAACATCTATGGTATATTTTCCTTCTGTCTGACCTGATGGGAAGAAATGAAGCCGATTGGAGGATGCAAAGGGAAAGTAACCCTCCCATGGTAATCAGTTCTAATTGGATGAGGGTTTGGGTCTGTAATCAACCTAAACTGCCCTGGCAAGTTGACTGTCCTTTTTTTTTTTCCTCCTGCACCTGACTCTTACTCCTGCAACTCTGACACATGCTCCAGGGATGGAGGTGACATTGGATCTCCATTTATTAAAAAGGTTTTAAAAATGATTTTAATTAATAAATATTAAACTCTGGAAAGTACCAACATTTAATTATCATAATTAGAGTTAATCTCCCCCTCTGAAATTAGGCTTACTCTATTCATTTGCTTAGTAAGAATAAATAATACTATTTAGTATGTATTGAGTGCTTGCTATGGACTACATGCTAATCTAAACACTTTGCATAAAAATTTTATTTCATTTAGTATATACCACCCATTGAAATATGAATTATTTTCTCAATTTTACAGATGAGAAACTGCACTTAAAAATAATTGACACAAATCAGATAGACACTAAGTTACTGTACCTGGATTTGAACCACTTCTATCAGACTTCAAAGCTTTATTTATTTATTTATTTATTTATTTATTTATTCAATTATTCATTTATTTTTGTGCCAAGGAACATTTCAGGCTAGACCAGCTACTTTTTCAAATCGTCATACAACCCAAATTAGCGCGACTGAGTCAATGAGTCTTGACTGTGGATAGTCTGTGAGCTTCCTTGAGCATGGGTACAAGCTGGAACTCCGTGAACCTCAACACAGATGTACTAAATAACAACAGCGTGCCACAGCATAGAATGTGGGGTTTTGTATTAAAATTCCTTTAATGGGTGAAATTATAAGTATCTTTGCTATTTTTTAAGTTGTGCTTAAATGTAGAGCTAAACTAATACTGATGCATGCAACCTTATCAGCTGTATGTGGGTATGAATATAAAAATAACCTGCAATAGTCTGGAAACTGGCTAGAGCAGCAGCTTTCAGCCTTTCCCCAGGTTTTAAAAGCTTCTGCATAAAGCCGAGACAGCTTGACCTACTTTTTTTCTTTTTTCTTTTCTTTTCTCTCTTTTTTTTTTTTTTAAGCCAAAAGGCAGGATAGAGTCTCTGTGTATCTCAGCATGTAAATGAAGGGGGAGAAAGGGAATTTGTCTATTGCTTGTATCTCTTGCTGATTGGATACCTTCCTGACAGAAGTGTTCAAAGAAAAAGTATGTCATACTGTTCATTACTGTTAATTAGCAGTAAAAACAGGGCTTTGGGGCTTCATATCCCACAGGACATCAGCAGAGAAATGGGGTTGAAATTCAAGCAGTTATATGTGGAGTAAGGTCAGGCAGCCTGCCATACAAGTTTTGAACTGAGTTCGTTTTATATTTAAAAGATAGACATTGCATTGCCCTGGCTGGGTGGCTCAGTTGTTGGAGCATTGTTCTGTGCACCAAAAGGTTGCAGGATCAATACCTAGTCAGGGTGTACCTAGATTATGGGTTTGGTTCCTGGTTGGGATGTGTACGGGACAAGTGATCAATATTTCCCTCTCACATCAATGTGTCTCTCTGTCTCTCCTCCCTTCCCCCTTCCTCTCTCTCTAAAATCAATAAAACATCCTTGGGTGAGGTTGAAAAATATACAGGCATTGCAGAGAAATTTCACAGGGTAGAACAAAAAGGCTTTAAATTCTAGCCCCACCTCCAATGCGTAATTCAATACCAGTGGTTAGTTGGTCCTTTGTAACTGGCTACTGTAAAAGGTGTTTGGTAAGTGAAAAGGATAGAGGTGATTTTTGGTATTTGAAATTGCAACATAGATATTATTCATTAATATGTGAGTAACATACTGTAACCATCATCTTTATTATTACCAGTGTTTCACTGAACTTCCTCCTTATTTGACTGCATTTCTATTACTTATTTACTGGCTTTTTGGGGGGATTCTTCTGTGTAGACATAAACCAGAGTTAATAGATTAGTGAAGGATAGAATTGGATCCACAAGGCCAGTAATGTTTTACAACCAGCTGTTCAGAGTGAGTTGTTTTATTTATTGACCAAAGTCTTCATTTACTACACCCCCCAAAAAATCCTTAATAAATTTTCTTTTCTTAGATCTTAAAAGTACTTATTGAAAAATGTAAGTGCAATGGTGAGAATAAAAAGTCAAATCTACCTCTGATATACCAACCTTTTTACTGTGGTATCTGAGATTTTGATCTTTAATTTTATAGCATTCACATATATATTTATTTTCTTATACATATATGTATAAATAGTTGTATATATGCTTATACACCTAAACATTCTTCAAAAAAAAAACAAAATGTTTTCATATGACATGTACTGTTCTGCCACTTAATTATTCTTATTGGATCTATTTTGGACATTTTTCTTCAAGAGGATAAAATCACATATTTACCTTGTATAAGCCTTTTGCATGTATAAGCTACACTGTATCAAACCATTCCCTTATTATGGCTATTGCTTCAGAATTTTTAGCACGACAAACTAATAAAAAACCTTAATCTTACAAAAATATTCTTTTACATGTATGAAAGTATTTTTTAGGAAGATAACGTCCTATGAGCAGAACCACTACATTTACTACAGAGTTGTCCTTCAAGAACATGGTACCGTCGCACCTCCCACCAGCAAGTATATAAAAATGTCACAAACTGGGGCATGTTATTGTAAAGGCAAACTGGCCTCATTATGTGTCAGACATGGAGCCCCATAGAATAATTTTTCTTTCTGGCCTATTTGATTTCAGTGCATTTACATTTAATAATTACATGATTTAGAGGTGATACCAACCCCCCTTTAGCTTCTGTCACAATTTATCTTATATTCTGACAGCTTTCGCAGAACAGCAACGGGCTGAGGAAGATGGCTAACAAGTTTCACGGCAGTTCTCAGGAAAGTGGTGGCCACAGTTTTCTAGGAGGAGCCAGGCAGACATGAGGTTAATATCCTAGTGGAGGCAGCACTCAGTTCAGAGCCTGCCTTGTGTTCTTCACCTTCTACACATTCCATAATTCTTCATTTTGCCCCTAGTCACTTCTTATTTTGATCATGCAGTCTCCAGGACTGGGGCAGCAGCAGTAGAACGTGACAGGCTTCTAAATGTACTATTATTGTCAAAATTATTGTGCTTAATCTTAATATAACAAACAGAGTAACAACAGATGTGGTACTCTATGAAGCATTTGGTAAGGCGTAGCTCTTGATAGACCATTTAAATGACACCATTCTCAAGCTTAGAGCCTGGATTACATCAAGGGACTAACTCATATGCTATGTGGCATTTGATAATAGTGAAGATTAAATTGAAAGGAAGTAAGGTGTTCAGAAGAGAAAAAGTATAGTCACTGAAGTTTTTCAAATTCTACATGTGATTATCTACTTTAGTCTTATTGCATCCATTGTGAGCTAAATCACAACTGATGGAACCACATTTAAATTTTGAGAACATTTTGGTGAGCTTGCCAAAAGATTTTGTTAGTAATACATGAATGTAATTTAAACATGTGAGATATAACCAAAATAATAGCATTTCTTTGCATTTTTAAAATTGTTTTCAAGGTGCTACTGCCTTGAGTTTTACTAATAAGAGGTAAAATTAAAATATGCAACTGTGAAGTTTAATAGGCACTGAGAATATTTGATAATGCCACAGCTGTCTATATCATATTCACTAACATATTTAATAGCTGAACAGATGCTTCTTGCTATGGTAACACATGGTACTGAGCAGCAGGGAGTCCCATTTGACAAGTCAGTTTTTATTTTATTTCTTTATCCCCAAACTTTCTCTAATAATCCCAGATTTCAGTGTGTTTTGATTTGTTAGGCAGCAAGCAGATAAGAGGGATTCTGTTCTCTGCTGTGTATTTCCAACAGGTTGTTTGGCTTCAAGATGCAAAGCCCATGAGATTCTAAAATAAAATCACCGGGCGAGGTTGGGTAAGACATAACACACATAACTACATAACAAGACAGCACAAAATGGCAGAGTAGCCTCTTCAAGGAAGCTGGGCAATGTGACATGAGGTAGCATCAGATTGGTGAGAAAATTCTAGCAACCAGTCTCTCAGTAAATATTAGTTCTGTGGTAAGCAGCTTATTTAATTGCCATGGTTTGTGTACGTATCTTCTAGTTGCCATCCTTAAGTAGCAGTAACTTTTGTCAGCAGATACACCCAAGGGAGACTGGGGTTGTTTGGTGTTGCAGGATTCGCTCTCCAAGGATCAGTTCTTTGGAGCTTTCTGTGAGCTATTTTCCAATTCTTTAATTGCTTGTGTCTGGAAAAAAAACACCTGATATACACTCTAAAGCCAAAATAAGATGACTGTCTAGCAAATGTATTTTGAGATTCACAGAAAGATGTGGAATTGCTAATAGGACATTTGAAATGGGTTTTACCAAAGATCATACGCAGCTATGTTGAAAATTGTAAAATCGTTGAAATTAGATACATCTTATCGAACTTCAAGGATTTCTGGTGTACTTTATCTGGTAAGAGAATTATATACTAGACTGATATCTAAAATGTGTAAAAGCTTGGTTCAAATCTCATGGAATGTTCTAATGCAATTATTAAGTATCTAGATGAGACAAAGCTATTGTAATTCAAGGCATTCTACATCTTTTTCAACCACCTCCTGAAACAGGATTTACATAATTGTCAACTAGGATCTGTTTTAAGCACTCATGGTATTAGTCTTTTCCTGGCTCCATTATTATGCACAATCAGTCTTTGCCTCAATAATCCACACTAGTCCAGCGAATTCAGGAACGTCCTCCAGGTTTGCACACCTGGGAATATCAATTTATTTTCATTGCAGGAGTGGGGAAGCATTCCCCAGCTCAATCTTCCCTCTGTTGTCATGGTGAACCTCAGGACTCTCTGGTTGGGGAGTTGGGGCTGGTGTGACTCTTACTCTAAGCCTACCTGTAAAAAAAAATTCCTAAAGATGCAATCACTTGACATCTGTTTTTTGCCATAAGGACTGAGGACTAGACTATAGTGAGACAATAAGATAACAGATTTACAAACTCTTTTTTAATTTTATTCTTATTTTTTTAATTGTTATTCAGGTATAGTTGTCTCCATTTTGCCACTACCACTTTCCCCCACCCCACCCACCCTCACCTCCCACCCTCAATCCTACCTCCCTTTCTCCTGCTTTCCCCCATTATTCCCCTTCCCCTCCCCTCCCGCTCTGGTTACTGTCAGTTTGTTCTTTATTTCAATGTCTCTGGTGATATTTTGCTCATTTGTTTGGTTGATTAGGTTCCACTTATAGGTGAAATCATATAGTGTTTGTCTTTCAGCATGCCATTATGCTTATTTCACTCAGCATAATGCTCTGCAGTTTCATCCATGCTGTTGCGAAGGGTTAATACTTCAGACAAGGGTTTGATCTCCAAAATATATAAAGAACTCACATGACTCCCCTCCAGGAACACAAACAATCCAATTAAAACATGGGCCAAGGACCTGCACAGACATTTCATGGGCCAAGGAGGACATACAGAGGGCCCAGAGACATATGAAAGGATGCTCAGCATCACTAGCCATCAGATAGATGCAAATTAACAACCACAATGTGATACCACTGCACATGGGTCAGAATGGCCATCATAAACAAAGCAACAAACAACAAGTGTTGGTGAGGATATGGAGAAAAGGGAACCCTAGTGCACTGTTTGTAGGAATGAATGCACACTGGTGCAGCCACTATGGAAAACAGTATAGAATTTCCTCAAAAAGCTAAAAATGTAACTTTTTAAAATAACAGTTTATATTCAATATTATTTTGTATTAGTTTTAGGTGTACAGCATGTTGGTTAAATAATCATATACTTTACAAGGTGTTCCACCCAATATTTTCAGTACCTTCCTGCTACCCTACATTGTTATTATAATACTAGATTTACAAGTCTTGATATAACCTTTTTTCTCCATTTTATACAAAGATGAAGGCACCTCAGCAATAAGTTATTTTACACTTGATTTGATTGTTTGAAGTAAAGAGTTAATATGAACTTAAACTCATAGGGCCTTTTCATTACCTAGGCTTGATGACAAATTATTTTTGGTCAAATTCTCATATTTTAATCTATTTTCAAGTCTAGAGGTACAATAATATGTACTAACCAAAATATTCTTCTTCTCTCCTAAAATGGTACATAAGAAGATAATATTTAAATGGTAAAAACTAGGTGGATAATATACAGCTATAGTATAGTCACAAAAATAGATTATATTTAAAGAATTCTAAACTTATTTAGATAGCAGGGTAGCTAGATACAGCTATTTGTCTTCTGCTATGCCTGATGGAGAGATAGATTTAATCCTGTTTGAATATAATGAAAGCAGGTCACCCTGATTTAAAATCCAAATGAATCTTTGAAACATAACTATTCACTCAGAGGGACACAACCCGTAGTCACTGGAGTTTTGTATATTTGGAACATCAGAGTGAAGCCAATACCCAAATTCATTGGCAGGAGAAAAGAAACAAATTAAAGGCTGTATGTATGGGCTTTTTTTTGAAAAGTATTTTTAAAATTTAGAATACAATTGAATATTTTTGGAATCAGCATCCTTGCCTCCTTTGTTTTGTGTATGTAAAACAGGAATCTCTACATTTTTAAATTAAGATAACCTAAAATATCACCAGGTACAATGTTAAGGTTTTCAGGTCCCTGATTACTTTTAGGATGTGAAAAGATAGTTCACTTACATGTTCATTTATATTTTAACCCCTAACTAAAGACGCTCTATTTTTAAAAAGTAAATGGATCATACTGCCTATAAGCTATGCCTTTCTGAAGGTTTAGATTCTATCTTAGACTTCAAGATAAACAAATGTTTCTCTATCCAAAACCTTGGTGTGGGTGGAGGAGGTTATAATTATAGTTGTATATGAAGCATACTGAAGAACTTAAGGACCTGGGAGAGAAAAATGAAGCTTAAGAAGAACACAATCTAGTCTCTAGTGTAATGTGATAAATATTGTTTTATTCTGAGACAATCATTCATACTTGACAGAGATGATGGGGTCCATACCTGGAGAAGGCAGATAGATCTCTCCAGAAGGATATTTAGAGCTAATAGGCATCTAGTGCCCACTGGAGGTGGGGAGTCTTTCATTCATTCATGAATCATTTCTTGAGGACCTTAAAGTACACAGAACCTTGTTTCTTAGATGGCAGGACAGCTAGATAGAGCTATTTGTCTGAATCATTTATGAATCATTTCTTGAGCATCTTAATGTGCTAAACCTTGTTAGTTTCTTGGGATATAAATATGGACAAGATATTGCATATGCTTCAGTGAAATTAGGAATAGTGAGGACAGACATTTAAAAAAAGAATTTTAAAATGGTATAATAAGCACAATAATAGAAGCACAGAAACTTACTGCAGTAGCATAAAGGATTGTGATTTTCTCATGGGTGCCCCAGGAGCCCCTTTGCAGAGCAGTTAGTGTGGGCGAAGAGTTTGCCAAACACCCAGAAGTAAACAGAGGACCATCAGGAATAATATAAGCAGAGGTTACATACGGCATGGTGTGTCTTATCAACTGCATCCTTAAATATAGTCCAGAGTAAGCATCAGAAAATGTTTCTGAATGAATGGTTAAATGAAAAGCATCTTATTTGTGTTTGTTTGTTTTTCCCTCTATAACAACTTAAACTGAAAGGAAAGGAGCAAAAAGATTTTAACAAGTATGCAAGTGGTGTCCTAGTACGGGAAGACTTCAGCTGACATTTACTGTAGGCTGTGTTCAGAATAGCACTCCAGGTTGTGAAGGTTGTAAAGATGACCTTCAAGCAGTCACTCTGGTGACAAATGTGCTGCACAGATCCACAGATGCAGTGTGCCATGCTGTCCTAGGACGCGTTCTTTGGGTCCCCTGTTATTATTAGTTCTGTCCTTTTTCATAGGCGTCTCTAAAAGGTGATCCAAATTGAGAGTTGAGCCCCTATTTATAGAAGGTTTTTGTATAATTATATGCTTAGAACAAGAGTTTTAAAGTAAGTAATTATAGATCCAGCCAGATAAATGAAGGTCCTGTGATTTTAGGGACTTTTCTAGGCTTTTTCCCCCCATTCACTTGGCTGCTTAACCAATTCAGTGAGCACAGGTACAGCAATAACGCTGGTATGGAATCATGCTTAATACATTCCCATAGGTATGATGTGCACATTACACATTTGTTAAAAGGTGATTTTTAAAGTTATAACTAAGGATTGTGAGAAAAAAATGTGGAGAATATTAACAGTACTGGGAGGCACTGCTAATGCCATATCTGTTTTGCTACAATAACACCTCTGATCCTTTTCTAATTACCATATTAATCTTCCCTAGACTCTGCCCCAGGTGAGAGTCTAGGGAAGTCTAGTTACACCAGGATCACCAGGAACATGACAAGGTCATTGCATTTGACCCTTCAAAATATTACTAAGAAACTGTTTTCAGCCACATTTTTTGGAGGCTGCTAACACATGAAATAGGTTCTGTCATGGATGTTTCTTTCTAAAAATAATAATGATATTTCACAATATACTCTGTAAAATTTAGACTTTGTGATTATTCTGAACTTCAATTCCCTGCTTTGAGGATAGCAGGTGTGTGTTTGGAATTACACCTGAATCTGAAAATAGCTTCTTGAAATTATGTTTACATGGTGCCATTGATCATTAAAATCTGAGTTGAACTTTCCACCATACAAAGTATGCAGAAAATTAGTGTGGAGGTTCTGTTGTTCCTGAAGGTTGTGGCTTCCTGAGCTCAATAATGTACTCTGATATTTTTTTAATGGCTTGAAAACAAAAAGCTGAGAAGAAGAAAATGTGTTTTATCATGTCTCAGTCTCTACTTGTTTGCATTTAAAAATGCAGGTCTTCAAGAACCTCTTCATTTTGTGTCATAAAGATAAAAAGTAATTTGAGGAGATTAATACTTCTGTTTTCTAATTCCAGTTTGTAAATGGTTAAGATATATATGTCTTGAAGCCCATGATTTCAATCTGTTTATGTAATTAAAAATCAAACCTTTTAAATTGGACTGGTTTTCTTATGCCATGTTGCTATTTCAAAATAGAGCATCCATATTAAATTAAATGTAATCAATATTATAATGTTTATAAGCATCAAAACAGTAAAAATCAAGACATGATTTATGGACTCATTTGGCTTAAAGTATATAAAAAACCCTTTTCTGATACCATCATCTTTCTCTTTTCACTCTCTATTTTTTTGTAGTTAGGGGCATATTCCTTTAAATACTTAAAGGAACTAAATCTGAGATTTAGCCACATTCATTTGTGAAATTAACTTTTATTTGAGTATTATTGATAGATATTTTATTCTCTAAAGAGTTCCCTAATACGATTAAAATATTTAAATGACAAATTTGGACCAATTTCCAGTCTACTGTAGCTGATATGGTAACTACTTTTAATAATCCTACTTCTATAACTCTTATTTTCCCTAAAGGACTGTTTATTGTACTTGCTCTTTGTACCTACACATTCTGAACATTAACTGAGGAGCCAGAGAACTGTGCCAATAATGTGCTTGCTGAGATTTTCTTTGGAGAATTCACTTTGCATAAGAGTTTAGGGTTGGCTAAACTATAGGATGTATGCTGTTGAACTGAAGAATAGTAAAAGCAATTGCCTGGTAAGAGGAAGTTTGGTTCTGTAAGAAGAATCCCTTAATTCAGATTGTCTTGATTCTCTACTACTATTATTATCCATGTGATAATTTCCTATTTTACATATTTTTAGTTCCAAGAATTTTACACATAATCTTTAAAACAACTCCAATAGGTACAGAACACAGTTTTTGTGCATATTTCACAAATAAGGAAACTAAGGACTAGAGAGTTTAGATGGAATGATTAGTAAGAGGATGAGTAATGATTTAAATTCAGGTCATCTGATCTCAGTCCAGTTACTTTTTTACTGCACTTTAATTTGTAAGTTAAATGTTTTCCCCAATCTTCTTTAATTGAGACCATTTTAGGCACAGGGACTTGTACTATTCATACTTGATAGAGGTCATGTTAATATGAATTGGATTCATCTGTTGACCTTGAAGAAGCACATTGACCTATATGATCTTTATTTAGAACTAGTCTTTATTAAAAATGTCCCTCAAGGGTATAATAAGGTCATAAAATTCTTTGCTTTCAGAAATCCTGATAATAGCCTTTTTTTTTTTTTTTTCAGTGCAAGACTAGAAGGAGGCCAGCATACTCAGTCAGAGAGGGAAATAGGAGTAGAACTGGGTTGGAGGTGAAATGTAAAGGGAAAATAATGCCATTGTAAGAAAAATAACAAAGAAGTGCTCATCAGAAAAAAATAATTCTAACACCTGCGAGAATATAGAAAGATAATGACATAAATGAAGTACTATCTGAAATGAACTCTGCAAGGGTTACAGCCACCTGTCTCATTTCATTGACGTGTAGAATTCAGATAATGCTCTGGCTACAAATCAGTGACCTTGTCACATTAGAGTGAGTGAGTCCTAGCTGTGCTACATGTTTCATTTCTCCTGGCATCAGTTTGTAAAATCAGGTTAATAACACTTCCCTATGTACCTCACAGAATTTTTGTGAAGATCAAATGAAACAGGATTTAAAAGTATTTTGGAATACTGAAAACATCACAGTACAACATAAAACTCTATGGTTTCCAAAAATCATGCAAGAAAACAATTTTATTATCTTATAGTCAGCCTTTGTGAAGATATAATGTAGGATATATTATGACTTTTGCATAAAATCTTTAGAAATATTTGTAAGAAACTCTTAAGAAGAATTAGAAGAGTTAAGCTTCTATATTTAAAAGCTGGAAGTGCCTGGAATAAAGATTGGATTGCAATTATCTTAAAATACTATTTTATAACTAGATAATGGATTTTTTTACTTGCTGAAATTCCTATTAACATTGTTGCTATTATTTGTATTAGTGATGATAATAACGACATCACTCTTTTCCTGGCAGAGTTCTCCAGATTATTTAATGACGTACCCATTAAATACTGGAAATATGGAAAATAGAGTTGCAGGTTCAGTTGGAATAGCTGGAAAGATTTAGTCTTATAGATGTGCTGATGTATCTCTTGTGCAAGCTACTTTAAAAAAGGTAAAGACCTGTGCTCAAGATCATCTCATTTAGGGATAATAACTGGCTATACGCAAGACTCATTGCACCCATAGTGAGAAATTCAAGTAACAGTTGTTTGGGGGGAAACCTCTACATTTTTGCACATTCTTAGGGGCTGAGTATAAAGTGTGGAACAAAATAGACAAAAATTCTTGCCTTCACAAGATATTTTGTAAGTCACACACAGACCTTCAACATTAGCTATTTAGCTAAGGGGGAAGAATAATGTAATGAATAAAGGAATCTTTGAAATAAAAGTGTTAATATGAAATTTTCTAGGCAAACATCTATTGCAAATTTAGAGTATGTTTTGATCACTACTTTGAAACTGTTGTTGTTGATTTTCTTTCCATATGAGACTTTGTGTGACATTTATAATTAAGTTAGTAGTAAAAATTAAAACTTTAAAAAGATAGATTACCCACAAACTTATTTTTAATTACTTTCTTTTTGGGGGGGGTGTGGAGGGGTTCTGGGAAAATGTGTTCAGCGCTCGGTGAATCCCAGGCTTGTAAATTAGATCCTAAGGGGACAGTTTAAGGGACAAAAAACATTAATAATGAATATAGAGTAGATTTAGTTTCCTAATCAAACATTTTAGTGTACTTCTGAAGGTATATCAGGCCTTCCTATTGATTTTCCTCCATGAATGAGCAAAAGGAAATGTAGGATTTATAAGCACTGTGATTACTGCAAATTCCTAAAATTGTCAAACATTGTATTTGTTAAATAAATGAAAAACAAAATTACCTCTTTTCCCTTTCCTTTTCTGAAGGAAAGGAAATTGTCCCATGCCAATAACGTCTGGTTGACAAAATGATATTTGGTATTTAGAACTCAGTGTGATACGTGTTATGTGTATAATTGATACTTCAGAAATGTGTATACAGAAAAATATACTGTACTGATATTTTGAGTTTTAATTAAACTCTAATATTCATCATGCTATCCTTTCATTGTGTATTTAGTATATAGTACTATGCTTAGTTAGAGCTTACAAATATGAAATTCTTTGTACATTCCAATATATATGAGAATAGGTATTCGTTACATAGTTCTTATAATTCTGCTGTTACACTATTATAGTAAACTAATTATGCACTAATATAATCAACATATTATGATTTTTATTAACTTCTAAAATGGGAATTATAGATTTTATAATTTCAATGACTAGTCTTAATATAGAGGATTAATAATTTGTGGGGTTCTATGAATATTTTTATTTTAACTACAAATAGTTGATCATTAAGTGTTATTTTGTATCCTCATTTTGACATGTACTATCAAATTTAGAAGACCAATACTCTGAACTAGAACTCAAAGTCTGATGTAAATATGAACAGTGCACTGTGTGTGTGTATTTGTGTGTGTGTTTGCTGAGCCTGTCTACCCACTTAGAAAGAGGTTTTTAAATGTTTCTTCTCAATGACTAATTGAGATATTGGCCTTTCTTAAGGACTACAAAGGACTTTTCTCAACCATTTTTCTTCCAAAATAAAGCTTTTTTGAATCTAGTGGCAGCTTTTACATTATTTGCAAATAGTTTGGTATGCCCAAATTTTATTATTGAGAGCCATTTAGAGAAATGAATAATGTTAATTGTTTAAAAGTTTTTTTTTTCAATAGCACTTGAGCTATCAGTGCATCAGTATTTTTATCTGGTGACTTCTGATAATAACTATCCCTGACATACGCTTGATTAAACCACTTGAATAGTATGTGTTTATGGGAAGTACCTCACAGTGTTATGAGGTACAGCCACAAGTGCCCATATCTGAACAATAACTAAATTTTTTAAAAAATTAAATATTTTTTATTTGAAAGGCATCTTAAAATAAGTATATAATAGTATATGAATGGGAATAAAATTGTGTTTTTGATTGTGTTTTATATACTTTTATAAGTAGTAAATAATCTATTTTTTGCTACTGCTTTAAATACATATTCAGCAAAGAATTTATTTATAATCAAAACATGTGAGCAATACACGTTGCTCCTTAGGTACAGAGTAATGTTATTTTTAATAGTCTCAAAGGTATCATTGTAATAAACATATACCATTTACACATAAATTAGTCTATGGATAAATAAGATTACTGCTTTTACAATGTCCACTCAGTGATCATTACAGTGATTATTCAAATTACAGTGCATTTTATGCTAATTGCAAAATTGTTACTGCTTTTTCAGTAATAACTATGACCCACATAAAACACTTCTAATCAATACCTATGAATATGGATGCAACTAAATATTAATCAGATTTAACTGTTAGAATAGTGCACTACCAATTTCCTTACCTCCAAAAATAATGGTAAATTAAATTTGGATTAATGTTACATTATTAATATTAATTATATCATTATTAATAAAATTGGAATAATCTAGTTAAGCGAATTTCATGACTTATGGTTATTTAAATAAACAAAACACAATGATGGTGTGATGCTACTTATATAATAAATTGTCAATATTCATGTTTTAAAGCATTTTAAATAATTGGATGAAATTATTGGAAATTGGAACCAACACAAGTCAATTTCTTTAGGCAAATGTTAATGCATAACCAGTGATTGAGTCTCATTGCCCAAGGTGGACTAGACCAGTTTTGATTTGATTTTCTTCAGATTTGATTATCTTATCTGCCTGCAAGTGATATTATTTACCCAAGAAATTATAATTTTCTGTTTGGATGAAGGAAGGACTATTAGAGAGTTGAACAATAACATTAATAACATCATGGATACAGCATTATAATTATTAGTACATTGAACGTTAATAAAGCTATAATAAAGTATTATTTATTAAAGCCTCATGAGTAAATACACAATGGTTACAAAGTAAATTATTGCAGAGGCTCTAAATACAACTAGCATTTAAATCTATGGTATTTCTCATCTCTTTTTTATTGAAACAGTCATAACAATTTGAAAACACCAAATCACACTTGTTATTTGTTTAATGTGACTAAATCAAATACCTGTTAGACATTTTCCACATTTTTATCGAGTAACGTATATACTTCAGTGATTAAGAATGTAGGAATTGGGCTCTGATGGAACTGAACAGAAGTCCCGAAAGTCAGTGATGATGTTTGCTTTCTTTAGTCCCTACGCCTCGGTCTCCATTGTGAGAGACAGATGCTAGCTGAAAGGCGAGCCCCTCCCTGGTTTCCTGTCTGTTCCCTGTCTCTTGCTGGCTGGCCCTGTGTCACTAGGCTCTGGGCTCCTCTCTGCTCTCAGAATCAGGATGACAGGGAGCACTCCAGCTTCCTCAACCAAACCTCTGCAGACAGGCCCTGCTCTGAAGACCAGAACCAAAATGACTGCTTCCTGGTTCTGCCAAACCTATGGGGACACAGAGTCCCTGGAAATCAGTTTTCACATGTTAGGAATCACTAACTCACAGGGTCCTTTGACAGAGTGCCTTGATTTTCCAGCCCATGAACAGGGTGGACTGTGTCTCATTGGGGTTTGGGAATAAACAGGCCCTATGGAAGACCTCTCTACTTCTAGACATGAGATTCTCTCTGGCCCAGAATTGCATATCCTTGTTTTGATGTTTGCTCTGTCAGTAAAAGAACCGACAGAGGAGTGGCAGTGATGGAGCAACCTGCATGCTCCCTCTTGGTGTGGTGAGGATGTGTCTCTCATTCCTTCACTGGATACTTCAGAAAGTCACTGACATTGAGCCCACTGTGCTGGCACACGAGAGGTCTGTGCATTAGATGAGGGAACTCTCAATGGCATGAGTGACTGGCTGAGAAGATGGGCAATTGGTTGAGTGGTACTCTGGTTCTTCAAAGCAGGGAACTGTGCACTGTGTTTTAGAACACCAGCCCTGGGGCACCAGACAGTGGTTTCTTCTGGCCTTTGCAGCCAGAAAATCAGCTAGGAATAACTGAAGGGTGACTAGAGCTGACCAGCTCCAGGAAGGAAAGGTTTGTCTTTTTCTTTGCCTCTTTCTCACCCAATGTCTAAGAAGAAGGTAGCCCTAGAAGAAAGGGGAGAAGGAGGTCTGTAGGTCAGATCTCAGCCCAGAATTTTGTCCCTCTGCTGTGCATTGCTACACCCAAGGCCCTAACTTGTGCAGGGTGAGGGCAGGGAAGAGCTTTGGAGTGACTGAAAGTATTGAGTGTGGGCGAAGATACTATGAAGAGAAATTTACTACACGAGAAGGCTGATTCGGTATAGTATAGATTGTAACAGTTATTCAAAGAAAGTAAACCACGCACATTTGTTTCTCGAGTTGAGATACTTTAGTATTCAGCATGCTTTTGTGGAGGCAATCGGTACACTTGAAAGAACCTAGCCTTTGAAGTCTAATACTTCCTTCAAATTTGTTAAGACATATACTAGCTATGGCACCTTAAGCAAGTGACCTAATGTCTTTAACCCTCTGTTTTCTTATTGATGAAATTGTAATAATAATGTCAATCTCCTTTAAGAAGACTAAAGGAAGTAGTATAAATTAAGCTACTGTAATCAAGCAAGACATACACATTAAATTTCTTTTTTTTTTTTTTTAATGTGCACAAGGGATTATTCAAAAGGTGAGATGGAGAGAGGTTATTTCAAAAAGTTCGTCTTATGACAATGGAGGGAAATTTGAAAAGTATTTCAACAGTAATTTAACAATCCTGTTATTTATAGTCTTGAAAAATTCCTGTATGTTATAACCTGAGAAGATTTTTTTTAACATCAGGCAGATGAGTTTTAGTGAACACAGCCTTACTGCTCCTGAAATTTAACACACTACATTGATGAATCTTGTTTACTTTCTATCAGTAAATTCATGGTAAATGTTAGCATCTAAAATACTTGTATGAATTTATTCTGACTATGGATTTTCTGTGGGGAAAAATGCTAGGAGAAAAGCTATTTTTAACCTAATGTATGTGTAAAACATATATTTCAATATTGCTAAATTGCCTAAAATGGACAATGCCCAGGTTCACTGGGGGCGGGGGTTGTCTATATGTGAATACATCAGGTTCATTGGATTCATAATATATAAAATAATATGGATTAAATCTACATATACAATTTACATTCATACTATATATGTTATAGATATTATACATAAATTCATATTAGCCTTTTAACAAGTAACAAGTTTTTAAAACTTACTTGAAAACTAGATCAACATTGAACAAATAAAATCTTGCAAATATTATTTCAGATTCTTAGCCTAAGAACTCATAATGTCCATGCTTATTGAAAGACCCAGGTAATCATACACCTGTTGTGCAGAGGTGTGATTAAGGCAGAGGATATGGTACACTGGTGCTCACTCTAGTTTAGGTAGAGGATACAACCCCCAAGGAGTGAAAGGAAGAAGGCTGTTGAAAGGAATATTACCAGAAGTGGATTAAAATTAAGTTAGGACAATTTCAGCTGACTAGAAAGAAAAAGTTTCTTCTGAGATCTTATCTTCTAATGCACTCTTTCATGGGAAATAGTGCAAATGCCAAGAAGTAGATAATTTAAAATTGGCCTGACCACCTAGTGACCACCTAGTAAAATTGGGCTGACCACTAGGTCTTCACTAGGTGAAGACTTTTCACTTGAAGGGCTTATGCTAAAACTGGTTTTCAAAGACCTGGGCCTAGTTAGGAAAAGAAATCAATGTGTTTGTGTGTGTCTGTGTGTGTATAATGTAAATATGTTGTATATATGTCTATATCGATTCATATATATAATTTTTGCTGGGAAAACTTTGCAAATAAGGAAGTTTTCTAGAAATTTCTTTCAATAGTAGTGAAGTTTGGTTTCTAAAACACTTTATTGAGATGTAATTCACGTATCATATATTTCATTCATTCAAAGTGCACAATTCAGTGATTTTTAGTATATTCGCAGAGTTGTACAACTATCACCATAATTGAATTGAGAATATTTTTCTACCCCCTGAAAGAAACCCATTCTCCGTCCTTCACCCAAACCCTAAACTGTCCCTACTTTCTGTCCCTGTTCCTTTCCTAATTCTCAACATTTTATATTCAACTTGACTGTTGAACAACTCAGGGATTAGGAGTCTCAAACACCAGCACAGTAGAAAATCTGTGGTCACTTCTCTAAAACTTAATTGTCTCTCAGCATCCACAAGGGATTGGTCCCAGGACACTCCCAGGGATACCAAAATCTGCTCAAGTCCCCTGTATAAAATAGCACAGATCAACACATAAGTCGGCCCTCTGCATCTCTGACTCTAAATTGCCAGTTGAAACAGTACAGGTATGTATTAGAACAAATCACGTATAAGAGATTCACGCAGTCCAAATCTGTGTTGTTCAAGGGTCAACTTCAAATGGAATGACATAATATGTGATCCTTTGTGACTGGCTTTTTCCACTTAGTATAATGTTTACAGGGTTCACTTATGATTCAGCATGGATCACTGCTCTGTTCCTTTCCAACGCTGAGTACTAGTTCAGTATGCTTGTGCCACATTTTGTTTATCCAGTCATCAATCGTAACGTACAACATACATTCAACTTAAGAAATACTCTAAAAATAAGAGCCAGTGTTGTGTAGCCTGCTATCGATCATTAATATTAATTCTTACAGTGGATTTAAGAATAAATTACCTGCTAGATTATAAGAAAGGGAATATATTTTAATATAAGTCCTTTATGCATCACATCACTTTCTATTTTCTTAGCACTTTCACCCACATTCTAGGGCACATAGGATCATCTCCATTTTGCAGACGGTAAAACTAATATGTAAAACTGCTCTTCAGTGCTCAAGTCACATGAGTTATTAATGGTAGAATTTCCTAGCAATTCAATCATTGGGATTTTTTTTAGTTCATCATATCTGGGTTCTCATCTCAATTCTGTCACTTAAATGTGTGTGACTTGGCTGAGATACTTAATCTTTCCAAGCATTATTTTTCTTATATTTCTATGGCATTGATAATAATAGTGCCTCACATATAAGATTATTATTAGATACAAATGGAACAATTTATGTAAAATTATGTAAATTTCATATGCATAAAAGTGTGTAATAGAGATTAGTGGTTGTAGTAGCAATAGCACCATAAATGATATTTATGTAGGTAATAATAACTGAAATCAAAACCTTAATTCTGTAACTAATCCAGACTACATTTATGTAATTGGCTACTTTTGTCTCCCATGTGTGTATAATTTGACACCTACTCTTTGGCGAAATATAATCCAAATACCAGGATTTGTTTGCATAAATGAAATCAAACACATAGTATGCACATCAAGTGGCCAAAACTAAGTACCCAAACAAATGAGAAGCTGTATCCTGGCTTATAATCATATACACAGCTAAAATACTAATTTATGTAACAGTTTTCATCTTTAAAATACCTTTCTTTGTTTTTTATTGTTGTTCAGTTACAGTTGTCCCTACTTTTCTCCCCATTGCTCTCCCCTGCTCTGTTCAAACCCCACTCCCAAAGACAACCCCCTCCCCATTGTCCTTGTCCCTGGGTCATTTATACATATGCCCCTTCTTTCCCCAATTGTACCTCTCCCCCACCTCCTCTGGTCCCTATCAGTTTGTTCTTTGTTTCTCTGTCTCTGGTTCTTTTTTGCTCATTTGTTTGTTTTGTTGATTAAGTTCTGCTTATAGTTGAGGTCCTATGGTATTTGTCTTTCACCACCTGGCTTATTTCACTTAGCATAATGCTCTCCAGTTCCATCCATGCTGCCACCAAGGGTAGGAGTTCCTTCTTTGCTATGTAGCATTCCATTGTGTAAACATACAACAGTTTTTTGATCCATTCATTTACTGATAGGCACTTAGGCTGTTTCCAGCACTTGGCTATTGTAAATAATGCTGCTATGAACATAGGGGTGCATAGGTTCTTTTGAATTGGTGTTTCTTGGGGTATAACCCCAGCAGTGGAATTTCTGGGTCAAAAGGTACTTCCATTTTTCATTTTTTGAGGAAATTTCATACTGTTTTCCACAATGGCTGCACCAGTCTGCATTCCCACCCACACTATACTAAGGTTCCCTTTTCTCCACTACCTTGCCAGCCCTTGTTGTTTGTTGATTTGTTTATATTGGCCATTTTGACTGATGTGAAGTATTATCTCACTGGGCTTTTCATTTGCATCTCTCTGATGACTAGTGATGCTGAGCATCCTTTCATATGTCTCTGGGCCCTCTGTATGTCCTCCTTGGAGAAGTGTCTGTTCATGTCCTTTGCTTTGAATTGGATTGTTTGTCTTCCTGGAGTGGAGTCATGTGAGTTCTTTATATACCTTGGAGATCAAACCCTTTTAAAGGCTGATGTTCTCATAGCACACCATAATCAGTGGTCTAATTTCTCTGAGCTCATTGAAATAAACAACTTGGAAAGCTTGAAGGACTAACAAACAAAATCAACATCTACACTTGAATTAGAAGGTATTCTTTTGTATCTCTTAGCCCTTTTCTTACATTTTTACACACACATATATACATATATTTGAGGTATTTCTTACATGTTTTTATTTTAAATGAATACATTTATTATTAAAGGAAATTTGAAACATTAAAAGAAGACAGATATTCATGGACAGTACTATCACTGAAAACCAGCCTATTTATTTCCTTTCAAATTTTAATTGCAGATCATTGGGTTATATCTTCTCTACAATTTTGAATATAGCTTTTTAAAATTAACTTCATGGTGTCAGCATTTTATGATTCTGTGGTCCTCACTGACATAAGGTTAAAGGTTGATTGTTGGGATTTGCTCTCCCGCGACGGATTCCCCTTGTATGGCTTTAAGTTCGCTTTAAAGGTTTGGAGGTTAGAAGCAGCATAACGGATAATTAGAAATTTGAAATTGGTGAAAAACATGTTTTGTGAAGCATTTCACATTGTGTTAGCCTCTCCCCCCTCACATTCAGATTGTATTATTTTTCTGAGCACTGTGGAAATCAGAATTATTTTTCTCCAGGAAAACTGACCCAATCACTGCTGCTAGGATTAAGAAAGCCTAATTTCATGTGACAAAGATGTTGAAATGCTTTCAGCTCTAAGGGGAAAAAAGGAAGAAGAAGAAAAGCACTATTGATTTTTGTAGCCATTTCTTTGAAATGCCATTTTGAGAGTATAATGCACATAATGTAACACAAATAATAGGGCATATACCTGCTCTTGTCTTCCATCCACAAAGCTAAGATATATAAAGTTAATCTTTTCATCCTAAGAATATGGAATTAAAAAAACATTTTGATATATTTTGTGCATTAGAAATGGAATCTATGTGATGTCTAGGGTAAAAATGTATGCCAGACTACACCTGTGTGCCAATAGACAGTATTCAGTGAGCAAGGTAACAATCAACCTACTGCCCAGAATAATCCCTGGAAAAATTATTATAAAGAAACATCAAAAGATAGGGGGTCAAGAAGTAAAAAGAAAAAAATTGGCAACGTTAAGATTAGAACTCACTACTATCTTACTCAAACACTATGCTTTTAACCATTATAGTATACTAAACTTTATTACCCATTTCTCAAAAATTGCATACCGCAAATGATATACATATTATGTATACCTCCTTTTCTATTATGGAATGGCATGTATGGTTAATAGGAATTACATACAAGTCCAATTAAAAAACCTATATTATGCCCTTCTCATAAAAGTGAATGAAAAATAATTTGCAATCACAGTTATTATACTATATATATATACATATTTAGTATGTTAATATTCAGGCATAATACAAGAGAAGACTCAATTAAGTAATCATTTGCTTGTACCTTTACAGAGAATCACTGTGAGTGTTACAGGCACCAATACAGTTTAATATGTTAAATTAGTAACTCAATTACCATGTGTATGGTTTCAGGCAATGATCTAATTTTCTGATATAGTCAACAAATCTCTGTAAAGAGCAGAAAAACAGAAAACAATACTAACAACAGCAATATAAGTTTATCTTAATTTATACTGTAGGAGAATTACTGGAAAATCTAATATAAATAAAACCCATATAAAAAAATCTTTGTGTTTATATGTGAAACAGACCTATGTTCTAGAGCTGGGTCATTTAAAATGGATGTTTACCTGCACGAATATCCACAGGAACAGTGAAGTTATGCAGGATGTGGGACAATGTGTGTGTGTGTGTGGGGGGGAGGGTAGTTAAAACCTTGATAAGCTTTGAATTAGATCTGGGGTACTTGAGTCTACCTATTACATTTCAATATAACCTCCTATTAATATAACTTTACAAAACCGCTCAACATTTTCAGCAGTGCCCAAAGAGACTGGTGGCATCCTCACCAAGTCTACTTACGCATCCTGTGCTATAAAGTTTGTGCTCACTGTTATAACCTAGCACTTATCACTGTGCCTGGCACATAATAGGAATTTAGTAAATAGTTCTTCAGTGAACTAACATAAGGTGTTCTTTTTTTACTTAACAGAGCATTTTACAACTTCTCCATAATAACTTACAAATTCACATATCCAATCCTGATCCTCTTCTAAACTCTAAAAAATTATGTATTAGTTTAAAAATGGAATTTGAACATTAGAGCCATGCTATGAAGAGAAAGTATTGACTGGTCTAAAAGTATCTGAACCCTTCAAACACAGACCGTGGTAAAAATGAAGTTAAGATACATTTAAAACATGAAGACCCATGTCAAAAAATGTGGAGCTGGTTTGATTGTTGGTTTTTCAGGGTTTGTGTTTCCTACATTACATTGTTAAGAAAAGTTAGGACAATTTAACTTTTTGCTGTTACCTTTGTAAAACTTGAGAAAAGTTGCTATTCCTCTTTGACTTCAGTCTAAGGATACCGAGTTTCCCATCTTCAACCCTGAGAACTCAATTATTAGTTTAATTCAGTTATCAGAAGGCCTGACAATAGGTTTGTTAGCTCTTCGCCTGCACTGTGACCTTGGTTCCTCAGGCTCTTCATAATTTTCTGCCCATCATACCCTCCCAGGCTCCAGGAGATCTTTCTTGCCATTCTCTGGAATGCCCTCTCTGGGACCTTCAATTCCTTCGTCCATTGACATCTAGTCATTTTTCAATCTCTTCATTCTATTTACTCTTTCCAATCCATTGCCAGATTGTTGAGTGTTGCCATAGCGTTTAAAAATACGAACTGACAGGAATACTGTAGTGATTGGTTGTACATTAAATTCACACTTTTTCACATCCTGTAGATTTTCAACACCTTCCTTTTCTTGCTCACTTGCTACCCAAGACAATGTGTTTAGCTTTACTGTCAAGACTGAAACTTGGTCTGTGTTCCCTAATCTCCCCCCATATCTGCCTACCATTACATACACTTGGTCTGTTTTAAAAATCTGCTTTATATTTATCTATAAGCTCCTTAATATGTGTTCTTTATCCTGTAAATATATTAATTAGGCTAAACATGTGAGATAGAATAACAAAGGTGACAATAGTTCCTGAAAAGAGACTCAGATCATAGCTTTTACTTCCCCTTCTTGCCTCTGTAAACTCATATGTGTTATCAGTGGACAAGTTCAATGCTAACTTATTTTTTAATCATTCCTATAGTCATTCATTTTCAATTGGTCTCCCCATCCTTGTGTTTACTGCGCCCTTTTGTGAATACTGTCTATCATCACACAGCAGATATAGTAGCTGTCTATGAGCATGTCTCTTCTTTAATTTTTGATGTCTTCAAGACTGAAAAATAGGAGGCATGGTACTTCGTACAGAGGTCACAAGGTCACAGTGAATTATTTACTGAATACAAGTAGACTTACTGGTCTCAAAAATCATGGGGCAGGGCTACAATTTAAGAAAAATAAATAAATATAGGTAGTAAAGAGGCGAACTACAAAAACAATGGACTAAGTACAGTGTGATGCCAGCTCTGTGAGTGAGTCACCTAGGAACATGTGGTCCAAATTGTGTTCAAGTCCTTAGCTGACTACAGCCACCATCAAAATCCTCGCTGCAATCTCATGAGACTCTGCACAAGAACTGCTCTGTCAGGCTGTTTCTGAATTTCCAGCCTACAGAGGTAGGGTGGATAATACCTGTTTAGTATAGTTTTAAAGCATTTAGGTTTGTGGTAATTTATACAGCAACAGGTAGCTAATACACTCTCCTTTCATAATGAATCTAGGTGAGTGAGACATGCAGGATCTTCTGTAACTGCAGAAGATGGAAGTTGTGAGAAGAAAATACCAATTGAATAAATTTCAGACAAACTACTGTGCTAGTTACCCTAGTTATATCGATTTAAAGCTTCACTGGACCCTTGCCCTCTAGGGACACTTGATATAATCTTTGCATGTAGGAACTCATTTAGAATATCTCCCACTGAATTCTCACAATAGTGTTGTCTCTGTCATTTGTTTTGTGAACATCATTAACCAACTAACATTGTAGTTTAATGGAGTTTTTACTACCCCAGGTGATTCTGTTATATAGTCCAGGTTGAGCATCACTGAACTAGCTTGTGATTATTTTTTTACGCTCCTCATTAGATTTCAACTTATTTCATAGCAGTGAACATGCTTTTAATCTCTTTGCATAGCATTTAGCGCAGTGTCTTGGATGGAGCAGAAAACAACTAATTACTGATCTAATACAGCACAATGCCCCTTGGAAACAATGCTTGAAAGGACATTAAAATATTGGTCTCAGAAATTAGTCCATGAGCATTAGAAATGGGTATAAAAGCAGAGACGGCCTACTGAATAGAGAGGACTAGGAAAAAGGAGGGAAGTTTTTCAAAGTGGCACATTCAAGAAAGAAATGGGGAAAAAAAGAAGAAGAGAGGAGGTAAGACATTGCTATCCTAATATAAGTTTTATAATCTCCAGAACATTCTTAGGAATGATTTTAAATTTAGTGTTCTAAAGTTGTTCTTATTTTTGAAAACCATAACTTAGTATACCACGATTCTCTCTCATTCACAGTATCTGGGTTATATCTACTTCTTATAAAAATGGTCTAGAGGAAACCAAATAATAGTCTTCCCAATTGCTACGAAACATTTGATATATTGGTTGTTTTTGACATTAATGTTAGCTAGTGGCAGAAAAAAGCTATGAGATTTTTAGAGTGTTATACCGATGAGAGCCTGTTCAGCTTGCTCCATTTACACTCAATAAATTGTGTGTCGCTATCTGCAGGCTTGTCACAATTCTTGCCAAAACATTGGTTACTTTATGTTATTGTGAGAAAAGTTCAGATCCACAGTTAAGATTTTCTCTTCCTTGTTTCAGGTCAAGACTAGTCTCTCTGTCAGAATATTGATGGCTTAGAAGACTGTATTTCACAGTAGAAAAATTAATGAGGCAGATTCATTATGATCACAGACAGCAGATAAAATAGTTAAAGCAACAGAAACAATGTTAGGTTTACAAGCAGTTATTTTAGCTAAGATTAAGAGTTCATCTTGATTCCTAAGAAATAACGCTAGTAGGCAGCCCATGACAAGATACACATTTATGGGCTGTTAAGTATTACAGAAAGTTTTCCATAGGTATTGTTTATTGATGCATATTTCCACTGCTAAATCAAAATATTTATAACAATAGGCAATGAGTAGATTGTCCTTCATAAACTACAGAGAAATGAAAAGGAAAAGGAAAAGGATTATTAGCTCAGTCCAGCAGTATAGTAACAGCCTCCTAATGGGTTCTTCTCTCCTCTACTTTCTTATTGCAGACATTGTGAATCATAATAGAAGGCTGCAGGAATGTTAGAAAAATTTGTCCAGAAACAGTAATAAAATTACAGTATTCTAATAACTGATTTTCTGGGATGAATTTTCCACTTTTGTGTTATGAGATTGTCCAGTCCAAGATAATAAATTGCATTTAGTGCAACCTGCCAGGGAGAAATGTCTCTCTTTTTTAGGAAAAGAGAACTAGGCCATCCTCTGTCACTCAGCTGGTTAATGTTCAAGTTCCTATACCTCAAAGTGAGATCATAAATTAAAGAAGTGTGATTGTTTGCTCTGTTGCCATTCTGGAAAGGAAGTCATGGAAAATCCTTCATTAAAATAGTATTAAGAATTCAGCTTGCACTAGAAAATTTAAATAAAGACACTAATACACTCTTTTCTTACTTGTTAATATCAGAGACAGTATGTCTGTGAGGAAGAGAGACCGAAAGAGAGATCTCTTACTTAGGCACACATGCACTTCCTTTGATGTATTTTTAAATGTTCCTTTGTAAACCATAAGCTTTTAGCATTCTCAAATGCAAGTCGCTTTTTCCTTTTGGTTTCAAAAGAGAATATATTTCTTTGGGAGCAAGTGACTGAACTGAAGCTAGCCTGGCTTCAAAATGTGATTTCTAAAATGCTAGTTTAAAGGAAAAGTCTTTGCAGAAATCCTTAGACTGAAGTCGTTGTTATGAAATCTGGAGCCAGCAATGGATATGAGAACCTTTGGATTCAATCTCTCCGAACATATTTCTGGTTAGAAGGAATTTTGTTTTATTTTCTCCAACTTAGGGGAGATAGTGTTGTCCTCTAAATGTAAGTCTGTGTGAAAGGGTGCATCCAGATGACGAGTGCTAATTGGAAGCTCTATGAACCATTACCAAAGTAGCACACAAAAGAGGGATTGTTCTATCTAATCAGGTCCTCAGCTCTGGGCATTCTTAGCTCTGTGTTCTGATAATTCAGTAGCCACTCAATCCTTGGGCAGCTGCTAGGGAGTTTTGGCCCTACCTCTGCAGCTCTGAGGACAAAGGACAGACCTTTTTTTTTTTTTTTTGAGATATGCCTATGCTCTAAAATTTACAGTATGTTTATGGAAACTCCTCTCAGATGTTACATACTGTAAGCTTTAGATCATAGGCATATGTGTATATTTAGCAAATCGTGTACCCAAGTGCATTTTTCAGAATGATGGGATCATTCGGTATAACTATGGAGAATTTTCAAAGCACATGAGACCATGTAGAATTTGAACCTTGGACCTCACATAAAGCAAATATATTAGCATGACCCATAATGTTTTTTTTTTGTTTTTTTTTTTAAATATCACTACACCTTAATGACATCCTGAATAATAAAGGGCTGCCTCTGTCATTTCTTCAGCTGCCTAGAGTGTGGTTCTGCTCAAATCTGGTCAGCTAAATAAACAGGATCAAAATATGTGTGTATACATTTAAAAAATCATCAAATTCCCTGTAGAAAACATAGTTTCTTCTAAAGAACTGTGTTTTTAAAAAAAATGAGGCTATGAATAGCCAAAGGTTAGCAGGAATGAGAAGGGACAGCAGAGGAAAGGACAGCAGAGGACGGGAAAATGCAAAGGAGGATTTGGGAAGGTGTGTGGAGCAGCGGGAACAGGGCTGGCATGTGACTTTAGAGCCCTGCTCCTCTCTTGCACGTGCCTCGGCCGGCCGGCCTGGCTGTGTGACTTTGGACAAGTCACTTGGCCCCTGGGAGCCTCATTCTATGGAATGTGTGAACTGGATTAAATGATTGCAATGGTCCATCCTTTTCTAATAACCTAAGACTTCATATGAATAAGTGTACCAGCTTCTAGATTCTTTATTCTTTTGAGTCTTTATAAAAACCTCAGGAAATCCAAAGACACCATATTTTAAATTGCTGTGGGGTGATGGCAGTGCCCTATAGATGATCTGAGGACTTGGAGTTTATTCAAACCGTGTTTATGAGGGTGTATGTGAATAGTGGCATAGGAAGGGTAGGAAATTTACCATAGAATGAAAAATAAATTATCTTTAAACTTCTAGTGCAGCTGGATAAAAACTGTGGGAAGATGAGATTTGGCTTATAACCAATTAATGTTTATTTTCTACTGAATAGGTAAGAAATGTGTGTGGAAAAATTAACATTTTATGTATTTGCTTCAAAATGGTATAATTAAGGGATCTATGGTTCTCACTTGTTTCATTAGATACTTTTTTTTTTAACAAAGTTGAGTTTTAGATTCTTTAACTCGGAATGTAAAAAATGCAAAGCGTAGTTTTGTGACTAGACTTTCAATAAGACATTTAAAGTATCTTCATTTTTTCTATTGTAGTCCACAAGCTAGTGAGGGGTTTGGTAGGGTGGTGAGCAGCTGTGATAGCAGCATGTCTCTTTATTTATTGATGAAAATCCCAGGGGTGAATCGTGTCTGGAAGAGAAATAGCTCAAATCATATCTATGTTGGTTGGGATAAAATATGCAAGGCAGAAAAAAGCTTACAAGAAAGAATTAAGATACCGCATGTCTTTGGAACCATCTTTAGAAAGAAGTCATCACAGATTAAAATATGAGGTTTGGAGATGAGTGAATTTTTTAAAATTTCAACACCAGCAAAGATAATAATAGAACAATAGGGGAAAGGTTCAATCTCTTTAACCTAGACATCAAATATATCACTCCCTTGTACATGAATTAAAAGATAACTCTGATTCATCAACTTTTGAGCTAGAAGCTGCCCTACAGACTATCTGTCTAATGTAACTTTTTCATTTTTGGATGAGGAAATTGAGTCCAAAAAAACTACTTGGTGAAGTGCCCATGATCAGTGGATGAGTTAAGACAGGTAAGAACATGTCCCCAGGCAGAACTTCAGGTTCCCAGTCAGGTAAGCATCCACTATGTTTTCAAAAACCTTTTCTCATATAAAAATAGGGCAAAAAAATATATTCGCTGTTATCCTCCTTAGAGAGCAAAGATTGGTTATCTGACCTCAAGAATTTTTTTCTCTTTGAAATTGTATTCATCTGGTGAAGTAAATTTTCTGAAAGTCTAGTAAGAAAAAGGTGCCTGTTATTTTAACACTTGATAAAGTATTTTATTTTTAATTATATTTTATTGATTATGCTATTACAGTTGTCCTGATTTTTCCTCCTTTGCCCCACTGCACCCAGTACCGTCCATTCCCTCAGGCAATTCCCTAAACATTGGTCATGTCCGTGGGCCCTGTGTATAAATTCTTTGGCTACTCCCCTTCCTATACTGCACTTTACATCCCAATGGCTATGCCATGACTACCTATTTGTACTTCTTAATCCCCTCTCCTCTTCACCCATTCCCTCACACCCTCCTCCCATCTGGCAACCATCAAAATACTCTCTGTATCCATGATTCTGTCTCTGTTCTTCTTGTTCGCTTAGTTTGTTTTTTTAGATTCAATTGCTGATAGGTATGTATTTTTGCCATTTTATTGTTCATAGATTTGATCTTCTTCCTTTTCTTGAACCCCTTTAACATTTCATATAATAATGGTTTGGTGAGGATAAATTTGTTTATTTTTCTCTTGATTGGGAAGCTCTCTATGACCCTTCAACTCTAAATGATATCTTTGCTGGGTAAAGCAATCTTGGCTATAGGTCCCTGCTTTTCATGACTTTGAATATTTCTTTCCAATCCCTACTAGCCTGATAAGTTTCTTTTGAGAAATCAGCTGACAGTCTTATGGGAACTCCCCTGTAGATAACTAACTTCTTTTCTCTCACTGCTTTTAAGATTCTCTCTTTATTTTTAACCTTTGGCATTTTAATTATGATGTGTCTTGCAGTGGGCCCCTTTGCATCCATCTTATTTGGGACTTTCTGTGCTTCTTGGATTTGTGTGTCTATTCCCTTCACCAAATTAGCAAAGTTTTCTTTCATTATTTTTGTTAAATAGATTCCAATTTCTTGCTCTTCCTCTTCTCCTTCTGGCACCCCTATTATGAGAATGTTGTAGTGCTTGAAGTTGTCCCAGAGGCTGCTTATACTATCCTCATTTTTTTGGATTATTTTTAATTCTTGTTGTTCTGATTAGTTGTTTTTAGCTTCCTTATATTCTGAATCATTGATTTGATTCTTGGCTTCATCCACTGTACTGTTGTTTCCCTGTAAATTGTTCTTTATTTCAATTAATATATCTTCATTTGTGACTTTATCTTTTCTGTGCTGTTGAGGTCCTCACCAAGTTCCTTGAGCATCCTTATAAGCAGTGTTTTGAACTCTGCCTCTGATAGATTGCATATCTCCATTTCCTTTAGCTCTTTTTCTGGAGTTTTGATCTGTTCTTTCATTTGGGTCATGTTTCTTTGTCTTCTTATTTTAGCAGTCTTCTTGTGTTTGTTTCTATGTATTAGGTAGCGTGTCTTGGTAGTGTGGCCTAATATAGTAAGTGTCTGTAGAATACAGTGGCACAGCCTCCCTTATCACCCAAGCTGGGAACTGGAGGTGTGCCCTTTGGGAAGGCTGAATACACCTTCCTTTTGTAGTTAAGCCTTGACTGTTGTTGGAAGATCAGTGGGAGGGATTTACCTAGTCCAATCAGCTGTAAGAATTAACTATGACCATTTACCACCAACCTCTGCTCCCTGTGGAGGAGCAGCTGTGCAGGGGAAGGGTGGTGGTACTCTGACATTGTCGGTAGCTGTTTACTGATTGTGCTGACCCTGGGATTTCTTGGGTGGTACAGGCCAAAGGCAGCCCCCAACCGTGTTTTTCCTGGGGCCACCCTGCCTGAGTTATAAAGCAATCTGAGATGGCTGCTACTTTTCCTGGGCTAGGAGATTCCCAGGTGAAGCCAAGCTGTGAATCTTGGCTGGTTGCTGCTAATGTTGGGCCTTGGGCTCACCAAAGCCAGCTGTTGCTTGTTTGAGAGGACTTAGGAAGTTGTGCAGCATGAGCCAAGGTCAGCCATTCATATGGAAAAGCAGCTTGGGTGGGTTGATAAATTGGGTGGGGCAGAATCTCTGGGAATTTCCCAGGCAGGTCAAAAAATGTTAACCAGGTTGATAGAATCTCAGATAAGGCATCAGCTTGCCAGCTCTGTAGCTCTGTGGGGAGAGAGTTTAGAAAAGGAACAATAACCTCTGCTCATCTTGATGCCAGGCACTTCAGTTTCTCCAAGTATGCCACTGGTGCCTTTCAAGCTGCTATCCCAGTGCTGGAGCTCAGAGGGAATAAGTTTTAGTGGGTGAGTTATGTGTGGGTTCTTTAAGAGGAACTGCTTGGGACTCCAGAAATTTCTTCCACTGATTCAATCCCTGTTGGTATTTGCAAACAGAAGCTGTGGGAACTTATCTTCCTGGTACTGGAACCCTGGGCTGGAGGGACTAGTGTGGGTCTTGGACCCCTTGTTCCTGAGATATTCCTCCTGAATTTTTATCTACCACCCATGGGTGTGGGATTAGCCCATTCCACTTGTGGGACCAGCCAGTTCCAAGTCTGGACCCTTCCTACCAATCTGGATGGATATAGTTTCTTTAACTCTGTAGTTGTCTGATTTCCATTCAGCTTGATTTCTGATGGTTCTGACTGATGGTTGTTGTATATTTCAGTTGCAATTTTGATGTGGTTGTGCAAAGGGGTAAGCCATGTCTGCTTACAATGCCATCTTGACTAGAAGTCTAGCTCAGTGGATAAAATATTTTAAAGTACAGAAATGGGATAATAAAAAATAATATTAAACAATTTGTTGTTAGTTGAGGGGATAAAGGTACACTTTATATATTAAGGTTTCATGTATGCATAAAACTATATGCATTCTACTATACATTGTATTGTCTCACTTTCATATTGATTGTACCAATATTAAATGTATTTGTGTTCTTTGATTATGAGGATGGTTCACTGCAAAAGAAACCATTAAACATCATTGAATTTGAAGTCATAAAATATGACCTGCACATTAGATGATAATCCAAACTTAACTAAAATTTGACAAGATATGAATATTTGTTCTTTGAAATACCACTTTTTATGGTCTTATGAAACTTCTCTGGAATTCCAATAACAATGTTTTAGCATGATATAACAAACTCATCTTAAGGCATTTTTTCAGCCACAGAAATTAGAGCATGTGAGTGACTTCACAGAGTGATCCTACCAGAAACACAGATTTACTCATAATAAGAAGTGGTGTCTAAAGAATTGACTCCAGAAGGTATCCTGATATTATATTCCGCTTTTACATTCCCTTCCACTGGCTCTAGAATCAGAATGGAAACCATGTTAATACTATATTTAAAATCATTAATATTATTAGTTGACCTAATATTAAGAGAAATTTGGATCATTATACTATTCCATTATTGACTAATATTTCCATCTTTTCTATAAAATAATCACTACAGTCACAGTTATTGCCAGTTTTTTAGTCTAAACAAGATAAGAAGCAATTGTGGCAATGCCTGGCGGGGAAGGGGCTACTAGAAAAGGCTTTCTCTGTAAAATTATCTTTTCTCCTTTTCCATGATGTATAAATTTATAAATATTTTGAAGAGCCTATTTTTTCTTACTATCTAAACACAGCACTACTACTAATAGGAGATTTTAAAAAGTACTATTAAGATGTGAAGAATAAAACACCAGCAGCCTATAAAATGGAAATGGCCGTTGAAGTTTAGCACAAAATGCAAAATCACTATTGAAATACTGCAGTTTATGTTATGAGCAAAGGTCATGCATAATGCAACAGGAAAAAGGGAGCAGCCAGATCACACACAATCATTTAAACTTGATTCTATGGACATGAAGAATTGATCTTTGAAGTAATCTCTGATGAGCTTTGGCTGGGCCCAAGTAGTTTCTCTAGGGGAATGTGTTTAGTTCTCATCTTGCATCCTCTGCATATTTATAGGATACAGAGTAAGAAAGATTTTAATTATGCATGGACTGAACTTCAGGATATATTTGAGGTTTAAACTGTTCAGGTGAAAAAAGACTTCCACAGATTATCCAGTTGCTCTCTCAATGCCCACAGAAAATGGCTGAGTAAACTGTTCATCTGCAGAGCCAATACTAATTTTGTGATGGTTTTGTTCTCCCCCACAATGGCCTCAGATTGATCATAGAGTGAAATTTTATAGCTTCAACTCTGTCAACTGAAGGTGTTTTCAGGAAGTGTAAGAATACTTAAAGTTAAGTGTTGTCCTTTATTGAACGTAGAAGAAAAATGGTAGACCACTCATATAAATCTCTCTCATTCGGGCTAGTCTGTGGGGGTCCCTCCAGATAGCCATCATTAAATGAACTTCTAATTCATCTTGAATTCTTATAAAAATATCTCACTGCCATGGAAATAGCATAATTAAAATTTCCCACCTGAATAAAGTAAAAGCCAGAGAGGTTAAGTGACTTATCCAATGTCTTAGAGCAGAACTGAGACTCAAATTCAAGTCCTTGAACTTTCAAACATTCTCTCTCAAAGATGCATATATTTAGAATGCTACTCCATGTATGTATTGTGGCACTTAATGTTATTTTAAAGTTGGAGGCTAGGAGAGGAAAGTAGTTGAAATAAGTTCTTGAACTTTTAATAAAATTTAAGGAAAATTTATAGATCACCTATGGTATAAATATAGCTAGAAATTATGAATTCGTACTCTTTAGTTTATGTATAATAGCCTCTGGAGTAAGTTCACATCATGGAGAAATGATTATTAATTCATCAATAGAAAGTCCATACCAGATAGCTGGAGTCTTCTATTAGCTTCTGGAAAAGTAGTGAACTATCATCATAGCTCTCAAAATGGGTATCCTTGGGAACACAAAATTCAGGTGAAGATTAGTCCCAAATTAGGTCACATCTGGATAAATTTCTGTAATGTCCACTCGCCACTACATAATTGAATTCAGACTACTGTGTTCCAAGTGCAGTTCCTCGAGATGCCAATGCGTGAATTGCATAGCCAAGTAAATTGATTAACAAGTCACTTCACCCATAGGGTCGTTGTTAAGTCAAAAGAAGTTAAAGTCCATCACAGATAGATAGTAATCACTACTTAAGTATAGACAATTACTAATAATATTATCAACAGTGTAGAACTGATATTTGTTTTCTCGAAGTGGTTGGTACAACCACTTTGAAATTGCCTAACTTTTTTTTTTTTTTTCAAAATTAAAGAGCATATGTACTTGAGTAACATTTGTGGTCACAGAATGATAATGGATGTAAAATATTAAACAAGTAGTATACCAGTAATTGACCCCATTGTTGCTTGATATATAAAGGTTAAGTTTCTAATTTAAAAGAAAATTAGATATTAGTGGCTTGTTAAATTGCAAGCTTTACTCATGGCTATAGCAGCAGACACACCAACTTCATAATTTTTATATGTTCCCATTAGGGGCAGAGAAGGGGAAGCTCTACCCAGGGTTGTCTATGACATTGATCAGTAATGTGCCGTAGTTCATGGATATCACTAAAAATTGTGGTGAAGCAAAAAATGGGAAGAAATGGTAAATGGCTTAGCAGTTGCACACTAGCTTTGCTTGGTAGGTAAAGGATGAAGAAATCATAATATGTAAGTGGGGCAGTAGTGGAGTGGGCACAACCTTCAAATACTTTATAAAAAGCTCAGTTTCATAAATTTAGATAAACTAAGATGTTGAAACTTTTGTTTTTGTAGTTTTGGTTTTGAAGCAATGTGTTTAATCATTGTTATGCAACCACTACTGTTAATGACAAACATAGGAAGGAACTTCAACAACCAAAATATTTTTATAAGAGCAAATAAAGCAAACATGTAAATTCATTAGATTAAGTACAACTGAGGAAGAAAAAAAAAACCCTAATATTCCTGTGTAAGAACATTGACCCTATAGCAAAAGGAAAATAAGATTCTTCTACAAGAGTAGTTATCTTGTCATATTGAGTCCAAATCCCTTTTAAAGCATTTTAAGAGTAACATTCCAAACAATATCTTAAAATGTCCCTTTTAAAATAAGTGTAACCTAATCAACAAAACAAACAAGCAAGCAAAATAGAACCAGAGACATGGAAATGAAGAACAAACCGACAGTGACCAGAAGGGAGGAGGGAGGGAGATAATGGAGGAAAGAAGGGGAAGAGTCAAGTCAAGGAACATGTATAAAGGACTCACAGACAAAGACAACAGGGTGGGGGGAAGGATTGAATGTGGGAGGCAGAGATTCAGTAGTGCAGGGGAGATTAATGGGGAAAAATGGGGATAACTGTAATTAAACAATAAATTTTTAAATATATTTTATTGATTATGCTATTACAGTTGTCCCATTTCTCCTTCATCATTCTCCTCCACCCTGCACACCTCCTCCCACCCACATTCCCCTCTTTAGTTCATGTCCTTGTGTCATAAGTTCTTTCTTTGTGTGCTTCAACATACATATTATTTGCCTTTATTTTCTTTCTTTTTTTAAATATATTTTATTGATTATGCTATTACAGTTGTCCCATTTCTCCCCCATCATCCCCCCACCCTGCACACCCTCTCCCACCTACATTCCCCCCCTTTAGTTCATGTCCATGTGTCATAAGTTCTTTAGCTTCTACATTTCCCATACTATTCTTGCCCTCCCCCTGTCTATTTTCTACCCACTATCTATGCTACTTGTTCTCTGTACCTTTTCCCCCCTTTCCTCCTCCCACTCCCCTGTTGCTGACCCTCCAAGTGATCTCCATTTCTGTGGTTCTGTTCCTGTTCTAGCTGTTTGCTTAGTTTGCTTTTATTTTAGGTGTGGTTCTTTTTTTTTTTTTTTTTTTAATATTTTTATTTATTTATTTTTATTATTTATTTATCTTTAGAGGGGAAGGGAAGGAGAGAGGGAGAGAAACATCAATGTGCGGTTGCCTCCTGTATGTCCCCTGCCGGGAACTGGCCTGGCAACCCAGGCATGTGCCCTGACTGGGAATCGAACCTCGATCCTCTGGTTCGCAGGCCCGCGCTCAATAGGTGTGGTTCTTAATAGCTGTCAGTTTGCTGTCTTTTCACTGTCATATCTTTGATCTTCTTTTTCTTAGATAAGTCCCTTTAACATTTCATATAATAAGGGCTTGGTGATGATGAACTCCTTCAACTTGACCTTATCTGAGAAGCACTTTATTTTCCCTTTCATTCTAAATGACAGCTTTGCTGGATAGAGCAATTTTGGATGTAGGTTCCTGCCTTTCAAGACTTCAAATACTTCTTTCCAGCCCCTTCTTGCCTGGAAGGTCTCTTTTGAGAAATCAGCTGACAGTCTGATGGGAACTCCTTTGTAGGTGACTGTCCCCTTATCCCTTGCTGCTTCTAGAATTCTCTCCTTCATTTGAATCTTGGCTAATGTAATTACGGTGTGCCTTGGTATGTTCCACCTTGGGTCCAACTTCTTTGGCACTCTCTGAGCTTCCTGGACTTCCTGGTAGTCTATTTTCTTTGCCTATACGATAATTTTTTTAAATAATTACTTTTAGTACATAATAAGCATATAATCTTCCAAATTTTTATGCCTGCATGTATATATATGCTTTGTTTTATAAATAATAAGATTATATTATATAAACTATTTTGTAACCTTTGATGTCAGTTACTAATCATTCAGTAATATAGTCCCATATTATTAAATTGTATAGCATTATCATCATTCTAAATTGCTGTATAGTATTTTATTGAATGTATATTCACTAATTTAATTAATTAAATTATTTTCAGGATGTAACTGAAAGAAAATATAATCATAGCAAAGTCACATTACAGTCTATAGTCAGTCTTTTAAAAATTACATTTCATGCTTCAAAGGCAATTATAGTATAATAATCAACTTTGAAAAAGCTATTTTCTACAGCAGATTCCTTATTACACTGAATAATCCAACCTAGTCTGATATGTAAGTGAATTAAATTAAGTACTGAAATTAAGAGTAAGGTATTTAAAACTTTTTCTGGGATATAGACATAATTTTTGCAGCTACAAATTGAGCCACTAAATAGGATATATGACATTTTTAGATCTTAGAAACCAAGTCCCATTTTAGGTAAAATTCTATTTTAGAATGTTGTTTTTTCAAACTTTATTGAAGCATGGTCTGTCTTCCTAAACATCTTTATACAACACAGGAGGAATCAGTACTTTATACTTTAGATAAAATTTGCTATCAATGTTTTCCTTTTAGAGTGTTATATATTTGAAAAAATAAACATTGGTTTGTTTAAACATCCATACCATGCCAAAATAAAAAAGGAAAAAACTACTATTACACAAAACAATTTAGATGGCTCTCAAGGGAACTACGCTGAGTGGAAAAAGCCCATCTCAAAGTGTTTCACACTGTATGGTTCCATTTATATGACATTCTCGAAACGACAAAATCAGAGAGAGGAAGAAGTGATTAGTAGTTTTCTAGGGATTAGGGATAGAGTGTAGGAAGAAGGGTGCATGTGTCTTTAAAAAGAGGTAGCAAAAGGGAGCCTTATAGTGATGGAGTAGTCTGTATCTCGACATGGTGGTAGTTACATGTATCTACACATGTGATAAAATTGCAGAGAATTATACACACACACACAAATGAGTGCACGTAGAGCTGGTAAAATTGGAATAAGCCCTGTGGATTGTTCCAATGTCAGTTCCCTCATTTGATACTGTGCTATGTTTATACAGAGTTTTGTCACTGGAACAAGTTTGATAAAAGGTACATGAGGACTCCTGGTACCATTTTGCAACTTCCTGTAAAATTATATTTGAAAAGAAAAATTAAAGTAACTAAAGGAAATGTTTTAAAAATTAAAAGATTGTTAAGAGTATTTGATGTTAGGGTTGGAATAGTTTGAAATGAGAGACATTAAATCAATAGAAAATGATGTATTTCTTTAAAAGGTACTATGCTGCTATCCATAGCGCCTTAGCTAATATTGAGAACTGCCTGTTGGTACAACTTTAAACCATTTTGGGGACAATTGCCTATACACTTGAGATTAAAATTAACCATATGTATTTTATACAGAATTACCTTTGAAATTAGAATATATCCATGAAGAAGTTTCTCTGTATCCCTGAGGAAAATATACTTAATGCTTATTGTAGCATTTTTAATTCATTAATATCTTATAATTGTATCTGTGCTTTTAAAAAAGGGTATAGTAAAAAGCTTTTAGTGCTCTAAATACATTCTTACTTTCTTTTGAGAATAAGTGTTATGTATTTGCACAACTTTTTATAATAACTGAAAACAATAACTTAAAATAGTTTCCATTTTTGTGATCTCATTTTGGATTCTGTAGTCTTAGGAATTGGGCAGAATGAGGATTTAGTGTTGTCATTTTAAAAATTAGTACCCTGAAGTAAAAAAAAATCCATTGTTAATCAAGGACAGGATTAGAACTCACTTCTGATTGTTACAACAACTTTTCTAATGTATTCCTGCTTCATTCAAGATTATGTATTTTGCTTTACTTCAGTTTTTGAAACATAAAGTCAGTTAGAACACATTACCTGGGCCTCTTCCATGTACACACTGTACAGTATGAAGGATCTCAGGAATGAGACTCAATCAAATTCCTTTTTAAAATCTACTGATGAACTAATTCTGTAACTTTGAGCATTTTCAGTTCTCTTTGAGTTCAGTTCCCTCTTATATGAAATGGACACTAGACTTTGCTTAAGCTTCTATGCTGTTCTAATACTTTGTCAAATCTATATTCCTTTCATACTATGCTGAGCTTTAATCTCTTAAAAGCTTTGGGATGGCTTATTCCAGAAGACTTCACAATTGATCATTTAACAGTAAGCTGTTGTGATTTTTGAGCTACATATTTACATATAATTGACATTATGCTAGCTAAAAACACTTTCATTTAAATTCTACTTTACCATTGTATCTTAAGAAAAAAGTATTTTACATGTTTTGCTTTAAACAACAAAATAGTGCTAATAAATTTTTAATTAATCTTGGAATTCTTTCTCCCCTAATACTTAAGAAATGGTGGACATATGGTCAAGACTTCCAGCTGACAGCTATGTCTTAGGCTACGTAACGTTATGGTCTTTGTGTTTTAGGTGTGATATTTATTACCTTGGTCATCTTATTTTGAAACATAGATTCAGCCAATGAGTTTATGATTTTATTACCTATGATTTTATGTTTTAAAGCATGTTAAGACCTTATCATCTCTTTTCATTTTGTTCATTATTTTGTAGAATTTCTTTAAGGTCACAAACTGCATCCAATTTTTCTTTATACACAGAACATTCATTGAAAAACCTGGGAATATAGCAAACAAACAACTGCAGAAGGAGTACATTTTGAATACATGTTTAAAATTTACAGCTACTCTAAAAATTTGAGTTGAACCATTTTATAATTTCCCAATGCTTGTGTTTCTTAGGAATTAAAAACTACAGATTAAGAGACATTGCTTATATCATCTCATCAAAATGTATTAATATTAAATGCATGTGAACTCTGGTGGTTCAATGAAAATTCAGAAGAACTACTCTTACACTCTTATTCCTTAAGCAAAGTAGGAATGATTGACTGCAAAGGAAATTTTTCTGAGCTTCTTACTGTCAAGACTACAAGGAGCATGGCCAAATCAATCAATAATTCTTTAGTTTTTAAACTGTTTGAGACATTTGGAGATGAAAAGGTTATAGGAAAATCTACTCATTTGCCAGGACTGACTAATACACAAATTGTTCCTGTCCTTCTTGGGTCTGAACCAGCACAACAGAGGACTCTGAAGACATAACTTCTAAAAGAACACAATGAATTCACATTTGAAATCTTGAACATAACATTTCTTCCAAGTACTTTTAAGAGGTTATAGCCTTTAGAATCAAATCTCTTTGGCAATGTACAAGCATTAGGAAGCCCTTATTGAAATGTTGGCATGAAGAATTAGGACTTACATTTAACATTAATTTCGTAAGGGGATAGCAAAGTAAAGATTTTCTTGTCAGTTGTGATCAGAATAATATTTACAGAAAGGGAAGTTATTAGTGTTAGACATTTCTTTATGAGAATTATGGCCATGTGAGCCATATTGTTTTTGTTCATTCACATGGCCCAATCACATAGTGAAAAAGTCAGGTGTTATGGCAGATAGCTTTCATATATTTAGCTTAGATTATGGGTGTTTTTATCCATTGTACTGGCATTCCACAGGTTTACAAATCAACATTTAGCTGTTTAAATATTTGTCAGAATTCTTCTGGAGAGGAACACATATTGAGTAAAACTCTTAAGACAAAGTAATTTGGAGTTTAAGAGCAAGATCATTTTGGTTGCATGATGGTATACATATATCATGCATAATAAATGCTAGCTCTTACAAGAAACAGCTCAAAATTTCACTGGCTTTATTTAATAAAGATATATTTCTGGCTTACAACATAATCAACCACTTTTTAATGTCAAGGTTGGTAACGTTACCACATGAAATAATTAAAGGACCTAGCCTCCTTCTATGTTGTGGCTCTACCATCTCTAAGGCCTTGGAACCATCCATTGCATTCAGGTCTTCTGCATCCAGGTGTTAGGCAAGGCAGGAAGGAGAGCACAGATGAAACACACCTGCTCTTATGCATTTGGGCTGAAGATGTCACATATTTCTACTCATATAATTGGGGAGAACTAGTGACATGGTCTCACTTACATAGAAATAGATAAGGAAATTTGATCTGACAGTGTTCCAGAAGAAGAGAACATAGCATTGCCTCTGTCCAACATTCAGTAACTACAATAGAAATGTAATAATAGCAATTAGAACCTAGGAATAGAACTCAGGAGTTATAGCTTCAGAGTCTGTGCTCTTGAATACCATTCCATACTGCCTGTCCTCCTGGAGGAGAAATAAGTCATTAGTGATAAAAATATATGCCATAATTGTTGAGAATAAGATAGCAGATGCTTTCATTTCAGTCTTTTTTGGGGGTGGGGTTGGAGAGGGTTCTCTTTCTAAGAGATTTGTGGGCAATGCAGCATTATGAGCTGGCCAGTGATTGCTCCTGCTCTTGGACTCCCTACAGTTTCCCCTTTGACTTGACCTGAAACCTTTCACACATGCTCATTCTTCTCCAAGTCCACACTACCTAGGCAGGCTTGTGAGGGAGCAAAGAGGTAATCTACGTGGGGCTAAACAAGAAGATTCTAAGACCTGCTTGCCTTGATACAAGTCCCGTCTCTGCCACTTTCTAGCTGTGAGACTTGGCTAACTACTTAATATCTGCATGCCTCAGTTCCATTGTTTGAAAAATGTAGGCAATAGGAATTCGTATATCATAGAGTTGTTAGAATTAGGTACATTAATACTTATAAAAATTAAAACAAGGATCATGTATATTCTAAATGTAAGTGTTTTATTAAAGAGAGACAGGCAAACAGACAGAAACCGAGTGCTCTGGGATCCAGATTTTTAAGATTTGATTTTGAAATGTGTTCATATTTTAATGAAAGTCACCATCATAGTGGAATATGTCTTTCTTAGATCTCTTCTTAGCTTTATTATTTGTCAAAAGTCTGTTTTATTGGAATGATATATTATAGGTTGGGCAAAAGTAGATTTACAGTTGTGAGTGACATTCTTTTGAGTTAACAAAGTCATTGTAATAATCATAACCTGCATGTATTTTTCCACATAACAACTATAAGCCTACTTTTGCCAACCCTTGTATTTTAGCTACAAGGCCTATTTATATATATTTGATTTGCCCCTAGCCTTGTTCTCATATATTTAATGAGGCAAATAATAGTTTTTTTCCTGAAAATAATGTTATATGTTAGATGATGTTTCTTAAAGCAAATGGATATTTCTTAAAACAGATAGATATTAATATATACTTTTTTCAGTGATTGAAAGAGAGTCCATTCAACAAAATATAGAATGTAGGTCCTTATTCCTGTTTCTATTAGAGTCTTTAAAATTATTATTGAGAAATGAGTAATCTGAATATATTATTTGATATCTTTTTTTGGAAACACCTTTAATTTCAGAAATTGATGGGGTAAAGTTTGGGATAAAACTATATTCAAATTTTTAACATTTGTTGGATAATGAGATAGGAACTTGTTTAGAATATTAGCTAATGTACATTTAACATTATTATTGTGCAAAGAAACTCCCTGGGTAATAAGATTTTAAAGATTTATTTTTTATGACCCAGTTATAAAAGTGGTGTACATGGAAACATACTCAGTGTAAGTGCTGACACAAACATAATTGCATCAGTGCTAAAGAATTAGACCCTGTTGTTAAAATAGCACTGCCTTAACTCACAGCCAGTGCCTGCCTGCAGCTCTCCACCAGAACACTTCTGATGGCAGTCGGTTTGGAAAGTTTGTAAATGCAAACCCATCTTCAGTTGAAATTCTTCAAATAAGTTCTTTCAAAACAGAGTTTCTCAATCTTGGCACTATTGACATTACAGGCCAAATAATTCTTGGTTGCGGGGCCGTACTGTACACAGTGTTTACCAGCATCTCTAGTTCCCATGCAGGCAATGCGGTAGCAATTCCTGGCTGTGACAAATAAAAATGTTTCTAGATATCACCAAGCATCCCCTGGAGGTCAAAACACCCTAGGTTGAAAACACAGCCTAAAAGTATTAGTACAAAAAGAATTCCACATTTTTCCATGTATTATTTTTTCAAAATGCAATAAAAAATAATTAACTTTCAATTTTTATTTTTGTCAAATGAAATTTTTTTCTATGCACATATTTTCTTTCTGAAATAGAAGTTGCTTTCTCAAAAAACAATATCTAAAAAACCCTCTAACACTCACAAACAGCTGTCTTTTTGGCAGAAGAGTTTAGGTTTTGCTGACTTTTATTTCAGTGGTTGGTAATAAATTGACAGCTGCTAAATATGAACCTTGTAATATAATAAACCTTTGAAATTAATTTTCAAGCCTCAGTTGCCAATTTTTATTCTGTTGTGTCATTTAAGGAGTAGTAGATGCTTCTAACAAGTTTTCAGTGCTGTCCTAACAGAAAAGAAAAAAAGTAGATGATAGCTTTATTTCCTGTCTTTTCTTCCCTGCTCACATCTAACATCACATTTCAGAAAAATCCTTAGCTCTAAATATCTTCTAGAATTGGTTGAAACATAAGTCATAGGACATTGCTGGTGATGTGCGTTCAGGGTAACTACACTTAATTGTAGATTTATACTCAGTACATTGCTAGAACCATATTTTAAGGAGCCTTGCCATAACAGCTTTACAGTGAGATCATTTAGATATTTTAACATCTAATGCTCTTGCTTGGGAAATAATAATATATTTCTTTTACTGAATTTTACTCTGCAATGAATGATATGGTAGGAATAGTCCTGGGATTTATTACTAAAGTTCTTCCTGTCCAAATAACTATGAAATATAGAACATTGTAGTTCTTTTTGGAAGAGGTTTTTTGTTGTTGTTGTTGTTGTTGTTTTACATAGCCACTTGTTCTATGTAGTAAAGATATACGTCTCTGGAATGGTATTTATGGTTGCGAATTTCCACAATGAATGGAAGATGGTGACACAGCCGGAAGAAGAGAGGAGCCGGCTTAGAGAGGATGAGGGCTACTCAAAAAAGGAAGATACACGTTCTAGTGCAGGGCACACCAATACAAGGGCAAGTTCATCTGGAGAAATTGAGATTTGTGGCTTCAGTGAATAGGGAGTGAAATTTAAGAGAGAATCCCAACACAGGGAGAGCAGCGCGTTATGAGAAAGAATATGGCTAATTCAAGGAGAAATATGAGAAGGGAAATGGAACCAGAGCATTAGAAGTAACAACTTGTGGGAGCCAATCATCCTTACTGATAGCCACAGAAGCTACCTTAAGTTTTTAAACTTCATTCTTTCCAATAAATAATAGTTTTCTTTAGCTGAAAGATGAAAGGAAAAGTCTTTTGAAACAAAAGTTAACTCACCGAAATAGAGAAGTTTGGGAGAGAGGGAGAAGAGGACCTAACATTTATGGAAAAACTAACATGTTCCAGGTCCTGTGCCAGAATGCTTTTTTTAAAATCAATCCATTTGATTATAAAATAAACACTCTTTAAAGAAAGTTTGGAACATACCTAAATAGGAAAAAAGGCTCTACACACAAATATTTTAAATAATGCTATTTTCAACATCTGTAACCAGAAAACATTTTCCTACCTAAGATAACTGCTTCAGGACAGAGTCTTTCATGTGATCACAGTTACTGAATCAGTGACTCTCAATACTTAAAAGACTTTAAAAATGGGGTCGTAGGCACACAGGAGCTCCAGCAAGATGTGGGAGTTCTGTTTCAAGGGCCCTCACCAGAATTGGCTGTTATCATTAAAAGTAAAAATTGAACTGTGATGATAATTACTTGAAAATGAAAATGATAAAAGATATTACTACAAATAATGGGATGCAGTGCTTCATTTTAGAATCGTGGTGTGCAAAGCAAAATGTGTAGTCAGTGCACCAAAGCGGGGGAGGAGCAGCAGGCAGTTTGCATCTGCTTAGATGTCTGTATTGAGGTCAAGTACTCCTAAGCAGCTACTGATTTTTATTTTTCTTTCTCCACACTTTTTTCCTTCAGGGCTGTTGTAGAATCTGTAAAAAGTGCTCCGATGTGTATTGTGTAAAATTGTGTAATATGGCTAAACCTTTAAACTTTATTTCTAATTTGGGGATTGCTATTATTGGGGTCACAGATTAGTGGTGTGTGATAATGAAGTACTCTATAATAAGCTCCACTAAATTCGCAAAAGATGCTGTTCTCCTGATTAATATCCTTGTACATGTTACTATAGAATCAATATCACTTTCAGAAAATAGCAGCTCACCTTATAGAAGGGAAGGGAAATAAATGATCTCTCAAGTCCAGTAGATCTTAAGTGCTTTATGCCTGTGGTATTCAAAAAAGCATTCTCATTTTTGATGAAAAACTCACCTCAGGGCAGAAAGACAAAAGAAAAACAGGTAATCAAAATTAAGTAAAGAAAAGCAGTAATTATGTATACAGTTGATCAACAAATGACTTGAGGTGGTCCTAGAATTTATTCATCTTGTTTCTTTAAGGCTAATACGCTGATGTAACTAGGCAGGTTAAGAATGTCCACCTACTCCTGTCTGCTGACTTTTCCCTGGGAGATATGCTGAAATCCAGAACAGTCCCATCTTTTTATGAACAGAGAGCAGCTTTACATTATTGAAGTACTTCGTGAGGTGTTTCCTGTTAATTCCTAAAACCACTATGCTCCAATTTTTATCCCGAGTGACTCTTCTGGCTCGGTTAACAATGAGGCCAGTTCCTTTGAACTGAGAAGCCTGGGAATGTAGGATTTTCTTTGTTTTTATTATGAATATAAAATGTATTCAAATATTTGTTATTTCTCATTACAAAAAGCATATTCTCTGGGATGAAGACACAGAGAAATCGGTATATGGCTTCCTTCTTGGACCCTCCACAATCCCTAAAACTACCACTTGACCGATTTCAAATACTGCAGTAGACTAACATGCCTCTTAAAGTTGTTTTCACTGGAGACCACTAACATAAAGATTATGGCTAAATCTTGTAGTAATATACTTTATGGCATATTTTTTACAGCAGAGGTATGATGATATGTAAGATAAAGTTTTCCATCTATTTGGAAATTTGATGGCTTTCTCTTCTTTTGTCTCACTTCTGGCCAGTGAACCAGCAAAAAGGTCATTGTTGCACTGGGCCATTTATAATCCAGATTCCACAGTGAACTTCTGGTGCATTTCCTTCCTGGTGTTATAAGTCCCCCAAAGAGAGAGTAGAATGTTCTTTTGAACTTTGTGTATCTTCTATTTTATGGACATATCTCAAATTATACACAGATGTGTAGAACAAAAGTAGCAAAATTATTGGCAAGAATTGATTTTTAATGAAGATTTATCATGAACTGTCCTTCCTATAGCCTGTGAAACACCAAGGGAAAATTCTAAGCCTACCCACATCTAAAGTTATCCCAGGCAGAACTTTGGATAGGCCAGACTGAGCAGGCTGTGTTGAAGAGATTTTCTCATGCAGTGCCATCTAGCCAATCTGTTCCTGGCATCATCAGAGGTACTCAGCCTAGCTAGCCAAGTTGTTCTCAGAATTTCAGCTCATATAGTTGGTATTAGAATGGAATTTAGCTCATTGAATTTTTTCTCAGAACTTTAAACTCAAAACGTTCCTTCCATTTCACTGATTGAAATACATTAGGATCAGAGATTGTTAAAATTGAAGGATTGAAGATTGTTTAAATTGTTTAAATTATGCACATCTTCTAGACAACTTTAAAATTTTCAAAATGAAAAAGCTGAAGCTTACAAAAAATATGAGTCTTCTCTAAAGTCCAAGGTAGACCTAGAACTGAAAGCAATGAAGTCTCTCTCTCGAGACTTGTGCTCTTTTTCTCTGCTCTGTGATGCTTCATTCGATTTGCTTTTTTATAGAAGGTATTTATTAGTAATGCAGAGTGAGGGGGAGGGGAGAGAGAAAGACATTAAGTTTAAGGTCTAAATATGCCATCTCTACAGATACCTATGTAACAGAAATTATTATATGTGTTTGGTGAAGTTTTGGTCTAGTCAGGGGTTTTCAATGATTTTGCCCCCAGCAGATATTTGGAAATGTCTAGAGATATTTTGGGTTGTCAAAATTTATTTGGGGCATTCCGCTGGCATATGAAGTATAAAGGCCAGGCATGCTGTTTAACAACCTAAAATCCACAGGGCATTTCCCATAACAAAGAATTATCTGAATTAAAATGTCAATAGTGAAGAGGTTGACAAGTTCCGGTCTAAAATGATGAGCGGTTGAAAATCTTTCTAAATTGCTCAATAGGTTGCTTACTTGTAAGTTTTTGAATTTTCTCGACCAAAGAAACATTTGGTGTATAAAATTTGGTCCAGAGATGAAGCACCCATGAAAACATATATGCTGGCCCAAGAAGGCATGTAAGCTTTTTTGTTTGTTTGTTTGTTTGTTTGTTTTTCACTACCTGTGAGATTGGGGAAGAAAACTTTTTAATCTCTTATCTTGTCCTAAGGAAGTCAGTGATTTTCTCAGCTCAAACTGCCATAACATAATACTATAGAACAAGTGGCTTAAACAACAGGGATTCATTTTCTCATAGTCATCAGGCCTAGAAATCCAAGATCAAGGTGTTCGGTGATTGGTTTCGGGTAAGAGTTCTTTCCCTGGCTTAGAGATGACTGCATTCCCGCTCATTCCTCACAAGGCTGAGAGAGGAACAGAGACAAGAGAGCACACACTCTCTGGTGTCTCTTCTCATAAGGACACTAATCCCATCATGAGAGCCCCATCCCCGTGACCTCATAGAAGCCTAAGTATCTCCCAAAGGGCCATTTCTAAATACCATCACATGGGAGTTGAGGGCTACAACACATGAACTAGGGTGGAGGAACACGATTCATTTCATAGCATTCATAGCATTAATGACACTAAAAATCAGAGCTTTTCCCTTCTTCTTAGTGACGAGTAGGGGAGACTCAGTTCCAAGCACCTAGCACTGTACTTGGTGGGCTCAGGATTCGGTAAATGCTTATTGATTGCCTTCCTGCCTAAGAGCTTTCATGGGCTACTTCCCAAAAAAACATGAAAGCTGGCTTCTCTTTAGGAGAAAAAAGATGTGCAGAATTGTCTGAAGCCCATAACTTGAGAAGAAAATAAGAGGTAAAGTGAAGAGCAGCTGAGAAAGGGCACCTTGTCCATGGGACGCTTTGTTTATTTAATGACGTTTTTCTCCTCCGTAGTGTTATGTAAATTCTGAACTAAGTGCTACCTGGTCTGGTTCTCTAACACACAAAATTAAATTTTTTTCATTCAAAGTGAAGACTATATATGTTTATATATAAATATAGATATGTATATATATAATTCCCCTAGGTGTGTATCCTCACATAGTCTTCCATTTATGACAAAAACAAAACAAACTAAAAGTGGGGAAGTCTTAATGTTTGGATATTTGCATAATGCATCCTTCTTATGGGAGCGAATTTTATCCAAACAGAGAAAAATCGCTATGGGGTAATGGTCTTCCGATGTTAAACAGATCCCACCTGTTATTTGCAAGGCCAAAAACATTAGAGGCATACTAACTGTCCCTTACTGTAGTTTCTAATTAGGACTATCCTGAATTATCTAGGCCACAGGGGAAAATGGCAATTAAAAACAAAACAAAAACATCTATTTTTCCATGGAAGAAGCTAAGAAATGGGAAATCAACGGGATATTTTAAAAGCAACTTATTCATGAAATTCCCTATCCAGCAACAACAGCAGGCCCTCAGGTAATGCTATTGTGGTCAATGTCGTTTTGTTATAACATCAATGGGAAAATATATCAGTTGCTGGCTGGAGGCCACTGTCTGTTGTGTAGTTTGCACATTCTTCCCATGTCCGCATTGGTTTTCTCAGGGTATTTCAGTTTCCTCCCACATTCTTAAGATGTATACTTGAGGTGAATTGCTGTGTCTAAATTGTCTGAGTGAGTGTGGCTGTGTGTGTGAGTGTGCACCCCAATGGGAGGGTGCCCTGTCCAGGGTGGGTCCCCACCTATGCTCTGATCTGTGGGGTAGGCTCTCTCCGGCCACCCATGATGCTGAAATGGAGTAAGTGGGTTGGAAATAATTATCTTATTTATATTTTAAAATGTATGTATAGCTCCCATTTAGTTCAATGTTTAATATTAGAAGTGTTTGGGGTCTTTATTTAGAAGTTTAGTGATGTGTTTGTGACCAGAAATATGCTGTAGGAACTTAACTCTTCTTTATATTCAATTAGTTTACAATAAAATTGGTTTCTTTATACCTGATTTCACTTAAAGTTGCAGCATCCAAGCAAGTACCTATCAGTGACATTAAGTGAGGCATTGGTAGTAAACAGACTGGAGAGACAAAAGAAATATGAAGTGCCAAAAGCAAAGGAAACCCAGATCCTTTTTACATGAATATAACCTACCAGCACTGGTTAGCTTAACATGCCCTTCTGGGGTAATGACCTTATGCTTTGTACAGATTGTACAGTTGTTGCCTGTAATTTCTCTAGAATTATCAAGTTGGAAGCACTGTGTTTTGATTTGTGAGACCATGCCAAATTGGCTTATCAGAATGGATGTTGGATGGCCTTGCTTGGATTTTGTGCTCTGGCCCTTGAGAGATATGATAGAGGGGATACTGTATGTAGCAGGAGGCCACCCCCAGATTCTAGTCCTGGCTCTGCCAGTCCTATTATGTGGCTCAGCAAGTCATTGCTCTCTGAGCTTCAGTTTTGTGAAGTATAATACAAAGATGTTGTAATAATCCACAGCTCAGCTATGTCACAGGCTTGTTAGGTAGTCCATATTGGATAGTTTATATGACAACTTAGGCCAGGGGTGTCAAACTCATTTTCACCGGCCATATCAGCCTCACAGTTGCCTTCAAAGGGCTGAATATAGAGCTCCTTGTCCCTAGTAAAGGAGTAGTTACATGTTTACAGTCCTAATATTACATTTGGCCCTTTGAAGGCAACTGCGAGGCTTATGTAGGCCCTGGTGAAAATGAGTTTGACACCCCTGACTTAGGCAAACAATGGCATGCTATATTTGAGCTATCTGTAGCATTATTATTTTAATGGCCATTATTTTTAAGTATTATTGTTTCAATGATTCTTCGACTGGTTCTATTGCTCTTCTGGATTTTTAAATATTTGAGCATTTTCTCTTCTGAACTAAATTGGAAAATTATAACAGTAAATATTTGTCACATGCTTAAAAGTACCAGAGGGTTTTTTCTTTTACTAAGATTTTGCCAGATATTAACTTCTTTAATTCTCCCAATGACACTGCAATGGAGGTAATCTTATTCTTACCTATTTTATAGAGATGTTAAGAAGATAATGAATGAAACATAGCTAATAAGTGATAGAGTTAGGTTTTAAAGCCAGATCCTTGTTCTTTTTTTTTTTAATATATTTTATTGATTATGCTATTACAGTTGTCCCATTTTTCACCCATCATTCCCCTCCACCTTGAACACCCCCTCCCACCCACATTCCCCCCTTTAGTTCATGTCCATGTGTCATAAGTTCTTTAGCTTCTACATTTCCCATACTATTCTTGCCCTCCCCCTGTCTATTTTCTACCCACTATCTATGCTACTCATTCTCTGTACCTTTTCCCCCTCTCTCCTCCTCCCACACCCCTGTTGCTAACCCTCCATATGATCTCCATTTCTGTGGTTCTGTTCCTGTTGTAGCTGTTTGCTTAGTTTGCTTTTATTTTAGGTGTAGTTCTTAATAGCTGTGAGTTTGATGTCTTTTCACTGTCCTATTTTTGATCTTCTTTTTCTTAGATAAGTCCCTTCAACATTTCATATAATAAAAGCTTGGTGATAATGAACTCCTTGAACTTGACCTTATCTGAGAAGCGCTTTATCTGTCCTTCCATTCTAAATGACAGCTTTGCTGGATAGAGCAATCTTGGATGTAGGCCCTTGACTTTCATGACTTGGAATATTTCTTTCCAGCCCCTTCTTGCCTGGAAGGTCTCTTTTGAGAAATCAGCTGACAGTCTGATGGGAACTCCTTTGTAGGTGACTGTCCCCTTGTCCCTTGCTGCTTCTAGAATTCTCTCCTTCCTTTGAATCTTGGCTAATGTAATTACAATGTGCCTTGGTGTTTTCCTCCTTGGGTCCAACTTCTTTGGGACTCTCTGAGCTTCCTGGACATCCTGGTAGTCTATTTCCTTTGCCAGATTTGGGAAGTTCTCCTTTATTATTTGTTCCAATAAGTTTTCCACTTGTTGCTCTTCTTCTTCCCCTTCTGGGACCCCTATAATTCGGATGTTGGGACGTTTAACCATGTCCCGGAGGTTCTTAAGCCTCTCCTCATTTTTTTGAATTCTTGTTTCTTCCTCGTTTTCTGTTTGGTCGTTAGTTTCTTCCTTCTGGTCCACTCCATTGATTTGAGTCCCAGTTTTCCTTCCATCTCTATCAGTTCCCCATGCATCTTCCTTCATTTCACGTCTTGTAGCCTGCATTTTTTCATCTAATTTGTGAGCAAAATCAACCAATTCTGTGAGCATTTTGATGACCAGTGCTTTGAACTGTGCATCTGATAGGTTGGCTATCTCTTGGTCGCTTAGAAGAATTGGCTCTGGGGCTTTTATTTGTTCTCTGGTTTGAGCCATTTTTGGTGGGGTTTTTTTGTTTTTTTTTTGGTTTTGGTTTTAGTCTGGTCGCGGCTATTATGTAGTGAGGGGGTGGAGCCTTAGGTGTTCCTCAGGGCTGGGCAGCCCAGTCGCTGGGTTGTGATGCTATAGGTGGAGGCAGGGTCCGAGAGGGAAGAATGGTGCCTGTTCCACTCTCTCCTGGACTCCGGTCTCTTCCGCCGCTTCCCCTTCGCCTGGATTATCTGTGCACGCACGCGTGCTGTTACGTAGTGAGGAGTAGAGACTCAGGCGCTCCCCAGTGCGGGGCAGCCCAGTCGCTGGGTTGTGACGCTGTATGTGGGGGCGGGGTCTGAGAGGGAACAATGGCGCCTGCTCTGCTCTCTCCTGGATTCAGTCCCTTCCGCCACTTCCCCTCTGCCTGGACCATTTGCACGCGCAAATGTGGGACCACCTGGTCAGCCAGCCGCCTTGTGCGGCCTCACTGGGTCTGCACAGTTGCCCCCCCTGTGCCCGGGGACTGCCAGCTGCTGCTGCTTGCGTTCCCAGGTCCGCACCTCCACTTTTTCCTGCCGCAACTCCGCCCCTCTTACCGGTCTGGATGAATGGTTGTTGGACTTCCGTACAGTTCAATTTTCTTTAAGTTCTGGGTGTTTTCTTGTTTCTAAATATTTGTTGTCCTTAATTTTGGTTGTGAGAGGAGGCACAGTGTGTCCGCCTACGCCTCTATCTTGGCCGGAAGTCCAGATCCTTGTTCTTAAGCACTGTGCTATACAGTGACATCAATATAAATGTCGTAAGAATGTGATTAGTATAGTGGATGGTTGAATCAAAATTTAAAATATACCATGCCACTCACATTCTTCTTGGTTTTTAACCACTGTGATGTCATCTCTGTAATAATAATAACAACAACAATATGTTGTATAAGATGCATCTTTTACTATAAATCTTGTGGCAAGTAATCTTATTGCTTTTATTTTGAATTGAGAAAACTGAGGCTCAAACCAGTGAGAAAAACGCACAAGCCTCACATAGTAATCAGTGGTTCAACTGAGTGATAGAAACTGTCTGGTTCTAGAAACTTTATTTTTAATCATTACATTTCATTGGGTCTCTCTTTGTTTTTTGTTTTTCTTTTCCAACGCCTTGTCACATTTTTTTGACTTGTATAATACCAAACAGGCTTTCTGAGGCAATTCTAATCATAACAGCCAATTTAGGGCTAAGTTCTATCTTACGTATGCATGGTTAATATAAATCAGTTGCGGTTTTATTTATTCTAGTGGGGAAGAGGATTGATGTATTCTTTTAAGGAGGACTGTGGTGGGATCCATCATCGGAAGATGGACACTCAGGGTATGTGCACGTTAATCTGACAGATGGTCAGAGTTTAGAGCCCAGATCTTACTCCTGCGTTGCCCGTAATAAATAAACCATATTGGAAGGTTTGAGTGTACAGGGAGAACACAGAAAATTGATTTAGGACTACTTGCTAGATAACCTTATTTTACATTCATTTAATATATTGACCAAATTTTAAAAGTCATGTCCTTCATAAAATGGCCTAAGGATGTGTATATGAAAATTAAAACATTAATGCAAACACATAAAACATAAAACAGCAGCAATATAAAACACACAGCAGGAAAGTCCTTTGGGGTATGCTAACATAAAAATGAACTCGTTAGGGATGCAGGTATGCACTACTTTCTAATGACTGTAAAATAATTTGCATGCCAAATGATCATCACAAAAATACTCATTATGTCATCAGTTCAGGATTTGAAACTGGGTCTTTGTAGGCTGAAGGTCATTCATTGCCTTAATCTAAAGCCAGTTTTGGCTACTGTATTCAATCTACATCTTTCTTACGCTCACTCATTTGTTTATCTGTGACTTCCTTTTCTTCTGCTTTTTTCTCCAGTTAAAATAGTGCTAAAAACATACAGACTAAAAAAAAGAGTGCAAACACACTTGAATATTTTAAAATTATAAAAATGTAATAACTCAGTACCACCGATAATATTATCAATAATTCTTCTTAATATGTTTAAAATATTTCAAAGGCATTATTATTACCTTGACTATAGTAAGTTCAAGAAAACTTCTTGCAGGATCCTATGGGAGCATTCTCATCTTCTGTTCTTCATGAAACACTCGGTTCTTTTCTAATAACTAGTATACATTTGTATAGGAGTGGGCTGAACTGAGAAAACCGTGACTTTTCATATGTTTCTAATGAAACATATGAAAAGCCCCTCTTCAGAACGGCCCATGTACATGTAATGACTTTTTTCAGGCAAGTGAAATGGGTTTCAGGTAGTTAATGAACAGGAAGATAAGTACCTATAGAGCTGGAAGGGCACATCATTTATTTATTTCCTGTCCCTTGGGTAGGTATGTTAGTAGCGCTACCAAGGTCACAGGCTATTTATTGCACTTTTAAAGATATCCAAGAATGAAGGTGCTAGGACCACTCCTTTTATCATTCTTCTAATATGGAATTATCCCTTAAGTAGATACACTAAGTCATCGTGGTATCTAATTAGACTTGGTATTGTATCTCCCATCCTCTTTTGCCTGAGCTTGGAAGTGATCTCCTTGCTCCCAGTCAGCTCTTAAAATCATCCTCATGCAGCTAATGAACCCTATCAAAATGACCCAGCTGAGTGACAATCTAACCTTTCTTCCATGATCAAACTATTTTGCTAATTGCCATATGTCACCATATATTTCCAACACCTAAAGGAGTGTTTTTCAAACTGTGGGTTGTAACCCTTAGTGGGACTTAAAAATGTATTAACAGTGTCCTACTAGCTTCCAAAACAAACTAAACTGGAATAGATGTAAAATAGAATACAAAATATAAGTACATAATGAGATTATTTTTTCTTGAAACTTTTTATTCAATTTAAAAATATTTACATATTTGTATGTATGTGTATATGTGTGTGTGTATATACAAATGTACTAGTGTGTATGTGTGTATATATGTATGTATATATATAACTGCACTAGTGTGTGTGTGTGTGTGTGTGTATACATGTTCTAGTTTTCATGTAAAATGTATTTCTTTCTATAGATCAGGTCAAGAAAACATTCCAGAGTTTCTTTATGGTAGGCTAAAGCCTGAGTACGAGGTCTGAGACTGAGAGCAATGAGCCCCTTCTGCACTCTCCAACACTTCCTCTTTGCTTTAGACCTGACCTTTTAGCCGTACCAAACTGCCCAGACAAGCAACGTGAAGGTTTTTTGATTTGTTTTGTTTTGTTGTTTGTTTGTTTTTTACCTTTTTGACTTCACTTATGCTGTCTCCTCTGCCATAAATTTCATTCTCCTTTCACCATCCACTCTATCCATGTGATTTCTGGTTAACATTTCCTACTCAGCCCAGATGTGCACTCCCCAAAGAAACTTCCCTAAAAGTTTCCTTTCCCAGCAGGGCAATGTGAGCGTTTCTTGAGCCCGTGGCCTCTTTCCTCAGCCATAGCGGTACAGGGCAACGCAGTGCAGGGTCTTGAATCCGGACTCTCCCACTGCTGCCTGTGTGACTTTCAGCAAGTTACTCAAGTTCTATGTGTCTCAGTTTCCTAATTTGTAAAATGCAAATAATAACAGCATCAACCCTGCAGAATAGTTAATTAAATGAGTTAATGTATCCTAGCTGTATCACCTAGAGCACTTACTCAACAAATATAAGCAAGCATTATATTATAGTGACATGTTTGCTTCTGCCTCTAATGAACATTCTCCACATAAAATTTTATATTCCATTTGAAGATGCTTCTGGAAAAAAAAAATCTGTCTATTCTTATCTGGATGCCTCAGAGTCATGAACTGTTTATGTTTGTTGGAAAGGAAAGAATACAGTGTTCTTTTTAACCCCCAATCACTATTGGGATAAAGAAGTTCTGAAAAGAGGAGAAAACCACAACCAGCTGCCTTAAAATTCAAGGCAAGGGTTTTGGATGAATCCAGCTGCTGAGGAAGCACCTGCAGGTTTTCTTCTGGGACTGTGTTTACATAAGTACTGCTTGTCAACCAGCCAATCCAAAGGCACTTTGTAAAATGCAGGTTTGGGCTTTTGGCTTTCCGATTTATATTAAATATCAGTAAATCTGCCAGCAAACACTCTTACTTAGGTCCCAGGATTAGAAGAGTCTGGCAACCATAAAAATGCTCCAACTGATTCATCATCAATATGTATATGAGGGTGAAAAGAAGAGAAAATGTAAGATGAAAAAAAAAGTTCCATTAATTCTATTTCCTCCCCCAATAAATGTACTAATGCCTTCCCTTACTCAAGTTTCCACTCTTCTGCGTGCATTGATGCAAACTTAAATGAACCCTGATTTTTTAAAGGCCAAATTATGTTGCTATCCAAATGTTAGTGAAGATAAAGTGTAAAGATACCTTCAGTTGGATGTACTTCCAACTTGGGGTCTTTAATTCCCCACAAGTAGTGTAGAAGTTAGATAAATTATTGCTAAATTTGCTTCTTTGCTAATTGAGTTTGGTTTTAAAGCCATAACTACTAATTTTCCAGTTTGCAGGATTTGCGATGCATGTTAATGTTCAGTTTGTCCCTCTTAACCCATTATGAGCATCCTGGGCCACTGTTTGCCATCACTAGGCTGCTTATAGGTGGTCCCATGGCAGAGAGACATCTTATTAAAAAATAGATTCAATTTGCGCTCAAACAGTTCTTTTGATTGCATTGCCCCAATGCAATCAGAAGAACTGAAGAAAAAAAACTTTGAAAAAATAGGAATATTGAGAAAAAGTGTTCTGTGACATGTTCATTTCAGAGAAATTACTCATGGATTTTAATATTTGAGAGATCTCTCGAATCCAGTGGAGAAGATAGACTGGACTCATTGTTGTCTCTCCCCAAGAGTCGGTTGAATGTGTACTCTTGGGACACAGGCCAGAGGCCGATGTGGAAAGACCAGTCAATAAACAGATGTGACCTACCCGGCTGCATGCATGTGAGAATCACCCTGGGAGTGGGGGAGCGCTTATACAATCACGTGCTTGAACTGCATTCCAGACCAGTTAACTCAGAAATTTTGAAATAGGCAAAACACAAGCATCAGAATTTGCTAAAGATCCCTAGTTAATTCCAGCATGCAAAGAAGTTTGAGAACCATTATTCTGTGAAGACTTAATACACAAGGGTTATAAATCCAATAATTTATAATTTCTCTAACAATAGTTTCTTTTTTTTCTTTATGAATAACTGGAAGCAAGAGATACCCAGATCATTTATATCCCCATTCCTTCTAGGAAAAGGCATTTTTCAGCCTTTGGTTTAACTTTGTACTGGTTGCCAGTAATACCAGATGTCAATGTAGTAGCTATATTTTAAAAAATATTCTAATGTCAAAATATGTATTGTAAAATTAATAGGCATGATGGAAGCAGAACAAGATGAAATGGCTTTTACTCTTCTCCTTCATGCTAAAAGAGAAGATTTCCTTCAAGGACGGACAATCAAGCGCCCAGGAGCATGCTCATTGATCACATTCCCTAGAGATACACTAAAATAAGAGGAATGCTGTTTTTGGCAAGGAATGATTAAATATGATAATACAGGGGGGAAGAAGCAGGGGGTCAGATTTGAGTATCTCTGCGGTTTTGTTTTAATTATCAATGTCCTTTCCCTTTAGTCTTAGTACTCGGTGTTGAGACTCATTGAGTACTAATGATTAAAGGCAGGCCTGTCTTCTGCATAAAACCATTCTGATCTACCCCTTCTCATTAAAATTGTACTGGGACATCACCCTATGCCATAAAACCTAGCATTTCATTGCGTATAATCTGCATGTCACCAGCCTGTGAGTAAACTTCCGTAGTTAATGGCCGAATTATACTGGTGTTGAGCTTCTATCTCAGTTGTCTGTAGCTTTTACAAAACACTGCTCTGCCATTCACAAATATTTTCACTATCATGAGGTGTGTTTATATATATTTACCAATGAATTCTAGTTGTAGTTAGCCTTTAACGTTTTTTTCATATTCTAAGAATCCAGTATTCAAAGTCTTTAAAGGGAATTTTCAGCCCAGATCTCATGTGAAGTGTTGACCGACAGTATACGGGTGCTTCATGGATGTTCAATAAATGGTTTTTATCTAATGAATAGTATTTATTCAATAAATAAATTATAAATTAGGCAATAGGTAATAGATTACCACAAAGTTTCAGCTTAAAACACCTGTTTATTAGCTCACATTTCTGTAGGTCAAGTCTGGGTGGGTTCCGTTTTTTTCCCTGCTTTGGGTCTCACATGGCTAAAAGGAAGGTATCAAATGAAATAGACTCTTATCTGAAGAGTCTAGGAATGAAACTACTTCCAAGCTCCTTCAGATGGTTAGCAGAATTCAGCTCCTTGTGGCTGTAGGACTAAGGTCCTGTTTTTTACTAGTTGTCAGCTAGTTGTTTAGCTCTTATGGGTGGCTCTGCCATCCTTGCACATGACACACTTCACCTTCAAGGCAGCAACTGCATGTCAAATTCTCTTCATGCTTTGTGCCTCTCTGATGTCTTCTACCTAATTTCAAAGTCGTATTTTAAATATTTGTTAGACCCCTGGTTGGTGTGGCTCAGTGGATTGAGTGCCAGCCTGAGAACCAAAGTGTCACTCGTTCTCCTCCCTGTCAGGGCACATGCCTGAGTTGCAGGCCAAATCCCTAGTAGGGGGCACATGAGAGGCAACCACACATTGATGTTTTTCTCCCTCTCTTTCTCCTTCCATTCCCTTCCCTAAGAATAAATAAATACAATTAAAAATGTTTAAAAAATATTTGTTAGAGCAGCAATGCACTTCTGGTACAAAAATCTGTGTTAGTTTTATATTGCTGCATAAATAGATTACCACAAAGTTAATGGCTTAAAAATGACTCCCCTTTATCCTCTCAAAGTTCAGCAGGTCAGCAGTGCAGGCTAGCTTACATGGGTTCTCTGCTCAGGGCCTCACAAAACTGACTTCAACTATCACTGTGTGGGGCTCTTACCTAGAGACTCAGGGGCAAAACCCTTTTACAAACTCATTCAGGATGTTAACAGAATACAGTTACTTAGGTCTGTAGTCCTGAAGTCCCTGTTTTTGTTGTTGTTGTTGTTGTTGTTGTTGTTGGCTGTCAGCAGGGGGCTAGTCTTTCTAGAGTTCATCCACATTACATCTCACGTGGGCCCCTCCATTTTCAAAGAAATCAAGGTGCACTGAGACATTCTCATGCTTTCCACCTTTCTGACTTTTACCCGTGCCACCATCTGGAAAAAAATTCTCTACTTTTAAAGAGCTCATGTGGCTAGATTAAGCCTACCCAGTTCTCCCTCTCTCCCTCTCCTCCTCCCTCCCTCCCCGCCCCCTTCTCTGCTATATATATTGTAGCCAGAGGTTCCACCCACACTCAAAAGGGATGGGAGTATAGATTATACAAAGACAAGGTTTGTTTCAGGTCATGCTTAGAATCTGTCCATTACAGCAGCTCTAGGGAGTATATACGACCCAAAGTTGTACCAGACTGTAGCTGACCTAAGAATGCATAGAATGTGGTAAGATGATATGGATGAAACATAAAGGTGGATATAATGTATGGGTTAACTACTAATAAAGTCATTTACATAGTATACTCATTTAAAATCATTTCTAAAATATTGTCCAATTTATTTTTCACAAAAGCCCATGAGGTAGAGCTCATTATTTTCATTTTACAAAGGAGGAAACAGGCTCAGAGACCTTAAGTTTTCAGAAATATTATCTGAGCTGAGACTTGAACCATATATGTCTGATTTCAAGATATTTAAACAGGATATGCTGTTACTCCTGGTGCCTTCTTCTATATACAGCTTTTGCCCTTCACTTCCCCATGAAGGTCCCCTCCTTTGAACCTTATCCGGACCACCCCATACTTTTCCCATCTTCCACTCCATGTTTTCCTCCACAGGAAGCCCAATTAGCCACTGAGGCCTTCTTTAACACCTTCAGGGAGATGACAAGAGCCACAGGAGCCCTTTGTCTTTCATTTTTTGGGTTCTGTAGCACAAACTGCTTTAGCAAGATTCTGGCCTCCAGAAACTCCAGATGAGAAGCAGGTATCCCTCTTTTGCCTGCATAGCCCTAAGCCACAAAGGCCCTGGATAAAACTCAGTGACAAGTTCTCCAGCTGATGTGCTTCACTCCTGTGACAGTAAGTACAGAGGTCTGGTAGCAACATGCTGGTGTTTCTGTCCAAGCGGTTGCTATGATACATGAGTATAGGGAATAAAACCGCTAGATTCCCCTTTAGGAATACTTTTTTTCCTTCCCACCCCTAAAATCATCTTTTACAGTTAGAAAGTATATTGGGCAAGGGAGAATTAGAGGGTAGGGGCTGCAGTTAGTCATAGCCTTTGCAGGATATCTGACCCCGTAGTATTTAGAATATGTAGTGTTTATTTTTTTCTTGGTCCTCCTAGTTACGCTCAAGCTGCCCAAAGCAGAGGCAACAAGATAAGTACCATATGAATCTGGTACTTCAATTTAGCACTAGTTTTATAACATATACTCGATAAATGCCCATTGAAAATAGCTATTAAAGGCTATAGTGTCATTTTAAATAACTATTGAGAAAATAATGACCTTTACTTTTCTTGTGGTTTTCTGTCTTATTATCACCAGCAAATTTCACGTCAAATTTCTCTGACCTTAGGCAAAACAAGACAGTATCCTGACCACAGAATGAATCCCTCCAAGTTCTATCAATCAGTTTAAATCATTTTAAGATAGAGAGAGGATCATGCCTTTACCACTCCTCTGCAAAACAGTATTTTTCTGTCTTTGTGCCAATTGGCTCTCATTTATTTAAATTCTTAGGTAGACTTTATTTAAATATCTAATCTGTGATATTTAATTACAATAAACGTCAGTGTCATTAAGCACTATAACAATATTGGTCATAATGGAATTAATCTCAGTAAGTATAAATAAAAAATTGCTAAACAAAGTGAAGTCGATCTTTGCAAATTTCAAAACTGAAATAGAATGCAAATCAGTATATCCTAATAAAAGGAAAGGAAATTCATGAGATTAGGTAGGAGAATTGCTTTCACAAAGCACAAGTAATGCTTTCTCCTTCAAGCTCTGTGAATTTGGCTCAGAGTGATAGTTTTGATAAGATCAAATGTAAATGTTGTCTCCACATTGTCATGTTGTTGATGAGCTTGTCTCAGCCCTGAAAATCCATATGTTGTCCTGGATTTGTACAGTGTTAGAGATGAACATCCCTACATTAATAACATCAAGAGTGTTTATGGATGGCATTCATCAAGGGAAAGTAAATACTTACTGGACTTCTTTTTCATTCAGAATGATGACTCATTTCTATTTGTATGAGGTTTTGATCAGAGAAGATAACTTAGGGAGAAGGTTTACCAAGAAAAGCAAAAGCAAGGGTCAAGTCTCAACTGCAAAAGAAGACGTAGAACACACTTCTTCAGCTAAATGTTAAAGCAGATTGTGACACTGAGACACAAGCAAGTTGACCAACAAGGCTCAAAAATTCAAACACATGAGCAAAAGCAAACAGAGAACCCAGATAATCGGATTATCAGTCAGTCGGTTTCTTCTCTTGACTTTTTCCCACTGTGGAGTCCACTTGGTTTGAATGTAGAAATGCAGTTGTTACTCATAAGTAATTTAATAGAAGGAAGATAATTTGATTCTAATATTGACTGCACCTGATTGTTAATACAAGGCGACTATTGGAAAAGGTGTCTTCGACCACATAGTTTTGAAGTCCTGCTAGGCTAAAAAACGTATTAGTAATTATGTAAAATTCAGTATTACTTAGGATACTGCATTCTGTATAATTTTATTTATTATGATTAAAGTCATTTTTACTCAATATTGGAAATTAAAATGCCTAATTTTTAACTCAAATTAACATGTAACAAACATTGATAGGGGTTTTCATTTTATTCTTAAAATTATATTGTCAGGACTTAGGGAAGAAAAAGTAAAAAGTAACATAAATTATGAAGGAGGGTGTTGCCCAAATTAGTAAAAGCATCTATGGCTAATAAAATAGCAGGTTGACATTTTTAAAGGAAGGGAAGAGATGATATTTGTGTGTTATTTTAATTTAAAAATTATTATTTAAAATAAGAAAACCATTAAAAAGAGTTTATGTGGAAAAAGAAATTTATAACAATGCTTTGTGTCTTTTTTAAAATAATGTCTAAAGTTTGCAGATATCACAAGGTTAAGCAGAATGGTATTAATTATTACTTGAAAATTATTTTCTATATAAAATATATGTAAAATCATCTTCAGTGTTTGTTATGGGTTTGAGATTGGTGCTCTTTTCATTATTTCATACTTTTATGGCCTTATCTTAATCTTCTGGTTCCGTTCCTGCCACAAAGGTTATTTCATACTGCATTGTTGCTATTGATTTTCTTTTCTATTTCTTTCTTAGAGTAATTCTGCAGAAGTTGCTGTGTAAACATGACAGGAAATAGAAGCAATCACTTTGTTTTAAGATGGAATTTTACCCTGACAATGTTTATAAGTAGAGTTTTACATTTAGAAGATTGTGAACTTTATATAAGGTTTATGAAGAGCTTCAACAAATTCATTTTCTTGGTTAGAGTTAGCTTGCCAAAGAAAGCAATTTTATTTGATACAAGTGCCAGTAATAATGTTTTCTCCTTAACACCATATAAAACACTGCCTAGTTTTTATGTAGTTTATTGCCCTGAGTGATAGATCAGTTTCATGAAACCAAAACACAGAAATAAATTTGAATGGATGAAGACTAGTTTGTGTAAAACTTTGGTCAAGATACCTAATTTGTTACTGAGTTGTGTGAAAAAGTTGATTTCTTTAATGTAAGCTAACAACTGGTAATTTTCAAATCATGTAGTCAAAGTAAGTCAATCTTTTACTCGTTTTCAAGTCCATCATTTTTCACACTGACTTCGAACAGGTTTTTTCTGTCCTAAACTGGTGTGCATTGTAGACTGAATCAACAGAGTGATTTGCATAAGGAAGTTCCAAAAGTCATTCATTTCTTCCTTCCTTCATTGAACAAATTAACTGAGGAACTTCTGTGTTCCTAACATTACCAGCAAAAAAAAAATAAGCAAGAATTTTTTTAGGATCCTACTGTCTAGACATTATAATAAATATTCTAAAATATATTGCTGACTGTCAAGGCAGATATATCAAAAATTTATTGAATATTTCAGATGCTATAAATCTTTGCTGAACAAAGAAGCAGTTTTCACAAAGAAGCAACTAGTCTGGGTTTATACAGAAAACTAGTTTTCCTGTCAAAATTCCCTCCATTCTGCCTTTGGTGTTAAGGGATCATCTCACACAAGAATAAGGATGCACCTCATCTCAGGGATAAATGCCATCTTAGATTGACATTCTCAGCATTTTTAACTGATGACTTGAATATGCCCATTGACTTGAGTCCCTGGAAATACCAGGCTGCTTTTTAGAGAAACATGCATTAGTTTGGAGCCGAATGATTTGAATAGGTGTACAAGTTGAAATGAGATATGTCAGATCTAATTTAATTTTTGTTCCGATTTTGCCACTATTCATTGTTACCTTAGTTTTTTCATAAGTGGAATTTAATTTGTAATCCTTGCCCCCCCCCCCGCCAATTTGTAGAGCCACTGGGAAGATGAAGTAAAATAATGGGTGGAAATATTCTTTTTAGAGTAAATTCAGTATGCAGATGGGTGGTTGGCAGTGGTGGCATTAGCTGTAAAATGCCACTGAAGTACTATAGACAGTTCTGGCAGTTAGGGTAGATTAGGACAGATTATGTTTCTAGACTATGTGTATAAATTGAAATGGGGCCTGCCAAATCTAATCGTTCCCCAGAAATGCTATCGCAGTAGGAATTACATTCTGACCAATAGCCTAATGCTGAAAAATGTAGACACTATAACATATGCCACCTATAATCAAATATTAACTGAATTTTTCACATTAAGTAGGCTGTTATTCAACAAAAAGCTTTTTCCCCCCAAGAAATGATGTATATAATTTTAATTTTAAAAAGCTGGAGAAATAATCTCACACTGTTGTATTTAATATTAAAAAGTATAGTGGACTCTGTAGAATCACCTTCTCAGAATTTTTTTACTTTTTTTGGTGCAGTGTCTTTTTTTTTTCCCCCATTTGTTATTGTCACTATTCTAGATGTTCCCATTTTCTTCCCTTCGCTCACCTTCCCCCAGCCCTTGCACACTCTTTTCTCTGGTCATCACCACATTTTCATCTGTGCCTGGGGGTTATGCATATACGTTCTTTGGCTAATTTTTATGGCAACAAGTGAACAACTTGAGAAAGGTCACAGATTGGAGCTAGCGTTCTTTGGGTAGTGTTTGACAGGTCTCACTGAGAACACTTTGGGGAGTTCTTTCATACAGTTGAGTCTTTTTTGAGCAATTCTTTAAGATATGTTGAGGGTATATTTACCTAATCACACATTTCATTGTAAATTTTCCTGTAACAGATTTCTGAGCTGTCTTTAGTAATCATCTATGTCATCAGTACCAGAAGGTGTATCACCCTGATGTAAGAAAAAGCATAAACCCTTGATCACACTTTGTTTCATTGCTTCATGACATCCAAAAGCCACTAAGGTTTGGCTTGAGCTGTAACTAAACCCATAGGTTATTTTTGCTGAGTTTATTGCAGAATTTTCACAATAAAGTCACAAATCCTGCATGTTATCTCACATGTCAGATCACAATGATCATGAAAACAATGCTTTTATTTTCTTTGTAAGCTTTGAGCATAATTGGCTGTAAAATAAGGAGGCCAAATTTTTCACAAACACACCAAGTCTTGGATGTTGAAGAATTTTTTTCTTCCATAGCATAATCATGTCATTCAGTATAGTTTTGGAACTCTCTCCAGTATCAATGACCAGTTGCAAAATAAAAGTTCTCGTTATTTTACAACAATGGGCCTCTCTTCTTTCTCTCCAGTTGATTTCTCTACTTCTTTGCCTCTTTGCATCTCTGCTTTCATAGCTTTTTTCTTGCAAGCAGAGGATTCCAGTGAATAGGGCTGCACCTTTGAATAGTTTCTTCAACTATCAGTCTTGAAGCTGTTTATTGCTCATTATACATTTTATCTACTTCACCTGAATTTTCATGCTAGCAGTTGGAGATTTAATGACAAATTTTTGGAACCACTAGCTGTTTTTTCTCCTTTTTATTGAATTTATTGGGTTGATACTGGTTAACAAAATTACACAGTCTATGAGTGCACAGTTTTACAACACATCAGCTATACGCTGGGTTATAGCTTTTTCAAAAATTATTGTACTCGCTGATTGCTGAGAGACAATGCAGAAAAGCTAATCTGTTCAAACAAGTCTCTTGTTTTGAGAGGCATTTTGGTTTGGGCGGAGCGGGGCTGTGATGCAAAAAATACTTTGAAATTGTCCAACATTAGAATGGCAAATTGATAACAGTTTGTAATCCTCCAAATAGTCAAGATCTGAAAATTGTTATCTTGGTGAAATTACATTCTGAGCAATATGCTTTAAAACTTCAAAATAGTTCACCTAAGACTGAAAACAGAATGTTTGCCTTTGTTGGTTTTAAGACTACTTTTGAGCAGCTGTTGGTTATTGTAAAATTCTGTAAATACGTCAAGAAACAGCTGATCAGTTTTATGACTGTGATATTATCAAATCTAGGTCTCTTGCTATTTCAGTAGAAGTAAATAGCATATTGTTTTAATTTTTAAAAAATGAAAAGAGAGACTTTTATTTCTGGAAGCAGCATTTTCTCTTTCTTTGATCAACATTGGCAGCTGTTCATTTTCTGCTCTACTGAACTTATATGAAGGCAGTTACATTCCATGTGATGAGTGGTAGGTGATCTTTGGCTATCCCCATCTTAGGAAATTTTTGTCCCATCAGGACAAGAAAATCTTCACTGTCTCTATGGACTCCTGATAATATTTATGGAATTTGTTGTTTCTTGGCAAATGCCAAAAAAAGGTCTATCTTTTAATGAACTGTGATCAAAATGTGGTGAAGAAATTGTTAACCTTTTCTATCTTAAGAAGATCAATGTCTCCAGCCATTGGTTTTGTTCTTATTACAAATGCTATTTCACCAGTGGTGCAAAAGCACTGTAAAGTAAAATAATACAGCTGCATCAGAAACCAGTCAATGACTTAACATTCACCTGCTTGGTTTCTGAACAGGAGGTCTTTTCTTGCCTACACAAGGAACTTTAGTTTTTAATTACATTCATCAATTAGACACTTCATAGTAAACCATTTGGTTTGTAAGAAAAATCAGGATCAGGATATTAACACTGGGATAATAACATTGAAAACCCTTTCTTCCTCTTGCAATTGTGCTAGACATTACCCTGTTTCAGGATAATTTAATTTCTTCTGGTGTTTTATGAAGTAAATGTATGTAAGAAAATGCATTGTCTGTGAATGTCAGCAAATGGTGATGAATGGCTTAACTAGGAAATGTGTTACACTTAAATGGATTAAAGCTGAAGAATATTTAGCTGTGCATTTTGTACTATAATCACAACCTGCTGAGCTCTGTAGAATGATGCATAGAAATGTAGAAAGACAAATGCACCAGTGGTATAGATGTTATTTCAGTTTTCAGAAGAGATGATAAGGTATAGTGAAAAACAAATAGGTTCTTGTGATCCATTCCTTCCTCCCTTTTATTTTGACTTTTTTCCCCAACCCATACTTCTTGTGAATATTCCTGAAGTTTCTTTCTCCATATTCATGCATGTATTTGAACATTACAGTAACGTGGGGATGGAGCGGAAGAAGGCATTGGTATTCTCTTTTTTAAAATTTTATTTTAATTGCTGTTCTTGTACAGTTTTCTGTCTTTTACTCCCATCCCAGCCCACCACCCCAGCCCTCCTCACCTCCCTCCCACTTCCACCCCCCTCTAGTTTTTTTCCTGTGTCCTTTATACTTGTTCCTGTAAACCCTTTCCCTTTTACCCCGAAATTCCCTCCTCTCTCCCCTCTCCTCACTGTCAGCCTGTTCTATATTTCAGTGTCTTTGGTTATATTTTGCTTGTTGGCATTGGTATTCTTATAAATGGAAAAAAATAGAAGTCGAGATCAATGATTGCCCTAAGCCATTCAACCATTAAATGGCAAAACCTAAGCTGACACCCAGGCACTCTGGAACTCAGCCCTTTGCCATTCCTCAGGCACTATATTAGCTGCCACCCTGTTTATTTTACAAGGAACTTTAGAAAGAAATAAGTCCTTGGAGTAACTGCCCAGACAGACAGAGATCCTTTTATTTGATGTTCCCAAGGTGTATCTACACCCGATTTAATTACATTATATGATTTTTATTTTAACTTTAAAGATAACATCTAATAGCTTTTTCTGATTCCAAAGTGATATGCATTTATTGTAAGAATTTGATAGAATACAAATAAACACAAAGAAAAAAATTAAAACCACTCATAATCTTACTACCCATAAAGAGATAAATGGTAAAATGTATTGACATATATAATTTCACATATATTTATTTGCATACATAGAATTTAAAAATTTTTTCTCTAACAAATAGAAATACATTATACTATGTTGTAAAATAATTTTTCAGTCAACCTTGAAAACTTGTAACATTTATATTAGTTTCATATAGTTCCAGTATATGAATATACCATACTTACTTAATATGTCTCCTATCTATAGAGAAAGGGGTTTCAGTTCTTAATCATACAGAAAAAAAGATTACTGACATCTTTTTAAGTAAGATATTCTACATATGCATTATATTTTTCATTAAGATAAATTCCAGGAGGAAAAATAGAATCCAAGGAACTATCAAATCCTAACGTTTCAGACATGTGCTTTTTATTGTTCTACTAAACAATTATATCAATTTACACGATATCAGGTTGTACTTTTAAAGGTGTATGAGAATAACACTTTAAATGTCAATATGCATAAATTTGTCAACATTTTAATTAAAATGCTAAAAGCCCTTCCTTCCTTGCTTCTTTGCTTCCTTTCTTCCTTCCTTCCCTTCCTCCATTTCTCCCTCCTTCTTACCCTCCTGCCTTCCTGCTTTACTAGTTTATAGGTAGTAGACTGTGTAATTTGGGGTGAGGGAGCTGTATATGACTATGTGAGGGCTGCAAACAAAGCAGTAGAGGAGTGAAATCCCAAACAGTTGCTTGTTGGACATTGTCCACACCACTGTAGAGATGTGAAAATGCTGGAGGCATTTTCCTTGAACACTTTATTTACTACCAAAGAATGTCATGGGGTATATGAAAAGGATTACATTTTCAATTGGATAGTATTTGGTATCTTGTTCCCATAATAAACCTCTGTCTTAGTCATTGAATTTTGGGGGGAAAGTCTGAAATGTCACCATCTTTTTGACTGCACATTTTAGTGTGCACTAACTATTAATGCATAAGAGTTAGAATTATTTTGGCTGTTTATGTCAGAAACACAATCTGAACCATTCAGTCAGTGAGGGAGATTTATTGGCTTCCAAAATGGGAGGAAGACTTGAATAACAAAGCTGAGAGAAGAATGTAAAGGTCCAGCCCTAGGGATTCAGGCTCTCTCAGCCTGAATCTCAGGTTTTCAGCTTCATTCCATCACATTGCAGACTGCCTATTTTCCTGTGGTGGGATCATTACCACCTTCTGGAATATTTACCTGAGTATTTTTTTTAATATCTAAAGTCCAAATATCCTTGTGTGAATATGGGGATAGATATTTGGCTGTAGATTAAAAAAGATAGGTGGACTAATCACCCCTCACCAATCAAATATGTTTAATGAGGGACAGTGCTGTGATTGGCCCAATTTGGGCCAGTTTTTGGACCTGTGAACTCTGGCCAGGGAGGCAGAGTCACACAAATATGTGGTTGTCCCTAAGAGTTCTATGTATATGAAGTATGGGAGATACATGTGTGTGTCCCAGAGAAATGAGGGATAGTTTTAGTATTCCAGGAAGATAGAGGTAGTGATGAGTAGAAATAAACAAATAAAAATAGGTCTATAACACATTTGCCTTAATGATTGTCCTTTATTCTATAATACCTGCTATCTCTCTGCACATAAGGAATTGGAAAGATGTACAAAAGGACATATAAATCCATGTAGGTGTATTTAGCAGTAATCTATTTTTGCTTCTTCAGGAAAATATTGAAACTAGCAGAATATGGAATTATCATAGGAAACAGCTTTGCATAAACCAATACTCTTTATTTAATATAAAAATAAATAGAATTAAATATCTGGGAGGTAGAAATTTGAGCAGGTTTTAGTTGTATCCTTCACTACTTCTGGTGATGTCTAAATGTAGACAACACACCAAGAATATGGGTTATTTTTCCCACAGTGTAGGCTGTGTTTGTCTTTAGAAAGCTCAGTGTCCATTGCAAATATTGTTTAAACCTCCTTCATATGAATTAATTAATATGGCTTATGCTTAAAGACTTCTCATCAGAACCCACCCATTGCTATGCTTGTCTCTTTGATGAATGAAGTGCTAAAGGTGATTAGCTCTAGGTCAGCTCACTGAATTGTAGTTTGAGCAAAGCTCAGATCTTCTCAAAGTGATTAAGCAGATTTCTTTAAAGGTTATTGAATCTACTTAGAAAATTATCAGTGTTCTCCAGGAGTAGTAAAGGAATTTATCAGCAGAAGAAAACAAATATTAAAAACCATAAAAGGCACAAGCTTCAGTCCCAATGGATGGTTTGAGTTGAAAATGCTCCTTTAATTTGGCATCAGTTTTTCTACTGATAAGCATATGGCAATGTGAAGGTGAAAAGTTGAATGTGTGACTGATAGAATGAGAGTTCTTGCAAATGATATGAAAAAAAGACTGGGCTCAGGGTCCTAAGTCTTATCTCAAGACAAGACTACTTAATTTTTAAGTGGACTAATCACCACAGATATATACACAGAATCCAATCAACATTCAACGTTTTTTAATGTTTGCTATGTGCTTTTCACTGAACTAAAAGCTGTATATATAAAGATAAAAAAAAAAAAAAAAGACATGCCCAAGTAGCTTATAGTTTTGTGGACAAGTTAGCTGGGTAAGGAGAAAGTTAACATGCAATATAGTATGAATTATTAAGTAGATATAAAAAATGTGCTGTGAGAACCCAAGAGTAGTAGAATAAATCCCACTGAGGTTGTCAGGTATGGCTTTGCTCATGTGGTCACATTGAAACTGAATCATGAATATCAGGAAAAAATTAAATGTAAGGAAGAGAGGGCCATATAAAAGATGTACCATATGCAAGAGTGGATTCATTGAATGGTTCTCTATTTAAAACTATTCAGGAAACAGAATTACAGGATGAACAGAAAAATAAATGTATAGGCCAGTGCTATCCAATAGAACTTTCTGCAAGTTTAATTAGTTTAAATACTTAAATAATACCTGGGGCTAGTGGCTACCATATTGGCCAGAGAATATGTGGACAAAGTATGCAGGCTTAATAAGTATGTGAGATAGGGAAGAACATACAAACCATAGTAAGAAGTCTGTGATTGAATAATGATTCATGATTCATTGATTTGGATGGCAGCTCTGACCCCAGCATGGAGAAGATGGACAGCAGAGGAGAAACAGTGACAAGGAAATGAATTAGGATCAGGAGTTGAAAGTTAAGATGGGTTTGACAAGGGCTTTGGCTGTGAGTCTGAAAGAGGACTGGGACACATTCCTTAAAGATAATCAGTAAGGTTAAGTTACCAGTATCTGTGAAAGATGAAGAGATTTGGCTGTAGAGAACTCTGTGTCCTTAACTTGAAAAATTGAATGGATGCCAGTAATTAATAAAAAAAGAAAGAAAATAGGAAAAGTAGCTTCTGTGGGGGGAAAAAGTAAATTTGATGTTTAAATATTTAAAGTGCCAGACAGCGATTAAGACGCTTAGAGTTTGAGAAATTTTAGAAAAAAGTTGAAAATTTATAGAAGTTTGATCATTTGAAAATGTCTTTAGATCAAGACATATATACTATCTTAATGCTCTTTGTTACACTGGTTTCTCTATTTTCTTCCTGATTAAGCTATGATTCCATACCCAAGGAAACTTTAGTAAATGAATATGTTTATGGATAGATTAAGGAGTTGAGGAAAGGCAAGAGAAGTACAAGGACCACCCTAGCACTGCCAACTTTTTACTCAAAGTTTTAACAAAGTTAGAAAATTTGCCTATATTCTTAAATATTGTAGATAAGGGGCCATGGCCCCTTGTGTCTTTTGTTTTTCTGTGTATTCAAAAGTCCATTTTGATTTACCATCTATATAAATTATTCTCTGAGTTATTTCTCTGCAGTTCCTTGGTGATAAGTGTTTAACAAAATGCCCACCCTCTATGGCTCAACCATTCCCTAAATTCTTTATTCTTTTCACAAGCAGGTGGCTCCAGTGGAGGTAAAATTTGTTCCATAGAGTGAGTGATTCCTAATCTTGTTCATGACATCAATTTCTCTAGCAATCACTTTTTAATTAAATTCATTGGGATGACATTGGATGATAAGATTATGTAGGTTTCGGCCTGGCCAGGTAGCTCATTTAGTTAGAGTGTCAACCCAAATGCCTAGGTTGCAGGTTTGATCCCCAATCAAGGGCACATACAAGAATCAACCAATGATGCCCTGGCTGGTAAGGCTCAGTGGATTGAGTGCCAACCTGTGAGCTAAAGGGTTGCCGATTGATTCCCAATCAGAGCCCATACCTGGGTTGTGGACCAGGTCCCCAGTAGGGGGTGCTCAAGAGGCAACCACACAATGATGTTTCTCTCCTTCTCCTTCTCTCTCCTTTGCCCTGTCTCTATAAAAATAAATAAATAAAATCTTTAAAATAAAAAAAGAATCAGTGAATGCATAAATAAGTGAAACAACAAATTGATATTTTTTTCTCTTGCCTCCTCTCTCTTTATTTCCCTCCCTCCCTTTCTCCCCTACTCCTTCTCTCTCAGAAATAAGTAAAATTTTAAAAAAGAATATATAGGTTTCAAGTATAAATTTCTGTGATACATGCCTGTATATTGCATTGTGTGTCCACCACTCAAAGTCAAATCATCAGCCCTGGAAAGTATGATTAGTGCCATTTGTGACAACATGGATGAATTGTGATAATACCCTGCTAAGTGAAATAGGTCAGACAGAAAAAGTTAAGAACCATATGATTTCACTCATATGTGGGATGGAAAACTGAAAGCGATAAGTGAACAGATAAGAAAAACAAACAAAACCTCACAGACACAACAATATGGTGGTTACCAGAGGGAAGTGGGCAGGGAGGTGACAAAGGGTAAAGGGGGTCAAGTATATGATGATGGAATTTGAGCAGTTACCTTTAAAAGTTATGTTTGGCAAACAACAAATGGCCTCTTCTGTAGCAATGACTTTCCTCTTTTCTGTTCTGCTATTTCAGGCTCACCATTCAAAGACCTCTATTCCACTACTTAAAGTTGTGCTCTCGGAAAAAAATATATTCTTAACAGAACTTGGAAAATACACTTTTAACCCAGAGATGACCAAACACACTGCATATATAATCTTCCCATGCCACATCCATATCAAGAGATAGGTAGATGTTGTTGGTATGCACGCCCTCTGGGTCAGTGCTCTCTGTAGACCTAGGAATGATCACATTGTTCAGGATTTGGACGAATCCTCAGACAATTACAGGTCAGGCATTAAAAGGGCAGATATGTACTCATTTAAAATGATAACACTTTGCTTCTGAGAATCTGATTTAGCTTTGTATTTTTTTATACTTTGACAGTGTGAACATTAGCATCAGGGACAGTTTCTGAGTGCAATTCTAAATCAGCCAAAGAGAAAGAGAGGAATATGTCAATGCTTGGCATCTGTCCAGAAAGCCAATTGGCCCTCTGGATAGACAGGTGCATAGCTAGTACTGGACATGTGTGCAGGAAGGGAAAAACAGCTCAACTCAGCTAAATAGTGATGAGAATGATGGTGAGAGAAATTTATGTATTGGAGAAGTGGGACTTTGTTTTTCCTTCATGTATTTCTGTAATAGTACTAATAGGAGCTAACATTTATTGAGCAATGCAGCAAGATCTCTGCTCGAATATAAAAGTACTTACAATTAAGTCAACTCCATTAGCCTTGGCTTTATTAATGAAGAAACTGACACACACACACACAGGTTAAGTAACTTATCAGGTCACATAGTCAATAAATGGCGAAGTTGTTTGCCCCTGGAGCACACACTGTTATTACCCTAACAGACTCTGCAAGTGTCTGGGATCTAACTTTTTTTTTTTTTTTTAAGTATTGGTTTAGTACTCACAGGTATCAGATTCTCATCTGGGCTACTTTTGCTCTTTAAACATGCATCTGCTTCTGTAAATACATTACTAAAATGAATATGAGAATGGAGACATCTGAAAGTCAGTAAGCACCATTCTTCCACATCATGACTGGAGAGCCTGTAGAACTCTACACGGTTGGAAATAGTCTTACCTCCAAATGTCTCATGTCAACCCAGGGTCCATTTCACATCATTTGTAAGCTAGGGTTTCTTTCAGAAGATGAGCAGCACCTGTGCGTGCGTCTGTCCAACAGGCTTCATCCACAAAGCCCGAAACCTCTCAGTGCTTTGAAAAACTCCATGAAATCTCCAGTTAAAACAATTTTGCTTTTGTGTGCATGTGTGGATAAATTTTTTAATTAAAAAAAATAACAGCAGCTTTTTATTTGCTTTATCTAAAAGAAGAAATTGTATAGTTAAATGTGTTTTTCATTGTAGAAACTTGTTTTAACTATAGTAAAACCAAGAGTAACTGAATGGATTTTTCCTAATGTGGTAAATGGGTTAGAGAATGAATGAAGTCATTGGGAAGTTTTTGAGAGTAAGAATAGCAAATATATTGGATGGATTCTGAATTCTGTATGACTAGGATGGTATCGATAATGTAAGTTTAACTTTCTGCTGTAGGTAACATCATATGGCAACCAAGTTATTGAGCAGTACTAATGTTACTAAACAGTTGAAAGAATCACCTCTTCTCTCGATAGAACATCTCCTGTTCAATTGCCCATTAGCTGTCTTTTGCATTAGGGATGCAAGTATGCACAAGTAGACCCTACATACAGAATGCACTGAAATCTTTTCTTTTCAGTCACAGTTATCTGGATTTTTAGTTACATAAAATTTTTAAGAAAACTTATCTGGGCTCTCATACCTCACTGGCTCTGTACCTGGTAGAAGTGTGGCTAGAGGCGGTCAACTATTTATAAAAGAATTCGATTAATCCATTTGTATTCAATGTTCAGTCCTTCTTTTATTTGGTCAGTAAACATTTTTTTTTTATTTTATTTATTTATTTTTAGAGGGGAAGGGGAGGAAGAAAGAGAGGGAGAGAAACATCAATGTGTGGTTGCCTCTTGCGCGCCCCTACTGGGGACCTAGCCTGCAACCCAGGGATATATCTTGCTGGGAATCAAACCAGTGACCCTTTGGTTAGCAGGCTGACACTCAATCCACTGGGCCACACCAGCCGGGGCATGTTCAGTAAACATTTATTTGTAATATTATTTTAAAAGCTACATGAGTATGGAGGATACAGTTAAAAATGAGGCCTGTGCTGTGTCCTCTAGGTGTTTACAATCACCTTTTCCTGGTAATCTTCTGAGACACTTACTTAAAAGAATGCATTAACACTCCAGTTTCCCCTGGCTGTATGCAATTATTACAATCTTCATAGACATTTGGATAAATACAATGCTTGCTGAGACTATGACCTACTGAAAATATCAGATGTTGAGAGGGGTATTCTATCACTTATCTGAAATATCTGCTAAGTACTAGATAGAGTACCCACTAAACAGAGAGAATCTGTATTGAATGTCATGGGTGAGACAAAATGAGATAGAACTAGGAAAAAAATTCCTAGGCTATTCTTTATATAGGAATTAAACACATTTAAAAGTTTACCATAAAACATAGTATAAATGAAAATGAGTGGCAGAGAGTATAAATGCTAAATACATTCAAAAGAAGAACAAATTTAAAGGTCAGGCAAAGGCTGCCCAGAAGACTGACTTGAAGTATGGGGATACAAGGACAGGAATTTCAGTTGGGGTAAGGTTTTGGAACATGCATCAGCAAAGGAGGGTGATTAAAAAAGAACTTGATTTGTGTGTATTGGCTTTTAGCCTAGTATAAAAGCATTGTTTATTCAGGGATGTCCAACCTACAGCCTGCAGGCCACATGAGGCTCAGGATGGCTATTAATGCAGCCTAACACAAAATCATAAATTTACTTAAAACATTATGAGATTTTTTTTGTTTGTTTTGTTATTACATGTTGCAATGTAGTTAATGTGTGGCCCAAGACAACTCTTCTTCCAGTGTCTCCCAGAGATGCCAGAAGGTTGGACACTGCTGAGAATTGTTTTAAACCTAAATATAAAGGCAATAGAAGTAAAAATCAAAATATCAGCTACTTTTGCTTAATATTCTGTTGCTGTTTGGATTTAGGCTCATACAAATAGTAAAATTAGATTTGTTTCTCACCTCTTGTCATTCACTGATGTATTATTCATTCAGCACTTAATTGTGTCTATTCCTGTGCTGTGTGCTTGACATTAAGAATAGCCCTGAAGAGTAAAATTACTCAGCAAAAGAAAACATTATAGGTGTCAGTTGGAATTTGTCTGTAGAGCGATGGGAAGTCCACATGATTCTGCTGGGGGATTTATGGACAGATGGTACAAATGTAACTTCGGCTCTTGGAGCTACAGCCCCCTCCACCCCAGGCATTCAAATCAACTTAAAGTTTTTGTGAACCTTTCTGCAATGGTGACAAGCTGAGTGTAGCTCATATGTTTTTTTCAGTATCTTCTAGTTTGTACTCTCATACACTTTTTCTAAAAGATAGTGGAAGTAATTTTGCCCTTTATCATTAATTTGTTTAAATTAAAGATATATCACTCTACTAAATATCCCTAGGTAGGATCACGTGAAATTACTTTGTCTAACTCAGATATGCTAAGTAATTCTAAAGTATAACTTCAGAGGGATACCATGCTAGGCTTAAGGTTAAAATGTTCGGACATCTTGAAAAGTGAGAGAAAATAAAATTGTATTTTTGGAGATGGTGACATTTTTGAAGAAATATTCTCATGATAAAGTATTGGCAGAAAAATGAGACTCATGGTATATTGGAGGAGATCTCAGCGTAGAAAAAGAAAGTCAAGGAGAGGAAGCATGAGGAGTATAAGGGAAAGCAGAGTCTGTCATAAGGGAGTCACAGTGCAAAGAAATGGAATGAAACAAAGCACCTATGAGAAAAGGAATTACTGATGAAAAAGATGCAGAGTACAGAGTGAGGAATCAGAAAGCTTTATTTTAATACCAATCAACAAAGGAATAATGCCTCTCTTCCACAGGTAGGCATTGGTCTGCTCCATATTTTAAGTTTTAATCAAGAGTCTTATGTTCATTAACCAGATCTCTTTTCATTTATTTTCACAGCAATCTTGGGTGGCAGAAAAATTATCACTTAGAAAAACTATAATGGAATGGTTACTTAGTCTCTTAAAACATTTAGTGTACTGCATATAATTCAACAAATGCAATCCCTCACAATTATTTTTCATTTTACAAGAAAATGCTCCGTGTTAACTTAATTGTATAAACAGCTTTTTAAAATATGTATTTCTGCACATCAGTGTTCTCTATGACACAGTTTTTTTTTTTTTAAATGTGACATCAGGACATATGCTGTTATAGAATTTAAAAGCTGAATGTCTAACAAATTGAAAGGACCTCCAGTTTAAATCAGATTTCTGACTTGTAACATTAAATTAAAAGCTGTCAGAAAGGAAGCTATTACTAAAAGAGTATTGTACTTTTAATGGGATCAGAGTCAACCCTGTATTTCAAAGTTCCTTTAGTAAACAGTGGGACATTTCTTTCTCTTTGATTTTATTTCCTAAATCTAATTTTTTCCAGTGACCAAAAAGCCTTTTCTACTTTTATTCTTCAGGCACATGGAATCTACATCTTCTAATGGAAACTGCTGTAACTCATACCTGGACAGTTCTTTCTTTTGTTACTGGAAGCTTATTAAGAGTTATTAAAATTCAAGTTTTCCTTTATTCCCCCAAGTGTTTGCTAGGCCAGATTTCATTCATCATGCCAATGGAAAAATTCAAGAAAGGCATCAGGCTCTCATCAAAATAATGTAATCGAAAAGCCTGTTATGATAATCTACAGTTCCCTTCTTTGTGGGTGAATAAGACCTGATTCACCACCACCCCCTTTTAACTCTAATGTGAGTTTAAGATATTGTTCTTCTTTCCTTTTAGTATTTACATTTTATGACTCATCTCAAAAGGTGAAATAAAATATTAAGTTTTGGAAGAGTGTGGGAAACATTTTGCAGTGCATGAGGACTTACCAAAAGATAGGCAGCTGATATCACAGGCTGACTCTGTTGGTAGAAGCTGTCACACTCAAAGTATATTATCATAAAATAATATGCAGCCGCAATTGTATAACACTGGCACCATTATTTATATCATCAGCATATTGTGTATGTATATATATTAGATATATAATTAATAATAATAGCTGCACATGCATAGCTGATGAGTTATCCATAGTAAGAGCCTTATTCCATTAATTAAGCCCTATATGTTTTGTATGCTTGAATTTCTAACATGAATTTTAACTGGAAATTGAGTAAGGCAATTTTTAAAAAAAATTTAGTCATCCCTTTTAGTCTTTGATGTAAGTTAAATGAGGTTTAAGCCCTGGCTGGGTGACTCAGTTCGTTGGAGTTTTGTCTCATACATCAAAAGTTTATGGGTTCAACCCTTGTTCAGGACACGTAACTATGTTGCAGGTTCATTCCTAGTTAGGCCACTTATAGGAGGCAACTGATCAATAATTTCTCATATTGATGTCTCTCTCTCTCTCTCCCTCCCTCTCCTTGTCTCCCCCTCTCCACCCCACGCCCCTTCTTTCCCTCCTTCCCTTCCTCTCTCTCTAAAGATCAATAAGACATATCCTTGGGTGAGGATTTAAAAAAAAATTCAAAAGTTAAAATAATGTGGGTGAATGCTAACATGAATTTTACAAATTCAGTGAATATAATCTTAGTGCATATCCTTTCTAGCATCTCCTTGGGGCACCTCCTTTGTACTTCCTACTAAAATTCTGTTAATGACATCCAGTAATGGCATTAATAAGTATTGGGCTCCAGGTGTTATTACAATAATATGTATAATGATTTGGGGAACAGGGGGAATAACCCATCTTTGTGTTAGATCCGCTTTCTCAGTCATTCAGAAAATACTAGATTGAATAAATGTAATCTACTTTCCAAGAACAAATGTTCTATGATCAAATGAGCTCTGGGAAACTAAATCCCACTTGAAGGGTATAATGTACTCGGCCATACAGAATTCCAGGAAATATCATTAAAAACCATATTGGCTAAACTTGTATTAGCAGATACACTCTCTAATTTACTTACCTGGGGAACTTCCCCATTCTCCCTCTGTTAACATGACCTAGACCATGTTTTCCTGTTGTAACAATCTAGGATCTATTCCACCTCAAGGGCATACTCCATATGCTACTATTTTCCACTAAGAAATCTCATCCAAGCATTTGTGGTACAGTGGAATCTGGTGTAGCTTTGGAAAGATGCTATTTTACTTAATTTAGGGTTAGGATGAGTCACAAATATTTGCATTTTTGGAAATTATTATATATAATTACATCTTTCTATTTTGTATTTATTATCCTACCAAACATTTTGACATTTTTTTTGAAGATTTAATATACTAGGGCTCTAGAATTGCATTCTTTCACTGATAATGTATAGATATTAAGTTGTAGACAGAATGCATACTTAACATGCAAATATGTTTAGTGTATATTTCTCCTGAACTTTATATTCTTTTAATTTAATAAAAGTAGTAGTTAGGGAAAAGTCAGTTAATGGAAGTTTTTCTTTTTAGTTGTCTCCTGGCCAGTTGAAGTTTTCTTTATTGTCCTTGCTCAGGGCTCCTATTGATCCTATGGCACCTGTTGAATCTATTCAGGAACCATTGAAAATCCTGTCTTTGCAATGGATTCCCCAAACATTGGAAAAGTGCAGGGAAAAAACTGATTGAAAATTTCTTACCTTAAAAAATTGCCATAATATAGAGATGTACTTCACAGTATGAGACTTAATATGTCTGAAATATTATCTCAAATTGTTTTACAGTAATATTTTTTTCTAAGTTGTTTTAGGAATTCAGTATATTTACTTGGAAATGAAGTTACTGTGGTGGTTAAAACTTTTTCAATGAATTATGGTCATCACAGTTGCCAGTTAATCTTCTTTCCACTTTTCTCTTATACATACATATAGAGATAGCTTTTTAGTATTAAATGTTTATTGACATCAATTTCACCAATTGTTTTTCTGACACGATTTTATCATTCCTCCAACTTACCAGAAAGTGTTTACTGAGTCTGAGAAAATGATACGTTAGTCCCATCAGGTCACTTTGGAGTCCCTAGACTATTGACAGAATTTCATTTTAAGCGTATAAAGTAAGACCTCACCTATCCATAGCACCATAAGAAACTTACCAGGATGTAAACAGAAATTCCTCTGAGCTCTTAAATACTTATCAAAAACAACATCTGCCTTCTTTTTTAAAAAATATATATTTTATTGTCATTCAAGTACAGTTGTCTGCATTTACCCGCCCCCCACCACTGCCCTCCCCCCGCCATCTCCATCTCCCTCCCCTGCTTCCACCTCCCCCTTGGTTTTGTCCATGTGCCCTTTACAGTTGTTCCTGAAAACACTTCCCCCCTCCCCCTCATTGTCCCCTCCCACCTCCCCTCTGGTAACTGTCAGATTGTTCTTACTTTCAATGTGTCTGAACACCTGCCCTCTTGTCAGAGTAGAAAAGGTCGTCTTCAATCCCTCATATATTGGATATTTAATCTTAGCTCATTCATTGCACCATAATATTTTGTTATGCTGTTTCCGAGCTCAATATACAGGGTCTGGCACAAATAATGCCCATTTTTTATTATGAAAGTTTTTTCCTAAAATCATTTTATTACAAAATCATAAGCATGTAATTCTGTAACATAACAGTATCATACTCAAGCATACCATGTGACATTTTAGGTGAAATGTTCAAATTAAAACTATAAATTATTATACCCATTATCACCCTTCTTACCACACTCAAGGATTGCTTCTGCCAGACCCTGTATATTAGAGGAAGCAGCAAACAAGAGGCGGGTGGGAGCACCAATGCCCGGCCTTCTGGCTGCAACAGTAAGTCACAGCCGAGAGTCTGAGAAGCTAAAGAGGAAAGAAACCCTTATCTCCCTCCCCCAGAAAGCAGCTTCAAGAACTTGAAAAAAGGATAGCTCTGCTAGACTGGATCTTATCCTGGAGTGGGAAAATGGTGTGAAAGATATGCCTAGATTAATTGACAAAATGGGGATATGGATGGTAGGTTAGTTTTGATAAATCTACGATTATCTAAAAGAATATCTTTATTAGGAAATATGTTCACTTACTTTTGGTTCAGCAATGCCATTGAAAATATCCTGTAACACAATATACAATGCGATGGGATATATGACTCGTACAAGTCTAACATTTTTAAAAATTATTTTTCCAGTTACAGCGATCAATGTTATAATCTAATGTTAATCCCTCTATGTCTTTTTATTTTCTTTTTGACAACTCTATTTTACTGGCCCAATGTAATGAGTAATTTACCTATTTATATCTCTATATCTCTATATCTATGTATATGTGTGTTTACACATACATGCAAATATGCATGTATATACTTATGTGGGGGGTATCCTGGCCTAGTTTAATGAGTAATTTACCTATTTATATGCATGCGTTTACACATCTGTGCAAATATGCATGTGTATACATACATATTTGCACATATATGTAAACATATAAGCATGCACATTTGCATATATGTGTAAATGCGCATGCATACATATATAATAATTCTGTACTCTAAATCAAAGTTGTGAATTCATGGAATTGTCTTCTTCCTTAGTCATGTAATTCAAATAAATGTAGTTTCTTCCTCATCCTGATAAATGAGATTCCCCTTTCAGGAGACTGAAGTGGGTGTTCTTAAACACAGTGCTCATATAATCCCTGTAGGTGGCAGTATCTGCCAGATCTTTCCTGTGGCATTACTTTTTCCCCTAGCTTTCTGGTTTCTCTGTCGGACTGCTGTCTTGGGCAGTCAGTATAATTCACAGGGGCCATGAATATTTACATGTATGAAATAAAGGAGTAAAAATACAGCCAGAGCAAAGAGGGGTGAGGCTCAGGTAGGGCTTGAAGCTAAAGGGAAAAGAACCAACAAATGCGAAGGAAGCTTACTGGTTGATTGAGTGTGTCCTCCTTGGTACTGTCTAAATTAAAAAGAGCAGAAACTGAGGAGTGTTTTACAGATTCCAAACTTGTTTCCCAGGCAGAGCCTCCTCAGCAGCCTCCAAAATCCATGTGGCTATAATTTAAAAGATAAATAAATGTGCTATAATTGCACCGAAATGGGAATGATAGGGAATATTTCTCACTGAAGAACCAATATTGCATCAGTAATATTTGGAGGCCAATATTTTGCATTGGAAATCTATTCTAGGGATGAAAATAGAAGAGGAGAAAGAAATGTAGCCATAGTTTTGGAGAAAGTTAAAATATTTTTTATAGAATTTTAATAGAGTCTTGTTAAAATTCTCTTGGGGTCTTGTTAACTACAGAGCTTCGAAATGATTTTGAAGGTTAATCACTGAATTATTTAAAAAAATAAAAAACATTAAGCATTGACTCTGGGCAAAATACTAATACCCTAAAGTGTAAAAAGCATTGAAGGTCATCAAAAAAGACAAGATAGCCTAGATAAGAAGCCCAGACATGGTCACTTAGTCATTATGCTATAATAAAATAGAACAATGCAAGAGAGGTCACACGATGATTATGATGTGAAGGAGGTGGACAGCAATTACTATTCAACTCCTGAGATGAACACTTTACTAATTTGGGATTCAGGGTTCCCGGAAGAATTTGGCCTTGAGGGTGACCAGAATTGAGACTGGTGAAGAGATGCATTTAAGGCTTTTGAAATTTGGGTAAACAAAGGGTTGGAGCCTGGCAATAGTCCTGCAAGCCTCAGAAAACAGGAAGTAGGTCAGTCTAATGAGTGTGGAAGGCCTGTGTCTAGGAGGGCTGGGAAAATGGTTGAAACAGTTGCGTAGCACCAGACTGTGGATGTTGAATACCTGACTTACATGCAATCTGAGATGGATCCTGTAGAGTTATTTAACGTTAGCTTTGTGATATGATGAGTGGGAGATTTTTAAAGGAAGATTAATCTGCCTGTAGAGCATTTGAACATTTGCTGCTATCTCTGTCCTTAAATAATAAATGTATTTCTAAGAATAACATAGCCTCTCCCTTGTTGGGCATCTGGGTTGATTTTAATTATTCTTAAATCTACCCATAATAAGTTAGCATCTTCCAGCCAAGAATGTCTCTATACTACCTTGATAGGATGATCCATTGCTTGAGCATCGTTATAGAGCTATAAAACTTTTTCATATTATTCAATCTGAATTCCTCTCACTCTCTTTAAGCACATTACTTTCTGAACTATACCCACTAAAGAGATTAGTTGGTCAATGTTCCCTTCCACATGCCCTTTTATATATTTATAGATAGTTCTCCTACTTCTTCCTGTGGTGTGGATTATTTCCTTCCTTCCTTCTTTCCTTCTTTCCTTCCTTCCATCCATCCTTCCTTTCCTCCTTTCCTCCCTTCCTTTCTTCCTTCCTAGAATTGGATAGTATTAAATGTTACTAGGCTTATGAAGAAGAGAACAAAATACAGTTATCATATTTTTTTCTCTTATTAATACTTCCCCCTCCCTCCCTCCCTTCCCTCTCCTATGCTCATATTTCTTGGTTTAGTCCTCAACTTAGCATTGGATAGTATTAAATGTCAGGCTTATGAAGAAGAGAACAAAATACACTCATCATGTTGTTTTCTCAAACTTTTTTTCTATGGAGTTCTGTTACAAGGATGGGATGAGAGCTGAGAGCAGCAAACAATCTGGTCCACCTTTCCGGCCACCTGCTACTCTATGCTTTGTAGGCTCCATGCTTGGGATGCATTTTAAGTTTATTCTCACCTTCTTGATTTTATTCATTCTGTTAACCTGGCATCCCTTGAAGCCAAACCTTTTAAATCCAATTGATTCTGAATCTTTTATTTTATGTTTTCAATATTTCTAAAATTTTAAATGCTCATGTCACTAAAATTTAGATATTAACTGTCCCAATATTTTTTTTTTACCACAAAGGGGTTTTATAATCTTAATAAAGTTAGTTAAAATCATTTTTTAAAACTTACCTTTCATGTTCCAATTTCAGTACTTCCTTTTCTAGGAAGCCCTTGATAATCTCTCTGTCCATACCAGCCACTCTCTTCCCTGCAACTCTTTGTTGACTTAGTCCCTGTCACAGAGTGTAATTCTTGTTTAGACTGTACTTTACTTACAGATAGGTTATTACTGTATGTTTATCCATTTCAAAACATCTATACCTAGCACTGATAGTGTAGAGAGGGAACCGCTTTATTTGTGTTATATGTTTGTAAACCACACATGGAGGGGAAATTACATCTGTGGGCACAGAAGAATATTCTATGATATTTTTCAGATAGTTTTCCAAAATCAGATGTTGCAAATGGATCATCCTTGAGTTAGAACCTCTCCAGCATGATTTGCTTGCTTATATTGGGGCTGATTGAACATTTATAACATTTTAAATTGGTTGTCAATATTTAAGATCAGAATGCTCACATAAACATCAGAATCTCTGTTATGTAAACAAGAAAAGGAAAACATTCAAAATACCTGTCAAAGTTATCTACATTCTCATGGGAAATGAACCAAGTGGAAGTGAATAGCCACTACTGCCTTTAAACATGGAACATTCTTCTGTCTGTACTAGCCTTATTTCTCACCATTTCTGTTTAAAAATGCTGCCTGGCCTCTCTAGGCATTTGACTCCATGAATGTTGTCCTAAGTGCGTGGATAAATATGTAGTGCATTGGACCCTCTCAGAATGCCTTTACAATGTGTAAGAATATCTGCTGGCACTGAATTTGGTGTTGCAGTGGTTATCAGATTTTAGAGAGGAATGGCATGGTCAGCTTCTGAAAAATGATTCCATAATCATATGCTGAGGTTTCTGAATCAGCCAGTGTGAGGAATTTGCGGTTTTCAAAAACACCACAGGTGATGGTAATGCATATGTAACTTAGATCATATAAAGCAGGGGTGTCAAATTTATTTTCACTGGGGGCCACATCTGCTTCACAGTTGCCTTCAAAGGGCCGAATATAACTTTAGGACTGTATAAATATAACTACTCCTTACCTAGGGGCAAGGAACTCAGCGTTGCCACTGGGTAGAAATAAGGTGCTGGGCCGGATAAAAGAAAGTGGAGGGCCGGATCTGGCCCACGGGCCTTGTGTTTGCCACTTGTGATCTAAAGTGAAAATGCCTTATATTTGTTGATACCTGAAGTGAGATATACCTGTTCCTTCAGTGATAGAAATCATTTTAATTTCAGTAATAATTATTTTGAAGTACAAATTTCTTGGGGTGGGGTGAACAACCTCATGCCATATTTTTATCTATATCCTTATTATTAGACATTTACTTTGTGCCTGTTTTGCCGTGATAAATAATTCTGGTAACGAATATCCTCAAAATTCATTTTAAAAGAAAAAAAATTCTGCACATAAAATATTTCTGCTGTAACCAATTTTATTTGGGGCAATATATATTTATGTATGTTTATTTACCTGTATAAAAGTGTTTCAGCCTTATTTATTTTTAAAAGCTAATTTTTGCTGAACCTAAATATATCACATATGTTAACCCTTTCAGCTCCTGCTCCCACTTATCTATCATTAAAAAATTTTAAACTTGGAAAATAGTATACTTTTCCAAAATGACTCTTTTTCGTTGATTTGTAAAGGGTCTTACAAAAAGTTTCCTTAGTGCAGATGAAATAGTCTATATAACTGATCAAGGAAGGATGAAACTAAAAAATTTCCAGTTACATCTGCAATTCATTCCACAGCCATCGCCACTTGCTATTTGTGCCAACATAGATGTAACTGAGGTTTAAGGATATATACCAGGTCATTACTAGTAGTGTTCTGTTTTTTTTCTTTTAGAATACATGGTAATAGTGCAAGGCTACTAATTTATCTGTTTGGATGTTGAAAAGAAAAAACAAAATTGTGTAACTGCCTGTAATACCTTTGCCTTCTTTGTCTAGCAAAAAGTAACTGTTTAATCTGTCTACCTAATCTCCTTGTGGGAAACTAATGAATATTTTTCATTAACAAAATGATTGTCATTATCCTAGATGGAATAACATTAGTTCAGGTTCACATGATGGCCTGTGTTGTAACTTTATGTCTCTTCCTGTGACTTTGAGAATTTTATACAGTTACTAAATGGATCTTTTATCTTTACTTCTCAACTCTCATCTGATTTCTTTGCCCCACATTTCCTAGAACCCTCCCAATCGAGGAATCTGACTTTTATGGCTCACATTCTGTGTTATTAAACACATGTATCACTTTGGTCTTATGACAAACTAATGGGACCTTTGTTCCTCTTCTTCAGAAGGTTGTTCTTTGGGGACCTTTTGAGTGTGGAGAAGAATGGAACAAGAAAGTAAGATGGCTTCAAGTCTAATAAGAGAGGGCAGCGGGGCCCCAGCCTGTCCACTGTTAATGTGTCATAACTTTAGGAAACAGTCTGAGGAGTTGCCAAACTTACTTTAATTATGACCAACAATTAAATTCTATTCAAAGTTAAAATAAATTCAAAGTTAGAAAAACAAAAATAAGTAAAAGGTGTGAGACAGAGAATGAAACAAGGAGGTTTCACCTTCAGATAGCTAAGCGAGAGCAGTGAGAGGTGGTAATTAACATTCTAATTCTGCTGTCATAGATGTTCCTAAATTCTGTTTTGTTATCTCTTTGCACTAAGGAATTAGTATTATTGTGTTTCAAATTGCTTATTAGATTACTTTTCTTTTTGTGCCCTAACCACCAAAGGTCCCTTGAAAGAGATGAAGAATCTCCCTCTCATTTCAGCTTGCATTGTTTTCACTATTATTTTAAGTTATTGGAAACCAGAATGTTATGTTGTATCTCCACTCACCCCCCAGCTTGTCAAAGTTGAGCAATTTCTTAAATATGGTTCTATTCCCAAAGTCTATATTCTCATTAAATTATTTAAAAATTTTGACTAAATTCATTTTCAGAAAAATGATGAATGGGTTTTTTTTTTTTCCTGTAAGTTTTTAAGGCTGCCTCAGTATTTTTTGTGACAGCTTTTTTTGTTGAAAAAGATGATTTAGTCTGGTTTAGGATTATACAAGTCAAATCAAGTAATTCAAAGTAACATGGAAAAGTATGTCTCATTCTCACTCAGAGGACAAATTGGTTTGTTTTAGAAGAAAAAAACTATAAACAGAGAGGACAACAAAACAAAGCTTTTCTTTTTTTTTTTCTTTTAAAAAGTCACTTTTCATGAATTCTTTTATAACAGCCTCCTGTCTCTTCCACTCTCAATCAAAATCAAATCTACTTTTCTCTCCAGCTAATGAATTATGACTGGCAGGCAGGCTATTTTTTGACACAGGGAATAATTAAGAAGAGATGAATTGACTAATTGAGAGCTGTATTCTTAGTAGAGTACTAGTTAATAATGACTTGGAAGTTTTGTCCTGGCTCTAGATTTAGAAAGAAATTAAAGTTATTACATTTCTTCTTTTTAATTTTGATTGACATACTCAGTTGGGAAATCTCATCATAGTCAAGTAGAACAAGATTCTGACTAAATCAAAAAGGGATTGTTTTAAATGTCAATGCAAATCCACAACAGCCTAATGACTTGATTCATCTGTAAATTCTCTGGAGACTGGTCATCACACTGGCCTTAATCTCCAAATTGTAGTAGCTCAAGGTGGAGAACTAACATGTCCACAAATGCTCACTAATCAACCACCCAGATAATGTGCTTGGTGAGCACCATATAAGTCATTGGTTTGTAGCTTGTAGGTTTAATTAGGTTTGGTGAACATATTCTGGCTCAAGGGAAGAAGATTCAGTTGGTTTGTCCATTACCTTTCAAAGTTATTGAAGCAAAATCTGGAAGTGATAGTGTTGTAAGTATTTTCTATTGGGTTGTTTAGCACAAATTAGAAATGTCTTGGTATTTGCAGTTCTAATAAACAGAGTTAAGAGTGATTAATCATTTCTTTAGGTTTGAAAGCTTATTCTCTATCTTTCTTCGAAATGAAAGAGGGGTCTTTACCCATTCCTAAATGTGTGCAAACAGGTAGTTCTGTATTTATCCTGTTAAATTTCTTCTCTTACTAGCTGGGACCATAACAAATTAAAAAAATATTTTTTTTATTTACGCAATCTTCCAGACAATGTTTTGGACAATAATACCAGTTTGATATTCACTTTGCACATAGGATTTCATGGCTGTCATGCCTGATTAGGACAAAGCATTTTCTTCCCTTTGCCTTAAAGTTATAGCAAAAAAATGCTCTAAGCAACCTTAATGGGGACACGAAGGGTTCCTTTGCACCCTTTTTTAGGGAGCAGGATGGGCATTAAATATCTGTTAGAGTAGGATGCCTTATCAACCAGTGACTGTGTAATCAGGGTCTTTTGTGGTATTATGAGCTGTGATATTAGAGAAAAACAATATTAACAATATTAAATGAAGCAAAAACTTAGGATGTGTCTTAAGGGCCCATCATATTCTATCCTTTACCCAGGCCTCTTGGCAAAACAAAAGGAACTTTGAATTTAGACCATTTTTAGGATTTCTTGGATAACTACTTTGAATCAACTTATTCCTTGACTTGGGAACTTTACCTACCTTATTCTGAACAATTTATTCTTCTCAGGAAATTTTATTTTTTATTTCTATGCAAACCAGACTAACTAAACTTTATTTTTAGAAAAAAAATGTATCTTAATATAGCTGGTTAACTTCCATAATTAAATGAATGATTTTTTGAAGAGAGGACTTAATTAGGAGATGAACTTTCTAATTATTTCTTTTTTTGATTCCTCCTAACAGGGAGATAATGTGAGAGAAAATTGGTCAGTGTTCTAAAGAGAAGAGAATAAAGATCTATTGTGTTGAAGACTGGGCAAGTAGGAAAAGTAGGGCAATTCCCTGGGTTGCATTTGTGAGCCATTTTCTTCTCACTGATGTGTTCGACATCTGCACAGAACATAAGACAATGGAATTGGCCAAGATTAAATATAGGCTTTGCATTATCCATGTACGTCTCAATTTTCTTGCAAGAGTACCTTCTTTTTCCTCGGTAGAATTATTTGATTGCAAACCAATTAGTGAATCCATAAATATACTTCTCTCCTACATGAAAGTTTAAAGCACTACAGCCAAGATAATCATAGCCTTCACTTTGATCAGACATCAGTAGGCAGCTTGTTTATACTCTATAGTTCGTAAGAAAAAGATCAATACTTGTTTTTCTGCTACAGTGTTTGGACATGGGGTTCCCCCGACTTGTTTCTTCTTTCCTCATCCACCTTATTACTACTGCCTAAATTTCTTGTAATGACTTGTAGAAAGACGTTTCTTACCAGCTCTTTAGTTTTTATTTCATCACTTTGCCCAGCATCTAGTACAGTATCTCAGTAAATATTTATTCAGCAATGAATCAGTACATTTGCTGATTACCAAGCAATCAAAATAGTCTTAAATAATAGTAAGCTTGTTGCCTTGAAACTGCTAATGACAGCCTTGAGACTGCAAAAAAAAAAAAAAAAAAAAAAAAAAAGCTGTTTAAGAAAGGCCACGTTATATTTTGGTGGATAATACTTTTACTTTCTTGCCTGAAACGTTCCAATGGTTTAGCAGAAATTATTCAGGCTGGGAAAGGGAAAGAAGTAGTGGAGGGTGAAGTGTTATCTGCTCAGATTTTTAAGAGCAGATGAGACATCCATCACTTCCAGTATTTTTATATATCACCCATGTCATGTCAGGGATTTCTAATGCCATTAAAGTCCTCTCATCAATGATGATACCACAAAATGGGCAGCCCATTACTGAGCTTGTGGGTGTAAAAGGGGTAAAATAGGCTTCACTAAGTAATATTTGCAGCTAGAATTTAAGAGGCAAACATGTGTGATAGGAGAAGGAATATATAGAAAAAACAATGAAAGTTGGTATCAGCATATAACTTTATTTTTTATTGTTGTTCAAGTACAGTTGTCTCCATTTTCTCCCCACTGCTCTCCCCTGTCCCACCTACCCCCACCTCCTACCCCCAATCCTAGCCCCCTTGGGTTTGTCCATGGGTCCTTTACACATGTTCCTTTATGACCCTTCCCCTTCTTTCCCCCTATTATCCCCCTCTGCTCCGGTTACTGTCAGTTCTTTATTTCAATGTATCTGGTTATATTTTGCTTGTTTGTTTGTTTTGTTGATTAGGTGCCACTTATAGATGAGATCATATGGTATTTGTCTTTCACTGCCTGGCTTATTTCACTTAGCATAATGCTCTCCAGTTCCATCCATGCTGTCAGGAAGGGTAGAAACTCTTTCTTTCTGTACTGCTGTGTTGTATTCCATTGTGTAACTATACCATGGTTTTTGATCCACTTATTTACTGATGGGCACTTAGATTGCTTCCAACACTTGGCTATTGTAAATTGTGCTGCTATGAGCATTGGGGTACATAGGTTCTTTTGAATGTGTTTCAGGGTTCTTAGGATATACTCCCAGCAGTGGAATTGCCAGGTCGAAAGGCCTTTCCATTTTTAGTTTTCTGAGGAAATTCCATACTCTTTTCCACAGTGGCTGCACCAGTTTGCATTCCCACCAACAGTGCATGAGAGCTCCCTTTTCTCCACAACATGGTCAGCCCTTATTGTTTGTTGATTTATTTATGATGGCCATTCTGACCAGTGTCAAATGATTTCTCTTGTGGTTTTAATTTGCATCTTTCTGGCTAGTGATGCGGAGCATCCTTTCATATGTTTGTGGGCCCTCTGTTTGTCCTCCTGGGAGAGGTGTCTGTTCAGGTCCTTTGCCCATTTTTCAATTGGGTTTTTTGTCTTCCTGGAGTGGAGTTGTGTGAGTCCTTTATATATTTTGTAGATCAGACCCTTGTCCGAGGAATCATTGGCAACTATATTTTCCCATACAGTTCGTTCCATTTTCATTTTGCTGATGTTTTCTTTAGCCATGCAGAAGCTCTTTTTTTATTTTGATGAAGTCCCATTTGTTTATTCTTTCCTATATGTCCCTTGCTCTAGGGGACATATCAGTGAAAAAAATTGCTGTGTAGAGTATCTGAGATTTTCCTCGCTATGTCCTTCTCTAGGATTTTTATGGTATCACAACTTATGTATAAGTCTTTTATCCATCTATACCACCCTGAATGCACCCAGTCTTGCCTGATCTCAGAAGCTAAGCATGGTTAGGCCTGGTTAGTACTTGGATGGGAGTGTCTGTTTTTTTGGAAGGGCTGGGAATCTGCCACACCTGCTGTTTAGCTTCTGTGATGTGTTCTTTTGGTCCCCAGATTGGTGATCAACATGTGACCTATATTTTATCAAATGACTTCCTGTGAATCATGTTGATGGTTTTCTTAAAAGAGCTTTGCTGGCACTTTGTATACCATGATGTGGAACCCATTCCATGACCAGGCATTCAGCTTTATAACGACATTTTATTTAATTTTCTACCACCTGGAGTCTTTCTTGGCTCAGTTCTACATGATGGTCATGTATTTCTGCTTGACATGTGGTATGGGAAGACATTTTATTTTCCCTTGGTATTCTGGTAGTTTCGGTTAGTTTTGGTTAACATTGGCAGCTACATCTCAAAACCATTTTTGTTGCTCTTCAAAAAGTAATAGTTCTAAGTCAACATTAGACCACTCTAGCGATTCTCCTTAGTTGTATTCCTTGACTGGTTGACTTCATCTTGGACTTCCTTGAAGTTTTTTGCCTTGAGAATGTGAGGTTTTCATATCTAAAGGATCATTGTTCGGGAACATTCACAAATAGGTTTTTCTGTTTGATTCAGACTGCATGTTTAGTTATGTTCAAATAACCAGACAAGAGAAGGCCTCAGCTATATGTGTTCCTAATTAACATTTATAGGTGTTCTGCTTCTTCGGAGGTTTATAATTTAAAGAGAAATTGAAAGCATAAGCAAACAGATGTTGTCTAGTTTTCACTTTGCCTGTTAGAAAAGTGATTTGGAGAAATAATTTCTCAAGGCTTCAGTTTCCTTATCTGTAAACAGTAAATGTTAGTTCAGGTAATATAAAGACCTTTCCTGCTCTACAGGTCTATGACATCTGGAGTATTTATGTGCTTATAAGACCTCACATGAGTGACCCTTTCTTTACCTGACCTTAAACCCACAAACAAAGATTTTGACACCTGGCCACTAGGCACTGGTTTTAGACCAGTCCTCATACTCTTGGTCCTAAATGGCAATGTCCTCACTACCTCCCTTGTATTTCTCTTGCCCTATTCCTTAAGATATCAACTTCCAAACTAAACGTAGTGTTATGCACACAATAAATGTCACTGACCAGATGAAATATGTTCCTTTTTATCCTATCAAGTGTTGCTTTGGGAGTTAAAGGCAGATATCTCTTAGGGCTTAATTGCATAGATCTCAGCAGGGTAGAGAGGAAAGAAATAGATGGCAAGGTAAAAGAGCCCAGAAATCCAGATGTTTAGAATTTATGTGGAGCATTTTCCTGACCATTTCTCTGTCTCACTGACTACTCTCCACACTCCCTTACAAAATCTATAGACACTAGATATTTTCATTATTTTTTACTTATAAGAAGCTACTCTGAGAAAGTCAAGGCTCCAAGGAATAAAAGGAAACACAGCTGAAAGCTGAAGCAGTATATGACCAAAAAGTTTTTTTTCCCAATTCACAGCAAAATAAGATATTTTAAAGAGGTGAGAGTTTGGGACATGAGCTAGCTTGTAAAGAAACACGTGAAGTAGCATCACTGGACACACCTGACAGTCACCATGTGTACTTTACCTCACAGTAGGGGTCTGTGGGTTTTTTTAATTGTCTTCACATCTATTTTGAAATGATGACGTTGCTACTGCATTTAGATCTATACAATTAACACACTTTTGCAAGAGCAAATTAAGCTTTAGGTCAAATGTATTTGAATTTCTGCATAAACAGCATGGGGCACCCGGAAGTTGTTTCAGGTTTGCAAATGGAAGCAGGAAATTCTGCATCACGGTATGTATGAAAACTGTTCACACACACACACACACACACACACACACCACAACAAAAAGCACTGTTTGATAGAGCTGTAGGGACCATCTAATGTATTTGTTTGTTTAACTACCATTGACTTTTCCCAGTGGTAGAATAACCAATAGTTGCCTTGCCTTTGTTAGATGTTTGTTCTTTTTAAAAAATTTCCCCCAGAATAAAGTCAGGGACATATGACTGAAAATCAGTAATTGCAACTTTCTACTTCCTGACAGAAGGGGTTTACTCTCTCTGGCCTTTAACAGCCCATTTAGCCTCTCCAGCCTTTACCGTCAGCAAAATGTAGATAGCTGAATTAATGTCAAAGAAGGGCTTTGAAGATGAAAACTGCTGTGTTCTGTAAGTGGCAGCAGAGCCTTTCTTCCTTCATTGAAGAAACATTTATCGAGCTTAGTGTCAGTTCTGTACAGAGCACTTTAGGGAGCCTAGAGGTGTACAAGACAAGGTCGCTGTCCTCAAGGAGAGTCATTCCCATTGCCATGGTGCCAAACCTAAAGTAAGGTTGTAACTAGTTCAGCACTGGGCTTGGTTAGTGATTTACCTGACAACTGGCTGACATCTGGATGATATAAAATTTTGTTTTTATAATACAACACATGGAGTTTGGTTATGAAACTTTGCATGTTATTTAAATAAGATAAAATTTTTCTTAAACTTGGTAGGTCCCCACCCTTTCTGGGTACCTGACAATTATTTTATTTTTAATACAAAATTCCTACATAAATTTGAATTTATAATTCTCTTTTCTATAATTCTATAATTCTCTTTCTATAATTCTCTTTTCTCTGTGGGAGAAAAACTACCCTTTCAGTTATATTCCAGTGGAAATCTGCCAAGGGAGTAGACTTCTCAGCATCTTGCTTCTCTAAATGATACCCAGTTTTAGTAAGAGCATGTATGTGGAATAGTCAGAACTGTTTCCAATTATTTAGTTTAAGCAGAGGCAATAGGAACTTTGAACAAAGAGAACCAACTTTGCTTCCCTCTAGTTTTGCATCATTTGAACTTCAAGAGAAAATGCTTTATTATTTAAGTAAATATTATAAAACTGAGGTATTCAAATAGGATAATTTCCCTTATTCATTTGGCTTTCTGTGATATCAACTAAGATATTAGCAAAATCATGAGATTTCCTTTGAGGTTTACTACATTGAGGATTAATTTGCTTCAGTTTGGTTTGCTAGTCATTATAAGTTTATTCATATCTTATATGATGCTTATTAAGAGTGTTTGGATTTAGACAATTAATGGTGTCCTGGAGTACTATTTTTGAGCATCAGATACATATTCAAGGGCAAAATGAGATAAAAAATACTCCATGGCATTCATTTTATTTTTCTAAGAGGAAAATTGTTCACATCTTGGAAGTCCATCAGTGTGATCAGTTATTGTTTAAACTCCAAATTTCATTGCCAATAGGTATGAAGTAGTCAAGCTTGTACTCAGATGTTTCCTGATTTTATAGTTTGGATACTTTCAAATGCAAAAGTTGGAAGTTTAACTCAACTTGGCTAAAGCATCAGAGCAGATGCATTGGCTAATGGACTAAAGAAAGGCTGAATCCAGGGGATGAACAATATCATCATGACTCATCATATTTCTCTTTCTCTTTTCCCATATTTTTATGACCTGCCCTATCCTGGTACCACCAAGTTTATATCTTCTCAGATATATCCTCAGTTGTTGCTCTTACCTTGTGCCAGACAATGTCCAGGAAAACAGACATCTCAGGCTTCATGGCAAAGTTCAAAAATATCTCTGTTCAACCTGACAGCTCTAAAAGTATTTGATCAAGCGGCCATGTCTTAAATTTTCTTCTCTTATCTATGTAACCAATCTTTCAGCCATTTTACATATGGAATAATGATGAAGGAGGAAACCTATGCAGAAAGGATAAAGAAGTCACAGAGAAGAATGAGAGAACAGTGGGAACACGTTAGGGGGAGGCTCATGCCCACTTGATGCTCCTTGGGAAGGGTTTCAAAGCCCTTCACCATCAGGCCAACCTAAAATTACTCTTTTCTCCGCTGACCCTTTTTCTTTCCCTTCTTCTCTTATCTGACCTTTACTATACCTAGATGGAAATCTGAGGAATACTTTGCTATGACCTAAGACTTGGGTGCTATTGCTGATAGGTTCAAAAACAAAGTAACATAAAAGCTTTCGTATTTTATTTACTTGATCATCATTCTACAGCACAGTCATAAGACGTCCTGATCCTTGCTATCTTCAAGCTCTTGCATCTTTCATATTGAGAAATAAGTGACAAGAACTATAGTGAATTATCTAGAAAAATAATAGCCTATTGCCAATTTTCTGTGGAACCCTGATGATGATAAGAAAGAAGTTGAGAAATTACTGGTAAATCTAAAGAGCTCAACTCTGAGTAACTTGACTAACTGGGTAGAATTATATTTGAAATTAAAATGTTTTTCACAATCCTATTCCAAGTGACAAAAAAATTTCTACATCTTTTCAAGCAGCATTTAAAATTTTTTTAGAGCATTTGTGATTTTAATAATGCTTTAAGCTTCTTTTAGAAATTGTCTTTATTATAGCAGTGTTTGGTAGAAAGGTGAAATATTAAATAAAGATTGCTTCTATGTTTTTACTTTACCTTGCCTTTTTAAGGTTCCCCCATGCCCAGCAGATTCGGTTATTGTCATATGTTTGGTTGATAGGCTCTGATTCACATCATCTTCCCAGTGGATGGAGGGACTAAGAGTGACTGGGGAACTGCAAAGCAGAGCTATTAAATTTATATTTACTGCTAATCATTTCAACTCCTGGCAGACAGCCTAATTGTAAGCACAAAAAAGATGCTCATGAGAATCATGGTCATATAACTTGCCCAGTGACTTTCAATAAGATGCATGGGTTGTGAAAGCTCTGGGCTTATTGGGAGAGTAAATATTATTGCTGCTTGAGTTTCCTTATGCTATTTCCAACTCAGGATTTATTAAATATAATTTAATGAAATATATAATTTAAAGAGATGAGGCAAAATGTGATTAGTAGCTTTCCATTTTGTCTTCTTGGGACAGGCAGCAATGCATAAACTCCTTAAAAGACCGACAGCTAATCTAAGGCTTTTTCTATGCATAGTTTCCATTAATGTTAATGGCTTTTTCTGGGCATAGTTTCTATTAATGTTAATGAGATGCCCTCTTCAAGAAAAGTAAGAGAAAAGAAAAAAATTTAAAAAAATTGATCTCCATTTGCTTCAAGTATTTTCTGATGTAGGCTGAAGATGAATGTTTAATAATAAAGTACACCAGGCTCCAAAGACAGAGAATTATTCACCTTCTAATTTTGTTTTTGTTGTCTTCGCTTTTCTGAAGTTGCCTATTCTGGAGATCTTCTATATCCATTAGCAGCAGTACTAATTATTCATTCAACCAAACATCTCCCACATTGACTATATTACAAGAATACTTTTCCATAATGTTACAGGTTCTGAATTGAACCTGTAGCTATTGCTTGAACAGAGCATGTGTTCTAACTGATAGAACAATACTTAACTAAGAGAAGGTGAATTACAATCTGTAGTAAAAGACAGGAAGGTTGTTTTTCCAACATTTAGTCAAGGTCAATCAAGCCTATGCAGAGACAGAACAATATTCTAATACATACTGCATGCTCAATGTGCCCATTTTTATATTAAAATTATAACCTGAAAAGGGCATATATTTAAAATCCTAGCTAGGGGCGGCAAATTAGTAGTCTAGAGCTAAAATGGAGGGAATAAGTTTCTGTTCTTAAGATTGTAATTTCTCTTCCTTTGTTACTGTTCTCTTGTTTTGTTCTATTTCTATGGTCTCTAGAATGGAACAGCATAATATTTCCTACTGCAGTAAACAGGTCATTCATAATTTTCTAAAAGTAAAAGCTACCTTTTGTGAAAAAAGTCTTAGGTTACACCACAGAAAAGTACAACAAAATGATGAATAGTGTGAACTTATTTATAAAGGTCACTTTCAAAAAAAATCTAGATTTCTTCCTGTTACCTGGCATGAGTGGGTATATGTACATGTGTTTAAAACCCTATGAATATTTTTTCTTTCCTTTAATTTTCTTTATTGCTAATTCCCATTCCAATCTGCAACATGGTATTCGTGTCCTTAGCTCAACATACAAATGAAAATTTTATTAACTTTAAAGCTTAGCTATAACCAAAACTATTAATATTAAAGCCAGGCTCTTTAGTTAATATGTTTTCATGCAAAAAGACATGATTTTTTCTTGCTCCCTTGTCACTGGGTTGTCCCAGTTTCTTCTGTCTTTTCAGCTTCTGGCTCAGTCTGAAAAAACTTGTTGAAAGAGAAATAGCTAGATCCCTGTTATCCCCTGGATTTCATGCCCTGTCAGCCCCTCTTTCTGGTGCAGGGCAAGACATCGAATCTTATCTTAAAGGTACCTGGTAGAGAAAACTAGGGAAATACACATCTGTGCTACTAAGAGATTTTAAATGAAAAACAAAGATAATGTACATTTTATTCAAGTGTGCTAATTTTACATTCAAATGCCACTACTGAAATTTAGGACTGCTGAAAATCAACAGTATGATTTTTTTTTTTTTTTTTAGTCAAAGCATTTCATTTAATATTAAAGCTTATTTTGTACCTACTAAATTTTCTTTTTCTTTTTTTAATTTTTATTTTAATTGTTGATCTTGTACAGTTTTCTGTCTTTTACTCCCACCCCAGCCCAGCACCCCAGCCCTCCCCACCTCCCTCCCATTTCCACCCCCCATAGTTTTTGTCTATGTGTCTTTTATACTTGTTGCTCTAAACCCTTCCCCTTTTCCCCTGAAATTCCTTCCCCTCTCCCCTCTGGTGACTATCAGCCTGTTCTCAATTTCAGTGTCTTTGGTTATGTTTTGCTTGTTTGTTTGTTTTGTTGATTAGGTTCCTGTTAAAGGTGAGATCATATGGTATTTGTCTTTTACTGCCTGGCTTATTTCGCTTAGCATGATGCTTTCCAGTTCCATCCAGGCTGTGGCAAAGGGTAGGAGCTCCTTCTTTCTTTCTGCTGCATAGAATTCCATTTTGTAAATGTACCACAGTTTTTTGATCCATTCATTTACTGATGGGCACCTAGGTTGCTTCCAACACTTGGCTATTGTAGCCAACATTGTGATTTGATGGTTGATATTGCCAGCACATTTTCAATAAATCGACCATTGCTTTTAGGGCTATTGCAGTCCTGGGTGCTCTGTCGAGTGTTCAGAAGAGCCTGGGGGTGGGGGGCAGAGACGGTTCAAAAATAGGAATGTTTATATTAACTAATTTTATATGTATGTGTGTGTGTGTGTGTGTGTAAGTAACAACAGTGAAGGAGTATTGAATATTGCTAAGGACAATAAATGTTAGATTAATAAATGTATGGTAAGTTATGAATCAATGATTGAATATACTCAAAGGGACTAGAGGACTTCTGGTCACTGAGCTCACAGCCAGAGATTAAAAGGCTCTTTGAGGAATGTCTTAAAACCATAATTTTGGTAGTGAGAGGGAAAGATACATTTCAAGCATTTTAAGTTAAATTTAGTATGTATTTAGCTATGAAACAGTTTTAAATAGTAATACGTATGATTCCACTTAAAGACATTCTAGGAAAGGAAAACTCTAAGGAGAAAAATCTGGTGACTGGTTATCAGAGAGTGGTGTGAGGGGAAGGGATTCACCATAACGGTACACAATGGAACCTCTGAGTTAATGGGAGTGTTTTATATCTAGGTCACCGTGGCAATTACATTGCTTTATGCATTTATCATAATTTACCAAATTATGCTTTAAAAGGGTATTTTCCTATATGCAAATTTTAACTCAGTAAACTTGATTTTAAAAACAATAAAGTTCTAGAATACATTCTTTCTTATGCTAGTTACAATGGCTATAAGAAGGGATACCTGCCTTAAAAGAACATATAATTCGTTAGATCAGTTGAAAGTAATGTGCTTGGGCATTGTAGTAAAGGGAAATAGCAATAAATTTGATGTAGGCATGCTGGATTCTTCTGCTCCTTTGTTGGGTGAATACTTAACCTCCATCAGCCTGTCTTTTTATCCAGTAAATTAATAAAGCTGGCCAATAGATGAAGTCTGAGATCACTTTCAGGTCTACATATTTATGGTTCTATTATTTAGGTCTGGTCACATGTGTTCACAAGGGGAAGAAGTAGACTTTCTTGAGAAGACCCCTGTATTCTATATTGAAGTATCATACATTCAGTGAAAATGATGTTCAGAGTTCCTGACAGTGTAAGCACAAAAGAACTTCGGAATTCTATTCTGAATTTCAATTGCCAGTCTATGACAATTCTGACAAGTTCAGAAGTTTAGAATTTAGTTAGGAAAATAATATAGCCAATATCTTATTAAAGTCAACAGTGGCCATCAGTGTCAGTTCTCAGTCCATCTTCATGTTCTACCAGCAGCATTTTACATGGTTGATCACTCTCCTCAAAACACTTCTTCAGTTGGTTTCCAGAACCACACACTTTGTCTGATTGGTTTTTCAAAACAGTCTCCTTTTCTGGTTCCTCCTTATCTCCCTGACCGATAATTATTAGAGACCCCTAGAGACTAGTCCTGGGCCTCTCTCTCTTTTCCATCTATACCCCCTCCCTTGGAGACCCCATCATTTCTCATGACTTTAAATACCATCCTTATGTAACACTTCCAAATTTTATCTCCAGATTCTAGACTCATATTCCCAGTTTACTACCCAATCGGGTACAAGCTTTAGTTCTCTAAAATTAATCTGACATTCCTCTCAAAATATGTATTTTTATAATATTATTCATCTCAAAGATGGCAATCATACTTCCTGCTGCTTTTACCAAACACACACACACACACACACACACACACACACACACACACACACACAAACTTGAAGTCATCTTGTAGGCTCTACCTTAGTGTGATTTGATTATAATTTAAATGTAATGGGAATTTAACCACTTCTCACTATTTCAATAGCATACTAATTGCTCTCTGCATTTTAATCAATTCTCATGGAAGCTGAGAATGATCTTTTTAAAATAAATCAGATTATGTTAATTGTCTGCTTAAACTCACTCACATCACCACTCCCCGTATCACCCAGAGTAACACCCCAAATCCTGCCACTGACCTAGAAGTTATTATTCTGTCTTATGGTCTTCCTTTGCCCACACACACACATACCCACTTCATTACCTCCTAATTACTTTATTCCAACCCCACTGTCCTCAAATATGCCGTGCTTCCTTCCACCTCTGCTCCTTTGTGTGTGTTCTTTCCTGCATCCGTAACACATTTCCTCTGATGCTCACATGGCTTTTTCCCTACCACCTTTGATCTTTGTAAGGTCACCTTTTTGGTGGGATCTTCTCTTGCCATTATGTTTTTCAGTATCACCCACTTACAATTCCTTTTCTCATTTCTTGTTGTATTATTTTACCATGTTACATACTATATACATCATGTATTCACAGAAATTATTTTCTGTTTCCTGATTCTAGAGTTAACTCTGTAGAAAGGCAGAAGTTTTGGTCTCTTTGTGTGCGTGAATCCAATGTTTGGAAAGAAAAGTCAGATTCATCAAGGACATATGTTAATGGATGCTATCTCAGGGAACTGGAAATAAATCTTTGCCCTAACAAGTACTGGGGAACACATCCAGAATAAGCAAACTGCTGCAAGTTGTTTCTATGCCCACTTCCATTTGAGCAGGTCCTGTCAGAGGAGATTAAAATGTCTTCACCACAGCCAAACACAAAGGACAAAGCTCCATGTTTTGTGAAAATATCAAGTGGGGAAGGGATTACAGTTCATGTGGGTGATTTGTTTAGTATAGTACACTGGACATATCTTCTTGCCAGTCAGCTTGAAATAATTAGCATAGTGAAGTGTCAAGCATTGCTGAGGACCTCATTAATACAACTCCTTAGGGAGAGATTTTTGCTTGGAAAAATTAGTCTTTCCTCTCACAGAGCACTGAAGAGACATCCTTCAGCCTCTGGCGAGGAGCTGAGCTTCTCCATTATCACATCTGGTAACAGAAGAGAAGGTACTTTTTGATTCATTGTCACATTCAGATAAGTGAAGAAAGAAGCTTCTCAACAAGTGTGAATAGATTTTGGTAAACAAGTTGAATTTTTTTTTTTGAGAGAGAGTGTTATTTAAACAGTAAAAGTATCTGCTCTTGTGCAGCTTGTCTGTCTGGACTTGAAGGACTGTCTTCAGTTGTGTACCACAGACTTTTTAATGAAAATTCAGTAACTGTACCTCTTTGGCTCCAAAGACTTTCAAGATTTTCTGAAGAAAAGTTCCCTTGCAGACTTCGTTTATGTAGTAGATGTGTCTCTGTTCCTGTCTCATGTTGTTTGATATTGCATTGTAAATAACCCATACTGACCTTTGACAATCTAGGAGAAGTCTAGATTTTGTGGTTTACTTTATAATTGCTTTAGGTACATCACTGATTCAGTCTCAGCAAGTCTTAAAAATAAAGTACTAGGATGTTTCTTCCTTCCCAATTGAAAGAATCATAATCTGTACCTCTCCGTTCTGCACCTTACAATATATTCTCATGGATAAGAAGTTTTTATCATGAGCTGTGCAATGCAGTGTTTAAGATACTTTGAAATAAAACAAAGAAGGTTTTCATCCAGATTCTACCACTGGCTAGCTGTATGCTCTTTGCTAAGTTCTCTGCAACTTATACGCTTAATAAATGTCAATTCCTGTTATTATCATATCTAAGGTTAAGTATCAGCAGTCATCAAAGCCACACTAAGTCAGTGGATCTGAAATGATCAGTAGCTTACCCAAAATTCCTTTAAAGTGCATCAGTGGAAATAAAAGATTCCTAGCATCAATGACTGCAACAGTGAAAGGTTTTGTTTAACGATACAAAGAAAGGCTAGTTTTTCATAACTTACATTGACTCTGTGTTATCCCAAATTTCAAACAGGAAGGAGGATTTAAGGAAAATAGAGAGTATGTATTATTATCAAATTCAGAAATGCAATAACTTTGTTAAGTTACTTGCTTTTAGTAAAATGTATGTGCCTGTTTAAACAACAACCAAAGACTGTGGGAATGGATGTTTATACTTCCTTTTCACACATGGGTAGCATGTACCTTCATAACATAGCAGAACACCTTTTTAAAAAGGCAATTATTTTTTTAAAAGTTATGAGGATGAATTTAAATTAATATGTTTATCATGAAAAGGAAATCATAAACGGTATTGTGATTAATAGTTTTCTAGTATTTGTTTCTAGGCCTAGGTTCTACCTCGCTCACATGTATGTGCGTGTGTGTGTGTGTGTTTGCATCCTGTAACATTTTCCAGAGTGTCAGGATCATGTTTCATAATGATGTGCATAGTAATGCATATTTCATTTTTAAGCTTTAGATTTTGTTATTTTCCTTTACCTCATATATATTTTGTTTGAAAGCACTTTCCAGATCAGAATATACTAAGGTTACATTTAAGAGAGAAACAGACAAAGTGAGAATAATTTAAGCATAGCATTAAGTTGTCTTCTTGTTTGTTCTTATATATTGGCTTCTGGATCAACAATAAAGCAGGAATCTCTTAACAGCTGCTCCAAACAAAACATATGATGGAGACCATTGGAACTAAGTGGGTTCTCATGTTCAAAGTATAACAGATCCCTTCTTTCACTAAACCAAAAAGATGTTTCTAAAAAACTCATGAAAGTGCCTTTTTGTGATACTTACATGAATGCATATTTTCTCTCATTCTTCTCAAATGCTAGTGGAAAAGTTAAAAAGAGCAAAAAACTGAAATATAAAAATGAATCAAGCAAATAGAGGAAAATGACACTAAACCAGACTGATTAGGTGGCAATCGCAAGGACTGATATGTGATCTAAAACGCATACACACACACACACACACACACACACACAGGTATATCCATATGGAGATATATATCCATTGTATATGTATCTCTCTCTCTCTCTCTCTCTATATATATATATATAATATATATATAATATATATATCCCTCTCCATATGCATTAGTACCTTTTGCCTTGTTAGCTGAATTAGGGTTTTGAAATAAATCACTTAAGCCAAGATTACATTCTTTTACTGTACTTTCCATTCAACCTGGAATAGATACTTTCTCTATTTTACATTCATATGATAGAGCTTTGGACATGGACAACAATGTGGTGATTGCAGGAGATGAGGAAGAGGGTATAAGGAGATAAATGCTAATGGAAAAATACAATAAAATAATTTTTTTTAAATGGTAGTGTTTTAAAAAATGAACCTTCTCTTTCAACCTTTCTTTGTTTTCCTGTAAGGCTTGCATCTCTAATCCCTGCCACAGGCTTCACTCATGACAAGGAAAGCTTAGATAAAAGACCCAGGGAGATGAGGGGAAACCTGTAATGTCTTTGGGGACTTTTCAGAAGGACTTACATCCACAGTTAATTGTGACTTCAGCTTATGTTTGCTGCATAAAAGAAGGCCTTAAAGTGTTTCTTTTTCCATTTAGCAGAAAAAGTATCCTATAAATAAAATCAATACATTTTGATTATTATATTCTTTTCTTTTTAAAAAAAAAGAATTTTCAACACACCCAGGCTTTCAAAAGTTTAAAAAAAAATTACACAATGTTTAGAACTTCCAACAAACCACAAGTTAGAAATAGAATGATGCAAAATGGGACAACTGTAATAGCATAATCAATAAAATGTATTTTTTTAAAGAAATAAGGATGCAGCAGCTGCTTCTCATATGCTAAATTTCAGATTAGCATGTGGGAATACTTTGACTTGGATCTGGTGAGCAATATGAAGCTCTTAGTGTCATGGGGATGTGAGGCGTCAGTTCTAAGCCTACAGTACTGGCAGATATAAATTTAAAGCTTATCAGAAAGTCTGCAAGACCAACTAGAAAGCAACAGGCTAGCATGTAGATATTGTGCCTTTTTGAGATGAACAGTATCTCTCCTTTCCCACTCCCCCAAAATGAGCCTGGCTTCAAGTGGGCTAATGCAGACTTATGTGCAAAGGAATCCTCCTAATGGTGAATTAAAATGTAGTCCAGACTTATGTTCCAGGAGAATTTGACTGATATCTGTCTTAATTATATCATGGTCCCTTTTACAGCCAATGGAAGCAAAAGCTGAACCTCTGAGTGACTTGGTAACATTAAGTCTGTAGAGTTCCCCAGATTTCTTGAGACCAGTAGATCAGCAATTCACTACTATGGCTTCTAAGGACAGTTACCGAGTCTACTTTTGAATTTAAAGAAAAAAAAATCAAAGAAAGAACCGAATTCTCTGTTTTTGTTGCACTACTTTTTAAAGCTGGACAAAGGAAAATATTATTTAGAAGAAACTGTCTTTCTTGAGTTTTTTCTGCAGCTGAAAAATTCAACAATTAGAGTGTCAGAGTCCAATTGCTATTGCAATTTTTGCCTAAAAAAAAGTACTTAATATGTCCTTCCTATAATCTTTGGAAACTATAAGAAGGGGAAAAAACTACCATATAATTTACATGCATATTATTCAAAGATTTCTTTAACAGATTGATGCTATACATCAAACTTCTTAACACTTTATATCTGGCTACTCAGGGCGTTGTCTGAAGTATGGCAGTATGAGCATAACCTAGAGCTTGTGAAAAATGTAGAATCTCAGGACAGTCCCAGACCTACTGACTCAGAGTCTCCTTTTCAACAAAATACCAAATGCCTCTCAAAGTTTGAGAATACTTGCTCTACAATGTTTGTTTTCAGTATTCCTATTGAGGAACACATTCTCTTAAGTATAACACTAGATTGACTTCTGCATCTACCCATAAATGCCATTACCTTCCGGTTAATTTTCTAAACCACGGTCATTCCTTTGGAAGGTGGCTGGCCTGATGCAGAGTTCATACAATAGAATAAAGAACACCTAGGTCTTTATTTAATTTCCTTCTAGTGTAGACTTACAATAAAAATCCTGCCAGTGCTGGAGAGTCTAGACAATACCATAAAAAAGTAATTACATTAAACTTCTTAGCCAAAGAGGCCATGGGCCAATTCTAGTATTTTTCACAGTAGGAATGCTGGCAAGTATATGTTATATATTTTTGTCACGATCTTGTCAAATTTTACAGTGAAAAAAAAATTTTTTTTCCCCTGACAGCCTGGAGGCTTTATGATGTAGCTCACTGAGAAGTACTCATTGATACTCTTCTGGTGGTTGTGTGAAGACATTCAGGCTGGTCCATTGCTTATAATACCATCTAAAGCTAATTGTCCTTTTTTTTGAGTGATATACTGAGAAATGATTTTTGAAAGAAGGTGTAATCATTGCATACCTGTCCCTACATTTAATCTTTGCTATTTGCCAATTCTATATTACATGCTTTATTAAAATTGTTTTTAAACACCGTCTTTTATCTTTCAGACTTAAATGTCTGCTGCACACAAATGTTCCTTTTGCTTATTCACAGTTTATGCCTATATTTAAATTAGGGATTTAGTAGCAGGATATGGGAAAATCTTCCTCCTGGCTCTCTTTATTGCCTGTTTCCTTTGTCTCTGCATTATAGAATTTTCACGGGAATCCCTAATAATTTAAAAGTAATTTAAAAGTTGCTGTTACTTTGCACAACATAGAGATTTTACTCATTGAAAAGAACTGCATACATCTAATGGGTGTTTGTTGTTTTAAGGTGCTTAATATTTAATATGAGAGCAACAGGATATGGGCTGAAAATGTTTCAAGGAGTATCTGCTTTCAGATCTCATTTTCTTGTCCAAACAGATTCAGATTAAAACTATCACAACCAAACATTTTGAAAATGTCTGCTTCTCCCTTTATTTTCAAGACTTTTCATCACTCACACATTAAACACATGCACACATGCACAGAGGCAATTTCTGTTATTTTTGTAACTCTGTTCAGAAAATCACGAAAATTGTTTGCTTCTGTTGGCATCCTCTGCCTCCCTCCTGCCCCCATTCCACAGCAGAAAGGTGCAGGAATTTTTCAGTCTGTTTTTATAGTATGCATCACAGGAAAAGAGCAGCACCGAGGCAGAGATATTGAAGAAAAGCTAGCTACAGTCCTGCATTTGAGAAAAGGCTGTTATACTCCTACTACAAAATGCTTTCAATTGTTATCTTGATTTAGCTGAAAATATTTAGAATGTCAGTTTCAAGGTGGTGGCTTGGGGAGGGATATTGCCTGTTTCTCAGATGAGGACATGGGGGAAGAAGCAGAGGGTTTTTTGTTTTTTGTTTTTTTTTAATTTTTGCTTTATTAAACCTCCACATCTGTAGATATTCAAGCACTCCCTTTTCAAATATGCAAAGCAATTTTGGTAACTTATTTTGAGAATACCTCTGGGTATCTTTTCAGTAGCCATCTGACCCCATCGAAATCTCCAGATAGTTTGGGAAAATGCTTTCTAAGTCTAATCTTTGACTTCCGTGTTTGAATGTACAATTTCTTTCCATCGCAAATTTTTTACCACCTTCTTCAAATATAGACAAAGCCTTTAATTGATAACTTATTGTGTTTCTTGCTGCTGACTTAACACTGTAGGTTGTGTTTCTAATTACCCCTATGTGGTTCAGATAATAACTTTAACTTCAGTGAATTTTCCCAGCGTCCCAAAGTCATTTATTAGAGCCTGAAATACTGTGTCATAAATCATTCCAATAAATTTCAATTGCTGTAGTCAAGCAAGTCGAAGATCAACAAAAATTGTGTAGCTTTTTACAGCACTCCAGCAAGAAGTACAAGTAATTATTCCTTCAGTCTACAATGCATTTGCCTTGAATTAGAAATTGTTAATCACAATAAAAAAGAGAGTTTGAGCCTCAGGATATTCCCAGCTCTGTCTTCAGGCACATTTGTAAATGTTCAAAAATCAATTAGGGGAAAAGGAAAAAAAGAAAACTCTAACTACTTGTATTAAAAAGATAGCAATTGTAATTGCTTAGTCCCAAGATTGACCCTGTAAAAATTATTTCTCCTTATTAAGCCTTCTTAATAAGAGTGACTGCTTATAAACTTGTAAATTGAATACTAATATAGATGTATATATAATTCTTACGTAACCGAAAGACTGGCTGCCTCTGTTTATATTGGTAATACAATAGCTATTTTGAAGAAATATTAAACAAAAATAAATGAGGCATAAATCTGTCATAGATTGAAAAATTTCCAGAAACAAATCTGACTTTTTCCACCTGGTTTGCTCTTTCTGTTGTATTTGTCCCCTGATTTCTACTTTTTCTTTAAGACAGATGGCATTGGGTAATGGTTAACCCTAGGCTGCGCGGTCAGACAGGCCTGGATTCATATCTTGCTTATACTCCACACTAGTTGTATGAGCTTGAGAAAGTTATTGACCGTAAGTCTCAGGCCATAAACAAAATGGAGATAATAATGGTACTTCCTTTATTGGGTGGTTATGGGGATTAAATGAGAAAGTGCACACAAACTGCTTTGACTGTGCCAGGATGAGAGTTACTGCTCAAGAAATAGTGATTCTTATGGTATTATCTCGGCTTGAGTGAGCTCCTGGGTACCCTCACAAATTTGTTTCTTCTGTGATCCTATTGTACTTTTGTTTTTGAAATCAGTATATATACAAACTGACTTTATTTTGTAGAGAAGTTTTAGGTGTACAGTAAAACTGAATGGAAGTTACAGTGATTTCCCATGTACCCTTTACATTAGGATTAACTCTTGGTGTTATACATTCTAAGGGCTTTGACAAATGTATAATAATGTGTATCCACTATTATAATATTATGCAGAGTAGTTTCACTGCCTTAAAATCCTCTGTGCCCTGCCTATTTATCTTCTCCTCACCTCCAACTTCTGGCAACCCTGATCCTTTTACTGTCTCCATAGTTTTGTCTTTTTCAGAATGTCATATAGTTGGAGTAGTACAGTATGCAGCTTTTCAGATTGACTTCTATCACTCACTCAGATGAATTTAAGCTTTTTCCATGCCCTTTCATGGCTTGATAGCTTATTTCTTTTTAGTGCTAAATAATATACCACTGTCTTGATGTACCACAATTTATCCATTCACCTACTGAAGAACATCTTGGTTGCATTCCAGTTTTGGCAATTATAAATAAAGCTTCTGTAAACATCCTTGTGTAGGTTTTTGTGTGGATATAAGTTTACAGTTTATTTGGTTAAATACCCAAAAGTGCAAGTGCTGGATCGTATGCTAAGGATCTGCTTAGTTTTGTAAGAAACTGTCAGACCATCTACCAACGTGGCTGCCCCCTTTTGCATTCCCACCAGTGTCACGGAGAGCTCCTGTGGCTCCTGCCCTTGATGGGATCTGGGCTTGTCAGCGTTTCAGATGTTCATCATTCTGTGAGGCATGTAGTAGCATCACACTGTTCTTTTGATTTGCGATGCCCTGATGACACATGATGTTTAACGTCTCTTTTTATTCTTATTTGCCGTCTGTATATCATCTCTGGTGAGGTGTCCAAGACTTTGGCCTATTTTTTAATACAATAGGTGTTTTTTATATTTACAAGTTTTAAGAGTTTATTGTCTATTTGGGGTAAAACAGGTTTATTAGATATATCTTTTTGAATTATAGAATAGACATCTCAGAGCCTTAGTGAATAGTCTTTTTTTTTTTTGGGGGGGGGTGCGGATTTTAAAACTTCCAAGGACCAAAAAACAAAACAAAACAACAACAGCAACAAAACTAGCAATAGTGAAAAGTAGACAGCACTTCATTCAAATTTATTTTGAGTGCCTATTCTGTGTTGAGACATCATGTAACAGCCCAAGGTCAATTTGACATAGATGGACTCAAAAGCTTGAAAAAGTCATAGGGCAGAAGAGTCATATGCACAAATCATTAGTGTGCATGCTAAATAGTTATGTGCAATAAGGACGTACAATGTCAGGAGAGGAGAAATTAATTACAGCTTGAGAAGAGTAGTTATTGACTCACTAACAGATATTTATTAAGCACCAGCAAGATAATGGACTTTAGAGATGAGTTGCAAAAATCCCATACCTTCGAGATTTTCGAAGTGTAGGAGTCAGGTCTAAGGGCAGCGAAGGCTTCAGGGAAGAATCTCAGGGAAGACCTTTTAGAAGAGATAGCATTTGGACTTGGCATCAACAGAATGGTAGGATTTGTATGTTTGGAGATATGAGTGATGGGGGGAATATTCACTCATTTGTACAAAAATGGCACAGGCACTTGAATGATTCATGTTCTAAAAACACAGAATCTGCTACCTTCTGATTTCTTTTTAGGATCATCTCATATCTAGGAATGTATAAGTAGTATATGAATAATATATCTGTTGATAACATATGTTGACCTAGACATTATTTAAACACTTTGCTTTACAAAAATATATAATCCTCACCAGATCTCTGAGACAGATGTGATTTTTATTCTCAATTTTACTAAAGGAAACAATGGCTCTGCTCACGTGGGACTGGGACACACCCTTGGGTACATCTGAGTTCCACACTGCATGTCACAGCCCTTGCAGAGCTCTTCAAGCCTCTCGGGATGCCATCTTTATAAAAAGAGTTCACAACTCAAAATATTACAGAAGTGTATTTTAAAAGACTCTTGTAAAACCAAAAATAATGATGCTGTTGCTGCTGCTGATGATGATGACGATGTTAAGAGAGGGAGGTATGGAGGGAGAGATTGCTCTGAGCCAGTAAATATGGACTAATTGAGGCTAATAGAGAATAAGCTGAGTCTTGTGTAATGTGTTTGTTTTGTTCTCTGGAAAACGATGGGCAAGGGAGGGATCTGCTTAAGGGGAAGCATATATGACAGGTTAAAGCAGAAAGCTGTGTTGTTCGACTCCTGTTGAGATTTTGTCTTTCCATCAGTTAGAATGATCCACTAGGAAGGGTAATATGGAGTTGAGGAAGATTAAGCCAAAGATAAATAAGAGAGCTATTTTTTTCCCAGACAGTAGAGCTCCAAGAGAGTATTTGGGATGAAGAAACTGGTTTGAGCAAAAGCAAAATGCATGGAAGATGTGGAGGGTGTGGTTAAAGTTCTGTAATTGAATTTTCAAATCCACAAGAACAAATCTAGAAAAGATAGCTTGCTAATGAATAGTGTGCAAAGGTCTAAGAATTGTAGTTTACTAAAAGCTCAGATGTACAATTAATGAGTGACTATTAAAAAACCTAGACAATATTGATGGAGGAATAATGCCTTAATTAAGGGAAACAGCACACTGTTTAGTACCCATCTCATGTATTACATTTAATTCAGTGTATTGTGTTAAGGTCCTTTAGAATCTAAATTGTTAACAAATTGGATATCTGAAGGGTGAATGGTTAGGAAAACTTCTCTTTCATGATTAACAGTTAAAAAGCAGAAAATCATTCTCCAGAAGAAGACTTGAGCTTGTTTTGGAAGAAAGTAGACTGGATAAGGGTTTTTAAAAAAATGGAATGTTGTCGTCTGAGAAAAGGGTACAGTTTACACACATTTGTTCATACTGAACATTAAAGAGAAAAAACTTTACAAAAAATTTTTCTAAAATGAAAAGGCTGCTTTGAGAAGTAGTAATACAACCGGCAGGTTTTGAGAAAACATAAGTGCTCTTTGTCAGAAATATTTTATTTATTTATTTTTATTTTTTTAATATATTTTATTGATTATGCTATTACAGTTGTCCTATTTCTCCCCCACCATTCCCCTCCACCCTGCACACCCTCTTCCACCCACATTCCCCCCCTTAGTTCATGTCCATGTGTCTTAAGTTCTTTAGCTTCTACATTTCCCACACTATTCTTGCCCTCCCCTTGTCTATTTTCTACCCACCATCTATGCTACTTATTCTCTGTACCCTTTCCTCCTCTCTCCTCCTCCCACGCCCCTGTTGCTAACCCTCCATATGATCTCCATTTCTGTGGTTCTGTTCCTGTTCTAGCTGTTTGCTTAGTTTGCTTTTGTTTTAGGTGTGGTTCTTAATAGCTGTGAGTTTTCTGTCTTTTCACTGTCATATCTTTGATCTTCTTTTTCTTAGATAAGTCCCTTTAACATTTCATATAATAAGGGCTTGGTGATGATGAACTCCTTGAACTTGACCTTATCTGAGAAGCACTTTATCTGCCCTTCCATTCTAAATGACAGCTTTGCTGGATAGACCAATCTTGGATGTAGGTCCTTGCTTTTCAAGATTTCAAATATTTCTTTCCAGCCCCTTCTTGCCTGGAAGGTCTCTTTTGAGAAATCAGCTGACAGTCTGATGGGAACTCCTTTGTAGGTGACTGTCTCCTTATCCCTTCCTGCTTCTAGAAGTCTCTGCTTCATTTGAATCTTGGCTAATGTAATTACGATGTGCCTTGGTGTATTCCTCCTTGGGTCCAACTTCTTTGGGACTCTCTGAGCTTCCTGGACTTCCTGGTAGTCTATTTCCTTTGCCAGATTGGGGAAGTTCTTCTTTATTATTTGTTCAAATAAGTTTTCCACTTGTTACTCTTCTTCTTCCCCTTCTGGGACCCCTATAATTTGGATGTTGAGACGTTTAACGATGTCCTGGAGGTTCCTAAGCCTCTCCTCATTTTTTTGAATTCTTGTTTCTTCCTTCATTTCTGTTTGGTTGTTTCTTTCTTCCTTCTGGTCCACTCCATTGATTTGAGTCCCAGTTTTCCTCCCATCTCTATCGGTTCCCCATGCGTCTTCCTTCATTTCACGTATTGTAGCCTGCATTTTTTTCATCTAATTTGTGTCAGAAATATTTTAGATCAGTTTCCTGAATGTGGAGAGAGTTTGGTCTAAGACTTCCTTCCCATTCTAAGATTTATGTAATTTTATTTTGCAGTATTTGAATTCATTATTCCATATCATTCAGTTGTTGGCAAAGACCTTGTCATTTCTTGCACCAGTTGCCTCCCGGTGCATCATAGGACAATTTAAAGTAATGGACCAAGGGAAATCCTATACATTTCCTATATTTATGTTCTCTAAAATAAATAGTTGCTTGCAATTTAAACTTTTAAGAAATCTGAGCAGATAAAATGAAATAAAGCATTATACCTAATGGTAGTCAATCAGCATTCTAAGTACTAGAGAGGAAATGAGAGACAGAGGACACTGATAATTTTATCTTTTAGAGAATTGATAGTTTTTAGTATTATTTTTATTTTCCTCCATCACCATTTATGCTCTTCTACCTCCCCCTACTTCCTTCCCCTCTGGTAATAGTAATCATCATACTCTGTTTTCTGTGTCTGTGAGGGACTTTTTTTAAGTTAATTCCTTTATGTTTTTCACTCATTCCCCAAACTCCCTCCATCTGACAGCTGTCAGTCTGTCCTCTAACTCTAGAGTACTGATCTTGTATAAGGAAACTCAGTTTGTAAGCATTCTCGTAAGCTATCAGTAGGGTAATAATAGAAAATTTTGATGACTAGGAATGCGAAAAAGTCAATATATATTGCAGAGTCTCATTTAAAACCTGAGGGGAAAATATTCCCTCAGTTGTAATGTTAAACTATATTTGGTAAATGCTATTATCCAATAATGGAAAAACAAGACCAAAGAAATGCTAGAATTGGCTCCTCCACTCTGGTACCACCTTCTATCAATTCTTCATTGCCTAAGACATTAATTTGCATACACACATCCCCCACATGTAAACTTAAAAAAATTTTGACTTGAAATTATTTTTATGTTGTTTATGGCAATTAAGGAGTCTACTTCCTTGGCATTCTTTTTTTTTTCTAAATGTAGAAGGATATCTGATATCTCTTGATAATGATTATTGCTTTTCTCCATGTCCTCCTTGTTGCTTGCATTATAACAGCTGCCTTAACTTGACACAAAAGATAAGGAACACCCATATCACCATGCCATCTCCCTTATGCTTAATAAAGGTTCCCTTACATAGTAAACATAGATTTGTTGTGTTAACTACATCAACATTGTGGATCTATAATTACAAATGAAAACCATTTTCAATATAATTATTCTGAATATATTCTTATTTTTCTACACTTTATTTTGGATCAGTTATATATAGCAGAAACCCAGGAAACATCTTTCTTTGTGTTATCAATAAATAAAAATAAGCCCACTCTACAAATAAAAGTGAAAATCTGCTCCATGGATAGATTTATACTATGTCAGTATAGTTCCCTGGCCTTGGCCAAAGTGAAGGTAGCAGCAGTTTTGATGGCAAGCATCGGCTGGGAGTGTAGGGTCTTTTCCACCCTCCATTGCAGTCCTCATTGCCAAGGCACCTCAGCATCCTGCTAGGAACCAGATTCTTTTTTTTTCTCCTGTTTTTTCTTTCTTCCCCTTTTCTAAAGATTAAGAAACAATTTTAAATCTCAAAACAACAGGAAGAATATGCTATTTAAAAGTTATAGCAATGTCTCTTTTTGATTTTGGTTCTATTTTTTGTTTTGTTTTATTTTTTGCTAAATTGTCCATATATTACACACCAGTGGTTCTCACAAATTGAACCATTATGGATTTAAATATATCAAGGTATATAAACAACAGAAAGGCTGTTATAGAATAGAATAGAATTATAGAATAGAATGACTTAGAAAATAAAAATGTTTAACTAAACGAGGAAACTGAAACAACAGAAGTGTTAAATAATTTGTTCAAGGACACAAACTTAGTTAGGGACAGAAATTGAAGTTCTATTGAGTCTCAAACTATCATTCATTATTCATTCTTTTTTATTATGGAAATGTTATAGCATAAATAGAGAAAATAACATAATAGACTCAATGAACCCATCATCCAGAGTCAACATTTAGAATAATTTTCTAAAAAGTGTTCATATTCTTACATTGAAGGTATGTTTTGATTTTTTATTCTAAGGTATTTTACTGAGTGTCTTTTACTACAGCTTGTGAGAATGTATGAATTTATATTTCATTGTATAATTCGTACAAGAGTTTTCAGGAGATTGGCACCTTTATGCCATTTAAAATGCTTCTTTTCTCATTTAATGGTGTAGTTTCAGTTTAGTAGCAATGTGTCATTGTTTTCCTTTTGCCCTAATAATTTAAACTACTTCCACTTCCTGTAATACTACATTGATCAACATGTCTAAAACAAAGCTAAAACATAAGGGTGATAATATGAAATATTTATTTCTAACTTTATTGGGAATGCTTTTAGTGTTAGGTATGTTGTTGGCAGTTGATTTAAGATTTCTTTTTTTTTCTTTTAATTGTTATTCTTGTACAGTTTTCTGTCTTTTACTCCCATCCCAGCCCACCACCCCAGCCCTCTCCACCTCTTTCCCATTTTCACCCACCCTAGTTTTTGTTCATGTGTCTTTTATACTTGTTGCTCTAAACCCTTCTACTTTTCCCCTGAAATTCCTTCTCTTTCCCCTCTGGTCACTGTCAGCTTGTTCTCCATTTCAGTGTGTTTGGTTATATTTTGCTTGTTTGTTTGTTTTGTCGTTTAGGTTCCTGTTAAAGGTGAGATCATATGGTATTTGTCTTTCACTGCCTGGCTTATTTCGCTTAGCATAATGCTCTTCAGTTCCATTCATGCTGTTGAGAAGGGTAGGAGCTCCTTCTTTCTTTCTGCTGCATAGAATTCCATTGTGTAAATGGACCATAGTTTCTTGATCCATTCATTAACTGATGGGCACCTAGGTTGCTTCCAGCACTTGGCTATTGTAAATTGTGCTGCTATGAACATTGGGGTGCATAGGCTCTTTTGGATTGGTGTTTCAGGGTTCTTAGGATATAATCTTACCAGTGGAATTGCTGGGTCAAAAGGCAGATCCATTTTTAGTTTTCTGAGGATATGCCATACTGTTTTCCACAGTGGCTGCACCAGTCTGCAATCCCACCAACAGTGCACTAGAGTCCCCTTTGCTCCACAACCTCTCCAACACTTGTTTGTTGCTTTGTTTATGATGGCCATTCTGACCGCTGTGAAGTGATATCTTATTGTGGTTTTAATTTGCATCTCTCTGATAGCTAGCGATATTGAGCATCTTTTCATGTGTCTCTGGATCCTCTGTATGTCCTCCTTGGAGAGGTGTCTGTTCAAGTACTTCGCCCATTTTTTAATTGGGTTGCTTGTATTCTTAGAGTGGAATCAAGTAAGTTCTTTATATATTTTGGAGATTAAACCCTTGTCTGAGGTATAATTGGTAAATATGTTTTCCCATATGATTGGTTCTCTTTTTATTTTAATACTGTTTTCTTTAGCCATGCAGAAGCTTTTTATTTTGATGAGATCCCATTCGTTTATTCTTTCCTTTATGTCCCTTGCTTTAGGGGACATATCAGTAAAAATGTTGCTGCGTGAAATACCTGAGATTTTCCTGCCTATGTTCTCCTCTAGGATTATAATGGTGTTATGGCTTATATTTAAATATTTTATCCACCTTGAATGTATTTTTGTGTATGGTGAAAGTTGATACTCGAGTTTCATTTTTTTGCATGTAGCTGTCCAGTTCTCCCAACACCACTTGTTGAAGAGGCTATTTTTCTCCATTTTATCTTGCTGCCCCCTTTGTCTAATATTAATTGAACATAGAGACTTGGGTTTATTTCTGGGCTCTCTGTTCTATTCCACTGGTCCATGTGCCAGTTTTTATGCCAGTACTAGGCTGTTTTGATTACAGTGGCCTTGTAGTACAGTTTGGTATCAGGTATTGTGATCCCTCCTACTTTGCTCTTCATTCTCAAAATTGCTGCAGCTATTTGAGGTCATTTGTGGTTCCATATAAATTTTTGAAGTGTTTGTTCTATGTCTGTGAAATATGCCATTGGTAGTTTAATAGGATTTCATTGTATCTGTAAATTGCTTTGGGTGGTATGGACATTTTGATGATGTTAATTCTTCTGGTCCATGAACACAGTATGTGTTTCCATTTGTTTGTCTTCCTTGGTTTCTTTCTTCAGTGTAGTGTAGTTTTCTGCATACAGGTCTTTTACCTCCTTGATTAGGTTTATTCCTAGGTATTTTATTTTTATTTTTTCTATATCGAATGGGATTTTTTTCTTGATTTCTGCTTCTGCTGTTTCATTGTTGGTACACAAAAATGCCTTTGATTTCTGGATATTGACTTTGTATCTGGCTATTTGGCCAAATTCATTTATTAGGTTGAGCAGCTTTTTGATCTAATCTATAGGATTTTCTATGTACACTATCATGTCATATGCAAACAATGATAGTTCTGTTTCCTCCTTTCCAACTTGGATGCCTTTTATTTCCTTTTCTTGTCTAATCACTGTAGCTAAGAATTCCAATACTATATTGATAGAAGTGGTGAAAGTAAACAACCTTGTCTTATTCCTGATCTTAGTGGAAAAGATTTTAGTTTTTGCCCATTGATTTTAGTTTTTGCCCATTGATGTTGGCAGTAGGTCTCTCATATATGGCCTTTATTATGTTAAGGAATGCTCCCTCTATTCCCACTTTGCTGAGTGTTTTTATCATAAATGGGTGCTGTACCGTATGAAATGTTTTTTCTGCATCTATTGATATGATCATGTGATTTTTTGTCTTTGCTTTTGTTTATGTGATGTATTACATTTACTGATTTGTGAATGTTGAACCATCCTTGCATTCCTGGGTTGAATCCCACTTGGTCATGGTGTATGATCTTTTTAATATATTGTTGGATGCAGTTTGCCAATATTTTGTTGAGGATTTTAGCGTCTATGTTCATCAGTGATATTGGCCTGAAGTTTCCTTTCTTTATTGTGTCTTTATCTGGTTTTGGGATTAGGGTGATGCTGGCTTCATAAAAAGAGTTTGGGAGTCTTCCATCATTTTGGATTTTTTGGAATAGTCTGTGAAGGATAGGGGTTAGCTCTTTCTTAAATGCTTTGTAGAGTTCTCCTGTGAAACCATCTGGTCCAGGGCTTTTGTGGGTCAGGAATTTCTTGATTACTGCTTCAATTTCATCTGCTGTTATTGGCCTGTTCAGGCTTTCTGCTTCTTCTTCATTGAGTTTTGGACAATTATATTTTTCTAGAAACTTTTCCATTTCACCTAGGTTTTCAAATTTCTTGGCATACAGTTCTTTATAGTAGTTTCTTACAATCCTTTGTATTTCTGTGGTGACAGTTGCAATCTCTCCTCTTTCATTTCTGATTGTGTTTATTTGAGAGCTCTCTCTCTCTCTCTCTCTCTTTTTTTTTTTTTTTTAATGAGCCTGCTTAAAGTCTTGTCGATTTTGTTTATCTTTTCAAAGAACCATCTCCTGGATTCATTGATCCTTAGAATTGTGCTTTTAGTCTCTATGTCATTTAATTCTGCTCTGATCTTGGTTATTTCCTTCCTTCTACTTGCTCTGGGCTGTCTTTGTTGTTGCTTAAGTTCTTGTAGGCATAGGGTTAAGTTGTTTGTTTGAAATGTTTCTATCTTTTTCAGGTAGGCCTGTATCACTATGAACTTCCCTCTCAGGACTGCCTTTGCTGTGTCCCATAAGTTTTGGGTCATTGTGAGTTCATTTTTGTTTGTTTCCAGAAACTTTTTGATTTCCTCCCTAATTTCATTCTTGACCCATTCATTGCTTAATAGCATGCTATTCAATCTCCATGATTTTGAGGGTTTTGGGTTTTTCCCCTTGGGGTTGGTTTCTAGTTTCAGTCCCTTGTGGTCAGAAAAAGTGCTTGGTATGATATCAATTTTCTTGAATTTGTTGAGGCTTGATTTGTGTCCTATCATGTGGTCTATCTTTGAAAATATTCCATGTGCATTTGAAAAGAATGTGTATTTAGTTTCTTTGGGATGAAGGGCTCTCTATACATATCAGTTAAGTCCATTTGATATAGACTGTTTTTCAGTGCCACAGTATCTTTGTTGACATTTTGTTTGGAAGATCTGTCCATTTTTGACAGTGGGGTGTTAAAATTTCCTACTGTAATTGTGCTGCTGTCAATATCTTTCTTGAAGTCCTCTAAGATTTTCTTGATGTATTTAGGTGCTCCTCTGTTGGGTTCGTATATATGTACAATGTTTATGTCTTCTTGGTGGATTCTTCCCCTGAGTATTATGAAGTGACCTTCTGGGTCTCTCTTTATGGCTCTGCTTTTGAAGTCTATTTTGTCCGATACGAGTATTGCTACCCCAGCCTTGTTTTCCTGACCATTTGCTTGGAAAATTTGTTTACAGCCCTTCATTTTGAGTCTATGTGGGTCTTTTGCCCTGAGGTGGGTCTCTTGTAGGCAGTATATATGTGTGGGTCATGCTTTCTTATCCATTCAGCTATTCTGTGTCTTTTGATTGGAGCATTTAATCCATTTACATTTAAGGTTATTATTGATAGGTACTTATTCATTGCCATTTTTGTACCAGTGCTCCTCTCTCTCTCTTCCTTCCTGTCCTTAAACCAGTCCCATTAGTATCTCTTGCAGAACTGGTTTGGTAGAGGTGTATTCTTTTAGACTTCTTTTGTCTGGGAAGCTCCTTATTTGGCCTTCTATCTTGATTGAAAGCGTTGTTGGGTAAAGTAGTCTTGGTTGCAGGCCTTTGGTTCTCATTACTTGGAATATTTGCTGCCATTCTCTTCTGGCTTGGAGTGTTTCCATTGAGAAGTCAGCTGCTAACCTTATCGGTGCTCCCTTGTATGTTACTTCCTTTTTCTCCCTTGCTGCCTTTAAGATTCTCTCTTTGTCTTGAAATTTTGCCATTTTAATGATGATGTGTCTTGAAGTGGGCCTCTTTGAGTTCCTCTTGCCTGGGATTCTCTGTGTTTCCTGGATTTGTGTTTCTTTTTCTCTTATCAAATTAGGGAAGTTTTCCATCATTACTTTTTCAAACAGGTTTTCTATCACTTGCTCTTCTTCTTCTCCTTCTGCTATCCCTATTATATGGATATTATTACCTTTCATATTGTCTTGCATTTCCTTAATCCCTCTGCAGTCTTTCTGAGCCTCTTTTCCTTTTCTTGCTCTTTCTGAGTATTTTTTTCTACTTTGTCCTCCAACTTGCTGATCCGATCTTCTGTTCCATCGATTCTGCTTTTCATTCCTTCTACTGTGTTCTTCAGTTCAGAAATTGTATTCTTCATTTCCTCTTGGCCCTTGTTGATAGTTTCTATTTCCTTTTTCATGTTGATATAGTTTGCAGTGAGTTCATCGAGGCTTCCCTGTAGTTTCTGGTAGCTCATTGAGAGCTCATGGAGCTTCCTTACAACCATTGCTTTGAACTCCTTATCTGATAGTTGAGTTGCCTCTGTTTCATTTAGCATTCTTTCTGGGGCTTCCTCCTTTCCTTTCATTTGGGGATTGTTTCTTTGTCTTTCCATTGTTTATGAGACTCTTCTTGTTAGCCTCAGCTTCTTAAATTGACGTATTATGGCTCCCCGGGTTTATGGTGTGAACTTCTGTGGTAGAATACCTGTGAGATTCAGTGGTGCAGTCTCCTTTGGGTATCCTGGTGTTCAGAGCTTCCACTGTCTCAGCTGTTGGGATGCCCCCTCTTTGGGACTAACTCTGCTTTTTTCACAGTTTCAGGTTTGTTTGTTTGTTTTGTCTCACTCATGGGTATTTAAAAAGAGAAAAGAGGGAAAAAATGAAAAAAGAACAAAAAGAGGAAGGAAGAAAAGATAAAATTAGAAAGAAAGAAGGGAGAAATAAAACAAGAAATAAGAGAAGCAAAAGGAGTTGAGGGGTAAAAAGATAAGAATAATAAAAAATAATTATTTTAAAAAAAATAAAGAAAAGGAAAAACCTCTTGCTGTTTTCAAACTTGCCAAGCCAGTTTTTCTGGTCTTGCTTACAACAACCAAGCGGTGACGGTATAGCTTTTCTCCCTGTTTTGCACTCAGTCATCTTTGGGTTACTCTCCCTAGAGCTAGCCCGGTGCCTCTCCACACAGGGTCTTGGGCATGGGTTCTGAGCCTCCTGGGGACCACGCACTTTCCCGAGTTTATTGGTGTGAGCTCGGGTCTCCTATGGGGTGTGCGCCTACCCTGAGTTTACGGGTGTGGGTTCCAGATTTCCTGCTTTGCACGCACTCACTCTAATTTCGAGGGAGTGAGCTCCAGGTTCCCCATGGATCGTACACACTCCCTGGGTTATATGTGTGGGCTCTGGTTCTCCTATGGATTGCTCCCATTCCCCGGGTTCACAGCATGGGCTACAAGTCTCCGATCGTGTAGCCTTTTCCGTTCGCATGTGCACAGCCATCTGCAGTCACACGGGTGCCTATGGTCGCACAACAGTCTCTGGTGGCATGTGGGTGCCTACGTTCGCACAGCCATCTGGGGTCATGCATGTGGGTGCCTATGGTCACACAGCCCATCCGGGGTCCCGCAGTCCCGCACAGGCACCTCAGGTTGCACAAGCTCCTGCATGCACTCCTCCCAGGGCTATGCGTGGATGCTCACATCCCCAGCATGTTTGCCATTCAGACCTTAACTCCTCTCTGTGAGGCTTCAAGCAACCAGGTCTTCCTTGGTGCTGTTCAACCTTGTTTGACTGGGGAGGGAGCGGTTAACCCAGCTCCCTCCCTAGAGCCCTGTGGCAGGCCTGGCAAGCGCCAGGCTGGGGTCTCAGCCACCCTGATCTCTACGCTGATCCCTGGGCTCTTATTGATCTAAAGTACTCTCCTTACCATTTGGCTTTTCATGTCCACTTCAATTTTCGTTCTCCTATTTTCAAATATGCTGTGTTACTGTTGTTTGTTTGCTCTGTTCTTCTGTAGATCAGCCAGGTTTTTCTCCCGTGTGTAGAAGGAAGTGGAATCTGCTCTCTCCTACCCCACCACCATCTTTCTTCTCTTGATTTAAGATTTGATTTTACCATGTCAAGGGATATTTTTCTATTTCTGCTATACCAAGTGAATTTTATAAAAATCAAAAATGGCATTGGGTTTAAGAAATATCTTTACAGAAACTGTCCTAATGATTGATGTTGTTTTCCTCATTTGGCCTAATGATCCTTGTTAATAGATTGCCTAATTTTGAAACATCGCCGCAATCTTGATATAAACCCAGCATGGTCATGCATGGCATTGGAAGTCAGAAAGCACCAAACTCGAGTCCTGGGTTTATACAGAGTGTCTGTGTCACTCTGGGCTACATTTTCTCATCTGTTAAGTGATCAAAATAATAGTTACCTATGAATTATAAAGATAAAATCAGTTATTACATAATGTCACATAGGGACTGACTCACTTAATAAATGGCACTAAATATGGAAGCCATCTTTATCGTAGTGGGCCATTCATTCATACGCTATTGAATATGTGTAAGGAGTATGCTGATTATGTCAATTGTAACAATGATAATGTACATTATCCTGTGGATTTGGGGTTTGTGTATGTGTGGGTGCTGCATTTTGCTGGCTTTTGTATAAAGAAATTCTAATTTTATGAAGTTAGATGGGTGGCTGACTATCATTTTTTATATTGTGAAACAGATTTCTTCACTGGGAATGACCTACTTCTAGGAATTCTTTACCCAAAGGCAATATAGCACAGTAGTAGTTAAAATAAATGGATCTGGATTAAAGTCTTGGTTCCTCAACTGACTAGTAGAGTGACTTTTTAGGCAATTAACTAAACATTTTTATGCCTTAGTTTTGTTAGTCATAGAATGAAGATAGTGATATCATCTTCCTCTCAGAATTGATGTGAGGATTCAATCAATATTCAGTAATTATTTATTTTGTGACCATTACATACCACAATGATGTTCAGTGCTATATTTAAAAAGATAAACTGGGAAAATATGAAGTGTTCACTGACAATTAAAGCTTATTGTTAATATTGTTATCAGAATTATTAATAACTGAGGCATAAAATATCTAGACCACCAAGCACCTTTTACACTAGCACTTCCTTCTGTTATTTCTGTTCCAATTTTATCAGTTTCAGTTATTTCTGTACTAGTCTGTTTTAGCTCTGTAATATTGTATGAATATAGCTAGGAAGAGAGATGGTAAGGTATTTTCTTTTTAAAGAGATTGACAATTTCTATAACATTTTTTATTGTAGTCCTTGGGTAAGAAAATAATTATGTCCTATAAAATAGCATGTGACAATACTTGTGATAGAATAATTCTAAGTGCAGTAAAAATTTCAAGAATAATAGTGAATTTTTAGAGCTCCTAATAGTTTCTTTCATGATTAAAAGAGGGCTAGTACCTCTTCAACAAATGGTGTTGGGAGATCTGGACAGGTACATGCAAAAAAATGAAACTTGAGCACCAACTTACACCATACAAAAAATAAATTCAAAGTGGATAAAAGATTTAAAAATAAATTGTGACACCATTAAAGTCCTAGAGGAGAACATAGATGGGAAAATCTCAGATATTTCACGCAGAAATATTTTCACTGATATGTCCCCTAGAGCAAGGGACATAAAGGAAAGAATAAACAAATGAGATCTCATCAAAATAAAAAGTTTCTGCACAGCTAAACAAAACAGTATTAAGATAAAAAGAGAACCAATCATATGGGAAAACATATTTACCAATTATACCTCAGACAAGGGTTTAATCTCCAAAATATATAAAGAACTTACACGATTCCACTCTAAGAATACAAGTAACCCAATTAAAAAAATGGGCAAAGGACTTGAACAGACACCTCTCCAAGGAGGACATACAGAGGATCCAGAGACACATGAAAAGATGCTCAATATCGCTAGCTATCAGAGAGATGCAAATTAAAACTACAATAAGATATCACTTCACAGCGGTCAGAATGGCCATCATAAACAAAGCAACAAACAAGTGTTGGAGAGGTTGTGGAGCAAAGGAGACTCTAGTGCACTGTTGGTGGGATTGCAGACTGGTGCAGCCACTGTGGAAAACAGTATGGCATGTCCTCAGAAAACTAAAAATGGATCTGCCTTTTGACCCAGCAATTCCACTGGTAAGATTATATCCTAAGAACCCTGAAACACCAATCCAAAAGAGCCTATGCACCCCAATGTTCATAGCAGCACAATTTACAATAGCCACATGTTGGAAGCAACCTAGGTGTCCATCAGTAATGAATGGATCAAGAAACTATGGTCCATTTACACAATGGAATTCTATGCAGCAGAAAGAAAGAAGGAGCTCCTACCCTTCTCAACAGCATGGATGGAACTGAAGAGCATTATGCTAAGCAAAATAAGCCAGGCAGTGAAAGACAAATACCATGTGATCTCACCTTTAACAGGAACCTAATCAACAAAACAAACAAACAAGCAAAATATAACCAAAGACACTGAAATGGAGAACAGGCTGACAGTGACCAGAAGGGAGAGGGGAGGGAATATCAAGGGGAAAGGGGAAGGGTTTGCAGGAACAAGTATAAAGGACATATGGACAATAACAAGGGGGAAGCAGAAACGGGGGCGGGGGAGGGCTGGGGGGTGGCCTGGGATGGGCGTAAAGGGTGGAAAACTGTACTTGAACAACAATTAAAATAAAAATTAAAAAAAATAAAAAAATAAAAGGATGGCGAGTGAAGTAATGAATGAGAAATATACCTTCAATGACTTCCACCCAGATAGACTGTGGGACAGTATGATACTGTTTAAACTCCTAGGTGAGTTTTCCCTAGCAAGAAAATTAAAAGGGGGGGATTTTTTTAAAAAAGAAAGTCAGAAAATACATGATTTTCCAAAAAATAAGCTGCATTACAAGTAACATGTGTCTCAATAATGTATAAATTCAACAGTATTTCTGAAACACTCAGCCAGTGTAGGGATGGAAGACAAAAAGATGAACCTTTTGATGTTGAGGAGTTATTTTTGAAATCATCAAATCTATTATTTGTGTGTGTGTATTTATTTGGAGAACTTGAGCGTTGCCTACTTTTGGAATTAATAATCATATATTGAATGCATTAATTATATATCTTCTATAACCAGTGCATTTTGGTGGTCTGTGTTAATGTCAATATAGTCATTTGTTACAACAATGTGTTGAAATAGTTCAGCTCTTATAATGTTAATTGGACATTATAATGTTTTAAGCTAATGATAAATAAAAATGCATCACAAACAAAAATAAAGTAAAATGCTAACATAGCATAAGATAAAATGCTAAGAGAAATGTACGAATCTGTTTTGAAAATGTTTTCATAATTTCTTATGGCATTTTAGGGAATGTAAAATATAAAAGTTAAGTAGCTGATAGAGCTCATTAAAGCAGGAAATTACAGTATTTTTTCCGAAGTAATATGGAATAATTTAATTCTGACTAGGAAAGCCAATCAAAAGCTTAATGTTGCCAAACCAGTTGTGCTGGGTTCACATTTGTTATATCTTGGCTCAAACTTTAATGATTCCCAGATCTTTTAGTCACCTATGATTAAGTGTAATTATTGAATCTTGTGAGTAAATCATAGATTGTTCCTTATCAGCTGTAAATTGGAGTACAACCAGAGCCTGTATGAAATCTTCTGCTCTCTTTTTGTCAGCATCAAAGTATGTTCTTTGTGTGAGGAGGCATAGTTCTGCTTTTTTGGTCCATTTTTCAGGGCAGCTTGGGTATTAATTTTATGATTTCTTGCATGAAGTATTTTCTGAAAGCTGGTATTCTTGGACAGCATCTTGGGTGAAATTGCTGAAAATTAAAATGGTATTAAAACCTACATCCATGCTTACAGGCTTGGGGAGAAAAAGAAGGTGGCAAGGACTGAGAGACTGATTTCAGATAACTGAGATGAAAATGAAATGATTTTTAAAATTTCTATTTATAAGTAAATAGAAAACCTGAAATATTCATGGAAAGAAGGTTTTAAAAGGGTCTGAATGCTGACCCTTTTAAGAGGGGTTAAATGAGATGGAAAAAGAAACAAGACTAACATTAATATTTCTAATCAAAACCTGGAAAATTGACTAAGAAAGTTGAAAAATTGAAATAAAAAATACTTCAGTTGGAATTATTCATATTTTAAAATTTAAAAACTCTACCTATTAAATTATTTTTATTATTTCATATAAGATATAGTTAATGGTGGTTTATTTCATTTCTTCTAAGACCATTTAAAGGCTTCATATCATAGTACTATATAAAAATTGCTTTTCTTAATGCAACCAATCTGGTTATAAAATTCAGATCTATATTTACTTGATAATTGATTTGGACATTTGGAAGACCTGATCTGCTATAAACTTATTAATATTTAGTTTTAATTATTAGATTTATCACTATTGGAAAACTGCTTTCTTATGATGATGGATATTCTATTAGAGTTGATTGAAACTTTGAGGCACATCTTTCCAAAATGACAACTGATACTAAAAATAATTTAAAGAAATCTGTAGCTGGAGGGAAAATAGATACTAAGGGACAATGGGGATACAGACAAGGTGGGAGAGAGGAATGACATGGGCCCTTTCTCTAAGAGCTCCTTTGTGATACAGTCTCTGAGCATCTGGTGACATCCAGAATTATAATTAAACCAAAAGGATATTATGCTTTCATCTGTGTTCCCTGGGGTCCTGAAAAGTGAGAAAATTTGTTCTGGCCCTAATGCGGGTGAAGATTTAGCCTACTGGATAATACAGGACACCTGGACTAGTTGAATGCCCATGAAAGAAGAGTTACTAGGCTCTGCCTACTCCCTCTTGTTCAAAGCCTCATAAAATTATTAAGGGTTTAGAGGCCCTCGCATACTCTCAGGTGGCCTCTTGTATATCCAAGGGATCTTGAAAAGTATACAGAAGGAGGCAGTACTATGTGGTTGAAAAACATCAATTTGGAACCAAATAGACCTGGGCTGAATGTGACTAGATATCTTAACTCTGTGATTTTAAAGAAGTTACCTACTTTCTTTGAGGTTGAGATGTCCTCAGCATGATGATTGTAAGGCTAACAATAGAGACATTGTGAGCATTATAGGAGTGGAGTGTTGAAAAGCAATCAGTACATTTCTTGGTATGTATAATAACAAGCATGTTAGCATCGTTCTCTTTCCAGGAGGCTTACTAATATCACATGCAAACTTATTTTAATATGAAATGCAAACTCATTTTAGCACTTGGACCCCTTCTGAGAGGCACAATGTTATTGGTCTTAAGCACACAAAACCTGGAACTTGATTACTTGAGACCAAATCACAGCTCTGATGCCTATTTGGCATATGATTGTGTAATGGGGTGTTGCCTGGGAGGCCACAGGGCCTCCCAAAGGGGGGGATTTGTAATGGGGCCCAGAACTTGGGGTGTTCAGGAATATAGGCTATTCCCCATAGGCCTGGCTGGGGGAAGGGAGACAGGGAGCAGGGTCATTGAGTTATTTGCATATCAATAACAGCAGACTAGTCTTCCAGGCTGCATGGAGTCAGAAGGTATGCATAACTTTGAACCAAGATGTAACTGGGAGGCAGCTCCTCCTGGTTACAGAACCTGTATAAGGGCTTGGAGGTGGTTTGCTCCCTGCCAGGGCACCTGCCTCGACTAACTATGGCAGCTAAGAAAGGCTGAAAATACGGGAGTGCTAGTAGGTGTAGCCTATTTTGGGAGGAGTCAGAAATGGGGCCGCAGAGGAGGTGCTAGACTGGGATTTAACCTAAAGGTGGGCCACCATGTGGGATGGAGGTTATGGGAGATAATGGGAAGGACAGTGTGAGTCCATGTGGGAAGGAAAGGGGTGAAAGGATTCTAGCTGGTGGGAAGGAAAACACTCTAGCTGGAGGTGCCATGTGGTTTTGGATTAAGAACTGGCAAACAAGACAGCCGCAAAGCTGATGGTGCTGAGGACTGTGGGAGACCTGCCCAGCTGAGCATGGATTATTGGGATGAACCAGGAGTCTAGCCAAGCTCTGGATATCAGTTTCTTTTTCCTGAGATATGTACCCCTGACTGGCATGGTTGGGCAAAGGGGGGAAGGCAGGACTGTATATATGTGTTTGTGGCTGTTTCAAAGGGCCTTTGGGTATTTAATGGCAACATTCCACCATTACTCTAAACCTGTATAACTTTTGAATAAATACCTCCTTTCCTTTTTACAAAATTCTGGTACTGAGAGCCACAATTCCTACCTGGTTGTGGGCAAAGCAAACCATGATACAGAAAGACCCCAGGGCCCCAGGGGAGGGGGCTTGTTTCAGTAATGGTAGCTGGGCCACCCCATGGGTTCATTTGGTAACAATTTGGGGCAAACCCTTTGAATCTTAGCTTCCTTATCAAGTAAATGGAAATAATAATATGTATCCTAATATGCATAAACTGTTTAGAAGGAGTACCTGGCACACATAAGTATTTAAGAAGATTAATTATCATCATCACCACCACCACCACCATCATGTAGCTGCTGAAAAATGTAGCTCTTGAATATTCACACTCATTTGGGAACCTTTAGCACTGAGATTACAAAACAGTGAATAAGTTAGATATGGCTTCTGTTGGCCTTAGAATGATATTTGTGAGTAGTTTATCAGAGGAATTTTATCTTCTCCAGTTTGATTTGTGTTTACTTTGAAAGAGTGGACATGCTTATCAGGGAAAGCATGTAAGTGGAATATGAGATCACAGCACATTAATCTTGCTGTGATATTTAGTAATTAAAGATTTATCTCCGATAACCCAAAGTACACTGAAGAATACTGTTGATCAACTAACACATAGCCTTCCTATATGCCACTGGCTTTTCAACTACTGTGAATACAAAGCTGTAAGTGAGTGTCTTTTATAATTCAATGGGTATCCACTAATCAGTTTTTGTTTTGTAATAGAACATTTTCACAGATAAGAAGAAGTGTTTTTTTTTGTTTGTTGTTTTTTAGGGGTTTGTTTTTTTTTTTTTGGCTCAACAGATTCAATGACTAATTCTACCCTAAAGTTCTCAAATTCTTTTCCACACAAAGTATAGAGGGTCAGTTATTTGAGGCTGGGAAGCAAGGAAAGAGCTAACCAGAGAGAAGGAACAGCAAAGACCCTGAGAGGACAGAACTTGGTACATGAATGGTAAGGAAAGGCCAGTGCCAGGGAGCAGTAAAGAAGACAGAGCGAGAGCATTTGTTCTTTTGTTAGATGGCTAATAACTTAACTTTCTCCAGATATTTCTCTCTCAGGCTGTCTTTACTCTGTTATTAGAATCCACAAGTCTCCTCAAAATATCCTCTGGCTCTTCCAGGTCTACATGAGAAGGGATAATCTCAGGAAACCCTCAGTGGTAACTGCTCTGGAGAAGTTACACTGAACATTTATCTCAAGTTCAAAATGTTTACGAACTATTTAGATTTGGGTAGCCTGAGTGTTTTTGGCTTAAATTCTTGACCAAATATCAGGAAAAATTCGTAATTCATTTATCTGAAATTTTTGTTGGAAGATTTGGATGAAGAAATTCTGCTTTTGTTAGAAGTAATGTGTTCACTGGCTGAAAAGCTGTCTTTTAGGGACTCAAACCCTGAACCCTGCTCATTTGCTCTAGGTGAATAGGGAGATAAAAAGGCGAAAGGCAAAGAATTCCCTTCCCTTACCTAATTCGTGGAGAGCACTTGAAATGCTAGTGGAGTGATTTCACATGGTACTTTTAAGGTGGAAAGTGTATGGAGAACACTTGCTACATCTTAAGATAAAAGGGATCTCTAAGGAATTAAGCTAACAAGCCATTCTACCACACAAAGAAACAAGATGTTTATTTAGCTTTGACATGTAAGCATATGATGATGAATCATTGTTTGACATTGCAGAAGTAAATGACTTTTGGAAAGTATGGAGAGTCCCTGTTGATTTAGATAGTATGTATTATATTTTATAAAGCACATTGATGAATGACATTTAAGAACAATTAGATGAATATCAAAATACATACCGTAAGGTTCAACATTTTTATCAATAATTTCCATTTTTAAATTGGAAGATTTTAAAAATGTGCTTAGCTATCTATTTTCTAATTGTTTTATTTGTGCAAGTGATATATTTTAGTTTTTTATGCATACTTGCGTAACCTAGTTTTATCTCCATGACAAACTTTCTAGATAATACCTACATATGTTCATATGTAATATATGTATCTCTAAATTTATAATAAGTCAAGATTTTTATACCTGAATCTGCACTTGTACGTAAAAGCATGTCTTCATACATACTTATTTCTTTCCACAGGGCCACTATTTCCTCTGCCTGAAAAACTCATACTCTTATTATTGATTTCTTCACATCTACATCTCCTCAAAGAGGCTTTCCTTAATCACTCACTGCCTCTTGTAACACCCTGCTCTTTTTGACACTTGGCATTCTTTATATGCTAATACAAATTTTAATGTATAAAGAAATAATGAGAGACTTAAGCTTCATAATAGCATCAGTACTATCTATTGTATTAATCACCATTTATCCCAAACTTAGCAGAATGTCAAGAAGGACGAGGTCTGTTCAGAAGGTATCAGCCATGTAATATGAAAAATAGAAATACTTATTGAAGAAGATACAAGATAAAAGAACATTGTACACAGTACAATGATGTCTCAGTCCCCTTCAAAGCAGGCACCATGGGACCTCACACAATTCTCCCAATTGCCATCAGCTGCCTTGTCATATTTTCCTAAATTTCATCAACATTCTGAAATTTCTCCCCTTTCAAAGGTGATTTTAATTTTGGGAGAGGCCAGAAGTCCCAGGGCACCATATCTGGGCTGTAGAGGAGCCGAGTCACCTGGATGGTTTGACATTTTGCCAAAAAACTCTGCACGAGACATGATGCATGAGCAGGTGCATTGTCATGATGAAGCTGCCAATCACCTGTTGCCCATAGCCGTGACCTTCTGAATCATCCCAGTAGTTTCCACAGAGGAATGTTCAAGCTTAACGCAAAATTTGATGCAGATTTGTTGCTCTACTCGCTCAGACATTTTGAATGTGATGGCCATGCAGTATAGATGGTCACTCAAGTGCTTCTGTCTACCTACCCACCTCCACTGACTAGTACAATGAAGTCATTATTGTTCATTCATGTGTATTCCAGTCCACTCTCTTTGACTGCCAGGTTATATCAATGTCACACAAACCATTCTCATTATACTAACAATGGCTGGAGTTTTTCTGGACAGACTTTGTACAGTAGAAAATCTATTTGTATTTGTTGAATGAATGAATGAATCAATCAATCAATGAGTGACCAAATGAATGGATGTCATTGAGGATTACATTCATGTATGATCTTTCCAAAATTTTAATGTTATTTATTCAAGAAAGTCATGCAATTTAGAAAAATGATTGTGTATAAACACAACCAAAAATACAGTTTAAAATTTTGAGCCCTGAAAAGAATGGTACAGTGATTTGTGAAATGTACTGCACCTAATAGGTACTCGATAAACATTTCTTGGCATGATTTTATTTTTGTGGGAGTATTACTGTTACATTAAGACAAAGAAAGGTCGTAATCATCAGGAGTCTCAGCCCTAGACAGTTGCATTCTCTTCTGAAAACTCTGTTGTGACAAAATTACACACATAAACATAGATTTATTTGTGATGGCTGCAGAAATGATTCCTTACCACACTGGAGATAATGGAGACTTGCTGATTCTATAGAAAATAGTCTTTGGAGAATGCATTTCTCCATCCATATGCACACATTTGCTTTTTCTAAGGATGCCAGACATGTAGTTCTGGACTAGAAGTCAATAACAAAAAAGGGGGAAAGGTAGTGCTGTCAGCTTTTCTCTCAGAATGCATTTCAAGTTAGCACTCTGCTTGAAGCTTGTGAAAACCAAGATAGCATTATTTAACAATAAGTCCATCAAAATACACTTGAAAAAATTACCTTGCTATTATTTTGCTGATTGCAAGACAGGATTCACAAACATGATTTTAAAAAATAATATCCCTTCCAAACCAACCATTTCATTTCATGTAAAGCTCATAAGCATTTATCAACCAAGACCTTTAAAATAATTACATTTATCTCTTGATATTTTTGTTTTTTCAAAAAAATTTTTATAAATACAAAGGCTAATTTTGTTTTACTTACAACCCAATTACTAAGTTAATATTTACCATGCCGAGGACTAAACTCACCATGCAAAAATATTTTGTATGTTTGTCTGAAAAATGTGCTCTGTGCTTTGAAAATTTGGAACATTAGAGTCAGACGGTAATTATATAGTCAGCTCTCCACCAAAATGATGGTCTCGGGTTACAACAAGTAAATTAAATCTACAAATAATCTCAAACCTCTCTTGTAAGAAAATCATTTTACAAAAAAATGCCAGCAACTATTGATAAAGCCGAACGTCTTTCTCTGTGCAGTTTCTGGTGGAGGTAATACCTAGCAGTGTAATGGCCCAAAGACAAGAAATCAGAGAGAAGCAGAAAAACATAGTTATGGTTTTAATCAGTACCTGAAATACAATGTTTATGGCATAGTTTCCTGAATGACTCTAAAGTGTGAGCAAAGCTCATTTAACATCCAATCAAAGGTTTTTAAAACAAGAATAAAACAAGTAAAAAAAAATAAAATAAAATAAAGGAAAACAGAAGCCACATCTGATCGGCCCATTTCACTTTGAACCAGGCTTCCCAGCAGCCTGAGGCATTTGCTGTGATGCCAGTCCACTGGACTAAATATTCAAACCAGAGGTATTACACGGGCCAGAAGTCAATGCCCAGTTTTTGCTCTGTTTAATTTCTGCTTTTTGACATTTCAGGGAAAATAAAAAGCTTATGATAGCACACATTCTCTCTATATAAAGATGCATTTAAAGATGAGTATTTCAACTTCAATGTGGCTGTTATTTCATGGATGGAAATAGAGAATTAATGATCTGTGGTGGAGCTTTGTCCAGCATAGCCCAACCCGCCCCCCCCACCACCACCTGTCATTGATGAGAATAATTCTACCAACACAAGATCTGCTTGGGGAGGAAAGGTGGCCAGTCTCTCAAAGGAGAGGGGCCTTGAGCTTGTTCCTCAATGGGCTTTCATCGGGTTTAATTTGCATAGGAATACAGGTAAAGCTCAGCAGTCATTGTCAAGCAGTAACGATCAAACAATAGATAACATTCAAAGAACTATGAGGGCTTATTCTGAGTCAGGGTCAGATAGCCAAAGGGCAGGGAACTTTGGGAAACTCATTTTATGCTTGGACCCTTATCATTTAAATTGAGGGCATTCTTAGCAAAGCAGGTTTCACAGGATTTTATGCATTCTTTCTTAGTCCTGATCTCCCTGGGGAACCCTCCTTTCCAGCACAGGGTGGCACCCTCCTCCTGCATTGTTTCAGGCTTAAGTTGGGTGCGGGATGAGGGAAGCCAAAAGATTAGGAGACTTTGTACAGATAGAATAAGGACTTAGGCTATGACAAAGCTGAGGGATGAGGGTCCATCACCCCTTTTCTATAGTCCCCTAAGTCCTTCCCTGATTTTCCCTTCTCAACCATGCCTATCTTAGGTCATCCCTCCCTTGAGGAATCTTACCTGTCATTGGCTAACCAGTCATCCACCAGGGTGAAGTAAAGGGGGCAGAGGTTGTGCCCCTGCCGGGAGGTTAAGCTTTGTTTGCTTAGTGGCTTATGGTCCCAATGTCTTTTCACTCAGCCTTAGCCATGGGGGGTTACAAGGTAGAAACCAAGCAGGGCAGTTTCCAATAATCTCAGTAAGCTGGTTCTAATTCCCAAGAGTATAAGTTAGCTTTATTTCATTCCACAGAAGTTACAGTATCATGCAGAGATAGGCCGTTTGGACCATAGGAAAGTACCATTAGAAAAGATTTGGCGATGTCATTAAACCCATGACTACATTAGAAAACGTCATCATGGTTCAAGAATGTCTTTTTCAGTAGAAAGGATGATTCAGTATTGGTTCAACTGGCCAAACAAAGGAGATAGGGACAGTCTCAAAATATCATTATTAGAGTCATTGCCCTTTTCAGAGATATACTGGTCAGTCATTTATTAGGCTAGTTTCATCTCAACATAGTTATGTTTCTTGATATAGTTCTATCTAAGGAGAAATAATTGAACAAATGGAGGCATTAAAGAGTTACTGTTATTACCAGAATTCAATCTAATCAACAAAATAAACTAATGAGCAAAATAGAACCAGAGACTTGGAAATAAAGAACAAACTGACAGTGACCTGAGAGGAGGGGGAAGGGGGATAACAGGGGAAACAAGAGGAAGGGGCAAGGAAAGGAACATGAATAGAGGACTCCAGGACATGGACAATTGGGGGTGGAGGTTATCTGTGGGGGGGAATGGGGTAGGGGTGAGCAATGGGGAAAAATGCAGGACAACTGTAACTGAACAACAATTTAACCCCCCCTCCAAAAAAAATAACCCATTGATTCTTATTCTCACTTATCACCACCTAGTCTTACATACTTGGCGAGGCAAGGTATCTTACTCATAAAGACAAGCCCTTCCCTTCCCCCTGGAGGGGAAGGCTTCTACTTTTCAACAACAACAAAAAAATACATGAAAGGCCTCTCAGATTACTCTAAGACAACAGCCTAGTTGGGCATTTTCTCTTTTCCAAATTGGAGAATTTCTGATTTAAAAATATCATAAATCCTAGAGTTCATTTATTTTATAAATTTTGAAAAGAACCTAAGACTCAAATTCAAATTTAGATTCCTTTGATGTGTTTCAACAATAACTAGTTGTTTTCTAATTTTTTGTCAGTGATAACTGCTTAGCTATTCATTTAGGCTTATCATAGAACCATAGTATCACTAAGATAGAAGGGAACACCGAGGGTTGTCTAATCAAGCAGAATGTGCTTCAGTACCAATAGCAAGACAGTTTGTCCCATAGGATTAGATTTTAGAATGTTCTTTGTTGACCCACATGATGGAGAGATGCTCTGACTTTTATCAAATCTCAGTCTTTCTGAGCATGAGCGTCTTCATTTATAAAATAGATACACTGCTTCGTGAGTTGTTTTGAAGACCGTTGAGATACTGTATGTTCTAACTAAGCTGTAATAGTTATATAATCTGAGCATTATTTTAATCAACTTCCATCAACCTACTAAGGAGCAAAACACTTTTTCCAGACATAAGGATAACAATAATAATATAGGAATAATAATAGTAATAATAATAAAACAGGGGCTGAGTTCTCATTAAGTGTGCTAAGAACTTTATATGTATTATCCCATCAAAAGAAAATGGCAGCATAATGAAAATGTTCTGGAATTAAATAGCGGTGATGGTTGCTCAACCTTGTAAATATACTAAAACCACTGAAGCATACACTTTAAAAGGGCAAATTTTATGATATGTGAATTATACCTCAATTAAAAAAAATAAAATTGTATGAGACACAGTCTTGGAAAATTACAAATGCAGAGGTAGTCTGAAAAGTGTTGTGAAGGATATAATGACGAACAAGTCAGTCTTTTATAAATATGGTTGGAGAATTAAGGCAGGTGGATACAAACGACACCTAAGCAGTGTCTAAAGGTAAATTGTCAAGGCTTACAAAGTTTTACTAGACACTCTGAGGATCAAGAGATAAGTGGAAACCTCCAGGAGAATAATATCACTGTCAGGATATTATTTCATGGAGTGAAAGGAGGCCTAGTGTCCTGTTGAATGGGGATATATTGCAAAAGGCACACTATCTTAATGAAGGTTTTATGGGAAAATAAAAATTCGATTTTCTTAGAATGTATTGGCACTAAATGTAATCTTTCTGGGATGGTATCACCCTAGATCTCATCCACTTCTTGTTCCCTGTGTGGTACTCTGCAATGGTCTTAGCCAAAAAGAAATATGTACTTTGCAGTAACCTTACCCTTGACTCAGCCCTCTGAGCATGCCTTGGTGTCAAGGTCTTTTCCTGTAGCAGAAACAGCTGAAGCCATCTGTTTCAGATGCCCCTCCAACTTAGGTTGCAGCACTGATATTCCTTAGCTATATGATTTGGGGCACATTAGGTAAACTCTTTGAGAAGATAGCAGTTATCTTTCAGGTCTGCCAGGAATTTTAAGGAGAAATATCATGGGTAGCTCAAAGGCTGGCACTCTGTAAGAACTCTGGTAATAGGGACTGGGAAGAGATATGAGAGACAGAGGGAACCTATCTGCTATGTGCCTGGGTGTCTTCCGTACTCCCGTCTGCTGACTGTGTCGCAGCCGTTGAAATGGTGGCTGGCTCGTGCCTCACGACTAGAGGCTCCCTGAGACCCCTCAGAACCTTCCCCGCATGATTTATCTTTGCACAGGGCAAAGGATACGCTATACATGTTTGCATGGTACACACACTTAAACATAATGCAGAATGCGTATTATATATTCAATTTTTATTTATTAGCTGAATGAATTTTTAAATTATTCTGTAATGGGGGAGGTAGGGTAGCAGTAGCTTTTGGTTTTTGAGATGGTGTTTTGTTTTTGTTTTGTTTTGTTTTGTTTTGTTTTGTTTTTTGAACAGAGGTGCATTTCCAGTTCAATGCCAGGTTAAAACAACTAGACCGAAACCACTTGACATTATGGACCATCTGGAGTGATAAACGCAATCTCTTTCAGCCAGTAGGACCTCTAAACCATTCATTTGGAAATGTGTTTGGTTGAATTAGCAATTATCTGAATTGGTGTGTTTGTCTAGAGATAAAAAATATCAAACAAACAGGTGGGTCTCTGTCACGCTTTGCGCTGTTACTCCAGCAACAGTGGCCGCAGGCCTCAGAGTCCCTCTAGAGCCTTAAAACCTCTGCCCCCTGGCGAGGCTTCCTCTCTGGAAGAGCAAAACAAAACATTTGGCCTGACCCTGTGTTCAGCTGACAATCTGGAAGTGGAGCATAGGAGTTGTTCTGTATTCTGAAATGGGCACAGGCCTCACGTGCATTTGAAGACACTGTCAAGTTCTGTCCAAACTGGGCCCCTGGAGCATAGGACTGTATCATATTCTGTTTTATCTGTTTTATATGCATGTAAATGAACATATGTCTGCATCTATAACATACAAATATGTTGCTGAAAGTATGCCCAAGATACTGAAAATACCATTAAATTGTAATCTTCATTAAATTTCAAGTGAACGTGTGGTCGCAGCTGAAATTAACCGGTGCATTAAACCAGGGCGCCACTTGCTAGAACTTTCAAGTTCCTTCCCAGTGTCACCTTTCATAGTGTTTCCTTTTAACTTGGCTTAATAACATAATCATTATTCAGAAATGAGCTTTTGTGAAAAAATTAATAATTACCTTTGTCTCTATTTAATGAATCCATGGAAAGACTTCATTAAATTATAAATGCCTTGCTACTGATTTTCTCATAATAGATTTTTGAAATTATGCCGTGAGCCAGTTATCCATTTCAAGGAAGATACAATGCCGAAAGATCAGTACATGTCCAGTGAAATTACTGCTGGTTTTGCTAATGCAATATTCATGAGAATTTGCTGGAGACAATCACATTTAATCCCAGAGAATACGAATTTGAAATGAATTCTTTTAAATTGCAATTATCCATTGGTAAGGAAGTTTAGCAAGTTTTATTTGTTTATATAATTAAAGTGATTTTCTATTCTATCAACATGGGGAGGGATGTGTTTTGAGAATATTTACAATTTCTGAATGGAATCAAATTGAGGTCCTAAATATTGATTGACATTACTATTTTGTGGTTTACATATATTTTTTTACGTATTCGTTTTCAGAGAAAAATTGGCTCTGTGGCTATCATTTATGATTAAATTGCTTTTCAAGGATATGATGTGATTTGGGTCAGGTAATAATCTCTGAATTAGAATAGAGTCTGTCATTGTCGGAGCCTACTTTGGTGGTATTCAGTTCTATTCTAGGTGACTCTAGAGTTTGAATCTGTGAGACATCAAAGATATTGGAAGTTCAAGAGCAAAGTCAACAGGTCCAGGGAAAGATGAACAACATTTAAGAGTTAGAAAGTCTCCAAGCATTACTACTCTTCATTGTTTCGTAATAGTTTATTTTATCGTGTTGCAAGAAAGGCATTTCTGTGAAATCTGGGGATTTCTGTATGCTATAAAATAAGCATTTTATGTTTCATATTGTAGAAAAAATTAGGGATAAGGTAAAGGAACTTTCTTTAGTTTTACACATTTTGTGCCTTTAGCATTATAATGCTTGTATTCACAGAACTTGAATCTCCTTAAGGATTTTCAGAACTCTGATAAAAAATTGACTCCTAAAGCATTCTTATCAGAAAAGATAGGAAACTTTAAGAATTTCTTTCTGTCCATCTGGGATAAGAAACAGGACTATAATAGAAGAGATCCTAAAACAATGGGCAACTCTATTGTTTTTCAACTCTGTGTTGAAAGATCTTATTCCTATGATACAACAGGAGTTAAAACATGTTCTGTGGAATATTTCTACCTAATCCAGGGAAGTCCAGAGAAAGTTTGAATACTACTTTGGTCACTCCTGAATAGTAAAAATGTCACTGTTCACTTTTATTTTATTTTATTTTTTTTGAAGATTTTATTTGTTCATTTTTAAACAGGGGAAGGGTGGAAGAAAGAGGGATGGAAACATTAATATATGGTTGCCTCTCACGCACCCCTTACTGGGGACCTGGCCCGCAACCCAGGCAGGTGCCCCTAGACTGGGAATAGACCAGCAACCCACTGGTACACAGGCTGGCACTCAATCCACTAAGCCACACCAGCCAGGGCTCATCTGTTCCCTTTTAGCTATGAGAAGTATTTTTTAAAATTGTTGACACTATTACAGATGTTAAATCTATTACAACTGCTTGGGCTGATTTGGAGCTGTCACTTGCAGTGGGCGAGGGGACAGTGTTGTTTCTCCTCCTGTTCCCATGACATTCATCTCTCTCCGCCCCGCCCCCCACACCCTGTATCCTTCAGAGATGAAACAGAAAAGCAAAAGGCAGAAATGACCTTACTTGCTGTTCCGATAGTAGCCATCTAGCTGGGTTTAGCCTACGCTCTAACTCTGAGGAGCATTCTGGAGGAAGCACGTTAGTGGGTTTTTTAATGCTCTTAACCACATCACTAGTGTTTCTTCACCTGCAGTTTCCTTGAGGGGGGTAAATGCTCCTCCTTCAGGTGATCATCTAGGATTTTCACCTCACCCCCTAGGCACCCACTACTGCAATTCCAGGGTCTTTTTGTTGAGCTGTCTTCTCCACTCCCCACCCCCTCACCCCAGTGGCCCTCTGGGACAGGCCCCATCACAATTCTGCACTGGGTTTCTAACCCCTGCTTCACTGGCAGTGCTCACCTGTCCCTTGTTCTGACAAACTCATCCACATGTGGCTGCTGGTGCAGTATCCCTTTGTCCTAATATCAGAGCATCAACCAGTCACAATCTTTCCCCTTGAAAATTTCCCAGGCAAGAGTCAAATCCCAGTTTACTGGCAACCCCACCCACTGCCACCAAATTCCGGGAGGCAAGAATCAAACTTTATTGTTTCACTGAAGTTCTTTTCCCTGCACTTGAAATAAGGGAAAAGTAACCTTCCACCTTGGATATACTTGCAAATCATATCACATCCCAATTCTCCCTGATAATCCTCTCTAATTATAAATCTCTTCTTGGCCTTTCTTTTCTCTTTAATGGGTTGGAAATGGGTCCCAAATTTAAGGTCCCAAAGCACTTTTCAGTGCTTTCCTTTTTAAGCCTGGCTTAGGCAACTTTGTACCTTGTTTTGTAAAATGAAAGTAGCAATCTGATTTTTGATTTATCATCTCAAAATTATAGCTGAAACTGAGATAAAAATAATTTAGCATCCTATTCCATCCAAATATTAGTTTCTTACTGTCCTCTGTAAAATTATTTGAAGCACTCATTGATGGACATGGTATAATCTGCAAGGCACAATGCAAAGTCCTATGGTGTTTCTGCTCTAGCAGGAAAGATAAAACAGTTAGCAAAGAACATCTAGAGTTACCAGATCTGCTAACTGCGTAAGGATGAGCCAGTGTTCCCAACATTCAGCCTAGGTAGTGATGAGGAACATAAATCCTAGAGCCAGACTGCCTGGATTCGAATCACAGCTTTCCTCTTTCTAACTGTGTGACCTCAGCCCAGTTACTTAATCACTCTGTGCTTCAGTTTCCCTATCTGTCAAAGGGAGATAAACTAGTACCTTTCTGGTGGGGCTCATATGATAAATAACAGAGTTAGTATTAGAGTTAATATTTAAAACACTATGAAGGTGTTTGTTAAGATATCAACAAACCTCTTAAAGGAAGTTCTTAATTTTCCTGGGAAGTTATATTAGGTGTTAAAATATATATGTCACATTCAATAACTTACTGAAAATGAGCAATCAGGAATTCTGCCAGGATGAGGAGATAATGAATGTCCACACAAATAAGCTGTGCAGAAAAAAAAAGTCTTCATAGGCTCTTGGATAAATTTTAAGTTTTATTGGAAGCCCACTGTTTTTTACATCACCTGATTCACTCTACAAAGATTGAAATGCCTTAGCTAACAATGGCATATATTTTACAGTGAGGATTATGAGAAATATGGTAGGAAATAAAAATAAGTCCAGGGACAACAGTGTGCCAGAAGTCTACACAGCCAGTAAAATTGCCCTACTCACTCGTACTGTGAGTTTCCTAATAACCTTAGGTTAAAAGGGAATATGAAAAAAAGGAAATATTTCAAGTCATATTATCTGTCAAAACATAAAACAAATCAAAATTTAAAAAAATTAGAAAGCATATTAACTTATTATAAGAAAAAGTTCTTTTACGGGAAATAAGAACCAGGAAAAAGAAAAACAGAAACCTACAGGACGTGTACATGAAGGACACAATGATCACTGTCCCAAACAGCATCTTCAAATACCTCCCTTCAATTAAGGCAGTTTTAGACAAGATTTTCTTGTAATAACTTTCAGCGTAAGCAGATACTATACTCTTGCCACTTAGTTCAATGATGAGAATCTGGCAAGAGGTCTAAAGGATGTGGTCCAAATGGTCAGGTTTTCGATGTTTTGAATATAAATTTCTACAAAAATAGATGGCATGTATGTCCTTTAAAATCCCCTTCCACTTGTAGTTCCTCTCAACTGAGGTTTGACGAAAAGTGAGCTACAGATAGTTTGAGGTTATGGATGTGGACAAGGGCAAATCCATGTGCTTTAAAAATCAACTGAGCTAGTGATGAAAGTGGACAGTCTTGTTAGGGAATGTCCCTCAGAAGCAGAGGGCACAAACACAGGTTTTTCTTTGCCACTCGGTATCATGCAATTCTAAAGTTAACAACAGATTTTGTGCTTAGAATGATTTGTGATACTGCTTTGCATAATTCAGAGAGGGAGTTAATTTTAGATAGCCATATCTTAGCCTAGATAGAAGCTAACAATGAGGGAACTGAATTCCAACTCTAGTTCCCACTCATTAAATTACATGACCTTGAACAAGACACTGCACCTTCCTGTGTCATGGTTTCATCATCTATAAAATAAGACATTGAATAAATTTCAGGCTCTTAGCACTGGATGGTTTGTGTGTGTGTGAATAATGACTAAGAAACTACACTCATTAAATGCCTGTCGGTGTGCCCGTACCCTTTGGAATGATTTTCTATATTGTGAGAATTTGTCAGTTGTTTCTAAACAGATTTCATTGCTCTAATTTCACTAGTTATTAAAAGGGAGAATGTCAAGCCTCATTTTTCTAGTGAAATATAATGAGTGGATTAAAGGAGCTGTGTTACAGGACATGAAAGGATGTCTCTTCACACAGGCAGCTGTGCACCTTGTCTGTGGCAACCTCTGGAAAGAAGGCAGCTCAATTCTCTTGAAAGTGTGTCTTTTGGAATATCAATTATCCATAAAAGAGATGCTTCAGATGTACCCAAATGTCAAGAACCTTTCTTCTACAACATGAATTTGTCAGAAGTAAAAATGGAAGGAAAGCAGCTGTTGTTTGAAGCATGTTCTTGGTCAATATCCTGTATGGAATTCTTAGTAAACGTTGACTAATCTGTACAACTTTACACAATGTTTTTCCCTCTTCCCTTCCAGCACCAAGGAAAAATTGGAGTTAAATTTAATGTTGGGACAGATGACATCGCCATCGAAGAGTCCAATGCAATCATTAACGATGGGAAATACCATGTAGTCCGTTTCACGAGGAGTGGTGGCAATGCCACGTTACAGGTGGACAGCTGGCCCGTGATTGAGCGCTACCCTGCAGGTAAGCCAGTGAATGTGTATCCCGGGAAGATTTTATGAAAAGCAAAGTGGAAAACAAAGCACTGTTTTGCGTTCGTTTCACCAAATTGTGGGTTTTCTAAGAAACCATCAAGTATTTATTGGACTTTAGAGTCATGTCAGTGTACTGCTGTCCTAAATTGTTCTTGATACAGTGTACCGATGGCATTTTATAGAGGAACTGGAAGGCACACGTTATCATTTGCAAACTTAGGACATCAGTGAAACCAGGAAAATGCACACATAAAAAAGGCACGACATGTCAAAGCTCTTTTTACTGGATCCTTGCATTCGAACAAAGGAAAGGCTTTGTCAAAAGTAACGGAGTTAAAATTTCAAGCTGTGGGAGGGAATATTAAAACATTTTTTCCCTGAAAGAAAATAGAATCAGATGATTTCTTTGATGATGTTATGTAGCCGAAACTCATGAAAGGTGCAGAGAGCCATGGGACACACAGAGAAATAGTAAAGGGACTGTTTATTGTACTCTAAATCAGCAGTTAGGAGAGCATGTAAGTAAATGAAGTTTGTTTTCACTGTCAAGAAACCATGGGGTTTCATGAGGATTCTGACACTAGTATTACTCAAGTCTGTTAAATGAACGCAAAGCTATCATAGAAAAAATACAAGTGATGAACTTTGTGAGCACTGCATTATTGAAACAGAGCCAGTAGTTAGACATTTAAACCAGTGTTACTTGTGGTTGTACATATTCTCAATTAAAATAATACCTTATCTTAAGGTAAAATACAAATTAAAAGTATAAAGATATTTTACTGCAATCATTATCGTCTCTACACTTTGGTGCAAAAGAGATTACTTAAAACGTCAGTTTCATTTCTCTCTGCTCCCTTATGAGACACAACTTTTTTGTACAGGAGAAGATTTATAACTCAGTATAGAGAAAGAGTATAAAAAGAGGTTTTCATTTTGCACAATAACAATGATTTAAAAATGTATCTATAAACTCCTACATTACAAGGATTTGTTTCTTGCAAGACATAATTTGAGGAAATAACCAAATTATTAAATCAAGATAAATTTTCCTTAGCACTGACTCACAATTATGGAATCAAATGTCTGTGATGCCCATTTGGACCTTTGCTGACATAAAATTTTGCATCTCCCAGCCTCATTTCAAATCTATTTTATAAACTTAGTGTTCTTCAAATACTTGCTGAATTAGGTGTAACAAAAACAGCTCTGTGACAAAATTTAGAAGCAAGAGCATTAATAATAACTGCCTGTTATAGTACTAGCAAATTGTAGGCACTCAATAAATATTTGCTGAATTTATATCCTGGGGAATTATCTCAATTTTGCACTATAATTATGAGAATGTACACCTTCTGTTGTCATCTATAATGAGATGAAATGAAAAATCTGGAAGGAAAGTAACTTAAATCTTCATGCAGCATTACATAGCACCTGATAATCCCTTATTACATTTACTGAAACCCTGGTTGAATGTATTTGTAAAAATAACTATAGCCTCAGTGGAATTACAGAAAAGTCAATTGGTGAATTTCCTAAAATGTGCATGAATCACTACCTCTTTACTGAGAGGAAGTCGTGGCAGTGGTCACCATAAATGATACAAAGTAAGGTAAGGTCTAGGCCTTGTCCCTGGGATGCTGTCATCTGTGAGAAGGGCACCTGCACATGTAAAATGATGCATTTTATTATTATTATAGGGTGGCAGTTGCCTCTTGAAGCCTGGCTGTGTTTCACCAGTTTATGCTTTAAACTTATTTTAATTTAGTAACTTTTTTACTCTTTCCACACTTTCCAAACTGGTATCTTGAAGAATACCATTCTAGAGAGTGTTAATGATGACTTATGGGGGGGAGAGAGGAAGACCCACTTTCGAGTTAGTTTGAGAAAGTCTAAATTAAGCTATGTTAAGAATGCCTATACTGGGGCTTTATTATATTAATATTTATAATGCATCTCTAAAAGGGAAGTATGGTTTGCATTTTCCCAAGCACAGATAATCAGAGCCTAGTTTTCTAATGCATTAATGCATGTGGGTAAATATTTTATGTTTTAAAAAATTTCCATACCTCCCTATTTTATTAGAGCTTATGTGATTAAATTTAACCGTGTACATACCAGATACTGTGTATTAGGTGTAATTCAAGGAAGTTACGGTCCCTGTCTTTTTGTGGCATGCTAATATACAATTTGAATACTAGTCATTCAAATCAGGCAGCATTAATTAAGTGGACAAATATGTGTATATTTTTCTAGACTACTATCTGTTTAACATGCAGTGTCTTATTTTCCAATCAAATGGATGCTCAATATAAAATACATTTCAAAATCAGAAGCTGGCAATTAATGTCATAAGAAGCAAATCTTTAGGAATACATATTTTAGATGCAACCTTTTATATTTATTCCAAGATTCCTTTTAGTGCCCTTTTACCAAAAAAAATATTTAAATATTAGCAAATCAAGAATGAGCAAAGCTGCAGTTATTCTGGAGGACACATGCGAGGGTGACATGCAGTCTGCCCTCCAGAAAATCTGAGCATCTGTGAGGAATTTGAATATATACATACATAAAAAATTAATGATCAATATATAAAGAACTCATGGGAGTAACCAGGGTTGTCATCAAGCATTTTATTAATCATCTGCCTGGTGTGCATGTCAGCATGATGCTGAGGTAGGAAATAAGCCATGAAAATTTCAAACACCCTTTTCTCTTGGAGCTTCATCTGCAGCAACAGCAGGGTTGAAAGCTGAATACAAATTTAAAAGTTGTGTCATCTAGATTAAAGTTATTAGCACAAAGTGATTTTATGTATGAGTTCAATAGAAATGTCTATATATCTCTTTTATATTGATTTGTGGGATGACTATTTTTATTTAAAAAGTTTTTAGTATTTTTATTCATTAGAAAAACAATTGGACCAATGCCTTTAACACCAAATTCTATAATCAGAGAAGCAGGGACCAGCAGACTATACTTGGTTCCTTTTAAAATGCCTATACTGCAAAATATCAGTAATAAGGGTTGAAATTAGTAATTAAGTATCACACTTAACCTTCCATTATAGAGCTTTGTGGTAAAGTGCTTTTATATGAAGCAGTTCATCTGGTAATGACACTGTACCTTTAATGAAAAGCACCTAAAGCATTGACCAGTGGTGTTACCCTATAATTGTCTGGAAGGCTTTCATAAAGAAACTAATTAGTAGAGACAGATTATGTGCTCTTTTGGAGTATATGAAATATTCCTATAACTCAACAATTTATATTTTAGAATAAATATTAAATTTTCTACATAGCAGACCCGGTTTCTGTTATTTTCTGTGTATGGAGCAAAATATAGAAAGTATTTTGCAAACCATTTAACATTGAGAAAATCATTTCTGGATGCTTATCAATTAAAGCTCTAGAATATAATGTATCATTAATCTCTGATTTGTCCCTAATTACAGTGATATAACAAAATTTCCTCTTTCAACAAAAATTGACTATCTCTTCTCATAATGTTGATTTACAAAGCCTGATATCATCTTATTTGCTCAGACTAAAGATTGCTCCATATAAATGACAGTTCTCTTTGAGAACAACCCTTTGAGTTTATTCTTCTACTTCAGTGTACCAAAAAGATGTCCTTTATGTAATATATTCAATACAAGGTCAAATATTCAGTTTTTCTGTCAAGATAACATATCAAACCAACAAATATTTACAGGATGTATACTATAGTAAAGGAACATGCTAGGCTTACCATCTTATTAAAGACATAAGTAAAAAATGTTCAAGATTCAAAATACATATGGGAGAAAATATAAGTTATATCATATTTGACTAAATTTTTTAAAAGATTTTATTTATTTTTAGAGAGAGAAGGGAGGGAAGGAGGGAAGAAAACATCAACGTGTGGTTGCCTCTTGAGCGCCCTCTACTGGGGACCTGACCTGCAACCCAAGGATGTGCCCTGATTGGAAATTGAACAAGCGACCCTTTGGTTTGCAGGCCGGTGCTCAATCCACTGAGCCACACCAGCCAGGGCTTGATTAAATTTTTAATGAGATATACAATATAAGAGAAATTATGTTGTAAGGAAGAATAAGCCATTATGGTTTGCATGGTCTAGAAACTTGATTGGGATCTTGAAAGGCTAGATTTCTGCTTGGAGGAAAGCATGCATTCATTTTAATGAGAGTAGAAGAAGAAATAGAGACAGAAAATATTTAGAAACCTGTTAAACAGTCCTGGTGTCAAAAAATAAAGGCTTAAAATAGAGTGTGAGAAAGTAAAAAGAATGACTACAGAATACATTATGAGATCTGGCAAACCAAATAAAAGGGGAGTCATTCCTACTTTATAGTTTCTATCTCTTTTTCTTTTTCTTTTTTTAACCATCAGTTATTCAATGCTTGAATGCCGTGGTGTCACCAGACTTCCAGGTATCAGTGAAATGGAAATCCACACTAGGAATGAATAGAGAGGTCAAGGACATGGTTTTTGCTTGCTGAAAGTTTAGTCTGAGAGACAAGAAGGATTCAGCAAACATACTAGTGTAAATAAACTGTTAACTTCAGAATAGTAGTGCAGAATTTAACTGTTACTAGAGTATTAAGAAAGGAGAAAATGGTGGTGTGGATTGGTATAACAAAGTATATCCTAATATGTATGTAAAGATTTGAAAGAAACAGAGGAATAGCCCAAAAAGAGACTCCACAGAGATGCTGTAAATACTTTTTGCATAATTATTTGCTGTATCTCAAGATCTTAGGAGTATTATCTCTAAATCTTGACTTTGGAAAGACTGGTAAAATATTTCAGGACTGAGGAAGGTCATCTTGATGATTGTCATTTAAATTCTATATATACTTAGTTTAGATTAATTGATTTATTTTTAGTTCAAGTCATCAATAGATTTCTCGACTATCAGCTTGACCCTCTCTGTTATTTATTTAGAATTTCCTGTTTGGTACTAAGTGTGTCCATTGATTTGATGATTTTGGTGATTTTATTTATTTTTAACCTTGTTTTTTACTCTGTATGATATAATTGAGACAAATCAACCTCATTTATAACCATAGCATTTGAAAAAGGCAAGGAACTTCAAAAATCTTCTATTTCAGTTCCTTCATTTTTCAAAAATAAAATAAAATAAAATGGGATCTTGGAAAAGCTGATTGATTTGATCAAGATCACTCTACTAGTTGGGGACTCTTGTCTTCTGTCTCTGTGCACCTTACTTTATATTGCCTGGGAGACAGAAACCGAAATGAAGAGAGAGCATTATATGCGGTATTTTATAACTAAATGTTATGACTTACATGATTGGTCATAGCTGCATATTTTAGTCCATGCCATAGCCAACCACTGCTGACCTACACAGACACTGATACCTACAGAACTACCTAAGGAATGTTAAACATAGTAACACATGGAATAAAAATAATTTTCTTATAAAAACTATGCTTATTTTGTTACTTTTAAATTTTTGAGTTGGTAGTACTTCTTAGTAGGCACTAATTTTTAATTTTTTTTTTTTACTGGTTTGAGAGAGAGCGAGCAAGAAATCAATTGTTTTTTTGACACTTACTTATGCATTCATTGGTTGATTGTTATATGTGCCCTGACCAGGGATCAAACCCTGAACCTTGGTGTATTGGGTCAATGCTTGAACCAGCTGAGCTACTCAACCAGGGTGGCACCGATTGTGTTTTGACCTCACGTTAAAAATTTTATTTGCTGCCTGGCTTATTGATGGGCTTTCCCTGACTGTCAGTGAAAGACAAATACCATATGATCTCACCTATAAGGGGAATCTAATAAACAAAACAGGCTGATAAGCAAAATAGAACCAGAGGCATAGAAACATGGAACAGACTGATAGCAACCAGAGGGGAGAGGAATCATGGTGGAAAGAAGGGGAAGGGACTAGTCGAAGAACATGTATGAATGACCCATGGATGTGGACAGCAGGGTGAGAACTGACTGGTGGAGCCAGGTGGGGGGAGGGCTGGGTGGGCAGAGGAGGACAAAGGGTAAAACACTGGGACAACTGGAATAGAATAAAAATAAAAACATTTAAAAGCTAAATAGATGTGAAAAAAATTTGCAAATTAAGCAAACCATTATGAATCATTACTATTTTATTGTTTCTGTAACACTCAACCTTCAGATTGGCACTATTCCCAATGTTACATATTGATTCATGTATATTTATTTCTCAGGGACATCACGTGAAATTTAGTTGATATCAGTAGCCAGAACAGGAGTGACTCATTAGAGGATTCAGTTATTAAAATCCTTAAGACTTACTCAGGAGAAAAACTAAATCTAAGTAGAAGACCTTTCCTATGTCTTGGTTGAATGTATAGCTATGGGAAATGTTTGACTGAATCTTGTTTTCCTCCAAAAAAAATTAAGACATTGAAAAAATAACTCTGTGCAGAAACTGATAAACCTCACAGAAAATTTAAATCTTTTTTTTTTCTCAAAAAACTAAATTATCAAGTTTTGGTAGGGTCCAACAGAAGGCATGATAATCAGTATTTAGCACATTGTAGGGTACTTAATAAATAATTGATTAATAAACCCAGTTTCCTCATTCAGATTCTATTTTAAAACATTGTTTGTTGCTGGTGGTTTCAGCCAAAATACTTATGTACATGGTTGAATATATAAATGTTTGGTTTCTCTTTGACATGGTTAAATGTTTACTAATCCAAATTTTCCAAAGTAAAGCTTACATACTATGAGAAATCTGAAGCCTCAAATAGTATAACTATGTTATATAGAACTAGTGCCTATAACTCCGAGAATTTTATTGTTAATTATCTTCTTTCATCGTGTTCAGTTTTTCTGGGACTTTGGGGGCTTTTCTTAATGATGAAACATAACTAACTTTTTATTGAGTAGTATATTAAATATATCTGCCCAAGTACTTAGCTTCAGAGAAATTGTATCCAAGGAGATGGAAAGAAACGATATATTCTCAGACTTCTCACTCATTCTTATGTATTTTAAATGGCATGGATTTTTAATTTGTAATATTAAAGAATTCTTACCATTACTGTAAGGCAACCATACTAGGATTTTTAATTTCCTAGAGAGAGAGCAAGCACTGCCCTTATGGTTTGGTGGGCTTTCGTATCTCGTAGACTACACAGGCTACAAAATATAGATAATATAGATATTTTCCAAAAGATTATTTTTTGCAGTACAACAAAAATAAAGGAAATTATATCAACAAGGCTGAAGGGTCCTTAAATCAAAGTCTTGTAGATTGAATGTGAATTGTCTTTTTTGTTTCATTCCTGTTATATATATGGGGCTGTTTTTGATGTTCCATCCCAGGAATCCTGTCAATTAGACCTATCAGTGACTTCATAGAGTTATCTTGTGCTGGAGGCTAAAATACCTGTTTCCCATCAGTATTCTACCCTGTACCATCTGAGCCAGACTCTTACAAGGCAAAATTAATCATTGTACATAAGATAATTCTAATAGCTCAAAATCAATTCTTAGCAGAAAATAGAAATTTCCTTCTATTTTCAGAACATGAACATTCTTTACCCTGAAAATGAATGCATTATTAAATGCTTATTGCTGACAACAGAAATAATTTTAAAAAATAGCTTCTTTAGCTATGTGGTCTGCATCTATCATTTGGATACCATCGTAAATGATACAGAGATGTGTAATTCAAAGTTCTTATGTGCGTATTTCTCCCACTGCATTTTGCTTCTCACCTAAGTCAATCTACTTTGTAACTGAGTCAACTGAATGGGGTGACTTCATAACTCCATCAGAAACCTAGAACCCAATAAAGCAGGAGGTCAACCTATGGGTTCCATATGTATTGGAGGCTAAACTTAATTGAAAAGCCCATCGTAATGTAATGTAATTGAATTAAATGTATTTTGAAACACGTAACAAATTAAAAATGTGTTATTTCAAAAGTATAATTTAGGAACAAGCTCTGTTTTTCTTCAGCTTTGAGGCCGAAATGTAAAGAAAATGTGCTTTTTTTTTTACTACTGGTGTTCTTTTGCTCTTTTTTTTACTATGTCAGTTTCTCAGATTTTATCACTTAGAAATCAGCAAATCAAATTAAATTAAGAAACATATGTTGATTCCCTATCTTCAATGTATTTTGCTATTACATTTCCTGTCATATATAAATAGCACCCTTCTTCATGATTTCTAGAAGATCCTCTCTCTTTATATTTCCTATTATTGTTTCCAATGTACAACTTGTTTGTGACTTAAATTCTTTTAATAAAGAAGTGTTTTTATTCCACTCCTTAAAAATATTCATTTTAAACAAAGAATAGTACTATCATAATTTTAAGAAATAATAGTCAAATATATTGACTAATTGGCTTTCAAGACTTTTCTTCAAAGCTATTGATAATCATATAAAGTATAGAGTCAGTTAATGACTCTATACTTTAAAGACAATTAATTACTCATCTAAGATACAAAAACTCAGTTACCACTACAAATGCCAAGTGTGTAGTATTTAATAGGTGAGGTGGAAAGGATTTTAAGAAATAATGAAAGATTAAAGATCAGAGAGATTGTATTTTAAAGAATGTTAGGCCTTCAGGAAACATCCCATGTCTTTTGCAAGTGTTTAGTTGATTTTTATGGGCTTATAGTTTTGTAACAATGCTCTTATAGTTTATTTATTATCCAAGAGTATGTATTTTATGCCATGTAATTTATAATTACCTGAGTTTGATGGAAGATAAGTCATGTCCTCAACTTGAATATGAGACTTCCTCTTAATACTTTCTCAAACACTCTGACCCCTTATTTTTCCCAAGAGATTTTTATTACATTGCCCAGAAAAATTTATATATATTTCATGGCAATACCGATAACCAGCATTTTTGTATATGATTAAGCAATTTTAAAAATTCCACTATAAAAGGAAAACCCTCTTAGCTTTTAAAGTTGGCATTTGAAACTTTTGCCACAAAGCTCATACTTTTTATACTATTTTCTTTTGTATATTATCTACCTACTTTTCTTATCTTGTAAGCTCAGGAATAAGCTGGTGCTAAATGGCACTTTACTTCTAGTAAACAATGACTGCATTGAAGAGGTAGCAAAATAGCAAAAAGGTTGAAATTTCACAAACTGATGTTGAAGCCCTACATGAATTACAAAAATTACGTAACTGTTTTGAGTTTTAGACATTAATTAGATACATTTTTCTTAACTTCCTTTGAATCTTTGCCTCTCTAAGAATCTACTGAAGTAGGATATCTTATATTTAAAAAAATATATATATATCTCCATGTATACTCAACCATATGTATATAGCTTTTTAAGGAGCTGTGCATCAACACTCTTATGGCATATTTACTAAGGATTCAGTGCCTCTGATCTTGAGGATGTTGAGATTTTATTTATTTATTTATTTTGTTAATTGATATTTGAAAGGGAAGAGAGAGACAGAGAATTCAATTTGTTGTATCACTTATTTCTGCATTCATTGGCTGATTCTTTTTTTTTTTTTTAAGATTTTTATTTATTTATCTTTAGAGGAGAAGGGTAGGAGAAAGGGAGAGGGAGAGAAATATCAATGTAGGGTTGTCTCTCGTGTGTCCCATGCTGGGAACTGGCCTGCAACCCAGGCATGTGCCCTGACTGGGAATCGAACCGCGATCCTCTGGTTCGCAGTCCCGCGCTCAATCCACTGAGCTACACCAGCCAGTGCCATTGGCTGATTCTTGTATGTGCCTTGACTGGGGATCAAACCTGCAACCTTGGCTTATGGGGAAGAGGAAGATGCTTTCAGCAACAGAGCTACCCAGCCAGAGCCAATAATGTTGAGATTTTAAAAGCAAGAAGTCTATTTAATGAACATATGAGAAGGAACCTCCTCCTATCCAAATGAGGCATGCTTCCAATGTAATAAGATGCCCTTTACTTACTTTCTAATAATATTATTATCTCCTAACCACTAACGTAGCTGTCTAGATAGAGCCTCTGGTAGCTCAGGAAAAATTCTTTTGCTTTAATAGAATAAGTCCAACTTTTATACTTCCAATTTAGGACAATTGTTCTCTCAAATATGATTATAAGAATGCCATTATATTTTGAATAAATAAATGTATTTTGAGCACTGATACTATATTTGATATAATTTCAGCATCGGTGCATTACATAATAAATATTCTTAAAACCAAAATGTACGGTTTCAGGGTATCATTTGAATAATCTATTGGTAAATCATCTGAGGATTGTGAAATCTGATGGCATAATAACAGTGTCCAATATTTTTAAAACAAAAATGACAAATAATTTGACATCATTGGAAAGTATTACTTTTTATTATGAGCGTAATTTAATAAGCTGTTTTCACATAGAGAGGAAAGTTTAGAACTCATGGAGGAGGACAAATTCTCTTTCCCCTTACTAGATGATTTTTTATCTTCTTTTTATTACTTTCTTAATAGTTATAGTTTACTCTCTTATATATGTACTTAACTCATTCCAGATGAATACTGACAATCCATTTCCCCCTTTACACACACAAAAAAATCTTTAATATAAAAAATGTTATAACTAATTGTTAATATAACAAGAATGGTTTGTGTGACACTGATATAACCTGGCAGGCAAGGAGAGTGATCTGGAATGTGCCTGTGTGAACAATGATGACTTCACCGTACTAGTCAGTGGCAGCGGTAGACAATGCTGAGTGGGCATGCATACTATGTGGCTGTCATATTCAAAGTGGCTGATGAGTAGAGCAACAAATCTGCATCAGATTTTGTGTTAAGCTTGAGCATTCTTCCATGAAAACATTTTGGATGATTCAGAAGGCTCTGGAGGATGAGTGCACCACAAGTAAAAGTGTGGCACAAATGCTTCAAAGATGGTTCCAGAATCTGTTGAAAGTTACCCATATTCTGGAAGGCCTACAACAAGCAGAACACCTGAGAATGTTGAGCATGTACAGGCTGCAGTCAACAAAGATTGGTGACTGACAGTGCAAGAACTAGAAGCTGATCTGGGGATTCTAAAAACTACTGTGTCTGAGGTTTTGATGCAGGATCTTGGTATGAAACATGTAGCAAAATTTGTTCTGTGGCTTCTGCTACAAGAGCAGAAGGAACATCGTGCTACGGTTGCTAATGACTTGATTCAAACTGCTATTAACAGACCAGATTTCTCTAAGAAGGTCGTAACTGGAGATGAATTGTGATTTTATGGCTGTGATCCAGAAATGAAAGTCCAGTTGTCCCAAATGAAGTCCCCTGGTTCTCTATGTCCAAAGAAGGCATGGCAAAGTTGCAACAATTCAAGACCACGTTAACTGTGTTTTTTGATGGGGAAGGTGTTGTCCATCATGAGTACACCCCTTCAGTTCAAACAATTAATGAGGAGTACTACCTATATGCTATCCATCAGAAGAGATGTGGTACATTGAAAATGACCATAGCTATGGGCAACTGGTGATTGGCAGCTTCACCAGGAAAATGTGCCCACTCATATATCATGTCTTGTGCAGTTTTTTGGGAAAACATCAAACAACCCAGGTGACTCAGCCACCCTACAGCCCAGATTTGGTGCTGTATGGCTTTTGGGTTTTTTCCAAAACTAAAATCACCTTTGAAAGAGAAGAGATTTCAAACTGTCAGTGAGATTCAGGAAAATATGACAGGGCAGCTAATGATAATTTCAACAAAGGACTTCACAGAGCATTTTGAACAGTGGAAGAAATGCTGGAAGATCTGAGTAAGGTCCCAAGGTGCCTACCATGAAGGAAACTGAGGTGCCATTGTCCTATGTGCAATGTTTCTTGTATCTTGTTCAATAAATGTTTTTATTTTTCATATTGCATGGCTGGATACTTTTTAGACAGATAATATGTATTCAAATTTCTGTACTGTGAGCTATCTTAAATATGACAAGCAAATACATCTTGAGCATTATCCAAAGTTCATAATTAAAAACAAATTATCTAGGGCAAGTGTTGACAAACTTTTAGTATAAAAGGCCAGACAATAAGTGCTTTAAGCTTTGTGGTCTACATGCTCTCTGTCACAATTACTTAACTCTAACATTTTAACTACAAAGCATCCATAGACAATAAGTAAATAAACAGGTATGGTAGTGTTCCCATAAATCTTTATTTTTATGGAAGTGGGTAAGAAGGACACATTTGACTTATAGGCCATAATTTATTGACCCTGATACAAAGGCATGACAGAAGGACAAAGGACCTGAATTGAAAGAGCTCCTGCTGGCCAGAACTAGAACAATATGAGGAACAAAATAAATAGAGATGGCATTGGATTATAACCCAAATAGTAAAATAAACATCAGTGAGTACATAGTGATATTAATCAATACTTGGATCCATATGGGGGATGATAGACATGTGGAGGAGTAGGGAGAGTGATGCAGACACTGGCCCACAGTGTTCACGTCATTATGGATGAAATGAGACATTCACATGGACTACTGAGTCCTGTGGAAGAAAAGGGACAGCATGGCTTTTCTCTCAAGGGGAGTAAAAGCCTTGGCCCTTGCCATGACCGACCTTTATTGGGTTTCTCGGCACATGATGGTCCTCATTCACTATGCACAGGTTCACTTTAGGTAGTTACCTTTAACAGAAAACAAAGGAGCCAATGCTGCTAATCTCATCACAGAAGAAGGATACTAGCAAGTGAAAAGGGAAAAGTGGTTGAACCAGTTACACTCCATACTGGGGAGTTTTAGCATGGATTTTAGGAAGTTACTTTGCAGTAAATGTTTGCTGCAATTCAGGGTGAGGGAGTTCTTAGCAAAAGCAAGTCTCAAAGCAGCCTAAGCATATTGCAGACCTGATTGCCCACTGGAGAATCTATCCGTGGGTGTGGGTCCTGTGCATCTCTGAGTGGGAGCTGGGCCCACACCACACAGAATGGTCTCCTACAGGAGAGTTCTTTCTTACAAAAGAATTCCAGTGAACAAATGTAGAAGGATGACAGAAGTAGACATTCAGCATTGGAACTTCAAAGTAATGATTTTTGAAGGCACTAGGTGCACTAAAATTAGTGGGTTAAGAAGTTTGAGTCAAGATTTATAATTTATGTTGTCTAAAAGTATCTCCACCAAAGTAAAAACTTAAACTTCTGCAGAGAAACTCCAGACCACCTTAACTAAGTGATCAAGTTAAACATCACTAGTAATAAGAAATATTGAATTCATGCACCTGCTGATATGATGCACTGAGAAAGGCACTTTATTTCTTTTATATTCTTGGCATTCTCCACCAAAATCTAATGACCTCAATTAGGTCATTATGAAAAATACAATGTGGGAATCTGGATTAGATCCTGGAAGAGAAAGGGGATATTAGTTAAAACCAGTAAAACATAAAGTGTGTACTGTAGTTAGTCATATAGTACCAATGTTAATTTTTGGTTTTGATGAATGTCTAATAGTTATTTAAGATGTTAAGAGTGGGGGCAGATGGATGAAAGGCATGTGGAACTCTCATTACCATCTTTTATAATTTTCTGTAAGTTAATGTTTTTAAATTAAAAAATTTAAATTTTTATCTAAAATATCTTCTCAATTCTATATGACATTATTCCAGAAAAAATATTTTAAACAATAAAACTTCTTATTTTGGGAGACCTGATAAGTTAGGTGTAATTGTGAATAAATTATATACTAACATGTTCACATGGTTATTAGAAAAGTATACTTATTCTTAAGGACTATAAACCTAGTTTCGGTAACAATTCAAAGGTGTAACCTAATCTAATATTTTAGTCTTAATTAAGATAGAATGACATAATGAATGTGGAAAACTTTTGACATATTAAAGCCTTTAAATAGGTCATATATTAAAATTTAAATTACGATGATGAATGTTTTGTGTTAAATTTAGCCTCCTGGGTTGAATAGTTCTCAAAGACTTTCATCTTAAACATTTAAAAGTCTGCTTTGTTTTCAGCCTTATGAATTTGACTCCATTAAAAGCATTGGAGGTTCCTACAACCCCTGACCTGGAAATTTGAGGCTAAATTTTTTTACGTTAAGTATTATTAGAGTAATTCTTCATCTTGGCTATATTATTTACACTGGTGGCCTGAATATTTAAAATCTCTACTGAAAATGTGAAAAAAGAATATACCAACTTATGTCTGCCTAAATATTAAAATATGTGTTTCCAATTATCAACTTTAGCTGGATTTATGAGGTACAAAACTGGACAAAATAGAGGGACATTTAACTTCATTTTTCTGGATAGTGTCAGCTAATTGACAACATATCATAACAGTTTTTCAGGGTCACCTTTCCTGGAACATTTTAAAAGTCTACGTAGTCATTAGTTCTCTCATTTATTATTCATATTACTCAGTTTGGCAGAGGATTTGGATGAGAGTATACTTTCTGGTTAGAGGAGAAACAAACAGAATGAAACTTTCTTTCAGTGCAAAGGTTTGCTTTGCTGAAAAGAAAAGCAGGATGGTCACAATCACAGTAGGAAACAGACCTCGGGAGAGTTCGATGAGGCCTGGGCTTTATGGAATTGGAGTTCAAATGGAAGGTTAAATGCCCTGGAACTGATTCTGTAAAGAACCTGGTGTTGCATGACTTTTGGATGAAGAAGTGACAGAATTCACTTGAGATCTCACACATTCCCTGAGCCCATTTACATTCCTAATTTGTAGGGTCTGATATCAGCAAGAGTGTTGGGCAGCCACTCTGTGCTGGGCACAACATACTGGGAACTGTGGTAGTTATTTTACCTACATTTTTTCATTAACCCTCATAAAATCTTATAAGGTGGCCTTTAATATCTTCTTTGGACAGACAAATGACTAACCATAGAGAGATGAGGTTACTTGCCAAGGTCACACATCCCAAAGCCCACTCTAGTGTTCCGAAGTACTAAGCAATGCTCCCCACACTATTTATTCTTACTCCATCTAAGAAAGAAATTAGAAAAGTTTCTTCTTGGTCCCTACCAGATTGCAGGATGGCTCGACCTTTGCTGTGTTGAGGTTCTTATAGCAGTGGTTGTTGCTTCTTCGGTTTAGATCTCTGAGGGCCATTCAAGGGTTCCTTGGGGTTCTCAAGTGCACGTACTGGTGCCATATCCCACCGCTGGATCTTATTTTCTTTTCTTTTTCTTCTTGTAATTCTTTGTCCAGTAGAAATGAGTGCCACATCCAATTTAAACACTAAAATTGCAATAGGAAAATAAGGACCACACATCAAATGACCAAACTTCAAACACATGCTACTGCAACACAAGATTACAGGTGGGATAGGGTGGAGGTTAAGAGAAACAGCTCAGGAGCCAGACTTCCTGGGTTAAAATCTTAGTTCCAATACTTCATAATGTGTGATCTCCGGCCAACTTGTTTAACTTCTTTGTTCTTAAGTTTCTTGGTCTATCAAAGGGGTTCGCGATAGTGTTGAGTTAGCCAAAAAGTTTTTTTTTTTTTTCTCTGTACAATGGTTCTAGTAGCACTTAGTTGTCTTTAACTTCCTTCAAAACAATTTTGTTAGATTGTATTGTGGCAGCTGTCATTATCAACACGCATTTAAAAACAACTCATCAGAATTGGTGAATTTTTGTGTAATCATTTTAATTTTTTTAAATATTTTATTTATTTTTATTTATTTATTTTTAGAGGAGAAGGGTAGGAAAGAGAGAGAGGGAGAGAAATATCAATGTATGGTTGCCTCTCGTGTGTCCCCTGCTGGGAACTGGCCTGCAACCCAGGCATGTGCCCTGGCTGGGAATCGAACCTGGATCCTTTGGTTCGCAGGCCCACACTCAATCCACTGAGCTACACCAGCCAGGGCTAATCATTTTAATTTTGAAGGTGGAAGAAAATACTCAACATTTTTGCCATATTATGCTTTATTATTTCAAGAAAGGTAAAAACACAACTGAAACACACACACACACACAAAAAAAAGAGAGAGAGAGATTTGTGCAGTGTGTGGAGAAGGTGCTATGACTGATCAAACATGCCAAAAGTGGTCTGTGAAGTTTCTTGGTACCATTGGCATTTTGGCCAAGTAATTATTATGCTGTGGGGCTGTCCTACGCACTGGAAGATGTTTAGCGGCACCCCTGGACTCTCCCCACTAGAAACCAGTAGGGGGAGATAGCTGACATATTCGAAATAGCCAAATCAATAAAGTTATTGGTGAAAAATGAAAAGTGTTTCTTTTATTTCACAGAAAAACTAAACGGACTATTAGCCAACCCAATACTTCATAGAGTTGTTTGAAATTTCAATGGACTCTTAGTTTCAAAATACTGAGTAATTGGTTAAAACCTGGCAAGTAGTAAGTACTTGATAAGTGTTAGCTCCACTACCATTAATCAAAGTAGTTTGGGTTTGCAGTCCTGCAGTTGCAATAGGCTCTGGCCTCCCCATATCAGCACATGGTGTGTATTTCCTTCTGGGGCCAAATTCATCCTTTCTTGGCTTTCAGATGTGAGTACACACACGTGGAGATTAACCTTTCCAGAAAACTTCAGTCATGTAATTGCTTCACCGCTTTCTTCTCTCCAACGCCACCCTGAGCCAGGATACTAGAGACATCACTACGAAAGACAGGATTCAAGTCAAATGAGCAGCACAGAAAATATGTTCTGTATAAATTTAGAGGAGTGGTGTTTGGTGATCAGGAAAGACTTCAGGAAGGACTGGAATGCGGGCTGGTTGTTGGAAAATCCTTTGAATTTAGTAAGTGAGCATTAGAGAGACCATGCTGGCTGGTGGATTGGCCACAGCATGTAGTTGTGCAGTTTGGGTAATTAAATGCATGGCACCAACACCCCAGCAGAGGGGATGGAGTGAAAGCTGGAATCTGGTCTGTGCTTGGATCAACACACCGTGGGCCCTGGCACTGGAGATGTCCCCTGAAGAAAGAGTTGTCTTTCCCTTCTCACCAAGTATTTTGGGCTTGCCAAATCTTTTCTGTGGGCTGGAACCATAATGGGAATCTCTTTTTCTCAATTTTCCACGATGACGCTCTATCATTAGCAAACTGTAAAAATTACTATTCAAATAAGCACAATTCTGAGAGAGAAAAGAAGCACTATTAATAGTTACTCCTACTTCTCAGACACATACCGACACTGTCCCAGACAATCCAGAACATCTGTCTTTTTATCAACAGGCTGCTGGGGAAGCACTTGGACTTTACCTGGAGAAACTGGAATCAGTCTGAATTAGTCCTTCTAGTAGGTGGCTGAGTTTACTCCTGTTCATATGAGGGAGCTGAAGATATTAATTAGAAAAAGACTCCGAACTCAGAAAAATAATATTAACCAAATTTGAAACCTTTACTTTTCTCCTTATCCTTATAAAGGTTATTTTAAAATATCAGTGCATCCTTAGTCACTCATAAATCTTGTGCTTAAAAAAATCTTGTGCTTAAATTTCTCTTTTGCTTAATCAAGTCACATGTATCTTAAATTATATTTATTTTGGTTCGAATAGTTTTTTTAATTTTATGACAAAGATATTTTGCTTAAATTGTCATTTCATTCTGAGTTAAAAAAAGAGTAAAGATTAGCAACTATAAATGGAAAGAATCAGAAAATAGATAATTCATTAAAGGGAAAACCCACATTTTAGACCTATCTATGTCTTTCCCACATTAAGATCTACCTTTTACTTTAATGGAGTCCAAAATTCTCAACTGCTTTTGTAATTCATCAGTGAGCATTCAGTAAGACCCATCCACTTCATGGCTGTCTTACTGTGTGCTAACCCTGGTCGGAAACACAGGGAAGCAAAAAACACTGTCTTTGTCCCCAAGAGTTTGAGATATAACTTTGGAGGAAAGATAAATCAGTTAGTGAAGTATGAATGTTGTGGAAAATACAAGATTACATAGCTCAAAATATAAATACAAGAACTGGAAGAGATATGAAGTAGGGAGAAAAGATGTTTCGTATTTGAAAGAAGTCGAGTCTGAGCCTGCCTAGATGGGACAAATGGGCATTTATTTACTGGTGACAATAAACCCATTTCAGGCAGGAGAGAAAATGAACATAAGAACAGAATTGGTTATAAATTCCAAAGGAGCACAAAAAATGGTCTTGCTCATTGTGAGGAGATATTTATTTACCATATTTAACAATCCTAATGACTAAGGCTGAGAGGTAATTAAGGAAAAAGGATAAGAACTACTTCCTTCCAGAATTTGTAGATTTATAAGGGATATTTATAACTATGACAGGAGAGAGTTTTCTTTGGGAGCTTTAAGATACTCCTTGACTTGGTAACATCATATAGGTTTTCAGTTCACATCGACCTGGGCGTTCAAGAGAAGTTGAGTACCGTTTCTGAGTCTATGATAATAAGGTGAAATTAGCAGTATCTCCCTGGACAAAACTCAGGTTAACTGCTGCTGCTGGTGTGTATGCCTGTTAAATTTTAATAAATTCTGAGTGAATAGGTAGTAATGAACACAACTGAATTTTGTGTGTGTTTTTGATTGAAACTAAATTCTAATTCTAGACAAATTAGAAGTCTCCAAACCATTTTACCCACTTAAATACCTAATTTGTATTATTAATTACATAATTCACCTTAATACCCCCGTATATCAAAATCTTTCTTATTACTCCACCAGCATAGATACTAGGTCCAATAATAGGCACTAGTTTCCACAAGTTCTTCCTTCAGTATTTCCCAATTTCCATCATTTCCTATCTATGCTTAATTCTAGTAACGTAAGGCCCTTATTACAGCTGGGCCTCTTTTCCTATTGTCAAACCATTCTAGATTTCTCTTCAGTCTTGTCATTTTAATCTATTTGGTAGATAGCTAAACTGTTCATCTTCCTAAAATTGCTTTTTTTTAATCTCTTCCTGCCCCTCAATTTTCAGTGACTCCCCAAAGTGAGCTCTAGAAGGAATAGAATTTGTGTGGATGAAGAAAGTAGTGGGTTCAATGTCCTTCTGCCAGGTCTGGTCTGATATTTTACATGTTAGAATCTTATTTTTCTAATTTAATTTTTTTGTTTCAGCATACATAGAATTTTTTTAAATTTGGCTTTCCTTATTTACATTTTTATAAGTATCAGGTTATCAATATCTTGACTTGTAATAGGAAACCTAGGATTACAGGTGTTTATTTTCTACTCTATTTGTAATTTCAATTTCATACTTTCAGTTTTATTCTTATTAGTTTATATTGAATATACATAAAATCCATTAACTTGGAAAACTAAACATAATGATTAAATGCAATCAATGTATAGTCAAACAAAAACAAATCAAAACTAGTCTATTGTATTTGCCTATAATGTGTGATAATGTTTTTCTTTACTTTTATATTTCTTTAAAAAGGAAATAAACAAGAGTAGTTTTATGAGATAATTTACTTCAATTCGTAATGAGTTATGGTAATTTTTCACCTCCCTTCTAATTCCAAAGTGCTCAAGAGATCAGTCTGTCAAGGCTATCAAATTCACTCTGGCTTGGTTGGGTATTGGACTAGTCTTTTTATTTCTATGCATCTGTGTAATATATGAAAACAAGAATAGCCATCATATATTTAACTGATTATCTACCAGAAACTGTTCTCAGATGCTTTATACACATTACCTCTTGTTCTTAAAAACAATCTCAGAAGGTATCCCCATTTCACAGATATGATACCACGTGGAAAAACTCAGTAATATGCTGTTGAGCACATTACTGATATTTGAACTGGGGCTTTCTAAAATCAAATAAGCTTGATTATCTCTTTCCATAAATCTTAATAGTCTCATAATTTAAGTATTTAGAAAATCAAGATTTCACAAATTTCAAACTGAAAACCCTTTCTCTTGGGCTATTAAAAGGAGATGTTTTATTTCTGGTAAGAAATATGTCATCTAGTGCTATATGTACTATGATTTTTCACCTACGTTACTGTAACAATGCAAAGGTTTTTTTTAAAAAAACTTTACTCTTGATAATATGCTATGTTGCGACCCTTAACTTAGTCATCAGATAAAATTTCTTAGTTATTAAATATAAAAAATGGTAGCAACCTAGAATTTTTGTTTGTTTGTTTTAAAGCCAAGTAATTATTTATGCTTGTACGTGTCATTAATGTCAGGCCTGGGACCCTCCCCATGGTTTTCCAGGTCAGAGTTCTTTTTAGTACACCACACTGCCAACTGAAGAAAAAATGGGGGGGGGCACATATTGCATAGCCTTCTTCTAGCATAAACTCTATTAAATACTATGTTATTAAAACATATACTTTCTGCTTCATTTTTGTCTATTTCTTAATTGAAATATTAAACATATAGTACCCTTACTTATGTCTAAGAGCTTATATGTGATGTTTCCAATCATGAAAGCTATAATTGTTATATATTCCTACAAACAGCTAGTAGAGAAGCATTGTATCAGATTTCTGAGGGGAATTCACTTCACATGTAAATCTTACTGTGGAATTAGTTGTTTTCCTAATGCATTGATGAGAAAGACCAATCACTGTTATGTCCACCTATTTTCACTGGCAAAAACAGCAGGATTGGAAGGGAATGGAAAGTAGAATCAGTAAGTCTGGATCCTGGAGAAGAGGCTGACACTGTGAGGTAGGCCTGATAAAGTTTCCAGAGGAAGGAGATTCTGTACAGTAAGGCAAAGGACAAAGGGTAGTAGAAAAGACAACTGCCTAAAACATTAATTTATTCAGTAATTCATTCAAATATATTTCTTTGTTCCTGACCCTATGCTGGAGATGCAGTGATGATCAAAAACAGACTCATGCTCTCTGCTCTCATGAAGTTGACAGTCTATTGTAGAAAACAAACTATTTCAAAGTAATACAGCTAAGGTGTAGAAATTAAGTCAGGGTGGGGGCAGAATGAACATCTGGAGCTAAGGTAGGAGTGATACAGCAGTCCATGTGTTTCTTGGACTACAGCAGGGGAAGTGGAAATAGAAAGACCTTGATGTTGAAAGAGAAGGTTGGTCTCTTCCTGGGGTGCAGGGCCTAGAAACATCCCAAGAGAGCAGAAGCCCACAGCAAACATGAAGCTTTTCCAGTCCCTTCTACCCAGCATGTTCCCAAGTGCAAAGCAAGCCAAAACATACTGAAGTCTGGCTCTATAGATGGAAGTAGTGAGGTACTGCCTGATTTCTCAGGAAATATGAGGAACCTTGAGGTGATCGCATTCATATGGGGCTCAAGTCTTTCTATTGTAGCGCTCACTGGTGCAGTCCTGCAATTGCCAGGCTCTCTGCGGTCCCTGGGCTCTCTCAGAGGCTCTCCCAACTGCCGGGCAGCCCCACAGAGCTCTCCCTTACGGAAGCTGGGCTTGGAGTTGGCACCGTTCCTCTGAGATAAACACCCCAAGAGAAACAGTGCAGAGTAGGACACTCCTCTAGTTTTGAGTAGACGAGAAGTATTCCAGATTAACCATGAAAATTGCTATTTTAATGTTATTGACATGACTGTTTACGAAGCCCCCCAAAACTAATTATGGTCTCATGGAATCGGTTTTTTTAAATGTTTATTTTAAAAGAGTTCTCAGGCAGTACCTAAAATAGATATTTGTGTGAATAATATCAGTTTATCCTTTAAGACTTACCATTTGTTTCTAGTTTTGGAAGTAGGCACAATGAACTTTGTGTAATCTGACAACAGTTACCAAATTAAAGAAAATATTTGCATATTTTAGTAAGAGAACCTTACCATATTTGATAGTTAACATAAATAGGGATTTATTTATGTAATTTGTTTTTTACATGGCAATTTTTAAATGAAATTAGAAATCTAACACTAACACTAATTTTGTAACAGCACTGTGTTCATCTGTTTTGATGAAGCTAGAGGGGACCACAAAGTAAAGAAAATGGTAGTCTTACATAATTGTTTTTAGTTTAATAAATATAACTGAATAAAACTAAAAATTAAATAGTTCCTCTTACAAAAGTTATCTATAGACACAATTGAACTATGCTGAAACATATGTGTTTCATGCTGGAATAAACTTCATTATTGTCTTATAGTTTAAATAATGCAAAATATAAACCAATAGTTTATTTTATAACTGTGCAATCTACTAGAACTATGCAGAATATTATGATTTTCAGCAAATCAAAAGGACAAAATGTATTTTTAATTCAAATTAACGATTAAAATAGGTACAATTTTGGCATTAGTATAGTACTTTATTAAAATGCAATTCCCAAAGTACTCCTTCCTAGACTTTTGTTTTTTTACAATTAGCAAAATACTGCTATATCTACTTTACTATCAAAAGTTTGTGAATAAGCCAACAATATATGCCTTAAAACTAGCTTAAGTTTTACTAGGGCTGCCGTAACAAAATACCAAAGACTGCTTAGTTCTAACAAGAAAAAATGCATTTGCTCATAGTTCTGTAGGTCAAGGTGTCAGTAGGGTTGGTTTCTTCTGATGCCTGTGTCCTCAGCTCAAAGATACCTGCCTGCTCTCTGAGTTTTCACATCCTTTCTACATGTGTGCAGACTCCTGGTGTCTTTTGTGTGTCCACATCACTTCCTATAAGGGCACAGTTAGGTTGGATTGGGTCTAGCAAAAGGGAGTCCTTTTGACAATCATCCTTTTAAAGGTTTTATCTTGAAATAAAGCCATATTCTGATGTCAGGATTAGAGCTTCAATATATCCCAACTATATTTTGAGGGGATACAATTCAGCTTTCAGCAGGGTTTTTAAAAAATATTTTATTTATTTATTTAATTTTAGAGAAAGGGGAAGGGAGGAAAAAAGAGAGGGAGAGAAACATCAGTTGGTTGCCTCATGCCCACTCCCAAATGGGGACCTGGCCTGCAAACCAAACATGTGCCCTGACCAAGAATTGAACTGGTGAACTTTTGGTTTATAGGATGCTAGCCAATCCACTGATTGGCTACACAATCCACTGGTTGACTACTTGTGGCTACACAAGTCAGCACTGTCTTTAACAGTCTTGAAGTATTTAAAGGGTTCTTTTGTGGAGGATGTAAATAAACGTTTTATGTTCATTAAACTCAACACTGGCCAGTTGGAGTTCAAAGACTGCAGGAAAAAATAATTAAATGAAGTGTTAATTAGGCCAAAGTTGTATGGCCCAATTAGTTTAGCTCTCTACTTGAAAATGATGCAGCTTAACCATAAATGTCCTGGGTTATAAAAACGACAGAGAAAAACTTGTGAGTCGATCAATTCCAATTGTCCTGACTAATGGAGCATCGGCTTAAATTTGGTAGACCAGTACGTGTAGTTTTGCTCTTTTCTCCATTTTGATCCACAAGAAACCGCAGGTGGCTTAATTTAAAGGGGGCATACTGTTGTCATTAGAGAAATTCATAGTCTTATTCTGAGAGAAAGAATGAATTATTTCTCCTCTGTGCTTACTGCAGTCTTTAGGATTTCTGATCTTAATCGATGACCTCTGCCAGGCTAGGAGTTACATTGCACAGCCTACAGGTTTTAGGTTTGCTCTTGTCAGACTTGATTGGATGGGAACTCTCATGAGAATGTCTCCTGAACCAGAAATAGCTCCCCAAGTGCAATTCCTCAGAACATAGGCATTTGAGGGACCCAAGAAAAGATTTTATTTAGATCAATTATGGATAAAAGGGGTTTGCAAAGGACAGTCATTGATTTGAGGAAATCCTTGGATTCCCTCTTGAAATTGTCCTTTCTTATCTCTTTACTGCTAAGAATTTAACATGACTAGGAGACAAACCTCTTCTTGAATGTTATAATGTACTCCCCTACCTCCTTAACTACTTTTTATAAGATTGAAATCTCCTAAAGTCTAACCTCTGCCTGCCTTACTGCTCTTGAAAAGGCTGTCAGACAGCGACATGCTTCAGTGGGTGGGTAGAAAGAAGCAAGAGGAATATCTACACAGTGAGAGGTGTGTCTGTGTGGTTGGAAGAAGAAAGCAGATGAGCTTGCAACATTAAACATATCAGAAAAATGTAGTGGTTTAATTATAAAGGTCTCCAAAGATGAAGACTGAAACTATTCATAAATTTGTCAAAGCACTATGAGATAGTTTTTTTTAATAGAAGAGGAAAAAAAGAACACGCCAAGTCAAAGATTTCACTGATGATACTTTATTTTTAATGCCTCTAACATGAATTCCCTCCTAAAAACCCACTGATAGCATTTCTTAATAAGAGGACCTAGAATGCGTGCCTTCTTGACAACTCTAACTTAAACTTGGGACCACGAGCCATTATCATGGAGACCACCTTAGAGCCCATACAGTTCACCAACCTCATTTTACAGATAATGGGACTGCCTGCTTTACGCCAGGCAGTATTCGCTTCTGTTTAGTTTCGGTGGCCCTTCTTTGCCATTAGCACTATAGGAGAAAAAGAAGAATTTAAGACATTCTATTTGAAGTGCATCTCTTTGAAGCATTAATATACGGATTGAAATGTCATTTTGAGACCTCAGTGATATCTAAAGTCTTTTTTTCTTCCAGGAGCAGCTTTGTCATCAGGCTGCTGCACAGACAGCTGGTGGTCCCTGAATTCCATTTGCCCTCAGGGCAGATGCCTTTGGCTCTTTCTTTTTGTGTGGCCTTCTCAAGTTCATGACCTCCTTTCAGGTGTTCCCATTGGCTTACAGGTAGCCATGCATAACCTCTGAGAAAAATCTGACATTGCTTGGGAGAAAAGTACAGTGATTTTGATAAAGCACCTATGGGGTTTTGACCATCACTTAAAATAAGTAAGTCTGGTTACCTGGCCTTTATTTTCCTGGGGAAAGAAAACTAGATTTATTTTCCACTCTTCTTCATACTTACCTCAACTCCTTTCCTGCTCCCTGGTGGGTAAAAAACATTGCCTGATGTACATATACCCAGATATGTCATATTAGGTAAATTATACTAGACAAATAATGACATAACTACAATATAATGGCTAATATTTATGGAGTGCTTACTATATTCCAGGCACTGTGTTAAGAGGTTTACATTATATCACTTACTCATATAAATATCTATTTTAAAGATGAGAAAACTGAGGTTCAGAGAGGTTATGCTCCAGTCCCAATGTGACACAGCTAGTCAGTATGAGGCCAGGATTTGAATCCAGAATTAAAGTTCAGTTTTTTGATCATCAGGCATTTTCTTTTCACAATGACATGGACACTTGCTTCTAAGAAATAATTGTTGGCAAAATACATTTTTATTTAGGAAAATTATTTTAGGATTTTAAGTTCAGATCCATTGTATTTAAGGTTTTCTACAGAATAAAATAAATTGGATATTTAAGAGGTTTTACATATTACAAAATTAAATAGAGCTGCCAATGACCGAACAGCTCTATTCCAGCCTGTTTTGCACTTCCAGAACCTTTAATTTTAAATAATGTGTGTGCAGTTGACAAACCTCATCTTTCTAATAGGAAAAAACAAAACAAAACAACTTCCTGCATTTGCACTGTAAGTGGAGGAGATAGATTGAAGTTCATTGAAAATGAGACGAGAGTGCAACAGTAATCAGAATTATTTTTCTTTGACATTTACTCGTTTCCTCTTCCATAGACCACTCTAAATATTCAGAGAAAAGATTTAAAGTCAAGGTTGATGTGAGAAGGTAGAAAATCCAGCTGTACAACATAATTCTCTGATTTTTAGAAATTTAGAACTGGGAAAAGAAGCCTTAGGGACTATATATGTAAGTTCTTATTAGGGTAGATAAGCTTAAATGTTATGACATTATGATTTAGAAAGTGCTTAAGATTCTCACGTCTGGGAAAATGGCAAAATGCCATTTGTAAAGTAATGTGAGGCAGTTCTTACATTTCATTTTTCTTATTCTCATCATTGAGTGATGTCTATCAATGGCCTGGTGGGTTTGGGGGCTGTTAAACCATTTGTCTGTCTTAAATGCTACACAGCTAGCACAAAAGAACTCTTTAGTATGCGTGATAACAGAGTGTGACCTTTAATTTTCAGAGTACTTCTGTATTTTGTTATCAGCTTGTCCCTATTGCTTTTTATTTCTAGCTGCTGATTTTTGATATCACATTCCTGCCTCTTCGCATTAGTAACCCCACAGCATAGAAAGGCTTAGAGAAGATTGTGTAAACCACTGTTTATTTCACATGGGCAAGGGGAGCCAGCGTTCACAAGGTTATGTTTATTTCTCATTAATCTGATGGCATGATATCCAAAATAAAGTTTTGAATGTAAGTAGCTAATAGGAACAAGAGCTTCTGCAAGTCTTCGTATAAAGGAATGCTAGATAACTTCCTATCGTCCCACAAAACACAGGGATATGAAGGAAGAAATTCCTTAAGCCAGTTAGAAATGCGCTAAGCTTCCAGTTTCTTCCTCAAAGCAGTGTTGAACTCTGCAGTAGATGGTCTATGGCCTTTTATGCCCAGCATCACAGCAGTCTCACAGGAAGATGTCACTGAACTGCATATAGAGGCCCACTGTTTCACATAAGGAGCCAGGGTGTCTTCTGAAGCATTAGTCACACAGGGAGCATCGCTCGGCATGAGAAGTCTGTGCTCTCTCTGGCCGTGTGAGCTACATGGGCTCACTGACAGGGCACTCGGGCTGTGCCACCCTCTCTGGCTATAGCATTGCGTGAAGATACTACATTTAATTTATAGAGAAAGCTACTTTTTAAAAAGGAAATGGTACGAGTAAAATTGAAATGTCTATAAATATAGTATTAATAATGAATTAAAATTTAAAAAAGATTCTCATAATACCTCCATCCTCCACAAATATTTTTGTTTTTGCATGTTATCCTCAAATTCTTGCCAACTTGTATCTTATTTAGTAGTTTTAACATTGTTACATGTTTTACTTTGCATGGCATAAATACTTTAACCATTTTATTCATATTTGCAATGAGTTTGAACTAAATATATAACATTAGAAAATGCATTTATTTAAAAAAAATAGATGTACAGGTGTAGAGCTTTATGCAGCCAAATAAAATAAGCAATTATCCATCTTTTGGGTTTAATATCCATATTACAACATTTTATCTATTTATTATTTCTACAAAATTTAGGTTGTTTGTGAGCTATAAAATCCTTCATGTTCTCTCATACCGTCTTGTCTTTCAGAATCCACTGTTCTTTCTGAACTTCTGTGGCAGCTACAGTGTAAATGGTGGTTGATTGTATACTTATGCCAAATTGTCTATTATCTTAAATTCCATTTAACTTTCCTTATTTTGCACCTTGACTCCCCAAAGTGTGAGCTCTTCAACAGTAATAGCTCTGTGATGTGTTGATGTACACCTGCTGCAGTGCTTTCAAAGTACTCATTCAGTGCTTATATTGACTTCACTGAGTCAGACTGCGTTCCGAATGTCAAGCTAAAATATACTAAAGAAACAAGGAGATTTAAGTATTGGAACTGGAGAAGGAAGGCGAAGTATTTCAGGGACAGGAAATACATCAATGAAGACTAGGAGTGGATGGATGCATGCTTTGGATGACTGGCGAGTGACATAAGAGGACTGGACCCCTGGATATGTGTAATGGAAAAAGCAGGCATAAGAGACGGACAAGGAGAAAAAAAGAAAATGTAAAGCAAAATTCACTTTAACATGTTGCAGCATTCCATCTCTCTTCTCACGAGCTAATAGAGTACGCTGTCTTTTGACTCATGACTAGAACCCTCTCTCCTTTTCCAACTTGTCTCTGAAGAAGGTCAGTGTCAAAATAGCTGTGAATTTGGTATAGTATCATGCTTGGGGCTTGTCTTGTAAGTGAGAGGCAAAGGCAAGGAGTGCCTGGAACATTTTATATCCTAAGTGGCTGTGTGTGGCAGGGCATCGTTATAAAAGGAAAAAATGAAACACTGTTCTTCATTGGGACCTCAACTACAGTAGATCTTTGATCACTTTACTTACCTCTGCTTCACTCTCTTGATCTATAAAATAGGGATAATAAAAATATCCTCCTGACAAATTTTCTGGGATTTGGGGAAGGTTATTGATTTTGTGTGCCCAAGGTGACAATCTCACCCCCACCTTTATAAGGCAGAACCTTTATAGACAAGACCATGACATTTTCCATTACAAAGGGGAGTGCCATAAGGATTAAGAGAAAGATATTGGCCCTTTATGACTCAGGCTGTTTGAGACATTGCTTTAAAAACTACTCCATGGAATAGCTTTGGAGTCAAATATTTTTGGTTTCAAATGGTTCCTCTGTTACGCATGACACAGCACTAGTTATATTATCTCTTTGATTCTCAATTTTTCTGTTTATAAAATAAAATATATTTATATTCTGGGATCAATATGAAAATTAAATAAAATAACATTTATAAACATGTAGCATGATGAATAAAACATAAAAGGCACTCAATACATTATTTTTCTATTTTCTGGTGGTCTCGTATTTTTACATATATGTGTATCAGTGAACACATACACCAGGTCTATCCAGAAGGTATCCAGCCATGTACTAGAAAAGTAGAGACATTTATTGAAGAAGATACAAGATACAAGAAACATTATACATAGGACAATGACACCTTGGTCACCTTCAAGGTAGGCAGCTTGGGACTTCATACAGTTCTCCCAGCCTCTCTTCCACTGTTCAAAACACTCTGCAAAATCCTTTCTCGTAATCGCCATCAGCTGCCCCATTGTATTTTCCTGAATCTCATTGATGTTCTAAAACCTCTTCCCTTTCAAAGGTGATTTTGTTTTGGGAAAAGCCAGAAATCTCATGGCACCAAAACTGGGCTATAGGGGGTGCTGAATCACCTGGATAATTCGATGTTTCACAAAAAATTCTGCATGACAGGTGATGCATAAGTGGGCACATTGTCATGATGAAGCTGCCAATCACCAGTTGCCCATAGGTAAGGCCATTTTTGTCGCATTGCATCTCTCAACCATTGAAGAACATTGAGGCAGTACTCCTTATTAATTGTTTGACCTGGAGGGGCATACTTGTGATGGATAATACTTTCCTAATCAAGAAACACAGTTAACATGGTCGTGATCTTGCTGTGACTTTGCCGTGCTTTTTTGGGCATGGAGAATCAGATGACTTCCACTGGAACAATGGGGCCTTCATTTCAGCATCATAGCCATAGACCCACGATTCAGCTCCAGTTATGACCTTCTTGAGGAAATATGGTTCGTTGGTAGCGGTTTGAATCAAGTCATTAATAACTGCATCACCATATTCTTTCTGCTTCAGTAGCAGAAGCTACAGGATGAATTTTACCATGACACATTTCATACCAAGATCCTGCATCAAAATCTCAGACACAGTAGTTTTTGGAATCCCTAGATCAGCTTCTAGTTCTCATACTGTCAGTCACTGATCTTTGTTGATTACTACTCATACGTGTTCAACATTCTCAGGTATTCTGCTAGTTGCAGGCCTTAACTTGGATCACTTTCAACAGACTCTCGACAATCTTTGAAGCATTTGTGCCACCTTTATTTGTGCTGAACTCATTGCATCATCCCTGAAAGCCTTCTGAATCATCCAAAATGTTTTCACAGAGGAATGTTCAAGGTTAATGCAAAATTTGATGCAGATTCTTGCTCCACTCAGTCATTTTTAATGCAATGATCACACAGTACACATGCTCACTTACTCAACATTGTTCACCACCCTCCACTGACTAGTACGGTGAAATTGTCATTATTTACACATGTGCATTCCAGCCCACTCTCCTTGGCTGCCAGGTTATATCAATGTCATGAAAACCGATCTCATTATATTAAAAATGGCTGGAATTTTTCTGGACAGACCTACCTCGTATATGACTATAGATCATGTGGCCCCCACTTGCAGAGGAACCTAGGATCTAGAATCAATTGCATGAAATCATTGCATAGTGATTATAAATATTGCTACTAAGTGTTGTAAGAATGCATAATGGAAGGTTCTAGGCTAATTTGATAGGGGGGTTGGGGACACAGAATGCTTTCTTGACAAATGTATAAACTAATATTTAAAGGAGAAATTAGTTGGACAGACTCAGACACCTGTGTGTGCATGCACACGTGAGTGGACAGAAGCATTGAAGAGTACCCGGAGTTGCAGAAGGCAAAGAGAATGGCATCTTTAAAGACCATTGGCTTGAGTAAAGGAATTCAAAGTCCAGAATGACTGGAATTTAAAGAGTTAGAAATAAGTTATTCAAGATGAACTGGAGAAGTAGGCAGAAGCAAAACAGATGTATATGTGTTACATATACATCTCAATGATAGAGCAAATAATGTAATATACAATATACATATTTTCATTAGAACAAGTATACTTTTTCAGAAGTTTGTTCCTTGAAGATTTCAGTGGTGTTCAAAATCCAATTATCTGAAACATTGCCAGCTAAGTTAGGTATTACTATTTTTATAGTGTGCATAACAATCATACATAAAGCATTTAGTGGGAAATCATGGTAACACAGCTTTTAAAATGAGTAATTTTACGGAACTATGTTAAATTTTTACTTTGCTTTATGGGCCTAGTCATATCCAAATACTGTATTCTCATTTCAAAGCAAAAGGTGCAAAAACAGACTTCTGATTTTCTCTGGAAGTATGCAAGATTTTTTCAGAACCCTTTTGTTTCCTTTCCCAATGATAAAAACTCAGGAAATAAGAAGCCTTCAAAAGGCGAGTATCTTTGTTTATACTTTCATATTATTCTGGACAAATGTTGGGTTCATATCATTGCTTTTCCTTATTATTTTTTCAAGGATATTACTGTGGCATGTCAAAAACTAGCATTTTTATTTCCAAGTGGAAATTACACATGAGGTGTGAAGATCTATGAAAATGAGATCTATGAAAAACTCCATATTAACAAAGTTCATATAGCTTGTCTCTACCGACCAATAGTCATAAAATATGACTATAATTTTGTTTTCCTTTGTTCTCTGAGTTTCACCATGAAATTTAACTCTAAGTCAAGGATTTGAGTCTTATTACTCCTTGCTGCCTACCTTAATTCTTTGAAACTACTCTTGTTTATTTTTAGTCTTCTGGTTCAGACTAAATTAATGTACCATAGTATGACCAAATATTATTAGTTAGGTGGGAAACTAAATTATTTGGGATTCAATCAAAAGAAGATGTTACACTCTGAGTTTGAATGATCATTCACAGATAATAAATCATATGTTGCAAAGCTTCCCTTTGTACTTTCTTAAAAAATAACATTTAAATTATAATTAAATTTTTTGATGATTGTCACTGATGTGAACATCATCCATACAGTGAGTCAACTCATTATTTGCTTAATAATAACTGTCCCATTCCACAAAACAGGTAATCAGAGTTATTTTTAATAATGGAAGTAGAGAGAAAAGTCTAAATTAGAAAGGTGGAGAAAATTGAAGACTTAATGTATTCTTTTTCAATAACTGCAAAAAAAGGAAGGAAGACACATGAATGTATATATATATTTGTGTATATGTATACATACACACACACAGATAGCTCTCCTACATTTTACTACAAACATAAATGCACAGAGAAAAAGATAGAGCTTCAGAGGAATTGAAAGAAGTCTCAAAAAGATAGAAGAAGAGAACCAGGCACTGTCAGCCATGAGATGGGGCAGGGGAGGTGGGAGGACACCATGACATGGAGTCCTCCTAAACCTCCTGACAGATTTCACATTTCATCTCGAAGGTGATGGAAAGGGTTAGACAAGTGGTGTAATGCTGGTTGGCATACAGAACACAGGTAGAATTTCATGCCAGGAGGATGCAGAGGGCTCTATTAATACACCGAAATAGTAACTGGGCAAGAGGTGACTGGTGGTCTAGATTTGGGTGGTATTTGAAGGGATAATGATGATGATGGGAACACTTTGGAATGAAAAAACAAAACAAAACAATGAGGAGCCACCTAATTATAAAGTCATCAGGCAAGTTATATCTGTATGAATTGAAATGAGTGTTGATCAACCAAAAGTCTATACAGCAAAGGGTATGCATTTTTGAAAAATATTTCATGTTTGCTTTTCAAATTATGCACATAAACATGTTTCTGACATCACACACATATAAGCCAAAATCACATATGCACTAATAATCACATTGCCTTAAGATAACCAATATTAAATTTTAGTATACTTTCCAAATATATGTGTATGTTGTTAGTACACACAAAAAAATGCAAATTCTGCATACTTTTAAAAAATGAAGATAGGCTTAGAATTTAAGTTATTTGTATCCTTGTTTTTTAAATTATTAATATACCAAAGTATGTTTCCATAAGCTAAAATATTATTTTATAACAGTTTAATACTTGCAAAATACAGAGAAATACATATAAATGTTTTTATTAAACTTTACATTTGGTTCTACTTTGATATTTACATTTTAATGAAATACTAATATATGAAATATTTTTAGCTGTACATACAGTCAAAAGACAAATTCATAAGGTCTAAATGATAGTTCTTTTCTATTTCTCTAAAAGCCTGTGACCAATCAATATAATGATGGCTTTATTGTGATAAGTATAGTGTTTAATGAGACTAGTACAAGAAAGCACTTGCAAATGATTCCAAATATGAGAAAAATTTATTTCTATTATCTTCTTTAGCCAAATGCTCCAGTTTTTTTCCATGGGCATTACTACCACTTGTTTATTTCACCACTGCGTCCTTGTCTGAGCTATTGTGAAAATGTCTTAGCTTCAAATTCTATGTTAGTTAATTTTTATGGAATAAAAGCCTTTTGCAGTATACATGATTAAGCACTAAGGTGGCAGCAGAGATTCTTTCTAAGTGCTTTAGATCAAGAATACACTTATCTATTTGCAAGAATTATTCATGGTCAATTTAAACTGTGTTTCTGTCAGAAAATCATTGTTCAGAAAGGCAAGGCTCACACTTAGTTTATGTCTATGCATAGGGACCACTGGTTGTGGCTTATATTTGTTCCTTAGGCTCTCATGCCTTCTTTAGAATAGCTTAATGTAAAAGCAGATATTTGAGTGTATAAAAACATACATATAATTTTTTTCTAATTGTTATGCATTTCAACATGTTAAGCTTTAAATTAAACTAAAGGACACTCAAAGTCACTTTTGTCAAAGCCTTTTCCTATAATAACTCATTTGGATGATGCAAGATATATTCTCTTGTGATTTCCAAGTGATCGATAAACTAATTTGTATGGAATATATGAGAACCATTCAGACTCTTTGGTTTCCTTAAATGAGATGAATGCGAATTTCTATTTTCTGACTAGGACATAAAGTATGCTAGGCCTATCTTAGAAGCTTCAGTGTGCCAAAGATGGTATTAAGTTTGGTGTTCATAAATTACTAATCTGGAATAAGAGGTTGAATGTATTTTGAAAACTTAAACCTGTTTCACCTGAACATGTTTAACTAGTTAATAAGAAACATCAAAAAGACAAAACCCTGAGATCAATGGTCATTTTTTGTAAAGCTATTATATGCTGTTTAAATTGGTTGTTTGGGTCTGTCTATAACATAAGTTTAATAACCTAGCTCAAATGCAGACTTCTAATTTTCAATTAACATAGGAATAATTTTGTTTGCTAAAATAAAATAAATGAATGAATGACAAGTCTGAAACATGAAATGTTCTAGGTAGAACTTTTTAAAATTCCAAATTTCAAAAAATCATGTGGCAACTGTATAGCTCAAGCTTTAAGTATTAACTTTTAACCTTTGACCTTACAGATTTTAACCAATGAAATGTCTCTTTAAACTTTAAAGGAAACAATGATAACGAGCGCCTGGCGATTGCTAGACAGCGAATTCCATATCGACTTGGTCGAGTAGTTGATGAATGGCTACTCGACAAAGGTAAAAAACATTGATTAAAACTTCAAATAAAAAAATAATTTGAACATAACCAAGTAGTACTTCATTGTAACACTAATAAACATAAAAAATAAATTTTCCGTAAAACTAAATTAAAAACAAATTTAAAACAGTAAAATGTAGATAGTAATATTTGCATACCTTGTATAATAATTTCTATACATTTTTAGACGTACCAGCTGTTTAATAATCTTACCCTGTTAATTTAAGGTTAAAGGGACTGTTAAATATAATCCACTAACTCAATCTATGAAGGTACTCACAGCAAGCATTAACCCAAAATGATAAATCATTCATAGATTATATTACATGTTCCAGCCTCTAAATTATTAACTAAAATATATGTAGTTCTGATATCTTTGTTATGGTCCTGAAAAAAAAAAACTCTTGGTTTAAACTCTAGGCATCTTAAATAGTGGGCAATATGGATTGCCGGTCAAAATGAAGTCCCTTTAACGTTTGCAACCTTCTAAGAGCATTTGGGAACAAGCCCTAATTAAAAGTGAACTTAAAGTTGTGTGCATGCTTTTTATGAGCAGAGAACAATCTGTTAAAACTGGATACTCAGTGTGATGATATTGGGACTGTTGCTGAGGATTGCTGTTTGATGGAAATGAGCCATAATTTCTCCATTGGTTTGTGTATCATTCCTGAAGCCGCTTTTTACATCTGAAGCTATTTTTTCATTCTGTTTTGTTTTAATAGACTTGCTGAAAGCCAATCAGAAAAAAAGTATTTTTGGACTTTTTTTGTCTCTGACATGCTCAGTATAAACCATGCATTTCTTTTCAGTGTGATTGCCGGAAAAAAATAGAATAATTCAGATAACAATGGACTATTGCCTTCAAAAAAATAAACATTTCTAAAGAATAGCATACAGATACCTGTGGCCATTAAGTGAATTATGAAATTTTTACCAAAAATTTAAAATTAGATATCAGCTGCTATAGATTAGTTTCTACCAGTGGTAATTTTAGGACAAATACTTGAAATGTTAGCTATATTACATTTTTTAACTTAACAATTTAGACTTAATACACCAACAATATAAGATCTTGAGGAAAAAGGGAAAGGGATCCATGAAAAATTGATTTACAATACATATCTTTGATTGGTCTTTTAGCAAAAACACTACATTTACACTAAGTTGAGAATTTACAAGTATTTGCCAATGATTATGCATTTCATGGACACCTCATTTATCAGCAATGAATTATGAGTCAAGTACCTCTCTTATAGTTTATTGCTCTCATTATCCACCCCATGAAAGATCTGTTTTATCATCCTTTGTAGAATGTAGAGTTCACAATCAACATTTTTGCATGTATGTAATATTATTTTTACAGGGCGTCAGCTCACAATCTTCAATAGCCAAGCAACCATAATAATTGGCGGGAAAGAGCAGGGCCAGCCCTTCCAGGGCCAGCTCTCTGGGCTTTACTACAATGGCTTGAAAGTTCTGAATATGGCAGCCGAAAATGATGCCAACATCGCCATAGTGGGGAATGTGAGACTGGTTGGTGAAGTGCCTTCCTCTATGACAACTGAGTCGACAGCCACTGCCATGCAGTCAGAGATGTCCACATCAATCATGGAAACCACCACGACCCTGGCCACTAGCACAGCCAGGAGAGGAAAGCCCCCCACAAAAGAACCCATTAGCCAGGTGAGTGCGAAATTTCATTCCTTCATTTTGGCCTTGTGATTATGAAAGTGGGTTTTTCTTCTTAGGTGCTTTTTTCTAAAATGGGGCTGTTTCTGATCTCAGGCATTATGGCTTCCTTTGAGACTTGCTTAATATAACGCACTCAGTTTAACTATGAAATGTGTATATGCTGGGACCTGAGATTTGTGGACCGTTATAAATTGCTTTGTGTTGGTTTGATCACTGCTTGTTGATAGTCTCGATTCAGTAATCTTAGTCTAGCTCAAGCTGAAGGGATTGTCTGCTAATTACATAGAGTTTTCACTTCCTAAATTAAGTGAACAAATAAATTAATGAAGTATATGAAAGGCCTTGTTTGTTCAAGCTTGCATTCATCAGAATAAAATGAAAGCAAAATTGAACAGTTGCCTGGAAAACATCTATTGTATTTGGAAGTCTCAAAGTTTTGGGTTGGTAGGCATGCGGCTCTGGTTCACTTTATTGCTGTCTCTAAGGAAAATGCACTGTTAGTTTATTTGAGGACAAAGACTGAAAGTATACTACTTAAAAACTGTCTTGGACTAACATATTTTGTATGTTATGTGGCTAACTGCCCTCACCTAGAATCTACTTTAGTGAGCCTATTGTTCACTCTTATCTCCACAAATTTTGAAAATGAGATATTTAAATGTTGAATCTGTACAATTTGGAAGTATATTAATGCAATCAAGTTATAGTTATTGATTGCCTAACATGTATCAGGCATTGGTTTAGATGTTGGCATTACATCATTAAAGAACAAGAAAAAAAAAAGAACTATCTGCCTCATAGAACTTACATTTGGGGAAAAGCTATCAGAATGTCATTGAAATGCTGTTAAATGCTGTTACATCCCTGTTGACATTTGTTGCCATTGTAGCTATTCTGCTGTTAATTCTTTCAGAAGTTTGTGTTCTCCTTGGTCCAAAATTGATTCTTTCCTTTTGTTTTGTTTTTAATAGTTTCTTCGATAGGTGCCACAGAAAGCTTTTCCAAATACACTAGTTTTCTAGAAACCCACATTCAAAAGATGCAAAAATAACAATTACTTTTTAAATTGCTTTTATTTCAAGTGTTTGAAACAGACAAAGGTCAGAATTAGAGTAAAAGAAAGTGAATTCTGTTGTATCAGCACCCTATCTACTAATTAACATAAGTTTATCAGAGAAAGAAGAAAATAGATTCTGATTTTTACTTTGAGAGGAAGAAGTAGGAGGAACAGAATAATAAAAAAACTGTAAATTCTTTAAGTGTAGTGATGGATAAATGTACCTATGTGCGGCATTCTCTCTCTCTCTCTCTCTCTCTCAACTCAGCCACTAAGTAAAATGACAGTCTAATAGGATGTTTATCAATACATATTCATTGATCACGCTACATGTGCCATACACTGTTTCAGCACTGGGAATACAGCGGCAACAACAAACAAAAACCCCTGCCCTTATGGAATATACACTTTAGTTAGAATGTGTGCTTAGAGCGTAACCATTTCATTGATTTTCTCTAGCTTGTTTGGGTTAAAAGACTGTTGATAATAACACTTAGCCCCTTGGATAAAGACTTGTGACTTTAGACAGATTTATACATGTCTAACCGCTCCATTCGATATTCTTTTCTAATACTTCATAGGTGATTAATTATGGTGGTTTTTGGTTTAATGTTTAACAAGAATCAAGTTAAGGTAAATCAGATACAGAAGAAATGAAACACAGAGCAACTGATAGATTATTTTCTTTAAATAAAAATCAGAAGAGGACATTCTAAGATAATCAGAGTGGAAAATGTTTCCGTGAATAAAATTTGCAAGAGCCAGACATCTTTGTTAGTAGCCTTGTCTCATCATTAATGAAATTACACTTGTCTAAGTTCCTTGGTAAACCAGATGTATCTCCAAGTAAGGAAAAAATAATCAGCTTTCTTTTTGTATATTTTACAATTAGTAACTGCTATGTATTAAGAAATTATGTTTTTAAATAAATGGACAAAATAGTTATTTCATTTGCAAGCTAAACACCTATAAATGAAGAAAGAAAAACTTATAGATTTTCTAATATTAATTAATATAAAAGAAGAACAGTTAACTTTCCATTAATTGCCAATTAAGAAGATCTCTTTTATTATGGGCTATTACATGTTTAAAAACCGCAGTGGTTTATAGAGATAAATAATCTAATCAATTAGTAACTACTTGGTTCATTTGAAGGGTTATTGACTTAAATAAAACATTATTACGTTCATTAAAAAATAGATATGTTAAATTTTTAGATTTTTAACAAACCAAATACAATAATTATATAACTTGGATTAATATGTTATAAATATTCAATTGCGGTGACAGTATCTTAAGTTTGGGCTAATAGTTCTTAAAATTTTCTTTTTTATAGTGATATGTGATTACAGGCAATGTGTGTATGGGGGTGAGGGAAACTGAAAGGAAAGAAAGGAAATTTTATATTTTTATGTAACAGAATAATTTGTAACAATTTTTTTTACCTCACAATTGATTTTTAAATTGTCCTTCAACTATAGAGATAACTGATACAGGTAGAATTTCAAGTCTTTGTTCTTTAGAATTGTCAAAATCTTGAAAGTTTAAATGATCTGTAATGCTAATTTCAGGACCGTAACCTTTGACCTGTTCTTGCAGGTTGGATGAAGCATCTTCCTTTAACTATGTCTGTAGTGGCATCTCTGTGTGCTTTTATCAACTGCCTTACTAAATTGAGTACCAAGAAGGGTCATTTTATTTTTCAAAAACCATCCTGGACTGTTTTCTCAATCAAAGTGTATTTTCCTCAGTGATAATTCTGAGCCACTTTAGCTGCAATGGCAATATACCTCGGGGTGATTGCATGTTTTAGAACTGTGGAAACAGGTTTTTGGTCAAGCAGAATTAAATTGGATTCGTTTCAAACAGATGAGATGAGGTTTCTTCAGCCATCCTGCAGGGCAAGTAGTAGGAGCGAAATGTATTTTCGGTTTTCACAGAGTCATAGAATATAAAATAGTATTCATCAAAATGTCATCCCCTAAGATCTTGTTTACATCGCCACTTAAAAGTAAAAATCTGTAAAAGGAAAAGTTTTTCTTCTCTGAATAATGAACAATTTTCTGACTGATGTTTACTTTAAAAGGCATGATTTATATCATGAACTTAAAGAGTACATTTATCAACCTCTGTGATTAAATGGCTTTTTAAGTGTGAATACAGCAATATTAATAATACCTCAATATGGATTATATAAAATTTATAAAATTTGTTTTACTTAGAATATTTAATATCTAAATGTTTCTATAAGGCACACTTACCTCAAAAAAGATAAATTTCCTATAATGCTAATCTCAGAAAGCTACTATTTGCATATATTTGATAATATAAAGATTTTCAGGATGCTGAGAGCTTCTTAAGGATGGGAGCAGAAATTTCAAGCAAGGCTTTTGGCTGTTAAATGATCCCTCATCTTCTGAGTAATTTGGCAATGTCTTATGGATGTATGTTGAGCTTAACATAAGTGAGTAAAAGGAAGCCAACACTCACAGGGCAACATTCATTCCCTTTGGTTGCCACTCTGTAAAGAAAGGCAAGTGGAGCTATGTGGTTTACTTGAAGATCAAGATGGGGGCATTACTTCTGGTCTAGGCTTTGTATCACATTTTGTGATTTTTCAGGCTCTTTCCTTGAGGAATATTTTACAAGCTATATACATACTCTAGACTTGCAGGGGTGTCCAACCTTTTGGCTTCTCTGGGCCACATTGGAAGAAGAAGAATTGTCTTGGGTCACACAGTAAATACACAAACACTAACGAAAATGGATAAACAAAGAACAAAGTTTTTAAGTAAATTTACAATTTTGCGTTGGGTCACATTCATAGCCATCCTGTGCCACACATGCCCATGGGCTGTGGGTTGGACACCCCCGAGAGAATAAGGATTCATTGTAATGCCTTTTACTTCATGGGAGTGCAGAATAATGGGAAAGATACAGTGAATACGGAGAACTGGTTTCCACTTTCAACACAATCCCTACTGTGTTGCCTAACTTGGACAAGTAGCTCAGCTAACCTTGCTGTACTTTGGCCTGATACCTCACTACAATAAGTGGATCGAACTAGGAAACTCTTGTCTTGTACTGAGCTCTAAAATTTCATCGTCTCTCATAATGATGCTCTTAATTATGTCTCCTGATGATTATTTAATGAAGCATAGATTTTATCCTTGACTTTTACACAAGGTGGCTGTGCCTCTCAGTTGGCCTGTATCTCTCTCAAGTCTACCTGCTATCCCTGTATAATTATTATTAATAGTATTCCTTTCTGACTCTCAAAAGCATCACATTTTAATCTATAAATTACATTTCACTCTTCTTATACAGCATGTATAAAGCTACCTTTGCAAGAAAATCATGCTTTATAAGAATAATAAATGGTGAAGCCCCATCCTCTACATTCCAAGCAGAAACTGACTGTGGTATTATCTTTACCTGGTTTCAGGAATCCATAAGTTTCTTTCAATCTTCTTTTCACCTCATTTCAAAAATCTTAAGTAAGAAGAGAGAAGAAGGCTTTGAGAGAGTCTGGTTCTGGACTGGAGAGCCTATGTTTGCAGCTGTTAGTAGGGAATTAAACTATGGAATGGGGCCAAATCAGTAAATATGAGTGAAATACACCGTCTGGCAGAAGTAACGCCTGCTTCAGTGTGGTTGGTAGGGTAATAATATAGGTGTAATAATTTATAGTTTTAACTTGAATACTTCACCTAAAATGTCATATGGTGTGCTTGAGTGTGACATTGTTATGTTACAGAATTACATGCTTATGATTTTGTAATAAAAAAGGGGTGTTATTTGTGTTGGATCCTGTATATTGGAACAAGTCTGTGGTTCCAGTGAGGCTTTTTCTTTTTTCTTCAGAGTGGAGTTAGCAAACCTACTCAAGAAAAGGAAGTACTGAGTATTTAAGAACATTGCTAGGTTGTAAGAGACACGTATATTTCACATATGCAATGTCCAAAAGCAGTCAATGGCATTTTATTCACATGGAATGTTCCAAAAAGAAACCCAACTAGTATTTAAGCAAGATAAGTATTTGAATATATGGGACACTGCTACTGCTTCCTGGCGGATTTGGATGTATGAATGAAAAATTAATACAATTTGTTTTAAAAATGTAAACAGAGTGCACAAATATCCCCATGAAAATTATTTAAAATCAACAAAACATGTTTTATAACTTCAAAGAACAAAATTTTATTTTTGTTAAAAATATTAATTAACCTTAGCAGTGGCTTTATTATTTTAAAAAATCGTTGCATTACTTATAATTATGTTTGTTCTGATAACCACTCTGCATTTAAAAATAGTGATGATATGAATAATTAATTTTGTTTTTCCTAGTCAAATCATTCTACCAAATTCACTTAATGTACATTTTTATAGCAAATTGTGCATATTGGGCAGAAAAACATTTGCATGTAGATTTTACAACAGATACAAAGGCATATTCTTCTGAAACTAATGGTGCTGAGTAAGAAAAGTTTAATTCGTTGTTATTTTAAATGTAGGCAAGCAATTGTTATTTAGAAGGTATATTCTCCCTCATTGCTTGTAAGCAAAAGGACCAGGATGTATACATTTTAAAGGCTTTATTTTAAGAAAATTGTCCTGCTCAGTATATTGTCTTTGGTATCTAAAGTTTTCAGTAGTTGTATTAACTGTTTGTGGATACAACCTTGGTTTTGAGATGGCTTTAGACAAGGCTGGTTCTATCCAAATATATCCAGCTAGCCAGCCACCCATTTATTTGTCCATCATCTATCTATCCATTTAAAACATGTTTGCTGAGAACTTACTATACATGGGTTGATGTACTAGTCACTGGAAATATAGCATTATATTTAATGCTATATTAAACTTTATTGAACAATATTAAGCTTTATTGTACAAAGCTTGCATTCTAGTTGGAAAAGCTGGACAGGATAGGATGTCAAGTGATACAGTAAAAAATTAGAGGGGGGCATCAGGGTAGTCATGAAATGATGATGTGGAAATCCTTTTTGAATAGACATGCATAGATTGTTAGTTACATAGGCATCAATCATAATAGAATATTGGCATATTGAAATTCAGGCTTATTCTCTGATCCAGCATGACCATACTCTGCATGGATAATGCCAGTAGCAACTAACTGCTATATTAGGGAACTAGAAAGCAGGGGAAAGAACAAAAAGGATACTAAGATTTGTTTGTTTGTTTGTTTACATGCAAGACACTCTCAGGCTAGGGCCAGGGCCTTGTCTGAGTGGTGGAGTGTTTGTTTTTCCAGGAAGGCCGACAGGGCACAGTTGGAGTCCCCAGGGTGTACTGTGTGGCTTCAGGTGTCACAGCAGTGAGGTTGGGTCCTGATGGAGGAGTAGGGTGAGGATGGGCTGGTATGCACTGAATGCCAGGGGCAGCTCATAGAATGCGGGAACCAGCTGCCAGTGCTGCTGCCAAGACCACTCTTCCCAGAGGAAGCCCAGTCTCCCAAGATCTTGGGAGTTCTATGGGCCAGCAGAGGAGTCCTGGGATAAGAAGCACCTGGGTGCCCTGGGTTCCAGACTTTCCCATCAAGATTCTGGCTTATGCTACCTGTCAGGCAAACCCCAATCTTTGTCAACACTCCTCCTCTGCTCTGCACCCGCTACAGTCACTCAGAGTCACAGTGAGAAGGAACTTCACCACAGCGGCCCAACCAGGTCAGGGAAGTGGTTTCTGGCCCAAAGGCTGTGTAGAAGCAGAACTGCCAGAGGCCAGAGTGGAGGAAAGAACTACACATTCCCTGCCCTCTGTGGTCTTAATAAACACAAGGTACTTGAAGTATATCAGAAATGCTATCAAATTTTAATGTACATATGTGTGTGAGGAAAAAATGAAGTGCAGCTTGGTATTCTTATTCTGCACATGGGAATATTGAGGCATGGAGACACCAAATAATTTACCCAAGGCTATGCAGCCAGCTTCTTTACAGGGTATTGGAGGTGATCTGATCCTCTGCCCTTCAATATGGCCTCTGTTTAGAATCTTGTCACTTCTTGTCTTCTTATATTCTTAACTAGCTCAAGGTGCTCTCCATCCAGGTGTCAGATTGCTCTTTCAAAAATGCAAATACAATCAAGTCATTCCCTTCCTCAATACATCCAGGTATTGAGGATAAAGGGTAACTTCTTTGAATGATCATCATGGTCCATCCTTCACAGCTGATCTGTCTACCTTACGAGAAGGTCTAGTGATTCTCTTTCCCTCAATCTGATAACCCAATTACAGCTACTTCTAGAGGTCATGTCCTTTGACATCTGTGTCCTCTGCAGGGGAAGCCCTTTCCGTTCTTCACCTATCTATCTTCCTCTTTCATTCTCTTCCCAATCTCTTCCAGTCCAATTCTGCATTCTGGAAGCTGACCATCTGAAGAAGCAACACTGGCATGTGGTGTTATGGGCAGTGTATTATAATGGTCAAGGGCATTGACTCCAGAAGCCAGGATGCCTACCTAAGTCTCAGCCTCATTTTTCCCACATGCTGCCTGTGTGACCCTAGGCAAGTTGGTTAGCCTCTCAATATCTTTGTTTCCCACCTATAAAATGGGGATTATGGCTTCATCAACTGTTATGATGATTAAATGAGTCCATGTGCTATGTGAACTATATAAAATGACTGCTTTTAACAATCTTTTGTTACAAAAAAATGGAAATTTCATGCAGTTCGTCCTAAAATATGAAGAAATAAGTAAGTGTCTGACACATGTAACCATTATACAAATAATGATTATGTGTGAAAAGCATTCCTCAGGTACAAAGTATAAATTAAAATATCTTTCTTACTTTTAAAGCTGTTTTTTTTTCTGCCATTGAAGACCTAGCTCTGAATTAATGTCTTTAAATCAAAGCATCAATTGTGTGACATATAAGGAGCTGAATTCTCTATGGAATGAGGTGTTTTTTGCAGGAAGGCAGCACCATTCACCTAGAACATGTTTGTGGGAGGTAGTGGCGGGAAGACGATGGTTCAGGGGGAGAATTGTCTTTGGCATGTAGTGGGAAGGGGCCATGAACTCTAAACATACTGCACAATGAACTGTCTACTGATCCCCATGCCGGACATTATTTATTTAACCTCCCACCACCAGCACACCCAATCTAAAATGACTATTGACTGAACAGTTCACGGATTTTCTATACCTATTTCCCAGCTGTTCTCAGATAGAAGCTTGTTCACAGTATGGTACTGAACCTTGCAAATATGATTTCTTATAACTGTCCTTGATAACATGTTTTCATTAAGGAGCTTAAAATTTTATGATGTGCTCCTTTTTCCACTAGGGTATTGAAAGCATCAAATACTTCCAGCTGTGAGTTGGACTAAATTGGGTTTGTGATTCCTGTTGTAATCTCTTTTTTGCCATAATCTTTATTAGCATTGGAAAAATATTGGGTTGGCCAAAAAGTTTGTATAGTTTTCTTCCATATGATGGCTCTAGTCGTGCTCAGTTGTCTTTAACTTCATTTGACACAATTTTGTTAAATTATATTGTGACAGCTGTCATATCAGCATGCATTAAAACAAAACATATCAAAATTGGTGAATTTTTGTGTAGCCATTTTAATACTGAAGATGGAAGAAGATACATGATATTTTGGGCATATTATGCTTTATTATTTCAAGAAATATAAAAACACAACTGAAATCCAAGAAAAGATTTGTGCAGTGTATGGAGAAGGTGCTGTGACTGATCAAATGTGTCAAAGTGGTTTGTGAAGTTTCTTGGTACTACTGACATTTTGGCCAAGTAATTATTTGCTGTGGGGTTGTTTTATGCATTGGAAAATGTTTTCAGTGGGGATTTTCTCAGATAGAACTAGTAAGGATGGCAGCTTCTTGATATTTCTGGTCTCAGTTGTAGGACAAATTAATATCTATTTACTAAACAATGAGTTAATGTGTAAGTAGCAAGAATATACATAGTTTTATTTTCTTGTCTTAGTTTTGATCTGTACTACAAATGATTTATGCCATAATATTTTGTGAAATTATGATTTTCAATTACTATAATTTCTTACATTTTTGTCATCTAAAAGTTACGTTAGATTTTCTTATCTGCTAGCATTACTGAAAAGTTCCCCAACAATAAAACTATATTAACATCACTAAGCTGGAACCTCAAGAGAAGGTTTAGCAAATTCATCTGCCTTTATACAACACTTACCAAGTAGCTTTCACTGAATTCTCATTATCACTATTCTCTTGACATAAGATTCCAAGCAGAAAACTAACACTAGTGTTAACCAATGGTTTTTCTAGTAAGCATTCTAAATGAAAGTTAACAAAACATAGCACTGGATATGTATGCATATATGTATGTGTGTAAATATTTTTTCAACCATGGTATATGTTCCCTGTAAATACACAATACTTTTACTTAAAATTACAAATTAGCAAATATCTTTTGTATATCTAACACATAAAATGCACTTTTCGAGATATTATATTCTTCAGAGTAATGGTGAAGTACCTAGTGATTTAGTATTGTATAACAAGAACCATTTCTGAGACATTTAGATTATTAGTGAATCCATACATAAATTATAAAAGCTCTTAAATCAACAATAGCAAGCTTTTGTACACCACAGATGTGTAGTCTATTATTAACAGCAACAATGACACAATTGAAACTCAGAAACTAATTTAAAGGAGAAAGATATTTTAGTCCCTTCTTAACAACAAGCATATGGAAGCAACGCACTTTTATTTCTCATGCTCTGCATGTTGACAATGTGCTAGACACTACCCTCACTCTGGAATTACCCACATTCTGTGCAAGGCTTCTTCCAAAACAGATGTTAGCATCCAGTCGGCACATTTGATAGGTTAGAGGGTGCCCCGGCCCCTTTTGTCTTCTTTTAGGATTTTCCTATCAGGGAGGGAGGGGAGACTTCCTGAGAGCCATGTCAGGGGAGCGGGATCATCTTCATCTTTACAGGGAATAAATACAGGGCTGCTGAGGAAGCCTCGACGCCATTTGTTGTAAGTCTGAGCATCAGTATTGGACTAGTGCATGAAGTAAAATATGAGCCAATAATAATGGGAATTTTAAAATTATGTTTATCTTGCTGACAGATATTTTTGGGAGTGTCACCTAAACTTCCACAGGCAAGGTCTTAGTACAGTGTCTGGCACATAGTAGGTGGTCACTTTTTCCTTGCTTAGTATTCCTGTCCCCACTCCACCACCACTCTTTTTTTTTTCTCTTTTTTCTCCTTTTTTTCCTCTCTTCTTTCCATGTGCTAGACCCCACTGTAGGCATGGCAGGTTCACACATGATGACCCAAATCTCAAATAAAAGAAACAGGTCTGAATTTGGCCAGTGGTATCCAAGGAGTAACACATGTAATAACTGTAGATTCCCCCCAATACTGGCAGGCTAACCACCCACATGAGGAGCCTATCTGCTATACCATGTTATTCTAGCTATTATGAGACCCTTATTAAATATAGCCCATCATTGAAAATTTAGCAGTAGAACTTCGGCCCTGGAAACCTTAAGGGAAACTTACCTTCATATTTCTTATACGTCTTAACTTACTTCTACCACAGTTATCCCTGAATATGTATCAAAAGGCTTTACACACAGCTAGAAAACAGTGTAGGTACTTGTGTCCATAGAACCAAGGGGAATATCAATGTCTTTCCATAGAAAATAGAAAATATTCACATTCCACTAAAGGGAAGACTTCTGATTCTAATTTCCATATTTCAGAAATGGAGAGGATTCATCAAGATTCTTTCAAATTTTGTGGTGACATTCCTACCTCTGACTTTTTCATGCACAGCAGCAACTGGCCTTTAGTATTAATTCCAAACAGGGACAACATGCAACCCATAATAACAGGATGGCAGATAAGACATCACAGCTCAGCCAGATGACGCACTTCTGTTGTGAACTGATGGTTTTCCTCTATCCAAACTAAGAATTTTTATTGTAGTTTCGGATAGAAGTCTTATTACATTGGTAACTGAAGTTGTCCATGTTTTATTTAATCACCTCTTTGTCTTATATATACCTTGCATTCTGTAGTATTTAGAAATTTGATTCAGAAAAAGACAAAGAGAAAGTGTAAAGCACCTAGTCTGCAACTTGTCATTGGTATGGTAGCAATAACGAACTGCGCATATGCCTTAGGCACAAAGTGCCTTGTCCCCCTTTCAGACGTCACCCCCTGGGCCAGAAGTGTTCCACTCCCTCCCCTTTTCCTGTGCTGCAGCTTTGCCTGTGATCTTAGTAATAATTAGCTCTACATTTGTAGAGTTCTAAAGCTTTGCTGATGTTAATGGTACAGGCTAATTTTTTTAATTTCTATTTTAATTGTTGTTCTTGTACAGTTTTCTGCCTTTTACTCCCATCCCAGCCCAGCGCCCCAGCCCTCCCCACCTCCCTCCCATTTCCACACCCCCTAGTTTTTGTCCATGTGTCCTTTATACTTGTTGCTCTAAACCCTTCCCCTTTTCCCCTGAAATTTCCTCCCCTCAGGCTAATTTTAAACCTTGCATTTCACTTGACGCTTTTCCAAAGAACCCTAAGCATAACACATTTCCTGTTTTCAGAGCACTTTGAAGAGACAGATAAAAAGTCATTTAGCTAAATAGCTATATGCACAATTATCTATCAGTGCTTATAACCTTTGCTTTAGTTTTCTTTTTGACAAGTGCCTTAAAGTCAAGACCTATGCCTTATGGATCTGTGCATGCTCAGCATCTCACATGGCACTCTGTGCAAAGTGGACACTCAGGAAATAGTTTATAAATAAATTGATGAACACACAGTGCATATTCCAGTGCTGAGATAAACACCGTGTGTTGCCTAGCCTTGAAATCTCCTGCATTGGTCAATATTTGCTGAGACTAAAGATGGTATATATAAGAAGGAAATAAAGAATTTGTTTCCTTCATATGCAGATTAAAGACAGTTCTTAAATACAGTTGTTCTTTAAAATTATATGCATACTTATATAAGCAAAATGTATGGCTATGATATGATAATGTTGCAGGAAGAAATTCTCTTTTCATTTTGTACTGTTGACATTCACATAAGTCCAGGATGGAAGCGCCCATGGTTGTCCCCACGATGGGAAGCAGAAAGTGCATAGCAGTACAATTTTGCCTAGCAGGCTATGGGTTTGTGGGTCAAAACACTTTTCCAGGGGTTCAATAGAGTCTCATCATTTTGGGATTCTGATGATTTATCTAGGTGGGGGAGGGGCAGTGCTCATGGTCCTCTCTTTGGAATAATATTTTATCACTAGCATAATTTAGAATTGCTGATACATTGTAAAAGTAAAAACCAGGCTGACTTTTAGTTAGATTTATTATTGGTATTAAATGTTCTACAGCAGAGCCGCCCATACTGTACGTACCCGGAGCTAACCACTCCCACCGCTGCCTGGGGAGGGACAGATTGCTAGAATTGTGCGAGTAGTTTGGACCATCTTGAAGAGCTGAGATCTCACATTTTCATATAGCCTCTATGATTTTTTTTTTTTTTTTTTTGGTATCTCTAGTTACCTCTGACTAGCTGAATAAACAGGTGAAGATATCTAAGCAAACAATGAGGAAGTCTGATTATATGAGACCCATCCCAGATGCACTTTGCACCAGAGACCCTTGAAAGGGCTTCCTGAAAAGCTGCACATTGGCGTGCTATGTAGACACTGACTTTTGCTAGAAACCAGTTAGAACTGGGGAGAATGTAAAGTGTTTTGAAAAAAGTCATTGCCAAGATTAAGCTTGTAAAAACTGTGATATTTTTTGTAGGCAATTAAAATGGGAACTGAGTACAAAGAATAGAGAAGTAACAGAAGAGATTAGAGGGACATGCTGGTGTACACTAATTGGACTCAGACTTAAACGAAGTTTGGGGAGTGGAGTGAATTCCTGATGATGGGTAAATCTGGACAAAGCCTAGGAAATGTCAGACACATTTATTCTTGCTCTGTTGGTTATTCGAAAGTACAATATATTTAAACAGGTGATGCCTCAAATTGCAAATAATAACATTAATTATAACCTGTTCTTTTATAGTACATCTGAGGCTAATAGTAGGATGCTGGCAAAAATTGCATTAATTCTTTGTTGTAAGTATACAAAACAAGTGGAGATAATTGTTAAATTATTTTCATTAAGATAATACAAGCTCATGAAAACAAATCAATATGCCTTAGAACATAGCATCTATGAAGAACAATAATTCCCCAATCCATTTCCTCTCCGATCCTAGTATTTTTCCCCAAAGATGATATCTTTTCAGAATTTTGGGGGCTATTAGTTTTATATCTCTAAATAGTATGCTTATATTTCCATTTATCTCTTTTATATAACACTTATGCAATCTCCAGTATGAAAATGAAGATCAGTTCCTGGCCTTAATCCCTTTCTTTTCCCATTCTTCTTCTCTGAATTTCATTCATACGCACACATACACACTTAATACATGAATCCCCACCTTTCTGCAGAGGATTGTTCCAAAACCAGTAGTGGATGTCTGAAACCATGGATAATACTGAATCCTGTATACACAATGTTTTTTTCCTACACATACATACCTATGATAAAATTTAATCTATAAATTAGATACAATAAGAGATTAACAACAATGATAAAATAGCGTGATTATAATAATTTGTTGTAATAAAGTTAGGGCTTTGAGGCCATTATTAAGTAAAATGAGGGTCACCGGAACCAAAGCACTGCCATGCCGTGACAGTAGATCTGATAACCCAGAAGACTACTATATACACTGAGTAGTGTATATAGAACAACTTGGATACCCTAGGCAAAGGGATGATCCCCATCCTTGGTGCAGTGGAGCAGGCTAGCACATGATTTCATCACACTACTCAGAATGGTATGCGACTGAAAACTTATGAATTGCTTACTTCTGGACTTTTTCAGTTAATAATTTCAGACCTTGGTTGACTGCAGGTAACTGAAACCATGGAAAGCAAAACCACAGAGGAGGGGTCGAGTGGCTATTTTTGTCACTTTAGTATATTTACATCTGTATTTCATGTTGATTTACAACAATATCTCTTGAGTACCCACATTACTAAAATGGAGATATTATACTCCTGCAAGTTCCTCTAGCTTACCATATCATTTTTCCTCATCTTACCATATCGTTACATTTCCAGAGATGTTAGCTTTAACATTCTGTCTGGCAACTACAACCAAAACTTCCAGATTTTACCTATGGGAAGTCTACATTGGAAAAAACAATAAAGAGCATTTAGATCGCTATTCCTATGTAATTATAGTCCAGTGCTGTTCTCAGCTATGTATTACGATTCCTTTTTTTCTTTTCCACATGAGTCCAATATCATGATCAAGGTAAAATGGATTTCCTTTCATCCTATCGGTTGCTCAAAACCAGGGCATTTTATTTTACTTCATACTTGGACTATTCCTGTCTTCTAGTTTTACTTTTCTAGATGTTCTTCAACATCTTATTTTTTTTCTTGCATTGCTTCCTTTGCTTTGATTGTTTTATCACTTTACATTCTAATCATACTTTCAGTTCTATTAAGCCTTCCCTTTTCCCTTCAGACATCTATCTGTGCTTTCTGCTCTTCAGCACCAGCCTGTACTGGTTGTTCCTAAGTATGACTGAAGACCCTGTTCAGGCTGAAAGTAGTCCGAGTGTGTAGAGTAGCAGGGCTTGTTTTTCTTTTTCAGAGATAGCAGACACGGAGCACACACTAATGCCAGAACAAAGCGAACAGCCACAGGAAGGGTCTTATCTTCCCCTGGACAATTCCTTTGCTTTTAAGAGAAGAACTATCTAGATTTTTGCTTGTTACTTTTTTTGTGCTTTGAGGTAGGAAAAAAAAAGCAAAAGCTATTCTGTCCTATATTTTAAGTGGTGATATTAATTATCTATGGCTGTATAACAAATTATCCCCCAACTTAACAATTTAAATAACAGGCATCTATTCCTCATAGTTTGTGTGGGTTAGGTGAATTTAGGTGAAGCTTAGCTGGGTGCCTTTCGTTTAGAGTCTCATGTAGAGCTGGAGTGAAGCTGTTGACCAAGCCTGAAAACAAATTTCTCAATTTGAAGGTTTGACTGAAAAATGGGAATCCAATCTCAAGTTCACTTACACATCTGTTGACAGGTCTTGTTCTTTCACATGTGGCCACAGGATTGCCTTATGAAGAATGCTGGCAGCTGGCTTCCCCCGGGACAAGTGATCCAAGAGAAATGGGATGGCGAGGGGGAAGGACAGAGGGGCTCACATAGGATGGGAGCCGTAGACTTGTCATAACCTAATCTTGGAAGTGATATTCCATCATGGCTCTTAGTCTAGCCCACACACAAGGGGAGGAAATTACACAAGGGCATCACTGCCCAAAGCTGAGGGTCTCTGGGCACTGTCTTAGATGCCCACAGAAAGTCACAGAGTAGGAGAAATCCAACTGGTATGACTTTTATGTATATTTTCTGCTAATCTTTCAGATCTTCGGGTTGGCTCCTGATGACTCTCCCATGTATCTCTGTCCATGTTAGTCTAAACTGTCTTTTTTTTCTTATTTCACTCATTAACCCTCTAAAATTGAAAAAAAAAGATCTATTTTTATCTTCCACTAGAAATTTCTTTGGAAATCTCTTGACTTTGTTGGTCCCATAGATTTTTTTCTTCTCTGTTAAGGATTTTACAGCACACTTTAGTTCTACCTTTTATTTTTATGTGGCCTCTGGAAGGAGAAACATTAAAAACGTCTATCTATTCCTCCCCAACTTGAACTAGATATTAAAATTAAAACTATGACTTGAGGAATTTAGATGGTTTGGTACTGCCATTAGTCACTAAGCTGAAAAGAATGCCTTCTGCCTTTTAAGTAATTTCTTTTAACATTCAAATGACAGATGAAAAGTATGCGCTGTGCCCACAGTTAATCTTGTTTATAACTTTTAACAGATTCTGAAATCAATATGTGGTGCTTGCCATTTTTGAATTCTGAACTTCCTAGCCTTTCGCCCCATTAGTTTAACCTGCTGAAGCGGTTTCTTGAGTATTTGAGTATGCTGAGGAGTCTTTAATCTTCCCAGTTTGACTGGGTTTAGCAATAATCATTTGGGCTCAAAGAACAATCACAAAAATTCCAATGACTCCATGGTTGATAAGGCCATGGTTGATAACTCATGGTTGATGAGTTCTTTTACATGATTTTATTGTCTTTCATTTCTGATGGTTAGAAGCCAACAAAATAGCCTTCAATCTCTCTAATATCTTATCTTTAATGAAGTCTTAGAAGGAAATAGCCTTATATTTCTGATTTCATAACCCTCTATTCATCAATGGCAAAAAGCCAAAATGAAAAGCCAGATATAGTTGTGTCCTGGTCCAATTCAATTTGTTCCAGAGCATAAGGAACTGAAATATTAGAGGGATATTACAGTAGTGTTGGAAAAGAGGAGGATTTTTCATTATTAGCTGTATTCAAACATTTCAGCTTGACTTGAGAATCACTTGCACATTAATTCCAATGATAATTAAAGCAAAATTACTGCTTGTTCTACTAAAAAGAAACTCAGAGTCTAATACAAATAAAGAGCAAAAAAGAGAAACACTTTACATTTAGACCTAACCGTACATAACATTTAATGATAACCTGTATAGTTATCACTACCTATTTTTTGTTTATTATTTCAAAGTTAACTGTTTGTCCTTACTTAAATTGGATTAAAATGAATACCCCCTTTTAAGTTCCCAGCTTATTTTGTGTGCCAGTTGGTTTTTACTCTATTGCAAACTACCCCAAAATTTAGTCACTTAAAAACATTTCTTTAGCTCATGATTCTGTGGTTCTGCAATTTGCACTGGGCTCAACTGCATGGTTTTTCTGAGCTAGGCAGGGCTTGGCTGATCTTACTTGGTCTGGCTCATGGATGATCAGCTCCCAGATAGGCTAGGGACCGGCTGATCTGAGGTGTCTGAGGACAGCTTATCTGTGCTCCACATGTGTCAGCACAACCTAACACAGAATTCCACAAATGACAGTGCAACTGTGCAAAACTGCCTGAGGCCTGGGCTCAGAGCTTGCCTAACTAACATTGTTTCTGCTGCATTTGCAAAGCAAGTCACAAAGCCCAGATTCAAGGAAAGGAATTGCAGTAGTTGTGCCCATGTTTGTAATTGATCACAATGTAAGTAGTGTGAACTAGATTAATATTTATGTTCTAGCATAGCAAATGATAAAATCAAGTTCTGACATATATTTGAATAACTGAAAAGTCAAATGAAGACAGAAATGCATATACAGATTTATCAAAATTTGAAAAATTTGGGTTGACCACAGTAAAACTGGATATACCTATTCTACCCACCCTCCTCCAGAGACAGTCTCTTACACATAGGTTGTATGTAAGATGTTACACCCATTCTTTCCTGGGCACATTCTGTATGGCAACAGCTAATTTGTTTGTTCCATACCCAGTGGGTGCTGCTTGAGCTTTTTCCCCTTTACTCCCTACAGATGTTAATCAGCAAATTTTGATGGTCAAAGGTCACATTATTCAAAGATCACTCTACTGCAAATTACATGAATCTCTTTTGAGATACATGTGAAATCTTGCATGATCTTGACTTAATACTCTTGTCACAGTCTCTGTGTCTGTGTCTCCTTTGTACATAAACTCACACACCTACATATTTTCTTCAAATTTATATTTTAGTTTATTTTCCTATTAGAATATGCTATGCAGGTGTCATAAATTTCCTCTTTTACAGTATTTTCATTTAAACCATGGGCTAAAGAGATGTCAAAACTTCAAAAAAGGTCATTCATTGTTTTTCCTCTCTGAGGATGACAATATCATTTGGATTGCAGTCTGTCTCCAGAATTGTACTTCTAATTCCCATTGACATTCCTATAAAATTTGCATAAATAGCTGGCAGAAGTTAACAGGTGCTTTTTATTCTCAATCTAAAAACATTTTTTAAGAAACACAAAGAGCACTCCTTTTTCAGTAAGTGGGAGAGAGAGTAAAGCTCTATGTAAAGAAGGAAAATCCAGGTAGTTAAAATTAGAAAATACATTATGGACTGAATGTTTATGTCCCACCAAAATTCCTATGTTGAAACCCTCCCCTCAAAGTAATGGCATTAAGAAACAAAGCCTTTGGGAGGTAAGTAGGATTAAAGGAAGTCGTAAGAAGGGAGCCCCCGTGAATGAGATGAGTGCCCATAAGAGTCACAAGAGAGTGTGCTTCCTCCCTCCATCTACTCTCCACCAGGTGAAGATACGATGAGACATCAGCAGTCTGCAACCTGAAGAGGACTCTCACCAGAACTCGACGATGCTGGCACTCTGATCTTGGAACTCTAGCCTCCAGAGCTGCAAGAAATAAATTTCTGTTGTTGATAAGCCACCAAGTCTGTGGTTCTTCGTTGTAGCAGCCTGAACTGGCTAAGACAATGTGATATCTTGATTCAAGTGGTATGGAATCCTAGGACAGTAGAAACACTGATACTAAAATGCAGATATCAGGGAAACTTCACAAAGCTGAAAAGATGTATTTTGGAAATTACCCAAACTTGTGATTTAACTTCCCCAAGTGTAGCCTTCTTATTGCAAATGACCAAGTTATATTGGCTTTCATTTCTTACTGAGATGTGCAGTCAATAAAGTGTTCTCATTTTGGTAACACATGCTCATTGTTCTGTGATGAAATGGAAGAATAAAATATAAGAAAGGCATGTGGCTTTAACCATATTTAAGACAAGTAGAACCAAGCTTTTAATCTCAATTTAAAATAATGAAGTCTAGTTTTGAATTACATTCTACTGCAGGCCAGTCACCTCTGCTAAGTGGACTTTAGAATAGCATTATTCAGGTAAATCAACAAGAAAACACATTTTTAGAAAGAAAATGGAGTATTATGCAAATAGTTAAGGTATAGGCCCTACATGGGTGTGAACAATATGCATAACCATGTTGAAGTATTTACATTATTTTTATTTATTTACTAAGTAAATATTTGTGAAACTATTACTATACTTACAATAATATTCTAGGTAGGCAGTGTGGAAACAGCAGTGGACACAGTAGATTAAAATCGATGCCCTGAGGGTGTCTAAATTTTAGCGAGCAAAGAAAAATATAAGCAAAATGCATAAACAAATTACGTTATCTACTAGATAATGATAAACACTCTAAAGAAGAAAATTAGAAAAGCAAACTAGGTAGTAATTTCCTTAAAAATAGCAGGTGTAAGGTCTTCATTAACAGGTTTAGTTACCAGCAAATGTTCATTTAAAATATCCAATATTAGATAATAATTTCACTGAATCACTTTTATTTCCAATTGTGAATGCCCCATCCTTGACTTCATAGAACCTTCCTGGTAGATCCATACAGTGTCTCTGCCACCTGTATTCAATTTTTGGTACACAATTCTTTATTAATAAGAAAAAAAAACACAAACCATCTCCCCAGGAAACTGCACAGAACAGTTTGCATGCAATTTGCATGTTTCCTGAACATGATCCATGAAACCCAGTTAGAAAAGTCAAAAGTCCCTTTAAAGTTATGTCTACTAAAATAGGGCACTACTATAGAAATAAATACCTTCACCTGAGGCAAAAATATGTCAGTTTGGAAAGAACTTGGCCATTCTGTAATAAGAATATACCAAAACTTGTGAGAATTTGTGATTCTACTTTGTACTAGTCTGCTCTAGCTGCTATAATAAAACACCACAGACTGAGTGGCTTAAACAACAGAAATATATTTTCCCATGGTTCTGGTTGCTGGGAAGTCCAAGATCATAGTGGTGTTTGACTTGGTTTCTGGTGAGAGCATTCTTCCTGGTTTGTACATGGCTGCCTTCTCATTGTCTTCATATGGCCCTCCATGGTACCTGAACATGAGGAAAGAAATAGATCACACTCTCTTCCTTTTCTTTGTAAGGCCAATAGTCTTATAGCATTAGGGCCCCACATTTATCTCCTCATTAACCTTAATTATCTTCAAAGGCCCTATCTCCAAATTCAGTCACATTGGGGGTCAGGGTTTTAACATACAGTTTTGGGTGGAAACAAGTCCATAGCATACTCTAAACTAGAAACAGACTCAAGCTCTCCAGTTGGGAGCTTAGTGTGCATTACTAGAATCTACAAATTTAAACCTAGGTGACCTAACCATACTTACTTTGTCAAATCTCTAAAATTGAATACCTTTTCTATTTCTCCCACCATTACACTATTTCTCTACTTTGAATGTTGGTAAGACAATCTCCCAGCTGGTCTTGTTTCCAATCAATCTTGAGTACTGCCACCTAATTAATTCTAGTAGTATTACAATAGAGAAAGTTTTGGGTCAATTTCCTGTCTTCCAGGAGACCCAAAGAAAATCTCAATTCTAATTTATGTATGGAATGAACAAGAAAATACTTGTTACAAATGAAGAAAAAAAAAAAGGTGCTTTTATCTCTGGCACATATCATCAGACTTCCAGAATATTAAGAAATAATATTCTTTCTAATAATAATAGATGGGTAGTCACAATGAATAGTGTATTTATCATTTTTATTATTCTCCAAAGGGAATTTTCTTTTTTTTTTTTTTTTTAAATTTATTATTTATTTATCTTTTTTAGAGGAGAAGGGTAGGAGAGAAGGAGAGGGAGAGAAATATCAATGTACGGTTGCCTCTCGTGTGTCCCCTGCTGGGAACTGGCCTGCAACCCAGGCATGTGCCCTGACTGGGAATCGAACCGCGATCCTCTGGTTCGCAGTCCCGCGCTCAATCCACTGAGCTACACCAGCCAGGGCTCCAAAGGGAATTTTCAAATTGAATGTAGATATTATCTCTTTTTTAAGCCCTATATTGAATTATTTTTAACACAGTCCATCTGTTACAAAGGATGATACATTCACTTCTTTAGAATTGGGTAGGGGGCAATTGTATCTTTCATTTTATTAGAATTAGTATGTTAAGGAAGGCTAGAGACATTCATTAGGAACTAGCAAGACCACAAAGCATGTTCTCCAATAAGAATGCTTCATCTGTAAGTGGTGAATTAAGCACTGGGAACTAGATTTTTATCTTTCAATACTTGTTACTAAAAGGATTGAACTTCCAAACAATCCTAAAATGATGCAGACATGGAAGATCTTTTGAGACATGTTTCTAGTACTTAGTAGCACTTGGTCATTTTCTGTGATGCATTTGGGTGAAACAAATTGCATTGCTCTTCCTTGGACATTGATATTTTCTTAGTACACAATTAGGTACATGGAAGAGCAAGCAATTAGTCTCAGATAAGTAAAGACTTGACGAAATTATATTTGTTCTTTTCATCCTCACTGAGTTAAAAGATTTCTAAATTCTGTACTTTGTGAGTGGCAAAGTGACTATACCTTATACTGAAAGAAAAACTTAAAATATGGCTAAGAAAGTTAAATTTTATTAATTTATACTGATAAATATTGAATTATAGTAAAGATGGATGTGGGTAAGAAAAAAATTGACAAAAAGATTCCAGTAGTAATGAGTAGGGTAATTTAGAGAAATAGTTATTTGTGATATCCCTTTGGATTCCACTTATAATTCATTCTACTTGATTAAAAATATGTTAACTTCTTCAAAAATACATCAAGATTAATAGTGTAAAAAGACACATATTTGGTGCTAAGTAACTTGAAATACTTAACAAAAATGCTCACTGATAGTCCTCAGTAAAGTGCTGACACATGCCATAACTAGTTACCCCTGACTAGTTAAATGCATGCAACTTTTTTTTTAAATATATTTTATTGATTATGCTATTACAGTTGTCCCATTTCTCCCCCATCATTCCCCTCCACCCCACCCACCTCCTCCCACCCACATTCCCCCCTTTAGTTCATGTCCATGGGTCATAAGTTTTCTAGCTTCTACATTTCCCATACTATTCTTGCCCTCCCCCTGTCTATTTTTTTCCCATTATCTATGCTACTCATTCTCTGTACCTTTTCCCCTTCTCTCCTCCCACGCCCCTGTTGCTAACCCTCCATATGATCTCCATTTCTGTGGTTCTGTTCCTGTTCTAGCTGTTTGCTTAGTTTGCTTTTGTTTTAGGTGTGGTTCTTGATAGCTATGAGTTTGTTGTCTTTTCACTGTCATAGTTTTATCTTCTTTTTCTTAGATAAGTCCCTTTAACATTTCATATAATAAGGGCTTGGTGATGATGAACTCCTTCAACTTGACCTTATCTGAGAAGCACTTTATCTTCCCTTCCATTCTAAATGACAGCCTTGCTGGATAGAGCAATTTTGGATGTAGGTCCCTGCTTTTCAAGATTTCAAATATTTCTTTCCAGCCCCTTCTTGCCTGCAAGGTCTCTTTTGAGAAATCAGCTGACAGTCTGATGGGAACTCCCTTGTAGGTGACTGTCCCCTTATCCCTTGCTGCTTCTAGAATTCTCTGCTTCATTTTAATCTTGGCTAATGTAATTACAATGTGCCTTGGTGTGTTCCTCCTTGGGTCCAACTTCTTTGGGACTCTCTGAGCTTCCTGGATGTCCTGGTAGTCTATTTCCTTTGCCAGATTGGGGAAGTTCTCCTTTATTATTTGTTCAAATAAGTTTTCCACTCGTTGCTGTTCTTCTTCCCCTTCTGGGACCCCTATAATTCGGATGTTGGGACGTTTAAAGATGTCCCGGAGGTTCCTAAGCCTCTCCTCATTTTTTTGAATTCTTGCTTCTTCCTCGTCTTCTGTTTGGTTCTTAGTTTCTTCCTTCTGGTCCACTCCATTGATTTCAGTCCCAGTTTTCCTTCCATCTCTATCAGTTCCCCATGCATCTTCCTTCATTTCACGGATTGTAGCCTGCATTTTTTCATCTAGTTTGTGAGCAAAATCAACCAATTCTGTGAGCATTTTGATGACCAGTGCTTTGAACTGTGCATCTGACAGGTTGGCTATCTCTTCACTGCTTAGAGGAATTGGCTCTGGGGCTTTTATTTGTTTTCCGGTTTGAGCCATTTTTGGTGGGTTTTTTTTGTTGTTGTTTTGGTTTTAGTCTGGTCGCGGCTATTACGTAGTGAGGGGGTGGAGCCTTAGGTGTTCCTCAGGGCGGGGCAGCCCAGTAGCTGGGTTGTGACGCTATAGGTGGGGGCGGGGTCTGAGAAGGAGCAATGGCGCCTGCTCCGCTCTCTCCTGGACTCCGGCCCTTTCCGCTGCTTCCCCTTCACCTGGATTATCTGCGCACGTGCGCGTGCTGTTACGTATTGAAGAGTGGAGCCTCTGGCGCTCCCCAGTGTGGGGCAGCCCAGTCGCTGGGTTGTGACACTGTATGTGGGGGTGGGGCCTGAGAGGGAGCAATGGCGCCTGCTCTGCTCTCTCCTGGATTCAGTCCCCTCCGCCACTTCCCCTCCGCCTGGACCGTCTGCGTGCTCGAATGTGAGACCACCTGGTCAGTCAGCCAGCCGCCTTGTGCGGCCTCACTGGGTCTGCACAGTTGCCCCCCAGTGCCCGGGGTCCGCCAGCTGCTGCCTGTAGGCCCGGGGACCGCCAGCCGCCGCCTGTGCACCTGGGAACTGCCAGCCGCTGCTGCCTGCGTTCCTGGGTCCGCACCTCCACTTTCTCCTGCCGCGACTCCGCCCCTCTTACCGGTCTGAATGAATGGTTGTTGGACTTCCGTACAGTTCAATTTTCTATAAGTTCTGGTTGTTTTCTTGTTTCTAAATATTTGTTGTCCTTAATTTTGGTTGTGAGAGGAGGCACAGTGTGTCCGCCTACGCCTCCATCTTGGCCAGAAGTCCTGCATGCAACTTTTTATTCTAAACTGCATGCACTGCCAACCGACATCTAAGCTACACTGCGCAACATATCACAAGTTGTATATTACCTGCGAATGTCTACTGTCAAAGTAAAGGCTGGACTAAGGTTTAACATGAACATTTTATTCAAGTATGGGAGAAAAACTGAACTCAGTGCCACTGGGGGGAAACAAAAAGGAGAGTGTTTTGGAGCTGAGGTGGAGATCACAGGCCACGTGTGTTCACTAACTGACCCTACTCACATGGAGAGTAAACCTTTCATTTCTTCAGGACAGGATGTAGTTTTCCAATCTGGAACAGGAGAAGACTCCTGTCTTCCCACAAAACTTAAGGATGGGGATGCTATCCTTCTTGATAATTGCATTTCAAAAGAATTGCTCCCAGGTCATTGAGAAAGACATTCTGTGGGTCATAAAACTGACAAGAGGTTTTTAAGGAGATTTATATACATTTCAAAAATGGCAGAGAAAGAATTTGTAATGATAGTTTTTCTAATATTAATGCTTTAAGAAAATGGAAGTCAGGGCCTGTAGTCAGGAGAACCCTGTGGGAAATGTAGTCAAACTGAGGTGAGCATAAAGAGTGTCTTGATTAACCTTCCAGCCATAGGGAGCCTCATTCTCCTCTGAACTCCTGCAGCCTTTCTTGATAGGTAGTAACCCAGACTTGTTAAATTCTAGGTTGCATGAGTGTCTTTGGAGCATTTGAGGCATGGTGTTAAGTACTTTATATCTATTTTGCCATTTAAAAACTTATTAAGGCCCTGGTCAGTTGCCTCAGTTGGTTGGAGCATTGTCCCATACATCAAGGTCACAGGTTCTACTCCTGGTCAAGGCACGTGCCTAGGTTGCAGGTTTGATCCCCAGTCGGGGAGTATATAGGAGGCAACCAATCGTTGTTTCTCTCTCACATCAATGTTTCTCTGTCTCTCTATCTTCCTCTCTCTCTCAAATTGATAGACACATCCTCAAGTGAGGATTTAAAAATAAACTTATTAAGGTTAAGGCTAAGAAATTCTCTCAAGTCACAAAACTAGTAAGAGTGGAGTCTGTACTTTAACCTCTGCAAACTAGATGCAGAACCCAATGCACTCTACTGCTGTCTTAGGCAGCTCGGGCTGCCATAACAAAATACTGAAGACTGGGTGGCTGGCACAACAGAAGTTTATTTCTCACAGTTCTTGAGTCTTGGAAGTTTAAGATCAAGGTGCCAGTAAGGTACATTTCATTCTGAAGACTCCTTACTCAACTTATAGGGGGCTACCTTCTCAGTGTGTGCTCATCTTGCCTTTCCTTGGTACATGCACCTGGAGGGAAGGAGGCAGAGGGGAATCTTCTTGTAAGGCCAGCAGTCATATGGGATCAGTTTAATGACCTCATTTAACTTTACTTACCTTCTAAGGACCCTATATCCAACCCCATTCACACTGGAGTTGGGGCTTTGAAGGGAAAAACTCTATTTTCCTCCTCTACTCACCTCTCTACACTCAATACTCTGACCATCATCACATGTGAGGTTTGTTTGTTTGATTCCCACAATGGCCAGTCCTCTGACATCAGCTAGGTGTCCTACAATTCATTTCATCTATAACAGATCTGCCTGGAGTTAGTATCAGATCCTATAAATTAAGAGCTCAGTTCCACAAGATTATCTCCACATCAGACATCACTTGGAATTCTCAGATTGTCACTTGTCTGACCTACTGGCTATAAATGAGGGTTCCCACACTTCCCTCTTTGAGTTCAATAGAATACAGGGAAACAGGTTTTCCAATTTATTATACACCAGACGATAAGATGAAGGGTACAGATGTATAGCCAGATTCAGGGCTGCACAGGGTGAGGCTCAGAGAGTCCTGAGTGCAAGATGTTCGGTCCCAGTGAAGTTGGGTTGTGCCACCCTACCTGCACGTGGATGTGTTCATCAACACAGAAGTTCTCCAAACCTCCTAGTTCAAGAATTTTTATGGCAGCTTCATTATTTATGGTAGGCATAATTAATAATTAACTCAATCCCCAACCCCTATCAGCCCAGAGGATGGAGGAGTGGACCTGAAAATTCCAAATTTCTAATGATGGTCTTTTTAGTGACCCACCTTAGTTTGCTTCAGTAGAACCAAAGAGGCTTCCATCCAGGAAATTTCAAGGCATTCTGGAGCTCTGTGTCAGGAACCAGCATCAAAGACCAAAGACTAGAATAGAAGGTGCTCTTAACACCTTTATTACTTAGGAAATTACAAAGGTTTTACAAGCTTTAGCCAAGAGCAAGGACTAAGGCTAACATACATATTTCTTATTACATCACAGTATCTCAGGCTTCAACATACTAATTTTGGGGGAGCATAATTCATTTCATAATAACTACTTCACTAAATACATTGTAAACTTCATGATGATAGAGTTATATGATTATATTTGAATTCAGCACACTGCCTTGGTCCTAAGGGTTATGGGTTTATTGTTTAATCACAGTTAAAGTTCCAAGATTATTCCATTTGCTCTACTTTCCCTCACATAGCTTTGTCAAAAGAGGGGTGATAAAGTATCTAAGATATACTAGACCTTTTTTTGGGGGGTGGGAGGTGTTGAATTTGTTGAATAAAAAAAGTAGGAATGAGGGTCAGATACTTCTGGAGACTAACTACCTAGTGCCTTGGCACCAGATGCTTTTATTTGTATTTATTTATTTACTTTTTAAAATTTTATTGTATTTTTCCATTGTCATTCTGCCTCAATATGCCCCTCCTCCTGAATCACTACATTGTTGTCCATGGCCATGAGTTCTTTTTCCTTTTTACCTGATCCCTCCACACCCTAATTACCCCCCACAACTGTCAGCCTGCTCTCCATCTATGAGTCTGTCTCTGTTTTGCTCCTTAGTTCAGTTTGTTCATTAGATTCCACATATGAGTGAAATCATATGGTATTTGTCTTTCTCCAATTGGCTTATTTCACTTAGCATAATGTTTTCCTGGTCCATCCATACTGTCTCAAAGAGTAAAATTTTCTTTTTTTTTTTTTTTTTTTTTTATGGCTGAGTAGTATTACATTGTGTGAATGCCCACAGTTGTTTCATCCACTCATCTACTGATGTACGCTTGGGCTGCTTCCATATTTTAGTGACTGTAAATAACATTGCAATGAACGTAGGGGTGCTTTTGAATTAGTGTTTCATGTTTCTTCAGATATATTCCCAGAAGTGGGATCACTAGGTTACAAGGCAGTTCCATTTTTTTTTTTTTTTTTGAGGTATCTCTTTATTGCTTTCTACAGTGACTGCACTAATCTGCCTTCCCACCAATAGTGCAAAAGGGTTCCCCTTTCTCCACATCTTTGCCAGCACTTGTCGTTTTTTGATTTATTGATGATAGACATTCTGACTGGGGTGAGGTGATATTTCACTGTGGTTTTAATTTGCATTTCTCAAATTATTAGTGACATTGAGCATCTTTTCATATGTCTATTGGCCATCTGTATGTCCCCTTTGGAGAAGTGTCTATTTAGTCCTTTGCCCATTTTTAATTTGGATTGTTGTTACTACAATCTTGAGAAAGAAGAACAAATTTGGAGGAATCACACTACCTAATATCAAACTACAGTGTAAGGCCACAGTAATCAAAACAGCATGGTACTGGCATAAAAACAGACACACAAATCAATGGAACAGAATAGAGAGCCAAAAGTAAATCCATACCTTTATAGTCAATTAATATTTGACAGAGGAAGCAAGCACATACTAATGGGGAAAAATCATTTATTCAGTAAATGATGTTGGGAAAATTGGACAGATACACAAAGAAAAATTAAACTAGACCACCTTATTACACCACACACAAGAATTAATTCAAAATGGATAAAAGACTTAAATGTTAGAGCCAAAACCATAAAAATCCTAGAAGAAAATATAGGCAGTAAAATCTCAGACATTTCTTGTAGCAATATTTTATCTGATATATCTCCTCAGGCAAGAGAAACAAAAGAAAAAAATAAACAAATGGGACTACATCAAATTAAAATTTTTTTGCACATCAAAGGAAACATCAACAAAATAAAAAGATCACCATTGGCACATATGAAGTTCCTTTGTCTCTCTCTCCCCCTCTCAATTCTCTTACTTCCGCCTTTGGTCATAATCACACAAAATGTTTATCAGTTGTTCAAAGGGAGTTTCTTAAGAATAAAGCATTAAAATATTGCTTCATAAAACTCTTTTGTGGAAACACTAATAATGCTTTTACAGTCCCATAGACATAAATTGTGTACATAGCATATTTCCTCTTCCAAGACTGGTTTTTAGGAAGCCAATCCAAATGGAAGAATGGAAGAATGTATTTGTGGATACAGATGATAAGGGGTTAATATCCAAAATAGAAAGAACTTATAAAACTCAACACTAAAAAGGCACCAAATCCTTCTATATGGTGGCTCATTGGTTGCCTGTCATGGCATTAGCAGTGTGCAGGTGGTGAAGCCCAGGTGGTGCTTTTGGGGGTTTGCTTATTAAGATGGTTAGAGCGTGTTCAAGGAGTCAGAGTGTTTTGTTTAAACTCTAATACTGACAACTTACATAACATCCAGTAGTACACACTATGTTATTTTCTTTCTATAGAGAATTAGATTATGTTTGTCTATGCATAAGGCCATTAAGAGGAAAGTCAAGTTATGTTTAGAATCTTGAGAATAAAAAAAAAAAGACAATTATTTTAGAATCCATGTCAATTATTTTAAAATGCCTGATGTCTCTGTGTTACATAGCTGGAAAGACTGGGTAAAAACCAGTCTTGGAAGAGGAAATATGTTATGCACATAAGTTATGTCTATGGGACTGTAAAAGCATTATTAGTGTTTCCACAAAATAGTTTTATGGAACAACATTTTAATGCTTTATTCTTAAGAAACTTCCTCTGAACAACTGACAAACATTTTGTGTGATTATGGCCAAAGGCAGAAATGAGAGAGTTGAGATGGGGAGAGAAAGGCAAAGGAACTTCATATGTGTCAACAGATTTTTTTCTTTACAGCCTTCCTTACTTTTTCACTCACTGGTCTTAGTATTTATTACCAAGACAATGTGCAAAGTGTTATAAGTATAAATGCAAAGACTTGAAAACAGAATCTCAGCCTACACTAAACCAATATATAATATAGGAGGAATGGGAACTTATTTACCACTGGAATAATCAGGGAGAGCTGAATGGAGAAGGTGCGTTTTGTGATAAGTCTTAAAGTAGGATAGCCTTCTGAGAGTTGGCCATATGGGTAAATATCCTGGGAGGTGTAGCTTGAGCAAAGGTGTTAAGGTAGAAATTTCTCTTACTTAGCTGACAGAGATTAGAATACAGTGGACCTCATAGAACAGGGATAGGATTTCAGACTTTATTCCTAGAACAGGGAGAGTCAATGAAGGGAGTAAGTAGAGGAATGTTGTGTTCACATTTATAATGTAAGATTATTTTGGATGCTGTGTAAAAATAGATTCAAGTGAGGCAAGAATGGGAGAGCAAATGCTAAATCAAGTGGGTAGCATATCAAAATGAAATCAGCTGCTTTCTGTAAATTGTTCTCAAGTCATTGTTTTCCACACTCCACCAACTGGGTGTTATATTCCCAGGGCTATATCTTAAAAGGAAGTCAAAGAACCCACTTTCCTGGGTTAAAATAATAGTACATTTAATGAGTCTCAAGGAGAAGGAGCATGTCCCTTGTTAAACTTCAGCCATCCAATTTTGTATTCCGAGTGTGCAATTTTAATGTCTTAAGGAGAAGGGTGTTCTTGGTCATTCCCCTATCAGTTCAGAACTTACTTAAGGTGGCAGTAAACTCTGTGAGAGACAGAGCATGCTTTATGTTTCATAATGGATAGATGTTCCCCCTAAATAAATCTCACATTGCCAAGTCTGACGACATGAATGATAAAACATAACCATGGAAAGGAAATGGCCATTTTGAGCAATATGCAGGGAAGAGATATTCATCTAGTGTTGAAAAGTAGGACACATTTTTATGATGAACTAGGCTCTCCAGACCACTGTAGTAAACCTCCTGACATTAAAATTAGAGGGCATTTCAGGGCCAAATTTGCTAAAGACAATGTCCCTGTTTTAAACACAAAAATTCTGGTGTTTCAAATTGCATGTGCCTTAAAATTTGTAGGCAGACAGTGGACTCAGGAGGGTGGAGAGGTGAGGTTACTGCATTAATAAATGGTAATCAGTAATTCACACGGCAGTAATTTCCACTGCTTAGCTAATCTATTTTCTAAAGAAGTATTTTGTACACTCAGTATGCCATATCTGCAACTCATGTGCCTGGAGAGTGAAAATAAAGATATTGATATCTGCAATGAAACCAACAAGAAAAGCCATCAGAAATTTCTAAGAAGCCTTTTTATTTTTTTATTGTCATTCAATTACAATTGTCCCCATTCTTCCCTCATTACCCTCCCCTGCTCTACCCACCTCCTGCCTCACACATTCAGTCTCCCCCCAGCCACTGTCTTTATCCATGGGTCATTTCTACATGTTCCTTCACTTGACCCTTCTTTTTTCTAAGATGTCTTTACAAAATGTCCACTGTTGGCATTAGCCTGAAGTTGAACCACGAAGGCTAAAGTTACACCATTGCCTGTTTCCAAAATTAGTTAGGGACTGAGGATATCAAGGTGTTAGCTGCAAAGCAAGCATGCATATTCTCTTGCAGGCTTACCCACTTACTAGCTGGCGACTTTTACTGAGCTGTTTAATTTGATTAAGCGTCCATAAAATGGGAAAACTATAACCCCCTTTGCAAGGTGATTGCAAAAAGTACAACAGGTGATGCATGTAACACTCTTGGCACTTGGAGGTATATAAGAAGCTAATATTATTTTCAGAAAAATGTTTAAAACTATAGACACCTCTAAGCATTTAAAAATTTCTCTCCTGCTTGACCTTGTAATATTTTTTCTGTCTTCACTTACTCTGCTCTTCCACCACTCTCTTTATCCCAACTTCATTATCTTCAGACACTTTCCTGAAGTCTGTGACTTCCATAGTTTGTAGTAGCCTCATTTCTTATGGCATCAAATTTTAATTTCTCTGTGTACCTAAGTGTAAGCTCTGTTCCATTTCAATACTTCTGACTCTTCATTCTCACTTCCATGTCTCTGCACCAGCCTGTCTCCTTACTTTAAAACCTCATTTCTAGGCACTTATGTTTGCTACTGCCCCCCACACCGTGTTCACAAATCGTCTCCTGGGACTTGTCATAAGAGGATGGTAGGATACATCTTGTACATGGCTACTGTAGAACTAGATAAAAGGAACACCCTAAGAGAGTGGTGGGTCAGTAAGTTACTTCATCTTTGTAAAAGAATATTTTTTTCCTTCTCCTCCATTCTCTATCCTACTCTCACTGTCCCCCACTGACCAAATTATAAATTTCTTCAACACTTGACCTGTCACTGCTTCAATTCCCAGTCAGGGCACATGCCTGGGTTGAGGGCCAGGACCCTGGTTAACGGAACTTGAGAGGATGCTGATCGATGTTTCTCTCCCTCTCTTTCTCCCTCCCTTCCTTATCTCTCTAAAAATAATAAATAAAATCCTTTAAAAGAACAATGTACCTTTCTCAGCTTTTGTGGATCTCTTCATGGTATCTAGTGCAGTGTTTGAAATTGTATAGTTTGAGACAACATTAAGGAGTATTATGCCATCTTAAAACATGCATCAGTTAGTCCAGAATCCTCATTTCATTCTTGAGTAACCTAAAGAATTAAACAATTTACAGTGGGGACAAAGCTTCTTGCAAAAAGGGTACTAGAACCTGGTTCTCTGAACTCAGGTTTAACTCCTTGCTTCAGCTATAATTGTTAAGAAGCCTTATCTTCCCCACTTTAAAAGAAACATTATTAGTATTCTGTAAGCACATATATGGTAAGTTTCTCACAAATATAAAGTGTTAAGAGATGTATTCGAAGAAAGCTGGGCATGAGACTGAGGAACACTCTCTTGTTTCTCTCGAGTTTAACCTTAGGATACTTCTAGTTGTGAGAGTAAAAAGAAAAACCCTCAAGACAAACCCCATGTCTTGTGTTGGTAGGTGTCATAGCTGAGTACTCAAGGCCTAAGATCTTGAGTAGACTTGAGTTCACAGTCTCAGTTCCTTATCTGATCCACTTTGGAATCTAAGGCACATTATTTAATGCCCCCTCACATGCCCATGTACATATATCAAGCAAGCCTTGGCACCTACTACAAATCCCGATCCTCATTATATCTTTGTTCCTTCCCTGTCATTGAAGAAGGGAAGACACACAGTCCCTTGGAAGACAACAGAATGATGAATTACTACTTGATTTCAGCACGAACTAGCAACATATGTAGAGACCTAGCTTCAGTTGTAATATGAGAATAGTAGCACCTAATTCCTGGAGGGCTGTGATGATTATACACAATAGCCATGTTTAACATAAATGTCAGATGCTGTTAATATTGTCATATGTGTGTGTATATATATATATATATGAGAGGGCAACTTTACTTTTCTAAAAATTATATTTAAGACTTTCTATATGGTATACAATATAGTTGTCTACCTTATTCATGCCACCATGATTTTGGTACCTAAATATTTAAATTTCCTTGGATAAGATCCAAGATAAGATCCTTAGGTAAGATCTCAGATAAGAGACATCCAGATAAACAAATTTGGCCCTAAAGTAAGTGGTGCTATAGTAATTATCCCACTGAATGGCTTTTTACAAGGTTAATTCATTAGCTTTGCCTTTCTCATTTTTGAATGTGATGCTGGTTAAACATCCATGAAGCTTTGTATTGACATTTTATGTAAAGTAAGTAAAAACCAGTCCCAGATTTTCATTTCTGTCATTGGTCACTAGGTTGGACACATTTATAGGAGAAAACATGGTGAATTTTCACACACACAGAAGTGGACATTGGCCCCTTTCATGTACTTTGGTTCATTTTTAGTTGAATTTAGTGCCAGTGTGACAGTACCCCATTGATGTTTCTTTATAACTTATAGCACATGTTTTGAAATGGCATTGCAAAATATAAGTGATGAAGATGAAAAGACTTTCAGCTGTAATAATTCATAATCAAAATCTCATTTAGAAGAAAGCAACATACAGAGTTACTAAGCCAGGTAAAACAGTGTGACATCTTTTTTAAAAAGGACAAGAGGAAATCTTGACTGTGATTTATGCTTTTCCTTATGAGTTCTAGCATATATGGTGTCTGACATGGGTATGTACATATATCAAGCAAGCCCTAGCACCTGTTACAAATCATTATTCTCAATGTATTCTTTTTCCTTCCCTGGTTATCAGTGAGAATGGAAGGACACTCAGTTGTTTGGAAGACAGCAGAATGATGTAGTACTACTTGATTTCAACAAGAATTGGGAATAAACATAGATACCAATCCCCAGCATTAACTAAGGATAGAATTGGTTGCTGTAGAAACTTTATTTCTACCTACCATATAAGAGATTCTGACAACTAATACATTTACAGATCACTGAATAAAAATCCAATGTTTTCATTCTTTGACATTTCAGCAACTATTCATCACAGACTTTTTCAAAAAATAATAAAAATGTATGGCAAAACTGAATATATATAACATATCTCCTTTTTAAAAAGTTAGAATTTGAAATTATTTTATACTGTCTTGATTGTGTTCCAAAGTTCTAGAGAAGAAATCATACATTCTATTCTCTAATCTGCAGTTTCACAAGGATCTGATTAAATTTCAGATTTATATCCCAATTCTGAAATTTCATACAAACCCTTTAATTTTTTCCACAGGAACTTTGAATTGGTACTAAGTACAATCCTCTCTTTTAAAAAATAATCTATATATTTTATCTATGTTATATTGGGGAACATAAGTTCCTTGTGTTGGGGAGTTGATTGTATTAGAAAATCTAGTGTCATTCTGTGTATCAAATCATTAAGTGTGAGAGTTAATATGCTTTTAAAATTAGAAAATACTAAGATACACTTTCATTTTCTAAGAGTCAGCATGAAGAATTGGAGTAATAAGAAAAAATATGTATTATACATTTTTTATTGCCTGCCAACATATGTTTTGTAGCCTTGGTATTTGAATTATCTTTTATGCAGGGTGATAAAGAAAGGAGATTTTTGAATAGTTGATTTAGCAAAATATGTTTAAAAATGACTGCATAGTATATCTTAAAGTCTATCAAAATGTTTTAATTATTGAAAACATTTTAGGTATTATAAAGTCTAGGAAGACGGCACTGAAAAATTCTTTTCATTTTAACTAATATCCTTGGCTCCTTTGGTGAAATAAAAGCCAACATCTGAGTCTCTAATAATTTGTTCTGGGAAAAATTACTTACTTTAATATTTCTAAACAGGAAACATAATAATTATTAGATATATTCCATATGAGATATCAAAAAAGGAAAAGATTCTCCTTTCCAAGAAAATCACCTATATGTTTACTGCCTGTTGCTGCTTACATTTGATCTTGTGACTTGAGTCTGTGCATAGTTACAACCAAAATGCCTTTCCATATTGCTACCCTAGCAGCCTGCCCACATCCTACACATGCAACATGGTAGAGTTTTATAGTCTCCATAGATGTCTTAGGGAAACAGACATTCCTAAACAACTTGGTTCTTTTTTTTAATAATTATTTTTTAAAGATTTTTATTTATTTATCTTTAGAGGGGAAGGGTAGGAGAGAGGAAGAGGGAGAAAAATATCAATGTATGGTTGCCTCTTGTGTGTCCCATGCTGGGAACTGGCCTACAACCCAGGCATGTGCCCTGACTGGGAATCGAACCGTGATCCTTTGGTTTGCAGGCCCGTGTTCAATCCACTGAGCTACACCAGCCAGGGCTAACTTGGTTCTTAAAGTAGGGAAAACAAACTATGCTAAAAACACCAGAAGATATCTCAGATTAGCAATATTTGTTTAGGGTTTAGTAGATGACTGTATTTTCTTCTCCCTTTTAAAGCACTTACTGGGAGTCAGCCCTTTGCAAAATGTTGATAAAGCTGCTGGGAAAAAGTTGACATCAGTATCTATTAATAGTTAAGAAAAGGCTTGAATTGTATGTTGTGCACTTGAATCTCCTACCTAATAATTGAAAATTTTAATTTAATATATTTTACAATTACTAACTTAACTAGCTTAGCATAAGAAAAATGCTTTCCTGAAATCAGGTTAAATGAATTTTTTTTTCTTATGGGAAAGTTGGGAAGTTTTATTTATAGTCATTCCAGGGGAAAGAGGAAGGAATGGGGTCAGCAAGAGGAATTTTGGGAGGGATTTAATGAACTTCCCATTGTAATTTAGTATGCATATAATATGTACATTACATATTCATATATAAAACAATATAAATAGATTTTAAAGAAATAGCTTTTATTTATTTTTCTTTTAAAAATTGGGGTGTTTAAGCAGGCATTAAATACTCTTCTATCTATGACTGTTTTGCCCAGAATCTATTGAAACCTTATAGAACTACTGCTGAGAAGTGAAACAGGGCATTCTGATTGTTTTAAATTTATACAGAGTTATCAAAAAAGTGATATGATTGCATATAGATTTGTACCATTGGCTCATATATGAACTAATATAAAATTCTTTAGAGTATTAACCTACAAAAGGTTAATATTCAGAGAATAAGCCTTGCAAGGAAAAATGTCCAGGTGGGTGAAGTGTTTACAGATGAGTAAATTATGTTTGGAAACATCTGCATTGTCTTATCAAGAATGTATCATGACTATCCTTCCAATATACAGTTATGAATTTTAGGATTAAAAAATGAACCTGCAAAAATCACTTTTGCATTATGATATTAAAACATTCTAATTGGAAAGGATATAATAGTAAACAATACAGCCATTTAAGAAAAAGACACACCCATGTTTATAAATGCTTCCAACAAGGAATGATACACAATCACCTGACTATAAAATATGCATGACATATTGGGGTATTTTGGTTCATAAATCAAAATGATAAGTAATTTGATACCTCAGCCACTTGAGTTTTGAGTATGAAATGGGGAGTTCCCCTTTTTCAGTATATGTAACAAATATATACATATGCTTAAAATGATAAACTTGGCCTTCAGTAATGTACCACATGCTCTGAAACTGCCTTGTTATAATCAATCAAGACCTATGTCTTAAAGAATAAGAATTTAAAGAATAACACAAAAGAAGCACAGAAAAGGCATATCCCTGTCCTCAAATAGTTTTCAAACTTGTTGGCCAAGACCATACTAAAACTAATGGGAAAACCAAAATAATAAATGCTTAACTGGGAACAACTGTAAGGACCACTAGGGCAGAGTAAAGGAAAATCTCACAGTGTGCAAAGTGATAGGATGAGTAATCAAACTCTATACGCTGGGGATACTGAAAGCACAGATGAGGTAATGTTTTGGAAGGCCTTGCAAAGCAGAGGGAGTGATTAGGAAATATGAAGTTCAATTTGCTTCCTGCCTGACCTTGTGCCTATTCCCTCATCTGTATTTGCCCGTTAAGTACTTTCCAGTAATATTATTCGGGTATTCTCAACTCTGCCAACTCACTCTTTCCCAGATTTGTTTCCTTCATCCTCACTGAAACTCAGGATGTTGAGAGCAATACAAAAGACTATTTCCTGTTCTCATTCGTCTTGTTCTATTTCCTTGTTAACACATTCAGTTTGTTCTGCATAAATGGGATGTTAAATGTTGGTGAAATGATCAACTATAGTCCATTGTGGTAGAATGTGATTTCATTGAAGATAGTGTTTCAAGGTTACTCAGGAAAGAAATCGTTTCTCCAAAATGCTTGTAAACAACTAGCAGCCTTGATCCATAAAAACAAACTTCCTATCAAATCAGCAGTCTAAGATGAAATAACCATAATTATAGAAAAATTTACCATATTTTTATACCCCCCCTCAAATGCAAGAACTCAGGAGAAATAAAAAGGTACAACGATAATGCAACAGATCAAGATACAGACAGTAATGAAATGCTGAAGTCACAGCCTTTTTGTCATGAAGTCATAGTTGGAATGGGTCCCATTGCTGCCTTCACATTTATTTTCATGACCCCTTGCACTTAATATTCCAGTTTCCACTCCTGATTACCAGAAGTTGTTGCTTGCTCTTTGAGCAGGAGAAAAGCAAGGTTTGGTAATGTGAAAGGTAATATGACAGGCATTGAAATCTTCTATTTTCCTGACTACATAGCTCATTAATATCAAGACAAAGAAAAATAAACCAGCCCCATAAAAATAAACCAGCCCCATCTGAAAAAAGCCCATCCTCATATGCCAGAGGCACTTCATGAGAATGATGTTGTGACTAGTATCTTAATGAGGAAATGTCAGTTGTTCTAGATTCTCCTAGGCCCACAATGTTCAGTGAAGGACATTCACTTTTGCTTCCACAGTAGGCCCTTTGATCACTCCTACTGCAAGAGAAAGCAATCAACATTGCTATCAAAATTGCAGTCTTACAAGTTTATAAAATTATAGTCAATTACCACATTAAATTGGTATCTTCCTCTCTTATAATATCACATCATCCTGACACAGAATGTAAGTGTCACACTAACTAAACAGGGTTCTGGAAAGAGTTCCTGAGAGTTAATGTGACCTAATGGAAACTCAGTGTTTTCAGTAGTAAACCCACTGCTCCTAGAAAATCTTTGGTGTTACAGAAGAATTTTACCCACACAAGAATTTGGAATCCATCGTTTGTTATTTGTTTTCCACCATATACTTAAATTTATGCTCTCCAACCTTAAACGTCTTTATGAATTGATGGATCTTCAGACGGTGTCTGGGTTTGGGTAGTGTAAAGAGGAAAAGAAAAGTCCCCGTGTCTTTGCTTCTCGAATCTCTACCCAGGGAAACAGCCCTACTGAAAACTTTACTCCTTATTAAGTAAAGCAAAATTCATTGAATTGTTCTTGAGGATACCCTAGGTGATGGTTTGCTCTTTCACTATTACACTTTAATTGGAAAGCAGAATTACCATTGTTGGGATTTACAAAAGTATACTTCTTCCGAACCCAGGGCTCATTCCAATTTTTTAGGTTATTTTGTTTTAGCTTTTATAATTTAACATTGATTTTCCCTGGTAGTGTTGCAAGGCTATTTCCAATGAGACAAGGGGGCAGTTTGTGGCTAATTTTGCTTTTTCATTTCAAAAATATTTGACAATGCATCACTTGGGGACTGTTGCTGCACATTTGAAAGAAGTGTCTGTTGTGGCAGAGGACATAGAGCTGACACATTATAAAACATAAATAATAATAATGCTTCCCATTCACTTCACATCCATCATCCAGAGGGACCCAAAGTGCTGTGCGCACAGCAGGGAAGGATTATTATATGGCAGGCCTAAAAGTTTACACAATTGTGCTGCACAAAATGCTGATCAAATGTCAATTTCTGGAATTGCACCTAAAACTCTGTAAGCTGAGACAGGCCTTCTATCTCCAAAGCTTGAGAAAAGAAGAATGGAAATAGGATGAAAGGTGAAAGGTTGACAGGGCTTTGTCAATCTCATGTATCAGTTCCTGGCTGTCTTTGTGGTGTTCTTTATTTCTCCACTAAGCCTCAAAGAAGGGTGGGGGCAGGGAGGAAAGTGCCAGTGCTCTTAAGTCCTTGTAGAGTAGCTTAGAAGAATCAAAACTTGCTTCTGCATCTGGGGATACACTGCCTTTGACTTAGTCTGTCTGTCTCTCTCTCTCTCTCTACACACACACACACACACACACACGTATATAGTGGGGATATCTCTCTCTGGGGATATATCTATCTATCTATCACTATATATATATATTGTGAGCACTATATATATAGATATATATAGATAGATATATCCCCATGAGAGAGAGAGAGATATCCCCACTTCTTCACCCTACTCTATCCCTGCCACTGGCAATAAAATATAAGCCAGTCACACTATTTGACTTCCTTCTGTTACTATTAAATTAGTTGACTGATACTTAAAGGAAAAGCCCTAAGGTGGCAGGAAAAAGCATCTGGCCTTCTTTGAGTAATATTTAAACCCTTGGAACTTCTGTAAGGCTTCTACTTTTCCTCTTGTTTCCTATTATTGATCGCCCAACTTTCTGAGCTTTATCCACCTGCTTCCCTTGGTCCTTTGAATGACATTAGTCTTTACTTTCCTTTTAGGCCATGGGTCTCCTTAAAATACAAATGACCCTCACATTTTTTCTATGCTCGGTATAACTCCAGGAAGGGAAAGGGAACTAAAAATTTCAGTACACCATTACTTTTAGAAATTCTAAGCACCTATTTAACCAATGGGTATTTATTGAGTGCCTGCACTGTGCCTCATAATGTTGGGAATATTGTCTGCTCAGTTAAGTCTCACAAAAGCCTGTAAGAGAGATCATGTTATTCCATTTTATAGATGAGAAGGAAGAATCTTAGGTTAAGTCTGAGGTTTCACAGGTAGAAGTTTCTGGGATCAAAAAAAAATGTGTTTTGGATAATCAGTGTGCTTTGGGCCATATCAATCTATGATTTTTTGTCAGTCTCACCTGCTGCCTTTTCTTTGATTTTTAATGGTTTAAAACAGTGAATGGACCCCACCAACCCATCTTTATTCTTCATTTGTTATTACTGATCCATGGAACATTATCATTAACAAAGACCTTTCCTAAACATTATACGGCTGGAAGAATAGACGCCACCGTGCGCAGGGTCAGGCACTCTTTTCCCTAGCCCAGGGCTTGTTCCTGCAACAGCAATCTCTGTGTACCTTTTAGGCAGAGGGGAACCTTTGACCATTTAATTTCACCTCTAAGCTATTCCCATTTCTTTCTCCTCATTCCAGCCACAGCCCCCTGCCTGCCTAGAGTGAGACCAGCTCAGAGGAGGTCTCACTACATGATTGCAAAACTTCCACATCAAAGAAAGGTCAGATCCTTTTTCCCCTCCTAGCATTCTTTCCCCTTTGTCTACACATCATTAAAGGAAAACAGAGCAGCTCTGATCAGGAGGTGTGTGGGTGGACTGGCCCCTCTTGCTAGGACAGTTAAACATACTATATAGCCTAGGAACACTTGGGAAGTACAATATATGCTCTAATAATTGCATTTTTAAAAATAGAGGTGGAAAAGCAAGGGCCTTTTATTCTCCCTATACCGCCAAAGCCTGGAAGAAAGGAAGAGAAAGGGACAGATAATAGCTGCGATGAGGTCAACTTAAGGTCAGCTACAACAACATCTCTTTCACATGTAGAACAATTGCTGAAATAGCTTTAGACTAGAGAGTCAGGCCTTGGATAAACTGCAAAGCAGGAGACAGGAGTCTTGACTGCATCAGCTATGATATTATTACCTAAAATAAAGAAGTCTAGCCATTTTTAACATTGAAGCTAAAATGAAGAATATTACATTGGGTTATTTTGAATTTTTTAATAGGGCTTTATTCTAGATTCTTGCCTAGAAAGATTATGGGAAAGCGATAGACAGTAGTGATTAAGCATCCTGGCTGTAGAATCAAGTGTCTGGAGCTCACAGACAGGCTTTACTGCTTGCTTATTAATTCTGTGACATCAGGCAAGTTATTTAACATTCATGTGTCTCGTCTATAAAAAGATAGCTAATAAAAAATTTGATGAAAATTAACTCCTAGCTTACTTTGTTAAGAATAAATCAGTAATCTTCAACTAGCAAGATGCTGCCCTGTGAAGAAAACCTGTCTTCCTCCTGTGTGCCTTTTCCAACACCAAGCAAGTCTGCATAGCCTTGAAAACCAGTTTGTGCCATTTATGTATGTATATATGTATGTATGTATGTATGTATGTATGTATTTTTGCTTTTACTCTTCTAGTAATTCATACCCCTGTTTTAATCATTACATGGATGGTCTGTTCCATGTGAAAAGACTCTAGTTTTAATATGAATTATTCTAGGTCATTCATTGACTAGTATAGTTTTCACCAGCCACATGAAGCTAGGAGAATGCCAGGATACATTTAGGAATAGAAAAATGTCACTTTCCTGTTATTCTACCCATGTTGACCCTGGACTATTCTATGCATGACTGACTTACATCTACAATGTGTGTTTATTTCTTCAAATCCAGTGTCATGTAATGGAAAGTGACCCAATTCTAGGCCCAGTAACACCTTAGTTAGCTTGTAATCATGACTGAAAAAAAATATTTTTCAACCTCAATTTGCATGTAAATAAAATTAGAGTTGAAAAATAAAAGTATAAACAAAATTATGACATACTTAATATCAACCCACCTCCAATACTCTATGATTCTTGGCTGGCATCTTGGACTATTTCTATCTTTATAATAAATGTTCCCACCCCGTTTAAAGGAAGGGAATCATGAAACCATCGTTATTTTGGAGTCATACACCTTCCAAGTAAGGGTGAGCTTACACCTAGAGCTCTCTATGCTTTCTAAGGCTGGCAGTTTGGCTGGCCTCTAAGTAATGAAGCAGAAATGTATTTTTATAAAATGATGTAAATATCAGTCTAGTTACCTGCTGGGGTTCAATTTTTTTTTTCTAGGTAGGCATTACCTGCACGTATAAACAAACACTGGAGTACACAGTTAAGTAATAGTAAAATTCCACTGCTGATTTCATGTTTGTCCTCAGCTTATTTTAATTTCTGTCCTAAAGTCAATACCTAATCCTTTGGGTATCCATACACTGAACATGTTTATTCCTGTGTGCCTGCCAATCTAAATTAATTGGTCATTAAAACAGTTCCTTGTGCAAATTTTAGCAAAGCTCCTAACCTTCCAAAATAGAAAAGTTTGAAAAGATCGAGTCAGTTTTAACATCTTTCACTTGGAAATCATTTTGAAGTCCCGTGCTAGAGAAGTGCTTTAAGGTTTCTTTTTGTAGTGGCTTCCTATTGTGCCTTTTAGGACATGTATATTGTCTGAATTTATTTTGTGCTGGTCTGACCCTTAGAGATGTGATTCCCTTGGGAAGCTGAGCCTGGTAACCAAATAGGCTGTGCAGCAGCACCAGAGGCAAACTGGGTTTTGGAATACCTCATGCCCTGGAGGGCCACTGTGCCTCTGTCTCTGCCCTCCTGAGACAAAAACCACGTAGATGGTGTCTGTGGGAGCCTCACGTTATCAGCTGGTTTGTCAGAAGAAGGAGCTCACAGGAAGTTCTCACAGAGATAGCATCCTGGTCAATGGCTCTAGAAGGCTGATTGCAGCTTAATATTTTTAGGTCTGCTTACTGTGTTCATCTGATCTGACTTGAATTTAAAAAAAAATAGAGATGCTTGTAATGTCAGGTTCCAAGAAAGCCTGTTGAATTCATCAGAAATAAAGAGGAACATTCAAAAGAAATCTTTGGGGTTTGGTAGCCAGTAGTTCCAAGATGGGACAGAAGTTAGCTCAGCCATCCCAGCTAATCTCAGTAAGTACAGGGCATCTGAATGTAGAAATGAATGCTTGACTTCACTGGAAATCTGTTTTGTCCAAATATCATTTGGTTTTCTCCTTTTGTGCTTTTGGATGTTTTTTTACTCATGTGTTTATTTTGTTTTTATGTAAAATGGATTTGGTAAATTAAAACCTATTTTTCAACATAGAAGTAAACAAATTGTACAATGTAATTGTATTGCTTATATGTCCCTAAAATGACTGATTCATGTAAAGAAGGTACAAAAATATATTTAATCCCATTACAAATTAAAATTATGGTCCACAAACTCAGATTATGCCTCAGATCTCTTGATGTCTTAGAAAGAATAGTGATTTGGAGAATAAAAAAATTGAGGCATAATTCTAGATTGATTATAGTAGTTATGCAAATGTAATTATAATTTTCTGTGCAGAAACACATTTAAATAGAAAGCACTGCAGTGATCTTATTCAGAAACTACTCTGGTGAATACTTGTACTGTAAAGAAGAATTTGGTGTATTTTAATAATTGTCAGGTGACCATTATGTTTATATTATTGTACTGTGTAATGTTCTTGAATTGGGTATGTCTCTCCCTCTTTGTACGATTTTAATTACCAAAAGTAATGACAAATCTTAGCAAATATGCTAATTGTATGCAATAGCAATTTTCTCCATGCAGGCATAAAATTCCTGAAAGCATTTTTGCTTTTCTAAAGGAAGAAGTTTGTGAAGGGAACTCATATGAAAGCCACTGAGGGTATCTTGTATCTGCTCTGAAATTCATTGAAATCAAGGTGGGGTGTTCCCTTCCAGCAAATAAATTTCAAACAAGTTTCTTTTTATGCTTCGAGGCTCTACATTACCATGTCCTCATATGATTTACTGAATTAAGAAATTGGAGAATTTGAACTCGATCCTAGCCTACTAATGATTCTAAAGTAAAGATCTAAAGATTTTTCTGTTACTAACAAATAGTCCCTGTTTTTTGGAATTTGTGTGATGATTCTGAGATCTCTATAAGAAAAAGGGTGGATCTGCATGGAGACAGATGTTGCAGGGGAAACAGCCAGTGGAGGGTCAAGGGTTAGAAGACTTTTGTCATAAATTAACTCTATACTTGATATGAATCTTCTTGTTTAAAAAAAAGGGGGGGGGGCTTGCTTAATGATTTCTGAGTGCCCTCCCTCTTTAATGTTCTTATAGCCTAATGCTAGTGATTCTTCCTAATCTTGAGTCTTTATTGAGAAACTCCTATGCAGAAATTTTGTCCACATCACCAAAGTTCTACTTGTGACACGGATCACCAAGAACTATGGTAGTTCTCCTGGCCTTGGTGACTTTCCTGAGCTCATGAAGTCTGCACAAGTTAGAGCCAAGGCCAAATGTATTTGGCTATTGTCATCAACACTCTTTAAAGATTGTAAAGATTCTTTGTAGAGACTCTCAACTAAACTCTTAGTTATTAATTGAACTTGTTGGGAAAAAATAATTGGCAACTATAGGATTATTAACTGAGACCATCCTGAGCTTTTTGATTCACAGTGATTTGCTAGGTTGGAGAGGTATTTTATGGCATTAATTGATTATGAAGAAATTCATATTGGAAAAGTGTTGAGTAATCTTGTATCCTTTGTATAATTAGCAGACCAGAAAGAAAACTCCAAGTCTGAAGTAGAAAGTTTCCCTTCCCTCCAATTGTTTATCAGATATACCATCTTTTTCAAGTCAATTAGAAAACCTCATGTTTGATCAATGTTATTTTAAAACATTGATTCTGTTATTTGGAGGATGTCTAGATACTTGGAAAAACATAATGCACAGAGTAAGTATCTTCATGTGTGAATGATCTCTGCTATTAGCCTATTGATGGTTATACAAAGTTAAAGCAGATAAGTGGAGTCTTTCATTAGATCTTTGATAGGCTTCTTAGGTTCAGCATTCAAGTTTCATAACAAAGCACAGAATTAGTTTCTAGAAAGTTAAAATGGAAAACTCCTGTTTCCCTATAGTACACCATTACTACAGCATTTCACTTGACACCAAATGTGTGTTTTTCCCACACAAAGCAATTCTCTGAAGACAAAAACTGGATGTTCTATAATTCAATTCAATTCAATTCTGACACTGCCTAACTAGAGTTAATGTCAAATTCCACAAGTCAAAGGGCTCAGTATCACAAGACTTCCCTTCTTCCCAATTTTAGATGCTAGTCACAAATTCAGGTTGTCATCTGTGACAACTATAAATGAGGAATTGCCTTGACCCCTTTCTTGTGTTTCAGTTCTACCTCATATTTAGATTACAAGTACTCAGTTCTTTTTCCCTTGATAGCAGAGAAAGTTAAAGTTGATCCTGTAATTCCACCACCTTCCTAGTATAGAAATTTCCTTCAATATTCTTCATAAATGATCGTCCAGCCTCCCCCTAAATAGTTTTAGTCTTATATAGTTAACAGGTCTGATTATAAAGAGGTTTTTGTCTTATCCCACAAGTTTAGTAAACTATTATGGAATCTTATTTATTGCATAAGGACCAACCCTAGAAACAAAGATAAACAAAATATGATTTATCCCTGCACAGAGTTTTTAATCAAAAGTAGATTGTTTTGTATATAAGTAACAGTGAAATGGAATTACTATATTCCATATGTACATTTTTAGTGATTCAATGAATATGCTCTATGAGCAAAATGTCTGAGATTAGATAAAGTACCTAATTGTGGCACTCGACATTCTGACTGTTTCTTAAAAGGTGACTATATTAACAGGTAGAGATGAACAAGCTAGAAAATCAAGGGATACAATTCATGCATAGTTTCAGGGTTACAGTGGTATGTGGAACACAGAGAGTGGAAAATATAACAAAAGTTTTCAAAGGCACATAATAATAATCCCTTATACAGATTATGGAAACCCTGCTAAGAGGTTGGACTTGCAGATATTAAAAAGCCATCAATGTTTTTCAAGCCAGGGAATAGAATTAGCAGAGCTGTGCTTTGGAAAAATCACTTCACCAGCTGGTTGTAAGGTGATCTAAGAAGGCAGAGACCGGAAGCTGAGTGATTGCTAGAGAGACAATTGCAGTAATTCAAGAAGGAGGTAATGAGAATGAAAACTAGGGTAATGGCAGTGGGAAAATGGTGTAGGCAAAGCAAACACTGCTGAATCAACAGGACTTGGCCACTGATTGACTGGAGGGCTGAGAATGGAGGGGGCGGGTGAGTGTCAATGAGAAAGGGGGTGGAGGGCGGAGTTCCATGTGCCTGAGCACTCATTAAGGATCTGTTAGGTAGAAGGACACTGCTAGCTCCTAATGAGGCAAAAAGGAAAACTTAAGGTGCGATTTTAGTTTCACTCAACATTAATTTACATTTGCTAGTAGTAATACTTTTAAGAAGCTCTCTGTAGTGCAAAATAGATTCCAATAAAACTTACAAGTCTAACTGTGATTAAAAAAAAAATACCATTATTGGATGGAAAGTAACCTTTCCTCAGGTGAAGAATTAGGGGAAAAGCAACCTAAGCAGAGGCTTTGGCATGAGCAAAGGCCTGTGGTTGTGAACATGCGCAGTATTTTAAAGAACTACAAAATTTGGTGCAAAGACCTGGTCGTTAGAACCCAGGATGGGAGTAATTTAGAGCTGGCGTTTAGACAATACTGGATACTTCACAAGAGAAGTTAAACTTTAATGATGAGAAGCTCTGAAAGAGTGGGTTTTTTGTTGTTTGTTTGGTTTTTAGCATTAACGTGAAGTTATTTGTTGTGGGTTTTGAAAGGTGATGCCATTGAAGAGTAGATGGTGGATTCAATAGGATGAAATCTGAAGTCATGGACACCAGTGAGTAGATTCTCATGGTCGTCCAAGTAGGTAATCCTATCAATGGCCTGAAGAAAAGCACTGGGCTGGTAAAAGGGGAAGAGACTCAGAGCCATTTCAGAAGTAAAGCATGTTTCCATCCTCTCAAATATTGGGAATCAAGATCTAACACTTGTAGAAAAGCCTGCCTCGTCTTTTACAATAATCTTCTTTTCTACTCCTCACAATATGCCATATTTTTGTTCCACAAAGCATTTGGTTGTAGAAAATGTTGGCTCCTTCCTGCCAGTCTCCTGCTATCTTTGCACAGTGGGTGATTATATTGTAGGGGTTATTTTGTCTGGTTCTTGATAAGCACATGATTTATCGATTGGTAATTTCGTTATTATTTTATTCTTCGCAGCAGGAATGATAAATAAATTTTAAAAATCAAGAGTGAACAAAGAAAGAAACAGGGGTTCCATGAAGCATTTATTATTATTTTGGTCACTGTGGATTATTACCTCGGTGTAGGACAACAAGCTGTCCCACTGTTTTCTCAACTGTGGTGCCCTCAGGGTGCCATGTCTAAACAATCGGCCTTTCAAGCTGCAGATCTGTGGAATTCAGAAAATATTTTCAGCTCTTTAGCAATGATGTAAGCTATAGTTTTCATCTCCTTTTGTCTTTCTTGAAAAATTCTAAGTTATTTTAATTTGCACTTTATATGCATGTAGCAAGAAATGAATTTGAAGGGAAGGGAGGTAAGGAAGAGATGCCTTCACATAATTCTGTGAATTTTCAGAGAGAAAAAAATCTAAATGAACAATACAAGATTTAATGTTAAAACCTCATTTTTGCAAGCCTTAAGATTTTGATGTGCCTAATAGCCTAAACAGGGAATAGTGAAAAGACTCAAGAAAACTACAGCAACCTTTAAACAGAAAAGTAATCTACCTATCAAAAAAAACTCACAAAAATCCACACCAGAGAATACCAAATATTTTTCCACATATTTTGCATACATGACAACTTTTACATATGGTTTTGAGAGACTAATAAATGTATTACAGAATAGCAAAAGCTTTATGGAATATAGTAAATATTTTATTATAATAAAATGCCATGAAACGCAAATCTTTACGAATGCCCAGGGTTGGAACTAAAATGCCCATCTGACCCTATCACTGCCTCTTTAAAGTGCACCCGGCCCCACCTCTGACCTAGCCCCTGCCTCTCTCTTCTCCAACCTCTTTTTATCTGCCTCCGCCACCCCGCCAAAGTAGACTTTTTACTCAAGCAGTACTCTGCTTGCCCTTCATCAAATTCATCATACATTTTCATACCCCTGTAGATTTTTTCTTATACCTTGGAATGATATTTTTACATTATATTGAAGTTATGCATTTCTATCTTGCCAACTGGACTTTGTCAAGAAATATTTCTAAATGAAAGAGAACATTTGCTAAGTCAAGGGGAAGCTAAACATCCCATCTTTGATATTCTATCTGGAATAACATAACATTTTTATGTCTAGAAGTACTTTATAGAATCAGTCAATATTTCTTACCCATAGCTCCTTAGGGAATACTGGAAATATCTGTTTCTGATGTGATTCTGAAAGGTTTCTATTTCTCTGGAATGGCAGACAGAGAGGAGCAAACGAATGAGGGAAGGAAGATGGAAACTAGTCAGAAAGCAAGTAATCTGCAGGATGAGCTCTGCCAGCAAAACCTACTAAACGTTTACATTAAAGAACAAATATTTCAATCTCTCATTACCACTCTCTGAAAGGCTTTTTAGTTCATACCATTGTGTAAAAACTTATGAGCCGAAATCTAAAGCTGGAAAAAGAAACATCCTTGCCATTCATGAAGGCCAGAAGCTAAAATGGTGCCTAGACGGGGAATGTAGACCAGATCTTCCTGTCCTCATGTGTTTTACTGAAATAGACTTACCAATGGATTTGGCCAGGCAAAGCCTGTTCAGCCTGGAACCAACACGGGACCTACATTGCTTAGCGCAATCAAACATTACAAAACTGATAGTAGAGCACCGACAAAGGAAACTTTCCCATATCTTCTCATTCTTTTCTTTGAACTTTATGTGGAGATATATATATTGCTTTTCTATTGCAGTGTAATAAATTATGACAACCTTAGAGGGTTAAACAATACACATTTATTATCTCATGGTTTCTATGAAGCAGGAGTGTTGGTGCGGCTTTAACTCTGCTCGGGCTTTCATAGGAATGCAATCACTGTGTTGGCTTGGCTGATTCCTTAGCATTCTCTTCCAAGCTTACATGGCTGGTGGCCAAATTCAGTTCTTTGTGGTCGTAGGACTGAGACCCTCAGCTCGAGAGTTCACCTGCTGTTCCCAGCCATGGAGCCCTTTCCATAAGCAGTTTGCATCATAGCAGCTGGCTTTTTCAAGGTCAGCGGGAGAGTCTCTCACTTTAGTCTCCTAAGACTAAATCTTTATAGTATATCCTAATCAAGAGTGTGACATTTTTTATTAGCCTTAAGCTTGTCACAGGTCCTTTCTACACTCAAGGGGAGGGGATTACAAAAAGTCCTGGACACCAGGAATCAGAAATTGTTGGAGACCACTCTAAAGTGTGTGGCAAGAGTATATGTGTATTACAAATAATAAAAAAGATGGTATCTTCGTACTTAAATAGAATTTAGTATGCTCCAAAAGCTTATTTTCCTTTTTTCTTTGCCAATTATTTTTTATTGTTATTCTGTTATAGTTGTCCCATTTTCCCCCTTTACCCTCCTCTGCCCAGCCTCCCTCCCCCTGCTCTCATAGTCCATCCGCACCCTGTTATCCATGTCCATGGACGAGGTGTGCTTTGCCATACGTGTTCTGACTAGTCCCTTCCCATTCTGTTTTGCTCGATAGTTTATTTTTGTTCATTAGGTTCCCCTTATAGGTGAAATCATATGGTATTTGTCTTTCACCACCTGGCTTATTTCACTTAGCATAATGCTCTCCAGTTCCATGCATGCTGTAGCGAAAGGTAGGAGTTAGTTCTTGCTTTCTGCTGTATGATATTCATTGTGTAAATGCAAAATCTTATTTTGATCTACCAACCAACATTTGATTTTCACAACAATCTAATGCATAAATGTCACTATTATTATCTGTATTATTATATAGATGAGGAAACTGAGGCAGAGGGTTCAAGGGACTTTCCAAAGCACTCAGGTGGTCAGAAGTAGAATAGGGACATGAATGAAGATCATCTGACTGCAGAGTCCATCTCGTTATCACATTATACATCTCTCTGTGATAATAGCTTACTCTTTTATAGTAGCCTCTAAGTGCTTTACATATTTAAGCCTCTAGTGATTATAGAATTTTAGCATGCATCTAATTCATCCCCTTAATTTTCAGACAAGGTGAAAGGAACCATAAAGTGTATGCTTGAATATGATTGCTTTCCATGGAAGTGGTAATAAATACTGTTTATTGAGTGGCCATTTTGCTAAATAATCCATAAATATTATTTCTTTTATCCTGTAACCTCTCTATAAAGTAGATGTTACCCCCCCACAGTTTGTGATGAGGATGCTGAAGTTAGACCTATTAAATAGCGTGGCAGTGCTTTCTTGGTCTGGCACTCAAACCCAGTTCCCTTTGTCTCAAAAGCCTGGGTTTATAAGGACTGTGGTCTGTGATTTGTAAGGCACGGCCAAGTACATCTTCTCTCTTTCATTTTCAGCAAGATGTGCTGACTTGTTGAATTTGTTTTGTTGTGGGAAGAAAATAACAATTTTATGACTTTTATCTTATCTGAAATCGAGATTCTGTTGTCTGATTTTCACAACTGAGCAGCCTCTCAATGACCAAGAAAGCAAAGGTAGGAATTTCATTTTGTAGCTGTCTGCAGCATGTTCCACCAGAATTCTGCGGAATTTGCTGTAGCTCTGGTGTCCTGCTTGCCAGCTTTATGCTCAGATTTCTGAGTATCATGTTTACAGTGAGCAATCTGTGGGGTCAGGAAAGGCAGATTCTTGCCCCTTGGTGTACATTTCATCACATTAATATCCTGTGATTAAGAGAAATACCTGTAGACTCTGTGGAATATCTAGAGTTATTTTATTCTTATTCTCTATTATTTAGGAATACATTGATAGACTGGCTTCATAGAAATCTCTCCAAATCATGTTGACTGTCCTATTTTATGCCTAACCTTTTTCTTCTGAGTGCTTGTCACTAATTCCATTCAGAATCCCATGGAGGTAAACACTAATTTAATTAAAGGTGTGGATAAATTGCAGATTGGTATGATAGATTAAGTCAATAACATGGAATTGAATCATATTAACTCAAAAGCTAACTGATGTCTGCTTTCATTGATGTTGTTACTTAGGTGTTTGAATCATCTGTAGTTGGACAATTTTCATTTCTTTTCATTACATAGATGTTTAATAGAAATTGGGATTTTTGTTTTATTCTTTCCCAAGTAGCCAATAAATCCTGTCTGCCCTTGGAAAGAAGTACAATGTAGATCCAAATGAGCTGCCAAATTGATTTTTGTGTTTGTCCTGCTCTAGCCTTCACTGGTTCTATAGCTCAAACTCCTGGTGGGGATTTTCTCTGCACATTGGTTCCTCACATCAGGCCAGCAGCAGTTTATCACTGTGGAGAATCTTTGCAAGAGAGCTGTGGGTTAGCAATTACTCAGGAGAACGTAGGGGCACCGAGAGGGTCTCTTGAAATCTGTCTTTCGCTTTATAATTGAAAGCCAAAAGTCTTCTTTAATGGCTTCATTCTATTACATGTTGAGTTTGATTTCTGTTAAAACATTCAAACCCCCATTAGGGTGCAGGTAAGAAATAGCACTTTAAGCTATAGTCAGCCATGTGCATTTTAGTGTAAATTATCCCCGGACTCTTCAGAAAAGGTTTTGGAAGTTAAACAATATGCAGATGATATATGTTCAGATTTGTGCCTGCGTGTGCATGTTTGTTCTCTTAGGTGTGAGTGTGGGATGGGGTAAACCAGGTAGGGGTTCTATGTGGCACAAAGAGGGAGGAACTCTGAGAACAAACAGACTTGACTTTCTTAACAGTTTACTAGAACTTGACTTGGATGTATTGGATTATAATATTGCTTCACTTCCTTTTCCCTTATCTGAGTTCTTTTCTGGTATAGGAAGCATTTCTTTCAGATTTACTTCCTGACTTTATCACAATAAAGAAGCTGAAATTATATAGGAAGAGCCTTATAGTCCTTAATTCTTCAATCTCTATGTTTATTAAAAATTTTTTTCAGCAGGGTATAGTTTTAATGACTGCACAGATATGTAAGACTCTGTTCCTCTTCTGATTTAGTACTTGACATTTCTAAATAACAACAATTTCTAAAGATACAGGTTCCATAAAAGAAAGACAGAAATTAGGTTCTATGTTAGGATGCAGAAGTGAGAGATGATTTGGGTGGTATGGTCAGGGGATAGACATGTTAATAAAGAAAATTATTTTGGAGATAAATTTAAAATCCATATTATAAATGTTTAAAATATATTCCTTCTCTCAGAACTAGTTTGCCTTTAATTTAGACACAATACTGAAAATGACATAATTATCTAAAATCTTATTGTTCAAAGTGTTTCCAAGAACTGGCAGCAGGGATATCACCTGGGTGCTAGTTAGAAACACAGAATTTTAGTTCCTATTCTAGAACTACTGAATCAAAATCAGCATTTTCACAAGACCCAGAGTGAACTGTAGCATTTTACCATTTGATAATCTTTGGTCCAATACCCCAGTGCCAGGTAATTTCCCTGAGCATTGGCACATTGGGAATATCTGGCTTGATTGGTAGCACATGATGGAAGTAGGTAGCCTAACAACAATAAGTGTAGTAAGAAAAGGTAACATCATGCCATTGGGAAAGGCCAGAGAAAATTTATGAATAGCTGACTCAAAATTTAAAAACTAAAAAGGCAGCGAGGCCACTTCATGTATAGACAAGAAGCTCAATATACAACAACAATCCCTAAGCTTCTCCCTGTCTCATAGCACCATGGAATAATTACCATTCATAATAATAAAACCATGTCATTATTTTTTTTTAAAAAGTTAAATTATGTTCAGCATCCTTTCATTAAAAAGTCAGGAAAGTGAATGCTGTGTTTTAGAATGGTTTTTAGCAAAAATTGGTTCATTTTTTAGTTACTTAAAGAAGTATGCATCAATTCACATGTGCTTCAGGTATCAAAAAAAAACTGATGTTCCGAAAAAGTATTTTTGGAAAACACTTGGTATATTTATTAAAAAGGCAACCAAGTACATTTTATGGGGAACCACATATTTTGGAGAGAATCCATTACACATATTTTATAATTAAAAAAGTGCCTGTGTATGTGAAAATTACACATGGGGAAAGTCTTCCTTCTTGTCACACAGCTTCAGAGGTCCCTGATCACATAACAGCAGGTCTCGCTGGGGAGGCCCCATTTAGAGAATGCCATGTGAAAACAGTTCCCTGGAGCTTTCAGCCGTGGCCTGGAGAGTCTTTTCAGTGCTTAGGGCCACTGAAGGTTTGAATCCTGCCCTGCCTTCACTCGTTTGCTTGATCTAGTGGTTTGCACTCCAGGAGGCTTGCAGTGTCCTATTGCCCCAGAAATTTCTGCTTCCTGGCCAAACGTCATGGCATTTCTGCTCATAGAGCGCATCCCACTGTGCTGATCAGGCTGTATTTTTGCAAAAGCGATGTAGCAATAAAATGCCTGAAACAGTGGTCATCTGGACCAAGCCAGGACTGGATAGAGGTGAAGGTCGTCCTCGCATTAAGCCTCCTTTACCTGTTCCCTTATTATGTGACAGCTCCTCTGCACCCCAGCCACCAGCTTCCTCAGGTTCCAGGGCACACAATGTCTCCAGGTTCTCTCCAGGCTGCAGAGATGATCCCTAGCAGCCCACTGTGAGAAAGGGATAGGCCACATATGTGTGGGTACTTTGGGAAGATTTACAAATCACATACCCTTGGGGAGAAACTAATGTAGTAACTCTGTTATTATGTAGCGCTCTGAGAAAGTACACAACTTCACATGGAGAGGAGATTGTGAGCTTCTCAAAGGCAAGGACTGTGTTAGGTAAAAGGTGAATAAAGAACCCTGGCTTGCACTGGTTGGTACTCAGAAATACTTGTGTAGATGAAGGATTAATGCCCCGTTAAGATATTTCAGAAACCAAGGAACTATGGGTGAGGTATTTTTCTTTAGAAAAAATGTTTTATAGGTCTTCATCTTCATCCCTGATTTCATTCTATGATAGGTTGTCTTGTACTTTGTGTATGGATAATCTGAATCTACTCTAAAGGATGACATTTTTGTTAATAAAATTACTATAAAATCATTTCTTCCAACAACCTATGTCAAAATATCATGATCCAATAAACAATTCCACCCTGACTGGTGTAGCTCAGTGGACTGAGCATGGACCTGTGAGCCAAAGGGTCACTGGTTCGATTCCCAGTCAGGGCACATGCCTGGGTTGCAGGCCAGGTCCCCAGTAGGGGGTGTGCAAGAGGCAACCACACATTGCTGTTTCTCTCCCTCTCTTTCTCCTTCATTCCCCTCTCTCTAAAAATAAATAAATGAAATCCCTAAAAATAGATAGATAGATAGATAGATAGATAGATAGATAGATAGATAAATAGATAGATAGTTTCCTTCTCATGAATTTACGTCACTAAATTTTCTCAGTGGTCAACAACCACACTTCAGTGAATCCATTTTATGAGCCATAATAATAAATCTTAGTAATTGTTCCTGAGAATTATATACATTTAAGAAGGAAATGTGGGTTTCCAAGTCTCACTGTCCACCCATGGTGTTGACCCACCTTCACTTCAAATATACTGTGTTCACAAAGAATTCAGCACCTTGCTCTCAAATCTTTTCCTCCTTGTGGATTTTCTTCATCTTGTTAACAGCACTTTTATCCTCTTGATAACTCAGAGGAGATAAGTAAATATACTTTAAAACTAAAAATACAATATAAATGTTGTAATCAAAGAATCAGTAACAGTTGTGGGGCCACAAAGAGGGGTTAGACAAACCGTTATTGATGCTGTAACATGGTACATTCAAAGTATTAGTTTCCCACTGCTGCTGTGACAAACTACTACAAAGATAGTGGCTTAAAACAATGCAAATTAATCATCTTCAAGTTCTGGAGGTCAAAAGTCTAACACATGTTGGCAGGGCTGATTGCTTTTGAAGACTGCAGGGGAGAATCAGCTTTTTTGCCTTTTCCAGTTTCTAGAAGCTACCTGCATTCCTTGGCTTATGAGCTTTCTTTGTATCACTCTGACCTCTGCTTCCCTCATCACATCTTCTCTGACTTTCCTACCTCGCTCACTTATAAGGACCCTTGTGATTACATTGAACCAGCTGAGTAATGTAGCATAATTCAAGATTCTGTACTTAATCACAATATGCAAAGTCTGTTTTGCCACATAAGGTAACATTCACAAACTCCAGGGATTAGGGGTGCAGACAGCTTTAGCTGACCAATGTTTAGTTTACCACATACTATAAATGCCCAGTCTGTCTTCCCAGTTACTATTTTACCCTCCATTCAGGTGCACAAAATGATTTATTGCTCTACTGTGCCTTCTTTTTTCATGTCCTTGCTCATGCTGTCTCTTTTAAGGGAAACATCCTTCCATCGTCTGTATATGTCCAAAGAGTTCTCATTTTTCTGGGCAAAGTGAATTATATTTACTTTTAAAATTGCTCCCTAATTCTTCCATATAAAATGCAATTTCTCCCAACTCTGGATACCTATAATACTTATCTCCACTTTTTGTGGCTCATACACAAATGATTTTAGCTTAAGGTTGCAAATAATGGTTTCTCTTCTTGTAGATGGTGAGGTCCTCACAGGCGTGTTTGGCATCTAATTTGTACTTGTACTTCGTGCTTACCCCCACCCCCCCAGCTCCCTGCGCACATCATTGCCCACTGGGTTCTCAATAAATATTTTTTGACAGGATTAATGAATTCTTAGAAACCATCCCATTATTTTGGCAGATTGAGAAGAGCCAGGGGGCATGGTGCTATCTATATTTGAAATATAGGTTGTTTTCATCCCTTTATTTCAGGTACTATGTTGATCATTGAAAATAATATGAGAAGTACCAGGCTTTCCCACTTTTTTATATGATTTCATTTGAAAGCTTTTATTTTCTCTCAGATGACAAACTCAGGATTCAGAAAAGGGGAAATAAAATTTCAACACTCCTGTAATTACAAATGACAATGTTATTAAAGTGGAGGAATTCAACTGTTAAAGAGTTAAGAAAGGATTTTTTAAGCATTCATTTCACTTAGTTATTCCTGCATATCTAATTGGCAGAAATTGCTGGTTACCTTTCTCCCATCGTTCTCCTCTACTGAGATCTTAAAAATGAGTTTCATGTCTTGACTTTTCAGGTTTGACAGTTGTTCCCACCCTCTTCAGTCACCACACGAAACGTGTATCCTTAGCTATAAGAAATCCAAAGGTGTGAAGGAGATTGGAAAGAATGATCATTTTCTCTCCTATCCCCAGGTGTTTTCATATTACCCAGGAGTGTTTCAGTCATTCCTTTGAGTTGGATGAAATTATGAGAACTACACCTAAATATGTCAATATTTCATTCTCCTGCAGCACTGAATGTGATGCACTGGTATGACAGAATCCTGGTTTTTACCCTTCAGTGATTTTTCCCATGGTGCTATGAGCAGAGTGAAAGGAATCTGCTAACCTGTTTTTTAACTTCTAGAAATTCACCCTCACCTTTTGCTTTACACAAAGTAGAGGACTTTGTGGTCAGCCTGCATCATCCAATAATTGTTTTGAATGAGAGTAAATGAGCATGACTAATAGAAGCAGTCATTTTAATGGCTGCGAGGTTGCCTCTGGGTCTTAGGGTGACCATGTCTGTCTTCACTTCCTTGAAGTAGTTCCCTCTTAGCTGTGATGATTTTACATGGCCTGAAGTACCCATAAGTAGGTCATGATTATGTGATCTCTGTATTATTTGTATTTTTTCCAACAACTCTCATCAGTATAATTTAAGTATACTCTAACCTTGAAGGGTCTAAGCGTATTAGTGGGATAAATGATTTTTGGACACACCGGTATTGTACTAAATGCTATGTTCCACGTTATCCAGGGACTGAAGCTACTTGTCTAAGTGCTTAATAAGGACATTCCCAAACCAAGCCTCGTACACAGGCCATTTTTGTATTTTTATTGGTTATAGTGCTTCAGACATATCAATAGACAAAGAAAGAAAGAAACCTCCCATTTATACTCCAGACCAGATTCTGCCTACACACAATAATATTTTGAACTGTTGAGTTACACAGTGAGAAGCCATGCTGAAGAGGCCCGCCTCCTCTGCCGGAGTTATCATCACACTGGAGAAAGTCTGGCTCCAGCTGTGAGCCTCCACAGGCACTAATGAAGAGTGCCCCGTATGATGCTTCACACCTGCCTCCTGAGGGACAACCCTTGTGAGAGAAATGGAAGGAGCCTCAGTGGGATTCTGAAGAAGCAATTTCTATTGCCTATACTTAATTACCCAGATGCTATATTATTCCTGAGGATACCTCTCTCTGGGTACAGGGCAGGAAATTAGATAAGGCCATTCGATGGGAGTGTGACTTTCAGAGGTTGACAGGGGGCAGAAAATGTCACTGACAATTATTATAAGACCCCCTTCAAGATAAGCAAATGTACCATACACTGGAATTAAGGAGGTAAGGTTAGACTCCCTATGAGAGGTATGGGGCAACACAATTCAGAATCTTTGGGATTTTTATCTGCTATGATAAGTAATACCTATTATTTTTAAAGTTTATTTTAAAATGTTTAAATTTTAACTGTTTATTTTTTAAACATCTATTTTAAACATCTATTTTAAAAATCTACATTTTTCTGCTTCTATTTACTAAGTAGGTTGGGCACATTTACTTAGTACGTACTTATTTATGACAATACTACTTTGATTGAGTTGTTTTGTGGGTTGTTCTGTCCAGACCTGGGTTATTTTGCAATTTGTTACTGCTGAGATAACTACAAATCAATAGAGAGAATTAGGCACCTAACCTCAGCTGTAAGTTAGTAAGTGGGGACAGTTTTGAAGGTTGCTACTTGTGCCAACATTCACCACAACATAGGTCTGTTAATTCAATATCCAGTGTCCTCTGCAAATCAAGAATTAGAGATGATATAAAGAATAAAATTATCACTGACATTAAGAGCCCAATGACTAGTAAAATTATCTTCCATTCATTCCTCCTTGCTCCTCACCTCCCAAATGAACCCGTTAGTAAGTCCCACAACACCAACTTCAAAAAGGCACCCTCGGCATTCCTCCACTACCACCACCCTAGGGAAAGCCACTATTGCCTCTTGTCTAGACTGCAAAACTGCCTAACTTGCATCTCAGCTTCTCATCTACTCTGTAGCCACCATAACAATTCTCTATTGATCCTACAGGATCATCTTTTAAATGTGAAAATACAACTATGTTGTTATTCTGCTATCAAGACCTCCAATGATTCTCCATTACACTTAGAATAAAGTCTCAATCCCATAACTCTGCCATCTGGCTCTTTCCCCCCTGCCTCCTCTCTTTCTCATTGACCATTCTCAGGTCATGCTATCTTTCTTTTGCCCTTCAAATGTGTCAGGTTCTTTCCAAACTTAGGGCCTTGACTTAGGTTTTTTTTTTTTTTTCTTTCTGGAACATGTACAGTGCCCCCCACCCCCAGGTAGTCGCGTATTAGCTCCGTCTGATTGTTTTAGTCCATGTGCCTTTCCATGAACACGCAGTATAAAGGGTTCTCTTTGATCATTTTCTATTTCTTTATGTAACATTTGGTTCAGTGGATGGTTGGGAAAAGAAGAGTAGCCTCTGATATTTGGAAACTAGTTTAATTCATACAGTGAGGCAGAAATCTAGCCCAGAGCTTACAGGTAGACCATGTCATTCACCTGTTGGATAGGTGAATAATTTCACAGAATACCAACATGAGACAAGGTCACTCTGAGACCACAATCAACTGTACGAAAACAAGGAACATCATTATTTTGTTTAAAAATGGATACAGGTCACTATGAAACCCACAGAATGTCAAACCATCCCTTGCTTAAAATGAATGACTACCACTTATCTACTAATCTTAGCTTTATCCTCACTTTGGTCTGCTCTTGCTATAGATAGATTTATTTAGATGCCCAATCAGTCGCAGAATTGCTTCCATTTCCTGAGAGCATCCAATTCAGAGCAAAGCCCTTCTCCCTTAGACTATGCCCCAAATCACCTAATGCAAGTCCAAACATTTTAATGTCTTTTCTAACACCCTGTCACTGAAACACTTACAGATCCCCATGGTGTGTGTTTTTTCTTGCTACAACCATTAATAAACCGAACTCATTCGATTGAAGGCATGTTTCCAGTGGTCTTGGACTAGAGGGTATTAATAATGGTACAGTGTTTAGCTGTTCGTTTTTCTACTTTTTCTAAATAGCAGATGGACTCTATTAGAGCAGGGCCTTGCTGTCTTGTTCTCTCCGGTATCCACAGAGTCTTAGGTAGGTTTGCCATCTAGTAGACCCAACACATATTTGTCGAATTACTTATTTGATCTTTTTAATATGGAGATTTAATAAGCCTTAGAGCAGTGATTTTCACATACAAATCCTTAGCCTAAAGACCTCCAAGGTTCCACTTGATGGATTGCAACCTGAACCAGAAATGTATGTCCTCTATTTGCTTTTATAGGCAAATGGCATACTAGCCACTGGAATTGGATTTTCACAATACAATTAAGGGATACTTACCAGCTTATTAAGAATTAAACAATCTTATCTTCATAAGCTAAAAATAGCATGCAATCATAGTTACTCAAAATGCAAACTGAATAATACAGAGTCCAGCTTCCATATTCTACTGGCAATGTCTCAAAACTCCCGCTCCACACACACATGACCCGGTTGGAGGAGTTCCTCCCCGACTTCTCTGTTAGGTGTAGTTTTCAGTTCCTAACAGTTTTGCTTTTTAAATTAATTTGTTATAAGTTTAGTTCTGATATTTATACTTTAGTTTATTTGGTTTTCTTGGTTACCTATTGTAATGACATATACTTGCATTAATTCACACTTGTCAATTTTTAGAATTTAAGATATGTATGTTTACAGTTCAAATATTAAACATTCATAAACCTCCCCCATCCCCTGCTTCTTAAATTTACTTGCATAGTGACACTTCAGTCCATTTTAAGTATTCATGGGAAGGATACGCAGGCTTTGGGGCTCCTTTTCTACATTAGATGGGTCAAGAGCAAAATTGGTTTAGGATTAAATACCTAAGATAACTAAGCTATTACTGAGCCACTAAGTCTGAAGACCTCATGCTTTGCGATTCAACCTTGAGCTTAAATAATGTAGACCTCCACAGGAAGTAAAGATACCTTGCATATTGGCTGTCCTGAGACTCCTGACAAAGGAAAAGTCTCAGATGAGTGACCTCTCCTTTTATTTCCCAGTCTAGCAGCTATTTTGTTTATCTCCCTGGCTTTTAGCAGGGAAGAGCGTTTTTATTTTCTGTAGACACTGTTTTTATGACAGAGTAGTCAAAACAGTTATCTGATTACCAAGGTAATGGCAGGCACTAAGTCTTTCTCTGTGGGTTTCCCCAGATTTGGAGATAATAGGACCATTTTGAAAGAGTCAAAGAAATTATTTATTACAGAATAAAGCCTTTAATTTAGGAGAACTGTTTTATTCTTTAATGTATATTTTGCCAACCATGCCACTCTGCAACAATTCAGCAGGGATAAACGTATAACTGCTTCATTTCTGAGTTACTATGTGGGTGTCTCTCAGAGGATTGGATTTTGCAGTAGAACAAATACAAATAGCAATGATATTTGTTGCTTTTTTTCTTTCATTTATAGAGATGTCAAACTCTAGCTTTTAATCAATTCAAACTGACATTTCTTTCCATGTTATTACTTTTCAATTGTTTTATAATTGTGAAACTACAGCTAAATACACAGCATTGATTAGACCTTGAAATGTTTTCTTCCTTAGGTGTCAGAGCATTTTTTAAAGGAAAAAAGAATAATGATAACTCCCCTAGAATTCTGGTTTCTCATTTCATATTTCTCTTACAAAGGTCACAGGTGCTACCTAAGAAAACTACTGTTTCATCTAGAATGAATTCAGATACCATTAGCTTCTCACGCTATTTAAGTAAAATGTTCACATACTTTGACAAACTGTGTAAAGGTTGTGAGAGGACATAGTCTAAGATAATCAAGGGGACTATAAGACATCCTGAGTTTCAGTGAATCAATTAATCGCATGTTACATATTGATGCTATAGCATGGGGAGGGGGGCAAAAGTAGGTTAACAGTTGTGAGTACATGAAAACAAAATTTGTTGTTATTATTTACTTATTTATTATTATATCATTTGTATTGTTTGTCTTATTTTGTTATTAACATTAGTATTTTGTATTCTTTTATCTTTTGGGTGGCGATGGCTGGTAAGTTAACCTACCTTTGCCCACCCTGTATGGTTCCATGCAGGTCTATCACATGCTGTAAATGATATTGCAGATTGGGGAGGCATGGTCTTTCCATCAGAAAGCTTTCACATAGGGAACCAAGAACAGCACATAGATGTAAATTAGACATCAGAAAATAATAATGAATGTGGTTTCTAAGTACTATAAAAATTTAGAGCAGTGGTTCTCAAATTATGGTCCAGAGAACCTTTGGGCCTGGGATGGGAGATATCTGTAAGGTCAAAAATATTTTAATAATACTAATAATATCAAGATCGTATTTGCCTTTTTTATTCTCAATTTTAAAATGGGAGTACAGTGGAGTTTTTCAGAGAGTAAATGATATGTGATTTTCAACAGATTGAATGCAGAAACAGATATTAGCACCCAGATGTCTTCTATTAAACCAGATACTTAGAAGATTTGCTAAAATGTACAACAATGCTCTGCTCTTCAAAAAAAAAGTTAATAAAATTAGTTATTTGAAAGTCATGTTGCTTATGTTAACATGTAATGAATACATTACAATGAGTTAATAGATATTTAACAGTTCTTCACTTTTAATTTTTAATAGAGTGGCCATCCATACATATAATCTATATATAAATGGAAGGTCTGCGGAGGCATCAGAATGTTGTAATAGTGAAAAGGGTCCCTGAGATTTGTTGTTTTAGAGAAATGTTAGATTGCTTATGATACCTACATGTATTCTGTGTCTTCTGAGGTTCTAGAGAATTCATCCCTTCATTTAGATCTCAGTAACATATTATTAAGTAAACATCTTTTCAAACTGTCCACAATTTGTGATACTAGATCTTTTTATTCTTCCATGGTAGTGGTCTCTAGAACACAATGCAATTTCTTCCCAGAACAACTGGGTTTTTGATTTTTCCACACATCAAACACATTTCCATGAGATGATTCCGCCCCATAATTGTTTGTTACATATCAATATGTCTCAATCAGATGTGAAATATGTTTTCCGTAATCTATTAACAATAATGGTTTAACTTTCAAGATGAACAATGAAGGGTTTTTTGGTTATTATTTTAAATAATAAGCAGAGTATATTCAAAATGGTCTGTGATAACATCAGCCTCACTCACTTGCATTCCAGTACACTTTCTTAGATGAAATAGAAAGGATGGGGAGGTGGCCAGCTTGCTGAGAATGTGCCTGGAAGTGTGTCATGCTTGTAAATGACATTTATCATCTTTGTCAGAGTGGAAATGAAGTTGAAAATCTCTAAGGCAATTAATGCAGCACTTAGGAAGGTGACTCAACTCAGTGCAACTAATGACTTCATTGTTTTGGATTAGTTGAACTGGAGTTCACATACAAATGACAACTGAAATTCAGTCTAACATTTTCCAGAGTACTGTCAAATTCTAGCACATTGTAAAATAAAACGTACCATCTCTCCCAGGCTTTGCATGAATGTATACATAATTTAAAAAAATCTAAAAACAGTACTTAACCTTTGGCCTTTATTAAATATAGAACAATAATTGCTTCCATTATAAGTGAACCATGTCAAAAATAAATTATGCAGAATTGTAGAATTGAAATAGTCTATTCAGGGCCTAGCAGCAGCTCCTTAATGTTAATAGTTAATGATTGCTACTATTTACTGACTGTTGAATATATGGTCAGTTTTTTTACTAAGTGTTATCTTGTTTATCTTATTTATATTATCTTATTTTTATTGTCTTATTTCTTATTTATATCTTACTGGCAATTTCAAAAGGTATACTGTTATTCTCATTTTCTTGATGAAGAAGCCATGTAGAGAGGCTGAGCTAATTAACTGTTCTAAGCCACAAGCTTAGGCTTTGAAGCCGGATTTGTCTGATTTCACTGCTGGGTTCTTACCACCAAGTTTCTCTCTCCCCTGTGTTCACATATTACATGCATTTGATTGACAGGAGTGATTCAGCCTTTATTTCACACACAAGGGTATCCCAGCATAAGGAGATTAAATGATTTCCACAAAGTCACAAAATTAGAGACAAAATTAATATCCCTTCACATCGTTCCTTAGGTAGACATCTGGAAGTCAGAACAGGGTATGAGTCTAGAAATCAGTTTTTGTCTGTCATATAACTTCTGTGGCATTTATAATGTACTCTGCGTGTGTGTGTGTGTGTGTGTGTGTGTGTGTGTGTGTGTGTGTGAGAGAGAGAGAGAGAGAGAGAGAGAGAGAGAGAGAGTTGTTCTTGGAGAAGTAGTCTGTATATTTCCAACAGTTCGCTGTACCAGGTCAGGCTGTGATATGTATAGTTGGGTGATCGATTAAAGGACTGAGTAAATGGCCACTATGATGCTTTCCTGAGTGTAAGCTCCAGAAACTACCAGGAGCCACCAGGGAGGAGGGAAAGCAGCCCTCCTCCATTGGCCACTGATTTCCATGAGTCCTCTGATATTATTTATTTTTCATATTGAATTATTCATAAGCATACCTTTGGAAAAAATGTTTCTGTTGCCAGTAAAGTTTTAGCTTCATTGTTTGTTTTTTAATTACGTCTATTTTGTACTTTTTAAAAGCTCATTTCCCAATTTGGTTAATAAAGTAACAAAATTCAGTACAGTCTAATGAGTTCATTAGAATGAGAGCTAAAATATGACTCAGAAGAGTGAGTACTGGCCCAGGTTTTTCCACTTACTAGCCAAGTTTCAGTGCTTTAGATTCCTTATCTTTCAAATTTTAATGATGATATATCTGCTTTACCTCTTTTTCTTACAATGTTTGGTAAGGATAAAGTGAGAGAATGTATGTTTAAATGTGTCAAAATGCATAAAGTGGTATATAACTTAAGAATAATTATTTGTTACATGTTCATATGTTATTAAATAATTCATTAGCTGTGATTATTTCTTATTCTCTCTAGAGTATGCCATGTCCATGCCATAGTCTCCACAGGTGGTTTCTAATCCTGCTCACTAGTCTTAAAAAGTGCTTCTTTTTGAAGTAGAAAGAAACATTTTCTGAGCTTTGTACCCAAAAGTCATTATCTAAAGGATTCAGAGAGTTGAGTCACAGCATGTCACAGAACTGGGCCAGGAAGGCTTGAAAGTAGATCAGTAAAAATGTGAAAATAGAGACCAACAAAATATATAAATATTACAAAACAGACCTACAAAAACACAAATGTCCATAGGACTCGTTAGCCTATAAAAGAATTGGTGAAAAGGGGCATTTTTACCCAGTGACACAGCAGGAGACTTTCATTCGTGTATCATATTGACTCATTCATTCATTCTTTCCTGTTTACTTAACAAGCATTTATTGGATGTCTAACGTCCACCAGGCCCTGTGCTGGCAGTGAGTTTCCAAAGACGATGAGGGCAGAGGCTAAACCTTGGAGTTGCTAACAATCTAGGAAGTAGAAAAGGAAATATACAAACAACTACAACAAACGGGACTGTTTGATGAGTGCTAAAAATGGTGTTATTACAGAGTACTATGGAGCACAGTGGAAATAACCGCTAACCCTGCCTGTGGGCTTTGTGAAGCCTGCAAGAAAGAGTAGCATTTGAGCTTGATATAAAACAATGTTGTGGGAGTATACCACAATTTATTTTTAAATGGCAAAATGGTATCTCCAGATAGGAAAGACAACATGTTCACACCACTGAAGATACAATAGTACATAGCATGCTGGAGACCATATGAAAATTAGAGCAAGTCTTTTGAAAAGTACTTTGGCAGATTGTTTCAAGCTCTGTAAAAGCACTTATTTCTTTAGACCAGTAATCTTACTTATAGAACTTTAGACTGTGAAAAATATACAAAGGAAGAAAAGTATTATTCACAATAGCAGAAATAAAAAAATAGAGATGGATCCATTATCTAAAATACAAAATAGTTATGTAAATTATAATACACTAGTTTGACCACTCTGTTACTATTAGAATAATAATAATGATGATATTTTAAGTGAAGATAGAAAATGTATATACCATCATATTTAATTATAAAGCAGAATAAAACTATATCCTGATTATTACATCTATTTAAAATGATGTGTGTATACAGATAAGAGATGGAAAAGAATGTGAAATAAAAATTAAAACACTAAAAACATCATACAATAATAAAACATTTTGTGAAGATGGTGGGATTGTGATTGAATTTTTAAAAGATATTTTAATTTTATTTATTTATTTATTTTTGGAGAAAGGGGAAGAGAGGTAGAGAAACATCAATGGGTGGTTGCCTCTCACGTGCCCCCTGTTGGGGATCTGGCCCGCAACCCAGGCATGTGCCCTGATTGGGAATCGAACCAGTGACCCTTTGGTTCTCAGGCCAGCACTCAATTCACTAAGCCACACTAGCCAGGGCATGACTGAATATTTTTAATAGATTTACTTTTTTGTGGTCATATTATTTACTAATTTAACTAATGTTATTGACCATTTTATATGTGCTTTCTAGAAGCATTGATGGTCCACCAGTTGAAAAGATAAAGGAGTTTATCATTTACATAATAAATTTTTTAAATGTTAACGAAGCACTTTTACACCTCCATGCCTTGTTAAAATAATTAACTCTGCCATCTTTCAAGAACCAAGTTGAATGCAATCTGTTTGTTCCAGGAAGTCTTTTTCAGAATCTACCCATCCCAATATTTCTAATCTCTCTCTAGATTTTCCAAACGTCTGTCTCCTCTAATGAAAGGCATTGTGATTGAGCTGCTGAGTGGGATCACCCAGCACGACCTAGGCTGGCCTCACAGTGGGCAGTGGGTGGAGGTAGGAGCAGGATGCACACAGATTGTCTTTCTCACAGTGAAGTTCAAAATAACCTGCAGCAGCATCACCTGGACCACAAGTTAAGCATTCAGGTTTTCACCCTCATCCCTAAAAAGTATAAGTAGATCAGAGTAGCACCAGAAAATTTGTATTTTTAACCAGCACTCAAAGTCTTAGTTAGGCACCTGAAATTTGGAAAGCAATTGTTATAAAATATTAAGCCAACCTGAAACAAGGGCTTGTGCCTCCTGCAATTTTTTCATGGAACATTATATGAATGACCAGTTGAGAACTTCCATTCACCAGCTTTCTTATAGTGTCATATTTAGTCCAAGATAAGCTTTGTTCCCAGCATAGGTCTCACAATTTTGTTAATGGAAAACAAACACTCCCAATAAGTAAAAATCTGGATTCTCTATGTGCATGTGCTTCTGTGCATGCATAGGATTTTGGTGTCATGTGTAACTTTCTGAGTAGATATCTTTTCTAAGCCTTTCTTGTTGCTGAAAATATTTTGTGGTCCATTATTGGTGAGTGGGTGGGCAGAGCAGAGAGGAAGGAGATGCACAGTCAGTTATGCTGAAAGCCTGTACGCACTGAAATGCTACATTTCCTTGCAAGGTTTATTACTGCACTTCAACTACATAAAGATTTGGTGTTCTTTCTCTTCTTTTCTTTTCTCCTTCCTTCCTTCCTTCCTTCCTTCCTTCCTTCCTTCCTTCCTTCCTTCCTTCCTTCCTTCCCTTCTAATAGATTTGACCAGGGACTATGGCTTTTTGATTAATGCTTTTCACCAATCAGCCACCAGAACTATTTAGTCACTAATGTCTTTTTGGTATAAGGCATTGTCCTGCTCACAACATCCTGAAAGAATCAGCTCTTTATTAACTTTGTCCCAAAAGTCTTGAGTTTGGATCAAAGGGAACAATTGATCAACCTTCTGTCAAAATAAATGTATAAATATGCCAAAAAGCTCAGAAAATTATTAAAATGGCACAAGGACTGGCAGTATAAATCCTAAAGAGATTTGTCTGAAAAGAACATGTTTCAGCATCATTACCCTTTGACCTTAAGCTGGCCAATATAGAAGCCAGCTGGGAGAAAAACAATGCCCAGAGAGTTTCTGTCAAGTGCACTCTCATTTCATCTTCATGAGTCATTGTGCATGAAATAGACTGGGATTTCTTCTGGGTGGATTCATTGTCTTAAACAATCAGGGAAGCTTTGATGTGATTTTAGTGGGTTCTGAGCTCATAAGGGAAAGCTTACCTTCTCTAGAGGTCTAGAAGGGCCATCCTAAGAAAACCTCTCTCACAAATGAATTCTTAGGATACATGAAAGGACTCTGCCTGGATGTCTGCACATTCATGGTTTCTAATCACAGCAGCAAGGTAGGGACCAATTCAGCCAAGTGCCACAACTATCTGTGGCTATAAAAGGGTCATCCTATTCCTTTAAATGCTATTATATGCACATTTCTTCTATGCACATTAATCTCTCTTGCTCAAAAAAGTACTTTCAACTACAATACTCTTTATGTTGTAAAATCCAATTTGGGAAACTATCCCTTAATGGATAGCTCTAAAGCACCTGTATTTTTCTATTTTGCTATGGTACTGCTCTCTGTTCCAATTCTTCTTGAACACTACTCATGCCACTTTTTTATTTTATTCCTTTAAAAAGAAATAGCTTCCCATTTTCATTCACTAGAAATCCTACTGCCATGGCTTTCCCTGAAAAAGAATTCTGAATTTGAATCTCCAAGGTGATCCTGAGGTTCTTAAATTATGGAGATGAAGTGCTTATTATCAATGCAGACTTTGGGGATCACTCTAAGTCAGAGAATCAGTCTGTAGGGAAGGACCCAGAAATCTGCATGTTTAACATGTTCCTTCTTCATTCTTATTATACATACTCCTTTGAGAACAACTATTCTATAGAACTAGGAGTAGTTCTAATTTGGAAACAATATTTGATATGTAATCAATAGACTTGCAGTTGCTAGTTTCATGGATATAGATGTTACTCAGTCCCTCCTACTCTCAATTTCTATTACTTTTAACATTGTTATAATAAATTTTACAGTACAAAGGTCCTGAAAAGATTATGAGATTGTATTTGTTTTTACTTTTTAAAAAGCATCTACACCTAGAGAAATAATCAGTGTATAGAACAAAATAACTGAGACTAGAGTAGCAGGAAAAAAATAAGATTTAAAATAAGTGAAATGTTACTCATTTAGACATTAATTCACTTCCTAGCTCAAATGTGTATTTGCAAGTACTTAATTAGTAATTAACTGGAATTTAATGTTACTCCCTGGCCTCAAACTAGGGCTGTCATTGTAGGGGATAAAATGCGAAAATAATAAACATTTAAAACTAAAATAATTCACTATGTTTTCTATTCTCTATATTTTCCCATCTCTTAATAACTAAAAACTGCCCTGACTGTTTCTCTATTCTGTATTCTCTCACAGCTAGAATTTACTTCCCGACACACGTCTTTTATTGTTAAACATCCATGCACCCTGCTTCTCACTCATGAAGACTGTGGTGCAAATACCGACAAGAGAATTTGCATTTAAAAAAAGTCTTCATCAGGCACTAATGTTCTTCCGAAAGGAAGAGATTCAAAACTTCTTTTGTATTTCATATCCTATAAATACACATTGGATGTCATACTCTCTTTCCTGAAGAGCAAAAGCTTCCAATGCCTTAATCTCGCATCAGTGCGGGGAGAAGGAGGAGGCTTCAGAGCTTTTTGCTGTCTTTTATTTGACATCACCTCCCCGCCCCAAGCCTTACTCTGTTTGATAATTATGACAATTTTGAAAGCATCTTAGAACTTCCCGATATCATGTTCACCTGCTGTCTAACATGGCAGTGAATCTCACTGTCACATACTTTAAGCCAAGTTATTTAACCTCTCTGCATCGAAATCCTTCATCTGTAAAATGAAGGAGTTGAACTATGTGGGTTTTAAAGCTTTTGGGGTTGCAAAAATCTATCTAGTTTTAAGAGAATTATGACATGCAATGTCCTCCCACACCTCAGAGAATGCGATGGTATTTGTGGATCTGTGGCTCTTTTTTCTGATCTTTTTCCTTTCTCCTTCTCTCTTCCCCCTCCCCCTTCCACTCACACTCGGCTGCTTTTCTGCAATATTTTCCTGTCAAAATGAGCATTAATTTGGCTGGAAGCTGCCCCATTGTCCTAGCATTCCCAGGGGCTCTGTGCCTTAGCTCTGCTACACTGACCCTGAACGCCACAAGTTTGGTGAAGTGTGGAAATCAGCATGACAGCAGTCACAGAGGGAAAGTACCTGAAGCTGGTCCCAAGAACTCTGTTCCCAGAAACCTTATCTATGGACGGAAAGACTGGGTGAGGGCCTGGACACAAGAACTGCAGCAGAGTTTCTAGGGTGATATGGTGGCACTCTGCCACCTCAGCAAGCTGTGATGAGGGATGGCCTGAAATAGGATTGGTTCACTTCCTTGTTTACAGCCCACCTTTGTGGGCTATTATGTAGCCTAAGACCACACATAGCCTGAGAACTATAATTTGAGCCTAGGCCAGGTGGCTCCGTGGGTTGGAGTGTTATCCCATAAACCAAAATGCTGTGGGTTCGATCCCCAGTCAGGGCACATACCTGTGTCCCAGGATAGATCCCCCATCGAGGCACATATAGGTGGCAATGGATTGATGTTTCTGTCTTTCCCTTCCTCTCTCTAAAATCAATAAAAATAATCTGGGGTGAGAATTTAAAGAAACAACAACAACTATAATTTGAGGGTCACACACTCCCTCCCCCTTTAAATATTCCCTCAGATAGCCATCCTGTGGTCCCTATAATACTACCTTTTCTGGCCACATCTTTAAAAATTCAGAGAAGAGGAGGAATAAGGACCTCAAGTCTTTTGTATTGTTAATTCCAATAAGATGAATTTCTCAGGCCCTTTGTTTAGATTTAAAAAAAAAAAAAAAAAAAAAAAAAAAACTATAGAGAATGATTACTTAACCTGTCAACAGCATTTGGATAAGCTGACCCTAATGTCTTTTCTAACACACTTTGCACCAAGGCTCACAGGTCACCCCACTTTGAGTCCCCCTGTACCTTATCCTTTGCTGTTTCTTTTTCTTAGTGGCTTTTAGTGATTTCTTAACTTTGCAATGACCCAGGACCTGGTCCTTGGCCCTCATCACTTCTCCATCTAAACTTACATCCTTCCCCTTTAAATATATACATCACAGTATAGATTATTTTTTATAACTTCTTGTAAATAAGGTAGAAAAACCTACCAGAGGTGTCCAACCTGCATCCCACAGGCCACATGAGGCTCAGGATGGGTGCAAATGTGGCCCAACACAAAATTGTAAATTTACTTAAAACATTATGAGATATTTCTGTGTGTGTGATTACGTGTCACAGTGTATTTAATGTGTGGCCCAAGACAACTCTTCTTCTTTCAGTGTGGCCCAAAGATGCCAAAAACTTGGAGACCTCTGGTAGAGCATAATTTCCCAATCTCAGTACTACTGACATTTAGGGCCACATAACCCTTTGGGCTGTCCTGTGCCTGGTAGAATGATTAGCAGCATCTTTGGTCCCTTTCCATGAGATGCTAGTAGCAACTCCCCAGTTGTGACAACTAGAAATGTTTCCAAATGTTGTCAAATGTCTCCTGGAGACAAAATCACTCTCAAAAGCCACTGATTTAGAATAATTGGGGGTAAAGTAAAAATTCTGCTAATAAAAATTATAAGCCTTTGACTTAATGTGGGCAGTTCAATTTCTTTTAAAGTTTGTATATGTTAAAGTTATTAGAATCCAAACAATGGCAAAAAGAGTCAACAATAGAATCTATAAGCTTGTGCTGCATAGGAAACACATACCCCTCAAAAATGAAGTTTGCTTTGTCTTTAGCCCGACATCATTCAATAATGTTTGTTGTTGATGATTACCATATTTTTCAGACTATAAGATGCATGTTTTTACCACATTTTTGCTTCAAAATTTTTTGCATTTTTATGGTGTAGACCCCAGATGCACCTAGGTTTTAGAGGAAAATAGTGGGAATTTTTGAGGCAAAAATATGGTAAAAATGTGCATCTTATAGTCCAAAAAATATGGCATGTTGCTTGAATTCAATAAAACTTACCTGTCTGTGTTAAGAGATTTACAATTTATAGTGAAAATTCACCTAAATTATCTGATTCTTAGAGGTAGGAATGGGAAGGACTGGGAAGTAAATGATTTGGCTAATTAGTGAAACTTGGGTAAATTAACCCCTCTAAGCCTTAGTTTTCTCAGCAGGATACAATTAACAAAAGTGGCAGAGCTAAACTTGAAACTTAATTTAGGTTATCATTTATGCTGCATTAAAAGCAAGATAAAGTGCCCCAGATACTCTATCTGATATAAATGTTATCTCTGAAAATTTTTCAAGTTTCTTTTTAGCTTTTTTTAAAAAAATAAAATCTCCATGATACTGTCATTTGAAACACATCATGGTCTTTTTATCACTTATAAGCTTCTCTGTCAGGCAGGATGCAAGCACCTCAGTTACCTGGAACGACACGACATGTCTCTCTTTGCAGGATGATCGATGCAAGCAGATGTTCTGGGGATATTTTTCCATATGGGATTCCAGATGTGGAGCCTTTGTTCTTTTTAAATTATTTTAAATTTCAGAGGAATGGAAAAAATAAGTACATGTTTCTATCACTGGATAATACATGTTCTTCAAGCTTTGGGAAATTAGATGTATACATCCTTTGGTACTTGCTTTTATTTTTAATGATTGATAAAATGGCATATTTATTATGACTTAAATCGTCTTTAAAGAGGAACAGTTCTAATTGTCAAAAAAGCATAATAATGTACTTGTTAATGTTGTATAATTGCCTTTACAAAATCATCCCATAAAAATGCTCATTATTAGCGTGGCATTCAAAAAAATATCATTCATTAACTTGGGAATAAAATTATAATTACAATTATAAAGCTTTGAGGCAATTTTGTTAGGAAGCGTGTGCTAATTGCACAGTTTAAGGTTTCTAATTTAACATTAGGTGCAAACATGATAGTCAACTGAAAAAAGCACATAAAACTTTAATGACTGGGGTATTGCAGTGTGTGTGTGTGTGTGTGTGTGTGTGTGTGTGTGTGTGTGTGTGTGTGTGGTTTCTCTTCTGTTCAGCAGTCACATTGGGTTAGAAAGTAACATACAGACAATTCCATGCACTTGGAAATAGGTCTTTATTTGGGTCAGGGGTTAAATGTTATGTCAATTTCCCCCTGCAGTCCCAGCTGGAGATCAAATTCCACAGCAGTAACTACCTAGACTTTTTGAGCGGGGCGCGGGCTGGGCTGTGTACCAACAGCCTCCTCAACTGCAGACGGAACTGCAGCATCGCTTCCTGCAGCAGGGCGTCAGTCATTGGCTCCTCCGTGACACGTGACTGATAGAGCCTTTTCTGTGTATTTTCTCGCCCATCTGTGTGGAGGGCACTGATAGGCCAGGCTGATGCGCAGGCAATTTATCATCTTGATCTCCCACTGAGTCAGGGAGCTCTCCTGTCACCAGTATTGATTTCAGAGGATGGACTAAATTTCCTAGGATTTCCATTAAGAATTAAGAAAAAAGCTTTAAGCACGCAGGGTAGCCAGACAGACATGGATATGAGATGGCACTGTGAAAACTCGCAGGTAGCTTCTTCTGTCACAGCCGGTGCTCAGCACAGCTTAGAACTGCAGCATGCAGGGTTTAAGACACCAGAAGCCTAAGAACAATACTAATGAAAATAAGAATAAACTGTTTGGGATAAACTAATTTTTAGATTTATATTCAACTATTTCTTCTTGGAGGTTGCATGTCAAATTTATGCATGCTCTATATGAAATGTAGAAAGGTTGTTTTAAATTTTTAAATGTCCTTAAACCCTGAGCATGGTTGCTTCTAGTTTTGTTTGCTGCTTTACGTGAGCTTCAGAGGTTTATTTAGCATGCTTGTTGCAAAAATGATAAAAATTGTGTGTGTATGTGTATATATATGTATTTATGTATTAAGTTGATTCAAGTAAAAGCATGAATAAAAGCTGCTTTCAAGACTTGCCAGACTGCTTTATTGTTGTTAATGACTTGGGGATAATTTTGCCTAACTATGCTTGAATTCTGACCATGCATGCTTTTGCGGCAGAGTGGGATTTTCGTTGAAAATCTGTAAAGGTGAAATGTCTGAATTAAATGTATGTTTGGTACAACAGAAAATGTTATTTCTGATCAATGATTAAGTCTGGTTAACTAGTGGAAATATTTCATAGTGGTAAGATTTGAGTAACATTTATACTAATCATGCTTACTGGAAAGATGCATGTTTGGGATTAGTGAAAGTGTTTATATTTTGGAAATATAAATTTTGATTATTCAAAGAGAGTAAGATTTCAGTTTTCAAAAATACATGTGAGGTGAAAAAATTAAAAGCATTTTTATTTTAGTCTGGGAGAGGATTTCAAAACTGCTGTTTGTGTATGAGAGATAATCATTGCATGGGGTGTGTGTGTGTGTGTGTAGTCTTTGGGGGATTTTTTCGATATTCTCCTAACTCGTCCTTATTCTCATGAAGAGGGAAAATGCCTTAGCATTCAAGTATCCCCTAGGCCCATGGGAATTAGAGCCAGCAGAAGCAAGAGTATGGCCAGATGGGATTGGCAGGCTTGGCAGTGAGTGGAGACAATAGGTGGGGGCGGAGCAGATGGAGGACAGAAGGGATTGCAAATCAGAAAAGGGGAAGGGGGAGGGGAAGCGTCTGCTTAACAGTGAAGGAGCCTGGCCTCTCTTTTCAAGGGAACTTCTGACTGAATCTTTGTTGAATTATGAGATAGAATATTATTTCTGTTGTGATAGCTATTTTTCATTAAATTAGGTAGCCTCTGCTTCATAGGTTGGGGGAAGTCCTGTGAATTGAAGTTTTTTTGCCAGATTGTGAATGATGCTCTATTTGTTCTTGTAAACTTTTCCTCTGTGCCATGGTCAGAAAAAGTAGGAGCAAAATACGAAGCAGTTGTATTATTTGAGTTGGTGGTATCTACATATATATATATGGCAATAACTAGTAAACTTAACCAGACCTTAAATGAGTCAAACATCTATAGGGTAAACTGCCCATTACCCTAAAATAGCTTTCAATTCTGAAAATATTCAGAGATCATGCTGACTAATCTGTTATTTTTACTTCTGGCTTATAAACAGATCTTCGTTTCTAGAATAACTTTGAATGTTTTATTTAAGTATTCATTGATATAATGAATCCTTAGGATGTGACTGATGCCCACTTCAAAATCTGAAATGAAATTAATATGTCAGCATCCTCCATGGAGCCTTCTGTCACTCAAGCACCCAGAAAACTGGGCACACCCTTTGCCAAGCAAGGTCATAAAACTGGGGAAAATGAAAACTTCTGAATTTTACAATTTTAATGATTCTTTTAGAATTACAAAATGAACCGGATACAATTTCCAATCCTAAGTATAGTTGAATTTGACCAAATTCATGCTGCAAAAACATACCAACAGAACATAAATGTTAACAGTCTAAAGGTACATCTTGTGGTTTGTGGTTCACCCACAACGCACTTCATCATTTGGTTGGCGGACCTTGTTGATGGAGAGAATTTCCATTCTTCAAAGGCACTTTTACCATGTCACATGTCTTTCTTGACTTACCTTTAGATCCTTGGCTTGAGAAAGAACAGTGACCTCGATAAGAGAATGAAAACTTTTACCCTTCACACCTTGAGGTATCAAAGATAATTTACTCAGGTCACTTATACTAATTTCCCCAGAACTGAAAACTTAAGCCAATTTCTTATACTTTCTGCAGTCCTTTTCTTCCATGTCCTGTTCTTAAAAATTAATGAAAGGGTCCACTAAGCAGCAAAATTCTCCTCATCTGGCAAATTCCCTCTAACATTTTTAGAAAGAAATAGAGCCTGCAGGCAGAACTTTGGACAGATATGTATATTTGGGAGGGTTGACTAGTCTTCATAAACAAGATAACCCAGTGATGAAGAATAAATATTTTTAACTTTATACAACCATGTTGCCAAATAGGCTATGGGCCACATTCTCCTCATGGGTAAAGTGGAATAAAACTGGAGTAAAATTGGAAGAGCTCTGAAGTAGTATGAAATGTCTGGTCATAGTAGCGTTTGAACTCCCAAGCAAATGTCTCACCAAGACATTAACCAGGGAAATACTTAACGTATTTACATAGTAATTAGTGATATAGCATTGCACATTAAGGATGTTTGGCTAGTTATGATTAAATGTTACTGTCTGCGTGCCTTCCATATGCTCCTTTAATTTACAAAATGTGCTTATCCCACAGCATCTGGGTACATTTATTGATATAAACTACAAGTACAATCAATTAACTATATGATGGTTGCAGTAGCCAGAATGGAGAAAGCCCTCTTAGCTTATAATTTGTAGTTTTCAAATGGAAAGGAAAGAAGGCAGCCAAAGGACTTTCAGTCTTTATGTTAAGCTTAAATGTTTCAAGAATCAAGCTTTACTCTGTCATTTTGAAAAATAACTCATTTGAAACAAGATTATACGCCCTGTTAAAATTAGTGCCCTTTGATTCCAGTGTTATGAGCACTAACAACGTTCTCAGGTGGATGGTATTAGTGGATATTTAATTACACTTAGACCACGTGGTCTTCTCTTCACATTTCCTGTCTTTCCAGGCTTCTAGTCCTCTGCTGTCTTATGTGTCCTTTATAACTTGAATCCCATTTGCCCTAGATCTCTACATTACAAAACATAAACAGTGAGCTATGCATATATTCTGCAGAGTGTAATGACACGAAGTTCTGCTTTGTACGTTTCTGTGTGTACTTAGACTTTAAATTCCTTTGATTTAAACTGAAGTGAAATTCCTTTGATTCCTACTGAAGTTACCATGTTGGCCCAGAAAGACTGACTTTTCCTCCTGCTGTCTTATTTACATTTACTTGATAGTTGATATTTGAATCTCCCTCATCACTCTGGCACAGAGAACAGAGCCAAGCACAATATTAGACAAAAATAGACAATTTCCAGTACACAGAATAACTGGGGAGAGTCATGAACAATTATAAACCTGTGGATATCTTTCTAGTGTCCCTTAGCAAATGAAGAGAGTCTGAGTCTAAAGTGAATAATGGCCATGAAAAAGCAAAAATATAAAGAGAGGTGTTTTCTATTTTTGTATCATTAATTATTTGTGATTATTACTACACATTTCCCTTTGCTCCTCAAATTTTTACCTTTATTTGAATTTATATGCTTAAACATTAGTAACTGTCTCAGAACTGTTCCCCAAAATCAATTATCCATTTTTGTTTTTATTGTTGTGGGATATATTTTTGATAGTGCGTATTAAGCCACAATTTTATTATTTTCTTGATGACAAACAGGCTCAAATACTTTTCTTACTATTTTCCCACAACTGTGTCTTTTGTTATAAAGACATCATTAAGTATCGCTTCATTTAAAAGATCAAAACTATATATAATGGTGGGAATGACTTAAATATTATGTGAGAGGGCCAAAACACATCAGTCTCCAAAATAATTCAGTCCTAAAGGTCATATGTTCTCATCTCTGTTTCCACTGCTTTTTATATTAAAACATTGTGGGTTCGTAGAATACTAAACTTGGCTCTAAATGTATTTCCCACTTTTGTTCAAAAATATGTTTTTACAAGTTCACAGCCTAGCTTTACTAGTAAATTCATGAATAAAGTGGGAATTTAATGGTTTGGGGGAATATGTTCGCCTAGCTGACTCCTTCACATTTTTTAAACTGAAAACTCTACTAGAGCTTCAGAGACAATGCCTTTCCAATCAACCTCCAGTGAAATAAATTTGCTTACAATGAAAACATATTTATTACATATACAAATGCATAGATTACATATAAAATACTGTACATATAGTGAAGTGAAGCATAACATATAAATATAGTAAAATAGATAAAATACACACACACACACACACACACACACACACACACATACAGGGCCCAGCAGAAGTAACGCCTGCTGGAGTGTGGTTGGTAGAGTAATAATATGGGTGTAATAATTTACAGTTCTTTAATTTGAACATTTCACCTAAAATGTCATATGGTGCGCTCGAGTGTGATATTGTTATGTTACAGAATTACATGCTTATGATTTTGTAATACAAAAGGGGAGTTATTTGTGTCAGACCCTGTGTAACTACAACTGACTTTATAATTTTCAAAACACTAATATTTCATTGTCAGATCAAAAATATTGCAGAGAATTTTGATTTTTTAAAAGCATCTTATTTTGGAGTTGCATAGGGATAGCCTCAGGTGTCCATCTCAATTACCCACTTGTGAACCGTCTGAATAATGGTTTATCTTGCATGACCAGAGTGCTTTATTGACCACTCACCCTCCCATTGGCTTAAAAATCATGGTTTTCAATGGCACACCAGGACTTCTTTGAATTAGCTAGATATCAGTGGATCATCTATAGTGGATAGGTTTGTAGTGGTATGTGTATGATTATGCATGTCTGCATAATAAATTGCTAAATAATTAGATGCTAAATAATAGGTTTAAATGATACATATAACAGACTAGAAATAGTTTTCTTAGCCTTCAAAAAGTACCTTTTACTTCCAGAATGTTGACAACTATAATATATAAGCAAATAATAAGCACCTTAGTGTTCCTTGTACAGTTGATAGTTAAGATCTGTTAAAATATCTACTAGTTGATGGATCTGTACCAGAACTTGGCAAGGTATCATGGGTAACTTAAAGGAAAATGAAACACATGCTTCCTTAAAAGTCCAGTTGAAGAGTTGGGACAAACACATACAATTAGAGAATTGAAGGCTGAACTATTTTATCCAATAGAAAAAATTAACGAACACATATTCATTGGGTTTGGAGAGAGTTCATTATGGGCTGAGTTGATGCACTGATGTTTTTCTGCTACATATCCCTTGTGTGTGTTGGAGCAGCCCTAGTTATCAGGTTACAAAACAAAAGGTGACACAAAATCCAGTCAAATTAGGTGGGACACACATCCCATAACACCAGTACCGACTTCTGAAGTGGAGGTTAGGGTCTGAGGGTGTTTGAGTATGAAGCAAGGTGCTAAGTATCTTGTCTGAAAAAGGTCAAGGTGGGTGCTTCCTGTTCTCCATGCCCTCAGGACAATATATTGATTTGTTAAAAGCCAGTTTTTATGCTCTCTGAATAATAAAAGCAATGCGAATGCGTATGATTTTTTATTTAAAAATTACCTACACGCTTACTTTGTATACATTCTCTTTATGTGTTAAAATTAGCCATTGTTGCTAAATGTTACCCTTTAAAAATGAGTTGATTTTCTTTTACTGGTGGAATGATTGGGATGAGTTATTTTTCCAATAATAAATTAGACACACTGGAGGGAGTATAACTATCTTAGGCCACCAGGGTATAATTGAGTGTGTTTGTAAATTACTCCAACAATGATTTTCAGTATGCCTGATTCTATTTCCTTCCTTATCTTTGATTTTACTTTCTTTTTGAAGGGTACCTATCGAAAATAAAATAGAATGTGGGTGGGTGTAGGCAGGAAGCAAGGGTCTGGCCTTGAATGAAATAATTTTGAATAAGTGATAATTATGGAAACGGTCTATTTATGTTACTGAAATGGTTATCAATATAGTACTATTATTTCCTCAGTAAGTAGTCTAAAATACAAAGACTAATTATGGGAAACTTCATGAAACATTAATTAAAATGACTGAAACGATATCTAGGTGTGAACTATCAAACTCAATAGTTCTTGATTAGTTTTCAAAATCTCAAGCTAGAGACAGTAAGCTTTGGCTGCCGTGCGAAGGTACCCATGCAACAGGGTTTTCCTAGGTTCCTGGCCTTCTGGTTTTCCAGATATCCAGTGAAACTTAAATTACAATAGGTTATGTCATTTTAAACAGAAAGCTTCTGATACAATAACAAAATAAATGCTGACTTTAACCTCTCTCTCTCTCACTACCTCACAATTTCCGAAATGATGCATCATCTTTGTAATTCTCCAGGAAGAGAGATGAGGGTTTCAAACGATGAGACAGTAGAAAAAGTGCATGCTTGGTTTATCCGAAAGTCTACAATGTAAGGACATTTGCAAGAATACCCCATTCAAATCAGGATAATACATATTTTATGTCTGTAAATATCACAAAAGGGATACATTTGTAGGTTTTTTATGGTTGTATTTTTTCCTTCATGAATGTATCTGCATCTTTTTTTAAAGAAAACTATTTTATGAATACCAATTTTGTCAATTTATAGATAATATGTAAGATTTAATCACATGCTTGTTCTATTTTTTTAGTTTATAAATAAATGTTTTAATTTGGAATAATTTAAAAATATACCAGTATTGCAACCATATTATAGAGTGTTCACTCATCATCCAGCTTCTCCTAATGTTTTTTAATTTAATTTTTTAAAAGATTTTATTTACTTATTTTTAGAGAGAAGGGAAGGGAGGGAGAAAGAGGGGGAGAGAAACATCACTGTGTGGTTGCCTCTCATGCACTTCCTACTGAGGACTTGTAACTCAGGCATGTGCCTTGACTCAGGTATGACCCAGGCATGTGCTCTGACTGGGAATCAAACCAGCAACCTTTTGGTTTGCAGGCTGCTGCTCAATCCACTGAGCCACATCAGCCAGGGCCCACCTTCCCTTCATGTTAACATTGTACTTAAGCATTGTACATTTGTCGCTGCTAAGAAATTAACATTCAATGTGCCCTCATAGAAATGATTCCTTTTTAGAATTTCTGTGTCATAGATGCTACTGAGTAACTATCATCCAACTATTTGGGAAAATTTCAATATCACTTGATTTGATTCCCATCAATACCTAAGTGAATGCTCCTTATTGGACTACCCACGATTTCTACTCAGAAACACTCAATCAAGTATTTTAGAAAGAAAAACGATTAACAGAAAAGCAGTCATTTTTGTTTGTACCTGTTTTTTCTTCCCACCCATGTAAATATTGGTTTCATTTTGGAGTCATTCTCAGAATCTCTTTTCCCCTTTCTATTTCTTTGAGAAGTGTATACCAATCTCTACTAGAATGTCCTGCTAAACTTTAGACCTACCCTTGCAGCTGCCCCAGTTCAGTTTAAATCCAACATGTTCCTTTGTAAACAGGGTATTTTTTTGGAGTTTATATAATTTTAAAACACTTCATTTGCTTTACATAAAGATGTACTAGAGCAAGTACTCCTGCTACTAGTATGATGAAGACCAACCCGCTAATTTTCTGGTATTTGACTTTCCCCCATTTGTAAGGTGAGGGGTCCACAGCTCTAATACTTTATGATTTTAGAGTGTGAATAAATGTGAATTACTTTTAAAACAAAAGGTTTGAAAGACAAGTGGCTTAAAACATAGAATGCTTTTCATTTTGTTGCAACATCTCCTCTGAATAATTGAGATGAATTCGCATCTGGGATTTGCTTATGGAATTTTCATTTTGAAATGAGTGTGAGAATAATTCCAGTCATGGCTAGCATTAATGAGAGGGAAAGCTCCCTTTCCATTTCCACAATGAAGAACACAGAGGCTCATTAGCATTCCATGGGCAAGGCTGGTAGGTTTTAGAGAATTAGCAGGTTGGAATCCCAGAAACTCACAATAGGAAAAGAAACATCTTTTCATTTCAACATCATCTTGACAAATGAGGAAAATTTTTGCAGTGTGTACATTAAAAAAGCAAGCCAAATTCTGTGAAAACAAAGGAAAGGGGCCCTAGATTGCCCATTCTTCTCCTTATATTCCCAAACCTCCACCATTGCGAAGAGACCTTGTAATTATTTCAAACCTATTTTTTATAAGATGGATGCCAAAAGAGCTAAATTATTCATTGTAAGTGAAAATACTTGTTACCATGTGTCAAGAAACTCTGATTCCCTCTCTGGTATTCCTAATAAGAACCCTGTGGTACAGAATCATGGGTCGAATCTACTAAATAATTACCAACATAAATGCTGTACTCTCTGTGTGTATTTTTAGGTTTTATATCAATAAATATTCTATAAAGTGCTGCATATTCTGTACTAAAAGTCCTTTATTCCCAAATCAGTTTTGGATTCTTTAAAAAATAAGGTGTGCTGTGGCTGCTAATGGAAGTGATGAGGACAGTGGTGACATAAGCAATCAACGACACAGTTGGAGAAAAATTCTCACCGCCGATAAAGATTTATGGAAAAATAAATTTAATGCATGCCAAATGAGATCCTCAGAGAACAAGTCTTTGTAAGCATTTTTCCATAAACACAAAAAAGAAAGTGGGTAACAGAAGGTTAGTTGTATAGGACAATTATTTTTAGGGATGTTCACAATTTATGCATAAAAACTAATATAGCTTGCAAGTTTCTGTTGTAATGTGAAACATTCAGCAAGAAAATGAAATTAGACACAGAAATGAAATTAGAGCTTTGATATTTATAATTCCAAGACTTCTTAAAATATGGAAAATGTAGAGATTGCGTTTTTTTCTATTTGTTATCAGCATGTAAATATAGACAGGATTTGATGGATGTTCTGGAAATCAGCTTTATGGAGCACAAATTGATATGTACAGTAGAGGTTTGGCTTTTAAGGTAATCTTACAATGATAGATTTGATTTCCTGCACACCCTTAGCTTAAAACTCTTCAACTGTAAAGCATTCCCTGGACCTTGCAAAGCCTAAGAAGCCCTATGGCCCTGTGGCAGTAGAGAGAGCAAAGAAGGACAAGGTGTTATGAGGTGTGATAACCACACTCTTCCTGGCCAGCTCTTTTCATTCGGGTCACGTGAAATACAGGCCTGGATGCTATTGCAGCAGCTCTGGAACATGTGGCCAATTTACCACCCTTAGTGTCTTTCTCAGCTCATCACCTATTATGTGTTTTATTCTTTTGTGGAAAGAAGTCCATTTTAAATTTATCATATCTGGTGGAACTGGGAAAAAAGTATGCATGTGTTCTGAAAGGGTTTTATCAGGTGACTCATCATTCTTTGCCCATTTGAATGAAAGTGACTAAGAAACTGCCTTGATTGCTTTACCTCCTATTGTTTGGTGCCAGATGTTCAAGGACAGCACAGTCCTCTGTGAGGCACTTTTCTGTTCTGTGTCTTTAAGGTCTGGTACTCAGGAGGAGTGAAGTCTTTGTGCCTGAAGAGAACTGAGCCCTAGAGACTCAGTTTAGTTGATGAGTCTTGAAGCAGAGCTGGTTTGATGGACTGACGTACTTTTCCTTGTACATCTTACTGTTTTCTTTCTCCTAAACCTCTCTCTAGAATTTTGAAACCAAGACCTATTTCACATTTCACCGAGTGAGCTATTCATCCTACTGTTCTAAGTCATACTTCTGTCATTGTTCTCATTGTAAGATGGCATGAGACACCCTGCCACCATCCAAACCTTGGTGGAAGGACCATTGTCTTTCATTTTCTCCTTCCTTCTGCTCATTCTTTTCTTCGTAATTTCCTGCTTACCTCTTTTCTTTAACTTCCCTCTAACAGAAGTCTGCTAATGACATTCATTGGTTTCTTCTGCCCTGTTTGTGTCACGTAAGAATCACATTCTGAAACCAGGGTATAGGCATACAATTGCTAAGTCATTAAGCATTATGTTTAGACCTCATGGAGGTGAGAAGAATCCACTGGATTCTGTGATATTCTGTGATATCAACTTAACTCTTAGGTGAATAGGATGCTGCAGGATTTAGGAATGGAAAGTAAGATTACTCACCATAGCAGTAGCTAATTGGGCAGAAACTAGAGAGTCCTCAGAATATAAGTATTAGGAATTTAATTTTTAGTAAATCCCTGATACTTCCTTTTTAATTGTGTTGGTTTTATTTTATTATATCTGTATTTTGTTTTACTTTTTTCTTTTAAATCAAGGGACTATTTGTTGTTTCAAGTTTTAGTTGTTTGGTATCTTAATCCTCAGGATTCCATCCATGTTCAAGGATAAATAACAAAAGGGTGAGCAAAAATGGTGCCTCCAGAAACAACTTGTCATGTGACAATTTCCCTACTTCAAATCATGGTGAAATAGTCAATATTCTAACTACCTTAAAAGCACTAATTGTTTTAGGTACAAACTATCATATTTAGAAGAAAAGTAAATTGCTCGGACCTAATAAAAAATTTCACTTCATAGAGAAAGTATCAGGCCCTGCGTATTGGCATTTCATGTTTGGTTGTCAGTGAACCATTTCAGGAGATTAAAAATCGTTATGTTTATGCATGTGTGTATATATTATCTATATGTACATTTTAAATCAGAGAGCCCCTGCAGCCTTTACCCAGCTTCCCCCATGTTAATATCTTGCATGACGATAGACCAATATCAAACCAGAATACTTACATTATCGCAAGGCATAGAACTTACTCAGACTTCACCAGTTGTATGTGCACATATTTATGTGTGCGTAGTTCTGTGCAATTTCATCATGTGTAGCTTCTTGTAACCACTACCACAGTCAAGATAACTAACTATACCATTACCACAAGACTTGCTTGATTATCACATTTTAAAGGGACCCGAGGGTCATCTACTCTCACCTACTAATTTTTGGGATAGGGAGTGGTATGCCCCAAGTTGAAGAGTTTGATAATAATTGAACTTCCAGTAGAATCTCAGAATGCTATGTTCTATTCAAGACCAGTGTCAGGAATCCCACTTACATTCTCAATTTATGAAGCAGGCATTTGTTGTATGAGTTTAAACATAAGAGAACTGAAGCAAATGAAAGCTTTAAAGTAGTTTAGCTGACCAATTTCATCACAGTGCTTAATTTAAAAAATATCTGATATTCTAAATCTATTCCTGGATGCATAAAGGGTAAGGGAACATTAACATCAGTATAAGGATTAGATAGGTATTTCAGACAAGGCATAAACATAATAGAAGTAACCCATCTGGCTTCATAGAGATTCAAGATGGTTGCTAGAGGGAGAAGGCAGTTATTATCTGTAAAGAATACAAGAGATTTAGCTGTAAATTATATAAACAGTACTCTCTACTCAAACAGTACTCCCTACTCCCTCCCATTCACACACACACATACCCACACACACCACATAATTTAATAATTATTTTCCCTTTCCAGTTGCCTTTAATGATTACTTTAATTTAGTTACCACTTATAAAATTACTGAGGTGATGTTTGGGGGCTTTTGGGAATTGGGGGAGTCGTAGCATGTGATCTGACCCATGCACCTCTTCCAAACTGGATATACTTTGGAACTACGCACTGTGGGAATAAGCCTGGTTATAGAAGAGTAGGTCAGAAATTATTTGGAGAGAGTGTAGAATTAAAGACTTTCCTGCTATATCAGCATCATAGAAAACTAAAGATGTAAAAGACCCATTAGCTGCTTTGCCCTATTTCCATGGAAATTGCAGTGAACATTTTTCAAAAGACCTAATCTATTTTTGTTTAAAATAAATGGGAACTCAATGTAGACTCTTGTTAAAGCTTGAAACTGCTGATTGTTGTTTTCTGAGTTGTTTTTCTTTTTAGATCCACTTGACAGTTTGCATCGCTAATTATCATGTTCTCATTTGTTTAATTCCAGCATTGCCATAGGCTTTTTAGCATGGAGAGGGCAGGGGAACACTACTGCAATCTTAAAGTCTTGTACAACCACAAACCATTTGATCAGGAAGTATGCGGGAAGTGATGATTATGTTGCATACACATGTGTGTGTTTGCAAAATTAAAGCAAGAAAATGAATTTTAGGTAACTGCCAGGCTTTCATAGCTAATAACACTTTTAGAAAGGTTTTGTCAGTTCTCAAATGCAGGAGATAGTGGGCCCCTTGTGGCCCCCTTTCATGTACGGTATTTTGTACCATGATGGATAATTTGCAGTAAAAAACTTTTGCCAGGAAAACTAGAGAATATACTCTCGTAAAAATCCAGGTGGTGGTGGTGGTTTATTGGTGAATGGATTTCTTAAAAAATATTGACTTAATTTGCATATTACCATTTTAAATAGAAAAAGCCTTTTAAGATGAAGAGAATTTGTTAAGAATTATTATTTAAACAAGTATATAGCTTTAAAACTTTCTAATTTTAGTGTTCTGTGGATTCTATTTATGGGGGAAATGCTTTTTTTAGGAACCAGTGCTTTTATTGCCAATGAAGCATGAGTCCATTGTGCAGGTTTTGCAGTTTAGACACATCAACTGAACCATTTAAGAACAACCGAGGTAGTGATTATTAAAATGAGTTAAAATTGCTTCTTTTGTATGTCTTTGTTTTTGGTGGTGGTTATGCCTTTTTTGGGTGCAGATGAGTTTGATTTAATGACTAGAATTACATACTTTAATTTTTTTTCCTGCACTATAGAATGAAACCCTTTTAAAAGATCCTCCACAATTCATTACACTGAAAGTTTGCTTTAATTGAGCATCCCTAAATAATTATCATGCTTCTTTAAGGATACGTCAATTTGAATGAGGAAATTAATGTGAAAATCAGTAGAAAATTGTTACAGCTTTTTCTTACTGGGAGGGCAACTCTCTATCTGCAACAATGGTGAAAATGACTACTGTTGAATTTATGTTTGCCATTTACCTTAGAACAGCCAAGCTGGTGATATTGGCCGGGTAAGAATAGATGATGAATGACTAGACCTCCACATTGGCGAGATGATAGATAGATAGATAGATAGATAGATAGATAGATAGATAGATAGAGTGATCTATAGATTGATTGATTGATGGATTGATAGAAAAAGAAAGAAAAGAGAAAAGAAAGAAAAAAATTTTTGGTTTCTGGTTGCTATGAGCAACAGACAGTTATTTCCAAACCTTTCAAAACACAGTGAATGGCAAATATTGTGTGCCTAGTGATTTGATCCTCCACATACCTACTCAGTTGAATGCTAGAGAGCTAAGATGAAACTCATACACATTCTTGCAAACCATTGCCATGGCAACATACTTAAAATTTCCAAGGTCTGTCTCCCTCGAGTTTCTACCTGCATTTAGCTTATTGTGAAACAAAAAAGAAGGCTTTGCAACTCAAAAATGGTTGGGAGTATGTTTTGAAATAAAGTGGAGTTTAAAAGTTGAAAAGCAAAATAGAGCATTCAGGGGAAAACTATATTTGCATTCTTCATACAATACTTGGCATTCTTTCCCCTCCTACTTCACAATATTCTAGGCGAGGGCGAATGTAGATGATCTACCTATTGTGGTTATTAGCCCATCGGGGTTTTGCCCCTTCAATGACAGACATGCTGGCTCTGGCAGGTTGGAGGTAACATATGTGCATGTCTTGTATAGTAATTATACAGACCAGAATAGTGAAGATTTATTTAGTGTTTATTGTGCACCGGGAACAGTGTTAAACACTTCATGGGTCATGATTTTCTTATTTCTTACAACGACACTGCAGAGATGGGTACTGCTTCTTTCCCATTTTTACAAATGAGAGGTTAAAAAAATCCTCCCCCAAGTTCTAACAGCTCCAGATTTAAATTCAATGTCCATGCACCAGATCACTGGGAAGCAGCATTCATAAGCAGTACTAGCACTCCTGTTTATCAGGTGAAAAGCTGGTCCTAGAAAACCAGAGAAGGGCTACCACAAAAAGCATCCCTTTCACTACTCAGGATACACAGAGTGAATTTCCCACCCTGGCTAAATATAGCTGAACCCCTGAATGGCAGCCTCAGGCTCTACTTATAAGTGCAAACCAAGGATCCCCCACTGTTTCAGGTAGCAAGGCAGTTGAAGACAGTAAGGCAGCTACCTTCCTTATTACATTGTTCGTCTCCCTCCCAACATACTCAATGGAGCACCAAAGGAGGCTTGGCTTCTATCTGATTAGGTCTTGGGAAATGGAAATGGATGTATATTTGGTGTCTAGTTACAATAAGTTTTCTGGGACTTAATGAAATAAGAAAAGCCGATTTGAGAATTATCATAGTAAAAATATTGCTGGCCACTTATAAATAAATCCACTATCTTTTTAAGGAAGTTTGCATTTTGAAGAAACTAACAGGTCTTGTGAATTTTCAGCCATGAGCCTTGACTGAGTGCTGTAAAGTACCTGTGCTTTCTTATTTGAGAGTCTCTCCAACCCTCATTCTCTTATTTATTCTCAATGTATTATTTCTCAAGATAGTTAAAGAACCTTAATTATCTGGATTTCCAGCTCAAAGCAAATCTGAAGGAACAAAGTCAATACAGGAAAAGGATGTCTATAAAGCCTAATAGTGATGGACAAAGGAGAAAAATTCGTAAGAGCAGTTATCAGCTAAAAAGGGAAAGAGCAGTTTGGGGACTCATGGAGCAGGGTGGTGATACTGTCCTCTTTGACATCTGGGATCACTATTGAGTTATAGGTACTGATGCTCCTAACAAAGATTCCCAACCATCCAGCAAAGCTTGTATTCTAAGCTTTCTGTTTAAAAGGTGACATGTGATTTCAAAAATTCTCGTAACAAATGGCATATTTTGTTGTCCTTAATCAGCAGGCCTCCCAGTAATAAGAATAAAGAGAAGAGGGGAGGCTTGCCGAGGTGTGATGGAAAGGAAATGGGCACAGCCAGGTGGGAGGGGCGTGATAGCAACTTGGGGGAGACATGACAGAATTAAGTGGAACTGAAGGTAAATACAAGGCTGGAGAGAGAGAGAGGCTATCTAAGAGGGGTGTGGTTAATCCCTTAGTAAGTGCTTTATATGTGACCTTTACTAACACAACTATTTTAATGACAAAAATAATGTGTGAATAGTGGTTAAAGAAAGAGCAATTAGACAATGGCATAACTAATGAAAACACCCAAATACTTGTGGGAAGAGCTCAGGCAACAAGGTCATCTAATGAAATGTGTGCACAAAGACAGGTTTTCCATGAAGCTGCAGATCCTCAGTAGCAGACAGTGAGCAATGTTCTCCCCCAACTTCTGCATGCATGTTCTTTGGTCGGTCCTCAGTGAGCTTTGCACTAATTGCTCTCTACTCTGGCAACTCCAAATTCCCAGCATTTCCTGAAGGCCTTGCTTTAAAGTTTTCAATAAAACATAGGACAGAATTGAAGAAGATCATGTTTGAGAAACATGGGGAAAGTAGTGAATTAGTCCCACTGCTATTCTTTTTTTTTTCTTTCAGTTTTTCAGTTTTTTATTATTTTTAATCAGTATTTTTTTAATTGTTAAAATTGTACAGTTTTCTGTCTTTTACTCCTATCCCAGCCCACCACCCCAGCCCTCCCCACCTTCCTCCCCACCTTCCTCCCATTTTCACCCCCCATAGTTTTTGTCCATGTGTCCTTTATACTTGTTGCTCTACACCATTCCCCTTTTCCCCTGAAATTCCCTCCCTTCCCCCTCTGGTCACTGTCAGACTGTTCTTAAATTCAGTGTCTTTGGTTATATTATGCTTGGTTGTTTGTTTTGTTGATTAGGTTCCTGTTAAAGGTGAGATCATATGGTATTTGTCTTTCACTGCCTGGCTTATTTCGCTTAGCATGATGCTCTCCAATTCCATCCATGCTGTCGCAAAGGGTAGGAGCTCCTTCTTTCTTTCTGCTGCATAGAATTCCATTGTGTAAATGTACCACAGTTTTTTGATCCATTCATTAACTGATGGGCACCTAGGTTGCTTCCAGCACTTGGCTATTGTAAATTGTGCTGCTATGAACATAGGGGTGCATAGGTTCCTTTGGATTGGTGTTTCAGGGCTCTTAGGATTAAAACTACAATGAGATACCACTTGACACCAGTCAGAATGGCCTTCATAAACAAAGCAACAATCAGCAAGTGTTGGAGAGGTTGTGGAGAAAAGGGGACCCTAGTGCACTGTTGGTGGGAGTGCAGACTGGTACAACCACTATGGAAAACAGTATGGAATTTCCTAAGAAAACTAAAAATGGACATACCTTTTGACCCAGCAATTCCACTGCTATTCTTATCTTTCCCATACCCAAACATGAAACCGGGAGCAATGGAAGGAGCGGGATGCTGACTAGATGGAGAGCCAGGAGACCAGAATCTACTGTTGAGACCGTAGTCTGATACTGAGTGGTGCCATGCTTTGGTACTGCACACCTGACCATGCCAGCCTAGGGTTTCCCTCTCTTTGCTATACGGGGGGTGGGGCTGGGAAAGAAAACTCAAAGTGTCTCTGAGCTCTGAAACAATCAGGAGTTAGTTAACAAATGCAGGGCTGCATCATGCAGCTAGGGAAAAGAGAAGCTTTTCAATACATTGATGAATGTTACAATTTTTCTAAGGTGTTTGAAAAAGTGTTTTCATATCAAACATAAAATTTGTTCTGTTTATAAGGTGTTCAAACATGGAATCCTGAATTAGGTCAGGAAATTGCACTTTCTTTGCAAAGAGAATGTCTGTCTTAAGATCTCAGGTGTCCAGTGCTAGGAATAAACTTTTCACATCGAAAAGGAAGAAAGCGAGAATGTGTACAGAGCCCGCTGTGCTATCTGATACTCTTATACTCTTAAAACCATCTTCTGAGTGTCAGCCACTGTGCTAGCCAGTGTTTGTCTCCATCCAGCATCACGGAATATAATACTCATAATAACCCTGGGACAAAGGTGTAAATAACTTCATTTTTTACACTTGAAGAAACTTAGAGAACTTAGGAAATTTGTCCAAAGTCATAGAGCTAATAAGTGGCGGAACTGGGATTTCAGCCCAATCTGTGTAGCTCTTGAACTTATACTTCTTCCATGCTTGGTGGTCAAAGAGCAATTTTCCGCTCACGGACAGCCTTCATTTGTCACACATCTGAAGTTCTCCATGCAATTGAAGGCAGGGAAGTCTGGTTCCTTATCATATTCATTCCTCCTATGTTTAACTCCTACTTAATCAAAGGTATTCAATAAAGGGTTATGAATGGATGAACGAATTAATGAATGAGTGCATGAGGGGAAGAATTGATCCAAAAGATAGAAATTTTTAGTGAATGCATTTTTTCCTGCACTGATTTCTGGGTTTGAATCTGAGGTCTGGTCTTAGTCAATCCTTTTCTTCATGCAGTTTATTTCAGAAAGAAGATAAAACTTTTATCCTATAGTTATATCTTGAAGGAAAACACTATAAAGGCATAGTTTCCTTATAATCAAATGAAAGTGCTTGTGATTTAAGATTATTTTGATATAGTTCAGGGGAGCCAGGGAGAATTGGGGGAATGGTATATAAGAAAAAACCCAGAATGACAGTCAACTATTTTTTTCAGTTCTTTTTCTAGAAAGCAGGCTGTGTCTTATTGCTTTCTCAAAGGACAGAAATGCTTCATAAAAGCAGGCAGACCAACTTATTGCAAGACATTTTTAGCCTTTCCTTCTTCCTAAGTTACAATCATTCTCCTTTTTCACTTAAAGATAATGTCACTTTTTGCTATTTCTCTACCATAAATTTCCAGCCATGAGGTGTAATGTGGAAACCAGTTACAAAAGTTTATTGTCACTTCTAGAGGTGTTAGAAGGCAGATAAAATCTTTGAAAAAGTGTGATTCTGCCACAATTCTCATCTCCCACTCTTAGGAATTATATCCCTGGAAAATGATCTATGTTTGCTGGCTCTTATTTTGAGATTTAATGAGTTGTTGTAAGTGAGACTGTGACCAATGGACACTGAGAGGTAGTAAGCTTAGGTTGACCATCAGGATAAGATTATTTGAAATGATTCTGCCAATTTAAGTGTCATGTGTAACATTTCGTCTGTTTTTAAAGCCCAGTGAATGCTTCCCTCTTAAATTTATTAATTCTATTTTTACAATCATAATTATTTTCATAAAATGCTTTTATTTAAATTGCAGATAAAGAAAATAAGCCAGACTTTAGACTGTGATGACATTTTCCCATCTTTATTGAAGTATAATTGACAAATGTAAATTTTTTAATTATGAAATTTTAAAACTTTAAAAATAAAATGTTTAAGGTATATGACTTGATACACACACACACAGTGAAAAAATTGGCACAATCAACGGTGATGACCATTGATTTAAGTCAACTCCATTGAACTTCTATTACAGATGTTCTGGGGGTATAAAGCTGTTCCACAGAGTGTATGAAATAAGGTAAAACAAACACCTAAGCAGTTCCCAAATTTTTAAATTTAAACTTTAAAGTTTTAAATTTAACTTGAAAACATACCAGGTTTTGGGGTTTCTGACCTTTGCTTTTGAAAAGGTTTTGAGCCTCTCAAAAGGGAGTGATTGCTTACAGTCAAATAAATATGCAAAATTCTTGGTTAAAAAAATTTAAATAACTTGGTAAGACAAATACCTCCACTGTTCTAAGGCACTAAGAGAATATTGCTCATTGTCTTATAAGAACTAACTGGCATATTATTAAGCAACATGGAGGACACGACCATAGGCAATGTCGTGTTATAATTACAAATACAATCTTATGTAGTATACAGTAAGGAGCACTGTGCTGCAAGAATCACACTTAGTCTCTTCTCCTTGTCCCTCAGCTCCTTCCCCTCCTCCTCCTCCTTTTCTGTCTCTCTCTCTCTTTCCTACTTATCAATGTATGCTAAGTTTAACTATAACCAGCCAAGTTGGAGCTCCTTAGTGTATGAATGATGCAACATTGCAGCATCTGAGCCAGATAACGTTTACTCTCAATCACTGCTTCACAGGAACACTCATGGAGGTGCTTGCTGCTCAAATATTGGCTTAACTGGGGGAGCTCCATATAGAACTTTGCATATATTCAACTCATGGGTAAAAAAAAAAAAAGCAGAAAATCAATTCTCTCTTAACTAAGTAATTCATTATCATTTCCAAGCACATCCTGTTTTCTTGCTGTGGAATAGAAGTTCTCACATATTCCCAGTTTAAAATCCTACCAAGGAGACATTGGGTCATGATACTACCCAACAGGAAATAAATGTCGATAAGTAGGTGCCTGTGTCACTTTGAGTTTGCACCTCTAATTCTACGGCCATCATGCAAATGTGATGGCCCTGATCAATGAATGTGTGATTGTATCTAGAGAAACAACCAGTATTAGTGATAAATGGTCGCTTCCATTTATTTATTCCCAAGATGCAATAAGAGATAATTTGACAAAACCCTAATGATTGTTGTTTGAGAGAGACAAAGATAAATATCTCATTAGCACTTCGGTTGTGAAAACAATAGTTAATAAGAGAGACCTTCAAATTTGGAAGGATTTTTTACCAGTGGATTAATGAGAAGAGAGACAGTGAGTTCATTGAGTTAATTTTGTAGCCAGCATGGTCTGCAATGTTCTAAGTAGAGAAGAAAAATAGGCAGAAAAAATTAGTAATTTACTTTTTTTTCTGTTCCGAAGAATTTAGTCATGTATTTATGTACAGAGAGGCAAGGTGTTTAAGTTGTTTAAAAAATAAGATAAGATTTTCACAAGTAAACAAAGTATTTTTTGGGGTTTACTCTATTTCAAAATAACTGCAGTTATTTGAATTTTTGTAACTGGATTTAAAAAATTTGAACTCTAGCATTCATTTTATTCCCTTTTTAGTTTATCTCAATGTGCACCATATCAGGTAGCAAAATAGCTGTGTATGTTTGTTCAGTGGTCACTTATTAAAACCCAGTACTTTCCTTTTGCCACCTTTTTAGCTTATTTTAAATCTATTTCATTATGTACCTTTATAAACTACATCAACCTTTAGAGAACTAGATGGATAGAAGTCAACTGGAATAAGAGATAATTACAATCTACTGGGAGTCTGGATAATCTCATAGTTTTGCCATTAATTTGCAGAATAATGTGGTCAAACAGAAACACTTAAGTTTTTAGTTTCAGTTTCCTAATATGTAAAATGAAGAACTGAGACTAGTGATCACTAAGGTCTGGTTCAGTGCAAGAAGGTATATGACTGCTTGACAAAAACTTGATTCTATTCCCTTGCATGTTCAATACCAGCCATGAAATCTTGAATTTTTGAGGCATTTGGTTGAAACTATCCATCATTGGCATTTTATAATTATAAAACCCATTTTTTTTTACCTCAAAATGAATAAAGATTTTCAGTTCAACCTATATGACTAATTAGTCCTTTCAGTCACAATATTTGGCTCAGAGAGATTCATAATGACAAAGCTAGAAGCCTAGATTTGCATGGCAAACATCTGTCAGTATTTATTGAATTTGGAAATGGCCAAATCCATTTCAGGAGGTGCTTTGTCTGAAATCAAAACAAACAGAGTGGGGACACGTTTGACCACAACACGCACGTATTCTAGTTTCACTTTCAATACCTCTGCTCCACTACCAGCAGTCCTCGGAGGTCTTACATGCCAAATTCTAATCAGTGAGAATCCAGGACGATAGATTATTCCACCGGCTTCCTAAAAAATTCAACTTCACCTTTTTTTTTTTTTTTTTTTTTTTTTTTGCCAGCTACACTACATTGCTTTGGCTAAAAATGAAAATGCAATATGAGCATGGAGGTCATCATTAGCTTAAAAAATAGTATAAGAGATACACTGTCTTTTTAGAACATTAACTTGAACTTTCCTCGTACCAAGTTTCTACTTTGCAGGTTTATTATTTTGCATAATTCTGCTAAAATATAATGTTCTTTTTTGATCAGTCAGGAATCCAGTTCTTTCCTTTCTTTCATAATTTCCTTTAAGTACATTCATCTGTGGCATTATTTTCACATCCCTATTTTTCTCTTTGAATTTTGCCTGTTAGTATGACCAGTATCGAATTCATATCAAAATGTGTGTTCAAATGAGCAAGATACTGTGATCTTTTTCCATGGCGGAGTTTTTCTACCCAGCCCACTTTCACCATTCTGGAACCATTGCATACATTTTAAGCAGCTAAGAAACTCTTGAAGAAAATTGAATGGCTTTCAAGTCTGTCTTTTTCCCAAGCAGACAGCTGATTTATAGTCCCTTTTTGTAATAACCTAAGGCATCAGTTGGGGGAAAGACATTAAAGAAAAGTGAAACCTGACTGTTTTCAGGTGTATTTAAGCCTTGCCCTAAATATTCATGAATGCCAATGTTCAAACATTAAAATAGGGTAAATGAGTATACAAATGGGTTCCTTTCTTTTTTGAGAAGGTACTTAACTATAACACTCAGGATAATAGCACCTCCACCTACATTCTGAACAAGCATGTTGCTGGTGAATATTTAATAAAGTAATAGATACGGGAGCACCGTTACATTTCAAGAAAAATAAGCTATTTGAATTGAAGTGATTGTTGTTATGTGTATTAATGAGTGACTTGTTCCCATGCTTCAGAACAGAGTGGGCACAGTAAGTTATTTGCAGGTGAGAGCCATCATTTATGCCTTGCTAGGTAGTGACCACATTTTGTGGCCATCAGAAAATGCCATGCATAGATGAGGTATCTGTTTCATATTTGGTGGTGACTAATTGATCTTCAGCATTGATCCTCAGCATTGAATAGCATTGTTGATTAACTACAACTATCAATTTGATATATTTCTTTATTGAATTGATTTGATCACATAGGCCCATTCTTTGGAAATTGGATATATGTATTGGATAATGGTTTGGGGATTTTTTGGTGTTTTTCATCTTGGTGAAAATTGCAACTTCCCCAAACTCCTAGAAGCTTCTTGCCCCATAGATTATCTCTGCATTGGGTTAGAACTAGGTCAGGGAATTTGTAACACGAATTCTGAATCCTGACATCTCAGGGAAACACACCTAACAATTACTCTTCTCTGGGGGGACTATCAGATTCAGTCCTAAAAACCAGACATAAATGTTCTCTCTCTCTCCCAGAGCAGCTTCATATAAACAAAAGTATTATCAAGAACAAGTGTCCATCAATTAGCCAAACACATCACCCTGATGCTAGCACCATACCTCCACCCATCAGTTTTCTAAGTGAATTCAGCCTCAATATCATTCACAGCAGTGAACGATTAGGCTAAATAATATTTACAAGTGAGTGCCATTGCTTGAGACAATATTTTTTTTTACTTTATCTTTGGGTTGTCTTTGGATGTATAGCTAGACCCACTACTTCCGTTGAGAAACAAAGTTTCAGCTGTAATTTTATAGTAAATCAAGGATTTCTGTGCAGGCATCAAATTCATAATGAGCATCTTTTTTCATAGTTGGAGTTTGTTCTTTTTCTCATAAAGCAGATTTTTCCTAGTAGAGATTTGTAGGTGTTTTTATAGGAATGTATCAGTCTTCAGCAAAGCTATTTAGCATGAGGAATAAAATCTAAGAATGCTGCTCTTATCAGAGATGAAACATTTCAGACCAAGCTTCTGTATCTTATATATTTTTTACCACACTGATATACAATTGTGCTATAGTTTAAAAAGTGATAGCAGGAGAATGTGCAGCAAATTCCAAATTTCTCTTTCTTTCCTACCAAATGGTTGTTCCCTAATAACCTTGGATATTAAATAAATTGATTTAAGTTTCTTAAAATTCATTTTTCAGTTACAGTTAACATAAAACATTATATTATTTTCATATGTACCACATAGTGATTAGACATTCCAACCCATACCCATCTGACTGGTCTAACTAAGAACATCCTTTTTCCCCCATCCTGATTACATTTTCTCACCCTATACCATATTGGTGTTTATCCATTCAATATAATAAACTAAATTCAATGCCTTTATTTCTTGACTTCTGTCCAAGTCATTTTTCCCCTCAAGGTAGGGAGACACCAGTATTTTTGGTAGACATTTTGAGCAAGGGCGGATGCCATGTGAATGCGCAGACTGCTCTGAATTAGGGGAGATCAGCATGGCCCTTTGACCTCTGAGTGGTTAAGTGTACAGTTAGGGGTGGATAGTTATGCAAAGCTAATGCTTTTGCTTGATCACTATTCTGTCCCTTTCAGCAGGTAGTTTGTTTTGTGAAAAAGGTTATAAGCATCAGCAAAAAGTATACTGAAGAATAGAATTGATTAATGTGACATATTTGAGTTTCTTTCTATCATTCTTTCAATAGCATGTCATCCAGAGGCAACTCCAAACACAGTGAATTAAATTTAAATTACACAGCTTTGGCTAGAAAATTGTTCAGTTAATTCAGCCTCTGAAGTGAAATTTAATTTTTTCCCTATACTTGAGCTACTTCCTGACTTTTAATACAAAGATGATTTCTGCCAATGCATCTACTGATTCAACATCTTTTATTCACAAGACTATTGCTGTTTTTTTAAGACTGTGGCTATTTTTAGTTTCTGAAGGAAAAATATGAAAAACATGAATGCATATTCACTATACCAGAAAAATTACATTAAAAACTAAATTATAGTTATACAATAAGGTCACATTGGTACAGTTTTTTTCCTACTCTAAAGAGCTACAGAAGGTACTGTTTAATGGGTACATGTTTTGTTAGTTTAGGTACTGTGTCTTGTGAAAGATAACACTGAGAATATTCTAACATATTCTCTTTGCTATGGAATTGTTCCAAAAGGCTGTTGAACGTAGAAAATAGGTCAACTTTTAAAACAAAATTTAACTTGTGTGGCTAAATAATTGAATCTGCATGAAACACTATACAATGAGTCACACATTTTTTGGTCCATGAATTGCTTTTAATAAGCAGCCTTTATTTTGTAGGCTTGATGTTTGACTTCTAATCCAGAATTTGAACCTAGACAGTAAAAGTGGGAAGCTTATCTTAGTTCAACAAAGTACCAATATCGGTACTGTATTTTGATTACATGTTAACATGAGATATTACATGGAGGATAATTCCCATGTACAACTTCCAGTTTAATATCTAAAATTGTATTATTTATAAATATAGCGCAGAAAGATTAAATTGGTTCTACATTTGTGAAATAATAACAATTATTGATAATACTGCAACTTTTATAAGTATTTACAACGTGGTCCTATTCTAGGTACTTTTTGTGTACTGATTTAATTCTTACAACAATAGGAATTATGTGGCCCAATCTTTCAGATGAGAAAATAAAGCAGAGAATAGTTTTTAAACTTATAAATCAGAGTTTCTCAACTTCTGCACTGTTGGCATTCTGGATAATTCTTGTCATGGGAGGGCTGTAGCATGCATTTTAGGGTATTTACCAGCATTCCCTGTCTCTCCCCACTAGATGGCATGGTAGCTGGTACCTTCCACCCCACCCCACCCCACCCCCACCCAGCCGCCCTCAGCCCAATTACATCAAACTGTGTTGTCTCCAGACGTGGCCAGCTGTTTCCCAGGTAGAGGAGGGGGAAGAAAGAAGCAACAGCACAGCTGGGACATGAGAGAATTTACTCGAGTCCTCTTATCAAAAGCAAAACAACAACAACCCTACACTGATTTCATTAATATAGTTAACATTCCTCAAGGAACATGAGCAATTCTCTTGTAACCTTAAAATTAATTTAAAAGAGTATCCACTGTGGTTGGAAAAAAGTAGGTTTGCACTTGAAGTTAGCTCTAAAAAAAGTGAACAATCTGCTCTGGGGTGAATTAATCCAATAACTTGTTATGCTCAGGTCAGTTTGGATGTTAGCCTGCAAGATTGCTTGTGCCAGAAGGAGGATGGGTTTTTTTTCCTTTTAAAGCTCATGTTAATGAAAGATACCTTTGTTACTATCACACCAACTGCAGGTAGTTATCACTAACATGAACAGTTACAATTCCGGGAAAAGTGATATTTTGAACTTCGATGTTTAAAATAATAGCAGCAAAATGAATGAATGCAGTCTCCTAATTGTCTCAAAGGGATTAAGAGCAGAATAATATGAAACCATCTCAAGATGCTATTTAAATGCTTGCATTTAATTAAAGTTATATTGTGAAGCATTAGCATCAGAACAAATTCTTTATTCTTAATTAAAGATCCTGCACTTGGAAGTTTTTTAAACCTAATTTTTGTCACAAAAGTGCATTATCCCTTGTCTCCATTTTTCAAAATGGCACAATTATCTTCACATTTATTTATACTTTGATCCCTTACTGTATTAAATACTCCTTTAATGAAAGCACATCATATCATGTTTCTGTGTATTGTTAAATGTAAGACCTATATTACTTTTTAAAAAAGTTTTACTAAGGTATAACTGATAAAATATGCTAGTTTCAGGTATACAACATAATGATACACTATTTATATATATTGCAAAATGATCACAATAAGTCTACTAAACATGCATCACCTACAAGGCAGCAGCCTATATTAATCCCACTTTTAAATAAGGATTTCATTAATGTCGCAGTTCTGAGTATTGTCTAAACAACTATAATCTCCTTAATCCTTAGTTGATGTAATGAGATATTTTCCTTCTTGTACCATGAATTCTCTCTGTGTTAGCATTAGCCAAATCTGATGCAAACCTTCACAATTTCCATGCAATAACTACGCTGAATTTACTGCTGCTTGTAAGTGGCAGTAAAAAACAACCTTTAGTGCTTGTAAATGAGTTGATTATGTGACTAACCGCTAGGATTTACACACTGCTTTTTATTATAGTGATGGTTGTCTTTTTGCCACAAGTGCAATGAAGCAAGTAGAATGTCATGGAGAACACTGTCACCTCTTTCCAACTTACTGTATAATACTATCCCCCCAAATATGCTTTCATTTATCATGACACCTTAAAGGTAAAAAGAACAATGGAGAAGGATACCTGCTACCTAACTGTTACAAAAACGAGAATTCATTGTGAATGCTAAACACAAAATTTTTAAATACCTTAAATATACTACATTTGCTTCCTTTTTTACATTGGTGAAATATACTCTGTTTCCTAATAATGATAAGCTATATCTCAATGATTCATCAAACTCTACCTGGTCATGAATGTAAAAGGTTATAGCTATTCTGCTTTTAGGAAGCCAACCACAAGTACTGCATAAAACCTACTGATGCATACATTGTAGCACTCCAGGGCTGTAATAAATTTCAAATCTGTTTCTGCCAGATTGTTTTAAACCTGTATGCTACTGTGTGCAGCTTCTCCATGCAGTTTGAATGGAAGGACGTCTACAAGCTGGCAACCAACATTTCCATATCTTCATGTAAATTAAGCTATAACCATGTTTTCACAAATTTGCAATACTTTCATGACAGATCTAGAATAAGTTGGGGGAAAAAAGTAAACTCTGTGTCCTTGGGAAGGGAAATACTGAATTTGGTTTCTCATCCTGTCAGGTAAATACAAGTGGTGTTTCACTTGTCAATGAGACAAAGACAAGAAATTTTGTTAGGTCCCTTTAAATTAATCTGCTGACTGTGATTCTTTTACAGACCACCGATGACATCCTTGTGGCCTCAGCAGAGTGTCCCAGTGATGACGAGGACATTGACCCCTGTGAGCCGAGCTCAGGTGGGTTAGGTTAGTCGACTTTTTTTATTACTTTCTTCGCTTACTCTAAACCTTTGTTGCATGCCCTGGTCCTTAGGAAGCTTTACTCTTACCTCTAGAAGTCCATCCTGTTACAGAGTGCCTGGTTGTGGGTTCTTGCTTTTTACATGGACAGATTCCTCCCCCCTACCACATTTATTGAAGAAAATTTTAAAACAAAACCCACCATAATTATGTATTTTGGCAAGAGCAGTGGGGGTGGCACACGAGGCTGGTCCCCTACTGCTCACATTCCATTAACTCACAACAAAATTTCTGTGTATAAATAACATTATAATGGGCTTCCCCTTTGGTCGCCTATAGCAAAATTGTAAAGCTTAAAAATTGCAGTGCATTGTGGAAAATTAGTTGACCTTTCTGCTGACAAAAATCCCCAGCAAATTATCTTCAGTGATATATTTCTGAATTTTGGAAGTGAGGATATTATGGTAGCCCTAAAACAAATAGCAGGTAGTTTAAAAACTCTCCTTGCTATGTTTAAAAGAGAATATTTGCGTCTTGCCTCCTCTCCCTAAAATTCAAGCTGATGCATAATTTCTCCTCCTCTTTTGTGACTGACCAACACATAAATACTGTTTCTATTCTGCCTTGTTCCATTTCCCCTCCTTTGTATTCAAGTGCTGGCTGTGGACCCAGAAAATTAATCACAGACTGGATTTTATTTCAGATATTTGTTATATCAAGTATGAGGGTCATTTCCAGAGTCGTCTTCCTACAGCAGTACTTCTTAAAATTCAATGGGTTTCTTGTTTAGGTTAGCAAAATGAAGGAGGCAGATAAGGACTAACCAGTATCCTCTAACTCACGACTTCTGTAGATGTTACCTACAACACCAGGAAAACTTCACTTCACAATAAACTCATTTGCACTGTTGTGAAGAATATTATTTTAAAGTAAATCTACTCATTCTGATGTTTGGATATTTAAAAAAGTTGGTTCAGGATGCGTGCCTTGCATTTCTTTTTGAATATCACTACTCCGAATCCATTTTAGCTTCATACCCTAAGCACTTAGAGAAGCTACCGAATGCTAGTGAGGAGCAGAGGCTCAGCAGTCCCAGCTCAGCAGAAGTTTTGGGAGATCCAGACCAGTGTGTTCTTGTCCTCCTTTGTCTGTCTCCAGAATTTCTTTCTCATACAGTTACAGAATTCTAAGGATCATCCATCCCATTCCTCCTATTTGCCGATCTCCAAAAACGTTCTGTTTTAGTTATCTGCACAGATATAATCTCTTTATGATGCCTTCCTGGGCCCCTTTGCCAAGATCCTGCCTTTCTTTATATTGGTATTCTCATCTTCTCTGTGTCAAAAAAAAAAAAAAAAAAAAAAAGAATGTATCACTTTTTTAATCTATTATATCAGTCCCTCAGTCTCATCTCTTTGCCTTATCCTTCCTCAAATTTCTTTTTTCCCCTTTCTCTTATTCTCACATGCCCAACCAACCAGGACATTGTCTTTGCTCTTATCTGAGATCTTCCAGCATGGATTGTTCATAAAACTAAGTCTGGTGTCTGGCTGTACATTGGGGTGTGTATGTGTGTATTTATATTTGTTTTCCCAATTTGTGTTATCTAGAGAACAGTCAATTTTTTCAGTATTTTCCACTGTATTAACAAAGCCCTGAAAACATTGCAACTTCCTAAAGACACTACCTGACAATTTTCCTCTGCCAGTCTCTTTTTGCCATGTAAATAGAGGCGATCATCCTGGTAAATAGGGTCCCCACCTTGAGTATCTAGAAAACCTTATTGTGAGAACTCTAATTGCATTTAACATTGTCACACATCTGTTTTTCTTCTTCTTGAGCACAGGTAAATGATCAAGATTTTCTAGCCTTTCCTACAGGTCTTAATAACCATTCCTTATAGACTAATTTACTGTCTCTCCCTTTTTCCAGAATTGGGGGGGTGGTGGGGGGGAGAGAGGAAAGGAGAGAGAGGTTACCCTTTTATCACCCTCCTGTTCTTTTTATTCACGTGACTTTTGCCAGGTTTGTTAAACATCATACAGAATGATGGGGAGTGAGGAGCAGCATGTTAATAATCATTCTTAGTCTTTCTGCCCTTGTTTTCTTTACCACACTTAACACTATGTAGAAGAATCTTTTTCACTTATCTGTTCATTACTTGCTCATTGCATGCCCAGCCCCTCCAAGAAGGGAATCTCCCTGAAGCAGAAACCTTGTTTGCCTTGTTCCCTGCATGGATTTGTTGTATAAATTTTAATTTTGTCTTGTTGCAAAAAGTCTGTTGTCCCATGCACAAGGACCGGCAGCTACTGCCTCAGAGGTCTGAAGATAGCTACTTCAAGACTCTCGTAACCAGGCTCAGCTGAACTTTCCATCCTCTCCCTCAGTGTTTCTTTTCTTCCTCTGTAGTTTTCAATTCATTAATCCCTCCTAAGGCTTTAACTCCAGATTCTGTTGCTTCAATGGGATCATTTGCCCTAGGCTTTTCTTGTGAACTTACCTCTCCTGAAAGTGTCTCAATAGTGAATTCTATAAATGGTTTCTCTTTCTGTATTACATTTTGTAAGTGAGATCTCTTTTCTACATTGACTTGTTCTGTCCAATTTCCTATGACTTTTCTCATGCCCGTCTTTAATAATTCATATAGTGTTGCTCTTTTGGTAGAATTGGCTTTGTGTGACAGCTTCCTATGAGATTCTTACTTTATGATATTTTCTAACTAACTATTTTTCTTGACATAGAGGGTTTTTTTAGTGCTCTTCAATCTGAATATTGTTTTATTATAGAATGCCCCTTCTGCAGGTCTTTCTTGATGTACTGGTTTTCTTAAATATATTTTTCTTTCTTGCATTTTAGCTTGAAGACAAATGTAAAATAACATGGACAAAAGTTATAGTTGCTGATGTTATTAGATTTTGGATGCTGGTAGCTATATTTTGATAAAAATCATTTCAGATTATCAGCAAGTCATATTTTAGAACACTGACTTTTTAGAGATGTTACATATTGAGTTATTCAGAAATGAATGCAGGGCTGGGCAAAAGTAGGTTTGCAGTTGTTCATGTTGGAAAATAATACAATAATTAATAACAATACAAGAATAAACTCTGTGTTTTGAGTATGCACAACTCCAAACCTATGTTTGCCCACCCCTGCGTATCTATCTGCGATGCACTTCTGCAACTCCTTCAGCAAGTGAAAGCAGATATTTTTGTAAAGATGCATAATAACATCTACAGGTAGATTTCCTGATGCTCCCATGAGTCACACTAATATCTTTCACACTAACTGAATATTCACATAGGAAGGTTCTCTAATCACCCTGACCCCTTCAAATCGGCTTCTTCGCTGAAAATGTACTATGTTCATTATGGCTGTGCCTTTCTAAGGCTATTAATAAAACAAGAAAAATCTGGCATATTCTTGAGTACAAGTAAATTGTCTTCTACCAAGTGTTTGACAAATTTTAAATGCCATGTGGTTCCCCTCAGAACTCTTAATGAAGAGGGAAGTTGTATATTTGGGGGGTTGTCCATTCCACCATTGATTAAGTAGTATTGATTCCTTCCTTTAACCCACTGCTCTGCTAAGCTCAGGAAGCAAAAAATAGAAAGTTTATACCTTTAGTCGCATTCTACAAAAGGATATCTTTCATTCTACCCTGAATGCTTTTTCAGTTACTCTTTATGATTACCGGGTTCTTCATCTTTGACATTAAAATATCACCTATTTTTCAGGTTATTGCAAGAGTTAAAACTAATATTTAAGGTGCCTACTGCAATGCCTGGCATAAAGTAGAGTATGGATGGTGGCTCTCTTTGCTTAAATTTAGTTATATAAAAAGAATATTCAAGCTATTTTTTTCTCCTTTTACATAATGCTGTTACTTTTCCTGGCTGAAAATTGGTGGGCAATTGATGAAACCACTCAGGCCTCCTGATGGGAACCGTGCATGTTGAAACTAGATCAGGAGCAACCCCCTGGGTGGGAACACATGGAACTCAATTATCCTTGATTGCAGCCATGCTGTCCTGCACGGTTAGCATCAGATGACAACTTCACATTGGTATAAACAGTGTTTAGACTAGGAGAGGGTAACGATGCACTTCAGGAAGTCTAACTGAATCCCAGCTCTCAGCTGACAGGTAGAAATCTGAAGCAGCCATTGATGACTAGGTCACATGCCCTGAAGTGCCTAACTTTCAGCTTTCTGGACATGTGATGAGTGAATGGCTTTTTTCTTCACACTTTCTGTGCTCTTCCCTCAGCCTACAGATATGGTTGTTAGATTAAATGAATTAATATCTGGAAAGGATGTCGTAGATCAATACCTTCCTTGTAATAAGAGCTATGTGACAGCTTGCTGTTGCTGTTTGCAGTATACACGTGTCTCCCAAGACTTTTTTCCACATTAACATCATTTTTTTTTTGTAAAACAGATTTCTTTGTAATCTTATGTTCTAGATTTACTTAGTAAATTGACAAAATGGCAACACTACAAACCAGCTAAGTTTCAAGATGATCCTTAATCATGTCAGTACATCTTAGTTTTGAGGTCCTCTAAATAGAGCCCTTTCTAAAAACTAAAGAAATTTGAAAAGGTGATTTTAGGTTGATATCTGAGACAGTAAATGAAGATAGTGACCTTCTTTGGTGTGGGATCTTCCTAATGAATAACTCTCATTTGTCATTTACTACAAAGAGAATGAGGCCAGCTTCTGGCTTCCTGGGAGCCCCACTTAGGAAGGACAATTTCCTCTTTGATTTACACTGCTGAAAATAATGTGTCCATTTTTTCTCTGTAATGTGTGTGTGTGTTTGGGCTGGGGCGTGGCTAGCTAAGAGAACATTGGGCCACTGTCATATCAATGAAATCTTTGTCAAACAAGAAAAAGCTTTATTGAATAATAATGTAAAACACTGGCTAGTTATAGCAGAAGGAAAGGCTTATCATTTCTGTAACAGTCTTTTAAGCATTAGCTGAACCAATGCAGATGACACAGACAATACATCCCCTCAAAGGATCACTGTTGCTTACCCATTAGTTGTGCACATTGATCAAGGTTCAGGTTAAATGAGTAATTATAGATCACGATAATAATTAGTATTTAGTGTTGATCATTGTTCTTTGTACTTTATAAACATTGCTTTATTTATTTTCCAAAACTGCAGAATTTTCATATTTCAGAACATTGTTCAAAAATTCAGATATCTCACTAATATAGGATTAATTCTTAAAATGTTCATTTAATTCCATGGCCGGCATAAATTTAAATTTGATGGCAAAAGGTCCTTTGCATGTATTACTATTCATTAGGCTAAATTTGTTGCAATTATCATGCAATTTTGAGTGGCTTTACAGGGTGCTATTTTGAGAAAAGATCAAAGGATTTCTATTGAGCTGATCCCATTTACCACATTAGGGCTAAGATATGTATATTGAACAAGGTGTATCTTTTCATTTAATAAGTAATCACAATCATTTAAAGAAATATATCACTTATTAGATCATATTTTTAGAGCCTAATTAGAAGATAATTTTGTGCACTATTTAAAATTGGGGTATTTATGTGAATATTCAAAAAATAAGTTTAATTGGCCCATAATAGCCAACCATTGCTGTTAAAATGGGGAATTTTAAGCTGCAGCCAGAAAAACAGCAGTAATGCATGCTCCATTTCTGGAAACATCTAGAGCACCTCCTTAGTGCCAGGCCACAGTCGGTGTCGAGGGCGCAGCTAATTGTTCAGGTGCAGGAAGGGGCAGCCGGAGTTGGGCACTGATGGGAGAGCTGGCTTTCAGTGTCTGACATGCAGTGGAGAAATCGTTTTTTTTCCGCCATAAATTTATTTATCTAGAATAGAAACAAAAATGAACACTGTTCAGTCAAAATGAAAGTCATTTTAGACATCATTTGTACTGACTCCGCCTCCCACCCCTTCCTCTGAGAGCAGTAATGTCAAAACAAAAATTACACTGGACAAAGTTAAGAGAAGGAATCCAGAACACAACTCGAATGCCATGAAAAAAAAAAATAGGCTGGACAATTATAAGAGCTGCATCGGATGGTTTATAGACTATCTTCTGGTGGCTAATCAGTACACCCAAAGTAAAAGTAAACCTTTTTCTGTATCTTCATGACTGTAGGTACTGCTAATTGGAGCAAAGGTCCCTCAAGGTAGGCTCCAACCCTCCCACAGAAACCAGGAGACAGGGAACAATCTTACTTGAAGGTTAAATTTCACAGGGACAGTTCCCAGGTCCTTGAGAAAAATTGTCCTGGGTTGTAACACTAGCAAGAGCCTTTTTAAAAGCATTTACATATCAAAGGGGCAGAGAAGGAATTTGGAATTATGAGTTTTCTAAAGTAAATGCTCAGAGGAAAGGGAGGTCAGGGACCTAGAGGCTGGAAGAATCCTGTGTGAAGTTTAGTCAAACTGTGGGAGTTTAAAGTCCTGACCCATGAAGGTGATTCCACCTTTCTAGGCAACTGATTTGATGCACCAAATTAGTTTCTGCTAAGAGATAGTAGGAAACAATAATAAACAGAAGGTTTCTTTTGTTTGTTTTCAGAGCACAGCAATTTGTATTTAACATGAACTCTTCTGACCTCTCGGTGATTTTGGAATTTTTTAAAATAATATAATGGAATGGATCATTGTCACTTGTTAGAAAAGCTCTTAAAAAGCACTTTTTAAGAACTGTGATATGCAACAGGGAGTAGCAGTCTGGGCCGTAACTTTGGAGTAGAACTAGTTTGAAATTATAATCTTTCCTGGTCTTGGGGAAGATACCTAGCATCCTTGATACTCAATTTCCTAGCCTGTAAAATGAGTAGAAGGGGAGTGTTATAAGATTGAAGAAGATGCATGCAGAGTGCCTGGCATGTATGAAGGGTATTAACATATAATTTATAATAAAGCAAATTGTGAGTAGAGGACCTTTAACTAAGAGCTCAGGTTTTGTGCCAGTGGCTGCATTGTTTTACTCTGCAGTGACCCCTCACGAGGCATCCAGATTTGATCTGAGTGAAAAAGGAGCACAGGCCCTTTTAATGTTCAAGCGAATGGGCTCTATTCAAATGTCTTAACAGATGATAGGCCACTTAAAATAGTTCCTTAGCAACTAGTGAGTTTGCTGAGTTAGAATAAGCATTTACTTGAAAGTCTGCAAAAATACATGGCTACTAATACAGAACCTTCCTAATAAGTACCAGAAAACTCTGTTCGGTAATGAGTAATGAGTAAACAATACATTTTCAGGCAGTCTCCATGTATTCAGCCTTTAAATATAACTTTTCACATCACGAGCCCTTATTAGAAAATACAGAAATACCATAGGAGCCTTTCTAAAGTGTGAGATGTCCTCTTGAGATTTGAAAGAAACAATGAAATGTATTGTCCTGATTTAAAATACTAACCAAAATTAGAGGAAGAAATGTGGTTAAAGGTTTAGAAAAAAGTATGAAGTAATTCTATTTCTTATGGAAACATGAAATCCAGGAAAAATGAAATCAGATTTTCTTGTAATTTGTGCCAAATGCCTTATTTGATAATGAAACTGGTTTCCTGTGGAGCCTTCTTGACATTTTATTAATTACATTTCCTCCAATGATAACAGAGGTAAGCCAGCATATTTTGAATACCACTCTACAGGGAGTGCTGCCTCCATGAAGAGCCAATATGTTTTCTTTGTTGGTTTATGTGCTCCAATGAGCAGCAAATACTACATTAGGCTTTAGTCTACATGTCTCCTCTCATGTCATCTGCCCTATTTATTGAATCGCTCTCATCAAGAAGCCTGCACTGGTAATAAAACAGGGAAGACAATATGATGTTGGATTCCCAGTAAAGATGGCAGACTAGATAAATGCTATGTTCATCTCTTTCCACGACAATGCCATTGAGAACCACCCGAAGACAAGCTAAGCAGAAGTCCTATAACTAAGGATAGAAAGAAGCAGCCAGAGCTAGACTAGTGGAAAGGGCTGGTCCCACACCCAGGGTGTGGTGATTCGGTGTCAAGAGGGAATCTAGGCTGCAGAGTTGCCCCTGAAGAGCAAGGGATCCCAGTGCCACACTAGGCTCCTCAATTCAGGGCACTAATGCTAAGAGGAGTACCTACAACATTTGGCTATAAGAACCAGCAACAACTGCATCTGAATGAGACAGAAGCCCAGGCATTCCTATTGTAGGTAAGAAGGCATGCACAGCCTAACTCTCTCTGGGCATAGGGGCTACAGCTCCAAAAGGGACACCTGGGGAATAATTGAATTGACCAGCTTCAGGGTGAGGACTGTAAGGGCAGAGGTCAAGAAGCTCTCTCCTGGAACAGAAATTCTGTCAGGTGCTATTGTTCCTTTGTTGAGCAATGCTACCACCGGGCCAGCAGGTAAGCAACAAATCTGAGCTCTCCATTGACTTGGCTAACATGGTTTGCCCCCATCCTAGTGATTCCCTTGAGACCCTCCCCAGCCTAGTTTGAACAACTTTTCCATACAAAGAGCCTGCCTGGGTTCATGCTGTGGACTTTCCTAAAATCTATCAAAGGTCCACAGAATCCAAACAAGCAGCACTGGCCTTGGTGTGCCCTGTACCTTTTGCTAAGTAAAACCAATACCCCCACCCTCCAGCATATGCAGCATTGGGTCTCCACTTACACTGTAACTCCCATCACTTAGCCCTAAGCCTGGCATAAGCTGCAGCTACTGTTGGCTTGAAAGTAGCTTCAACTAAGTAGCCACAAACCTGTCACAGTGGCAGCTGGCTTCAGCTCACATTATGGTGTCCACCAAAGGTTCCAAAGCCAGGCACTAGTTGCATCTGGCCTCAGTTTACACCATGGCCTTTCTCAAGAACCTCCAAGCCCACACGAGCAGCAGACATCCACAGATCACTTTATCATTCTCACCAGGTGACCCCAAAGTGAGCACAAGAACAAGCTAAACTTGCTGTCTCATAGTCCTTCCTAAGAGGTTCCAAAACCAACACCAGAGCACCACCCAACCAGCTCACAAATGGTATAGCCAAAGGGCAAAATTTGCTGGCACCAGAGCTTTGCTAAAGCAATCCCTACTCTGTGAAGTCAGCTCCTGCTCACAGTTCAGCCACTGGAGTCACAGCCAATCCTTATAGGCACTCAGCCTGAGGTTCAATCCTACCTACTAATACACCAACAGTAATCAAGGCTCAATAACAACAGGAGGGCACACATAAGTCACACAAGGGACACTCCTGAAGCACCTGGCTCAAGCGACCAGGAAGACTGAGACACGAAGTATTGCAGTACATGTATGAAATAAGGCCACTGTGCCAAGACTGGGAGCAAATTTACCTAATTAAAAAAGAATCCACAGAAAGTCAGCCAAAATGAAGAGACAAAGAAACATGTCCCAAATGAAAGAACAGGACAAATCTTCAAAAAAAAGAACTAAACAAAATGCAGGCAAGCAATTGACCTAATATAAAGTTCAAAACACTGCTTATAAGAATGCTCAATGATCTTAGGGAAAGAATAGATGAACTCAGGGAGGACCTCCACAAAGAGATAGAAACCATAAAAAGAACCAGTCAGAAATGAAGAATATAGTAGAGGAAATAGACGGGAGAGTTGATGAAGCAGAGGACTGAATGAGTGATCTGGAACATAAGGCATTAGAAAATGCACAATTGGAACATTAAAAAGAAATTAAAAATGAGAATAGATTAAAAGCCTTCTAAGACAATGTCAGATGTACCAGCATCCACATCATTGGGGTATCAGAAGGTGAAGAAACAAAGCAAGAGACTGAAAAGTTCCCTAACCTGGCAGAGGAAATAGATGTACAAATCCAGGAAGCACAGAGTCCCAAATAAGGTGAAACCATGAAGCCCACACCAAGATACATCATAATTAAAATGCCACAAGTTAAACACAAGGCAAGAGCCTTAAAAGTAGTGATAGAAAAGCAGTTACTTATGCACAAGGGAGCTCCCATTAAATTATCAGCTGATTTCTCAACAGCAATTTTGCAGGTCAGAAGGGATTGTTACAAAATATTCAAAATGATGAAAAGCAAAGAACTACAGCCATGGTTATGCTACCCAGCAAGGCTATCATTTAGCATCGAAGGAGAGAGAGAAAGCTTCCCAGACAAGATAAAGCTGAAGGAGTCCATCATCACTAAACTAGTATTAAAAGAAATTTTAAAGGGCTTCTTTAAGTAGAAAAGAATTGTTCAAAGTATGAATAAAAGCATATAAGAAACAAAGTAGTAAAAGCAGTGGATCAACCAACTTTTAAGCTAGTACAAAGTTTAAAAGGCAAAATTAGGAAGATGATGTTCAATTACAACAATAAGTTAAGTGATACACGCAAAAGATATAAAAGAATAATTTAAAAAGTGTGGAGGGAGTAAAAATCTGTGACTTTAGAATGCATTCAAAATTAAGCAACCATCAACTTAAAACATACTGCCCTAAACATAACTTAGTATACATGAAGAACACAGTAACCACAAAACAGAAATCTATAAGAGATAAGAAATAAAGAGAAAAGAATCCAAACACTGTACTATAGAAAGTCATAACATACAAAAGAAGAGAGCAAGATAATAAGGAACAGAGAACTACAAAAACAATCAGAAAACAATAAAATGACAAAAACATGCATAACTCAAAAAACAAAAGAAATCTTAAGTAAACAATTTAACATTAAACCAAAGGAATTAGGAAAAGAAGAACAATCAATGCCCAGAGTGAGTAGCATAAAGGAAAAAATAAAAATCAAAGTGGAAATAAGTAAAATAGAATCTAAAAAAATAGGAAAGATCAATGAAACCAAGAGCTGTTTTTTTTAAGATACATAAAAATCAATAAACTTTTAGAGTGACTCGTTAAGAAAAAAAAAAAAGAGAGAGAGAGCGGGCCCAAATAAATGAAATCAGGAAAGAAAGAGGCAAGGTGACTACAGCACCATGGACATACAAAGGATTATCAGTAAATACAATGAACAATTATATGCCAAAATATTAACTACCTGTAAGAAACAGATCATTTTCTACAAACATACAATCTTCCAAGGCTGAATTAGGAAGAAAGAGAAAATATGAACAAGTCAATAATCACTAACAAAATCAAATTAGTATTCAAAAAACTCCCAACAAACAAAAGCCCTAGACCACATGGCTCCATAGGTGAACTTTATCACCCACTCAATGAAGAATTAACACCTATTCTTCTTAAATTATTCCTAAAATTTGAAGAGGAGGGAAGGCTCCAAACTCATTTTATGAGGCTAGCATTACCTTGAATCCCAAACCAGAAAAAGATCACACACACAAATCATAGGCCAATATCCCTGATGAACAGAGATGCAAAACTCCTCGATGAAATATTAGCAAACCAAATTCAGCAAGACATTTAAAAGCTCATACACAATGAACAAATGGTATTTATTCCTGGGATGCAAGCTTGATTCAATATCTGCAAGTGAATTAATGTGATACACCACATACGCAAACTGAAGAATAAAAATCATATGATCTTATCAATAGAAGCAGAAAAGCATTTGACAAAATCCAACATCTGTTCTGATAAAAATTCTCAGTAACTGGGGATATGGAGAAATGTACCTCAACACAACTAATGCCATATTTAACAAACCCACAGCTGACATTGTACTCAACAGTGAGACACTGATTTTATTTAAAATCAGGAACAAGATGAAATTGTTTATGTTTATAGTTTCATTCAACATAGAACTGGAAGTCACAGCCACAGCAATCACATGGGGAAGAGAAATAAAAAGCACTCATTTGGAAAGGAATTATTTGCAGGTGACATGATTCTATATAGAAAGAATCCTAAAGAATACATAATATTAGAACTAATAAATTAATGTATTAAACTAGCAGTATACAAAATTGATATTCAGAAATCAGTTACATTTTATACACCAATAATGAACTATCAGTAAAAAAAAAAAAAAATAAGAAAACAGTCTCATTTACAATTGCATTGAAAGGAATAAACTATCTAGTGGTAAATTTAGCCAAGGAGGTAAAAGAACTGTAAGACACTGAACAAGAAATTAATGAAGACACATAAATGGGAGGCTATAACATGCTTGTTGACAGGAAGAATTAATATTGTTAAAAAATCTATAATATCCCAAAGCAACATACAGATTCAATGCCATCCTTATCAAAATACCAATGGCATTTTTCACAGAACTATATCAAATAATCCTAAAATTTATGTGAGATCACAAAAGACTCCAAATATCCAACGCAATCTTGAGAAAGAAGAATAAAGTTAGAGGTATCATGCTACCTGATATCAAACTATACTACAAGGCTATAGAAATCAAGACAGCATGGCACTGGCATAAAAAACAGACCCTACCCCCTTTGTCGAATATTAATTGACTGTAGAGACTTGGGTTTATTTCTGGGCTCTCTGTTCTGTTCCACTGGTCCACGTGTCTGTTCTTGTGCCAGTACCAGGCTGTTTTGATTACAGTGGCTTTGTAATACAGTTTGGTATCAGGTATTGTGATCCCTCCTACTTTGCTCTTCTTTCTCAAAATTGCTGCTGCTATCCGGGGTTGTTTATGATTCCATATAAATTTTTGAAGTGTTTGTTCTATGTCTGTGAAATATGCCATTGGAACTTTAATAGGTATTGCATTGAATCTGTAAATTGCTTTGGGTAATATGGACATTTTGATAATATTAATTCTTCCGATCCATGAACATGGTATATGCTTCCATTTGTTTGTGTCTTCCTTGATTTCATTCTTCAGTGTTGTGTAGTTTTCTGCATACAGGTCTTTTACCTCCTTGGTTAGGTTTATTCCTAGGTATTTTATTTTTCTTTTTGCTATATCGAATGGGATTTTTTTCTTGATTTCTGCTTCTGCTGTTTCACTGTTGGTATACAAAAATGCCTTTGATTTTTGGATATAGACTTTGTATCCAGCTATTTGGCCAAATTCATTTATTACGTCGAGCAGCTTTTTGGCCGAGTCTATAGGATTTTCTATGTACACTATCATGTCATCTGCAAACAATGATAGTTTTGTTTCCTCCTTTCCAATTTGGATGCCTTTTATTTCTGTGGTACATTTACACAATGGAATTCTATGCAGCAGAAAGAAAGAAGGAGCTCCTACCCTTTGCGACAGCATGGAAGGAATTGGAGGGTATCATGCTAAGCAAAATAAGCCAGGCAGTGAAAGACAAATACCATATGATCTCACCTTTAACAGGAAGCTAATCAACAAAACAAACAAACAAGCATAATATAAACAAAGACACTGAATTTGAGAACAGACTGACAGTGTCCAGAGTGGGAGGGGAGGGAATTTCAGGGGAAAAGGGGAACGGTTTAGAGCAACAAGTATAAAGGACTCATGGACAAAAACTATGGGGGGTGGAAATGGGAGGAAGGTGGGGAGGGCTGGGGTGGTGGGCTGGGGCGGGGTAAAAGACAGAAAACTGTACAATATCAACAATTAAAAAATACTGATTAAAAAAAAAAGAAAATGAAAAAAAAAAAAACAGACCCTAGATTGATGGGACAGAATAGAAAGCTCATAAATAACTCCATCCTTATTTAGTCAGTCAATCTATGACAAAGGAGGCAAGAACACACACAGGGGTAAAGACAGTCTCTTCAATAAATTTTGCAGGGAATATTGGATACATTAAAAAAATGAAACTACACTACTTTCTCACATCAGATACAACAATAAAGTCAATATGGGTTAAAGACAAAGGTCAGACCCCAAATCATAAAACTCCTAGAAGAAAATAGGCAGTTAACTCTTTGACCTCTCTCAGTGATATTTATTTGGATATGTCTCCTCCAGCAAGGAAAAAAAATACATCAAATTAAAAAGGTTTTCTAAGAGAAGAAAACCATCAACAAAGCTAAAAGACAACTTACTGAGTGGGATACATTCTCATTAATATATTCAATAAGAGGTTACTATCCAAAATACATAAAGAACTCATATAACTTAACACCCCCAAAATAGAAGCAATCCAATTAAAAAATGAACAAAGTATCTGAATAGACATCTCTCTAAAGAAGACATACTTATGGCCAACAGACATGTGATAAGATGGTCAACATCAGCAATTGTCAGGAAATGCAAATTAAAACCACATTAAGACACCACCTCACACATGTCAGAATTGCTATCATCAATATATTGACAAGCAAGTGTAGGTGAGGATGTGGAGAAAAGGAAACATTCATGCACAGTTGGTGGGATTCTAAAATCGGTGCAGCCAATACGGAAAACAGTATGGAGTCTCCTCAACAAAATAACAATAGAAGGACATCATGACCCAGCAATTCCACTTCTGCATATTTATCTGAAGAAATTCAAAACATTAGTTTGGAAAGATATAACCACCCCATGTTCATTAAAGCATTATTTACAGTAGCCATATATGGAAGCAACCCAAGTGCCCATCAATAGATAAAGGGATAAATAAGAAGTGGTACATATATACAATGGAATATGACTCAGCCATAAAAAATGAAATCTTGCCATTTGCAACAACACGGATGGATATAGACGGTATTTATACTAAATGCAATAAATCAGACAAAGGAAAACAAATACCACATGATTCCACTTATATGCAAAATCTAAAAAACGAAAGGAATGGAACAAACAGAACAACAGAAACAAACTCATAGACACAGAGAACAAACTGATGGCTGCCAGATGGGAGGGGTGTTGGTGGGATGTGAAAAATGTGAAGGAATTAAGAAGTACAAATTGCCAGTTACAAAGTCAGTCACTGGGATGTAAAGTACAGCATAGGCAATCTATAGTCAATAATACTGTAATAACTCTGTATGATATCAAATAAATACTAGACACAGGAATAATGACTTCATAACATAAATGTCTAATCACTATGTTGTACACTTGAAACTAGTATAATATTGTATGTCAAATCTAATTGAAAAATAAATAAGAGCCTAAAAAGGAATATTTTATTAATTTGCCAGGTTTTAAAAAAATATTAAAGATGCCAATATAGCCAGAAACTATCAATTAAATTAAAAAATATATAGAAAGAGAAGTACCAATGCTGCCACATCTATGATCTCACAAATTTTACATTTCATTTGAGCAAGCCTTGGAAGTTGAAAGTGTCTGAGTTCCCACCCCAGTCCATCCACTCGCTGCGTAATTAGAAACAAAGCATTGAGCCTCTGTGTTTGATTTTTTTGCATCTGTAAAATGGTGTGAATAATGTTAAATACCATGATGTTGTTGTGGTGATAAAAGAGGCAGTGCAGGCAGAGGCACTTAGCATTGAGTCGGGCGCATGAAAAACCTTAATAATATTAATCAGCTTTTATTAGCAGTACCAGGAAATTAACTGAGTAAACCATGTCATAAATGAAAATAAACCTGTACCTCAGGCAAGAAGGGGAAATATTAGTGATTGGCCCTTTGGTATCTAGGAAGACTTATAAAGTATTTCTGGATTCTGTCGGCATAAAACTTTTCTCAGTATCCACTATGAAACTAGCAAGACAAGAGCAGTGTTTCAGCTGGATAGATTTAGCTTGCCAGGGTGGGAAGAGGGTACATATCATCTGCTATTCTTATTTTTGGAGGAAAAAAATGCAGGTTTCTGCCCTGCAGAGCTTTTGGGAGAAGGAATGATTAGCTTTCCTGCCTGTTCTCATAATCCACTTGCTGTTCTTCCTAAGACATTCAGGCGCACTCTGGGGTGCCTGACTTAACTGGCCGTACCCTCCGCACAACCTCCCGCCATGAAAGATGGCTTGTCTTCCACATTTCCCAATTCTGGACCTGACATGATTCCTTCTAATGGGCTCAGTGGGGAAGCTGTCTAATCTTTCACCTCAGCTATTGCACTTTTGCCAGAAAAAAAAATGTGATCTTTTCCCAACAAAAGAAAATTTGAGACAGCAATAGCTTCCTGACAGGAATATATAAATGATCACCCAAAGCGAGTAGACCCAGTTTTAAAGTCAGGAAAACTGTACACTGCCTCCTTACCCAGAATGACCTGGACTTTGTTGCAGTGCAGGAACCTGATTGAGGAGCATCCAGAGCAGGTAAAAAAGGGAAGAAAAAGAGAATTGACCTAACGATTTTAGAAACAAACCCTAAAACCTAATCAATAGTTATTATTTCCAAGATAATAAGCCTTGCTCTCTGCTATTACCAAAGAGTGAGTGGCCTTAGATGATCAATTTCATGAAACCTAAAAATATAAAGTATCATAATAAAATTTTAAAAAGGAAGAAATTTTATTCACTCTCACCATAGGTGCCGTAGAGCATGATCCATAAAGACAGGAGGTTACGCAGATCAACAGAAACCAGCTCCATATGCAGCATGGCAATGAATGGTCTAAACCGTATCTTGCAAAGTAAATGGTGGTTTGCCACTTGAATTCACAGGGCCTCCATCCATGAAAGGGAAGTCCCTGAATCCAGTGACCCTGCAGAGATAATGTCCTTTGTGGTCACTGTCACAACAGACTGAGCCATGGTATGCAGTGCATATTGCAGAATTGTCTACTTGTTGGGACTTTTGCTGATCCAATATCTTTTGTGTGGGAGACACAGGGAAAATAATCGGACCATCGCTGGTTTGACATAGCACTTTCTCACTCATAGTCCCAGTTTACAAAGACCCTGGGAGGTAAACAATGTATCACCCTTGTGTTTCTGATGAAAGCGTATTAGCAAGAGATAGTGAATTGCTACGAGTCACTCAGCAAGTTAGGTGTAGTGCCTAGAATAGAACCTAATGTCTGACATGCTCCATACCACTCTGCATTGCTTTCCTAAGAGTGCACAGGATGCAGACTCATTGTACTGGAAAGGGAAAATAGATGGTAGGGGGTACAGGAGAATGTGGCTGCCAGCGATAGACCTGGACAGCTGCTTAGAAAAGAGACCTAAAGAGCTCAGTTCTAAAGGGAAGGATAAAATCAGGAATATTAATAAATGATTCTGCAAGTCAAATATGCACACACAGTGAATGTATAAAGCTGTGACAGGCATGCCTGAGTTCAAATTTTGAGTGTGCCACTTATGAAGCCTACATAATATAACCTCTCTGAGACTCAATTTCCTTTCCTCTAAAATAGTGATAATATCTACATCACAGAGTTGTTACAAGACATAAATTAGATGATCTGTATAAAGTACACAGCACAGAGCCTGTTGTATAATAATAATTCAATAAAGGTAACAGTTGTTAACTAAATAAGAAAAGAAATGCAAGCCATGCACCGAGTCAGAAGTCATAATAGCCATGTTGAGCATCGGGTGACAATCAAATCATGTGAAAATGTATCTACTAAGGGTAAACCTGTGCAATATTTGGGAGGAAGTTAAGAAAGAGGGTTTTGATAATTCAGCATATTCAAGTTAGCTCCAAGATATTATGAAATCTTTCCTGGAGCTCTTCAAAAGTCTGACTTTACCTGTAAATTGGGAAGAGGAACAAAAGGTCACTGTAGCTACTGCTGTCAGAGAATTGTAAGGAATGCTGCCATGTTCACAAGCACACACACACTATTACTCTGGCTATAACCTTGATGCCACTTTTGTCTTCCTATAAACCAGGTCCCTCCAAGATTCCTGGTTCTAGATTTGAAGATTCCTTGGAATTAATCCTAGATTTATGTGAAGATTGTTAACCTTTCTATATGTAAAAGTGTGAAATGCATTTTATGAAAAGTGATTTCTTGGTGTATGTATTTCTGGGGATGTTAGTCAATGAGTTTCCAGGAAAAGAAGCTATTTTGCTATGGAGGGGCTTAGTGGAGTAGAAATGAGTAATAGAGAGCGTCATCTACATTTCAAAATATCACTCTTCTCAAATTTTCTGAAATGTAATACATTTTGATGAAAAACACAGACAGACTTTCCAAGCTCCCTAACTTTAAAACAGATTTTCTCAATTATTGCCTATATGGCTTTTCTTCTGCTTGACAATTATGGAAAGTTTGACCTGACTGGTGAGGCCCTTTTCGACTATATCACTCTGAATGCAGCAGGAATAAAAAGTACCCTAGAAACTCCTGCAACTACTCTGCTGAATTGGAGCAAAGAGTTCCAAGTCACCTCTCCACTACCTGTGGTGTTGTGAGTGTCAGATGATGTGATGTAAATAGGCACCCAAATTAGTCAAACTGAAGACTGCTAACTTGGCTGATTTAAAATATAAAAAACGTGGACTATTTCCATTTGCAATAACATGGCCGGGTCTTGAGATTATCATGCTAAGTGAAATAAGTCAAAGGACAAGAACCGTATGATTTCACTTACATGTGGGATGTGAAACAGAAAGCAACAAACAAACCAAAGGAACAAACAAACTCATAAACACAGATAACAGTATGGTGGTTACAGGAGGGGAGGGTGAAGAGGATCAAATACAGGGTGACAGAAGGTGACTGTTGGTGGTGAGCACACAATGTAGTATACAGAAGTTATATTATAGAATTGTACACCTGAAACTTGTGCAATATTATTAACCAATGTTACTTCAATAAATTGAGTTAAAAAGTCACTGAGTCCATGTGATTAAGCACATAGTATTTGGATACATAGGGAAATAAATGCAGATATGATATTCACATTGATGCACATTCATCCTAATTCAGCTAAGCACAGGAAAAGTGATTTCTAGTTTAATTAAATAAATACTCCATTAACTTTCTTTTACTGAAGATATTATAGCTGGCAAAAGTCTGGAAAATATTGAGGTCAAAATACTTTATAAAGAAACATGCAATGTTACTGCCAGTGTTTGGCCCAATGGCTTATTACCCTTACTAAAACTTTGAAATCAAAGGTCTTTCACACTTTCTTAATGGTTACATACACCCAAGTCTATTCCTGAAAATTTATAAGCTTACACACATCTCTTACTCCAATCAGTTAGAAAACATACATTTTGCAGGTAGTATGTTCAATCTTCATTAGCTGTTGGAAGGTGAGTGAAATGGCAGAAAGACAAATAGAGTCTCAGGAAACTACCAAAGACTAGCAATCTAGTCTGAAAGACAAGAAACAACCCAATAGAGATAAAACATAAGTCTTCTTGATTCTGTTCTCACCAGCTTCAGGCCATTCTAGCTCCTGTCTTCCTGTGTTAGATCATGCTAACCGAAATAAGCCAGGTGGTGAAAGACAAATACTATATGATCTCACCTTTAACAGGAACCTAATCAACAAAACAAACAAACAAGCATAATATAACCAAAGACACTGAAATTGAGAACAGGCCGACAGTCTCCAGAGGGGAGAGGGGAGGGGATTTCAGGGGAAAAGGGGAAGGGTTTAGAGCAGCATGTATAAAGGACACATGGACAAAAACCCCCTAGGGGGGTGAAAATAGGAGGGAGGTGGGGAGGGCTGGGGTGGTGGACTAGGATGGGAATAAAAGACAGAAAACTGTACAAGAATAATTAAAATAAAAATAAAAAACAAAGGAAAAAAAAAGAAATCTTCAGTGGCCTTTCAGGATCCACTAGAAGGCCTTGATCAACCTCCTTTAAGTGTCCTCCCAGATACCTTCTGCTCACAGAGCTCTGTACTTTCTAAAGCACCCCCCCCATTATTATCTATCTTACTACCCAATGTTTATGCCTTCTTCTGTTATTGAACGTTTTACATTTCAGTTGTTGGACTTGTATTTTCTGTTTTATTTTCAATATACTGTTTTAAGTTTTTAAATATTTTATTGAAATGTAAAATTTAAGAGTTGCATAGAGCACTCTAATTTAAAAAAATATCTTTTGAATCAATAATTATAATATCTTAATAATTCATTTTAAATTTGAGTTTATTGTGGTAACATTGGTTAATAAGATTATATGGGTGTAGCCCTGGCTGGTGTGGCTCAGTGGATTGAGCACCAGACTGTGAACCAAAGGGTCGTTGGTTCAATTCCCAGTGAAGGCAAATACCTGGGTTGTGGACGAGGTCCCCAGTAAGGGGTGCACAAGAGGCAACCACCTATTGATGTTTCTCTCCCCCTCTTTCTTCTTCCCTTCCCCTCTCTAAAACTAAATAAAATATTTTTTTAAAAAAGATTATATGGGTGTCAAGTATACATTTCTGTGATAAATAATCTGTATATTGTCTGGTGTGCCCACCACACAAAGTGAAATCTTCTTGCCTTACCATATACTTGACCCTCTTTGCCCTCTATCACCCCCACCCCCTTCACTCTTGTAGCCATCATACTATAGTCTATGAGTTTTTGTTTGTTGTTGCTCATTTGTTGGTATAATTTTTAAGAAAATAGAACCCATGGCTGTCTTGGTTCCCTAGGTATTCTCAACATCTTACATGCTCTCTGGTAAATTATTAATATTTGTTGAAAACTTTAAATTATTTTTCTATGTAATTTTATGTTTTTCATCATCTCCAATCTCTCTACATGATTCTTTGCTGTATCTCTCTTTTTCTTATTGTATTTCAAGGTCCTGAGGGCAGCTGTCAAGTGTGTTTGGTCATCTGCTTCACCCTCAGCACCTAGTACAGTCCCCAGGACATAAATAACCATTGATCATTATATGTTTGTTAACTGAAGGGATGAAGATTCTTACATAAAATTTCATAGAAGACAGGGTGTTTAAGCTAGGTCTTGACAAATAAGTAGTATGCAGCCAGGCAGGAGGAAAGAGGCCATATTAGCCAGCCATAAAGGTAGAAGTGTAACTGATACATGGAGGAGACTGGGGGACAGCAGTAAAATTATCGTTGTGACTTTTTTAAAATCATTTTTCCAGTACAGTTGTCTCCATTTCCCCTCCTCTACTCATTGCAACTCTGAGAAAATTGGAAGACAAATTTGAGCAGGTAGCTGTGGGTAGACTAGAAAGGACCCAGGAGCCATGCACGTAGTAAAGGCTTATTGATTTCCAAGTTCCTTCTGAATCTCCAGTTCATCAGAAGGGCCAAGATGTATCAGATATGTCCTCTTTCAAGCCTTTTGTCTGACCTACAGAAGGGAGCTTCAGAATGCTCAGGGCAGGGGTGGAGTTGGCAGACAGGTAGGGGTCTGGCAGCGTTCTTCTCAGAAAACCACAGCGTGCATCAAAATTAGCGCACGCCATGTAAATCATTGCCTACCTGCTTGCTTGCAACTGTGGTATGTAAACAGGTGTTCTTGAGCATGACTGCAGCATAGTTTCTTCTGACCCTCGTTGTACTGAAGCACTAAAATGGAAAAAATATAATAAACTTTAGTTTTTGGAGACTGGGGGGAGAGACTGTGCTAATCTCAATTCACAAACACCCTGGGAGCCTACATTTCCAATTTTCTTTTCACAGTATTAATAAAACTGGATACTCAAAAAGTCACATCTTTCCCCATAAATCTGAAACCACTTTCAAGGCTAGCCTAGAATTATAATAACTTCCACATCTATTAAAACACAGTACAAAACTCTGGTTTAATGAGACCATTTTAAGTAGCTCCTATTCCTATGTGGGATGGAGACAGAAATTTAAAATTGATTACTTTTAATGTAATTGATGATAAAAACCAGAAAGTTTGGTTAAAGACCCTTAGTAAGAAAAAATTCAATAAATGCATCTTGCTAGTGGTGCTTAAAAAGGATTTTATAAGAAAGGACATCTAACAATTCCAGGTAGCAGAATGATGCATATATGTGTATATATGTTGGTTATTATGATGTTTTATGATCTCTTATGTAATCTGCTGATATGAACTATGCAATTCATGTCAATTTATTTATTATTGGTATATTTTATTCTTTCTTATTTCTTAAGATTGGAAGTCTCCTTGAACTTCTTTTCCTTAAAGCTCAAAACCTGGGTTTTCATTGTCATTGGTATATAGTGAAACTTTTGCTTCATCCTTGATGTGACAAGGTCATGGTTGATGATGTACCTATACACTACCAGTCTATGTTGAAGAAATAAAACCAACAATAAAAATTGCCTGGAAACTATAGTCCCACGTTATAAAGCTAACTTTGGAAACAACATAAATATAATAAGATTACAGTGAAAGAACAGCTCATCCAAGTATACAAAATAGTTTCATAAAAATGACAATTTGAGTGATAAAAAGAGCATCTGTTGGCATGGTTATTGCCTTGGCAAACTCATCAACAGAACTATAAGGTCCCCCAGTCATCCAACAAACCCTCATTATATGTGACAGGATTTAGGACTTAAAGCATCGTTCATTGTGCAGTGTTACAAAAACCTAAACCAAGAGCAATTATATTTTTAATAACAATATTTGATTGCTATGTTTCCCGTCTCAGAATGAATAACCAAAGGGTGCCAAATGCTTTCCATTGAGAAGTGAAACCTCTTTGGAGAAATTCATTAATATTCCAAAAATTTCCTTTCATAATACGTAGTTGTTTTAGAACTTCAGCTGTGAATCATTTTGCTAAGTAAAGGCAGACTTTATACTCTAGGTTGACATTCAGCAAGGTTACGACTAGAGAACGATCAGCGACAAACCGATAAACACAAGCTCAGTCACTTCATGATACGAAGCTGGCGCAAAGCTTAATCACTTATCGTGCTCTTCAGATCCCCACCTGCATGATACATTTTTTTTACTTGATAATATTATTTCTTTTGATAAAGCGTACAATTTTATTCTATAAGCAAATTTAGGAAGTTAAAATTTAAAGTAAAGCATGCCAATATAAAACACAAAGACTGCGTTCTGGTGAAACAATCACAATTAGACTTTTTTTGGACAGTAAGGACTATTTTACATTATGCTTTGAAATTAGGAATTTGGCAGTAAATCCTTTCACTCCTTGAACACCTTGCTGAGTAATGAGGCAAAGAGTGCTGACCCCTGATGGCCTGACCTTCATTTGCCTGATAGTGGACAGGGACGCACTATGCTCTCTGAGAGCCATGTTCAAGGATAAGTGATGAGCTGGGAGAGTGTCACACAGAAGAGATAAAGAGAAGGACAGGATGGAGTAAGAGGAAGAAGAGAGAGGAGTATAGAGTGGATGATTACAGAGGACCGGAGGAGCAGGGATGAAATGAGACCTGCCAAAAATAGTTCTCTGTACTACAACCTAATATTAACCATGTTTGTGCCATGGTGCTCCTTAACTGGACCTGAATTAGATGCTATTTGGGGAAATGATGTTCTTTTGCAGACGCAGCGCCAGGGACTGTCAAAAATAAAGCAAGAACATACATCAGCACAATTTCTTTTCTTGTCATGGTAGTGTAAAATATCTATTTCAGCAAATTTAAGGATGCTAACATTTTAAATATTTTACTTTTTAACTTTTTTTAGTGCAAAGCATCAAGTACATTTATTATTATTTTTGTATGGTAAAGTAGTAGGATATGTCTTTTGCAAGTACTGTACATTTTCCACCATGAATTACCTAACATGAATAAACTGGTTTAAGGGTGTGATGTGGAAATATGTTAAGAACTATGCTAACACTGGAAAGGTAACACCCACCTAAGTCATCACAATATTAATTAGACAATGAAAAACAAGTAAATTTAGAGAGCTAGCATCCAGGATTCTCAATAAATTTGGGGCAAAGCAGAACATGTGAAAAACTTCTAGACACAATCAGATCTGGCCAAATATTTGAGAGAGAGGCAAAGACAGAGAGAAAGAATTAAAGACCATTTTCCATCTGTCCTTTAAGATAACACTACCTGTGCATGAGTCCCAGGAATATTCCCATAGCCATTGGCTGAAAAGTGGTTTATGTGAAAGAGATCACATCCCTGGTGACAGTTGTTTGTCCTTGCTAGTACAATGAATAGCTCCTGACTCATTTAGGCAAAAATTGGGTCTTTATATTGCCATTAAAGGGGGTGCGTGTGTGTGTGTGTGCACTTTGCCCACCTGTGAAGGACCTAGCAGTGCCCACACCATTCCAGTGGGCTCTGAGGGGACATGATGTCAGGCACCCTTCAGTAAAATGGAGATAGTCAGAATTACATGGGAAACCTTTAATAAGTAAAATCTTCTGTTGTTACAGTGTTCACATAAATTGTAGGTAATTCATGATTCCTTGTATGAATAGAATTATTGAAATAGAAGGTATAGCCCTGGCTGGTGTAGCTCAGTGGATTGAGCGCGGGCCTGCGAACCAGAGGATCGCGGTTCGATTCCCAGTCAGGGCACATGCCTGGGTTGCAGGCCAGTTCCCAGCAGGGGACACACAAGAGGCAACCGTACATTGATATTTCTCTCCCTCTCCCTCTCCCCTACCCCTCTAAAGACAAATAAAAAAAAAATCTTTAAAAAAAAAAAAGAAATAGAAGGTATAAATGGAACTAAATGTTTAGGATATTTCATCTGCTCTTTTTTGTTTTTGCTAGTCCCCTACCCTCTAATTAAAATATGTGTGTTACCACTACAGTTAAATACTTGCCCACTTGCCTATGTCCAGTCACACCAAGCAGTACTTATCTGCCTTTATTTTGTGCCCACCATCAGTCCTAGTGAAGCTTTCTACACACCTGGGCTCCTTAAGCCTCTGGGTCTGATATAATGAATTGGCTTCATATGAATCAGTCAACTTTTGACCATTCAAGGACTTATTGTTAATTTCTATGTATTCCATTCTTTTAGCTCCTCTCTTTTATCTTTTACCTGTTTAAGTGTTCCCATGACCTGTTGGGACAGAGAAAGGGTGTTGGAGTGAAAGTAAATTGTGGTTGTTTTATTCATTTTTGAGCAGTGCTAGGGAAAAAATGTAGATTACATTATTTAAAATATCTTAATTTAGTTTATTATAGAGTTTAAAGGGAAGACAAAATTCATAAGTCCATGAAATTTAAGAATTGTTTATGGATTTCTCTGATGAAATTCATTTTTTATACCTTCATAAATGGTTAAAAGATGACTATATCTTTTTATGTAAAATTTTAACCAAATTATATAAAAAGGCATTTAGCTTTTTAGCCATTTATACTAATCTCTACCTTTACATTAATATAAAATTTTCCCAGTTTTTAGTGATCATCAAAATAAACCACTAATGACAGTCAATAAGTGAAGCCATACTTATAATTCATGAATATATGTACATTTCTCTCGCCTTTTACCGAACATCACAGAGAAATGTGCCATTAACACTGTAGTGGGCTGGCCAGTCCTTTATTTATTATTATTATTATTACTCCTGGTCTTAGCATAAAAGTTAAGAAAAATATCACTTAGCCTTTAGATTTGAAGCATAAACAGAAAAAAGTTATTAATAAACTACACATGGAAGCAACTGCATACTCCAAACAAGTCTATACAAATACCTGTAGTGAGTCTTAGTGGATTGAGCATGGGCCTGCAAACCAAAAGTTTGTGGGTTCAATTCCCAGTCAAGGCACAGGCCTGGATTGCAGGCCAAGTCCCCAGTGGGGAATGTACCTCAGGCAACCATACATTGATGTTTCTCTCCCTTTCTTTCTCCCTTCCCCTCTCTCTAAAAGTAAGCAAATAAAATCTTTAAAAAATGAATACCTGTGTTGATTAATTTTTAATGTTAATTGGGGGGAAGGATAAATCTTTCCCCCCATAAATCTTTGAGTTTTGAATTTATTCAGTAGGTTATATAATGAACATATTTAGAATCTGTGTACATACGTCATACAAAGCTATTTTTAGGCCACATGTGACTTAATAAGCATTTTGTCTGGAGCTGCAAAAATTACAAGTATTTTTCTTAAACATGAAGGGTTTATCAAACAACCATAAAGCAAAATTGATGCATTTGTGACTTTTTTTTTTTGGTCTTTGCTATCATTCTAGTTTTAACATCAAATGGTTAGTGTGCTACTTATACTGTTGTGAAAATATATTAGAAATATTTAAGCAGGTAAAAATATGATTAAAATTATTGAATAAGATAGTTCATTTATGATACTAATTCCTAACTGGGGAAAATGTACATGTATATTCTTAGTATAGAACATTTAAGCCCAGCATGTCATTAAAACTCTCAAGTCTTACTGTCACAAGCTCTATGAATAGGATTTTATCTCCATTCTCCCCATTGCTTTCTGACAGATAGACAAAGTGAGCTCATTATGAAAATGTGTTTAAAACAAAAGCATCCCACATGGTGGGGGGAAAATATTTAGGTAACATTTAAGTAAAAATTTCTTTTTCAGCTATTACACTGCGGTAAAAGAATACTCCTCAAAATAAGCAGGTAGAATGTTGCCATTAGTGAAAGTTAGCAGCTGAGCTAATTGCCAGCCCTTGGCCAAGATTACTGTATTTAAAAGAGAAGGTGGTCAGGTGGTGACAGAGTTCCTAGAGCAGGTTCTGTTCTTCAGAGGAAATTAATTTCCTATAATCAAATGCAGTGGATTATAGTCTTTGTCCTCGTCTACCTTGGCCACAGAAGCAATGCCAAGGTTCTTTATTCAGCAACACTGCCTGGTCTTCTGTAAAACAAGCACTGACATAATCAGCACAGAAAGATTTCACCTGCTGTATTTTGCGGCTCAGAACACAGCATATTGTGGCTTTGAAACTGAAAGCTATCACTTTGTAAGTAACTATATTTGCAAAGCCTTATTTAGAGAAGGACAAAAATAACAGCAAGAAACCTGCATGTAGATAGAAGCCTTGGTGATGTTTGAAAATGAAATTATAAAGCAGTATAGAGTTATGGTTGGTAAATAATTCTCAGTCATAGAAACTTTTGTAGGGATATTTAAAAGTAATTCCTAAATGATGTTTAATAGTGAACTAAAAGTATAATCTTAGTCTTCTTGAATTGTTCAATTTCTGATGTGAGTATACATACACAAACAATCCTCCAGATACACTCATGCCTATATAACTGACATACTTGCAATCAGGAGATTATTTAAATTCATAATTTAAATAATTCAGCATAATTTACAAAGAACAAAATTTTGCAAAATTAGTCCATTGCATCTGAAAAATAATCTTTTTCTGTAAGACAAGGGAAAGGATAGAGATTCAAAGAAAGACAGAAAACAAAATTGATAAAGAAAAATGACCTCAGGTCAGAAAGAAATGGGATACAATCTTATCTTTCTATACTTGCTATTCTTTTAATGCTTTCAAAAAATTTAAAGTGTATTATGTAGAGAAAAAGTGTCACCCTTCACCTCCTCTGATCTATAAGCTAAATCCCAAGATGTTTCTCCCTGTCTATAGTCATCTTCAGTGCCTGACGGGGCCTTTGAGAAGACATTAAAGCACCCTGTAATCCATTTCTTGTTCCAAAGGAAGAGCTTTCTTACTCTTTAGACTCTGGAAAGATTGAATGAGGGTTTTTCCAGCTCAATCAAAGTGGGCTAGCCAGTCCTTTATTTATCATTCTCTATTAGGTACTGAATTTTGACTCAAAACCGATCTAAGTAGTCTATACAACTGGGGAAGGTATTTTCTTATTTTATCCTCCCAAATTTGTTTTGGTGATCATTCAACTGCTACCAACAAATGAATAACACACATGCATAATACTTATGTAAACAAATAAACCTCTAACAGAAAAGGAATTAGTTGGGTTTTTAGTTTGTAAAGATATGACTAAAATCACACTTTTACAACCATGCAGTTAGATTAGTCAAAATGTCTGGATTATCCTATTGTTCAATATGATATTTAATACAGTATGAGGCAACATGATCACATAAATAATCCTAAATTTAGCTATTCTTATTCAGAGTCTAGAGTTAGCTCTGCATTCTTCTATTTTAACATCATTTTGATTCTTAAATTGATACTTAAATTAATATCTCTAATATTATAATGTAGGGTTATTAAGATTTTATTTTCCATGTTGGGTTTACAGTTTTTCACCTAACACGTTAACATGACCCTTTAGAGGTACATGGAGCATATTTGGGGTTGCACTTACCAGACCTTGTTAATGAAATTGATTTATGAGAAAGAAAATATGGCAACCCATCACTTGCCAAGTGCTTTGATTCGTAGTGTCCAGTTTTTAGGGACCATCAGGCACAGGGATCCTACATTCAACAGCAGTATACATTCCCTAAAGCAGTAGATGCTGTTGCGTTAGGCATGGAAATAGATGGTAAATGTCAGTATATGTCTCGAGCATTCAGTGAACTTCATAATCACTTTGTTTTTTTTCTCATCCTCTTTCCTATAGCCAACCCAACCCGAGCAGGGGGAAGAGAGCCGTACCCAGGCTCAGCAGAAGTGATTCGGGAGTCCAGCAGCACCACGGGCATGGTGGTGGGGATAGTAGCCGCGGCCGCCCTGTGCATCCTCATACTCCTCTATGCCATGTACAAGTACAGAAACCGGGATGAAGGCTCATACCACGTGGACGAGAGTCGAAACTACATCAGTAACTCAGCACAGTCCAATGGGGCTGTTGTAAAGGAGAAACAACCCAGCAGTGCGAAAAGCGCCAACAAAAATAAGAAAAACAAGGATAAAGAGTATTACGTCTGATTCCAAGATCTTAAAAGGACCCTTGTATAGAAATAGTCTTCATTTTATCTGAGACATAATATAAACTTATTTACTTTCCTTTTTATGAAGCACATACAAAAGAAGACAGGGAATGCAATCAGGAAGGAAAGACTGTTTTTAAAAAATAAAAACAAGTATCTCATGCTCTTGTTTCTCCAAAAAAGAAAAAAAAAAAAAAAGCAGGGGCCAATAAATTCCCTAACATCCACAGTGTTTTCATTTACTCTGCCTGTCTTTATGTTGCTGGAACATTTCTAAAAGACAGTGATGACCGCACGCATTCATAAAGCAAAGGAGTATTACAACATCAAGGCACAACACAAAAACAACACAAAACACAACACACAAAAAAAAGAAGCTACCTATGATCCTGGATTTAGCCAAAGTGCTAGCGCTTTCCTGACAAGTCAGATAGTCCTATGGCCAGAGAAGACTGTGTCATTTTGAGTGACTCGACCTGCAAATCTGTAAGAGTTCGCTGCCTGGTGCAAGTGGAGCCTTGGTTGGAACTTGCATTCGAAACAAAGTGTGCTGGCTTTTTTGAAGACTTGTGTAGGAACACATTCAAAAAGCCCCTTTCTGATTGTGAGGGAAAAAATAGTATGGAGGCCTTATTTTCAAAACAATGTGAAATATAAGGCACATTTTCACACTAAAATTTCAAAACAAAAACAAGAGGGCATAGATGCAATCACTGGGAAATTTTCATGCACGCTTAATACGTTATTACATATGTTTATATAAAATCCATCTCTGTGTGCTTTCTGGACTGTGGTAAGTGACGTTTTATAGCCTGTTGTATAGAAAATGCAAAATATATCTCTGCTCTTCAGCCATTTTTGGTAAATTCAATGTTATAAGTGTTGCTAAGTATAGGGAGTTTTATGACGTCAGAGCAACAATTATTTCAGGGTTTTTTTTCCCCATCATAATAAATTGCCACAATTACTTACTTTTTTAAAATAAAGTTACAATGTAGTGTTTATTCTAAGAAAGATATGTATGAATGTATATAAAAAGATTCAGCTACATTTTTTCTTACATGTACAGCCTTCATTCTGTTACAATTAAGTTTTAGTATTTGTATGAAAGGTGTGAATTAGACGGTAAAATATATACATATGTATCTTATAATCTTTTTCCCCCAAAATACATTCCCCACATACATTCACTGTTCACAATCACAGACACACACACACACAAATCCGGAGTAGTCCATCAGATATGATGAAAGACTAAACATATATATGTACACTAACAAATATTTACCAACAAATTGAAAAGCAGGAAGGAAGATGCGTAGTTGTGCCAAGGTATTGATGTCAAATGGGGTGATCTTCATAGAGATCATAGGCTCCCAAGAAATTCCCAGAATATTTTAGTCCCTAATGAAATGGAACATTTTCTTATCAAATAGAGTATCAATGATACCTTGCTACATGAATATGAACCATTATGTGGGGAGGTTACAGAGCAAAATTAGTTGATATACATCTTAACCCTGGTTGCTGCAATTGAAAACTTTGTTTCCAATAAAATTATATTTTTTTCTCTGAACCTCATGTGCATGATAAACACTTTGGAAAGTAAACACTTTCTCAGCTAAGAAAGTATTTTCAGTAATTTTTGATTCTGTATTACTATCCTTTTAAAAACCATTCTCTATTTGTTGATTATTGACTATATTTTAACTTTTGTGGTTTTGCATATGTATCATTAAATGTTCTAATTTAACACACATTAAATAGTAGGAAAGTATAGATTATACACTTGTTTTGCATATTGTTTCAATGATGTTCACAGCAATAAATTATCAAAATGGGAAGGTAATGCAAAGGAAATGCATTATTAGATTGATGCCTCAGTATAAATTGGTTGCATTACTTCAACATCTCCTAAAATGATATTAGATTTCATAGAAGAGAGAATACCTTTACAATTAGCTTTAATCAGCAAAGGCAAAAAATGCAAAAATGTCTTTTGTAATACTTTAGTTGATTAAAAAATAAAGCCAAGAAGCGGCCTGGATTTCAGACATACAGCGCCTTAGAAACATGTACAATTCATAGCAGATCACTACTATCTATGGTTGCCAAGAAATTGTTGTATATGAAAGTTTTAAAGGCTTTTCATGACCTGGAAAATAGAGGTATAAAACTAAAATTTAATATCTGTTACTTGTGTTTCAAATTTTTAAAAAAATTTGCTCAGTTAAAAAATTCATGTCCTTTTCCCCTCCTCTCATTCAGTCTTACTCAGGGAAAGCCAGTGAAATAAGAAGGTAAATATAAAACCACTAATTTACATCTTGAGGTTATACAAATAAATAGCTTGCTTTTCCATTTGATCCACATAACTTTACCTAGTTTCCATCTGGAAAGATTCTAAAATCTGATAGAAAACAATGGCATTGTTAAGCAGTTTATCTATGAAGTGTGTTGTCTGGGACTGATTTCAATGTTTCTTTCCAACATAAACTTTAAAATTTCATGTAACGATGTAATCTAATATTGTCAGTAAAAATATTGCTAATGTTATTGGCCTACACAAAATCTAGCAATTTTTTTCTTCTTTCTTTTAAAATGGAGAAGAAAAAGAGAGGAACATGAGCTAGGGAGAGAAAAAGATGTGAATAAAACCCCAAGTATCTTCATACCAAAAGTATCAGGGTTCCATGCATAGTTTGCAGTTAATAGAGGATTTCACACTACCTGGCATACATTTGATTACATCTCTAGACTGTAACTTTTATGATCAAGTCGGCTTCTTTTTTATTCATGTAATGTGTTGCCTTTTTTAAAAAAAAATACTACAATAATGTGTGATGTGGTCAATCCCTAAAACATCAAAGAATGACCACATGACCTTCCCATTCTAGTGCTCTGTGTGACTGGGTATCTAAGGGTTTTGTTTTGTTTTGTTTTTTCTGTTGCAAGGCCAATTTATCCATTATTGGAAATGCTAAGCAAGTGGAATTTACTGTTTTGTTAATAAAATATTTCTTAATACAACTGTGGATTTCTTGATTTAAAAAATATACACGCAACATCATTTTGGGACAAAAATAACACAGAACCCTGCATTTCAAAGGAAAACCAATCCTAAGACAAGCAGGGGAAGAATATCAACTCTGATTTTCCTGAATTTTAATATTAACTAATGACCTCTACACTCATAAACTTAAAGATACAGCCATTTAAAATGTAACTTTGTTTATATCTATTAATCTTCCTATACATGAAATTATAAACTCACAGAACTAGTTAAAAACAAAGATGCTGATTTCATAAATATGGTTTTCTGTATAAACAGTACTGTAATTCATGTTAAGTAAATCCATGATTACATTTCTAACACTATCACTTACTAGCTACAAGTTACCTAAAGTCTCTGTATCCCTCTTCTCATTAGCAAAGTAAGAGTAATAATACCAACCCTTATGATAGTAAGGATAAGAACTATTAATGTGCTTGGCACAACCAACTGCAAAGAAAAGGATACTTGTATACTATTATTTTTCATAATAATAACAAACATGAGGAAACATGTTAAAATGGAAATGTATATAAAAGCAAGTATGGAAAGAAATACACTTGTTCATTTTCCATATAATTTTTTTTTCTGCAAAAGCAAAGTGACATTTTAGAAATCAGATGGCCACCATTTACTTTCTGTACATTTTAGTCCCTTGACAACTTTTAATATATTTTATTGATTATGCTATTACAGTTTTCCTATTTTTTCTGCTTTATTCCCCTCTGCCATGCAGCCCTCTTCCCACCAGCATTCCTCCCTCCTTAGTTCATGTCCATGGGTCATGAATATAATTTCTTGGCATATCCATTTCCTATACTATTCTTAACCTCCTCCTGTCTATTTTGTACCTACTGATTATGCTTCTTATTCACTGTACCTTTTTCCCCATTCTCCCCACTTCCTGCTGATAACACTCTATATGATCCCCATTTCTGTGATTCTGTTCCTGTTCTCTTTGTTTGCTTGTTTTTGTTTTTTGTTTAGGTTCAGTTGTTAATACTTGTGAGTTTGTTGTCATTTTACTGTTCATATTTTTACTCATCTTTTTATTAGATAAGTCCCTTTAACATTTCACATAATAAGGGCTTGGTGATAATGAACTCCTTGAACTTGACCCTGTCTGGGAAGAACTTTATCTGCCTTTCCATTCCAAATGATAGCTTTGCTGGATAGAATAATCTTGGATATAGGTTCTTGCCTGCTGTAACTTGGAATACTTCTTTCCAGCCCCTTCTTGCCTGCAAGGTTTGTTTAGAGAAATCAGCTGATAGTCTTATGAGAACTTCTTTACAGGTAACTGTCTCCTTTTCTATTGCTGCTTTTAAGATTCTCTCCTTCTCTATAATCTTGGGTAATGTAATTATGATGTGCCTTGGTGTGTGCTTCCTTGGGTCCAACTTCTTTGGGACTCTCTGAGAAAGACGACTTTCCTGGACTTTCTGGAAGTCTATTGCCTTTACCAGATTGGGGAAGTTCTCCATTATTTTTTCAAATAAGTTTTCAATGTCTTGTTCTTCCTCTTCTACTTCTGGCACCCCTATGATTTGGATATCTAAAAGTTTAAAATTCTCCCAGAGGTTCCTAAGCCTCTCCTCATTTTTAAAATTCATGTTTCTTCATTCTGTTCCAGTTGAATGTTTATTTCTTCCTTCTGGTCCAAACCATTGATTTGAGTCCTGATTTCCTTCATTTCACTGTTGGTTCCCTGTACATTTTGCTTTATATCACTTTGCATAGCCTTCACTTCTTCCTCTATTTTGCAACCATACTCAATAATTGCTGTGAGCATCCTGATTATGTTTTGAATAATCAGGATGTTTTGAACTCTGCATGTGATAGGTTGGCTATTTCTTCATTGCTTAGTTTTATTTTTGGAGGTTTGATCTGTTCATTCATTTGGGCCATATTTTTTTGCCTTAGTGTGCCTGTTATGTTTTAAGGGGTGGAGCCTTAGCTATTCACCAGGGTGGGGCAACCCACATCACTGTGCTGTGACCCTGTATGTGGGGGAGGTTCTGAAAGGGAACAGTGTGTCTTGCTTGGCTGTCAGCTGGCTTTAGTCACTTCCTCCACTACTCATAAGTAAATTGGGCCCCTCTGGTGCTGATTCCCAGGTGGGTGGGTTTGTGTACATTCTAGAACCCCGTGGGTCTCTCCAATGAACTCTCCTGTGAGTCTGAGAGCTTCTCCCACGACCACAATCCCCACAGGTTTTTACAGCCAGAGGTTTTGAGGCTTTCTTTTACCACACTGGAACCCTGGGTTGTGAAGTCTGTCTTGTTCCCCAGTTGTTCCCCCCAGTTTATCCACATGGAAAGGTGGGACCATCAGCTGCCACCTTGCCACATGTCCTCTCTGCCCTGGCTGCATGTCTCCACCCCTCCTACAGATCTAGATGAATGTTTCTTCTTTAACTCCTTGGCTGTTGGACTTTCATACAGTTCAATTTTCTGAAAGTTCTGTTTGTTTTTTGTTTTTAAATTGGTTGTTGTCATTCTTTTGGTTGTGCAAGGAGGCACAGTGTGTCTATCTATGCCTCCATCTTGGCCAGAAGTCTTTAGACCCTTAATTGACAACTTTTTAAAAATTCTGGACTTTGAAAATAATCTTGGCAGAAAAGCATGACTTTGTTATTTTCTTCTTCCACAGTACAAGGTTTGAACATGATTGCTTAATCCATTTTGTACCACTTCAATCTAGATACATTATTTCTTCCTTGATATTAACTCATGACTTTTAAATGCAAGGAGGGAACAATCCACATTCTTTTAATGTCTAAGTTAAAGGCTATATAATTTAACTTACCTTAAAAATGTACAAAATTTCAAAGGTGGTGACTTTATAAAATTTATTAGTAAACAGATTAAGGACTTGATCTGAGGAGCATCGATCTCCAGGGCCCAATGATTAGGCATCAGGGGTTACTAACTTCTAACAATAGTTATAAAACTTGGCAGATATACATAGAGGAGTATTTTCTTGGGAAGAGAGTGAAAATTTTCACTTCTGTAAATCATTCAAACCTATAATAATCTGTACAGAAATTAATATGATTTAATTTAGCTTGATTAAAATCAAAATGACCCGAACCAAAGTTTTTAGTGATTTTTGCCAGGTCATCCCAATTGTGCAGAAACAGTATTACATGTTCAGTAAAACTTGTGTTTCCTGAACATTTCTTTTTTTAAAATTTTCATTGTGGGGAGTGCGTACAAATGCTCATTTTGCATTCAGACAGATTTCGGCGAATTATAGGCATTTGTTTTACACATAGGGCACATCATGCACATTAGAACATACCTAGTCTATGAAATGAATTATTTATATGAACATTTATAGATGTCCTCTGAACTTCCAACTAGTAACTAAGAAAAGTATGAGGAATCTAAAAGCTGAGCTTAGGAGGTTGGGACCAGAGAACTACCTCATAGAAGGATCTCAGGACCACCAGTTGTAAGCACAGGTGCAAAGAATGCCATGGGGAAAAAGTGAGATTCTGCTTTTCTGATCTGATTCATGTATTGAAAGTGTAAAAAATTAAAGTTTTCTATAATTACATGTCTATAAAGAATAAAATACAGAAGAGAAAACCATTTAGGGACAGAATGAACTCTAATTGGAGGAATAAAATGGGTTGTCACATGATTATACAATTTTACACTAATAATTTAATCACTGAGGGTACTCAAATTAAAATGTATTAAATACCTACTTCTTTGAACCTAGTGAACTCTATGTGAAACATGAGGTGCACGCCATATAAGCTTCCTGAAGTATCAGCAAATAAAACAGATGAAATAATTGTGGGTAACAGGTATTATTGGGTTGGCATTTCTCACTATCTTTAACCTTCCCTGTTCCTGTGGAATATCCCAAACAGCTTATTTGCTTGTTATTCACAAAAAAATTGATAAAACCTAAATCAAATAAATTTGACTTGACCAAAGTGTGAGCAGTCAAAAAAGGAGAAAAATTCTTACTTTTTAAGACAAAATTCTTAAAATGATTATATTTTTCTTGCTATTATGGTGTGAAATGTTCCATATTCTGGACCTTTTGATATACTTGACTTTGAAAGAATCTAGTGTATGAAAATCTAGATTTTAGATTCACAAAATGATTTTCCATAAGATACCTTTATATACTATATCTTTCTAATACATTTAAAATGGAATTCTCTCTACAAAACTTAATTCATGAAAATATTAAATATATGGCCTTTGTAAAGAACATGTATGAAGGACCCATGGTCATAGACAAAAGGGTGAGGATTGGCTGCGGGGAGAAAGGTGGGGCAGGGGAGAGTCACAGGAGAAAAATTGGGACGACTACAATTGAACAACAATAAAAAAGGAAGAAATAGTAGAAATCCAGCCCTAGTTGAAAAAATAAGTATACAAATTTAAAAAGTACAGCTATTTTCTCGGTGATACTTCACATTTTTAGAAGTCATGACAGCCTAGTGAATTTGAAACTGATAATTTCATTTTGATACATTTGACACTTGAAAAAATCCCTTGAAGTTGTCAGGGACATTACTGTCACTCCTGTCCTAGTCACGGAGTTGGGGCTCACAAAGGCTGGTCTGCCCAGAGGCAGCCAACGCCAGTCCCAGAGCCCACGTCTTCGACGTTTACATTTGTCATCTTTTCATTCTGTCACAACGAACAAAACTTTAGGAGTCTTTCTGCTTAGTAATTTTTGGGTCAATTATTAGACGATAGTTTCAAATCCTTTGTCAATTTTTCTTCTCATGCAGGAATTTTGTTCGATTCTAGATAAGACCTACTATGAAATATTTGATTCGATTCCTTAATTGGAATTGAACTATCTATGCGAGATCAGCTATATAAATAAACCTCTTCTCATTTTAAATAATATATTGTTTTTTAGATTTTATTTCTAAATCCTCCATGCATTTTCAGATATCTTCATTTATCTCAAAATGTTACTGAGTTCAAAATTGCAAGTACCTAAAATGCCACTGAATCTAGTAAAATATACAAGTTTTATAAAAATGAAAAAATCCATGAAACTAACTTTCAATGAAACACTTTGAATTTATATATTTTGTCTATTTACATTGTTGCAACTTGTTTATATCGTTTCCAGGTGTTTATGTTTTCCTTGGTACATCAACACCTATGCATTTTGTTTTATATGTGGTCTATGGTCCTTGAAAATTTAGCAGTATGTTTAACATACTTAAAATCTCTCTGAGGAATAAAAGATACTAGAAGTAGTCTTTCAGTATCCCTGCTTTTTTTTCAAAATGGCTCTAATGTTCCTATACACGGTATCAATTGCTCTCCCAATTTTTCTGGTAATGAATATAACAGAGATAAAGAATATCTTAGACTCTGTCTCTGTAAGGAAGACATGATCAGATTTTCAGCAATAGGCATGTTAGGGAATCTTATTTATTTTTCTTATCTTCTCCTGATTCAGTATAAACATGTAACTTTGCATTAGGCTACTCTTTATAATGAAAAATCAAAATATTTCTCTATAATGTCTGTCATATAATCTAATGAGATGAACATGTGCCTAACTAACTATAAGAACCACCGATTTGAAACCATGATATTATTGGGCATTTACAGGGATTCCAGCTTATGATTTTAGTGCTTTCCATCTTTGGGAAGTGGCATTTCCAGGATGTGAGAGTAATTAGTGTTTCTGCATTTTCCATGATAATTAGCACATCTAATTCTTGTATTAATCACTGGCTATCAGTTGTGATGGGACTGACATAATAAAGACCCTTGAGTTATAAGTTAGATTTCAGATTAAATTTTACCTCCATCACCCATAGTGGAAGTCAAATTTATGTGAGTTCATATTCAAAACATCCTTAACTTTCTCAGCTTCTCAAGCTTTACCAGAACCATCATTTTTTTACAACTGTGCCCACAGTATTTCAACCAAATCATTACTTTAAGGTACCTATAAAAAATTATCACTAAGTCAGGAATGTTGAGGTGCTGCTGAGCTGTTGATTCCATAAATTTGGTATGGCCCAGGAGGCAGATCCAAGATGGACCAGCATAGGTGGACGCTGAGATCCCTCCCTGGCCAGGACACATCAAATGTACACCTATATTTAGAGACATTCCCCGCTGAGACACAACTGTGAGCTAATTGAACGGCTTCTGCACAACAAGCAAGAAAGACTGCACAGAGAAGATCAGGGAACTGCGAGAACTCTCCAGGAGCTGAGGAAACAATGCAGGACTGCAAGAACCAGTGAGCACCATTTCCCATGCACACAAACAGTGGGCATGAGCTGAATCTAGCTAGTTTCTCTGGCTGACCTGCAGGGTACTGGAATGCATCCCCAGCGACCCCTCCTAGAAGTACACCCAGAACAAACAGGAGGGCACCAGTGCATGCATATAAGGGGCCTCTCCACCTAGTGATAGATCCAGCAGGTACAGCAGTGCTGCTTCAGGCACCCACTAGGCTGTGTGACAGGTGGGCTGCCCCACCTGAAGAGAGTGTGGAGTTTGCAAAATGAGAAAGAATTTGCCTGCAGTGCTACCCTGTCCAAACAAAAACAAACAAAACAAAACAAAACAAGTGCAGAGGTAGTTGGGTGCTGCTGAGTGTTCACATAAGGCTGCACTTCATGGAGAGGGTGTGGAGCTAGCAAACTACTGCGGTACCAACGGGCACAACCACTCCACCCAGAGAAAGTGCAGAGACAGCAAGGCACTGCAGCGTGCACATGTGCGACTACCCGCCTGAAGCAAGTACAGAGTTACCCAAACCTTGTGGCATATACACACAGGGCTCAGTTCCATGCAGACTGAGTGTGGTGTTGCTGTGCTTGTGCGCAGGGTGGTCCCACCTGGACACAGTGCAGAAATAGCAAAGTATGGCTGTGCATGTGTGGTAGGTTTCCCCAGGAGAAAAGATGGCACTAGCGAGGCAAAAAAATCTCTCACTGGTAAAGGCATGTATAAAATAATCACAGTGAATCAACTACATGAAAAGCTAAAATGAAGTTAAACTGAAGTAGTAGAAAAATTAAAATTTTAATAAGTAGTAAAGGTATACACAAAACAAAAAGTTAAAAAATGACATCAAAAAATAAAAAGGGGGGAGTAAAAATGCAATGCTTTTAGAATTCAATTAACCTGAAATGTCCATTAGCTTAAAATAGACTGCTATAGATATAGATGAATATACAGATATAAAGTTCATGGTAATCATAAACAAGAAAACACACAAAAATATACACACAACAAAGAGAAAGAAATCCAATCCAACCAGTAAAGAAATCCAACATATCAGAAGGGAAGAGATCAAGAGAAGAAGGAAGGAACAGAAAAGAACAATGAAAACAACAACAACAAAAAACCAATTAGCATATGGCAGTAAGCACATATCTATTAATGATTACTTTAAATATAAATGGACTAAAATATCAATTAAAAACCATAGGGTGGCAGAATAGATTTTTAAAAATGACTCATCTCTATGTTGCTTACCAGAGACTCATTTCAGATCAAAAGACACACACAAAGTAAAGGAATGTAAAAATATATTTCACGCAAATGGAAATTAGAAAAACAAAAACCCTAGGGTACTACTTATATCAGACAAAAGAGACTTTAAAACAAAGGCTCTAACAAGAGACAAAGAACATTTTATAATTACATAGAGATCAATCCAACAAAAGGATATAACTCTAAAACATCTACACGTCAACATAAGAACACCTAAGTATATAAAGCAAATATTGGTGGAAACAAAAAAAGATGGATAGTGAGACAACAATATTAGGAAATGTTAACATACCATTGACATCAGAGAATAAATTATCCAGGCATAATATAAACAATGAAACAATAGCCATAAAAGAAACATTACAGTATATGGACTTAATTGATATTTTTAGAGCACTTCACCCAACAACAGCAGATTATACATTCTTTGCACATATACATGCAACATTTTCCAAGATCAACCATGTTAAATAAAAAAAAAAATCTCCATAAATTCAATGAAATTTAAATCATATCAAGCTCTTTATTCGATCACAACTATATCAACCTAGAAATCAACTACAAGAAGAAAACTGAAACACACACAGAAATACACAAAGGTTACATAACAAGCTACTAAACAAATGAATGAGTTAAAAATAGATTAGGGAAAAGTCAAGATACCTTGAGACAAATGAATATAAAAATACGATGATCCAAAATCTATGGGACATAGTCAATGCAATCCTAAGAGAGAAATTCTATCTCAATATCAGGAAAAACTCAAATAAATGATCTAAACTTACACCTAAAGGAACTAGAAAAAGATGAAAAAAAAAAAAAAGGCCAGAATGAGCAGAAGGAAGGAAATATTAACAATCAGAGCAAAAATAAGTGAAACAGAGTCTAAAAACACAATAGAAAACATCTATGAAAACAAGAGCTAGGTGTTCAAAAGATAAGCAAAATTGATAACTCTTTAGACAGACTCATTACAAAAAAAAAAAAAATCAAGTACCCATATAAATAAAATTAGAAATGGTATTTGTCTTTTACCAACTGGCTTATTTCACTTAGCATAATAGTCTCCAGTTCCATCCACACTGTCACAAAAGGTAGGAATTCCTTCTTCCTTTCTGCTGCATAGAATTCCATTGTTCAAATATACTAGTTTTTTACCTTCTCGTATACTGATAGGAACTTAGGCTGTTTCCAAATCTTGTCTATTATAAATAGTGCTGCTATGAACATGGTGGTGCATAAATTCTTCAGAATTGGTGTTTCAGAATCCTACCGGTATATTCCCAGAAGTGGAATTGCTGGGTAAAAAGGCAGTTCCATTTTTAGCTTTTTGAGTAACTTGCATACTGTTTTCCACAGTGCCTGCACCAGTCTGCATTCCCACAAACAGTGCACTAAGGTTCCCTTTTCTTCACATCCTCATCAGCACTTGTTGTTTGTTGATTTATTAATGATAGTCATTCTGACAGGTGTGAGGTGATATCTCATTGTGGTTTTAATTTGCATCTCTCTGATGGTTAGTGATGCTGAGCATCCTTTCATACGTCTCTGGGCCCTCTGTATGTCCTCACTGGAGAAGTGTCTATTTAGGTCCTTTGCCCATTTTTTAATCGGGTTGTTTGTCTTCCTGGTATTGAGCAATATGAGTTCTTCATATGTTTCGGAGAATAAACCCTTGTCCAATGCATCATGTCAAATATGTTCTCCCATACAGTAGGTTCCCTTTTTATTTTGATGATGGTTTCTTTAGCTGTGCAGAAGCTTTTTAATTTGATGTTTTCCCATTTGCCCTAGGAGGTATCTTGGCAAAAATACTGCTATGTGAGATAACAAAATTTTATTGCCTGTGTTTTCCTATAAAATTTTGATGGTATTACAACTTATATTTAAGTCTTTTATCCATTTTGAGTTTTTTCAGGTATATGGTGCAAGATGGTGGTCTACTTTCATTTTTTTTGTACGTAGCAGCCCCATTTTTCCAACACTATTTATCGAAGAGACTGTATTTACGCTATCATATGCTCTTACCTCCTTTGTCAAATATTAATTAACCCTAAACACCTGAGTTTATTTCTTGGCTCTCTATTCTGTTCCATTGATCTATATGTCTGTTCTCATGCTGGTACCAGGCTGTTTTGATAACAGTGGCTTTGTAATATAGTTTGATATCAGGTAATGTGATCTCTCCAACTTGTTCTTTGTTCTCTAACTCTCTTTCTCAAGATTTCTGAGGCCATTCAGGGTCATTTGGAGTTCCATATAAGTTTTTGGTGAAAGACAAATACCACATATTCTCACTTATAAGAGAAATCTAATGAACAAAATAAACTAATGAGCAAAACAAAACCAGAGGCATAGAATCATGGGAGAGACTTACAGTGGGGAGGGGTGAAGTGGGGACTAATTGAAAGAAGGTGAAGGGATTAGTCAAAGAACTCATAAAAAGAACCTCTGGACATGGAAGACAGTGAGGAGACTGATTATAGAAGTGGGGTGGTGGCTGGGTGTATGGGGGTGAAGAGAGGAAAAGAAGGACAACTGTAGTAGCATAAATAAAATATTTTATTTATTTATTTTTAGAGAGAGGGGAAGGGAGGGAGAAAGAGAGAACATCAGTGTGTGGTTGCCTCTAGTGCACCCCCTACTGGGGACCTGGCCTGCAACTCAGGCATATGCCCTGACTGGGAATTGAACTGGCAACCCTTTGGTTGGCAGGCCAGTACTTAATCCACTGAGCCACACCAGCCAGGGCAAAATATTTTTTTAAATAAAATAAAATCAGAAATGAAAAAAATGACAACAAATCACAGAAATACAAAGGAATATAAGAAAAATACTATGAACAACGATATGCCAACAAATTGGACAACCTGGAAGAAATGGATAAATTCCTGGAAACATACAATCATCCAAGATTGAATCAAGAAGAAACAAAAAGTCTGAAAAGACTGATAAAAACAACAAAATCAATTCAGTAACCAAAAAATTCTCAACATACAAAAGTTCTGAAAAAAATAGCTTCAGAGGTGAATTTTACCAAACATGCAAAGAAAAAGGAATACCTATCCATCTCAAACCAGTCTAAAATACTGAAGAGGAAGAAAAGTTTCCCAAATCATTTTACAAGGCCAGAACCAGCCAATAACAAAACCAGACAAAGATACTGCAATAAAAAAAGTATTAGTTAACCCTTAGCTAACACCAAATTTGCACAGGGAAAGTAGGGGGGAATAAAACCCAATACTACCTGGGAAACTGAAGTGCCAAGATTAATAAAGGACCTTTAGAAAGACTGATGTCAGACTTCTCCGACAATTTGCAGTCTAAATCTGATGTTTCTCATGCATTCAGTGCTTGTATACACAAATTGCTCCAGGGCCGAGAGTTAGCTTCAGCGCATAAAGGCAGAGTGAAGTGGTTGGATACGTTAGGATGAAAACACCTTGGGCAAGGGCTCAAATTTATAACATACAGGAGCCACAATGGACATGAAGAATCAGTTTAAATATCAGATATTGCTTAAAAAGACATTGAAAACAAGTTAATAATAATGTCTACATATATAGAATATGGATTATTTTGAAGGTTAGCCTCATAAGGCTTTGCAATAGTTTGCTTCGTTATTAACTTTGTGTTGTGATAAACTTTACATGTGAACTTTACAGGTGAAGGCATTGCAGAGAATTTGTGGAGAAGTGCATTAAAAAAATAAAAACAAGCAACACAAAACAAACTCTGCAAAGACAGACATGACGGGAGGTAATGGGGAGAGATCAAGTGGGAAGAAAAGAGTCAAGTAGGTTAAAACATCCAGCAGTCAAGCCAGAGGATTTGCTTTCTCATCATTTAGTTTTGCCCCCCCTTCCACACCCTACCATGCTTTTCTTCAAGTGCTACAAATGACCTTTAATATGGCTAGGCTGAAAAGCAGGGGAGGAAGCCAAAGGTAGGACCTAACTTAAAATGACATTCTATTTGATAAAAAAAAAGGTTTTTTTAATCACCAGAGGTCTTGCCCCTCTGCTATAAGGAAAACAAGAAAAATGAATTCCATCTTTTGTCCTTTGCTTCTTCTCACTTCCTTCCCCTTTTTCTGTATTTTGGGCTCCTGGTTGTCCTGATTTTTTTTTTTTTTTTTTCAGTCTAATGCTAGGGCGTGTGTGTTCTCCACTCAAACATTAACAAGAGCATTCCTGACAGTTTTAGCCTTGGATTTATCTCTTCTCATGCTATACTTTCTCTTGAGAACAGCAGGGTGCCAAAGTTAAGAATACAGTTTGGAGCCAGTCTGCCTGGGTTCAAATTCTGACTACCATGTGCATAGAAATATGACCTCCAGCAATTAGTAAGTTTCTCTGAGCCACACTTTATAAAATGGTGACAATAACGGTGCCTTCTTCTTTGGGCTGTATAAATATAAATGATTTAAATTATGACTTGTACTTAGAACAAGGTCTGGCACATAGCACTGTTAACTCTTTGACCTTATTATGATGCTTAGGAAAAAAATATGTTCACTCCTTCCAGTTCTTCAAATTCTTGCCATCATGAAAGTAACGTTTGACTCTACTTTCCTCTTCCATTCATCAGTTGTAACTTCACCCTTACGTTGCTGAATTCCTGTTGTGTATCATCTGACTACTCTGTGAGCACCTCCACATTACATACCCCAAACTTAAGTCTTCATATTTTTTCTTAGTTCTTTTTTTCTGTTCTGTGTTTTTGAAACAATATCACAGTCTTTCCGTCCTCCAACCACCAAACATCTTGTCCAAGTTAAGTTGCTTATTCTTCTATTTCCACATTTCATCTGTGTCTAACTATCATTTTCAGATATGCTCCACGTAGGTGTCTACTTTTTCGATTTCCTTTTTACTGTCTGAGTTCAAACACTCATAACTGCTTCTCTGAATTCCTACCATAGCCTGTGAACTGGTCTCCCTACCTCCATCCTCTTCTCCCTTCAACATATGGTCTACATGAGCAACAAATCATCACATTGACACTCTATCTGCTTTAATCATTCCCTTGCTCAAATTATGTTCAACTTATTACTCTTTAAGAGTGCTTTAAAAGCTCATTAGGTAGATTTTCAAGATGCTTTATAATCTACCCACAAGGCCTGTTCTACATTTGTCTTTTGTGACAACCAAAGCTTTCTCTGTTCCAGTCATGTCTACAGTTCAGAGCTCTCCAAACACGCTTAAATTTCTTACCACTATGATCGACTGACTAGAATATATTTTTCCCTTATCTCAGCTTATCAAAATTTGGTTTAACATTCAAGACTCAATCTAAATTCCCTTTTGGAATGAAGATTTTTATTGCCTCCCCAGCTTCGCTAGATTTGGCATTTCTTCCCTGCCTCCTCACTACCATTTGTTTAGGGTTGATGAAAACTGCTATACTATCAATGTGTACCTGAGAGTATCAACTGAATACTTTACAGTTGGTTGGATAACTTAGGAATAGTATTTGCATTACTCATTATGGCCCTATAATGTAGGTGATTATGATTGCTTAGCTTTACATAAGGAATTTGGAGATGAAACACAACCAATTGCCCAAATACATTCCTAGGAATAGTCAGAAATAAAGAGACATACAAATGTGTGTGGATCTCTTGAATCACTGCTCATTTCATGATCATTTATTTCAGTGTTCTTTGAAGGATCACATACAAGAACCACCTGAAGGTGCTTACTGAAATGTATTATAAATTTATAGTCATAGGGCCACTGGTAAAGGGAGAAGAAACCTGCATCTTTAATAATTTCCCCAGGTGATTCCATGCACTGGCAATTTTCAAAACAGGGCTATAGTTCATAGAACCTCTCTTTTATTACCTCGATTACTGTATAGAGTAAATTAGTGGTGAAATAGTTTCTTGAGGGCAAGAAGCATGTCTTATTTTTCTCTTTATCTGCCACAGTTCATACCACAGTGCCTTATACATAATATATCCTTCATATGTTTTAGTTGAATTATTGCCAATTTCTATGTTTCATCACAGTAAAAATTATTATGTACCTGTTAACAGTAATATATTTTCTTATGTGGCAAGCAGTGGGAAATACTTTTGAAGCTTTGACTTAACATATACACACAGACACATTCACATAATATATATTAATTGTAGAACATTTGGAGGAATGTAGAAAATAGGAGAATGAAAAAGATCACCCAAGGGACAGGATCGCCCAAGGGACATGCTTTTTGTCATATTTATGTCAATCTTTAAGTATTTCTTCTATGTATATTTTATGTATTTTAGTGAAATTACATGTAATGTGTGTATATATACATATATGTATATATACATATGTTTATAACAGTGAAAACAGCAATGATTTTGCAAATTTTATTTGATGCAAGATCTGGCATTACTATTATTAAAATTACAACTGTCTATATAGTGATCTTTTCTTTGCAAAACTGTTTCCAGGTTCTAGGGGCACTGCCAAAGTAATGTAAATACTCCCACCCTGTTTCAAGCAGTATCACAATAGCTCAGAAGTAAAGAAACTCATTTAACTTCCAGTGGGGTTTTGCCACTTTGTTGTTCTCTCTCTGGTGATGGCAGGATGTTCTGTACAACATCTGTTAAGAAGGGTCTCTCTCATGTAAATGCAATGCACTGCCCAAACTAACAGGAAAAGGAAAAATAAAAACACCTCACGAGGGCTTTCACTGAAGGAAAATCTTGCAACTCTGCCTCAAGTTTGTGGATACTCTTGAGAGTCATTCTTCGTTTCTCGCTCATACCACCACCACTGTTTCCAAAGGGACAGGTAGTATGGGTCACATTTGAAACTTTAATTCAAGAATAAAAAGTATTTCACTTAGCATAATGCTCTTCAGTTCCATCTATGCTGTCAAGAAAGGTAGGAGCTCCTTCTTTCTTTCTGCTGCATAGTATTCCACTGTATAAATGTACCACAGTTTTTTGATCCACTCATTTACTGATGGGCACTTAGGCTGTTTCCAGCACTTGGCTACTGTAAATGGTGCTACTATGAACACTGGGGTACATAGGTTCTTTTGGATTGGTGTTTCAGGTTTCTTAGGGTATAGTCCCAGCAGAGGAATTGCTGAGTCAAAAGGCAGTTCCATCTTTAGTTTTTTGAGGAAATTCTGTACTGTTTTCCATAGTGGCTGCACCAGTCTGCATTCCCACCAACAGTGCACTAGGGTTCCCTTTTCTCCACAACCTCACCAGCACTTGTTTGCTGATTTGTTAATGATCGCCAATCTAACTAGCGTGAAGTAGTATCTCGTTGTAGTTTTAATTTGCATCTCTCTAATGGCTAGTGATACTGAGCATTTCTTCGTGTGTCTATGGAACCTAATCAATAAAACAAAGAAGTGAGAAAAATAGAACCAGAGACCTGGAAATAAAGAATAAACTGGCAGTGACCAGAAGGGAGTGGGGAGGAGGATAACGGGGGGAAGAAGGGGAAGGGGCAAACAAAGGATCATGAATAGAGGACTCGTGGGCACTGACAACAGGGGGGATTGACTGTGGGAGTGAGGGAGATGGGGTAGGAGGGAGCAATAGGAAAAAAGGTGAGAAGAGTGTAATTGAACAACAATAAAAAATAAAAGAAAAAAAGAATAAAAATTTTTTTTCTTATTCTTTTCACACATCTAAGAGAACTAATAGTGAAAAAAGGTAGATTATAATAGTAATACAAATGGAGAATCTTTAAGTAAATGATAACAGATTCAGTAACTCTGTATTCCTTTCTTTCTAAAAAGTTCACTAGAAAAGGAAGTAAAAGAATTCAAAGTCCACTAGAAAGGACAGTAAACCGAAAGAACAAAAATAATAAAAAAAGGCGAGGGTAGCAAAATCTTTTTGAAAATGGTACAGCAGAAAGACAAGTGGCAATGGAAATAGCGAAGATCCAGACTGGCAGTGAGAAAAATCAAGAGGCAGCATCAATTGTGCTAAATACACTGAAATGCTCAGAGAATGTTTATTTTAAATGCTTCTGGAAGTAGGAAGGAAAGAAGCAAAAAGCAGTGGATTCATCAATGTGTAAGACAGACCCCAAATTTCTTTCAACAGTCCACACAGCAGAGTAACAGCACGACTCCAGCCTCAGCACAAGGCCAGAGGAATACGCTCTCAAAAAAAAAAAAAAAAAAAAAAAAAAATTAAAGCTGGACCCATGCCTCACACCATATAGAAAAATTAACTCAGAATAAATAACAACCTAAATATAAGAGCTAAAACCATAAAATTCTCAAAAGAAGACATAAAGCTAAATATCTATGACCTTGCATTTGACAGTCAATTCATAGATTGACACCAAAAGCATGAGCAACAAAAGAAAAAAGTGGATAAATTGTACATCACTGAAATTAAAAACATTTTTCAACATTGTGGTAGTTGCAGGGGGAGAGTGCCTAGAAGAGTGCCTAGGGAGAATAAATCATAATGGAAAATACAATAAAAATATTAAGTAAAATAAGATAAAAACCATTGAAATTTAAAAATAAAAAAATCTATCAAAGGACTTTAATCAAAAAAAAAAATAAAAGATAACCTAAAACTATTTTTTAAATTTGCAAATCATATATTGAATTATTATTCAGATTAGTATCCACAATATAAAAAGCACTCTTTTAACTTAGCAACAATAAAACAAACAATAAGCCAGGCAGTGAAAGACAAATACCATATGATCTCACCTTTAACAGAAACCTAGACAACAAAACAAACAAACAAGCAAAATAAACCAAAGACACTGAAATAGAGAACAGGCTGACAGTGACCAGAGAGGAGAGGGGAGGGAATTTCAGGGGAAAAGGGGAAGGGTTTACAGGAACAAGTATTCAGGACACATGGACAGTAACAAGGGGGAAGCAGAATCGGGCAGTGGGTGGGGAGGGCTGGGGGTAAAGGGCAGAAAACTGTACTTGAACAACAATTAAAATAAAACATGGCCAAAGGATTATGTATACATTTCTCCAAAGAACACATACAACAAGCACAGGAAAAACTGTTCAATATCATTAGTCACTAAAGAAATGCATATCGAAATCATAATGTATATGACTTCATACCTACTAGGATAATTATAATTTAAAAAACAGAAGGAAACAAGTGTTGGTGAGAATGTGGAAAACTGGGACCCTCATATATTGCTGGTGGGAATGTAAAATGGCTCAACCACCATGGAAAATGTTTGTTCAAAATTTAAACATAGATTTTCATATGACTAGTCTATATCACTAAGTATTTCTAAATATGTAGGCATATATCCCGAATGATTGAAAACAAATTCACATACACAAATTTTTTAGTTAGTGCTATTCACAACACACAAAAGATGGAAACAACCCAAATGCCCATTGATGGATAAATTGATGAACAAATTATGTTGTATACATACAGTGAAATATTATTCAACCATAAAAATGGATGAAATGCTGATAATGGTACAACATGGATGACACTTGAAAACACTATGCTAAGTGAAAGAAGCCAGACACAAAAGATCACTCATTATATGAGATCATTTCTAGAAACCATACAATATAGTTAAATCCGTATAGACAGAAAGCATACTGGTATTGCCACAGGCTAGAATGAGGGGAAAAGAGGTAGTTAAATGCAATTTCCTTTAGGGGTGATGAAAATGTGTGGAACTACGTGGAGGTGATGATTACAGAATACTATGAATGTGGTAAATCATGGAATTGTTTACTTTTAAATGATTAATTTTATGTTATATAAATGTTACCTCAATAATTTTTAAAAAAATATTTAAAAAAAGACAATACAGAGTATTCCTAGACAGGAGGACATCAGGAACAACTGTGGTTGGCTGTACATTGTGAAAATAGGGAAGTTAAAGCATATTTACATATTAAATGAAGTATCTATTTTTCTTCCCAAATTCAGTTGCAGAATCTTGTCAACAATTTTTTAAGGACTTCAGGCAGAAACAGGATTTTTTTATGAGAACTATAACTAGCCCTAGAGAAAATACCTAAAGATATGCAGGGTTATGTATTCAACAAAATCCTCAAGGCCTCATTGTTATACAGGGGCCAAAATGGAAAATAGGAAACAAAACGCAGGAAAAAAAGGAGCAAAGGAACTTAAAAAATACAGACCACGGAGAGAATGAAAAACAAGACAAAATACCTCCTAAAGAATAAAAATAACTCAAAAATTAAATAAAAATAGGATGACATTTAAGAAAATAGTAAAATTTACAGAGCTCTGGAAACAAAATACATGACAATAGATTAAATTTTCAGTATGTGTTAGACAAAAATTGGGTAAAATTTAAAATAGGTAAAATTTAAAAGAAATAGAAGATAGAATAAAAAATGATCTGAAAAATAGAAATTCAAGACAGAAATTTTAGGAAATACGGGGGATAAATAATCAAAGACCTAATTAAATATGCATATATTTCAGAATTTAATTATTCCTCTTTGACTCTCTCGCATACCCTTCCAATCAGGCTTTATTTCCATTCTATCAGAGCAGCTCTTGTCAATGTCATTCATCATCTCCAAGTTGCTATGTTCAATATCCAGTCTCCAGTCCTTACATTCCTGTACATCTCTACACCATTTGACACAGTAGCTTACTCCTTCCCTCCTAAAATCCTTTGATCATCTGACATCCAGGAAGCCATTTTCTAGATTCTTCTAACACCTCATTAGGAACTCTATCTTAGTCTGTTTTGCTAATGCTACACTCTCCAGACTACACCTGGGCAGCTTCTAGAATCTCTATTTTTCTCCATTAACCTTCCCTTGCTTGTTTCATTCCATTCCATGACTTTAAGTACCATTCCTATACTGATAGCTTGCAAATGAAGAGCTCAGTTCCAGAACTCTAACATGAATTACATCCTCCTATATCTAATTAGCTATTTAGCACCCACCCAGACGATATCAAAGTGAAATTTCAAACTTTTAAGTTCTACAATTGAATTGACAATATTCAACTCTCAAACTTGTTCCTTTTCCAGGTTTCTTTATCCTACTCAATTGCTTAATAGCACTCTTCCATTTACTTTAGCTAAAATTTTTGCTGTTGTTATTTTATCTATTTTTCTTAAGATTCAATCCACTGACACTTCATATCAGATTTCCCTTATAAATAGGTCCAGAATCTAACTATTTACCTTCTCCTGCTTCAAGCTACAGCATTCTCTCACCTGGATTACTGCAATAGCCTCTTTTGCCTCATTCCTACCAGTCTTGTTCTCATACAGTATAGTGAGTCCTTTACGAAGAAATCGAAGGAAACTTGTAAAATGTAAACCAGATCATGCAATTTCTGTCTTAAGATTCCTCTAGTTGATTTCAATCTCACTCAGAATAAAAGTCAAAGGATTTATAAGAATCTACAAAACACCACATAATCTCACTTTTTACTGCTCTGTACCTTGCTAAATCAACTGTACTGTACTAACTTTCTGAAGTCCCTCAAATATATCAAAGATACAAATATATCAAAGATATATTGCCCTTGGCTTCTTCCCTTTTGCTTCCTCACTTTTTTTCAGATACTTTCTTAAATGGCATCTCATCAGGGATATATTCACTGACCATTCTATTTCCTTTAAAAAATAATGACTTCCTCTCTTATTTAAATGATTCATAAAATAATAAAAATTCAAGCAACACTTAAATGTATCAAAAAGAAAGAAAATATAATCTCAGATCCCACCACACATAAAAAACTAAATAATTGGTTTTCTGGGCCACTGCCCTCACAAATAAAAATAATGTATTTAGTGACTGCAATGCCATTTCTGATGAAAATTATTAAGCTCTACTTTGTTTTAAGAAAATAAGAAGTGAAGTGAAACTGAACAAATTATTAAACATGGATACATTTTCTTTCCCATGTTATTTTTCAAAGTACCATAAATTATTTAAAAATTATGAAATTATAAACACGAAGTCTTTTTTTAAATATGTTTTCAATTTAGAGGTGTCAATATAGCCCTTGCTCTGATGGTATAATTAATACTCTTATTTTGCTTTACCTCCCAAGTTTTATGAGTTATATTATCAACTTTGTGTGATCGGTACTTAGTATTTAGATTCCATTCTACAGCTACAGTTCTCTCCAGATTTTAGTTTTAATTCAATGTTTAAATAGAATCAATTATTACTATCAGTTACCCAGTATTCCACAACTAATTTTTATTTCTATTTAGTTTTTAACAGGTTAGATTTCTTTTTCCTGATATTTTTCCATAAGGAATCATGGGTGATGCATTCCCTGAGTTCTTTTATGTTTGAAACTGTTTCTCTGTTGACTTTGCATTTGAACCCCTTTGCTGAGTATACCCTTTTATGGATTGCACTTTATTTTCCATAAACTAAATAGATGGTGCTCCATTTTATTTTGCCACTGAATGCTTTGGTGGATTCATGTAAAGGCAATTTAATTTCTCCTTGATTTTTTTTTTATTTTAATGTTCCTCCTAGAAGCCCGATTCATTCATGATAGCTTAATGAGGATGTACAATGAGTTTGATTATTTTATATCATTTTTTCCTCTATCTGTGTCTCTTAAATAGTAAATTCTCAACCTGTTTCATTTTGGAGGGAAATCTCATATGGTACTATTTTCTTCTATCCATTGGATTTTCTGCTCCAGAGACATAGCAAACCTTTTGTTGGATTTTAACTGGCTTTCTTTCATATCCATAATATTCTAATTTGTTTATTTCTTTTTTATTTAAGCATAGCTGGCATAAAATATTAGTTGCATTAGTTTTAGGTGTGTAATAGAGTGATTCAATATTTGTATACCTTGCAATATAATTCTAGTAGTCATCCATATGTCACCATGTAATCTTGTCACATCCATCCAATTTTTGGGGGGGGGGTTATTTATCTTGGCATTCTTTGTGATTATCTGAAATCTTTATGTTATTAATGCTATTTCAGATCTATCTATCTTGTCATTTTAAATGTATTTATGAGTTTGACTTTTCATTTGCTTTCTTAGCTCTCCAATTTCCTCTGTAACTTCATTCTGAGGTGAATTTCTCATTTTATTAAAATAGTGTGTTTACTAACTTGTTCAGTACCATGGGGTACTTATAGAGTACTATCTTGCATGTCTTGGTTTTGTTTTATTTCACATTGTGTTATTTTCCTGGATTATATTTACTATGTTTGTTTTTATCTTTTTTCCCATGCAGAAACTACCTGCCTCCTAATATTAATTCTCCCATTCCCCCTAAGTAATAAAAGTCAAATTTTAGACACACAGTTGCTTGAATTAAAGGTTACTTTTCATCCTCCTCTAGAGTTAAGTATGGTTTGAGGTTATGTTCTAGCCTCTTTGATGTAATTAGAAATGTATTTAACTTATGTCAAGTATGTTTTAAGAAGTGGAAAATGCTCTTTTTTTTTTTCTTTCCCTTTTCCTGATGCCTAGATGATGGATATAAGGCTATACTTGAATGGTCATTTTGGATCACTAATTACTTCTTGAACCTGAATCCGATTATACTGTTAGCAGCCCTAAACAACCTGGGCCTCTATCTACAGACTCTTCTACCATAAGAAATAAATATTAAAAATCTTGCTTAAGCCACTGTTTTCTTGAAGTTTGTTTTGATTACAGCTGAAACTAATCAAACTGATAATCTTCCTCCATTCCTTCCCCCTTATCTCTCTCCCTGTCCTTCCTTTCTGGTCATATCTCTGCATAATTTCATGGCATTTTTCTTCATTTTTCTCATTCTTCACAGCTCTGTTCAGGCCTGCTAGCTGTCATGTTCTGTGGGAGATGTCTTTGTTATTCCCTTTAGAGACCTCTTTGGTTTCCTCTGTGATCTGCGGTCTGTGAGTAGGATTTTGTGTTCCCTCTGTCCATTTCACTGCAGCCTGAGAACTGGAGCGCATGTGGGGAAGTGGGGACATCTGAGGCAGTGTGTCCTCTTAGAGGGGTGGGGATGGGCTGCAACATTCAGACGCTTACCCTACCTCTTGCTAGCACTGTGATCATAGGTGAATTATTTACCTCTGCTGTACCTCAGTTTCCCCATTTGTATAAAGGGATAAAATTAATACCTACATGCCACTGTTAGGAGGGTCAAGTAAGACAATAAAACTAAAGGGTTTAGAACTTCACCTGATGCATTCATTCAGAGACAAGCGCCACTATCATCAACATCATCATACATGAACACTGATGGTTCTTAGTTTTTGTTAAAATGTGTGCACTGATTACACTCTATCTAGTCAAGGGTGCCTCATTTTACCAGGAGAGGTACCTTGGATCTTTAAGGTTTTGTATCAATCCACTGTGCAGTAGAATTGTGAACTTCTGAAGAAAAATCACTACATCTCTATCCATTTTATGATCTCCATGGAGCCTAGTGCAGTCTTTTATGGAATTTCTTTGTATGTTAATTCTTTATATCAAAGCCACTGAAATCTTTCTAGTCTCCTTGGGTGAGCTTCCAGTTGGGAAGTGGCCATGGAAAGTAGAAGTTGCAGCAAATTTACAGATGTTTAAACTATAGGCAGATATTATATGATTTTTGAGGTTCGTGATGTCTTCTTTAAAAGTATTTTACAAATGCTACATCACAGAGCTATAACCCTGACTTGTTTTTATGTCTTCTATCATAATAGTCAAAGAACTTTCATTAACTTTCCCTGCATCTCAAACTCATTAATTTCATCTGGAGCTGGCAGTTATAGAGGTTAAGAGGAGAGTAAGAGCAGAAGAAACTGAGTCCATGTATTTTTATGCCAACCTGCTGCCCCACTCACTGCTTATTCTGTCACAGGTCCTCTCTGAGGCATGCTACGTTTGGCAGCCATGGAGCCTGAAACAGTGAAATAAACAGAGGGACAGAATAATGACACAAAAACCCAAGTCACAATTGTAATATTTAACCACTGGTATCTGTTCCACATCCTCCCTAATTCCTTGAAGCTGCTAATATTCTGTTTCGAAAAGCAAGCTCTTTTTTTTGTTTAGAAAAATAACTACAGAATGACTGCAATGATCCAAGAACAATTGGCATACATTTGAAGGCATATTTGTAGTGAAATATTTTTAAATCATTGATGAATTCTCTCTGCAGTTTTTCTCTTTTCCTGACCCAGAAAATATAAACAGTGCTCATATGGTAAGCTGTTGGCTTTGACCCAATTTTAGATTTGTTGGTGGGTTGTTCTCTCATCACCTCATCCACTGATTTTAAGTTGGAAGAATAATTATTTTTTATAAATCAGGTATTTTTTAAAATTATCAAAAAATTTACTTCAAAAATCCAGAATATAAAAGCTCACAGGTTGTCTTTTACCAAGAGTGATAAAAACTGGGATGCTTAATGTAAGATGGCCTAAACTGTACCATTTTCTCTTCTCCATTATTTCCATTCAGTCCCATACAGAGAGAAGTGACAGATGCCAGGTAAAACCAAAAGCAGAAACAAAGAGTGTGCTGTGCCTGCACCGGCTAGCCTATATCCTAAGTGAGGGGGCGGGGGAGGGGGAGACAACGGAAAGAGGCAGAAAGGGGACTGTGCAGACTTCCAGAGTTCTGACAAACAAGACGGTCTGTCTGTGTCGTGTCATTTCTGGAAAACAAACAAAAAATGGGTACACGTCACACACCAATTATATACCCAGGTTAATTTAAAGAACCATTTTCATGATTTTCTTCCTTTGGAAAAAAAAATGACGATTGTAGCTTAAAGAAAAAGCAGCAATGGGAATAGCTACTTAAAGCTTTTTGCAAATTTTGTCACTGAAATAATTACTAAGAAAAACGAGACAAAGAAAAAGGCCATTACAGAGATGAGCAGAGCAAGTATGGTCATGGGTATAACCTGAGAAATTCAGTTACAGAAAACATATTAGCTCTGCCATGGACTAGACACAGTGGACAGTGAAATGGCTGGGTTATATTCCAGATTCTTATCTTCAAATCCTAGTAGGCCTAGATAAGAGATATCTTTTATTTTTGAAAATAGTGAACACTTTAGAGGTTGAGTAAATAAGCCAATTATATAATATAGGTATATGTTTTGTTTTGCCTGCATCTCAAATATTTATTCTAAGAAGCTTAATAGAAAGGCTTTTCTTACTGTCAAACTTTTTAAGGTCTGGTTTTACTGCTCATCATAATTCTATAGCATTCAGAGCCACATGACACTCAGGAAAAAATTAAAGATAAAAATAAGAACCAAGTAATAATTATTGATGACTTAAGTCATGCTCAACTATGTATGTTCTATTTAGGTAAATGGCAATTATTGATATAATACCACATCCACTTAGTAATTAATGTATTTTTCTTTTGTCTTTGGCCACATAGAAAATTTTATAAACCATGGAAACAGAATTCTCAAGATTTTACTCAAAGTAATTAATCTGCAACTCATATCCATATTAAAATGAGTCTGATATTATCTGCCCACTTCCTCTGAGACAGCTTTCTCCTTGATCTTTTTCAGTCTGGCTTCCTTCCTAAATACAGTAATAAAACCACAGTTTCTACTGTCTCTAAAGATCTTCCATATTTCTCTCAAATCTAGTCATGAGCATTTTCTAGTGATTTTCACTAGAAAATATTATTGCCTAAGTGTTGCACTTCAAAAAGTCAGTAAGTGACTCCCTCCAAACCAAATTACACACACATACACGTACAATTATTTTAACATGGGGAATATTTTTAGTGGCAAGGAAGAAAGATCTGGTTTGAGCAATAATATAATTAATGCAAATAATAAAGTCCAAAGATAGGATACTTTTCAGGATTACTTGTTTGAGAAATTAAATAATATCTCCCTGACTACTGTGGCTCAGTGGATTGAGTGCCGACCTGGAAACCGAAGGGTCGCTGGTTCGATTCCCAGTCTAGGTTGTGGGCCAAGTGCCCAGTGGGGGGGCGTGCAACAGGCAACTGCACGTTGATGTTTCCCTCTCTCTCTTTCCCCTCTAAAAATAAGTAAAATCTTTAAAAATAAAAATAAAATATAAAATAAAAATAATATAATCGATTGTCCTGGCACTAGTTATTATTTCCCTCCACTAACCACAGCAGCCATTTCAATGTAAGATTATTTCCTATAATGGTCTCAAAGAAGCTGTGATGCAGAGGGAGGCCAATACGTTTTCTTCTTTCTATTGATACGGATAGGGAAACATGCATTCTGAAAGCTATCCCATAATGGTAAAGATGACTCTTCACCAAGCTTCTGCCAACATCTGCTAGCATTTCATTGTCCAGTGTTGGGCCAAGTAACCATCTCTGGATTGTTTCAAGTGAGGGGAGGGGGTACATTTTATTTTGCTTTGTTATTGTCATTTAAGTATATTTGAGTTACTAATTTTTACATTTTATGTTTCTACTCTAATTTTTATTTACTCAGGGTCCATTTTGAATTTTGTATATTCTATTTTTGTGAAAGTTATTTCAAATACAATTTTCTACAAGTAAATCAATAAGGACAAAATGAAAGGGCTGACTTACAGAGATGGTTTATGCATATAGAAACTGATGATACTTTACATTTTCATTGTGGAATGAGAAATAGATACGATAACATTCATTTTAATAAGCAGTAGAAATTTGATAAGCAGCAAATGTAATAATACTAGAATTAAGGCTACTCCCTTAGCACTTGAAACAATTAATTAAAGACAAATAAAGAACACTTTCCCAGAAAGTTTTGATATAAGATCAAATGAGTAAGCATTTACTAAGTGCTAAGACCAACATGGCAATGTTCTAAGGATTGTGAATAATACCAGACCATGAAGACAGGCTCTTCCCATGAGGAAATGTACACATGGAGGGTTCAGAAAATTATGCGAAAAATTAAATGGCAATAGAAAAATAAACAGTAGTTGAAGATATGAGGATGTCTTATAAGACAGTAGATGTCTTACAATTAAACACATTATAATTTGCCAACTGAATTATCCTGATGATAATTTCTCTTGGAGGTCACAGGGAGAAAATCATTAAATGAACATGAGAAACTTATTAATGAGAAAGTTACTACAGATCAAAAAAGAAATTTACCATGATTAGTAATCTCGTCAAACATTTAAGGAAGAAATACAAACTTATACAAACTCAGAATGTTCAAGAAGAGGGAATATTACATTATAAAGCTAGCATAACCTTGATACAAAAATGGAACAAAGATATAAGGAAAGACAATTAGAAACCAAACATTTCTCTAGAATGTCTATGCAAGTATCTTAAAACAATATTCACAAGTCAAACCCAATAAAACATCAAAATTAAACTACACTTGGTCATGATGCATTATTTCAGGTATGCTAGTCTGATCTTTTAAAACATATATTTATTAATTTTTAAAGAGCAAGGGAAACATCAACGTAAGAGGGAACCATCGATTGGTTGCATGCTGTACACACCCCAACCAGGGTTTGAACTGCAACATAGCTAAGTATCCTGACCTAGAATCAAACCCGTAACCTTTCGTTGTATGGGATGATGATCCAACCAAACAAACCGCACTGGCCAGGGCTGCCAGTCTGATTTAATATGTGAAATTCCCTCAATGTGGTTTACCACAGTAACAGTAAAAGAGGAAAACCACAACAGAAACAGAAAAGGTATTTGAAAAAAATTACACATTTACTTGACTTAAAAAAATTCTCAGTAAATTAGGAATAGAATGAATATCCTCAATTTAACAAAGGTTATCTATGAAAGCCCCATAACTAACATCTTATTTAATAGTGAAATACTGAATATTTTCCTCCACATATTCTGAACAAGGCAAAAATATGTTCTCTTTTTAAGTATATGTTATTGATTATGCTTACAGTTGTCCCATTTTTTCTCTCCTTTATTCCCCTCTGCCCCCACTCCCACTAGCATCCCCCCACCCCTTAGTTCATGTCTATGGGTCATACATATAAGTTCTTTGGTTTCTCCATTTCCTATACTATTATTAACCTCCCCTGTCTATTTTGTGCTTACCAATTATGCTTCTTATTCCCTGTATCTTTTCCCTCATTCTCCCCCATCCCCCTCTCCACTGATAACCCTCCATGTGATCTCAATTTCTATGATTCTGTTCCTGTTCTAGTAGTTTTTTGCTTAGTTTTTGTTTTTAGGTTCGGTTAGGGGTTTGCTGTCATTTTACTATTCACATACATTTTTTTAAAGATTTTATTTATTTATTTTTAGAGAGAGGGGAAGGAAGAGAGAAAGAGAGGGAGAGAAACATCAATGTGTGGTTGCCCCTCGCATGACCCCTACTGGGGACCTGGCCTGCAACCTAGCCATGTGCCCTGACTGGCACCCTTTTCTGCGCAGTCTGGCGCTCAATCCACTGAGCCACACCAGCCAGGGCTACTGTTCATATTCTTGATCTTCTTTCTTTCTTAGATAAGTCCTTTTAACATTTCATATAATAAGGGCTTGGTGACAATGAGCCCCTTTAACTTGACCTTATCTGAAAAGCACTTTATCTGCCCTTCCATTCTAAATGATAGCTTTGCTGGATAGAGAAATCTTGGATGTAGATCCCTGCCTTTTGTGACTTTGAAAACTTCTTTCCAGCCCCTACTTGCCTGTAAGGTCTCTTTTGAGAAATCAGCTGATAGTCTTATGGGAACTCCTTTGTAGGCAACTGTCCCCTTTTCTCTTGCTGCTTTTAGGATTCTCTCCTTCTCTTTAATCTTGGGTAATGTAATTATGATGTGTCTAGGTGTGTGGTTTATTGGGTCCAACTTCTTTAGGACTCTCTGAGCTTCCTGGACTTCCTGAAAGTTCTAATCAACATTGCTTTGGAGGTTTCCTGCAAGTGCAATAAGCCTTATAGGCAATTAAGATGCAAATTACTTCTATTTATAAATAACATATAGTTTATGTAGAAATCCTAAGGAATATATTTAAAAACTAAAAAAATTAATAAGTGAATTTAGCAAGATGACAGCACACAATGTCAATATATGAAAATCAATTATATTTCTAAGACTAGCAGGAATCAATTGGAAAATGAAAGAATAATAGTATTTATACATGTACCAAGACCCATAAGGTAGTTAGGAATAAACTTCACATAAGAAGTGCAAGATTCCTACATTAAAAGAAAGCATTGCTTAGAGAATAATTATAGAAGTATACAATATTCACAAATTAGAAGACATTATTAAGATTCAATTCCCTTCTTTTGATTTATAGACAATGCAATTCAATAAAAATCCTGGCTATCTTTTTATAGAAATTGGTAAGCTCAATCTAAAATATATGCAGAAATGGGACCTGGAATAGTCTTCCTAAATACCTTGAAAAAGATAAGCAAAGTTAAAGGATTTACACACCTGATTTCAAGATATAACATAAAGCTGCATTAATCAAGACTGTAGGGTTGACTTAACACAATACAGATCAATGGAATAAAATAGGAAATCCAGAAATGTATTAACACATACATGGTAAACTGAAATACATCAATGCAACTCAATGGAGAAAGTCGGTTCAACAAATGGCACTGGTTAAAGATCTGAAGAAAGAAGATGAACCTCAACCTGAAACTCACACCCCATGTAACCATTTATTTGAGCTAATTTATGGACTTCTGCATGAAAGCTAAAAGCACAAAGTTCCTATTCTAAAATACAAAAAAAAAAAAAAATGTCCTGAGCATAAAGTTACTAATCAAAAAAGAAAAAAAAATAAGGGAGAGGTTGAGTTTCAACAAAATGAAGAAATTCTGCTCATCAAAAACTGGCATTAATAAAATAAAGTCAAATCAGAGACTTGGGGGAAATATTGTCAAAACATTTATTTTCAACAAATTTATATTCAGAATGTATAATGAGCTTGTGTGCATCAATAACAGAAAGAAAATAATAGATTTTTATATAAGGTTATTAAATTTGAATAAATTTTTCAAAAAAGAAAATATAAAATTAACCTGTTAGAATATGAAAAATATTGAACATCATCAGTATTTTGACAGTTTCTTATAAAATTAAACATACACCTTTATTATTATCCAGAAATTTCACTTCTAAATATTTCCGCAAGGTAAATGAACATATATCCATAAAAAGAACATAAATATGTCTTAGCTTTATTTTTATCAATAAATAACTGGCATAAGCTCCAACACCCATCAATGAACAATGAATAAACAAATCATAGTATACTCAAACAATGTTAAACTACTCTGCAATTTTTAAAAAAAAATTACTAAAAACAGTACCAACCATATGGGAAAACATATTTTCCAATGATACCTCAGACAAGGATTCAATCTCCAAAATATATAAAGGACTCCCATGACTCCACTCTAAGAAGACAAGCAACCCAATTAAAAAATGGGCAAAGGACTTGAACAGACACTTCTCCAAGGAGGACATACAGAGGGTCCAGAGACACATGAAAAGATGCTCAGTATTGCTAGCTATCAGAGAGATGCAAATTAAAATCACAATGAGATACCACCTCACACCGGTCAGAATGGCCATCATAAACAAAGCAACAAACAACAAGTGTTGGAGAGGTTGTGGAGAAAAGGGGACCCTAGTGCACTGTTGGTGGGAATGCAGACTGGTACAACCACTATGGAAAACAGTATGGAATTTTCTCAGAAAACTAAAAATGGATATGCCTTTTGACCCAGCAATTCCACTGCTAGGATTATATCCTAAGAACCCCGAAACACCAATCCAAAAGAACCTATGCACCCCTATGTTCATAGCAGCACAATTTACAATAGCCAAGTGTTGGAAGCAACCTAGGTACCCATCAGTAAATGAATGGATCAAAAAACTATGGTACATTTACAAAATGGAATTCTATGCAGCAGAAAGAAAGAAGGAGCTCCTCCTACCCTTTGCCATAGCATGGATGGAACTGGAGAGCATCATGCTAAGTGAAATAAGCCAGGCAGTGAAAGACAAATACCATATTATCTCACCTTTAACAGGAACCTAATCAACAAAACAAACAAAACAAGCATAATTTAACCAAAGACACTGAAATGGAGAACAGGTTGACGGTCACCAGAGGGGAGAAGGGAGGAAATTTCAGGGGAAAAGGGGAAGGGTTTAGAGCAACAAGTATAAAGGACCCATGGACAAAAACAAGGGCGGGGGTAGAAATGGGAGGGAGGTGGGGAGAGTTGGGGGGATGGTCTGGGATGGGAGTAAAAGGCAGAAAACTGTACTTGAATAACAATTAAAATAAAAAAAACAATTACTGATATGTACAACTGTGTGGATGATTCTCAAAAACATTATGTTGAGCAACAGAGTTCAGACACAAGAGAATAGGTGCTATATATTGTATGTGGATGAAATCATACAACAAATAAAGCTAGTATACAGTGGTGGAAACGGGAAGTAGTTGCTTCCAGAAGAGATGGGGGAAGAGGAACAGGAAAACATGATATCAATATTCTGCATTATAATGTGACTGTTGGTTACCTGGGTGTATATACTCATCAAAACTCAAACTATACACTTAAGATACGTACATTTCATTATATGTAAATTTTGTCTCTCTCTTTCTTTGTATGTGTGTTTATATGTATATACATGTACACACACACATATATATACACACACATGCACACATATACACACACACGGAACATCCATATATTTCAAGGGAAGGTGATAAAGGGCAACTATCATAGTCTCCTATAGAACATAGCACCTTATCAGTAGTAATTAAGCAAATGTGAATCTAGGGTAATTGAGCCAGGTAAGACCAAAAATTTCACAGTAGGAATATGTGTGGCTATAGATATAGGTAACACTAAATGATTATTATTTAGGCAAGTCCTTCGCCTTCTGAATTTCAGCTTTCTTATCTAGGAATTGAACATAATGGGTGTTACAGGAATTGTATTTTTTCTTTCTCAAAAAAATGTTATCTGTGAACACAACATGCAGAAATAAACACAGCACATCTCTAGTTGAAAATAGTGTGGGGCTTCAGAGTATAATAACCAGATGATTCTGAGGAAGATAGTTCAAAGCTGTGGCTGTATCATGTCAGCCTCAATGTAATTAATCTACAACTTATGTTTAATGTATCTTACATATTGGTGCATTATTATTATGTATAATACATCCAGATTATTTTCATGATTTCATGATATATTGAAATATTCAGTGAGAAAAAGGAAATGAATGACCTTTGGCCTAAAGCATTTTTAGTGAAGTATTTTTGTGGGATACTCCAGGGCCATGGGAAGAGTACATATCTAAAGTAAATTTTATAAAAACACAATTTATTAACCATATTCTTATTTTTCAGTTGGACTTTCTTCAAAAGTCATGGGCAGAGAATGCAAACATTTCCAAAAGTTTTAAGAATCTTAAAAGTCCTCTTGAATGGTGATTTTTTATTAAGAGAAAATCCTGTGACAAAAATAAAGTATATAGACAATACAGCTAAATGCTGTTATTTGAAATTAGGTGTACATTCTTCAAATAAAACATGAAATATAGACACTACATTATGAAAATAGGTTTACCGTCAAACAGGCAATTAAAAACTAAAATATAGTGAGTCACAGACATTCATTTTCTAGAACTGGGATGAATACCAAGTAAAGTCTTGGCCTCTCTTTTTCTTACAAAGAAAACAGGGATAGAATGTATTTTCTGTATAGTGGAGCGCATATTTTCAGAGAACACAGACACATCTTTATTGCTCAATCTGTTACTAAATAAATTAATCCAGCTTTTGCAGATTGTGGACAGTTAGTTCGGCTGCAAATGTTCATAGAGAACCTCTACCTGAGTTAATTTCCCATTTAGAACCACGTGAGTGTGAAAGTAATCCTCATGGTAAACAACATGTACTCCGCAGCAAACACGGCATTATCCCCAAGCGGAAAGACTGAGTCAACTCAATAAATAAAATCCCTGGCAGTAATTCCTACATTTTACAATTAAGAACTAATGATTGTTGAAAAATAAACAGTGTGGTAATTTCATTCATAAACTGCAGCAAACAAAGCTGCACAAAGCCTATGTATTTGAGAGAAAGCCTGTCATCTTTTGGTTAATAGACATTATTTTTTCAAACCTTATCTCTTAATAATTTCACAAGGACAATTACAGCACAGGCACAGGAAGACTGGTGTGAAGAAAGCCAGATGGCTAAAAGGAGCACCACAGAAGCCCATAATTAGCCCAAGGGCTCCAAGACATTTGTGACGTAATTAAGAGAAAAAATGAAGTTTTCTATTGCTGAGGAATTTGCTGCAAATGTAACCTTAACCTGTTATATTTCTAGTAAGGCTATTGGATAGAAATTTAATAATGGTTAATATTTATTAATGCATAGTATGTGTCAAGAGACATTAAATGTACTATACATATATCATTGTGTTCAATTCTTACAACAGTCATTTAAGGTGGGCATTGTTTATCTTCAATACATTGGGCTCATTTTTATGAATTTAACTCATGAAATTCATAATAAAAGTAGCTTAGAGGCAAGGTAGAGGAGACTTTCTTCCATTGCCTCATAGGACCACAACAAATATCACAGGCCACCTGAACATTTAAATACAGCCACACAGTCATTCCACTCCTGGCAATTTATTTAACCCAGCAAATAATCAAGTATGTTGTTTCGCAAACAACAGGCAGAAGTTGCAGAGGATGAGGAAGACAAGGTAAAAAAAAATCAAAGTAAAGTAAAAAGTAAAAGTAATAAAATGAAAGTCCTTGTAAATTTACTTTACAAAGTAGTATTGTGTATAATTGTTAGAGTTAGGTCACAAATTCAACTCTAACTAGAGATCAAAGCAAATAGAGAAATCAATCTCAAGATTTAGTGTCCCTAATATATAAAACATCAATGGATAGAATAAAGCCTGATTTTCCCTGCCGGAATTAAGGTTTGAGAAAAATTCCTCCCATGGAAGCTCATAAGTGATTCTCCTTAATGAACTCAGAAAGGTCTTCAACGGCTGCAGACAGCAAATTCTGCAAATCAAGTTATGGTCCAAAAGCAGCTCCGTGAAAAAACACTACCAGGGGACCAAACAACAGTAAAAGTGGTGAGGTCCCTGACGGTCTTTTCTGAACCAGGAGCAACTTTAGAATATATGAAAGGCTGAATGGAGTAGAAAGGGTTTAGGGTAATGGTTTTAAAATCCGAGTTTCCCAAATCTTGGCCTCTGTCACAGATGTCAGAGAAAGGAAGAGACAGCAGTTGTAGTCAAGTTTTAGGGCTCTATTTCTGCTTTACCCAGTAAGATCCTTGCTTACAAGTTTAATTATTACTCTTTCTTATTATTTTAAGAGAGAATTCACTAAAAACATAATAAAAGGGTTTATTGTGGCATTAAATATAGCAGTGAAAAAATTACAACATAAAATCACAAGAATACAGTAATGAATAATTAGTAACACAAATTAAAAAAAGAAGCATTATGTACAAATGTTAGAGATGGGTCACAAATTTAACTGATTTTTCAGAGATCAAAACAAAGAGAGAAATCAATTACAAAATTAAATTTCAATACCAGCCAATATGTTGCTGCCATTACAGGTGCTGATTATGAAAATGAAAGAGAAGTGTGGAATATTTTTAAGCAATATGAAGTAGAATATAAAATAGTATTCATAGGAAGCTTAAAACTATGTAAATACTATGTACATGTGAATGATAGCAGGAAAAACACAGAGACGAATTCTATTGTTGTTGACTTCCAGGGAATATTCTTTTTGTCTTAAAACATTTCTTTCTTTAGAAAGGAACAATCATTTTGACTGCATGAAGTTTTTAAATTAAAAGGCAAACCACCACATGATAGAAAAAATTTGCACAAATGCAACTATAAAGTTTAACATCCTTATTATTAAAATTAATAATTATTCAATGATAATAGAAAAAACAAGGTTTAAATTTTTAATTTTAATAACTTGGAATGTAACAAGATAACATAGCAACAAAAGTTGTATACTAATTACAGTGTACCAGGGAACCTGTTAAATTGCCTTATATAAGGCAATAAATAAACTCAGTTAATCCTCCTAACAACCTTTGTGAAGTAGGTACTTTTTATAGAGATGGGCAACCTGAAGCGTAAGAATATGAAGTAACTGGTGCAGATCATGTGGCTTGTAAATGATGATTCTCAGATTCAAACCCAAGCATTCTAGTGCCAGCGCTCATGCTCTTAATCAAAACACTAACTGCCTCTCAATACGGAACACACTCTGTAATACTATGTCATAAAAAAAACAATGCAATCACCTTCTACCTGCATGCCATCCTACAATTTCCAAAATGTTGCATATGCGTTATCAATTCCTCAGGACACATTTATAAGAACAGTATCCTTCGGGCTTTGATTCTAAAATTGCCATTGTACTACATCTGCTCAGCGTATGCAGCCAACTTGACTCCTTGGTCCATCCAGTACATAGGGTTTGACTATCTGGATTTTGAAAGAATCCTAGGGAGCTTTACTTTCCATAAGCTACAGATTGTTATAGAAAGAATGGAACAAATCCAACTACTACTGTAATATCCCAATTTCTTAGAGCATTTAAAGATAACCAAGCTTGTAAAGCAAATGAGTGGCAAGCTGGACTAAAACTTGATTTTTTTAAAGAAATGAAGGTCTTTTTTAAAAAGATTTTATTTTAAGACAAAGGGGAAGGGAGGGAGAGAAACATCAATACATAGCTGCCTCTTGTGCACCCCCAAATGGGGACCTGGCCTATAACCCAGGCATGTGCCCTGACTGGGAATTGAGCCAGCGACCCCTTTGGTTTGCAGGCTAGTGCTCAATCCACTGAACCATACCAGCCAGGGCTAAAACTTAATTTTTTAAAGACATGATATGTAAACATAAAAATGACCAGTGATAATATTAACCAGACGAAAGTCTAACATTAAATCTAAAGTGGAAAATAAAGCTACAAGTGCTTAAACAATGGTTTAAACTATCATTTGCTTACTGAGAAAAATGACATGTATATATCTCTCAATAGGAGCCAGAAAACCACCTTTCTAAGCAAGGTCATGATATGCTACTGGTCAATGGAACTCACATCAGAGAGGAACACAAGAAGCATCAAAAGCCTTTGTGTCCAGTCAATGTTTTGAGTTTTCCTATAAATAGAAAACAAATGACTTTATACCTACACTTTTTTTAAAGTTCAGCATTGTTAGTCTATTTTGAAGTTGAGCCCCCAGGGAATTGAATAGCAAGAAAGTGATAGGTCACAGTGACAGATTCAAAATTTAATGTTCTTTCTACCTAGCAAAAAGGTACAATAAACTAATATCCCATCCAGCACTTGCTTTAACAATAACTAAAAATTCATTTTTTGTAAAGTGACTTAAAATTCACAGAACAAAGGAGATTTTTGGACAGAAGGAACATAAAGAGAACATATAAAAATGGTTCCTATGATTAGCTGAAGGTTTAAAAAGCATCAATTGTAATCATTTCTTAAAATTCAAATTAGGGATTAATTTTGCAGTTGTTGATTTTCTATCATGAAATTTGAACTTTGAAAAATTATAGTATATTTAGGTAATTCATTTGATTAAATGTGGCCTTCACCTCTTTAGGGTTTAAAATTAGTAAAATTATCTTAACTCTTCCAATGAAAGAGACTATTATCAAGACAATGGGCAAGTAATTCGTTTTTGCTTTTGTTTTTCTTTTTAACTAAGACAATGTTTAACACAGAAAACAAAATAAAGCAAATACGAATACTTGAAAATATAAAATTCACTCTAATCTTTCACTAAAAGCTAACAAATACAATTATAATAATGATGTTTGTAAAACACTATGTACTGTTATTATTCTACAATATTTTTGTATATTGACTCATTTAACCCTCATAACAAAATTTTGAGGCATAGACTCAAATTGTATAGCTCCCTTTTCACAGAAAAGAAACTGTGGAACAGAAAGATTTAAGTGCTTACTCCAAAGTACAGAGCTATCCAGTGGTAGTCAGGCTTCAAACTGATGTTTTGGCTTTAGATTAGTGATTATTACCCACTATTCTCTATTACTGGAAAACTATTTTTACATGACGTATATCATGAACTTGAAGGAAGTAAATGGCTACTTGGCACGCAGATGCACATGTTAAATATTGTAGATATTGTGCAAGTGACACATTTCAGACAGAACTGAAACTACAAAATATCTTGTTTGTAGTTTATCATTAAGTATCATAACAAATATCATAATAAATATAATAAATTAACCAGCTATCAGAAAAAATACAAAATGAATTTCATTGTAAATGTGAGTGAAAGTATTATCTACTATATACAGTAGAAAGTATAATGACACTATTATTGTTCAACTTGATATTTAATTGTCTTCCATCAATTCAATACTTCCTAATTTAATGTGGTTTTAAAAAAATCAAGATCAATACTGATTGAAATTCAAGTTGAATAAAATAGGATTTCTATGTAATTTATTTTGCATGCTTTCATATATCTTATGACAAAATCAGTGAGTGTCTAGCTACAAAATTAACAAGTTCATATTTTGAGGCTGACACATGGAAACTTGATCAGAATGGATAGCTTAATTTTGCTCTACTTCCTCAGTACTGACATTTTAGAAGAGCTGCCCATTCAGGTTTTTTTTTTTTTTTTTTTTTTTTTTTTTTTTTTTTTTTTTTTTTTTACATCAGATGTGTCATTTCAATTCTCCCCATGAAGTAATTCAAATAGGAGATACTACATTTGGATACATTTCAAAGCTGAAATGTGCAATTCAAATAGACTGATTTTAAGATCTGAATTATTTCAATACTTAATGGAAACTATTAAATAGTTGTTCCATGAAGTGTTATTCTACCAAGCCATATTTAAAGACAACTATTTCTAAAATTTCTACACAGCAATGCATATATAGTCTATGCTCCATATTTTCTCTTATAGATGATCATCTGAAAACACCGCTGCAAAATACATATAAGGTTAAGTTTATACTACTGAGAGACAGAAAACTGAAGGTTCATCATCATCATTTTATAGTATTCAACAAAGACGTAATCTTGGAGATTAGTTACTTAGTGGCAGAGGCAGGTTTGCTGTTTGGATAACGCTATTCTGTTTCCTTCCTAGGTGCAGAGACTGCGTGTCACTTGGAATTGTTACATGTGACTGAACGCTAACCAGTAGAGTGCAAGTGAATGTGATATTTCAAGACCTGGTGCATAAAAAAATCTCCCATACATTGTTGTCTATGCTTTCTTCTCATTACTACTGACTGGAATGGAGAAAACAGCTTATCAGTGGGGTCCTGGGGCTGGATTCCACCAATCCACAAAAGCCAGTTATCATGGGTATTTGGAAATGTTTTCCGCCAGTTGTTCCACTGTTGGTAGCTTGAAACTGATTCTAGTGGGAGTATTTACAATAGAGAAGACCACAAATGTTACACATTAGAGCTCCCTTTTTTTTTTTTTTTTTTTTTTTTTAAGAAATGGTTTACTAGCATACTACTGACACTAGAATGGTTTTATTATGCACACGTGGAAGGTGACAGAGCCAAAATCTAGAAGGAATTTCGTATCTGATCCACTTCTGGGGGAAAAGCCACCTGACTGGGAACACCTATATTAGGCTATTAGGTCAGTAAGAAACGGGGTGGCCAGGTTTGCTCAGGACAGTCTTTGTGCCTGCTTCCCAGTCTAATTAGTAATGCCTCCTTTCAATGGCAGATGTGTCTTAATTTGGCAATACTCATTTGGGAAGATAAAAGCATTTCTTGAATTTGAATATATGAAGCTTATCTTTCACAGTCTCTCTTAATAATAGCTTAACTAATATACTAGTTCAGCCCTTTCATTTTACATAAAAACATTTGATCATCATCATAATTTTATGAAGAAAAGCAGGAATCTGATATGTACCCTTTCACATATGTGTAAACTAAGGCACAGAGAGAGTAAAGTAACTTGCCAAATTAGTCATGGCAGAGGATTATAAATCCTCTTGATTTGGAATGCAGGGCTGTTGACAATAGTTATCTCTAAATTTCCATTAATCTTGAACATAACGTGTGACTTAGGTATCATGATACCTTTGGTGCAGGAAAATATTTATTTCAGTATGTAGTTTCTCAGCACACACCAACTGGGGAAAGGATAAGACAGTTCAGCTGTATCCTGCGTGGCTGTATAAAATTTACTTAATATAGTTATGTCTCCTGGGGGCATTTTGTTTCTTGGTTAATCAGAACTATAGTTGCTGCTTCAAAATGCTATCAAATTAAAGCCATTTGGCTTCACATCAAATCCGACATTCAAAGATTTTGCCTCTAGCAAGTATGACGTAGAGAGACCTATGACCAAAATAAAGAGGGCTTTATCCGAAATCAATCAGAATTATAGTTAGGCTGACTTTGGGCACACAAACTCATGCCTGCATGTAAACACAAATCCCACATCGATGCCCCTCTTCACAAAGGCTTCTGGACGTGAGAGGCTGGTTAGATGACAGGGTTTCTATTTCCATCTTAATTTCTGGATTATTTCCACTGATTGTTGCGTCCACACTGCTAAGCCTTAATGTCATCTCATAACTATTCAGTCAAAATCCTCAACAATCCATTTCCATTCTAAATTTTTAAATTACGATTAACATTTAAGTCAAATGTGTGCTTTTCATGTGTTATATAGTGTGCTCCTGACAGGGAGCTCCAGACACATGTCAGGCATGGTTAAGATCATCGTTAGTGAAGTAACTGAGGTTCAGATAGGTTAAGTGAAATATCTGTAATCTGTTTTTTAGGCTATTGGTTATTACATTTATCACAAAATTTATAGGCTACTTATAATGTATCTTCAATTTAGAAAAGAATGTTTTCTACAACATTCTTTTAGAACGTTTCTAAACATTATCTGTTCTAAACATTTCTGTTCTAAAAACAGAAAGAGAAACAAAACTCCTAGATTTTTTTTTTCATTTTTTTAAATGAGACCTATAAAATATAGGTACTGGACAGGGATAATATTAGAAATAAGTATTACTGATGAGTATAGGGGGCAAAACCTCTAAATAAAATGTTAACGATCCAAATCTAACAATAACATATACATGGATATGTATAGTAAGGATTACTTCAGGAATAAGAGAAGTGTTTAATTTCAGAGCATTTAATGATGTAATCCATTGTTTAAGCACAATTAATGGAGGCTAAACAAATTTATGATCATAGCAATAGTTTCAAAAAATGGATTTCACATTATAAAAACCATTTATGACAAGATTATTATGAACTATATAAATAAAAACCTAACACATAACAAATAATTCTTCGCACACCAGAATAGTAGGGGACTTATTTAGTACTACAAAAGATGTTTACCCTAAAAGATGCTTCCAGTAGGTAAAATACTATTTCACACCCAGAAAATTATAAAAGGCAGACAACAAGTATTAGAGAGTATGTGAAGAAATCAGAATTCTCAAACACTGACGGTAAAATCACTTTGGAAAAGAGTTAATCTATGTCTAATAAACCAAAATATACAAACACTAGGATCCAGCAATTTCAGTTGTTGATATATGTTAGAGAAGCTACTATTTGGGCCCAACAATATAAATGGTATGTGTATGATTTCTAATAAAGAAACATTGGGGAATATCAAACCGTAAGTGGTATACATGCATACTACAGTATATTTGTAAATAGTGCATTACTTACTATTAAATAAATGAATGAGATTATATTTATCTAGAGGAATACATCTCTAATACATACATTTAGGTGAAATGATTAAATTCCATTCCTTCAAACATCAATCTATTGAAGAATATTTACAGTATAATGAAAAATTATGTGAAGTAGAAAAATAATGTCAATTTATAAATATGAAGACAAAAACATTACAAACTGGAACAGAAAGATATAAGCCAATTAAGTCTCTTGTTTTTTTCAGATTGGAGAAAAAATATCAAGGTTACTATATATACTGTAAGATCTCAGGGATAGGTAACAACAGAACTAGAAAAAGAAATTCATGTTTCCTGACTCCAAGTCAGTGCTACTTCCATAAAACTACACAGACTTTAATTAGTAAGATTTTGACAAGCATTTTAATTTGATTCAACAAAAAATAGTTTTACTACTACTTATATTTTTTCTTTCTAATAAAATTCCCCAACATATCTCTTTCTTATTTGTTTCCCTCTGCCCTCTAATAAGTTGCTACATCTCTATCTTTCCCACCGTGAGAGTTCCTGGATGTTAGAGACATATCTTGGTCATCAATTTACCTTCATTCATCATAGTGTTTTATGTACAAAACACATTCAATGTGTGCATGAAAAACTGAATGCACTGGTTTATTCTTTCAACAAGGTAAGCGAACATGTTCGGGACCTCTATTATACGTCATGCGCTGCGCCATGCAGTGGGCTAATTCCCATACGTAAAGGGGATGAAAGTTACAGCATGAAATTGAATGAAGCCCTGAAGAGTTCAATGTTTCTCAATTGGCATTTATATTGAAGTTTCTGAGACTATTTACATAGAATTAACTTTAAACACATAAGAACGGCAGATTGTTCTGGGCTTCTTAGAGCGATGAGTTAAATCTAAAGAGAAGCCAACTATTAGCATGATTGCCCCTCAAATAATCGATTTGTTTTTGCTGATTTTACAGCATAAAAGAGTTTGGAGAAGCAGAAAAAAAGCTAATCAATATCAAAATGAAATCCTTCATGGCTTTTCCCCCCATGAGTTCCTTTTAAAATGTTTATAAAGTATATAAAAATAAGATACTAACAGCACTGCACCACTTTTTTAAAAAAATTAAATGTTTCCATGGGAGTTTGTTTCTGAGTAAGGAATAAGGACATTCCATCTGTCTCGCCCACTGAATGCAGTTAGGAACACTGGGCAGAATGCATGGAGCAGCTATTAAGGAATGTAACGATAAATAATAGTTGGCTTATTGGGAAGAAGACCAGAATTTCAAGTACTACCAAACTATTGGTTAGTATAACACAGGTCCTCACTTAATGTTAAAGGTATCTGTGATTTTAAGCTAAACAACATCTAAGAAAACTAATAGGCTAATTGATACAAGTAAGAGTTAAATTTCTACATTTCAACATTAAAACAAAAGGACATTGAATGAAATGAAGTTATTTAAGGACCTGCTGTATCTTTTCTTTTTTTAGTATCCACAATTTCAACTCAACACAACACAGAAAAGGACAGAGGAAGTTCCAGAAGTTCTCTAGATCTGCCTTGAAGAGGGACAAAAGGTCTTCTGATGGTTAATGAAAATGGGTAAAACACCTACATTTCTGCTTTCTTCTGTTCTCCATTCTCTCGCAGCCTAGCCCCAAAGCTAATCCTCAAACTGTGGCCCCCAAAGAACAGCACAAAAGTCTATTGTTTTTCTTCTCTGTGTATTGAGAGGATGAAAACACAAAAACACAGTTAGAAAAGGCCCTGTTCAGGCCACTTTACCAAAGCTAGCCATCTCTCTTCCCTTGAGCCTGCCAGGCGTAATTAACTGCTCTTTCTCCAAGCCCCCATTCTCAGGATCTGAGGGATTACTGAAAAGCATCGCCTGTGCAGGTGATTTAAAACTTATACAGACACAATATGCCAGACCTGAGCACATGGACTCTCAACCCAAAGATAATAGCAGAACAAATTGAAGCCTGCACAATCAGCCAGAAACCTCCTGATTTACAACAATTGCCATGACCACCCAGGTGCACCACTCCCCATCACTCGATAAAAACAGCCCCAACATTTAGCTGCAGCATATCTCTTCACATTAACCCCTTTTCCCCCTTGGAAATTCAATAAAACTTTGCTCTCTGCCTTTTCTTCTCTTTGTGAACTCTTTCACAGCTCATGCACTGGCCACCTTAACATGTATCTACTACACACAGGGTCCAGCACAAAAACACCCCTTTTGTATTACAAAGTCTTTCATCACAAAATCATCAGCATGTAATTCTGTAATGTAATAACATCACACTCAAGCATACCATATGATATTTTAAGTGAAAAGTTCAAATTAAAACTATAAATTATTACATCCATGTTATTACCCTACCAACCATACTCAAGCAGGCGTTACTTCTGCCAGACCCTACATTTTATGATCCCCTATGTAGACACACATGTGAAATGTGTGGTAGATCACGGGGACAGTAAGAAGGGGATACATTTTTTTTTTAAAGATTCTCCTGAATTCTAAGTGCTAGAGATTTAATGTTTCTGCCTTCCTCTAACTCAAAGGGATTAAAGAAAATACATACAAGCTCAGTTGTCTGAATAGCTAGCTACATTTTTAGTAGCAGTAATGGTAAGGAGAAGGGGATTAAAATTATGTATGCACCTATATATATGCAGAAGTATAGAACTAAGAATACAGATGAGGTTGAAAATGAAATTAGTTTATTCAGTGCCTCTAGAGAAATGAACAAATATTGAAATCCAATTAAGTGAAATCCTTCACTATTTCCTATAGAAGGGGATTCTGAATAAAATGGTCCTATCTGGGACCCTTTACACATGATGATCTCATTCCCCAAATTTCTTTCAGTGCCAAGGAAGACTCATTATGTGGCCTTCAGGTGGTGCCCAGTGTCTTTAAGGCAAGTATGAATGAGAAAATATGGATATCGGCTCTCCTGATGTACTTGACACTAAATGTGTAGGTGCTTTGCGAGAAGTTCTGCCAGAACATGAGTGTCTAAGGTTTTGTCTGCTTCATCCACTTTAGAGTAATGAGGTCGGTCAAAAAACGACGACGATGGCTCACAATATTGCACTAAACTGGGGTAATGGCAGCCTTGGCTGCTGATGAAGAGGAGAGAAAACCCTTGGGCAACCCTGGGAGTCAGCAATGTCTGTCATCACCACACTTGTACCACATGACCTCTTCCTTTTGTGATCAATCCCACACAAACAGTCAGCTGTTACTTACATTTTTTTTTTTTTTTAATGTATAAGAGTAACTAACATGCCTGGTAGTCATAACTCTATTGTGGAGATAAGATACATCAGGCTTTCAGAACTTGATGACATTGAACTATGGAAACGCGCAACCAACTCCTTGTCTTCCCTTTATGCCTCCGATTTTCATCTAACTTTGTGGGAGGACAAAATGCATTGATTAGGCTGATGCAAAGAATGCCCTGCTAGAAAATAAATAAATAATATATAAAGTACATTTTCTCCTTGGTACTGGTCTCAGACTCTCCTTGTCCTTAAAATGTAAATTCCTGATGATGGCTTAAAATGGTATTTGTCTGCAGGCACTTGCGTCAAATTGAGTCAAAGATTTATATTAAGAGAAGGTGGTTCTTGTCAATGACATTTTAAGGAGCCAGCGAGAAGGAGTGAATTTGGGAAATGAGGAGGATTTGAAATCATATCACTGGGTCACTTTCTCTACTACTATATAAAAGTCATTTTAATGATTTTGGGGAAAAGTGATTGAACTTGAAGTGATCTAGGAGAGTCTAATTTTCTTTCATTACTATCTAACCATAGATCATTGGAGATATTATAGGTTTTGCACTCTAGAGCTATTGTTAAGAACAAATTTTATCATATATGTCAAAGGGTTTGAAGTCAATGAGCCTTTATGACTACCTTGCTGCTTATTCTTAAAATCATTAATATGAATAAAAGGATATGCAATCAGAAGCAGCATCAATTGTGAAAACTATGCAAAACTATGCATATGCAACCTGAATTATAGGACCCAGGACATAGCTTATGTAATTATTATGGTAAAATGTTGCACAAGACAAAAGCAAAAAGGTGTTACTCCCTTTCCCATTTTTGTGTGTTCTAGTCAGTCTTAGTTTGCATCATCATTGTAATATGTGCTCAAAAGTTCAATGTTTAAGCAAAGGATTGTGTTTATTGATTCTGTAATTTAGCATTTCATTTTGCTTTTAAAAACATGAATACTATAATGGCATGTGAAATTTTTTGTCAAGTAGTTATAACTCCTTCCAAATGTTAGATTACTAATACATTTTAGCAACCAGTTTTGGAAAGTAGGCTATTTTCTGTCTTCAAATGAATCTATACTACTTTTTTTGTTTTTAGTTAGAATGTTCTGGTTCATCTGCAGCATAGTTTTGATCCTTAGCATGGCATTACTGTTTTTTTTTCTTTTCCTTTTTCCTAATATTAGAATCACAAAATCCTCCTTAGATAAATAATTTAAGAAAGAATCTAGAAACTAAATAAGCCAGATCAACAGATGGATGAAAATAGATTTTCTTCTAAATATTTTATTTATTTTTAGAGAGGGGAAGGGAGAGAGAAAGAGAGGGAGCGAAACATCAATGTGTGGTTGCCTCTAGCATGCCCACTACTGGGGACTGGCCTGCAACCCAGGCATGTGCCCTGACTGGGAATTGAACCAGAGACCTTTGGTTCGCAGGCCCACACTCAGTCCACTGAGCTACACCAGCCAGGGCAATGAAAATAGATTTATCTATTGATAGATACTATATTTTTCTTTGATATTTTGAAATACATAAGTTTGCTTAGGGGGAATTAAAAGCATGATTTTAATAAAAGCATACATTGTGAAATTCTATTCACTTAGATTTCTCACCTGATAAGACATTGGGAAGAGGAATGAAAAGATGCTAGTGTGCATGGTACTGTGAGCTCAGGGGCGAGTGTTAGAAATAAGAAAGGAGAAACTGGAGGCTGAATAAATAATTTTAATGACCTTAAGGGTAGGTTAAGGAGTCTGAATTTTATTCTGAGTGAGCTGGAAAGGCTTCAGAAATTGTGAGCAAAGTAGTCACTTGATTGAAACTGCATTTTTAAAGAACTGCTCTAGCTTCTTTGGAGAGAGTAGATGTTAGGAGATAAAAGTGAAATGATGGAAACTAGTTAGAAAGCTATTGCAATAGTTCAACTGAGACAGAATTTTGTGTCTGGGGAGGCATGAAAAGCAATTAGATCCTAGTTATACCTCAAAGGGAGAATGGACATTTGCCTCTAAACTGGATTAGAATTGTGAGAGCAGAAGAGAAGCTGTAAGAGAAGAGGAATCAAATACGATTCTAAGTTTTTTGGCTTTGAACTACTGGATGAATGGAATTTCCTTTTACGAAAATGTGAACAACTGAGAAAAACAGAATAAAAGACAAAACCTCATTTTGGGTAGGTTGAATTTGGGATATCTATTCTAAATATAATTGTAGAGATTAAATGAGTCTGAATTTCATGGGAAAGATTAGAGCTGCAGACAGTATTTAAAACAACGGGATTCAATTAGCACAACAAAAAAGAATCTGATAATTGAGCTTTGTAAACCTGTGATTGAGAGGTTATAAAGATAAGATTTATCAAAGGAGACAGAGAAGAATCTACAAGAATAAAGAAGGAGAAAAAGGGATTATTATCCTGGAGGCTAAATGAAGAAAGGATCAAGAAAGAGTAATCAAACAGGGCCTTTGCTATTGTGAGATCAAATAAAATGCGGATTAAGAATAAGTCAATGAAAGTGGCAAAGTGAAGTTTATTGGTGATAATAATAGAAGATTCAGTAGAAACAAATCCTGGCTGAAGAAGGTTCAAGAGAGAAGTGAAGGAGAGAGAGACAATGAGTATAAACAAATCCTCTAAAAGGGAGAGGAAAAATGGGTTGTAATCTAGATAAAGATTTGGAGACAGATGATTTTTAAATAGACTGACACCTGTTTCTGCACTGATAAGAATTATCACATAGGAAGAGAAATATAAATTCTTCCTGATATGGTACAATTGATAAAGATGGGCAGTTTTAATGTTAGGCCCATGTAGGCCTTCCCTTCTTATTATTTCTCTTTTAGTAGTAAAGTGTAAAGCAAGGCTATCAGCTCAGAATGGAGAGTGGGACTGAAAATTTTTGGTGGTGAGAACACATGAACAACTGTCTCGGAAAGTGAGAGAGTGAATTAACTTGGAAAATATGAGAGGATTTTTAAACTCTGATGACCCACTTGAGTCTGTGGTCATGAACTTGAAGTGATACCTGTCAAACTGGATTTTTCTCCAGCCAAGTTATAGGTTCTAAGCAGGTGGAAAAGGTAAATTTCATTGGTGCTAAGATCTCATCAGTTTGGTCTGACTGAAGGGTAAGAGGGGAAATAAAGCTGGAGTGATGGCATTGACCAATTTGTTAAAGCAAAGACAGTCAAGAAACAATGTGCGGAAAAACAAAGAAATATATCAGATTAATTTAAAATTAAAAAGAGACAAATAAAACATTTTAAAAATTAAACCAAAAAGAGAGCGAGAGAGAGAAACCACTAGGAAATGAGTGGTGCAAAGAGCTAATGTGGTCGTATGCCCGTGGATGGAAGGTTCACATCGAAGTCTCAGAAATGGACGAATGTGCCTTCAGATTGGTATTCTGCGTGCTGCTTGAAGTTGAGATTGCAAAAAGAACTCAGCTCTTGCAAATGACAGTATCTTTGGTCTGATTATAGAAATGGGTAGCTGATATGGGTTAGAAGATAATTGGAGGTGAGAAGACCCAGGATATGCGAGGGATCATTTTGTGGATATTGAAATCATAAATTATGAAGACAGGAGTGGTGGTGGAGCAGGGTTCAGCCTGTACTCAAATCTTCACCGAAGGGAGGAGGAGCGCTTACAAAAAGGAGAGCAGAGGACTGCAGCCAGAAAGGCCAGGGCAGGTATTATCTGTTCATATTCACTCCAGTGGGGCTGGCAGGTAAGGGAAGTAGAAAGAAAAATTGTCTGAAAAAGGTGTATATAGGATGAGAGAAAATACAGCAACTATTTCAGAATATATTACAAGGGCAAGCAGTGCCTTCAAAAGTGAGCTAAATTTTAATTAGAGCAAGAAGGTAAATTAAAGCTGAATGGAAGCAGCTAAGGATGAAGGGGCTTTCTTAATGACAGACCTTGTGTTATGGAGAAAGAATTTGGAGTGCCCAGCTACGATGGGTGATCATGTCAGAGCAGAGGTTTTACAAATAATGAAGGATGATCATTGAATCTTGTGTTTTCAAAGTCCACGGAGGTAAAAACTGGACTGAAGGGAATGATGGAATTAGTTCCGATTACCTCTGGGAGGGAAGGGCGTGGTCAGTCCAACTGCATACTAATGAATGGGTGACCGGTTTTAGGCACTTTGATGCGGTGTGACGATGACCAGTGAGAGCTGCCTGAGGGAGAGCGGTTGACCTGCCAGGAGTGATGCAGCTGAGGGCAGGGTGATTTTAGAGTCCTCTCCTTTCCTGTACTTCTGACATAACTATTTTCCCATAAGCAGTATGATCTCAGTTCATTATGTCTGAACATTAATATACATCCTAAAGAGAAGTGTTCTTCTAAATCACATGACTGCAGAGGACACTGAATGCTTTCCAAGTTCCAAATTAAAGAAAAACTTAGTACTTCCGTTTCTAATTCCAGCTTGGCCAAGGGAGTAATACATTAGTTCCCTCAGTTTCCTCTGTTTTTCTTTGGTTCCTGACTAGTCAAAGAACATGTGTGAATGACCCACAGACATGAAAATAGTGTGGGAGCGGGGGTGGGGGGAGGGGTGTGCCAGGGGAGGGCAAAGGGGTAAAAACTGAGACAACTGAAATAGAATAACCAAAAAAAGTGATTGAAAAAGATTATAATAATTTCTAAGGAAACTCCTTGAAGTACTTTGTTTGGTCTTAAAAATAAAGTAAAAATCACTTGACATTTCTGAAGCACCCTAGAAGCTTTTAATTCACCCTCTCTAACTTCACATTTTTTTCTTTACTTTCTTTTGCTCTTTGAAGAGGACAATGATTTTGAGATTTTCTGACTTAGAAAATTTATCCTAAGACCTTTCTCTGGTGTTTTTCTGGCCTTTGTTTCAAAGGCTAGAAATTCAAAGTAAGCATCCTAATCAATTAAAAGCTTCTGATCCTAGGGAGAAAATAATATTGGTTTTACCAAAATCATCAAAAGCTAAAGAACTAAGAACCATAAAATTGCTGATTAAAAAGAAAGCTTTGAACAACTATGACTTTCAGTTTATTTGGAGAGTGGGGGTGGGGGGAATGACTCACGTACTTAAAGAATCTCCGATCAGTTTCATCTGCTCTTCTCCAGGGACAAGGTGCGCACCACAGAGTGCATCTGCAATCTTTTACTGAAGATACACTATTGGGTATATAGATTTTCATTAGGTTATTTTTATGATAAAAAGTAATACTTAAAATTTAGGAAAATCTTTTTGCTGTTGATTGTTGTGTTTTGGGTATAAAATAGATTTGGCGTATCAATCGGTTTTGTTTATTATATTCAAGTCTTACTGGCCAGCAAAGAGGGAGGAGTGAGGGAGCAATTTGCTCCCACTCAAGGTGCCTCACCAATTGATCAAAGCGGGACAGCAGGGGCTCGGAGAGGCAGTGGGGCCCAGAGAGACTGTTTCAATAAAAGAACTGAGCACCACAGCAGGGACCTTGCACACACACAGGCGCCAGGCCATCAAAGAGGGAGGAGACTGGGCATGATCTGCTCCCACTCAGTGCACCGCATGGACTGATCAAGGGGTGCAAAATGAGGTGGATTTTCGGCACCGGCCTGGAGCAAATGCACACAGTGGTCAGGTGGGAGGCACAGTGCTCTGGGGGGCGGAGCAGAAACTGGGCACCTCTGAATATTGTAGCCCAGACTGAGCCTCCATACTTGTGGAACCACAGGAAAGGAAAAAACTGGAGCCCAGCTCCCCTCTGCCTGCAGGATCAGGGCAGAGGTGCACAACCAGATTGGCAGGTTTACAATCATCAGGATGCTCCCCTCCACCCCAAGACTAACACAATAGACTTGGAGCTGTGAGAAAACCTGAGACAGATCCAGAAAGAAGTCCAGAAGGGGAACACCAAAAGCAGAGACAAATTTCACTTTGCTATCCTTCAGAACGTGCATTTTTTTATTTCTTTTTTCTGTTTATTTATTTTATTTTGTTTGTTTTTATTGTTTGATTTCTTTTAATTCTCCCTTTCATATTGCAATTTAATTGTTCTTTCACTATATTTGTATTACAAATAGCACACCACTGTTGGTCTTTTACTATTCTGTTCCAGACCGGTCAGCCTGGTCTCAGGAGTTGTAATCCTTACCCCATGGTGGGCTGAGTAAGAGCCTAGGGACCCATTTCATCTGGGTCTGTTCTGCCAAGAGGACCTGAACTAAGGAGACAAAGCTTATCTGCCTGGCAGGAGTGCTGCTTCTGCCTCATCCATCTCTGGCCCCAATGCTTGGTGGGTTACTCAATGATGGGTAAGACTCCTCGTGGGAGGGGCAACCTAAGCCAGACACAACCACTTGGGAGGCCCTCATGGAAGGACTCAGGGGGCTGTAGCAAAGAGGGAGTGATGGACCCTTGCCCCCTGGCTATTCTGACATAGCCCGAGTACCCATTTCCATCTGGGAGATATCTTCTGCTTCCTGAGCCTAATCTGTTTAAAGCCTGAAACTATGACGGCAAGCAGTGCAGCCCTGTGCCAGCCAGAATGGTTCCCTGGGTGATCGGGCATAAGAAAGAATTCGTAAAGTCCTGTGAAACCTGCTTTGCTAAGAGTGCTCTCATTTAAATGATAAGGGTCCACGGAGGAAATGAGTATGTCTCCCAAAGTTTTGCAACCCCCTTTCCTGGCAGACACTCAGATTAAGCCCTCAGATTTCTTTGAAATGTTAAACCTGCATTCCTGTGTATTTGAACCCAATAAAAGCCTAGTGAGGAAGGGACTCTGGGTCATTCTCCTCTGAGAGTTTGGCCACCTCTCCTCCCCAAGCAGATCATGTCTTGGTGGTTTTACTTTATCCATGATGGAGGGATCGGGCTCTGAGGGCAGAGCCCCCCACATCTGGTGCCCAGGACAGGGGCCCCCCACACTATTCATTCTTTTAAATTCAGATTGTATATTTCTTATCATACTACTGTTATTCCAAAGCCCACACAGCACTCTTCCCTGATCTTAATCCACTTTGCCATCTCCCTGAGCTTTATTACTGTTGGTGTGAACTTTATTTTCTCTCACACTACACCAAGTTTCTGTCCCTTACTCTCACTATTTCCCCTCCATCTAACCTTGTGTAAGGACTCTTGTTTCTTAGGTCAGCTCACATTCTTTTCCCTTCTAATAAGAGTCTTATTTCTTTTCCACCTTTTATGAACAGTGGCTAGTTGGGTGGAATACCATGGTTATTGCTGTACTTCTCTAAAGGAATGCCTATTTTTTCAGTACTTGTTTGGCTTTAAATCCCATAGAATACTCTCCCGATCTCTTATTCCATTTTGCCTTCAATCTGTCCCTAATCAGTTGAGTGAGAAATTTTATTTCATCATTTTCTCCCTCCCTTTTTCTTTTCTTTCCCCCCTCTCTCAAACTTTACTCATTCTTATTAGTTTGTTCCCCCCATGCTCTCAAAAATCAATTTTCTTTACTATGAACATCTGATATTCATTTTTCTTCTCTATAATATACTTATTCCCATCCCACCTTTATTAAATTTTATTCAGCTGTCATTGCTATCAACCCTGCTGTGTTTTTTCCTGCAATTTCGCTCCTGTTGGTCCAGTACCATTTCAATTTTACTTCAAACCTCATAGTATGCTTTTCCCTTTTCTTACCCCATTGTTCCCATTGCCCTTTTGTGTATTACTTATGTTTTAAATTTTGTTCTCTCCCTTTCTTTGCCTCAGTTCTGTCCCAGAACTTACCAATTCTCCTCTCTCTCAGCATTCAATAACATTTCCCCACTTTTAGTCATTTCATGTTCCCTTTGTCATATCTTATAACATCCACAATCTCTCTTCAACTTTTTAAGTTTAGCTCAATTGCAGTTCAGATTGCCGATGCGATAAAGGGGTTCTTTTTGCTGGTGTAGGTGTGCTTGTGTGGTAATACTATTTTGTTAATCAATACCTGTACAACAGTATACAAGACAAGGTGGGAGTCGTGACTACCAGGAAACCCACTGGAGGGAAGAACCCACCACAAAGGAGCCACCAACAGATAAAGCCCAAGTACAACAAGAGAGTCCCCACTAAAGGAAGAAAGGGCAACCCTAGAGCATACAGACAAGGAGATCAGAGACTGCATCACTGAGCCCCATGGAACCCCTACCACAGAACTTCACCCTATGAAGACAGCTGACAAAGCAGAGCATCTGGAATTGCAGAAACAAACAAAAAGAGTCACCTAAAATGGGGAGACAAAAAAAGAACATGCAAGCAAAAGGAATGGAAGATTCCCCAGTAAGAGAGCAAAATGAAATGGAGGCAAGTGAATGATCAGACATGTAATTCAAAAGAATGGTTATAAGGATGTTCAAGGAACTCACTGACAACTACAAGGAATGGAATGGGAACTACAACAGCATGAAAAAGGAAATAGAAACTATAAACAAGAATCAGGAAGAAATGAAGAATACATATCTGAAATAAAAATTACACTAGAAGGACTTACAAAACAGGCTGGATGATGCAGAGGACTGAATTAGTGAGCTGGAAGACAAAGTAAAAAGATATAACCATGTGGAACAACTGCATGAAAAAAGACTAAAAAAAAATATGAAGGTAGCTTAAGGGAACTTCAAGACATGAGCCACAACAACATTTGACTCATAGCAATACTAGAAGGAGAAGGAAAGGAGCAAGGGATAGAAAACCTGTTTGAAAAAAAAATGACAAAAAAACTTCCCTAACCTGTAGAAGGGAAAAGCCATACAAGTTCAGGAAGCACAGTGGGTCCAAATCAAAATGAATACAAAGAGGCCCATTCCAACACACATAATAATTAAAATGGCAAAATTTAAAGACAACGAGAGAATCTTAAAGGGAGAAACAGGAAGCAACACACAACGGAGCCCTGATAAGGCTAGCAGCTGATTTCTCAAAAGAAGGGAATGGCAGGAAATATTCCAAATAATGAAAGGCAAAGGCCTGCAACCAAGACTACTCTACCAGGCAAGGCTCTCAATTAAAATGGAAGGCCAAATAAGGAGATTCCCGGACAAAGAAGGCTACAAGAGTACAACTCCACGAAACCAGCACTGAAAGATATGCTAAAGGGACTGCTTTAAGAAGAAGAAGAAAAAGAATAAGAGAGAGAGGAACACAGGTACAAAGGCAGAAAATAAATAAGTATCGATCAGTAATAATCTTAAATGTAAATGGATTAAATATTCCAATCAAAAGACACAGAATAGCTAATAGATAAGAAAATATGACCTACACATATGCTGCCTACAAGTGACCCACCTCAGGACAAAAGACCTACACAGACTGAAAGTGAAGGGTTGGAAAAAAATATTCCAAGCAAATGGACAGGAAAAGAAAAGCTGGGGCCCTGGCTGGTGTAGCTCAGTGGATTGAGTGCGGGCATGCAAACCAAAGGATTACAGTTCGATTCCCAGTCAGGGCACATGCCTGGGTTGCAGGACAGTTCCCAGCAGGGGATGCATAAGGGGCAACCATACATTGATATTTGTCTTCCTCTCTCCTTCCCTTCCCCTCTAAAGATAAATAAATTTTAAAAAAATCTTTAAAAAAGAAAGAGAAAATCTGAGGTAGCAATGCTTGTATCAGACAAAATGGACTTCAAAAAAAAAAAAGCCATAAAAAGAGACAGAAGGGCACTTCATAATGCTCAAGGGAAGAATCCACCAAGAAGACATAAACATTGTAAACATATATGCATCTAATATAGGAGCACTCAAATATATAAGGAAAATCTTGGAGAACTTCAAGAAAGATGTAGGCAGCAACACACCTGTACTAAGAGATTTTAACACCATGCTGTCAACAATGGATAGATCTTCCAAACAGAATATCAACAAGGATATCATGGTACGGAACAACACCCTAGATCAAATGGACTTACCTGATATACATAAAACTTTTCATCCCCCCCCCAAAAAAATACACATTAATTTCAAATGCACATGGAATATTTTCAAATATAGACCACATTATAGGACACAAAACAAGCCTCAAAAAAATTCAACAAAATTGAAATTACATCAAGCATTTTCTATGACCACAAGGGACTAAAAGTAGAAATCAGCCTCAAGGAAAGAACTCAAAAATATTCAAATTCATGGAGCTTGAATAACACACTATTAAACAATGAATGGGTTAATTATTAGATCAAGAGAGAAATCAAGAAGTTTCTGGAAACAAATGAAAATGAACACACAACAGACAAAACCTATGGGACACAGCAAAGTGATAGTCCTACCTCAAAAAGAAATGTTTCAAACAACCTAATTCTACATCTATAAGAACTGGAGAACCAACAACAAACAAAACCTAGAGTGAGTAGAAGGAAGGAAAAATTGAAGATCAGAGCAGAATTAAATGACATAGAGACTAAAAGAACAATTCAAATCATCAACAAATTCAGGAGCTGGTTTTTTGAAAAGATGAACAAAATCAACAAGCCTTTAATCAGACTCATCAAGAAAAAGAGAGAGAAGACCAAAATAAACAAAATCAGAAGTGAAAGAGGAGTGATTATAACTATACCACAGAAATACAAAGTATTATAAGAAATTACTATGAACTATATGCCAAGAAATTTGAAAACCTGGGAGAAATGGACAAATTTCTAGAAAATAAAATCTTCCAAAACTGAATGAAGAAGAAGCAGAACGCCTGAACAGACTGAAAACAGTTGGAGAAATGAAGCAGTTTAAAAAAAAAAAAAAAAAAAAAAAAAAAAAAAAACCCCAAACTCCTGGCACATAAAAACCCTGGGCTGGACAGTTTCACAGGAGAATTTTACCAAACATTTAAGGAAGAGCTAACCCCTATCCTTCTCAGGAAGGGGGAAGACTCCCAAACTCTTTTTATGAGGCCAGCATCATCCTAATTCCAAAAGCAGATAAATACATGACAAAGAAATAAAGCTACGGGCCAATATTGCTGATGAACACATATACCATGATCAAGTGGGATTCATCCCAGGGATGCAAGGATGGTACAATATTCATGGTACAATATTCATAAGTCAATAAATGTAATACATCACATAAACAAAAGGAAAGACAAAAATCGCATGATCATATCAATAGATGCAGAAAATGCATCTGATAAAGTATAGCACCCATTTGTGATAAAAACACTCGGTCAAACACTTGGTAGTAGAAGTAGCATAACTCGACATAATAAAGGTCATATATGAAAAATCTATAGCAAACATCATACTCAACAGGCAAAAACTGAAGGCTTTCCCACTGAGATGAGGAACAAGACAAGAATGTCCACTTTCACCACTTCTATTGAACATAGTATTGGAAGTCCTAGCCAAAGTGATCAAAGAGGATAAAGAAATAAAAGGCATCCAAATTGGAAAGGAGAAAGTAAAATTTTCATTGTTTGCAGATGACATGACAATAAATAGAACACCCTACAGACTCCACCAAAAACTACTTGACCTAATAAGTGAATTGGACAAAAAAACAGGATACGAAGTCAATATTCAAAAATCAAAGGCATTTTTGTACAACAACAATGAAGTATCATGAACAGAAATCAGAAAAGCAATTCCATTTTCAATAGCAAAAAGAAAAGTAAAGTACCTAGAAATAAACTTAACCAAGGAGGTAAAAAGACCTGTACTCAGAAAACTATACAACACTGCAGAAAAAAATTAAGGAAGACAGAAATAAATGGAAATATATACTGTGCTCATGGACAGGAAGAATTAACATCATCAAAATGTCCACAGTACCCAAAGTAATCTATAGATATAATGCAATCCCTATCAAAATACCAATGACATATTTCACAGATATAGAACAAACATTTCAAACATTTATATGGAACCATAAGTGACCTTGAATTACTACTGTTTTGAGAAAGAACAAAGTGGGAGGGATCACAATATCTTGTATCAACCTATATTACAAGGCCACTGTAATCAAAACAGTCTGGTACTGACATTAGATACATAAGTTGATGGAAGAGAATAGAAAACCTAGGAATAAATCCATATCACTATGGTCAATTAATATTCAGCAAAGGGGCAAGGAGTATAAAATGTAGTAAACATACCCTTTTCAACAAATGGTGTTGGGAGACCAGGACAGCTACATGCAAAAAAAATGAAACTTGACCACCAACCTACACCATACAAAAAAATAACCTCAAGATGAAAAAAAGACTTAAATATAAGTCTTGACACCATAAAAGTCCTAGAGGAGAACATAGGCAGGAAAATCTCAGATATTCTATGTAGCACTATTTTTACCAATATGTGCCCTAGAGCAGGGGACATAAAGGAAAGAATAAACAAATGGGACTTCATCAAAATATAAAGCTTCAGCACAGCTAAAGAAAATATCAGTAAAATGAAAAGGGAACCAACCATTGGAGAAAATACATTTGCCCGATACTTTGGACAAGGGTATGAGCTCCAAAATATATAAAGAACTCATATGACTCCACTCCAGGAAGACAAACAATCCAATTAAAAATGGGCAAAGGACCTGAACAGACACTTCTCCAAGGAAGACATACAGAGGGCCCAGAGACATATGAAAGGATTCTCAGCATCAGTAGCCATCAGAGAGATACAAATTAAAACCACAATGAGATAGCACTTCACACAGGTCAGAATGGCCATCATAAACACATCAACAAACAATAAGTGCTGGCGAGGATATAGAGAAAAGGGAACCCTAGCACATTGTTGGTGGGAATGCAGACTGGTGCAGACATTGTGGAAAACATGGAATTTCCTCAAAAAAAAAAAAAAACTAAAAATAGAACTGCCTTTTGATCCAGTGATTCCACTTCTGGGATTATACCCTAAGAATCCTGAAACATCAATTCAAAAGGACTTATGCACCCCAATGTTCTCGTCAGCACAATTTACAATAGCCAAGTGCTAGAAGCAATGTAAGTGCCCATCAGTAAATGAGTGGATCAAAAAAGCTGTGCTGAACAGCTTTACACAATGGATTGCAATGTAGCAGAAAGAAAGAAGGACCTCCTACCCTTTGGGACAGCATGGATGGAACTAGACAGCATTATGCTAAGTGAAATAAGCCAGGTGGTGAAAGACAAATACCGCATGATCTCACCTATAAGTAGAACATAATCAACAAAACAAACAAGCAAGTGAAATAGAACCAGAGACATTGAAAGAAAGAACTAACTGACAGTAACCAGAGGGGAGGGGCAGAGGGGCATAGTGGGGGTAAGAAGGGGAAGTCATCAAGGAACATGTATAAAGGACCCATGGACAAAGCCATAGGGAGGCAGGATTGAGGGTAGGGGTGGGTAGGGCTGGGGAGAGTGGTGGGGAGAAAATGTAGACAACTTTACTTGAACAAAAATTAAAAAAATAAGAATGGTTCAAGTATGTTTCCACCTCACCACTTCCATGGTTACAGAAGTAGTATAAGTGCTTTGCATAAAACTTAGACTAACATAGAAAAAATAAAAATAAGTACTTATATTTATTAGCATTATTTTTATCTTGCCTATTTCACATTTGATGATTTCCCAGGAATGAAAATAGAAACCTGTATTTTTTTTATAAAAATAATTTTAAAAAGATTTTAAAGGATATTATTTATTTTTAGAAGGGGGGAGAGAGAAAGAGAGAGATAGGAATAATAATGTGTGGCTGCCTCTCATACACCTCCAACTGGGGACCTGGCCCATGATCCAGGTATGTGCCCTGACTGGGAATCAAACCAGCGACCCTTTGGTTCACAGGCCAGCACTCGATCCACTGAACCACACCAGCTCGGGAGAAACATGTATTTTTGATGACCTGAATATATATGGAATGCCTAATATCTCTCCATATCTTAATCTGATATTTATCATTGTATATAATGTCTTAATTGTCTCAATTCATTACATCGTATTATTTTTAGTCTGTTTAAGATCCCTGGTTAGCTACTTACTTTGGTATACTACTATCTTTTCTTCCATTCCAAATCCTGTTTCTATTTTAGCAGTTTCACCCATCAGTGTATTTATCTCTAAGTTTCATATGCTTATTTGCATACATTTGTATAAATAAGATATGGCATTGATTTATGTGTGCTTGTTTTACATTTCATATTTATGATACATTTCATTCTGTTTTCTTGAATGTAATGATGTCTTTTAAGGACCCGTCATTATTGCTACAGATAGATCTAGTTAATTTATTTCTTTTGTACAGTATTGCATCTTAGGTATCTACTCCATTTAGTTATCCTTTCTCTAGAATAAATGCCAGGTTAGCTTTCAATCTTGGTGATAAATGCTCCTTATGTTTCTTTGTGCTTCTATGTGACAGTTCCTTGAAGTATGAATACCTAGGTGTGGAACTGAAGGGTTCTAGGAAATACACATGCTTACTTTCATTAAGTACTGCCAAGTATTCTCTGAAATGACTATATCAATTATATTCACATCAGCTCTGACAACATGTTAATATTAGTAATTATCTATTTATAAAACCACTGTAATTGCATGTTACTTTTATTATTTCAATGGAAAGACATTAATTTTGATATCAAAGCTCTGGAAATGTTTGCTATGAATGTGGACCTGAATAATGAAGAAATTCTTGGCTTTCATTTTTCTCATTCACTATCTGGAGATCAGATTTTCATTCTTTGCTGAACTCAGTCTTTACAGATTAAGTCCAAACTCTCTTAATTTCTGTTTTTCAAGTTTATCAATTGTGTTTCTTTTATTTAAATGTTCTTTTAAGCTAGGGTTTTTATTTTGATTATTGTCATTAGCTTATGCATATGTATATGCTGCTAAATTCCCCAATGTCATGTAAGGTTTAGGGAAATAAGGACACATATAGGTTGCCTGATGACTTTAATTATGATAGGCATGTCTGCCTATTGGAACAAAGAATTCATCTTTGCAATTTATTAAAGTACAGACAAATAACACAAAAGAGCCCAATTTCTCCTTCTTCAGAAATTAATGGTAATATAGCTACAAGTCTGGCATTTTTGGTTTGTAAAGATGTTATTTGCCTGTTATTGTTTGTGACCTCTAGACAACTGCTTTTACTCTTCTAGGTGCATGCACATCAAATTTTTCCTTGTATTTGGAAAAATATTTGGAAAAACATTTAAGGTTTTTCTAATAGAATATTATTTTTTAGGACAATATCAAAGCTTGGCCCTTTAATTTTGATTAATCATTTGGAGATAAGACTCTATAATCCATAGTTTAAGAACTGATAGGAGGAGGTGGATAAAATATAAGCCATTTTTTTAAAAGAGTAGAAAAACAAATTGGAGACTCAAACACTGCTCAATTATACTTTTCTGGGGGTGGGGTGGTAATTTGCTCCAAATTACCATCACATCTTGAATAATATAAAAGCCCTTTTATAAATAATTACATGTCAAGTCATTTCAATTCATTTATGATATGGTCCTAGATATTAGTACTATTTGTTATAACAACTGAGGTGGAAGAATTTCTAAATTTCTGAGTTAATTAATCTCAAAAATTTTATTAATGTTTGGTATTTGAAAGCCCTAATACTTCCATTGTACTGGGGTAGGGAGAGGGTGTTTCAGCATACAGGAAAGTAATAGGAGAATTTACAATGCCTTACACAAAACAGGCAATCAAAAACTGTTGAATGAGTGGAGGTCCTCTATAACTCAGTTAAGAATGTGTTGTGTGTGTGTGTGTAGCAGATGTGGGGGTGTTTGTTACAATGGGACATGATTATGGCCTGCATTAGAGTGTTAATGTAAGAGTGGGAGATGAGGCTTTGAACTTAATTCATCTAAGACAGTACAGGGTGCAAGGGATCCACCAACCAGAAGAATAAAATTAGGTATTTGTAGCTTCCTGTAATCTAGGTTGTTTTTTTTTTTTAAAGTCTCCCATGGGGAAAAGAAAAGAATTATACCCTGGGAAAATTTAAAACTTTAATGTATACCAGCTCCTTGTTGTCAGAAATGCAAAGTGAAGACACTAGTATAAGAATATCTTTTGGAAACCTGACAAATATAAACAAAAAATGCATAGGAGGTCAATTCCCACACCCCAAGCTACATGAACTCCTTCAGAAAAAAAGCCTAGATGAAAACAAATTTGAACTCAAACATCGCAAAACAAACAGAATTAGTTGACAAAAAATAAGCAAACAAACATAAAAGAAGAAAATTCATATGTAAGTTTGAATGAGAGAGCAACCAATTTCAAAAGGTTATAAAACAAGTATATTTTAAAAGATCTGCTCTGAAACCGGATCTAAATATAAGGTAAATTTGAAAATTAAAGGAAACTCATAGAAATGAATGACAGAAAATTGAAGTTTAAAACTCATTGGAGGAACTAGTACCAGATTAATAACAGCTGGAAAGCTAATTTGTAAACCAGAGCTAGCTTTGAAGAACAAGCAAGCAAAACAAAAAAGCAGAATAGAGCATATAAGATAAGGAGATTGTAAAATATTTAAAAGAAAGATTAATAGGCTAGGTGTTGACTGACATAGAAGGTACAATGAGGAAATGAAGTCTAATAGATTTGCCAGGAGGAAGGGAAAACAGGATGGGGCAAAGACAATAGCTGAAGGATTAAATAACTTTGACATCATGCCTATTACTAGCATTGCTAAACAAACAAACAAAAAACTAATTACCTGTACCCTGTCCTTCTTCCACTCCATTTCTTGCTTTCTAATTAAAAACAAACTAATCTAAAATTTAAGAATATTTTTATACCTGTTCCCTTAGATTGGTTTCATAGTTTATGCCCTGGATTTTATATGCTATTTGTTCATCTTCATAAGGATGCTAGCAAATTGCTTTATTACTTCCATTTATCAGAAGAAACTAAAATTCAGAAAGGATAATAACTTGAATGAAATCACACAGCTGGGATTAAAATCTAATATACTTCACTCCAAAGAATTTTTACTGCTCATCAGCAATTTTCTAATATTAATTACCATATTAAATACTGAGAAGGTCACTTCATCAAGTAATACTCATAGAATAAGGACTTTTATGTAAAATAATACAATGCTCTTTATTAGAAATACAAATGTGGAATAAAAAGAAGTATGGGCATGTACAGCACATGTTAAATTTATAATATATTTTAAAATTACTCCACAGTTGTTAATTGGAAAAATCATTCATTTCCTAGCTATATTATAAGAAATAATTCATCCTGAAGCAATTTTTTTCTTTTCTTTATGTCAGAATTATAATGCTCTATAAACAGGGTTTCTAATGGATTTGCTGGCAGCCCCTTAAGCCATTCAGTGAATGCTACAATAGACAATTTGTGTTCTGGCTTGCTTTAATCACTTATAAAAATTTTTGCTGTGTTTGCTCACTGTGACAATGCTTGCTTTCCAATGGAACTTAAAACAAGGCTTGCACGCAAACTTATATATGCTTAGCCTCCCAGGCCTGCTGTATGTGTTTCATTCATTTACTTCTTCTATATTGTGCAACTAGTATATGCCAAGTGTTGTTTATTCCTGATGATATTAGAGTGAATATAGAAATCAGTTTTTGACCTCATGAAGCTTATCATCTAAGGGAGGGACAGGACAAAATTAATGAAACAAAATAATTATAACTTTTGATTAAGTGTTATAAAAAACAAAGTGATGACTTTATTTAAGGTTGACATCTTTTGACAAGATGATTCAAGAATGCCGTTGTCAGTACTGTGCTGATTCGAAACACATGAAGACCATATTCTCCAAATCTTTCTCCTCCAAATATTTTCTACATCAGTGGATGTGACTTTGCTAGCCCTGGTGATAATGGCTTAGTAGCCCCAATATAAGGCTGGGGCAGGTTCCTCACATGGCCACCAAAAGGAGATTCAAATGCATGTAGACCAGGTTTAATTTTTTCTCCCTTTCCTTGCTCCATTTATCCTCCCTCATCATTACCTTACGTTCCTCCCTCCCAAAATATCTTTTTTATTCTGTTCTACTTCTTTATCCATTCTATAACTCTGATTTCAGACTTGGGGCCAACTCCCATCTCTGTGGATGAAAGGCAGACTCTCCTGCTTGTCTCCAGGTCTTTGCTCATGTTTTCCCTTCCACCTCAAAGGCTCCTCTCCTGTTTGCTCAGTCCTATTTTCCTTCAAAGACAAATTAACCCAACAAAACACAACAAAGCTGAACCAGAATTTATTCATTCATTCATCTGTTCATTTATTCTACACACTTTGTGTTCACCATCTATTGATTGGCTAGAAGTAAATTTTTGTTTTCTCCATTAGGTAAGGACGTTGTTGTGCTATATCCACAGTGCCTACCACAGTACCCACCATTTAGTAAGTAAATAGTTGTTAAGTGAAACACATTCAACCAGCCCACTAACTATAAACAGTGCTTAAGAAACAGTAGTTTCTTTACAGTGCTAAAATACTCTAAACTACTTACATATATTCTTTATAACACATAGTGTATGTCATTTAGCTCAGATTTCAATTCGAAGTTACTATAAGACAACCTAACTAACCAGCTTTCAGCATTATGTATTTATTATACAGTAAACATGTAAAGACAATGTGCAATGTCCAACACAAAAACCACATGGCTGCCTAACACAGAGCCCCTAGATAATATATGGGGCACAGCAGGCAATGAGAAATGTTTGTTGATTTTATTTTTGATTTGATGGGTGAGCTAGAGAGCAAAGGCATTTATGCTTTCCAATCCAATTTTACATTATTCCCATTGGAGAGAACATGCTTCTGGGCTTACTATGCATCTAAATTTGTGTGCGTACATATTTGAATATGATGGAAAATTTTTACTGGTTTAATAACTGAAGTTATATATAATGGCACCTAATAATTCTTACAAATATTGCCCTAAAATTAAAAGCAAACGCAATGTATCATCAAGATGCTCAACGTGGTTTACATATAAGCTCCCTGATTCTTTTGTTTACGCCAGATAACCAACTTCCTCCAGCACCCAGAGGAAATGATAAGTACAAGCAGCTGACTTTACCTCTGTGCTTTCCAGTGGCCAAGGAAACATTTCCTCTGCTATTTTATTATCTAAAATTAAAATAAATGGATCTAAATACTCTAACTGCAGACGAATATGACTGACCCAGTTTATGTAGAAGCTTCTTATTATGTGACTTTAGAGCAGATTTTAGAAGAATCATATTAAACAGTAATCATGAGGAATATTTGATGTTAAAGATAAAGGCTAAAGAAAAAAAACATGCAAAAAGGTCATTTTCAGACCTAGCACACTCAGGCAAAAAATATATGTCACATCTTGTTTGCTGCAGAGAAATAAATCTTTTTAAATTTTATTTTATAGGCTATTCTTAAGAGATATAAGAACTTTTAAATAAATAGTGCAATTTAGTGGATATTAACTAGACTTACTGTGGTAATCATTTTGCAATGTATGTAAATATCGAATCCTTCTGTTGTACATCTGAAACTAATGTTATGTCAATCACACCTCAATGAAAATTTAAAATAATGCAAATTTGTGTCAGTTTTAAAAAATTATAGTATTTGATAAAAGGAAATTAAAAGAACTGAGAGCTAAACATTCCATTTTTGAGAGATGGAGGGGTTGAGAAATCAGACCACGATTTGGCCATACAACTGTATCTAACATCTCACTAACCTAAATTTCTGCATTGTGTCCCTATAGTGGACTTGCCAAGCAGTTGATACTCAAAAAGAAAGAAGTACCAAAAGGAAAGAAGTCACTTTTAAATCTTGTCTTATTCAGAGCAAACATCTTCATGTTGGTTTCTGCTCCTTATTCTATCCTCTGCAATTCAAAAAGGGAAGTATTGAAAATTAAGTGCAGGAAAGGCCACATTCAGACATTAGTAAGCAAAACATTGCAATCTCTATAATTGAGGGGGGATGGGGAATCTGTTAGGCTCACTCTTCTAGCTATGGTAAGAAGGACAAGAAGGACAGGGTTTGAACCCACCTAGAAGCTCCATTGGCCATAAAAAGTCTGGGGTTTTCTGCCTTAAATGTGCTACTTTCTAGAGCAGGGGTGTCAAACTCATTTTCCCTGGGGGTCCCATCAGTCTCGCAGTTGCCTTCACAGGGCTGAATGTAATTTTAGGACTGTATAAATGTAACTACTCCTTAACTAGGGGCAAGGAGCTCAGGGATGCCCCCGGCTAGAAATAAGGTTCTGGGCCACATAAAACAAGGTGGAGGGCTGGATTTGGTCCACAGGCCTTGTGTTTGCTACCTGTGCTCTAGAGTTTAAGGAACAAGTATCTTTCCTTGGCATGGTTTTCTTACACCTGCTATTAGGGCATGAAATGAAGGAAGCCCAGCATATCTTACCCAAAGAATACATAGGATTTGAGGTCAGAGAATAAGGGTAAGTACAACAAAGACTTTTTCACTGTTCTTGCCTTGGCTCTGCCTAGTGCTTTTAAGTGGCATTCAGAGTTAGCTGTGGGAACACAAGGTGCTCACTCAGGAGCTGTGTTCTTGGCCAAATATTGTATCTTTCCCGTAACACTGCTAGCAGCTTCAATAATCTGTTTTCCCTTGAGACTATAATCTAAACTGTGTGTCCGAGTGGGAAACAATTTCCAGAACCATTATGTGGAGGCTGGTAATTCTATATATGCTACATTTTAGGCAGTTTAACTTGCTTATTTAATTTTTATTGAATTTATTGGGGTGACATTAATAAAATTATATAGATTTCAGGTACAAATTCTAAAAGCAGTTTATATTCTTTAAAGAGTTTGTCTCTGAATGCAATCAGTTGTTTTGAGATAAAAGCATTTTTGTTACTTTTAAATTACATGCAAGATAAAAAGGCCGAAGTGTTTGGGGAAATATACAGTACTCTTAAAACTTTTTTCCAAACAGTTTCATTGTTACTTTAACATCATGTACATTGTCTCTGCAAGCTTTGCAATACCTTTGAATCTGTAAACTCCATGAAGGAAATGAGCCCCTGAGAGAGCATATCAAAGAGATGTTTCCTCAGTGATCGGGATATAATTGTATGCCTGGATAATGTATCTTCTTCCAGTTCATATGGTTTATCCATCCAGTTTCCTCAACACCAATCTATACACATACACACACACACACACAGAGTCTCTCTCTAACAACATATTTATACATACATACATTGTGTAGAGTCAAGAAAATTCAATGTGGATGTGATAACACATACTCACAAATAGGTATACAAGGAAGTTTAATGTTCAGAACATTCTGGTGTGTATTTTAGTAAGTTTTGAGAAAACATTTTTAGAGACTTAAAAAACTTATATAGTTTTATTACAAAAATATGTCCCTATTTTAAGCTAGAGTTCACTGTGATCCAGCATTTTTGATAAAGAACACTATACTGATGTCAGCTAATATGACTACAAATTGAGAGCTTTCTAAGTATGAACTATCATTCTAAATGTCTCACATATATCATTTTATTAAATATTCTGACAACTCCATGAAGTAAGTAACATAATTATTCCCACTCAACAGATAAGAAAATGAGGCTTACAGAGGTGAAGTAGCCCAAGAACACAGGTAGTAAGTGACAGAGCTGAGGGTAAGTGTAAGTCCAGAAAGCTGGATTCCAGCATAGGATATTCTGCTTGCCAATCATTTGACCTTTAACACATTGCTTTTTCCCCCCTGAATCTTATTTTTCTTTTCTAGTAAATGAAGATATGAGAATTGAGTAAAAAGGTATACAAAAATATTGTGAAGTCTCTCATACTGTTAGGAACTAACATATCTGAGCTGTTTCTATTTCTACACTACAAAATCACGATTTTCCTTTCCTTTTTTGAGTTCCTCATGGCTGCCTCTTTCAAGAATTTCAAATGTAAGGCAAGCCTGTGAAACTCACTGTGTGGTCTCCAATCCCAGGAAACAGGCAAACTGCATAGAATAATATGTTCATAGGTTTTGGCTGGTGTAGGCTGTTTTCCATTTGTCCTGAGGGGAAAGGCAGGGAAAAAAAGTATGGGAATGGAGGGCAAAGAGGTGTAGCTCTTCTAAAGACAGATATTGAATTACTCACCTTTCACTCCACATTTCAACACTTTTTTCCCCTTTCCCTTTTAATGACACCTGTTCACTCTGAATTCAAGACTGCTCTGGGATTCTACCAGGTAGGTAGATTTGCCTCTTCTAGTCTATGCATTTGTCACTTTATTTAATCTGGTAACAAGGTTGATATTTTCTTCATATCTTTCAACAATATTGTAAATTCTCCTTCCTTTTATGGTGACCTCCCTACTATGTTCATTGTTATGAAATAAATTATATTATTTCATTTATTTGGGGTCTTATGTGTGAGGGGAAGTAACTTGGGCTCCAGGCACGAATTTGAAACATAAGTTCTTCACTTACATTTGTATTTATAAAAATGGTGATGAAATATTGATTTTAAGCAACAAAAATTGATAGGATTAAAATAGAATTAAAATATGCCACTTTGGCATAAGGGCTATATTGAGCTTTAAAGGACTTAAAAAAACAGCAGGTGCTTTGAACCTCCATTTTTCTTCTTCCCAAAAGCAAGAGAGAAAATCCTTAAGTATGGGTTGGCCAAAAAGTTTGTTTATTTTTTTGTATAAGATGGCTCTAGTAGCTCTTAGTTGGCTTTAACTCCATTAGAAGCAATATTGTTAGATTGTATTGTGACAGCTGTCATACCAGCATGCATTAAAAAAAACTTGTCAAAATTGGTGAATTTGTGCGTAGCCATTTTAATACTGAAGTTGGAAGAAAATAAGCAACATTTCCAGCACATTATGCTTTGTTATTTCAAGAAAGGTAAAAATGCAACTGAAACACAAAAGAAAAAAATTGTGCAGTATATGGAGAAAGTGCTGTGCTGATTCAACAACTCAAAAGTGGTTTGTGAGGTTTTGTGCTGAAGACTTCTCACTGGATGATGCTCAATGGTTGGGTAGACCAGTTGAAGTTGGTAGCAACCAAATCAATAAGTTACTGGTAAAAGTAAAAAATGTCTTTTATTTTACAGGAAAAAAATGGACATTTTGGCCAACCCAACAGATGGTAAGCTGAAGCTGAGAGAATTCGGTATAAATAGACCTTGTTAAAATAACTATCTTCCTTTAGCCTCCCCATGTATTTTAGTTACTGTTCCACAATTGCCTCTCTGTTCAACCTGGTATAAAGGCATTTAGATGTTGCCACTTCTTGCAGCCTTCATTTCCTTACAAGGGCTTGCATGCTACGTAAAGCACATTAAATGTGTATGTTTTTCTCCTGGTAATTTCTCTTATGTCGATTTGATTCTCAATCCCAACCAAACACTATAACAAGGTGGAAGTACAATGTTGCCTCTCCCGCAGCTTCAGTGTATTTTGTGGCACACCAGTATTCCATTGCACATGGTTTGGGAAACACTACATTCCTACTTGGAGCTCTGGTTCTTTGTAGACATGTCATCTTGTCAACATGTGAAGCCCTGAATGCCAGGTAGGGTGTCTTACTTTACTATCTATCATTTGCCTGCAAAAAAATTGTACATTGAAAGGTTTAATGCTTTTTGGTTAAATGGATGAAGCTAAGAAGTAGTGTAACAAATAACGGGTTTTGTAAATCATAGGGAAACTTCACATTTTTCCAATTATGGTTCTGTGAGCATCCATCACTTACTGCCTCAGCTGTGGTGTGTGCTTATGCAATACTTCAGACAGTGACCTTTTCCATGATACGAAAGAGGAAGATTCAAGATGTTATAATATTATGTAGCTTGTTGCTATGAGATAAAGATATTTGAGTGTGTGTATAACAGTTAACATCCTCATTATACATGTATTAACATTTCTAAGTACTCAAAAATACATATTCTTGAATCTACTTCTGAAATAATACCAGAAAATAAGACAAGTATTTTTAACTCTAACTCATTAATGAAAAGGTTGGTGACCTGCCAAGATTTTTGGTTAGTGGTAAACCTGAAATTGAAATACAATCTTTTGATTCTTGGAACATAAAATCTTACACAAATTTATACTTCTGTGCAACAATTAAACTTCATATCTCATGGAAAATAAACAATAATTTTTGTTCAATAAACAGATTTTTGCCTTATTTAAAAGAATAGACAATGAGAGATAGCATATCAACAATGTAGTAAATTATTCACTGAGAGCTCAGAGAAGAGAGAAATAAATATGCATAGAAGTAGTTTGGGAAATCTTCAGGGAAAAGATCAAACTTGAACTAGGCCCTGAAAAATGGAATAACTTGGAGAGAAAGTGCATGTTAGATGAGGCATCTCAAGTAACCTAACCACCATGCAATTTAAATGTAGCATATACTTAAGACTCTGCTGCCGAAAGAAATGAACGGTCTGTCTCCTAAGGTGACCCTATGAATAATCGTTAAATGATTCAATATGACATTAAAGATAAGATTTGGGGATGCAGTCATTTGCTAGTGAAATCATGAATATTATCATGAGCTCTGAGCCTAAGATAAATTGGGCTGTGAAAATAATACAATTGAATAAGTTCCCCCTTTATTTCTTCCTATCCATTCCATCAGGATTTTCTGGATACTTGTTCTTGTGTTTAAAATAAAACCATGTTTTGCTCCAGGAAAACATACGTGTTTATCTGTGTCCTATAAATAAATGAAGAGGAAAGAATATCAAGAGGAGGAAGTAGCGACAGTGAGGCTAAATTAAACCAAGAATTGCCAGTGTGCGAAACACTGTCTTTAATCCATTGTTCAGAGTTGTCCTATAGTGAAGATTTGGTTCTATATTTTAAAATGTATGGACGCTGAGGCATAGTTTATTAACAATGGGGTATGATATTATAGTGAAATGTATCGGGATCCTAGCAAGAAATACTTGGTAACCTCAGAGGGGATTTTTGAAACCCTCTTGCTACATTTCTTTTTCTACCACCTTTGTCCTAAAATATGATTTCCTCCATCTGTTGAATGCATGACATTTGCAATTTAAAAGGTTGACTATGGACAAAGAGTTCTAGGAGGTTCTCCAAACTGCCTAGGCCCAGGGCCCACTAGAGGTAAGGAAATGCATCGAGCCCTCTTAGGAGTTTGCGACGTTCCTTCAAAGTCTACCTGTGCATTCTACCCACGAGAGGACCAAGATCTAGATCTACAAGTGATCCCACACGTTCTTTTGGCCCTTACTCAAGAAGTATTTTCTGGAGGCATTAAAAAGATTTTTGCTATTTTTAAAAGATTTTACTTATTTTTAGAGAGAAGGGAAGGGAGGGAGAAAGAAAGAGAGAGAGAAACATCAATATTTGGTTGCCTCTCGAGCACTCTCAACCGGGGACCTGTCCTGCAACCCAAGCATGTGCCCTGACTGGGAATGGAACCAGCGACCCTTTGGTTTGCAGGCTGGTACTCAATCCACTGAGCCACACCAGCCAGGGTAAATAGGCTTTTAAATGAATGTACACACTGTAGTTTCCAGTCTGGCATTTACAGAGCTTAGAAGTTGCCATTCTACTGTAACAAGTAAAAATCTGGAAAAACTGAAAAATCGACAATTCTTAGATCTGTCAGAGAAGTGAGGTCACAGGGCAAACCACTGACACAAAAATTGAAGAGAAAGACAGGTAGACGCACAAAATTACAACTTACTGGGGCAGAAAGCCAGGAGCAGACACCTCCAGGACTAGTGCTGGTGCAGGAAAACCTGAACTGTAATTGATGAATAGCAGGAGGCTTAGTGTAGATAAGCCAGTTAGTTAAAAACTCTAGGGAAACCTAGTGATGGAGTTTCAGGGTCACACTTTTCTCAGTTTTACCTCCAGAAGCTCTACCAGGTCCTCTCAGTGAAGACTGGAGAAAAATCTCCTCCTGCTTCCAGGAGGGGAAGGAAAAAGCACTGATTGTGAAATACACCAGAACATGCTTTTCCTCTTAACAATACCAGCCCTCAGGAAAAAGTTGTTAACCTGAGCCCAGTCTGCTAGAGTTTTATCAGAGCCTCAACCACCTGGGACAAGGGAAATACCCAACTCCAGCATCTTCTAGACATCCAGTTTCACCTAAGGGAGAAATACTGAGAAACGCAGGTGAAATTCACAGCCCCAGGGAACAGGTTCACCAAAACACTGAGACCTCATCATAGGACTATAGGACACTTCCCTTATCCCAACATCTTACTACTGCATTACTAAACACCTATTTAGGGCAGTTCTTTTTACCCAGTATACCGTATCCACCGTTCAACATAAAATCACAAGGAATTGTAAAAGGCAAAAAACCATTGGAAGAGACTGAAAAGCATCAGAATCAGAGTTGGTTCTGAACCAATGTTCTTGTAAGAACCAATGTTCTGATCAGAATCAGAACACTGAAAGAATATTGGAATTATCAGATCAGGATTTTGTTCTTTAATAATTCATATGCTAAGGGATTTAATGGAAGAAATAGACAAACATGCAAATACAGATGAATAATGTAAAAAAGAGTTGGAAATTCTAAGAAAGGATTAAAAAATGCCTCTGATGGGCTCATCAGTAGACTGCATGTGGCTGAGGAAAGAGTCTCTGAGCTTAAAAATATGACAATGGAAACTTCCAAAACTGGAGAAGCAAAAGGCATATAAAAAAAGAAAAGTACACGATCTCCAAGCACTGTGGAGAAACTATAAAAGGTGTGACATACACATAATGGGAATATCAGAAAGAGGAAAAAAAGAAATATTTGAGATGCAATAAGTGACAAATTAATGTCAGACACAAAGCAACAAATCCAGACGTCTCAAAGAACACCAAGCAGAATAAATTCCAAAGTAACTATACCTAGGCATATTATATTAAAATGTCAAGAACTGAAAGATTCTAAAAAAACGATACAAGTCAGAGGGAAAACACACACACGCCCCCCTCATATGTAAAAGAGCAAAGACGGGAATTAAATCTGACTTTGCCTCAGAAACCATGTAATCAAGAAGAGAGTAGACTGAAATACTTGAAGTTTGGAGAGAAAACAGGAAATGTAAAACACCCATTTAAAATTCTGTGTCTTGGGAAATTACACTCTACAATTGAAGGACTAATAGCAGCAGTTTGCAAATCCAAATCATAGTTTTCGTTATTAACGTTAGATGATCAAGTATGTTTTATTGCACATCTTTGTCTCAAGGGCTGCGGTTCTCAGCCATGGTCAACTTTGCCCTGCAAGGGACACTTTTGCAACACCTGTAGACATTTTGGGTTGCCACTAATGGGAAGGGGGTGCTGCTACTGTTACCCAGTGGAAGAGGTTGAGGTTGCTGAAAATGTCCTGCAATACACAGGATGGCCTTACAGCCAAAAAGTTACTGACTCAAAATGTCAGTGTTGCTAAGGTTGAGAAACTTTGGTCTAGGTTGTGGATAAAATATATAGGTCACCTTTAAATGTGAAAAGGGGGGCCAAATATATGGTCACAGAAGATGACTTGACTTGGGGGGTTGGGCACACAATGCAATATCATAGATCATGTATCATAGCAATGTGCACTTTAAATCTATATAATCTTACTAGCCAATGTCACCCCATAAATCTAATAAAATAAATTCATACTTTACCAAGAAAATAAATAAATATGAAAAACTTATTTTTTCCATTACAGTTGACATACAATATTATATTAGTTTCAGGGGTACAACACAGTGATTAGACATTTATACACGTTATGAAGAGCTCACCATGGAGAACCTAGTGCCCATCTGGCCCCACACGATACGCTGTGGAATATGCGTACTTCATCATCTACTTCGCCGCTGCCGCTGCCGTGATTTAAATAGGCAGCTTGCTAAGATTAGTTCTGCTCTTTTTCTGGAGAAATGTATTAATTGAGCTTTTATGGAGAAGCAATATGAAGACTTAAATGTTCAAATTAAACATCACGAGGCTCTGCTGTTTACTAGCTGCATAACTTAATAAATTTTTTTGACCTTTAGGAGTCTCAAGTTCCTTGTGATGAAAATACTTTATGAAAAGTGCTTAGCACCATGTCTGATATATAATAAGTGATTAATAAGATTTGGGTTATTATGGATAATTATACTAAATTGCATTATGATTAAAATATTTTCCTTTCCTATGGAAATATTTTTAATATGTTTTATTGATTATGCTATTACAGCTGTCCCATTTTTCCCCCATCATTCCCCTCTACCCTGCACACCCCCTCCCACTCACATTTCCCCACTTTAGTTCATGCCCATGTGTCGTAAGTTCTTTAGCTTCTACATTTCCCACACTATTCTTGCCCTCCCCCATCTATTTTCTACCCACCGTCTATGCTACTTATTCTCTGGACCTTTTCCCCTCTCCTCCTCCTCCCACTCCCCTGTTGCTAACCCTCCATATGATCTCCATTTCTGTGGTTCTGTTCCTGTTCTAGCTGTTTGCTTTTGTTTTAGGTGTGGTTGTTAATATCTGTGAGTTTGCTGTCTTTTTAATGTCATATTTTTTATCTTCTATGGAAATATTTTATATTAAATTAGATCTAATAAAGAGTGAGCAATGAAAAATGAGTAAAAGAAAAATTTTAAAATTGTTTTTTTCATTTAATTAGTACCTCTTTAATTTTTAACAAGACAAGCTATACAATTCTTATGTTTTTTATTCTGCTGTAATTCTCTGTATTTCTAATTATATGGGACTTAAATAAATCATACTTGAGGGAAAATATTGTGAAACATTTGGTGTCTGATGTAATTCATTTTGGTGGGGCATTGAAAAGTTAGAGAAATCAGGAAAAACCAGAAGTAAAAACTTAAAAATTGATGTGAGCCCTGTCTTAATTGATGGAAGTATTTTAGATATCCTGTATGACTTGCTTTAACCAATAAGTTGTGAGTGAAAATGGCCATTTTCAGAAGAAGCTATGGACAAAAATTATGGGGGGTGGAAATGGGAGGGAGGTGGGGAGGGCTGGGGTGGTGGGTTGGGGTGAGAATAAAAGACAGAAAACTGCCCTGGCTGGTGTAGCTCAGTGGATTGAGCTCGGGCCTGCGAACCGAAAGATCGCGGTTCGATTCCCAGTCAGGGCACATGCCTGGGTTGCCAGGCCAGTTCCCGTCAGGGGACATACAAGAGGCAACCGCACATTGATGTTTCTCTCCCTCTCTCCTTCCCTTCCCCTCTAAAGATAAATAAATAAAATCTAAAAGGGGAAAAAAAAATTAAAAAAAAAAAGACAGAAAACTGTACAAGATCAACAATTAAAATAAAAATTAAAAAAAGAACAACAATAAAACAAAATAAAAATAAGATAAGATAAGATAAAATAAAGAAACATTGTGTTATTCCACCACCCTTCCACTGGCTCTGCACTGAGACCAGCAATGTCTCAGAGAGCAACTACTTATTTCTTCAGCACAAGACCCGGAATGAGGAAACATGGAGCAGAAGCTCAGCCAACCTGTGACAGATACATAACCTGGTCTTGAAATAAACCTTGGTTGTCCAGAAGAGAGGCAAAGAGAAATACTTTCTCAGACAAACAAAAATTGAGAAAAAATATTTCTATAGAACTTCCTTATAAGAAACATTAAAAGGTCTTCAGAAAGAAGGAAAATTATGTAGGTCACATAATCAGATCTAATTAAGAAAGTAAAAGCAGTGGAGAATAAGTGAAAACAAAATTTAAAGATTATTTTTCTTAACCTTAATTGATGTAAAAATAGCAGATTGTTCAAAATAATGGCAATAATGTATTTTATTATGTGTGTGAATATATATATGTAGTATATACATGCAGAGTATATACAAGTATATACACACACACACTTACATTACATCTAAGTAAAATGAATGACAGCAATGATACAGGAATGGGAAGGAAGAATTAGAAAAAAAATGTTCATAAGGCACTTACACTAGCTGTGAGCCAAAACAGTATTATTTGAAAGTGGACTAAGATTGGTTATAAATGTATAATTGTAAATTCTAGGGCAACTGCTAAAAAAAGTTTAAAAAGAAATATAATTAATATGCTAAGAAGGGACAGAAAATAGAACTATATAGAATGCTCAATTAAAACACAAAAGGCAGAAAAAGTATGAAGACAAATATAGGATCAAAGAATAAAAGCAAAAAGTAGAAAACATTAATAAAATCCAAAGTAAGCAGAAGAAATAACAAATATAGCAGAAATCAATGAATCTGAAAATAAATCAATAAAGAATATCAGTAAAAACCAAAAGCTAATAATTTGGGGAAAAAACAAAGTTGATAAGTCTCTAGTCAGGCTAATTAAGAAAAAAAAGAAAGAAAATAACTTAATTTTTTTTTTCAGAAATCAAAGCTGATACATCACTACAGATTTCATACAACAATGGCTTTCTAAATGTAACATCAAAGTCATAAATCATTATAGAAATAATTGATAATCTAATCTGGGCTTCATTAAAATTTAAAACTTCTGTGAAAGACAATGTCAAGAGTGTAAGAAGACAAGCCACAAACTGGAAGAAAATATTTGCATAAGATATCTGATAAAGAAATGTTAAACAAAAAATTTAAAAGAGCACTTACAATTCAACAATAAGGGAACAAACAGCCCAGTTAAAAAATGGGCCAAGGTCCTTAACAGCCACCTCAACAAAAAAAATATACAGATGGTGACTAAGCATACAAAAAGATACTATACATCATATATCATCAGGGAAATGCAAAATAACAACAGTGGGATGACGCTACACATCTATTAGGATGGTCAAAATTTAAAACTCTGACAATACCAAATGTGAGTGAGAACATGGAGCCACAGGAACTCTCATTCATTCATTGCTAATGGAAATGAAATGGTGAAGTCACTTTGGAAGAGTGTTTGGTGGTTTTTTATGAAAGTAAACCTCCTGTTACCATAAGATTTGGCAATCATGCTCCTTAGTACTCACACGAATTGAAAACTTACGTCCACACAAAAGCCCTGTGTGTGAATGCTTCTAGCAGCTTTAATCATAATGGCCAACACTTGGAAAAAAAGATGTTCTCCAATAGGTGAATGGATAAACTGTGGCACATCCAACCAATGAAATATTACTTGGCACTACAAAGAAATGATTTACCAAGCCATGAAAAGACATGAGAGAAACTGAAATGCAAATTATTAAGAAGCCCATCTGGAAAGATTACAACTTCTATGATTCTAACTATATGACATTCTAGAAAAGGTAAAACTATAGTGACAGTAAAAATATGAGTAGCTGCCAGGGTTAAGATGGTAGGGATAGATAACTAGACAAAACACAGAGGGCATTTATGACAATAAAAATACTGCCTATCATACTAGAGTCATGGAAGAACGTCACTATAAATTGTTCAGGTCCTAAAGATGGCCAAGTAAGTCCTCCCTCTTACATATCCCCCCATCAACAACAGTTTGTCATCCATCCATTGACAAATGTGCCTCTGTGGAACCTTTGAGATCCAGGAGACTGTGAAACCCTGGGCAATCTATGACTAAGGAGAAAGGCATTTTGAGATGGCAGTCTCCCCCACCCAGGAAGTCCCACTTTTAGAAAGCCTTAGGTAGCTTCGATAACTGTTTGAGTACCCCACTTTTCCCTTCCCATATCCTAACTCCTTCTCTTACGTTTTAAATTTACCAGTAAAGAGTGAACCTGTGAAATCCTAGGCATCCCACCCTGAAACCCCAATAAAGATAGAGCCACAGGTCTGTACTTCCTCCCTTTCTATTTGCAGCCTCACTGTGTGGCCCTTGGCCAAGGTGTATATCTTCCAGGATCTGTGAGCAATGCATCCTGTTCTTAGAAGTTCCCTAGTGGGGGTTGCTGAGATGATTCCTGGACATGTAGTAACAACCACAAGGGCCAGTCCAGTCACAACAATGGCTCCAGTGGGGAGAATGCCTGTGAGCTCTCCACAAGTAACATGGGCCCCGATGAACATCTCAGGCACTCCTAGCTTAGAGCATCATAATCAACAGGCTGAGATTGACAACACAGGTGGTTACCAGGGTGCAGGACAAATGGCGGGGGATGTTGATTAAAGGGTACAAACTTTCAGTTATGAGATGAAGTTCTGGGGATCTAAGATTCAGCATGGTGACTACAGTTATAGAATTATATATACTGTTATATATTTGAAAACTGCTAAGAGAATAAATCTTAAATGTTCTCACCACACACAAAAAAGTAATTATTTGAGGTGATAGATCCACGAACCTTATTGTGACCATCATTTGGCCATGTATGTGTGTATCAAATATCACAGTGTATACCTTAAACTTATACAATGTTTCATGCCATTTATATCTCAGTAAATCTAGAAAAATAGGAAGACATAAATTTGTCTCAACACGAGTATACAACAGCACACATGAACTATAATGTAAACTATGGACACTGGGTAATAACAACGTGTTAATGTAGGTTCATTAATTATAACAAATGTACCACTCTGGTGTGGGATTTTGTTAATGGGAAAAGCTGTGTGGGGGGAGGGGGAGGGGGAGGGCAGAGGGTACATGGGAAATAGCTATAGCTTCCTCTCAATTTTGTTGCACGAGGACCTTGTGCATTGGAATCCTTTGGGATATTTAATAAAATTTTGATAAGAAGAGTCCACCTAAAATCTCCTCGATCAGATCTTTGAGGGAGAAGCCGAGCAAGGTTCCCTGCATGTCAGCATGGCCTGCTAACTCCTTTGTGTTTTACTGAAATGAAAACTTCTCAAAGATACTTTCACTGACAATCATATTTGAAATTGTAGCCTCCCTGACCCAATATTCTGCATTTCCTATCTCTGACCCTACATTATTTTTATATGTTTATCTCTAGAATTTATACACACATGCACACATATGCACACACAGGCACCTTGGGACCTCACACAGTTCTCCCAGTGGCCATCAGCTGTCCTCTTGTATTTTCCTGAATCTTGTTGGTGGTCTGAAATCTCTTTCCTTTCACAGGTGATTTTAGTTTTGGGAAAAGCCAAAAGCTGCAGGGTGCCAAATTTTTTTTCATTGGGAGTTTGAATCAAGTCATTACTAACTGTGACACGATGTTCCTTCTGCTCTGGTAGCAGAAGCTGTGGAACATACTTTGCCACGACATATTTCATGCCAAGAGCCTGCGTCAGAATCTCAGACATGGTAGTTTTTGGAATCTCCAGATCAGCTTCTAGTTCTTGCACTGTCAGTCACTGATCTTAGGTGACTGCAGCCTGTGCACATTCAACATTCTCAGGTGTTCTGCTTGTTGCATGTCTTCCAGAATATAGATCACTTTCAACAGATTCTTGACCATCTTTGAAGCATCCATGCCACACTTTTATTTGTGCCACACTCATTCCATCATCCCCCAAAGCCTTCTGAATCATCTGACTAGTTTCTGCAGAGGAATATTCAAACAATGCAAAACTGGATGCAGATCATTGCTCTACTCGTTCAGTCACTTTGAATGCAATGGCCACACAGTGCACATGCTCACTCAACAGTGTCTACCACCTCCACTGACAAGTATGGTGAAGTTGTCATTGTTTACACATGGCATTCCAGTCCACTCTCCTTGGCTGCCAGGTTACATGGATGTCAAACTGTTCTTGTTATATTAACAATGGTCGGACTTTTCCCAGACACACACACACACACACACACACACACACACACACACACATATATATATATAATATTTTTTTTACATATAACCATTCTTATTATATTAACAATGGTTGGACTTTTTGACAGACTTCTCTCTTTTATATATACATATGTATATATGTATGCATGCATAAAATATATATAATGTATAAGTATACATATTATTCATTTATTGGTTTATATGCTATCTCCCAATCCACATATTAGCAACTAGAATGTAAAATTTATGAGAACAGATTATTTTTTAAAAATATTTTGTTCACCGCTGAGCACCCAATACCTAGTGATGCCCTTGAAAATTATAGTGTTTTGATCATTATTTGTCAAATGCATGAATCACTGCACTGTTTTAAATTTATATATTTAAAATATTAACATTCTTGTACCTCTTTTTCTCCATCAAAGAGAAACCTCAACTCTACTTTTCCCTCTCCCACCAAAGAAAGGCAAAGTGTAATTTGGATCTATAGAAGAAAGTTTCCTTGAAATACACGTATTTGTGTTCTTCATACCATAACCACCTTTGTGTATTTCTTTGATGTCAAACTGGGGTCAAAGATTGGGTGAGGATGAAAGTAAAGAAGTAAAATCAAGAAGTGTCAACCCCAATGGTAGCAATAAATAATGTTTTGCTAAAAGCTGCCTAAGACTAGATGGCACAGACTGTGTAGGAGTATTTAAATAATATGCAAATCAGAATCCAATTTTAGTGCATATGTATGTGTGGTCCTCCTAACTATTTCATGCACCTGGATAGAGCCCCTAGGAAAATTCTAGTGGAGAAAAATGTGCTCTCAGAAATGTTTTAATGACTGGGCGTATTGGAGAGCATAGTGTACCACACCTGGCATGCATTATAAAAGCTGCTAGTTAACGGTTAAAAAAATAGCTCTTATATATGGAATATTGCTTTGCAGCTTTCATGAACAACCCATTTGAATTGTGCACACCTTAACTTACGTGTTTTATAAGCAGGTATGACAGTCCTTTGCCCTAGGCTAATACAGTGCTATCAATTAACAAACTATTTAAAGCAGGCTCATGTAGGAATTTTTGGAGAGGAATTGTTCAATATAAATTAACCCAACTCAGTTCTATAATCATATTTCATTATGAAACACAACCCAGCCTGTATGGGTAATTTGCACCCTACTGGTAGGAGGAGTTCTATAAAATGGAGAAGAACTGTTGAAAAAAATTTAAGGTAAAATAAGCTTGTTACTGTAATTAGAGCTTAAATGTAAGCAAAGTTGACAGAAGAAACAAAGGCCCAAAGAAATGTCTCAGTTCAAAGACCATAAACAGAAGACAAAAGGACTAAGCACCATTTCGCCTTACATGACAACATTATAGCATCTGTCCATTTCAGAGAATGACAGATAATTATGAAAAATAGCACCACTTTATATTTCTGTATTTCTATAACTCTTTATTATCAACAACGCTCTTCTATTATCTGTACTGACTGTCCTGACAAGTAAACAGGGTTCCATTATAAACTCTCTCTCTCAAATATTTTTAAAAAGCACATCAGACTTCTGTTTCTGGCATTACGACTGGGTGCTCTAGGGACCTTTCTGCAGCAGGACCCTGCATATCGTGCAGAATGCATATTTTGTGGTTTCACTGGTCTAACCCGAATAACTCTTATTAATGTGCCTTCTTTAAAAAAAAATCTTCAGCAGACGGAGAGAGGGGCATGGAGCAAAAGAAAGACTTACAGATGAGAGATGCCAGTTTTGCAGATAGCGAACACCAACGACCTTGCTGCCGTGAGGATACTGAGCTTTGAGTTCAGTGCGGGTAGGGCAACATCTGGTGCTGTTTCAAATCAGGGAGAACGGGGGTTGATGTGACCCCAGGTTTTAGGTCGAGGCTTCCGACTAGCAGCAAACACAGAAGCTGAAGCAATTCTTCTAAGTCTGTGTTACTCAAAGTGTGGCCTGAGGACTAATAGCATTAGCATCATCTGGGAGCAGATTAGAAACCAAGACTCTCAGGATCCAACCCAGATCTGCTGAGTTACAATCCACATTTTAATAAGTTCCTTAGGTGGTTCTTATGTACATTGTAGTTGAGAAGAACTGTTGTACAGAAAAATAGTTCCTAATGTGGACTGATCAGACAGCAATCAATGAAGATAATGCGCTCATAGTTACAGACTACAAAGCATATGAGAGAAAAGTCACTTGGAATAAAAATCAACAGGGGAAAAAAGAAACCAATAGATTTAGACCTCCAGGGACCACATATTGGAAATATCAAATACAGAGCCCAGACTAGTTACATACCGATCCTTCAAGACCCAAAGCTACAGGACAGCGAGCATACAGTGGAACATAACAAGGAATGAACAAGTATATAGGGAACTTAAAAATTAATCTGTAAAAGTAGAAATATAACTGTTGAAATAAGAAAAAGCAATGAATGTATTAAACAGTAGATCAGACATAGGTAAAAATACAATTAATGAGCTAGAGTATATATCTAAAGAAATTATCCAGAATATAACACTAAGGGAAAAATAATGTGAAGAAGGACCTAAATAATGTGAAAGAATACACAGTTCTGATTGAGTCTAGTAACTCATGTGCTTGAAGCCCTGGAAAGGCACATTAGAGATTATGGAAGAGAGGCAATATTTTCAAAATGGCATAATTTATCTAGCACCAATAAAAAATAATAAACCCACAGTTATCCAAAAATCCTTCCTAGACAGAAATTGAAATTAAGTGACAGAACAGCAATGACAAAGTATCGTAAAAGAACTCAGACAAAAAATAGAGATTATATCAGAGGAAAAAAACAGAATAACAGCAGATTCCTAAAAAGCACAATTAAAAAAAAATCTCAGTCAATTTAGAATCACAGAACCAGAAAAGCTATATATTAACCAAAAGAAAGAATAAAACTGAAATACATAAAGAAAAAATTAACCTTAGAGAATTTTCAGAGGACTGACATACAATGATTATCCCCGTATTCCTTTACATTCAATGGATTCCTTCGACCCTAACCATATAGTCCTTGTTAAAAAAAAAAAAAAAAAAGTTTGTTTTCTTAAACTTTATTTCTCTGTAGTGAGGTAGGAGGGTCATTTTTAATCAATCACATTTATTATGAATCTTTTTCCTCATCAAGATAGGAAATTAATTCTAAAATTCTTTGCATATTTCCAAGATCCAGTTGTTTGCCTTTCCCATGACATTCGCACGTATGACCTGTTAATCCTCCACATTAAATACATTAATGCCCCACATAACATCTCAGTCAATGAATGACCACATATGCAATGGTGGTCTCACAGGACTACAATGAAACTGAAAATTTCCTGTCACCTAGTGACATCATAGCAGTCGTAATTTCCTAGCAAGACACATCACTCCTCTGTTTGTGGTGATGTCAGTGCACGCAAACCTTCCACACTGCCAGTCACATAAAAATGCACCACATACAATTACAAGGGTAGGTCACATCATCTAGGCTTGTGTAGGTGCACTCTGTAATGCTCTCACAGCAACAAAATCACCTAAGAAAGCCTTTCTCAGAATGTACCCCGGTCACCGAGAAACTCATGACTGTATGCCTAATCCCCAGTACATTATCTGACTAAGGAACTTCTATTCGGTGGCCCCCGTAAACCAGGGACCCCTGGTTTGTGTTCAACGGGAATTTCGGGTTGAGCTATATTTTAAGCTTTTCATAGCCCCTTCCATTTCCTTTCTCAACGAACACTGCGGTATATTGAACAGAACACCAGGATGTCCTTGGCAGGGGAGGCTGCACTAGAGTTCAATTTAAACTTCTCAGCATGGCATCAAAATAGGTTAGTCTGTAATTCTCACATGCTCTTGCTTCCCCCTCAGTGCTTGACTCTGCATCCACCTGGATTCTGATAGATCAGCCTTTCATCTCATTCTTATTTCCATCTGTATTACCTTTGTTGTGTCCCACCAACGAATACAGATTTGTCACACTGAGAACACTATCCAGATACCACCGCCTTCAGTCCAACCAAGTAATCCAGAAACCTGGAATTTTCCAGACATCCCATTCCCAAATTCTCTTTCGGAGTCTAGGGTGTCTGGGAACAATTGTAATTCTCAGACCTGTTATATGCACCTCCACAGATTATCCCCTGATGTCCACCCCTTTCATCAGTTAGGATTTTGCTTCTAAGTTACAGGTGGCAAACCCAAGGCCCACAGGCCAAATCCAGCCCACCACCTTATTTTTTTCTGGCCGGCACCTTGTTTCTACCAGGTGACAGCGCAGAGCTCTTGCTTAACTGTTAAGGGCAGTTACATTTATATAGTCCTAAAATTACATTTGGCCCTTTGAAGGCAACCTCAAGGCTGATGTGGCTCCCAGTGAAAATGAGTTTGACACCCCTGTTCTAATGGATTTTTGCTCATTTTACTGATAGAGCTTTTTGATCTTCTCCACATTGTGTTAATTTTTAATTCTCTCTTTGCAGAGAGCAAGGTACCTTGCATTTCATACAGCCAGTTATGTCAGGGGAACAATAAAAAAAGTGAGCTGTTGGTTCTTAAGTGCAGAGATCTTCCCCTTCGACCAGAGCCCACGCCCAGCCCGCAAGCACCAGCACACTGCAGGTGGAAAGGGAGGTATCTCCTCCTGCCTTGGAACCACTGCTTCCTTTTACATTTAGGCTCTGCTGCTAACACTAGTCCATTTTGCCACCTGGTAGATTTATCTTAGTGGCCTCATTTTCTCTTACCCAGTTCAATCTTCTCTGGGAAAACAATCAATTGGATTTGTACATGTGGGATACCATAGCAGGGTTGGGTTCAAATTCTCTGCCACTGTGCTCTGTGATCCATGCAGATTAATTGTGGGAACTAGGCCTCCATTTCAATGTCCTGGAATGTTTATAGCAGTTAAGAAACTCTTGGATGTTTGATCATTGAAGGCAGATTTGCTAAAAGGACAGAGAGAACTTCACTGATATCAACAGCTCCCTGATTTTGACTTGATACCTCTCATCCTCATCTGTACTCTGATTTCCAACTCCTCCTCAAAGACAGAATTCCTAATAATTGAAGTAGTCCACTTACTGCTGCCTATAGAAGCTTTGAACCATTTTGCCTCTGCTCAGTGGGCAACTTGCCTGGTGATATAGTCACAATATATCTGGGCCAGTTTAACTCTGTTTCAAAGCCTTCCATTTTAGTTTGGCGCATGGTTTCCCAGAGTGAGAATACATTTATCAGAACCATGTTTTGCTAGACATGATCATATGAGATTATGTTCTGGTCAATGAGAGGGTAAGCAGTAATGTTATTTTCACAGACTCTTCCTTCAGAAATAGCGCATGTGCCTTTGTCTCCCTCATCATGGAAACACAGAGGACATATGGGATCATATCACCAGGCAGCAAACAAGGTAGAAGAATCCTATGCCCCGATACCATACAATTCCATAGAAGCCTTGGAGTGCCAATCTAGACTTTTCTATGAAAGAGAAATACACTTCTGACCTGTTTCAGCCACTGTTATTTGGAGGGTTCCTTTCACTCACATACCAACCAAATTTTATGTCCTATAACCCCCCAGAAATGACCTCCTGGATGCTTGGAGCCCAAACTACCTGATTTAACCCATTCCAGCCCTCACTCCTCTTTTCATTTTCTCAATCTCTTGTGCTATTGGTCCCAACGATTTCTCTCCATTTATGCGTTTGCTTCTCCCTAGTTTCCCTAGGTCTCTGCGTTCAGTTCTCTGTCTAGCCAGGGCTTCCATTTTTTCCTCCTCAGCTCAATGATTCTCACTTCTCTTCAGACCTTACTCAGTTCTAGGTCTCTTGGACCCATTAGACGTCTTCTCAGAAGAACTAGACACACCATGCATATGCAAAACAAAGGGTTTGTGTCCTCCAGTTTATCCCCTATTTTCTCCTGTAACAAAAGATTCTGCAAAACTTCTATTCACTTTACTTTTATAGCTAGGACAGATGAAGGAACATAGAAAGAACACTCATTTCCATAGGAAGAGGAAAGGACAGAGAAAGTGCACAAATGAGTAATCTGAAAATGACAAATCTCTTATCTGTCACACACACCTTCCCTCTGACTCATGCTCCAGCCAGCCACCTTTGAATGGTGGGATGATCTTTCTGTTGTCATGCTGAACTGACCTTTTCTGGCCACTTCCCCCAAGATGCTCCTAAATTCTCCCATATAAATGTGTCTATTATTTTCAATAGCATCAATGGACAATAAAGAAGTATGCCCTTACTTCAGTCCCAGAACAGAATGTCCATTATCATTAATGATGGTTATAACCGGAGAAAGGAGTCAATTGACCTCTTAGCATATGCCCTCAGGCTACACAATCAGGTTCCCCTGGGGGTTTGGCGTGCACTTGATAGGATTAATTTAACATAAAAATGTTCCCTGGCGTATTTGAACTTTAGGTAGAATACAAAATGACCTACTTTGACAATATATTTAACTTTTCTCACCGTGACTATTTTCCCCAACTCTTTGTTTGTTAACTTGCTAAAGTGTTTATGTGAAAAGATTCTTAAATCTACACCTATATTGGAATGTTAATGCTTTAAAAAAAGTACTACATATTGTCAAGAAACAGCCCCAGCAGAAAGTAGGCAGGGAGTTGGTATTAGCAAGGGATGAAAAGTGAATCTGAAACAGAGACTTGGGGAAGCAACTCCTCAAAAATTCCATTTGACAAGGATTTCTGATCTGAAGATGTGTTAGGACACTTCCAGAAAATGCTGTCCAGGCAGAATAAAATTTATACAATGGAAGATCAAAGCTTCAAAAGGAATGAAGTTAAACTTTCATAAAAGCAGCACAGTTGTTCTATCAGGTAATCTAAAAAAAATAAAATTTTCACCTGCTGTATAAACTCCTTTTACCTCCAAATAAGACATAATTTAAACACTGTATGTGAAGGGGAATATTTTAAAAAATTAACTCTACTGATATTGTTCTGGTTCAATTTTGGTGAGTCATCAACAAAGCTTAAATACCTCTTCCACCTTAAATATGTTCTGATCCTATGAAAATCCCAAATTGGTCATTGTTTCTCGTGTCTTTGTTTTGTTTTCTTAACAAAATGGTAAATTTTTTAAAGGAAAAGCTATCAGTATTTCTATTGCACCATATCAGGCACTTGTCACTACTCATTTGAACTTCTTTGCAAACAAAATGCCAAGAAAAATCACAATACCTAACTAATGACAATTAAAGATGCATTGAAATTTTAAAAAGCATAATTTAGACATTGACTAGGCAAATTAAATTTAACTATTTCTGATGACACAAGGTAAGAATCCTACTCCTTAAATAAAGAAATCTGTTGATATAAACAAATTGGATTTTGTTCATTTACTTCAGTGATAAAATACAAGGAATCTTCCAAATTAGCATTTCATCACAATTTTTATTGCTCATGGGTTGGACAGAAATCCTTAGTTTTGGGTACAGGCATAAGGGTGAGTCTTTGAACAGGTTGGTTTCTTAAGACAGGGAATTGTGGAACTAGGTGAGGTTCTGCATAAAATCAGAAGTATTACGTTAATCACGATACTCTATGGTTCTGTCTGCATAACTGATAATGGAGCATGGAGCAGATTTCCAGTCCTCAGTTACACTAGCCTTTGGGCATCTTCTGGCCAGGCCATATAGTGGGCACCAAAAGCAGTTTCATTCTGATCTACAGCACTGTCATAATCTGTAAGTTCCTCATCTTAAAAAAAAAAAAAAAAAAAAGGTAATTTAGAGCCAAATGAGGGTTTAACCTTTTGTGCTAACCTTTAGTGCTTAGTTGTCGTTAACTTCCTTTGAAACAATTTTGTTAGAATGTATTGTGACAGCCACCCTATCAGTGTGCCTCTTTTGTTAAAGAATGAGTTGTCAGGTCATCTGATAAGACAGTGGCTGCAGAGCAGCATTTGAGACTGAAGATATACCCAAAGGAGAAAAAGAAGAGTGAGTGCACTGAATTTTGTAGAGCGCTTTAAAACTGTGTGCAAAAATTACTGAGCACTGGACAAGCAAGTATGTCCAGAACCCATACCTACCTGGGGCGGGTGGGGGGGGGGTGGCACAAGTGGCTAGCAACATCAGTTTACAGCAGTGTTTTACTTGACTAATAGGATTCATTCAAATGCAGCACAAACTTGGTAATAACAGAGATCCCACTTCAATTGATTAATAGAAAGTCTAAAGCTACTAGATGTCCTGATATGACTTGAGCCAAGTAGTTTTGACATGTTTTTTGAGCTGTGAAAGTATCACTTCAAACTGAAGGTAAGATCAATGGTAAATTTCCCATCTTTTCAAATAATACAATATAATTCCCACTGTAGAAATCCTCACCCAGATGGTATGCTTAAAAAGTGAATCCCTATTTCCATCTGAGTAATTTTCCAGAACAGGCTATGGTCACTTCATTTTATACATTTCTGGGCACATGTTTCAATGAGACGTGTCCAAAAAAGGATTCCTAACATTCTTGACAATTACACTGCAGACACCCATTAGGTTACAGTGAGAGAAACAAGTAAAGGTTTGAGATGTCCATGTAACCATAGTATCCTACTGAGGGGTAAGTATCATTTACCATAGTGAGAGTGTACCAGTTATCTCTTCCTTGACGAAGGCAAATCCTCAGTGTGTAGGTCAATAACTCCTATTAAGCATATTGAAAATCTATAAGAAAAACGAACTGAAAAGAATACCTCTGATATTTATTGCTTGCTCTGTGGATAGTGTTATGGTAAAATTTTGGGGACCCAGCTGCTACCTTTTATTTGCACTATGCCTATTCTACTCAGTCCAAGCTGGCAGCATGTTTGTTGATACAATTTACTCAAAAACTTTGTGAACATCTTGTGAATCTCTTTGTGGTTCACTACATTAGGCAGATCATATTCATAAATCTCTAAAAGATACGAGTTGTTTGCTTTGGGGATTTTCGTTGTTGTCATTAGTTTACTTAGTAATCACTGAAAAAACCTGTGAGCCAATCTCGCGGTTGGGCCCTTTGCAGACTGAACGGTACTCTCAGGGCATCTCCTTTGATCTGACCGAACTCTTAATAAAAGATTTTAGAGTCACAGCCTCAGTTTTCTCCCTAAGTCATGTTTTCCTGCCATCAGCAGGGATTCAACTTTTGCTCAGAATACGGTTTATAATTTTAATATCACCTGCCATCTGGAAGAGGTAGAGAATTTTCAAGAAATATCAAGGCCTTGTTCCCTTTAACATTCTTCCCTCACTGCTCCCCTGTCCCGTTGTATTCTGAGCAGCAAAGGAATACCAAGGTAGCATCTCCAAAATCTGCTTGCAAGTCTCCTCAGCTAGAGCCCCCCGTTCATAAGGTATATTTTCTATTGGGTTGGCCAAAAAGTTTGTTTAGTTTTTTTTTCCTGTATGATGACTCTAGTAGTGCTTACTTGTCATTAACTTCCTTTGAAACAATTTTGTTAAAATGTATTGCGACAGCTGTCCTATCATTTAAAAATAAACTTATCAAAACTGGTGAATTTTTGAGCAACCATTTTAATATTGAAGATGGAAGAAGATGTACATTTTCAGAGTACTATGCCTTATTATTTCAAGAAAAGTGAAAGTGCCACTGAAACACACACACACACACACACACACACACACAATCATGCGGTGTATGGAGAAGGTGCTGTGACTGACTGAACATGTCAAAAGTGGTTTGCGAAGTTTCTTTGTGCTACTGACATTTTAGCCAAATAATTCTTCGCTGCGGAGCTGTCTTATGCATTGGAAGAGGCTTAGCGGCATCCCTGGCCTCTACCCACTAGAAGCCAGTACCAGGAGATAGCTGATGTACTCAAAATGTCCAAATAGCTAACATTATTGGTGAAAATGAAAACCTTGTCTTTCATTTTATGGAAAAAAACTAAAAGGACTTTGTGGCCAACACAATACTTCCCATGTTACCACAGGCAACAGAGTTGCCAACCTTCTCTTTATTATATAACAAAAATCCCCCTCTCCCATGTGGTCTTTAATAGCATGTTCCTCACTTCTTTTTGAGGCTTCAGTGGTAGCATCTGCAAAGTCCATATTTCCACTACAAATGAGTTCAAGGCACTCAGGCTTTCACAAATATTCTCCTCAAAGTTCACTATCTGGTTCCAAAAGCACCAACACGTTTTAGCCTTTTATATCGGCAGCTCTCCACCTTCCAGTACAAAATCTGTATTATTTATCTATTGATACACAACAAGTTCCGCCCCCCCCCACCCCAAATCAGAAAAAACAGACATGAGCTTACAGTTTCTGTGTGTCAGAAATCCAGGTACAACTTAGCTGAGTGCCTCTCTCATTCAGGTTCTTTGGTGAGGCTGCTCTGGAGTTGGGTGCTGAGGCTACTCTCTCCTCCAGGTTCAAATGAGCCATGTCCAAGCTCACTCAGCAGGCTGTGAGCAGGCTTGATGTCTCGTGGGCTGTTAGCTGCAGACATTAGATTGGGACCCCCAGCTTCTCCTTGGGGCAGCTCAAAACATGGCAGCTGTCTTCACTCAGAACTGAGTGAGTCTCTCTGTCTCTGTCCCTGTCTCTCAGTCATAACTTTACTGTAACCTAATCTTGGAAGTAACATCCTATTGCTTTGCCATAGTCTGTTAATTAGAATTAAGCCACCATGCCCAGCCCACATTCATGGTAACAGGACTCCACACCAGATGGGGATCATCATGGCCAATTTAGAGCCTGCCTACCTGTTTAGAGCATGTCTGTTTAGAATAACAAAGGCTGCAATGGGTGAAATCTAGCTTTTCCAGAATCAAATAAAATCAGTGTTCTAGAAACTTTTTGTGTTCAGAAAAAGCAGAGTTCACCCTGGACATGTGTCCCACTCTCCACTGAATGCTGGGAACCTTGAACTGAACAGTGCAAATGGCCCTGAAACACCAGCACTCAAACAAACCAAGGCGAGGGGCCTCAGCTGGCTATTTTGAATCTCCAAACCGTGGAAACCTGTTGTGATATAACCAAAGTGAGCTTTATCGACTTCCTTAAGTAAGGAAAAACACCATAAGGACAATTCTGAGGTGGAGTCTCAGTAAAACAATAAATACTTGCTTTTTGTTGCTTATAAGTTAAACTCAGAGGTCATTAGAAGGGAGATATTTGGAGAGGGGTATCAGAAGTTATATGATGTCTTTGGATTGTTTGATAGAAATGAGGAAAGTTTTTGAGCAAATAACTGCTGTGCAAGTTAGAAAACATTCTACAGTTACAATTGTATAGTATGAAGGTGGCTGTTCCAGTTTTTAATAGCCACTACTCAATTTGAGACACATTAATAATATCATTGCCTAATGGAATATATTATATACTTAGTGCAAATATCTTGTATTCTGTGAGATAAAAATGGAAATGTGACTAGAGAGCTCATTTTGGAATGTATAAGTTAAAATATCAGAAGGGGCAGTAACGTGTATGTGTGGGTATATATATGTGTGCATGTGTATATAAAATTTAGATTATGGAGGCAGCAATCTGTGTTTAATTCAATCCAGCTCTGTCACTCCCTGAAGACATAACACTGATCAAGTGGCTTAACCTCACTTTACCTCCGTTTTAAATGTTTAAATGGAATTTAAAAAATAGTACTTATGCTATACGGCAGGGGTGTCAAACTCATTTTTACTGGGGCCACATCCACCTTGTGAATGTAACTTTAGGACTGTAACTACTCCTTAACTAGGGGCTAGGAGCTCGGTGCTGCCGCCGGGTAGAAACAAGGTGCTGGGTCGGATAAAACAAGGTGGAGGGCTGGATTCGGCCTGTGGGCTTTGCGCTTGCCACCTGTGCTATGTGGTGATTTTGAGGATTCAATGAGTTAATGTCAGTCATTGGTATATAGTTAATAACTAAAGCAACGGTAGCTTTCATGATTCTGATGATGATATCGACGATATCTTATTGTTCATATCAAAAACTACTTTCTGTCTATGTGCATTTCAACCAATCCCCCACACATGATCTAAGTAATTAAAACTAACAACACAATGTATGCTAACAGAAATAGCACGTGTGTACTTATTATCCACAGCACGTTGCCCAGGGGATTTCAATCTAGCATTGGATACTCTGGCATGGGGTAAATTCATCTTTGGGCTGCCTGGGTACTGGCCCTGGCTGCGTGTGGATGCATTTCCCCAGGCTTTGGGGTTGAAATCTATAGCAAAGCACACCCAATAACTGTCTGTTTCTTTAAAGTTTCATTTTTCTCTTACTTTGGAAGCTCAGGGATTTTAGTGTATTTTAGAAAGTCTTTACTTATTAACAGATGACTTCTATTAATTTGTGGAGAAAATTAGATATTATGACAGCTAATGCTGAAACCTTATAAGCTCTACCTCCAGAAACCTGATAGAAAATCTCACTTCTTTGCCTGTCTTCTTTAATTTTTCATTCCATAATGCTGTTTCTACTGCAGTATCACAGTCAGTAAATTTTTCACTTCAGGTCTTGGCGAGAAGCCAGGTAGTTTTAAAGTCACTTGCTCAGGAAAAAGAAGAATGGCACATTTGGAGTGGAAGTATCCTGGAGGGCATTGTTGCAATTAGATAGATGAATGACCATTGGTTTTAATTAGAACACTAGGTACACACTCCGTATCATTATTCTAAGGAACTGCACTCACAGTGAGGTAGTGTAATACCACTGAGTCAATATCCTGCAGATCTGTAAGCACAATTTCTAGGTAGGAGCCATTTCAGTTTCATTTATTTATACCTTCGCTATTTTTAGCAGACAGAATCATTCTTGATTAACCCTATAGGACAGTCCTATAATCAAATTAATTTTTAAAAGTCAGAAGAGGAAAAGAATGAGCATTATGAAGATGGATATTAGTGCCATTTTTTATGTCTCACACCCAGTAATAATGCTATTACCCTGTTTTTCTTAACACAGAGTCTATACACTTAAAAAAAAAGTAACAGCTTTCTGCAGACTTGCTTTGCATTACATGCTTTACAAAAATGAACATGTTATTTCTCCTCTTCATTCAAAGACTGCAAACCAAACGTTAAGACAATTAAGTTCATAAATATAAAGACTTATAGGTAAAATGCAATAACAAATTACACTAAAAAACTTTCTTTACACTAAAACTACTCCCATGTCTTTGTTCATTCACTTAAACTCATTGACTCATTTATCCAATAATTTTTTAATAATTTTTCCTTTTTTTAAAAGATTTTATTTATTTATTTTTGGACAGAGGGGAAGGAAAGGAGAAAGGGAGGGAGAGAAATATCAATGCATGGTTGCCTCTCATGAGCCCCTTAGTGGGGACCTGGCCTGCAACCCACACATGTGTCCTGACTGGGTATCCAACCAGCAACCCTTTTGGTTTGCAGCCTGTGCTCAATCCACTGAGCTACACCAGCCAGGGCTAATAATTTTTTTCTTGATAATCAACACTATACCATTACTGAATGCCTAGAAATCATTGTAAAAGGTTCTAGAAAATTAAAAGAGAATGAAGTATAATCTTAATATTCGCTATGGTCTCTTTGTATCCCTCTGAGAGTTCACATGTTGAAAACTAACACCCGAGGTGACAGTGTTAAGAGGTGAAGTTTTGGGTGATTAGATAGATCAGGAGGGTGGAACCCTTGGTGGCCTTGTAAAAACATACTGAAGAAAGCTCTCTTGTTCCTTCCACCATGTGACTTGCCAGGGAAAAGAAGGCCACCTAGGGAGCTGGCTCTCACCAGACACCAAATCCCCTAGTGCTGTGATCTCAAATTTTCCAGCCTCCAGAACTGTGAGAAATAAATTTCTATTGCTTATCAGCTACCAGTTTATAGTATTTTATTAGGGCAGACTGACAAGACCAAGAAAATATTTAATAGGTGATTTTCAGAGAAAGATTATATGTGGAGACATAAGAATTAATAACAATATAGCAAAGCAAATTACAACCATCAAATTGGGCTTCTTGGATAAACATGGCAGCCATGTTCCTTTCCATGTCTCTCCCTGTGCATACAGTTTGCTCAACACGCTGCAGCTCTGACTTCCCAAAATAGAGCTGCTGAGATTCAACACAGATGTACATCTGTTGGGCATGTGGGGAAGAATTTATAGAGTTTCTTTTGAAAGAGTATTTATTACCCTGATCTTGCAAAATAGGATCTTCCCAAATCCCACAAGATAATTACCTGGCATCTTCTGCCAATTTTGGCCCCATATAACTTTATAACAGTGGCGGAAACCTATAGCCCAGCTAACTCCATCCACGCCACCCATGCCTAGATTCATCGGGCTGTACTTAGCCCTCAACCCATTACTTATTTTTTCTCTCCTTTCAAACCTCTGTGCTTTCTCTTCCTAAACCTACTCTCCTGTACCCACACCACCCAGTTCATTTTCCATACTCCCAACCACTTCCATCTCCTTCCCCTAACAGATATTCTGAAATATGATTATACCTCAAAGACATTGCTTCCCTTGCAACTATCTGCAATGGAAATTATTGCTCACCAATAATAAGAGTGGTCATTTACTGAAAACTTTGTCTAGGAACTTTGCTAAGCAGTTTACAAATATTACATCTTTTCATTTTAGTTTATCCTCACAATGACCTAACAATAGATACAATTCTAATTTTAGCTAAAGGAAATAAAATAGAAGGTAGTTGAACAATCTGCACCAAAGCATAAAGCTTAAAAGTGACAGAATAAGGATGCAAATCAAGATTATTTGCCTCCCAAACCTTACTCTTTTAAAAACAATGTTTTTATTTTGACATTATTCTAGACTTGCAGAGAAGTTGCAAAAATAATACAGTGAATTCCCAGGTACCTTTCACCCAGAAAACCCAAATGTTAACATTTTATTACATTCACTTAATCCTTTCTTCTCTCTATTTCCCTTTACTGCTCTCCTGAAACATTTGAGGATAAATTTCAGACGTGAGGCTCTTTTAATGCTACATACATGACTGTTGACTTTCATAATATACAGACAATTTATTTTATATATAATAGTTCCTTTACACTAAAAGAAAAACACACACATAAAGGATTATGTGTGACATTCAATGTCATGTCCACTTACTTTCCTTAATCTGCAACAGTTTCTAAGTCTTCATATTTTATGATACTGATATTTTGAAGATTCCAGGGCATTTTTGTTTTATTTTGTATAATGTAATTCAATTTGAGTTAGTCTCATGCAAACCTTACCCTCAACTACAACATCTGCTATATTCTCCCTTTCTCATCAAATATGGTAGAGCTTTCCAAAGACATATTAGTAGAGTAAGTATTTACCTGTTGTGTTCTATTTCTTTTTCTTTGCATTCTATTTCTTAAAGGGGCTTCCAAAATTATATTAGTTCCAGTTTCCACAAAACACAGACCTTCCCTTTGCACAAATATTTCATCTCAGCATATTCAAATGGAATATACTAGCTCTCCTTAACACCAAAGCTAATAGCCAATGGCGCCAACATCCAGCACAACTCAGAAGTTAATGTACACTCTAGGTGTCTTTGTCTACTCTCGCACATGATAGACACTGAATTTTATCTCTATTACTTATACAGGTTTCTAGAATAAGTCTCCTTCTCTGCATCCTCCCATCATCACTGCACTCTCTCAGTCTCATCCTCTCCTTTCTGGACTATGGCAAGTCCACCTTGTCTCCCAACCTCCAATCTACTTTTCTCCATCATCCATATCCCTTCCACTGTTCTTTTTTAAATACTACGAATTGGATTGAATAACTCAATCATTTAAAAGGAGTCGGAGGCTTGAAATACACCTATTGGGATAACATCACCATTCCCTGGAGTGTCATATAAAACCTCTGTGATCCGGTTCCGAATACCTCTCTGTCCTCGTGACCTGCTGCTTCAGTGTTTACTCTTGCCATGCCCCATCCTCACACGATTTGCCGTCCTCGATTATTCCAAACCCTTACTATTCCAAACAATCCATTACCCTAAAGCATTCATCAAATGTGTCAATATGATCATTCTCAGTCTTTGCACATAGTATTTGTTTTCTTGGCCTGAAAAAATATAACTCACCATCCCCACACGATGGATTTCCATGCATCCTTAAAATCACTGGAATCTCTTTGTGGTGGTGTTTATTCTCACTTTATTTTCCTACAATTTTCTTTTTTTGTCTTTTTTTTTTTTTTTTTTTTTTTTTTTTTTTTTTTTTTTACTTTGAGCTTTAGACATTCTTATACTCCTGGCACTTAAACATTTATCTCGTAAATATTGCTCTTGCACCTCCTCCTCCAACTCCCCACCCCACGTAGAATGGGGACTGTCTGAACGCAGGCACTGAGTCTTGATTACTTACTACCGCTATTGCCTGGACAGGAACACATGTTTGCTGAATTAGTGTAAATCCTGCCCCATGGGTTTCAGACCTTTTCTAAATTTAATGGAATCAGCTTTTTCTGAAACTAAAAAAATTGAAAGGTGTGTTTGTCTAGGTCCACAGCAGAAAACAAAATCCCACTCTGATGGTTTAAGAGAAATGAAGTTATCAAAGAGTCAACTTTCAGAGCTGTACACAGGGTTCAGGGGGCCAAAAGGGGTGTTGGATCCCCAGTCACTAGCAATAGGGGACAGAAATAGTGTTCCAAGAGCCCAGTGAGAGCAGGAGACATGGAGAAGGGACAACCAGCAGAGCAGTAAGTAAGGAGCAACCCAGTGGCTGCCAGAGCTCAGTATGAAATCAGAAGGGAAGGGAGAATACCACCTTCCTCTGTTCTCCCATGCCCCCAGCTCCTCCTGGAATCCTGCACTGGCTGAACCCACCGAAAAGCCAGTGGTCAACGGAGTCCCGATGATGTTGTTCTGAGGTCAACCTTCCATGCTAATGATGGATCTAAGCTGGGTAGTGAAGAACAGTATTTTATTTTCCAACATTTGTCTAAGCATTTTACATCCATTTCTTTCAGTCCTCCCACAATCTAATATATAGGTATATTAGTGTCTCCTCCATCTAAGGAAACTGAATCTGGGAGAAAAAATAAATTATCTGGCTCACCCACAGCTGATGATACGGTATCGGGTCCAACATTAACTCTCTGTCCCAAGTCAAGTTATATTCTTTACATGGGCTAGATTTGCTACTTTGTCAAAAGTCCTACCCTGTAGACCAGAAACTTCTAAGATAGACCTCCCGTAGAGAAGGAGGTAGATGATCGTAACCACACTGCCTTATGATTTCCTTACAATTAATTTCAACCCATTCTTGAGTGCATTGTAGTTTTTGCCTTGTAAATAGAGAAATAAAGAAGAGAGTTGGTATCCACTTAAGGTTCTATTGGCCCACCGTTACCAAGGCTCCTTCTCTTTACTTCCACATCCACACCAGAGATCTAGTCTCTTCAATATTTTGAAAAGACACCTGTCTTTATCAGATTTTAAGCACTTCTTTTGCAACAGATAATTCTTTATCATTGGAGTTGCAAGCCATTTTACTTCAGTTTCTGGAGTCTACATATTTAATTTTTAATAGAATGTTCATTTCAGTAAAATCTACCCCCAAACAATATAAAAATCCAGAGAGTTAGTTTATAAAGGGATTTCACATGTGTGTACCTAAGACTATTTGCATCATTTGTGGAGATTTTTACTTAATAATTTAAAAGGAGGTCAACTATACTACATTTCAGAGAAGAGACACAAAGATAGCTAAAAGGTAGTAAATTAAGACCAGGGAGAAAAATCTGAAGAAACCAGCATTATGTATGCAGGAAAAAAATAAAAACAAATGAACCTGAGTAGAGTCTAAATAAAGGTCTCTAAGAGTATGAAAAACAGAAAAGATGATAAATCCAGCTCTGATAAAATGCAGCTCACCCTGTCCCTCTGTGTGAAAAGTCAGGTTCTAGATACTCTGGAAAATACAAAAATGAATGAGCTAAAGCCCCTGTTCAGGATGAGTTGACATCCTTGCAGACAAATAGCCAAAGTGCTAGGTTCAGTGTTTTAAGTGTTACAGTAGGTGCTTTGTACAAAGGACATTGATTCCACCATGATATTACTCCCTCATTATCTCTTGCCTGTATTACTGTAATAATATCTTAATTTGTCCCACTCTTTCCATTCCTGTTTTTCACAACATAGCATACACAGAAGCCAGAATGATCCTTTTAGACGCTAAGTCAGATCATGTTACTAGAAACCCGCAAAGGCCTCCAGCACACTTTCTTACCACAGTTTCCAAGGCCCTCAACAGTTTGGCTCCTCGCTCCTTCTCCTACATGACCCTCTTCGCTCTCCCCCTTACTCGCTGTACTCCAGCCTCACTTGTCTCCACGCTCGCCCTCCTGTCCACCACGTACACTCAGAGAGTGCTGTCTCTGTGCTCTCTTCCTGAACGATTCCTCCTCCGGAGAGTTGGATCCAGAAGATGGATGTTTCTTTCAGCTTAAGCAGAGAGAGTGAATTTGCCTTTTCTCCACCTTTTTGTTCTATTCAGACCTTCAAAGGATTGGATGATGCCCACCCACATTAGTGAGGATGATATTTATTCAGTCTACTGATTCAAATGCTATTCTCTTCTGGAGACACCCTCATAGAGACATGGGGAAATAATCTTTTACCAGCTGCTGAGAGATCTCAGGGGAAGGCTAGAGGTATGATAGGATAATTTATAAAATGCTCTAACAGAGTTTGTAAAATACATATGTTTTGCTCTGAAGTAGAAACTAAGGACATAAAAGAAGGAAATACAGCAATATTGTACTTAGAATAAAATCAAAAAGTTTTAATGGCCCCTTGAGACCTTCCATAAACTCGTATTTGCCTCCGTACCCACTCTCTTCTTTCTCCACTGCACCCTGCCCTGCTCCAGCCACATTAGCTTTCTTCCAACTCCTCAAACAAAAGGCCCATTCCCCATTTGCCTTTTCCTGAGTTTCTCTCTCTACCTGGAACATGCATTCCCAGAACATCCTAATGGTGAGCAGTTTCCCACAACTCAGGTCTCAGCTCAAAGGCAACACTCGAATGGAGGCTGTCTCTGACTTCCCAAAGTGATAGAGCTTCTACTCAGGTTGATTTTTACCACATCTCCCTGTTTTAATTAATAGGACACATACCATTAATTGTCTTTCTTGGTATGTGTTTCTCGTTTGCCTCTCAGTTCTGCACAAGAACATATGCCTTACCTTAGTCATTTACTGATTATTTGCCTGACAGCTGGAATAGTCTTGAACACATTCAACAAGACAAAACAAAGCAAAACAAAAAACCATACATATTTTAAAACAAATGAATAAATTGAGGTAGAAAGAAGGAAGGTTAAGCAAGCACACTTTGGATGACCTTAGTCCTCTCTGTGAATTAAGTTGTAAAGTATTTTTTCAAATAAGTTTGTTTCTTCCTTTCCCTTCTGCTTCCGCCCTGCTCAGACCACCAGTAATTCTGGCCCATTTAATTGCAATATCCCTGCCTTGGATCATGAGCCACTCTAATACAGTTTCACTACTGAATCAAAGTGATCTTCCTAAAGTGCATATATGATTATTTTCCTATCTTACCTAAAATATTTCATAGGATACTATTTTTTACCTAGACTTTATGGTCAGACAGTTATGATCCTTACTTATTTCTATAGTTTCAGTTTTCATCACTGACTCCATGCCTTACCTTCTTCCCCTCATTATATTCCTTGGTCATACTGAATTCTGTCATTATGAGGAGGAGGAGGAGGGGGGGGAAGAGGAGAAGAAGAGAGAAAGGAGAAGGAGAACAAGGAGAAGGGGAGGGGGAGACAAAAAGAAGGAAAGTTTCAGCAGAAAAGGACCTTGCTTTCTTCTGAAGAGACTCCATCTGTGTTGTTGCTGGCCATGCAAAGAGAAAGAAGGGAGAGAGGACAAGAGGGAGAGAGGATGAGAGGGAGAGAGGAAGGAAGGAAGGAAGGAAGGAAGGAAGGAAGGAAGGAAGGAGAGAGAGAAAGAAGGAAAACAAGAAAGAAAATCAACCCAGGACACCTGGACACTTGGACGCTGCCTTGGTCACTTCGTTGCTACTCTAGAGTCAGGTTAGTCTCTACAGCAAGGTCATATCCTTCATTATAAAATTCTGAAGAAACTAAAGTGATATTGGTATTTATGCCCATTCCATGGGCTATGACCAAATATAAAGAGAAGAGTGTACCAAATGAAAGGATGGTCTAGGTTAAGTTGCAATAAGTGTGTCTGAAATCTCAATGGCTTAAAGCTAGGTGAGAATCATCTTCTGTAAGGACTAGATGGTAAACATTTTAGAGGTCATGGGCCACAGTGGCTGTCATAACTACCCAACTCTGCCATTATAGTGTAAATGCATAAACAGATGAACATGCCTGTGTTCCAATAAAACTTTACTTACAAAGCAGACAAACTCAGCTTCACTTTGCTGACCACTGACTTAAAACAACAAAGATTTCCATCATGTTCACACATTATGTTCTTTAAGAATTAGATGGGTGATTCACTCACCACCTTATTTATCACTGTTGGTACTCTGAGACCCAAGCTGATGAAAGAGCCACAATCTGCAATTACTTTTAATTGTAGCAAAGAGAAAAGTGAACTTACAATGTACCCACCTGCTCTCAAGCTTCTGTCCAGAAGTAACAGATATAATTTTCACTTGGATTCTATCATTTTTCTCATTTTCCCCTCAGTTCATGCAGATCACATGTTCACCCCTCACTTAACAAGGACAGGAAAGCCTTTACCTCTTACAGAAGGGGGAACAGAATTGGTTGACTCTAATACAATGTTCAACAAGGATTGGTGGTCAGAGAAGGGAATTTCAAACTTCAAATGATGGATGGTGCATTTTTAGATAATAAAGAAATCCAAAGTGATTTGATATAAGACAGCTGAAGAGAAAAGGCATGGCACCGACAACTGGGATTAATTAATTATGAAATCTGTAAAGAATAATTTAGGCATATTCTTTTTTGTGGAGCAAATCAGGAAAGATGAAAGGAAAGTGGTAAGCATGAATTATCACAGTTGTTATGACAATTTTTTCTCCAAAATGCACTAGAAAAACAAAGTTATCATAATCCAAGTTTTTTAACCAATAGCTCTTAATTTACTTCTCTGTATTCATGAAACCAAATCAAAATACAAAGATGGAGAGTTAAAGTGTACAGAAATAAACTTGAAACCACTCTACTCTTTTTTAATGTAAAACATTTATGACTATTATTTGCTTTTGTTTGTTTTTCAACTATTATTGGCAGTCAGCTACTTGCAACAAACCTCAGAAGCAATGGAGTCAGAATGGCTGAACTGTCACCAAGGCACTCAAACTGGAACATAGTCCTGGTTCTCAGCGTTTGGTATGAGTCTAACCGGTAGTGTTAAACCAAACTGGTGTTCACTTTTGTGTTTGTTTAATTAGTTAAGGGCAATTCCAGAGGAAATCTGTCTTGGTCTCTGCCTTGAATGTATAATTATGTGGTAGGTACCAGCCTGTGAACAGAGAACAGAAAAGGGGGTCAGAATGGGACTGGTCTTTCAATGCAAAGGAGCTTGGATTTTACCTTTTCTGTTGCTTTGCTTTTATTTGTTAGAAAATAAGTGTGGGGTAAGGGAACAGTACATGGCATGATAAAAATAAAATCAGAGAAACCAAAAGCATTGCCACGTAAATATGTAATCTTCAAATTTCCAGGCATTATGCTTATTTTACATTGGAAAAGAGAAAACCGAGGACCTCAGGGAAAGTTTATCATCTTTGTTTACCATTAAGCTGCATTTTCCATTTTGAATTTTGAAGTATATTACCGCTAATCTAATTGCAAATACTAATTTGTCCCATGATTTAAAATAAATGTTGTTACTGTACTTGTCGAATGCTTCTGCATGTACATTACTGCCTTTGCATCTTATTGATTGCATTTCTGGTTTCTATGGGAACACTAGTGGAGAAGTTAATTACGATCAGGAGGTTAGAATTGAAGAAAAATAGAATTTTCAACATAGTTCATTTATCATGTACATTTAAATTAGTTTCTTTAATAAAATATCTATTGGAGTAGAATGGTGATGGCTGAATCGCTTTAATAAAAACAAATGACACATGTTAAAAGTTTAACATTACGTATTTGTACTCAATTCATCCCATTAAGAAGCATTTGGCTTTGGTAATCAAATTAACAAAAGTCATTAATAAAGGTTTCTCTGTCTCAATATTGTTACTCTCAGATTTTTTTTTAGTCTTGAGCAATGCATTTAATGCATTGTTCTTATTTATTCAGAATGAGCATATGGTTGTCACTAAGTTTTAGTCTTTTTGTTCCAAATCCACCCTTTTATACACTGCTTCCTGATGCTCTGGCTGGTACTAGGCAGACTGTATTTTTCAATTGCCAGCAGCTACCTCAGTTCTCCCAGTAGGGGGCGGCAAATAGAGATTGATAGGCAGAAGGGTGAGAGAAGGGACTGCCCTTTCGTTGACCTTCTGTTCCGGTCAGGATCAGTTCAGCAATGGTACTTCACTCAGCAGAGCCTTCCACACCCCAAACCTGTAACTAATTCTCCGTGGACATTCCTGACTTTGAAACACAGTATCTAGCGCATTTCTGTTGTCCTGGTTAACAGTAAATCCATGATTGGTTTTATATGTAAAAAGTAGAATGGAGGCTTAAAAGAGAATAGATCTTATTTTTTATTACAAAAATTTGAAAAGTACAAAAATGTAGGAAGAAGATATATTGTTACTCTATTTCATTACCCATATAGAACTTATGCTAACATTTTGCTTCTTTTCTCTACAATATTATTTTGCAGATAGGTGCATACTTTAAAAAAAAAAAAAAAAAAAAAACTATCAGCCTATCTCTGCCTGTGTCTCCAGTCTTTTATTTTACTCTGAATTCTACTGTGTTCCCATGTCATTACAGACTTTTCATAAACATCATTTTAGTCTCTATGTAACATTCCATAGCTAATTTTACTATTACTCACATGAAGACATTTTGGGTTGCTCTCAAGTGGTTTAAAATTACAATAACATCATCATAAACAACTTTATGCATCAAGATTTTTTTCGTATTCAGATTTATTTCCTTAGGATTTAAACTTTTGTTATTATATTCTTGTGCCAGTGTCTTCCTGCAAAACCCCAGCCCACAAATATTCTCAAATTTCTCAGAGGTTGTCTTCCATGGACCCACAAAGAATTCTTCTGCGTTTCTTCAGGTGTGCTCATGTGCGTGTGCATGTGTGTGGGCGGGTGTGTTTTCTTTACATGTCACCCAATAGTATAGCCGAGAACACATGTGAAAAATATTTTAGATTGCATTAAGGGAATAATCATGCCAATCTTACCTTGCTAAAAGAAAGTTCCTACTTAATATACACCGAGCAACTAATTTTTAATATATTTTCCTTTAAATGATACTAATATTCTCATAATACAAAATATTACTCTCTTGTGCAGTAGGGCAAAGGAAGAGTAATTATGGTGTTATTTTTTAAGAAAGTCATTAGTTATAAGGCTATTTAGATTATGAACTGAAATAGAGATATTTAAATGGTGAATATGAACCTATTGACCTTCGGTATAAACCAGAATCAATAAATCTCTTGGTTTTAGTTTTCTCACAGGTATAATGGTGTATACCTTAACAGGACTTATTTCAGAAGGTGTTATGAAAGTCAAATTGTATATCTATATTTGTTTCTATATTCACATTCATATCTATACCTAAGTATGCAAAGTATTATGAAACAACAGAACAAGCCATGGAGCAGTCATCCTTAGTTTTTTTAAATAAGATAAAAATCAAAACCTGTACCCTCTGTTTAAGAAAAACAGGACATTAATTTAATATGCTCAAAGACAGTCTGGAGTATGAGCATTTCATATGCTACGCCAGTTTCAACTCAAGTGCCAAAGTTGTCTTTTGTGCCCATATCCTTCTGCTTCTTCAAAGCCTCAATTTCTTGGCTTGGCATCTTCAAAACGCACTCTCCTGACTTTAAAAGATGCTAGCCAATAACAATGTGATAAATTAACTCTTGATATAAAGAGCTACTTTTGGTTATATTTTCAGTTCTTTGGAGACCGTAACCATATTCTCTTGTTCAACAGAAATAGCAAAAGAGAAGAAATTGTATTTTAAAATAAGATAATTTTCCTTTTGAAAAGAACTTCCAAAGTCATATCTGTGACTTTATACTCTTCAGAACTCAATTCTCTGCCATTAAAAAAAAAAACCAACCAACCAACCAAACAAACAAAAAAAACCACTTGCAAGAATCTAGGCACCATGTTTTGAGCTATGTGTGATCTCATTTGCACCTCACAACAACCATGTAAGGTACATATTATTAACCTTGTTTTACAAAATAGAAAGCTGGGGTTGAAAAAGTTAAGTAGCATTTCCATGTTTGTGTGAAGTGAAAGAATCTGCATTTGGATGTCAATTGACCTGGCCAAACAGCTCATTTTCTTTCATGGAAATAGTTCTGTTTCTAATGGCAGTCAACTTTCATGTGCCTGCCACTGCCGGGATGGTGTTTAAATGCAGAAATTCTTTAGAGGATATTTCATAAATTTGCCTAATATATAATTACAACTAAATTGAGTAACGTGAGTACAAAAATCCACTAAGGTTGGTTTGCAAACTAGACCTATACACAGGGCAAGAAGAGACAGATAAAGAGGTAGGCCACTCCAGTTTGGCAGGTGGCAGGTTTAATAAGCAAGGGAGCTTTCAAGGCTTGTTTGGTCCATTGCAAAATGAGTAGATCTCCTCACCCATCCATCAGAAACTTAAAAGTTAATATTGAGGCCTTAACTAGGTTCAGTCACATATGTAGTCCGAGTGGATTCAATAACACATTACTCTCTCAAAATTCTCTAAAAATGGCTCTGGCTGTGAAAATGGGGGAGAATGTACATTCCAAGGACGGGGTGGGGAGGGCTGAGGAGCCCCTGATTGCGTGGTTCCAGCTTGCTGGTCAGTCAGCGGTCACATCCTCTAATTGACCTCCTCCAACAACTATGGGGGTTTCTCGATAGCTGTTTTGGATTTCTTAGTTCTCAACACTCCAAAGAGAAAAATAACCTTGCTTCCAGTCTCCTAAATCTAGAATCATCCCATTCTCACTCTATTGCCCTTCATAGTCTTCATCAAATCACTGGATATGGAAGAGTTAAATATGATAAAAAGATTTTGATACGGCACAGGAAAACCTTCATGTGTTGGGAATATATAAATCTATATATACTATTTCTACATATTTTTATTGAGTGCTCTCTTTATCTAGCTAGCTATCTTATTTGGAGTCAATATATACAATTTCTCATTGAACACCAGTAGGCTAATATTGGAAGTCAATTCCAATGATGTCATTTGGACTTCATCATTTTTATCCAAGGTATGAAGTCCAGAGCAAGGTTAAATTTAAATGTATTAAATATCTTATTATTTAGCAAAAACAGGAGACTCAAGCTCAGGTGCAAACTTTTCTCTGTGTGTGCGCATGTGTGTTTCCTGTAGGGCTTAATTACTACAGGCCAAGTTCACTGAGGTAATGTTTTAAAAAAGAAAGAAAGTCTTCCTTTTCCAATTTCTCCATGATTGTATACACAAAAAGCTGCCTTTTCATCACAGAAGTGCCTTAAATATTTAAATAACATAGACTCAAATGCTGTTGAGTCTATAAACTAGGAAAAGCTAATTGTAAATAAAATTTAACTATAGTATTGGGGTATATCTTCTCATTCATCTCCACTGACATACTCGATGATACGAATTCCATCCGGGGTCTCCGAAGAACTCTTGGAAAATCAGGCTGCAAATAGCTTTCCCTGTTAGAAAAGTCAGCATTGGGTTGGATTTGAAATATTTTTCTAAATAATGAGTTTTGCGCAGCCAATTTTGAGGTCAATTTAGTCAATCGTGTAGATGATATTTGTCTATAAATAATATAACTGCATTTGTCATCGAGCTAAGCATTGTGCATATAATGCTGACAGGTCTGAAGATGATTCAGTTGACTAATATAGAACTGGGGTGAATTATTACAAATATTCTCACATAGAGTTGACTGTGTCTCATCAGCCATTAAATGTATATATGCAGTACATTTATATTTAAAACAATCAGATTGAATTAAATGGTTATGTGATGAACTCAACCAGTAGGGGCGGGTGGGTCCTACCGCTTGCTACCTACCAGGCAAATCTCCAAAGACAGAGTTCAGTGGAAAAGATAGGAATCTTTTCTTTTATAGCAAGTTTCTGCCTAAAATATTGGGTAACAAAAAAGTGAGGGGAAAGAAAAAGTCAGAGTATAACATCAAAAATAGCTATTTAAATATATGTCATTACAACTACTACGTACGTTCAAGCGCTGAAAATGACACAAGAACAAAAATCTGTTCACTGTGCTATTATCACCAAGGTCTGTGGAAATAACAGCAAATTTCTGCCTCAAAACCTCTTCCCTCTGGGACACCCCCCCAAAAAAAATCACCGTCACCCTCTGCCAGCTCAATCCAAGGTTATACCAGGAACTTCTTTTCCTACCCAAAAGTATCGTAATCATAGGTGGCTTAGCTGATCTCCAGTCGCTGTCCAACTTCAGGCATATTTGGGAGTCTGTGACCCCAGGTCTTTGCTCACAGTCCCTCACTGGCCACCATTGGCAGGTCTGCTGGTGACTGCTGACACACCCCTCACCTGGGGGAGGGGAAAGAACCAACTGCCTGCCAGTGCACTCTATTTCAAAAGTCCTCTCCCAGAACCCCATGCATACCAAAAGCCAGTGGGAGTGTCCAGCCTTCCAACCACTGAATGCCAGTGTTGGCCATGTTTGCCTTTGCCCCTCTTCCAGCTGCCATGTTTAGCAAGAGGGCAAAGTCTCCGGTCACACCTGTGCAGCTCAAACCCTTCCCCCATTTCTGGGGTGGGGGTGTTCCCTTTTGCAGTTATTGTTCTTGAAACAACAGCCTGCCATCCCAAATTAAAATTATCAACAACTTGGATAACTAAAATCAGTTTATCCCGCTGATTTTCAAAGTAAAAATTTTAAAAATGTAAAATACCAGGAAACAGTTTCTAGCTATGCTTTCTTACATTCTGTTGCTCTATACCTACAAGGAAATCTGTACTGTTCATTTGCATAAACATGAATTGCATATTGGATCAAACTCTGGAGTCATTAAAATAATTATATGGGTTGAAATAAAGTTCTTATGTGATTCTTAATATTTATACTTTTAACCTGAGGATGACATGTTCAGTGGTATATCTGATTATATTACGGGTATATGTATGATTACCAAATTGACTTTTAGCACCCTTAAAAAGAATGCTATTGAAAATTACTTGCTAATAGCCTACATTAAGTTTCTGTTGTCATGGGTCTGGAGAAGTCTGCCACCTAATTCAAAAGTTATTATAAAATTCACAGCCTCTCTAAAACTTCCATTCTATTTATTTCCTCTATCAATAGCAAGGCATTACAGCCAGTGTGCAAAGAATTTGGAGTAAGAAGGCTTGAGAGACAAACAATGATAATTTCATATAAATGGTAGAGGAGGGTAAGGAGTATAATAAAACTATACAATGTTTTTGCTGCCTTCCTTTTCCAATATGACCACATATATGTTAACTTCAGGAACATGCACTGAGAAAGTACACCAAAGTTTATTATTCTCATAAGGCCTTACTTTAGCTATTGTATACTGGCATTTCTGAAAGAGACTTCTGTGCCTTCAATTAACTGTTTTTTCCCCCCCTGCAGTGAATATAAACTTTCAGAACCGAAGAGCATGGATTCTCCCAGGTGTGACCCCAATCTTGACCTTCTTACCTGCTATAGGGACTTTCTTTTTGAGTGACAGAGGCCTGATAATCATGTAGCAATGGGTTTGCTGGCCCTGCCTGACCTCTGCAAGGATATCAGCCTTTCACATGTATTCTAGGTCTAGGAACTGTATTGGGTAGAGGACAGAAGTATTTCTTCAAATAGAATTTTCTGTCTTCTCTCTCTACCCTATCTTCACTTTATAAGTGACTGCCAAAATTGTCCCTGCTCTATTTTAAGTCAAAATCATTTGAGCTTTTGCTATCCTGGAAGCATTTGCTCAGTCCTAGGCTGTAAGGATTGTACTATCTGCTGTTTGCGTATTTAGACCTTTCTGGTGGTGCAGTCTGTTTACAGAAACTATGATATCCTGTTCATTTCCCAAAAATGTTTGGATTGTCTTCAATGCTTTATCACCCCAAAACACCAACATGCCATTTGTGAATAATAGAATGAAATTCCTGTTTGAATTCCCTGCAAATTCTTAATGACAGAAGAAATCACAACATGTTTGTCAGGATAATTTTGTGTGTAAATTTGGTTCAATATGATCCTAGAGGACAAATATTTTGAGTGTTTGAATTGGTTATAAAGAGTGAGAGTCTCCAGTAGTAGTTTACTGCAATCCATTTAAAAGTCAGTTAACCCAGCCCACATTGGGTCTTGGCTACATGTATTCAATAGACCAGGACAGATGTTCGCCTAGTATAATGATCCTGTAAGAAGCTTCAGAGGATCTACCACACCCTGTGGTCCTTTTGCATACATTTCTCATGCATAATTATTGTGCTTCAAACCAAGCAATGCCACCACCTTTGCCACAATGGGTTGGATAGGAATGGGTGTTTGGTTACATAAGCAGCTCTTTATAGCCTGGCCAGCATGCTAAGATGAGGTACCAAGGGACAGTTTTGCTCAAAAGGGGTGCTTTCTGATGAATTGAAACACACTCTTCAATGAGATCCCTTTTCAAGATACACATGATTCATGAGCAATAATTCTGGGGAGATAGGAGCAGAAAGAAGAAATAGAAAGAAAAGTAAAGTAGGGGTGGATTGAATCACAAAGCTGTCAAAGATGAAAAGTGATGTTACGATAATTGAGCTACTTTATTGTAACTGCTGTGTATCTTGAGCTATGGCTTTGCTGCATTTATGATTGTTCCCTGTTCTTGGTGGAGGGGGTATAGGGATTCTGGGATAGGGTCTGGGGAAGCTTTCTAATCCTTAAAAATAAGAACCTCGTTTCCAAAAATAGACATATTCAGTAAGGTAAATCTTTACAGAAAAATTATTTTAGCCTTAAGAGGAATTCTGCAGTTATCTCTGAAAGTAATATAGTTTTCTCTAACAGTATTATTTCATAGTGAACTCCATAGCAGGACTCATATCCCTAGAATCCTTTAATTGCAAGGCTATCTTACCACACACACACACAAAGTGTCAAGCTGGGAATGGCTAAACTATTAAGTGCCAAGGGCTACAATGAGATAACTTACATGTTCCCCTAGAAGAGGACCACTTCCCTAAGAAATAGCCAACAGATGTGCCATATCAAGAGTTAAAGGATGACTGTGCATAGATACTATGCAGGATTTTAGCATACCCCAAAGTGGTTAATAAAAACTACAGTAAGGATATGGGGGGAAATATGCTCTAGATAAGAAATGGCAGCTGGACCTCACAAAATCTCTGAGATACCTGCCTGATGTGCACATTCAAGGAGCTTATCTGTTACTCAGATACAGATTTGCTTTTAAATGAGAAATCAGATAAAATTTTATATAGTTTTTAAATTTGGGGTGGGGTAAAATACCTACAACATAAAATTTACCATCTTAACCATTTTTAAGGGTATAGCTGAGTAGTGGTAAGAACATCCACATTGTTGTGCAAACATCACCACCATCCATCTCTAGGATGTTTCGCATCTTGTGAAACTGAAACTCTACACCTGTTACATAATAACTCCTGTTCCCCCTACCTCCAGCCCCTGGCAACCACCAATCTACTTTCTGTCTCTGACTTTAATGATTCCAAATACCCCATATAAGTACAATCACATAGTATTTTTCTTTTTGTAACTGGATTATTTCATTTAGCACAGTGTCCTCCAGGTTCAACCATGTTATAGCATATGTCGGCATTTCCTTTTTAAGGCTGAGTAATATCGCATTATCTGTAGATAACACATTTTGCTTATCCAGTCATCAGCAAACACTTGGGCCGCTTTCTTATTTCACCTGTTGTGAATAATTCGGTTACCAACAACGGTGGACCAATATCTCTTCAAGGCTTAATTCTCCGGGTGTGCATACATTCCCAATAAATGATTTCTTAACACAAATGTGTTGATACTTGAAAAACTCTTAAGTTTGAGGTTTTTTTCACGTATCAGTTGCTTTTATATACCCTTACATATACATAGAACAAAAATATGTTATATTTGTTATGAATTTAACATATTTATATAGTAAATGGCTAAGGTGCTACCAAAATGTGAAGTTTTGGTAATCCTTTAACACGGGATAACACAGATAACACAGATAATCCTTTAACACAGATAATCCTTTAACATGTGCGTTAACAAAATGTAGCATAGCTTTACGTACTTATATTGTATCTCCTTTGACTACCCTGACCACTTGAATTGTGGTTCATGCACCTGCAGCACAGACAAATTTGGAAATTTGTGAGGAATTTGTAATCACAGGCCCCAACACAGACTTACTGAATCAGAATCTGCATTTTATTGAGGTTCCCAGGTAATTTCTCTTCAAGGTAAATCATGAAACCTACTGGTAGAAAGCACTTGATTTTTGCTTTATAAGAAAATATGGAATTGTTGTCATTCCTTTAGTGACAAGGAATTTTTTTGCATAATACCAAATTTACACAACATTGCTTTGTTTATGTGCATTTCTGTGAACGTTGTAAAATTTGCTTCAATTTCAAATCACATGAAAATGTTGAAAGCTATTTTAAGCAGCAACTATACTCAACATTCGCAGTACTAAAAATGAAACAACTTTGACAGAAATAATGCCAACCTGAAGAGTGATGTCTAAGTTCACAAATGCACAAACCTGACAGTTACTGCCGTCCAACCACAGCACTCATCAAAACACCATCTCTGAGACCGAGCATGCCAATCTCAGCAACGCCCGCAGGAAACAGTCATAACAATTGTGCCTCAGAAATCTGACTAAAGAGTTTCCACTGTTACAGAAGCGAAGAAGAGTTCTATTAGCAAGAAACACAAATACTACATGATCTCACCTTTAACAGGATCCTAAACAACAAAACAAACAAACAAGCATATTATAACCAAAGACACTGAAATGGAGAACAGGCTGACAGTCACCAGAGGGGAGAGGGGAGGGAATTTCAAGGGAAAAGGGGAAGGGTTTAGAGCAACAAGTACAAAGGACACATGGACAAAAACTAGGGGGGTGGAAATGGGAGGGAGATGGGGAGGGCTGGGGTGGTGGGCTGGGATAGGAGTAAAAGACAGAAAACTGTACAAGATCAACAATTAAAATAAAATTTAAAAAAAGAAGAAGAATCTATTGACCTTGTCTTGTCTTGTGAGACTCTTCCTTTGTTAGAAAATGGCAATGAAGTACGGGAACAATCAGTCTTTCTGTCTAAATTACATCAGTTTTTCTGGGAAAACTGGTGGTAGCTGTTAGGGGGAAAAACTATTTTCAAGTGAATTTTAGAACAGAGATTAGGGCAGGAATATTCAAAGTGAGATCTAAATACCACATGTTTCAATATTACCTTGAAGCCTCTTTTCAGAATGAAAATTCTTGGGTTACACCCCAGATCTGCACCAAAGCTTCTGGGACAGGCCCCACTCACCTGCACTTGCACTAATGCCTCTATGACTCACGGGCACACTAAAGCTTGTCACGCAAAAACGGTCTGACATAATTTTATGCAGGAGTTATGATAAATTTAAAATTTAAAAATATCTTTTTATCAGCTACTATGGCTCACTGGAATCCTTGCTAATTAAGATATACATATAGATATCAAATGATAACTTACTATTCACTTGTTTTATCACAACAGACCCATTCCTCAGCTCTTTGGAATTCACATAGTACTTGATTTCTGATAACTAATTTTATAATGATTTGCCTTTTCCTTCAGGTTGCAAAATTATTTTCTCTATCAGTTCTACAAAATTACTATTATAAACTTCTAGCAAAATTCCTCCCAAACTTCAATGACTGTTTAGGAAAATGACTCTAAATATGAGTGGAAAACATTGGCTTTTTGAAGTCTATAACTTTGTAATTACTGTTTTAGCTACAGTACTATAAAAAATAGATTGCACATATGACTGAGCCTTTTCATTATTCCATAGGAGAAAGGTATAGTTTGTTCTTTATCTAAAACACAAGGGTATCTCCACTTACAAATATGCAAATTAGGCATTGAACAATTTGATATACAAATAGAGTTATCCTATATAAGAATTTGGTATGCAGAATTGCGTAGTGGTCAATACTCACACTCTGGAAATAGCAGATCAGAGTTTAATGCATGAATTTGGGCAAGTCAGTTAACTGTAGAATACAGTTTATCTAGAAATAAGGATCATAAAGGTATCTACTTCATAAAGTTGTATTAAATGAGATAGTCCATACAAAGTGTGAAGCATGGTTCCTGGCTTATAATGAATGTTTATGGGTGTCATTTTATTGCTGTGATTATATGCACATCTATACCAGCATATGAAGGAAAAGATCTTACCTGCAATGGCCAGCTTTGAATGTTAGACTGCGGTTGATTTTTAGTTTACTTCATGTTGTATGTATCTTCAAATATTTTATAATCAAATAGGTAACTCTTATAATCAGAACAAAAGTATCCATAGGAATAATAAAAACTACTGATGCTGGAATAAACACAACTTACAAGGGTGAGGGTGGGCTTTGGGGAAGGTGGAAGCCCGAGGGAGAGAAAAACACGTTGGGAAGATACAGTTCTCTGAAGAAGAGATCGGTGTTGGCAAAAGCAGGCCACAAAGAGCAACCAGGGCAACTCTAAAGCTGGTGAGTGAAATGCAAGTCTTGGTGTGCGAAGGTTAATCTAGAAGAGATGTGTGGGATGGATGGAGTAAACAGAGCATTGAGACTATGAGACCATCCAGGCAACTGCTGTGGTATAAACAGGAGGTCAGAGGGCATAGGCAAAAGCACAGATTTTAGAACATAGAAAGTGGTTACCCTGAGAGGTATTTCCAAAAGAGCAGCAGTCAGACTCTGTGGTAAGTTAAGTGATAGTAAAAGAAACATCCAAAAGGATTCACATTTTTAACTCTGGTGAGCTGGAAGCCTACAACAAAAACAGTGGACTGGGAGTCAGAGGCAGTTTGTAGGGGGATCACATGTGCTTGCAGAAAGGACAGTTTGAAGCGACAGCGCAATATCTCAGTGGGGTTAAAATGTAGGGTGTTAGAAATGTCATCTTCTCAATATAGCACATTAGCTTGGAGACACGTTGCACATCCCCTAGTGCATGTCCCTCATGGAAGGTTGATACAGCAAAGGCGAAGTGCCGTTGTCCCACAGCTGGATGACGGCAGAACCGGGGCAAGGACCCAGACTGCTAAGGCTCAAACCAGGGTTTGCCCCTCCTTACCCTACCAGACCACCGGGCACAGAATCCGAGCTTCGAAGATGCCTAAAACCTCAATTTTGAGGGCTAATGATGAGTAGAATGTTTTATTTTTAAGATGGCATAATGTTAAAAGATCCAAGAATATATAACATCATGCATATTATATAACCATTCTTAAACTTAATTGACAGAATAGTTCTATGTATCACAACAGAGGTGATTTTTAAATATAGGAGAAACACATTTCATAGACATTAGGTATCTGTTACTGTTTTTATTCAAATGTCAAGGTGTCCCATTACTTTTTTCTTTCTTTTTTTTTAAATTTTTTTTGTCACATGTTCCTTTTAGAGCACTAAATTTGTCTGTGTCGCTTAGAGATGGAAATGTTCTTTCACAATTTCTCTTAATGAGGCTAATAATAGGTGTTTCTTAAGATTTTTATTACCACTTTAGCCACAAATTGTCATCATTTTTTGGCATTGAACAGAGAGACAATCTGATCACTAAGAAGATTTGGCTGACTGGGGGTGTTGGAACTATTCAGCCAGTGGGTCAATCTGATTATACTTAACACCGCCTTAAAACTTAGATTTTATTTGTGAAACCAACCTTTTTTTTTAATCTTAGACTCTTCTCCACCAAGGTTGTATCATTGACAACTATTTAATATTTCTAAAATTAGAACATTTTTAAATCTTTCAGCAGCAAAACATTGGTCCAAATATCCATGAATTCACATTTAAACTTTCAGATAACTTCCTTTTTTTTTTTTTCAGTCTCTGGAGATTTAAATCGGGCTCTACATCTATCAATTCATTCACATAATATTTACTAAGTTTATAATATGAACCAGGAATTATGTGTATGTCAGATACATTCATAAATAAAACGAGAAAATGAATTTAAGAAAGACATGAAACCTCTGTAAAGTTTTCAACTGTGTAACATAGTTTCTCTTCCATTTTAAATTGGTTGAATTCTAAATATAAAGATGAATTTTATAGGATTTATTGATAGCTTGAATGTAGGCTCTGAAACAAAGAAAAGAGTCAAAAGATATTAGCAAGATCTCAGCTTAAGCACCAAGAAGAATAGAGTTACCATTTGCTGAAGTTGATAAAACTCGAAGGATAGCTGGTGTAGGGGGAAAAGTCAGAGAAATCTTACAAAGCTTTATCCCTGAACATTGTTCAGATTTCTATAGTCTAGACTGGAAAGTTTAAGACTCCCAGTTTTCCTTCACATCTCTTCCTCAGAGATGAGATCACAGAACAAATACGCAACAGAGCTCTGCTTCTACCCTCTATTCATTCTCAGCTGCTCAGCTCAGTGAGTTTGACTATGAATAGCTTCCAAATGCAGCTTTCCACACCTTACTGTCTCCTGTCTCAGAGAAGAACAGGAAGAGAAAATGATTATGTCATGTTTTCCCTCTTCTTCCAAAATACAGTATTACCTGATTTTTACTCCATTAATCTCCTCACACATTCCACATCACTTGGGTCAGAGGGCTTTTTTGTTTGTTTCTATTCCAAATATTTTTTATTGTGGTGACCTTGATGTCTTTCCTATGTAAGAAGTTGCCTTAACCCTGATTTTCTAGAAAACAGATGTGTAGCAGGGCTCATATACCAATGCCTTGTGGGGAGATAGACTCCCAGAAAGAGAGTGAGGGGAGGAAAAGGACACAGCACAAGGAAAGAGGACAAGGAGACACTGCATGTTGCATTAAAGAGCTGGCCACAGTTTTATAAGAAAACTCATGTTAATCCAAGAGGCTATACAAAGCCACCCCTTCTTAGAAGAATCTGCCCAAGGAGAGAAAGAGAAAGCATATTTAATGACAGCTTCTTCCTGTGCTCTGTTTCTCATTAGTCAAGGGTCAGCCCACCATCTAATTTCTTTGCACCCCTGGAAATTCTACCTGGTCCTTCCAGGTAACCGCTTGGAAATGGGAGTCTCAGTAGGTGGAGTCAAGCTGGGATTCGGCATGGAGATGCTAAATGGCTTTCACTACAGCTAATTTGGTGCAAGAAAAAACTGAGTCACAGTTAGCATTTAAGATGTGGCAACAACAGCCATGGCCAAGGTATGAAGACTATAAAAGCATCTTGAGTAGGACCACTCCATCTGAGAAGTAGAACAAATGACTGAAGTCCAGGAGCTAAGTAACATTAATTATATCAAGAAAGATGCAGAGGTTGGATCTGGCAGAATTCATTCCTTGCACTACCCAGATCTACACCTACTCGTGTGTAACCCTAAGATGCCTTGCCTTCTATCCTGAGAGGATAGTTAGTACAAATTCAGTTCTTCAAAGAGTGAACTGTGGCGATATCCCAAAAAGATTTAAGGAGGATAAGCAAAACAGATGAGATCCCCTGATGTGACTGGTTCTGGAACAACCGACACTTTTCTCCCTCTTCTTCCGCCAACTTGAGATTAAGTTTTGGACTGAGACATTGTATTGCTACTCTTGCTTTGCTGTCCATTTCAGCAATTACGTACATGGGATATCTTTTCTCTGACAGTTCCATGCTGCCCCCAGGCCCATGCCATTTCAAAACGCTATCTTCCCCATTGATATCTGGGATCTAAGTCCCACAGTAATCTCTTTCAGTAGAGACAGCTACCAAAGTGCTTCTCAGAATGCCTTCATTATTGCCACAGCGAAGGCAGTGTCTTTTGGGTCCTTCCTTGGGAACATAGGCAGGTGGTAGTTTCTCAGATATGTTTTAACACTGCCAACTCCCTGTGACTTCCAACCCCTCCCTCAGTACTATACCAAGTATTCTGAAGTTTCCACCTCCTTTACTGATGTCATTCTTGCATCCAGTCCTCAAGGAGCCATCAGAGAAAACTATTATGACCAGCTTCAGGTATATTTATCAGAATGTTACCACTAGTTTGAGTGAGTTGCCCTGTGTCAATGAGTTCTCCCCTATCCAGCCTTCTATTCCATCTCCCTAGATTAGCAATCTCAAAACATACTCTCACATATATTTCCTCAGTTCCTGACAGTACATAGGTGTCAGATCCTGCAATTCCTTTGGTGGCTAGGCTCTTTATTCCCACAGCAGCGCCTCCTACTGTCCTGGAGGCAAGGAGAGACAATCAGGGTAAGTCTTAAAGAAAACAAGCATCAGTTGTCTTTAGCTGTGGGCATTGCCTGTCATTGAGATATGAGGAAAATTCTTGTTTAACAAAGGAAAGTGGGTGTTTCTACTAGCTAAAAGGGTTCAACAGAATTTGAAGATTGAAGATTCTTGGGTTTTTAAACCTATGATCCCATTGCATATTTAGGGTTTCATTCTTCCCAAATCAAATGGTGTGCATTCAACCTGATTGTGCAGCTCTGCCACCATTATGACCAAGCTCTAAACCTCGTCATTAGTTTAGAATGCCCTGTGCATCAAGAAACAGGAATCTTTTTTAGAGCTGCATTTAAGACCTCAGGCTTTCCAAGTGTGCTTTAATTTGGCCTCCAATGCTGTTAAAAGCAGCCATCCCAACCACAGTCATATAATTAGCGTTGCTCCCACATCGATCAAGTGCATTAAACACTTGGTCTTTCAATGCACTGTCTTCCACCAGCACCTTCATCCAATTAACTGGAGGTGAAAGCTTTAATAACTGTGTTCCTCTTTGGGTAACACCATCTCACCTTCCCATGGCAAGGTGTGAGGGCACTGTTCCCCTCAGGCAGGTGGGCATCTAACTGCAAATTCCTATCGTGAGGAATTTTCTCCAATTACAGGTGCCAAGTGCACTGCCCAAGATTTTGGAAAACAGAGCCTGAAATAAAGTTTGCATGTGAACGTTTTATTGTGAGAGCAAAATCCCAGGGAATCAAGAGTACCCCTCAGACAAACGTAGGGAATGTATTACCAAGTCTGCAACAATTTTTACAAGGAAAGAAACCTGTTTACTTATTCCCTTGATTTATCTGCCTTCTAGATACTGTCTTACTTCAGTCAAATGTTCCTCTCCTGGACTTCCAGGTTGTCTTACTTGGCTTATCCAGGTAGCTGCTGAGAAAGCCAAAATTTCCTGGGGCTTCATGGATTGGACCAAAACACTGTTTTGGCTTCAATTGCAGAGACTGCATTGGAGCCTTTGCTGAAACCTGGCCTTTGTCACGCTAGAAGACAACCAAAAGTGTGAGCAGCTGTGATAAGATCAGAGAGGGCGGCCATGTTTTGTGAGCGTGGGAATGGCCTGTGTAGTCACTGGGGCCACTCAGGTTAGGAAGCGGGGGAAGTAGCCAAGGCCAGAGAGGTTGACAGGGCAGAGCTCATCTGGGGAAGTGCATAAGCCGAGTTCAGTGAAAGAGCCATCATTTTGTAAATCTCTACTCAAGGGTACCAGCATCGTAGTGACTTAAATATTGGGCTCTTCACAGAAATATGATTAGTTAGAAGAAGCTAGAGAACTAGAAGATCCAGGACCTAATATATTGTAGAATAAAGCAAGTCTAACTCACCAAAGAGCAGAAGTGGCAACAAAACAGAACAATATTAATTAAATAGACATAATAGGAAACTGCCACCAGTGAAGGTCAGAGCAGTATTAAAAATTATTTGATGTGTCTATATACTAAAAAATCAGAAGCCAAAAGTGAGACAAAATGATATTCTAGATGCAAACTGGCAGTACCCCTTGTCTGTCTTTGGAGGTTCTGAGCCTTCATAGGAAAGTAATCGCTTTTGTTGAATCACCCATTCTCTGGAAGCAAGTACCCAGCTTTCCCCTCCAATATTTTTTCTTTTACTATGATCTTCCCACTGATAGCAATAACTTTATGTCCAGCCTCTCTCTTGAAATAAATTTGACAAAGGAATATCAGTTCCTTATCCAAAAATAACAGCAACAACTGAGCTAGTCCATCAATCACCTTGTGCAGTATGGGGTACATTAAAATAATATATTAAATACAAGGTTGATTCAATAGGCATTTCAGTGACCATTACATGCTTAGTGAAGTAGTACAAAGAATTCCTGAGCATATTGTGAGGAGAATGAGGGAGGAGGGGTAGACTTGGAAATATGATAGAAGAAGAAAATGAGGCAGATTATATGTCAGCTTCAAGCAATTAAATAAATAAATAAATACTGTTGTTTCCGGCATTTTAATCAAACAACTAGTCCAATTAGCTTTCTGCCTGTTCTAAATATATACCCAGTTTTTTTTTTTTTTTAAAGTATTGCATCCTCTTCATGGGAAATAAAATAGCACAAATAAGCTTAAAAGAAAAAGCAATAGACTTCTGTCCAAACCACTTCCATCCCCAGTCCCACCTCCGAAGTCAACGTTTTATTTCTTCTGATGAATGTCCACCCATTTCTAACTGATACGCTTATAAGACATGTAATGACTTCATTAATTTTGATGTTATCTATTGAATCGCTGCTATGATAGATATCTGAGTGCATATGCACTGAAACCACCTCCACCAACACCACCACTTCCTAAGTTTGATAGTTCTATCAGTACTTTTAGTTTGTCTCTTAATTATTTATGAAACTCAAAATAACACTCAAACCTGTTTCATAATCCATTGATGTTGAATAATTTTTCTTGGCTGCCACTTTTTAGGACGACTTCAGTCTTTGTACCTCAACTGTCTGCCCTACCTACACATTCTACCTTCTGTTATCTATACCTTTATTTTTATGTCGTCAAGATATCTTGGTTGGACTCCTTGAGATAACTATCTTTTTTCAGAATTTAGAGCCCAACAAAGTTAAAAAAGTGAACTTTACAACAAGTCTGCGGCTTTCTTTCTCTGGTCACTAAGCTGTTTCCTAAGGCCCAGAAGCCTTAAAAAGAAGGATTTATTACTTAACACAGCACAGTCTGAAAGCAGATGCCAGTGCTTGAAATGTAAGCTTGGGAATGGCTCCTAGAGATCTGCTTTTGAAACGCCAATCAGTTTTTGTCCGCAGCAGACTCAGTTGCAAACCCAGCCTAACCCATTTTTGTCTGACCAGGACTCACAGCTGATTAGCACGTAAACATCTGGCCATCCTCAATTCTTTTAAAAGGGTTCTTATCCTACCCAACTAAGAAGGGCCCTCCCTTCAGGATAGCTTGAGGCAGTGACAAGTCTTTGGCTTATTCTTGTCTCAATGACTGGCATCCTTGACGGAATTCCTTTGGAGTTGTGAAAGGACACAGCCTTTTGAAAATTTAGGGTTATCAAGAAAAAGCCCACTCCATTCCTGTCTTCAGCCTATGCAGTACTTTGCCTGGAGTGATAAGAAACTATGAACCTGAATACCCCTCTTTGTCTGGGAAGCCTCCTTTCCCCACTGTGGCTTGCAAGGAGAGATGGCATTAAAATTTGCTTTTATTCTTATCATACTCTGTGGGTCTGAGTCTATGTAAAAATTTGTGTTCTACCTCCATCTCTGGCACTAGAAAATCCATCTTTATTTAGACATCTGGTAGTACTATTTACATTCTGTTCTGCAACATCAATAAAATCATCTGAGGGTTATCTAAATGTTTTTTTACGTTGAAAGGCTATAAACAATATTTACATTATTATGATTATGTGAATATTGTTGATTGTGGAGGCAAATAGAGGTTTATGATAAGTGCTCTTTCTCTATGGGCTCACTGTTTTAACCTCATTGCTACTCAAACTAAATATTACATGGAATCTCCTTCACTATACTCCATTAACTGCTTAAAATCATGTCATGTTTAAACTTGTTTTACATCAGGAAAATTTTTTTATACATTTTGATATTTCTTGAAATAACTCAGCGTTTCTCTGTTTCTTTGGGTGACAAGAAATATAAGCCATCAATAATATCTCTTCATCTACTGTCAAATCTTTCTTTTGAAGATATAATTTTTAGCAACAACTGATTTTCTTTATTATTGTGTATAGTTGATATTTCCTGTTATTTGGATCTTAGGTTATTCTTACATCCCAAGTCCTCCTAACTTTTTCATTTTTATTCATTTTCCTGTAGTTCATCATCAAGAATTGGCAGAAAAAATGTTCATTGGAAGTAAAAATAAAAGTACTAATACAAATAGAAATTATTTTGTTTTCTCTTCAAATCCCATTGTTGAGATGATTGACAAAATATAGAGTACCTGATCAAAATTAAATTTCCATCCAAACATTGAATTTGCTTTACCCTCCAGCATTTAGTTCAGTAAAGAGACATCTGATGCTCTTCTGATTTTTTCCTCTTGGTTGGCAACCTAGTATTTTCTTAACTTGTTTGCTTTTTTCCCCTCTTCGAAACTTTTAGGATCATTTCTTTTCCTGGGTATTTACAATAATGTCCTCATTATTTCTTAAATATCGGTCTTTCTTATTTCAACCTTCTGAGTATTCAATGAGCCCTTTCACTTAAATACTGACATCTTTAATTTGGGGAAGGGTTCTCCTTTTTGAATAATTTCTTCTGCAATTTCTATTTCTTTTTGTGGAATTTTGATTTGAAAGATGTTTGATGTCCCAATTTTCTACATCTCGTACCTTTATTCTTTCTTTTGGGTGGTAACTTTTTAAATTAAGATATACTTTTATTCTTATATATCCCATCTCTATGCTCTTTAAGAATATTTCTTAGATACAATTTTCCAAAATGTTAGTAATTTGTATCATTGTCTTTGATTTCTTTATCTGAGTTGAATTTCAGCAACCATAGTTTTGAGGTTTTTGTTATTTTAGATTATAATTTTTAATTATATATTCTTACCGATGTCATATATTCTCAAATATCTCTGATAATACTAATTAAAGAGAATCTTGTTTTGGTTTTGTTTTTAAATTTGTTATTGTTGCCTGGTAGGTATATCTGTTCCCTTTGAGTTTTTTTTTTTTTTAGTTTGTTAAATTTTTCATCTGGCAGTCTATCCTCAAATATTTTGTGTTCTTTCATTATCTGTTTTACAAATAGTACAAGGAAGGCTGACTTGGAATCTGTGTACCCTCCTGTGATCAGAGAGTCAGCCTTCTTAAGGTTGTTCTCCCACCTCACCCCCACAGCTCACATGCAAAGGCTCTCCTGTTCAATATAGACATCCACATAGATGGAGGGGAAGCCCCAGATATTTTTTTACTTTATTTGGAGAGGAACTGTGCATTTTCCTCCTGGGAGTAAATACATCCATAACTTCTTCTCTTTCTAAGTAGAGAGACTGTTACCATGCACTAAGATTGGAGGGAAGGGCAGGGTAAGTCATCTTCATATTAACCTTCAGTTGCTGCCTCTGCTTCTAGTTCCCCTTCTCATACTAGGTCTCTTTCATACGTGCTATCTCTGAGTCCAGGGCTCTCTGGGGTCTGGGCCTGAAGGATAAATTAGCTTTCTTATCTGCTCCATGAATAATCTAGGCTACAGATCCTGTTGCTGTTTTCATCATTCCACAAGATTTCATTCAATTTCCATATTTGAGATATTTGTTAAAATCTCATCTACTGAAATTCATCATTTTTTCATCATTGTTACTTTCTTCATTATATTTGGATGATACTTTCTTATAGATTTACTATTATTTTGTTTCCCAAGAGAAAGAAAGACCAACATGCCCTCCATCAGCCATTTTAAACCTGAACTCTAGCTATGCATAAAGCAACACAATCAATTTATACTTATGCAAATTTTATTAGCTACTAGCTAAATTGATTTGTCAATGAGTCAACAATTGTTTCATAGAAAATAGACAAACCAAATTATTTAAAAAAATGGGCAAAACTACAGATTTTTCTAGTCACAAAGAAAATTCTAATCAATGTCTCAGCAACATAACCTCTCAGAATTTCCTGGACTATCAAAAACAATTCCTCTAGGAAGGAGTTGTTTCAGATGTGCTTCCTCCTGCCTGCTATGGGCACAATACCTAACACTTTCAATTTAATCATAAATCTTCAGTTTTTTAATACCCGCCAGAGCTATTAATTAATTTTATTACCTTTATTTCCTATTAAAACTCTGTGAATCCTTATTAATGTCAAAATATGGCCCTTTACACATAGGATGTCACTAATTTTAGGGAAAATTGACATACAGTTTCACAAGATAGTAAAAAGATATTATGTTATTTTGTGGGTTGGCTTGCATGTGCAATTTCAATCACGGTGGTTCCTGAGAGGCCAATCATCTGTAATTTAGCAGAGACTGCAGTGTTGGAGCCTTCTGCAGACTCCAAGTCTCTTGCTTTTGATTGTACTTGTCTACTTGATAAAAAGAATAAAAAGGAAAAAAAAAGACATTCCTATCTTGTTTTTTAAATTCAAATGAACTGATAATGCTCTTTGATTTTTCCCTCCTGTAGTGATGGGAGTCAGTCAAGGGTCTGAAGAAAAAATATGTTAAAAAATAAGTAGATCTTACTGTTTTAGAGCCCTGGACATCTGTTATCTTTGCCAATGCAATCATAAGCAAATATTCTCAGGACTGCCAACTTAACGAGCTTATGTTTGGTGGCAATAGAGTGTGTTTGAAGACAAATGTGTCCCTGAAATTGGTCTGTAGTTTGGGTAGCCATGGGGTTGGTGAATATACTTTCTATTATTCTTTTTCATTTTGTTTCTTTCCTTTTCTTTTTTCCTTCCTTCCCTCCCTCCCTCTCTCCTTTTTTCTTCTTCTCTCTCCCCGCCTTTAGTTGCAGGACAGTCATCTGAGAACAAAACCTGTGTTTATGTAGTGCCGAAAGATGTGGTAGAGGGTTTGGTCATGAATTCTTTATCCCCTTAAGGTCCTTCCTGACTCTTCTAGCTTGTCCTCACTGTCTTGGCCAATTGGGCTGTGACTCTTCCAGAACCATTCCAGAGGAGAAAAGGAGTAGATGAAATTGGTTATAAATGCTTTGAGGCCAGTAAAAACTGAATATTATTTGAGGTCTTCAAATGAAAAATCCTATAGGATTTCAGCTTTTTCCCTTCTCCCTCTCCCCATTACTAAACCATAGAAGACAATTCTCGTAATTAAAAAACAGTCACCTTCAAAACAACTTTGAAAAGTTAGATCAGAAAAAAAAAAAAAAGAGAGAGAGAAACTCCTTGCTGTTTGTTACAGGCAGTACTCACATCCTGATGTCATTTCAATGGGAAATAATTGCACAAATCCTTATAGAAATTAAAGGTCTTTTCACTTTAGACTTAGGAGATTTATTTTGGCATGTATTGATATTCTGTGCTTTAACATTTCATAGTTTTCCTGTGCTTTTTACTTGCTTCCATAGGCAGAGTCCTAGAGAAAACAACTCTTCTTCCTGACCATTTCATTTCATCTCCGTAGCTCTTCCACTCATCACTCTTCTTTTACCTTCCAGGTAATTCTTGTTTCTAGGTCAGTGACTCTTACCTCTTGCTTTTGGCTAAAAATATTAGAGTAGTTCAGTGTTTCTATTACCTGTGAACTGAATCATTTTTTATGTTTCACTCAAGCGTCTGCCTACATCTTAGCTCTATAAAGCCTTATATCCACTGGAAAACGACTGCCCCAAACCTTTTTCAAAGATGTCTTGTTAAAAAATTCTAATCTGCCTTTCTTTATCAATCTCTGTAGTGATTATTGTATTTTGTTTTATTATGCATGTTGGCAATAAAGTTCTTCCTATCTGTGATGTAAAGTGAGATTAGTTACCAGACTCTGATTAAGCAGGAAAAGAAATAAGTAACAATTCAGCCAAACTATAAGTAAGAAACTGGAATGATGCAATAACAAAAAACATGCTCTGGACACCCAATATCCATTCTCTTCTCTTTCCTCACCAGCAATACCCTGATTTTGTGAAGCGGCAATCCATCTTTTAAGAAATTATAATTTTAAATTAAAAATAATTCACTTTGCTGATCTCTCATGTAGCTAGGAATTCCCATGTAAGCCAGTTCTGGCCAATTAGATATAAGTGGAAGCCTTCTGGATGGCATTTCCAGTACAGATTTTTTACAAGACAGAGATTCAGCCCTTTCTTTGTCACTTTGCCTTTCCTCTTCTTGCCAGAAATAAAGATGCAATGCCTAGAGATTCAGCAGCCATTTTGCCATCATGAAGAGAAATACATAAACTAAGGATGCCAGAGCAGAAAGACATAAGAAGCAGCTACACCAGGGCTGGCACACTTATCTCTGGATTTGTTATAGAAGAAATCTAGAATCCTTATTTATTTATAAGGATTATAAGTAATTATAAGTAAAGGCTATTAAAAATGGCTTATAATACATTCCTTACTGGTATAGGGAGTAGAATGAGTATAAGCAAGTCAACTGACATCACAAAAATCCTGCCTGAGTTCACAGGGTTTGCTGTTGTATAAGGTATCCTGCTTTCTTTGAGGCTTATAGATCCCAGAGTTGAAGCAACATTTCTGAACCTGTCAAAGCACTCTCCCTTTCCCTCCAAGGCACTCAGTCTAACTAGTGTGGCCAAGAATTAAAATACATTTTCATCTTGACTTACAGAGTTGACAAGTTCACCTTTTAGCTTTTTATGCCTTTTGCAGAGCCCAATAATGTGGCAATCATATATCTGAGTACCCTTCTGGATAAAGCAGAGAGATTTCTAAAAGAATGTCAAAACTTCTCACAAGAAGAGTGATTATTTTAAGGACAAATAAGAGATGTTCTAAATATAATTCCTTCTTTTCAATTAATAGCAAATTACACTGGCCATATCTCTAAGACCTGACATTATTCCCTAGTTTGACAGCTTTCTTCTTCTTTAAATGATAATAGAGATTTGCTTATCTTTTTCTTTATTGGGAAAGGGCTTCTTCCCACCAAGTCCCCCTTCCTCTAATAAAAGAATTTCAAGGTCAGGCACAGATTATCTCACTGAGCATATTAATCTACCAAATTTCTTTCAAGTTATCCTTCTGCTCCTTGTGTTTACTGACATAACACAACCAAGAATTTTGATCAGCCTGTTGGCCATAGGCAAAAGTAAATCTTCTCTTTCAAATTCAAGTGAAAGTGTCAACAATATGCCTATGTTATCCATACTAGTCTTTTCACCTTTTAAAAAGGTGGATCCACTCTGGCTGGTGTGGCTCAGTGGATTGAGTGCTTGACTGCCAAAGCCTGGGGTTTCAGACCAGGTCCACAGTAGGGGGCTCGTGAGAGGCAACTACACCTTGATGTTTCTCTCCATCTCTTTCTCTCTCCCTCCCCCTCTCTAAAATAATGAATAAAAATCTTTTTTTGAAAAAATCTGCTATTATAAAAAAAAGGTGGATCCAGTCTCCAGTCTCACTAGAGAATAACCTGTTTCATTCATATAAACTACTGTTTTTAACAGGAAATGAGCCTTAGTGATCCCCTGATCTCTCCACATGTTAAACCAGGAGCCACTTTAAGAAGTTGAATGAGCTTCAGGATTCTCTTAAAACAATAGTTTCATCAAACATTGTAGTTGGGGGTAATTCAGACATTGTTTCTGTCATATCTTATAAATATATGTAAAGCTTAATAATTATTGAACACCATAAGATAATGTGAAATAGAGCTTAGCTAAAGTTTACCTTGAATTCATTAACATTTCTCCAAAGTGAGGGTAAATTGTTTAAACAAAACTAACGGTCATATTAAACTCAGACATTTTCAACTACTCTAATGCATTAGAGAAGTAGCTCTTTATAATTTTTTTCTTATCTAGTCATTAAAACAAGTGACCCAAGGACCTGGTCAGGCTACGATTTGTTCCATTTCATTTATGTCATTGGAATTAATGCATGTTATTGTACATCACTGTCTAATTTGCACCATTTTTAAGAATAGCCTTCTACCTACCCTTTCCCTTTGCTCAGCCCAGTTAATAAGATTCCACTAGTTTTACTAAATTACTCACAATTTAAGATCAGTAATGGAAGTGTTAGGTGGAAGACTATTGGTGGGTTTTTGCTTTATTTATTTACTTCTACGTGATCTCTTTGGACACAACTATGAATTTCCATATTTGTTCCATGCTGTTCCAGTTCTTGCCAGGCTCTTCAAGTCCTCTTGCCTCCAGCACCTCCACTCTGATTCTCTGTGTGCTCCCTGCCTTCTAGAATTGTGTTTGCAATGTTTCTTTAAACTACTAAATATGTTACCCACATCTGTGGGTCTGCAGAACACATTTCAAATTCCTTCAGGTTAGACACTTGTCCCTTCTTCCTTATCTGCTCCCAGTCTACTTTCTCATTCGGGTTTTCTACATGGGAAATTTCACATTCAGCTTCCATGTCTGTATTCACAATTCCCTTTTTCCTGTGAAACCTGTACTCTTTTTGGTATAAAGTGAAAGCACTCACTTTTGAACATCTATAATACGCATTGGCAGAAAACTAAGGTTAAAAGTAAAAGTTTTACAGTGCGTCAGATTCAAATCATAACTTTGTTATTTGACGTGACCTTGGAAATCTTATTTCTTCTTCTCTAATATGGGAATAACAACACTAATAGTACTAATAATAATAGGGTACACATAAGTTCTTACAACAATTGTGACATAAGGTAAGCAATCAACATATATGAGCTGTGGCTGTTTACAGTCAAGAGTTTTTTTACTTCTCTTTTGTTGTTAGATTTACTTATACCTGGTTGTTTTATCTCTCCAAATATATGGTTTACTAACTGAGGTCGAGGCCTCTGCTGTTATTTCTTTGAATCATCAGTAGCCCCTGGGAGGCACTTTGCTCACAGCTATTCAATGACTGCTGCTGGACTAAGGCTATACAAACAGTGACAAGAGTCAGCAGCAAAAGGTAGCACATTAAAACTGGCAAAAGAAAAATGTTTTTAAAAGTTTCTGATGAAGTGAAACATTTTGTATCTCACCTCAAACATCTCTGCAATATGTAAGGCATACGAGGTCTGTCCAGAAAAAGTCCAGCCATTGTTCCAGCCAGTGAGAATAGTTTGCATTGATGACATTGATGTAATCTGACAGCCAAGAAGAGTGGACTTGAATATACATGTGTGAAAATGACAGCTTGGCTGTACCAGTCAGTGAGGGCCAGAGATGTCCTTGAATGAGCATGTGTACATGATTGAGCAAGTATAACAAACAGGTCTGCATCAAATTTTGCATTAAGTTTATACATTCCTCTGCAGAAACTATTCAGATGATTCAGAAGGCCACAGCTATGGCACTGATGATTGGCAGCTTCATCGCAACAGTGTGCCTGCTCATATATCACGTCTTATGCAGAGTTTTTTGGTGAAACATCAAACCACTCAGCCCCACTACAGCCCAGATCACCCTGTACCTTCTGGTTTTTCCCAAAACTAAATCACCCGTGAAAGAGAGGAGATTTCAGACCATTGATGAGATTTGGGAAAATACGACAGAGCTGGTGATGGTGATTGGGAAAACTGTGCGAGGTCCCAAGGCGCCTACTTTGAAGGGGACTGAGGTGTCATTGTCCAATGTACAGTGTTTCTTGTATCTTCTTCAAGAAATGTCTCTATTTTCCATATTACATGGCTGGATACCTTCTGGGCAGACCTCATGCATCCAAAAGCATGGAACATTATTTTCAACCAAGTGCTCTAAATTAGCGTAGTTTAAAATAGCTGAATAAATAGGGGAATATACTTAAAACTAAAACTCACTTAATTTTATTAATTTCATCTTGTCTAGCAAAAGTATGTTTACCTTCAATTATTTCATATGCAGGTTTTATATAACACCCATAGCACATTGCTGGATATATATATGGATATATATATATATATCATAGGCAAATAACAATACTCTAAAAGAGGCTATAAGAAATAATACTAATAAATCAGAGCATTTTAAATAATAATTTCATTATGCATATAATCAGTATCATTTTTGGGTCTACGGGTCAAAATAAATAGTAATACCTTATGGTAGATAAATCAGGAAAAATTAAGAAACACTTTGGACAAGAAAATGTTGCTATGGAAACCTTAGTGTTCACAAGCCTTCTTTTGAAGGCTCTGCTGCCTTGCCCAACTTTTACATTTAACTTTCTTTCAAGCTTTCTATTTAAGAAAAATTAAAAAGTCCTTGTACTGCTGAGACTCAAAAAGTGACAATGACAATCTACCCTCTAGCATTCTAGGATCCATGTAAATAACTTGTCCTACGCCTGGCTCCATAGCGTGAAAACAATTTAATTGAGGTTGAAAAGAAAAAAAAAAGCAGTGTATTCAGGCTTGATTTGAATTTTCTTCCACAGTGGGGCTGTGGAAAGGAGCTGGAGAGGGAATTTGCTTCACTGAAGCAATATGTGTGCCAGGTCACAGAGGCGACAAAGATGTCTTTTTAAGCACAAGTTTAAAGCCATTTTGAAATATTTCATTGGCACAGAGCTTTCAGAACCCCAAAGTCAGTGTTGTTTGAGATAGGGAAAATGGTGTGTTCATGGAATTCACAAATAAATAATAAATATCAGAACTGAGTCTAGAAACTTTTGGCTTCAAACTTTAAAATTTTTATTTCTTTTATTCCCAGGCAACTTAAATGTAATACAGCCACCTACAGGTCTGGTAACGTGAGACTTAATGAGGCTTAATCCACTTGGGTGCTGTGAGTCTTATCTGCATTCTTCAGTCTGTGTCTCTGCCCCCGCTTACTCTGCTCCCATGCTCAGTGGCAATTTTCTGTTAGGAATGATTTCCCCTCGTTTGGGGCCACCATAGTTGAGATACATAGGCCAGACTCAGAGGAAGTGGTCACCTTTTGAACAAGATTCCTCGATGAACAACCTACCAGATTGCAGTTGAGCCCCCAGACCTGTTAGTATCTGGTGTTTGGCAACATTTCCTAGAGCTACTCTAAAAGTTGCTGTACTTTCTGCTTCCCCCTCCCCAAAGGCTGCCCTAACAGGGATAAGTGGACCCAAATAAATTATAGGGACATTCAATTGCAATACTTTTTCTTTAGGATGAATAGTTCCCTACTTGGAACAATTTGCATGTACCTTAAGCTTTCTACTTGTTATGACCTTTGTATATCATCTATAAGAACATTATATAAGGGAATATATAGCTCCATGTCATTTTAAAGAAATGGAGCCTAAATTTCAATGGAACGGAGCAACAGCTTGATGTCTCTCTCTACTACCAAGAGGAAAGAAAATGAAAATGAGAACATAAAAGCCTACAGCTTTTTATTGGATTCATAGCTGTAACTGACTCTAAAGTCTTACTCTAAATCTTCTAAAACATGCTGCTTAAAAGCTCCCCTGAGAAAATTCTCCAACTTCTTTATACTAATTAACAGCTTGTCTATTTCCATAAAAAAGATAGGAGTTATACAATAAATGATATTGAATATAACTGTGGTGATTGATTACCACATTGCCTAGTGTTATGGATTATCATTTACTTCAAAGAACAGCATTTGAATATTTTATTGTACATATTAGTTCAATTCATCCCTAAAATGTTTGGCATTATTTCTTTGACCTAGAATGATACATTAGTTTGTGTTTCTATTAAAAATAAGATGCATCATTTTGATCTTCAATGCTTTTTCTAAAAATAGAATTGGCTCTAACTGTAACTCACTTTTATTGTTCACAAGACAGAGGCTGTTCGCAAGAATATTCTAGTAGGCCTGGATCACAGAAATGCTAAGTTTACATACTCAGTTTTCTGGAGGATTTCAGTTTTTAGCAGTTCATATGCTTTTAACTGCATTATCATCTATCATGGTGAAGAGTGGTGCATAATTTCGGATCTAGCTGTGTAAATTAGGGATAAATGAATGAAACTACTTCAACGTTACTGGTCCATACTTTTATACTGAATATAAATTATCACTTTATTACTAGATTTGCAGTATTAATGCATTCTTTTTGCTGGTTTGTCCATTTTCCACTCCCTGGCTTACCTCAAGATGTGTTCATGGTTTCTGGTTCTGTTTTCTCAGTTTGTACTTGGTTGTTATTTAATGCTAGATGTTATTAACACCTTACACCTGTCTGCCACTTAATTCTAGTGAGAAATATTTCATCTGAATCTATTTTTTCCATGTGAATTTACCCACTGTCACTCCTAATTCACTTAATATCATTTAACCACCTGGTTTTATAAAAGAGTATACTGAAAATAGGGACAAAGTAAATTTTAAACAGAATGTTATTTATGAGCTGATAGTAGATACCTATTTTAAAATATATGGATAAAAGTTGTATGGTTAGTATCTGGGTCTATATTTGATCCTGTGTTGATCGTTCATCCAATCCTCCCTAATAAGATGAGGACACTGTATCAGATCAGACATAGCACAGTATACATGATGTACCTTCCATTGCAAACATGCCCTGAAAACAAAAAGTGCACCAATCAGCACTGCTACTGGTCTTGAATAAGGATGTAAAGCTATGAATTCCACATAGTTCTGATCTCTGGATTGCATATTCTCTAAAGATTTTTTTCAACTTCCTCAGTTACCACATAAGAGTGCTATTTTAAATCTTGGTATACTAAAGAAAAAATATGTCAGACTATGTTGCCTAGTATGAATAGACTCTATTGTGTATGATAAGAAAATAGGCAATACGTGCAACAAAGCTTTACAGCAAGCACTGAGGGTTAAAAAAAGATTCTCTGATAAACACTCAACTGTTAATTTATGTTGTTTTACTTTAGCAACCTCTTTGGAAATGTATTACTTACAAACTGTTTTTACAGAGAAATTCAGGGACTGGTCATATAAAAGATAAATAATATACCATATTGCCCTCATTAAAGGTACTCATTAGCTTTCATAACAATCCTGTGGAGTTTTAGGAATTACCGAAACAATTTCACAAATGAAGAATCTGAAATCAAAGGAGCTAAGTGAGACACCCATTGGCAAACTTAAGAGCTGGACCCACTGATTCCACTGAACTAAAGAGTCAGGGACCTAACTTTACCAAGTAATAGACCAAATTTGAAAAATCCTATACTGATTCCTCTATTCTAAGAAGAACCAGTCTTATTATCCTACATAATTTATAAGATTATGAATGTCAGATATTTTGAAAGTAACAATATACTTAAAAATACGGATTGTTCTAAGACTCCTTCTTAAAATATGTCCCCATCTTCTACATTACTTAGCCTTGTTAAAAACCTAAAATAATTCTTAGAAGTTAATGTTCCCTAGCACATATTTTCTCTAAAAATAAAATAAGAATAGTGGGGCTTTCCAAATATGTGAATTCTAATGGCCATTAAAGAAAACATGTTAGCTTAAAGGTAGATGAAATTTGGGTTGTTATAGCAATATTTAACAACAGCTTTAACCAGAAGGCACCTATGTGAATTACCGAATTTTTTGGACTGTAAGATGCACTGGATCATAAGATGCACTTAGGTCTTAAAGGAGAAAAATAAGAAAAAAATTTTTGAAGCAAAAAATGTGGTAAAATATTTAATAACATAAATAAAATAGGCCACCGCCCCCCCCTCCGCCACAGTGAGCCAAGTAAGCTACATTCGGACTATAAGACATGCCCCCATTTCCCTCCCAAATTTGGGGGGTGCATCTTATAGTCCAAAAATATGGTATGTTCCAACAAAAAATTCATTTTTTGGAGTTTACTTTATTAATCCTTCATAAGGGAATTCTTGAAATTTCACCTGATAGGCAGCTTAGGGAACCCCCATAAGATGGTAAATGTTCTAACACTTCCTAAGTAGACAAGGGTGGTTTGACTCTGGTGCTATTGTGCTACATGATGCCTTTATATCAACAAACTTGGAAAATAAGAAAAGGGATTGATTTGACATACAAGGTCTTTCCAGAAGGTATCTAGCCATGTAATATGAAAAATAGAGACATTTATTGAAGAAGATATAAGATACAAGAAATACTGTACATAGGACAATGACACCTCAGTCCCCTTCAAAGTAGGCACCTTGGGACCTCACACAGTTCTCCCAATCACCATCACCTGCCCTGTCATATTTTCCTGAATCTCATCGATGGTCTGAAATCTCTTCCCTTTCACAAGTGATTTGGGTTTTGGGAAAAAAAACAGAAGGCACAGGGCATCGAATCTGGGCTATATAGGGGGCTGATCACCTGAGTGATTTGATGTTTTGCAAAAAAAACTGTGCACAAGGAGTAACACATGAGTGGACACATTGTTGTGATGAACTGTCAGTTGCCAGTTGCCCACAGTTTTTGGTCTTTTGAATCATCTAAATAGATTCTGTAGAAGAATATTCAAGCTTACTACAAAATTTCATGCAGATTTGTTACTCGATTAGCTTGGTCATTTTGAATGCAACAGCCACACAGTACATGTGCTCACTCGATGGCATCTATTGCCCTCACTGACTGGTACAGTGAAGTCATCATTGTTCGCACACATGCATTCAAGTCCATTCTTCTTGGCTGCCAGATTACATTAATATCATTCAAACCCTTCTTGTTATATTAACAATGGCTGGACTTTTTCTAGACAGACCTCAAATATGCCCTCCTCTGAACAATTTCAATTAATTTACATACTATTAACTTCATTTCTTCTGGAATAATCCCAGGGTATACTGAATTGGGTGACTCAGAAGTACCAAAATCTAAAGAAGGCCTTCTGAAATATAGAGCTACATATTAATTTATGAGGAAACAAGTAGGGCCATGCACAAGTACTTTCTTCATTTTTCTAAAGCTTCTGGTCCTGCAAGGGGTCTAATTTCTTCCTATTTTTATACCATATTTGAGTCCATTTGTTCTCAATGTTTCACATTTTTCCATAGTCCCAATTAACTCATCACTATTTAAACATCATCTTAATGGGCTATTTACTATTTCTGCTAATTTGAAACAAATATTATTTTGGTTTCTTTTACTCTAGAAGAAAAGGATGATCCCTAACCCACTTAATTTGATCTGGGAAAAACTATACTTTTGGGTGGCAGTAGGATTATGCGGTCTGTGCTTTTTATTTGATACTATAATTTTAGGTCTGAGAAACTTGCTGGTGAATTAAGATCTTTACTGTGTCACTTCTTAAGTGAATGTGGTCAAGTGAGTTATCAGGTTTCTATTAATATCTTTCATTTTGTCACATACATATAAGAACAGTCCTGGAAGGGTGAGCAAAATCATCAAAATCATCATAATGGAAAAAGTAAGATGATAATTTGGGGGAAGAGACATGTAAAATGACTCTTTTACCAAGAAGGAAGAGAGCTTCTGAAGAACAGGGGAAGGGAGTGAAGAGGGACAGGTAGGTCCACGAAGCAGAAAGCAAGTTTGGGAATGTGATCATGTGAAGACCTACTTTAAGCACACTGAAAAACACCCAGGGAACATTCATTCTTTTATTGCTATCAAAGCATGTAGCTCAAAATTGAAATAGAATTGGCTTTTAAGGAAACAAAGGCAATTTTTTAAAAATTGTGTTTTCTGTATCCAGCCTTCTCAATTCTCCAGAGGAAGCAATTTTTTAATTATTCAAATGATTTTTTTTCTGGTCTCTCTCTCTCTCTCTCTCTCTCTCTCTATATATATATATATATGTGTGTGTGTGTGTGTGTGTGTGTGTGTGTGTGTGTGTGTGTGTGTGTGTGTATCTCAATGCTTTTATTCTTATTCCTTCATTTATCAACTCTAGAGACCATCTGCTGACTTTTGGTGGAAGCTGATTTAATTATCTTGAATAACCTCTTCTTCCCCTATCCTGTTACCTTAAAGAAAGACAAACTTTGTCTGGAGTAATTCACATTATCCATATTATGTGTGTATTGTTTACCAAATTCTATATCATGGTTGTGTTTTTGTTTATTTCACACTCCTTTGTTTTTAAAAAGTTAATAGTACATCAAGCTTTATTTGTAATCTCTTAAAATGGGGAAAATGAAATGTCTCTCATCTGGCGAATGGTAATCACACTGTAATAAATCCATAAAATGAAGTATTACTCAGCAATAGAAAGAAACAGAAGGGGGAAAATGGAATAAACTGGTTATCTACATAACAACATGGATGAATCACAGTGCATTAAGCTAAATAAAATGAAAAGCCAGGCTTGAAAAACTACATACTGTATGACTCCATTTATATAACATTGGGAAAAAGGCAAAACTGTGGAGACAACAAAGTCAGCATTTGCCAGGAGCTGCAAGTAGGTGAGGGATTAACTATCAGAAAAGTAAGAGAACTTCCGGGGATGATAGAAGTATCCTAGATCCTGTGGTAATAGTTACAGACCGTGTGCATTTTCAGCACATGCAAATCTGTGTACAAAAAAAATTTTACTGTACATACATACCTTAATACAAAATTTAAAAATGCTTTAACAATAACATTCATTTGGTCCTTAAATCTCCATGTACTTAACATTTTTCCTGAACATGCAAATATATAGTCAGACAGCAAGAAATATTTTTGCCAAACACTCAATACATTAGAGAACCTATTACTTAAGTCCTGTGTTCCCTCTCCTACTGCCCCGAGTCTTGCTATTCTGGGATGGACTGACCCTCCTTGGCCTGGTACATGGCTACTCTGGCTTCTGTTCACTGATATCCTGAGTGGATACATTATTTCTGGGCTTTGCTGTCTTTTTTTCATTGTTTACTACTACTTTTTGCCAAAGCAGAGATGCTTCTCAAATAAGGATGTAACTCTTACTATATTGGTATACAATACATTTAAGAGTACATATAAATGTAAAGCTCAGGTAGGATAAACCATATGGGTTTGGATAAAAGTCCCCGAACCTAAGTCCGCCCCCCAAAAGAAAATTGGAAATAACAATTGTTCAAGATTCTCACAAAGGGACTTCCGGTTGCTTTTTTTGAAGCATCATATTCATCACAAAGAATGGAAGGGCAGGCGAGGGAAAGGGCTCATCCTCATATCCTACAGTTGGATCCAACAATGAAATGTCATCAAAGATCTTTAGGGAAATAAGCAGGATCCTGCAAAATGACTTATCTTTGCTTAAGCCTTTGGTCTCTGGTGAAGAGCTTTGCTCTGCTTAACACGAACTACATTTAAATACCTCGGGCCTCTGCCTTTCTTATTACTTTCCTCAACTTAGAGGGCCCTGCCCCACATTTCCTCCATCTCCATGTCCTGGAAACCTTTCTCTTCCATAAAGGCCCAGGTTCATTATTTCCTTTTATTCCCACACAAAATTACCTCCTGATTTCCCTGTTCTCTCATGGCACTTGGTTTATAACTGTGTATTCAATATGTAATTTCAAATCCAACCCAGTTGCAGAGAAGTTTTATTTTCTGTCTCCAAAAAAGAAAAATGTTTAATTTTCTTCATCTCTCTGGGAGACAAAACGACAACAAAAACATACAAACAAACCAAAAAAAAAAAAAAAAAAAAACCCAGTTACTCTTACCCTTTCAAAACAACTGAATCACTTGCCTTTGAAAACTTAATTTCCTACCATTTAGATCCACTTAATGCACTTAGATCCACTCAAAGTGTTTCAGGTTTCTCCTCCTTTTCTTTCATGCTTTTGCCTCCTCCCAGTCCTCACGTGGGAGGCCTGGTTCTAGGTCTTTGCCATTCTCTCTGTGTGAAATTCAATGGACTTCCTCACTCCCCTGGGCATCCATTTTTACAACTATATCATGAAGAATTTAGCCAGATAATTTTGAAAGCAACTTCTCAAATGAAACTGAAAATAAGCTTCTCAGAAAAAACATACTGGCTATAAACTAGAGCAATGAGCACTTAGCTTTGTTAATTACATGGAATACAGAACTATTATAGTCTACCCTTTAGGCTTTTAAAACTTCCTTTCTTTGATGCAATTTCTATCTATTTTGTAAAAAACTACATAGAACTTCTGAAGGGAACATAAAAACAGTGTTTTCTAATTCACTTCCAGCTTTCTGGTCTCAAGCTCTGTTTTAACTATGTTTCCTTGCCTTCCTCCACTACTTCTGATCTTGCCTGTAATCCAGACTCTTGTCTATGGCTATAATGCCCTAAGTAATCAGGCTCTTGACTTCATCTCCCAACCCCCTGGATTCCTTGCTCTTTGTGGCCCAGTCACACTGCCCTCTTTCTCACATCAGTTCTCTCCTTGTCGATGTGCCTCTCCCCATTCCCTTGGCTGTTCCCTTTTCACTCTTTAATCTTAGCTTAATTGTGAACTCCTTAGAGAGCCCTCCCCTGACTATATTCTCTGAACTATAATATCCCCATTATTCCCTATCATTGCACTAATTTTATTTGCTTCATAGAATTTAACACACTGGAGTCAATATGTACCTCATTCAGGCTGTGCCTTTCTGAAAACTTTACCAGATAACTTAAGATCGCTACCTTCAAATGGGGTCCAGAAAAAGAAAGGGCTCACAAAATGGTCCAGGCTTTAGAGTCAGAAGCTCTACACTTGGCCCACAAATCTCAAATGGTCTGTGAAAGATCAAGATGCTACATAAAATGTATGGAAAATTCAGATAAGAGAATCATGATGCAGGCTTTTAAAGTTTTGGAACCCAGCAAATAACATTTCTACTTTTTTTTTTTTTTTTTTAGAAAGAAACATCAATTTGTTCTTCCACTTATTTATGTATTCATTGGTTGCTTCCTGTATGTGCCCTGACCAGAAATCAAACCCACAACCTTGGTATATTGGGATGATGATCTAACCAACTGAAGCACCTGGCCAGGGCCTAATATTTCTACTTTCATGAACAGTCCCTGTCATACAACTAGATCCTGGTAAATACTATCTGAACATTCCACACCAAAGGGCCTTCCAACCTGAGTTGCCAGTCATGGCCTAGATGTCACTGATCTGCCGCCCTACAGAGGCAGGTGCACCCCACAGCAGATTGTCACTTTGTGAGGGTACACAGGAGCTCTGGAGCCTGCAGGTCCTGGAAGCTCGACACATGAGCTGATGGCTCACATGCTCAGTGCATCTTCTTCTCACTCTCAGCTCACACCCAAGAGATGTGACATCCACAAACTAAAACACAAAGAAAAATAAGAATGTCCCTGTTAATTGGGACAACCTACAGGTTGAAAAATAGGAGTGGTATTTTGGAATTGAGTGTGCCAGGTGTGAAGAAAATAAGAAGCAAATGGTGAAGGATGAAAGATTAGCAGGTATCAGGATACAAAGCAGCTTCTAACACAGGGTAGAAAGCTTTGTCTTTATCTAGGACTAATGGCGAGGAAGGGAAAGGCTTTAATCTGGGAGTGAGCAACAGGGTATGAAATCATTTGCATTTTAGAAAGGTCACTCTTAGTGCTGCTTGGGGACTGGATTCAAGGATGCAATGAGACCTGTGATGAGGTTGTTGTAGTAATTCAGTGGGGAGATGAGAATGTTCTGGGTGAGCACAGCTGTGCTGGGACAGAGAAAAGACAGCATGACAGGTCTGACGTCTGACTGGGGAAAGTCGATAGGCAGTGTTAGCACTCACTGATACAGAGATCTCAGAGAATGGACTAGAAGTTTGCTTGTCAATATAGAGGAAGGGGATAGGTCAAAGGAGATGATCTGTCCAGTTTTATACATATTGTGATGAGCTGTCAAAAGGACATTCAGACCAAGACAGTCGAATGCACAGACGTTTGACAAGTTTAGGTTAGATAGACTTATGTAAGTCTTGGGCATACATTCTCACATGCTTATTAACATCATTAAAATGGGATTGTCCACTAAGAATAGGAGTAAACTACGAAGAGAAAGGAACCTAAAAAAGAAACTTAAGAGGTTAAAGATCAGGCTTGACTGTTCTTTGTTTTAGTTTGTAAATGGCTCTGAGTTACCGGTGTATAGACACTTTGTTAGGGAAACTCAATATGACAGTTGTCTTTTACTAGCAATTTCTAAAATTTTCTGAAGTTACAAATGTACTCGATATAATATGCCACTATCATTGAATTTCTTCTTTTGCTGTTCACCCAGCATAATGAAATAATTTTTGGTCCATTGAATATAGTTTAAAAATTATTTTTTAAAAGTATACAGGAGGATTTCTAACTAGACTGAACAGATTACAGCCAATCAAGAGAGCAAAAGCAAATCAGGGTAGGACTTGCGTTTAGCATGTGTTGTCACATTGGTGGTCCTTCTCCATAAACAACTGCTTCACATCACTACTTTGGGAATTTTTATCCTGCTCTCTAAAGGGTTGTCCTGCATGAAAATGAGAGTATTTCACAGCAGCTGCAGACAGCTCTTTCTGAATGTAGTAATGACAATACCTGGTATTCTTGCATCTCCTGCAATACTAGGTGAATTTGCCCTGTTGGAACTGCAGGAGGGAATGTGTTCACTGTGCTTGCTGTGCTGTTACCTCAAAGTCAAAATTAGTACTTACTGGAATAGCACAAGGAGAAAAATAATAAAGGCTGTAGATGTAAATATGTGACTCTTGCCTCAGGGAAATTCACTTTGAATTTGGCATTAGTCTGTTATAGTTAAAGTAATTTTCTGTTTTGTAGTGCTTATTTTCTAGAATTTTATTAAATTTGAATGACTGTAATAAAAAGCTAGATTTCGGAAATACCATTTCATAGTTCAGACTTTACTACCATTGCTTTCTCGAGGACTAATGGTAGCTCCTTCTTGGATTCAATGGCCACCTGAATAAAAACAAAAAGTATAGCTCATATCTCCTAAAACAGGGCCTTATATATGATAAATATCAAAGAAATAATTGTTCATAAAACATCCAATGAATTCATTACAAATGAATACTTTTGATGCTTCTCACCTATTCTGTTGACAAAATTCCAACATACTCAGTTGGTGAACGTATTCAGAAATGGGCACTGGCACCTGACTGGTGGGACTGATAAGTAAGTGGTCCAGGGCCTCTGGATGTCAAATGTCAGGTTAGTGATTTAAGAAGGAAAAGGAGGCAGCCATTGGCAGATTAAACTCTAGTAGAAGAGCATTCCCAGCAAGAAGACCAGAGACAGGGCTGTTGCAAGAGTCTAGGTAGCTGTGAAAAAGAGGAAAATTTGATTTTTAGCAAGGTATCTCAGAAAATACATGGGTTTGATTTTGAAATAAGATAATATAGATCAACAGGGGCATGGGAGGAGGGGGGGGAAGGTACAGAGAATGAGTAGCATAGATAGTGGGTAGAAAATAGACAGGGGCAGGGTAAGAATAGTATGGGAAATGTAGAAGCTAAAGAACTTATGACACATGGACATGAACTAAAGGGGGGAATGTGGGTGGGAGAGGGTGTGCAGGGTGGGGGGAATGATGGGGGAGAAATGGGACAACTGTAATAGCATAATCAATAAAATATATTAAAAAAAGATAATATAGATCAAAGCATAATGAAATGAGGAAGCTGAAGTTTCATATACATGAGTCTGATCAGTGCTGCCATATACTCACTGCTTCATTGTGAGCAAGCTAATTCACTGCTCTAAACCTCAGTTTGCTGCCTTATAAGGACATTATGAACTATTTCACATAGTTTTTTTAAATAAGAGAGTGTCTGATGTAGAGTGTGAATATGAGCACCTTCCATTGATTTTGATGGTCACTTTATAAACAAGGCAAGGGAGGAGAGAAGGGCATGGGCAGGGAGATAAAATTGACCCAAGGAACTCAAACTGGAGAAAGAGGATTCCTCTTATTGAAACATTATATGTAGTTACAGGAGTTTATTAGGGACATTTTAAATATATGTCAGATGCTAGACCCTTGAAATCAAGTCAAAGCCCCCTTTAAATATTCTTGGGCATATAATTATTCTCCTATTTAGGAAGATGCCATGGACCAATTCAGCACAACCACATGCATGGTCACAGCAAGTGTTTCTCTTGGTAGACAGCACGGCAGACTGTCCCTTCATTTTCATGCTTAAAGGTGTGATGTCCTCACTGCTCTTAGTAACTTCTGAAGAGGGCGAGAATTCCCCCCTTCTATCCTTCTTTAGTTCTTATGGCTGGACCAATAACACCATAGAATAATCATAGTGCACAACACTATGTTAACAGGAGAAAAACCAATTTAATATGTGCACATAGGAGAATCACAATATGACACTCAGGTGCTCATAAAAGGAGGCTCAAAGAAATGATTGAAAGAGGTCCTTTTTACATTTTTCTGACAAAGAAACAAATTTGCGAGAAATTGGCAGGACCAAGAAAATGCTCCTTAGAAAGGAATCCAAGCAAGATTTAGGTATTCGTTAGTGAGTAAGCTAAACAAAGTTTGGCCTTGGGTAGTAAAGGAGTAAAAAGACTTGTTTTATGCACACCTTTGACTCTGGATTTTATAACCCACAATAAGATTGTCTTTCAGTTTTTTAGGATAGGGAGGGCACCTGTCACGGAGATGCAGTTCCTGGTTTTAGAGGAACAGAGGAGAGTCAGAGAGCTCTTCCTGCTCCTACTGCTTCTCGGGTGATTTTAGTTTGAAATAATCAATATACCATTGTAGGATATCTTGGGGTGTCCTGGCCTTGGCCCCAATACTGTATTACTGGAAGACAAGCTATTTTCAAATGGTTTTATTTGAACAGATTCCCAGTGATGTTCCCCAAAATGCATCACCAAGAAATCCATGCCTAAGAAGGTCTTGCTGTGTTGAAAAGAACACAGAGTGGGAAATCACTTTATTCTGAGCTGTTTACCACTCTTCAAGCTTTTGAAACAAGGTACATGCTTCCAACCACAGGACAGCAAAGAATTGTTGATGCAGGTCCCTGCTTGCTTTTATCTCCGCATAGTGAAGATGAAAAGAGAAACAACAGAGAGGTTACTATCTGTTACCACGTGGTGATCGGGGTGTCTTGCTGAGGGAAAAGGGCTTGTGGCTCTCCAACAGCTACTCATTTGCAAAGCCAGATGTAATTCTATGGGCCAGTTCAGTTTCCTGAAAATGTTCTACTTCCGAATGTCTTCTTCTAGAATGTGTTCGACTGTATCTCCTCTTTCTACCTTAGATATGCACAGGCCATCTCTGTAAGCATATGTTTGTTTGTTTGTTTGTTTGTTTGTTTTGGTGAAACTGAAATGGTCTACCTCTTAGAGCCTGGCTGTCTCATTATCGTGTATTACCATGACATGTGCTTGCAGTCTGTGTTCTGGTCCTCTAACGAGTCCTACAGCCCAACTATGCTTTTTTCAAACATAATGGAGGGACTCCTGTATCAGGGCCACAAGCGTGCATATTAAAATGCAAATTTATAGGCCACACCCTAGATTTTTGCATAATAACCCCATTTCTAAAACATGAGTCCATGTACCCAATGCTTGGAGAGACCCTAAATTAGACTCGAGTCGTTCTGAGCAAACTTAGCAACCTGTCTAAGTAGACATCTGGAGGGCTGGAAAGAATTACCAGGGATAGTTAGTGATGCTATCTCAGTAGCAGCTGACATGAAATATGTTTGTACGTGTGGGCTCATGTATTATTTAGGCCAGTCTGATCACAAGAAACATCCTTAACATGAATCCAGAATGCTTCTCTGACTTATGTTGAAAATCTCATGGGTACCATAAGAATGATATGCATGCCAAAGCCAATTTCCTTTTCCCTTTTAGCACTGATTGTGTTAATGTGGTAAAAGGAGCCCAGCGTTCCACAAGAAGGAAATAAATAAGACTCTAATTATAACTTTTCTTGATAGACTGATTATACAGAGATTTTGTTGGCCGTTCATGTGTAACAGTCAGGAATGAGTATATTTTCATGGCCTAGCTCATTCTTAATTCCTATTAAGGATTGCCATTCTCCAATGGCAACTGGCAAATTAGAAGTTAAGCATTCCAGCCCTTGCTTCTATTTCTCAACCAGCTCTCTTGGAGAAAGCATCAGAAGGGGAGGTGGACTGCTTGGTGGGGTAGAAGTAATGGCTACATTTTAGGTTTCTTACACATATTCCAGAACTGTGCAGCCCGATACAGTAAACACTGGCTACAAATGGCTGTTTGAATATAAATTAATTAAAATTAAATAGGATAAAAATCCAGTTTCTCAGTAACACTAACTAGACACCCTTCAAATGTAAGGAGCCACATAGCTACTGTATCAGATGGCACAGATAAAATGTCTCCATCATCTCAGAAAGTTTTTAGACAGTTATGGTTCACGTGATTTTCTAAGTCAATATAAGACTTCTTCAGGAAAATAACCCCACAGCACAGCAGGGCAAGGATTTATTTAATTTTTTTTAATGAATCAACTATATGTATATAACAAGAAGTTCATCTTAAGCTAGTATGTTAAGAGTTGGCTATCTTTAAGTGAGAGTAGAGCAGGGAGGGAGGTATTTAATGCTTAAAAACTTGTTGATATCTGATATGTCTACAGAGCATCAAGAAGAATTTCAGGCATCACCCTAGAATCGTGTATGCGTGCATGTGTGTGTGTGGACATCAGAGCATACAACTTAGCCTGGAAGTTAAATATTAAAGATTTATACAATGAGTCACAATATTAAGAGCAAAGAGAGATTTTTCTAATTCTCAATCACTTTTACTTCACAATTTTTCTTCTGTATCTCTCTCATGAAATTTTCACTTTCTGTTCTCCAAACCCATTTCATTTTCTGCCTGTTTCTATGCCTTTACTTCTGCTTTCTTCTCTTATCATTTATGTCTTTGAGGGCCATTTTGTCCTTAAATCCTTCCCTTAAAATTAATCTATAGTGATCTATATTCTTTGAGGGATTAATTCATTTACTTATTATAAACATTTATTTAAAATCCACTGTCATCACCAATGAAAGAAGTCCTTTCTGCCAAGAAGCTTATAGACTACTATGGTAAATAGAGACATTAATTCCCAATTTGAATACCCTATTGTCTTCCATGACAGATGACTCAAAGGATATTAGGGGAGCATAGGAGCTGGGGAAGCCAGGACAGAAATGATGTCTGAGCCGAGTTTGAAAGGAGGAAGGTATCGAGAGAGAGAGAGAGAGAGAGAGAGAGAGAGAGAGAGGGAGAGGGAGAGGGAGAGAGAGAGAGAGAGAGAGAGAGAGACTGTCACCCACTAACACATGGAGGTATGAGAGCAAGGCAGGCTCACTGCTGTTACAGCAGGAGTAGATGGTGATGAAACTGGAGCAATGGGCATCCAACACAATGTAAATGGTTTGGGAATCTAACCAAATAGTGTAAATTTGAAGTTGAGCATACAGACAAGACTATACTGCAGTGTATCTCAATTTAAGGTCAGAAATCCCGTCCTGAAAACTAGATGTTCTGGGCAGAGGTTTATCAGGAGACTATTTCCCATCATTGTACATGTGAAAATTTGTGTCATTACATATGAACATCAACCCCTTACCCTACCTTCCTAAAACACATATGTATTATTACACATCTATATATATCAACCGATATATATGCCTATATGAACTTAGCTAACATCACAACCAGTTGAAGGCTTTTCCTCTAAGATCAGGAGCAAGATAAAGATGCCCACTCTCACCACTTTTATTCCTCACAGTCCTGGCAGCCCCAGCCAGAGCAATTAGGCAATAAAAGAGAAATAAAAGCATTCAAACTGGAAAGGAGGAAGTAAAACTGTATTTGGAGATGACAGGATATTATATGCAGAAAACCCTAAAGACTCCACTAAAAAACATTTACAACTAATAAACAAATTCAGTAAAGTCACAGAATGCAAAATCAATATATAAAAATCATCCATGTTTCTATATACTCATAACAAACTACCAGAAAGTGAAGTTAAAAAACATTTTCTTTTGCAATAGCACTAAAAAAATAAAATACCTAATACATTTAACCAAGGAGGTGAAAGAACTATACACTGAAAACTTTAAAGCATTGAAGAAAACACATAAATGGAAGAATATTTTGTGTTGCTTGACTAGAAGAATTAATATTGTTAAAGTGTCCATACAGATGGTCCTCTGTAATAATGTTTCATGATCATGTTGATGAGAAAAAAATATTGATTCCTTGTCAGGGCCACTGTCTACGTGGAGCCTGCATGTTCCTCCCGCATCACAGTGGGTTTTCTACAGGTGCTCCAAGTTTCCTCCCACATCCTAAAGATGTTCCTGTTAGGTGAACTGGTGTGCCTAAATCGTCCCAGTCTGAGTAAGTGTGGGTGTGGATGTGAGTGTGCCCTGCAATGGACAGGCATCCCTGTCAGAGTGGGTCCCTGCCTTGGTACCTGAGCTGCTGGGAGAGGCATTGTCCACGTGGGTAACTTGAACTAGAAGAAGCAAGTTGAAAAGAGTTACAGGCAAAATTTAGAAATATTGTTGGTTCGGTTCCAGACTACCATAAGAAAGTGAGTATCACAGTAAAATGAATCATAATATTTTTGTTGGTGGAGGTTCTTGATTTTGATTTATAAAAAATACAACATCTGTGAAGATCAAGTGAAGCTCAATAAAATGAGGTATGTCTGCATATTAGTTTTTATTCATCTTTCTTAAATATATGTATAGCTCACATTCATTTCAATGTTTAACATAGAAGTATTTGTCTTTCACTGCCTGGCTTATTTCGCTTAGCATGATGCTCTCCAAAAGAGGAGGGAACTTCAGGGGAAAAGGGGAACGGTTTAGAGCAACAAGTATAAAGGACTCATGGACAAAAACTATGGGGGGTGGAAATGGGAGGAAGGTGGGGAGGGCTGGGGTGGTGGGCTGAGGGCGGGGTAAAAGACAGAAAACTGTACAATATCAACAATTAAAAAATACTGATTAAAAATAAAAAAACAACAATAAAAAATAAAAATAAAAAAAGGAAGTACTAACTGGTAGTTATAGAATAGTCATAGGAATGTAAAGTATAGCATAGGGAATATAGTCAATAATATTGTAATAACTACATAAAAAATATAGAAGTATTTTGAGTCTTTATTTGGTGATGTTTTTGAGACCAGAAATATGCTATAAAAACTTACTCTTATTTATATCAATTAGTTTGTGCTAAAACTGGTTTTGTTACACATAGTTTCACTTAAAGTCTCAGTTTTCAAGAACCTATTGACAACATTGTGAGGACTAACTGTACTAACCTAGGCAATCTATAGATTCAGTGCAATCCCTATCAAAATCCCAATGTCATTTTTCATGGAAATAGAACAATCTTAAAATTCATATAGAACCACAAAAGACCCTAAATCACCAAAGCAATCTTGAGAAAGAGCAAAGGGGAAGACTTTGAACTTCCTAATTTCAAACTATAATCCAAAACTATAGTAATCAAAACAGTATGGTCTTGGCATAAAAAATAAACACAGATCAATGAAACAGAATACACAGCCTGGAAAGATACTCATGGATACATGATCAATTAATGTACAACAAAGAAACCAGAATATACAGAGGGGAAAAATAGTCTCTTTCATTAAAAATATTGGAAAAACTGGACAGTCACAAACAAAAGAATGGAACTGAACCAACATCTTATACTTAAGTAACTCCATATGGATTAAAAACTTGAATGTCTTACATTATTTTTAATTTGAGAATCTTATCTCTTTGCCTGAGTTTAAATGTTACATTTCCTTTGATTTACATTTATTATAGGTTGTTGCTTCCTTTTTTAAGTTCAGTAATTATTTTTTTCTAAAATGTTACTTATAGAATTTTGAAAGCTGAGTTTTTAAAAAGTATTTTATTTATTTATTTTTAGAGAGGGGAAGGAGGGATAAAGAGAGGTATATAAACACCAATGCAAGAGAGAAACATCCATCAGTTGCCTCTTGTAAGCCCTCTAGCCAGAGAGGAAACCTGCAACCTAGGAATATGCCCTGACCAGAAATCAAACTGGTGATTTTTGCTTTGTGAGATGATACCCAACCAACTGAGTCACACTGGTCAGGGCAACAAGTGAGTTTTTAATGTGTGTTCTTCTAAAGAGGATTACCATCATTTCTTTCATGTACCATGGCACCACTAACCTGAGACTACTATCAGTACAATTTAGGGGATGCTTTGGGCAAGTTCTGTGACTAATATCCCATATCCCTGTTAAAGCTGGTTTATGACTACAAATTGACAAAGAAAGTATTTTATTTTTTCAATCACAGAAGAAGTCAAAATAAGCATTTGTTATCATAATCCTATGTGGCACAAATTAAAAAAAAAATTGTTTGGTTGGTTTTTGCTTTGTTTTGTTTCCCCATTCTTCCCTTTCACTACCACTGTTCCCCTCGTAGGTGAGTAGAGGTCGTGTCTTTGGGTGGGATTCTGTAAACTGATGTCCAACTTTACTCTGCCTTAAACTGAGTCCACTCCTGTAGCTTGTGCAGTCCTGCCCTTGTTCTGACACTCTGAAGATCTGGTTCGCCAGGACCTGAAAGATGATTCCAGGGTCTGCTTCTGTGCTGTCTTATATATTGAGATGCATGCTTTCCCTTTGATTGGTTTTAAAGAATTTTATTTCTTTTCTTTTTATCCATACATTTAAAAGATTTTTCAGCACTTCATCCAACATTTTATATGTTTATTTTTTTAGTTAGATGAGTTTTTTTTTTAAGATTTCCAGCATGACATATTGCTGGAAACATATTTGTAAACAGAGGTAAGACATAATCTGATGTCCATTTCAGAAAAAAATCATAAACATAGAATTGGAAAAATTATATAAAATGTGGGAGTATGATGGTAAATAAGACTTCTTTGTAGTAGATGTTTAGAAAAATCAATCAAGAAATAACAAGACACTATGATTTTTAAGATGGCAGAGGAATAGGTGGAAGCTACACTACCTTCTCGCAGTACCAAACTAGAATTACAACTAAATTATAGAAAAATTATCCTCAATAACCAACTGAAAGCTAGATGGAGAGAAGCCTTATAACCACAGACAGACAGAAGAAACCACATCACCACAATGAGACTAGTAGCAAGTGCAGAGACATGAGAGAGCTAGCTGGGCTCCCACAGGTGGCAGCTGAAATTTGAGATATTTCTGTGGCCAGCAGGATCCCCCTGAGAAGTGTGGGGTCTAAACCCCAAGTTGAGCTCCCCAGCCTACAGCACCAAAACCAGGAAAGGAAACCAAATACATCTGGCTGTGAAAAGCAGCAGGGTTTGTGTCCACCAGGGGGAGATGGCTAGAGAGACAGAGAGCCTCTTAAAGGGCCAATGCTTAAAACTCATTTGCAGACACTTACCCTGGGCTTTGGCAGAGGGACTGCAGAGTGGACTACAGACATGTGTGGTTGGTGGCTCTGGGGAGAGAACTGAAGGAATAGCCACAGGATCTCTGTGCAGAGTTATTCCCAATACTACAGAGGCCATCTTTCTCAAGCAGAGCACTCCCCTCCAAGTAGCATCAGCTTGAGGGAAAGCAATAGCCCCATCCACAGGAATACATATCGCACCACCCTGTGGAGCTTAAACCAGTCTGCTGACTATAGCTGGAGACTATCTCAATGATTAAGTGTAACAGCAAAGGCATCTCTCTGGGAGCTCTGAGACTTTAGCTGAACCTCACACAGACCTGGTGCTGATAAAAGCCAGCCTTGGTGCACAGCCTGATTCTTTCTGCACTCACCCAGTCCCAGCAGAGGGACCCAAATCTGCAGAGAGCTGATAGTTCCAAACAGATTGCCCAAGGCCAGTCACAGGCAGTATCTGACACAGAGCTGAAACAGAGCCTTTGCAGATCTACCAAATACTTAGAAACAAATGAAAAGAAGCTGCCAAAATTGGAAGGCAAAGAAACAGTTCCCAAAAGAAAGAAAAAGAGAATCCTCCAGAAGAAGAGATAGATGAAATGGAGGCAAGTAAATGATCAGTTATAGAATTTAGAGTTCTGATTATAAAGATACTCAACAGCATGAAAAAAAGGATGTAGAAACAATAAAAAAGGACAAGTCAGAAATAAAGAATGCAACACCTGAAATAAACAATACACTGGAAGAATAAATAGTATATTAGATGAAGCAGAAGATCAAATCAAAGATTTGGAAGACAAGGTAGGAAAAAAACCCAAGTAGAACAGCAAAAAGAAAAAAAATTCAAAAGTGGAGAGAGCTTAAGAAACCTTTGGGACAACATGAAGCATAACAACATCCACATTATGGGAGTACCAGAAGGAGAAGAGAGTGAGCAAAGGACTGAGAAGCTTTTTGAAGAAATAATGACCAAAAGCTGCCCTAGTCTAGTGAAGGAAAAGGACACACAAGTCCAGGAAGTGCATAAAGTCCCAAATAGGATGGACCTAAAAAGGCCTACACCAAGATACATCATAATTAAAGTGGCAAAGCTTAAAGACAAGGAGAAAATCCTAAAGCCACAAGAGAAAAACAGGTAGTTACAGTTACATACAAGAGAGTTCCAATTAGACTATCATCTGATTTCTCAACAGAAACATTTCAGGTCAGAAGGGTTTGGCATGAAATACTCAAGGTGATGAAAAGCAAGGATGTAAAACCAAGGCTACTTTACCAGCAGGACTACCATTTAAAATTGAAGGAGAAATAAAAAGCTTCCCAGACAAAAAACATAAAGGAGTTTGTTAACACCAAAACAGTACTGCAACACATGTTAAAGAGCTTGCTTTAAGAATTAAAAAAGAGAGAGAAAGGAAAAAAAAAAGAGGAAAGTAGTCTAACAAAATATGACACTAAACACGTATCTACTAATAGTCACCTTAAATATAAATGGCTTAAATACTCCAACCAAAAGACACAGGGTAGCTGAATGCATAAGAAAACAAGACCCATATATATGCTGTTTCTGAGAGACCCACCTCAGATTGAAAGATATACAGACTAAAAATATAGAGATGGAAAAAGATATTTTATGTAAATGGAAAGGAAAAAAAAGCTTGGGTAACAGTACCTATATCCAATGAAATAGACTTTAACCAAAGCTATAGTAAGAGACAAAGGACATTACATAATGATTAAGGGAACAATCCAACAAGAGTATATAACCCTAGTAAACATTTATGCACCTAACATAGGAGCACCTAAATATGTAATGCAAATCTTTATGGGCATAAAGGGAAAGATCAAGAGAAATACAGTGGGGGGGTTTAAGACCCCATTGACTTCAATAGATAGATCTCTCAGACAGAAAATCAACAAGGAGACAGACCCCTTAAATGACACACCAGATCAAATGGATTTAGTTGATCTCTTCAGAGCATTTTACCCCAAAACAGCATAATATACACTCTTTTCAAGTGCACATGGAATGTGTTCTAGGATAAACCACATGTTAGTACACTAAACAAGTTCCAATAAATGTAAGAAGATTGAAATCATATCAAGCATCTTCTCTGACCACAATGTTATGAAACAAGAAATTAATTATAAGAACACAGAAAAACACACAAAGACATGGAAGCTAAATAACATGTTACTAAACAATGACAGTGTCAACAATTAGATCAAGGAAGAAATCAAAAGATACCTTGAAAGAAATTAAAATGAGGACACAACAATCCAAAATCTGTGGGACACTGGGAAAGAAACCCAAAGAGAGAAATTCATAGCATTATAGGCAAATCTCAAAAAAAAAAAAAAAAAAAAAAAAGCTCAAATAAACAATCTAACTTTACCCTTAAAGGAACTTGAACAAGAACCACAAAACCCAAAGTGAGTAGAAGAAAGGAACTAATAAATATCAGTGCAGAAATAAATGAAATAGAGTCTAAAAAATGATACAAAAGATCAGTGAATCCAAGAGATGTTTCTTTCAAAGTATAAATAAGATTGACAAACATTTAATCAGACTTATCAAGCAAAAAAGAGAAAGGACCCTAATAAATAAAATCAGAAATGAAAGAGGGGAAATAACAATGCACAACAAAGAAATGCAAAGGATTTTAAGTGAATATTATGAACCACTACATGCCAACAAACTGGACAAAAAGGATAAATTCCTAAAGACACTCATTCTTATAAAACTAAATCAGAGAGGATCAGAGAATCTGAATAGACAGATTTCACCTATTGAAATCGAAGCAGTAATCAAAAAACTCCCAAGAAACAAAAGCCCTGGACCAAATGGCTTCACAGGCGAATTTTACCAAACATTTTGAGAAGCACTAACACCTCTCCTTCTCAAACTAATTAAAAAAAAATTCAAGCTAGGGATCGCTCCCAAAATAAGTTTATGAGGCCAGCAATGTTCTAATTCCAAAAACGAATGAAGACACTACAGCAATATTATAGACTAATATTCCTAATGAGCACAGATACTAAAATCCTCAACAAAATATTAGCAAACTGAATACAGCAATACATCAAAGGATTATACACCATGATCAAGTGGGATTTTTTCCAACAATGCAAGATTGGTAGAACATTCACAAATCAATAAAGGTGATTCACCACATAAACAAAATGAAGGATTAAAAAACACATGATTATATAGACAGATGGAGAAAAGGCATTAGATAAAATCCAGCAGCCATTTTTGGTAAAAATTCTCTGCAAGGTGAGAATAGAGGGAACATACCAAAAAATAATAAAGGTCATATATGACAAACCCACTGTCACCATCATACTCAATAGGCAAAAACTACAAGCCTTCTTCTTGGATCAGGAACAAGACAGGATGTCTGCTTTCACCTCTCTTATTCAACATAGTACTGGAAGTCCTAGCTGTAGTAATTGGACAAGAAGAAGAAATAAAAGGCATCCAAATTGGAAAGAAAGAAGTAAAACTGTCTTTATTTGCAGATGATATGATAATGGACATATAGATCCCCAAAGATTCCAGCAAGAAACTACAAATGATAAATGATTGAGCAAAGTAGCAGGATAAAAATTTAATTCAGATATCAGTTGCATTTTTATATACCAATTGTGAGTTATCAGTAAGGGAACTTAAGAAAAAAGTACCATTCACAATTGCATCATGAAGAATAAAATCCTAGGAGTAAATCTAACCAAGTATGTAAAAACCTGTGCTGGGAAAATTATAGACACTGAAGAAAGAAATGAAGAAGCTACGAAAAGGTGGAAGCACATAATGCGTTTATGGATATGAAAAATTAAAATCATTACAATACCAAATAAACAAATGCTACCCAAAGCAATCTACTGATTCAGTGCAATTCCTTTCAAGATTTCAGTGATGTATTTCACAGAACTGGAATAAATATTTTAAAAAGTTATATGGAACCACAAAACACCCTGCATAGCAACAGTGATCCTGAGAAAGAATAAAGTTGGAGGAATCATGCTACCTAATACCCACCGGTATTATACAACCATAGTAATCAAAAAAAGCATGGTACTGGCATAAAAACAGACACACAAATCGATGGAACAGAATAGAGAGCCCAGAAATAAACCTACACCTTTATAGTCAATTAATATTTGACAGAGAAAGCAAGCAGGTACAATGGGCTAACGATAGTTTATTTAATGAACAGTGTTGGGAAAATTAGACAGATACATGCAGAAAAATAAAACTAGACCACCTTCTTATACCACACAACATAATAAATTCAAAATGTTTTAAAGACTTAAATGTTAGACCAGAAACCATAACAATTATAGAAGAAAAGATAGGCAGTAAAATATTGAACATTGCTCATAGCAATATTTTACCTGATATATCTCCCAGGCAAGGGAGACAAACAAAAATAAACCCATAGGACTACACCAAACTAAAAAGGTTTAGCACATCAAAGGAAACCATCAACAAAATAAAAAGACAACCTACAGAATGGAGAACATATTTGCTGATACATCTGATAAAGGGTTAATATCCAAAATACAAAGATCTTGTAAAACTCTACACCAAAGTAACAAAAAAATCCAATTAAAAATGGGCAAAGGACCTGAAAGACATTTTTCTGAAGAGGACATGCAGATGGCCAATAGACATATGAAAAGATGCTCAATGTCACTAATCATCAGAGAGATGCAAATTAAGACCACAATGAGATATTACCTCACATTTACACAATGGGATACTAGTTGGTTGTAAAAAAAGAAAATTTTATCCTTTGTGACAGCATGGATGGACCTGAAGAACATTATACTAAGTGAAATAAACCAGTTAGAGAAAGACAAATACCACACGATTTCACTCGTATGTGGAATCTAATGAACAAACATAACTAACAAGCAAAATAGAGACAGCCTCATAGAGAACAGCATGACAGTGATGGGGGTTTGGAGGTGAGGGCATAGAGCACAAAGGAAAAAGGACTCATGGACATGAACAACAGGTGGTGATTTGGGGGCATAGGGGATATAGGGGGTTAAATAGTATTGAAAAAAATACAGTAAAATTAAAAAAGAAAATAATACAATAATTAAAAAGTAATAATATAAGAATTAAAAAGAAATCATTAGACAGTAAACTGAAGCAATAAAATGGAGAGAACAATGGAATAGTTGGATACTAGAGATATATTGGTGCTGGAATAGACAGATCTTTTCAATTGTATGATTATAAGAATCAACACTCTTAAATGACTAGAATTTTCCAGTTGCCTTTTTATACATTTCTTATATATTGCAGTTGTTGGTAATGGCTTAAGAGATGCAGACCATTTTGGGAAGATCCAAGAAAAGTCTTCCCCTTGTACGCCACATAAATATTAAGTATCTATTGCCTGGTTAGAATTAGAATGGTCTCATACCTTCTACTACTCTTTTATTATTACTCTTAGAGAGAGAGAGAGAGAGAGAGAGAGAGAGAGAGAGAGAGAGAGAGAGAGAGAGACTGCAAAAGATGACATGTTCATTCATATTTCCACTATTCCCTTATGTTAGCCCAGGAAAGATGGATTACTATCCCCATAGACTGGAAGAAAGATGAAAAACATAAGGGTGTGGTAGAAGACTGCAAACTCTGAAATATTTACTCATAGAAACATGTACCATAAAAAGTGATCATAATTTGGTATTTCTATTTACATTTTGTTTATCATCTCCTCTGTGTTACACAGCCTATTCAGCCCAAGAATTAATGAATGGTGAAGGATTCTCCAAGTCAATGATTCCTAACATCAGTATAGTTAATATTCTCCTGATGATGAAATAATCATCACCTGAAGGATCAACTCTCTCCTAGCTGAATAAAAGTGAGAAACAAATTAGAGAAGAAAAATTCTGAGTTGATTCCCAGCTTTATGCCATTGTAATTTAGCTCAGTTTTTTTTTTTAAATTTTTCCTCTCCATGAAAGTTTTATAATTAAAAAACAATTTCCAATTCACTTTTTCTCTACTCAGAGCTATTGGATAATTTAAGAATCAGTCCGTGGTTGTTTCAGGAAATAAACATTCCAGATATTTTGTGTACTGATTAACATCAAGAAATCTATAAAGTTTAATTAGGAAAAAAACGAACAATAAAGTTTTATTCTTCCTACTAAATTTTAGTGGCTAGTGCACTGCTTTATTTTCCACAGTTTTATTTCTTCACAATGCTGAAAAGGCTTGAAAATTCTTATCAGAGAAACATGTTTTAACTTTGCATATGATGAGTGGTGAAGAGTAAAACAAAAGCTTTAGAGTTTTCTTTTTAAATTCCCTTCTTTAATGCTTAGGATTAATTTAAGCAATTGTCCTCAATATTTATTTGCAATACTTTATTACACCCAGCCTAATGTTTTTATTAGTTTTTCTTGTGTTTTGGTGTCATATTCTGAGCTAAAGTGGAAGACCTGGTGGACAGATTTTGCCTCTGCCCCTGGTTCCTGGCACAAGTCTCCTAAACCCTAATAATTTCCTTAACGATAAAAGAACCAGGAGCATCTTTTGTTCTAATATGTAGTCTTCACTCAGCTCCTGACTCAGGGCCCTGGAACCCTTGTAATTTCCTGAGACATAGGCGTAGCTTTTGTTCTAACAGGGTGACTCTGGGTGAGTTTCTGATGCCTCCCAGGTGAAAGATGGTCATGGAAACACTAAGCCATGATTAGAAGCTTGAAATTTTTAGGCTCTCCTCCCATTCTCATGAGAAGGGAGAGGGCTAAAACTGGAGTTAATGAAGGATCGTGCCTATGTGAGGAAACCCCATAAAAGTCCCACTAGTGTGGGGTTCAGAGAGCTTTCGAGTTGGTGAACACATCCACACACCAGGAGGGTGATGCACCCTAACTCCTCTGGGTCAGAAGTTCCTCTACAACGGAGACTCTGCAGATCTCACCCTATATATCTCTTCAACCTGTATCCTGGGTGTTCACCTGTATCCTTTACCATAACCTTTGATAAACTGGTAAGTGCAAGTATCTTCTTGATACTTCTGTGAGCTGCTCCAACAAGTAATTAAATCCAAAGGAAAAAAGTCATAAAAAACCTTTGATTTGTAGCCGAGTCAGGTAGAAATTGTGTGTAACCAGAGGACCTACTACTTGTGGTAGGCATCTGAAGCAGAGGCATCTGAAGCAGGGGCAGCCTTGTGGTACTGAGCCCTAACCTGTGGGAGATGACACTATGTCCAGGTTAACAGTGTCAACGTTCAGTTAAAATGGAGAACACCCAGCTGGAGGCTCATGGAATTGCGTGGTGTGGTGAAAACTCCCACGCATCTGGTACCAGAGAGCAGAAGTGAAGTGTCTTTGTGTGAGTAGTAAGGAGACATGCAGGAGGAATACTGATTGGTTTTTTTCCCCCAACATAAAATCTAATTCATATAAAGTTTCTTCAGTAGCTTTCAGGGTAGTGGGCATGCACAAGCAGAATGATTTTAGTAAGAAGATATTAGTAAATGCAATTTGACTAAAATTTCTCTCCTATTAAGTCCAGTATGCACAGGACTGGCAACACAGAAATTTCTTGACAGGACAACAGCTTTAATATAAATTTGTCCAGAATTTTATACTTTAAAATGTGCCTCTATCTTATCTTAAGTAATGCTATCTTCCAAATCATTAAAAGCTTTGATAAGTTAAAAAGATCCTTCCTTCATGTGATGGATGAAGAAGACCTAAAGAGAGAAGGTCATTTCCTTTCCTACAAAATTAGAAGAGACTTTGAGACAAGAACAAAAGATTTCTAGTTCCAAAATGGTATTTCAGCTTTTGTGTGTGTGACAACATACATTTCTGAAACACATTTAGGAACTAGCTGAAATATAGAAGCATTTTATATCTCCTGGATAATTGGGAATGGGCTCGATTTTGAAATACAGTGATATGCCGGCACTCATCGATAATTCCTTCCAATGAGCGGTGAGCAAGTGATGATTGATGAAGCACTTTTTCTTGCAGGTGATAGTTGTGACTCATACAAGTTCTAGCAAGTGTGACAAGTGGTGAGCAAGCATCAAGTGCTCACACATTTTTTTCTCATCAAAATTCGATGAGTACCAGGTTTGATGAGTTCTGAAGCCATCCAGTACCTACATACCACTGTGCAGACATTTTATTTCTATTAATGTATAAAACTTATAAAATATGCAATTTCTGAGGAGTCCAAATCACTTTATAAATTTTGGTGATATCATAGAGACAAGTATTTTATTGAATGGCAAGGGAAAAAGATAGAATCTAAGACTAATCATTTTATCTTGATACATGCAGTAAAAGAGAACGAGATCCTGCATCTCACTCTTCATATGTTATGCATGGTATTTACATCAGCCTTATGAAGATTTCTCTTCATAAAGATACATTTATTTTCATTATTTATATGTAAATGAATATTAAAATTCCCACTTCTTAACTGACAGAATTGGCTAAGATCTCAGAAAGCAGTATGGAGATAACTCAAAAAATTAAAAATGGATCTGCCTTGTGACCCAGCGATCCCACTTCTGGGACTATATCCAAAGAAACCCAAAACACTGATTTGAAAGAACATAAGTACCTCTGCATTTGTTGCAGCATTATTTAGAGTCGCCAAAATATGGAAGAAGCCCAAGTGTCCATAATTAGGTGAGTAGATAAAACAACTATGGGACGTTTACACAATGTAATACAAGAAGAAAATTTTACCCTTTGTGACAGCATGGATGGACACGGAGAACATCATGCTAAGTGAAATAAACCCGTCAGAGAAAGATAAATACCACACAGTTTCACTACTATGTGGAATCTAATGAACAAACTAAACTAACAAGCAAAAGTAGAAACAGACTCATGCAGAACTGGATGTCAGCTATAGGGACGGGTTTGGTAGTGAAGGGAATGAGCAAAAAAGGAAAAAGGACTCATGGACATGGACAACAGGTGGTGATTGTGGAGGGAGGGGGTATAAGTGGGATAAATGGTAGTGGAAAAAATACAATAAAATAATTATATTACAAAACTGCCAAACAATTAGCTGTAAATATTCAAAGTGATCTTATTTCAAATTGGATCAAAAGTAAATATAATGTAATATTTTCTTAATTTTTAAGTGATGATGTATAAATATCTTGTATCTTCAAAAGATGGGCAATGGCAACAATTAAAAGAGGGTGACCTCATCCAAGAAAGATGGCAAAATTCAGGCCAGTGTGGCTCAGTGGCTTGACTACCAGCCTGCAAACCAAAGGGTCTCTGGTTCGATTCCCAGTCAGGGCACATGCCTGGGTTGTGAGTCAGGAAGGGGGGCCCGTGAGAGGCAACCACATATTGGTGTTTCTCTCTCTCTTTCTCCCTCCCTTTCCCTCTCTAAAAATAAATAAATAAAATCTTAAAAAAAAAATAAAAAAAAAGATCACCCGGTAGAAGAGTTTATTCACACTAGCAACTTAAAAATGTGTTTTGAAAGATGGGATACAGCATTACAATTTTCATATATTTAGTACTGAGTGATGGCTGGATAACTGTGTCTACTCATTCACTGTTTGTGACATTATAAATTGATATAAACTTCTGAAATAGAGCAATAAAACACATGCTCCGATCGGGGGGCTCAGCCGGGTGGAGCGCCAGCCCAGGCACCAATAGGCCGTAGTTCCACCCCTGGTCAGCGCACATGCCTAGGTTGCAGATTTGATTCCCAGTAGGGGCATGTACTGGAGGCTACTGATTGATGTTTCTCTCTCTGTGTGTCTCTCTCTTTCTCCCTTCCTGTCTCCCTAAAATCAATAAAAAACATAACCTCAAGTGAAGATCAAAAAAAATGTGATGGTTGTCATGCCTTTTTGATTGAGAATTTCTATTCTTATGCATTAATTTTAATAAAATATCTCAATCAAAATGTCTGAAATGTTCAGTTTTAGTGTAATCTGAATTATGAAAAATTAGGAAAATAGAACTATGACAAAAATTAAGAAATTCATTATGTAGTAATACAAATAAAATGATATCCAGTCAACAATGTCTGCCATAAAAATATGAGAACGTACCTGTTTACAATTTGTAATGCAACCATGAAAGAGACCAAGCACCAGGAATAATTGTGTATCCACTGTATTAGTACAGGATTGAATTACGTGCATTGTCTATGTTACAAGATACTATACACTGATTTTAGTGTGGGGTGTTTCCAGTTTTCCCATGTTGGTTACCTCCGTCCTGCCACATGTCTCATTTTCATAAACACTAGTCTCATCTCTCATTGCTTTCATGTATTCAGCCTTTAAAAATAATAAATACACCAATCAGGAATTTTCATAGGAATGTGACGTTCTCTGCTTTAAGTGAGCCCACCCCTTTTCTCCACAAGGGCCTGTCTGGCCACAAGAAAATGTCATTACCTGGCTCAGGAAAAGGCAAGCCCTGGATGCTAATATCACTCTGATATCCTGCAGTGTATGAACCCTGACTGCTGACATTAGTCTTCCAAAGAGATTTTCTGTATCTGCTGCTGCTTGGTTAGTTCAGAACATTGCTGTGCCCACACTGCATGACTATCTCCGCAGCACGCTGATGGCTTGGCTCCTTGCCTGGCTCCACAGCCAGAAAGGCAAGCAGAGCATGATCTTCTGGGTGTGAGTGTAGAGCTGTGATTGCTTAAGAATCACTAAGCCCAAGAAGACACAAGTTGTTTTGAAGCTTCTGTTCCATCCCCCCCCCCCCCGAAAATCACTCCAGCTGATCACAACTAGCACAGGATGACAGCATTCTGTGTTGATTTAAGGTGTTACCCCCAGGAGCTAGTATTGTCATCAGAGATTTCCCTCGATCACTAAAGAGAGAAATATCGAACTAACAAATTCTTAGCACTGTACAAGTCAATCAGGAAACTCAGTGGAGAGAAGAATGTTTTTTTTTTTTTTCTTTTGCTTGCAAGTAGATAATACCCTGAATTTCTCTCTGTAAAAAGAAAAGAGAAAATTAAAAGGAAAGGGTTCCTGAAGAGTAACATAATTATATGGAAAAGGAGGAGCACGGGATGGGGAGGAGATATAACCTGTAGCTCCCTTCTGCAGTGCTTCCTCAGGAAACACACTTCAGAGCCTCCAGAATTCTTCCTAGAAGAGCCTGGCTTTTTTTTTTTTTTTTTTTTTTTCAACCCATGTCAATGTTCTATAATCCTTTTGTGAATCAAAAGGTAGGAACCAAGGATCATTTAAGGAGTCTCTTGATTTCCAGAAGAAAGTTTCACCAGAGGACATGCCTCTGTCCTGGACACCTCACTATGCCCACTGCCTAAAAAGTGTCTGGTACATAATAGTTGCTTAATAAATATTTGTTGAATGAATGAATGAGTGTGTTATTAGATGCATTCAACTGCAATTCTGTTGCAACCATTTTTTGCTTTAATAATGCATCAGCCAATGCTTGAAGAAGGCAGTGAAAAAGAAAAAGAAGCCCCATCCCATCCTTCAGCCACTTAGGACATAGTGAGGGAAGAGACTAAGATAAAAAGAGCAAAAGAAAACTGGTAAATGGAGAGAGGTGAGAAATCTAAGGAAATTAAAAAGCAAAGAGAATACATTTCCTCCTGAGTCAGACTCTACAAGTGAAAACTTACTGGATGAACTAGGTGAACTCATTGAATGCTGCTCTCCTCTTTCTTAAACATCATATTCAGGAAGAAATGACTGGCCAGAATAATGGAGATGGAGGGAAGAGGGGAGAGAGAGGGAGGGAGGGAGGGAGAACCTTCATGAAAATACTGTCTGGAGGTACCCTTTACTTTAGTTCTATATTCGCCATCACAGTGACGAGTACTCTGAAACTCACCTGCATGCAAATAACCTAAACTTCATTTCTTGTGTTGCTGTTTGTGGTTTGGGTTTATCAGATTCTAATGAAACGATTTCCCCTTTATCAGAGCTTAAGCCAAAGCAGATTCTAGTGATGTTTGTGAAATGATGTGAACATGGATTCCTCTTATTATACCCAAAGACAAGATTTAAATTTTTGTTCTTTGCAGGCATATTCCAAGAGAGGATTTTCTCTTTTATTTGATTCTTGCCCCACCCTTATGCCAGATTTAATTTAATTATTGGATCGACATTTCTTTATCTCTGCCAAGAAGCCCTAAGGCCAGTGGCAACATTTTTTAATAAATCAAAAGGATCAAATCAAATAAATAAATTAGTTGGGTGGTAAAGGGCAGAAAAGTTCCAGGTGAAATTCAGAAAGGTACTTGGCTCAGCTCAAATTGGAAACTGCACAATCAGCAAATTTCCAAAGGTTTCCAGGTTATAAGACAAGGTTTTTCTTACATTGCACTAATTATGGCCGGAGTTAGAAAAAACATAAAAGAGCATAAAGAAAAAGCAAAACAGTGATTGGGAAGCTGGCCACAGACATCGCTCTCTAAAGCCTCATAGCTCTTTGTGGTGAGTTTGCAAGACTAGGCAATTTAGAAAGATGTCTCTTTTTTTCTTTTCTCTTTTTAACATAGTCATTCCTTCTGCTTTAGGGGGAAAAGTGGGTTTTTTTTTTTTTTCATGAGCAAAGGTGGTTTGATGACTTTTTATTTCTTCTTAATGCACTGGTGTGACCTTGAACCGATTCTTAAAAGTGTCCTTGTTTTTGTTTTTGTTTTTTGTTTCTTTTACCAACACACACATACTGTTTATGGTCCACAAATGCCCCAATTTTTTCTCCGTGAATTTGTTAACCATCCAGTGTGCAGTAGCTCTTACAAGTATAAGGCAACAGCAGCAGCATAGTTCCATTTATTGCTTCTCAAGTATTGCCGGGTTTAAAAAAGTTTTACCATCTGTTCTGGCTTAAGCCAAAGCTGAATTAAGAGGATAAACTTTTGCTATTGCTTCTGTTGCTGTTGTGGTATTGTTATATTTTAAGACTGGGGAGGAGGTGAGAAGGAAAAATAAATCTATGTAAAGTCTCTAAAAGAATAGAAGATGCAAGTTCTCCTTTAGCAACCAGTGATATTATTTTTGAACCTGGCTGTGAAGGCCACTTCCTTCCTCCCTGAGAAGTTCTATCAGAAAGAGGTTGAAATACACTCATGAAAGTAGCAGTGAGTCAATCAGCCACAGGTTTATCAAATATCTTCTGAGTTTCGAAATTTAACTAGGCTCTGTGTGAAACTTAAATGTTGATCTGAAGGAATTCACGTTGTAGTTGGGGTGGCAGGATGTATGTATGAGAGGGGACCCCAAAACACGTAGTTTGTTTATAAAAATGTGTATTTATTCTTACATGTTTAATCTTCACTCAGCTTTGAAGTACTCTCCATTGGATGTAATATACATATTGAGACATTTTTTTCACTGATAAAAACAGTTCTTGAACTTCTTGATTTTGATGCCTTTTAGTTCTGCTGTTTTTCATTTCACCTTTTCTACAATGGCATAATGTTTTCCTTTGAGGACCTTTTTCATCCAAAGGAACAAAAATAGTCACTTGGGTGAGATAGGGTGAGTAGGGAGGGTGGGGAACAGGGGTCATGCCATTTTTGGTCAAAAACTGCTGAACACACAGCGCAGGGTGGGCAGCTGTACTTGTAAATCACCCATCATGAAATGGTCAAACACATTGAGAAAGTCGTAAAAAAAAAAAAATCACTGAAGCCAATCGCAGCCTCTCAACAATGGCAGCTGGTACACTGATTCAGATGGGTTCCTACAACATTCACCTAGCAGGGGAAGCCTGTACTACAAGGGACCCACCCTCCAGAAGATAATTCTGGATTCTTGGGATCTCCCCTCATATATTTTATATATATAGAACAGAAAAGGAAAAAACAAAAACAAAGGTGGTCCAAATGAGAAGAAAATGCATTCAGACACATTAACCATAATTGGGGCTATAGAATAGGAAAAGTAAAAATTCAATACTGTCAGTCTATTACTGCTTTTGACTAGTGCTGTTAGTTCTGTGCATTACACTTCTACTGATATTATTTTAATCTCATTTTGGTGATATATATAATGTGTTACTGGATTTCTCTGATTTTATCAGGCTAAACCAAAGAGGAATTCTATGTTGATAGCCTAAGAACACATGGAGAGATCATTACATGGAAGCAGAGATTGTATCAAATACTTTTTATGATCTATCTTAATCCTTGGTGTCCATTAGAATCATCTCGGGAGCTTTTATAAACTAATAAATGTATATGTTAACTTATAAATTAATTGATTAGAAAAGTAAAATCCCTGGGTCCTCCCCAAGACCCTAGGGTAAGGTCTGGGCATTAGTTGTGTTTAAAGTTCACCAGGTGATTTTTTTAACTTTATTTATTTATTTTTCTAGAGAGAAGGGAAGGGAGGAGGAAAGAGAGGAAAAGAAACATCAGTGTGTGGTTGCCTCTCACGGTCCCCCTGTTGGGGACCTGGCCCACAACCCAGGCATGTGCCCTGACTGGGAATCAAACCAGCGACCCTTTGGTTTGCAGGCCGCCACTCAGTCCACTGATCCACACCAGCCAGGCTCACCAGGTGATTTTTAATGAACTTGTACAGAGTTGAGAATCTCTGAGTTAATTAGATCCAAATCTTACGATTTACATAATTCTTTCTCTCTCACACTTGTAAATCAGTTGTACCTCTAATAGGTTTGCTCAAACAAAATCAACACTTCCAGGCACCTATCAATTATCAAAGATATACCCACTCTCACACACATACAGGGTGAAACGAAAGTACCATTGTCCATATGGAAAATAATAAAATAATTACCATATTTTCGGACTATAAGATGCACCCCTCCAAATTTGAGAGGAAAATGGGGGTGCATCGTATAGTCTGAATGTAGCTTTACATTTACATTGGTGAAATATTATGTTATTTATGTTATTAAATATTTTACCACATTTTTTGCTTCAAAAATTTTTTGCCTATTTTCCTCCTCTAAAACCTAGGTGCATCTTATGGTCCGAAAAATACAGTAATAAATAATAATATATGAATAAACTATGGGCTTAATTTTTTAAATTTTCACACCCAACACAATGAACTACTTCTCATCTTGAGGCAGTCTGTTCTCTCAGATTGGATGACACTGTGCACTGACATTGCTCGTACCTGCATGGCTGCCACTCCTCTTCACATTATTTACCCATCCCCATCAGTATCTGAGGTCCACAGAGCTCATCCCTCCAAAGCCCCTTTGCTTTCCTCTGTAACTTGAGTAATGACACCTGCTCCCATGGCTTTAGCTTTGCTAGATATGGTGGTAACACTTGGATTTAAATTTCTAGTTCAGAGAGCCCTCTGAGTTCAAACATATTTATTCAATTGTCTATTTGGCACCTTTACTTGAATGACTCCAAGTAGACTAAATTTATTCAACTGTGAGTTTCAGAGATTCTTCTATTTTTTAGAGACTTATTTATTTACTTTTAGAGAGAGGGGAAAGGAGAAAGAGAGGGTGAGAAACATCAACGTGAGTGACAAACATTGATCGGTTGTCTTGTACACGCCCCAACTGGGGACTGAACCCACAACCCAGGTATATGCCTCCACTGGGAATAGAACCAGCAACATTTTGCTTTGTGGGACAACACCCAATTAACTTAGCCACACTGGTCATCGCTTGAGTTTTGGAGATTCTTAATAAAAATATATATCTCCTCAAACCTTTCCCCTTCAAAGCAGATGACCTCACTGTTTACCCAGTTGCTTAACACCCAGGGATCATCTTTGCTTTGTACCTTTCTTCACCATCTTTCATATCAGATGCATTACATTAGTCATCTACATTTTACCTCTAAAATATCCATTCTTTTCTTTTCATCTCCACAGTCCCCACGCCATCTCCTCCTCCTACCACAAACTCTCATTCTATTTAGTAATTTTGTTTTGTTTAATTTAGAATAAAATCTCAACCATTAAAGGTGGCCTACAAAGTTTTGCATAATCTGCCCCCATGGACTCTTCAACTACACCTCGTATCACTCTGCACGACGACTTACTCATTTCTCTCCAAGCCTCCATTTGGAATTATTTGTTCCTTGCTTGGCTGGTACTCACTGACCAACCAAGGGACCTAACATTGGGGCCTATTTTTTTCCCTTTGGGGAAAGTTTTATCTATATCTTCAACATTTTTAATGGTTTCTATCAATTCAAATTTTTTGAACCAATTTTGTTAAGTTATATTTCTCTGGAAATGTTTATTAGTAAATTTTAAAACTTACGTTGAATGGATAAAGCAACTAATATCCATAATATCTTTTTACCTTTGCAGTATCTATAATTCTGGCTCCTTTATAAAGATTCCTAATATTGTTTTTTAATGTCTCTTTTACCTTGGCTATTCTAAAAGTTTTAAAATTTATGACTGAGGGTGGGAGGTGGGGGTGGGTAGGGCAGGGAAAAGTGGTGGTGGGAAAATGGAGACAACTGTATTCAAACATTAATAAAAATGATAAATAAAATAAAGTAAAATGTATGAATCCTTTCCAAAACCAAATTTTGACTTTACTGATCCTCTCTATTTTTTATGTTTATTTTCAGTGCGGCATACTGTCTCACCCATACCCTTTTGGATCTTATCATTGCAGTATCATTGCCAGCCTGAACCATGGGATTTCAACCATCTTTTGGAGAATTATTTTTAACTATTGGTGCCAAATTGGAAGGATACCAACTAAAGTGGGCTCTGATAGTTGTTCATTGGTTAGTTTAAGCAAGAATTTTTCCCAACATCTAGTAAATCAAGAGGCTAAAAAGGCATATTGGTCATTGGTTATTACTCTTGCGACGCTCATTTATGCCACATGCACCCTCGAAGAGATCCAGAGCAAGAGTACATTGCGGTTGTTTGTCCTCACTGAATCATTTCTCTAACGTCTTTTGCATGGAATAATGTTTCTTTCATTATAAATGCCTTTTAAAAGTCGATATGGGTGAGCCATCCCACATTTTCCTAATGACAAGTATCAGGTTGTGTGTGTGTGTGTGTGTGTGTGGAGTTAATGCAGTTCTCGTGGACTGCCACAAAGGCCACTGCCAGTTGTTTGCACATGTTGGTAACATGTATAAAAGTTGAGGACAATTCCTATAAACAGAATTTCAGCTAGAAGTGTTTTTAAAAAATAAAAAATAACAAGAGATTAAAATGTAAACATGCGAGTGACTTAGCTCTCTATTCTATTGGGTGAGCCTGAGCCTGGCATGAGTATGGGATAGACATTATAAATCTGATTTTCCCTCAGTTAGTTTTCATTCTCACATACTTGATGCATATTTGGAGAACAGTAAAAATATGGGCTTCCACTACATGGTCCTTAAACACAAGGCAACACCTCTACATGTATTTTTTTTTCTTTTTGCTCAAAGGAAAGTGAATTCCTTCATTGTTGGATGAAAATTAGCTATATAGAGAAATATGTAAACATTAGTAAAAGGACCAGTGCCAAATCAATTATATTAATTGAGATATTCATTTCCAAAAAAAATCTGTTGACTAACAACAATGGGCCAGACATTGCCCTTTTGCCACCAACTTCAAAGCAATAATTTTACCTGAGGAATAGCAAGGTCAGATGAAAGATTTACATCAGAGAGCTGGAAAGAAATCCAGTTTAGAAAAGTAATGATGGCATCACTAATGGGCACAGTTTGTTTTCTGCTTGTGGAGTCTATATTTCTTGGCTGCGGAGACAGAACATGGGAAGTGGAGCCAGGAGACCCAGGTTTTAGTCCCGGCTCTGCTGCTGACAGCCAGTGTAATTTCTTGTGAATCATTTCTTAACTTTAAGATCCAATTTCCTCATCTGAAAAATAAGGAGTTAAAAAGTTTTTTTTCCTAACTTTTGTAATCTCTGATACTAAATTTAGTTTCTCTGGTTTCAGGAGAGACATGACCTAATATATGAGGTATTGATTTATGGCTAGAAGTCACTTTACATTTTGTTTCTCAGACTTTGTTTCTCATTGTTATCATTTACAAAATGGAGATAGACATAAATCCCAATAGCATCTACCTCCCAGGAAGATTGTAAAGATAAAATATGATAATAGATTGCAATGTCTAGTTACAAGAAATACCATTATAACCAACACATCACTCAAGTGCATAGTTACACTTACAATCTTTTGCTTCATCATTCTCTCAACTTCCCTTTTGTTAGCTGAGACCCACATGTGTGTTACTGACTCATTTCTGAGTACTTAGGTTTCTGTCCTTTATTAGCAACCCTCGACTGTGCGTTTGCCAGTTACTCCGAGAAATGTTTTGTTAACATGATAAAGCTAGAAAGAGCTGGTTGAATGAGCATGGATTTCCAGTAACCGCAATGCCCTCCATGCCCCCATAGCAACAAAAATAAAAATTAATAATAATTAAGAGCTGGCTAGTTAATTAGGCTAGTTAACTTTTTTCTGAGTAATACTTCTGAATTCATTTTATGATTTCTGAAACCATTCTGTTTCTTTTATTTGTGATATTATCTACATATAATCTTCATTATCTATTTAGAAGGTTACTGTAAAAATTCAATGAAATGGTATTTGTGATAGTGCTTTGTAAACTGTAAAACACTCCACAAATGTCAGTAATCGCTAACTAGTAAGCTGGGTCAATAATCTGAATTACACGCTTCAGTGTTCAAAACAAATAATTATGTTTAGCCTTATCCACAAGTCCAAATTATTGCATTTTAAAATCAGAAGGTATCATAAGCAGAATGTCTATGTAAAAGTTTTGCACAATAAAGCTATTTTGAACACTGATGCTGAAGCATGGTGAGGGTATTTTGATGTTGATAAGGGTGTAGAGATGAAAAAACTGGAGAAGAATAAATAAGATTTTATCAGTATGGGGAATAAAACTGGCACAAAGCCAAGCAAGATGTCCAAATGCTAACTGCTTATATTACCTATAAAAAGTTTCACTTTCTCAAAAGGACATCATTTGAACGAATATTGAAAGGCAACCAAGTCAGTTGATATTCTGGATTTAAATTTCACCAATAAGAGACAATGAGGTACTGATGTGGTGATGCAAGAAACAGGAAATTTTGTGAAATTTATGATGGAGAAGGAAAGGAACCTTGGGGGCAGGTCAGACATGTGGCGTGGGCATTGGGAGAAAATAATTTATTTCTGAATGCAGAGAAAATATATGTGTTACCCAGAAGCCAGACATTCTGGAGCTAAATAGGGCTAAAAGATAAATGACAAACTCTAAAAGTAGAAATAGAAACTCTAAAAAAAATTACGATTTACAAATAAGACCTAAGAGGAACAAAGGAGGACACATCACAGGTACTTGTGTGGTCCGGTTCAGAGCTCTCTGATAGCTTGCATTTTAAAGCCACCTAGGAGTCAGGGGTGTTCTGTTCCTTCCTTCTACAGGCAGGAATGAGGGGCTGTGGAAATAATAGAATATAGCTTCTTAAAAAGTAACCAAGGTGTTTTGTAACATGACTCAAGGTCAATGAGAAGAAACTCTAAGCATAATTTGTCTAAAATTAAGTGAACAGGTAAGGTATATTGTGAGGGTGTTTGATAAGAGAATAACACATGCAGTACGATGCCTGATTATCTTGTCCATACATGGGGACCAACAAAGAAAAAATAGAAATACAAGGGGGAAAATAAAACTGTATCTGTACTACGAGATACCTGGATGTCTGCACCTGTTTCCCCCCCCCCCCCCACGTACAGGACTTGAAGCATTCCCCTACAGAAACCTATAATGGCCATGCCTTAAAACCCATACTGGATATCATGAAGATGTACTTCCCTGTCACAGGAGGAGCAAAGACAATGAAGTTGAAAGGACTCAAAAGGAAATGCAAAGGGTATAAAGAAGTAAGAGGCCATCTCTGTGGGATACTTTCCAACATACATGGGAAACCCACACAGGCACAGGCCAGGTGTCTTCTGCAGGTGCAGTCCTGTACGACAACTAGCGTCTGTGGGTAAGACGGCCATACCAAAGCCACCTCCTCCTCCATCCATTTCCTGACTATGTAACATTAAAATTTATTGCTGGGAGCATGAAGTAAAGAAATGTTTAAACCTTTTCAAAGCTCATTCTGCATGTTTTTCTACAGATAGGGAAGGCATATGTTCTACCCCATTCCCTCCCAGCCAATGACAGGCATCTGAGACAACTTCACAGTGGGTGGTGGAATGCAAAGTGAGGCATTTGGGAAGAACAGATGGACAAAGGAAACAGGTGAATCTGATTTCCATGACTACCTTTTCCCCATCCACAGAGGGGGGCTACCACATGCGCAATGGCCCCAGGTTATGTTCGAGGAGACTAGTGTCTGGATTTTGATTCTAAGTTGCTGTATGTGATAGACACTGAGATAAATTTTCCCACTAGAACTGAGAAAAGGATAGATGTTCCTAGACCATTGCAGTTATGGTAGGAGACAATTGCAAGATGGACAGAGACTAGTGTTTCTGAGAAAACTATGACAGAGCCATGGGGAAAATAAAGATTCTTCTGAGAGTAGAACCACGGCATTTTGGAGAAGGCGTTGCTCAATTCAGAAGTGATTTTGCTAAACAGAGAACTGAATGCATTCAATGTAAGTAAAAGTACTAAGCCACAAATGCATGAGAAATGGTACCGTATCAGCAGATGTCCCATTCATATATCCTAGCATTCACCCTTCTGGAGCACAATAACAGAATGGCTTCCAGGTGCAAAACACCTGCAGTTCTTTGCTTGAAAGCTTTCTCTGGACCACAGCACATAGTCAGGTTGCAAAACCACACAAAATACTTTGGAGTTATCACCTCTACCCCTGGAAGCCCTTTACAAAAGACTGACAGTAGTTGATAAATATCCCAATTTCCTTAGCCCTCCCTCAGGCAGAATGATTCTGAAGCATGTTCTACACTGTCTCCTAGAATCCCCAAGCAGTACTAAGCCTCTATTGCCCATAGCAATAACCTACCTGTGATACAACCTTAATGGGCTTCTTTCTCTTCCCTAAGTCACTTTCCCCATGCTTCTTCCAATGCTCCCTGGAATCACCTCTCTGAAGAGCTGTCTGATATTGAGAAAGTTTATTGAATGATGGAAGGAAAAGTCCATTATAGTGGCCTTCTGAAAATGATACAAAATAACAGAGTACTTATTGGAGATTCTGAGATGGGCTAAGCAGGTCAGAAATCATACACTTACACCTGAGCCTCTTGAAATCAGATTCCAAAGAATAGGGTAGCAGTGAGAATTGATGATCAAAATGAGTGAAGAGTAAATGACTCACAGATCCCTTTCCGCAAGTTTATCTGCCTATGTCATGCCTCAAAAGATTCCCTCTAAATACAGTCTAGAGATCTTTAATATGGTCACAAAATTATACCAGTTATTTTGATACTTTTTAGAAAATAATAACTAATATTAGGAGAATCAAAGAGGAAAGTTTTGGCCTGGTTTTAAAAGTAATACTCAAAGGACATTTCAAATTCTACAGTGATGAGCTTAAAAGCAAAATTAGAATTATTTTTAAAAATAGATGCACTGTGGCCAATTTTTAAAAGAAGAGATAATAATTAATAAATGGCATTACAAATTAAAACCAAATCCCTTCCTCAATAGATTCACTGACACATTAGAAAGAAGTCATTTATAGCTTGATTGCAAGGCAACTCAGTTTCTCATGATGTTACTAGGCAAGGTGGACACATTCAGTGAATTTCCACTTACAGGCAATCAGTGAGTTGACATGTACTATGCTGGCCAGTTGGTGTGCATTATGCCTATCAACCTTAACAAAATTAACATTTCAGGCAGAATAATTGTTTGGGGGAGACTTTCCTGTGATGGTAAGCTGTTCCTCAGTATCCCTGGTTTCTACCCATAGCACTCCTCACCCCAGTCGTGACAATCAAACTGTGTACAGTCATCACCAAATATCTCCTCCCCCAAATGGATCCCCTCAGTTAAGAAGGATTGTTTAGAGGAAATCTTTTGAGGCATGCCTAATATCTTTCTTAGTGACCATATCTTCACCAATGGGTATAAAATGTGCCAGTGATTTTGTATGAGAAGACACTGTGTGACAGAACCAGGATGTATATGTATCTCAACTAGTCAGTATTCACATTCAATACAATAAATCCCATAGATAGATATAAAGTCCTACATTTAAACTCAAATAATAAACGTCATGGATACAAGTTAAAGGAGATGCATATCTTGGAAAAGATTTGATGATTTTAATCAATCACAAATTCAATATAATTCAAATAGGTGTTACATGCTTTTTATTTTTTTATTTTTTTAATAATTTTTTTAATTTTTTTTTATATTTTATTTCTTTTTTTTTTTATTTTTAGAGAGAGGGTAAGGGAAAGAGAAAGAGAGGGAGAGAAACATCAATGTGTGGTTGCCTCTCACATAGCCCCCACTGGGGACCCGGCCTGCAACCCAGGCATGTGCCCCGACTTGCTTTTTAAAATAGTGAAAACTTAAGTGTCATTATTACAGAGAATAAAGTTCAAATCATGGAAGGTGATAAAACCATTGTAATTTCATCATACAAATACTATGATTATTTCTGTATCACATTTTGAGAAAAGTAGAGGTTAGAAAGAATGGTATTAAGATTATGAGATGTTTAACATCCTCATAGTTGGAGTAATGACCAAGGGAAATCAGATCGTTAAGAACAGAGAAGAAAAAAAAAAATCCAGGCCAGGGTGGAGGGAGGATAATAATATTGGAATGGCTGTCATGTAGATGATGGAGCATATTCTATTTTGCACAAAGAGAATTAGAACCAATGAGTGGAATCTATAGGAATCAGCAGAAATAAGAAGTTACAACTATTCTACAATGAAACAGACTGCCTTGCAAAGGAACAAACACTCCTTTTAGCTATGGCTAGATAATGCTTTGTCTGGGAAGTTGTAAAAGTGGCATCCATATTAAAAGAAACACTAGCTCAAAACTTTAAACTATTTTTAATTTTAAACATATAATTTTATAATAATTCTACTGACTTACTAGCTGCCCAGCACACTTTTGTTACACTGTTAAAGAGGTAAAACATTACATTTTTTAAATTCTCATAATTGTGTAAATTGTCCCATTATCTCACTTTTACATATGAATAAACTTTGTATAATTGACTGATTGACCAAGAACAATAGCCAGTAATTTTCAGACATAGGATTCGGACCCAAAATGCCTTCCTCTAAATTCTGTGCTTGTCATGGATCATTATTGTTTTTGTTTTTTTTTAACTGTAAAAGCACATTTTTCTAAACAGTAACATATGAAAGATCACAAACCAGAAGCATTCAAAAAGACTTCTTTTATTTATTGCTATTTTTACTGGAGGATTGATACAGTGGCTATATATTCTATTATTTTCAAAGATTTATTTTGAGCTCTTAAGGGATATTGCTTAGTGGCACCTTATAAACCATCACCATTTCTTTCATAGGGATGGGATTCAAGTAAGAGACATAGGATGCTACCACCCAAATGCCCAGAATTGCTGTCTTATTTGTGGGAACATCATTTGATGATGTGTACTCGCAACAGAAACACAAGGTGTACCTATCACAGTTGGTCTAGAACTGCTCGACCCCTTTAAATAGAAGAGTTGTCAAGAGGTGGTCAAAGTGTCAACCTCGTTTAACCCTAAGGAGAGCTATTTTCTCCTTTAATTTAATTTTGAGATTGAGTAGGTATTCTTGTAGTCCGACTACCACTCTCAAATAGTATTGACCTTGAAAAGCTGGATGCATTCGGTGGCTAGGATCGTTCTGTATATTGGGTATGTACAACACATCTTCAAAATACTTAGTCAGTTGTTCCAATCCTCATAGAAGTTTGTCTTCACATGAATATCAAGTTATTCAAATGAGTGGACATATGGTATGTTATCTTTAAACACAAGGTCTGCCTCTTACCTTTTTGGGGAATTTTGAATCATATGACCACTCAGGAAATTTGTTTGACCTCTATTTCTTTTTTGACTTACTGATTTGTGTTACAGGCAACAATTAGCAGTTTAAAAGTAAGTCTCAGCATGTCTTTAGAGCAAATTTTCACTGGGAAAAGGAGAAAAAATGAAACAGATGTCCAGGAGGCTATAACTTTGCAGTAAAAAGAAAATACAATGTGTATAACATTTTGTGACAAGCTTTGATTATCCTTGGTTTTCAATGAATATCGAACTAAAATAGTTTATAAAGAAAAATCGTTAACTATCAAAAATTGATGGAACAGAATAGAAACAGTGTTGGGGGCAAATCAAATATAAAGAAAAGCTGGCCAAGAAGCATAGGTAAAGAGCATAAAACAAATGCATGAAAAGAGCAGTAAGGCCAGTATGCCCTTACTGGCTACCATGGCTCAGTGGATTGAGTGCCAGCAAAGGAATGCTGGTTAGATTCCCAGTCAGGGCACGTGCCTGGGTTGCGGGCCAGGTTACCAGTAAGGGGCATACAAGAGGCAACCACACGTTAATGTTTCTCTCCCTCTCATTCTCACTCCTTTCCCTTCTCACTAAAAATAAATAAATAAAATCTTTTGGGGAAAAAAAGGGTAGTAAGGAGGTGCGCCCTCCTTATAGCCTGTCTATGCCCTTCTCTCCAGCACAAACTTAAAAAAAAATTCTGGGAGTCCCCACAGGACTTGCAATCAAGGGAACAGTGAGCAGCGAAACCCCTGAACCTGTCCCCAAGGCCTGTTTTCTCGGGCTTCTCAGTGAGCCGGTAGCAGCCCCACCTTGGCTCACTTCTTTCCTGTAACATTCCTAGGGACCCAAAGCCACCTGCCTAGGCTCTCTCCTGTTGCTTCTTCCATCCCAAGTCCTTCCTTTGCTCATTGTCCCCAGCTTTAATAAATGTACTCTCAAAATCACACCCAAAAAAGGTAGTGATGAAAATGTGGTGTCCCACAGATCCTTAGGTGAAGAAAGTTTAAAAGAAATGTGGTAGGTGATTACTCAAGGTTCATTTTTGTTGTTGCTTAGAGGATAGGTTTTAAAGTATAAGAAGGAATAAGTTTCTTAGAACCACTTTCACTTTTTGACTTTAATATATAAAATATTTTTATGTATATCATAAGCACACACATATACACATATTCATGAAAATTAATTTTTCCTTTAGATAACAAGTAAAATACAAAAATATTGCCCTGGCACGTCCAAACTCTTAGCACCTGGAGCAGACAAAGTGGATGTTCCACTATGGGCTTTTCTCACAAGGCTCCGCTGATCTGAATAAACTAGCCAATCAGAGTTTGCCTCCACTTCTCTCTGGCCCATTGATTTAAGCCTGGACATATTGATTCTAGATTTTCTAGGTGGTTCACAAACAGCTCAGGTTAAATTAACTTGAGGACAGTGTTTGAAAATGCAGAACTGCTCTCACTTTTTCATGCCTTTTATTAAGCATTGTTTCCAGAAGATCAATCTTTTAATTACATTGAGCCTCCCTACTGGTAGTTCTCAGTAACAAGAAGAGTATTGTGCACAAATTGGAAAAATAAAGAGCTGGAAACAAAATTCTTTATAGCACTGACTTTGCAAGAGTGTTATCTCCAAGCTATTGAACTAGAGTCTGGTCTTTATCAGTATATCCAAGGGTGGTCCTACAAGCTTTATCAAAGATTCACCTTCATGAGTTCACATTTGATAGGAGGAACTTATAACAGCTGTATGCTAACATTATATGCATGTTATGCAGTGAGAATTGAGTTAAATATGTTAAATGTTATATTCTATGAGACTGGCTCTGTTATCATTCTTTATCCTAGAAATGAGGAAACCAAGGCAGTGTAATATTAGTTTGCCTAAGGTCTTAAAGTAAAGTAATTGGCAGAGTTTTGTTAAACTTAGTTCTGTCTTACTACAAAGGTAATGGTATTAACTATTCTTTATGTAACTATTTATTTGCCTATCTTAAGGCACTCCATATTTTTCATATTTTGTATTGTGTCACTATTTCTGGTAAGTAGAAAAGGGTAGGAATTATTCCTACTACTTTGCAGATGAAAAAAACAGAAGCACAGAAAAATCCATTGGCTTTTCCAAAGCATGTAAGAGAGGGACAGAATTAAATGTATCTATACCTTCATTATGAATTTTTTTACTTTAATAAATATTATATTAAAGACACTACAAGTTCTTTGCAAATCTACCCATTATAAGGTGGAATCTAATTTCCCTCCCCTTAGATCTGGGCTGACTTTGGTGACTTACTTGACCAAGATAATGCAGCTTCTGTCCAGCCAAGGTTCAGTTACTCTGGGGAAAACCAGATGCTTTGTGGAAAGGTACCTACTCAGAGACCACCATTCTATGAGCTAACTATATGGAGAGGCCACAAGAACAGGGAAAAGGGCCTAACCAAAGCTACCTATTCTCACCAACTCATCCCAGACACCAGACAAATAAACAAAGAGGCCATTTTGGACCTGCTGGCCCTAGCAGCTACAATGCAGAGAAAACAGGGGACCCAACCAATAACCAGGAGCAAATCCCTGGAGATGCTTATCTCAGGAGAGCAAACCCAGACATTCCAGCCATTGGAGCTAGTCTGCACAGGCCCTACCAGGGAAAGCTCACCATTGCTTCAAGGAATGCTAGAATGTAAGGCTGTGCTGTTATCTCTCAAGTTTAGTTTATCTGCCCCAGAGTTGATGTGTTTTATTATAGGATTTAAAGGTTTAGCTCTTGAGCTATAATACTAGCCACAGATTTCCAGGGAGCATTATTCTGAGAAACTCAAGGACATGTCCCCAAGCAGATTTGAAAATCAATTACAGGCTTCCATTTCCCTGTGAAGTTACATAAAGGGCACTGATTCCAAGGGAATTTTAACTTCTCATCAGATGCTTTTTCTTTTATGGTTCAGGCTTCTCTGAATGTGGAGATCTTAAAAAATGTAATAATCAAGTGACATGATGAACTTACTTGTATTTTGAGAAGAGACATATGAATGCATGAATATATATAATCTGATGATGATGATGGAAGGTACATATTGCACACTGCCGTATCTACCGGGAAGCTTTAGTAGTTTAAGTATTAACAGTGTAGTTTGTGGTGAATTTTCTCTAACATTACCCTGACCCTACTCCCTTTGAATCATATTGCTATTTTTCAGGCATTACTTAGGCTATTCAGAGATTATGGTGGGGTGGGGAGAGCACATTGATCCAAGAGAGTCTGGAAGGTACCCTTTTCTTAACAACAACAACAACAACAAAAAAAAAAACATGAGCAGAAATTCTAGGCAGGCTTGATTTCATATTTCTAAGCATCTGTCATCCATCCATAACCTTATGAGATCACCCACAGGGTAATATCCAGTCACAGGAGCTAGAGAATATATTTATCTCTTGTCCATTAAATTCCTAACCTTTGAAATGTTTAGAACCTATATATTTTTTCCTCAGATTGGATAAAGGACTAAAGAATAGCTTCATGTTATACAAAAGGAAAGAAAAAGTTGTGAAACCTTCTCACCTTTGTTATCTCTTTATGCTGATTCTGGCCCCACTGAAATACAAGCTGGGATGAAATAGCAAGTTATAAAAGGAACTAATGTCACTAGAAGCAGAAAAACAGACAATGCAGAATTTTTAAAGACATTCCTTTGGAGACCCTGACCTATATGGAGTTAAATTCTAGCTTCTCTTTTCTTTCTGAGTATTTTGGGTTCAACTTTGAGTATATTTCTGTTACTTGATTGTAACCCTCTCCAAATGCCTACTAGTCATTTATCAAAAAACCTACCTGGCTTTATCTGAAGTGAGAGCAATACCCATAGTGTTTTGAAATACTGATTCTATATTAGGCCCCTGAAAAGTTGCTGATAAGTACCAAAGACAAACGTGCCCAAACACATTTTAGACCGGCTAACTTCTCAAAGTTGCATGACATACCCCATGTCAGTTCACGCTAGTGTTTGCTCCTAAAGACTCACAGATGCACTGAGCATAGTTAGTGGGGAATATGTAGCCAAGCAGAGTGAGAGAAGAAAATGTGGTTTCTTACTAAATATTAGCTTCTATCTAAATCATTTCAATCAAAAGGTAAAACTTCATTTGCCCTACCAAAACACCACAGAGCTAAATGAACATTTTCTTTCTCTAACCCACAAATCAAAAAATAAAGTTTAAGAATACGATGGCTAAATAGGACCTTAAGAAATGTGGAAACCAACTGGTTCTTTAAATGTAGGTTATCTGTTCATATTAAAGGGTGTCCGTGAGCACAAGCTGGTCAAAGATACAAGTCACTCATTATGTTCATTTGAAACATTTTCTCAAATTCAGATTTACGTGTACATTCAAGGGCTCAGAAATAAACAGATAGTATAGTCACAATTACTGATGTAGGCACACAGCAATATTTTAAAAGTTTTTATTTGATGGGTGATAAAAAATACTAATAGATGGAATAACTGGTCATTGGGATCTGATTTGAAAACAACTGAATTATCTCCAGACCATATTGTAATTAAATTTTCTGGCTGAGTTAAAAGCTTGTCTATTTCCCTTATCCTGAGGACAATGACCAACATCTCTAACATGTCCCAGATGTCCTTGTAAGATCTGAGACATGTCCGTATCTGCACCCTCCATTTGTATCACTCTGCCTTTCTCTCCCATGCCTGCACATCCTCAGCCTTCTTTTCATCCTTACAATGGTCCTTTCATTATAGTCAGTTGAACCTGTTTCAGCCTCAGACAAGTTAAGTTTATCACATTAAATTTCACTATTCCAAAAATAATACTTTATTGATTCTTTTCCTCTTTCCTTTTCTGCCCCTTTCCACCCTGCCATTTATATTAAAATATGGGTGTAAGATAAATACTGTATTACAGAAACATAAATCATAGTATTCTAGATTACATGACATCAACATTGTTATGTGGCAAACTTTTCAGCGCAGCCTGTAAAAAGATAGTATTGATACTGTATTTTATGACCACTGTGTCCACTCTAGAGGGATCTATCTAAGAATTACAAAGACTGAACTTGGAAACTGTGGCAATATCTTTTCTCTACAGTTCAAGGCAGAGAATGATTTCTTTCAAGTTGCATAAAGTATTTTCTGCAAGGCAAGACAAACCACTAGAGTACAAATTATATACAATATAGATATGATAATCACCAGTATTTAATCTATAACTAATGAATTAGCTGATCATAAAGTAGAGATAGAACACTGTGATATATATACTTCTGATATGGGATCCCCTGCTGCTATCGAAGATAATTTTAAGTCAAATAGGAATGAATATTTACAATTAGAATGGTTAGGAACCTATGAGAAACTACTGAAATTTTATTAATGAGGTGATATAAAATTTATTTCATTAATAGGTTTAAGTAAAAATATGAGTTGACTAAAAGAAAAAGCAAATAATGGAGCAAATTGCAATCAAATGGAAAAAAGTATAAAAATGGGTGGACATAACTGAAATATTAATATTTTCATTTTTGTCTTAGTTCCAGATACACGGAAGTGCACCTTTGGAGGTTATGGCCAGTCACTGCCCAACCAGCTTAAATTTCCAATGTCAGTCAAAACTGAGCTATTTCATTTTAAGTTTCTTGGTAACTAGACATCTAAAATTATTCTACATTGGACATCATGTTTATCTTTGAATCCGGATTGAAATTTTTATCTTTGAATGTGGTTGGATTTGTTCCCTTCTTCCAAGTGAGAAATCAAGCAAGAAGTGGGTGGATTAGTCAATTTGTGGGAGCAGAAGGGTCTCTTACATAAAAGTTTTGTATGTGGAGCAAAGGGGTATGTGTGTGTATGTGTGTGTTTTGCAGAGGTAGCTGATGTTTACTGAGATTTTGGTCAAACAGGAGTCAAGGAAAGGAGGTAGGAAAGAGAATGAGTAGGAAATATGTAGTCAGTGACTGGAGGTACATAGTAGAAACTAAGAATAGGCTGGAGAATCAGCCTGGTCAAGAGCAAGTGCCAGTAATTATTTGGACTTAGGCTGCACACCAGGATCCTGTGCTCGAAGCAGCTTTTTAATGTTACAGAACATCCTAGTAAAGGGGCTATATTTACTCAAAATGGGTGGGCTCGGTGGAAAAGACTGAAGTCTAAGTAAGTGACAGCCCTATGGACTCTGTCCACAGGACATCCATGCCCTAACCTGGCTCTTGATGTCTGCCCTTTCCATAGACTCTTCCATATGGACTTAGCACTCACATCCTTCAGTCTCAATGTCCTCAAATCATATTGTTTGATTTCTTAGACTTTCATAAGGCCAAAAACTTCACACATTTCTTCAACTCATCCATATCTTCCTTCTATTACCATCAATGGCTATTGTTTCTAAGAAAGTGCCAGAGTTATTAAATAGCTACAATAATCAATACCGTGTTATATTAGCTAAAGATTAGATACAAAGATCAATATAACAGAATAGATAAACCAGAAATAGATCTATACAAATATATACAACTGGTTCTTCATGAAAAATGCACATGTAATTCAATGGAGAAAAGATATCATTTTTAACAAATGGTATCAGAGCAATTGGACACCTATAATAAAAAAATAAATAAACCTTGACCTGAATCTCACACATTATACCAAAATTAACTCAAAATGATTCAAGGACCTAAATGTAAAACATAAAACCACGCAATTATCATAAAAATACGAAATAAAATCTTTGTGATCTAGGAGATTAATACAAATTTAAGCCACACTATATCACTACGTATCTATCAAAATTGCAAAAGTAAAAAAATTAACAATACCAAATGCTGAGGAGAATGCAGAGAACCTATATCGCTCATACATTGTTGGTAGGAAAAATTGGTATTTTTTCTTTTTTTTTAATTAGATTTTATTGATTATGCTGTTAGTTGTCCGAGTTTCCCCCCCTTGCCACCCTCCACCCGGCTCCCTCTATGCCCTCGGGCAATCCACACACCTTTGTTCATGTCCATAGGTCATGCTTATAAGATCTCTGGCTACTTCATTTCCCATATGGTACTTTACATCCCCATGACTATTCTGTAACTACCTATTTGTATTCTTAATCCCTTCACTCATTCCCCACACCCCGCTCCCATCTGGCAACCATCAAAATATGCTGTGTCCATGATTCTGCCTCTGTTCTTCTTGTTTGCATTGTTTTTCAGATTCAGTTATTTATAGATATGTATTTATTGCCACCTTATTGTTCATAGTTTTTATCTTATTTTTCTTAAATAAGTCCCTTAAAATTTCAGATAATAAAGGTTTGGTGATGGTGAAGTCCTTTAATTTTTTCTTATCTGGCAAGCTGCTTATCTGCCCTTCTATTCTAAATGATAGCTTTGATGGATAGGGCAATCTGGCTGCAGGCCCCCACTTTTCAGGACTCAATGTTTCTTGCCAATCCCTTCTAGCCTGCAAAGTTTCTTTGAGAAGAAGCAACAATCTTATGGGAACTCCCCCGTAGGTAACACACTGCTTTTCTCTTGCAGCTTTGAAGATTCTCTATCTTTAACCTTGCTTATTTTAATTATGATGTGTCTTGGAGTGGGTCTCTTTGCATCCATCTTATTTAGGGCTTTTTGTGGTTCCTGGACATGCATGTCTATTTCCTTCACCAAATTAGGAAGTTTTCTTTCATTATGTTTTCAAATAGACTTCCCATTTATTGCTGTTTCTCTTCTCCTTCTGGTACCCCTATGATACAAATATTGGATGTCTTGAAGCTGCCCCAGATGCTACTTAAACTATCCTTGTATTCTTTGGATTCTTTTTTCTTCTTGTTCTAATTGTTCTAATTGGTTGTTTTTGCTTTCCTATGTTCCAAATCATTGATTTGATTCTTAGCTTCATCTTCTCTTCTGTTGTTTCCCTGTTAACTGTTCTTTTTTCATTAGTGTATCCTTAGTTTCTGACTTGATCATGCTGTTGAGGTCCTCACTAAGTTCTTTGAACATCCTTATAACCAGTAATTTGAATTCTGCATCTGATAGATTGCTTATCTCCATTTTGTTTAGCTCTTTCTGGAGTTTTGCTCTGTTGTTTCATTTGGGCCTTGTTTCTTTGTCAGCTCATTTTGGTAGTCACCCTGTTTGTTTCTATGTATCAGGTAGAGCTTCTGTGACTTCCTGTCTTCGTATCATGGCCTAATGTACTAGTTGTCTAAGGTAATTTACTAGCAATGGTATTTATGAGGACTGTACCTATTTGAAGCATATAGAGGTGGTAGAATCAATAGTACTTCCTGAATGTGTGGATGAATGAGTAAAGGAAAATAAGGTATTATGGATGAAGTCCAGGTTTGCAGGTTGGGTAATTGATGGAGAATGTTGATTTTAATCACTGAAATAATTCATTTAAGAATAGGAGATGAGGAGAAGCAGCCAAGCCAAATTATATATAGAGAGATATATAGATATATATGATTACAAATTATATATAATTATATGTATGTAATTATATGGTATAATTATATATATAATTTATCAGAAAGAATATGGAGAAAAATGGTGCTATGGTCTCTACTATTTCAGGAAGGAGGATGGTACATAACATTTATCACAAACTTTCTGTAACTGCTGCTAATATTTACTCAGCTTTGTTTGTTTTCATTACAAGCAATATTACCTAAACCAGATGTTTGCAATGCGTGTTAAAACTTTGTGTCTTGTTGTTTCCAAGATCTAATTTTACTTGGCATTGACTAATGAAAACTGTTCATTAGATTGTTCAGGGAAGAATCAGGTTTTGATGTTGAGCAATCCTCTTCATTTTACCTATTTTTAAATATGCGTTTATATGTTATGCTTACATTGGGTACACATAGCATTAATTTGGCAGACTGGAAATATATGTATATATTACATTCCTGACACACGCCGGACAACCACACTGCACTCCCACACACCCGCCCACCTCAGCTCATGTTATATGCACATCGGTTGCTGCAGGGGAGAAGGAGTTCCATCTTGCGTCATCAGATCTCCGCTAAGTGCCCTCAGTCCCATGCAATAGAATATCTAGTGCCTAAATATCCCAGTTCATTTCATTCATGTGCAATGAGAAAAGGAACGAGCATCTGGAAATTGCAGCTTTCTCTGAAAGGCATAATTTTCCATTAATTTCAGATGAGAGCTTACTGACTCTCAACTAAAATACACTGCTGAGTTCTTTCAACCTAAAGAAAAATAAGGGTAAGACCTTAAATTTGGGGAGCTGATAAAGATCATTTGGATAACTACATATTCTTGGATCAAAGTCATACATATTCTGACCTAATTTTTTTTTTTAAATATAAAATCACCTCATTTGTAACAGAGAGAGCTCAACATCGCTGCTTGTATTTTGTATTGTATTTTCTCCCTCTACTGGCCAAATGTTACATCAACATTGAAATAAACCAAAAAGAATGTTCTCTTCTGCATGGTGTAATTAGGCTCCAGAACTGGAAATGTATATTGAGAGGAAGAGTCATAGAGTATCTCATATGTTTGTCTCACCTGCCCTCAGTGCCCTCAAGCATGCTCTACAGTCTCCCCTGAAAAATAGAACAAAACAAAAACATTCTGCCCTTAGGAAAGATTTACATTAGTAATGTCTACTTTGGTGTTTTGAGCCATAGACTCCCTGGAAGACCACATTCAATTCCACAAATGTTTATTGGGTGTACATATGTCAGTTGCCCAATTAGTTGCTGGGTATATAAAAATGAGTATTGTCCTTCCCTATTCCTCAAGAACTCATAGTCTAGCAGGAAGACAGATCCATAAATAGTTAAACTTCGGCATAAGTTCAGCAAGAGAGAATCACATAAAACATCAGGAAATTACAGATGATGAAGGAATTTGTCAGGAAAAACTGCAGGAAAAAACATCCAAATAAACAACATACAGTTGTGATATGGCTTAAGAATTCTGCCATATGTACTCCACGAAGGAGGATCTTTTGGGATTCATGAAACAGCATGGGCCAAGGTATGGAGGTGTGAAGCTTCATTTTGAGGTGATAACTAGGTGTGTGGCTTAGAGTTGGAGTTGTGAGTCAAATGGCTAGAGTACAAGCCAGAAAATGAGGTTTGCACCAGAGATTTATGAGCCTAGATAGATATTTAAGGAGTTCAGACCATGTGTCATAGCAAATAAGAGAACACAATCAATTTTAACGAAGCACTTCACATGATCATTTTACATATTTGCATCAGTGGCTTGATTTTGTTCATTGTGAAGGAATGTGCAGCATAGGTAAGAAGAGGGGACAGAGTCTATACAACAGAGCCTGTTTCTTGACCCACTACAAACAATGGCAGGTAAGAAACTGGGATCAGTAGCATTTAAGGCTGAGACTCAGGTCTTGGCTGGTTGTTTTTTTTTTTTTTTCCTTCCTTATTTACATTCACTTTTTGATGACTTCAGGAAAGACATTCATGTAAATTTGACAGCAAGTGAGAAAGATGGAAGGCATAATATCTTACAGGAATTCTATAAATGCCTAATATGCAAGTAAATATTTTTTTTAAATGAAAGCACCTCATTTCTAGTTTTCTGAAGGACAGTTTCATATTGGTTGATGCATAGGTGACATGATGTGCTTTGGACTGCATGATCTCAATTTGCTTCAGAAGTTGCCCTTTTTTGTTGTACTGCATTAAAAAATAAATTTGTAACATGCAGATGGAAATGAAGGCAAAACATCTAAGCTGCTGTTAAATTAATTTTCTAACTCTGAACATGGACTCAATGTTACTGACAGTCCTGGGGAGGTTTTCTTCTGCTTTTTGTTATTTTTGACCCCCCCCCGCCCCCCGCCTGAAGCAGCAGCAAGACCATGCCACATTTCCAAAAAGTGAAGCTATTGTGTTATTGTCTCCTCTCCTCTCCTTGTTTCCTCCCTCCTTCCTTCTTTTCCTCCCTCCCCTCTTTCCTCCTTCCTTCTACAGCTAATTGGCTATGCTTCCATTCTCGAATTAGTATTTTTTTACATTTACTATTATTTTGTATTAGTTTTAGGTGTTCAACATAGTGGTACGGTAATCATATACTTTACAAAGTGATCCCCCTGATATTTCATACATGGTAATTACAATATTATTGACTATATCCCCTAGGCTGTACTTTAATCCCCATGACTAGTTTAAACTACCAATCTGTCCTTCTCAATCCCTTCATCTTCTTCACCCAGTCTCCCAAACCCCTTCCTCTCTGGAAACCATCAGTCTTTTCTCTGTATCTATGAGTCTGTTTCTATTTTGTTTGTTCATCTACGTTGTTCTCCAGGTTCCACATATAAGTGAAACTATAGGGCATTTCTCTTTCTCTGACTTATTTCACTTAGCATAATAACCTCTAAGTCCTTCCATGCTGTCGCAAATGGTAAAATTTCATTCTTTTTTATTAAGTTAGTATTTTTCAGAGAATGAAACAGCCTGGGAAGAAACATCTCCTAAATATGCCTTCAGAAAATATTTGATGTATAAGCTGACACACTGGAGGGAAAGGTTTACCTGTTTTCCAAGAACTGGTGTCTGTCTTTAAAAAGTCACATGACTTTCCTCAGTCTCAATAATTTCACTTACGAAGTGAAAGGTTTGTGTGAGATGATCATTGCCATCTCCGTCAATTCTAAAATTCTGTCTTTTTGACACCCAAACATAATGTACTAGTTTGTCGCTACGAGATTGCCCACACTGTGTCCCCAGGTCCTGAATTGGGAAACCAGTGCTGCAGGTCCCCAGCAGACAATGTCAGTGAGCCGGTGCCAAATGTCCCATGCTAAATGTCCCTAAAACCCATGCTGAAGCACAAATAGAGGCAGCAAAATGTAAGTCCAAATATGAAAAGGTATCTGTTAAAGAAACTAGCTCTTATACTGCTACCTTAATCAAAATATAGCTTCACAATGACCAGACCTTAAAAGGAGTGATATGCTTATTTTGATGCCTGAAATTGGGCATTAAACTGTTAAAAGTGGGTGAATTTATTACCATTGGGCATGTCTGGATGTTCCGAGGGGAGGAAAGTGGCAATGTTTTGATGAGTAAAAAGTTGAAAATAATTGATATAGTAGTATATCTTTGTTTTGCTAAATTTAGTAAATTTGCAATTCTAGTGCTCAATATCCATGTAACTAACAATGGAAAAAAAAATCAATATTAGGCCTGTGTTTGTTATTTCTAACCTATGCACATACAAATTTGAGAGTAATATGGTTTACTTAATATTGAAAAGTGGTTCCTGGCTTCCCTTGGAACAGTTAGAAATATTACTCTAGTATATAACTATTCAGAACCACCAACAGCAATACCCACAAAGAAGAAAGAAAATGGACATTTGGCACTACTAAGAAATAACATTTTGTTAAGCAATAATTTACTATATTTATGTAATCTGAGAGGGTGTATTTAACAGGTTACTCAATTTGATTTTTTTTGTTAACCTAAGCACTTTAAGTCTCCAATGTAGACAGCAGTACAACCCATAAACTTCTATGCCATTTGGATCAGTGGCCTTTCTTTCCCTCTGAATGGTGTTGGTCATAAAAAGAAATGTTTAGGATTATAGATTGGGCTCAGCCACACCTGCATAGTCAATTTCAAGGGAGAGATACATTCGTGTGTCCTTGACACGTTTTTGTGAATGTGTATTTATAATACGTGGGCCCTCGAGAGCATGAGGCCTTGCCCGATCCAAGGGTCAGGCCACCTGCACAGTGTGTGGGAGTCTTGTCTAATACTATTTATATTCCACATCATCCTCAGTCACATGGTCCTCAATCTTCCAGGATCTACACTTATTTTTGAATGTGTAAGATTTTGAAATTACTTTCTGTGTTGACTACTGTGGCATGGTCCTCTAGCTTGTGTACTTAACTGAGTCCTGTAAACAAATAAGGGCAGGGAGATTATGCAAAGTCCATAATGCCACAGGATAAGGGAGTCTTATTAACACAATAAAACTATTTTTACTTATCATAAACTATTAAAACACAAATTCAAATAAGGATACTTGTATGAGTTAGAACACCTTTTAAATAAACATGCTTTGGAAATGTGCTATTATATAACCATGAGTCTTCCCTGAGATTGAAGAAATTCAGAGAAGATGTATGAAAAGGTGCACCTTTGAAGTTAAATGATAGAAGGCTACTTAAAAAAATAATTAAAAGGTTAGGAAAAATTATCATTAAGAAGAAATAAGAGAGAAATTGATACCCCTGATCTGACTAGCCAGTCAGAGGAAGAAAAACCTCCAAAATTAAGTAGGGCACTGTATTTTGGGTAAAATGGAATTTGAGTGAATGTGTCTGTCATGCATATTAGCCAGAGGAAGTATATTGTGCTTATCGTGGCAGACTGCCATATTTAGGAGTTACTTTCTGTCATGTTTTATAGGTGAAGTTTGAAGCAGTGATGGACAGTGCTGAGATTATTAAAAAAGAAAACATAAGAAATTAGAACTGGAGGGGACTTGAAGATGTACAATCTAGTTGCTTCAGTTTATCCATTAGGCAGTTGTACTCTAATGGGTTTGAATTAAAGTTTATATGATAGAGATGTATTATTTTTATAAATTTTGTTCTAATTGGTAATTCTGAGTTGAAAAACTAGTTACTTGATTGTGTTTATATTAGTAAATGGTTTCATTTCTATAAGCAAAATGTCTGAACTTCAACTTTGTGTTATCTTGAAATCAAATTAATTGTTTGAAGGTTGTCCCATCTTTCACTCTTTATTTTACAGTAAGAGATATATGTTTTCATAGCAGCAGTAAAATCTCAGAGTACAGAAATCCTCTGGAGCTGAGATGTGAAAAGCTAGTTAAGAATTACTCTCAACTCTTAAATATTGTAAGTGGAAACAAGTATGTTTTTGAAGAAAATGAGGATAGAAACTGCGATATTCCTGAGCTGGTTAAGATCTTAGTACAGATCACTGATATCTCAAGTAATGAAAGAGATGATAAAAATAAATAACATATCAGAATATTATTACATCAAGAATCTAGTGAGAGTTTGGAATTATACACACACGCGCGCTCGCGCACTCATATCTCACCAAAATTTGGGGAAGGAACGTTGGCATAGGCAAAACCTCAGGAAGGGTGTCATTACTTTTTCCCTTGTCTGAGGTGAAGCAGGAACTCACTATGGCCTTATTTTCAGGGTAAACTCATTATCAGCTTAAAGTGTTTATCTCCAGCTAAGTGGAAAAACGAACAAACACCACTTGAGTATTTACTTCCAAGCTCACTGGTCCTCTCATTTTCAGTCTCTTTGTGGCATCACCATTTGTCCACTTACCCAGCTTGCTCAGAAACCCTAGAGTTATTCTAGTAGGCCCCTTTTCCTCACACTCCACAACCAAGCAGTTGTTCTTATAATTGTCAAAAGATCCCACTAGTTTCCCTGCTTGTGCCTTAATTTGGGTTCATTCAGTCATTCATTCATGAACATTTACTGAGGACCTACTCTGTGGCAAGCATCACATTAGGTACTGGGCATGCAAAGATGCATGCATCATAGTCCCTGCACTTGACAGTCCCAAATTCCCCAGATCACTGATTTAAAATAAACGTAAAAGAATATAGATGGATGTTGGGAACTACCCTGCCTAGTTTCAGAAGCTGCCATGGCTAAGGCTGAGTGAGAGACCTTGGGACCATAAGCCACTGAGGAGACAAAGCTTATCTCCCTGGCAAGGGCACCACCCTCTGCCCCCTTTTACTGCACCCTGCTTGGCCCTGAGCAGATGACTGATTAGCCAATGATGGGTAAGATTCCTCAAAGAAGGGATGACCTGAGACAGGCATGGTCATGAAGGGGCCCTCAGGAAAGGACTTGGGGGGCTACAAGAAAGGGGGTGATGGACCCTCACCCCTCGGCTTTGACATATCCTGAGTCCTCATTCTGTCTGCATGAAGTCTCCTAATCTTTTGGCTGCCTTACTTCTCCTGCCTGATTTAAACCTGAAACAATGACAGAGGGCCGTGCAGTCCTGTGCTGGAAAGGGCGGGTTCCTGGGAATATCAGGCCAAAGAAAGAATACATAAAATCCTATGAAACCTGCTTTGCTAAGAATGCCCTCAGTTTTCTGATAAGGGTCCAAGCATGAAATGAGTTTGTTTCTCAAAGTTTTATAGCCCTTTAGCTACCTGACCCTGACTCTGAATAAGCCTTCATAGTTCTTTGTATGTTATATATTATTTGATCCTTACGGCCAGACAATGATTGATGAGCTTTACCTATATTCCTGTGCAAACTGAACCCAATAAAAGCCCTTTGAGGAAAAGGCTCCTGGCCCTTCTCCTTGGAGAGATTGGTCACCTTTCCTCTTCAAGCAGATCATATCTTGGTAGACTTATTCTCATCTGTGCGCATCAGGAGGACCCTGTGGGTGGAACTCAGGCCCCCCACAGAGGAAGAGAAGAAAAGGAAGAAAACTTATATTAGTGACATGGCTGTTGATTTCCTAAATGCTTATTAAGATAGCATCCTAATTACTTTCATTATCTCTAGAATATCTCCCCTGAAGACATCCTTCAGACTGCAGCTGGAGTGCCTATCCAAGATGCAAATCTCTACATGGCAATCTCTTAGAATTCTTCAATGGGTCCCCGTCATCTAAGCAGGGGTGTCCAACCTTTTGGCATCTCTGGGCTACTCTAAAAGAAGAATTGTCTTGGGTCATACATTAAATACACAAACACTAATGAAAACAAAAAAAAATCTCAATGTTTTAAGTAAATTTATGATTTTGTGTTGGGCCACATTCATAGCCATCCTGGGCTGCATGTGGCCCACAGGCCACAGGGTAGAACAACCCTGAAGAATAAAGGACAATTTACTAAGCAAAATGACATAAAGCTCTCCAGGGTCTTGTCAAGGCTTCCTCTCTGTCCTTAACAACTGTCACCTCTGCTCTACACCTTTTATTCTTACAACTTCTGTTCTATTAATAACTACTACTGTGGTTTCTCACATTTACCACACCCCCACACCTTTTGTTCATTCCTTTTTGCTTTCTACAGATCTTTTATGACCTACTTTATCTTCTCTGAACCCTCCTACTGTCCTTCCTCACATGCTGGGAAGGGTGAACACCCTCTGTTCTGTGTTTACTCAAATACTTGTCACATTCAGGGCAATTAATTACCTTTTGATATGCTTCACTCACCCACTCAGCAGGTATGTGATTCCATCTTTAAAACATTTCTAGGATTTCAAACCACACCTGGATCATAATACATGCTTTATATAAGTATGTTGCAGTAACACTACACAAACGAATAAAGAAATTTTATAACAATATTAAATGTCTCCTATATTATAATTACTTTTGATTAAAAAGGGTAATTGTTTACATGTAATATTTTTGTTGAAAAGCTATATATTTTGTCTAACATTATTTTTTTTGTTTAGCCATAATATTACTATCATTTTATGTTGCCTATTAACTGTTGAAAAGAATATCAATGTAATGAGCTAAAATCAAAATATAATAATAAATTTAGCATGCAACAGAGATGTAAGGACATTAATGCAGGCCTATTCTGAGCGATGCCAGAGAAAAATCATGAATAGTATTATAGACAATGTAAGAATGCCAGACAAGGCATTCTCTGTGAGAGAAGAAAACCCAAATCAGTGTGAACCTGCCCAGAAGGAAAAGGCTAGGACCGATGCTTACACCGGTTGCTATCTTTGGAGTCTTCATAAGTAACAGGAGGAGGACATGCACGGACTTGTCCCTCCAACCTACTTAATTTTACTTTCTGGCAAAAGTAGAAGTCCTAGACTGAAGGCAAACAAGCTTCAGCACTAAAACAGAGGGATTATAGATTTTGGAGACAGTATCAGTCAGTTCCCAATCAAGTGGTAGAAGCCATACCATTGATTTTTTTTTAAATTAAGATAAAAAATGTAATACAAAAGTGAATTAACTAGGCTAAGTACTAAGTAAGTACAGATGGGAAACAAAACAAAACAAAAAACATCAAGTTATCAGGAAAGAGCTACCACCACTACAGAAAAAGGGAAGAGTCTTGGAATAATACAAGACTTAGAAATTCAGGGGAAGTCCCTGGAACTGAAGCTCAGACCTCCTGGCATTCACCTGCTGCTATCCAAGAACGGTCGCTACTGGGATAAGAGGTATTGCTGGAGTGACCATGACAAGAACAACAAGCATACAGGAAGTACACAGGAGGGATTAAGTTCTTTCTCCTCCAGCCTTATAGACTCCCTCTATCACCCCCTACTGGCTAATCCTGCTAATTAAAAGACAGATATCAAAGTGTTTTTGTTTTTATTTTTTTAAACAGACAGCATAAGGAAGCATATAGAACTTGGCTTTGGAGCTGGATGCTAATAGTCTAATAACTAGCATAAATACCTTGACAACAACTGGTGAGAAAACAAATGGGGTATGGAATGCAAATACGTTAACATGCCTTAGAGCCTTTGAGCACAGAGAGGTAGAGCATTTCACCCACAGCCTGCTCTATTGTCCCTGCTTCCTGCAGCCCAGCCTGGATCAGAACATCAGATCCAGACTCACTGTAGTGAGTCTGTCACTCTGTACTAACAGCCAGCTCTCTGAAACACGTCGGCCTAACAAAAACCAAGCACTTCTTATGGTTCTTGGACAAAGAAATAATCCTGGCCATGTAGTGGTGCCAGAGAAGTGACTTTAAGAGCTAAGTCAGTTCTGAGTTATTAACTTAGTGTTCAATTCCTGAATTAACAACAACAGCAAAAGGGAAATGCTAAAAATAAATGAATTATTACAAAACTTGTTCCTGTCCTGAAAAAATATTAATACCAGCAATAACTGACAGCATCTCTTAGGGCTAAGAAAGAAGAGAACATATACACTGAAGGCCCCAAGGAAAGATTTAAAACCCTACATTAACAGAACTGGTTAATGGATGGATAACTCAGAAACAGGAGAGAAAGAAAGGCATTTAAACTCCATCTTGATAGAATCACTTTTAAGAAATCACTGTTCTTTTCCACCGTTGTGTACTTCTCATTATTTGAGGGTAAAGAGTCACCCAGCTAAGAATCAAATCAATACTTGCCTTACAAGAAAACATAACTTTGAGTACTGCTAATGCTTCTACAAGCCTTCTTTAAACTAGTTAAAACTGCCAGCTAGTCAGGAAAATTAATACAAGCTTACTGTCATGGAGACATGAAGAAAGAAAAACAAACCTAAAGAAATCAGACAAATGATATCACACCAGTGCTTAGAAACCTACAGTTAACATCATTTAAAGGTTTTTACTATCTGATCACAACCTACCTTGCCAGTTTCATTTTATCCTGTGCTTCCAAGGACCTCTATAACCAGCATACAGGACTCCTCAATTTTGTTAAGATTAACATGCAAAATGTTCTTGCTATTCCCTATGACAAGAAGGTCTTCCTATCCCTCCTCCCTCCTGTCTAAGAAAATCATTTTGAATTTTTGTCAATATCCATTGAATCAACTCCTTTATAAAGTTTGACTTTTCTACCATTTTCCCTCTTGATTTTTAATAAGATCCATGTAGCATTTGTATCTTTGTAATTAGACTTATCATTTTCAAATCTAAGATGTCAGTGAATGTAATGCGCCCTGCTACTTTATATGCCACTAAGAAAGGGAAACGGTTCTCATTTAATTCTGGTGCCATCAGTTTCATGAAGCATCCAACTTGAGGTGATAGAGTGTAAATAAAAGGTAGGTTACAGAATTAATGAAATATGATGGCTGTGTATAGGACTGCCTTCCTTGCTAAACTGCTGAACTGTGAGCTTCAAGACAGCAGAACACATCACTCAATGTTGTGCCCACCCCTAATGTCAAGTGCACTGTTTGCTACACAGCAGATTCTTCAGTAAGTGCCTGTTAAAGTGTGCCCCCAAAATTAAGATGCAAACTAAACTGTATCATTAGTAACACTCTCATAGGCTGGACTTTGTTCTATGACACAACTGATAATGTGTAGGGTACAAATAAGGGATATACAATCACAGGATCCAAAATTTCTTCTCCCACAACTTCATGACACTCAGCCAGGGCTCCTTGTATTAGCAGGATGACTATGCATTTATATATGTAGTTTAACTTTAATAGACATGGGAAGGTCTGGGCTCCTAAAATCAGCCATTTGTTGCCTGAAAATCCCACTTTTAGGTAATCCTTCCATTGTAACAAAATGTACAATTTCCTGAGGGGAAATCTCATTAAGTTTTATCAGACAGCATCGTTATCTGAATTAGTTCCTAGGTCCCTCTTCAACTGCAACAAATAATAACCAATTCAAAATTAGTTCTGATAAAATAGAGTCCTTCAAGTTATTTTTTGCACTGCTCAAGAAAAGGTAGATTTGGGAAAGAGGTTTCAGAGCTAAGGATTACAGGGACTCTGAGGATTGGCTGAGATGTGGAAGTGAGGCTAGCAGGTGAGCAGCAGCAAAGCAAAGACATCACCTTGCTACGAACCTGTGCTTGGCTTGAACACTACTTTTTTAGGAAAAAACAATAATTTTTATTATATCCTGTAGTCCTTTTCTTTGTTTCTGTTATTTGCTTTCATTCTGCATTCCTGCCATTGATGGCACCTATTTGCCTTATTTTAATGCATATCGCTGCATGGAATGAATTCATGGAGACCTTTGCAACGCCTCTCTCCCCTCTCCTTTGTCACCATTCCTCCAGCTTCTTTATGTTTTCCTTCCCTTCGTATTTGTTTCCTAGAGCAAGAATTCTACTTGGAAATGAAGTGTATATCAACCCCATAATGCACACAACCCTGAACACGTTCAGTCTTTTTCCCCACCTGTGCCCTGTTGTCATTGTTTCCCAGGTCAGCTCAGGCTCCACTGGCTCCGATTCAAGTGATATGAAGCCACGATCTCCAAGTCAAACTACGTCCTTTACAAAATGTGTGAGCTTTTTTTACCTTTTATTCTAAATACCTTTTGTTTTTAATTTTTCTTTTAGTCTTTGCAGATCTGACTGAGTAATTGGAGTAAATATGCCCTTCCGTGTCATATAATTGGTTTAAATGATTGTTTCTGCACCTGTGCGTTTTGTGTCTCCTCTCCATATTTTAGGCATTTACATAAGAAACACTCTGTTGTTTACCTCTGGCAGCCCTATGTGTCAGCCAGAACCTCTCTACTTAGTGAAAAGTGTCCCAACAGATGCCTCACATGTAGCCAGAGCAATCAGTGCACCTGCTGATATCACAAATAATGATGCTTTGCATCATATGGCACTTTGAACTTTTTCTAAATGCTTTAACTTATATGTTTCACTCTCACCTCTTTCTTATTTAGTGGAAACTTATTTCCAGTGCCTTTTTAGTCATTCATTTTTGTTTTTTTCTGCAGTCATTTCATATTTGACTAGCATTCATATGGTTTTTATCACTGTAATTCTGCATAATCAAACCAGCAATTTTGAGATTTTTTATTTTAAACTATATTTCTTTTAAAAACATAGTGCATTACCCCACCTCTAAAACTTCTATTTAATTTTGAAAGCTGAATTACTGCCAACATGCCATTCAGTGTTGTCCCAGTAATTTTATAATCATAGTTCTCCTGAGGTGATCACCAGGTAAACATTCTGACTTCTTTCCTATAATTCTTCTCTTGACAAAGCACCATCATCCTTTGAATAATTATTAAGTTTCTTTCTATGCTTTCTTCCCCTCAGAGACTGCTTCTGTTCACACCTTCCCACCCCCAAGTCTGACATTTCTCTCACAGAATACATGGGAATCAACAGTTCTAATTCTAATATTGAGAAGACTGGAAACTCCTCCTTTTCTTCTCCTTTTCAATGCAATCTGTTTTCTCCATTTCTCAGATATTAATTATTTACTCTCTGTGGCAAGTAGAATTCTATCTAGCATGGCTTCCAAGATTCCCACTGGTTAGTGTATGCTCTGTAACATCTCTTCAGAGTGGTAGCCCTGTGACTATCATGGGATATCCCTGAGCGCTATGGTCAGGTCATATGGAAAGTAAGATTTTGTAGATGTAGTTAAGGTCTAATCAAGGGAGGTTAGCTGGGTGCACCTGACTCCATCACTTAAGCTCTTAAAAGAGACAGAAAGAGCACCAGGTGATCTTCAGCCAGCCTTGAAAACACAAACTGCCGTGTTTGGAGACAGTCATGTCAGGAAACTCAAAGCAACCTCCCAGGGGTGTCCAACCTTTTGGCGTCTCTGGGCCACACTGCTTGAAGAAGAGTTGCCTTGGGACACACATTAAATACTTTATTACGTGTAATCACACAAAAAATTTCATAATGTTTTAAGTAAATTTCTGATTTTGTGTTGGGTCACATTCATGGCCATCTTGAGCTGCATGCAGCCCATGGGCCACAGGTTGGATGCCCCTGCATCTAGAAGATGAGAGTGACCTCTAAATGACACTCATCAAGAAAATTAGATCTCAGTCCTACAAATGCAAGAAACTGGAATCTGACAACAACCACGTGGTCTATGAAAAGGACCCTGAGCTCCAAAGGAGAGCCCAGTGAGGCTCACGTCTTAACCTCAGCCTTGTAAGATCCTGGGCAAAAACCCCAGCCATGTAATGACTAGGCTTCTGACCTATAGAACCTGCTAAGTTGGTGACAGTTTATTACACAATAGGAATAAAACAGCGAAAAGGTTCTTTCTTTCTCTCTTCTCCTTTGTTTCCCATCTGTCCTTGTGCCTTTAATTCTCAGTTGCCCTAACCTCAACTTTTTGGAGACAAACTGCCTCAAATACTGCCAACACTCGGCCTCTGCCTAGAGCCTGTTTGTATTTCTTCATTCTGATCTTTAATCAATGACTTTTCTCAATCTATTCTTGTTTGCCTCCAGGAATGGTTTTGTTTGTTTGTTTTTGCAATCTCCAAAGTAATATACTTAATCTATTCCATTTATTTGCTTTACTTTATAAGTAACATTCCTTTGGCCTACTTCTCATTCAAAGTTGAATTCAAGAGCAAGCCTGCTGTAATGACATGCTTCCTGATGCTCCAATGAAATTGATTGATTCATTCATTCATTTAGTCATTCATTCACTTTTCCATTCAACAGTTAGAATGTCAACCTAAAATGTCAGGTAATCTACCAGACACTGCTATTACAAAGATAAATAAGACACAGATTTTGGTTCTAAAAAACTCATGTTATAGTGAAGATAGGGTGGTTGTCAGAATCAAATAAAATATTAAATAGGATTTTAAAAAATTATACAAGTTTAAGAGATTACTATTTGGAATAAAATATAAATATGCACATGCATAAGGAACAACAGTTCAAGATATTTAAAGGGCAAATAGCAAATTGGTTAGAGAAAAATTGATGCAAATGAATTCACTGTAGTATTATTATCCCTTTAAATATCAGCTGGTGTTTTCTTTTTGAAGCAGTCATCCACTGTCATATTGTAAGCAATTATTATATGTCGAACAATATATTGAGTATTCAGGAATGAGTAGTAAGGAGGAGCCAGGATGAAGGGACACAGTCTTGCCTCCAAAAGTATACACTCTAATTTCTGTATAATGAGTACATTGCCTATCTCCATGGGTGACTCTATGGAGTGCCTCGCCATAGGCAAATGGACAAATAGTTTTTATGTGAACAACAGCTCAGGCACAGTCTGAGAGCAGAGAAGTGGCACTGCAGCAGCACGTCATTGTGTCATTTTCTGTCAACAAGCACGATGTGACCTGAAGCACCTTGTGTAGTCAGAGGGTGTGTAAATTAGCATAGCCCTAGGATACGCAGTTAAGCATGAAGTTAGCAGAATGGATGTCAGTGAATTGGGGTAAGAAACACTGCAGCCTGAACAAAAAACAAGTACATTTCATCTGAAGAGTGTGAATTTTCCATGGAAATGAGAAAAGAGAATTCCTGAAGGAACTTATTTTCCTTGTCTATTTATTTCTGCCCTGTAGGAAGATGATAATGGAAAATATTTTAATAACATTGTAGGCTTTGACAAAAGCAATGCTATTTTTGAATGATAATGTAATATTTTCTTTCTAGAGTCATAAACGTAATCAAAATTTCACTTTAAGGATATGTGCATTATTGTGAAGCCAGTCTGGCCATCATGCGTAAATGTCTGTGAGCACTGAATACGCGGCAGAAAAGCAATACACCGAGTTACAGATATTTGTGCCCTCCGGGGTAAAGTGGTTCATCTAACATCTGCGAGAACATGTGAAATCACTAGCCAAGAAAAGGTCATTCGGTACAGCGAATGTATAGTTTTTACCTTACTCTTCATTCCTTAATTGTTCAGTGTTGGGATTGCTAGTTCCTTTTCCCCTTTCCAACCTAGTATGTTACCAGGAAAACTATTGCCTGAACAGCTTTAATGTAGGCAACCCTAAAGTCTAAAAATACATTTCAAATACTGCTATAATAAAAATCCATGATAATATTTAAAAGTCCTCGTTTATGAATTGTTTGATATAACTGAGTTTTGGTATCAAAATTTTTTTACAACCTTCTGGAATGGGATGTAATTAGGATCTGCCCCATTAAAAGTTAAGACGCTGTTGTTACAGACTCCACATAGTTCTTCCTTTAAAGTAGATGCCAGTCTGTTTACTCGGTGAAGCTGGTTATTAACTTTTCGTGAGCAGACTGAAAATCTTCTCAGGGAAGTAATCGGAATGGGAGCTGAAAAGCCCCAATCCTGGTAAACGGTTGCAACATAAAGAAAGCAGAGCATTAACTTCATAGATAAAAGCTAAGGATTGAACTGTGAAGGAACATCTTTATTAACTTTGATTTAAATAGACTCAATTTTTAGTATGTATATTTTGTTTTACTGTGTTTGACTTCATATGGAACAAGAACATAGGTTTCATGTTGTACCCAACACTATAAAATACCTTCATGCACAGTAATATGTGTTTGCATACTCATGTCCACAGTCACATGATCACATACACATGAATGAATCCCTGGTTATACAGTCCTCAGGAAATTTCATCGTTCTCTCATTCAACTACTACCTATAAATGAAGGATTTCTAAAGTTGTTTCTCTACACCAAAGCTTTCATTGAATATCCAGACTTGTCTATCTTGCCAACAGTTAAACATCTGCAGTTAAATGTTCCACAAGTATCTGAAAACACATTAAGTCCAAAAATAAACTCATGGTACCTTCAACTCTACCTGCCTCCCACTGTACCTTATTGAATGAATTATACTGTCAATAACTATTTTCTCATGATAGTTTGAGTGTCTTAGAAACACTATCAAAAACTCCATGCCTATCAATGACCAAATTCTGAGAATTTCCCCTCTGAATTCTTCTCAAATATGTACTCTGTTCTTCACCTTTATGGTGAATTTTTAAATTTTAATCTCCCTCTATGTTTTAACAAACTGATTCCATAGATTACTTACAAATCTTTCTCCTTCTAGGCCAAGCTTTATTCAGATACTTTTAAGATAATCTTATTAAAAGGAAATCTTAAAAGTAGAAAATAGAAAGTTTGATGACTCTTCAATAGATACACAATAGAATTGAGACTTATTAGAATCGCACATATAATGCCTTCTTCATTATTTCTAATTCCACGTTCAGCCTCAGCTCCCAGCCTTTCCACTTGCAGAACAAATAAGGTACAAGGTATAAGGAACCACAGCCAATAACCAACAACAAAATCTAGAAAGAATAAACTAAAAATAATTACAAAATAGGACTAAATTCAAGTACGTAAAAATTGCATTACATAAAAATGCAATGAATACTCCAATTATAAGGCAAAGAACATAAGTGAGATGAAAGACTGAAATTCAATTATATGCCATTTCTAAGACATATTAAATATGAAGACGCAGAACATTTCAAAGAGTGGAAAAGATATGTCAATTATTAATACATATCAATATTATCTCCATGTTAATATTAGATAAAGTAGATCTAAAGACAAGAAGTATTTCTAAAGATAAAGAGTGACATTTCATGATAAAATGTGCAATTAGGAAAACATAATAATCTTAAAGTTCAAGTAATCAATGAGCTTCAAAATACATGAAGCAAAAACAAACTAAAGAGAGAAAAAGACAAATTAATACTGATATTTACATGTTGAAAACCCCTTTTATCAGTAATGATTAGAAAATATGACCAAGATGCTCTGGCTGGTGTGGCTCAGTGGATTGAGTGCTGGCCTGTGAACCAAAGGGTCACTGGTTCGATTCCCAGTCAGGGCTCCTGCCTGGGTTGTAGGCTAGGTTCCCAGTAGGCAACGCACAGGAGGTAGCTACACATAGATATTTCTCTCTTTCTCTTTCTCCCTCCTTTCCCCTCTCTCTAAAAATAAACAAATAAAATCTTAAAAAAAAAGAAAATATGACCAAGAGATACGTAACAACATAAAAAATCTAAGTGACAGTACACTTACCTGACATAATGGGCATTTGCAGGCAACGTCACCAAAAATTGGAGTATGCTATTTTTCTAAGTGTCCATAGAACCTTTGCCAAGACACAGTATATGCTTTATCACAAACAAGTCTCAATACATTTCAATAGATTGAAACCTTATAGAATGTGTTCTCTAATTCATCTAATCAAATAGGTATGGATTACTAAAAATAACCAAATATTTAAAAACCAATACACTTCTAAATAATCCAAAGGTGTCTCCAGAAAATTTAAAAGTATTTAAAATTCAATAACACATAACACATCCACATTTGGAGGAAGGTTGCTAAAGAAATTATTTAAGGGAAATTTACAGATTTAAATGTCTATAGGACAAAAGAAGAAAGAACTAAGTTCACAATCTAACTTTCTATCTTAAGAAGTATCTTGGTGTAGTTGGGTTCCCATAACAAAATACTATAAACTGGGTGGCTTAAATAACATAAACGTATTTTCTCACAGTTCTAGAGGCTAGAAGTTCACGCTCAAGGTGCCCACATGGTCAGTTTCTCCTGAACACTGAGAAGTAAGGCTTCAACATATAAATTTAGAGGGACACAATTCAGTTCAATTCACAGCAAAAAGATAGGAACCAAAAGAGCAAATTAAATTCAATAGAATTTAGAAAAGAAAGATGAAAGCAAAACTCAGGGGTCTAAGATGGCTGAGGCAAAGGAGGACGCTGAACTAGTCCCCTCTACCGAGCGAAACAAAATGTACACGTACATAAGTAGCAACTACTCCAGTAAGACAACTGAATGCTGAACAGACAGCTTCTGACAACAAACAAGAGACTGAATAGAGAGGCCTGGGAAGCTGAGGGGGCCTCTAGAAGATGTGGGAACGAACTCTCTGGAGGAGCCATTGAGGTCCAATGCTTCTGTCCCTCCACTTTGACAGAGCAGCCTGAGCTCTTTTCAGTCCTGTGGCCTACCTTCAGGATGACCGCAGCCGCTAGTTCACCGCCACATTGCCAGGAGGCTGGAGCCTTGGAATAAAAGGAGCAAGCAGGAACAGGGTGTTACCATGCCTACCTGGCCTCCCAGTCCAGAGCTGCTTCCCCAAAGTATCCTGCACAGATGTCTCCGCTCTACAGGACCATTTTGCTACAGCAAACTAGAGATAGTAATGGAGAAGTCTGGAGACTCGCGCAAGCTTTCTGAGCACTGAGGGAATTCTCTGGAGTTGGAGGAGCCAGTGAGTTCCATTAAGTACTGCTCCTCCTCCAGAGAATGGGCGGGAGCTCTACCCAGGTGCTCTGCAGTGTGTTCCTAAACACATCGCTGAGCCTACAGTTGCCCAGAACAAAAGGAACAGGCAGGATCATCAGGGCATCACTATAAGCACCTGGCATCCCCACCACAGCTGCCTCAGTAGACCAGAGCCCTGGATGCCTTAAGTACCTGCTCTGCTCAGCTCCTATCAGCCTGCGGAAATCACTCTGCACGCAGACTGTACATAGAGCCTACTTCTACATGAGGCCGCTTTCCTAAAGACTGGAAGATACAGCTATTTTTTTCTAACTCATATCGTTATTGAACAAGAGTTCTCTGCACGATGCACATAAAAGCCAATACTATGGTATCAGCTATTGAGAAAAAATTTTTAAAGGGGCTTTATTTGCTCCTTTTTCTTCTTGCCAGAATTGACTGGCAAGAAGACAGGAGGCAAGGCTCGAATAATGTCTTCTGATCCAGGATTGGGTGCAGGGTTTTAAGGGGTAGCAGTTAAGGGTTTACAAGTGTTACTCATAATTGGTGTGTATTCAAGGTTTAAACTTTGGTTTCGGGTCTTGTGAAAAACAGGACAGGATCAGGTCCTGCTGTTACAATATAAAGAAACTTAGAAAGTTGAACAAAATGAAAAGACAGAAAACTATCAAATGAAGAAAGGAGAAAAATCCCCTAAAGAAATGGAAGTAAGTAATTTGCCTGATAAAGAATTCAAAGAAATGGTCATAAGGCTCCTTACCAAACTTGAGAGTAGAATAGAGGTAATTTAGGGAGAACTTCAATAAAGAAGGGGATATAACAATCATAAATATCTACACACCCAATATAGGAGCACTTAAATAAAGCAATTATTAATGGATAAAAAGGGAGAAAACCACAATGATACTATAATAGTAGGGGGTTTTAATATCCTATTTATATCAATGAATAGATCATCCAGACAGAAAATTAATAAAGAAATAATGACTTTAAATGTCACATTAAATGCGATCACCTTAATAGAACTTTATAAAATATTTCATCCACAAACTTCAGAATACACTTTTTTTCAAGCTCTCACAGTACATTCTCAAGATACATCATATATTAGGCCACGAAACAAGCCTCAATAAATTCAAGATGATCGAAATGATATTAAGCGTCTTTTTTGATTACAATGGCATACAAGTAAAAATAAACTACAAGGAGAAAACAGTAAAAAATATATATACATGGAGTCTAAACAACATGCGACTATCCAACCAATCAAAGGGAAAATTAGACAAGAAATCAAACACTATCTTGAAACATGAAAATGAAAATGCAACTTTTCAAAGTTTATGGCATGCAGCAAAAACAGCTCCAGGTCAGCAGTTCTAGCTACTCCAGCCTACTTCAAGAAATGAGAAAAATCCCAAATAAACGATCTAACTCTTCATCTAAAGGAACTAGAAACAGAAAAACAAACAAAACCAAACATTCAAAGAATTAATACCTATCCTTCTTAAATTATTTCAAAAATGGAAGAGGAAGAAAAGCATCCAAACTCATTTTATGAAGCCATAATAACCTTGATGTCAAAACCAGATAAAGACATTACAAAAACAGAAAATTATAGGTCAATATCCTTGATGAACATGGATGCAATAATTCTCAACAAAGTGTTAGTAAACTGGATTCAGCAATACATTAAAAGGATTATACACTATGACCAAGTAAGATTCACTCCAAGGATGCAAACACAGTTCCATATTCATAAATCAATCAGTGTGATACATCACATTAACAAAATAAAGGACAGAAAACATATGATCATTTCAATACATACAGAAAAAGCATTCAACATCCTCTTATGAAGAAAACTTTGAGCAAAGTGAGTAGAAGGAACGTGTTTCAACGCAATAAAGGCCATAAGTGACAAACTCACAGCTCACATCATACTCAATGGTAACAAGTGTAAAGCCTTGGCTCTGCAATCAGGAATAAGACAAGGAGGCGCTTTATCACCACTTCTGTTTAACATAGTATCGGAATGCTGAGCCATGGCATTCAGACAGGACAAAGAAATAAAAGGATCCAAACTAGAAAGGAAGAAGTAAAACTCTCCTTATTTGGAGATGACATAATACTATATATAGAAAACCCTAAAGATTCCATCAAAAAGTTATTAGAACTAATAAATGACTTCAGTAAAGTTTCAGGATACAGAATCAATATAAAGAAATCTGTTGCATTTCTATACACCAATAAAGAATGATTGGGAAGAAAATTAAGAAAGTAGTACCATTTAGCCCTGGCTGGGTAGCTAAGCTGGTTAGAACATTGTCCCAATACACCAAGATTGTGGAATTGATCCCTGGTTAGGGTACATACAAGAATCAATCAGTAAATGCAGGCACAACAAATCTTTCTTTCTCTCTCTCTCTCTCTGTCTGACATTGCTCTTAGCAATATCATTTTTTCATATTTCTCCTCAAGCAAAGGAAACAAAGAAAAACAAATGGGACTACACCAAACTAAAAAGTTTATGCACAGTGAAGGAAACCATAACAAATGAAATGACAATCTACTAAATGTGAGAAGATACTTACCAATGATATATGTGATAAGAGGTTAATTTCTTAAATACATCAAAAACTTATACAACTTAACATAAAATAAGACATTCAGTGAAAAATGGGCAGATGACCTGAAGAGACAATTCTCCCAAGAGGATGTACTGATGACCAATACACATATGAAAATATGCTCAATGTCACTGATAATCAGGGAAGCACAAATTAAAACCAAGAGGAGATGTCACCTCACACCTGTCAGAAGGACCATCATTAATAAATCAATAAGTAAGAAGTGCTGGCAGGAAGGTGGAGAAAAGGGAACCCTGTGCACTGTTGGTGGGATTGTAAATTAGTGCAGCCACTGTGGAAAACAGTATGAGAGTCTTCAAAAAATTAAAAATAGAGCTGCCATATGATCCAGCAATTTCACCTGTGGGCACTTATTTTTTAAAAAATGCTAATTCAAAAAGAAAAATGCACCCTGTGTTCACTGTAGCATTACTAGTAATAGCCAAAAGATATAGAAGCAAATTAGATGTCCATCAACAGATTAATGGATTAAAAATATATAGTGGAGTATTATTCAGTAATAAAAATGAATGAAATCTTGCCATTTGTGACAACATGGATGTACCTAGAAGGTATTATACTAAGTGAATAAGTCAGACAAAGAGAAGTATTATATGATCTCACTTACATGTGGAATCTAAAAATAAATAAATTAATAAAAAACCAGAAAGAGATTCATAGATACAGAGAGCAAGCTGATGGTTGCCAAAGGGTAGGTGGAAGGAGTGATAATTAAAAAAAATGAATTACAAACAAATAATGGAGAAAATTAGCAAAACTAAGTGTTGATTTTTAAAAATCTTAACATCAATAAAATTCTATAAAGACTTGTCAAGTAAAGAGAGAAAATGTAAATTTCCAACATCAAAAATGAAAGAGGTATCATTATTTATCCCAAAGACATTAAAGGTATAATAAATATTGGGAGAATATTTATATAACACAATAACTTTTGTAAAATAGTGAAATTCCTTGAAAAACACAACTTTCCAAAACTGGTTCAAGAAAAGATAGAAAATTTTGAATAGAACGATGCATGTAGAAACTACGTGTGTAAACATGTTTCTAGGATAGACTGAGGCTAATGATAAGACAGTAAACAGGTCACCGGTTAATGAATGTGCTAACCATGTTTTTCTATTAACACATTAGCCCATCTTTGCTCTCTCCCTGTGGCAAATAAACTCTGTAAATTTCCATATGCTTGTATATAGCAAGTAAATTAGTTTTGTAACTGATATCTGCTAAAGAGGAAAGTAAATAAAAATAATCTTTTGCTTCTGTAAAAATAATAAAATAACTGAATTCATGATTAAAAGCTTTCCCACAAAGTGACCATCAGGTCCAGGTGGTTTCACTGGAATTGTTGAGGGCATTTAGGAAGAGTTAATACCAAACTGATAAGAGAGGGGGATTTTTTTCCCCAACCAAAATAGTGATCTCTCTCTGCTGTACCACACTTTTAAATGATTTCTTAACACAGTTTCTTATTTTGAAAAAAAAATCCTAAAAATCAAGCTACTACTTAATGTGTGACTTTAAAAAAATATTATCTGTACCTATTTAGCCTTTCCCAAATTGAGAACTATAAAACTGCTGAGATGCTTTATAATAACATAACTTTAAGGTTCTTGGATGGCCAATGGGTAACATGAAATTTATCCTTTTACCTTAAAAAAAAGATACCAAGTATATTAAGGTTTATATACCATTCTCTAGATTTTAATTAATTCAAAACTTACTCTAAAAAGAAATATACTCATTTTCTTTATCAACCTTACAATAAAGGAAAGAAAATGATAAATAAGAAGTTGAGAAAATATTTTAACTATCAACAACACATGAAAATATTTTGTCTATAGATTTAAATAAACTCCTCAATTGGTAACATCCACAGCTCCTACATAGAATAAATTGAATTCTGTTCATATTCTTTTTTCCAGGTTAATAATGAAGGACAAGTTTATAAATTATTTTGTGTTATACCCCAACAGAGAATTCAACTCTCCTTCATCCTAATCACGGCTAGTTAAGATAAGAAGTCATTGAGAGCCACTCAGTCTTATCATTAACAGGTGTGGACCACCTTTCCTCAGCACTGTATACCTTACCTTCGGCTGAGAGAATGGCTATTTATATATATACCATAATGTGCAACACGAAGTACCTAAGCTCAAGTTACTATAAACCACCTTTCAGATCCATTGTTATAGAAAGACCAGAGCAACGCTAACTCTCCATGTTAGTGTTTCATATTTCAAAGTTACAAGTTTTAAAGAGAGCATGATAACTGTTTTGGAAATCTGCAAATCTTGACCAATCTCTACCAAACCCTCCATTTACTAATTTCGACTAAAATCAGCCTTGACTAACTCCAGACTAACCTTGACTAGTACCCTTGATGTTTCTTTCCATTTGAGAAATCACTCAGACCCTGTGGTGAGGGTGTTCTCCCTTGCTCAGCAGATTTACTGAGCTCAGCTTTTTAATTCCCAACATGCTTCCTTGGTGGCTTTTGTATGGGAATTCTAACATTAAATAAGTTTAGAATGCCTGTAACAATAAAACTAACAGTGAGAAAGCAAGGTTTTCTTCTTGCCTAAAAATTAACTAAATGTATTACCTCAATACACCTTGACTGGTCCTCATGCTTAATTGAAGAGATGGGGGTGGGCTTAAACCCCAAATATACATTATAGTAGTTTAACTGCCACCCTTACTGTCACACAAACGAGTGGTTAATATGTTTGAAAAAATTCTCAGTCCCTGAAAGTCCATAAAAATATTTCAGCATAAACATTCACAGAATTTTTCCAAGAACTTCTTAAAATAGTTTAGGTTGTCCTAGCCATACCTATGGGATATCTTAACATAGACTGTAAATGGATTCTAGTGTTCGCGAATTTTTACAAGGGACCGCCCCTGTTCTGGCTCCAGAGCTGTATTCATAAGAAACCTACAGAGAGCTCTTTGAATTTCCACAGCATGTAGTAATCATCATCAAGCTAATTTGTGTGACACCTAGTGAGAGAAGTAAATATTGCTACCCTTCTTTAACAAATGAGGAAAGTGAAACATAATGGAGGTCAAGTTTCATTTCTAATCCACTGTACCAATTAAAAGATTTTCCCCCTCATTTCCAAGCCTCGAACAGAGCCATTCTCTTGTAATATTATTTGTTCCAAATCAGTGGAGTCTAAACACAGAAGAGAAGTTCATAATGTTTATAACATCAGTTCTCCAGTGAGAATAATCCCATTAATGGGATTTTAATATGTTTTATCTATAGAGATCAATAGAAGCACTAGTTTGTCATTTCAACATAAAATATAAACAAACTGCTTAATATATATAAAAACTCCAGGAATGCCAAACTGTTCATTGTCCAAGAAAGCAAAAGTCCTCTCCATTAAATGAATGGCAACAACTACCAGTTAGGCATTATAGAATAACAGCTCCTAAACATAATTTTATGTAATAAAAATACTTACCCTCATTTCTTTCTTTCCATTCATACAACAAAACAGCAAAGAGTTCGGTTGGCCTGGAGTATATCCAGACTGAAACTTGATTTTGCTCTGATAAACTATATTTACCAACATTGAAATAAAATATTTAATGCAAATTACAAATATTATCTCATTTATCACTTACAACAAGCCTGGTGTAAGAAAGGCAGTGTTACTCTCCTTGTATATAAACAGGGAAACTGAGACACAAAGTGCTTGTGCTACTTCCCTGAAACAAGCAAGTGACGGTGTAGGCAAGACCCCATGGGTTTGATTCAATCACATAGCTTCACTCCAATGGCCACAAGTTTAAGTAAAAATTCTCTTGGTAAAAACAAGACTATGATTACTTAAATATGAGTAGAATATATTAGCTTAAAAGTGAAATTTCCAAAAGCTATTGCCACATTAAAGAAATTCCTTAATACAATAAATTCCTTAATATAAATAAATGTCAAATTAAAAGTTTTAGGTCACTATAATACTCTTTAGTTGTACCTAGTATCACCCTGATGGTCTGTTTCTGAAGGTATAGTTTTTTGTTTTGCCACTGAAGTGAAAACCATATATTTCTCAACAATAGGGAATGAGACTACAGCTACATTTTTTCTCTTTTTTGTCTCTGCCTTCCTCTCCCACAACTCAGGTCAAAGTTTATAGAAGCATAATACAAAGTCCTCTGTCAATCAGTATTCTTTTTGGGGGAATAGATTTCACAGGTCAAGCTCAGTCACTCTGAAGAATTGTGGGAGGATGCTCGCTGTCCTATTCCAGCTGCAGGACCCTGCTGGGTTCCTCTTCCAGACAAGTGCTGCCCACTGTACCCAGCTCCTCTGTGTAGGTAGGTTTTATAGGAGATGCAGGCACCTGAGGAACTTTGACTACAGTCGTGCTGTACATTTGAGTTCAACAGGGCAGTCGTGAGAGGTGGAGTCTAAGATTGCATTGGTTGTCTCCATGCTGCCATCCAATTTATGTGGCTTCATCAGGGGGCATTGCCCCCTTTCTGGGGGTCCAGGTCATACATGCACAAGTATCCTTAGCAAACTCCCACCAGCAATCTGGGAATCTTTTGAATTGTGGCTAGGGCACAAATGTTTTTGTGGCCACAGAAAGGCAGGCAGACTGTGGCAAAGGCTCTGCCCTGGTTGAACATTTCTGTACTTGAGAGGGCAAGTAGCTGGGGGAAGCCATGATTGCCTTGCCAAAGTACCCAGTCCAATTGGTGGGCTCCTCCTGAGGCTTTTCCTGCAGTCTCGAGTTTGAGGATGCGCACAGTCTCAGTGTTGCTGGAGGTGGAGAGGAACACACCATCTATGCTGAAGGTCAGGGAGCAGATGCTCATACACCTCTTAACTCCTCTCTGGAACTCAAACAGTTTCTGTCCCTCTGGAATGAAATATACCCTAATTGCGGTCACCTTCTCTGAAGCAGTGGTGAGATCGGTTCCGCTGGTGTCAAAAGCCAACTTGACTAAGGGGCTGTGGCGAGCTGGGGTCATGTTGGCAGCTCTCAACTTGACGGTGACGAAGACCTGCGCCTCTCACATGGTGGCACTGTCAGGGTAGCCAGGTAGCATTTGTCATTGTTGATGGACACAGGTCTATGGCTATCTTGAACAGGCGGACTCTGAAAAACAGAGCTCTCTTCTCACAGTTCATTTACTTGCCAGGTTTGGGGCATCTCCGTGATGGTGCACTGTACCTACATGTCCTGAATGTTGTGTATATTCAGAGACTTCCAGGCATACTCTGAGCCTCTGCCTGTTCAATGCAAGAGCCAGTATCATGTTGGAGTAGCTATAGTTGCAGATCTCAGTTCCTTTCTGTAGGTGGCAAGCTTTTAGCTTCCTAGGAGCTTTGAGGCCGATGATGGCCACCAAGCTGCTTGAGAACAATCTTTCTACGTTGTATACATCTTCAGCATAATGCATTCACAGATCTCTTCCAGCTTACTCACAGAAAAAAGGAAGAAAGATGTATAACCAGACATCTTACCAACAGCTGGGGACAAGGTGAAAGCCAGATGATGGAGAAGAGCTGTGCTTGGTTCCCCTTTCAGTGATGTCCCGGTCAGGTTGGTCAAGATCAGCTGGCCGACATTGGCCTCACTTCTCTGACTGGCCAGGCTCAACTGTGAGCAAACAGTGGGTGGGCCTGGCCAGGGGGCTTGCGCGGTGGGCTGGGGTCATGTGCACGTTTACGGTTGGCACCCAGCAGCTCGCTGCCCTGTGATCGATTACCTCCCTATCCTGCCCCTGCTCTCATTTGGTATAGTTTTTTTTTTTTCTTCTGGATTCTAAATTCCAGAAAGGTGATATAATTCTCATTAAAGCATTCATATGACTTTATTTATTCTAAAATACACTTCTATATTTCAATTTAAGCAAAATAAGCCATCCTTGTTAATACCCAAAGCAAGATATTACCAGTTTCTTATTGCACGCCTTTAAATACATTTTGTTATCTTCCATTGACATCATTATAAACTCTTAGCAATATAAGAGGAATTCATGATATCACATCTCTCATATACATCCAAACCACTCTCTCCATCAAATGATTTTGAGTAATGAAGGGGGTCCATGCTTCAAAGGCACTCATTTTAAGAGATTTTCCATAAATAAGGTATAAAGCAATTAAAAGCATGTCATTTAGTAACTGATATACCTTAATTATTAAACAAGCTTCTTACCTGAAATCGCCTGCAGTGTTTCACATAGAAATTGGGCTACAGAACTAGGTTAGGAAAATAAGAAAATAAAGTTTAGAATTTAAATATATAACTAAAATATTTTTAAATATGAGGGAAAAATATTCTCATAGTAATCAAAAAAATAGATATTTTTTACCTTAGCTAAAAGGTTAAAAAGAGCTCATAAGAGTAGATTAGCAAATAATTCATTGTCTGTGCAAAGAAGCCTCAGATGGTGATAGCAAAAATAAGTGACATTTAATGAATACACTGAGAATTGTACTTAGCATTTCATATAATTATCACATTTAATCCTCACACAAACTCTGTGAAGTAGTATTGCCATTTTATATGTGAGAAAATACATTGCAGTTTGTATCAGTTTTCTTGAGGATACTAGTCCTGTTGGATTAGGACACAGCCTGATGATTTCATTTTAATTGTATTACCTCTGTAAAGACCTTATCTCCAAATAAAGTCACATGCTGGGGTTTAGGACTTCAACACTGTAGTGAGAGACTACAATCAGCCCAAGTATTTCACAATTTAATTCAAAAACATGTTGAGCCCCTACTATGTGCTAGGGAATACCCTCAGTGTTTGGGAGAGAAATAAATAGTAGCACAATACCTGGTAGAAGATAGGGATATCTTAGTTGAACCCTCCTTCCTCTTCAAGGTCTAGACTGGTTTAGCTGTCTGGATTCTGCCAAGGAGCCAGAATAGTGGAATGATCTCTGGAACCAGAGTTAGAGCAGAGATGGCAACCAGGAAAGATGAGTGAGCCTAACCAGAAAGTACAGGACGTGTGTGGTGTGGTGCCTTGAAAGACAAGAACAAAGGCTGAATTGAAACCCTATGAGACCAGGGTAATGAGTTGGAAATCAAATTAATCAAGTTGTAATCCAGCAGGACTGGAAGGTCCATTGCAGGATGGCTTAGAATTTCATCAGCTGGCAGTAATTCCAAGAGTTGAGTGACACACTTTATCCTCCAGGTAGTGACATGGTTTAGAATAAAAGGGGTTGCTATAAATAGGTCAATGAGTATAATAGGAATGTGTAGACATTATACTAGGCAACCTAAGGAGAATGGTTACTCTCGACATCAGGGGTGTAATGATTGAGAGGATTAGTTCAGCTTAAAGTTTTGAATTGTTTTAGAAACAAGGAACACAGGCTAATTTAATTTTATGAACAAAGTGCATCCTACATATGTACAAAAAGAGAACATAGGAGAGGATGATGAGCAGTGGATGGGTTCACAAAAGAAACAACATCTGAGTTGAGGTTTGATTGATAAATTAGAATTTCAGCTATGAATGAAGATAAGGAGAGACTTCCCAGAGAGAGGAAATAATATATGGAAAAGTATGGAGTCAGAGAATATCACAATGAGTTGTATGATTCATTCTTTTATGTAATAATTATAATTTAAATAGCTACCATGAGAAGGACACTGATCAAAGAGCAAGGGAATAGTAAAAGATGTATCAGTTAATAATATAGTACTGGTACTTATAGTCTATTGTAGGAAGATGAACCATTTTAGAAAAATGGTTCATCCTTATTAATACCTGAAGGAAGATTATTTCCTTTATTGCTATTTTTTGAAATATACTACATTCATCTTCCATTATCATAAACAGTTAGTGATATTAGAAGAATGCATAATATCACCTCTCTAATACATGTCTAAAGCAGCTCTCTTCACCAGACAAAATGATTTTCTATAAACATAAATGATTATTTAATTCCAGGTACATGTATGTGATATCTAGAAAATAAAAGAGAGTGAGTATACATAAAATGTGAGCAGATTAGGCTGGTGTTTTAGATGGGGCAGTTAGTGTGTTTGCCTAACTTTAGACTGCATCTCCTCTCTCTACCGTTGCTGTTTCTTGATGTTTTCATTACAAAGACATGGAAATTGTAGGATATTGAGAGATTGGAAGAAATGATTTCACATGTCACATTTTCTACATAAAGTGAACAAATGAAACAATGTTCAGATATCTCTAGTCTGTTATAGGTGTTCTGCCTAGAAAATGGGTTACTTAAATTGTCCACACAGTCTTATCAGCAGAACTGGTATTCCTCACTGATATTTGGTGGCAGATAGCAGATATGTACTTTTTTTGTAAGAGTAAACATAATTTTTCTGTAGGAGAATTCCCAGGTGACTATTCTAGAAAATGGAAGGCATGCTCTGGTGTTACATTTAAAAAAAAATAGGGGCACAATTTACAGACTTATAATGAAGCAGAACTAAGCCAATAGCTTTATCCCATAGCAAAAATCCTATTAATTTATCTGAAATCATTACTTTCTCCTGTCCTTCTTCCCTTCTTCTCCCTCCCTATATTTTCCTTTCTTTCCTCTTAAACATCTATGCTCCCTCTCTCTCTCCTTTATAAAGCTCAGTAAATATATTAGGGACATCAGCATATGACAATAGATCTAAGGAGGGGATTTACACAAGGTATGCATTCTACCTTGAGACAAATGTAGTGATTGTTGACAATATTTTGTACCTTTAAAAAAAGAAGGCCTACAAGATGGAGGCGTAGGTAGACACACTGTGCCTCCTTGCACAACCAAAAGAATGACAACAACAATTTAGAAACAAAAAACAACCCGTACTGACAGAAAATTGAACTGTGTGGAAGTCCAACAACCAAGGAGTTAAAGTAGACATATTCATCCAGACCAATAGGAGGGACGGAGTCACGTGGCTGGGTGGAGAGGGGACCCAGCAAAGCAGCGGCAGGCAGACCCAGCGAGGCTGTGGATTATGGAGGGGCACAGCACACCAGGCAGCTGACAGACAGGGTGGTCTCATGTTCATGTGCAGATAAACCAGGAGAAACTAGGGAGCGAGACAGACCGCACAACCCAGGGGAAATAAAGCCTCAGAACACCGATTGCAAACACCTATGGGGGTTGAGGTGCCGGGAGAAACTAACAGCCTCACTGGAGAGTTTGTTGGAGAGACCCACGGGGTCCCAGAACATACACAAACCCACCCACATGGGAATCAGCACCAGAAGGGCCCAATTTGCTTGGGGGAAATGGGGCAAGTGACTGAAATCTGGCAGAGAGCAGAGGAAGCACCATTGTCACCTCTCAGACCCTTCCCCCACATACAGCATCACAACTTAGTGATGTGGGTTACTCTGCCCTGGTGAACACCTAAAGCTCCGCCCCTCACTACGTAACAGATGCACTGAGACAAAAAAAAAAAAAAAAAAAAATGGCCTAAATGAAAGAACAGATCAACGCTTCAAAACAAATACAACTAAGCAATGAAGAGATAGCCAACCTATCAGATGCACAGTTGAAAACACTGGTAATACAGATGCTCACAGAATTGGTTGAACTTGGTTGCAAATTAGATGAAAAAATGAAGGCTACAATAAGTGAAACGAAGGAAAATGTACAGGGAACCAGTAGTGATGGGAAGGGAACTGGAACTCAAATCAATGGAGTGGACCAGAAGGAAAAAAGAAACATCCAATCAGGAAAGAATGAAGAAACAAGAATTCAAAAAAACGAGGAGAGGCTTAGGAACCTCCAGGACATCTTTAAATGTCCCAGCATCCGAATTATAGGGATACCAGAAGGAGAAGAGGAAGAGCAATAAGTGGAAAACTTATCTGAACAAATAATAAAGAAGAACTTTCCCAATCTGGCAAAGGAAATAGACTGCCAGGAAGTCCAGGAAGCTCAGAGAGTCCCAAAGAAGTTTGACCCAAGGAGGAACACACCAAGGCACATCGTAATTACATTACCCAAAATGAAAGATAAGGAGAGAATCTTAAAAGCAACAAGAGAAAAGGAGACAGTTACCTCCAAAGGAGTTCCCATCGGACTGTCAGCTGATTTCTCAAAAGAGACCTTACAGGCAAGAAGGGGCTGGACAGAAGTATTCCAAGTCATGAAGAAAGGCAAGGACCTACATCCAAGATTGCTCTATCCAGCAAAGCTGTCATTTAGAATGGAAGGGAAGATAAAGTGCTTCTCAGATAAAGTCAAGTGAAAGGAGTTCATCATCACCAAGCCCTTATTTTATGAAATGTTAAAGGGACTTACCTAAGAAAAAGAAGATAAAAAACATGTACAGTAAAATGACAGCAAACTCACAATTATTAATAACCACACCTAAAACAAAAACAAACTAAGCAAGCAACTAGAACAGGAACAGAACCAGAGAAATGGAGATCATATGGAGGGTTAGCAACAGGGGAGTGGAGGAGGAGAGAGGGGGAAAAGGTACAGAGAACAAGTAGCATAGATGGTAGGTAGAAAATAGACAGGGGGAGGTTAAGAATAGTACGGGAAATGTAGAAGCTAAAGAACTTATAATTATGACATATGGACATGAACTAAAGGTGGAGAATGTGGGTGGGAGGGGGGTGCAGGATGGAGAGGATTGAAGGGGGAAATGGGACAACTGAAATAACACAATCAATAAAATATATTTTAAAAAATAAAATAAAAAAGGAAGGCCTAGTGATGTTCAGTGGAAGAAGAACCAGAATTTATTAACACCTTTCTTTCCTTTAGGAAGGAAAAATGGTAATATGGCAGGCTTCATGTGGGAATTTCCTACACAAGTTCCATAAGAATAGTTTCTGAAGATTATAAACCATTTTTTGCTGCTAGTTAAACTGAAGTGGGGCCTGACAGAGGCTGGGGCTGAGGAGACTGGAAAGACTCAGTCATGAAGGGTCCTGAACGTCAGGTGAGGGGATTGAACTCTATTTTAAACAAACAAACAAACAAACAAAAATAGGAAAATAAGACAAAGTTTAAAACTGGGATGAAATAACACAATATTTTGATTTTAGAAAAGTTCCTTTTGGTAAGAGTACAAAGAATTCATTAGAGGGATAGTAGTCTATTTAAGAAAAAATTACCTTAGACAGGGTAATACAGGTCAGGGGAATGACCTAAACTAAGACAATAGTAGTGGGAAGGAAGAGAAAATGATCGATTTGGGAACTGTAAATTCTTGTTTTCAGCAGCACCTTGCATAATATCTGGCAATAAATGTCTTTCAATAAGTGCAGTAGAATTTTAGGATTTGGATAACAATTCAGGGTAGGGAAAAAAAGCAGTGAAGGGATTTAAATATGGCTCTTTTTAATCCAAACTCTATTTTCTAAACAAGATTTGGATTTTGATGTCCCATTTATAAAGTTATATGGACACTTAGCACAAATATCATTTGCTTAAGTGCAGGTGAGCAATGTCATTTTTGTTCTTGCTTTAAACCAGTCATATAAATAATTTGACAGCTCAAGCAGGAATTGCTAAGACAAAAAACCCCAGCACGAGACTATATAGTCTATCTCTTAATTGCTCGTCTGGAATGATAGATGTGACCTGCTAAAATTAAACTATCTAGACCTGATTTGAATCAGGTGTTCTTACAGAAGATGTCTTCCATCCCTGCCAACTAGATCATAAGTTTTAGTTTCTCCTGGAATCAAGAAAATAGAGTGTGCCTCCATCCTGACCAGTGTGCTTCTTTTCTTTATCTTTAATTTTCCTTTTCTTTATTTTAAAATCCTATATTGATCTAACAGGAGGAAGTACAGCTTTAATTTTGTTATTGACTAAATGGACCTTCCTGCTTGTTCAGTTCCTGTTAACTGCAAAGAAAAGACTCATTTGGTACCATCTCCACAATCAGCAATAATAACATGACCACTGCACGCTGCTTTATGTTTCCATTGTTTTCTCTGCACATAAATAAAGTGTCAAGAGTTTTAATACTTCATGAGCAGTATTCTGTAAATTACAATAATATACTGTATTTTTTGACCTTTTCAATATTGTGTGATTTGGTTGGCTGGCCTCCCTATTTATAGCCCTGCTGAGTAGATGGGAAGGAATGAATATCCTACCGTTAATGAAAATATATATTGAAAGAGTCAAATGATGATACTGTCTTGGTTCAGATGATTATATTTCACAAGATATACAGCATTAGACATTGTAATTCTGATAAATCATTCTGCTGACAAAAGGTATAATGAGATTAGAAAATTGCTAAAAATTAATTCATGTACTGACAGAATTTGTACCTAGGCTAAGAAGAGTGTGACTTTTTAAAAAAATCTCATTAGAATCCCAAGTTTAAAGTCATGTGCATTTTAACTCTCTACCAATACTTAAGATGGTAGTTTGGTACTTACATTAGTAAGTATGGTTAAGAATAATGACGGAGAATTTTCTTTTACGGGCTTCAAAACAATGATCAAATTACAAATGACATTTTCATTTCACTGGGAAGTTTCAGCTTTGTTTCGCCTTTTGAAAATAAGGAGTGCATTTTTTTAGGTTCTGTACTAAATGGTTTCAGTGATAGAAATAATGTAACAGAAAACATTCTGAGAAAATTATTTATACCATTGCATTTTTGGCTCCATGAACATGACTACTTGGGCTATGTTGTCTGCCTAAAGAATGGTTAATGGCACTCCTTACTCTCATGAACTGTTATTAAACAAATCAGTGTTATTCAATTTTTTTGGATTATTCCTTTACTGTACAGGAAAGGAAGGGAATACATAAGTCAATTTTACCCCAACAGACAGAACTTTTTCTGTGTCAATTTGTGTAACTCCTTTGCCAAAAGTAACTTTTTCCCAGAGAACATGTGGGAGAGAAGATGAGCTCTCTTGCAGTCCTTGTTAATTTGTCATAATATATTAGTGCACATATGAACAGTCTAATTAATATAATCAGGTGTCTGGCTCGTTTGGCAAACATCTAAACTCTGCTCAGAGAACCAGTGCATGTATAGTCCAAGATTCGAGAAACTTGGCTTTGCACACCTCACTCTGTTTGTATTAGTTTTTGTGGATTTTTTTTTATGCATTGTAAATAAACAGCTTTCATTTCGAGAAGACTGACAATCCCATCTTCTGAGAGGTAGCAAAGATCTGCTGTGCTGTACAAGTTCATTTTCAATTAGTGTCTTGGATATATTCATTTGAAAAGCTTATGGGAAGCCATTATGTGTTAAAGGATTTCAGACAGGACAGGTGTGATTTATCATATACGATGGAATTGCACAGGTTTAATTTGATTAAATAGCACATCTGTTGGGGAAATGGTGGGAAGATTTATGAAGTAAAATCAAGTCAAAGAGAGAAAAGTGAAATAGTTATGTATAGCATGAAAAAGGAGAAACAGAACCTATGTGATTAGAGATTCTTAATCATATCTGTGACGGTATCTATACAAAGTCCTAATATACGCTCAGGTATTCTCCAAACCTGGTCTCATTTTATCCTCACAATAATTCTCCAAGATGATCCTGCTAGTTGCGTTCACAGAAAAGGAAACAGGTTCTAAGAAGTTAAAGAACTTCCTCAAGGGCAAACAGCTAGGCTAAGACAGAGCCAGGATTACTGGTTTGTTTGTTTTTGTTTGTTTTTTTTTTCCCTAGTCTTCAAAGTCCTTGCTCTTTCCATTTGTCCATAATATTCTGCAATTTGTTAGTTCTTCTATTTCAGATTACTCACGCATAGTAGTGTCTTAGGTCTCAAATAAGTGTTGAAGACATTTCGACCTGTCCAGGTACAGTGGGAATTCCTACTTGAAATGGAGGCTGTCCACAACCTGATAGGACAATAAACCAATCAAAATGCATCTTTTTAGCACCTAATATCAAGGTACCTCTTCCATTAACCGGTCATCACAGATAAATACACATATGACAAATAAATCCCTATTAATGTTTTTATGTATTATTTATCTCTTGCCTTGAACCAGATAGGTACCGAGTTAGCTTCTCCATTGAAATGCTATCTGATGAGGGCTTATTTAATTAACCTTAGAAATACTAAAACTTTCATTTGGATACAGAAAAATTTTGATCTTTACAAGTTACCTGATTTAAAAAGTTTAACAGCACAGACTTGCAAAAACTATGATAGAGAAGAGATTGATAATTTTTGTCAGCAAAGCCTTTCTGACGATGCATAGGAAGCTAATCACCATGACTATTTTATATGATTGGCCTTGCACAATGAACAGTTAGAGTCAATATCCATTTATCATAGAGGGCAGGCCCCAGATCAGAAGGACACTGGACTAATTTATGCTACCTGATCCTTTTAGAGTACCGACAAGGTACTCTACTGCTGCATACAAAAGGGAACTCACAGCCACCCCAAGAATTGACTGACTATCCCAATGATATCTAAGAAACATATTCATGCTCAGAAAAGTCTTCTCAAATAAGCTTCGGGTATCCAACTTAAAAACATATACAGGAAAACAAATTCTGTAATTATCATATTTGCTTCAAGTATACCGCTTCTAAAAATAAAAGAGAAATCAAATATGATTATGCTTTCTTTATTGTATTTCTCTAATGTCATGATTCCTGTACATACTTAAGAGATTATTCAAATTTTCTACCTGTTATGGAATTTCAAAAAATTAAACATTGTTTAAGGTAAATAGGCTATTAACCAAGAATTATAAAGTTGATTTAGTGTTATATGAGGTAATTCCACTTTGCTGCAACAACATTTGATCTGTGTATTGTCAAATCAAGCTACAGTAATTAACAGCATAGCATCAGAAAAATAATTTTCCTTTATCTTTACATTAATAGTACATAGAAAAATTATTTTTCAAATTATGATTTGGAATCTTTTAGCATCACATGTTGCCATTATTTTAACTCTACTTGGGGGAAAGTGGCTGAAAATGATGCATGTTTTGTATCCTTAAGTGCAAATTTGTTTGGAGAGAAAAAAGGAACAAGACAAAGAATATTGGTTACCTAACTGCAAAGTCCCAGTAGGCTGGACAGACTGTTTAACACTGTTATGTCCAGGGTGTATGCTACTTGGCTAAAGCATTAAAGAAAATCTAATGGATATGACTTCCCAATACTTTCTGCTGGATGTTCCTATTGAAGGACATTCATCAAGTAGGACCCCAAATGTTAAGTTATTCAGTAGAATCTCAGGCAGCTCTTGCTTCAATGGTGAGCATAGAGATCACTGTGTCTCCCTTTACTGATTTATGTGCTTCCTTTATTGCAAGCTCTGTGCGGTAAAGACCTCTACAAATTTGACGACTTCTAGGGCTTGATAAAGAGATTGTGTGGGTTTTTGTTCTGTTTTGTTTTAACTGAGTTGGCACCCTTCGCAGTGCCCACCAGCAGTAGTGGAGATAAGTATCTGTCTGCAGTTTCACAGTAACCAGCTCCTGACAGGATCTATAACTTCATTACAGAAAAAAAGAGTCCTTTGGCTAAAATTTGAGGTGCGAAATCTCAGTCTGAAGGGAGAGAGGGAGGATGGTGGGGGGGGAAGAATACACACAGGCACTTACAGTGAACTGTCTGTGAGATGGATGATTTCCCACTACACCCTTCACCAAAACCACCCACAGTAACTTTATGGCCCTAACCTTGCATTTCAAATTAGGAAACACATAATGGGGGAACTCAATTTTCTGGCAGATATATTTGATATGCAGAAATAACTATTGTGAATAGGTAGAATTTCAGAAGTAGAATTTGAACTCTTTTCATCCATTTCATTATTTTGTTGCAGATTCTCCTACCTGAGGTTCAACAGTTCACAAGTTTATAAATCAATCACCAATAATTTTTTGTTAGTTTAATGCATGTTTGTGTCTTACATGTTTAACTTGTTTCTTTAAGAAGTTCGTATTGTATCTAGAGTAATAAAATAAATTAGAAAATATAAAAAAGTACCTCAAAGTTGACATAAATCTTCTCCCAGTTACGACTTTACCGTTTCCTCTTGAGTTCTTAAAATCCTATTCTATTTCTTCCTCCAATTTCTTCCCAGACTACCCTATTTACTTCCATTTTTACCCTTCAGGGATTTAATTGTTGAGAAATCTTAGAAAAAAACAGGTCTATTTTAAATAAATAAGGTTAATAATAATAAACCCCTAAAAGAGTATCTAACCTATACCACATTCTCTATAAATGCTGCATAAACATGTATGTTTGTATTATTATTCATATCATTATTTTTATTATTACATAGGAAAAAACCCTCCAAGAACAAAAGATCCCAAACTAAACCAAAACAAAGTCCTTGAGTTAGCCAGGTCCACACCTAAGGTAAGTGTGTGTTTTGTTAATCAATAACAAAAAAAAAAAAAAAAAAACTGAGCATTTGCTCTTGGTTAAGTGACCTAATCATTCAGGGTTTGTACAGCCTTAATGATGGTATGTCTTCCTGAAGACTCAGCCTCATATTCCCTGTGCCTGTGCTGGCCAGGACAAGAAGAACATTTGGAGCTTCGTTCTCAAAAGATACTCTAGAATTTGTTCCATGACTCAAATCTCTGTACTGAGCACCTAAGTGGGTATGGACCACTTGCACAATCACCCAAACACAACTTTCCCGTCTCTTACACTGGCGTGTCCCTTCTCCTTCCTCCTTAGCGGTTGGTATCCTCATTAGAACTGGAGCTCTGCTACTGACTCCTAATTGGAATTTTGCCTAGTTCTTGCTAACACCATTTCTCTCCCCCATTTTTCTGCCTTGACTTGGGTTTTTTCCTGCAAATACTAGAGAAATACCCAAACATATTGCTCCAGTATCACTTTTATTCAGTATTATCATTAAGCTGATAATTGCCATGATTCCTCTATGAAATGGGACCACCTGAACATCAGCTCCAGTTGAGTAAGTTATAATTTAGACACTGAAAATTGAATATTTTTCCATTTCACATAACATTCAGTGCTATAACTGGGTGGTCTATTTTAGCCCAGGTTCCAGTCTCCTCCCCTTCCCTAACAGCTTGGAGCTAGTGTTAGGATGTCAGCACTGTTGGGCAAAGACAGATCCTTGTTTTGTGGAATTGGAAGCTTACTCATATAAAATATGTGTGGGGCCTTTTTTAGAACAGGAACACACAATTATGAATATAAAATTTAATTTAAGGCCTTGCTTGGGAGAGCCCCAAGCAAATGAGGGGATCAACCAGAAGCTTAAGTTTCAACAGTCTCCAAGTAAATATGCCTGGACCTCTAAGAATGAAGGGGGCAGTTAATAACACCCACATATTTCTATCCTGAAAGAGTATGGTGAACAAAAAATATAGTTTATTTAGCTGAAATATATTTTTTAAGTTTTTTACTTTGAAATACTCGTAGACTTACCAAAAAAGTTGCAAACGCAGCATGGGAGCTCCTGTTTACGCCCCACGCAGCTTCCCCAAATGTTCAGGTTTTACATGACACCTATGTTGTCAGCGTTAACATGGGTACAGTACTATTAACTAAACTATCAACTTCATTTTTTAGTTTACACAAGTTGTTTCGCTAATGTCTTTTTTCTGTTTCAAGAGCCAATCCGGAATGACATGATGCATTTCATTGTGATGTCTTCTTAGTATTTTCCAAACTATGGTATTTTCTGTCTTTCCTTGTCTTTCCTGACCTTGACATTTTTGAAGAGTACTATACAATTATTCTGTAGAATGCCTCTCAATTTGTTTTTTTTCTAATATTTTCTAAAGAGTGGTTTAAGGATTTGCATTTTTAGCAAGAATACCACATAAGTGATTCACCGTTCTCAGTGCATCAATGTCAATTTGTCTGATTACTGGTGGTGTTGGTATTGACCCCTTAATTAAGATAGTATCTGCTGAGTTTCTCCATGGTAAAGTTTTCTTTTTTTACTTTGAAGTGAATAAATATATGCAATTATTCCATTTCTTTTCAAACTTTTGCAGACTAATTTTAGCATCCATCCACAGATTATTTTTTTTAGAACTACTCTGTAGTTCTAATGGTGGTTTGTTTTCCTCATTCTTTCTTTGCTTATTAATTGGAATTCTTCTGTAAGACAGCAATAATTATTGAGGACAAGATCTACCATATACATATTTATTCAGTGACTTTTTTAATAAACTATGGACATGAATATCTTTTATTCTTGTTACTAAACAAAAAAAGGTTGTTTTTTTTTTTTCTGTCTGTCGCTACAAAAGCCAAACTCAGCAGATGCTAGTATAAAAAGAAAGAGGTTTTATTCAGGTTCTGCTGATCTGGGAGAATAATGAACTCCTTATCTCAATGCCCATCTCCTCAGCAAACCATGGAAAAGGGTTTCTGCTCCAATTTAAAGCATAGTCATTTAAAGCCCACAGGCAGCTGCTACATGGTCATCCAGGTAGCCTATCTTGTTCCCCACTGCTGTTCATTTCAGGCCCCCTCTCAGAAGCTGCATGTGCAACCACATGCCATGCACATGCTAGGGCTGCAAGGTTGCAGAAATGCACCAGTAAATGCATCACCTGCTTGGGAGGAGAGAGAGAGAGACTGAAACTCCTGCCTGGAGGCCACGTGGCCCATCAAGACAAAAAGTGAGTACATCATGACAGTCCAAGTCACCAACAAGAGTGGTGAGCAAGAGAGAGTCTTTGTTCCCCTGGGACTATACTAGTTTGGATGTGGGACATACAAGGTGTTTTCTCAAAATGGCCAATCAATTTACCAAATTTTACTGTACTTTGGGTGCATGCGCTTCTCAACCAATCTCTTCTTTTCCCAGGCTGGACTGACAGGCTTCTTTGGTGTAGCACCTCCCCCTGTGCCATTTGGACTTTATGGCACATGTGCCTGCCTTCTCCTGGTCCTAATCCCCAATCCGATGCTTCAGGGGCGAGGAAGAAGGGCTTTCCCATGCTCACTGTAACAACCTTTCCCTGCTACCATCTTGGCTGACAGGAAAACTCCTCTGGTGTTCCAACAACTCCGCACCCCCCATGCTCTAGTTCCCACATGCAACCTGTTGGCCCCACTTGGGGCCTACCAACAGAGAGCAACTGAACCAAAGGCCTAAGCAAAGGAACCCTGGAAACCCCACACAGCCTCTTGGGCAGCACAACCAAATGGGGGTCTCAGTGGGAAGGGCAGAGCATCTGTAGCCAGGGGCGGGCCATCTATACAGGGGGTGGACTGTCCACAAGACATGCATATGGTTACTCAGGCAATGTAGCCTCATGCCTCGAAGAAGTGCAACCTGGTACTGCACTGTGAAACTCAATGTCCTCATCAAGTCCCCAGGAAGTTAGCGAAGGCATTCTTTGACTGGCTGCATGCCCTCAAACCTCTGACTTCCATCTATTGGTATCATTCTGAGGGTTATAATCTAGTGTTATCATTATTTATTTCGTTGCTCAAATTATTCCAGTCTTGGCCATTAGGAACTCTTTCAATTTGGCTCCTCTGTCAAAAGCAATTTTGAAATAATTTATCTCTTGGCTTTTTTTTTAAATGCCTTGAAGAAGACCCTCCACAATCAAATTCCCTAAATTCACTCTGTGTTCCCTCCTATTCAATGACTTTATGTGCAAGGGCTACTCCCATATCTAAACCTTTAAGCCTGCCCCATCCTTTTTGCTCCCATTCAAGTGTGCTTCCTGGAGTCCTTCTTTATATTTAACTCTCCATTAAGAAAGCTCTAAACAGTCCCTCCTATGAGCCTTGGAAGATGTGAAGAATGAAGACTATTAGGCTGGCCAAGCATCGTTCTCTTTAGCTTCCAGATAAAAGGGAAAGAATGACTAATTTTTACCCAGCCTGTAGTTACATATTACAAATATTACAAATATGTAACTACACCTACAAATATGTCCTTAACACCCTATCTCCCAGAACTTGCCTTACTACCTATTTTAGGAATGAAAAAACTTACTTTAAGTGACTTATTCAAAGTAGCACTGCTAGTAAGTGCTCTACATGATGATATGTCTCATAGAGTTGTACCAAGGCTCCTTTAGTGAAGTATATTTGTACAGAAGGATTATGCTTGAAAGAGAGAGAAATTAAGGAAGGGAGATTATAGATGGGCTACAGGATGAGCAACTTCACAAAAATAAACAGGGTAAAACTATAGATTGCCTCAATGTTCCGTATTTCAATATCATAAAACTTGTGCTTTTAGGAAGAGGTTCCGTGAAGATAGTTTGGGCAGAAAAACAAAAAATAAATACATAAAATATTTTAAAAATAAAGAAAATCTATTTTTAAAACTATCTTTACTTTAAAGGGAAAATTCCATGTACATTAAGGTCTAAGTACAACTGAAAATGTGGCGCATTTTGATTAAAGTCATTTTTTTCATGTTTTGTCAAGGAAGGAGAGAGCTCAGCATCCTTGGGTTGGGAATATCTAATGCCTTTTTTGCAACAATGATGAAACTTAAGCCCTTGATTTTTGACATTCCTTCACTCCAAATTTTACAAAATGATGGATCACCTAGCAATCCATTTCTTTCAAAAGATATAATTAAAATTGTCCTATCCTTAATTACTTTAGATAATCATGATTTATCTGAATATGTTGTGAACATACAGTGATTTATGCTTATTCATCATAATGGTTTCTGTGGCAAGCCTAAAAGTATTTATATATAATATATGCTTACATTTTCAAATGTTGCTTTCAATCCAAATTCTATGCATATTGCTTATAAAGAGTGAATGGTATCAGCATTTATTTCTATAGGCTACAGATTTAGGAATGTTGAAAATGGTTTCATGAGGGCAGTATCAAGTTAAGAGAAAGTAATTACAGAAATGAAGAAGAAAATTATATGTTATTAGCTATATTACATAATATTAGCAGGACGAATGTTTGTACTACATAAGGTACTCACTTATATGTGATGTCTGTTTGCATGGGAACTCTGCGATGGATTCCAGAATGATGGGAAATAACCTCTGTCTTCTTTGGCTCCTTAGAACTGCTGCTTCTCCATAGAAATATATCACTTTAAAAAGTCTACAGCCAGAATTCAGAAGACTGTGATTTAAACTGGATTAAGTCCATGACAAATTTATGTAAACAAGCATTTTAAATGCCTTTTAAGGAATAAGAGAAAGAACTAGACATTTTGAAAGCAGTGTATGGAAGTATAGAGCAGGTAAAAATTTCAGTGGGGAAAAAACTTGAGCAAAAGTTGGGAAAACATGGGACATATGCAGAAATAGAGGGTAGGACAATGAGAACTAAGCTTCGGAATGTAGGCTGCAATTATATTGCCAAAGCAAGGTCTTTGCATTGTATTCATAAGCAGGAAAAAATCATTGAGATTTTTTTTTTGACATGGTCACCATAAAAATTTGAATTTGACACTAAGCTAGACTGGAGAAGTAAAATATTACAAGAAGTAAAAACAGTTAGAAAGTTACTCTAGGTAAGAGGTAATACATATTTTATATTTTAAATATTTATTAGTTAAAAAATAGAATGGGAAAAATTAATGTGAAAAGTATTACTAAGTTAAAATTTACAAGGAGGATTTGTTTTGAGTTAGAAATATTTTTCTTGTAAAAAGCTAGTAAGGTTATTTTTTATATTGACAAAAATAATTGAATTTATCAAAGGACCTAAAAGTTTTTTATGTACTTTTCAGAAATCATTTAAAATATATATTTAATAATCATATTTTATAAATAGATAAAAATCAATTTTTATTAAGATACTAAAATTGATTTGTATATACAACCCATATTGAATTTTGATTTGAATCTGTAATGCATGATATGTATTCTTTATATTATTCATTTGCCATTTTAGCATCTATTTAGATGTAATGTTTTACTGAAATGTTAATTATGTCTCTGATTTAATTTAACTTTCACATTTGTTTATTATATATACATATATATAAAATAAGGTAATTTGGAGTAAGGAAGAAACAACCTTTATACTTTCAATTTTCCCTATGGTTAGCTATAATAGATGAATTAATATGTGTTTAATTTTTAATTGACAGATTAAACCAAAGATTGTGTCAACATGAGTGAGTAAGAAACTCTTAGTGTAATTAGTGTAACAGCAGCAATTATATTGGATATTTATCTTTGAAATTGTCCTAAACTTTATGAATGTTGATATTTGTAAAAATGTAGTTTTAGTCCAAAAAATTCTATTCTTTTTTGAAAGAGAATTCATGAAGCTTCAAGTATTATATTTTCATTTTTAGTCTATTTTTAATTTTTTAAAATTAAATTATTGAGGTTACATTAGTTAATAAAATTATACAGGCTCTATAACACATTATATGCATATTGTATTGTGTACTTACAACCCAAAGTCAAGTCCCCTTCCATCATCATATGTCTGACTCTAATATATAAATCAGGAGTTATGTCTCATAATAGGTAAAATGGAAGGCTAACATCTTGAAACTCCTTATAAGATTGAGTTTTCTAAGATTTCTGCAAGAGGAATGTTAGATATCAAGACCAAATTTCTTGATATTAAGAAGAGAAAATGATGTAACACTATATGAATGTAAGTATATTTCTACATTACTATGTGGGGCGTGTGTGTATGTGTTCATGTATTTCTACCTTTTCATCCCCTGTGGCTCTGGAGATGCAAAATAACATAGATCTTATGTTTTAGATAGGAGGACTTTATTAGACCACTTGGTTTGAAATAGCTACATGATAAACCACCTTGGGTACACAGTAATTGCCTCAAAATCATTTATCCATAAAATATGCATACATATCCCTTCCTTTGAAGAAGAAGAAAGGCAATTTGATGTCTCAGTTCCCTCTTTCCTATCAATAGCATTCACTGAATAGCACCAACAAAAATATCTGTCTCCCAAATTAGCTTTATTAGAATCATTACTCTAACCTTCAAAACACCATAGGAAGTGTTTTTGGCTTCTGTTTACATATTGAACAAATTGCATCAATATTAACACAGGAGAAGCAAAATTACTCCATTACAGTCCTGGAACAAAATAAGCCTATATTCCAAGGATTTATCATATACAAAGATTATACAAGTTACCGTTGTATTTACGCATATAAATCACTGATGGCTTTCTTAAAGAGCTTCCAAAGTGGTGGAGATAAGGCATGTATGTAAATCACTGTGATGTAAAGTAGAACATGCTAATATGAGTAGATCATATGATTAGAAGTACTAACAAATGCTATAATATTTCAAAGAAGAAAGGTATAAACTCCAGCTGGGCTTATCAAAAAGAGTCTTTAGAAAAAGTTGGACTTGAGTTGGGCACCAAAACCAGGTAAGAGAAAAAGGTTAAATATTAGAAGATTGGAAAGTACAGATTGAGAGAATAGCAAGGCAAAGTCATAAATATGGAAAACATTTGGAGTCTTGAAAGTGTTAGCCCTACTTGTTCTTCATTACAATAATTCACAGATTTAGATTTTGAATAACTACACTGGGCCCCAACTACACCTGACGCCGCATACCACAACTGAGTTTTGACCTTCTTGATTACCAAACGAACTTCCTGATTTTGGTGTGCATCCTCGGAGTGCCTTCTGAGCTTGATGTTCCATTCAGTTCCTTCCATCTTTTACCTTGACTCCTGTTTCTGTCTTTCTACTTATAATGCTTATCCTTGAACTACTTCCCCTTCTTCTCACTGTCCTGCTGCCCTGCGGCAACCTCAGAGACACAATGGAATAAAATATGTATGTCCCAGGGATGCTAAATTGATTTTCTTGTAAGGAGAAGAAAATTTGTGTGCTTCGGTAGTGGAAAACATAACTGAAAAGTTACTGGAAAACAGTAGGCAGCAGTAAATCATATAGATTGCATTCAAGAGATCAGTATTAACCACTTTCCTGTTGTATTTTCCTACTATTTTATTCATTTTTCATTGAAATTGAGCCATTTAAAATTTTTATATTTATCCTAAGTATACTATTCACATAATCATTGTTTGAAGTAATGACTAAATTTTATGTCCATTGTTATAGCTATACAACTACTAAAAATAATTGTTTTCTCAACTTTTAACCACTCTTACATCTCATCCTTTGTTAAATGGTGTTCTAATCAACAGGCAGCTATTAAAGCTTTAGCCAAAGAATTTTAGCAAGATTAACCTTAGGATATACAGGATGATTTCAGGTGGGAAAAGAGAAGATGAAGGTAAATGTATGAGCTAATAAAGACCCATATTAGAGTCTCAACTGAGGGAATTAATTTTTAAAAAAGGAAATAATGCAAGAGATGTGATAGAAAATGAATGTCTTACTGATAATATGAAGTCATTGGGAAGTTTAAATGGTTAAAATGATGCCAAATTTTGAGACTTGATGCCTGGAGAAATGATGATACAATGAATAAAAAATGGGCTTGTCTGAAGGAAGCACTGAGAAAAAGATGATTAGTGTAGTTTTGGTGCTGTTAAACCTAGAGATAGTGAACAGGATATTGAAAATCAGGGACTAGAGTCCTGACTGATGCTGGCTCAGATATTAGTTGGCTAGAGATTATGGGTGTAACCATGGGAGTAAGTGAGATCTCTAAAAGCACGTATGTGGGAAAAAAATAACAGATGATTGAAGAGGGTGCCTTGAAGGGTGATCTATATTTATTGGGTGGAAAAAGAACAAGAAGAAGCAATGGCAATGGAGAAGCAATAATCAGTCATGTAAAGGAAGAATCAATCTGCACACTGAGGAAGAATATCATCTAAAAATGTAATAGTGGCTAAAAATAAAACAGCTTGTACAGGGTCTGGCAGAAGTAAGGCTTGCTTGATTGTGGTTAGTAGGGTATGTGAATGTTTCACACAAGATGGACAGCAATTTGAACATTTCACCTAAAATGTCATACGGTGTGCTTGAGTGTGATATTGTTATGCTACCGAATTACATGCCTATGATTTTGTAATAAAAGATTTTGTAATAAAAAGGGTGCTGTTTGTGCCGGACCTTGCATTTTGTGTGTATTTGACAGTGTTCAGAATACTTTTCAACAAATTGTGCATCAGGACGGAAAGGAAAGGTATCTGACCAGAATGTGAAGGCTTGATCTAAAACAGAATCTAAAGAAGTTGGTAAGAGGCAGTTGATGATAAAAATATCTGGGAACAAGAAAGAGCTTGGCTTCAGTTGAAGGGGACATATGGAAATGGAAGTGTAATCAGGGTGGCATGCTGTGATGGTTGACAATGATTCAGTAACCAGTGCTAGTGTACAAGGTTGAGGCTTGGTCAAGGAAACAAGGCTGACTTCTGTTTCATAAAACTGAGAAATAAGTCCAAAACTCTCAGCAAGTCTGACTTAATACTGACACCCTTGGGATACTGAATGAGGACTATTTCCTCCACTAATGAGATTTCCCCAGAACCTGAAACCATGTTTAGAAGATAGGTGAGAATCTCATGACTTTGCATAAGGGGAGGGATTCTGCATAAGCTGGAGACCCAGCTGGGGGACTCATTGTTTTATTTTACCCTGATAGCAGCTTGAGGTGTATATAGTTAGTGTCAGAACCAGAAACAGAAGTTGCATTTCCAAACTCCTTCTGCAGTCCACACATAAGCACAGCAATGGCAAGGAAAACGAGGAAGGAGGCTGTTCATTAATGGCGGTAACTTCTGTTGGAGATCTCAGGCAGAGCAGATGCATGGGAATTCAGGCAGGAAATTTGATAGAACTTCAGAGAAGGGAGGGTATAAGGATTCCCCTCCCCCCATGGAGTAAGTAAATATGCTAATACATTAATGCATCATGAATAAGCATTTCCAAAATGTTCTTGAAATCCACATAAAAATGCAGTTTTCATTTCCTTTGTAACTCCAGTACAGTTATTTAATGCTTAAAATAGCACTGACAGAATCATTTCCAGAAGAAACACTAGCTTGAATAGTTTCTCCCCTTCTAGAGACTGCATGGGCTTGGTTGGCCAATCCATGATTCTTTTCTGTGAGATAGAATAGTAATTGCTCCCTCATTACTATCCCTTTACTAGATCCAGCACATATTTTATTAGTCAAGTGTCCATAAGGTAAACTGCCAAAAGCTAAACTATATTTCTCTGGACTTTGTACATGTCTCATGAAAGTTCTTTTCCTTCCAGGAAGAGTGTTGTTCTCCCAACCTCTGGAACTGGAACTGTGCCCTAGTCGTTCATCTTCTGCTTGCCTTGAGATAGTTATAGAAAAAAATGGGGAGGAAACAGGCTGCTTCTTTGGTATCCCTCACCGAGTCTCCTATAAGGTGATGTAATAAAGCAGCATGCAGTACATGTTTGGACTATTCTCTGAATGACAAGTCATAAAACAAAAGAGTCCTCAAGTCCTCCAAAATCCAGCTTGTCCTTGGTGAGCTCAGAACCCATCTGTAGAGCCCAGGTTGTGTATCCTCTGCTCCTAGAACACCAGCATCCCTAGCCTGATCCTTCGACGAGAAGTGCAATCCCAAATCAGTCTGCTGTCCCGGATAGTTCTCCCTCTCCTAGTTTTCACTTGTGTCACACAGCTGCTGAAAACATGTCAGGGACAAGAGGGACTGGTGCAAAAGTTACAGGTCCCTAAACACTTCTAATTCTTGTTCCTCTAAGTACCTACCAAGTGAACTTTGTATAAACTGCGTAAGGGGAGTTAGACCAATTCTATGTGGAACAGGGAAAGAAGGAATGAGCTCATGGACATTTTTCAACATGACTGGAACCAGAGAAGGATAAAAGCTCATAAAATACTTACCTTGTCATCTTTGTTCTCATGGTTGTATAGAAACTAGACAATTAGCATGGCTTAATATATAGTGAATTTTGACCGTGAAAATAAACTGACTTTGAGTTCTTCCATCACTGGCATACTGATTGTGTCTGGATGTACAGAGTCAGTTAAACACACATAGTGACAAGAAGATTTTCGATACCAAAGCCAGGCTAAATTTATCTCTTTTAATTGTGTTCCATAGTCTCCTTTTATGAGTATACCCATATAAAATGGCACATAATATTTAATGAATACAGGCTTGTAAGATTGTCTGGATTTAAATTCTAAGTATGCACATGAATAGAGGTCAATAAAATTATTTTATTGGTGCAAAGGAACGCAACCACAGATGCTTTCCCACTTCTTTGCAGTTTAATTTTTTTTAAACACAGAATCTGTTATTGGAACGGGGTAAATTAATGTTGCCTGTCTCACAAGCAAAGTCTACTCACCGAATTTACAGCTAAAAAAATGCAGCTCAAATCAATTTATAGTATGTCTTTACATCATGTTTTCATCCCTATCTCATTCTTTTGTTAATTAAATAAGATTTGTTATTTTCTAGCTCACAATTCAAAGAGCTCACAGAACTTTGCTAGTTCAAAATTCAAAGGCATTGTACAATTTTTATATTGAAAAAGAATCAATTTAGTTAAGTAAGAGATTATGTGCAGAGAGTAATAGTCTAATCAGAGAACTGAGAGCTTTGAAATACTAAGTTACATTTCTGTTTCAAGTTATTCCACTTATCCATCCTCCCCACTCCATTGAACTGTGATCTGAGTAGGGAATGCCATTCACAAATGATGTGAATGCCAGGAAACTATCACTAAAAATGCAAAGATTGATAAACAACATTTGTGTTGATGGGTTAACTACCAAGTTAAAATCCATTAATGCATTTAATAACACACATTCGATTATAACTCACCTTAGCCGGACCCCCCAGTCACAAAATGACAGCTGCAGCAGGCGCACGTGTCCCTTTAACAGACCGCATGCAAACCCTCTTCAACTGCTTTGTTCAAACAGTACCATGAGGTCACGTGTCAAAACTTGCTTTCAAGTATTCTTACTCTTCATTTAGGGATCCGGGCTACCTAACCTGGTCGCCCCTTAATTTTTTCCCTAAGAGTTCTTGCCTGAACCTACATTTTTAATTTATCTAACCCATTAAGACCCGGAGTCAGTGCTGTGAATTGCAATTTGATTTTTAAATAGAATATCCACTGGAGGTATAGGAGTAAAATAGAAATAAGTGCTTCTTAAAACCAGAAGGCATCGTACTTTGAATATTTTGTGGAAAGAAAAACTCATTTGCTATGTCATTCGCATTTAACTAAGAGCATTTTGCTAAAATGCCTGAAAGTATTTTGGATGAAATGAGTATGAAAATTTCAGAAATACTGGCAAAAAATGAATTTTCCTCTAGCTCATTTGTCCACTGGATCAGTTGAGCACATGCCTCACTGTATAGGACAGAAAGGTATAGCCATCTTGCTTCATCTGAAAAGATACGTATCCAACAAAGAAAACTGGTACATGAGCTTACAGGTAGAGCCTTGTAACATATCCTGGCAAGCTGGATCAGATAATGTTTAGTTGAATTATGGATATCTTTAAGGGGGTCTAATGCAGAGGAGAAGTTGACAGCTGGTGAATTTCTTTGTTCATTCCTTTGACTCTTTCCAAGCTTGCTGTTTGGTATAACATCCCTTTGTCCTGTTTTTTGATGGAGGCAGAATGAAAGTTACTGCTTTTTGTAGACTGATAGTAGGGAATGAAGAATTTATTGCAACACAGGCCTGCCCATCTGTTTACATATTGTCTATGGCTAACTTTATACTATAATGGTGCAACTGAGCAGTTGCAAGAGAAGTCATATGGCCTGCAAAACTTTACAGAAAATATGCGCCAAGCCCTGCTCTACAGGGTTTGGACAGGAAGACAGAGCTGAATTATTTTTCCTCTCAATATAAAGAATTGTATGAAGTCTCCTCTTGAATGGAGGAGGCCATTCCCAGGCCAGAAATAAACCCCATTTATTTCTTAAAATAATTATTAGCTAATGCATGTAGTTCTCAGTCATAATTTTGTCTCCTATCTGTTACACTTACATATTTTGTGCTTCTAACTAATTTTGTTTAATTATTGAGAAAACACTCATCACGTTTCTTAGAAGAACTAGGATAGTTTTTCTACTCAACTGATTTTTAGCAAATCAAATGTAAAAATAATTTTTTTATCAGGAGCTTTCACAGAAAAATTCGTATCTCTGCCTCCTCTTAAAATTAGAACAGAAGAGAACCTAGGCCTGAGCTCCCAGCTGACAACAATGGATTGCAGCTGAACAGATATTGTCCTTTTGAGCTGGGCCTATGCCCTCCAGCACGCCCTGGTCATCAATGCCCGTTCCATGTACGCATACACACTTTTCATTCTGGCCCATGTCACCCCTCCTGTGGGCACCTAAGTGTGGGATCATCTCGGCTCACTTGCTGAACATGTGCAGAGCCACACGTGCCAGGACTATTGTTCTAAATAGATACGTTAGAGCACTTCTAGGCCTTCTATCTAACACACTCAGGGAAGCCAAATTTTGGACTCTTGGGATTACCAGTAAGCTTGATGTATAGCTTCCACTCGAACCAAAGCACTTCTGAAGAGGATGCTTAACAAAGCCAGACTCTGAAATATAGACTCGGCTGTAAAAATCTTTTGGTTTAATGAGCCAAAGAAGAAATAGGAACCATTAAAACCAAACCAGCAAAGAAGTGTTTTATTAGTAGGAATGAGTAGAAAATGGGAAACGATGAACATGAATATTTATGGCTACAAAAGTTTCAGAAGCCTAGAAAGAATAAGCGAGCAGACATGCTGCCCGAGGTACCCCCAAATTAAGTGCTCTCATTGCTCCTCTGAGGAAGAAAGACACTATCCGAGGAATCTGTAGAGTTTCTCTGAACCTTGCTCAGTGGGGAACAGCTCTGTAGTCGCAAAAGGGGCACTGACTGCTTCACTTGGTGGCCTTTCTTTATTCCTTCCACTTTTTCCAGCTTATCTGTATAGTTCTTGTTGCTCATCCCTTGGCTTAGGAGGGTATTGTGGGAGGAAGGAGGGGTGGGAGTGAACTCTTTTGCCTGCTTGGGGGAGATGAGCTTTGCAAATGGACAAAGGCGGGCAAGGGGATTAGACTCAGGAAGAACCATGGGGGCATCAGGGCAGGGGAAGAAGCAAGAGAGGATATTTCTGACTCGCTTTCAATAATCAATGTGCATGTTCTTTAACTAATTGACAGTAAGGCCAAATCTAACTCTCTCTCCCGGCTCTCTCCTTCTATCTATCCCTGTCATTCTTTGTGTCACACACACACACACACACACACACACACACACACACACGTGTGCGAGTGTGCTTCTCTTAGAGCAGAAGAAAAATAAATATCAAATAGAGAAGAAAAAAGAAAAAGCCAACCCACAGTGATAAGAAGTTAAATGTTTTGTGCTTGAAATCAAGAGAGAAAAAAGAATGCTCAGGGTACATATTTTTTTCAACATTCTGTCAGCCTTTCAGTTTAAAAACTTCCTCCTGTTCATTAAATAATCTAAAACACCATCGCTATGTCAGGACGTAGATTCCTCTTCCAGTAGGGAGGCCCCATCCCGTGACTGCAAAAAAGGTAGGAACTAGTCTTTTTCTTTCTTAATGATACTTATTTGTCTGCCTCTACTTACATGTAGATTCCTACTGTCTGTATATAGACCTAAATTTTCTTGAAACCTCTTGTGCTATTTCATAATTACACTGTAAAACTATGTGTATTTCACGTTGTATAAGTACCTTGGAATAATAAAGGAAATGCTATGGGATGACATCTATTTTATGAAATGTTATGAATAAAATAATTATACCTAAAAATACCTCCATGAAAAGTTGCTCATATCCCACTGCTATGTCAGTCCTCAAAAATGTTTCAGAAGATGGAAGCACAGAGAAGCTGAATGGCTGAGAGGACCACAGTGGACCTGGGACCATTGCCTTGACTATTTTGAAACTGATCCACAGAGGAGAAGCTAGCAAAGGACACCTTCATAAGGGAAAATACCAAGTGAGTGTGGTATTATGAATGAAAATGTTTCCAGGAAAGGGACTTTTAAACTTCCTCTGTACAGAGCTGTGAGATTGGATAAGGACACAGACTTGGCAATATGCAGCATGCTGGCAGTCTTGGTATGAACGGTGTCTGAAATGGTGGGGGGATAAAAGGTACAGGAATGGGTTAAGAGGAAAAGAGATGAGATGAAGTAGAAACACTAAGGCAAAAACTCCTTCAAGACATTTTGTTGTGAAGGGGAACAGCAACTAGGGCCATAGATTAAGGGGGAAAAGATAAGGGGTTAAGGGATTTTCTTTTAATCTGAGAATTACAAAAGCACTTTTGCATGCTAAAGAGGATAAACCAATAGAGAGAAATAAGTGAATAATGCAACAAACTAAAAGTGATAATTGAGTAAGAGTTCCTGTGAAGGCTGGTAGGTGTGGAATCCAAGACAAATATAAAAAAGCTGATCTTAAATGAAAGACAAAAACTGTTGTAATTGCAGGGAAGTCAGAAAGAATGGTTATGCCAGAGTGATCCTTTTACAAATGTAATTCAGATCATACCACACTTCTGCTCAGAATCATCCAAAGGATACTGATCTTCCCCAAGCTAAAGTCCTTCTATGACCTACAAAGCCCTAGACTTTAACTCTGACTTGATCATTCTCAGGACCCTCTCTCCTAATCTGTCACAAACAGGCTAAGCTTCTCAGTTTTCTTCAAACACAGCGAAGTGGCCATGTTCCCTGTGCATACGTCCTTTGCCCTATTTCCTCTGACTAGAAAAATCTCTCCGCAGAGATGCATGTGCAAATATCTTTTCATCCCTTTCAAGCCTTTCCTCAATTGACTCTTTCAATTACATTTCAGGTTTAAAATATACTGTGTATTCCATCCTTTGCATATACCTCTCACCCCTGGAACTTCTACTTAACCATGTTTGGTTCTGTTTGATTCCATATAACCTATTGTCTTCTGTGTACCACATTTCTCTTACTTGCTTTTTGTGTTATTTCTCATCTAGAGTATTAGCCTCATGTGGATAGATTGTCTTTTCTAGTTTGTCTGATGTACTCCCAGGGCTTGAAGTAAGTTAGACTCAAAAGAATACTTGTTGAGTAAATTAATGAAAACTTTTAAATGTCTGTATAGTATGCCACATTGTGAATAACACTATTCATCCTCTATTTGCATTCTCAGGTAATTGTAATACACAAACTCAGATGTAAATATGTACATCACTAATTATCACCTGTCTATATAGTGAAAACTCCCTGCTCTGCTCAATCAGCATCTGTCCCTTTGTCATATTCTATGTGGCCCTCTCCCAGCTTCAGCTAGCTTTGCTGACACCTCTGGCACCTGAGACTCTTCTGCAAACTGCCCTTAGGCTCCTGGAACTGCTTTACCCACAGGGAGCAAAGAGCTAGAAGTATCCTTAGTTAGTGCAGGTGTGGGAATATGAAAGCCCAGCTCCCTGCCTCAGGCCAGGACAAACTTAGAGGCATAATTTATACCATAGAGTCCCCCTGAGTCATCAGGCTGTTATATAACAGGGCTTTGCCTGATTCTACCCTCTTGCTACGCCTCTTTCTCTTCCCTATTCCTCTTTCTTTATTCTCTCCTAGTTTCTCCTGGGGCACTTTCATATAAAGTCACTTTACTTACACATGTATTCTTATTGCATATGCTGCTTCAGAAGCCTGGCTTACCATATTCTATCTAGGAGCCTGACCTGAGTGAGTCTATCTACCTAGGCTATATTTCTGGGAGAATAATTGTTGGATAAGGTACAATTTACATATTAAAAGTTCTTGACTCAACACTAACTTCTAATGAGAATCCATCCTCAAGGAAAGAAAATAAAAGGAATTAATTACATCATGTCTATTTTATTTGATTGACAAAGGCATAATGAGTGTATTATCTTATAAATGAATATTATAGTTTCCCAATAGTTTCAGGTTTCTCAGAAATGTAAGATTTCCTGACTTCTAAATCCAAAGGATTTTTCTGTATGTGTTTCTCTAATTTCTCATTCAATAAACAGTGTTTTCTGCTGGGATTATACCCTAAGAGCCCTGAAACACCAATCCAAAAGAACCTATGCAACCCAATTTTCATAGTAGCACAATTTACAATAGCCAAGTGCTGGAAACAACCTAAGTACCCATCAGTAAATGAGTGGGTCAAAAAACTGTGGTACATTTACATAATGGAATTCTACACAGCAGAGAGAAAGAAGGAGCTCCTACCCTTCACAACAGCATGGATGGAACTGGAGAGCATTATGCTAAGCGAAATAAGCCAGGCGGTGAAAGACAAATACCATATGATCTCACCTTTAACAGGAACATAGTCAGCAAAAGAAAAAAGCAATCATAACATATCCAGAGACACTGAAATTAAGAACAATCTAACAATAGTCAGAGGGGAAGGGGGAGGGGACAGTGGGGAGAAGGGTTTGGACAAAACCAAGGGGGAGGGTGGAGGCAAGGGAGGGAGGGGCGTTTGACTGGGGTGGGGGGGGCAGTAGTGGGGAGAAAACACAGACAACTGTAATTGAACAACAATAAAGTAATTAAAAAAATAGTGTTTGAACAATAGCACACATTTTCTGGTTCGTGTTCATGGGGACTTTCACAGTTTAATTATGGAAATGAACATTTAAGAGTACACTTAGGCAAACACTAATAAGTTTATCCTTACCATGGTCTATCCTTAGTAGAAGAGTAAAAATCAATAGTTTTGGTGACATGGTTCTTGCCCCTTCAAGTGCCTAGAAGGGAGGCTAGCCAAAGGATGAAGAGAGAAGAGGCATTGATTTTTAGGCTAAGTAGGTGACCTGGAAGAAAAATGGAAAATCCATTAAGGAAATCACAACTTCTCCAAAAAGTCTTTTTTTTGGAGACAGGAAAATCCATTAAGAAAATCACAACTTCTCCAAAAAGTCTTTTTTTTTTTTTTTTTTTTTTTTGGAGACTGGAGGGGGAAACATGGGTTATTATTGCTTTTCCCTGAATAACTGTTTACTGAATGATCTCCCATTTTTAATTCTTCGAGCACCTATGCAGCTGCAATTATCCTTATGTAGGTAAGTGATGTGATGGGGTGGCGGAAATGGTATTGTGCTACCTATTCTTAAAAGAGGGTGCTTACAACATTTTTATAACTGATTTCTTCACACCCACCATGTAAGAATAGAGCTGAACGGTTGTTAAGTGGAGCAAACACGGATACCTCAGCTGCATTACTGAGAATGTTTCCTTTTAAAAAAAGGTTGCAGAATTACTCTTGTACCTACTTCCCCAAACCAAATCTGCTTACTGTTCACTAAGTATTAAGGAAATTTATTTGTCTGCAATTGAAGTAAGAAGGCTTTTTTCTTTGTTCATGCTTCAAATATCTCTATTTGTTCTTCCCTGAGAACCACAGCCTCGAAAGCTCAGAATAGGTGAGTATTTCTGGGTAAACTTCTTTGATTAAAATTGTTGAGTCAATATAATAAGGCAATTGAGAAATATTTAACTAAAACTACCAAAATATTCAGCCATATATTTAAAATTTTTAACTATTAATTCCACACATTAATGCCCATTAAAATTCTAGTGTTTTGAATTAATTCACCCAAGGCTATATTGTATTAAGCAAATGTCTAATGGTGTGCTTTTATAACAATTTGATGGTGCACATTTGGTTCCCATCTCTCTCTCTCTCTCTCTATCTCTCTCTCTCTCGCTCCTATATTTACTAATTATATAACCTTAAGCAGATTACTTAATCTCTTTACACCTGTTTCCTCAGCTCAGCTCTACCTGCAATGCCAAAAAATAGTAATACAATTGCTTTGAGAACCTGCTGTATTTAAGACTTAATATTGATCAAAATCTCAACTTCAATCCCTAAATTCTTCATAATAGGTCAGATTATCTCTGCAAAAACCTTGGAAGCCAATGACCAAGAGAGACTAAGAAAGAATGAGAACAGCAATTGTACATTTCCCCAGAAACTCTTAAAATAATCTTACCATTTTGGGAACTCTTATAATGTCCCAAAGTCTTCAGTGGTTCCCCTTTTCCCATAAAGTATAAACTTATAGCTCTATATTCAAAGATTATTAATATTATCTCCATTTATCTTTCAGCCCTACTTACCATCACTCCTCCATGCTTTTTACAATAAGTTATTTATTGTTGTTTTTTTCTAGCTTTACATCCACTTCCTAGCATATTTTTGAGGCTCTTTATTAAAAAATCACACTCATATTTCAAAACTCAACTTAGATTCTCTCTCTTTATAGAGGTGCAAAGACTTATTCCAATTTTTACCCATATCCACACTTATTTCCAGTCCCCTGCCCCTCAGCAAACACAAATAGATTAGTTATAATTTGTTCATCAATTAAACTTCATTGCAATCTTGTGTCTGTATCATTGTGACTATTTGTGCCTATATCTTTGTGCCAAATTGTGACTAAATCCTGGCGATGCAGTCATTTATATTCTTGTCTTCTCTCCTCAATTAAGTTTAAAATTCTTTGAAACAGAGATGAGGCTTACTCATCTCTGTTTCCTTGGAAATGCCTACCACCAGTCCCTTGTTATAAGTAAGACCATAATACATATTAGGTGATTAGAATTAAATTAAGCCATTTTTCTCCTCACGGAGCAATTCAGAGTCCAACACTGCCCACATCCATGCTTCACCAATAACGTACCAACTCTGTAAACTGAAAACTTAGTCCATATCCTCCTCTGCCTTCTGCTTTGCTTGTGTACTCAGCATCAAGAGTCTATCTGCAGTATAAATTACCGGAAGGGGAGAAAGACTTTGATTACAGTTGTCACTTTTTCTCTTTGTTGGCTTCCACAGGGTTTGTTTCTTTATTGAGGCATTCTCCCAGTAGTCACATCCCCAGCTAATGTTTACACTTATAATTATTCATGTCATTTGCAAATTCATTTCCCCTCTTGTTAGAACACAGTAAAATGTTCATACTAAAATAGAACAACAAAACCAGTAATGCATCACATACAATCTCCTGAGATAATCTGATAAGAGCAGAGGGGATTTAACTTCAAAAGGAAAAAGACAACTGAAGTTAAGACAATTCTGCCAGGTTATCATGTTGCCTTTAGTAATTTGTTTGAAGAGAAGGAGTGCCGGATCTAAAGTTGATACTATGGAAAATGAAGTGAGAATTAATCATGGGAGGATGTCATGATGCTGGAGGAAATAGAAACTAAGAGGTAATTGACATTTTTTTTTCCAAAAGGGTCTCAGATTAACTATACCCATAGGGAATTTGTGGAATTGAAATCAGGACCTAATAGCAATAGTGGCATTTCTTTAAAAAGAGTTCATCCTCCTTGTTATCTGAAACTTATGAGTTGTATGCTTCCAGACCCTCTAAAAACAGTGGCCCTTCAAGGGAGAAATAACTCCTGAAGTCTTTCACAAAAGTAAAGAGGTGACTTTATGAATTTATCTAGTCTAGAAACACCTAAAGAAAATCTACTATATGCCTGGGTCTCATCGAGGGCCTGAGTGACACAACAATAAACAAAATACATGAAACTTCCTGCTTGCTTAAACTTCCTTACTAATAATAGCAGACAGATAGGAAAGTCATATAAATAAAATATACAGTATGTTAGATAATGATGGGTGCTGTGCAGAAAGAAATAAGAATAGATTTTATTGAGAGTATGACAGTTAGGCATATATCTGAAGAAGGCAAAAGAAAATGTCATTTGCATACCTAGGAGAAGAGAATTTCATGCAGAAGTGTCAAGGGCCTGAGGAGTGAATGTGATTAGTTTGTACAAGGAAAAGCAAGGAACCCATTCTGACTGGAACAGAATAAGCAGGGAGAAAGAATAGTAGGATATGAGGCCAGATCATAGAAGGTTTTGTAACTCATTGTTAGAACCTCAGCCTTTGCTTGACTGATAGGGGACGTAAAGAGAATTTTGAGTAGAGTGACACAACGTGATTTATATTTTAGCAGAATCACCACCTGCTTTGTTGAAAATAGACATCAGGAGGGTAAGGGAAGAAATAATGAGACTTATTAAAAGGTTATTGCAATAATCTAGGCACGAGAAGCAGTGCCTTGCACCAGCTTTGAAGTAATGGAAGGGGCAAGACGTTACTAGAATCTGGATTTGTTGATGAATCTGATTAGTAGATATAAAAAGGAATTCAAAAATAGTTTCTCATTATTATTTTGAGCAATTAGCAGTGCTGATAACCAGAGTTTCATTTACTGGGATAAGGAACACATGACAGTACAATAGGTTTGAAAGGAAGGAATTGCTGAAGGTCAAAGTGCTTTGGGTCTGTACGGGGAACCTCAACAGTTTAAGTTACATAAGGCATAGTGAATGTGAAAGGAAATGATGAGAAATAGAGTTGAACAGGCAGCCCAGGATCCCACAGGCATTGGGGCCATGTGGGTACTGGGCAAGGTTCCTGAGGGTCCGTCAGAGTTTCCTAAAAGCAGGATGGTTTTCTTCAATATGTGTTCCTCATGGAGCTTGTCTCTTAAGTCAGCAAACCCACACTTCACACTCAAACTGGATCTTCCCGTCCCCTGTTAAAAGACCCCAGGGGCTCAGTCTCCTTTGTATTACTGCTCTCTGGGCTGCTCTCTTCTGAGAGCAACCTGGCTGTGGAGAGGAGAGTGGCTTCCCAGCTCTCCCCCCACCTTCGCTGCTATCAGAGCAAAGATACCTCCCAATTTCAGTGTCAGTCCCTAAAGGTAAAACAGCTAAGAGGCAATGACAAAACTGACCAAAATCCCCAAAATGTCAAAGTTAAAGAAATCTTACAGAGCTTCTAGGTGCGGTCTCTGCTCTTTAGTTTTTACTTCCTTCTGAGATAAGTGGAAGCAAAACCCAGAGAGTTCACTTTGTCTGCTGTTCCCCATCTTCCTCACTGACTGGCGATGGCTGCCTACAAGGCTACAACTCCATTATGTACTGCTGTTTTTATTAATGGTGAAAACAGTAATAGTTTGACTTCATAAACTGTTTTCCCAAATGACAGGGGTGTGTGCCACAAACCACCCAGCAATTGGAGAAGACTCAGAAGCCTCTAGCAGTGTGAGGATGACTGTGTACGTCATGCAGATGAGTACAGACTCTAACTCTGTGTTATTTTGGGCCATCGAAGGCTGACCAGACTCAGAGTGTTCCTTTAATAAACATACTGAGAACTAGTTGAGTTTTAACCACAGGTGAGTGGAATTTTGTAATTTTTTAAAAAACACATTCATTCAAGTAGGTAGAATAGTATAAAGCTTGCTGCTTTCAAAAGCAACCAAATGTACCAAAACAAAGTCAAGGCAATGAAAGGTAATAGTCTTAGAACTGAAGTACCACTATTGTTGAGGGAAAAACTTGTTTATTTTAACTTTTCATTGTGAGTCTGTCTCTGCTATTGACTTAATGCGTGACCTCAGTTCAGGCAATTCACCTCCCTCTGTCTCATCAGTTTTTGAACTAGAACAATAGCATTATTTTCCTTTTAAGGCATATTAGGAGGAATGGATGCTTATTATAAAGAACACTAGGTTACTGAAGCATTGCTTACATGGATATTTTGAAGAAACACTCTGAATGATAAGCATTTGAATTTGGCCTTGGAGAAATCTCTTAAGGTATCTGTAGTTCAGTAGCTGAATCTGACTTAACCACATCAGCTAGGCCTTTTTGTTTGTTTAGGTTTGTTGTTCCAGCTGTGGCAAATGATCATGGGGTAAATAGTCATCAAAGAATTGCATGAGAAGTAATGAGGCTTACAAAAAGAAGGAGTAGGGGACTGAGTCTTACAAGGGGATCTAGGTTCCACTCTGCTGTGAAACACTTCCTTTTAAAACCCCTCGTAGAGGAGAGGTCACATGTGACCTCTCCATTTTTCTCAAGAACACACTGTCCACATTTCCTCCCATTATCACCCTGTGCCCGCATGAAATAACAGCTAAATGCAATAGCAGTAACTAAAACTTAATGAGCACTTACTATGTGCCAGTGCTTGACAGATATTTAATCCTCACAGCAATTGTACTATTAATTTTTCCAATGCACAGCTGAGGAAACTGAGGCACAAAGGGATTCAGTAGCCTGCCCAAGGTCATAGGGCTAGTAAATGGAAGAGAGAGAGAGAGGGAAAGGGTGTATAAAATTGCTTAGCACACACGGGATGTTTAATAAATGCTTCCCTCTTCCTCTCTCTCTCACCCTCATTCCTTCCAACTCACATATAATCCACATGGTATGTATTAATTATTAATTAATCCATCTATTTATCTACTTATTTTTGGCAAACATCTCCTGAGTTCAACCATATGGCAGGTATTGAGCAAAACACTTTGCAGAATGTACTTCACTGAATCTTCACCACTCTTCTGTAAAGAGAATCCTACAATTGTCTCCATGTTATGGATGGAGAAATAAACTTACTGATGTTAAGTAAATTGTTCAAGGTCATAAATCTATAAAGGTGTGGATCTCACTGTTATCACTTTACATTTGCTATGGATGACTTGTGCTTTTCTTTCTTTCCCAGAGTACTGTCAAATTTGTTATACTGGACCAAAAACACACAGGTTGCAAAATCCTCAGGGGACAGAATCATGTCACATACACGCGTACTATTTTGTGTGTACCTAGGGTAGATGCATAGAGAATTCTTTTTTTAAGATTTAATTTAATTTAATTTAATTTAATTTAAGATTTAATTTATTTATTTTTAGAGTGGAGAAGGGAGGGAGAAAGAGAGGGAGAAAAACATCAATGTGTGGTTGCCTCTCACATGCCCCCTACTGAGGACCTGGCCAGCAACCCAGGCATGTGCCCTGACTGAGAATCAATCCAGCAACCCTGTGATTTGCAGGCCAGCACTCAGTCCACTGAGCCATACCAGCCAGGGCACATAGTAAATTCTTGCTGATTGTGTTTTCAGAGTAAATATTATCCTTATTACATAATTGAAGACACCAATTTTTTTAAAAAAGTTTAAATAATATCTTTATCATCTAGAAGGTTAATATAGTGTATTGCTCCAACTAGGACACTTCTGAAAGTAAAAAGTTGCCTCTGTTTATTATACATAGGGGAACTGGCCTAACCAAGACTACTGCAGGCTAATGTAAATGTAGTTACCTTATTAACATCTCATAACTAATTACGAAAAGAGTTTTCAGAGCCTAATCATTTTATGCAGGAAGGATTAGTGGAAAAATGTTATTTCAAAACCTTATCATTCCTTTTTCAATAACACAAAAATTTTCACTTTTTTCTCTTGGCAAAAGCAGAGATGTAGACTGTCAAGCTTTTCATAGAAACCTCTCAAATCTTTATAACTTAACATTTAGTAACTACTGATGCAGACATACCAGACAAATAATTTCTATAGGTTGAAATTAAACAGTAAATGGAAATCTATAGCCCATCTATGGTTTCTAAAGCATAAAACATTTGATAAATGGACATCGCCTTTATATAAATAAATTCAATTTCTTAACTTTCATTATGATATTCTGTATACAAAACTCATTCTATCATCTATCTATCTATCTATCTATCTTCATAGCTAGCTAAAAAGTGGTAAATCTGAGTGTGAAAATTGAGTGATTACCAATTAAATAAAGCTAGAATAACTCGTAAATTGTAGTACTCACGTTCTTTAAAAAATACATTTTGAGTAATAGGCAAAATGAAGGTCACTGGGCACATACAGAATCAGTTTTCACTTTGAAAAAATAAAAAAGCAAGAGATGTTGTGCAAAAATTTCCCTGAGCATCAGTTATGCCAAAATGATTTTACAGCATGTAGAAAACTGATCTAATTGTGGCTTAACAGCAATGAATGACTGGTAAGGGCTCCATTCGATAACAAATGTTCCTGGTATTCTTGCTTTAGAAACTACTGCAGGCATAGCTTATTAAGGAATTAGTCCCTGACTAGGTAAACACTAAAAGTTCAATCATTGTGTGATGAAATAGTTATTTTCACATAGCTGGAGGAAAATCCAGTAAATCTAAAAAATTGGGGAGGTGATGTATAGAGGCAGGCAAATTGAACATCTAGTGCATTTTAAGCCACGTGATTTGAGAAGAATGGTGTCCATTGGGAACCTGAATAGACTGAAAAGCTCATAACTAGGTATAGACTGGTGTGAACAGAGGGACACTCCTGCTTGTACTTTGTGTTTAATAGCTGAGTTGCATTTAGGAAAAGATCTATAAAGTTTTTCAGTGACTGCTCGACTAGAATTTGTGCACAGAATGCTTGTATAGGCCTCATACTACTGACTCATAAACACACTCACACATACACACACACCCTGATACACATGTGCACATTCATACACATCTTGCACATGCACACATAAACAAACACATGGATATGTACACACACATGTACCTTGTATGGCTTGGGAATGTTTTTCCATTAACAATAAATCTTAGCAATAATTTCAGAGATAGAAAGGAAATGTTTTCATGTGGGCACTTCATTCATGTCCAACTGTAACATTACTCATGTTTTCCTGTTTTCTTGGTAGCATGCACGGGTTAGCCCTGGGAGGCCTATGGGACTTAATGACCACTTTACAGATAAAAAGTTTCCACCTTTTGCGGTTTCTTTGGATAAATTCCCAGAAGTGGGACCACTGAACCTGAAACACCAATTTGAAAGAACATAAGCACCCCTATGTTCATTGCAGCATTATTTACAATCACCAAGATATGGAAGCAGCCCAAGTGTCCATCAGTAGGTGAGTGCATAAAACAACTATGGGATATTTACACAATGGAGTACTGCTGGGCCGCAAAAAAAAAGAAGAAAATCATACCTTTTGCAACAGCATGGATGGACCTACAGAATATTATACTAAGTGAAATAAGCCAGTGGGAGAAAGCCAAATACCATATGATTTCATTCATATGTGGAATCTAATGGACAAACTGAACTAATAAGCAAAATAGAGACAGACTCATAATGGAGGGCAGGCTGACAGCTATGAGGTGGAGGTTAGAGGGTGGAGGAAGCAAAAAGGAAAGAGGACTCATGGACATGGACAACAGTGTGGTGATTGTGGAGGGAAGAGGAGTATAAGGGGGATACATGGTAATATAAAAAGATAAAATAAATTTATAAAGGACTATAGCTAACATTTGAGGAAAGAAAGTTTCCACCTTTTAAATTCTGCTCCTATAAAATAGTGGCATTTTCTTCATGAAAAGGTGTTAAGAAAATGAGCTAAAAATAAGATACTCTTTTGAAGAACTGGTCAGTGAATGCAACTCTTCGAGAGAGTTTTCCAAAACGGCTTGATCTTGCACAACTACTCCATAGGACGTGTCCTGGTTCAAATGCTTAACACCTGAGGTGAGACTTGCCTTCTGCATTCAGAATCTGGACCAGGTGTTTTGTTCTAAGTGTTCAGAAAAATTCTTTCCTAAAATCTTATCTGAAAAGAATATTGCTACCTACACCGTAAAAACACAAAGTTCCTCTATAAAACAGCTGCATGGCAGACTTACCTTAGCCATGGTCTACAGTTCAAGCTCAGACTGAATCAGACTCAGGAGAATGAGAAAATGAGCTTGAGTCATTCACGGTTGGTATTTTGAAAATCTCCATGTCTTAATCCACAAGTCAACACTCTCCCCAACAAAAATAACAAATAACCCTACACGGTATGTGAACAATTTCCTTTGGCCAGAAGATGGTTAAAACCATGGGTTTTATTACTCATTGAAGGTCCAGCATATGCAGCACTGGTCAACAATTGGCAGACTAAGCTAGTGGTTAAGGAATGAACAGTTTGGAGATACAAAAAAAATTTTTTTAAGATTTTTTAAAAATAGTGATATTTTTAATTTTTCAAAAATCATGGGAAAATTTAAAGTTTTGTGTGATTTTCTTACATTTTTTATAACTTAGTACTTGTAGGGTAAGTGGAGGCAGTCTGGCTTCCTCACCCGGGTGTCTGGGTGAGGAAGGGAAGCAGTGTTCCCGCAGCCCTGGAGGGGCCTGATAGCCAGCATTCTCACAGCCTCGAGACTGGGTCTGATACACGGTTCCCATAACAGGAAGTGGGCTCGCATGCATAAAATCATGCTGTTATATGCTTTTCTGGCTTGCAGCTGGCTTTGTTGGTTCCAGTATTTGCAAGGGGCTCGGGACTCCCTGCTAAGTGCCACAACATGTGCCACACTGGGGAGCAAGTGCCACACAGAAGGGACAAGTGATATGCAGAGACACGCAGGGGAACACGCAACTTGTGGCATGCGTGGCTCACCCACCCATGAATAAAGGCACGTCGGACATCCCCATGGCTCTGTGCATTTTCTTCAGTCTGCCTGAGTACTGTGTACCTGTCAGGCCTTGAACAGTCCCAGCACAGTATTTTTAAATTTTAAGTTCCAGAGACTTTGGTCCCATTTCCTTCTCAGGGTTTAGGGGCCCTTAATTTCTTACTATGATCCCACTACACATCACAGTGAAGTCCACTGGAATTGTACACAGATATCAAATCTAAGCTCAAGATCCCGTGCTTCAGCCCATTGCCTTTTTCGTCCCCACCTCCCTGTTTTATTGCCCCCATCCTTGATTGACCCCCTAGGTCACATCTTGCTTCCTTTATAGGCTTTATTATACTGCATCTGCTTAAGCGAATATGATTTTTCTCTGTAAGACACTCCTTTAACATCATATTTAAATATTTCAAAGATCATTCCCTACTTGAAAAATCTAACTGAATTGATCAAATAAAGTACAACTTTTGCTGTATCTAGGTAGGCCATGAGATGGTCAGGGCTATTTCAAACCCATCCTAATTATGAAAAATTCAATAGATTATAACAGTACAAGTGACAATTATTATAATATGTGCATAAAGAGTGCTATGGCAACCCAGAAAAAGGAGCATTTGCCAGTAAGGAGTCTTGACAAGGTCTAGGGGCTGGAGAACTAGGCTTGGAAATTAGGCAGGAATCAAAGCAAGCGAAGACTGTCCTGCAGAACAAAATCTAGTCTGCTGGCTATTGCATCCCTTACGATTTTATCTGTGAACTGCTTTGCATCAGCCACTCAAAATTCAAGATGCTGAGAACTAGAATACTAGACGCTTAATCAGTTTTAGATCACATACTTCTCCTTGGGCTTTAGGGGGTGGGAGCAAAGAGAATTTAGCCTGCTAACTTTGAGTTTTGAGAGTGGGAGCCAACAATGAGAAGCAGCATGGGGAATCCCTTTCTGAAAAATGCTATGCACAATGGTGATTCCCCCATGGACAGGCAGCTGCTCCTGGAAAGCATGGTGGTGGGTTGGACAGCCAAAATATTAACAAATGACTGCTTACAGAATCAAAGGTGGTCTTCTTGGTTAGAGAAAAGTCCTAAAAGGAATGTGTGCTCCTGAAGAAGTATCATTAAAGCGAAAGGCAAGTTTGTTTGCAAACTGAAGGGAATGAAGAACATTTTAAATGGAAAATGTATTGTACCTGCAGAGACGTAGAAAGCCCAGCACTTTCAGTAGGAGGAATACATTCGCTATTGTGAGATTGTGGTCTGCATGTGGAACAATGAAAGGAAATGAAACTGGAAAAATAAGAATTTAGATCAGAGGTAAAAATTCTAATGTGTTATTTTGGCACTGTGAAGTCCACAAAGGATTTTAAGCAAGGGCTGGTCAAGATCAGACTTGTTATAGAAAGATTACTTGGGCCTCAGTGAAGAGGGTGCATTTTGGTGATTCTCTCAAATTTAATCTTTAGGCAGCTGGACACAGGTTAAAAGTGACAACTTCATGTCCATTTTTTGTAGTTCATATTAACTCTCTGAATTCTTGTTTCACGTACAAACTCACCCCTTTAAGTGTGCACACCTCGATATCAGCATTCAAAAGACCTTAATTAGCATCAAATATCTTACTTTGAGTGTTGCTTTTGTTCTCTAAAGCAACTGCTGTACATATTAGCACACACCTAGTGGTTTAAAACAACATACATTTATTATCTCATAGGTAGAGGTCATAGGTCAGAGGCCTGACAGGTGTCTCACTGGTCTGAAATCAAAGCATAGGTCGAGCTGCTTCCTTCTGGAAGCTCCAAGGGAAAAATCATTAATTCGCCTTTTCTAGTACATGGGGGCTGCTCACATTCTGTAACTCCTGGCCCTGCTTCTCCACCTTCGAAGCCAGCAATGTCTGGCTGAATTCTCACATTGCATCGCCCTGACTCTGCTTCTGCCATTGCACTTCTTCCTGTGACTCCCCCAACTTTAAGAACCCTTCGGATTACATTGGGTCTACCCAGTAATCTAAAATGATCTTCCCATTTTAATATCAGCTTATTTACAACCCGTCTGCAACCTTAACTCCCCTTGGCTTTGTCAAATAACAATTCACAGATCCTGGGGTTAGGATGTGGACATCTTTGCAGGGCTACCATGATCATTTGCTGAATATCCTTCAACTCTCGTCTCAGAACTCCCATGACTCAATCACAGGACTCCCAATCTGCTTCCCCCACTGTGGGGCATTCAGGCTGTGGCATGTCATGCCCGTGATGCTGGATGTACAGTCTTTTGCTCCCAGGTTTGTTTCTCTCCTTACACACAACAATTGTTGACAACTGGTAATTGTCTTCATTTCCTAGCTCTCTTGAATAAAGCCTTTGCAGAATTTCAAATGATCCACTGATTACTCATTAAAAGAAAGACTCTTTCATAAGCATTCTCCAAAGCTTTGAAGTACCTTTATTATTGTTCTCATCTTGCCATTTTTTGGATGAGAAAACTAATGCTCAGAGAAGCTAAGGATAGAGCTAATAAGGTTGTCACCAAGACTCAAACCCAGGCCTCCTGTCTTCACATTGATGTTGCATCTGCTACGGACCCCACCAAACAGCTCCTCTGTGGAATGTGCTCCGGGGCTCACAGAGCACTAACATTGATTAGCTAACCAACGTCAGGCTAACATTGCTCCCGCACACAATCCCTACCGTTCATGAAGGATTCTTGTTATTCCCTATTCACATGCTCCAAACCCCATCTGAGCCTCTTCTGCCTTAGGTAATCCTCTCCCTCCCTACTGCCAGAGCCCCCACCAGCCTGTCTCACCACCCATGTTTTTTGCAGGTGAACAGGCTTATTCTGGCTCTTGCCATGGTCTTTTCCTCTTAAGTATGGGAAGGAAGGAGGGAAGAAAAGGAAGCAGGCTTTCTTGGAGATGTGAAAAGCTTTAGTGCCCTTCTCTCAGTAATACCTGCTGCTTTGCTTTTGTAAAAAATCACCGCCAGCGTGGCAACATCAACCTGTAATCTATAGTCACCATCAGATCACACTTTTATTTCCTGGGATTCTGAGAGGGACTGAGGCTTCAGAAAGTTATAAATATAGCACTTTACAAACTGAACTGGAGCCCAGGGAGAAACCCCCTGCAATTAGCCACAGGACCTGTGCTGATTAGATACAAGGCTTTCAAAGAGCTCAGAACATGTGTTGTCCCGGGTTTATCACACACCCCGTACCCTTCCTGAAATTGTTTCCGTAGCACAAAAGACATTAAATACAAGTTAGGCTCTTTTTAATGACCTCATTTTAAGTTATATTTGTAAAGTATTTTAAAAGTTTCAGATTTCTTTCACTTACATGATTTTATCTAACATTCACAGCATGCTATGAAATAGGCAAGGCGATTATTACAAGGTATACTGCAAGTATCCCTTCTCATAGATGAAGGTGCAAGTCCATCTTTACACAGCTAGTGAGTGGCAGATCTAAGAACAGGATCCCAGCTCCGGGTTCTAAGACAAGTCTTATTTCCCTACACCGTGTTGTTCTCCCCATCTCCCTTTCGCTGCCTTTCCTACTTCACTAGAAGGGGTTTAAAGGAACCGTAGTGGCAATAGACTCTGCATCAGAGAGCTGTCTTTTAAAATAAAGCTTTCCATGACAACATAGTTACCCAAAGTGGATGTGCATTAGCCTGAGCCATTGTTCGCAATAAAAATTCTTTTTCCTCTTCCAATTACTGACATAATCAATACGTGTGTTGTCGGCCAACTTTCTAACAGCCCTGTGCCGAGTGCTAGAAGAGATTACAAAAGAGGAAAGGCAAGGTTCCTATTGTCACAGGGCTTCTATTGAGTGGGGAGAAAAAGTGGAATCCATGGAAGTTTAGAGAACCATTAATTTTTAAAGAAATGTGCATCGATTATATGTGTAATGGGAGTCAAAGAATGGGAGGAGTAGAAACGGGGCTTGAACTGAGCTTAAAGAATTTAAGTAAGGAGAAAGAAAGAACACAGGCTTTGTTTTACTTTGCTTTATTTTTGTCTAAGTTGGGAAACACCTTCAACAACAATCTGGAAGAGATCAAGTCTGCTAACAGCCACCATGAGGTCTGGCGGCTTTCTGATTGTGAGAAACCTTATCCCTAGATCCATCTTTTCACCTTTGGGTAAATGACAAGGCCTCAACTTACACCCTTGCAAAACTTGGCTGCCGAACTCTTGCCAGCACTCAGGGTCTGAAACCTCTCAATTTTTCGAGAGGGTTCAGGTAAGCACACTGCCCATCCACCAATGATCCTGGTCCTCATGCGTAGACATTCTTGGATGGAATGACTGCTTTTATACAGCATGGGGCAAGAGTAGGTTTACAGTTGTGACTACACAAAACACATTGTATTCTTATATTATTATTTATTAATTATTTCATTATTTGCATATGAATAACTGTAAACCTACTTTTGGCCCATCCTTTGTAACACAATGGCCTGACACTTTCCTAGAAAATATAAACACGTGTCTTGATTAAAAGCTTTTTGTACACACATATAAACATTTCTGGTGCATTCGTACTGTGGTAGTGACATGCAATGCCTACATCTACTTTTCTTCTTCCAGATGCGTGAAGAGATTGTCATTCATGGCCCTCTTCTTGATATTGGCTAGGCTTGCTCTGGCCAATGAATTACAAGTAGAAGTGACATGAGTGACACGTGTCACTTGTAGATCCAAGCATTTAATTCTGACACAAGACCCTCAAGTCTTCTTTTTTACCATGCCCACACAACTGGCAAAACCCATCCCAGCTCCCAGAATGAGGATGGCATGGAGCTGAGCTCCCCGTCCAGGTGTGACTGACCTATGCTGTGAATGAGCAATTAACCTTTGCTGCTTAAACCACTGCTACTCGGAGTTGATTTGTTGTGTAGCATAACCTAGCCCATTCTGAACACCTTACTTGAATTTTTTTGAATGAGTAGGTGGAATAAATTCAATCTCCTTCAACCCAGCCATGGATTCTCACCAGCTGCACTGTAGAATTTTCCTTAAGGTCCTTCACTTACATGTTCATTCTAGTCATGATGGGTGTGTATTATTCCCAGGCCCTTACCCAGCTTGGCAGGCAATTTCTGAAATATTTTTCTGATAAAGAGAATTTTCTTGTCAGAGAAGCCAGACCAAGCCCTGGGGGACTGGTCCACGAAGCAGAGGGCCCAGGTGCACAGACCTCCGTGAATCCCGAGTGTCTACACATGGCTCCCTGTTTCTAGATCAAAGGGGCCAGTCCCTCCTCCCGATGCCTGCTTTTAGGACGGACTAGATTAAGAAAAGAAAAAAGCAGCATGTTAAAACCTTGGTTTGGTTTGTAAGAATACCCCAGGAAGAAGTTGGCCGAGACAGAAATCAAACTTTTCTAAATAGGCCAATATATGTAGACTGAAGATAGAAAATTTTAACTTTCTGTGATTTTTTTTCTTCCTCCTTCTTCAAGGTGCATTTCCTTTTCCTCTCCCTTCAAGTTCTGGCTGCTCCTGCTTGTTAGATACCATCTTCATTATTAGAGTACACTTTGTTGCCATAGCAATCCGTTCCTACTCTCACGTTTTATTGCAGTTACTGTCGCTATGGGGCGAAAAAGAAGGGGGGTGGAGGATGGGAAAGCATGATTTTATTTTCTCTCAAGTAGCTAGGCTTTCCCTGATCTGAGACACTGTTAACTCCCCTAAAAGGGAGCGGTCTCATGGACAGGAATAGCACAGGCATTGTGGCATTGCAAGGAAAGACAGATTGTTGCTCTCTAGGTGGCAACTTGCACAGTGCCTCATACTTTCCCCGCCAGGTAGGATTACATCATTCTTTTATTAACTCCTGCCTTCTATGCTTCTGCATTGAAACTAAAAGAAAAAAAGTAAGAGACTTTCTATTAGCAATGAAGGTCTAAGAAGGAGTGAAAGTTGGAGGGTTCTACCAAAGTATCTTTCTAAGATCACAAAGGACAGGGTCTCCAGGGGACTACAAACCCCAACACTGTAATTGTCATCATCATCATCATCATCATCACCATCATCATCATCATCGCATATGTACATAGTGCCTTTGATCTTTTAATATGTTTTACATACACACCTATTTTTACATTTTTTAAATGGTACCTCCTTAATGAAAACTTCTCCATTAACTATCTTTCGTGCTGACATCTTAACTCATCCATTTTATCAGTTTTTTAACAAATATTTTCATACCTCCCACTGAGTTATTATTTGTGTCAAACAGACATCATCTTTACCTGTCTGTGCTACTATTTTATCTTAAACTATCTGATCCTGTTACTATTTTATTGTTCTTTTTAAATTATATTTTATTGATTATGCTATTAGAGTTATCCTGATTTTTCTCTCTTTGACCCCCTCCACCCAGGACCCCCCACTCCCTCAGGCAATCCCCACACCATTGTTCATGTCTGTGGGTCATGGGTCATGCGTATAAGCTCTTCAGCTACTCCATTTTCTATACTGCACTTTACATCCCCATGGCTGTTCCGTAACTACTGTACCCTGACCTCATCACCCATTTCCCCACACCACTCTCCCATCTGGCAACCAAACGCTCTCTGTATCCACGATTCTGTCTCTGTTCTTCTTGTTTGCTTACTATACTTTTTTAGATTCAGTTGTTGATAGATTTGTATTTTTTGCCATTTTATTGTTCATAGTTTTGATCTTCTTCTTTTTCCTAAATAATTCCCTTTAATATCTCATATAATATTGGTTTGGTGATAATGAATGCCTTAAGTTTTTTTGTCATCTGGGAAACTCCTTATCTGCTCTTCCATTCTAAATGCTAGCTTTGCTGGGTAGAGTAATCTTGGCTGCAGGTCCCTGCTTTTCATGACTTTGAATATTTCTTGCCAATCCCATCTGATCCTGCTAGTATTATTTTTATGTGCATCAGTTTTATCCCACCAGGAAAGTCTCGCAGAACACAGCTTTTGTGTCCTCCGTAGGGACCGCTCTAATGTGATATCTTCTGTAAACTTCTCGGGGTGACTAAGATTCAGATTTTCATCCCGTATTTCACTATGAATTAGCCCAGTGATTTTCAATCAATGTGCTGCAAGCATTTTTCAAACACTCAATACCCGACAGTTTAGTCAGGGGCACTGAGCTCTTTTCCTTAGGGTCTCAAATAAAAAAAATGACAACAGCCAACCAAACAATAGCTGTCTGATGTGAATAAATCAAAATTATACCTATTTTTGTCAGACTGGCCAAAAATATATTTTTGGTGAGCTGCAGAATTTTAGTAATTGGTTTATGTGAGCCATGAGATGAAAAGGTTGAAAATTACTGTATTAGACACTTAGAACTGTGAAATAATCTGTGTGCCACAAGCCATGACTTTTATTATTTGTATATTAAAAAGTACCACTAAGTTTTCCTCTCTCAGCATGATATTAAACATAATCGAACTTTATAAATACTTCATAAATATTTTTGCAGGAGAAAAATCTGCTACTTTCAACTGTAATTTTTAAATGTTCAATATGTATAGACAAGCTGCTGTATTTTATATAAATGAATGTATTCATAGAACAAACTTGAAATTTCAGAAAACAACACAGATTGCCGGAGTTTAAATTCCTGTTCGTATTCCAGTAGAAATGAGTAATATGTCCATTTTGGGAATAGTGGCAAATGATTGAGGAGGAGTACATTTCTACACTTGCTGGAGACTGCTATTTTGTGGAGGAGCATTTGTGGTCTGGTGACTCAAGACTGAGAGAGGTAGGTAGCTACCCATTCTGCATACCAACTTCTGCTCCTGCTCCATCTGTCCAGAACTCTGGCTAAGATCTTGTCTAGGTAACACTGCCCTCTGCTGGGTGGAACCAGAACTCTTCCTCAGTCTTTAACTTGGCAGCAATGTATACTGGAATTATTTTAGACATGAGGAAACTGAGATTCAGAAAGTGCAATGGTCAGGTCTGTGGCTCTTGACAGTTTACAGAGACCAGTAAAAGGAACTCGTCTTTCCATACTTTTAAGTAGCTAATTTTTCCCAAAAGTGCAGAGTACAGTACAACACGTAACAAAAACTATCAATGTTTGACTTGCAGCTACAGGAACTTTTGTTAAGTAACCAAATATCTATTACTGCATGAATTACCTGTACTATTTAAATGTAGGTCATGTGAGTCATTCAAAATTTATCATAGACCTTGTCCTTATTCTTTAAACCACTGGTATGTACTGGCTTTTTTTTAACTTCTTTTAAAAATGTTTCAATATTTGCTTCTTCAATAAGAATGTATCTTCAGATGGAACTTTGTCCTAAGGGGCTATGGAAATTTAGTCAATGGGTACATTTTAAGAGCAGACTTGCTTTAATCATGGGACTTAATTGGCATCCCTTCTTGTTCTCCACTTTTCACCAGGTGTTATCTGCTGAGACCTGCCTGCACAGAGTTGGTCATACGAACAGACAGAGGATCAGACACCTACATGGAAAGGGGGATTTGAAAAAGACCCTGTGACCCAAATTGTAGTAACACCCCCTCTGTTCCTAATTTGGGTGTATCAATCTTACCTTTCTAGCACACAGTTCAGAAAGTATCTAGAAGTAGGGTCTAAAGACCAAAAAAAAAGTGTCACCCAGCCCTTAATTTCTTAAGAATGACCTTTGTGCCCTCATGTAACATCTGCATTCTCTTATTTCACACAAATCCTTTACAATCAGACCAAAATATAGACAGACAGCAACTCACGGTGTAGGGGCAGTTGTGGTGACTAAATGAGCTGTTACAGGCACACACACACACACACACATAGGAGTATAAAGGAATAGCTAGCTGGTGGCAGGACAGGAAATAGGAAGCAGAACTAGACACAACTATCATACCAAGATTGTTAACAACCCTTAGGGGAAAAAAAAAAAGTTCGCGCACACCTCAGAAGAGTGTAATAGTTAATTATTTAATGATGACTAGAATGCTTAAAAAACAGTTAGTGTTCCATTTCATCTAATCTACAGTGAAGAACTAAACTCCATTTATTTAGATTGCTATTAAAAATAATTAAACTTAATAGGGACATCATAAACTCATCTTCAGCTATTCAGAAAATTCAACTATCCAGAAGAAGCTGTAAAATAAAAGAACACGATGAACTCTTTTTCACTGATTCTTTGGAATTACCATTTTAAAATATAAAACTGTTTTCTCTGAGTCATTCAATCAAAACATGCCCCGTGCCCAGTCTACCAGGTGCCAGGCTATGCTCTCCCCACTGCGGTTGCTGTAGGTACCAACGAGACACAAATCCTGGACCTCACTGGCGACCAGTGGAGGAAGAAATAAAATAAACAAAAGAACTAAACAGATACATGGAGAATGTGAGATGACAAAAAATTATTCGGGGGCACCTAAATGAGGGCACCGTGTGTCAGTAGGCTAGGGAGAACTGGCAATTTTAAATAAGCTGATGATGAACGATCTCCCTAAGAAGTGCTTTGGGGAGGAAAACCTAAAGGAGGGGAGGGAGCAGGTGATGCAGGTGTCCCGGGAGGCCTCCGTGGTTATGCCTTACACTTTTACATTGTAACAGAGCGGGTCTGGTCAGGTCACTGGGGAGCAGAGAAGAGGGACCCTGAAGCTGCACAAGAGCCAGGACCTCCCCCCGCCCTGGCCCCAGAAGCAAGGAGGGTGAAGGAACTGCCAAAGACAGCCTGGGATTGAAACTGCAGTTGGAGTTTGATAGTCTTCCAGGCCATGGGGCAACTGTAAAGAAAGGCAACTGGCTGTGCAGACCAGTATATGTTGCCCCAGCAGCTGAGCAGCTCAGGACACAGGCTGCACAGAGCCAGCGCGGGCTGTGGGGGCTAGATGCTCCACCTTGGGCTGGATGCGTGTGCCCCTATGCGTGGCTGGGAAACTTCTGCCCCCTTCCACAGAATGGCAGCCAGGAGAGGGGCAAAGACCCTGGGGAGGGAGGTGCTGTAAAACATGGCGGACGTTAGCTCCCATTGGTTGAAAAGCTGGATGCTCTGTTGCAGGAGGGTTTCTGGGCCTGGCCTTTAAAAACAGAATACATGGGATATATGCTCTTTTCCCTCCCCTTGCTAGCCCAGTTGGCCTTGGAGGCCTGAGTTCATGGGCTGGTGGGCCCTGGAGGCTGCCGTCTGGGAGCATTCCTGGTACCCCTCTGCAAGTGACTGCAGCTGCAGCACTGGCGCTGCGTGGGCCTGCCTGGCCGGGAACGCGGACATACCAGGGAGCCAATGGCTGGAGGAAAGGAGCAGCGTGTAACAAGTGGGACTCGAGCGGGTGTGCACAGACTCCAAGGGAAGCCTGGAGCTGAACTGTGACTGGGAACCTGTCAAGCAGCCGGGATGAGCACGCTACGGGCGCCTGCATTTCCCAAAGGCACTTTTAAATGGGGGAGAAGCAATTCCAGGCACACCCTGGCACTGGTCTGGCCTGGCAGAGGGTGGCAGGGTTATTTGTTTTTGGGTGTTTTAAGGGGAGCAGGGCTCTGAGGCAGAAACCTGCCATTGTTCCAAAATTTCATACCCTTTAAATGAACAACCCCTTTTCTTTTTCAGCAAACATCTGACTCCAGAGTTTGCCTGTTCACGGCAAGCAGTAGAACCCCACCGGCTGTTCCGCAACATTATCAGCAGTTCCTCCATAAGCTCAATTTTAAACTCCACACTGTGCCCACTCACTCTCTCTTTTATCTTTAGTTTTCTTCTCCTCCCTGACTCCAGTAAGTCCTCGCACCAATGCTGATCCTAGATCCTTTCCACCATCTCTCAGCCTCCTCAGGTCCTCACTTCCCTTTAAATTCCACAGTCAGCCATTATTACCACTCCCAAACACTTACCCTAAATTTTCCTTCTCCCTCTTCTTTCTCTGTACTTATTTAGTGAAACCTCAGCCCCGGGGAAATCCAGGTTGTCATCTTCTTTTTGCTGATAGCCCATCTCCAAATTAGAGAACACTAACCTCAACTGTGCTCTCAGCGCTGCTCAGAAATCATACCACAGTGTTCTAGTCCATTTCCTCTTCCACATCCTTGATGAAGAGCCCACGTTCTTTCCTGTCTCACTTTAACAACTCAAACTTACTCTCAGTTTTGTGACCTTGCTTCCTATCTCATTAAGAAAAAGAAATCAATTAAAAGAAAACTTCCACAAGCCCCACCACCATACCCGCCCAGCGGCCAGCATCAGTGCTGCCTTCTGTCCTTTTGATAGATGAAGTGTCTATGCTGCTGATGCCAACCCTTATTCTGCCTATCTGAAGACATGCCAGCAATCCTGTCCTGCATCACCAGCCCACAAACAAACCTGCTCCTCTGTGTCTCTTACAGACACAGAGTCATTTGTTTGCTCCTTTACAGCAAAACACCTCAGAAGAGTTGCCTATGCCGAGTCCTCTTCTGCTCATTCTTCTGTTGAAATGACTCTCATCAGGTTTTGCTTTCACTAGCTTCCTAAAGCTACCTTCTCAAGCTCACCAAACTCGATTTTGCTAAATCCAATAATTATTCTTCAGCCTTTATCTAGATTGACCTTCTGTATCACTTGACTTCGTTTTCATCATCTATTAAGGCTTCTTTTTATTGCCTGTCACCTGTAGGTCCTAAAGGAATTTTAACGGAAATGCACTGGAGTCTGGAATCCTGAATCTATAAGGGTACTATAATAAAAACCACATTTGGATAGCAGTTTACATTTTCAAAATATTGTACTTTCGCTTTAGAATAATCCCAGCAGAAAGGCACTTTTCAGGTGAGAAAAATTGAGAAGAAGAAGTGATAAAAATAGGATCACATCCAGTTATGTATCTTCCTGGAAGCAGGAGCAAGCCTGTGCTGGCCCACGGGCCCTGGATAGTGGGGTGGGGGGTGGGCAGAGATGGAAGTGCAGCAGGCTGAGAGGGGAACCTTGAAACCTTGCCAAAGCAAAGAGAGGGAGGGACATTAAAATTTAAAAAAGGATGTGAGAGGATAATTACGCCCAGACTATTTTAAAGTATAAGACATGTTATTAGGAAAGTTTAAAGTAATAGAGAAGAATCCTTGAGGTTGATGTTATGAATAAAATAAAAAATCCGCTGGGCTGAGCTTTCACTCCTAATTAGAAATCACCAACGATGCCAAAATTCCAGTTTCTGCTCTTGTTGCAAATACCCATTGATAAGAAATGTGAAAGGCTGTTATGAGATAAGTTTGTGACCCCTCAAATTTACATGTTGAAATCTTACCTACCCCACCACCCATGCAATGGTAGTGGAAGGCCAGGCCTTTGGGGAGTGACCGGGTTGTGAGGGCGCAGCCCTCATGAGTGAGATTAGTGTTATAAAGGAGGCCACAGGGAGCTCCTGCCACCTCCCTACTATGTAATGATACAAAGAGAAGAGGGCCAGCTTCCCAGAAGAGGGCCATCGTTGGAACTGGACCATGCTGTCACCCTGATCTTAGACTTCAGGCTCCACAACTGTGAGCCATGAGTATGTGTTGTGTGTCAGCCACCCAGTCCATGGTGCCTTGTTGCAGCAGCCTGAATGGGGTAAGACAAGGACATTACAATTTTGTGCCCGTCTTAGTCCATTCAGGCTGCGACAGCAAAAATACCCTAGCCTCAGTGGCTTAAGAAACAGAAATTTATTTCTCATAGTTTTCAGGGGTTGGGAATTTCAAGTTATGATACAGTGTTTGGTGAGAGCGGCTTCCTGTCTCACAAGCAGTCATCTTCTAGCGGGGTCCTCACATGACCCAAGGGGAAGGTATGTCTTCAGGGTCCCTTTAAAAGGGTACTGACCTCATTCATGAGGAGTCCACCCCCATGACCTCATCACCTCACAGAGGCCCCATCTCCAGAATATCATCATCCTGGGAACTAGGTTTCAGCATATGAATTTGGAGGTGACACAAATGTGCAGTCTACAGCAGTGCCCCATTATTTTTCACCCTGAGACTCAAATATTCCAAGAAGATCTGGAAACTTGAGAGTTCTTCTCAGTGACTGACCTGAGGAGGTTGTCACCACCACTGTCTCTACAGTTAGACAAAGTCCAGGCAATAGCTAAGAGACTGAAAAAAAGTTACTTGCAAACCAGCCCAGCCCCACCCAACTTCTCTCTCTGTCTCTATGTCTCTTTCTGTCTCTCTCCACCTCTCTCTCTCTCTCTCTCTCTCTCTCTCTCTCTCTCTCTCTCTCACACACACACACACACACACACACACACACACACACAGAGTCCATGCTCTTGTACAGGAACAGTAGCAGTTCAAGTTGATAAAGCATTCCTCTGAGAATCTTTTCATACAGATTAAACCTTTATCTTTCTTTGATGTGAAGCTGATAGAGGAGAATACTTAGATGAACTAAATAATAAAGAGATCCCATTACTGTCATTTATTTCCATACATATAAGGATAAAAAGGCCATCCTCGCATGAAATTGTAATGCTGATTACCTTTCTCTGCTCACTTTAAATTCAATCACTTAGCATAATCCATCAGCATTTAAATACATGGAAGATTGCAGTTTCATAAATTGAGACAATACAATTCAGTGCCTTGACATTGCATTTGCCATCAATTATGGTAGTCATAATCTCAAGTATTAGAGGAGGAACACTATATTAACCTAAATACTACTCAAGGGACTGGGCCGTTTTTACAGTTTTTTTTTTTAATTTAAATTATTTTATTTTGTGCATTGTTCTTCTGTAAGCCTAGGAAGAAAATCAGTGAGGTGGGTGCTGCTCCTGCTCCGGAGCCTGTCTCTTGTCCGCTATTTTACATTCAACTTTGTCAGCCCTTTCTATGATCTGTGCTCTTGATAGATCCTCAGTCTAGTTTTGCTTTGTGTTCAAAGACTTGTTTAAATAGAGATACACTACATACTGTATACAGTAGTGTGATGGAGAAAGGAAACTAATGAGTGTTCTAAGTAAGTTACTTCTCTGAGCCCGTCTCCTAATATATAAAATGACGATAATAACACCCACTTCAGTGGATTGTTATGAGAACTAAACAGGATAATACAAGTCAGTGAACCTTGTCTTCTCTTTCCCCCACCTGGATTTACCCCAGAACTGTCCATGTCAGAATAAAAAATGTGTTTTAGTTAAAAATGCATCTTTCTTTATGTCTCTCCTTTTTTCCCTCATAGATATCTCTATAATGGAAAAGGAAATACTAAAGAAGATAAATCACCTATAATCTCACCACTAATAATATATTAATTCAACAAATATTTATTAAGCATCTATTTTGTACCAGGTATTATAGGTTTTGAGACTATAGCACTAAATGAAACAGACAAAAATTCCTGCCTTCAAAGAACTTACAAATCTCCTGCAATTTTTTGCTTCTTTTTATCTCTCTTCTATATGTTTCTTTCATCTAATATTAGAATTTTTAAGGTTCTATGATGTTACACTTTATAACATTAGTGTCAACACAGTATTCATTGAAGTTGATACACAATAATTTAATTGCCCAGCTCCTTAATGATGGAAATCAAGCCCCAGCACCTGCCCCTAACTACGATGAATATCCTGGTGCATTTATTTCTTCCTACTGATTCCTTTTCTGTAAATACACCAGGGTGGAATTACTGGATCAATGTATAAGGATATTATCAGATCACTTAGGTAAAAGTAAGAAAAAAAGTCCAGCTCATCATTCCCTGATGGATTCTCTCTACATAGTTTGGAGATGGTATATAACTTAGTATTTGGAGGTGTAAAACAGAAATAGAATGCTATAGGAATTCAAACTATATTCAGGTAGGAGGAACTATAGAGATCAATTTTAGTGCCACATCTCTTAGGAACAAAAGAGGCAGGCTTTCCAAAGTAGAGGGTATATGTGGCCTCGTGTGGCAAAAGACAATCAGAACAGGCAGAGTGGGGTGGGGTTATGCCAAGGCCACAGATGTGAAACGGATCCACTTGAACATGATCTGACAGATGGCAGAGAGTCACTGGAGAGTCATTCCTTCAACAGGGGAACGGCACATAGAGAGCAGCGTTATATCATCTGTAAAAGCAATATTGTCTTGCTCTAGGGAAGCTGAGAATCCTGGCCACTACATTTTACTGAGCTTTTACATTTGTTATGAAACCCAAAATCTTCCTCTCACTGTTCCTCTGGGCATGAGGAATGTAAAAAAAAAAAAAAAAAAAAAAAAAAAAAAAAAAAAAAAAAAAAAAAAAAACCCTAAAGCAAGATCAAGCCTAATATGCTGATAGAGAATATCCTAAATGGAACATGCCTGGTCAGCACAGCCTGCTTGACCCTTGGATGATGATAAAGCAGAATCAATAATCCCCAGAAAAGGGGGTAGCAGCTCTTTATGATGGAAATGTCCTTCCAGCTCCTGCACTATCCCAAGGCTGTCCCTCCATCCAGGTAATTAGGCTTCTACTCATTAAATGAGGCAGCATTAATAATATGCTGACATTTCAGCCCAAAGGTGGGAGAGTATGGATGAGGTGCTGTTTTTGGTGTATCTTTTCCTTCTCTTTAAATCAAAGGCCACTGAAGTTGACAAACAGGGCAGTAGGAGCATGCTTAGCTCCCTCTGGAGGACTTGAATGCAGTAGCGATTAGACGTCATCCAGGCTATTTGTCTCCAATTGGTAGAGTGGAAAACAGATTCAAGATAGCCTGAAAATGTTTTGAGAACAGGATTTCTTCACTTTATATTTGTTGTCCTCCAATATAGCTAGAAAAGTGCCACATAGTACATTTTCAATAAACATTTGACTAGTAAATCAATGAGCCATATATAGTAGTTTTTCATTAAATATTTGGAAATTGCCTATTTAATTTGTTTACAAGTTTTCTGCTCTGAATCTTTGTGACTAGAAGTTAGTAAGACATAAAATTGATTTTTTCCTTTCTACTACTGTGAAAGAATTTTTTGAGGAGAAAAGGAAAGGAGAAAGAGGTATAAACTTCACCATAGGGAAATGTGCCAGACAGGCTTTCATTACCCTTAGTTATTATTGAAAGGTCTCCTGTCAGTTATAAGAACAGTTTCAAAGCTATAATCTAGAATAAGAGGTAAGTGAAGATGTTGTTGTTTTGTCCAATGTCCCATTTTCACAGCCTCACATAGTAGCGGGTGCATAGGATACATTCATGCATATTTGATGCATGAGTGATTGAATGAATGGAATATGATCCCTACCTGCAGGGACTTTATAGTGAGGGTATGAGGCAGAACGCCACAAGAAAGCTCTATAGCCTGTTACTCCATTAGTGATCAACTCTTAACGAATATTCCCTCAGTGACGGATCCATCTGCTGAGCCATTTTCCATAAGGATATCTTGAAGGAGTGTGGTTAATTTCTAACTCTGTGTCTACCTCTATACAAGTATTAGCAGAGAGGGAGAGATTTGAAAAGAAACAAATGATCTCTTGTTGGGAAAATAATACATATAACTGAGAAATACTGAGAAAAGAGGGCAGAAGTGCTGCATCTCCCAATCACCTAAGAATAACTTAGGTGATCGCCCTGAAATGCATGACCAGAGTATGGGAATGAGCATGAAATCTGTGGGATACAGAGCTAGTTATAGCCTTAAAAGCTCTCATTTTTCAAAATTATCTTGCAAGTCTAGCTCACTAGTAAGATATCCTAGGTACCCAAACCAGATGGCGTGAGGTTTGCGACTTCAAATCTGCAGCCCGCATGTCCACTGAATTGTAAGGGACTAACTGGAAAAGTTAGGTAACGAGCCGAGCCACATAAATGCCCTTAAAATCACAGAAAACTTTATAAAAAAATATAAGCTTTCTAAAGGTTTTAAGTGTTTTAAAATCCTTCAAGAAATGAAACACAGGCAAAATAAATATAAGAAATGTTAAATTGGCCTTGGCTTAAAATGCTATAATGCAGCATTAGTAAATAAATCCCTTGGTATCTGAATAATTAAAAGCCAGAGAGTAGGATTTATAATCTAGGACAACTAATAGAAAAAGCTATAAATGCCGATCTAGCACTAAGAATTCAGCATTACTGTATTGATGTCTTCCTGTGGAAGCACATTTTTTTCTGCTTTATTTTAGGACAGAATAGTCTGTAGAGAGGTGAATCAGAGATTTATATTTATAGCTCTATTTCTATTTGATACCACATCTTGCATTAGAACAATATCAAACATTTTAAAAGGTATTTGCATTTGCATTCTTAGTGTTCAGCACTAAAATCTCTTCTGCAGGATATCATCACTCCATGCTCACTGTATCTTCCCTCACCAAGTGGTTACTAAATTCATGAACTGATTCAACAAACATTTATTGCATTCCTAATAAGTGCAAGTTACTATGCTCGGCTTTGGACATGTAAAATTACTGACATACACCCATACCCTGTTAGAGTTCACAGGCTTTTGGAAGCCACTTAATGATGAGTAGTGATTCGGGAAAATGTTGGTATGTTTAGGTAAGAGAAAATCCTTCGGTGCGATGGCTGTGAACACCAAGCATGAAGGAAATGTAGAAAGTTAAGCTGGGAAATTATTAGACATTTTCCTGTTAATGGATGATCAATGGAGAGAGAGATAAAATTGAGTTTTAAATTGGGTTATGTGGAATGAAAAATGACCAGGTTACATTTTTACATGACAACCTTGCCATAGAGAGAATGGATTGGAGGAGAAAGGGAGTAAAGTCAGAAAGACAATTGGGAAAAATTTTGAAATCTTCCAAGGATATTGAAAGTTTTAGACTAAGGCTGAAAAAGTAGGGATGGAGAAAACCGTAATTTTAAAAGACATTTTTAAAGGCAGAATGAACAATATTATGAATTCAGTATGGAGTTAGTTAAGTTAGATGTGTATGGATTATAACTAAAGGTATAAGAGCTAAAAGTATAAGGTATGAGATTTAACAAAAAGGGAATGGGGCAGGGAGAAGACAGGCTGAACTTAGAGAAAGCCCAGTATTTAAGAGAATAGGAAGAGAAGAAGGAACTATTAAAGAATCTGGAAAGGAACCACATGTGTTGCTGTGCTTTACTACAGGTAAACACATGAAAGTAAGTACGAGAAATTAAATTCAAGAACTACTTATTAATTAAAACAGGATGAGGACTTCCAGCCAAGACGGACACACTGTGCCTCCTCTCACAACCAAAATTAAGGACAACAAATATTTAGAAACAAGAAAACAACCCGAACTTATAGAAAATTGAACTGTACGGAGGTCCAACAACCATTCATCCAGACCGGTAAGAGGGGCGGAGTTGCAGTAGGAAAAAGTGGAGGTGCGGACCCAGGAATACAAGTAGCAGCGGCTCACAGTTCCCAGGTGCACGGGCGGTGGCTGGCGGACCCAGTGAGGACGCACAAGGCGGCTGGCTGACCAGGGGTTCCCACATTCGCGCACGCAGAGGGGGAGTGGCGGAAGGGACTGAATCCAGGAGAAAGCGGAGCAGGCGCCATTGTTCCCTCTCAGACCCTGCCCCCACATACAGCGTCACAACTCAGCGACTGGGCCGCCCCACACTGGGGAGCGCCTGAGGCTCCACTCCTTACTACGTAACAGCAAGCACTCGTGCGCAGATAATCCAGGTGAAGGGGAAGCGGCAGAAGGGACCGGAGTCCAGAAGAGAGCGGAACAGGCGCCATTCTTCCCTCTCGGACCCCGCCCCCACCTATAGCGTCACAACCCAGCGACTGGGCTGCCCTGCCCTGAGGAACACCTAAGGCTCCACCCCTCATACGTAATAGCTGCAACCAGACTAAAACCAAAACAAAACAAAACAAAAAACCCCACCAAAAATGGCTCAAACTGGAGAAAAAATGAAAACCCCAGAGTCAATTCCTCTAAGCAGTGAAGAGATAGCCAACCTATCAGATGCACAGTTCAAAGCACTGGTCATCAAAATGCTCACAGAATTGGTTGATTTTGCTCATAAATTAGATGAGAAAATGCAGGCTACAATACGTGAAATGAAGGAAGACGCATGGGGAAGCGATAGAGATGGAAGGAAAACTGGGACTCAAATCAATGGAGTGGACCAGAAGGAAGAAATTAACAACCAAACAGAAAACGAGGAAGAAACAAGAATTTAAAAAAATGAGAGGCTTAGGAACTTCCGGGACATCGTTAAATGTCCCAACATCCGAATTATAGGGGTCCCAGAAGGGGAAGAAGAGCAACAAGTAGAAAACTTATTTGAACAAATAATAAAGGAGAACTTCCCCAATCTGGCAAAGGAAATAGACTTCCAGGAAGTCCAGGAAGCTCAGAGAGTCCCAAAGAGGTTGGACCCAAGGAGGAACACACCAAGGCACATTGTAATTACATTAGCCAAGATTAAAATGAAGCAGAGAATTCTAGAAGCAGCAAGGGATAAGGGGACAGTCACCTACAAAGGAGTTCCCATCAGACTGTCAGCTGATTTCTCAAAAGAGACCTTACAGGCAAGAAGGGGCTGGAAAGAAATATTTGAAATCTTGAAAAGCAGGGACCTACATCCAAAATTGCTCTTTCCAGCAAAGCTGTCATTTAGAATGGAAGGACAGATAAAGCGCTTCTCAGATAAGGTCAAGTTCAAGGAGTTCATCATCACCAAGCTCTTATTATATGAAATGTTAAAGGGACTTATCTAAGAAAAAGAAGATCAAAAATATGACAATGAAAAGACAGCAAACTCACAGCTATTAAGAACCACACCTAAAACAAAAGCAAACTAAGCAAACAGCTAGAACAGGAACAGAACCACAGAAATGGAGATCATATGGAGGGTTAGCAACAGGGGCGTGGGAGGAGAAGCGGGGGAAGGTACAGAGAAAATAGACAGGGGCATGGATGGTGGGTAGAAAATAGACAGGGGCAGGGTAAGAATAGTATGGGAAATGTAGAAGCTAAAGAACTTATGACACAAGGACATGAACTAAAGGGGGGAATGTGGGTGGGAGAGGGTGTGCAGGGTGGGGGGAATGATGGGGGAGAAATGGGACAACTGTAATAGCATAATCAATAAAATATATTAAAAAAAAAAAAACAGGATGAGATCTTCCAAAGTATCTCATTTAATCCTGTAGCTTTCAAGGTGAGGAAAATGATTTGCCCAATGTACTTGCCATTTTAGTGGCAGAGCTGGGACTTCAAGTCAACATTTTGACTCTAGCCAATTTTCTTTTCATTACTTTTTTTTTTGTACTTTTTTATTATCAGTATTTTTAATTGTTAATATTGTACAGTTTTCTGTCTTTTACCCCACCCCCAGCCCACCACCCCAGCCCTCTCCACCTTCCTCCCATTTCCACCCCCCCATAGTTTTTGTCCATGTGTCCTTTATACTTGTTGCTCTAAACGTTTCTTAACATTTAAACATTAATGTTGCCTTCTTTTTCTCTTGTGCCTTATTTATATCTTCCGGAAATCAAATTTGAATTTAATATAGAATTTTCTTTTTTATAAAATCTGAATAAGGCCTGTAGATTATTCAGTAGTCCTGGGTCAAGTTTTAATTTCCTGTTTTGAAAAAGGTACTGTGGTTCCATAAGACGTGAACTCTTGTAGAAGCTGGGTGAAGGCTGTATATAGGAACTCTTTATAGTATTTATTGTGCTGCAACTTTACAATAACTGAAAGTGTGCCAAAATTCATAGTTGAAAAAATTAAGAATAAATTTTAAAAACTATGGCTGAGCAAAATTTACTTATTACAATATTGGTTTGTAGGCAGAGTAAAAAAATGCATATTAATTAAAAGAAATATCTTCACTCTCAAATTTAAGACTAGACAAGCAAACTTTGCCTTTGATTAGTCATGTGGAGGCTTATTGGAGGATGTTATAAAGCACATTCTAAGCTCCCAGCATTTATTCTTTTAATTTAATCTTTATATTATTTTCCCATCACTATTTAGTCCCCTTCCACCCCCACACCCCAAAGCAATCACCACACTGGTGTGCCTGTCCACAAGTCCTTTTCCTTTTTGCTCAGCCCCACCACCGACTGACCACACCCCCAGCTGACATCCTGCTCTCCTAGGAGTCTGACAAGTCCCTAAATATCTCTGCAGCTTAGTTCTCCAGCTGTGAAACTAACAATTTGTTGAAGTGATGTTTGCTATTTATTTTTATCTCTGAGATCTTAGCTATCAGTCGTATGTGGATTAGCAACCATCACTAGGTGTGACCCAATCTTTGCGGGGACAAAGTAATGGGAAACAGTCCACTGGCAAATGAAAAGCATCTCTAAGACTCTTACAGTTCTGGAGGACGGTGGTGTGGACCTTAGAAATATCGATTCTTAGACTATTGTTGGGGAGGAGTCTGTGACTTTTGCTGATGTTAGTCATTCTTCTCACATGACCTGGACAGCAGACACAAGCTATTTTGCCATGTCTACTCTTTTCCTATTTTTACATCTTTGAGGAAAAACCTGAGCAAATTAAACCTCCAGCATAGTCTCAAAAATCTGTGTTAAAGCTCACAGCTGCATCACTGCCCAATTTCTCATTCATGACTTGTTATTTAAAAACAGCTTGCATTGTTACACACAATGTGAATCTTTCTTAAAAGGGAAGGAATTTGGCCAGCCTATCTCTGACAGACTGATTTGTCAAAGAACACAGCGAATTTCCCTTGCCCACTTTCCCAATCTACCTAGACCCTCCCTAAATGTTCCTTCCAATCCATGACACACTGGAGAAAAGCAGATTTTTTAAGATCCCTAGAAGAGCTGTTGTAATAAAGAGGGCTTTTAAAGATGTTTTGACATTTTTCTAGATGAACGCTTTGGTCGAACAAACAGAAATGTTCAAGAAAGGATGTGGGAAGCTTCAGCTATTTGTATATGAATAGCCAGTAAGTATTTTGTATTAATAAAATTGTACATAATGTAGAGGAAACAATACATTTTTTAACATAACACATATTTGACAGTATTTTAATCTCTATTTTTTAAAAGATTTCATTTATCTTTAGAGGGAGGGGGAGGGAGTAACAAAGAGAGGGAGAGAAACACTGGCCTGCAACCCAGGTATGTGCCCTGACTGGGAATTAAACACATGACCTTTCAGTTTGCAGGCCAGCATTCAATCCACTGAGCCACACCAGCCAGGGCTAATCTCTAAATTTTTGAGGTCTCAAATTGAATATATTAACCTGGACCTAGGGAGTATCTATTCCATTAAAAATGGTTGAAATAGACTAAATAAATGAACACTGACATTTAAAAATTATATTGATTACTACATGAAAAGGCAGAGTTTCTTTCCCTGGAGATTTTTAAAAATAGAATGAGTATTCATCTTTCTAGAATTATTTAGATACCCTCTTACCTGAAGGTTAGCAAAACCGTTTGACTTTCAGTAATTTATTCTAATATTTGAAGTTTATAATTGCACATTACGGTATTGTTACCTCATTTAAAATCAGCTTAAAATGTCCCTTCAAAACACATGCCTTGTAGGTAAAGGTGTTTTTGGTTGAGGACTCTAGAGGAGAGATTGAAATATAGAGTTTGTGCACTATGAAAGAAAGCTGTGTTGCTGAAGCATTAGGGCACAGGGGTGTCATTAGGGAGCACTAATGCCCTAGCAGTTTGCTCTCCTTATGCCTAATTTGATAAATGGTACTATGCATCTGCTAATCTCCAGTGTAATGGGAACCTATTTGTAGTGATTACAACATGGAAGAACTAGGTCTGTGTGTGTGGTGGGGGGCAGGGGCAAAAGGAAATTTCCACCCTGCATCATGAGCACCCATCCATACATGTACATGTGTGCACACGCACACACGCTAAACCCTAAATAATAGTAAATTAGTCAGTTGCAGAGTCAAACTGTTATAGCTCACTTTAGTGGAGAATTCTAATGATACAGTGATTTCCTATCTGAGAATGCCTTAACCTCTTTTCCTCTCACACAGCCCTTCTCCAGCCAATTCTAGATGCAGCCCTTGGCAGGTGGTGCCCTTTGCAAGCTGATGCTGTCTGGCTCAGAACACTGCTATCCAGGTGTTGTGTTCCATGCTTGGCCGCCAGAGTAGTAGAGGGTGTAGCCTAAACTACATGCATTGCTGGCAAAAATTGTTCCCTGGCATCCAAATCTCCCCTTTTCTTGCTGCATCATCTGAGGGAATGCCATCACTTAATATCTCCCAATAGTTTAACTAACGGTGGGCAATGCTTGACATGAGCCAGCTGCCTTGAGGAGGAGGTGATGATCTTGGCTGGAATTAAATAGCTACAGGTGTCAACACCTGCTGCAGAGTTAAAGGCCAGGTACATGACTGCTGTTTACTCTCATCTTGCAAAGGGTCATTTGGTACTTGAATCAGTGGAAACAAGGCCTTAATTTGCCTTCCACGACAGGCAAGCAAAATACAAGCCCAGCAGAATGAATACAGGGCCCCTTTGGCTCACCCATTCAGAGAAGAGGTTTATATGAAAATTTAGATTTAACACAACAAAAACTAATATTTTGAAATGCAAAATGCAGTTTAAATTTTCAAAAGTGAAGTACTACTAGCATCTTCAATTTTAGTATTCCAAAATAAATGTAGCCATGACCTTTAAGTTTTCATCACTGCTTCTGTTGTGCCATTATTATTTGCCATCAAATTCATATAAAATCTTCTAATAAGTATTTTGCTATGAGATGTCTTGTGCCACAGTAAATATTGTTGAATGAATGATAGCTAGTTTTCACTCACCAATCTGTTAAAACTTATTGCAAAACCTATCTTCTTGGTTCCCACTTTCCAGAGCCCAGCTCAGGGTTCCCATCTTCTAAGAAAACATTGCTTACTCTTTATTTCCATAATACTTCCCTCCTATTTCCTCAATGTCCTCTCTTGCTATTTATTCACCCTGTGGTCCACAGATCCTCAGCATCAGCATCAGCTTGGATAAGTAGAAATGCAAACCCTTGGTACCATCTCCAACCTCCTATTGAATCAGAAACTATATAGTTTTTAAAATCCCCAGAAATATATATTTCTCAATTTTGAGAACTACTAATATAACACATTTCAACTTCACAATGCAAATACTTAGATATAGACAGAAGTACATACATAGGGATAGAGATAGAGAGATAGAGAGATGATAGATAGATAGATAGATAGATAGAGATAGATACATATGGATGGTTTCCCAGGGAATGAAAACTCCTGGAGTTCAGGTCTCTGTGCATTTGTTGCTACCAGTCTGGCTGTGTGCTTGTCACATCTCTACCCTGGCAACTCCTTCCGGCCGGGTCAGTCCTGCCCTGGGCTGTGGACCAGATTTCACCTACATTCATTCATGAACCCTAAACCATCTCCACCCTCCTGATAATATCTCTGTTATTGCTCACAGCAATATTGTATCTAATATATCTCCTCAGGCAAGGGAAACAAAGAAAAAAAACAAATGGGACTACATCAAACTAAAAAGTTTTTGTAAGCAAAGGAAACCATCAATAAAACAAAAGACAACCCACAGAATAGAAGAACATATTCACCAATACATCTGATAGGGGGTCGATATCCAAAATTTATAAAGAACTTATAAAATTCAACACAAAACCCCCAGAAAATCCAATTTAAAAATGGGCAAAGGACCTGAATAGACACTTCTCCAAAAAAGGAGATGCAGATGGCCAATAGACAAATGAAAAGATGCTCAACGTCACTAATCACCAGAGAAATGCAAATTAAAACCACAACAAGATAACATCTCACACCTGTCAGAATAGCTGTCATCAACAAATCAACAAACAACAGTGCTGGTAAGGATGTGGAGAAAGGGGAACCCTTCTGCACTGTTGGTGGGAATGCAAATTGGTGCAGCCACTGTGGAAAGCAGTATGAAAATACCTCAAAAAATTAAAAATGAAACTACTTTATGACCCAGTGATTCCACATCTGGGAATATATCCAAAGGAACCTTAAACATTAATTGAAAAGAACGTAAACACCCCCGTGTTCATTGCAGGTTTACTTACAATCACCAAGATAAGGAAGCAGCCCAAGTGCCCATCTGTAGATGAGTGGATAAAAAAGTAGATGAGTGGATTACATAATGGAATACTACTTGGCCATAAAAAAGAAAAATTTACCCTTTGAAACAGCATGGATGGACCTGGAGAACATTATGCTAAATGAAATAAGCCAGTAAAAGAAAGACAAACACCATATGATTTCACTTACATGTAGAATCTAATGAACAAACTCACCTAACAAGAAAAATAATGAGAGACTTATAGATGGAGAGCAGGCTGATGGCTCTGGGAGGGGGAGGGTAGAGGGTGGAGGGACTGAGGAAAAAGGACTCCTGGACATGGATAACAGTGTGGTGATTGCGGGTGCAGGAGGGAAGAGGGTATAAGGGAACTGAATGTTAATGGAAAAAAATACAATTTAAAAAATTAGAAAAATAAAAGCATAGGTTTTTGTCTTATTTCTGAAACCAAGTTTCCTCTTCCTTTCACAGTTTGGTAACTGGATACCTATAGTTTACTCCTGGGCCACATTCTGTCCTGCAAATGTGGGTAGTGATCCAGGCCTTCTGAAAAGTAGGCGCTGCATTGTGCTTTGATTAAAAACTGCCTGAGAGCAGGAGCCGGTCTTACTCTATTCTCTTTTCATAGTGTGAGTATAGCGGATAACGGCATACCAAAAGACCCATGATCAATGATTTTTCACAAGCTATAGTACCTTCAATTAGATGCAGTAGCTTTAGAGACTGTGTTATCTCTTTTAGGCCTCTTGCATTTGGTAAATAAATGTTCCAAAGCATAAAACTTGTCCTACTAACTTGAAAGACTGAATACTTCTCCTAAGCAAATCTAATTTATCCAGGTAATGTGCACCTCACCTAACAGATTTAAATCCTTATGTTGCTACTGAATTTAGATTCATTTTGGCAGATCTGAAAATTTCCAACCCTGTAAAAGTGATATTTGAAGCTCTTTGGTGGAATGCTTTCTCATTGTTTTGGAAGGATTCTTTTTCCTGCTCTCCCTGGCCCTATTTTCATCCTGTTTACTGATGGAAATTATGAAAAGACTAAGGGTAGAAGAAGCAATATCAACGTTTTCTTGTTAACATATTACACTTTCATTGATTTGTATTTGCTTACTTCAGAGCACTTGTGAGCCATCTACACTGCAGTGTTCATATGAGGCCGTGGATTCCCATTTCTCCATCACTGTGCTAGGTGCTTGAGACACTTAGATTCTAAGTCAACCAGTATTCACTGAGAGCCTACAAAGTACAAGGCATTATTTCAGCCACAGTGGCATATACAAAAAAGTAAATGACTGTCCTTTTCTTCAAACTATTTCCAGTCTAGTTGAAGTATACAGTATGTGTAAAGTAATAATTATGTAATGGAAAGAATTATATAATAGAAAACACTACTATAGAGGCAAGAAGAGTTCAAGAACACTTGTGGACTGTCTAGTAAGGAGATTTTGGATTTCCGAGTGAGCAGGATGATACTGCAGGAGCCGGTAGAGATGACTGCATGGAGGAGAAAAGGTTGTATCTCCTCTGGAGGCTGTGAGGGGCCATCATTGACTAGGCAGAGAAGACAAATATGCATCTTCTAAGCTACAGAAAAGACCTCTAATACTCACATGGAGTTGTTTTGGTTATAGTGCCTTTTTAATGTTTTACTGTTTTGTTGAGTTTATAGTGTGAAAATGAAAAATACTGACGTATATTGTAAGTATCTGTCAAACAGAAGTTACCTAAACACATTCAAGGTAAACTCTTAATTGCATTTATCTGTTAATTAGAGTTTTCTTTGTCACTGACTATAATACCAGATTGGATTTCCCACTGAGAAATAGAAATAAAACAAACAAAAAGATTTGAGAAAGTGGAATGCTAGTTGCTATGAGGATATTAGGAACAAAGATATATGAGAAGTGTGGATATCACGTTAAGATTTGAAGGGGAGTGGCCAGTGAGGAATTAGACTTGCATATGTCCAAAATAATCACAGTAACTGCCTTGTCATTTAACAGTGCTGATTCTAATTGACTGCAGATCCAGATGGAACTAATGGCTCATTAGAAATCAATTGATATCTGAACGAAAGTCATCGAGTGAGGAGAGGAATAAACAGTTAGGAAGGTGATTACTTTAGAAGCTCCAATCATGAGGACAGAGGAAAGCCAAGTTTTTAACCAGTGTTCTGAATACGGTGTGTTAAAAAGAAAGCACCTCATTAGAAGTTATCAGACACAGTAAGGCCTAGTTCAAAGCTTGATAGGATTTGCTGTAGAATTTAGTGTCACAAACTGACATAGTTCCTAAAATGTATTACGATAATCACATCAAGTAGAGGTTGGTAAATTCAAATGCAGCTGAATTTGCTCTTAATCCTTCTACTGTCCCATAATCAACAAGGAGGGATGAAACATGCCAACAACACATCTGTCTTTTGCTTTTGCAGGAAGGGTGGTCGCTTACAACAAGTGTTTAAAGATCTTGCTTCCATTATTTATCCCAGTGTGTTTTGGTTGGTTGTTTAGTATTTCAAGCATCTAATTTCTTTCCCTCATTTATTTTATTCTCTTTGATTATCGTTACAGAATAAGGTGCATAGTTTGCTGATGTTCCTTGTTTTTATGTCATGATTTTCATTGGTGATACAGAGATGGAAAAGGGGTGTTCCACACACTCTTGGTCTCACAGTCCAGCAGATCAGATAAATAATCATTATAAGACTGTGCAGTACTTCCTGTGAGAAGGTATTACAGAGAGTTATTAATGGTTATTGGAAAGGAAGAGAAAGAAAGAAAAAGGCAGGAAGGTGGGAAAGAAAATAGGACCCAAGCAGCCAAACTTGATTAAATCATAGCATCAGGAGTGAAGAATAAGAACCTGATAATGGGAATTAAGGTTATGAGGGTAAACCCCCTTTGAAATGTATGAGAAGCACACCTCTCCAAAGCAGACATATGTACAATGTCATGGCATCATGTACAGCCTAGATACCATCGATCTTGGGTGTCACAAGGTCCAGTCTATCACTCCGAGGACCTAAAGAAGCTTTAGTGACAAACTATTCCTTCACAACTAAAATACAGCTGATATGCTACATCAAAGGACAAAATTTATTTCAATATCTTGTCAGAGCAGCTTCTCCACTGGGGGATTGTTTTCTCAGACCCTAGAATTAGCTTGCTTTTATTCAGGAACCAGCTTCATACATGAGGCTTCTTTTTGGCAAGGCTGCTCTGAAGCTGTTGAACTGGTTTCCCGTAGTCTGAAGTCTGTCACCAGAAGCGGACAGACACAGCTCCTGTGCCAGCCCTGCCATTCGTCACTCTTTGTCCATATACATGTCCCAAACAACAGGCCTTATTGCCCCACCAAAGGCAGAACACGAGCAATGCCGAGCAATGCCGAGCAATGGAAAATATACTGTATTCACTGAACGAATTATATCAGTGAATAAATGTACACTTGAAATTACATGTTGAGCTTTACATTCCTAATTGATTTCTTTTGCTCTTTCCAACCACATTTACCTAGTTCCTTGCACAAACCTCTAACTTCAGCCAAATTAGCCTCTTTTTATATTTTCTCATCTCATACTTTGTTGCTGTCTCACTACTCACCGAGAATTATTTCTCCACAACCTCTACTGCTAATGTGCATTCTGATGGTCCAGCTAAAATCTCCCCTTCTCCCAAAGAGTATATTTCACCTTCCTCTGTGGCTCTGAGGATTTCTTGTCTGTCCACTTTGTCATGTTAGACATGCACTGCCTTCTTCGTTTCCTCCCATTGTTACCCTAAATTACTCTTTACTCTTCAGCTGTAACACCCATTTCCACTAGTCTATACTGTTTCCCCGATAAGTTTAAAAAGTCTTTGAGGGCACATATCTTATTTCAAGTTTCTATACATTACAATAAGTCCAAGCTTGGGTTAAAACACCGATAAATATTGTTCACAGGTATGTTGATCATCTTACTATTTAAATTTCATCTGGTGTTTTATATTTTGATAAAAAAAAGTTCTGGTCAAGCAAAACTGTAAAGTGATGACCATCAGTCTTGCTATGGTTTCTATAATGTCTCAATAAAATATATTGTTTTAAAAATTCCAAGGAAGGCATTTTTTCTAAATAATTCTTCTACATTCTATGCATTATAAATTGTCTAAATCATATTTGCATATCACATGTACCACAGAGTTCCAATTCCAGATAGGATGGAGCCAATGGAAGGTAGAATTAACAGTTTCACTCCCACTGAACACAACTATAAAACCTGGACAGAATTCATGGCCTAACTATTTGTCGACTCTAAAAAGCAAACAACAAGAGGTAGATCATAGAAGGATGTCAGAATATGATGCACATTAAATCAGCAATTAGTTTGCCATTTTCTTCTAGATTTCCCCATCTGAAATCAGTGAAGCTGGAAGCCCAGATGTGAGCACTGCAGTGCAGACAGTAAAGATCTAGAGAAGTTTGGATGGAGGAGAATGAAATGTGACTCCTAAAATTCAGAAAGAGTGGAGGAAATTTCTTGACTTTTCTTTTTCCGCTTCCTCTTTGCTCTCTGTCACTTCAGTCCCCAGGAAATCCAGTGGTGCCAAGGTCAGAGGCAGTGACAATGGTTGGCAATGGAGGCCTGCAAGAGTCCAAACTCTGAAGGCAGGAAACAACTAAAGGGATTTAGTGGGGTTGAGGCACCAAGAGGATGGGGCTAACCCCAACTGTCTTTTTTCTCTTAGACCTCCCACTAATTGTCCCCAGATGTGGTACAAACATGAAAGTAGGTGGTTTCTAGCTGAATAACCAAAAAAGAGAAGCTTAGACAAAATATGGGGTTGTAATGGAATGTAAGGTGGAAATGGCACCATAAAGTTTATGAATCCCTGGGCTCAAACCTCAAACTGTACATACATGGATCTGGTGCTCATTAGCTTACCAAAACTCTGAGAACTGAGTTGATGGTATTCTACTGCCCAGATCCCAGGCCAACCTCAGACTGATTAGAAGAAAGGTGGGACAGACCCAAACAACTCTGCAAAAATGTTGAAAACTGACCAGTGTTGGAACCACTGACCGCAGAAGGCCAAAAGTAAATACCAACTTTGTCCATAGGGTTTGAATAAGACCTGGATTCTCATAAAGTGATATTCAAAATGTTTTGGCATGTAAGGAAACATGAAACTCTCAACTTGCATCAGAATAGACAATCAACAGATGCCATCATTGAGATAATACAGTTGTTGGTATTGTCTGCCAAAGATTTCAAATCAGTTACTATAAAAATTCTCAAATAATCATGAACATCCCTTGAAGCAAAAGTATTCAAATGATATGACAGTAATATTATTAGGTGAAGAATTAGATTCATGCTGAAAATGTCATATCCAGAAAACTATATGCTTTTAAAAAAATAGCTTCATTTTTAAAAATGGAGAAATTGTTCACCTAAAATATCTTTAAATTAATAAAATTTGTCATTTGGGAGTACATAATTCAATGGTTTTAGTTTATCCACAAAATTGTGAAAGCATCACTGCTATTTAATTCCAGGGCATTTCTATCACCTCAAAGGGAGCCCCCATACCTGCTAGCAGTCACTCCTCCTTCCTCCCTCTCCCCAAATCTAGCTTTACCGTTGCCAGTTTACAAACAGCTCTGACTAAATCATATCAAGTTAGTTTGAAATAATAATAGGCAGTAAAGGATTATAGTATCAGCCTATGAAACGGGTTACCTGCCCATTGTAATAAGTATAAGGTTTGAACTTCTATAACATGTTTTTTCCTGAGTTAGAACCATGGAGAAGTAAGAATGATAAGAGGTTTCAGTGCCAACTGTCTAAACTTTCTGTGTAACTGTCACCAATCTGGAATATTTTAGAAGTTTGAGAGTTGTGTAATAGATAGAAACTTCTCATCATTACTTATTTATGATGTAAGTACTAGAAATACTTAAATATTATCTAAAAGTAGGCTTTTTAATTTACTTGAAGACATTCCCATTTGATCGTAGGGTAGTATAATAAAAGGAATTCTAGATGGATGTGCTCACAGTGTCTTCTGAGAACATGTGACCTTGTCTCCATGCTGGTCTGTTCGTCTAATCCATTCTGAACAAAACAGAACCACCCACCCACCTTTTCAATAGGTCTACCTCTAGAAATTTGATATTATCTTGAAGCTAACCCACTTCTAAATGTTTACTGACATACCCTGGCTGGCATGCCTCAGTGAATGGAGGACTAGCCTAAAAGCTAAAGGTCACTAGTTCAATCCCTGGTCAGGGCACAGGACTGGGTTGTGAGCCAGGTCCCCATTGGTGGTGTGTGGCACAGGCAACCAGTTGACGTTTCTCTCCCTTTTCTCCCTCCCTTCCTCTCTCTCTAAAAATAAATAAGTAAAATCTTTGAAAAATGTTTACTAATCTATTATTTTTTCTGCATAAAATGAAGTTTTATTAAAATATCCTTATTTATATTTGACTCTATGATATTTTGGAAACTAAATCACAGGCTATAGGAGGAAATCACCATTTGCCAAAAGATAAAACATCAGAGTAAAGCAACAGTATTAGTTAATGACTTATACTCCATAAAAAGCACTATAAGGGCAGTACCTCTTATACACATGAAATCTCTAATATCTTATAAATTATCTAAAATTGAGTTATTAGCCCTGGCTGGTGTAGCTCAGTGGATTGAGTGTGAGCTGCGAACCAAAAGGTCTCCAGTTCGATTCCCAGTCAGGGCACATGCCTGGGTTGTGGGCCGGGACCCCAGTGGGGGCCATGTGAGAGGCAACCACACATTGATGTTTCTGTCTCTCTTTCTCCCTCCCTTCCCGTCTCTCTAAAAATAAATAAATAAAGTCTTAAAAAAAATAAAATAAAATAAAATTGAGTTATTAAAAACACAGTAGTGTATTGCATATTATCAAACATTTCCCCAAGTGCAATACAATATGTTTTTTACTTCAAAAATTTAAATATATTAAATAGAAAGAACTAATTATTATACTCTTGCCAGAAAAAATAAACAATTTTTTAAAATCTATTTTCTTGATTGACTAATATAACTGTTTGAATCCTTTTCTATTCACAAATAAATACTATCATTAATGAACCTTCTGCATTTGTGTGTGTGAATGGATTTGAGTACATGTGTATAAGTTAATACAGATACACATAAGGCTGTAAATCAAATAAAAATTATTACTTTCAGCAGAGGGAAAACAATTAGGTGACTCATGAATGTTGGTGCTGTTTACACTTCTGTCTTGAAGGGTTAGAACTTGTTAACTCATGAAAAACTGAGTTCGCTATAGGAATCAATATGATGTAAAATATAGTACAATGTGAAATTGAATCACACAGACAAAAATGTAAAAAATAAAACTCCATTTGGTTACTCATATAAAGTAGAAAGGCTAAATTATAACAAGTTTTTGGGCTTGGTGAAAAATATAAAAAGATAATATTAGATGATCATTAATTATATGTGTGTAGATATATATATCAATAAATATGCATATAAATGTATAATAGTGTATCAAAGGAAATGTATTCTACTGTAAGAAATGTATAATAAAATTGCCTGGAAAATTATCTCTATTTTTCAGACATTTAAGTACTTCCCAAGGGTAGAACTGAAAAGACATAATTTGACACTAACATATCTGTAATACTCATATATGCTCATAATTTGCTTGATTTTATTTTGCAAAGTTTTTTCCTTCATAGAATATTACAAAGCTCTGATGCATGTTCAAAAATGTGTAAAATCCATCATAGAATTCTTCACATTATTGTACTAAAATGTGAAAGAAAACAAAAAAATCATGAAAGCTTAGATTTATTCTTGATATATTGTTGCGGACTGTTCAGCCTGGTTTCAGGAGTTGTAACCCTCACCCCATGGTGGGCTGTGTAAGAGCCCAAGGGACCCACTTCATCTGGGTCTGTTCTGTCACAAGGATGTGACCTATTAAGGAGACAAAGCTTAGCTCCCTGGCAGGAGCACTGCTTCTGCCTTACCCATCTCTGGCCCCATAGCTTGGTTGGCAGTCAATGACGGGTAAGACTCCTCATGGGAGGGGCAACCTAAGCCAGACGCGACCACTTGGGAGGCCTCATGGAAGGACTCGGGGGGTTGCAGCAAAGAGGATGTGATGGACCCTCGCCCCCCGGCTATTCTGACATAGCCCGAGTCCTCATTTCCATCTGGGAGATGTCTCCTGCTTCCTAATTGCCTTAAAGCCTGAAACTGTGGGGGTGAGCGGTGCAGCCCTGTCCTGGCCAGAACGGCTCCTTGGGTGATTGGCATAAGAAAGAATTCCTAAAGTCCTGTGAAACCTGCTTTGCTAAGAGTGCTCTTCCTGAGGTGACAAGTGTCCCAGGAGGAAATGAGCATGTCTCCCAAAGTCTGGCAATCCCCCTTCCTGACAAACACTGGCTCGGATTAAGCCCTCAGATTTCTTTGACATGTTAAACTTGTATTCCGGTGTATTGGAGCCCAATAAAAGCCTAGTGAGGATGGGGCTCTGGGTCATTCTCCTCTGAGAGTTTGACCCCTTTCCTCCCCAAGCACAAGATGTCTTGGTAGTTTTTACTTTCATCCGTGACGGAGGGATGGGGCTCTGCGGGCGGAGCCCCCCCACATCTGGCGCCCAGGACAGGGCCCCCAGCAATATATATAAATCTCCAAGATAAATATTGAAACACCACAGTTGAAAATCTAAAATTGGTGACTTTCTTAATTAATGAGTGTATTCACTGTTCACTGTCTGGAATATTCCCTGGTAGGGAGAATGTTAACTGGATACTCATCAAGACTCAATGTATGTAACGTGTGTGTGTGTGTGTGTGTGTGTGTGTGTGTGTGTGTGTGTGTTTGAAGAACAGAACCAAGTGGCTCCTAAAATTTACTCATGGGCACTAGGAGAACTGAAATGTGTACCTGCAAGCAACTGTCCAGGATCAAAGTGACCCAAGCAAGAGAGCCTGCAGTCCTACATAGAAGTCTGCTTTTTCTATATCCTAGAAAAACAGACTTTTCTGACATTCTGAAATGATTGACAGCTTTAAATAAAACCCTTCAATGATCCAGATGCACATCTCATGGCACATAGTCTGATCAAATGACCCCACTTCTTAGGTGTGTCATTCCCCACACCTGTAGTCACGCCTATTTAAATCTGTCAGGAAAAAGCAGCCGTTGGTACATTCAAAGGACAAAAGAGAGACTTCCCTATAGGCAAAAACACTTTCAAGGTATGTGTAATTATATACCAGGATTATAATTATTTTGAGAATCCCAGAGTTCTAGAACAATATACATAAAAATACACCAGAAATATTAATGCCATAAACCACCACCAGTGAAAAACTTAAGAGGAATTCCTGTGTATGTCAACAGGGGTGTTCTTGCCATTTGTACTTTGACAGCTTTATTGTGGTATCATTGACACACATTAAACCTCACACAGCAGAGTGTGCAGTTTGATAAGCTTTGAAAATCGTAACCACAATCAAGATAGTGAACAGAACTGTTGCACCCAGAAGTTTCTCAAGCCTTTGTAATCCCAGTGTCTTATCCTTCCCTGTCACCACTTTCCCGCACAATCATTGTTCTGCTTTTTGTCACTATAGATGAGTTTGCATTGTCTAGACCTATATATAATTGGAATAGTTAAATAACAAATCTTTTTTCTTGGCTTATTTTGCTAAATATAATTATTTTGAGACTGGGTGTATTTTTTTCTCTTGAATTGTACTTCCATGGTATAGTTATACCACAGGTTATTTGGCCATACAAACATTGTTAGATATTTTGTTTGCTTTCTGGTTTGGCTATTACAAATAAATCCAATATAAACATTTGTGTCCAATTCTTTATGTGGATATATTCCTTCTTTTCTTTTGAGTAAATATTAAGAAGTAGAATGGCTACATATTTTAAGAAATTACCAAACTATTTTCCAAAATGGTTGTACTAATTCACATAAGCATCAATATTTATGAAGGTTTCAGTTCCTCCATATCCTCACCAACACTTTGTATGATCAGTCTATTTAATTGTTAACAAGTCAGCAGGTATGCAGTAGTATATTATTGTGGTATTTTAGTTTTCTTTCCCTTATGACATATGATGTTGAGAATCTTTTTTGGAGCTTATTGGCCATCTGTGCATCTTCTTTGGTGAACAATCTGTTCAAATAGTTTACCATTTTTAATTGGGTTGTTTGTATTTTTATTATTGATTTTTTAAATATTCTGCATTCAAGTCCTTTAGCAACTATGTTTTTTCAAATGTTTTTAAATCTGTGTGTGAAATGTGGTTGGCTGAGGTCCCCAATTCAACAGCTGAAAATTTTCACGAAAGACTGAGCTCTCTCTTGCAAGTCACCATGAATAAACAGGATTTAAAATTTATAGGTACTGAGTAGGCCAGTCTTATTTCTGAGTCTATAGCAAAGTATTTTTCTGTAGTGTAGTGATTAAGGGCAGTTTCTGGAACTATTCTGTCTGAACTCAAATTCACTCAGCCACATCCTAGCTATGTGATTGTAAGTTTTTTAACTTCTCTATGCCCATTTTGTAAAATGCAATAATACCAGTAGCTTCCTCATAGTGTTGTTGTAGGGGTCAAATGTATTTATGCACATAAAGTATATAGTAAATAATCAGTACATGCTCTCTATTGTTTAATTCAGTCATTATTATTAGTCACCCAATCCTGCTCCCTAACGCCTATTTGTTATTAGACCTCATTTAGTTTGGCCAGCCTATCATGCTCATTTCGTTCCCTAGGAGGAAGGCAATTCAAAGGCCATCAGCTGTCAGGAAGAGGACATTATGTTCTTGAGGTTTAGGTCAAAGAAAATGTATGAATAAGTGGAAATCTCTGGCTGCTCCTAAAAATCAGGGTATCTGGGTATGGCAGTGTGGCAGACCCTTCTGTGTGGCGTGGGCCCAGCTCCCACTCAGAGATGCACAGGACCCATGCCCACAGATAGGTTCTCTCATGGGTAATCAGATTTGCAATATACCTAGGCTGCTTTGAGCTTTGCTTTTACTGTGACTTCCTAAAATCCATGCTAAACCTTGCAGGGACCAGTGTAACCAGCTCAACCACTTTTGCCTTTTTATTTGCTAATACCCTTCTGTGATGTGATTAGGGGCATTGGCTCCTTTGTTGTAACTGGGGATACTGAGTGAGGACCATCTTGTAAGGTTAGGAGAAATAGAATAAAGGCCTGTCATGGCAGAGGCTACGGCTGTTGCTCCCCTTGAGAGAAAAACCATGCTGTCATCCTTTCTCTTCCACCAGACTCAGTAGTCCATGTGTATGTTTTATTTCATCCATAATGATGTGGACACTGCTAGCCGGACACTGTCATGGCAGAAACAAGGGTAGCACATTTTTACATTTGCCTTCATCAAGGCACTTTGTTTAAATTCATCAATTTGCTCTCACAGCTAGATCCTGACACTGAATTTAGTATAACTTGTGGATTTCTGATGTCATCCAGAGATGGGAAAGGGTGCATAAACAGAAACCTTAACTTTTATCTTAATAAGATTAAAATGGAAACTCTCCCAAAGCACCTGCTGATGGATCCTTTTTCTCCAAAGAAGATTCCAAATTGTCCAATAGGCGACTTGTGGAAGTAATGCTTTCAGGAACTTCACTTTCAGAGGAAGTGGTGATTCACTTTTATTTGAGCCCATATAAAAATGTTTTTTAAACACTTTCCTCCACCCACCAACCCCCACAAAAAAAAAAGATGAGAAGGGGAGAATATATTTGAGGTGAGCTAGGCTGGGATTAGAGCCATATGAAAGAATATGAGAAGACATAAACCTGACATTTGGGGAAACAGCAGGAAAGAAAACATTTTTAATAGTCAAATGAGTTTTGTATTAGAGTCAGGAAATGCTGAAAAATATGTCATTTTGAGAGACTATGAGTTGTATGGGGACTGAAGGTCATGGCCATTTTATTCAACATTTTAGTTCCAATGCCTAGTGTAGGGTTTATTAATATAACATGTGCTCAATAAAAATATAAAATATGTATTTACAAATGCTCAACCTCATCTCTTCCTCTCAACAACAACAACAAAAAATCAGCTTACTAAGTCTTCCTTCTCTTCATAAATCTTGACAGATTAAGTGAGGTTGGTTTTGGGGCAATGTCATTTGCTCTGACACAACTACATTGTTTTTCTCTTCTGGAAAAACCATTGCAATAGCTCAAGGCTCTACAGCAACTTTAGGAACCCACCTGTTGACATATATTACTGGGTGGTAACTGTTTATTTAGATGATACCTAATCAGCACTCTCTAGACCAAGACGAGAACAATTAAGCTTTGAGAATCTTCTTGTCTTTTCTTTACCCTTTTGATTTTACCACTTTTACTCCTCTAAGATCAGTTATGTAAAGCAACAGAAGCTTGCATTTAGACATGGTTACTAGCTAGGAAAAAGGTTGATGCTGGGAGTGAGCTGCTCCTACCCAGGAGAGAACATCTGCCACGTTCTGTCCTGGAACCCAACCCCTTCTGGATAACTGTACCTACTTGTGGATAACAAAGGGACCCACACCTTGTGGATATCTGTACCTATTTCTATGGCCACAAGCTCAGGTGGTCTCCACCTGTGTATGTGAGCACTGTTTATGATCTAAAAGCTTTTAACTACACCATGACTTGGTATTATATTCAGTATTATAATAACAAAGAGGGGGAAAGGAAAGGGAACTAACATATATCCAGTACTACTATATGTAAGGTACAATGTCAGATACTTCAAACATTTTCAAAAGCTTAATCCACCCAGTAGCTCTATAACTTTTTTTGTTAATGACCATTTTATACATGAAGAAACTGAGACTTAGAGAAGTGAAAGGAAGAGCCAGGCACTCATGGGAAATCAACAGGTAGATCCAGATTTCATATGCAGGTCTACCTGACTCTTTTGACTCGTAACACTGCCTTTATTTATTAGAATATCTCTAATAAATACCAGGAGAGAGTGCAAGGCTCCGGTAACTGTCTGTTATAGATATGTCTTTTATCTGTTATTTATAAATTTATAAGCTTTCTTTCTAATTCAAGTGACATTTTAAGGTACCATGCAAAACACAATTCGAAAAAATGTACTTTTTAAAAAACATAACACAAGTGTTAATTCTACAATTTACAACTTTTGAAAACCTGGGTTCATCAAAATTATTTTTCTTTTTTTAAATTATTTCAATTGTTGTTCTTGTACAGTTTTCTGTCTTTTATTCTCATCCCAGGCCACCACTCCAGCCCTCCCTACCTCCCTCCCATTTCCATGCCCCCTAGTTTTTGTCCATGTGTCCTTTATACTTGTTGCTCTAAACCCTTCCCCTTTTCCCCTGAAATTCCCTCCCCTCTCCCCTCTGGTGACTGTCAGCCTGTTCTTAATTTCAGTATCTTTGGTTCTATTATGCTTGTTTGTTTGTTTTGTTGACTAGGTTCCTGTTAAAGATGAGATCATATGATATTTGTCTTTCACTGCCTGGCTTATTTCACTTAGCATGATGCTCTCCAGTTCAAATAATTTTTATTAAACCTTGTTATATGTGTATTAAATTGTACACTGTGAAGGATGGTAAAATCAAGGAGCTTCAGGGCACATTTTGACATATATTATCTATACACATGTGTTTTGGATATAGATAGGTAGGTAGATAGTTTTGTACACCAAACTAAAATGATATACTTATCCCTTCTTGTATACATTTAATGAAACTTTACATATAACATGCATCTTTAAAGTCTCCCTGAAATCCACTTGTGTATTTAAAATTTACAGATGATTGATAGAAGCAAGCCATAGCTAATATTTTAAAGCACATTTTCCAATAGACTAATTACATGATTATGGAAAAGACAATGATTACATTTTAAATGGTATAATAAAAATGCAATTGTCATAGACATAAAGGAGAGCTGTCCTCTAACCAATAGATTTGACCTCATCTCAGTTGTAAAAAAAATACTTTTTCTTCAAAATGTCATTTGTGGATTTTTTCTTCGTACTTATACTTGGAAGTATAAAAACTATATAGAACTGCAATAGATAAAATGATGCTCTCCTCCCCCAATGAATATGATGAAGCTTTAATTCCAAATGGGACTGTATTTGGAGACAGGACCTACAAAAAAGTAATGAAGCTTAAATGAGATCATCAGGGTAGGGTACCGATCTAATAGTATTACTGTCCTTATAAGAAGAGAAAACACAAAGTTCTCTTCCTTTTCATCATATGAGATCAAGAGAAAAGGCTGCCATCTGCAAGCAAGAAAGAGCATTCCCACCAGAACTTGATCATACTGATACCTTGATCTCAGACTTCCAGCTCCCAGAACTATGAGAAAATAAATTATCTGTTGTTTATGCCACTGGTCTATAGCATTTTTTATGGTGGCCTGAGCAGACTAAGACAAGCGCTTTATATACATATTATTTATCTCCAAAAATTCTGTAGAAGTGGCAAGCCAGTTTGGTTTCAGCTGGAGAAATCATAGAGATGACAGACAGATGGATAGAATGATATATCAACAAATCAATCAATCAGTAGATGATTGTATGTTTCACTAATGGCTCATATGAGAGCTTTTTGACTTTGAAAATTTGTCAGTGTTGTGATATGAAATATGACTGCATCTCAAGTTATTGACCAAGATACACAAGTTCAGAAATTATACGAAGAACTCATATGACTCCACACCAGGAAGACAAACAATCCAATTAAAAAGTGGGCAAAGAACATGAACAGACACTTCTCCAAGGAGGACATACAGAGGGCCCAGAGAAATATGAAAGGATGCTCAGCATCGCTAACCATCAAAGAGATGCAAATTAAAACCACAATAAGATACCACTTCATACTGGTCAGAATGACCATCATAAACAAATCAACAAACAACAAGTGCTGACAAGGTTATGGAGAAAAGGGAACCCTAGTGCACTGTTGGTAGGATTGCAGAATGGTGCAGCCACTATGGAAAACAGTATGGAATTCCCTCAAAAACTGAAAATGGAACTGCCTTTGACCTGACAATTCCACTGCTGGGAGTATACCCTAAGAATCCTGAAATGCCAACTCAAAAGAACATATTCATGCACCCCAACGCTCATAGCAGCACAATTTACAATACCCAAGTGCTCAAAACAGCCTAAGTGCCCATCAGTAAATGAGTGGATCAAAAAACTCTGGTACATTTACACAATGGAATACTACACAGTAGAAAGAAAGAAGGAGCTCTTTCCCTTTGTGACAGCATGGATGGATCTGAGAGCATTTTGCTAAGTCAAATAAGCTAGGCAGTGAAAGACAAATACCATATGATCTCACCTATAACCAACAAATCAACAAAACAAACAAGTGAACAAAATAGAACCAGAGACATGGAAATAAAGAACAAACTGACAGCAACCAGAGGGGAGGCAGGAGGGGGGTTACAGGGAAAAGAAGGGGAAGGCTCATCAAGGAACATGTATAAAGGACCCATGGACAAAGACAACAGAGAAGGGGAGGATTGAATGTAGGAGGTGGGTGTGGCAGAGCAGGAGAGAATAATGGGGGGGGGGGAATGGGGACAACTGAATGGAGGGGAAATGGGACAACTGTAACTGAACAACAATAAAACAAATAAATTACTTTCAAGTATTTGAGGGAGGATGTACCAATAGCTCATATTCTCCATAGAGGTCATAATGACCAATGGAAATAGTATTTTCAGGAATTTAATGACCTGCTGAATTGGCAGATGTGCTGAGGTACAATCTCAGACCTTTTAAAAGGGGTTATTAGTTGCCAGTGGTGCCTAACCTGAAAGTCATTATTGTTTTTAGAATTCATAGACATATGAAAAAGTGACATAAAAAAGTAATTACCTATTTTTGTGCTACAGAGTAAGAGGGTGAGAAGCCACATGAAATAATGGATGTGGCTATGCAGAACAGACAATATTGCAGAAAACAGGTTAAGTAAGCAGCAGATGAGAGATTCTTTGAAATTAGCTTTCCATTTACCTACAAAATAACATCAATGTTATATCAACATATATGATGGGTACCAATAATGAAACTACATATGTTGGACAAAGCGGTAAATTAACAAACACTGTTCTTGGCCCTCAACATACTTGTCAACAATCCATATTAAATGGTTCCATTTGGAAAGATTCTTAAATAATATTATAGGGTGCAGCATCCCCAAGGATGGGAGAAGTTTGTACAACTCTAATTGTATGGATATATTTATGTGCTTATCAAATATTGGTAATGGTACATTTGGTATATAATATATGATGGTGTGAGAGTATTCTTTTCTATTTAGGCAGTTCTGAGAACAACCCATAAACAGCTTCCCCCAAGTCTCCCCTATATTATCATCCATCATGCTTAGCTACTTTAATTTGACACTAGCTGCATCTTGCTGCCAAGGAGTGCCTGGATAATTCCACATTGACATCGCTAATTTCTAGAATATAACCACAATGTTTGACATGAGGCAGTCAGGCAGTAACCAAAAGCATATTTTCTGATCTTCTTCATAAAGCCTCAGTGGATATAAGGGATTTAAAAAGAACATATACATGGTTATTTTTAGTCATTCAAAGGTGAGAAAAGATAGTTGAGATCTCAGTCATTAAAATAAGAAATAGAGTGTCTAAAAATAATCCATAAAAAACCCACATCAAGTTAGAAAAATATGACATATCTTTGTTCATTAGCAATTGCTTATTAAGAACCTATATGTGTCAGCAACTGGGCTTTCCTACTCTATAGATTGTAGTTTAATCTATAAAAACTGTATACATATCTTCTACAAATACTGTAAATATTATCTAAAAATGCTCAAAATTCAATTAATCCTCCTCCCCCATCCACCCCCTCAATGGAAAAAGGCAGAATGATGAAATAATCAGAGAAAACAGATAACTAGATCACTTCTGGTTTATAGTGGAAATAACAGTGGCTTAGAAATCATACATCCTGTCATTTATCAGGTGTGTGATCTCTGACAGACAAATCATGTAATGAGCCAATGATGAGAAAAACAATACTCACTGATTCACAGGCTGCTTTGAGAATATATATATATATATATATATATATATATATAGTCTGTTTCTCAACTAGCATATGAACTGTATAAGAGCAAACAATTGCCTATTTCATTCACTGTGTTGAGAGAGAAGCTTGGAGATACTAGTAGGCAGGTGGAAATGTGTAATTGGAATTGAGAATTGGAAACAAAGTCAGGTCTAAGATGTAAATAAAGAGGTAATAGGCACAGTAAAAAGTGAAGAAACCATGAAAGATTTATTATTGAGAGAATTATATGTTGTTGAGAACCATTCCAACCCTCTGAACACTCATTTCATGAGCAGTGTGGTGAGGGATTGAATAGTTCTTTGACGAGAAATAGCAGTAAGGGTTCTTGGAGCCATCACTCTGATGGTCGACTCTAATCATCAGTGGTCTAGATAAAGTAGGTACAAGAGAATGAGTTTAGTATATATTGAGCCCAAAATACACCAGGTTATTGTGATCCAACAAATAACTAACATATGTTCCTTTTCATATGATTTATCTTTTTCTCAAAAGTATGATTTAAGAAAGTCTAAGTATTTAAAATTGTGGTTATTGAGTTAAGGTTGTACTACAATGAAGTTGAAGAGAGAAAATATTTTAGATCAAATTCTGAATATCCCCTTGAATTTGCAGGCTAGACTCCTTGGGTGCTGAGCATAACTGCCTAAACTTTGTAACAATGAGAGAGAGAAAAGTTGTTGGTAGAGAGCACACTTATATCTATTAGTTAAATGCTTAAAACAATTGGACTCAGCCCTCATCATGGCTAGTATTCCTTACCACTCTTCCGTGAGTGTTTTGTACTTTGTCCAGATGTCATTTTTAAACACTTAATCAAATACATATTCCCAAAAGCAAGGTACTTGGACCATATGGTTGATGGTTTTTCCAGAACTATTAATTTATTTACTTAATTTTTATATGTGTATGGCAGAAATGGCTGTGATACCAACTTACTAAAAAGCATAGACAGATGGTAAAAGCCAGACTATATACAAAGGTTAAAATATTCATGACCACGATTCCTCATGTGATCAAACACAAATTCAGACAAGATTTCCTGCTAGACAGTCTGAAGTTGAAGACTTTGCATAATCCCTTCTAAAATTGTATTTGTTGGGTTAACATTTTCTCCTACTCATTTTTATTTTCTCCTACTCATGAACCATCTACTCCAACCAGACTGGTTCCCTCACTGTCTGCTGATTATTCCTTGTATATCCCTGCCTTTATATTTTTGTTTGTACCACCACCTTGGCTGGAGATGCAACCCATTGACATTTTTGCTGACCAAATCTGACCATTTTCCAAGACCAAATTCAGGCTGTAGACTTATTGAATCCTTCCCTGACCATCCTGGCCAATTATCAGTCTTTCCTTCTATAGACACTATAGAGCTTATAATATGTATATAAATAGTATCATTTCTCTTAAATAGTTAACTATTTTATTTCCAGATTTTCTCTTTGCAAAAATATTTCCTTCTTTTCTGTTCTTTTATACTTCTTAATTCCCATTGCATGCCTAGTTGTTTATGTTGCACACAGCTTGCATTCCATAAATACTTGTTGATTGATGGAAAATATAGTCATTAGTATTTATTTCTAATGAAAACAAGCTCAAGTTTAAGGGAATGTAATGATTTCTTCTTAAACAAAGCATCATAATGTGAATACTGTTAACAGTGGCCTTAGGGGCTACAGTTTTGTATTGTATTATTTTCTGTTTAAAAATTAATAATCTTGTACCATAGCTGCTGCCTTTTAAAATTTATTGGCATTGATTGGAGTCCACTCTGGGCTGTGATGAATAGCTTTGATTTGGGGCTTGGTGCTACAGTTACTGTTGATGGTAGAAACAAAGTGAAGACTTTGTCGATAGGTCAAAAATACTGAGAATATAAATAATGCATTAATATTGTAATTTTAATCTTCAGAAAAAATAAGGACATATTAACAGAGGCCATAGGAATCTCAGAAATTGGTATGTACTCATTTAAACAAAGAGGCCACATTTTTTTAAGAAGGCACTTTTTGAGACATTGGCTTGTAAGATTTCAGAATTAGTATTCCTGAATATATTCTCCTAAGTATATTCAGTATACTAACTAAAATCTTTTTAATATATTTACTAAGGTACTTTTATTATTCTTACAAAATATAAAATGCAGGAGAATTTGTTATATATCCGTTTACCTGCTTTCCTTTGTAGTCTCTTTCTCCCTTGCCCTATTTTTGGATCTTGTACTCCAAGCTCCCAGGGTCCTCTGGTGCCTGCCCTAAGCCTCACAGGTGTTTCACTCCATGACTAACTTCACACCCTCAGAGCAGCCACTCTTTTCAACAGTTGCCAGTTTGATCTTTTCCAACATGGGGCTGCTTCAACCAACAGCTGCCACTCACAGACTATACACGCTACACCTCCCAGGAATATTTGTTTTTATTTTCCATAATCCAGGGACTACTTGATAAGCTATTCTAGAATTGTAGAGTAAGAGGAGAGAATGTTTAGAGATTCCCAGATCAGTATAGTGTAGGAATTTGCCTCTGTAATTTGTTTCTCCCTCCTGCCCATGTGCCCCAGTTTCCAGCACTTTGATTTTAACCTTGCCCCTGGACATATTCATGTCTGCTTGTCAACTCCCTGTACACAACCCTCCTGAACAAAAACCACTGCCTGTCCGGTTTCCAGCTAACATTGTTCTCCAACCCAATTCTATCTGTGTCTTTTATAAATATCCTATTGGAATCCTGGATGCTTCCATTGCCAAAGCCACCTATGAACTTGAATTCGGTGCCTAGAAAGCACAGAAGGAATATAAGTATTTGTTTAGCACCCAGATCTGCTCCAATTCAGCCCACCCTTCCTTCCAGCCACCATGTTTCTGCTCCATAAGCCCTGAAATATGACACAAAGTTCCATTAGACCCCACCGTTTATCCAATACTCTTATTGTACCAGCTCTTTTTCTAAATAGTCCAGGGTAAGGAAATAAAGTTTTTCTACTAGATATGTGCTCAGAAATGTCCAAGAAAGTGATACTCATTGATGATCATCAAACTAATTTCTGGAAAGAAAAAACAAAGCTCCCTTTTGATCTATGCATTTCCAAAAAGAAAATAATGTTGTAGAGAGTAGATCTCTTGCCCATTCTCATCTCAGAAAACATTTGCTCTGGAACAGTCAAATGTAGAAGAAAATTAGAGCCAGAGGTGACCTTAACAATAACCTTTCATTTTATAAGCTTAGGAGAGAGGAGTTAAGTGACAGAGCTAGTACTAGAACCCTAGTCTTCTGACTCATAACAAAATATAATTATATTTATAAATCTACATTACAGGCATATGGTTTATATTTCAAACAAAAGTTATAAGGATGAGAATAGCTAACATTCTTTGATCTCATACTATACGTCAAGCCTGATATAAAGAATTAGACCCATTCTCTTATTCAATCTGTGCAGTGATCCTAAGAAGTAGACAGTATTATCACCCCCACATTACAGGTAATAAGGACACTGGAAGTTCGTGTGCTATGATTATTATGAGCAGCAACCAAGATCAAAGCATAAGTAAGAGATGGTAATAACTCATAATAAAGGCCTAGTTTTTTTTTATCATACAGGGAGCAAGAAGGACTAAAAAGCAACAGTTATAGAAGTTTAAAATTTATGTTTTATTCTCATTTATGTTTGTTGTGACAAATCACTGGGCTGTCAAGGCAGGAGGGGGGAAAAAAAGCTTAAAATGCCTTTGGTGATCACATTAAAAAATTGCTTCTCTTTCTGGTTTTATTTTGATTCAATGAAGAGGCAGAAGATATGGCTTATTGCTTAACATTTTTAAACCAGAGCATCCAAGTGTTCACATTCTCATTCATGTTTTTGCTTATTTTCTTATCTATGTATTCCGAAGACCTCCTTCCCAAGGTTCCCTCCGCAGACTCATAAGTCAGAAAAGATTGGCAATGAGGAAGAAGCACAATTTTAGATGAACACTGTTAAAACCAGATATATTGGGCCATGTGAATGACAGCTGTCATGTCTCAGGGGCCTGGGAAAGGAATGGCTAGGTGCAGTCATTCCAATGAAATCAGCAGATTGTCTTGACCACCTCCATCACCAACTACAATTAACCTCCTCTTCATTTAGATGCTTTTTATCTGGCTTGACTCTGTTTTTCCTTTAAATTGGCAGTCTGAGCATTTTGTGGGGAGAAAAGGCAGGAGAGGGAATGTGACTAGAAATATGGCTGTGGGTGTTTTTTAACAAGTTCTCTAAAAACCTTAAAAAAGGCCTTTTTAAAAAAAACTCTGTGAATTACCTTCTTTTGCTTTAAAAATATAGAATGCTCAAAGTTCCACATTAGTTCATGAGATACACCCTTTAGGGTAGAGAAGAGTGATCTCATTTAGGCAGTCAACCAAAACAGAAAAATGTATTTCTTTAAAAAGAAACTTCTACTACTACAGTTGAAAGTATGAGAATATATGGAACATATTGATTACTTAACACAAGGATAACAATTTCTAGATCTCTATAAATATAGCTTACTTATGTAAAAAGTTGTAGAGAAAAATTTATCACAATTTCAAAAAAAACATCTTGAACATTTTCAAGTTTAATTTTTTTGTAGTTGTTCTTTACTTTTCTTTCAAGAACATTGGAAAATCATCAGTTTGAAAGTCAATTCCAAACTCTCTTCATATTGTAAACCATGCAAAAAAAGGAAGAAACTTTAGCAGAAAACAAAGAATACAGTGAAGAACAAAAACCAAAGCAAGACCTAGACTTTGGTTTTGAATTCTAAAATGTCTTCATGGGATTCTAAACACGGTAGAGATCACATGCCAGGCATCTGAATTCAATTGTTCAAATCAAGCAACGACACCTCCAGCTGTACCATTTGCACACATGTTTAAAGCCATCTTGGCATTAAACTGAAAGATAGAGAGGTTTCCATTGCCTGTGTCCAAAATACGGTGGGCTCAGTTCTAAAAAATAGAAAATCATGCTATTGAGAAGTCAACATACGGTTCCCTATAATATAGATCTGCCTAAACATTGCAGAAAACATGAAGCATAAGAATTTTGTAGACACAATGATAGAGTCAAGGAAAAGAAACTGACTTTGGGCTGACTGCTTTTCCATTTTCTCTTGCATAAGAAAGTTAAGAAATAATTTGGTCTTATACACAAGTGCACACCAACTGAAAAACAGTGTATCTGTTCCATTGCAGAGTAATATCCTTATCCCTCCTGGAAATGTCAGAGAGAAGTAAGAAGTATATATGGCTCCTGATAAAATATGACATTTTAGAAATTGTTCTAGTACATTATTTAAATTGATGTAGTGAACAAATTTGGGTAGCTTTCCAATTCAAGAGCCATTTACTTTTTCTCCGATAACTAAACTCTGAGCCATAATTTTGTTTTCTACCAACATGGTCAAATTTAAACTATGTGAGCCAGCATCCCTGGCCATAGATGATTGCCCAAGCTGAGACAATCTAATTCTCTCTCCCCAAAATTGAGAATTGGTACTGAACAAGAATGGGTCATTCATCTCTGAGTATCACCGGCACTGAATACGGAAACTTGGGTGTATGTGGTGGTCAGGATTCCCTGTAAGAATCTGGAGAAGAGAGCGCTACAGGGAGAAGAGTAGGGAGAGATTTTTAGTTGTCCTAGTCCCTGCATAAGACCCAACCCCAACTAGCCTTTTTACTTCATCATATATTACATTGTGTGTTACTTTTTGAAGAATCTCTTTCCCATTTTTCTTACACTAGTCTTTATTCTAACTGAAAGGGTCTGAATTAACACACACCACACAGTGTATTGAGATCCTATAAGAGCATAAATTATAAATATCTTTTGGAGTATTTGGAAAAAGGAGGTTAAAGTTGGAGGCTTTAAGGATTTTCTTTTATGCTTTTTTCCCCCTGAGCATTTTATATACCGCTCTATAATACCTTCAACTAAACCCTTTTCTTCAAACAGAAGAAAATTCATCAAGGAAAAATATGTTCTTAAACTTCTTTTTGTACCTCTTTCCAGCCCCATCCAACACAGTCCTGGGATTTATAGGAAGATAACCTATTTTATTATTGATTTTAAACATATTTTCACAATAATTTCCTGTAATTCCAAGTGAGGTGATTTCCATTTTTCCCTCTTGCTCCACTTCCTCCACTGCCTCCCCCTCCCCAAGTGGGCAGTTGGGGAACTGCCAAACCCACTGGACAGAAGACAAATTGCATGTGTAGAAAGAGTGCCTGCCCTCATAAGGAATATGTCACTGGAATTTATTGCTGAATGGCTGGCTATTCTGGTGAATGTCCGTTGTAATCATATGATTCAGTGATCATTAAAAATAGACTGCTAATAATAATTAAAAGAAAAAGCAAGAGGCACTCTTTTAAGGTTTGCAGAGTAAATCTATGCAATGTAACAATTTAATGATCTGCTGATCTGCGGTTTATTTCAATAATGAAAAGATGTTCTCTCAATGGCAAGACTTCTTTGTAAAAATGAATGTTTCTACACTTTCTTTTTCTTAAATAGAAAATTATGTCATGGTCTAAATAAAGAAATTTCAGCACGGGTTCATCTTCCTAGTGGAAGAGAGACCCCAGATAAAATTCAGAAAATTTAGTGAGAGCAGTGGAACAAATGGGATATTATATGAGTGACAATGATTTCAGCTTTCTTTCTAATATGAAAGGAGAGCTGGGTTGAGGCACTCAGGCCACCCACTGCTGAAAGAAAAATTGCATCTTTGGTGTCTTTGATCCCCTAGTTTGTGGAGGTGAGAATGTAGCTCTCACAGCATGCGCTGGAGAAATAAGTTAAGTTTCATCTGCTCTCTCTTCCTACCCTTTGCCTATACAATTTCTAATTGAACTCTCTGCTAAGGAAATGTCAGCCTAACATCTACACTGAAACTTTATTTAGAAGTTTCTCTGGGGTTGTTGGGCCTTTATTCATCCCTTTGAGAATAAGATACATTTTATAGTTATAGTGGGTTTATTTTTTCTATTTGTTTGTTTTGTATCTATGATAGCAGTGGATTAGAGTGTTTCTTCCTGAAATATGTAAGATAATTTCAAAAACAATGAAAATGCTCTGATGTGATTATTAGGTAACTGCCAACTATAATTCCTTAGCATTTGTTTGTCCTATCCTCACTCTAGCAAATGTTGCAAAATACTTCATCTTAAAAATAAAGGATTATCTTTTTAAGTAAATAATTACATTTCTTTGTCTTACAAGTATATCCTTTGTCTCAGAAAATCTTTTTGCTGCAAAATATATTGGCTACTGAAGGATTAGAGAACTAGGTGTAATTAGCTCTTTTAGACATAATCAATAGTGAAATTCAAAACTGCACCTTTAATTGTTGCCTTCAACCCTGACTTTTCCTAGTGTCCAGTTTACTCCTGAGCATTTTATAAGAACACCATTTGGACAGTTATTTCTGTCTGCCTGTTAAATTATTGCTTCTAGGTATCTTCTTTATCTTGGCAGCAACATACTTTACACAGAACCAACATCTGGTATTTCTTTTCAGGTGAAAAGCAGACTACACACAGGAAGCGGCTGGTAGGAGGAAGAGGGCAACTTTCACACAAGAGTAGGATTCATTTTTATAAAAAAAGTCATAAAGTCAGGAGGAGGATGGTAGCTGATGTTCCCTGGAGAGCAAGGTCCCAAACTGAGTCATTAGTGGTTGGACATGGCCTAATCCCCATTCTTCACATAAATAAGCCATGAGCCAACCTGTGGAAGTTGGACAGGCAACAAATGCTTCCTAAGAAACAATGCCCTAGAAATGAAAGCTACATTAATAGTATGTGGATATACTCAGTGAGGACGACTAAGTGTAGTCTCTTCTCTCCATCACTACCGCTTTTCTCAAGCCAGGCTTGAATACTTGCAGAAGCTTCCTTGCTGGTCAGCTAGGCCCACTATCCCGGATGGTCATCCCCCTACCCTTGCCAATGTGGACTGCCAATGTGAAAGCACAGTTGATCATTCTGTCTCCTTTGATTATAGCCACAGACTGTACCTTTCTCTAGCACTATGGTAAAATCAGGGTGAGCCCTGCAGATTTTAAGAGTTCAAAAACCTGTCCCAGCCTGTCCCTAACATACAAAATCCTTAAGTGCTCTCCCCATACAGGTAAAAATAAAAGTCCCACTTAGCTTTTTCAAAGATATTCCCTTCCCTTCCCTCTATGTGCCTTGGGGTCCTTATGTACTTCTAGTGTTGGAGAAAAGCATCACTGGATTAGTCCAATGTCATCACACTGAATGTAGTGACTGGATGACAGAGGCTCGGAGCAAACTAATGCAAGGGAGGAAAAATAATTTCCCCTCTACCTTTCTGAATTCTTAGTCAAGGCTGCTGTCATAAAAGGTTAATAAGAGAAAAACAAACAAAATTTTGCTCATATGTATACCTCATGTATCCATGGGAGATACCAGGAACACTGATTAACTCCCTGAGGTGGCTTAGAATTCAGGGTTAATTACCACTTAATAGAGAAATAGGAGAAGGGATGTTGGCCTTTTGGGAAAATGAATGGGCTCTTAGAAGACTAGATGGGAGTGACAGTTCGTGACAAGTGTGCCTAGGAGTGGTGTCGACTTCATGCCTCCTTTTCTGTTGTGAGTCAATCCTCCCTACTTGATGAAACTCCTTGGGAGGGAAGAGAATTTATGGCATTTGAACTTTTTCTGGAGAATCTGCTTTGGTAGATACAGGGAGTTCAAAGAAATCCTCTCCTTCTATCTGCCCCCTTAAGTCCCTACAGTTCAAAATCATCAAAATGCCCAAAGAGCATATTTTGGGTGACATATCTTGCTACCCTTCACTAACTTAACAATTGGGGTCTCAAGCAGAGAAATAGACTGTGTCCCATTTTTCCATATCAGTTACCTAGTACTGAAACAGTGTCATCATCTATAATAACGAATATTGTAGGAACAGATACTCACTCCCCACAGTGATTTGCTTAGTGAATAGGCCGCAGTCAAGCCAGCTGGAGTCATTTGAATTAAACCTCTTTTGATCTCCTTGGCCTCATGGGGATGTCATGGCAGAGATAATCAGTTACTGTACACAAGTGCTGCTATAGCAAAGCAGTTCAGGAATGGTGAGTCTTTCTGATAGAACAGAGAGGCGGAAGAGGCTTTCCACAGAAGATGTGGCGTATAGGAAGATGAGGCACTCCCCCTGGGAGGTAAGGCTAACCTTACAACTTTGGTCCAAAATTCAGTAGCAGAGCCAGGGTTTTCTATTTTCTTTCTTTCTTTCTTTCTTTCTTTCTTTCTTTCTTTCTTTCTTTCTTTCTTTCTTTCTTTCTTTCTTTCTTTCTTTCTTCTTTCTTCCTTCCTTCCTTCCTTCCTTCCTTCCTTCCTTCCTTCCCTTCTTTCTTTCTTTCTCTTCATTCCTTCTTTCTTCTCTCTCTCTCCGCCCCCCCACCTCTCTCTTCCTTTTTCTTTTTCTCCTTGCAGCTACCACCAAAGCTGGATTCAAGGTCCTTCGAAGCGAGCAATTATTTTCTAACAGCTGGGTGAATCATAGGCTCTCAAATAAGTACTGCAGACCTAGAAAGGTGTTTATTTATGGTGCACACTAACTCTTGGCTTACAAATCGGCCCCACGAATGCTGGAAGGACTGAGTTTAATGTCTACCACATCACAGAAGTAAGACCACAGCCTAGTGAAAAACCCCTGTAAGAGTACAAAAACCCTTTCCTCCTAAAAAGGTTGTAACTGCCTTCCTACTCCTTTGACCTTCTATGTATGGTGAACATAAGGTGGCAATACTAAGACGATATCTAGTCCCCACCTAATCTTTAGCAAGAAATGGGGGTCTCTGTTGCTAATAAAGAGAACAATAATAAGCCAAAGTGATAAAAAATAACAACACAAACATAGCACTAAATAACTTTTAGGAGCTCACCTCAACCCACGTCTTAACCTTTAATTCCCACCAAATCTACAGTTGAATTCTACTGTTCAATGATATCATTATCTGTAATTCCACAAAGGGTCCTGTTATTGTCAGAATTGTTCCTATCACTACCTAGAATGTCATTTCTCATCCCAATGGGAACCTATTGAACACTTTTGCCCTTGATTAAAATCCCAGCCTTTCCTGAAGTCAGAGCTGAGCCCTCTCTCTTTCCTGTTACTTCTGCACTGCCTCTACCAATGTACTTGTGTTGTGTTGCACCTAATTAGCCACATGTCTGTAAATTCTGTGTGATAAGGACTTTTCAAGCCAGGGAATGAGTCTCATTCATTTCTCTATGTGTGTTTTCAAGACAGCGCCTGCAGCACAATGGGGCTTTTAAAAGAAATATTTATTCAGTTGAACACCTCTCATTGCTTCAAAATGGTTGAAATGTGGAGACATCCAGGATAAATGATATTCTAATTAAATTAGAAACTTATCTACCATAAATTGATTATGATTTTCCAATTGCATATAATTATCTACATACAAAATTGAAAATATTTGAAACCTAACTTTACGTATTGTTAGTATCAAGCATATACTCCAGGATATATGGGCCACTGGCGAACACTATAGCTTCCAGGTCACGTCTGGAAATAAAATCAAACCCTGCCACTGTTGGCTGAGGCCTATACTGCAGTTACTTATACCGAATACACTTGAAGATTAAGTCTGCTAAGGGCACTGTTTCCATTATCTTCCTTCATTTCTAGCCCCTCAGCTGCTGACACCTTGTATTCTCTGTATTGTTTGTCTGCTCTCCGACATGCAGCAAGGGGACTGGCCCTGCAGAGGTGTCACGCAGTAGTGCAGTGAGTGGAGCCAGCCATTGGGTGGGTAAGTCTGGCTACTTTGTGGAAAAAGCCTTAGTAAGGCCCTTTGGCTACACCTCAAAATCCTGTCTTCCATTCCAGGTTTGGTCCATGATAAAGTTTTTGGGGGGTTGCTGGTTTTGTTTTTTGTTTTTTTGTTTTTGTTTTTTTTTTAAATCGGTTTGCCACTTGTGTTTATCTCTGATGGGCTTTGAATTCTGGAGATGAAAAAAATATTCTAATTCATAGACACTTCCATCTAAAACCTCAACAATTATTCCATACAGCTCACAGTAAAGTAATGTTCTTTGGTTTCTACTCACTATTTTTTCCAGCCTACTCTCTCTAAGAGAAGTTATAAGAGAAGGATGCACTCCTTGTTCTTCTTCTTTTCACATTGTTGTTCAAGTACAGTTTTCTGCCTTTTATCCCCATTCCAGCCCACGCTCCCTCCCTCCCATTTCCACCCTGCCTCGTTATTGTCCATGTGTCCTTTATACTTGTTGCTCTAAACCCTTCCCCTTTCCCCTGAAATTCCCTCCCCTCTGGTCACTGTCATCCTGTTCTCAATTTCAGTGTCTTTGGTTATATTTTGCTTGTTTGTTTCTTTTGTTGTTCTGCTTCTGATTTAACTTAGCCCATTGGCCTTAAGACAAACTTTGCCATCTGGATTCCCTCTCCATCTGGTCATCTCCAATGGAACACTGAAAGTTTTACTTGCAGATTTTCTACCAATGACCAAGTCTACCTGAATCCTCTAGTTAACCGTACAATATTAAACTGGTGCTGCTTAAGAAAAGTCAGCAAAATCTGTCAGCATTCTTTACAATATCATGAATATTTGAATATGTTTCATGGAAGGAAATAGAGTCACTTTATTTTGAGAAAAAGGTTTAAGCCACTATTTGTTAAAGAATGATTATAAAACAACTATTTACAGGGTATAAATTTCCTAATCACCTTGTAGAGAGGGAAGTTACTGTTCATTTTCCCCATCCCCATCTGGGCCCTCTTGGCCAAATAAAACAGTCATTGGTGAGTCTGATAAGCATATTCCAGTCATGAAAAGCTATTTCCTAAGGTTAGAGTCATACTTTCATATAAATTTTCATAGAGTGGATAGCCTAACCTAAATGTTAGCTATCTCCAACCCCACTGCCATGGAGTTCCTTAAATAGTCCCTAAAACACAGTTTTCTTATCTTTTATGGAAAAGATTTAGTGTTTCAGCAAATCAGCTAATATGTTCACCTAAGTCTTATAAATCTTATCTCTTTGTATCAATATCAGTGATTCCTGGATTGCTAGCTCCTTCATTTCCTTTTTCAATGCTTCTCCTGTCTGTGATCGCCGTGATCAGGAAGGTGGTTTTCCCAGAGTAGCGTTACAGGCATTCCCCAAACACTGAAAGTTTCACTGACCATTTGTTGGTAAAGAGGAAACTGCTTGTGTACTTCCTTGGGGGAAAGTAAAGCCTTCTCATTCTTGGCTTCTTTCAGGACTTTCAAATGCATCTCCCTTCAGTTGCCTTGGTGATTTCTTTGCTCATCTGCAATCACAGGTGGTCCTTACTCTTCACCTGTTTCCTCTCACTCCAATTTTTTACTGAGTGACTTGACTTGTGACAATATAAACACAGGGCAGGTGTCAGGAGTCACAGATGACTATAGAATAAAGGTGAGAGAAAAGTTTCCTGTAAGGAATTTCACTTCAATGAGTCGGTTTACAGGAGGACAAGGAGTCAGCAGAGTGACTTCTGATCAGACCATACTATATATATAATACTTCCTAAACTTGGTTGATTTCATTTGCTCTAGGATGAAGAGAAAGCTATCTATATTGGAGGAAAATACAAGCATTGAAGGCAACCATTCCAATTTTTCTCTGCAATTGATTTCAAGATTTCCCACATCAATATAACTTCATACATTGAATGTCTTTATGTTTGTGAAGACAGCCCTGCAACTCATAGCTAGTATTCTCCCCTGAGAGCAAATTCTGAAGAGCATATCACTTTTCATTCACAATGACTACTCTGCACCCTTCAGCCCCTGACATAAAACTTGGCAGGTATGCCAAGAATATTTCTCTTCTACATTTCTCTGGGAAGCCTTCCTGAGTTTGGCATTGCTTTCTCTCCTCTTTGCTTAGTTGGTGAATATGGAGAAGCATTCATTATGCAGACTTTCAAACTGTAATCTAGCCTTGCATTCATCATCTGTGCTGCCTCTATTTCACAATAGTGTCACATGAACTCTGTTTAGCACACTTATCTGATTTTTAAGTGTTTAAATGTTGGAGGGTTTTAGTAGCAATAGAATTGCTCTCTGAAAAAGTGTGATGATTTAAGAACTCTCTACCTGAGTGCCTTTTTTTCCCAAGCCAAAGATTTGAAGGATTTTCCTAAGGAAGCATGGAGAAATGTTTCAGTAAGGTTCCCTGTGAATGTCCTTGACTAGTAACTTGCTGCCATCACCAATTTGATCTCGCTTTATGTAGAATTCATCAGTTCCTCTACCTCACTGTGTGTTTAACACAGCTTCTATTTCCACCTGCGTGAAGGTCATTTCTTTGGTCCACAAAACATCTCTTCCTTCATAGCATTGTTTGTTGGTATATATCAATTTGCTTGAAATTGACTCATGTGCTGGGAACTAGGCTCCATTCTTGCTTTGTTTTTTTGCCTATGAGGAAAAAGCCCAACCCCAGATAAGGTATTTTTGTTTGGAGGTGCACAAAACATGGAGCCCACTGAGGGAAAAGGAGGGAGGTTTACCACAGGAGCACTGCCCCAGGATCAGTTCGTCAGGGTCCTGACTGAAGCCTCAACAAGCAGTGAGACCTCAGTTAAGCATTTCACCTTTCTGAGCCCAGAGTCCTCCTGTGTAAGAGAGAATACTAGAATATATTGTTTCAAATGCTTATTCCCATTTTACTTCTCTAACATTCTAAGTGTGGCAAAGAAGATTAATTCTTTATGAACCAAAACTATCTTTGTAGAACAGTAAAGTTCTTTCATATGCTGATGGCTTTTTGACAATATACATTACATTATCATGTGTCCCAAGTTGTCTCTTAAGTATAAACACCACAGCACTCTCTCTAACACTCCAACAGAACCAGGCTCAACATATTTCAATCTGTTATCTCACCACTCAGCAAATTTTCTTTTCATCTGAAGCTTTTCCACGTTGGTTTCTTATGAACTTGTGTAGGAAAGTAAGAGATTATATAATTTAGGCCAAAGGGGTGGGGAGAGAAAAAATTCTTAATACACATTATTCTTTTAAGAAGTTAAATTACTTCAGATACTCTAGCTTTTACCAAAGTTCTACAGGTCAGAGTCCCATTTTTTTTCTAAGCAGTGATTTTTATAAAGGTTTACAATATGTTGTTGGTTATCATAGTAAACTCTCCAAAAATATGTTAAGCTATGGAAATTTCTAGTATGCACAACATCATATTTGAGGACACTCATAAATCTCAAAATTTTTCATTAGATACAATCAAATATAAATTTAGCTGGGTATACATAGAAAAGAAGGAAAGCAATAGGTTGGAGAAAGGAATGAATAGAAAGGCCAAACCCCTTTGCCCACACCCCATTAACCCTCAAGGGTCTTCAGGACAATAACGGAAACTGAGAAGAACACATTAGCACTTTAAGTTTTTGCCCCTGCTTTTTGAAAGAAGATGATATGTCTACAAACATGACGGGACACAGAAAGCAAAGTCATAGAAGCAAAAATTCATTAACATCTGTACTGAGGACTAAACTTGGAAAAAACATCCTTTGTCACATGTGGTATGTACAACAAACCAAGACAGGTCTGCGTGTTCACAGTGCAAACTGGAAGAGAGATCCCACCCAAAAGATTTCTGGTGAGCTGGGTCAGTAAGTGAAAGCAGAGTTGCCACTATGAATGTGTTACCACATGTAAATGCCATTGAAAAGCTTCCTAGTTTTCTGTATGTTTGATATTATTTTAATAATAAAAAATATTTGATTCTCTTTCCACTCGAGTGCCTCTTACTTTATTTTTCCTGTAAAGTTTTAATTGTGACAGGAGAATGGGAACTTTAGTTTTTAAAATGAATACAATTTTATGTATGCTATTCTTTTGAGTTTTCTGTGTTGTTCTGGCTTTGGGAGAGGAGACTGTCTCATTTGATCCATTGGAAAACCACAAGAAATGGGATTATTTCTTTTTCTCAAATGAGGAGAGCCTACAACCATAAAGGTTAAATGATTTGTCTACAACTTGTCACAAAGCCAAGAAGTGGCATAAGTTGGACCAATATCAAAGTTTCCAGCTTCTCAAACTAGTTACCTATGTTCCTTTACCACATATGCTCCACCCATCAACATTCAAAAAGTTAAATTTAAAAAATTCTGTACTTCAAATTCAGAATAACTAAAACAGCTCTGCTTCTTAATTTCACAATATAAACTCCATACATGTCTTTTAAAATCATCTGATAATTGTGCTATGGCAAAAATTACACTGTCCTTTGACTTTAAATCCTGAAACTACATCACAGCTATTCTACTAAGTCTTGGGAACTCTTGGACAAGTCCCTTTAGCTCCCTAAGTTTTAGTCTTTTTATCCATAAAATCACAATCAAAATATCATCCCTTCAAAGTTAATAAGGACTAAATTAAATAAAGTATTTGGAAACACTTTGTGAGCTATAGATTATCACTAAGAATTTATCATGTATGCTTACGTAAAAACCTCAGTGGTTTCCCGTTACTTATGGAGTAAAATTTAGACTCTTGTGCAAGGCATTCTAAGTCCTCTTTGGCATTCATTTTCAATCTTTTTTCCAGCTAATAATAATAGCTAACATAACATATATAGAGCAATTACTCTGCCACAAGTATATAGTGAACATTTATTATCTAATGTAAACCTCATATCAAGCCATAATAAAGATATCATTATTATCCCAATTATATGTTATTTGTTGATATTTGCAAAGCTGAAGAAACTTGCCAAACTTCACACAGGGGAAGGAAGGATGGAATAGGGAGTCAAATCCTGGCTCTCTGAGTTCAGAATAAACTTAACCATCATGTAGTATTACTTCTAAACATAGCACTTTTTTTTAACATCACCCTACCATAAGTCACTCCCAAATCTATGACAACTGCTTTATCACACTATGAAATTTTTTGGTATAGAAACTCACAGAGATGCTGGACAATCACACCACAAAATATCTTTCTGTCTCCTTCATTAGTTGATTGACTTACTTCAGATCTCAGCCCAATCTGATGGGTAGTGATCAACAGTACACTCTCTGCAATCAGATGGCCTGGGTTTGCATTGTCAATGATCATCTGAACATTGACATTCAACGCATCTCAATCACATTCAATGCATTTGAACCAGACAAACATCACATTCCTGAGAAAGTTGTTCTGTCTCTGTTATTTCATCTTTAAAATGAGAAAATAGCCCTGGCCAGGTAGGCCAGTTGGTTAGAGCGTTGTCACCATATGTCAAGATTGCAGGTTCAATCTCCAGTTAGGGCATATACCAATGAATGTATACATAGATAAGTGAAACAATGGATCTCTTTCTCTCCCCCTCTCTCTCTCGGTCTCTCTCTCTTTTCACCCCCCCTTTCTCAAATCAATCAATATTTTTTTGTACTCCTTTTATTTATTTATTTATTTTTTGGATGACTTTTATTGCTTAATTTTTTTAATCAGTATTTTTTAATTGTTGATATTGTACAGTTTTCTGTCTTTTACCCCACCCCCAGCCCACCACCCTAGCCCTCCCCACCTCCCTCCCATTTCCACCCATCCTAGTTTTTGTCCATGTGTCCTTTATACTTGTTCCTGTAAACCCTGCCCCTTTTCCCCCTGAAATTCCCTCCCCTCCGGTGACTGTCAGCCTGTTCTCAATTTCAGTGTCATTGGTTATATTTTGTGTGTTTGTTTGTTTTGTTGTTTAGGTTCCTGTTAAAGGTGAGATCATACGGTATTTGTCTTTCACCACCTGGCTTATTTTGCTTAGCATAATGCTCTCCAGTTCCATCCATGCTGTTGCAAAGGGTAGGAGGTCCTTCTTTCTTTCTGCTGCATAGAATTCCATTGTGTAAATGTACCACAGTTTTTTGATCCATTCATTAACTGATGGGCACCTAGGTTGCTTCCAAAAACATCCCACTGGCCCAGCTGGCTTCAGGCTCTTCATCCTCATTAACATCTAAGGTCTCGAGCTTTAGGGATATGGAAGGAATCAATCAATATTTTTTTAAAAAAGAGAACATAATTAAAACTGACATCAGAATGTTGCTATGAGAAGTAAATTGAGTATACATAGGTGCAGTTTTAGGAAAATGCCTGGCACATGAACAATAATACTACACAAATGTTAAAGGTCACTCCTTTGCCACTACTGTTGTCCCACCTCATGTCATGTCCATGATAGCTCTGCATGTTGTTATTCTTCACACGAAAAAATTATCTGACTTTCTGCCTTCTTCACTAGTTGATTGACCTAGTTAGTTCAGATCTCAGCCCCAAACTTTTCTTCATTAATGAATTGGTCTTTGGTGTGTCCACCATAAACTCCTTTCTCTTATCCCCTTCACTAATTCAAGCTCTCTTATTACACTCACAGCTCACTCGAATGCCTCCTTTGAGCATTTATCATAGTTGTAGTTAAATAATTCATTGGACTATTACTCTAAAAATTTCTGTACTTGTCACTATGAGGGCAGAGGCCATTGTCCACTGGGGTATCTTACATAGTAATGTGCCTGATAAAAGACACTGAATGAATGAATAATGAAAAGATGAATCTCATCTTCTTCTTTTTATCCCTTTAATTTATAGCCTGTCTCATGGGTTGAAAATCCATTTTCTTTGTCTTTTTCCCTATGAATTGTTCAGTTTCTATTATGAGTTTTCAAACTTCCTGGCCAAGTGTACTTAACTGAAAATATTTATAGAAATACCCCATAGTTATATCTATGCTAGTTTATTTTTTAATAAATTGCCAGTTTCTTCTTTCTTAAATATTAGATTTATGAAATACAAGTAGATTAAGTCACCAAAGAAAACAAGAAATAGAAATCTTTTCATGTTTTGCACAGTGCTTTTAAACTGCATTTTGAATGTTTCTTGAAATTTGCATAATCGTTCATGAATCTCCTTTCATTTGAATGCCACAGTAATGACAGCTTAAGATATATTGTTTGCTGTTTATTCAAAATAGATTTCAATTATCAAAGTAGATCTTTATGTATACACCTGTTTCCATATTTGCTATGGACTCAATTAGTAATATGATTATGTATGCCGATGCTGTTTTGAAACTGTAACTTGAAATACACCATGGTAACTTCTGCAATATTATGGAGCAATGTTTTTTAATACTGTTAAATTATCTAGAATGGATTTTTAAAACCTGAAACTTCCAGGGTATGCCACACTAGATTTATCAGTATTTATGATGTATAAGCTCAATATATCAAGACTTCAAAACATTGTGGAAATAAGTTTGGCTGAGTGCCACTTCTAACCAAAGGTGAACTTAAATCCCAGGGGAAATCTCCCTCTTCCTATGAGCTGAAAACACACAGAAGTTTTATCTTCATTGTGCTCTACCATATAAAAGAAATTATTTTTAACTTTTTATTTTGTAATGAATATATATGATTCTATTCATCATTTAATTCTGCCATCCTTTAAAAATATTTTATTTATTTATTTTTAGACAGAGGGGAAGGGAGGGAGAAAGAGAGGCAAGAAACATCAGTGTGTGGTTGCCTCTTGCATGCCCCCTAATGGGGACCTAGCCCACAACCCAGGCATGTGCCCTGACTGGGAATAGAATCAGTGACCCTTTGGTTCTCAGGCCGGTACTCAATCCACTGAGCCACACCAGCCAGGGCTAATTCTACCATCTTAGCCATGCCCAGTCAGAAGTAAATTCTCCATTTTAGAGTAGTATGAAGTTATAAACTGAGAAAAACCTGTTCCAACTCTACTCTTTACTAGTTGAGTAAAGCTAAGTGTATATACAAGTATAACTTCTAGAATCCTTCTCAGTCTCTACAATGGAGATGATACTAGCTCATGTCTTACAGACTATCTACAAACATTCAATGACACAGTGCCTAGAAAAGTTCAACATAAATCCTAGCATATTGCAAATGTTCAATAAATATTAATCATCATCATGCTAGTTTTGTTATTATTATATTGTTTATGTGTACATACCTGTGTCATTCACATGGGCACTTAAAATCTATTCTTTCTAAACGTATATGAGCTTATTTTCTAGACAGCATGGATCTTGGTGCCTGGCTGGCAGCATTGTTCTTTCTATCCTTCCTACTGCCTTACACACAGTAAGTGATTATTTGATTGAGAGTTGATGTGTTGGTTTACCTCTATCTGCATTATAACAATTCACTAGCCTTCCACACATGTCAATCGAGCACCTTTCTCTGTGTTACACCATGGTAGGCATTGGAAAAACAGAGATAAATAATGCGATGTTACAGGTGGCTTTTTATGTCAAAATTTAACCCCAAACCTGCTATTTTTAAAACTGTGGCTAAAGCCAAACTCTAATAGTTGTAAGTTATATTATGCTTTAAGCATTTATGCCAAATAAGGTACTCTTCAGTTAATTATCTAGCCTAATGAAGTCACAGTTGAATAACTTTAAAAGTAATTAAGAAAACAAAGCATTGGTAAGGCATGTGGGTGTGCATGTGTGTTTCCTTGAATAATAGCCTCTAACACAGGTAATTTTCTTTGGATTTGAAAATGAAAATTAAAATACAAACATGCTGAGTCCAAATATCAAGGTGAAAACCAATTATCTTTACGTGTGTTCATGATATTTTAAATAGTTGATATAGAAAATCCTGCCACAATTCATTTTATGCTACTCGAGTTACCTTAAATTTGGCGCACTCCTCATTTTATTGATGGGAGGTGGAGAGAAATACTTTATTAATTTTAGAATCAACGTAGTGGACCTATTGGTTCCTTATGATTTCAGTTGGCTCCAAAACAGATCTTGGTGAAGGGAAGTGCTCCACAAGTGAAGGCACTGGATGGTGCAGCCTAATAAATGGGAGTGGCAAGGATGTGGATGAAGGTAAGGTAGGCTGCAGCCAAATCGTACAGGACCTTGAACTCCATGCTAAAGAGACTGAAGGTGGTCCGTGTTTGAGCAGGGTAATAATATGATCGAATCTGTACTTAGAAATCACTTTGATGCCTTGAATAATTGAATAGACTGGGAAGAAAGCAAAGGTGAGAAGAATTATTTAGGAATCGGAATAGGAGCTGGAGCAGCTGAAACTAGGGGTATGGAAGTTTCAATGGAGAAAAGAGGTAAAGAATTACAGCATCTGTCATTAGTTATTTTTGTAAGGTGAAAAAAGAAAGGAGTCTAAATTTTAGAATCTTGTATATTTCTAATATATAGGATGCTCACATTTTGTATAATTAATGAAGTTTCAGAATAATAAAGAAAAAAATAGGCATCAAGGAACCTCAACAAAAAAGGAAGGAAAAGAATTTCAGGAAATCAGCACACTGCCATAATAAGGACTGGGGTTGGGGGAAATAAAGAGGTGTGTGTGTGTGTGTGTGTGTGTGTGTGTGTGTGTGTGTGTGTGTGTTGGAAAAGGGAGCATATGTAGAAGTTTTCTAGCTTCAAGTGATTTAATGGACAATGAGATAGCCATTTAAAAGGAAGCAGACTAGATTCAGGAAAAAGGAAGTGATGAGTTTCACTTAGCTAATCAGTGGCAAAGTGTTTCATTATTAATTACTATTATTATTTACAAATGGAGCAGAAGAGCATTGATGTAGATCTTCTAAATAGTAGGTAAATGGTTGTGGGAGAGGCAGGGATAGAAAATGAATGAAGCAAAAGTTTGGTCTTTATGAAACCTCATCATATTGATTGTACATTTATGAAATAATAATAATAACATTTATTATTATTAACATTTCAAGATACCATAGAGTAGAAAAGGTATACCACACTGCGTGATTGATCCACTGAGTCATTGGCTAACTCTTTGCTTTCTGTTTTAAGATGTTTTTAAGACCATAATATCTTTCCTAAAGCATTTATGGAAAAGAACTAGAAAAAAATCAAACTTTCTCTTTTTTTTTAAAGTATGAAGAGGGAAATCTTAGTTTGGGAAAAGAATAAAGAGAATCCTATCATCATGTTACAATGATAGCAAAAGAAATATGAAATCTGTTGGTGCATGTTCAGGGAAAAGAGAATTGGTACTTGGATATTATCCAATCTACAGCAAGATGATTGGCTATAAAATGAGATTTTACTTCATTTAAATAGAATTGAATACCTCATTTTAATTTATTACATTTAATCTATCACACATAAATAGCCCATTAAGTTATTACATAAATTTACAAAAACAAAACAAAAAACAAAACAAAACAAAACCCTGCACATCTATAAAGAACCCACTTAGGCTGACAGTGTCAGGAATAATCTCCATGTCTTTTTCCTTTCTTAGCGCTCTGTATTCACATGCTTGATGAGGTCTGTTGATTTGAACTTAGGTGTGCATGTTGCTCAAGTGTGAAAAGCTATACAATACATGCATACAACTTAAGGGCTAGAAATGTGACGCCACAGGTTAATTTGGGGGAGGGGAGAAGGAAAACACAGCCAACTGAAAATGGGATAAGAAAAAGGTGAACGTCAGAGAGTCATGCAAAATAATACTTCATAAATAGTGCTGAAACTGTCCTGGCATGTACAGTGCTGTGAAAATTGAGTTAAACTGCTTTGAGAAAAAGCTAAAAAAAAATCAGTCTGTATTCCATTAGTGGCTCAAAATATGACCTTGTACATGTCTTAAAACTCAGTTCATCATCTACCTAAAGAGTACAAATATTCTTAAAAGTAGAGAATAAACCGCAGAAAATCATCAGTTATCACGCTGCATTTGGGAGGCCTTTGGAGGTCAAGAGTTTTGAAATTCTACATGTTATGCATAATCCAAAGAGAAAAAATAAATTTTCTCCTGCTAGTCTAGTACTGTTATCCAAGTATTTATCCTCCAGCTAAATGCCCAGATTATCTTTCTATAGCTATCTAAAGTTCATTATATGAAGAGGCTTTATCGTCTCCCTGATAAAACTTATCAACCATCATACAGTTTGAATTTCCGTATCCTCTGGAATCTCAACAGCAAAGCAACATTATTTCCAACTAGTCATAGACTGAAGAAGGCAAAATGATTAGTGGTAGATGAGGGAAAGTCTTTGCTGCGGAATTTATCTTAAATGCCAGCGGTGTGGTTCCCAGATAGCTTGAATATAATGTGATTTATCATATTCAGCACCATGAAGAGAATAGAGATATTACTAAATTCAGGGAGATAAGGCAGAAAACAATAACTACAATAACCACCGAAACACAGCCTCAAACAGTGTGGGGGAACTGTTAATGCAGGAAAAGAAATGCAGCAGACAGATGAATTACTATAAGCAGTATTCCCAGGGTTTTTGACATTGTATCTATTTCACATCAAGAGGGAGTAGGCCTTATCTTCTCTATTAACCTCAAATGCTGTTCAAAGTTTAAAGAATAAGATTCTAAAGGTGTGAAAAGAATAATGGAAAGCCTTTCAGTTCCATATACACAGGCATCATAATTACTTCCATTAGCATTCTTCCAGTTAGAAAACAGATTCATTTCTTGTAATGAAGGCCAAAAGAGAAGTTCATATGCCTCTCACACAATAGTCCAACAATAAATGGTATAGGGTTTATACAAAGGTTTCACTGGGTCATATATCAAGGGCTTTATTTATTATTGCTAAATCATCCTTATTACATATCTGCCAGTCTCAGATAACTTATCTCCTGATCCTGCTAAGCCAATTCACATTCAGCCAACCAGAGGGAAGAGGTAATGGAAAAAAGAAAGGGACACGCATGCTACTTCGTTTAAATGCACAACCTCAACCTCGGAAGTTATGATTACTTTGACTTATAACCATGGGCCAGGGGACAGCCACAATCCATGCAAGGGAGGCTAGAAATTGTCATTACAGGTGTGAAGCCACATGCCTCACTGAAGTCCTCTTACTGTAGAAGGGAGAATGGGTATCCGAGGGGCAACTTTCAGTCCTTGCACAGTCTGCTGCTTATCTCTCCCATAAAAAGTCAAATTCCCTCTTCCTATACACCAATTCACAACCTCAGGAGCCACATCCAGACTGAAGAGGGAGGATAAAGTATCACCCAGAGATGGACTTTGAACTGGGTACAATTTTGGAATTGTCTGTCTTATAGAGGGAATGACTATCTTTCCAAGGGAGACAATTCCCTCTCATGGGGCTCATCTAGGTCAGGATGTTAAAACATAAAACAAAATGTCTTTTTCCCCACTGTCCACCAATATAAAATGGTGAAATGAGAATAGCACAAAGGCATTTAAAACTCTCCTTTGGAAAGAAGCATGGGAAATTCATAGCATCAAGCCCCATTGGGCAACAGCAGTGAAAAATCTGTTTTGTCCTTGAATTATGTTCCATGGTTAATCCACATGGTAGACCTCTGGATATTGTCATTGTGGTCCCTGCTTTTGTTCTTTGGGAGACTTTGTCCTTCATAATCAAAATATTAGAAAGTATATTCTTTTTAGAAGATACATAGTTTGTACAGTTCATATGTTGATGGTACATGCTTGAGGCAAAGAGTTTTGCTTTAAGGTTAGAAAAACAGCAAGCTTCTATAGGTGGCTTGTGCTTCTTTGCAAATACAATTTCTCAAAAAACTAACATCACCAATATTAATTCAAGAAATAGAAAAATTCATAAATCTATAACCACAAAAAATTATACTAGTCAAAAATATTTGCATAAAGAAAAGTTAGGTCATAGGTGTATTCCCCTGGAGAGTTCTGTCAAATATTTAAGAAAACAATCAAAATCTCTATGATCTCTTCTAGAGAAGAAGTGAGGAGGGAACGGTTCAAGTCACATACCAAAGATTTGGTGCCATGATCTTGGTACCAAAACTGACATGATTGTTTTGTGAATAAAAACTGCATATGAACCTCACTTGTGAACATGGGTAAAAATAAAGATATTAGCAAGATATGAGAAATATTTATGACCAACTTGGATTTATCCAAGTAATGAAAATTGGTGTAACATTGGAAAATTCACAAATGTAATCCTCTATTATATATAAGAAAAAATGTAAATCTGGTGAAAAGAGAATTGTTTTGCTCTGCGATACAGAATCATAGCCTCTCCTTTAATTCTAAGACCTGACCGAATTCACAGACATGAAATGTTGTGCACAAAGAGGAGACTGGATCTTGTTGCTATGGGTATATCCAGTAATTTTTTTCTATCCTTCTTCTAAAAGGCTTGCAAGCTGACTATACCCAAGGAAGAAGAAAATAGACTTTTCTTGTATAGGAAGGTGATTCTGAACTGAGGTAAACCTTGGACAGCTGAAACACTTCTGTGGCCTACCATCAAGGAAGTCAAGGAATAAGCAAAACTTTGTCCTAAATCCATTACACAGTGGACCCAATGAGTCTGCAAAAGCACCTGATTGTCATTTCCTCAACCCCTGGGTGCATCCCAAACATACTCATCCATAGAGGATAATCCCCATATCACCTCACTGACTTAAGGACAAAGTGCTATTATGTTAGAAAGGGCCAAGTAAAACAATGGGAACAAACCATCTTTTTTCTTTTTTTTTTTTTAACTGGGACCATGTTGTTTATGTCTATATTACAAAAGTAACACATTAATGCATGCTCATTTATTTTATAAATTTAAGAAAACATCATTGTATATAGAGTAAAAAGTGAAAACTCTATTTATTATAGTCCTTGACCTCCCCACACAGCACATCTCTTATCTCCTATTGGATAACCATTAACAGTATTCAACAGAACTGTGACATATAGGATCCACTTTGAAAAATGTGGTAAAAAAGCACATAACATGAACTCTAAGCTCTTAAAAATTGCTAAGTGCACAGTACAGTTAACTATATGCACATTGTTGTCCAGCAGTGCTCTAGAACTTTTGTACTTGGCATGACTAAACATTATACCCACTGCACAGCAACTCTTCATTTCCCGCTCCCAGTCCCTGGCAGCCACCATTCTACTTTCCGCTCCTATGAGTTTGACTACCTTAGATATCTCATATAAGTGGAATCATGCATTATTTGTCCTCCTGTGACTGACTTATTTCACTTAGCATAATGTTCTCAAGGTTCATTCATGTGGTGGATTATGACAGGATTTCCTTCTTTTTCAAGGATGAATAATATCTCATTGTATGTATATATTACCTTTTCTTCATTCATTCATTCTTCAGTGGACATTTGGGTTGTCTCCACCACTTGGCTACTGTGAATAATGCTAAGATGAGCAGAGGAATGCAGGTACCTCTTCAAAATCCTGGCTTCAGTTTTTGCGGATTAATACTCATAAGTTGGATTGCTGGATCGTTGTTAGTTTGTTGGAGTTTTTTGAGGACTCCCCATAATATTTTCTGTAGTGACTACACCATTTTACAGTCATACCAGCAGTGCACAAGAGTTCTTGTTCCGTGAACAAGAGTTCACATACACTTTTCTGTTGTTTTTTTCCCCTAGCATGTGTGAGGTGATGTGTCATTGTGGTTTTGATTGGTATTTCACTGATAATTTGTAATGTTTGACATCTTTTCATATAAATCTTGGCCATTTGTATGTCTTTTTTTGGAGAAATGTCTATCCAAGTTTTTTGTCCATTTTTTATTGAGGTTATTTGTTTTTGGCAGAAATGGCAGTTTATCTTCACTGTTTTAGCTCAGAGCTATGCCAGCTCTCCCTTCTACGTGATCATCAGAGTCAAGGGGATCCTCATTACCACCCTGAAGGACATTGTGCTTATTCCACACATCAGTAATATCATGCGGACTGCATCTGGTGAGAAGGAGGTATCGAATACTTTGGATGCCTTTGTAAGGTATGCACGTGGCAGAGAGTAACCTGACAGTCATGAAAACATAGGAATCTGCTGCTTTAGCAACACTTCTATGTAGTCAGTGGTCTAGGGTAGGAATTGGCCACGATTTTCTATAAAGAAACAAATAGTAAATATTTTTGACTCTGTGGTTCACATGGTCTGCATCACAAGTACTCAACTCTGCCATTGTAATATGCAGGCAGGCACAGACAATAGGGAAATGAATGAGTGAGGTTGTGTTCTAATAAAATTTTATTTACAAAACCAAGTAGTAGTTCGGATTTGGGTTTCAGTATGCTGACCCCACTCCATGGCAAATGAAGATAACTGCAAAGTAAAATATATCTCATTATAATGTGTACTCATATATTTTCCCTTATGTGTGTTTGATCTCTCAAAGACTGAGAGGAATGTGTTTATTCTACAAGTGCATTTCTAAAGTGCTTTTTTTCCTATTTTCTTCAAAGATTAACTGAATTTTTCTTTATTGATTTATCATCTCTAATAAAAAATTTCCTCTTAATATACCTAATACAGAATTTTAATTCTGCTAGGAATAAAATGGAGTTGTCAGAAATAAGAAAATTCTGTAGGAAAGCCTACATTATTTTCTTATTTCTGACAACTCCATTTTATTCTAAGTTTTGTGTCTTATTTATTAGAATGAATTTCTCCTACATTTTACTGAGAACGCAGAGCATATACACTCTAAAATCATCTCTTGTTCCTTGTAATGGTCCTTTTCTCCAGCATTTTTATCCTGTAAAACACCCGTTATCTGTTATTAGAAAACCTTTTACATGCTCCATGTTGTTGCTGTTCTTATTTTTCTCTGCACTCTTTACTGAGGAACAAAGACACAGATACTGGGAAAGTTCTATTTTCTTTGATTCTGATAAAAGAAAGTCACATGAGCACATCAGTGACACCATTTTTAGATCTTAAGTTCATGAACAAGTTGACATACACAGGCTCTCATCAAATTTCCATTGTCCAGAAAGCATTTATGTGGTATGGCTTTGCTGAAATGCTATGAGGTGTTTTCTATTTTACAGAGTATCACGAGGGAAATTTATTCCTGGATAGTTTGAAATTCTTTTTTATCAAAAGTAGTTTATAAGCACTATAAATTTCACAGTTAAATGCTCCACCTATTTTTCACAAATTAACCACAGTGTCCCAGCAGGCAACAGTCAGATATCACCTGTAGGTGTGGATGGCCCCAGAATGGATGTAAAAAGTAAGTTACTGAGGAGACAGAGGTGAGTCCTGGCAGGCAACCTCTGCTGTCTCATAAGGCAGAGTGTGTAAAGTACTAAATTATTGCCAGATTTTATTTTTATCTGGAAGGATCCAAGTCTCCAATGTAATAATTAACCACCTTTATGTGTGGAAGCCAGCTATTATGCTCCTTCAGTCTGATAATGCTTCTATTTCATAAGCCTGAGTCTCCCGGGAAGCCTTTCTCAGTTTGGTTTATCTGCTATATAATTTAGAGGGTTGTCTCTATATGAACAATGCTGTACACAGTAGATACTTAGGAAATGACAACTATTTGCTATTGGCATATCCTTAGTTATCAATGCTATTTGAATTTTCCAAACATTTTCTCTGTGTTTTTTAGCTTTCCATGGGACATCCTCCAACTTCGATAAATGATTCTCAAACTTACTTATATGAAGCAGATTAAGTTCAGTTTTCCAGTCTCCACCTTTAGAATGCCTTATTTAATTGAAATATGTGAAACCTAGAAACACAGAGTTTTAGCAAGTCCCCAAATGATTCTGAGATTGAAGGGCAGGGATCCATACTTTCAAAAACTACCTTAATTTTATGGTATTTTGAAATTCCTGGGTATTTCATAGCATATACAGAAAAACATCTACTTTATTGAATGTATATTTCCAGGTTGCCTCAAGACCTTGGGTTTTCAAGTAGCACAGTTTGAGTATAGACAGGTATGAGAATCTCCTACCCTATAGCCAGAAAGTGAGTTCTGACAGTCATTTTAGCTGTAGGCAGTGCTGTCAAAAGATTAAAAGTGGTAATTATTATTTCTCTGGTCTGAAATGGTCTTTATCTGCAGCTGAGTAGCTCTTAGGAAGAGGAAGAATTATCACTATTTTTTTGAAAATAACAAAATGTTCCCTGGTTGAATTTTAGTGCTGAACTTCTATGGATCTTCACATCAAAGAGCAAGTATTTTATCAATGGGTGGTACTTTCCTTCACAAAGTGTAGTTTAAGATACAGAGAAATGGGAGGTAATGATCAGCAATAATTCCTGAACTGAATCTCATTCTATTACCATATGTCTGTGTGGTACGCTGTTCTAGTAAATTAGGTTAAATCCTCTTTGCATTTATTCATATTTCAATACTTCCTATGTTAAATGGTATTTTCTTAATTTCTCCCCTTTAACTACTAGTATGTAGAGCAAGTTTTAGAGTTGGTACTCCAGAAATTAGTACAATGCCTAGCTTAAAATATTGTCAATGAATTTTGTTTAGATTCTAAAAGGAGCCTCTGTACCATTTTCTAGAATTCTAGAGCATTAAGACTAATTTTCAGGGATTCTATTTATTAAAATGGGCCTTGTGAGATAAATTCCTCTCTGAAGAATGAAAAGTCTCATTTTGTCTGCATTTCATTGCAGAACATGTGTATTACTTTAAAAAGGGTTGCTCACCTGGTAATGGTTACCTAATTCTTAATTACACAATTTCACATAATCACTGTAACTTGACTACACTTTATTCATTGAGCACAATGTGGTTACTCTTATCACGTATACCCCATTCTATTTTGTGCCACAGTTACTTATGTCTCCAGCTTTTTCTTCCCTACTAAATATTGAAGTCGTGTAGTATCTTGATATTCTTATGTTTTCCCTGCATTTGCATGGTCTTTTGCATATGGAAAATGCTCAAATGCTCAAATGTATATTAAATGATTTGTGCTTACTTCTGTATGGCTTTTGTTATGATGAAGTTTCATGTTTTAAGGTTTTTATAGAAACTCCCATTATCATCATTACAAGTTCTCTCTAAAAGGAAGATTCACTGATATTCTGATTAAGGAAAATGTCTCTTATAAGTGGGAGCTAAGCCTGCCATACCTAGTTACAAATATTTAAAGAACTAGATAATTGCAACTGATTTCCAATTAAAGCCAACGTATCCCTGAGATAAATGAGAATATTTATGGGAAGAAATAACATCAGATTATTTTAGTTTATTGCTAAATAAAGTTTTAATCAATGAAAGGATTGAAATTAGAAGTTAGTAATATCTTTATTTTTAAATCTATTTTACAGTTCATCTCTCATATAGCATATCTATTCAGTATCCCATTATTTGAATACAATACTATAGATAAAGGTAATTATCCATTTACGTGATGGTTATAAAACACATCAATATATTACCATCCATAAGCACTTATTAGCAGTTGGATACTGGCATGGCAACACACAATACTATGACACAAAGAGGTGACCATCCGCCACGTTAGATCCCATGGAACTGACTCAAAATGAGTGATCTCAAAATACCACGTGCATGCCAAGACTGGTTTTACTGAGCCTGGCATATCTCATTTTGAGATTTGGACTTTGTCTTAGTGCGTTTCGGACCTTCCCTAGGTAAGTCAGCTTGCTACCACTGTTCTCTGTATGCATAGGGGCTCTCCCTGTTTGTAATTGTGTTGTAGCAGGCACTTAATAAAGCCTCCCTTTGGCTGCCTTAGAGCCCATCAGTGGCAATTGTTTAGGTGTTCTGTTCTCATCTATCTCCCCATATATCCTGCCCAGAAGAGTTATGCTTCAATACGCATTGCTTCAAAGTGGATAGACTGGCTGCCCTCCAGGATCTCATTGCTCATGATCCCGCCTCACCACTTAATTAAATAGAATTTCCCAATGAAGCTTCTCTGGAAACCATTTATAGAGTACTGAGCCACATGAGTGAGCTCTTGTCAATCTGTGCACAAGGAGAAATTCACAGATTTTCGGTTTCATTCAGAGTTTGGAGCAAACTGAGCTAGACCACTATCTTCCTGCTAAACATAAGACACCATCTGATTCCTTTGCCTGAATAATTCCTAAATGTTCACTGAACATCAGATGGTGTTAGACAAATGCTATATGTTTGGGATACTCAGATATAAAGTCTTAGCCTCAAGGACCACATTGTCTTATAATTAGTGTAAAATATAATGAATGCTATAATAGAAGTTTGCGAAACATATTTTGGAAGTGCAGAGGAAGGAGTTCTACCTAACACACAGTAGGAAGGAAAGTGAAGCAAAAGTGAAACAAGCAATTACAAGGTGGACAGTGTAAAAGATATTGCAAAAAAGGCCCATTCCCACCAAAAGAGGGAAGTAAACTCTGAGAAAACATGTGTACCTGGTGAAAATTCAGTATAAAATATCAATAAAGAGGCATGGTTAGCTCTTTCAGACCATGATTTATCTCAATCCACTCATAGCAGGAGAGCTCAGTCCCATAAATGTATCCATTAATAAAAATGTTCAAAGAAAGTAAGTGATTTCCCTAGCATATGCAACTACGAGGGGAGTCCCCCCCAAATAAACAAATGGAAGAATGGAATTATCTTCTGGAAGCCTTGAAATACAAGCTTCCCCCACTAGGTGGCTAGGTGAGGGTTCTAGGAACCCATCAGTATCAGTGTACCAACAGGCATTGTTGTGAGAGGCTGTGTTTGGCATCAGTGAATTTTCTTTGAAACTCTTTCAACATGTTTGCCCATTTCCTGATGGGTGACTTATGAGCTCACCTGCCCACACTACGCTGCGTGTTCAACAGTTTTTGACCAAAAGCATCATACCCTACTTTCCCTATTCACCCCAATCTCACCCTGAGTGACCTATACTTTCCCTGGATGAAAAAAGTCCTCAAAAAAAAAAAAATGTTTTGCTGATATAGAAGAGGTGAAACAAAAAAACAGCAGAAGCACAAAAAGGCATCAAAACTGCCAAGTTGAACAACCGTTTTGAGCAGTGGGAAAAAAGTCTCTATAGGTGTATCACATCAAATGGAAAGTACTTTGAAGGTGACTGAAATTTAAACATGTAAGAATAAATACACAATTTTTATAAGTAAATTCCAGTTTTGGGGGTCCCCCCTCATAGTTAGTAACATTCTCAGGTCTAGAATGCAGACTTCCTGATTGAAGGAGGGTTATAAAAAAGGGATGAGGGCATATTGTAGTGTCAGAAAGTTCTGAACTATGTAAGTTCCCCTCTTGGGCTCTGCAGAGACTTTTCCTAAAACATAATACGTAGGAATCAGGGTTTAGAATTATGTGATTTCTTACTTACCAACACTGGGACTACTAAGCATTTCTGATGAAGAACTCTTTCAGATTATGAGTGGACAAAAGTAATGGCATTAGCTCATTCTTTAGTCATGAGGACCATTCTACATACCAGATTAAGACTAATCTCCAAATTTGAATAATATCTATAAGTTTTTATATAAGCCAAGCAAATAGCTTAAATATCATATCAGTGGAGAATCGTTTTAACCTTAACTTTAACTTCTCTGTGGTCTCTGACACTGTTGATTACACGTGTCTTCAATTTTCAAACTTATTATTTATATTCATATTTTTGATACCATTCTACTACTCTCTCCTGGGTTTCTCTTGCCTTCTGTTTATGCCTTCTCACTAATTTTTTAGGGTTCCTCTTTCCTTGAATCATGGTTCTCACTAGGTCTCCAACCTTAGCTCCCATATACTTTCTTTTTTCCACTTTGGGATCTTAAACGCATAGCTTCTCAATGTGTTGTTTATAATTAGACCACTTGGCCAGTACTAGAAAATATCCAACTGCCTTTTCTACTTAAATTCCCAGAAGGGTCTGAATCCAAACATGTTTTAAATTTAACATTACCTTCTTCCTCGAACCTGCTCCTCCCCCAGTATCCCTTTGTATGTCTTTGAAATGCCACCACCATTGGCCCTGCTGTCAAATTCAGATATCTGGGAGTCATCTTAATCACCTCCGAAGTCCTCATTCATTGGTCACCAGGTGCTCTAAAATCTACCTTTGCTAGGTTTCTCTACTTCCTACATCCATTGCCATGCCTTTTATTCATGCCCTAAACTCTTCATGCCTGGATAACTTGTCTTCTCTCTGCCTTACTCCTCTCCTCTCCACCCCCCTCTCAGCATCTGCAGAGGACTTTCCAATACATAAATGAGATTGAAATTCTTCAATACTCCCTGGTCACTGTCAGCCTGAAATTCAAATAACCAAATTTAGTCACAAGGGTCTCCAAGATTTGTCTTTGACCCAATATACCTGTACAATCTCATTTGCATCCTTCATTCCATGTATATCAGCAACTTTAAGACCCTTAAATATATTGGGCTACCTCTGGCTACCACCACTTTCACTTGCTGCCCCTTCTCAGATGTTTCTTTCTCCACCTGTGATTACCTTCACCTCCTTCTTTAACTAGATAACTTCCACTGATCCTTCAAATCCCAGCTTAAGTGTCATCTTTTGGGGGGAACCTTCCATGAGTTAGGAACTCTGTCCTTGTTCTCAGGTGCATCTGGTCCTTAGCTCTATCACAGTGCGTATGGCTCCCTCCACATAATTCATTAGTAGACTACAAGCTCTCTGTGGTCAGAAATTGTTCTTACTTGGATATGTATATTCAGTTCATAGCATAAAAGCTAGATCGTAAAATGAATGGACATGTTGTTTAATGAAGCAGAGTGGAAGAAGTGGAAAAGGGATTTTAAAAATGGATTTATTTAAAATTCCTCTTGGACATTCAGGTAGAAAGAAAAATGTGAGATTGACACGAAGTAGGAAAAGTTGGTGAGTGATACAAGTTTGAACCATTGTTTTTTATGGAGAAGATGGATTAAGAGGGGCAATGCTTAAATTTAGCCCTGCAGATACATAGCAACTCTAGGTAATTAGAACATCCCCTGAGAAATATAGCATTTATTTTAATTTAAATGAGCAGGAATCTCTGTTTAGAGCAGCTCAATAAAATTTTTAGTCCTTTCTACACATCAGGCTCTGTGTTCTTCCCTGGGGATACAAAGATGAGTAAGACAGACAGTTCCTCTCTAGTGGAAAGAAAGACACTTGTACACTGCAGAGTAAAAGGCGGTATAATGAGTGTTAGGTATAGTGGTATATCCAAGATGACATCGAAGCAGAAAAATGAGGTGTTGCTTGTTTGCAGGGGAAGGAGGAAAATGTATTATTAAAGAAAAGCTCGTGGAAGAGAGGACCTCTAATGACCACTGAAATATAATTAGGGATTTACCAGTTAAAGAAGAGGAAAAGAGGAAGAAATAACAAGAGAGAAGACAAGCATATAGCTGTATGTTGTGTATAGAAAATAAGTATTTGAGTAATTTAGAGCATAATTTATTATGATGGGAACAACCACTCTTTCCTTTTCTTTCACAGTTTTAACAGAGTTAGTAGGGATTGCACCATGATAAATTTGTGTGCTATGCCAAGAAGTTTGGGCTTAACATATGCTTTGTAGATAGACACAAGAAGGTTACAATGGGGGAAGGGACAAAGTCCTATTTGCAACTTAGAATGGACCACTCTGGGTAGAGTGAAATGGATGTACTAGAGGCAAAGGAAAGAACAGAACTGTACAGAACAGAATGGGGGAGAGAGACTTGTTAAAAGGCTTGGAATTGGATACAAATAAAAAGAGTGGAAAGGCTGTTTTCCAAAAACATTTAAGAAATAAAACCAACAGAAATCAGCAACCGGAATTTCTCATCCGAAGTTATTTCAGCATCACGTCTTTAGCTAAAAGATCTTGCTATTTGGAGAAATTTTAATTTTGTAAAATGAAATAACAAAAGGATACTAAACTTCACTAATAAGCTTGGGTATTATTCTGCTTTCAGATGGGATTCAGGCCTCAAGAAAACCATATAGTGTGAATCATTATGAAGTGTTCACAGCATACTGCGGCCATACGGCGAGTTCACCAGAATCGACATGCTTTTGGGCCCTTAATTAGATGCACCTGATACAGTTTATTTTTTAAATGAGGAACTGTGCCTCCTGCTAAACTGTTCCTGGAAACTAATGCCAGAAGGCACTCTGATGCCACATCAAGTACAATGTATACTATGCTAATTTAATCTGGTGATTTTAAATCCAAATGGATTTAATGAGAAGCACAAGTTATTTTTTTTTTAAGTTGAATATGTAATATATTAAATGTTACCATATTTTTCAGACCACAAGAAACATCTGGGTTTTAGAGGAGGAAAAATAGAAAAAAATTGAAGCAAAAAATGTGGTAAAATATTTAATAACATAAATAACACAATATTTCAGCAATGTAAATGTAAACAGAACTGAACAGCAGCATTAACAGCCATTATTCCTCCCTAATTTGGGGGAAATTAAGTGCATCTTATAGTCCAAAAATTTGGTAATAGCTATATATATTTAATTCTTGACCAAGTAACAAAGAGCAGCAAAAAATTTATATCTAAAAACATTTTAAAGATTTTTAATCAAGTGATAATAAATTTTTATGATCATATTTGTTTCATGCCTACATTTGCTTTACTTCATTGTGTACATTTTTAAATACAATTCTACTTTTGAATATTTTTAGATTTACATAAAAGTTTCAAAAATAGTACAGGGAGTTCCCATATATCCATCACCCAGTTTCTCTAATGTTAATGCATTACATTAACCATGACATATTTGTAAAATTTAAAAACTTAACATTGGTGTATTACTATTAACTACATGACAGGCTTTATTCAGATTTCACCAGTTTCTCCACAAATACCCTTTTTCTGTTCCTGGATGTGATTCAAGATACCGCACTGCATTTAGTCATCATGTCCCCTTGCTCTGTGACAGTCTCTCAGTCTCTTCTATTTTACATGGCCTTGGACATTTCAGTAGCATTGGTCAGGTATTTTCCAGAAAGACTTTCAGTTTGGTTTTTCCTGATGTTTTCTCTCATGATCAAACTGGGGTTATAGGCTGGAGGAGGAGGACCACCGAGATTAAGTGCCCTTTTTACGACATCCTACCAGAGGCTGCATGATAGCAATATGACTCATCCCTAGTGATGTTAACCGTCACCACTTGCTTAAGGTGGCGTCTGCCATGACTCTGCACTGTAAAGTGATTGTTTGTCCTTTCCATACCCCACTCCTGGGAAGAAGTCACTAAATGCAGCCCACACTGGAGGTAGCGGGAGTTATGCTCTACCCTCTAGTGGAGACAATACCTACATAAATTATATGGAATTCTTCCCTAAGGGAGATTTGTCCCTTCTAACCCTCCAGGTATTTATTTATTCAAACATGTACATCAGTATGGACTCATGGATATTCACCTTATACTTTGGGTTATAATTCAATACTATTTTGTTGCTCAAATCGTTTCACCGTTGTCCACTGGGGACTCTTCCAGGTTGGCTTCCTGTTCTGTTTGGCATGGCCACATTATTTTGCTTTTTGAAAACTTCATTACTTTCTGACCCTGCAAGATGCTCAAAGTTCATTTGTATAATCTCTTCCCTTGCCTTAGAATTAGCCATTTCTTCAAGGATTCCTGGTTTCTTGTTTTGGAGAATGAAATTTAGTGACAAAGATCTGGACTACACTGCTTTTTGAAAACACTGTATTTTTCCATCTCTTATCTTGTATTCTATGAGCAATCACAAGGTCATCCCATCCCATCACTCTTGTTCAATGAACCATTGTGACTTGGAGAATTTAAAAAAATACAAACTTCTGGTCCCTACCACTAAGTACAGTAACTCTGTATGTGTGCAGTTCAGCACTGGTCTGGTGGTGTCCGTGTTGGTGGTGTTATATACCCAGGTAATTTTGTTATGAAAAATAGTTCAGGGACAATTGTATGTATAATTAACTTCCTTTATTTTCTGTGGGACCCAATGAGGCCCAAAGAATGAAGCACATCTCCAAAGATACCCAGAAGAAAAAGTTATTTCTTCACCCCTAGTAAATCAGATATTTCCATGCTTATGCTTCAGTGTGTGTTTACTCATAGGTTTTAAATCAGTGAGTCTTAACCCTGGATCCTTCCAGGGGAGATTTAAAAATCCCAACACACAGACCCCACTCTTAGAAGCTCTGATTTAAGTGTTTGGGAGTGGTACCTAACAACCAGGTTTTTCTTAAAGCTTTACACATGACGTAATGAGCAGACAAGGATGAGAACTACTACTTTAAATGAACAAACTCAATCCCACCAGGGTTTAAATACTGTAGATTTTGTGTTCTTTATTTTGATATTTCAGAGTAATGTTTGATTTATATTTTAAACTTGACATCTCAGGTTCATCAGTTTAATTTGACAAACATGTATAACATTTACTTTGTGCTTAACAGAGTGATAGACTCTGGGGAGGGAGTGATTAAGAACATGAATCTGTTCTGGTCTCTTCCAACAAAGAGCTTAAACTAGAACAGAGGGACATTGGGATGGATACAAATAAGTAGAATAACAAGTCCAGACAGGTGAGTACTAAACGGAGCATAAAGTGCCGGGGAGGGAAATGGGGGTTCAAAGAAATAAGAAACTAGATCATATTGACATAGATGGACAATTTCACTCTCTGGCTGAAGCAAGTGGTGCCTTCCTTCTGAGACTCCCTGAATGGCCTTTGCCAAAGCTGTCACTTTTCAGGGAAGCCAGAAATCATATTATTCTGTGTGAAAGTCCATTAGTATCACACATTAGCTAACACGGTTATCGCCCAGGTCTTAATTAAGCTCCCTCAAGCAGGATGCTAAGCAAACCATATTAACAATGAATCCGGCTGTGAGAAAACTTGTTATTGTTAGGTGCCTTGACTGCAAATTGCTTTGTCCCATAACTGGGCAATGCTTTTATTACTGTTTTTACTGCTGGTAGATTAGAGTGCCTGTTGTAGGAATTATGTATAACTGCACTGTTTTTAATATTTGCTACTGTAATCATTTCTGTAACTATGATACGGAAGCTATGGCTGCAAGCTGTTCCCGTGGATGGCTATTTCACTGGGTTCTAATGATGGTATCTGCTGAAAATTTTATCTGCAAAGGCCCTGCTAGCAAGCACCTCCCTGGTGATGTGAAGCAGATAAGCTTTATCAGATACTGTTAATGAGCTTGATTTATGATGTTGGTAGTTCAGTCTGAAAAGTTATTTGGGGTTTTAGACATTTAAATTCCAGTGTTTGGTATGTCCTCCCCCATCCCCTGGGGAAAGAAAGAAACCTGTTAGAACTTGAAACTACCAAGCACTGCAAAGTGATATCATTCACATAGCACCTTTTCTTGTAGAAACTATCTTCAAGGTGCAATGGAAAGTCATGTATTACATACTGAGTACAAGATTCATGAAGCTGTTAATTAAAAAATGACTAAGTATTAACTAAGGAATGGCCTCCATGTTAGCTCTGGGAGTTGCCTAAAACACTACAATTAATGAGTCCTTTATCAGTTTTCTCAGTGAGGTGATGCCCCAGCAGCTCTTGCTTCCCTGGCCAACCTGTACCCCATCATCACACCCTGCTCTGCCTGATTCACACTGTTGTCAGAAAGTGCAGGTGTAAACAGTACGCAAGCACACCCTCCCAAATTAAATGCAAACTAGCCTTACACATAAATAAAGAGAGTAGTGGCCCACAGGAATGTGATTAGTGGGGTCTCCTCTTCCCCAAACCCATCCTCCTAACACCAGCCCAGGTATTCAAGTACTATGGTGTCTGGAGTTCTGCCACTTGACCTATGGGAATGATCTTGCTCTCCTCATCCTCCTTTTAAAAAATTCAAATATTACAGAGAATAACCCATGAAGTTCTCACAGGTTATGTAATTGTTTTGCCCTGAATGAATTATGTCAACTTGGCCAAGATGGAAGAGACTGCCCCTCACTGTAGAGAATTTTTCTACATTAAAGTGTCAGAGCAAAAGACTAAAGGGTGTTAGCAGGTGTGTAGGACCTGAATTGGTATTAGAATACTAAATGGTATACATTTTCCTTCCAGTTCTGAGTTTTTATTATTGCACCAGGGAAGGAACCTCTCTGGACTTTTAGCCTTACCTATAAAATAGGTTACTAGAATATCTTCACTCACTTCAAAATTCATAATTCAACTCTTATTACATGAGAGAATATGGTAGCCTAATAGATCAGAAAGGACATCAGAAGAGGAGAAAAGAAAAATATATGTGGAGAAATGCTTTACCACCACCATAAAGGAGGTGTTGGTATGATATTACTTTGGTGGATAGTATTTCGCCTGGGGTCATTAGAACACAGTTGGCTGTAAAATCCTCTAAGCTTGAACAAACATTTCCCTGTCTTCTGTTCGGCTGAGTTTGGCCAGAGGTGTGCTGCATACCTCTGCCAACACCTCAACATTCTCTACATGAGACAGAAACAGCATAGGCACGGGGCACTCCTCACAAGTCCTACTGAAGTTTGATAAACTCTTGAAACTCCTCACCTTTCTTACCACCTCCTTTTTCTCCCTAATCCCTCTTTCATGACACTCTGAACAGGGGTCAGCAACCCAGGCCCTGACGTTTTCTCTACCTAATTTCCTGGTCCCCTTCCCTCCTGTATGTTTTTCTCTGTATCTCTTTGTAGACAGCTCTCTGATGAGGAAGGAGACATGGCACCAAGGTGAAAGCTCATGGCACCTTTTTCTTTGTAACTATTGAGGTTCAACTGAAGATATAATTAAGAAAAATATATTTTGAATAGGATGCCATTTCTACCATTCTTCTCCTAGAATACTTTGCTTTCTTTTTATGTTTCTCTACAATACAATCTTCTTCTTTATTCAGCTTTGTAAAATGTTGATAAGGGTATTGACCCAACTACGGGGAGAGAGAATTGAAGAAATTCAGTTGAGCACCTTGTTTATTAAGAGGAGATGCATTCTTCTGGCTCTCTTGAGTTTGTATCGCTAGCTAGTTTTTCTCTCTGTCTAACCATACTAAAACTAAAAATGTTTCAAGAGTTAGATCGCTTTAACAATGACATCATTTGAACACTGTCACCTAGGTAATGGAATAATTTCCATAGCAACAGAGCCTTTATCTTTCAGTTGCTATAAAATTTTGACAGATGGAAGAAGCTGATTAAAGATTTAAAGCAGGACATAAATGTAATATCTTACAAAGTGCTATATTTTATAAAGATTAAATTAAATATGAAGTGTATATATTGTTATTTATTTCCAAAGTTAATTTAGCTTTTGACCAAAAAATATTCTATTCTTTGAGTAATTGAGATTAGATTATTAAATGCAGGGACACTAATAGTAGAATGTTTAAAAATTACAAAATGTTAAGAGAGGAGTAAAAAAAAGACAACTGTAGAATGATTATTCTTATTAAATTGACCAATTAAATATCTGCATTTCTTGCAGGTATAACCTGTATCTGATGAAAAATTCTGTTAAACTAATTCTCCTTTATTTTTTATATTACAATTATAACTTCCAATTGACTTAAATCTTGGGTGTGTTTATGGCTGTGCATTTGCATGTGTGTGTGTGTATGACGTCTATATATTTTCCTTTCCTCCATAGTTAAACAAAATGAACTCAATGTGCATTTTTTAGGTGACACGTTATCATGTAGACAGTTTGAATTTATCACCTAATTAAGGGGACACAGATCAAAAGGCCATTTAAGTATTTCTTAGTTCTCTACCAAAATATAAAATAATATGTGGATAATCAACTTCATTTCTCATTCTTAATTTACTCATCTTCAAGGAAATTATCATTTAGTAAGAAAAGTGGGCCCAGTAAATTGCTTTTATTGAACCTTTCCAAGCTCAAAAAATACCACTGATTTCATGGCCAAACAAGTACAGGGCGTTAGGGCAGAGATTTAAACAAAAAAAGAATGCTTATTAATAATGATGTGTTCCTTGGTCTTTCCAGGAGAGGGGAGAAAGTTTGCTCATATAATCATCAGACTATAAAAAATAATCATTTATATTAATAAATAATATGTACATGTACATTTTCCTATATTCATTTACCAAAGAATGAATTGTCATAATAGCCAATTAAGGCCTTGGGAAAAATCAACATTAGTATTTCTTAATTTGCTAATATTTATATACAGCACTCATTCTCATTGGGATTTTTTTTTTTTGTCTCCTTCAGATCACTAAAATTCATGTAGAATCTTAGAGGCTGATTATCAGATTTTTTCATGATTTAAAGTCAAGTAGAAAACACAATTCTAATTTACATACCTATGCTTACACAGAAAATGATAAGATCTATTTCACTGGTCACAGCCAAAATCTACAATGTGCCTTTATTTTTGGTCCTTAGAACTGAGAGTAGATCCCTTTCAAATCTGTTAATGCAAGTGTTTTGTGGCATTATGTGGAGTGTGTGTGTGTGTGTGTGTGTGTGTGTGTATGTGTATTTGTTGGAGACTTTTCTTAAATTCTCTGGCAATCTTTACAACTGAGTTAAAACTTCCCTATCTGCTCAAGCAAGAAAAGTAAGGTTCACTTCATTCATAGAGGACAAAACTCTTCCAAAAGAAGTCATGAACAGATTGAAATAATTAGACCTCAAAAGGTCAGTTATAAAATTGAAGAGTGTTTCACTCCATGCCAACCTTGACTGGACTCTGAAAGGATGGAACATAGACTTTAAAGAAATAAATACATATTTTAATATTTGGACCACAACTTACTAGTTATAAGACCCTGTTCTTTAAGACTACAGTTTCTCATTAGGAAAATTAAAACATTAGAAAAATAATACCTACTTTTTAGGACTGTTCGAAAATGACTTCATTTACAATGGATATAAGGTACCTAGTACACTGCTGGGAACATAGTAGACACTCAGTAAACATTGACTCCACTCACTTTTAGTTTTATAATTTCACAATCCCCATGGTTCAGGTGATTATTAGTATTAGAATTTGGGTGAGTTAGGGAGGAAATGATCACTTTAAACCCAATGTGAAATACTCATCTATAGGCTAGGGAAACAATTAGCTGTGGAGCAGCTAATGAGCTGCTACACAGTGACAGCCCCTGGAGAGAAGTGCAGATGAGATACCCCCTAAGATTATTTCTTAAGTCAATATTAAATATAAGAATCAGTGCCTTTTTTGTTTCAAGAGGCATTACTAAAGAAATTGTGGAGAATAAAATTTTCCCAGTTGAAGTTCCCATGGATGAAGGTTTAGCAGAACTATTGCACATCCTGTTGTCTGGGTCACATAAAACGATTGTGCCAGTAGATGTTTAAGACACATTAGGTTCAAAATGCATTCGAATAATGTCAGACAACTGAAATGTGTCAATAGAATGAACTGTGCATGAAGGCATAACTGATCAATCTCTTAAGTAAATGAGATCATAATCAGAAGGAATATATTTAATTCAAAGTAGAGAAACTTGGATACAAATTTTATTTAAAAGTGTAGGTGCCTACTTAACTCTACCTTGGACAAAATTATTTTGATGAATTTTAAGAAGTAAAACCTCTAACATGAAATTGCATCAGCACTTTGCTTGCAAATGAGTTAAGCAGGTTCCTGGGGTGGTTAGTTTAGGGCACAAGTTGTAAAGGGGTAACCCACTGGCCGTGTCTGATGTGCATACATGAGTCTCATAGCCTCAGGTATATCTAAAAGTGGAGCATGGAGTAAAAAATTGGTCAAGTGTTAGATTAAGGAGCAATCAATGTTCCACATTTCTTTCCTAACAGTCATGGCAAATAACAATCTTTCTCCTACTGTGCAGAAGTGTTTGCTCTCTGCACACCCTAATTCGGAAAGACTGAGATCATGAAACATCAGAGAGACATGAGCCAAAGAAAGCTGTCAGGCTAAATTCATGATGATGTGACAGTCTCCATATAACACAAGAATAAAATGGGATTCTCTCTACCCTAAACTTGACAAAGAAGAAGAAACAAGAGTGAAATTCACAAGTAGCAGAAGTCAAAACCAAGTTGAACTATAACAATGAAAACAGAAACAAAATAATCAGTCTCTGGATAATGTGAAAAAACAAAGAACTCTGGCCAGAATTGAACCCATACTCAACTTTTTCTTCCTTCCTTCATTTATTCTATGAATAATTTATTGAGGGGGTAAAGGAGAAGGTCATATGATCTTAAAATGAGCTTCTATTTCAGTTTCTTGGAGGCTTGAGGTAACCAGAGCAAACCCCGTGTCCCACTGGCAGGTTCTGGATCACCTAAACGAGACTGGGAAGGAAGTCGACAGAAAGCTAGTAGTCATCCTCCTGGGCTCAACTTTAATCTTGAGGATATGTAAAAAATTTAAAATGACAAGAAAAAGTTGTACTTTCAGAGAATATTTCTTCCTAGTATTTCCCCTGTGAAAAAAGAAAGGCACCTACTTAACAATGACTTTAAATTGCGTAAAAGGAACTACAGGAAAACTCCCCAGAGAATCCGGACTGGATTTGCTGGGCTTTTCAGGAAGCAGAAACAGGTGCCAGAACCATGATTTTTGTTTGTTTGTTTTCATTTTTTTCTGAATAGCAAAATAAATAATCGCATTGGAAAGACCATGCATGTCCTTAGATGATAAATCAGAGCAGTGTGTCATCAGGACCACCTGCAGATCCCACCTTGGGACTAGACTTGGGGTCCTTTTGAAACCCTGCACCAGGACTGCTTGATGACAAACCCCATAGAGAAGATTGGGATTGCTAGAAACATGGAGTTTAGGAGAGGAAGTAAAAGTAGCTATTAGAAAATGATGTGTGGAAGCATTATAGTAAATGTAAATGTAGGTTCCAAGAAACCCAAAATGTGCCAAGGAACTTGCTTTATGATCATACTCTATTGACTGCTGCTCTTTCAAAATAATTGTATCATTTATAATGAGTAATGAGACAATCTCCAGCTCTCTTTCATCTATGAGCAGGCCTGCAATCAGCTGCCTACCCAGGTAGAAGATTGGAAGATTATTATCTTTAAAAAATGTAGTTACTTCAGAGGTATTGCTTATACACTCTGACATTTTGGGATCCTTCAATGAAATGTCAGAACCTCTAAATGGTCACACTCCAAAATATTTCTCTGCTCAAAAACTCTTGTCATGCACATAGTTTAGTGTTTTAGTTTCATTCTTAAATATGAAGAGCAGGAAAGAATCATAGGACAAAGAAAGATATCATTACCATAAAAGACAAAAAAACAAGAAAAGTCAAAAGAATGAAAGCAATGAGACAGAAACCTTTAAAAAAGAACTATAGTTAATATTACCAGAGGTAAAAGAAGTTATTTTACACATAAAAGTAGGACAATGGACAAAAATAGAAAAAAAATACCTATTAGTAATTAAAATATATAATAGAAACAATTTAATAGATTGTTCAAATAATGAAATTTAGTAAATTCTCAAGGAATTAGAACACATATGTAAACAGGTGAACAACAGCAAAAAAGAGAGAGATTGAAGTCAAAATTAGACAATTATCTCTAGAGATTCACTATCCAACTGAAAGATGATATTTTCTGAAAGCAAAAGAGAAAATAGATGAAATTATACAATAAATTAATTAAAATATTTCTTAGAATCGAGGAACTGAAAATTTTAGATTGAAAGGGTTCCCTAAATGTCTACCATCATGAATATAAGTACATAAATAACACAAATATAATCCCCACTGAAAACATCTATTTCAAAATTCCAATAAAGAAAAGTCTCTGAAATATTCTAGAGGTGGAAGATACAAAAAAGTTATAGAGGACGAGATTTACTAGTTTTAATTCTTAGGCACCACACCTGAACCTATAAGGTCATAGAGTGCAGCCTTCAAAAATTTGAGTGAAAATTATTTCCAACTCAGAATTCTATGCTAAACTAATCTATCAACCAAGTGTAAGATACAACATGATATTTTCCCTCTTGCAAAGTATCAATATTTTATCTGCCCTGTATCCTCGAGGTAGGATTAAAGAAACTAAACTGAAAAGAATAACCCAAAAATAAAAATACAGGACCCAGGCACCAGGTTTCCTAATGCAGAAGAGATAGGAAAGGAATTCCAGGATGAAGGGAAAGGGAAGACTCGGGATGCTGGTTGTGTACCCAACCTAGACAAGATGGGAACAGAAAGATGGAAGACCTAGAAGTATGATATACCATTTTAAAAAGAGAAGGTAAACTTAAAGATTATTTGATGTCTGACCATAGTAACAATAGTTTCATAAAATTTACCTCTCCCAAATTGATATAACCTTGGGGGGAAGATGGGGGAGGTGCTATGAGTATATGGTACTAAAGAGTTTGTATAGGTTAAACACGAATTTTGAAAAATTGATGCCTGAAGTTAGATCAATATAAGATTATTATTGGTTTTATTTCAAAAAGATGGCTCTCGTTTTTTGGAAAAGACATCCCTGGCTTATAGAGGACTTACTCTCAAAGAAGTAGAGAAAGAAATCATAACTGCAACTTTCTAAAGTAACAACTCTAAGAAAAAGTAGGTCAGGGGTCAATAATCAAGACAAAACCTATCTAAAGTGAAGTCAAACTGATGCTACCTTGGTCACAGAGAGTATAAATAAGGAGATCTCTTTAATTCTATCCAAGGCTAATATGACATTTAATCAAAACAGAAAATAGTACACACCAAAAGTGGAAATTATAAGCCAATATCTTTCAAGAATATTGATACAAAAGTCCTCAACAAAATATTAGCTACTGCATCTGGGAACAGATTTTAAAATTATATTGGTTTAATCCTGAAAATGAAGTGTTAAATTTAGATTTAAATATCTATTAATGCAATTTACTCCATAAAGAAATTAAAGAAAATTCACAACATTATGTCAATAGATGCTTAAAACACATTCAATGGAATTAAATACCAATTCATTAATAAAAAGAAAAAATTAAGTTAGAAAACTACTGAGATAAATTCTTTTCTAATAAAGAGTATTCATAAATTCTACAGCAAAGTCATAATGTGAACATCAGAAGCATCTGCATTTCTTTTAATAGCAAGCACAAGACTGTGACATTTGCTATTGCTACTTTGATTAAATAATATACTGTGTTTACCAGCATAGTAAATAAATACACAAAACAAACAAATAAATAAAAGTTGTAGTTAAAAGGCATATGGTCTAAAAAGAGAGGAGGAAGGAGCAAAGTGCCATTAGTTGCAGATGATACATGATTGCCTATGTACATAACCCTAGAGAATCTACGGGCAAATGATTCGAATTAATGAGAAGTCAATCAGGTATACAAGGTCTATATGAAAAATAAATACCATTTCTATACACAGTATACAAGAGTAAATATAATTTAAGATATCATTGGTAGAAGCACCAAATATAAAAGAATTATAAGACTAAGTATAAATAAAGATGGTCATGATTTTTACAGAGAATATTGTAAAACTTTATTGAAAGGCATTAAAGATGATCTACATAAAAAAGAAATATCTTGCTCATTAATAGTTTCAATATCATAGACACAGCAATTCCCTTTAAAATATGCTATATGTCCTATGAAATCCAAAGAAATCCTGATGGGAATTTTAATGAAATTGAACAAGCTGATTCTAAAATTAATAATGAAAGACAACAAGTCAGGAATGACAATACCTTCCTGAAGAACAGAATCTGGCAAAGGAAATAGACTACCAGGAAGTCCAGGAAGCTCACAGAGTCCCAAAGAAGTTGGACCCAAGGAGGACCACACCAAGGCACATCACAATTACATTAGCTAAGATCAAAATGAAGGAGAGAATTCTAGAAGCAGCAAGGGATAAGGGGACAGTCACCTACAAAGGAGTTCCCATCAGACTGTCAGCTGATTTCTCAAAAGAGACCTTACAGGCAAGAAGGGGCTGGAAAGAAGTATTTGAAGTCTTAAAAGGCAAGGACCTACATCCAAGATTGCTCTACTCAGCAAAGCTGTCATTTAGAATGGAAGGGCAGATAAAGTGCTTCTCAGATAAGGTCAAGTTCAAGGAGTTCATCATCACCAAGCCCTTATTACATGAAATGTTAAAGGGACTTATCTAAGAAAAAGAAGATAAAAAATATGATAGTGAAAAGACAGCAAACTCACAGATATTAACAACCACCCCTAAAACAAAAGCAAACTAAGCAAACCACTAGAACAGGAACAGAAACACAGAAATGGAGATCATATGGAGGATTAGCAACAGGGGAGTGAGAGGAGGAGAGAGGGGGAAAAGGTACAGAGAATAAGTAGCATAAACGGTGGGTAGAAAATAGAGGGAGGGCAAGAATAGTGTGGGAAATGTAGAAGCTAAAGAACTTATGACACAAGGACATGAACTAAAGTGGGGAATGTGGGCAGGAGGGGTTGTGCAGAGTGGAGGGGAATGATGGGGGAGAAATGGGACAACTGTAATAGCATAATCAATAAAATATATATAAAAAAGAACAGAAAAAGAAGACTTGTTTTAATAGATCTTATTATAAACACATTTTAATGAAGGTTAGAGTGTTGGTGTAAGAGTAGATTAATAAGCAAACAGAATAGAAAGCCCACACATATATGCACAACTGTATCTAGGAAATAAGGGGCATTACAAGTCCATGGGGAAAGGATTATGGAAATCATTCCAGAATATAATACTTGGAGGTAAAATAAAGTCTGATCCTCATTTTGTATAGACCCAAAATCAGATTAAAGTGATTGCATAACCTAAATGTGAAACTTAGAATATAAGCAATCATCTCTGTGATCTGAGGATTGGGAAGAATTTCTTCACCAAGACATAAAAAATTATAAACATAAATAAAGTGATAAATTTAAGTATATTAATTGTTTTATCCATCAAAATACATCATTTAACAATTTTAACAATGTTATCAATTAGAAGATATTTGCAAAATGTAATTACCAAGTGACTAGAACTGAGAAGATAGGAAGTTCTCCTCCAAGTCAAAAGATAAAAGAACAACTTAGAGATGGGAAAAATATGTGCACCAGTACAGCAGAGAGGAAACACAGTTGCCAGTAATTATACGAAAAGATGACCAAACTTATATTTATAGAAATGAAAATCAAAAGGAGATATTATTTTATAAAATTCAATGGAAAAAAATTTAATGTTTCACCATGCACAGCAATTACTGTGAGAGAATGTGGAGCCATAAGAACTCTTACATACTTCTGGCAGGCATGTAAAATGGTGGAATCATTTTGAAAAGGTCCACAAAACTTTATTAAGTTATATATATACACATCCTCTTTACAACCCAGCAAATCTGCCCTAAGAACCTATGGATTCTGCTGTACTTGAGCACAAGAAAATAGCATAAGATTTTTTACAGCATTGTTTTTTAATTATAATAAAGTTAAAACAAGTTGGATAAATACCAACTAGCAGTTGTGGATAAATTTTGTATGTTTGAAATATTATATAATAGTAAAATGTAAAGGTCATAAAAGAAAAAGATTGAGAAAACATGCCAGATTGTAAGAATAAAAGAGATATAACAAATAAATGCAATAAGTGATCCTGATTGAATCTCAGACTGAACTTGTTAAGGGTGAGTCAGGGGGGTAGGAGGGTGCGAATAAGGAAGGCTGACTATAAAACCCATTATGCAGATTAGATAATACTAATACATTCGTGTTAATTCTTTGCTTTTGAGAGTTGTTCTGTAGTTATATAAGAAATTGTCCTTGTTCTTAACACATATACATTGGAGTATTTAGGGGCCACAATATAATCTCAAATAGTTCAGAAAAATGTTATATATATATTACATAAATTCAGCATAGGTTACTTCTTATTAGTGGCATTTTTTGCTGTTTACCAGTCATAATTTGATAAGACATTTCAGTTCCAAATGACAATATTAACAATAAAAAGAAATGATGAAATACAATAAAGGGGAAAAAGATAAAGTAGTAGCTTTAAAAAGAATTCATATTGACTTTTCACTACAGACAATCTCAAGTACTTAGAACTAAAAGTTTAGAAACAAGTTGCTGGCATCCTGAGCAGGCTAAGCATACTTGCTACATGCAAAAGAAAAAGCTATATATATATATATATATATATATATATATATATATATATATATATATATATATATATATATGGAGCTGAGTCCTAGGTCAGAAACCTGACGCAGTGGGTTTAGGCTTAATAAACCCTGTACTGGCTTTTCATACCTGACCGAAGAGAAGCCTACTTCAAAGGCAAGCTGAGGACGTAAGTCTGACTGCTGCTGCCTGTTCTGCTGCACATTAAGTACACACCAGGCTAAGAATAATCCACGTGCCCTGGGTTAACTATATACAAAATTGTTACCTCTACCAGGGACTCCCAGTAATGAACGAGCCAACAGTGGGCAAGGGTGTAATGGCGAAGGGTGGGCAGTGGTGGGTGGAGGATAGGAAGCATGACCTTTACCAAATACTATTAGTAAATCAATACAAAATGTGATGTCAGCCCTCCAGCATTGGTGGCCTCTAGCCCACAATATCATATGGATAATTGACTAACTAAATCCTCCACATTTATGGATGTGTTAGCTGTATAGAGATGCCATCTCTTAACTGCTTAATACTTTTATTTTCTCTCAATGCATATTAAAGCTTCAACAGGCATTTGGAATATTTTCATCTATAAACACAGTGACTTTTGATCTTAAGAGTTATCTTTCATGATTTCAGAAACCATACCTTAGCAACTGACAAATTTAACAAAATCTAAGTGGCCAATAGAAAAATGTACAGATGGCTTCTTAGTGATGCAGTTCTTAAAATGTGCCTAGCAGTTGTTTAAAATATAAATTTAAGAAACAATCCCTCAGGATTGAAAATTACCATAATTTTGCCTGTGTAAGCAGCTCTTAGCCAAATAGTACATAGAGGTGAAGATCTTTGTTACTTCTCAATTTTATTCAAAGTACTGACATATTTTTCTCCTTGTAATCATGTAAATTTTTTATATGTGAGATTATTTTATATTGGCAATTGAAAAATAAACTTTTAACTAAACTTTCAACTCTCACTTGGTCATTTTTTTTTTGGTAGAAAACAGGTTTTCTATGCACTATGTACCAAGAAATTGATTGTTTTGTCCCTGTTGGAATAAAATATTTCCCATTTTCCTACCTCACTATTATAGTAATTTCATGTGAATAAAATAATATCCCAAATGTTACTCCCACCTTGTCAACATGGGCAGAATGGTTTAGAGGCACTGCCATAGGAACAAATCTCTGGTACAGCATATTATACTTAGATAATAATCAATCAAAATTAAATTAGACCCCAGGAATAAACCCGTGCATGTATGGTCAAATAATTTCTTGATAAGGTTCTTCAATAACTGGTACTGGGAAAACTGAGAAACTATATGGAAAAGAGTGAAACTGGACCCTTACCTTACACCATACAAAAAATCTGTGCCAGGATAGTAAGAAGCTAGGAAAATTCCCGAGCAAGCAGAATGGGGAAACTGAGACAAGAAAATTAAACAAGGCCAAATTGATTGAGCAATTTACAGCCAGCTGGTGAATTGCAAGACTTTATCTTCCTTAACAAAGGACACCCAAGAGCAAATGGTTTACGTATCTCCTGCCTATCCAAAGGATACACAGCTTAAATCTCCCTGGTCTGGGAAATAGAGAACAGAGACCCAATTGATGTTATTTGTGCCAGCTAAATGCTAGGGCAAGTGAAATCAGGGGAACAGACAACAAAAACTCCATTAAAAGCCAGACAGACCCAAGATAAATGTAAAACAGTACTGTAGACCAAAGAATAGATATATTTATAAGCTCATTTTGATGCATCAGCATATTAAAAATGCACCTGGAAAGCTAATGAATATTTTGCTGAAAACCTCTCCTAAGATTCTCACTTGCAAAAGGAAGGTAAAAGGCCCTCAGTACAAAGACTCGGCGCGGGCAGGGCTCATTCTGCAGCGTGCCCACGCCCCTTCTCTGACACAAGCATGTATTTCCTCCTAACCTCTGAGGGTCCTCAGGAGACTTGCATCTAGGGGAGCAGTGACCAGCAGCAGCTCAACCAGGGATTAGGTCCTGATCCTGTCTCTAGGGCCCCCTTTTTCTCTGACTTCCCAAGTGAGCTAAAAGCAACCCTGCCTTGGCTCACTTCTGTCGCTGTGACCTTCGCTTCCCAGTGAGCTAACAGCCTTCCCGCCTTGGCTCACACGTTCCCAGTAACTTTTCTAGGGAGCCAAAGCAGAGCACCGCCTTCATTCTCTCCTGTTAACTTCTTCTACCTTAAGTGCTTCCTTTGTTTCGTTGTCTCTAGCCTTAATAAACATACTCTCAAAATCACCTAGACTTGTGTTGGGAAACCTTTCCTACATGAAGTCAAGAACGCACCCACTACAGGTCGGCCTTAGGCAGACCTGCTCCAGGCTGGCTCCTATCTGGTACTAAATCTACACAAAATGGATTAAAGACTCGTGCATAGACTGGAAACTATAAAACTCCTAGGACAAAACATACAGAATAAGCTCTTTGGGAATGAATTTTTTTTTAATTTGACACTAAAAGCAAAGGCAACAAAAGCAAAAATAAAGAAGTAGGGCACATCAATCTAAAAAGCTTCTGTACAGCAATGGAAACTGTCAACAAAGTGAAAAGACAATCTATGAAATGGGAGAAAATATTTCAAATCATGTACCTGATAAGGGATTAATACCCAAAATATGTAAATGACTAAACAATGTAAGAACAACAACAACAAAAACCCACCCAAACAATCCAATGAAAAAAACAGGTAAGAGGATCTGAATGGGTATGTTTATAAAGAAGTTATACAAATGGTCAACAGGTACATGTAAAGGTGCTCAGCATTCATCAGGGAAATGCAAATAAAAACCAAAATGAGATATAACCTCACACATGTTAGAATGCTTATTATCAAAAACAGAAGAGAGAGTTAAGAATTGATGAGTGTATATGAAAAAAAGAGAACCCTGGTGCACTGCAGGGGGAATGTAGGTTGGTATGGCCACTATGGCAACACATGGAGACTCCTCAACAGTGTAAGAATTCAACTACCCAGCAATTCCACTTCCAAGTATAGAATGTGGGCGAAAGTAGGTTTACAGTTGTGAGTACACACACGCACACAAAGCTTATGTTTGTATTATTATTTATTAATTATTATATTATTCTCCATCTGAATAACTATATGCCCCTACTTTTGTACAGCCCTGTATGTCCAAAAGAATTGCAAACAGAATCTCAAAGAGATGTCTGCACTCCCACATTCATTAGCACTATTCACAGCAGCCCAGCTAAACAGAAGTGTCTTTTAGTGGATGAATGGAGAAAAAAGATTTTATATATATATATATAATTTATATGTTATATATAATTTAATAATAATTTAATAATTTATATATAATTTATATATTGCATATATATGACTAGGGGATGGGGGAGAGAAAATTTAGCCGAACACTATAAACTTTCAGCTAGAAGATAAATAAGTTCTGGGTATCTAATATTCAACACAGTGACTATAGTTACTGATATCATGTTATATATTTGAAAGTTGCTAAAGGAGTAGATCTTAAATGTTCTCACCAAAAAAGAAATGATAATTATGTGATGTGTTATAGGTGGTAGATAATGCTATGGTGCTAATCATTTTGCAAAATATAAGTGTATTGTACACCTTAAACTTATACAATGTAATAAGTCAACTAGGAGATCCAAGAGGATGGAGAAGTATGTGGAAGCTACACTAACCTCCTCCCAGGACCAATCAGGAATTACAACTAAATTGTAGAGAAATCATCCTGAATAACTCATTGAACACTAGCTGGAGAGAAGCCTTATAAACAAGGACAGACAGAAGAAACCATTTACCACAATGAGACTGGTAGTGAGTGCGGAGGAGGCACAAGTGGGTTGGCTGGGCACCCATGGGTGGCAGCTGAAGTTCCAGAGGAATATTTCAGCAGCCAGTGGGTTCCCTCTGAGAAGTGTGAGGTCTAAACCACAACGTGAGTTTGCCAGCCTACAGCACCAGAGCTAGAAAAGAACCCAGATAAGATCCAGCTGTGAAAAGCAACAGGATTTCTGTCTGCCAGGGAGAGATGGCTGGAGGTGCAGAGAGCCTCTTAAAGGGCCAATGCATGAAATTTCCTTTGCAGCCACTTACCCTGGGCTCCAGCAGAAGGAGGGCAGAGTGGACTAGAGACACTTGTGGAGAGTCTGGGGTTGGAGGCTCTGGGGAGAGAACTGAAGGGGCAGCTGTCAGAATCCCTGTGTTGAATCATTCCACGTACTTCAGAAGCCATCTTTCTCAGGCAGAGCATGCCCCTCCAAGTGGCATCAGCCTGAAGGGAAGCAACAGCCCAGCTTGCAGGGCTCTGTCCCAGCCTGGGGAGCTTAAGCCAGGCTGCTGGTTACAACTCGACTAGTTTAACAGCGGATCAATTTAACAGCTGATTAGTTTAGCAACTGATGCAAATTATACAAAGAGGGAGCCAAAATGGGAAGACAAAGAAACAGACCCCAAATGAAAAAACAAGAGAATTCTCCAGAAGAACAAGATAAAATGGAGGCAAGTGATTTATCAGATAGAGAGCTGAAAGTACTGGTTCTAAGGATACTCAATAGGATGAAAAAAAAAAAAAAAACACAGAAACCATACAGAAGGTCCTGTCAGAAATAAAGAATGCAATATCTGAAATAAATAATATTCTGGAAGGAATAAATAGTAGTTTAGATGAAATAGAGTTTCAAAAAAGTGATTGGAAAGATAAGGTAGAAAACAACAACCAGGCAAAGAAGCAAAAAGAAAAAATTTTAAAAGAATGAGGAGAGCTTAAGAACATTTTGGACAACATGAAGCATAAAAACATCCCCATCGTGAGAATACCAGAAGGAGAAGAGAGCAAGCAATGGAACGAGAACCTATTTGAAGAAATAATGACCTAAAACATCTGTAATCTGTTGAAGGGAAAAGACACATAAAAGGAAGTTCAGAGATCCCAAAACAAGTTGGACCCAAAGTGGTCTACATCAAGACACATCATAATTAAAATGACAAGACTTAAAGACATGGAGAGAATCCTAAAAGCTGCAAGAGGAAAGCAGGTAGTTAGCTACAAGGGAGCAACGATAGAGTGACATCTGATAACAGAAACATTTCAGACCAGAAGGGAGTGGTGTGAAATATTCAAGGTGATGAAAAGCAAGGACCTAAAACCAAGGCTACTATACTCAGCAAGATTATTATTTAAAATAAAAAATAAGGAGTTTACCAAACAAGAAAGAGCTAAAGGAGTCTGTTAACACCAAACAGGCACTGCAATGAAGTTAAAAGGTTTTCTTTAAGAAAAGAAAAAGAAAGAAAAACAGTACAAAATAGTTAACAATAAAAGGACACTAAATACATATCTATCAACAATCACCTTAAATGTAAATGGCTTAAATGCTCTAACCCAAAGACATAGAGTAGCTGCATGGATAAGAAAACAAGACCCATATATATGCTGCCTCCAAGAGACCCATCTCACATTGAAAGATACACAGAGACAAAAAGTAAAGAGATGGAAACAGATATTTCATGCAAACATAAAAGAAAAAAAAAAGCTGGGGTAGCAATACTTATGTCTGATAAAATAAACTTTAAAGCCAAGGCTATAGTAACAGACAAAGAAAGATACTACATAATGAAAAAGGGAAACCCAATAAGACAATATAACCCTAGTAAACTTTTATGCACCCAACATAGGAGCGACTAAATATGAGAAGCAAATCTTGATGGAAACAAAGGGAGAGACTGACAGAAATACAGTCATAATTGAGGATTTTAACACCCCATTAACAACATTGGATACAATGTCCAGACAGAGAATCAACAAGGAGATAGTGGTCTTAAATAACACACTAGGTCAAATGGATTTAATTGATATCTTCAGAGCATTTTACCCCAAATCAGCAAAATATACATACTTTTCAAGTGCACATGGAACATTTCCTAGGACAAGCCACATGTTAGGATACAAAACAAATCTCAATAAATTTAGGAAGATTGAAATCATATCAATCATCTCCTCTAACCACAATGTTTTGAAACTAGAAATCAATCACGAGAAGAACACTGAAAAATACACAAAGACATGGAAGCAAAACAACATGTTATTAACCAATGAATGGGTCAACAACAAGATCAAGGAAGAAATCAAAAGATACCTTGAAACAAATGAAAATGAGGACGCAACAATCCAAAATCTGTGGGACACTGGGAAAGCAATCCTAAGAGGGAAATTCATAGCATTACAGGCCTATCTCAAAACAAGAAAAGCTCAAATAAACAATCTAACTTCACATTTAAAGGAATTTGAAAAAGAACGACGAAGCCCTAAATGAGTAGCAGGGAGGAAATGTTAAAGATCAAAGCAGAAATAAATGAAACAGTTCTAAAAAAATGATACAAAAGATAAACAAATCCAAGAGAAGTTACTTTGAAAAGATAAACAAGATTGACAAACCCTTAACCAGACTCATAAAAAGAAGAAAGGACTCAAATTAAAAAAAAAGAAACGAAACAGAAATGACAGAGAAATAACAACTGACACCAAAGAAATACAAAACATTATAAGAAAATACTATGAACAACTATGCGCGAACAAACTGGACAATGTAGGTGACATGGATAAATTCCTAGAAACATAGTTTTCCAAAACTAAATCAGGAAGAATCAAAAACCTGAATAGACAGATCACACGTAGTGATTTTGAAGCAGTAATCAAAATACTCCAACAAACAAAAGCCCTAGACCACATGGCTTCACAGGTTAATTTTATCAAACATTCTATCAAAGAATCTAACTAACTAACACCTCTCCTCAAACTATTTCATAAAATTCAAGAAGAGGGGAGGCTCCCAAACTTATTTTATGAGGCCAGCATTATCCTAGTTCCAACACCCAATAAAGACACTAAAAAAAAAAAAAAAAAAAAAGAAAAGAAAATTATAGGCCAATATCCCTGATGAACATAAACACAAACATACTCAAAAGAGGGAGGGCAAGAATAGTGTGGGGAATGTAAAAGCTAAAAAACTTATGACACATGGACATGAACTAAAGGGGGGGAATGTGGGTGGGAGGGGGTGTGCAGGGTGGAGGGGAATGATGGGGGAGAGATGGGACAATTGTAATAGCATAATCAATAAAATATATTAAATTAAAAAAAACATACTCAAAAGAATATTAGCAAACTAAATGTAGCAATGCATTGAAAAGATCATACACCAACATCAAGTGAGATTTATTCTGCAAATGTGAGGGTGGTGTATTTGCAAATCAATAAATGTGATCTAACACATAAACAACATGAAGGATAAAAACCACATGATCATATCAATAGAAGCAGAAAAGGCATTTGATAAAATTCAGCACCCATTTATCATAATAACTCTCAGCAAAGTAGGAATAGATGGAACATACCTAAACATAATAAAAGCCATATATGACAAACCCACTACCAGCATCATACTCAGCAGTCTAGAACTATAAGCACTCCCCTTAAGATAGGGAACAACACAGTACAGGGAACTGTTCTGCAGTGGGAAATGTAGTCCAGCCCCCACTCGGAAAGGCCAGTGGGGATCGAGATTGGCACACAGAACCCACACTCACGGATAGGTTCTCCCATGGGGAATCAGGACTGCATTGTACCTAGGTTGCTATGAGATTTGCTTTTGCTAAAACTCCCTCACCCTGGATTGAGGCAGCAAATATTTACTATGTATCTCTAAACTAACTTTCTAAAATCTGAGTTGAACCTCCCAAGTATGGAGTGTAACCAGTTCAACCACTTTTCCCCTTGCATCTGTAACATCCTCCTCTTTGAAGAAAGCAGCAACATTCTTTCCTTTGTTATCTGTAAAAGGTAATCACCTACAGTGAATCTGTGCATAGTAAATGAGGACCATCCTCTATGTAATGTACCCAGAAAAGCAATAAAAGCCTGTCCAGGCAGGGGTCAGGGCTCTCTCTCTCCCACTGAGAGAGTGGCCATGCTGCCCCTTTTTCTCCACAGGAATTCTGTAGTCTGTGTGAATTTGTTTATTGTATCCACAACACATAGACCCTGCAGGCCAGGATCCATATCAAGACAGGATGTTTGCTTTCAACTCTTACAATTCAACATAGTACTGGAAGTCCTGGCACCACAATCAGACAAATAGAAGAAATAAAAAGAACTTAAATTGGAAAGGAAGAAGTAAAACTGTCTTTATTTGCTAATGACATGATACTATATATAGAGAACCCCAAAGACTCCACCAAGAAACTACTAGAACTGATAAACGAATTCAGCAAAGTAACAGGATACAAAATTAATATCCAGAAATCAGTTACATTTTTATATGCCGATAATGAACTAAAGAAAGTGAAATTAAGAATACAATTCCATTCACAATTGCTACAGAAAAGAATAGAACACTTAGTGATAAACCTAACCAAGGATGTAAAAGACCTGTACTCAGAAAATTATGGCACTAAAGAAAGAAATAGAAGATATAAATCAGTAGAAGCACATAACATGTTCATGAATAGGAAGGATTAAGATCACTAAAATGTCCATACTACTCAAAGCAATCTATAGATTCAATGCAATTCCCATCAAGATTCCAACGATGTACTTCACAGAACTAGAAGAAATATTTCAAAAATTTATATGGGACCACAAAAGACCCCACATAGCAACACCAATACTGAGAAAGAAGAACAAAGTTGGAGGAATCACAATATCTAATATCAAATTATACTCTAAGGACACAGTAATCAGAACAGCATGGCACTGGCATAAAAACAGACACATAGATATATGCAATAGAACAGAGAGCACAGAAATAAACTCACACCTTTACAGTCAATTAATATTTGACAGAGGAAGCAAGCACATACAATGAGCTCAAGATAGTTTATTCAATAAATGGTATTAGGAAAATTGGACAGACACATGCAGAAAAGTGAAACTAGACCACCTTCTTGAACCACACACAAGAATAAATTCAAACTAGATCAGACTTAAATGTTAGACCAAAAATTAAAAAAAAAAAAATTGTAGAAGAAAACATAGGCACAAAATCTCAGACGTTGCTCATAGCAATATTTTACCACATATATCTCCCCGGACAAGGGAAATAAAATAAAAAATAAATAAACAGGGCTTCATCAAACTGAAAAGGGTTTCCACAGCAAAGGAAATCATCAACAAATGAAAAGACAACCCCCAGAATGGGAGAACATATTCACTGATACATCTGATAAGGGATTAAAATCCAAATTTTATAAGATACTTAACAGAACTCAATACCAAAAAAACAAATGACACAATTAAAAAATGGGCAAAGGACCTGAATAGACACTTGTCCAAAAAAGACATACAGATGGACAACATATGACAGACAGACATATGAAAAGATATTCAACATCACTAATCATTAGAGAAATACAAATTAAAACCACAACGAGATGTCCTTTCACACCTGTCAGGATGGCTATCATCAGTAAATCAATAAACAACAAGTGTCAGCAAGGATGTGGAGAAAGGGGAACCCTTCTGCACTGTTGGTGGGAATGCAGACTGGTGCAGCCACTGTGTGAGGCAGTATGGCGATACCTCAAAAAATTAAAAATGGATCTGCCATTTGACCCAGTGATCCCACTTCTAGGAATATATCTGAAGGAGCCCAAAACACTAATTTGAAAGAATATAAGCATCCCTATGTTCATTGCAGCATTATTTATGATACCCAAGATATGGAAGCAGCCCAAGTGTCCATCAGTAGATGAATGGATGAAGGAACTATGAGACATCTGCACAATGGAACACTACTTGTCCATTAAAAAAAGAAAATTTTACCCTTTGTGACAGTTTGGATGGACTTGGAGACCATTATACTAAGTGAAATAAGCTAGTCAGAGAAAGACAAATACTATATAATTTCTCTCATATGTGGAATCTAATGAATAAAGTGAATGAACAAGGGAAAAGGGGGACAGGCTCATAGATGGAGAGCAGGATGACAGCTAGTGGCAGGGGGAGCAGTTAGGGGTGGATGGATTGAGCAAAGAGGAAAAAGGACTCGTTGACATGGACAACAGTGCGGTGATTGTGGGGGGATGGGGGTTTAAGGGAGCTAAATGGTAATGGAAAAATACAATAAAGATTACATTTTAAAAAATAGATCAATTATATTTCAATAAAGCTGAAAAAGAAGAAAAATAATAAATTAAAATCCCTGTAGCCAAAAAGAGAAAAGATAAATTTAAAAAGTTATTGTTACATAAAAAGCTGTGTTACATATTGTACGTGTTCCTTTTTTCTTCCTCACAAAAGTAGAAGCTTCAAGAGGACAGAGACTTTGTTCTACTTACTGCTGTATCCCTAATGCCTAGTACAGTACGTGACATGTGGGGGGCAGTCAACCAACATTTATGAAAGTAAGAGAAGAAGGAAGGAAGAAAAAATAAATTAGGAGTCACAAGCAGCATACAAGTTGTAAAGCCTGACTGACCATTTGTCCCCAACTCAAGGCACGGAATCAAATTCCTAATCCTATGAAACACACATAAAAAACAAACAGACAAACAAAAACCATGACTGTAGTTTTAAGTTAATATAATACCAATAATGGTTCAGGGAAAAAAATTTCTCAAAGCACATGGAAATTGGATTTTATACATATATAAAATTCACATGGGGGTTAAAGTAAAAATTTGAGATTTATAATTATTTAATTTCATAATTCTCAGCATTCCTGGAAACTTATTTTATTCTCCTTCGAAACTGATTGCCATTCTACTCCAAGGTTGTTTATATACTATGCTAGACATTTGCTGGAAAACTACGATATTTAATCATTATCCAGATGTTCTCGAATCAATACTCCAGATGGTAGACATTGCATCTGAAAGATCCATTTGGGAAATTTTCAGAATTATTATTAAGCTATAACTTCCATCCAATGCATAGTCAAATGAGAATAGAAAATATTCTGTTTTTGTTTTTGCTTTTTATCTGATCTTGCTTCTTTTCTTCTTTTCTATTGCCACCACCCTCACTCAGCCTGTTCAAGTTTCATAGGCGATGTTGTAGTAAGGATTCTCTCCACTTCTCACACTTTCATTCCTAATCAACTCTACAAACTGGCTCCCAATGGAAGGCACAATGTCTCTGTTTATGAAACCTGAGGCTCCCCATTGCTTTCAGGAGAAATGTGCAATTTTTAGACTAGCTTTAAAGGCTCTCAGTAATCTGATGCTACCATGCCTATTGAATGTTTCTTTCTGAATTTCCCCAAAGAAGCGGCAACTGTGTTCATTGCTTCATACAGCCTAAACAAGCAATCACCTCTCAGCTTAGGTTACAGCATGGTGATGTCGTGACTGCCCCCAGAAATCCCAGGACCTCAGCACCAGACTGGTTACTTTCTCATTCCAGTTACATGTCCATCATGGCTTAGCTGTGGCTGTACTCCATGGTATTGCCACTCTGGGGCGCATGCTTCTAGACCTGTCTTAAACATTTCAGGCTGGGGCAGTGCAGGTCACAAGGTCAAGCAGCTATCAATGGGATGAGCTAGTATGGAGCACCCAGGAAGAGGCAGTGATTAATTTGAACAATACTACAGTATAGTGCAAATCAAAAGTCATTCTTTCTCTCTCCTTTTTGAAAAGAACATATCAAATTACTCAAAGAAAAGGTAATGTTATCAAGCATATTTTCCAGAGGCCCAGCCCTTTTAATGCACAGAACACATTCTCACTCTTGGTGATTTCTTTGTTTCTCTGATTCTTCTTCTTACCCCCACCCTGGAGCACCGAGCATTGTGCTTTCCACTCAGCACTAGTTCTAAACATGTCTAAACGGGATTACCTTACATTTCAGCTCATGCTAAGATGTGATTGAAAATTGTATTCTTGGTAAGTTAATTTCCCTTCCTCTTTATCTTCCTTCCTTCTTTTCTAATTTCTGCCCAAATGGTAATACCTTCTAGAAATTAATCAGAAAAATATATAATTTATCAATGAAAACACTTATGACATTTGAGAACACTTAAAATAAATACAAAAGGCCAATAAACTTGTAAAAATATGCTCTACTTCAACTGTTATTAAAGAGATTTGAAATAATTTAGAATAGTTTTCTACCTTTAAATTCATTAAAAATTTAAAAATTTGTAAGCCACAGTTAGGGACATATATAGGGCAATATATATTTCTGTAACCATTTTAGAAGGATTTTGGCAAAATTTATAAAACATTTTAATACATATACATTCGACTCAGGATTCCACAGCTGGTAAAATAACTGCAATGTGGTTAACAAATTATTCCAAAATAAATAAACAAGTATATTCACTTTAACCTGGAAAAAACTTCATCCTGGAAATAAAAAACCAGGACTACCTAAATATTTGTAAAGAGTAAAAATTAGAAATGATCTAAATTACCATCAGTAGAAATATACTATATAATAACAGATTATACATTTTAAAACATATGTATTACAACTCTATATGCATATATGTAAAGACATATAAGATATATTAAAGTAATTAATGATGCAGACTCATACACATATATGATGGCATATATATAAAATTACATTCCAGATATACATTTATACATATATAAGAAGTAGTGACAACAGTAGTTATTACTCTTTTTTTAATGTTCACCAAGGACATTTTTTTGTTGCTTGTAGAGAGAGAAGAAGTGGGAGAGAGGGAGTGAGGCAGAGACAGAGAAACATAGATGGGGTGCCATCTCATACTGTACATGCCCTGAACAGGGACCGAACCTGCAGCCCAGGTATGTGCACTGAGCTGGAATCAACTCATAACTGCACGGGTTGATGTCCTATCAACTGAGCCACACCAGCCAGGCTGAGCGTAGTTATTTTTGAAGGCAGCTTATGATAGAAGATTTTTACTTTTTATTTTTATACATCTATTATTTGAATTTTGAAAGCATAGTCTGATTTAAAATAATATTAATAGGGATTATTTGTGGGTGGTATTTATGGGGTATTACTATTTTTTTACTTTTGTCTGTCTTTAAAAAGCTAGTAGTGTTATAAATGTGGGAATAATAGGTTAATTGCTTTGTATGTTTGAAAAATATATTCTCACCCTGTCTGGTCATCCCATAAATTTGTGAGGGCACATATATAGGTTGCTGGTTCAATACCTAGTCCAGGAGAGTATGATCCCTCAACCGGGCATGTACGAGAGGCAACCTATTGGTGCTTCTCTCTTGCATTGATGCTTCTCTCTCTCCCCTCTCTCAAAAACAATGAAAAAAATGTTCTTGAGTAAAGATAAGAAAATAAAGAAAAATATATTCTTATTTGTAAAAAAATAAAAATAAACAGGATACAGAGAGAAATAACAAATAATGTGAAATTAGCATAGATCCTCACTATTAGAACTGCAGTCTTATAACAATATGTAACATGTGGAAGAATACTGAGCATCAATTACGTATCAATCATGTGAGATGAGTAGTGACCCGGAACAGGTGTCACCGCATCCCTGAACACAGAATACGTGCACCATAGACTTCTGGTTTACCTGATCAAAAATAAAAAATAATAATACAAAAATAGAATATGGGGAGGTGGGACAGATGGATTTGTTTAAAATAACTGTATCTGGGGTACACATTTTATTTGCTTTTACCAATGTTTTATGAAAAGAGTCATTACACTTAGAGATAGTACTTATGTATGAAAGTGTGAGCAACCATCCCTTAGAAAGACTGAGAATATACTAGGAAGGTCAGTTCTGCCCCAATGTTTCACCAAAGAACGTCCAACCTAGCAACTCTTTGCACCGAAGTATCAATTTAGCTTCATACCTGTGATTAAAAACAATGATTTTTGTTAACGCTCAAGAAGCCACTAGTAGGGCAACATACTAAGTTGATATTGGTCATTGGGACCACAAAGTAGATTTGTTTACACTTTCTTTCAAAAAGTTTTGAGTATTAGATGGAAAGAAAAGGTAAAGCTAAAGGGACATAGTATTGGTTAATAGAGATAGGGAATATATTTGGTATACTTTTGGTCATAATATTTTTACTTCTTGCTATGACGACAGCCATTGTCAGAAAGCAGTTGATTTCTTTCTGAAAAATTAAATCACTTTATCATAAATATAACTAATCCTGACTGTGTTTCCCTTTGTCATTTTCTCACTTTCATTAGGGTCCCTTTGTAACTAGATGAGGAATTAGAACAATGCAGATTTTATATGAAACCCTACATTCTGCTGACCATGAATCCACTGAGCTTCTGGCTTCGCCAAATAAAAACGATGGTTAAGAGAAACGTACTGAATCAAGATTGGTGCAGTACACCCAGGCCCAACCCATGGGTAAATATGCCGACCACATGAAATCCAGAGATTTCTGACGAATAAAGATAAATTTGAAAAATACTGTACACCTTGTGAGGTGTGGAGCATATGGTGGTGATTTTGTACTGCAAAGGAAACGTTTCTGTCCACATGCATTTCAACGGCTCACACAGAAGCTTTACTTACATGTGACTCACAGAAATGTAAGAGCGTCTTTGCTGCACCAGTCTCATGGAGTTCACTGCAAAGGCTGACATTCTAAGTAAGATCATCAGGACTTGGATGGAATTAAATTTTAATCTGATGCCAGAACTGCCTCAGCAGTTCCCATACACACAGTGATTCTAAAGATCATGCTTTTGTGTACTCCTCTATATGAAATGCTAACAACCAGCATGATTGAACCGGTTGAATTTCTTCCATGAAATTGATTTTATTGAAAACTGTATATTATACCGACTGATTTCTGAAATATTTGTAATGAATATATATATATTTTTTTATTTCTAAGTACAGGTTTCTCCCCGCTCTTTGGAAATATTCATTTTGGGGGAGAAAAATTAACTCTTTCATTTATCCTGTTCGAAATAATGATATGAAATACACATTCACTCCCTTGATTTCTATGCTTCTCTTCAGTCTCTCTTTCTCCACACAGTCCTCCCTCTCCAACTCTAATCTTTGCAAAGCGCTCCTCAATCCTCTGCTAACCCAGCTAGCAAGAACTCACTCTGGCAGTGCCTCATGAACCCCAACTTTCTCAATCACTTCTGCCTTATCAAACATTTCTGTTCTCTGCCTCATCTGCTCAAGACTCCCCACCCCCGCCCTTAAAGGGACAGACAGCTCATTTTATCCAGTCACTACACATTGGTGAGAGTCAACCTGCTGTTCTGCTCTGTTAGGCTGTTATCACTGCGAGAATGCTGCACTGACAAACCACGCCCTCAACCCACCGGCTGGTAACAATAAGCATTTACTTTCCTCCTCGAAGATCTGAAAAACAGCTGAGGGGTCTGCAGGATAGACTGGACTCTGGCCAGGTTTAGATCTGCTTCACCTAACTCATTCCGGGGCTCAGCCTAAAGGATAGTGGCTTTCTGAGATACGCACGTCTCATGACAACCAGAGGAAAAACAGGAGGCCAAGGCAAATTGCACAAATACATTTAAGGTCCCAGCTCACAGTGTCCAGAAGTATTTCTTTTGCAAAAGCAAGTCACATGGCCAAGTTCAATATAAATGGGATAGTGAAATATACCTCAGTCACTAGAGTGCACTGGAAGGTCACACGGCAGAAAAATAGTGAAGAATTGAAAGTCTGCATAGCATCCAAGGGAATAGATTTGGTCTTTAGTGGGAATTTACTAGAGGCAATACTGTAGCTTAAGTGGAAATAGAATTTGTATTGGTGAGAAATGCTGGAAACTTTGTAAGTGAGAGGCAGTTGAAGGAATGCAGTATCCTATGAATCACATCTGACAAGATACTCTTCTCTTTCATCAATCATATAATGAGAATAAAATCCAGTGCATACTACGTGACAGGCACTGTCTTAAGTGCTTTTCATATGTCAATTCATTTAATCACCACGATAACCATACAAATTAAGGACTATTCTGATTCTATTTGACAGGTTAGGAAACTGAGGCCTAGAGAGATTTACCAGCTGACCCCAGGCCACACATTTATCCTTTTCAAAATAATGAGAGGAATACACGTTCACTTCCTCCCCTTCCAGGCCGCACAGTTAGTAGGGCCTGTACTCCCAATGCAGATCCTATGCTTCTGAGATACTAAATGTGCAAATGGACAATGACCAGGCCAGATATTCAATACACTATTTTATGTTTATAGAATATATAAAAATAGAGCTCTGACTCACAACGTTCAGTAATTTTCACAGGAATCCTTCCTACTAGCTACGATATCCCCCCTAGGAAGGCAGCCTGCTATAGGTCAGACGTGTAGGAAGTCTGATTGCTACCTCTAGTAGCAATCCAGGCAGCCCAGCAGGAACCTCTGTATCACTGGGTTATGTTACCCAAAATGCCCATGAGTTGACAAGTTCCCAAATTCTTGTCGCCCCTTCAAGTCTGGGAACAACCAGAGATAGCCAAATATGCACCCTAACTGGTCAAGTAGGATGCCCTATTTCTAGGTTGCCCAGCTATAGCTGCCCTGTGCCACAGGCTCCAGTCAGGGCACATCTGAAGCCCTCCTGTTTTAACACTAGAGAGCTCTCCCATTCCTCTGCCTGCCTGTGAGTCTCTGTCATCACATGAGTGACGGTGGCTCACCTTCCTACTGTGGCAAACTGTGAATATGTACCTTCTGCTTTGCTCATTTGGGTAGCCTTTGTTTCCACACAGCAAGAACAACGTCCATCATTTCTAACGTAGTTGAATGTGTGCATTCTAACACAGATGGAAAAGTCTAGTTCTATTCTAACTAACATAGATAGAATATCTATTCTAACGCAGATAGTAAGCCTATCGTTAACATTACGGGAAGGGAAATTATCGGCCCTTTTCAGGACATAATTTTGATAGTATGGCTGTAATGATACTCCATATTCAGAGGAGGATGTGGGTGTAAAATAGAAAGTTCAAATTAATGACAATCATAATACTACTACTAGAAAGTTTGTCAGTGATGAGAGCAACAATACTAGTAATAATAAAAATAATAGCTATTTTATCAAGCACCTATAAATACCACAGACACTAAGCACATTATTTGGGCTAGTTTGTTGCATACTCAGATTAATTATATGAGATAATTACTGGGGTTATCTTTATTTTACAGAGGAAATATTGAGGCTTAAAAGGCCAAGCAACTTGCTTTGTTGCCTACTATACAAATGAAGCTTAATGTTGGCAGCTTAACTCCAAAATCAAGCGAAATTACGCTTAGGTCGGTGACTGGCACACGATAGGAAGTCAACCTAATAAGCACGTATAGACAAAAAGGAATGAATTGGTTAATAACCAAGACAGTAAAACCCACGCCGAGGCTGAGAACCTATTCATCAAACCCTTGGAACTTATGTCTTCCTCAGCTCCTTGTTTTCTACAAGCAATTATTTGTGTTCATCTGCATTTTTGCATATGTATAAAACTGGATTTTCCCAATTAGATAAGAATATCTTAAGAGCATACAGTCCTTTCTGCTTTTTCTCTAGGGTTTCATTTAACTGTGTGGGTGCTGTGCACGCTCAGCCAGTGCTGGGGAGAAGCAGCGCCAGGACTCTGTGCCTGGGCCTTGCCTCTGTGCCTGGTAAATCTTTCAGTGAGACCGTTGGTTGCAGTGACTCTGGCCTCTCCCCTCACCAAGTCCAATTCAGTTAAAAAAATTCAAAGTGTAAAAATTAAATTAAATAATGTATAATGTGTGAAATAATAGGAAGTTTTTCCTTACTATTGTCATGATTTGTGAACCACTGATAATCTATCACTCAGATATACATATATATGTATATATATATATTTACCACGTTTTATTACAGATTAAGACAGTTCTCTCTTCCAAGCAGATTACTGTCTATTTAAATTAAAATTTGGACAGCTTATTGTCAGTATCTCAATACATGTTAGATAATTAAAATAACTAATAAGAAAAATGACAGTTTGGGTATCTAGAATTAGAGCTATTATAAGTTTAATTGCTACTCATGATTAGAAAATTTGAAATGGGAAAATGTAGTCTAATTTATAATACAGACGTATAATGTAATGCAACAGAAAAGTAACAAAAGGAAAAAGAAAAAATTCTCGGTAGCGTGATGTTGAATTTCACATAATCACTGAACCTGCATTTCTGGGTTGAAGAGTTCCCCCACTCCCCACCATTTCTAATATCTATTTTAAAATAATGTATCTACTAAGCTGATATTTTCTTTTCCAGTTACTTCCATAATTATAATCGTATTTCATGTTCACTAAAGTGAAGTTAAGTCATAAGGCATATTTAAGATTTAGGATGAAATGACAGAGCTAGTATGTTGTAATGGAAAGGAACATTTGGCACCATTACTTATTTAACTATTATGTAGGTTATTTTCCTATAGCTATCTAAATAAATGGAATAGTTATAGGCGATATGAGTACAAGTAAAACCCTGAAATTAACTTAATCAAGCAGTTCATTTTAAGCTGCCAATTCAAAAATGTTTGGACTAGGATTATGTGCAATGAACTTTAAGAGATCCTTTACTAGGATGGAGAAATGTGGGTAAGATTGTGACAATTATTAGCCCGTCCTCTGTAGCTCAAAGTGCCTAGACGTACAGGTTTACTGTAATGTGCTTCCTGCCCAACCAATAGGACATGGGTAAAAATACCGCATCTTTCATTTCAGAAAGCAGGATTGGCCCTAGGAAGGGCCAATCCTGCTTTCTGAAATATACATTGCCCTTTATCTCTACTTTTCTTAAAATACCCATCAGTCTCTGATATAATTAGGATCTCATCTTTTATGTTTGAATATAAGTTTTTGATGGCAAGGACAGTATCTTAGTCATCCTGGTACCCTGAGAGTACGTAGCACAGGGACTAATGAAAAAAGGCAGTAACAATTATTGAAAACTCTTTATAGACCATGATAAATGGGCCACAAATTGTCTTGCAGGATCCATTCTGCAACACAGGCTGTACGAATGGAGGAGGCATGTCCTGATTTAATTCTCTGGTGTTTGTTCCCTGCAGGAAGTACTTTAATAGTCAACTGCCAGGTCTATGGAAATATCTCACAGATTTTCACCTGGCTGAGATGCTTAGGGCCAAATACTGAAAATAAATACATATAAAAAATTTGAAGATAATGGATAATGATAGAAAGATGCTTAACGTAAGAAGTGTCACCACTGGAGCAGAAAAGGGGTGGGGAGACTAATAAAAAGATGATCTCAATGTGTTAGCAAACAGCAGCATGGAAAAAAGAAAACCTCTCAGGTTTATGAGAATATGGGCTGTGAACTTACCCATGAGTCTTCAGAAATGAGAACTGGGAGTTCAATAATCTACTAGACAGATTTTATTTTCTCATGGCCTTTTTTGGAAAAAGAAAAAGAACTGTGAGCATAATCCATGAAATAATATGTAATTTTTTTTAGAGTAAAGCAATGAGATATCAGGAAAGAAATGGGGTGACAGCAGACATATTCCTTTGGAACAGTGCAGGATAGTACAATGTGTTATTTATAAAATGTCGTGTTGCCACATGAACAGACATCATCACACATGAAGAAAAATGGCATTTGGTTGTGATAACTCATCCTCTAAAAATGTAAATTGTGGAATCGCCATTTGGAAGTTTTGGTTCCAAAATAAGCAGTTGGGTTATTTCCCATTACTCTCTGATCTTCCACTAAAGGTCAGGCATTCTTCTTGTACGCTGAAAGCATAACAGAAATGAGGGTTGCCATTTCCGAGCAGAAACCTCTTCTTTTCCTACAGAACTGATCCACTCATGCATCCCACACATCTTACGCTTCCTATACCGTGCCTTCGGGCACACTATTCCCTAGGACAGAAATATTTTTTCTCCATTGCCTTTAAATGCATTTATGGCCATTTTTTTATAATTGCAATTTTATCTTCTCCTTGCAGATTTTTAAAAAAGTTTAAATAATTTTCACCTGAATACATTCCTTCTGTCATTGCTTTGGTGTTTATCAGTGAAGTTTATTGTAAATTGTATTTCATTGTCTCGTGACAATGGATATTAAGCTCTTTGAAGGAAAGGGACTACGTCTCCCAACTCACAGGCATATCAGTATTACAATCCCCTTAATTGTCCTGCAAGAGAATTGAAAACAGGTTGTTTTCAACATATCACTGTTCAGTATTCTCAGGAGATGTGATTGTTAGGGAGTTAACTTGTAGCCGTAAGTTTTCACATACACATCGGACTCAACAGAGATGTGATGGCTGTTTAATAGAGAGGTGGTGGACCTTTGAATTTGGTGAGGGGAGAGGCCAGAGTCACTGCAACCAACGGTCTCACTGAAAGATTTACCAGGCACAGAGGCAAGGCCCAGGCACAGAGTCCTGGCGCTGCTTCTCCCCAGCACTGGCTGAGCGTGCACAGCACCCACACAGTTAAATGAAACCCTAGAGAAAAAGCAGAAAGGACTGTATGCTCTTAAGATATTCTTATCTAATTGGGAAAATCCAGTTTTATACATATGCAAAAATGCAGATGAACACAAATAATTGCTTGTAGAAAACAAGGAGCTGAGGAAGACATAAGTTCCAAGGGTTTGATGAATAGGTTCTCAGCCTCGGCGTGGGTTTTACTGTCTTGGTTATTAACCAATTCATTCCTTTTTGTCTATACGTGCTTATTAGGTTGACTTCCTATCGTGTGCCAGTCACCGACCTAAGCGTAATTTCGCTTGATTTTGGAGTTAAGCTGCCAACATTAAGCTTCATTTGTATAGTAGGCAACAAAGCAAGTTGCTTGGCCTTTTAAGCCTCAATATTTCCTCTGTAAAATAAAGATAACCCCAGTAATTATCTCATATAATTAATCTGAGTATGCAACAAACTAGCCCAAATAATGTGCTTAGTGTCTGTGGTATTTATAGGTGCTTGATAAAATAGCTATTATTTTTATTATTACTAGTATTGTTGCTCTCATCACTGACAAACTTTCTAGTAGTAGTATTATGATTGTCATTAATTTGAACTTTCTATTTTACACCCACATCCTCCTCTGAATATGGAGTATCATTACAGCCATACTATCAAAATTATGTCCTGAAAAGGGCCGATAATTTCCCTTCCCGTAATGTTAACGATAGGCTTACTATCTGCGTTAGAATAGATATTCTATCTATGTTAGTTAGAATAGAACTAGACTTTTCCATCTGTGTTAGAATGCACACATTCAACTACGTTAGAAATGATGGACGTTGTTCTTGCTGTGTGGAAACAAAGGCTACCCAAATGAGCAAAGCAGAAGGTACATATTCACAGTTTGCCACAGTAGGAAGGTGAGCCACCGTCACTCATGTGATGACAGAGACTCACAGGCAGGCAGAGGAATGGGAGAGCTCTCTAGTGTTAAAACAGGAGGGCTTCAGATGTGCCCTGACTGGAGCCTGTGGCACAGGGCAGCTATAGCTGGGCAACCTAGAAATAGGGCATCCTACTTGACCAGTTAGGGTGCATATTTGGCTATCTCTGGTTGTTCCCAGACTTGAAGGGGCGACAAGAATTTGGGAACTTGTCAACTCATGGGCATTTTGGGTAACATAACCCAGTGATACAGAGGTTCCTGCTGGGCTGCCTGGATTGCTACTAGAGGTAGCAATCAGACTTCCTACACGTCTGACCTATAGCAGGCTGCCTTCCTAGGGGGGATATCGTAGCTAGTAGGAAGGATTCCTGTGAAAATTACTGAACGTTGTGAGTCAGAGCTCTATTTTTATATATTCTATAAACATAAAATAGTGTATTGAATATCTGGCCTGGTCATTGTCCATTTGCACATTTAGTATCTCAGAAGCATAGGATCTGCATTGGGAGTACAGGCCCTACTAACTGTGCGGCCTGGAAGGGGAGGAAGTGAACGTGTATTCCTCTCATTATTTTGAAAAGGATAAATGTGTGGCCTGGGGTCAGCTGGTAAATCTCTCTAGGCCTCAGTTTCCTAACCTGTCAAATAGAATCAGAATAGTCCTTAATTTGTATGGTTATCGTGGTGATTAAATGAATTGACATATGAAAAGCACTTAAGACAGTGCCTGTCACGTAGTATGCACTGGATTTTATTCTCATTATATGATTGATGAAAGAGAAGAGTATCTTGTCAGATGTGATTCATAGGATACTGCATTCCTTCAACTGCCTCTCACTTACAAAGTTTCCAGCATTTCTCACCAATACAAATTCTATTTCCACTTAAGCTACAGTATTGCCTCTAGTAAATTCCCACTAAAGACCAAATCTATTCCCTTGGATGCTATGCAGACTTTCAATTCTTCACTATTTTTCTGCCGTGTGACCTTCCAGTGCACTCTAGTGACTGAGGTATATTTCACTATCCCATTTATATTGAACTTGGCCATGTGACTTGCTTTTGCAAAAGAAATACTTCTGGACACTGTGAGCTGGGACCTTAAATGTATTTGTGCAATTTGCCTTGGCCTCCTGTTTTTCCTCTGGTTGTCATGAGACGTGCGTGTCTCAGAAAGCCACTGTCCCTTTAGGCTGAGCCCCGGAATGAGTTAGGTGAAGCAGATCTAAACCTGGCCAGAGTCCAGTCTAGCCTGCAGACCCCTCAGCTGTTTTTCAGATCTTCGAGGAGGAAAGTAAATGCTTATTGTTACCAGCCGGTGGGTTGAGGGCGTGGTTTGTCAGTGCAGCATTCTCACAGTGATAACAGCCTAACAGAGCAGAACAGCAGGTTGACTCTCACCAATGTGTAGTGACTGGATAAAATGAGCTGTCTGTCCCTTTAAGGGCGGGGGTGGGGAGTCTTGAGCAGATGAGGCAGAGAACAGAAATGTTTGATAAGGCAGAAGTGATTGAGAAAGTTGGGGTTCATGAGGCACTGCCAGAGTGAGTTCTTGCTAGCTGGGTTAGCAGAGGATTGAGGAGCGCTTTGCAAAGATTAGAGTTGGAGAGGGAGGACTGTGTGGAGAAAGAGAGACTGAAGAGAAGCATAGAAATCAAGGGAGTGAATGTGTATTTCATATCATTATTTCGAACAGGGTAAATGAAAGAGTTAATTTTTCTCCCCCAAAATGAATATTTCCAAAGAGCGGGGAGAAACCTGTACTTAGAAATAAAAAATATATATATTCATTACAAATATTTCAGAAATCAGTCGGTATAATATACAGTTTTCAATAAAATCAATTTCATGGAAGAAATTCAACCGGTTCAATCATGCTGGTTGTTAGCATTTCATATAGAGGAGTACACAAAAGCATGATCTTTAGAATCACTGTGTGTATGGGAACTGCTGAGGCAGTTCTGGCATCAGATTAAAATTTAATTCCATCCAAGTCCTGATGATCTTACTTAGAATGTCAGCCTTTGCAGTGAATTCTGTCAGCATGGTGCTGCCCAGACCCTCTGGGTGTCCCATGTGAGTAAAGCCTCTGTGTGAACCATTGAGATGGATGCAGACAGAGACATTATTTCTTCCCCAATGCAGAACCACCACCATATTCTCCAAATCGTGCGAGGTGTGCAGTATTTTCCAAAATTATCTTTACATCAGAAATCTCTGGATTTCATTTGTTGGCCACATTTCCCCAGCGGGTGGGCTGAGGTAATTCACTAAGTTTCTCTTAACCATCTTTTTTTTTTTTTTTTTTTTTTGTAAAACAATAAGCTCAGTAGATTCACGGTCAGCAGAATGTAGGGCTTAATATAAAATTTTCATTGTTTTTATTCCTTATCTACTTACTTCAGACAAGGGGACCCTAATGAAAGTGAGAAAATGACAAAGGGAAACACAATAAGGATTAGTTATATTTATAATAAAATGATTTAATTTTTAAGAAGGAAATCAAATGCTTTTTCTAATAATGGCTGTAAATACAGAAAGAAGTATTGTAGAAATACTATGACCAAAAGTGTACCAAAGATGTTCCTTACCTCTATTAAATGATACCACCTCCCTTTACCTTTTCTTTCCATCTAATATTCTAACATTCAATGCTTTTTTTGAAAAGAACTATAAACACATCTACTTTGTGGTCCCAATCACTGATACCAACTTAATATGTTGCCCTACTATTGGTTTCTTGAGCTTTAAAAGAAATCCATTTTTTAATATGAAGGAATGAAGCTACAGATGTGATACTTAACTATAAAATAGTTGCAAGGTTAGATGTTCTTAGTAGAAAAATTGGAGCACAGACGACCTTTCTAGCATATTTTCAATCAGTTTAAGAAACAGTTGCTAACACTTACTGCCATATAAGAGTACCATGTCTAAATGCAATGATACTTTTCATAAAATATTGGTAATGCAAATATAATATGTACCTTGGATTTAGTTATCTTAAGCAAAGCCTTCTGTCCCACTGCCCTGTATTCCATCTTTTTTTTTAATCAGGAAAACCAGAAGTCCACAGTGCATGTATTCTGTGTTCAGGGATGCAGGGACACCAGTCCCGGTCACGAGTCATCTCACGTGACTAGTGATTGATCTGTCATTCATGCTCAGTATGAGCATGTTACATACTGTTGCCAGACTGTAGTTCTGGTAGTGGTACTCTATGCTGATTTTTTATTCTTTTAATTTTTTCTGCTGCTTGTTTTTTTCCCATGAGAATAAATTTTCCAAACAGACAAAACAATACACCCATTCCCATACCTCTAATACTATTAACATTTTAAAGACAGGCAGAGGTTAAAAAAAATGCAACAGTGGCCCATAAGTACCACCCACAAATAATCCCTGTTGATATTATTTTAAATCAAACTACGTTTTAACAATTCAAACAGCAGAAATATACAAACAAAAAGTGCCAAATTTCTATCATCATCTGTCTTCAAAAATAAACACTGTTGTCACTCCTTGTTCTCTGTGTGTATATAGATATCCAGAAAGTAATTATACACGATGCCATCACACATGTGCATGCTTGAGATGCATTGTATGCATTGTTTATTCACTTTACTACAGCTCAGAAACCTTTACATATATGCACATGAGGTTATAAAATGTATTTTTAAATGCATATTCTGTTATTGTATGATATACTTACAATGATGGTAATTTAGACAATTTCTAATTATCACTCTCTAAGAATATTTTGGTATTCTGTTTTTTATTTTATTTCCAGGATGAAGTTATTTCCAGGTTAAAGTGAATATACTTGTTTATTTATTTTGCAATAATATGTCAACCATGTTATAGTTGCCTTACTAGCTATGGAATCCTTAGTCAAAATGAATATGCATTAAAATGTTTTATAGATATTGACAAAATGTCTTCTAAAATGGTTACAGAAATATATACTGCCATCAACAATACCTAAAACTGGCTTACAAATTTTTTTAAGCCAGTTTTAGGTATTGTTGATGGCAGTATATATTTCTGTAACCAATTTAGACATACTTAAAGATAATTCCAATTTGTTTCAAATCTCTTTAATAACAATTGCAGTAGAGTATATTTTTATAAGTTTATTGGCCTTTCATATATGTTTTAAGTGAACTCAAATGTCACAAATGTTTTCATTTATAAATTATATCTTTTTCTTATTAATTTTTAGCAGTTATTTTAATTTGGGAAGAAACTATAAAGACAGAAGGAAGGCATATAGGAAGGAGAAAGGAAAAATTAATTCACTAAGAATATAATTTTCAAACGCATATTAGCATGAACTGAAATGTAAAGTCACTTCCATTTGGACATGTTTAAAATGTGTGCTAAGTAGAAAATATGATTCTCAGTGCTCCAGGGTGGGGGTAGGAAGAAGAATCAGAGAAATGAAGAAATTACCAAGAGTCAGAATGTGTCCCTTGTGTTCTGTAGCACAGGTAGTAAACTAAGGATGGGAGGAGGAGGGAGACATGTCTCACCCGATCACTCTGCAGTCCTGAGCCTGGTCCAATAAGATTGCCTGGCATTTGGAACATCACAAGAAGGGGTAGTACAGGAGGAGGGGAGTCCTTGAAACTCTGTGATGGGAAAGGGAGACTCTCTAGCAATTTCACTAAGACAAGGAGTCTTTGCTAGCTGAGAAAGAAAACCTGTAGCTGTACATTATTCCCAAGGTTTAGAAGGGGAGATGGAGAGGAAACCTAGAAGCTAACTAAGTTATATAACCCGTGAACCCCGATCATCAACACACCCAGATTAGCTGAATGCTAACTTGCAGACTTGGATCCGATGTATAAAACAAACTTACTAACAAACTTACTACCATCTTTATTTTCTCCATGAGTAGGGCATTCAGACTAGCTGGATGCCTGCATTTAGTACCGTGCTCATGTGCATTTCATTAATAAACTTGCTGTATCATTTCTACTATACAGGTTGTCTTGCGCTTGAATTCATCTCTTGAGAGCAAGCCAAGAACCAAGGAACAAGCTCAGTGTGGGGGAGGGGCCCTGACTGGGGCTTTCCCTGGTAACACTTTCCTTAAAAGGGCTGGGCCTTGGGAGAATATGCCTGACAATTTTATCTTTTCCTTGAGTAATTTGATTTATTCTTTTTTTTTCCATTTTTTATTTTATTTTTTTAAATCAGTATTTTTTAATTGTTGATATTGTACAGTTTTCTGTCTTTTACCCCGCCCCAGCCCACCACCCCAGCCCTCCCCACCTTCCTCCCATTTCCACCCCCCATAGTTTTTGTCCATGAGTCCTTTATACTTGTTGCTCTAAACTGTTCCCCTTTTCCCCTGAAATTCCCTCCCCTCCCACTCTGGACACTGTCAGACTGTTCTCAAATTCAGTGTCTTTGTTTATATTATGCTTGTTTGTTCGTTTTGTTGATTAGGTTCCTGTTAAAAGTGAGATCATATGGTATTTGTCTTTCACTGCCTGGCTTATTTCGCTTAGCATGATACTCTCCAATTCCTTCCATGCTGTCGCAAAGGGTAGGAGCTCCTTCTTTCTTTCTGCTGCATAGAATTCCAGGAGAGAGAGAGAAAGAATGACTTTTGATTTGCGCTATACTGTAGTATTGTTCAAATTAATCACTGCCTCTTCCTGGGTGCTCCATACTAGCTCATCCCATTGATAGCTGCTTGACCTTGTGACCTGCACTGCCCCAGCCTGAAATGTTTAAGACAGGTCTAGAAGCATGCGCCCCAGAGTGGCAATACCATGGAGTACAGCCACAGCTAAGCCATGATGGACATGTAACTGGAATGAGAAAGTAACCAGTCTGGTGCTGAGGTCCTGGGATTTCTGGGGGCAGTCACGACATCACCATGCTGTAACCTAAGCTGAGAGGTGATTGCTCGTTTAGGCTGTATGGAGCAATGAACACAGTTGCCGCTTCTTTGGGGAAATTCAGAAAGAAACATTCAATAGGCATGGTAGCATCAGATAACTGAGAGCCTTTAAAGCTAGTCTAAAAATTGCACATTTCTCCTGAAAGCAATGGGGAGCCTCAGGTTTCATAAACAGAGACATTGTGCCTTCCATTGGGAGCCAGTTTGTAGAGTTGATTAGGAATGAAAGTGTGAGAAGTGGAGAGAATCCTTACTACAACATCGCCTATGAAACTTGAACAGGCTGAGTGAGGGTGGTGGCAATAGAAAAGAAGAAAAGAAGCAAGATCAGATAAAAAGCAAAAACAAAAACAGAATATTTTCTATTCTCATTTGACTATGCATTGGATGGAAGTTATAGCTTAATAATAATTCTGAAAATTTCCCAAATGGATCTTTCAGATGCAATGTCTACCATCTGGAGTATTGATTCGAGAACATCTGGATAATGATTAAATATCGTAGTTTTCCAGCAAATGTCTAGTATAGTATATAAACAACCTTGGAGTAGAATGGCAATCAGTTTCGAAGGAGAATAAAATAAGTTTCCAGGAATGCTGAGAATTATGAAATTAAATAATTATAAATCTCAAATTTTTACTTTAACCCCCATGTGAATTTTATATATGTACATATAATGACATCCAATTTCCATGTGCTTTGAGAAAAAAATTTTCCTGAACCATTATTGGTTTTATATTAACTTAGAACTACAGTCATGATTTTTTTCCTTCCTCCCTCCCTTAGTCCCTCCTTTCCTCCCTTTTTCCTTCCTTCCTCTCTTCCTTTCTTCCTTCCTTCTTCCTTCCTTTCCTTCCTTCCCTTCCTCCCTTTCCTTCCACAGCTATTAGTTCACAACCCACCACAGGTCATGTACCACACTAGGTATTAGGGACACAGCATTCAACAGAGCAAAGCCTCTGTGTTCTTGAAGCTCCTACTTTTCTGAGTAAGACAAAAATACACATAAAAATAGGTAACATAATGGCATATAGTAAGTCCAAAGAAAAACAAAGCTAAAGAGTAGGAGGAAAGTGCCAATTTATTTAGGGAATTCCTCTCTGTATGTCATTTGAGCGGAGAGTTGAATGAGGTAAGGAAGTTAGCCAAGCAAATCCATGAGGGAAAATTGGTTCAGGCAGAAGTAACAACAGTACAAAGGGCCTGAGGTCAGAGCATACTTCACATATTGGAGCAATCAAGGAAGCCATTGTAACTAAAGTGAGTGGGAGACTGGACGAGGTGCAAGTCAGAGAGAACCAGGGGTTGAGATCACCAAGCAGTTTGTAGGATGCGGCAAGGGCCAGGATTTTCTTCCAAGTAGTGTGGAAACTGTTTATAGGTTCTGAGCAGGAGAATAACATCTAACTAATGTTCGAAAATGCTAGGTGCGTGCCACCAGAGCCAAATGCCTGTGTATGAATTCCTAGCCCTTTGTCAGATTTCTTAATTACTCTGGGTCTTATTTTCTTCATGTGTACAGAGGAGTTAATTATAGTAACTTTATAGGGATGTTGCAAAGATTTTACAAAAGGTAATTGAAATAAAGCTCTTACTATAGTTCCTGAAATGTATTAAATCTCAACAAATATTTTTTACAATTTTGTGATTAGTATCGTTGCATAAACATCATTATTGTTAAGTGAGGCTATTGTAAGCCTTGAGAGGGAAGGAGATAACTGTGCCACAGAATATAGTAACAAAGTATGGGGAAGATCCAATCCTGGTCAGGTTGCTCAGTTGGTTGACACATTGTCCAATACACCAAAAGGTTGAGGGTTCAATCCCAGGTCAGGGTACGTACCTAGGTTGTGGGTGTCAATCTGTGGTTGGAGTGCATGCCGGAGGCAACAGATCAATGTTTCTCTCTCACATCTATGTCTCTCTCTGTTTCTGTCTCTGTATCTGTCTGTCTCCCTCTCTCAAATCAATAAACATCCTCAGGTGAGGATAAAAAAAAAACACATTTAAGGTATGGGTAAGATTGAGAAAGCATTGGATTATATAATAGGAAGTAATCTTTGTTAAAATAATAATTTAAAAAATGAGTGAGGGCAATGACCAAATTAAAAGTTTGCTTTTTTTTCTATCGCAAAAAAGAAAAAAGCAGAAGTTTACTTTTTTCCCCTAACAGAGATATTTTGCATCTGGTTTTACTTTTATTACTTTTACTTATTTTTATAAACTATAATAGTGCCAAAACCAAGTGGAGTAATATATGATCTTTGACATAACTTCCATAACACATTTAGTAGTCTTATCTAATTTACTGCAGAAGTGTTAAAAACAGGAATATGTGTGAAGCAATTAACCACCAATATGTGATTACTTGCCCTAACATGGTTCTGAAGTTAGAGTACTGAATGCTATTTTAGTTAGAGCTATTTCTCTCATTTTATTTGCTAAATTTTTTATCAAAATAAATTTGATAATATACAGTCACTGTCTGTGAATTATGAAAATGGAAGTTTCTTTATAGCCACTGTTGATAAAGACAGCTCTATTTATTGCATTTTTAGTTCAGATTCTAACATTTATATTTAAAACTATAGATCAGCCAAGAGTAATAAATTTAGAGGATGCATACTACCACTGAATAATTTAGTAGGCTGAAAGCCTTTCCTCATTTTCCAATGAAGGCCAATTAGAAAAAATTGGAATTCCTTTTTAGCTGCGTTGTACATTATTATGATACTGTCTGGAGCCAAGTTGGGCTGTTAGATTGTCCATATGAATTTTATACAAAATTAAAATGTAAGTTTAAAGTAAGATCATAATGCTTTCAAATATTTGGGTTTGATGACTGGGTTTCAGGGCCAGAGGTGGGCAGGGGTCTGAGGGAGGGTACAGATTAGAGGAGCAGAGTGATGTGAAAGCCTGTTAGCTAAAATTAGCTTATAATAGGCTGAAACAGGTTTTCATACCCAGAGTCACCCAGCAGCCCATCATGCAGCCATTTCCCACGACCACTGGAGATGGCAGAGGGGCAGGATCGCAGCCAGGAAACAGTTACTGACTTCCAGAAGCACTAGCTCCAAATGGAAAACACATGGGGTAATAGACAGTCTCTAACATGTAGCCAGAGCGTGTCAGCGTGCTTATCACTGGAAATGCCTGTCGGTAGAGTGTTATTGCGATTATTTTTTTAGTATTTCTATCACTAAGCATACCAAATCAGGGCCATGTTTACTATTTGTTTTCTTTTTTGAGATTTACACATTAGGAAAATAGAAAGCTCAAGTCTAACTATATACACACACACACACACACACACACACACACACACACATCTATACTCACTCTATGTAATATGAATATGCATGCTTTTGCCAGTTTTTCTCTTTCAAGCCAAAAGTAGTTGAATGAATTCACAGTAGTAGTAGGGTTCAAATCTTATTCCTTCCAATATCTGAAAGATGTGTTCTGTTGATATCAGCCCAATTTTTTAAAGAGAAAGTATCAAAGGCAATGAATTGAAAGCTACTATTTGCTAGAGTAATAGGAGATACAGAGAAATATACATCTATATTTGATGCATATTTATCAACATATTTAGATAAAGATAAAAAACTTTATTTTTATATATTATTTTGAAAATCAAGTATTTTTATTTTCTTTCAGCTTTTTTGAAGTATAACTGACTAACGAAACTAGGATATTTAAAGTGTACATTAATTGTACACTAGCCAGTGTACTCCCTGGCTAGTGTGGATCAGTGAAGTACCAGCCTGAAAACCCAAACATTGCTGGTTCGATTCCCAGTCACAGCACATGCCTGGGTTGCAGGCCAGGTCCCCAGCTGGGGGCATGTGAGATACAAACAATCAATGTATCTCTCACACATTGATGTTTCTCTCCCCCTTTTTCTCCCTCCCCTCCGCCCTCTCTAAAAATAAACAAATAAAAATTTTAAAAAAATAAAGTGTACATCCTGATGATTTGATACATGTATAGATTGTAAAAGGATTCCTACCATCTAGTTAATTGGAAGACTATAAATACAAAATTTCTATTAACATAACAAGATTCTGTACAAGAGAAATGACTTCTTTCAGGAATCTTTTTGCAGAAAAACACTGAAGCTTTTGAGACACTTGAGGAAACAGGAGGACTAGGCATTGAAGCCTGGGGTACAGAGGTAGGAAGGGGTATCTTCCCATCTTCAGAAGAAGCTTCTTTCTTTCTCATGAAGCTTACAGGATGAATTTGCCAGAAATCAAAGAGCTGTACATATATTACTTTAGGGTACCACAGGCACCCTTGTACTGTTTATTCACCATTAAAAGATTCATTACTGAGAGAAGTCTATAGTTGCAAACTAGAAACACAATGCACTTTCTCATTTTTACATAGATATAAGAATCACTCATCTGCCTATCAGGATGCAGTGATGTCGGAGAAACGTACATTGAAGGGAACTGTGAATTGTTATAATGAAGAAATCATATCATAATAAATGGGACCAGTATCTAGCAGGTTTTGAAAAATTCGTTTATTAATAAGTCTTCATTGAATCCATTAGATGCTGTGTGAGGCAGAGGAGACCTGGTGTAATGAGTATTGATCATCTGGACATCCTTGAGTAGCCTTTGGTAATCCTTTGTGAGCAACAATAAAATATATCTGTTACTTCTGTTGGGTGAATTTTGCTAGTTTTCAGCTTGAGGCTTTGCCACTGAATTGCAGGTACGTTTGTGAGATAATTTACAATGATTGATTTAGCAAGATTGATGTCTGACATCAAATATATTAAACCTGTAATTGCCTCTGCATGCAGCAAAACATATATCTCATAGTCAAGATGAGCTTTATTTGGAAATTAATTAATCATTAATATATGCCTTATCTTAGACCACAGGCGTTCCATACTAAAGCACTAAAACCTTTACTGAAATTTCTGTATAAGACTTAAAAGCAAACCTACATACCCACAAAAGATTAATTAGAAACCACAAAATTTACTTGATCCTCCATATCTTAACTTTATTATATTAGTTTGCTTCTCTGTCTTCTCCCACAACTGAATTCCTGTAAGCAATCAAACTCATCTTTTACATTTTATTGATGTTTTCAGTTGTTGATGCCAACCCAACGAATTTTTCAAAATTTATCATTATGTTTCTCTCCTAGCAATGTTGTTAAATGGACCTGCTAAATTCTTTAATTCAAAGGAATGCATGCTCAACTACTATACTTTCTTCATGGATTCAATTCTTGAAATATGAGAGAAGAGTAGAAAATACTAGTTTTATCAATATGACTTTATAGGTGATTTATTGAGACTTAGGCCAGGAAATCCATTGCTTGAATGCCATCTCTGAATAGGCCTAGAATTTGAGAAATTTATACACAAAGTGAATGTCATCCTTCAAATGTTACAATCAATGATAGAAAATGGATACAGAATTAGAAATATAATGAAAAAACAATAAACATATCTTATGATTTCCTTAAAATATTTTCAAAATGCAAAAAAATCCTAATCTCTTGCTTCATGATTTTATAGCTCATTTCTAAATATGTTCCCTTTTTAAAATCCCACACTGGTATCTTGAAGAAATTGAGAATATTACTGTATCAGTTAGTATTTTTAGATATTAGTTTAATTGGTTAGAAAACTAACTCCTGGAACACTGCCTTCTGAGATTTAACAATTATATCCTGTGCTGTGACATCTCTTATGTCCTAAACCTTTCGTGGGAGTATAGAAATGTACAGTCTTGCCCTGAATCCCTCATGGTTGCAAGATTCAGCCAATGTCCAATTAATTGTTAGTGGAGATGGAACCAATTTACAAAAATCTAGTGTATGCAAAGATAAACTTACCTAAAATATGTTAGAAAAGTTAGACTTTTTAACTCTGCAAAATAATTCGCCTTAGAGCTTTACTATAATATATGGTTTCTCAAATGTGCTTGATGATTCAACATGCCAAAATTTTAAAAATAATAACTGAAGATGAAGAAAGAAAGCATAATACCTAACCTTTCATTGTTATAAACACAACTATAAACACATAAATGTTTTTCAAGTCACAGAGCTTAATACTAATTAGAACGGTATTCAGGAAGTTACGTCAAAACACCTTTCTCCTACATCATAAGATTGTGCTAGGCAGTAGCATCCTTTTCTGAGGTACTAACTTTTCATACTTTGTGTATATATTTTGAATACATGAACCAATTCACATCTGTAATATTTCAAATTTAATAGAAAAACTATAGAAAGCCATTTGACTTTAACATGATTTTATTTTTCTTCAATAGTATATCACTATATATCTAAATTGTGTTTTTTACCTTCTTTTCTCTGAATTTTTTCAATGAATTTAAGTTGTTTGGTATCATTATCTGTGATAGGATCATTTCATCTTCTTACTTTCACAAATTCAGAATACTTTCCTATTTATTTGGGGTTGCCATTTCTTTTAAAATAAAATCCGTTGACTATTCTGTGCCTAACCTAGCAGCTCTGGCAACATTAATCTCATTACTACATAAACTCCCTTTGGCCCTGGTGGGGTGGCTCATTTGGATGGAGCATTGTCCCACTCACCAAAAGGCTGTGGGTTTGATACCCGGTCAAGGCACATATCTACGTTGCAGGTTTAATGCCTGGTCAGGTTGCGTATGGGAGGAAACCAATCAATGTTACTCTCTCCCTTCCTCTGTCTCTAAAATCCATGGATATGTCCTTAGATGAGGATTAAAAGAAAGGAAAATAAATAAATAAGCAAGCAAACATCATGATCATTGTTATGTACCAGTAAATCATTGTTATGTATTTTTTTAAATAAAAAAATAATAAACTCCCATGTGGATTCTCCACTTCATGCTTTTCTTTATTCAAAACACTTTTCTTCCTGCGAATGCCCTCAGAAAAATCTTAGATGTCTATTTCCTCCTCATTACTTCAGACTCAGCTTGCACATCTTAAATGCTCAAATTTCTATGCTGCTCATAAAATTGTTAGCTTCTCTGGTACAAACAGCACAAAATATTCATCTATGGATTTCTAGGGTTGGTACAGTGCCTGACACAGAGTGGACACCAAGTAAGTGTTTACTCTAAGCTATTCTGGCTTTGAGTAATGAAAACAGTCTGGTACTGGCATAACAACAAACACATATATCAATGGAACTGAATAGAAAGCTCAGAAATAAACCCAAGTATCCATGGTCAATCAATATTCAACAAAGGAGGAAGAAGCATAAAATGGATTAAAAATAGCTTCTTCAACAAATGGTGTTGGGAGATTTGGACAGCTACATGCAAAAAAAAAAAAATGAAACTCAATCACCAACTTCCACCATATACAAAAATAAACTCAAGATGGATAAAAGACTTACATATAAGTCGCAACACCATAAAAGTCCTAGAGAAGAACATAGGGGGGAAATCTGAGATATATCATGCAGCAATATTTTAATTGATATGTCCTCTAGAGCAAGGGACATAAAGGAAAGAATAAATAAATGGGACTTCATTAAAATAAAAAGCTTCCACATGGCAAAAGAAAACATCAGCAAAATGAAAAGAAAACCAAAAATATGGGAAAATATATTTGCAAATGATAACTCAGACAAGGGTTTGATGTCCAAAATATATAAAGAACTCATACAACTTCATTCCAGAAAGACAAACAACCCAATTAAAAACTGGGCAAAGGATGTGAACAGACACTGGTCCAAGGAGGACATACAGAGGATCCAGAGACATATGAAAGGATGCTCAGCATCACTAGCCATCAAAGAGATGCAAATTAAAACCACAATGAGATACTACTTCACTCAGGTCAGAATGGCCATCATAACCAAATTAACCAACAACAAGTACTGGCAAGGTTGTGAAGAAAAGGGAACCCTAGTGCACTGTTGGTGGGAATGCAGACTGGTGTAGCCACTGTGGAAAATAGTATGGAATTTCCTCAGACAACTGAAAATGGAACTGCCTTTTGACTCAGCAATTCCACTGCTGGGATTATATCCTAAGAACCCTGAAACACCAATTCAAAAGAACCTATGCACCCCAATGTTCATGGCAGCACACTTTACAATAGCCAAGTGTTGGAAGCAACCTAAGTGCCCATCGGCAAATGAGTGGATCAAAAAACTTTGGTACATTTACACAATGGAATACTATGCAGCAGAAAGAAAGAAGAACTCCTATCCTTCACCACAGCATGGATGAATCTGGAGAGCATTACGCTAAGTGAAATAAGCCAGACAGTAAAAGACAAATACCATATGATCTCACATATAAGTGGAACCTAATCAACAAACAAGCAAGCAAAATATAACTAGAGACATTGTAATAAAGAACAAATGGACAGTAACTGTATAAAGGACACATGGACAAAGCCAAAGGGGGGGTAGAATCAAGTGTAGGAGGTAGGGATGGCTGGGGTATGGGGAAGTGGTTGGGAGAAAATGGAGACAACTGTACTTGAACAACAATAAAAAAGGAATATGAAAAAGTAATTATTAGCCTGATATAATTATTGATTATTACATTAACTGAAATGATAGCCAAATACACTTGTACTTACTTTGATAAATAGGTTCATAAATTTTTAATTATATAGTTACATTATCAAATTTGACAGTACTTTTATGAAATATATTTTAGTAATAATAAAATTTCACTTAAAAGTTATTGTGACTTAGAATTATGTTATGTTTTCTTAAAATATTAAGTTAAAATTCACCTTTTCTCTATTAGTAAAATAGATTAACTACTAATTAGAAAGGTAAACAGTTTTTCAAAAATGAAATTTTCTTTAAAAAAATTTCCCCTATCATGTAATTTTTAGGTAGCCCATCTTTTATCACATATTTACCATCCTCTGTAAGTATTTAAAATAGAAGATGAGCTACTTTGGTTGGAGCTCTGGGAGTTTCAGTATTACTAGAAACTCAGAGTATAGTCTACCATATATATGCTTACTAGTTAAGACTTACATGTTTGCTTTAACTTTACCTAGAACCAAGAATAATACAGTAATAGAACCCTAAGTATGAGCTTCACTATCCTCCACATATTTCACTAATTTGTTTGTCTAACCATACTCAACCAGTGGACATATTTCTTTAAGAAGAAACTGGTTTCATTAATTTTTAATATTTTATAACTTAAAAATTACCATGAAAAATTTTAAACATACACAAAATAGAGAGAATAGTACAACTAACCTCTATATACATCCGTTACTCAGATTAAACAATTAATATTTTACCTATTTATTTTATTTGTGATTTTTCTTGTTTTGTTTTGCTAATGTATTTAAAGTAAATTCCAGACTTTATGACATTTCACCCATACATATTTCAGTATGCAGCTATGAAGATATTTTCTTACATAACCGCAAAGTTATTATCAAATAACAACAAAAAGTTATTTGTTGAGACTTCTGGTCAAGATACCAGAGAAGATAAATGTTGTGCTAACCTTCTCTCACAACCACAAAAATTACAAATGAATTCTAGAACAATCACCCTGGAGAACCATCTAATACTAGCTGAATGGATGTTTTATAACTAAAGATCTAAAGGAGAAGCCACATCAAGATCAGTAGGAGGGGAAGGGTTTACAGGAACAAGTAAAAAGAACACATGGACAAAACTATGGGGGGCAGAAATGGGAGGGAGGTGGGGAGGGCTGGGGTGGTGGGTTGGGGTGGGAGTAAAAGACAGAAAACTGTACAAGATCAACAATTAAAATAAAAATTAAAAAAAAAAAAGATTAGTAGGAGGGGTACAGATACAAGACAAGCTGGTCCTAACCTATCTGTGGCAGTTGATAATTAGGAAGGATATCTTAGCTGCAGAGGTCCCCTCTGAGAAGTAAGGGGTCCCAGCCCAACAATGGGCTCCATAGCCAGGAAACCAGTGTTTGGGAAGAGGAGATGCCATAGCATCTGACTGTGATAATCAGTAGGATTCATCCAGGTGACATGGAGGGCTGCTGTCAACTCTTAAATGGATGACATACAGACTCACTAACTCACACATACCATAAGCTATAGCAAAGAGACAGCAGTCACTAGGACATATGGGGAGATGTTGAATTATGTAGCTTTAGAGTGAGAGCTGGAAGGGCAGCTGCCACTGTTCCTGTATTGAGCCCTCCTCCAACACAACCATCACCAAATCTGAATCTGCACTGACCTGGTGAACATCCCATACCTCACTCTGGTGACTACCTGAAACCATGCCCCACCCAGCTTATGTGCTGCCCAAGTCACTTTCAGTGGCAGGCAGCTGGTTTTGGCCCATGCTGCAGACTTTCCTAAAACTTTCAAAGGTCCACAGTCCTCTGTGCCTCTTGTTGAGTAGCTTCAGACTTGATACTGGTGGCGGCTGGCCTTGGTTTGCACCATGGCCCTTCATAAGCACCTCTGGGCCCAGCACAGGAAACTACCTACTGTGGATAACCTATATCTCCTACAAGGTGGCCCCAGGTTGAACGTAGGCAGCTAGTGACATAGGCCTACACCAGAGCCCCTCCTAAGTGGCCCCAGAACCAACACCCCCAGTGGCCAGTTTCAGACCACAACACAGAACCACGCTGTGAGCTTCACAAATGAGACACTGAAAGGGAGGTCTCAGCAAACTGAAGAGCTCTGCTGGGGTAAATCTCGCACCATGGGGTCAGCCACCACACAGTGGTTTGTCTGTTGTGGTTGTGGAGAGTCTTCAAGATAGTCAGTCTAAAGGTTGACCTTTGTCAACCTTCACTGATGTGCCAACAGCAATCAAAGCTTAGCTACAACAGGACAGAATATAAGCAACACACACAATGCACATCACACACAATGCACATTCCTGAGGCATTTGACTCAGGTGATCAGGAGACTGCCACTGGGCCCCACAATATACATTCTATGTAAGACTACACTGCCAGGACTAGGAGTCATAGCAGATCTACCTAATACATACAAACAAGCATAGAGAGGCAGCAAAAATGAGAAGACAAAGAAACATGCCCCAAATGAAAAAACAGGATAAAATTCCAGAAAAATTTTTTTTAAAAAAGGAATGATAGAAATCTACCAGATACAGAGTTCAAAACACTAGTTAAAGGATACTCAATGAATTTAGGTGAAGAACTCAGTGAGAATTTCAACAAAAAGTTAGTAAACATGAAAAATGACATAGAAACCATTAAAAAGAAGCAATAAAATGAGAATATAATAACTGAAATGAATAATTCACTAGAAGAAATCAAAATCAGTTTATATGGAGTAGAAAATCAGCAATTTGGAAGACAAGGTAGCAGAAAACACCCTATCAACAGCAAGAGAATAAAATAATTAAAAAAAATAAGAATAGTTTAAGCAACCTCTGGGAAAATATCAAGAATACCAACATTCTGCCCTGGCTGGTGTAGCTCAGTGGATTGAGCGCGGGCCTGTGAACCAAAGGATCGCGGTTCGATTCCCAGCCAGGGCACATGCCTGGGTTGCAGGCCAGTTCCCAGCATGGGACACATAAGAAGCAACCATACATTGATATTTCTCTCCTTCTCCCTCTCTCCTACCCTTCCCCTCTAAAGATAAATAAATAAATAAATAAATAAATATTTAAAAAAAAAAAAAAATAATACCAACATTCTAGCCCTGGCTGGCATAGCTCAGTGGATTGAGCTCGGGCTATGAACCAAAGGGTCACGGTTCAATTCCCAGTCTGGGCACATGCCTGGGTTGCAGGCCAGGTTCCCAGTGGGGGCTATGTGAGAGGCAACCACACATTGATGTTTCTCTCCCTCTCTTTCTCCTTCCCTTCCCCTCTCTCTAAAAATAAAGAAAAAAATATTTTTTAAAAAAAAGAATACCAACATTCTCATCACTGAGGTGCAAGAAAGAGAAGAGAGCGAGAAACTGAGAACCTAGTTGAAGAAATAATGGCTGAAAACTCCCCTAACTTGGTGAAGGAAATAAATACAGAAATCCAGAAAATGCAGAGAGTCCTAAACAATGTGAACATAAACAGACCCACATCAAGAAACATCTTAATTAAAATGCCAAAGGTTAAAAACAAAGCGAGCTCCCATAAGATTGTCAGCTGATTTTTTAATAGACACTTTACAGACTAGAAGAAATTGACATGAAATATTTAAAGTGATGAAAAGCAAAAACCTACAGTTAAGATTATACTACCCAGCAAAGCTATCCTTTAGAATCAAAGAACAGATAAAGAGCTTCCCAGATAAGAAAAGCCTAAAGGAGTTTATCACTACCAAACCAGTATTACAAGAAATGTTGATGGGACTTCTTTAAGAAGAAGGAAAATTCAAGAACATAATTATTAATAATAAAATGGTAATAACTACATAACTATCAATAATCACTTTAAATGTAAATGGATAGAATGTTCCAATCAAAAGAAATAGGGTAACTAAATTAATAAGAAAATGAGACCCATAAATATGCTGTCTACAAGAGGCCCACCACAGGCTGAAACACACACACAGACTGAAAGTAAAGGGATCAAAAAAAAAAAAAAAAAAAAACCCAAACATTATTTATACAAGAGGAAACAATTTTCTCTAATAGTGGGGTAGAAATACTTATATCAGACAAAATAGACTTTAAAACAAAAGTTATAACAGGAGAGAATGGAGGATATTACATAATGGTAAAGTGATCGATCCAACAAGAATATAGACACTTCTCTAAGGAGGACATACAGAGGATCCAGAGACACATGAAAAGATGCTTGATATCGCTAGCTATCAGAGAGATGCAAATTAAAACCACAATGAGATACCACTTGACACCAGTCAGAATGGCCCTCATAAACAAAGCAATAAACAGCAAGTGTTTGAGAGGTTGTAGAGAAAAGGGGGCCCTAGTGCACTGTTGGTGGGAGTGCAGACTGGGACAACCACTATGGAAAACAGTATGGAATTTTCTAAAAAAAACTAAAAATGGATATACCTTTTGACCCAGCAATTCCACTGCTAGGACTATATCCTAAGAACCCTGAAACACCAATCCAAAAGAACCTATGCACCCCTATGTTTATAGCAGCACAATTTACAATAGCCAAGTGTTGGAAGCAACCTAGATGCCCATCAGTAAATGAATGGATCAAAAAACTATAGTACATTTACACAATGGAATTCTATGCAGCAGAGAGAAAGAAGGAGCTCCTACCCTTTGCAACAGCATGGATGGAACTTGAGAGCATCATGCTAAGTGAAATAAGCCAGGCAGTGAAAGACAAATACCATATGATTTCACCTTGAACAGGAACCTAATCAACAAAACAAACAAACAAGCATAATATTACCAAAGACATTGAAATTGAGAACAGGCTGAAAGTCAGCAGAGGGGAGAGGGGAGGGAATTTTAGGGGAAAAGGGGAAGGGTTTACAGGAACAACTATAAAGGACATATGGACAAAAACTATGGGGGGCAGAAATGGGAGGGAGGTGGGGAGGGCTGGGGTGGTGGGTTGGGGTGGGATTAAAAGACAGAAAACTATACAAGATCAACAATTAAAATAAAAATTAAAAAAAAAGAATATATAACCCTTATAAATATTTACAAACCCACATAAGAGCACCTACATATATGAAACATAAAGTGATGAACAAAAATTAACAGTAATACAGAAATTGTAGGGAATTTAACACTCCGTTGACAACAATGGATTTGATCATACAAACAGAAAATCAACAAGGAAGTAGTGGCCTTAAATGACACATTAGATCAGATAATTTTAATAATTGGTATTTTTAGACCATTTCACCCCAAAGCAGCAAAACATGCATTCTTATTAAGAACACATGGAAGATCTTATATATGTTAGGCTGCAAAACTTGTCTCAGTAAATTTAAAAACATTGAAATCATATCAAGCATCTTCTCTGAGCATAATGGTATTGAACAAAAAAATCAATTACAGAAAAAAACTGAAAAAACACACAAACATATGGAGGCTCAATAACATGCTACTAAACAATGAATAGATTAACAATGAAATCAAAGGAGAAATCAAAAGATATCCTGAGACAAAGAAAAATGAAATACAATAACCCCAAATCTATGAGACACTGCCAAAACAGTTCTAAGAGGGAAATTCACAGTAATACAGGCCTACCTCAAAAAACAAGAAAATCTCAAATAATCTAACCTTACAACTAAAGGAACTAGGGGAAAAAAACAATAACCAAAGTGAGTAGTAGAAGAAAACAATAAAGATTAGATTGGAAATAAACAAAAAAGGGTCCAAAAGAACTATACAATGAAACCCACAGTTGGTTCTTTAAAGAGATTTTTGAAAATGATAAAACTGTTAACCAGACTCATCAAGAAAATAAGAGAGAGGATCCAAATAAATAACACCAGAAATAAAAGAAGAGAAGTGATAATTGATACCATAGAAATACAAAATATCATAAGAAAATAATATGAACAATTACATGCCAACAAATTGAACCATCTGGAAGAAATGAATACATTTCTACAAACATACAATCTTCCAAGACTGAATCAAGAAGAAACAATAAATCTGAACAGACCAAAAAGTACTAACAAATTTGAAACAACAATAAAAAGCTCCCAACAAATGAAAGTCCGGTTCTGAATGGTTTCATAGGTAAATATTACAAATCATTCAAAGAAGAATTGATGCCTATCCTTCTCAAACTACTTCAAAAAATTCAAGAGGAAGGAAGACACCTAAGTGTATTTTATGAGGCCAACATTATCCTAACTCAAAAAGTAGTTAAAACAGCTAAAAGAAAAGAAAATTATAGGCCAATATATCTGATGAACATAGATTCAAATGTCTCAACAAAATATTAGTAAACTGAATCCAGCAATAAATTGAAATGATTATCTACCATGATCAAGTGGGAATTATTCTTGGGATGCAATATTTGCAAATTGAATATGTGATATACCATATAAACCAAACGAAGGATAAAAGTCACATGATCACATCAGTAGATGCAGAAAAAGCATTTGACTAATTCCAACATTCATTTATGATAAAAATAACTTCCCAGTAAAGTGGAAATAAAGAGAACATAATAACAGCCATATAGGACAAAGACACAGCTCACTTAATACTCAATGATGAAAAATTCTTTTCCTTAATTTAGGAACAAGATGAACAAGATGTCCATTTCTACCACTTCTATTAGAAATCCTAGCCACAGCAATCAGGCAAAAAGGTAAAAAGATGTGAAAGCCATTCATATTGGAAGGAAAGAAATAAAGCAGTCATTATTTATAGATTACGTGATACTATATAGAGAGAACCCTTAAGATTCCACCAAAAAAAAAAAAAAAAAAAAAAAAAAAACCCTACTAGCACTGGTAAATGAATTCAGTAAAGTAGCAGGAGACAAAATTAATATTCAGAAACGAGTTTCATTTTTATACATCAATAATGAACTATCAGAAGAGAAATTAAATAATCCCATTTACAAAGGAATAAAAAATACCTAAGAATAAATTTAACCAGTAAGGTAAATAACCTGCACTCAGAAAATTATAAAACATTGAGAAAGAAGTTGAGGAAGATACAAATAAATAGAAGCACGTATCATGCTCATAGACAGAAGTAACATCATTACAATGCCCACACTACTAAAAGCGGTCTATAGATTCAATGCAATCACTAAAATACCAGTGATGTTTTTCAGAGAACTAAAACAAATAGTCCTAAAATGTATTTTAAAAAAACAAAACATCCCAAATAGCCACAGCAATCTTGAGAAAGAAGAACTAGGCATGGTGTAGTTTGATATGCTATGTGATATCAAAATAAATTACAAGGCTATAGTAATAAAAAAATACTGGTACTGGCATAAAAACTGAGACACATAGATCAATGGAACAGAATAGAGAGCCCAGACATGAACTCATGCCTATACGGTTAATTAATCTCTGACAAAGGAGGTACAAAGATACAATGGTGTACAGACAGTCTTTTCAACAAAGGGTTTTAGAAAAACTGAACAGATATATACACACAAAAAAAATGAACCTAGATCACTGTCTTACACTATGTATAAGAAAAAAACTCAAAATAAATTAATTACCTAAATGTAAGACTTGAAACCATAAAACTCCTAGGACACATAGGCAGTAAACTCTTTGACATTGCTATTATTAATATTTTTATGCATATATCTCTGGAGCAAAGAAAAAATAAGCAAATGAGATTGCATCAGACTAAAATGTTTTTGCACAGCAAGGGAAACCATCAACAAAATGAAAAGAAAACCTGCTGAATGACAGAAATTATTTACCAATAATACATCCAATAAGGGGTTAATATCCCAAATGTATATACATAAACCTCATATGACTAAACACTGGAAAATCTAGCAATCCAACTAAAAAATGAGCAGAGGACCTGAACAGATACTTCTTTAAAGAGGATATACAGAACCCCAATACACATATGAAAAGATGCTCAACATCACTAATCATTAGAGAAACAAATTAATACTTGTCAGAATAGCTATAATCAACAAATCAATAAACAACAGAGGGTATTAAGCTAAGTGAAATAAATAAGACAGAAAGACTAATACCATATGGTTTCACTCATGTGTGGATACTAAGAACAAATGAACAAAACAAAAACAAACTCAGATGTACAGAACAAACTGATGACTGTCAGGAGTAGAGAGAGAGTGATAGATGAAAAGGGTGTACATATTAAAAAATACAAGGTGCCAATTACAAAATAGTCACGGGGTGTAAAGTTCAGTATAGGAAATATACTCAACAATATCTGAATAACTGCTTATGGTTTCAAGTGGGTACTATGGTATATTGGGGATCACTTCATAGTTATATAAATGTCTAACCACTATGCTGTGCAACTAAAACTAATATTGAATGTCAACTGTGATTGAAATTTTTTCTAATTTAAAGAAATGTAATTTCTTGTATCAATATGCAGTTCATGCTCATATGTCTGTAATTTTTTAAAACAATATCACTTATAGATAGTTTGTTCCTATGAGGATGAAAACAGTATTTATTCTTTGGGTGTCATGTCTCTTAAAACTTTTTAATCAAGTTGATGCCTCTCTCCTGTATTTTTCATATTCTTGACTTTTCAGAGAAGCCAAATCAGTTCCATTATTGGGTGTCTGCCATTTGGATTTGCCTGTCGACTTTCTGTTGTTGTAGTTTAATTTGTTTCTCTATTCTTTATACCCCTTGAAAACAGAGGTTAATGATATAGTCTTAACTAATTTCAGTTTAATTTTTTTTTTTTTTTTTTTTTGGAGAACAGTAATATTTTTCCCACTTGCAGTAATGCTGAGATTGACAAGAGGAATCGGGTAATGGTAGACTGATCCTACCATTATGATGCTCACCATCAATATTTCATCAAATATTTTCATCCATTGATAATGATCGCCAAAATCAATTGTTTTGTGAAAGGTTGAAAAATGGTGTTTTCTAGTGTTATTATTCTTTCTAGTGTATATATATCCTTCATCATCTTGGGCTATTTGGTTACTAAGAAATACAATTCATAAAAACATAAATATTTAAGCCTTTCCTTTTGTCAATTTTCTGGTTAAGAGGTCGATACTCTATAGCTCCCAGTTGTGTGCTGATAGTTTTGTTTTCTATTTTCGTCTTCCCTATCCCCTTATGTAACATATTGAACACATGAATTTTTATATATTTAATCTGGTAAAATTGATTACATTTCTTATTCTTTTTCACATGTAAATTGTCTCAAATTTGGCTGAGAGATTCCCTGTGTGTTTGTTTCTTAACCCTATGACAAAATCCACTTATCTTTGATAGTTTTCTTGCTTTCTGTTATAACTAGATATTCCAACATCATCTTGTATATTTTCTACCTCAGATATGGAATCATTCATGACTGCAAGGAGCTCTTGTTTTTAAAGACCACAATCTGGGTACTAGATGTGCTCATTATTGTTGTTTTGTCAACAATACAAAGGAACTACTAATAAATATAGCTGAGAAAAAAATCAAGAGTCCATATTTATATTTCCAATTCCAATTTAATATTGCAGAACTTTCATTTAACATTTGGGTTTTACAAATACCTTTTTTCTCTTAAGCTGAATTTTGTTTCTTAAAAACAAAATTATTTGTTTGTATTAATTTGTAACATACATACTTTAAAAATTATAATGTCTATATGCTACTCTTAATTAGACTGCTAAGTGAAGTACCAGATTTCTTTGTATCCTGCTCGTCCTCGCGGTATTTTCCACTAAGTCCATACAGTCAAAACAATGAATTCTAAAGTTGCTCAAAAGAATTTTTATCTGTGTGGTTTATTAAGAAAAATTTCTTTTTTTGTTTGTTTTTAATTGTTAGATACTGTTTCCTATTTTAAATTTTACTTTAAATGTTTTAATACATTTATGAAAGCAAGACTATATTAACGACTTCTTTTTAAATCTTGCCTCTACTTGTCCCATCTTACCCTGTTTCCTCATACTCTCTATAAGTAATGATTTGTATTAATTTTTGACTTATGCTTTTGGTGTTTCTTTCTATAAAACTAAGAAATGTATATTTATACATAACTTCTTTCTTTCACCAAAGGTAGCATATTTTATTTACTATTCTATGCCTTGCTTTTTTTCTATGAGAATATATAAGGAGATCACTCCATATCTATGCACAGAGATTTCTATTCCTATATACTGCTGCATAGTGTCTCAATGGGTTGATGAAAATAGGTTGTTTATTTCATGCACATTTGGGTTGTTATCAATCTTCCACCATTATAAATAATGCCAGAATAAATAGCTGAACATAAGTCTTTTCATGTATTTCCCAGTGTAACTTGCTATAAATACCTAGACATGGGTTTGCTAGGTCAAAAGGCAAAGGATTAAATTACTCTACTAAATATTGCCAGAATTCCCTTAATAAGGTTGAGCTTTTGTACTTGTCTTTGGTATTCCCAAGAACAGTATTTTGACAGTGAAATGTACATTGCATGATGAACAATGTATTGAATGACATAAGGGGATTTAAACTTGCTTTCCTGGAATTTTTGATACTTTCATGGTAGTAGTGTCAAAATTATACCATTTTCACATGTTCTGGGTTTTCTGGTAACTGGTTTGCTATTTGATTGAATAGGGAGATTTTAATTCTTAAGCAATTTCCCAGAGTCTTGGTTTGAATGATATTTGGTTGTTTAAAAAGTCGATGCTCAAGAGTTAGTCTTGTTTATTTAGAGGTCAATTCAAGTCTCTATTTTCCAGCTTCCATTCAGATGACTGGCTAAGCAAAAGCTGTTCCTATCACTTCAAAAGGTTTTATTATAGGTCGTGTGTGATGGATGATTTTGCCCTCCCTGTTATTTCTAAGGCATTAAACAAAGGTTGATATTGAATTCCTATTCCTTGTAATAAAACTCAATTTATTTTTTCATAACTCTGCTAAGAAGCAAAGATTTTATGAATGACCCTAAAGGGAAAATATTAATTTCCCTCCTAGCGTCCTTTTAATTCTAACTTTCAATTTACACAGCATCTCTCACTGGAAAAAAATAATACATTTTAAGTCTGACATATTGTAAGTAGGAGATGAATCCTTTTGTGGGTTATTTCTTGATTAGCTTGATAAGGGAAAATACTTTTGTAGAAAACAAGAGGAAGACACCCTAGTCAACTGAACCTGATCTCATTCTGCCTCAGAGAGCTTTATTTTTGTTTTGTTTTGTAATGTCTTTTTCTGTTGTACCTGTTAGAAAGAAGGTGGAAAACAATTAAGGATTTTTCTTCTCTATATAAAACCCTTATCTTGCAGCAAGCAAGTTTCTTGAGGATAGAAAAGAAAATCACCGTCTATTTTCAGAGATAACAAGACAAAAGTCTTTAGTCTGTTTTCTTCTCACAGCTTCATTAGTGAAGGGCGGTAAACCTGAACAGAGGGAAACACTCAGGGAGAGGCTGATAAACAAAAGTGCCCTAGTACAGGGTGGGTTTTGACTACATCTCTATTCAAAGACAAGATAAACAGGTTTACCACGTGGTTGAAACATATCTTTGTCATGAGTTTGATATTAAGATTTAATTCTAGGAAGAAGAAATAGATAATTAAAACACAAATAATAATATCTTTACTAATGAAGTAAATACAGTGTTCAAGGTGGGTAAAGCTCGTTTACTTCTTATCCACATGTGGTTTTGTTTGGTATAATATTTCTTTAAAGCAAATTGAGCATGTGTCCTATTGAAGAACTGAAAGACTCTATCCCTGTGTTAAGCAACAGGGCAGAATATGTTTCATTAACTGAAGTATAAATATTGAGAATATCTACCTAGGGAAAAAGTTAACCATCAATGATTAATATAAAACATAAAATTATTTAGTGATACACAACATCATGTGTGAAAAGGCAATTTTATAGCATGAAAATGACTTAATGATTAGGAAGGAGCTACCTTTTAAAAAGATTTATTTGTAATTTATAGTAATATATCCTTTTTGAGCCTACTTTGGTTATTTTACACTTTGCATTTAATTCATCTATACATTTCTTGTACATAATAATGTTTTATAATTATTATCAATGAATGTATTTTATTTTGATGTTTAAAGTGATGAAACCATTAAATGTGTCTTTAAAAATACTAAAAGCTACAAGCAGTCTGTCATACAAACTCAGCCATTTTCCTTTTTGATCTTTGAATAGTTGCACATGTATTAAAACTGACTTCCCCAAAAGCGACTTTCTAAGGCTTTGGATGCTCCCTGCTCCCCTTTCTCCAACTATATTTCAGTTGACCTTGGCACTAGCACAGCTGACAGGTAAGAAAACCATCAGTTGTTAGCATGTTAAGGTTAATCCTCTAAACACAAAGAGATCTGACACTGAACTAAACTACTGAATACCCTTCATTTCTTCCTTGCACCCCTAGCAGTAAAAAGTTTATCTTGGGGCTGAGGGTTGACACAGGCCTAAGCCATAAATATATTCTGTGCCTTATTCAATTACAGAAAACTCATTTTTTTAACTCAGTTTCCATCTTCAAGACAGCCATCTCTAAACAGAGTTTTACAAACAAGAGCATCACGATATGTCTCCAATACGTGAGGGTTGTCAGATGCCTAGATCAACTTGATCCTGTTTAACTTGTATGCCCGAATTTGTAGTACAAGAAAGCCAAGTCTAAGATGAGGTAATGTTTGTAAGAATCATTTTGTGAACTAGAAAGCTGTATGTAAAACTCAGTTAATATACAACTAAAAATATTTCTAATTATTATTTGTTTTAAACCTTAACTTCTAACTCTTTTGTTCTGGTACAAGTTGTTACTTTTGATCCTTTTTAAAAAGGTTTGCTTCTAAACTCTGATCAGTGCATCCAGAGGGAGACTTTAGTGCTAGGGTTAATGTGTCTCCACTGCTGAGTGCTCTACCTGAGGTCCTGAATATTAGTAGTTTTTTTTTCACCCTGGTTATGAATATGAACTATTCCCAGCTCTGTGGAAACTTTAGGACGTGTCCCACCACTCCTTTATGATAGTTCTTTCCTCAGCTTTGGATAATTCCTCACATGTGTGCTGTGATCAGTACATTGCTGCACACTCAAGGGGAACTGCCTCTTTATCTTCAGAGCTCCTTTGCTATGTGGCTCTCTCTTCTCCAGTCTTCTGCCCTGTGAATTCTAGCTGCATTGTTCTCCCTGAATATTCATCTGTTTTTCTCAATTCAGGAAGACCACCAGGCTCTGTCTGATTTCTCCCTTTCTGCTTTGCTGTCTGAACACCCCGCAGGCAACAGAAACTGGAATATTGTAGGGCTTACCTCAAATTTTTCCCTTCTTTCAAGGATTACTTTCTTATGCAGCCTGTTTTCCATGTCTATAAAGTATTGCTGTATACATTGTCTGTTTTAAACATTTTGTTTAAGATGTTAGGGTAATTACAGTTCCTGTGACTCAGTTGTGACCAAAAAGTAAAAGTTGCCAGTTTCCTGTTAATGTTGCAGTATACCTATGAAAATTTTCCTAGATAGTCAAATTTATCAGTATTTATTTCATGATGTTTGCCTTTGGTATAGTAGATAGAAAGCTTCCCTCTCTATACAGTGACATAAATACTACCCTCCATTTCTATCATAATGTGACTATCATAATTCCATTTTTAATATAGTCTTTAAACTACTCAAAACTTTGTTGTAAAGTATGAGGCGGGATGAGAGTTTTATATATTTTTTGTGATTACCTAGTTATTCTCAAACCTTTTTTGAATAATTCATTATTTACTAACTGCTAAAAAAAAGTCACTTTTATCATTTAACTTTTTTACTGCAACTAACATTTAGGTCTCTTTCAAGATCCACAATTTTACTCATTAATGAGTTTATGTATTCTGATATCATTGATATGCAGTATTTATTATTATAGAATTATAGTATACTTTAAGAGTTGTAGTATACTATAAAAATACCCTGTTATTTTTCTGGTAAAATTTCTCATATGACTTTTACATTTTTTCCACTCCATGAATTTTAGATGGCTTAGCCATTTTCCTTTATTGATGAACCCTTATTTGATATTTGGCATCAGACAGAAACTAGCTTTGCAAAAATAAGTGCTGGAGTTTTCACTCTTTCTCTATTCACATTAACTATTAAATTGCCTAAAATTTGGAGCCCTGTTGTAGTTTTAACTAAACTTTTATGCAAAATTATTGATGATCATGTTAAAGAAGTGGAAAGAACAAGAACATAGGCTGTTCTGTTGTTGTTGGTGGTGGTGGTGGTGGTCTATTTATTTTATAAAAATGTTTGCAATATTGTCCAAGGTTGTTGTTTTTGTCTTCGTATCCCTTCCTGACTTAATTTTAACAATTTGTATATTTGTGACAATTAATTTATTTTTATCCACATTTTAAATGTTCAAGTAGAGAATTGTAAAAATGTTTCACACATAATTAAAAGATTTTTATACATAGGTTGTTGTATCCCCTCTATTTTTAATTTTTTAATATTTTCTTTTGTTTCTTTATGAGAGTATTGATTTTTGCAATGTATTTTGAGTTGAATTTTAAGTCAATCCTATTCTTTTTGTTTCTGAGGGTATTTATTACTTCATTATTTGCATTGGGATATGATATTTTATCCTTTTACTCATTATTTAATTTGAAAGTTTTTTTCCTCTTTTTTTCCTCCTCCTTTTTGCAAACTATTTTTTCTGCTCCCTTTTTCTTTGTTTTTCTTGCTTTCAAATATACTTTTCATGCCATGAGTAACCAAATGCTACAGACCTGACCTCCCATCAAAGCAACTATAACACTGGACAAAGTTAACGAAACATCTTTTTTTCAGACACTGGACAGATGGACCGAGTGCTGGGAGAAAAAGAAAACGAGTGAGGCGAGCACAGTGATAACCCCGGCCTACTGCGTGAGAGACTGCCGAGCACAGCTCGGAACTGAAGAAGGCGAGCAGAGCATGACAGAGCAGCTGGGATGAAGAGAAAGAGGTCAAAGCTCGAGCAAACGGAGGCAGCTGAAGTCAGAGGGGCAGACGAAGGGAGCTGAACAGAGAAAGAGCTCCACAGTAATCCTCTCGAGCTCATTCATTAAGTTGATCATTTTCCTCAGAGACTAGCTCTTGGATTTATCAATGCTGTTACTTTCTGTTTTCTTCTTATTTTTTATTTCATCTTCATCAATTACTTTCCTTAAATTTGCTATATGAGTATTATTCTAAACGTCTTGGCAACAATATTACTTCATTTATTTTTCTTCGTTTACTTTCTGGGCTAATAATCAAATTGTCAAATTAGATGCCCACAGATCAAAATTCTTGCTCAAGATGAAGCTTTATGAACAATTCAAAGCTATGAGGACTCCAAGGTAGATAAAGTTCTGGGACATAAGGGTAATTTCCCAGACACTTTCTTCTCACATGAAGCCTACACTTTCTAGTCCATGATAATAGATGAGGTCTCTAAATGGAGTTCACAAGTTATTTCATGTAACAGGAGGAGAATTCAAATTGAGTAAAATCTCATTTTATACCCACAGAGTTGGGTAGCTTATATGTATTTTTCCAGTGAGCCATATCTCATGCTTCAATAGATTTTGTCTTTATTTACTTTCAGTAAGCCTTTTAGCTAGTGATATTCTCTAAAGGGAATTCTATAGATAAGATTCTTCCTCCCTGCAAATATTATTAGTCTTTTTACCCAGAGGTCTTGTTCACAAAGGGAGTAACCAGATCTCTCGCCTTTTAAAACCCCTCCGTGGGTTGTGTTCCTCCACTAATGGGAATCACAAGCTAGCTGCTTTAATTCTTTCCTCTCTACTCTCTGTCTCATTTAGTAATAAAATTATTAGCAGAATTAATTTCTCTCTGAGGAAATTGTTAGCCATATATTTTATATACACTCAAAATAGTTAAAATTATATTAATATAATAATTGAAATTTATAATTATTCAATTTTCTAAATATCATATTAAACAATAGTTTGTATTTTTGCTTTGAGTCAATACTTGTTAAAGTGTATTTTTAATCTTATCAATATCACTTTATTATAACATTCTTAGAGAATACACATGATACCATTTTATTGAGGAGTCTTTGGACTTTGTAAGTGAGCTATTTTTATAAATAATTTGTGGGTATTTTTTAAAGAGGTACTCCCTGTAAGATACACAATTTAATATATAGCTGTGATACTAACTTTATTAAAATCATGTTCGGATTCCCTACTGCTGCATCATAAGTTCTTGACTCTGGCTGGACGCTGCAATTGCCTGGGAGGTCTTTACAGACGAACCACGTCTGGCACGTACCCCAAACCAACGGGAACCAAATACGTGGAGGCAGCGCCGGGCAGCTGCACGCAGAGCTCCTCCGTGAGGCTGGTACACTGAGGTTTTACGAACACTGCTCCACATCCTCCTTTGTGTTAGTCTACATTTTATTTTATTTGCCAGAAACAGAAAAAAGCATATTAAAATGTCCCACTACTTTTATGTCAGAGTCCATTTTTTTCTTGTAGGTCATACATTTTTGTGCTTGAGTATTTCAGCACAGTTATGTGAATTAACAGTTATATCTTTATTGTTGAGAAATGATTCATGCAGGGTTCTAATTGGTTCTATATTTTATTTTTAATCATATATTTTACTTTGAGAAAAAATATTTCAAATCCTGCTGTCTTTTAATTGCATATGCATGCTTTATATTTTATCTTTTTCTCTTAAAATTACTGAATTATGATTCTTTATGTGTACTTCTTGTAAATAATATTTAAGTGAATTTTTAAAACTCTGCTCACTTTCTTTTTATAACTGACATTTTCAATTTATAGTGATTATTGTATCATAATATACATAGTATACATATGCTTTTTTTACTACCTCAACTAATTTGCTTTATGTTTTTTTCTTATGTTGCCTTGTCATTTCAGGAGCTTTCTATCTCTTGATATTTGTATTCTATATTTATTTATTTCACACTTTAATGATTTAGAAAAGAGAGATTTTTAATAATAATGAGGGTAATAATTAAATTTTAAAATGTATGCACCATTTGTGGTACTGGCAGACTATGTAATTTAGACCGAACTGCCTATAGAAAACACCTAGAAACGCTGTATCAAACGTTAAAAGAATAAAATGAGGAACCAAGAAAGTGACCAAGACAGTAGAGGTCTGCAGCACTGAGACCCTTCTCCTCTGGGGACACCTCCTGATCCCAGCAGCTGTGGCTGAGAAGCTGAGAAGACAGTTTCAACAGAACTAAGGCTCCAGGGGACAAAAACTAGAGCACAGTTCTCGCCAGGAAGGGCTGGTGCTGATGGGCTGTCCATCAGGCGTAAATGGACTGGCTTTCTCCAGAACTAAGGACAAGCTTTATTGGAATATTAATATTGGATTCTGAAATTTTAGTTCTATCTACATTTTAAATTCTACAAAACAGGGTTATTATTGTTAGTTTATACACTTAGTGTTCTTTTACAATTATCCAAATTTAGCATTTTTGCTTTGCATTCATTCTGCCTCCAAGTTCCTATCAAGGATCACTTTTCTTCTGCCTGAAATATATTTTCTTTGTTACAAATTAGCAGGTGGTTAATTCTCAAAATTTCAGAGTGCCTGAAAACGCCTTTCACCATCATTTTCATAGGATGTACTTGCTGGGCCTCGGCTTCTGGGTTGGCAGCTATTTTCTGTCAGGCACTTTGAAGATACGGTCTTATCCTCCGCCTTTCGCTTTCTTTTGAGACATCAGCTATTAGGCTTATTATTTCTTCTTCTTTACATGTTATGTCTCTTTTCCCAGCCTCCTTCAAATTTTCCCTTGTTCTTTGGCTTTTGTCAAGATAACTATGCTCAGCCTGTGTTCTTTCCTTTATATTTATCTTGCTCAGGGTTCTTAATGTTTCTTGACTCCATGACTTGGTGTCTTTCTCAAGTTAAGGAACATAAACAGCTGTTATTTATTAAAATATCAGTCTTCCCATTCTTTTCCTTCCCTCTTTCTGGAATTCTAGTTACATATACGTTAGGCCTTTTCATCATGACCTGTATGTTTTGTTTTTAATTTGTGGGTGTGCATGTTCCCATGCTCTATTATGGCTATTTCCAAACACATGTTTAATATTTCACATAAATGTTGTGGAGATAAGCTGTGGCTTAGTATGATGTTATTGTTTTGCAAAGAGAAATTCTATTTGCTTCTGGCAGAAAGCCGGAAATTCTAGAAATGCAAGATTATCTTCATGAAATTAGGAACTGAAATGAATCAACATTTGAACCAGGGGATATGGTTTCGACCCTTTTCTTTATTCTTTTTTTTTTTTTAATTTTTTATTGTTGTTCGAGTACGGTTGTCTCCATTTTTCCACCACCAACTCCTTGCTTTTAATATCAACACCATACTACCTTCCCTAATGGGTTTGCTTCAGAATGTGCTTTACATTGAAGGGGTCCTGGCTGTTCATTGATGGGTTGTTGTTTTTTTCTGAGTTCTTGAATATCTCGAAGTATCTTCCTGTTCTCTTCATATAAAAACAACAACTTGCTTCCATCTCAAATTCTTGGGCCACTACTTTTTGTCTATCCCACCTTATATCAGTGCTCATACATTAATCAAGTGTTAGGAAAGGGAAGTCCTGGGACAGCCCAAAGCTTCTGTCTCTATGTTTCCGGTAATCTCTCTCTCTCTTTTCAATTTCAAAACTTAATTCGGATGTGTAGATATGCCTCTAAGGATAGCTTTTGATAAAATTTGTTTCTCATAAAGAGTAAGCCATTTCTTTCTTCTGACTCAGAATTCTATCAGGAATGAACATTTTTCTTCTTTCTTTGAATATAGCTCCTATTTCACCGATATCATTTCTTTCTATTTATTTAGGCATACCAATTACTCACAGGTGGTATTTCTATTTCCTAGCCTCCGTATTGACCATCACTCTTTCACCGCTTTCAATAATTTAAGCTTTAATTGGCACCCTGGGAGATTTTCCTCAGCATCATATTGTGAGATCTATTTCTTGGAGTGGTAATTCTGCCATCTAATACTACTACTGTAAATATTAATATTATACTGTTTGATTAATGTATTCCATCACATTATTTAATAAATGTATTGCACTACAGATTGGTTTAGAAAAAAATGTAAGTTACCTCCCTTCAGTCTTAACCCTGTTCTCCCTAGGAATACACATCCTAACAGTTCTTGCTTCCTTTGTGTATTGCAGTGATACACAAAAATCTTTATTTCATAGGCAGTGACTCTTGATTTCATTTTTTTCAGAATGAGAATATTAAAGTACTTGCTTGGTGGATACCTTTGTCGGTATCACCCCAATTCATCTTTTAAGTTCTGTCAGTATTTTTACAGAGTCAGTGCTGATAATATTTATCTTTATTCCATAACTATAATTAAACTTCTGTGTTTTATCCACACATTGGTGTTAAAAGTTAAAAATCATTAAGTAACATCAAATTAGTGTCAGTTTTGGAGATTCCCTGCAGAACCAATAAAAGTTGTATAATTACATTTCCTCTCTCAGAGGAACTTTAGAATAACTTTTAGTTATTCTAAGTGCCCTTCACAATTTCTTCTACATAGTGTCTCTATTAGACCTTTACATGAGTCCAGTGCTGCAGGCAGTCTACGGAAACTGCCCGCGGAGCATACCTTTGTGCTTCCACTCTCCTGCAGGGGGCGTCACACTCACTTCCACCGGGGCCACGTCAGCCTCAGCCTCGCGGCTGCCTTCAAAGGACCCAATGGAATTTCAACCCCTTAACAGTTAAGGAGTAGTTACGTTTCTGTGGCCTCTGGTGAAAATGAGTTTGACACCCCTGCTAAGGCCTTTATGAGCCTGGCCCAGTCTGCACTGCTGCTATGTAGGACCCAGCTGTCTGGCATTGGGAAAGTCACCACTTTATGCTCTTAATGTTAATGCACTATTTCCTGGTTCAGAAATCTTTCTTGGTTTATTTTATTTTATTTTTTTTACCGGGTGAAACTTTCAAGAAATTCCCTGATATAGAGTATATGGAAAGTAAATTTCCTGAGTCATTTTATGTTAAAAATATCTTTATTATTCCTTCATACTTGATTTAGAGTTTAGTTGTATATCCAGTTGCAATATAAACACATAGAGATAAGAATTACTTCAAGTGATTTTGGAACACAGTATTTTTTACTATATATTCTTATAAGATAAATTCTATCCCATTTTTACATTAGTAATATTTACATACTAAATTTCATTATGCAGCCCAATTATTAGTACTTATGTTGTAATTTTGAAATCTATTTTATGTAGAGAATAGAAAAATGCAAGTTACAAATCATATTAGTTCTTTTAGGAGCCAAAAGTTTTAGTATAAAGATAGATATGAGGATAAAAATGTTTTAAATTAAGTGAAAATGATGTAGTGTTACATCATTTGCAAATTGTAAATATCAATTTGGACTCTAGATTATTTTGTCTTGTTTTTAAACATACACAATTTCTAGCTTTGTCCACTGAAAACTCCTAGAGTCAGTGACCACCCATTAGCAATGAATGACCTGGCATGCAGGGCTCCTTGGAGGAATAGCTGATTCCAGGTCTAAAGCTGGACACACACAAGATTTGGCTGAAGTATCTTAAGGCAGAAAGCCAGGGAGTTTTCAAGAATCATAGGCTAGTGCAATAAACAAACACACACACAGCAATGACAAAACAGGATGCAACCTCAAAGGCCCCGTTTGGTCAAAGGAAGAACAACCAATAATCTGATAAGTACAGCTGATTGAAACGCATTGACGCATTGACTATATAAAAATGTGTGGTGTAAAAATTACACTTAAAAAAGAGAAAGGGAAAAACTGCCTCATTGGACATGACTGAAAGTAACTAAGGCAACAACTCTGAAAACTGCTCATTAAAAAGAACATTATCCTGCCTATCTCCTGTTCAATATATTTTAACCTCATCAAATATCTCTGATTAGCAAGGGAAAGTTCTCCTTTGCTGAAGAATTCCACCTAGAAATTGTGGAAGGAAAAACAGAAGAGGAAATCTTTGTTTTGCGGGTTCTACTGAAATAAAGAATAGATCCAGGCTAGGATCATCATTCAAGGAGAATAGTAGATGAAAGATAATAGATATTTTGTAATGATGGGATTAGGTTTCCAGGACTTGTATCCACCACAGTCCTAGCCTCACTAAAGAAGGAACAAGCAATCATGGTAGCGCTGAAACACGATGCAACACAACACAGAGCATTACCTAAATGTGCTTTGGCAAAACAAAGGAACAAAATAAAAATCTAATCAGGATTTACAACTAACTTTCATTTATGGGAGATATATATATATATATGTGCAGCCAATCCATACACTATCCTGAGAAACAGAGTGGTGCTTGCCCCTGATGGGAGAGCCACAGAAGCACCTTCCCAGCATCCGACACATAGAGTCTGAGCTCTGGAAGCCTAGGAGGTGCCCCACCCTGCCGAATATAGGGACATAATCCCTGACAGACTCAGATTAGTGGCTCGGGAGAGGAGGGAAAAACCCATCATCTTCCTTGAAGTCTGAAAGGCACCTGCCATGGGAGACCCAGGAATCACAGCCCCCTGTTTCTGCCAGAAGCCCTCTCAGAAACAGTCACAACTAGGTCTACAACTAGTATAAGATTGACAGCAGGCCAGCGAGCAGAGAAAGGCAGAGGTGGATCCTGTGGCGACCTGGGATAGTTGCTGACACACCCCTGGACCCAGTGCAGATTAAAGTCAGCTTTGCAAAACAAACAAGCAAGCATAATATAACCAAAGGCACTGAAATGGAGAACAGTCTGACAGTGACCAGAGGGGAGAGGGGAAGGAATTTCAGGGGAAAAGGGGAAGGGTTTAGAGCAACAAGTATAAAGGGCACATGGACAAAGACTATGGGGGGTGGAAATGGGAGGGAGGTGGGGAGAGCTGGGGCGGTGGGCTGGGGGGGGTAAAAGACAGAAAACTGTACAATATCAACAATTAAAAAAATACTGATTAAAGGTCACTAAACGGAAAAAAAAAGATGACCCCAAAAGGACAGTCTCCTGAAAAATAAAAATAAGAAGCAAAAAAAAAAAAAAAAGCCAACTTTGCAGAGCAGCTTGGCCCACCCTGGGAGCCAAGCCCAGAGGAAGCAGCCACAAACTGTGGATCTCCTGTAGCTTCGAAAAGGTGGCTGAGAGCCAAATGTGGATTGCATCTGTCATTGGCTTATACCAGACTCAGACGTTAGAGCAGGAGCCAAAGGGAGAAACCAGAGGGATCTCACCAAAGGGAGATCCAAAGGGATCCAGAGGCGAGATCTAAACTGTGCTGAGACAAATCTACTTGGTTCTTTTCTCTTTGCTTTAGTTACTTTTTCCTTTTCATAGCCTTTTAATTTATTTTTAATCTATTTTTCCTTTTATTTTTGGTGCTCTAATTTTTCTTTCATATCTCCTATTGTATTCTATCTTTGACTACTCCACTGTTCTCTTCTTCTCTCCTTTTATTACTTTTGTCACATTTTCTGTGTTTCTCTTCCCTGTTTTCCTCTTTCAATTCATTATGAGTAGTAGTTCTCTTCCCCTTTCTCCTCTTATAATCGCTTTTCTTTTCTCTGATCTTCTCATATTCTTTTCCCCCCTTTCTCTACTACTCCATTTCTCTTTCCTCTTTTAATAGTCTTTGCTCTTTTACTGTCAATGTTGCTGTGGTGGTCAGGGGGAGATGCTTATTTTGGTGTTGTTCTGCTTTGTTCTGCCAGCACCTACACTACAGCATACAATATATGGTGGAGGTTGAGCCTCTTAGTCAGCCAGACAGAAGGGCCCACCAACAAATGGGCCAATAGCAGTCAGGACCCATATGTAACAGGAGAGTCCACACAGAGGACATTCCTTGAGCATCCAGATCAGGAGATCAAGGAGTCAGCACCACTGGGGCCCCACAGGACTCCTAACACACAATGCCGCCTCACAAAACAATTCAATCTAATACATAGAAACAAATGCAAAGAGACAACTAAAACAGGGAGACAAAGAAACAACCCCCAAACAAAAGAAAAGGAGGAATCTCCAGAAAAAGAGCTAAGTGAATTCGAGGCAAGCAATTTATCAGACACAGAATTCAAGGTAATGGTTATAAGGATGCTCAAAGAACTTAGAACTACAAGGAACTTAGTGGGACCTACATTAGCATGAAAAAGGGCATAGAAACCTTGAATAAGAACCAGATGGAAATGAAGAATGCAATATCTGAAAGGAAGAACACACTAGAAGGAATTAAAAGCAGGCTAGATGAAGCAGGGAATCATATCAGCAAGCCAAAGACAAGGTAGGAAAAAACACCCAGTCAGCGCAACAAAATGAAAAAAAGACTCAAAAAGAACAAGGATAGTTCAAAGGAGCTTTGGGACAACATGAAATGTAACGATATTTGCATCAAAGGAATAGCAGAAGAAGAGGAAAAGAGCAAGGGATAGAAAACCTGTTTGAAAAAAAATGACAGAAAACTTCCCTCACTTGGTAAGGGAAAAAGTCATGCAAGTCCAGGAAGCACAGGGGGTCCTGACTAAGATGAACCCAAAGAGGCCCACCCCATGACACACTGCAGTCAAAATGGCAAAATGTAAAAACAAAGAGAAAATCTTAAAGAAGACAAGGGAGAAAAAGAAAATAACAAACAAGGGAGCTCCAATAAGGCTATCGACTGATTTCTCAACATAAACACCACAAGCCAGAAGGGATTGGCATGAAATATTCCAAGTAATGAAAAGTAAAGATATGCAACCAAGCCTACTCTATCCAGCAAAGCACTCATTTAAAATGGAAGGTGAAATAAAGAGCTTCCCAGACAAAAGAAGGCTAAAAGAGAACATCTCCACCAAGCCAGCACTGCAAGAGATGTTAAAGGGACTGCTTTAAGAAGAAGAAAAAGCAATAGAGGGATGACTACAACTACAAAGGGGAAAATGACAATGAATGAGTACCTATCAATAATAACCTAAAATGTAAATGGATTAAATGTTCCAATAAAAAGACATAGGGTAGCTGAATAGATAAGAAAACATGACCTACATATATGCTGCCTACAAGAGACAAACCTCAGAACAAAAGATATACACAGGCTATAAGTGAAGGGATGGAAAACATATCCCAAGCAAATGGAGATGAAAAAAAATCTGGGGTGACAATACTTATATCAGACAAAGTAGACTTCAAATCAGAGGCCACAGCAAGAGACAAAAAAGGTCACTGCTGAATACTTAAGAGAGTAGTCCAACAAGAGGATGTAACTCTTATAAACATATATGTGCCCAATATAGGTGTACCTAAATATATAAAGAAAATACTGGAGGACTTTAAAAAAGAGATGGATACCACTACCATCACTGTAGGGAATTTTAACACCCAACTCTCAACAATGGATAGATCTTCCAAAAAAAGAATCAATAAAAATATTGCAGAATTGAATGACACTCTAGATCAAGTGGACCATAACTGATTTACAGAACATTTCACCCCAAAGAAGCAAAGTACACATTCTTCTCAAATACACATGGATCGTCCTCAAATATAGGGCACATGGTAGGACACAAAACAAACCTTAACAGATTCAAGAAAATTGAAATAACATCAAGCACCTTCTTGGAGCACAATGGCTTAAAACTAGAAACCAACCTCAAGAAAAACACTCAAAAACATTCAAATATGTGGAGGCCAAATAACAGGTTATTAAATAATTAATGGATTAACAATGAGATCAACAAAGAAATCAAAAACTATCTAAAAACAAATGAAAATGAACATACAATGACCCAAAATCTATAGGACACAGTGAAGGCAGTCCTGGGAGGGAAGTTCATAGCAATTCAAGCCTACATAAAGAAGATAGAAAGATCTCAAGTAAATAACCTAACCCTACATCTAAACAAAAAACAAAAAAAAAAAACAAAAGAAACAAACAAACAAAAAAACCCTAGAAGAACAGCAACAAAGAAAGACCAGAGCATGCAGAAAGAAGGAAATAAGATCAGAGCAGAATTAAATTACATAGAGACTAAAAAAACAATGGAGCTGGTTCTTTGAAAACATAAACAAAATTGACAAACCATTAACCAGACTCAAGGAAAAAAAAAGAGAGAGGATTCAAAAAAAAAAAAAAAAAAAATAGAATCAGAAATGAAAGAGGAAAAGTAGCAACTGATACCACAGAAATACAAAGGACTGTAAGAAACTACTATGAACAACTCCATGCCAAGAAATTGGACAATTTGGGCAAAATGGCTAAATTTCTAGAAACATATAATCTTCAAAACCCGAATCAGGAAGATGTTGGGAGCCATCCTGCCTGGTTTCAGGGACTGTAGCCTCATTAACAGACAAAAAGGTCCCATGGCTAGGGCTGAGTGAAAAGGCCTTGGGAACATGAGCCACTTAGGAGACAGAACATACACTCCTGGCAGGACTGCAGCCCCTGCCTCCTTCACTTCCCCCTGCTTGGCTTTGGTGGATGACTGATTAGCCAGTGATGGGTAAGACTCCTCAAGGGTGGGACAACTGAAGAGAGGCACAGTTGCAATGGGCTATCAGGGAAGGATTTAGGGGTCTATAAAGAAGAGGCAGAAAGACCCTCATCCCTTGGCTGTGTCTTAGCCTGAGTCTTCATTCTTTCTGTAAAGTCTCTTAATCTCTTGGCTGCTTTGTTCTCCCTGCCTGACTCAGCCTGGAACAATGCCAGAGGCAGCTGCAGCCTTATTTTGGAACACATAGCTCCTGGGGGTGAATCTGGTCAGAGAAAGAATATACATTGTTTCCTTTGAGGCTTGCTCCACCCTGTTGCTATGAAACAGACACGAGCTAAAGCTAACCCTGACCAGAGATAATTCCTGTTTCTTCAACTATTATCTGTAAATGATGTCAGTTTTTCACGACTGTAGCTTTTTGGACATTAGGTGATCAGCTTTACGTGCATACCATGTGTCTCTGTGTAAGCTGAACTCAATAAAGACACAGGGAAGGAGGTGTTCGGGACCTTTTTCCCCTGAGAGACTGGTCACTTGTCCTCCTCAAGCAGATCATGTCTTGGTAGATTTATTCTCATCCATGATGGTTGGGGAGCTCTGTGGGCAGAGCTCCCCTTCCCCCATAGGAAGAGGCAGAAAATCTGAATAGACCAGTAACAACTAGTGAAATTGAAGCAGTAATCAAAAAAAAAAAAAAAAACTACTAACACACAAAAGCCCTGGTCCAGATGTCTTCACAGGTGAACTTTACCAAACATTCAAAGAACTAACCCCTATCATTCTCAAACTATTCCAAAAAATTAAAGAAGAATGAAGACTCACAAACTCTTTTTATGAGGCCAATATTATCCTAATCCCAAAACCAATTAAAGACACAACAAAGGAAGAAAATTACAGGCCAATATCTTTGATGAACATAGATGCTAAAATCCTCAAGAAAATACTTGTGACCTGATCCAACAATACATTAAAAAGATCAGCCCTGCCTGGCATAGCTCAGTGGATTGAGTGCATGCTGCAAATCAAAGGGTTGCCGGTTCAATTCCCAGTCAGAACACATGCCTGGGTTGCGGGCCAGGTCCCCAGTGGGGGCCATGTGAGAGGCAACCACACACTGATGTTTCTCTCCCTCTCCTTCTCCCTCCCTTCCCCCTCTCTAAAAATAAATAAATAAAATCTTTAAAAAAAAAGATCATACACCATGATCAAGTGGGATTTATTCCAGGGATGAAAGGATGGAAAAATATTCACAAATCAATAAATATAATGCATCATATAAACAGAATGAAAGACTAAAATCACATGATCATATAAATAGATGCTGAAAAAGCATTTGATTAAATCCAGTACTCATTTATGATAAAACACTTAGCAAAGTGGGAATAAAGGGAGCATGCCTCAACATAATAAAGGTCATATATGAGAAACCTACAGCCAACATCATACTCAATAGGCAAAAACTAAAATCTTCCCCACTAAGATCAGGAACAAAACAAGGATGTCTACTTTCACCATTTCTATTCGACATAGTGGTACATTTACATACAGGAATACTACACAGCAGAAAGAAGGAAGGAGGAATTCCTACTCTTTGCAACAGCATGGATGAAACTGGAGAGTATTATGTTAAGTGAAATAAGCCAGTCAGGGAAAGACAAATACCATACATTCTCACTTATAAGAAGAACCTAATGAACAAAATAAACTAATGTCAAAACCGAACCAGAGACATGGCAACAGGAAACACAGACAACTGCCAGAGGAAAGTGGGAAGGAATGGTGGAAAAAAGGAGAAGGGATTAGTCAAAGCACATGTATGAACGGCCCATGGACATGGACAACAGTGTGGGGAAGGACTGTGGGAGCAGGGGATGGGCTAGATGAAGGAGGACAAAGGGGAGAAATTGGGAAAACTGTAATAGAATAAACAAGAATAATTAAAAAATCGATGAGTTCAAAAACTGTTTTGAGAAGTGGAAAAAATGCCTCAATAGATGTATTCCCTCAAATGGAGAGTACTTTGAAGGTGACTGAAGTTTAAACATGTAAGAATAAACATATAATTTTCATTTAAAAATTATTTATTTTGTCAGGTAAGGCAATGACAGTATAGTTTTGTAAGAAAATGTCTATATTTTTAAAAATATATACTTATACATGCCAAAGTGAAATTATCTGTCTTTATCAATTTAAAATTCTTTAGCAAAGGAAAGAATGCAAAAAAAAAGAGATAGATAAAGTAAATATTACAAGATCTTGATAATTGTATCTGGGTGACAGGTATGTGAAGATTCAGTGTGCTCCATTTAAAAAGCTTTAATAATAGGCCCTGGCTGGTGTGGCTCATTGGATTGAGTGCTGGCCTGTGATCCAAAGGGTCATGGGTTCGATGCCCAGTCAGGACACATTCCTGGGTTGAGGGTCAGGTCCCCAGCAGGGGGTGAATGAGAGGCAACCACACATTGATGTTTCCCTCTTTCTCCCTTCACCTCTGTCTAAAAATAAATAAAATCTTTTAAAATTTAAAAAAATAAAAAGCTTTAATAACAACTTTTATAATTAATATATAAAACAGGTATTTACTTTTGTGATTTCTGTGCATTTTAAATATTAAATTTTAATAGTCAATTTTATCTTGTACTATTTCTAAGCTTTAATATTTAACATTTAACTCCAATTTGCATGTATGTGTGTAAGGGGGTGAGTAATGTTAGGGGAAGATGGAAATTCATCAATTTGATTCAATTCAACTGATATTTATTAAGTACCTAATCTTTGTTGGGTATTTGGGCTATAAAGATGGATATGATACAGTAGAAATAATATCAGTTTGTATCCAGTAAATAGAAGTAAATGATTAACTTCTGTTAAGGAGAAATAGCTTCATACAGAATTTATCATTTGAGCTGGGACTTTAAGAATGAATAAGAGCTTGTCAGGAGGTGAGTGAAAAATGCCTCACAGAAGAAACTCAAAGGTAAAGGCACAGATTTGGGAACTAAACCTTAAGGTTAGGGCAGCTGTTATTAACTCTGCTGGAAAATAAATGCAAGAAGGGAAAGAAGTAAAATAAAATAGTGATGCGGGCAATGGCCCCGCTTCTCATATCCAGAAGCCGGGCCACAATGTAAGAGAGAAAGTAATTGGAAGGACCAAAAGAGGGAAACGATGATTCTGGTAATAATGCGGAAGGCCGGGGAAAAAGTGTGAGGTGATTGGAATAACATAGGCCAAACTAACGTGAGCCTGAACTGTCAGTGGCAATGAAAATGAATAAAATAGTATGAATTTAAAGATATTTAACAATTGACTAGAGGAGAAAGGGGAGAGAATGACTTTATAAAAACGACTTTTACATTATCTGTAGACCATGTTCCTTGAAAGTACCCTGGATTTGCTCTCCGCCTTCTTCACATTGATTCTTTATATCCTTTGCCATCTAAAGAGGTTAGTGGTTTTCTATACCAGAAGTATATGTAAACTGATGACTAGAATAACATAGAGACTAAAAAGAGACATGCAGACATTTAGTTACTTGATTTGTGAAAATTTCTACTCTAGTCTGTTAGTGAGACTATGGTTTGATCAATAGTCGATGCTTGGTCAATTGGATATCATATATCTTAAGCAGGACACACACACACAAACCAACACACACCCACAAAACAAAACAAACACACAAGCACCAACCATACAGAAAAAGACTGATAAACTGGACCTCAATAAAACTGAATCCATTGTTAATCAAAAAACACAAGAGTGTGAATATGTAAGTATAAAGTAGAAAATAATTCCAATATAAATAACAGAAATATAGAGAGAAGTATAAAGCAATAACAACAGACAACCAAACGATAAAATGGCTGAGGGACTTAGACAGCCAATTTCACAAGAAAAGTAAAGGATGTACAAGCATCCAATAAACATATGGAAAGGTGCTTTAACTGATTGATCATCTTAGTAAATCACTGTGCAAATCTCTCACACAAGTACTAGAATGATAAATATTACAACGGACACAAAAACAGATAAACTGCTAATATTAAGCATTGGCAAGAATTTGAAGAACCAGAATCCTCACACACAGAGCAAGTATAAATTAAACAACCATTTTTGAAATCCATTTGTTAATATCTACTGAGACTTAAAACATGCATAATCAAATAGCTGTTTTATTTGTCACCTGGGGCCTGGTCAAGGGTCCAAAATTCAGGCCTGGCCGATCAGATGCACTGCAGTGAAGCAAGGACAGAGAATCCTGCCCAGCACTCACAATGAGAGAGTGTTCCCACAGGCGGTGGTGGCGATGAAGAAGGCGCCTGTGGCAGGCATGACTTCGGCTATGGTTTGTACAACGTAGTGACTGATCCCTGACCTTGCATTGCTTAAGATCCCTCGTTCAAGGAGTTCATCATCGCCAAGCCCTTATCATATGAAATGTTAAAGGGACTTAGCTAAGAAAAAGAAGATAAAAATATGACAGTAAAAAGACAGCAAACTCACAGATATTAATAACCACACCTAAAACAAAAGCAAACTAAGCAAACAAGTAGAACAGGAACAGAACCATAGAAATGGAGATCATATGGAGGGTCAGCAACAGGGGAGTGGGAGGAGGAGAGAGGGGGAAAAGGTACAGAGAATAAGTAGCATAGGTGGTGAGTAGAAAATAGGGGGAGGGCAAGAATAGTGTGGGAAATGTAGAAGCTTAAGAACTTATGACATATGGACATGAACTAAAGGGGGGAATGTGGGTGGGAGGGGGTGTGCAGGGTGAAGGGGAATGAGGGAGAAGAAATGGGACAACTGTAATAGCATAATCAATAAAATATATTAAAAAAAGATTCCTAGGGAATCTGTGACTCATCTGGTATTCCTCTTCTGTTCAAGTTAGAATCATTTTATTTTGGTTGTAAATAAAAACTCTTAGAATATATTTTGTATGTGTACATATGTGTAGGTTTTGTATGTGTATAAATGTGTATGTTTTGTATGTGTATACACCTGTATTCATACATTCACATATACACCCACATATCCAAACACACCAAAAACAAATGCATACCTGTGTATGTGTACACAGATTCCATGTCAATGCCATACAGTTTACATGTTTAGAAACTAAAAAGTAGAGGCTATTATGAATTTTATTTCTTCAATGATTTATGCAGTGCAGTTCTTGTTCCGTTGTTTACTAAATAGACTACATTGATTTTTGTTTGCTTATTTGTTTTAATAAAGTTGTTATTAGCTCATTGTAGAAACTGAGTCATTTTCAGAATGACTTTTTTCTACACCTAGGATGTATAAATCCTTATGTACAATTTCTTAACAATTTTGTTATTTTTAAAAATTTCACTCATTTCCCTACAAGTTGTATGGTATAAGGAAAAAAAAAAACCTATGTTTTTTCTAACTGATCAGCCAGTAGCTTGACACTAGTTATTCAATAATTTTTCTATTTCTAATTGATTCAAATTGCCATCTTTGTAAACTATATTAAATTTATATGGGTATTAGACTTCTTTATGGATATTTTCCCCAATTTCATTAGTCTATAAGTTTATTCCTGTACTAATTTGTCCCCATTTAATTACTGCAACTTCATGATTTGATTTATTTTCTAGTTGAGCAGATGGTATCTTATTTTCACTGAAATAGGCTCTTTTATATCTGTGATTTGTATCCACTTCCTCATTCTAGTATTTTTTTAATTATCTCCTTTTTTTCCAGTTATTTTTGTAAGAGGTTTATCTACAGTATTGTTCTTCTTAAATAACCAGTTCTTGAATTTATTCATCCATCTTATAGTTGTTCTATCTACTAATTCATGGTTTATTTGAATGTATTTTTATTTAAATAATGAATATCTGCTACCCCCAATCCTATTGACTCTAAGCTCTTTGGGGATAGTTCTAATCTGTTAAACCTAAAATATGTTCTTTTCTTTGATTTATACTATTTTCATCTCATTAATTGTCTTCCCCAAAATTCAACTGGGCACATTTCACACTCCTTCTTGGCCCATTTTACACATCACAGGGAAGCCATCCCTCCCTTCTTAGGCTAAATACATTTCATACCATCATTTGCTGTTACACATAAGATTTTTTTCTTAGTCTGGAGTTTTGTATTTATCTAGTTCCTTTCTCCTGGCAGGCTTGACTTTATTGGAAACAGTAACCAGCTTCCAAAACAACTTAGCACAGTAGTCAACAAAGAGTATTTTTATGAACCACCGACAAACATATATTAATCTTCTAATTTATTTTACTTAGTTCTCTATCTTTTGATACAAATGAGATACCATATTAAAATTAGAAATATGTTATCAGTAGGATAAAATGTCAAATCAGGAAAAATACAAGAGTCGGATCAAGAGAAAAAATTGAATAAAATTTTAGAGGCAAGGGAGCCTGCATATTTACAAACATGAGACATAATTTAGTTTGGGGTCTCTCAAACTAAATTACAAAAGCAGAAATTGAAGAACAATTGGCATTCTCTATGGGGAAATGTGTAGTATGTTTAGTATATGCTGAATTGTACGTGGAAATGGACTTGTGTGTAGGGTGAAATTCTTGATGCTGAGGGTCTGACATAGTAAATCAGAGCATTAGGTGTGTACCTTAGTAAAAGAAAAAGAAAAGAAAACAAGTGGCTCTATAATAAAGGCAAATAAGTGGCCTAAAGAAGCAAAGAGAGCAAACCATTGCTGGCCAACACAGTGGGAAATATGTCATGGGTCATTTAAGTATGATTTCACAAGGACCTCTAGGAGTTAGATCTCAGGTAAGTTTAATGTCATAGTAAGAATATTCCAGATAGGAGCAATGGTAAGAGTACTATTAGATGTACTACACCTTATATTTGAAAAGTATGAATGGGTAAATCAGGAACTGAGGCTGTGACATAAGTAGAATAAACAAAGCTATAACACCATCTCTTTCTTTCTTCCTCATTCCAGACATCGTGTTTGAATATGGAATGAAGGTAGAGTTGTTGGAGATTTAACTTATGTGGGTCATGTCATGATGCTACTACATTCACTGAGAAATCCCCAGTTCAAGTGAAGATACAATTAAAGCATTCCCAGATTTCAAGAGAATTCTTCCATAGAGTGCTTATTACTGACTGACAAATAGATATAAAACTCATACATTTCTGTGATTCCGTTATGTCAACCTTATAATTAATGCGATATCTAACTTCAATTTTCCTGATGTTTTCCAACAAGAAGTGAAAGTATTGGATGGACCCAAACAGTTAAGTTACCACTGCATGCAAGAATAGTTTATTCCTAAAATGCATGTCATTTGTGTTCAACAAAAGGCCATAAAGCACTAAAAGAAATAATCTAGTGTTTATCAGTTAGCTGCAATGTCAGAAGTCAAACAGACTTGGAGGTAGTTAAAATCCAGCAGTAAAATGGTCAGTAATGTCTGCACGGAGATGCTTTGAGTATAGTCAAAGAAGGCCCTTCAGCAATGCAAACATGGATAAGGAGACGCTAAATTTGAATTACAAGGCTTCTGCCTGAGTATAATTGGTTTTGCATTCTTGAATGAAGTATCATCATTGTTTGCTTCTTCTTCATGGGATGTTAAACATTCAGAACAATTTATGAAGCCATAAACCTGCAAGATTTCTTTTCCAGCTTAAGCTAAATCAAGGCGATCTTTATTTTTATTTGTCTAGTCCACACCACTAAAATCAGTTTATCATTGACTGAAGTGACCATAGTTATTCCCTCAGGGGTACTGTTATAATGATCTTTTTATTTTTATTTCCTACTTTACTGTTTTGCTAAAATCAATATTTGAGGCTTCATTAAATTGACAGCTAAATCTAAAATGTGTTTGCTATCATTCAAAATGCAAATGACTATTTGGTGCTCTTAGAGCTAAAAAAAGTAAACACGTCACTGATATTATGAATGTATATATTTATTTTGAAATTTTTTACCCAGCAGGTTTTCTTTTTACTTTTGTAGATAAGTCTTTTATATGAATATAAATTAGATATATTTCTTGATTTAGTTTGCTACCATTATTTTTGCAAAAAGTAAAAACCAAAATTAGAAAACAGTCAATACAAATGATATATGAACTATGGTTTTTACAGAGTCATGAATTTGTTCTCAGTTTCCCTGCTGTTGTGTGAATTTGAACAAGGAGTCTGAAGAATACAAGGTGAGAATTTGCCTTATTTGTTACCACACAGCTTGGTTATGTCATTTTCTACATTAATAGGATTTTGTGACTGAATGACCTTGTTAATACAGCAATATGTTTTCTGCTATATCATCAGTAACAATCTTCTCAATAGGAAAAAGTAGCATTAAAAAAAGTCACGCTTGACTTCACTCCATTTTTTTCTCTTCCTTTAGCAAAAGCAAACAACTTCCATTATATCTTAATGCAACAACTACCATTTTTTTAAAGCTACTTGGAGTGTTCAAAATCCAGCATTTTGAAATACAAAGTTAAAAACCTGCTGTCCAACCTCACAATCAGAGAGAGACACCTGGATATTTGGCAAAATGTCAATTTTAAAAAGTGGTGATAACATGGGAAAAATATTTCTCAGCAGGCATAAAATATGTGGAATTAGGAGAACTTTGAAAGACCTCTACAAAGTACTACAAAATAATGAGCTAAATAATGAGCTATTAAGATGACTAAAAGTCATTTCATTTCTTTTTCAGATCTTTGAATCCCTGTCATGTTATATCAGTTTCTGTTAATCCTGCACTATCATATCGGTCAAACCTGGATCTATAATTTAGTAGCAGAGAGGTTGTCTCTTAAACAAAGAGTATGCTAAAAGCAGAAAAGAACCCACTTTGCTAAAGGGTGACCAAGAATCCCAGTAACTCCTCTCCTCAACTGCTAGGAACTCTTACTCTTCAAGAGTTAAATAACCTTCTCTGAGAATATTCCAGATCTATTTCACTAGCTGATCTCTCCTTTTCCCATTCCTTACCAGTCCTCACCATCAGATCCCTGTGCTGTCTTGAAACTTTCTACAAATATATTTCCTCTCACTACCACTCCTTTAGGTAATTCATTACTTTCAGGACCCTTATTCAATTCTCTTTACCAAAGGTTCATTATCTTCACCAGCATCCTTAAATCAGTCTTATCTCCAATTCCCATTCCTTTCACACAGTCTCATCCTTCCTGCCATCCTTTCTTCTCCACCCTATATTGACCCTCACCTGGCTCTTCAGTTTAAGTTTTCACAGTTTCGCTTTGTCCTCACAGCAATTGTTCCTAAATCCCAGAAGGGTGGATAGCAACTCACAGGAACAGCAAAGCGTGGATGCAATTCGCCTAAAACAGAAAGATGGATAAGATACCAGTCTAATAAAAGCTTTCAAAATTTGTCTCAGAATACTTAAGTTCAATTTACTTTTTTTGTTGTTGTTTCTTTGAGCTTGACTGCAAGTGTCTAAGTGTAGTTAATTAATGACCACAAGGATAACATAGATTGCTTCTATTTCATGAGACTGTCAGAATCATGTTGGATTATATTTGCTGGTAGGGCTGCCACAGCAATGTGCCACCAACTGTGTGGCTTAAATGACAGAAATTTATTGCCTCGCAGCCTGGAGGCTGGAAGTCTGAAATTGAAGTAGAGGAGGGTCAGTTTCTTCTGAGGGCTGTGAAGGAAGGACCTTCTTGGCCTTTCTTCTTGTCCTGTAGCTGGCTGTGTTCTCTCTCTCTGTCTCTCCACATCATCTTCTTTCTATGTGTGTCAGTCATGGACTGAATCTGGAGCTTCCAAAATTCATATGGTGAAGCTCTAACCCACGATGTAACTATATTTGGAGATAGGCCCTATAATAAAGCTGTTAAAGTTAAATGAGGTCATAATCTGATGGGACTGGTGTCCTTATAAGAAGAGAAAGAGGGAAAGAGACCTCCCTGTCTTTCCCTCCATGTGCACTGAAAAAAAACCATGTGAAGATACAGTGAGAAGATGACCATCTACAAGCCACTAAGAAAGGTCTCCCCAGACTCCATCCCAGAGGAAACTTGACCTTGGATTTCTAACCTCCAGAACAGAATGGTGTGAAATATGCAAAATAAATTTCTGTTGTTTAAGCCACTCACTCCAGTCTTTTATTACAACAGCCCAAGCAGACTAATATCCAAATTTCTTCTTCTCATTAGGAAACCAGTCATACTGAATTAGGGCCCACCCTAATGACCTCATTTTAATTGTAAATACCCTATCTTCAAGTTGTCACTTTCTGGGGTTTAGGACTCCAACATATTTTTTGGGGGGGGGGACACAACTCAATCTGTAACGCACACCAAACCTGAATCATACCTCTCGCTGTTTAAGGAACCCTCTGTCTGAAAAATGTCTAACTATTTAAGTTGATGTATAAGACTACTGAAAAATATCCTTGAAATAATGGATCTGGATCATAGGAAAAGACATCAGCCCAAGCCTAATGAGTAGGACTACTTGAAAATCTGCATTAGCAATACCAGCACATGGCACAGTTCTGATTTTACCTCTACAGTGAGGTAACAACCCCCACCTGAACTTCAAACATAGAAGCTAATGACTAAGTAATATTAGAGGGATGAATGAAAGAATCTCATGGGTAAAGAGAAAGCCCCTTCTTCATGGACGGGAGATGAGTCTGTGTAGCACCAGGTAGTTCCTGCTGAGAGAACACTGGGAGTTTCCTCCTCCATATAACCCCAAACAAAGGACTTTGGCTCCTAGTGCATCCATCCTGACTCTTGCCAATTCTTTATTATACACAATTCCTCTTATGCAACGTTATTTGCACAATTTATCCCTTAAGCACAGTAAGTTCACATAGAACATAGATTCTCAGTGGGACCACGATCATCCCCAAGGAAGTAAACATGGGAGGGAGGTAAAATTTTTGCTCTTTTTATGTATAAAGCACAGATGTACATGTGATACAAAACAGATACAGTATATTTACGGTATTAAAATTTCATGGGGAGTGCTGACCATGATTAGAACAAGAAAATGCTCCGGGGGTGATTTTTTTTTTTTAAAAAAAGGAAGGTTGAAAAACACTGAAATACCATATCGACATATCCCATAGTCCTGGTTCCTTTTAAACATCAAACATCAAAATTCCAATCCCCAAACACTCCCTGCCTCCCTCACTTCCTTTACATGGCATGTGCTCTGTTCTGGTCTCTTGTTCCTCACTTTGTTTTACTTTATTAAAGATGAACATTATAAAGGAATTGTACATTGAATGCCTTTAAATGGAAGTTCCCTTAATGTATTTAAATGTAACTTCACACATGATTAACGGTAGACAGAGGACAGAAAAAAACACCACAGGTTTTCAAACACACCTTCAATGGAAGATGAGTTCAAGAAGAAAATGCTATAGTTCTATTTCAATATTAAAGAAAATAAAAAATGAATTTTTCTATAAAAATATATTGCACATGATTTAACATTAGTTTTCTTAGCTCATATTTTTAAAAATGTTTAATATGTATTATTGTATATATTAAGATAATATTGTACATATTAAAACAATGTTGCAAATATTTTTAATTACTTCAGTGATAGTTGTGATATGTCCAGGGAGAAGCAAATTGATATAAAAGGACAAGGTCATTCCAAATGTTTATTAAGTATTCTAAGATATATCATGCTTAAAACAACTTTCATCTCCCAGGATCTATGTTTTAAATCTTCTACCCTCCTTAGCTATCAACTTCACGCACAGCCTCTGGAAATCGGCCCACTAAGCTGAATCAACTTAATGGGAGTAACTATCCATTGGGCTCGTTTTCCAAAGAATGGTATTGTTCAGAATAACAAAATTATAAACCGACCTGATCTAGGCATTTATAGAGCCCTTTGAAAGTAACTCAGAGAGAGTTTTGTGAATGAAAATGTAGTGTTCAAGTCACACCCTGCTTTAAAGGTTCTGACAAATACAAATGAGTTAAGAGAAAGAAGAATATTACAACAACCTACAAACAAGGAAAAGCCCTTCACAACTGCCATTGGATTCTAGGAAGAAAACACCACAAACTCGATTCAATAAGTAACATTAACAGATTTCAGGAAAGGTGCCAAAATTTGAGTAAGACCAGGGCCCCCCTTTAACTGTTTGTTTCTCTGAAAACAAACAAACAAGAAATAAGCCCTCATAGTGGCTTTTTAAGCCAAAAGGGGGGTAGGATCGAGGGTGGGAGGTAGGGATGACTGGGGTGGGGGGAGTCCTGGGGGGACAATGGAGACGACTGTACTTGAATAACAACAAAAAATTTTTTTAAATAAATAAAATTTCTATATGCTTATTCATTTTGCTACATTTTTTCTTTAAAGGAAGCAAGTTTTTTACTTGTTAAAAACAAGACTTAGGAATCAAACCATTGAGTGTCCATCTTAATCAAGCCTAAGATGCAGGGACTGTGGCTGTTTAAAAACCTAAACGGTTCACCACAAGCCACTCTGTCTGTCAGCTGTCACTGAGTCCAGGAACGAGCAGCCAGCGCGGCTGTTTAAAGCTCAGATGCTGTGGCGAGGGCATCTGTCTTCCAGGCAGCTCCAATCCTGCCTGGTCCACTGGCTCTACCTTTATGAGTTCTTTTGATTGGTAATTGAGAGAATAAATCGTTGAAGGACGTACATGAATGCAAAAATATATATTAAGATTACAGTAATAAAATACCTACCAAAGTATTTCATGCAGTCTCTTTTCAGGACCCCACCATTTAATTCATTTTGCTAGACAAAAGATTTGGAATTGTGATTCAATTATAGGGTGTTTGCTTTTCTCATGTGTGATTAGGCAATTTCAAATATCTGGGGGGTTTTTTTTGGTAACAAACTAGGCATTATGTAATTTAGGTGGGGGTTGGGGAAAGGTGAAAGGTCACAACACAGACTTAAATACAAGTTACATCTACATTAGTGGAAATCTACAGGGAGAATTCAGAGGATTAGTTTGGAAAGCATAAGGTCTGATAGGGAAAGGTTGAAAGGTTGATAATATTGGGGTTGTTTAACCTGAAGAAAAAATCTTCAGGTTAAAAATCTTTCTTTCCTTAAAACACTGTCTTGCTCTGGAATCATAAAATCTCCTAGAAAAGGAGCTAAGAGTTGCTCCCAGAGGCCAAGGAGCAGGATTTGAGCAGACACTCAAAACCTATGAAACCAGGCTGCAAACTTCCCTTTGAGTTTTTTTCTTATTTTCCTTACAAGATTCCCCTCACTTCTGAGAGATAGTTTTACCCAAGATTCCCCATTATTCCCAAGGAGAGCCATATAATATCAAGTGCCAGACTGTTCTAAGCGCTTCACACTTCACAATTATTCTAATTCTCAAAACACTCAAAAGTAATCATAGCGATGCTCATTTTGTATTTTAGGAAACGAGGGCTCATGAGACGTTAGACACATTGCCTAAGACCACAAGCTAAGCGTGGCAGAACTAACAATCAAAACCTTGTCTCTCTAACTCTAAAGTCTGTGTTTTGGCTGCACCCCCATGAGCCCTCTCTAAGTAAACACAAGGGAAAAGGAGCCTTATGTACACAGATGTTAATAGCAAAATGATTTATAATAGTAATGAACGTGACATATTTAAAGCCTTAAGTATATATGAATTATTAAGTAAAACTATGGTAGATGTACTTGATGGACTAAAATAAATGCATAATTAATGTGGAAATGCATATTATTACAATGTTAAAATTTAAAATCCACCTGCTATAGACACGATTGAAACCATGCTTTAAAAATGTCCAGAATAAGTCTGGAATCAACAACACTAAAATATCAATAGCAAATGGGAGGGAACAGTGTGATGATAGGTGATTTTTATTATTCTTGTTATCTTGAATGTATTCATATTTTCCTTAGTAAGAATGTATTCTTCTTAATCATAATTATTTAATTAAATGTCTTTAGATGGCATACGATCTCAGATGTCAGGAATAAACACAGTAAAACTCTACCCTAAAAATCATCCTCTTAGGAAACTTTGTCCACGCTGCCTTTCTCTCTGCCATGCCCCCTCCTCTCCGTCCAGCCTTCTAGTCTGCTTCAGTGCCCACCACTAGTCTCACTTTTTCCAAGGTCCTTGTCCTGGCTCCCTTTTCCCGCTGTGCTGTTTTGCCTGGACCATACTTTTGGCCTTTACATAGCTTAGAATTGTTAATTTTCTGGTTATATGTTTTATTTCCTAAGGTCTAATTCAGTGTCTTAGGAACCTCAACAAATATGTCCATTGTTTAATTAAAGGAAAGCTTAATACTCTTCTTCCTAGGGGAACAGCCAGATTTTCTCCATCTCTATTGAGTCAAGAACAAGAGAATTGGGTCTAGTGTTCACATGAGGAAGGAAATTTAACATCTCTCCCAAGAAATATTTATTGGCATTAAAAGCTCTCATACACTGGAGAAAGTGACCAAGTGGCTTTTTGGATTTACCACACTGGACGGCATAACTAATAATTTGGCTTGATGGATAAGATTTTTGGTAAAGCCCATCCTTACACCAAAATTATATCTGAAGAGTCATTTTTCATTTCATGGATTACTGGATGTCACCCCTTTAATACCCAAAAGTTGTTGATTCCCTTTGTAACAAAAAAGCAATTGATAATAATTTCTAAGCCACAATATTTTCCTAAATTAATATGAGTTTATACGAAGTAAGAGAACTCTCCCAGAAAAGATAATTTTGCCTTTCGTGGGTACCTTTGAGGGTTAATAGGATATTATATGAAAATTTATGAACAAGAGCCCTTTTAAAATTGTATAGCTCTAAAATATGTCTTTCATTTGCTTCTCTTAGAGAAAATAAACTTTAGCTTTTCAACCTCCTCAATATATCAAAAGATATTTGAAAACTAAAACTCTGTTTTATCCATCCCAGTGTCGGCTAGACTACAATTGTGCCACTTACCCAGCAAATACTAAAAAAATATTCACTGAATGTATGATTGAGTTAATGTCCATCTTTTATTGGCCCATGCAGGCAAATCTTGAGTTTCAGCATAAACTATAAATGCAGAAGAAGCCTTTCCTCTAGGAACAGAAAAAGTTGACAAATTCATATTGTTTCTTGCAAGATTTAGCAGAAAAAGTCATGTCCCTTCTATGTGACACCCAATACAAACTAACACATTGAGTTCACATACTGATCAGCCAACTTCATAAACTGACAATATCATTGAGCTCTAATATATTTATGACTCAAGGCCAGTTATATTTCCTTAGCCTTATTGAGAAAAAGGGAAGTTTATTTATTTAAAAATCTGGAAAGAAAATTGGCAAACGTAGAAAAAAGTTTTGAACCCTCACGCACTTTTGGTGGGAATACAAATTGGTGTAGTCACTGTGGAAATCAGTATGGAGTTACTGCAAAAAAATTAAAAGTGCAACTGCCTTATGACCCAACTATCCCACTTCATGGAATTTATCTGAAGAAATCCAAACACTAATTTGAAAGAATATATGCTCTCCTGTGTTCATTGCAATGTTATTCACAATAGCTAAGATTTGGAAGCAGCTCAAGTGTCTATCAGTAGATGAATAGATAAAAGTTGTGCTACATTCACACAATGAAATACTATTCAGCCATAAAAAGAAGGAAATCTAACCCTTTGCAACAGCATGGATGGACCTGGAGAACATTATGCTAAGTGAAATAAGCTAGTCTGAAAAAGACGAGTACCATTTAATTTCACTCTTATGTGGAATCTAATGAACAAAATGAACTAAGAAGCAAAATAGAGAGACTCAAAGATAGACTGCAGGCTGACAGTTGTGGGGGGAACTGATTGGAGAGTGGAGGGATTGAGCAAAAAAGAAAAAATTCATGGACATGCACAACAGTGTGGTGATTGTCAGGGGTGCTGAGAAGAGGAAGAAGAGGGTAGAGAAGGGATAAATGGTGATGGCAGAAATTTGACTTTACTTGGGGAGGTGAACACACCACAAAGTGGACAGATGATGTGTTGTAGAACTGTGCACCTGAGACTTTTATAATTTTGTTAACCAGTGTGACCCCAATACATTCAATAAAACATAAAATTTTTAAACAAATAAAATTTAAATTGTTTAATTTAAAGGTGTTAACAATTTGTGAGTATAAAATACTCAGAGTCTCTGAATTGTCAGGCAAAGTACACTAAATTAGGTTGAGAAAACTTTTCACAATATGAGGTAGCTTTCTACATTTTATCATTTCCAGAGAAATAAATCAGCCTTTAAAATATTTTCCAAAAATAAAAATAAAAACAAATAATAAGATTCTAATTTAGGGAAAGAGGGACAAAGAGATTGGGGTTAGATGAAGGGTAATCTTAAAATTTACCATTCAAATTTGGATACTTTTGTTCTGAACAAATTCTAATTAGGATTGACTACAGAGAAAAAAGGAATAAACAGGGATTTTTCAGAAAAACCCATGTGTAGTCATCACATCAGACACCACTACTGACTCCTGTGTGACCTGAGGCAAATTACTGTCATCCTCTATATTTCACTTCACCAAGGGACATTAATTTGTGTCTTCAGTAAACACTTGAATTGAACACTTACTCTGTTCAGTCACATGCCTGCTGTCAAAGTGAAAATAAAAACATTTTAAGTCCAGGATTCTAATTTCAGAGTGATTACCTTGAAGTAATTGAGTAAATAAAAGCATTTTTATACAGTAGAACCTTGTCATTCTTGGATTTATTATTCATTTCAATTGTTAACGTGCGTTCAAAGTTTATAACATAGAGTAACTTGTAATTCTGCAGAAGCATGGACTTGAATTCTGATAAAGTTTGGGATCTGTATGGAGAGTTGTGGGGGGGCTCCACCCGCAGAGCCCCATCCCTCCAACACAGATGAAAATAAAACTACCAAGACATGATCTACTTGGGGAGGAGAGGTGGTCAAACTCTCAAAGGAGAATGACCCAGAGCCCCTTCCTCACTAGGCTTTTATTGGGTTCCAATACACCAGAATACAGGTATGTAAGGTGGCAAGGATCAAACAATGGTTAACATTTCAAAGAAATCTGAGGGCTTAATCTGAGTCAGTGTCTGTCAGGAAAGGGAGTTACAAAACTTTGGGAGACATACTCATTTCCTCCTCCGGCCCTTTTCATTTAAATGAGAGCACTCTTAGCGAACAAAGCAGGTTTCACAGGACTTTACAAATTCTTTCCTATGCTGGATCACAGGGCTGCACCACCCTCCGTCATAGTTTCAGGCTTCAGGGGATTAGAGCCAGGAAGCAAGAGATAAGGGAGACGTCTCCCAGACAGAAATGGGGACTTGGGCTATGTCAGAATAGCCGGTGGGCAAGGGTCCATCACCCCCTCTTTGCTGCAGTCCCCCCACCCAGAGTCCTTCCATGAGGGCCTTCCAAGTGGTCCTGTCTGGCTTAGGTTGCCCCACCTGTGAAGAGTCTTACCCATCATTGACTAACCGACTAAGCATTGGGGCCAGAGATGGATAAGGCAGAAGCAGCGCTCCTGCCAGGGAGATAAACTTTGTCTCCTTAGTGGCTCATGTCCTCTTGACAGAACAGACCCAGATGAAGTGGGTCCCTAGGCTCTTACACAGCCCACCATGGGGTGAGGGTTACAACTCCTGAAACCAGGCTGAACGGCCCGCAACAGAGAGTGAGGTTGGATGGGAATATTTAGCTAGGAAGTTAGCCAAGCAGATGGCTCATCAACTCAGCATCTGCAATTCAGCGGGGATTTGTTTTGTCCATCATTTCTTTGTGAACAACTCAGTGCAGGGAATAGTAAGGTCCGTTCCTATCTGTAATTATGAGATTTAGGGTCCCATGACAACTTCTTTCAGAATATCAAGGATCAACCCCATATAATTTATTCCCACCCTACCTCTACCCTTTGTAAGGCTCATCGTTGGTTCATTCAATAAAGCTTATTGATTGATTCATTTATTCCAAACATAAAACTGCCATGTTCAAATGTCTTCTTAATGGGAATACCTTAGTGTAGATTGGTTTATCAGGCCAATTTCTAATCCTGATGGTGGGTTAAGAGGTTAGATTCTTAGAAGCAGAGGTGTTAGGAGGACACAGGTGAACAAAGTAGATAGTGGAGTGAGAACAATAAGGACACGTTGTGTTCCTCACAACCTGGCCCAGGGTAAAGTGAATGAAGGAGTCATTTCAGATTGAACTGTAGAAAATGCCATATACGTTCAGCACCTGGGTTTCTTAATTGCTAATGTGAGAACAATGAAATACTTCTGCCAGGTCATGCACGATCCTTTCACTATTAGAGACAAGCAGAGATATCTATTCTGTCCACTTCTTTTTACAAACACCCAACTCAAATTTTTGCCTATTTAGTTAAAAAAAACTTTATTGAGCTTCTATTATATGTTAGGGACTGTTGGGGCCTATTGATTGTCGACTACTTTATTGCATTCACCAGAGACACCTGTTGGTCAGGCAAATTTGAATTTATTCGATGTATTGCAGCAAGGGAGGAAATCGCATTGATAGGCATATTAGTGCCTCAGAGGAGAACTTAGGGAAGGATATTTATAGGGTTTGGGGACAGTTTTTCTAAGACTGGGGGTTGTTGGAATTGGGCAAAATTCATGATATAATAGTTTAAGATTAGTAGAAACATAAATTTAAGTTCTTAATGAGAAAACGGTTATCTGATAAAAGCTTTTGCCTGGTGAGAAGTATATTGTCCAATAAGAACTATTTGCCCACATGAACGAACTGGTTACCTGGATAAACTGTTTTGCAAGAAGCCTGAAACAAACCACAAATTTTTATTGGTTTATAGTTTTAGCTTTACAGTTAAGTCATATGGACAGAGATGGTCTTACTCCTCAATTTCGAAGATATAAAGTTAAATAAGACATATTCCTGATCTCAAGGAACTTACTGTATAATGTGGCAGACAAAACATGTAAACAAACAATTTTGGTTAGAGAGGAAAGAGCAGGTACAACATATTACAGAGAGAGAATCAAAAGGACTTAATTGTCATTGGATATGGACAGCAAGGAGTAAAGAGGAATCTAAAATATTTCCCTTCTTACTTTGGTGTTTTAGAAAATACTGGCAACTCTAAGCAGGATAGAAAATATGGGAAAAATAGGTAGAAGAGAAAGATTTAAAAATGTCGTCCATTTTAACATTAAGGTTAACACAGGTTAACATTAAAATGCCTTGGGATAATCAAGTAGTGGTAAGTAGGCAGTTAGCTACATGGGTGAGTGTTTGGGTGGGGAAAGACATAAGGAAAGTCACTAACCATAAATATCATTCAGCCCTAGCTGGGGTTAGAACCCATGGATATAGAGAGTTCAAGGAGGGAATGTACAGAGTGAAAAGAAACCAAGGATTAAACCCTAGATAACTTCAGGGCTTAAGAGACAGGTAAAAGAGAACCCAGCCAAAAAAATGACAAAGATATCACAGAAATCAAAAGAATAAAGAATTTTAAGCAATAGGGAAAATCAAAGCTATCAAATACTGCAAAGAAGTTACTATGATATCGGCTAGAAGTAACCACTTAATAGTTGGAGTGTTAAGAATAATTTTGAGAAGCAGCTTTTTGGCTTCTCCTTGAATTTCTGTCTGGTTTGGCCTCCTCACCTCCACTCTCGCATCTACCATGTCCATAAGGATGACCCAGAGGTTTCTCAAGGTATCCACCTCTGGCCCCAGGGCCTTCAGCAGCTGCTTATTTTCTAGTGGGCCCAGCATCAGCTGCTCAGTCCTTTCCCAGGTGAGCAGCAGTTTCCAGCTTGGCCTGGGCACCAGCATGAATCTGGCCAGAAGGTCTGGTGGAGCTGGGAGCGTGGGGACCATTGAAGCCATCCAAGTGAACCAGAGCCTGCTGATCCCCATGAAGCAAGAGGTAGACCCCAATATCCAGGCCATGTGCAACCAGGAGAAAGAGCAGATCAAGAACCTCAACAAGTTTGCTTCCTTCATGGATAAGGTGCAGAGACTGGGGCAGTAGAACAAGATTCTGAAAACCAAGTGGAGTCTCCTGCAGCAGCAGCAGATGACTCGCAGTAACATGGACAGTATGGTCAAGGTCTACTTCAACAACCTTTGGCGGCAGCTGGAAACACTGGTCGAGGAGAAACTGAGACTGGAGGCGGAGTTTGGCAACATGCAGGGGCTGGTGGAGGACTTGAAGAATAAGTACAAGGAGGAGATCAACAAGCACACAGAGATGGGGAATGAATTTGTCCTCATCAAGTAGGATGTAGATGAAGCTTACATGAACAAGGTAGAGCTGGAGTCCCTCCTGGAAGGGCTAACTGATGAGATCAACTTCTACAAGCAGCTGTATGATGAGGAGATTCATGAGCTGCAATCCCAGATCTCCCACATATCTGTGGTGCTGTCCATGGGCAGCAGCCACTCCATGAACCTGGACAACATCATCACCGAGTTCAAGGCCCAGTACAAGGAGATCACCAACCACAGCCATGCTAAGGCTGAGACCATCTACAAGATCAAGTATGAGGAGCTGCAGGTATTGGCTGGGAAGCACAGGGATGACTTGTGTTACACAAAGATGGAGATTTCTGAGACTAACTGGAACATCAGCAGAATCCAGGCTGAGATTGATGGCCTCAAAGGCCAGAGGGCTTCCCAGGAGGCCTCCATCTAGGATGTCGAGCAGTGTGGCAAGCTGACCATCAAGGATGCTCAGGCCAAGGTGGCTGAGCTGGAAGCTGCTCTGAGAGCCACCAAGCAAGACATGGCCCAGCAGCTGCATGAGTACCAGGAGCTCATAAACACCAAGCCAGCCCTGGATGTGGAGATCAACACCTACCACAAGCTACTGGAGGGTGAGGAGAGCTGGCTGGAGTCTGGGATGCAGAACATGAGTATCCGTACAAAGACCACCAGCAGCTACTCAGGTGGGCTGAGCCTGGCTTAAGGGAACCTCAACTACAGCCTGGGCTTCCAGGCCAGCTTGGGCTCTGGTGGGAACTCTGGCTCCTTCAGCCGCACCAGCACCGGCTCCTCCGAGATGGTGGTTGTGAAGAAGATTGAGACTCGAGATGGGAAGCTAGTGTCTGAGTCATCTGATGTCCTGTCCAAGTGAATGACTACTGCAGTCCCTCCTGTCCTCCAAGCTGGCAGGAAAGGAGCTCTGTAGGAGAGGGGATGGCACAGGAGACCCACCTGAGGCACAGCCCAGACCTCAGCTCACCCTTCGGGTGGGGGCATTTACTCCCTGTGGCATCGCCCAACTAAAAGCCAAACCCATGCCTGACCCCTGCCCCTGACTAAAAGCCAAATCAAGTAGGGTTTTTTTTTTTTTTTTCTCCCAGAATAAAGCTTCAGCTGGCTCTGCCAACTACAACAACAACAAAAGAATAATTTTGGTACTAATAATTTCAGTGAAGAGAAAAAAGAACCTAGGATAGAGGTTTCTCCGTCTCTTCTAGTTGTGCTCTCAGTATAAACTCTTTACTGTTTTAGAACGTAGGAAAATAACTGTTTTCCTTTCAGTAATTTCCATGATAATCACCTCTCAGAGGCACTGACTACAATATCTCAGTACAATGGGTACTTGTTTTTCTTTTTGAATAACTGAATTCCTTCCTATTATTTAGGGAATCCCCATCTTATGAAGCTTGGTGGAAGTAGGTCTCACCTCCCATTACAGAAGCTGAAAATGTCAGATCCTCTCTTTCTACCCTCCCTTGCAGCTCAAGCATGATTGGCCATCTACCTTTGATATCGGTCAGATACACCAACACTAGACATTCACTTGGGAGCTAATGATGCCAAAAATCAAAAACCTTGTGGGAATCTCTCTGGAAGTAGAAGGTACAAGCCAGATCAGGTTCCTGGCTAAACATCTAGGATGACTGAAAAGTTGAGTGCTTGGTGATTTCCTCTCCAGAGCAGTTCTGTGCTGTTCAGACTCTGCAGTAATAAAAGCGATGGTTGACATTGACTGAGAACTATGTGCTGAGTGAGAGTTTTTTGGGTACCAGGATACAAGGTTTCTCAATCTCAGCACTTTTGACATTTTGGGTTGGGTAATTCTTCATTTTATGGAGGTAGGAGGAGCTTTGTAGAGGGAGTGGAGGGTCTGTCCTGTGTATTGTCAGATGTTCAGCAGCATCTCTTACCTACTAGATGCCAGGAGCACCCTCCTGGCATAAAGATATGACCATAAAAAATGTCTTTAGATATTGCCACACACTCCACTGTGGGCAAAATATCCCTCCATTTAGAATCACCGCATTAAGTCATTCAATATTCACAACCACCCCAAGATGTAAGAACGAAGATAGATTTTCGAGGTGTTGAGGAGATTCAGTTCAATCTTCTTTTAATAAATCTGGTAGGGGAGTCTAAATCAGTTTTTTGTCAAAATCTGTCAGTTCTGGTTTCTGCTGTTAGCAAACTAAAACCCACCTACTAGCGCTTCTCGTTCCTCTTCATTCTATTCTCACTGGAATCTCAAAATAGTGGCTGTGTTCCCTTGGACAGCAAATCCCTGGGTCCTACGTAATGAGAACCCTGATATTAATGAGACATTCCTGCAAGGGAGTTAGCAGCTTGGGAAAGTGGTTTTCTGTTTCTCCAATCCAGTAAGGAGATTTCCAAGCTTAATTAGCTCTCTGGCTGACATGGGTCCACTGCCTCTGCAGCCCTCATTAAGGCATTATCAGTAAAATAGAAGGCTCCACTGTCCCCTTTTAATGAGGCAACTTCACACCCTATTTTCCAAACAATAGGTCAGAGGAAATCTCTCTTTTTCTTCTGAAACTATGGATGGCAGGTAATTGGATTGTTAGTTCATCCTCTGGAAAGCCTACTTTCTTCTTTGAAACACTCACTGTCTCCTAGGGCATCACCTTGATAAGTAATCTACCAACCTCTCAGAAAACTCTTAGTAAGTTATGAAATCAAGCCTATTACCAGTTCAGAAGCGGTAGGTTAAACACGAAGACCATCACTTTATAACACATCCTGCCCAAACATCCTCCAGAAGCTTTTCTTTTTATTGGGAAGGTAGAGCAGTGTGGTTAGTCAAGCATGTGGACTCAGTCAGATTGATGGGTTCCACCCCTGGCTCAGCCTCTTCTGACTGCTGGGCCTGCAGTTTGCCTAACCTGTCAGAGCCTCGCTCACCTCATTCATAAAATAGAGGTAACCATCTAAAGGCCACTGTGAGGATGAAATGAGAACACAGTATTTATTCAGCAAATGGCAATTGTTATCATTATTGTTATTTAATTGTGTCCTTTCCTCCTAGCTTACAGACATTTGCTGGATGTTTCTTTTTCTTTATAGAGGCCTACACATAATTTTCCACAAATTCTCCAAATTCTGGTACCTGGGACTATTCAGTCTGTGATTAAAAATGTGTATGCATCACTGTCCAAACCCTAGGTTTTATTTTTTGGCCATCCTCACAATTTTCAAAAACCTTTCAAAAGCATCATCACATTTGACCTTTGAACTATGTGATTACACAGGGAAGGCAAGTGCTTTAGAGGATGAATCCACAATGTGGAAAAGACTTGAGCAGGAATCTCCTCAAGGCCTGCAGACATCTATTTGGTTGCTCTTCCCTCATACCTCATGGACCATCATGATGTGACCCTTGTCTCATAATTTTTCATAAGCACATCTTTTTTCATTATTTGTTAAATGGGGGGCATGGATTGAACTAGGGGACCATTCAGTGTTTATGCCATCTGTTACAATCTATAAACTCATAAAAAAGAGTTAAGTGAGCCAAAGCCATGTAAGGAAGTCAGCAAAGGAAGTCACTTTAAGCCAGACTAAGAGAAAAAAAAAAGGTCCAGATGTAGCTAAATGCCAAAGCCTTCAAGGACATTTTCCCACGGTGCTGGCATGACACTCTGACATCATGCCCTCTGCAGTCACTATCTCTAAATGACTATCTCCAATCCTTTTCAGCTGAACGATCATTCTGACTCAGCTTTCCAGCCACACTACCTCATGACTGGCTTCTCCTCCCTGACTGTCCATGCTCTGTTTCCAGTTCCAGCCACCTGTGTGCAACTCCCCACTGTCGACTATGCAAGACATTTTGTTTCTGATTATCTTAACCCTCAACTGTTTCACAGGACTCACCTGCCTCTCAGTCCTCACCTGCTCTCCACCTACGGACTCCCAGAAACAGGAAAACCCTAAAACGTATCCACTGATTACTGGGAACTGTAAAATTTGGCCTCTGTTTTCCAAGCCTCTGGAAATTCACTTAACGGGATCTAAGTAATTTTGTTCATTTCACAGGACTTCCCGGAATGGTTTCACTGCATAACTGCAGAGTCATTGTGTAGAAATATCCAAAACCATTATTCTTGGACTGGACAATGGCTATCACCATGTTTGACCAGCTGCAGAGACACAAACTTCCCACGTGAGGGAAAATAGTGCCTCCTTTTATTGAATACTCAGGGACAGTTATATCCTCTAGGCAGACTGTTGCATATAGGTAAAGACTCCTTTGCTAGAGTGGATGCGGAGTCGCACCTACAAGCAATGCAAACAGTAAACAAATGATGTTATTCCTTTGGGAGGAGCCAAGAGCCATGGACCAGCGAATACAACTATAAGATTTTGTAAAATTTCTCAAGCTTTTGTACATTTCCTGGTAATGCTAGTTTTTCTATTACCATCTATTTAATCCCCATAGTGATTAGCAATAAATTTCTTAAAATAAAGAGTCTGCATGCTTATCTTCAGGACATTAAGAAAGAGGAAAGCAGGAATATAGTCTTTCATTCTGCAGGCAAGCTTGCTAGGAGAAAGACCCAGAGTTAGAGGAGTGTTAGCAATTTCCAAAGGAGAGAAAAATGTGTTGAGTCCTTGAAGCAAATAGAATCAATTAGGGCCTAAGAAGGGACTTGAGACTAGAAACAAAGTCCTTTGTAAGAATTCCCCAAAATTGACCTCAAAATTTATCTCATTTGTCATTGATTAGCAGAAATATTCCTGAAGGAGAGAGGGGCTGTCCTTTTGAGATTCCTTCAGACAAGAACTGAGTATGTGTCTTTTCACTGAGGACAGGTAGAGTGAGAATCTTATTCCTGAGAAGCAATAATTTGTGGGAAATACACTAGACTGGGTGTCAGCAGAAATTGACAAACTAATTCTAAATTTATATGGAAATACAAAGATCCTGTTAAAAATATTTTTGAAAATAAATAAAGTTGGATCTCATACCACCTGACTTCAAGATTTATTATAAAGTTATTGTAATCAAGAGACTGAGGTATTGGTGGCAAGATAGAGATTGGTGGCAAGATTAATGAAACAGAATAGAGTTGGCAAATATATTCACACACATGTTCAATTGATTTTTGACAACTGAATTCAACAGAGCCTTTACCAAAACAAAACAAAACAAAACAAACTGCAGTTGAAACAATTTGATATTTATATGCAAAAGAATGAACTTTAATCCATGCTACTTACTATATAGAAAAAGAAGTTAAAAATAGACCATAGTTCTTAATATAGAATGTAAAACTTATAGAAAAAAATTAAAGAAAATCTTATGAACCTGAATTATACAAAAATTCTTATATAGAAAAAATACCAAAATAGGATTAATATGTTTGTAAATTTGACTTCATTATTAAAACATTATTAAGAGAAATGAAGAGACAAACCACACAGAAAAAAATATATACAAATCATATAGCTGATAAAAGATTTGTGTACAGAATACCTAAAGAACAATTCTCAAATTTCAATGATAAGAAAAAATCATAAATGAGCTAAAAAGAAAATTCAACCAATGCTTCACCAAAGGAAAAAAAAAGATATGCAGATAGTAAGTAAATGCATGAAAAAATAGTGCTCAAAATCCTAAGACATCAGGGAAAGGAAAATTTAAACCTTAATGAAATGCTATTATACAACTATGTCTGACAACCTTCAAAGACTGACTGTTCCAAATACTGATGAGGGCATGAAGAAATTAGAATGCTCATACACCACTGACAGGAATGTTTCCCACTCTGGAAAACAATTTGGCAGTGTCTTATAAAGTTAAATGTGTGCCTACCCCAGGGGGGTCAAACTCATTTTCACCAGGGGCCACATCAGCTTCAAGGTAATTCTAGGACTGTATAAATGTAACTACTCCTAAACTGTAAAGGAGTTGAAATTACATTTGGCCCTTTGAAGGCAACCGCGAGGCTGATGTGGCCCCCAGTGAAAATGAGTTTGACACCCCTGGTCTACTCTATGATCCCTGTATTCTACTCCCAGTTTATCCAAGTGAGATAAAAGCATGTGTTCATAAAAAGACATATGCAAATATTCATAGCCATTTCATTTCTAATAGCTAAAAATTAGAAACTAACCAAATATACATCAACAGGTGAATAGAAAAACAAATGTGGTATATCCATACAATGGAGCACTACTCAGCAATAAAAAAGGAATGGACTATCAAAACATACAAAAACGTGGATGTCTCTCACAATAATTATTCTGAGAAAAAGGAGACAGAAAAAATGTACAGATTTTGTGATTCCATGATTTCATTTTTATTAAGTTCTCAAAAATGACAACTAATCAGTAGTGACAGAAAACTGATCAGTTTCATGGGGCGGACCCTGGGAAAGGAGGAATTGTCAGGGGAGGAGATGAAGGAAGGATTGTAAAGTGTGCAAAGAAACTATAGGTGTGGAGGATGTATTCATTATCTAGACTTTGATGCTGGTTGTCAAAAGTGTCTTACTCTTTAAATATTGTATATTTATAATTGACTTATGTAACTAATATTAGCACAGTTATACCTCAATAAAGCTGTTTTTTAAAGTGTCAGATAACTTGTCCAGAATGAGAGAGAATATCAAAAGCCCTGGAAACTTACTACACAGCCAGAAACTTTTAAAAGCCTTTATTTCCTTTGTCCAAGTTATAATGTTCTAATACTACTGTCCCCCTAACCAGAAGTTAGGACTTTAAGGAAAGCAACTATATGCCTAACTAAAACTTTAACCACAGGAGGAAATCAAACACCTGATGAGCTCCTCTCCTTGAAGTTTACCCACAAACAAGATTGGAAACAGAAATTTCACCTTCAGTAAAACTCGTACATTTGTAACCTCAAGCCATAATGAAGATTTGGCAAAGTGGCAAGAGACTCAACATTAAAGCAACAGTCTTGTACAAGGAGGTACCTCCCAAAAAAATGGAATTTATTTATAAAGAATCATGCATTTATTCTTACATGTTTAAACTTCAGTCACCTTCAAAGTACTCTCCCTTTGATGCAATATACCCATCCAGACTTTTTCCCACTGCTCAAAACAGCTTTTGAACTCATCAGTTTTGATGCCTTTTAATGCCTCTGTCTTTTGTTTCACCTCTTTCGCATTGGCAAAATGATTCCCTTTGAGGACTTTTTCATCTGGGAAAACAAAAAAAATGTTGCTTAGGGAGAGATTGGGTGAATAGGGAGGGTAGGGCATGAGGATCATGCCATTTTTGGGTCAAAAACTGCTGAACACTCAGCACAGTATAGGCAGGTGCACTCATAAATCGCCCATTATGAAATGAGCAAATGTGTTCAGAGTCTTCCAAAAAAATTCACTGAAGCTGAACACAGCCTCTCACAACACCACCAACTGGTACACTGATGCAGATGGGTTCCTAGAACACTTACCTAGTGGGAGAAGTCTGGTCCCAGGGGCCCACCCTCCAGAAGATAATTCCAGGTCTTTTGGTGGGGTTCCTCCCTCATAGTGGCTTTGGACAGACTTTTGAGCCAAATTGCCTGAATTCAAAATCTAACACTTCCATTTGGTACCTATGTGACTTGGGCAAAATTACTGCATTCAGTTTTCTCATTTGTAAAAGGGGGATGATAATATTACTACTTCATAGGATTGTTGTGTTATTGAGATGAGTTATACTTACAGGGTGCTTAGACACACACCAGCACACAATAAATACTGCATAAGTGTTTGTTAAGTAAATAAAATATTGTAGAAAAACCTATTCCAAACTAAATGTGTGCTGATAGGAGATAATAAAGGGAAAGGAATCAGAAAGGATGACTAGGTTTTGGGTTTTTTTTTTTTTTTTAAGACTAAAACAAAGAGAGCTTCTTTGAAAGTTTCTATAATAAGAATCAGACATTTGGTTACTCCTTCCCCATACTGATTCTTGCCAGGAGATGATGGATTTATTTTCTTAAAAAAAAAAAAAAAAGTAGAACTAGAGAGGCTCAGGAGGCAAATATATTAGGCTTCAAATAGGCAAGGCTAAGCAATTGGATTGAAACAGGGGCTGCAGTGAAAGCTGTGCACTGAATAATGACCCCGTAGACCCTCCCCCCACTGCTCCAGGATACCTGCCAGGCAAGCAGTCTTACCCAGCTTGAGTAAGAGAGAGGGGACCCTTCTCCAGAGAAACTGAGCCACTGAAAGTTAAATGCCTTGGAATATCTGATGATAAGCTACTGGCCATTTTTACTGGCGATGTCCACCAAGGACAAGTCCACCATTCATGCCGACCTGCCTAACCAATTTTTGGTGTCCCTACCTTAAATAGGAATGGAAAGACAATGTCACCAGACGCTTGAGAAAATCCTTCAGTGTGAAGGAAAGACCAAAGCAAATAGCTAAAAAAAAAATAGAGATGGTGCAGAAAACAGAGCAAACCTTTAAAAAAAGATCACATTCATGTAACAAGAACAGCATACTATAAACTGAAATAATCAAAGGGGAAAAGGGGAAGGGTTTAGAGCAACAAGTATAGAAGACACATGGACAAAAACTAGGGGCGGGGGATGGATATGGAAGGGGGTGGGGAGGGCTGGGGTGGTAGGCCGGGATGGGAGTAAAAGACAGAAAACTGTACAAGAACAACAATTAAAATTAAAAAAGGCATTCTTCAAACATAAACGTAGAATTGCTGTCTTAGGTCAGGGTGCCTGGAAACAGAGCCTGAGCTTGTTCAAGTGTTAAATGGAGGGAGCACTTTGAGAAATGAGGATGGAAGCAGGCTAGAACAGGGAAAGAAACCTGAACTAGAGTCTGGTCTCAGTAGGAGGCCTCCTTCAGTCTGGTCCCACAGTGAAAAACTCAGAAGATGCATTGCATCAGTGTATCAATCCCACTTTGAAGCAAGGGTCCAAATTTTTTACCCCCATGTCAACCAGTTACTATCTGAGTTCTGATCCCTAAGATACAGGTACATAGCCACTCAAAAGAGGCAGCTCCTGGTTGGCCAGGATGATTCTCTAGAGAAGAGGACACTATGAGTTATCAGTACACACCCCCAGCAACTCAGGCCGGCAGTCCTGGCTGGCAAGGGTCGACCTACTCATTCACTTTCCCCAGAGTCTTACTGTATCCATTCCTAGTAACTCTTAGCAGTCTGTCTTCTTGCTCAAACATACTATGCAGATAGCGAGCTTCTGAAATGATCTGAGTTATTTGAGATATTTTGACTTTTAGCTTTTGAAAATTTAAACAAATACCTGCAAGACTTGCTTACAGTAAACCTCCAACAAATATATGGCAACACTTAGACCAACACCTGACAACAGTCTCCTTTCACTTCTGTTTTTATAGTTCAGATTATGTAACCAAGGGAGTTGCCATTAAATCTTCTTTCAATTTCACTATATTAACAGAAGTTATAGAACAAGGGATGAAAGAATTATCAAAGAAATTATATAAGAAAATTTTCCAAAAGTGAAAGAAAGGTAACTCTTGATTAAAAGTATCCACTGAATGTCCAGTGAAGTAAATGGAAAAGGACCCACAAAAAGACACATCAGGGATAAAGAAAAGGTTCTAAAGGTTTTGAGACAGAAATCTAGGACTATTTTTGGCATTATTTGATTTTTTTAATGAAAGTATTAGCAGCTATAACACAATATATGTATTTCCGAGAAACCTTACATTCCACAAAATCTATCACTAAAAATAATAAGGCTCGTAGTGAAAAATGTGGTTGAGGAAGACAACTCAAAACTTAGGCACATTGTTAAAGAAAACACAAAAAAATCCATAAAAATCCTAATAAAAACTCACATATATCTCCAAAGTGAGTAAGGGGAAATCATACAGTATGGTATAAAATAAACAAAATATCCAACTAAATGCCAGATCCAGACTGTGTACTCGAGAAGTAGCAGGACAGGTGCAGCCATGGCAGAGGTTACCTGATGTGTCCTCGCTAAACCTATTCATTATGTGGTGTATAAATTCACAGAATTTTAGTGAAAAGGCACTCAGAGATCTAGCCCCATTTTCCAGTCTGGGGAGCACCTGCTGTTGTGAGAGTCTAGAAGCTGGTCCGCTGAGCGACTCCAGATGACGCCCTACACAACCCCTTAAAGAGGGCAGACTACTCCCTGTGCTCTTCAAACGTCGGAAGCCAACTCTTTTAAATGACAATCCATGTTTTCGTTTTTAATTATTTTAGCGTTGTTCAATTACAATTGTCCGCATTTATCCCCACCCACCCCAGCCATCCCCACCTCTCTCCCTTACTTCCACCTCCCTTGGTTTTGTCCATATGTCCTTTATTCTATGTTAACCAAGTACAGAAACGATAAAAGAAGCCTGGGTTTAAGCCCAAGCTTTGCCACAAACTAGCCATGTTCTTATTTTCTAGACAGTGTTCCTCAACTGGGGGCAACCCCCGCACCAGGGACATTTTTTACTATCACAGCTGGTACAGGGAGTTAGGTGGAGGGGTGCTATTGGCACCTGGTGTGAAAAGGCCAGAGATCCTACAGCACTAAGGACAGCCCCACACTACAGAGAGTCATCCCACCCAAAGCGTCAGTCCCGCAAAGTTGAGAAACCCTGCCCCAGCATAACAAAAGTCCGGCCTTAGTTCCATAACTAGGCCCCTGGTCCAGGATAAGGGTTGAAAATTGCAGGGAAGCTCTGCCTGGAAACTCACGTCTCCCGTAGGCGGCATGTGACGCCTGCTGAACAGCGAGCTCTCTTTCCCTGGAAAGTTCCAAACAGAAACTGAACGCTGACACTGCAGGGCTGTCTAGAGGCAGTCTGCACCTTGGCAGAAATAAAAAGTGAAATATTTGGGGTTCTTTTCCACATGGAACTTTTACAAAAGAGATGAGACAGGGAGTCCAGAGAGGTGAACTAAATTCTGCAACATGCAATAACAGCTCACAGATCCATTAGCAGGTAAATACTAGAAAACATCTTGAGGTAAAACTATAGATGCCCATAGGATTGTGAGATAATTTCGATTTTTTTCTTGGAACAGCATGATTTCTACCCTCTTTTACATCAATGCTGCACAGTCTTTACTCTTCAGTACAAAGTATTTTTCCACTCAAAGTCTTTAATTAAAGTATGGAAAGTATAAAAATGGAGAAAAAATAGAATGGACAGAAGAGGGGATTATAATTTTTGAAGTTCCTTTGATGAAGATTTTAAATGGTAACCACGGCCTTCTCTCCTGGGATTTGTCAAAACAAAGTAGCAGAGATAACTTTCATGGTTCAGACCAGGTATTTAATCTTAACAATAGCTTCCATTTTCTTCTTTAAACTGTGATGTGAAAGATCAAATGTGAAAGATGCCCCTGGCTAAGGAACAAGACCAAGAATGAGGAGAAGATACTACCCCCCAAAATTAAAAATTTTAAGCTGAGTAAACCTGAGTCTTAGGAACATTTTTAACCTCTTTTTTAAGAGTTCCAATTTTATGCCCTTGCTGGTGTGGCTCAGTGGACTGAGCATAGGCTGTGAACCAAAGGGTCACTGGTTCGATTCCCAGTCAGGGCACATGCCTGGGTTATGGGCCAGGTCCCCACTGGGGGCCACGTGAGAGGCAACCACACATTGATGTTTCTCTCCCTTTATTTCTCCTTCCCTTCCTCTCTTTCTAAAAATAAATAAATAAAATATTTTTTAAAAAGAGTTCCAATTTTTTTAATATTGGGTATATGCTTAAGCTTTTATGGTAGACTACTGCCAGTACATGTATGTGTTGCCTGATGGTCATCAAGAAATGGCTCCAGTGGAACCATGTCTTCCCCAAGTGAACTTAGCTTTGGGAACTGATACCACCTGCTAGTTTCTGTAACAGATTTTCCTGATGCTTAATGACAATTTCTTTCAATTCAACATTTTTAATGAAAGATGATGTTGGAGTTAAAATTGAAATAAGAGTACATTGGTACCATAATTGGCTTAAAACTTACCAATTAACCATTCTATGAATTAAAATTTTATCTGTTTTTATTGCATCTTCAATAAGTGAAGCGTACAACTTGCCTGTTAACTATACAATAAATTATTTAACTATTGGATCTAGTCCTGAATTTCACAGATTTTAATTACCTAGAGAATAAGCAGAGAGATGACAAGGGAGGAACCTAGAGAAGGAATGACCAAGAAGAGCCAAAGTCTGCACTTGTCAGTCTGAGCAAACATCGAGCCGCACCACGGTACTTGTATAATCATAAAGCAATTACAGTTGTGATTAGTACTTATCGCAGCATAGATATTGAACAAGCCTCACAAAAAGCTACTCAAGGTTACAGTTCATGGGCTACAGGCTGGTATACAGAAATAGGATCCTGTTGTCTACCAATTCAAAATATTTCTTTAGCAATGGTTCAAATTTGACTGAAAGCAAGAAAGTAGGTTGCCTAGTTTTCATATTACTAAATAAAAATCTGTCTTTGGAATGCATCCCAATCCCTGTGCTAATTTGCAAAGTAAAAAATGGAATAACAAGAGGACATTAACCAGCTCCCTCCCAGGACCTTCGAAGCACAAGGGAAATCTGTAATTATTCATCAACCTGCCTCCCACTTAGTGAGTGTCTCTTATGTTGAGGTGCTGAGCCAGGTGCTGGCTGCACACAGACATGAATAAGATGTTATCTGGGCTTGTTGAAGATGGGGGCCACGGGTACAATTAGTTCTGCCCTAAGCAAATTCTTCCTTATATTCTTCTTCACTCAAAGGACATCTTCTCAGGGCTCCAGGAAACACTCTGGAAGCAAAACGGAAAAAGAATCTGGTTCTTGTAAGTTGCATCCAAGCATCCTTTATTTTTAAATGTTAGGTGTTATTTTTGATGTGATATTCATTTCACTGTGCTTGGGAAAAAGACCCTGTAATTCTTTAGACAAGCCTGGCAGCTGCAGCTTTATTTTGAAACCACAGTAACACCCACATCCACTGTCATTAAAGCATACTGTGAAATGATTCAGTGGCAGGTCTTGAAAAAGAAGGGGAAAACATTGGCAGAAAGGCAGTGATGATGTAATGTGATTTGGTAATCCCCAAATTGTTACACTAGGTAATAAGTTGACTACAATCCTCTTGATAAACTCAATTCTCTGGATCTCCTCCTGGCTGCATTTGTTGTACCAGCTGGGTGCATTGCCTTAATGACATCTGCAGGGCTTAATACTCTGTAAACACCATACTGAGCCTATGGGAGCATCCATACCTCACTGGAATAGGCAGAGCTTTCAGAAATAAGGAGGGATGTCCACTGGGCCTGGCGCCGAGGACCGGCAAAGAGGCACAAATCGAGGCCCATCTCCCCTCAGCATTTCTCATTTTCCTATCTTCCTCTAGGGGTTAGAATAATTGATTACAGATAGAGTAAGAAATTTGGAGCATCTGCTGAAAGAAAAATCAGGCCTTGCTTAATGAGGCTGATGGGCTCCTGGTTCAGAGAATTAGCTCCAGAAGAATTAAGAGCCCAAGTCCCCTTGACTACTAGCCTTTTCATTGCAATGCTTTTTTATCATCACCTGTCGTTACACCACTGCATCCTCTCTGCCCTGATGTGTGATGGTTCTCTGAAGGACTTGACCTCCATGCTTACTTCTCTCCTTCCACTTAGCCTCCTCAAATAGGCTTGGTCTCTCACTTCATTTGGATTTTATTTTTCCCACAGAGTACCACACATTTTTCTGTATTTTAAAAAATCACGAATCCATCATCTTCCTGCCACACTTTTTCATTACTTCCTTTTACTTCCATGGAGTTTTAACAAAACATATTAATCATTCTGAGGGCGCCCCCCATTATGCTTGGCCCTGTTTAGCGTCACTGTCTGGAAGCTTCATCCTTCCTCACCTACCCAAGCCTGAATTAGGGTGTATTTTCTCTGCAGACCAGGAATTGGCAAACTATAGCCTGTGGACCAAATATGGCCCGTCACCTTTTCTTTTATTTTTTTAAAGATTTTATTCAGCTATTCTCAGAGAAAGAAGAAGGGAAGGAGAAAGAGAGAGAGAAACATCAATGTGTGGAAGACTCATTGATTGGTTGCCTCTCACATGCCCCCATCCAGGCACCTGGCCTGCAACCCAGGCATGTAACCTGACTGGGAATCGAACCAGTGACCTTTCTGTTTGCAGGATGACACCCAACCCACCTCGCCACACCAGTCAGGCCTGGCCCACCACCTTTTCATAAATTAAATTTTATTGGTACACAGCCATGTTCATTTGTTTATTCTGTGTCTACGGTTGCTTTTATGAGTGACCAAGTTGAGAACTTGAGCAGAGACTGTATGGTCCTTACAAAGTGCTGTGGACATCTGCTAAGAAAAATGCTTTTATTTCAGTATTTTCTTCCTTCCTTGCCTTGCCTGCTTTTTCTAGTTATAGATAAAGATCACAAGGTTAGAAAACTCAACCAAAAATAATAACAAACTAGAGAAGCCAATAGTATTCATTTAAATTTACAGACGGATGGCCTCCATCCTCATATACTCAAGAATTCTTACTATTTCTCAAATAACAAAATATTGTTTCTACTTTTACCACACCTTAAAATTAAAAGTCATTTTTCTACTTATTTTTTAAGCCTGCTCAATACGCCCACTTCCATGAGGCATTTCTGATGGCTTCTAATTGCTTAGACCATTTCACTCTTCTGAGACACATCTCAATTTCTCACCTGCATCTGCTTCCCTTCCCTAGCCCATGTCTTCCCCTAGCCTTTCTTTGTCTTGTGATTTATGGTTTAGCAATATTTTTCATTGCTTGAGAATGCCTTTGTATTACTCTAATAGCATTTTTCAATGAAACATACACAGTGCTTCACCTAAGATGGATTCTGCAAAATAAAAATGTCTCCATGTCCTTCCATGAATGAATACCCTATTCTAGTCTTTTCTGGTCTCCGTGAGAATTTTTATATTGACCATTGGCTCTGAAATAGCATCTCTAACAACTACAAGATACCATCCTAAAGAGGCAACAGAGACTGGGGAGCTACACAATATTTCATTTTATTTTACTTGAAATAGTTAACAAAAATTAAAATTTGCAAGCATTCAATTAAAATCTGTATTCCAGCTTTTCTTGAAAAACCAGAAATTCTAGTACCACTGAGATTTCCACATGGCTTCAGTCAGCTAGAGGTCTGCAGCAATGCTCCGTTCAGAAGAGCCTTGTGCTCTGCTGGCCCGTGTTCATCATTTGTGTTGCCTACTCATTCCCCGTATGCATTTATAATAGTCTCCCCTTACCCACACTTTTGCTCCCCACTGTTTTAATTATTGCAGTCACCTGTGGTCCAAAACACTAAATGTTAAATTCCAGAAACAAGTCACTCATAAGTTTTTTTAATTTAATCTTTATTGTACTTTTTTCCATTACCATTTAGTCCCCTTATACTCCCTCCCCTCAGCAATCACCTCACTGTTGTCCATGTCCATGAGTCCTTCTTCCTTTTTGTTCAATCCCACCAAATTTTATGCCATTCTGAGTGGCATGACAAAATCTCATGCTGTGCAAGTCTATCCTGCCCCGGGCATGAACTGTCCCGTATTCCAGCATATCCAGGCAATGTACACTACCCACTCATTAGTCACTTAGTAGTTGTTCTGATTATCAGATTGACTGTTGTGGTATCAAAATGCTTGTGTTCAAGTAACCCTTATTCTTTATTTTACTTAATAATGGCCCCCAAGAGCAAGACGAGTGATGCTGGTGATTCTTAGATGTCAAAGAGAAGTGGCAAAGTATAGGCATGTATAAGAAAAACCCAGTTCATATAGGGTTCTATACTAACCCGGGTTTCAGGCATCCACAGGGGGTCTTGGAATGTATCCCCTGTTAGGATGGGCCTTAATCCAATCTGACTAGTGTCTTACAAAGAGAGGAAATGTGCTCCTCTCCTCCACATGGACATATGAAGAGTTATCAGAGATCTATGTGCACAGATGTGAAGAGGTAGCAAGCCAAGGAAAGAGGCTTCAGAGGAAACCAAATGTGCTGATACCTTGATCTCGAACTACTATCTAAAACAGTGGGGGAGAATTCATTTCTATTGTTTAAGACACCAGGTCTGTTAGGACAGCCCAAGCAAACAAACACAGTGGGGCCCTTATAATAGTCTCTGTGGCCTTACACAAAGTATTTCTCTTTCTCCTATAACTGTGGAAAGTACCATGTTCACTTGATATCTCCCACTCACTCACAAACCATTCTCATAGCCTGTCATACATTCCCCTATCCTCACTGTTCACCAAACTACATCTATCTGCATCTTTATGCAAAGTGATGATTCCCAAGATGCCACAGTTTACATAATCCATCTCTGGAAGACAAAGAATGGAGACTGAGGGACTGTAACAACCGTATTTATTCTTGTTATATTTTTCTTCCTTATTCAACCTAGAAATACACAACACAACAGCATCCATCAATTATTTCATTACCACATCTGAGTTACTTTTTCTACCGATACTCCTAAAATATCACATATTCCTACTTTTGTAATACTCTGTTGTTTGGAAGTCCCCAATGCAGATAATACCTTTCTTGGCCATCATAAATGTCCATGTTTATTTTTTCCTAACTCAAGAAAACTGGCCTGGAATTTTCCTCACCAGATTCACCCCCTCTTCTGCCACTATGTGAAAGTGACTATGGCTCGTTGAAAAGGGTCCCTTAGAGCAGGGAATGGGGGGTTTTCTGGATAAGGATTCATGTTATAAACACCACATAATGGGAACAAATAATCAATTGGTCTTTCAACTTAATGAAATCATAACAAAACCACAACTCTATACTTTTCTTTGCGCTGTTGCAAAATATATAATATACTTCTCTGCACTGTTGAGAGATGACCCCCAAAAAAGTGCAAGCTCTTTGAAGACAGTGATTTTCTTTTTCCTTTCTGAGTATTACTGACTATGTTGCTATGTTGCTGAAACTTGACCTTCCATTAGACGATCATTTGTATTGGCCATAGCTTTGCCCTAGTTGAAAGGAAATTCCTCCTGGAATACCTCATCTAAACTTTGCAGAGAGTAATATTATCCAAAATGACAGTAAACCAAAGACAGTTCCTTGAAAGGAGATTTCTAATAGGGTTTGGAGTTTATAGAGAGAAGTTCCTGTTAGAAGAGGGCATTTCCAAGTGGGTGCCAGACAGAGGGATCTGACTGGTTATCCAGGAGATAGTCAAAGGGAGGGAATCAGCTTAAGATGGAGAATGCCACTAATCACAAAGATGGGAGGGAAATGTTATCATCCTGCTAAGAGAGGGCTCTGCATGGCTAAACGTAATCAGACGTGTCACATGGCGAAGACAGACATTGGTCTCCAAGGCACTGCTCTATTTGAGGACATCCTCAGATCTAATTGCTCTTTGCTTGACCAGAGTCAGCACTATCACTTACAGTTTCATTGTTTAAAATAAATACAATCTACAAGCACCTGAACTTGTGTAGAAGTTACAAAAGGTAGATTATTCACTTTTCCCAACAAATATTTGTTTTGAAAGCATTTACAATAGATCTCCTTTTTAAAATGCACACATCTGTTACAGTTTCAGATGTGTCTCTGTGTGATTACTGGTTTTTCCAAAACCATAAATATGACTTTCAACAAATCCTAAATGTATAAAATATAATGATGCTTAGAAGTACATATATATTTTAAATACAGTAACAGACATGCACACACACAAACTCCAAACAGCATAGAAGTGTGCACATTCACACAGGTACACCTGCACATGTGCACAAATTTCACACCAACCACTTCCCTTTAGGTTTTAATTAAAGTGCCAATTCCCAAGATTGATGATTTCCAGGAGTAGGTACTGAAAGAAGTAAATAAAAGGGCCAGTGGCATTTTGACAGCTGACAGTATGACAGGGATTCATTGCCCAGTTCTTTACTAGAATAAATCACCTTCATGCTAATTTTCACCTTTGACTCCACTTCTCTACTTGCTTCCAAATAAGTTCTCAGAGGGATGCTTGCTAAGGCAGAGATCAGATACACAGAATAGAGACTGATCTTCTTCAGAACCCTCCCCAAAATCCTATATAAAGCATTAAGAACCAAAGAGCCATACATCACTGATAATTAAACATCTATTGAACCAGCTCAAAGTCTTAGTTTTCCTTTCCCAATCTTGTCCTGACTGTGGGCATCCAACCCAACTGAGCGTGTCAAAGCAATGAGAACAGATTGCACCTGGGGGAAAGACAAAGGGGGAGCATCCTTTGAAGAGCGCATTTCAGTTTTAGATTTCAATTCTCCTTCTGTTGCTACCACTGCTGGCCAGGACCTTTCTTCACACCTCTGATCCTCTCTTTGAGGAAAGGTTCTCCCTCTGATAAAACCAGCCACAGTCTGAAACCTTCATGTCCTGAACAGTCTTCCAGCCACACTAAATTCATCTGAGTGGGGGAAAAAAGTTGTGATTCGGAGAGGTTTTTTTTTTAGATTATATCTCCCTAAATTTATAACATGGACTAACGAGATTTATTTGTATGAAATGAGAAATGGCCTTAAACTCTGTCTTTCACTTGTACCAAACCTCAAAGAAACTTGCCAAGTTTGCAAATGTTTGTCCATCATTTTTCCTTAATCCTTTTTCTCACTTGGTGAGTGTACCTACCTCTACTTTCTTGTCTGTGAAAAACAAGTATATCAGAAATTTTAAAAAATTGATTTGAGTTTTCTCTCACCATTTTGGTGACAAAGAAACAGACTGTACACACGAATTTTGGATAAGCATTCAAAATTTTTTTGGCACCAAGTATCAACACCTAAATTCAACCTACATTAATTATAATAAATCTCACATTTCATATATTTAATATCATGCAACTTGATAGTATGCATATTTATTGAATGGAAATATCCTCAATTATTTTTACCACATGTATATATCCTAATGTTATCTTTTCTTAGTAACTGATGACAGTTAATTCTTCTTGTTCTGGCATGTACAGTGTAACTAAACAATATTTTGAAGTGTTCTAAGATGAAGTAGAGTTTTCTAACCTTTACCATTTAAAATAATTAAAGAGATAATAGCTAGACTTATTTGCAATAAACAATTCTGATACTCTTCCTATGAATATATGCAAATCTTAGGCAAACATTTGGCATCAGCCTCCTCTCATTTCTATTTTTATTATTATGAGTTAGATAACAGAGGAATTTTTGTATAAATACTCTTAAACTCAGTGGAAACTAGATATTCTGCACTGTTCCTCTAATACTTGCATATACAAGTTACTTTCCTCTGATGGTGGGTGCTATTATCAGTATCCCTATCATCTAATGGTATAAATGATGAAAGATGTCTTGCATTGCATCCAGATCTAAAGATAAAGAAATAAAATCATGTCAAAATTGTTATGTTAACTTTTTAAAAAAAGTATTGCTGTTTCTCCAAACTCTTTAGATTAAATTAACTTGAACATAATACCAGAAGAGGTGTTGACAATATTATATAAAGTATTATGACTGCCATGGCATAAGTATATTTCCATAGATATATATGACCAATGAACATAGGATGATAGGAAATCTAGCTATGCTCAAAGGCCACAAATTGGCATATTGTAGAACAGGAAGCTGATCCTTGACTTGAGACCTACTTGCTTTCTGAGATTCTCCCAGTATTGAGTCCTGCTGTACAGTTCTATTTCTCTGCTTTGCAAGTACAAGAGTCACAGTGACCTGCCAAAATGTTAGGCAGAATATCAACTCATCATTAGAAAAAAATATCCATAATACATGTGATTTTGATATGAAGAACTTGCTCGGGAAGTCACGTCTATTCACTTTAATGTGACATTGTGCTGTTCCACATGAGATGATGCTTGCAGTCGGCTTCCAGCTGTCTGTCCAAAGGATGATGTTGTGTTCATTCAGGTCATTTATCCCCAGGACATTCATTCCTCCAAGAAACCAAGTCAGAACTGTGGAATGTGCAATAACTCTTCTATTTAGTTCATTGGGTCATTTTGCTGTGAAGTCCCTCAGAGCCATAAAAGAAGTAAAGCAGTGTTAGAAAGAATTCTCCTTGACAGGGCTGTACCTGAGAATAATTGTGGGAAGTGTTGTTTCAAATTAATGGTTTCGTTTTCCCTTACTTTTCTCCCACTGTCCTAACACCAAGTTAGCATTAAGCAGGTTTCCAGCTACTTCTTCATGGGGGCAATAATTTCCCAAACATATCTGTTCATCAGAATTATCAGGGAAGCTTTCAAACAATGCAGATTCCCAACTTCAGAGATTCTTAGTAGGACTCAAGTTTGAAAAGTTTTTGTCTCTTCCTTCTCTTCCTTAGGAGACCTTGGTAATGTGCAAATTTTTCAAGATCCAAAGAAAAAGATCCCTAATTAGATGTTTAGGTTTTGACAGTCATCTGATGAAAATCTGTTTTGTATCACAATCACACAGTATTCAATCTCATGCCTCATCCATGCCCAGGCCAGTGATATCTGGGTATTAAGAATTTTTCTGAACACCTTTTTTTGTATTTTTTTTAATTTAAGTATATTAGTTTTGGGTGTTCAATATTTGACATTTATATGCAGTTGAGCTTTTTATATAAGGGAGGACCATGTGCATAGATGTTAAGAGCATCAGACGTCATTTAAGACTTCCTCTGTTCAAATAATGACTTTGCCACTTGCTACCTCTTTAAACCTCAGTTAAAGTGAATAACAGCAATATCTAATCCAAGGGACAACTGAGAGAATTCATTGACATAACAGATGTGCCACAGTGTCTAAAACATAGGAAACACTCCATAAATGTAGTCTATTATGACTATTGTATTTTTAATGATTTATTGGAATTTCAAACTTTCAACTTTCCTGTTTGGAAATCTTCACCGCTTAAAATAAATGGAGTATAGAAAAGTGTTTCCCAAGCACCCTAAACTTTTTGCGTATAGTTTCCATTTTCTATTTGATGCACAGCGAGCTGCTCTTTTGTGGAAAGACTAAATAGCACTCTCCCTAGATGTCATTAGAACACTACCATACCTTCTATATATTCTAGTAACTTTCACTGGTCCTAGATGAGAATCCCATCCCTACGGACTTCAGGTGTTAAGCTTTGCCAACTGCTTCAATGAATTTCTCCCATGCTCTGGTTTCTCCTGGGTGTAGTAGATTTATTAATAAAGTTACCTAAACTTTCCTAAGGACATCTCCCTATTTCTCACAAGCTAGGTATAAGCACTTCTCTTTTTGTTCTTTTTAAAAATATTTTATATTTTATGCTATTACAGTTGTCCCACTTTTTCCCCTTTATGACCCCTCCATCCAGCCTACCTCCCCACTTCTATAATCAGACCCCTCACCATTGTCCATGTCCATGGGATCTTCATATATGCTCTTTGACTAATCAAATTATCACTGATTATTATACTACAAGATAACTATAAATGATACACCAAGACTATCAAGTATTTTAGTAAACCATTCACGTTTTGTTATCTTCTAGCTTCTGCTGGAACAAAACCTTCCAGGCTCTCTTAGAAGCTATACCAGTGCCACTCAAAGTATGGTCTGCAGACCACAACAATCTACCAACTGATAAGGATCAATGAGCAGATAGGAAGCTTGGGTCAGAATATAAATCAACCATGTCATAGACACATTATTTAGTTTAACAGACTCTAGTAGAAAACTTTCTTAATGAAGGAAGTGGTGTGCTGATTCACATTTTGGCCAACTGTTAAATGATTCCCAGACCAGCTACTTCGGGTAGCACCGTGCTAGAACCTGTGATAGGTGTTAGAGATGCAGGATTGGCAAGAGAGAAAAAGCCTGTTCTTGCATATAGCTCATTTCCTACCTGAGTTTGGAGTTGGGAGAGGAGGCACTCAACAAATTGACATTAGTAAGTTTTACCAGTAATAACAGCTAAGAAACAAAATGATGGGATAGAGAAAATCTAAAGGAAGGGGTCAAAAAAAAGCTTCTGCAGGAGGTAACACTTGAACTGAGACTTGAATAATATCGAGTACAAAAGTAGGGAGAAGAAAAAGCATTCCAGTTGGAGAAGAAAGCTAATGCAGAGGCTTAAAGGGGAAACAATTTGCTGTGGCCCAGCAAATACAAGAAGGTCAATGGCTGAATGGAAGTGAAAGAGGAAGAAGGCATAGGAGGTGACTGTCTGAACAGTAGGTGGCAACTACGTCATTCAAGACCTTGAAAATAATTTACATGTTATTCTTGTTCTAATGAGAAACCGTTGGAGAATCCTAAGCACAGGAGGGTCATGATATGGTTTACATTTTTTAACTGAAATCTAGTCTTCTGCCTAAAAACACCCTCATATTCCTATAATTGTGCCTTTGGTCTTGCTCCTTCCATTTGATTCGCCCTCCTGACCCTCTTCTTCCCTGACACCTGTCTCCTACCCTTCAAAGCTCAAGCCCATCTTCTTCCACTGGTGTTTCCTAACCCAACCTCCCAGTTTCTTTTTCCCAATTCCCATAATACTTAACAATTTAGAGCTTGCATGTTTATGTTAAAAAGAAAAGTTTAGACTAGTCTTCAGGTCAGGCAAATTGCACCTTGTTTACTTATTTAAAATGTAGCTACCTGAAACAACCAATGGGTGAGAAATGAATTCCGGTTAACTGACCCTTTCTTTGCTTTTGATACCATTGCCTGAGATTAGAATAGAGATCAGAGTAGAGATCTACTCTGGCATTCAGAGTAGAGATAGGGCTTGAAGAATGGTAGAATATAAATAAATATGAGGGAAAGTGTTCCTGATGGAAAAATAAGTGAACAAAGGTGAGACCATTTAACATGTACAAAAAAAATGAAGAGCGTAATCTTCAGCAATTCACAACTCACCTCACTCTGGGACAGGTTACATTCATTGGGGTTTTCACACTGTTGCATTTCTCCTCATCTCATCTCTTGAATTGTGGCATAAAATACATTTGGAGTCACTGTGTTTAGAATGCCTTCTCACATCTATCCCTTAAGATTCTCCTTGTCTTTCTTATGCTTCCTTTATCTGTTCCACCATCTTCTGGAAATCTACCTACTCTTCAGTTCTAAATTTTAAAAAGTTACTCATGTGTGGATGAATGGCTTCTTTTGAAACCCAATCAGTGAGATTCTTTCCCAATTTCAGTACTTATCCTGATGGCTGCTTACTTACTAGATTATTCAAGAACTGAAGAGGTTAAAAGGCTGCTTCAGTTTCAGGGAAAACTGTTTGGGAAGGGAAAGAGTAGATATTGATGTTGAGATGGTCTGTAAATTTTTCTCCTTCATTTATTTCATTAAAAAAGATAATTGCATGAAAACAAGATTTTTCTTCCCTTGAGGATGCACCTGCTCTTTCTATGACACATGACTGAATTTCTTCTTGTCCATGACATCTGTCATTTCCAGTGGAGTTTGGGGAAATGTTTCTTGCAGTTTAAAAAAAAAGCTAGATGTACAACAATTCTCCTAAGCTGAAAGGAACAGCAGTCCTAAAACCTGGTATTTAGTTATTTTGACTTTGGAGTACTATGGAATACTTTATCCATTCATAAACAGGATACTTTTTAAAGAAAATTGCTACTAGATGGAGTGAAATCACTTATCACTCCTACCTATATATATATATGGTATGACAGGGATAGAATATATCCTATAGGGACTCAGAATTCAGGAAGCAGATTGCCTAAAATGACCAGAATATTTGTCTTTATAAATGCTTGGAGATAACATGACTTTTCACATTTTTCCCTCCCATCTAATAAATGGGATATGAAATTCTCCAGCTGACATTTTTTATACAGTGAGAATTAAATACCTCTTTCTCCAATTTGCAACTTCACTTTTAAGTAAAGATGACTGTTGCCTAAATAAAAGGAAAAATGTAAACTCATTTGCAAAACAGTATATCTACATTACCAATAAGTAATTGTTCTAGTTGTGTTGGGGGGGTGTCAAAAGTCATTTTAGGTTTCTTCTGGCTAGACATAGGAATCTTATTTCCCTCTTTCCTTGATGTTTTTTGTCTCAACTTTTTCCCTTATTTTATTCACTAAGCCAAATAGGGAAAGGAGGTGCTCACTATCTATAACTCATCAGTCCTAGGATTTGAAAGTATTCACTACCTGTGTTTACTTGCTAACTTCTACACATAACTATAGGTTCAGGAGTAGAATTTACAAAAAAATAAGAAGAAAAGGAAGTCAAGATTCATTACTCTTGTGCATGGGGTGGTGAACTAGAAGAGAAAAACTATTGGGAAGGTGGGGAGGGTTGGGGTGGTGGGCCGGGATGGGAGTAAAAGACAGAAAACTGTACAACAATTAAAATAAGGGGAAAAAAAAACTAAAAAAAAGAAGAAGAGAAAAACTATTGGGTAATCTAGTATCTATAATTATCCAGCTATGTCATTTCTCTCTCTGCTATGTCTCAGGTGGGGAGGTCTATTTTCATTATATATTTTTGAATCATGAGATCAGTCTCCTTCATGGGTATTTGGAATTTTGACAGGTTGCTCAACTCAGGAAAATTCCCCATCATCAATATTATTTACTAACTACCCCCTAAACATCTGATGCTATAGCAGGTACTATATCCATATCCATGTATGGATATAATTGAATACTGGATACTTCAGACAAATCTGAATAAATTGTTTGGTAAGGACTAGGACAAAGATTATCTGGACTAGATAATTAGTTTAAAGTAACATTTCATATAGTGATCTAATATCAAAGTAAAAGGAGCCACAGTTTAGGTTTTTCAAAATATGTAAATGATTTGTTGTACTTTGACAGTCCTTCAATATTTGACTGTTTAAAATAAATTTTACTTCCTATAAGGATATAATGAGGTTACATGATTCCTGCTTTTCTCCATTAAAGCTTGTCTTATGGTAGAATATGTAATTTGAAGGTGGTAAGAACTGCCATTTAAAAATTCCCTTCTTTGCCCCAAAAATCTCATAATATCTCGAATTTTACTTTAGAGATTAATTTCTGTTGGTCTTGAAGGCTTTTGTGCTATAAAGCCTTCTCTATTAAAATGCAAATGCCTCTATGAGTGAAAACATCTTAATCCAGTAATGAACAACCTGAGGCTCCATGTAGCTTTAGACTATGGCCAAGATCTAATTCTGCATAAAGAAAAAAAAATGATTCAAAAGTTGCCTCCTTGTTGCTATTTTTCAAATATACCCAAATATTAACTTTTTAGTCAGTAGAAGAAAGTATTATTTCATCATTTACATTAGTTAATAGGAAAACAAATCATCAGGATGTACATTGTAAAACTAGATCAAGATACAGACTGGTTAAATCCAACATTAAAAGTAGAATTTGAGTTAACTTCTGACATAAAATCTTTATGCCTTTCTCAAGATTTTATTTACCAAAAGAATAAGTTAAATATACATTAAAAAGAAAGATGTGATATATTCATTCAATCCAACAATAGTTTAAGACCGATATTCAAAATAACATATGTTCTTAAATATGTCTGATTTGATATGGTTGCAGAACTTTTTTCAAATGTGAATTTAAATTTGTATGTATGATGAACAATTAGAATTATATTTGATAAATTCATTTGAACAACAAGACAAAATTGGTTCCCTAACAAATTTAAAAAAATAACACAAGAAATTCTGTTGTAAGAGAATCCTGAAATATAAAAAGCAGATGGATCGGGCCTGATGAAACCAGGTAAAATACAGCCTATAGCATGAGCAGGTGAAAGTTATCATGAAGATAACCACAGACAGAAATATCAAACTCAAAAGTAAACACATGCAACAAAACAAGCAAAAGAAAACAAAGTATAACAGGTTCCTGGAACAATCTACCAAAGCCATTTATTAAAGAACTATATTTAAAGAAATTGTGGTAGCTAGTGGGTCTCTACACACACACCCACATCCACACAGTGACCCTAGAAAATCCTACAAGTAAGTCACAAGAAAAGACTTTGTGGAAGAAGTGAGAGTCTCGGGCTGAATTTGAATAATGGATATAATACAGGTTGGTAAAGAACAGAAAGAAAAGAGAAGTGACGGAAGGGCAAGTACAGAAACAAATGAAATATGAAGGCAGATGCTAATAGTCTTCCATTACCAAGTTTTAAGTTTAAAATAATTAAGGAAATGAGAATTTGCAGAAGTCCATTAAATGTCCCAAATGTTTGTCATAACTAATCTTTGCTCACTTGAATCAGAAAAGAAATGAGTTCATTTCTTTTTTATTTTCTGACCTTATCACATACTCGCAAACTTCTATTTTTGCTTGGACAAAGCCAGGTTCGAAAAAGACATGAAAGGCCTCTTTGGGGATTGGAGTCATTGGCCCAGTATATTCATCTTGTTTTAAATCATGGTGCAATGAATAATTCTGGTGGTAATGACTGAACCTCCATATTTATAGAAAACTGACATTTCTTGAACACGAAATTGTTCCTGTTTCTATGTAAATGAAGCTCTGCATTTAGGTGCAGTAGCTTCTGTTCATTTTACAAGCTCTGTCTTATTTAAATAAAAAGATTGTATCACCAGTTTTTCCCTTCACCATCCCCACCCTCTAAACTCAGTGTAGCCTCTGTAGGGTCTTTGCTCCTGCTCAAAGGATATTTTCCTTCCTTTATGTCTCTCACCCAACATGCTGATTTTGTTCTGACTGGATTATAGAATTATAAATATCATATAATCAAGTAAACTTGGTATTTCAAACTAAAACAAAGAACGATAGATGTGTGTATTTTATCTTCCTACTCTCCAACTTATACACAACGCTTGCACTTGGAATACTTCCTGCTTGACATGGGTCTTGCAGTGTTTTCTGCTTCTGGTAGAATATAAAAGCTGACAGGGAAGAGACCGCCTCTCTTTCTAGGATAATTTCTGTCTGAATCAGCTCAGGCTGCCATAATGATGTGCCATAGACTGTGTGGCTTAAGCAACACAAATTTATTTTCTCACAGCTCTGGAGCCTGGAAAGTCCAAGATCAAGGTGCAGGCAGTTTGGGTTTCTGCAGAGAGCTCTCTTCCTGGCTTCCAGACGGCTGCTTTCTTGCTGTATTTTACATGGTCTTGGCACATGAACATGGAGGGAAAGAGAGACTTCTCCTCCCCGTTTTCTTCCCCCTCTTCTTTCTTCTCTTCCTCTTCCTATTCTGCTTTCTCTCCTCCTCCTCCTTCTTCTTCCATCAATCCTATTGAATTAGAACCCCTCTGGGTTCATTTAATCTTAATTACCTGGTAAAAGTCTTACCTCCAAACATTCACTTACGAATTTGAGGTGGGGCATGGCGACAATTCAGTCCATAGCAATTTCTATCTGTGGAACACAGCACTGGGATGGGCCAATCCAATTTAAATCCTCCTTTTTTTCTCTAAAAATTCCAAAAATTCCATGCAAGATTATTTTTAATATTTTATTCATATTTTGACTATGTCCTCCCTTTTATGATTCTAGCTCCTGCAGCCGATGTTATCTGTATTCCTCCTTAAAAAGTTAATCATGTACTGCCTTATGACTCCTGTACTATAAGATGAGCTTCTTTTTAATCTCCTAGTCCGAATTTTTTTGTTCATATTTCTGCTTCTCAATAGGATTCTAAGCCACTTGTATTCACATGGCATCCTATACTGCCATAAAGTCCTTTAATAGATTCCAGGTACAGAAATGCCTGGCAGGAAGGTGCTTAGTGTTTTTTTTTTGTTGTTGTTGTTGTTGTTGTTTAGTTTTGTTTTGTTTTGTTTTGCCTTTCCTTCTGCTTGTTTTAATCCTCATATACTTAATCAATAATCATACACCAATTAAAAGAAAGTTAAGTGAAAAGGTTTAAGATAGAACGATGATGGCAATAATTTTTAAGACATTTATTTTCAAAAGACTAATAAGTGAAAAGAAGGATATACTCATTCTAGTACAACTTTCTCCGAATCAGTGTTTCATGAAAAAATCTTTTGACATGGGTAGAGTTTCGGGAAGCAGGTGCTTAGAACGTGGTTTGGAAGACAAAGAATGGTTGCAGAGTCATAGAAAGAAGCAAGCTCTGAGTGTAGCTATCATTCTTATGATTGATTTTGAGATGAGATTTTCTATTAATTAGCAATTTCAAATGTTTGTTTAAAGCTTTCCACTTCTAAAGGGTTTAAGTTACCATTTTGCAAAACTCACTAGTTGTGTTAACCCAGTAAATTAGTACTCTCTCACAAAAAAGTTGATTGAGAGGTGAGTCCTGCTGTGTTTGGGGGATGTCATTAAAAATATCTGAAAGGAGAATGAGGATGTAACCCATGTCCTATACTAACTACCTGAAGCTCAGCGTTTTTCTTCCCAAATAAGGATCCCCCTGTGATGTCGTTTCTTAAATGTTCAGAAGGTCTTTGGGATGTGCCCTCATCTCTGACTGTGAAAGAAGAAAAAAAGTCTTTTGTCCTTCTCATGAAAAATATTTAGGAAGAAACCTATTTTTTGTTTTCTTTGACTAAGATAGTCAAAACTATTTACAATGAAAGTTGGAAAAAATGAATGGAGCCGAATTCACTTAACGGCTTATGGGATCATCTGCACAGAGTGGCATCATTTCAGACGCCTTTGGCTCTTTGTGAAAGAGAATGCTAAGGATGTTCGGAGTCCATTTTCATCGACTGTTTACACTAAAGCATTACACCTCAGTAAAAGTAAAGTCCTACACTGGAAATGATTTGGGAATTCTGATACAGCTTCACCTTCTGATGCCTCTAATTGGACCCTATACAATTTACATAAGGAACTGTCTGAGTTTAGGATTCCCTGTGAGTAAAATGGAGATTATGTGTAAGACAGTCATTTATAAGAATTTGAGGCATTGTACATGTTGGATCTAGTTCTCTACCCAGCAACCAGTAGGCCTTCAACAAATGCAGGGAGCTGTTACTGTGAGAACAGACATTGAGGTTACTATTCCCCTGCCTTTCTCTGGTAATTTCTGTTTGATTTTAAAATCAGACAATTTAAGTAGATAGTGATTACCCAACTTTATTGGAGTCATTATGTGTATTTAAATTACATGAAGCACTGCAATGACAAACACTATTTCTTTTGGCAAAGATCTGTCTTTTGCTTCGCACTGAGATGACAAATAGCTATTGCACACATGACGTCAGTGAAGCTTTCAAACAAATTGCCCTTCTGCAGTCACAAAGGGAACACCACCCCTAATACTACAACTTTCTTTCTTTGTAATTATTTGCAATGGAAACAGTGTAATAGGGGCTCTTACGGAACCTTCCATAAGTGCTAATTAAATTACATGGTGAATGCATGTGCAATTGATTTAAATGCCTTAAATTCTTTTCAGCATTATTATGAATAAATGCACATATGTTTACAGATCCTAATGTGGCACTTTATTCCATTATCCTGAGTGGTTTGCTTTCTCTGTGTGTGATGAAAGACATACAAAAAAAAAACACCCCACAAAACAAAACATGTGGCTGTCAAATGCCCAGTGCAATGAGAAATCAATTATTCCAGGAAATGGCATAATAAGGCTTACTAGCTTCTGGGAATATGAATTTTGATAGTCTCATCTGTCCCCATGTCTTCTGAAGATGTATAGCCACTTAGATATAGGAGAGAAGAACATGAGGAGAAATTGGGTTTGGGAGAGGTCTCAGATTAACATACCCAGAGACATCCATATAAATGTTTTCTAAATGCAGGTGTCTTGACAATGTTTTAACCTTATGAGGACATGAGAAAATTTTAAAGCATGTTTTCCTTAATGCTATTTTAAAAAGCTGTGATGTAATTGTGTCTTTCCTACTTTGGAAGGAAGGTCTTACCTTTCTGAAATGAGCATAAAAGCAGATGAAAGTTTTGTTTTGCATTAGTGTCCTTTCTTGGTCAAATAAAGCACAGGTAACCCTTTGTCAGTTACCCAGGTTGGTCAAGATGTTAAAGGTCTCTTTAGAAAATAAATAAAAACTGTGACAACCAGTGAATTATAATGCTTGGTCTTCACTCTGGCTCATTCCCTTCCCCCCAGAGTCCATATAAATCCCTTAGGACTAAAACCTAAAAGAAACCAATATTTGATGACCCATCACTATTACTAAATCATTTTTAAAGACTTTATTTATTTATTTTTAGAGAATGGGGAAGGAAGGGGGAAAAGGAGAGAAACAGCAATGTGTGGTTGCCTCTTGCACACACCCTACTAGGGAGCCGGCCTGCAACCCAGGCATGTGCCCTGACCGGGAATCGAACCAGGACCCTTTGGTTTGCAGGCCCATGCTCAATCCACTGAGCTACCCCAGCCAGCGCCCACTACATCATTTAAGAATTATTTTATTTAACTTCCTATGTGGATGCTATGGAGGCTATGTCAAAGGAAGATACAAATGTGAGTTAGCTGAACATGCTTCCCCAAGTCCATCTACTAGGAGTCAGTCGTGCCAGTTCAGGGTCTCAGGACCTGAGATCCTTCTAAGGAAACAGAAACTCCTTGTCAGATCACTTACTGAGAGATTAATGGCCATGCTGATGGTGACAACATTTATGTAGGACTCTAAATTTTTAAAAATATTTTCATCTCATTTAATATAGAAAATTACCCTTTGAGGCAGACTTGGCTATCCCTTATTTCAAAAGAAGTAACTAAAATCTCAAAACAGGAAAAAAAAAAAAAAAACCATCCAGCTGGTAAGTGGCTTGACTTCGATTTTCTACTGAATTCAGCACTCTTCCCTAGAGCACAGCCATGTCAGCCTTCCGGTGGAACAGCTCCTCCTATACCCAAGACATGGGTTAAAGAGGGTAGTACTCTTCTCTTTTCCCCTCAAAGGTGACCCACTTTAGAAACTGGGGGAGACCCACCTACCTAGTCTCAGCTTGAATTGTCCCTCATGTCTGACATCTCCTGTGTTTCTGTGTTCTTTCCAAACAGCCTAAGTGCCCTGAGTTCACCAGTTTCTAGAGAAAACCACGGCTGCCTGAGATTTCTTAGATTTCTTCTTTCTTCCTGGTATCTGATCTGTTCCCCTGAGATGTCACAGCCGCAGGGCTCTTGCCACCTCAACTGTGACATTATCACTAGAGGGCAGCACAGCAGATGCCTACTGAGCACTTCGGTGTAACAACTGAATCACACAGCTCTCCACGGGATGCATCTGCCAAGCCCAACTCCACACAGTGTCATAGTCCTAGCTGTTCTGTCATGTTCCTCCTTTTGCTCAAGTGTGCTTGGTTCCCTCCAGGCCAACTGTGGCAAAGTGGGGGACATCACATCTGACTGGGTGATAAGATCCATGGCCCCATATTCCCCCTTCTGCTTCCCATATATGTGGATACACACACCAATCAATTCAAAGAAGTGCCCTGAGCATTCCGAAGCTTCCTGAGATAAACATACAGAATGAAATACTGACCTTGGATTTTATTCTTAAAAGAAGATTAACGCCAGGCCAACACTAATGTGCAGGACTTCAAAAGACTCTGGAAAGCTGAATGATTTAAAATGTCATTTTCACGGTTTTTATTTATTTTTTAAGTGCCAGGGCTTGGATGTTTCTGCAAGCAGGTTTTAGCATTTTTTGCACAGTCCTAAGCAGCTCAAAATTGAATTAGAGCAGATTTTTGCAAACCATCATGAAGAATATGTATTTATCCGTTTTAAAAGCTTCCTGGAAGATTTAAGAGGGCAGGAGTATTTCAGTCACAATCCATTAACCCCATTTATCATCCATTGAAAATGTCTAGTGTGAAACCATTTTCAATCTCCGTTAATGTGCCTAGAACTGATACAGTGTATCATACTTAATTTTCACCCTGCATTATGTAGTTGTGTTTTGTATTTGTGCATTCAAAGACAGCAGATCTCACCAATTCGGGGTCTCATTCCTGCACAGCCAGCTGGATGACTGAGGCTTCAGCTTTTCCAGCTTTAACTGAATAGGAACCAGAACTATGCAAATTGGGGCATCTTAGTCCCCTGCTCAGTATACCATATAACCTCCTCACCCCAGAAAAGATGCCATTGAGCATAAAACATGGAATAAGTTTGGTTTATAAGAATAACTCCAGCTCTAAAGAACATTTTGTTCGAGTTCTTATTTTGGCTCTTTCGGCTATTTTCTCTGTTGATTTTGCACAATGTTTATTGAACATCTGTTACACATGACTGGGTGGCAATTGGTACAATAAGTAACACTTATTGAAAATTTACTGTTTTAGTTGCTGTGCTAAATGGCTTATCGGCAATGTTTCATTAACCACTCACAGCAGCTCTAAGACTTAAGCAGTGCAGGTACGATCATAACCACTTCACACGTGAGGGAAGTAACAAGGACTCAGAGAGTCTAAGTAACTTGCCCAAGGACACACAGTTATTAAACGTGATTCAAACCCTGTGCTGCCTGACTCTGAAACTCAGCTCCTTGTCTATAAAACATGAGGAGAATCAAAGACTTGAAAAAGAAACACACATAAACACCCATCATGTAGATTAGCCAAACATCAATCATTTCATACCAAAGTGTACAAAAGCGGAAAAGTCAGAACAAGCCCTCAGGCAAATCCAAGGAGCAAATGGGGAATAACAGAAAGAGATGAGTCCAGGATCAGGGTTGCAAGTAAGAAAAGTAATTTGGGGGCCAGGAGACCTGCAGGGGAAATCAGGGCAAAGATGTGCAGGAAGGGCACAGGGAAAGTGGAATGAGGCAGAGACAGGGGCCAGGATGCAGGTGAGACATTGAGCAACAGAACACACCCTCCAGCAAGGGGAGACATCTGCAAGTCATGTGTTAATCCTTTGCTAAAGGGCAACCCTCCGAGAAGGCCCTTGCCAGAATCAAAGGCGAGGCTCAAAGAAATGGAAGTCCAAAATGAGCTAAAATCTGAGGTGAATGGAGAAGTCTCACCATCGAAACAGTTCCTACTGGGTGGAGATTCCAGACAGAACTGCACAGCATGGCTGGGTGGTGCCTGGGGCTGAAGGGTGGTGCTCCCGGCGTTGGGTAGGGCTCCAGCTGCGTGGATCTACTCACCCACTTAAGTGTATGAGCCTTTCCTTACTGCCACTCCCTACTTCATTTAGGAAAAATCAATCAATCCTTTGTGATCTCAAAGCACTGCGTATATATCTCTCTCTGTGGCACTTACTATATTAGAGTAGTCTGTGCCACTCACTAGCTGTGAATGTTCTGAGGGCATAGCCACTGAAGGCTACCATTACTTTTAAAATTTTTGGAAGTCTTCCCTTAACAAACAGAATCTGTTCTTCCCCTGAGTGACATTTTCTTTTTCAAGTGATGGGAGAGAAGTAATGGGAGAGAAGGAAAGTGACAGTGAGTAAGGAAAGGTATGTGTAGGGTAGCTTGGGATCCCAAGAGCCCTCACCAACTGAAGTTGGCTTACCATCCACATGTTTTTATGAATTGCTGCCCTTCACACCATGCTAATAATTATCAGCTCAACTCAATTGACCTGCCTAGAGCCCTCTGGCAGAATGACTGCCCCTCTGGCTCTCTGGGAGCAAGGACCTATTCTTGTTTTATTTTGGACCAATTTCTGTTTCCTTGGGCCTTTATTCCTGAACCACATGGGGATGCTGCTGAGGTAGCTGAGCTTCCCAGGAAGTAATGGGAACAGAAGCCCCTCATACTGGGAGCTTGGGTGAGAGCTTGCTTTACCAACCCTGTTAGGAGGCAGATTGGAAAGCATACCCAGCATTTCTCCGTGTGTCTTCGTACTCTTTTCCTCCCATAGGTCTCTATGTCTATGTTTAAGCATGCCTTCTGAGCCTGGAATTTCATTGTGATTTTAATCACGTATGGAAATGGATAATGTATCTCACTTCACTGAACTCACAGGTGCTTAAGTAGATTATTAGTTCCATGTCTTGAAATTACTATGCTTACAGAGGTCAGCTAAGAATATAAGTTCTGCTGGCAGAGCCAGCGATAAGTCCTAAACGATGATATTCCCAGAGGATGTTCGCTGTGTAATGAGCTGATGCGCTGGCTGTCTAGGTCCAGGAGTGGTCGACAAAAGCTTCGCTGTTGCACTGGGTGGCAGCGGGAGGAGATGATACCGAGGAGAAGCATCAGCATGCTTTATGCGTCTTAACTTTCACCCCTTACTTGTGCTGCTTCCTCAACTTGGACTTTTCTTGTTCCTCATCTACCTTATAGTGGGGAGAAATACAGCTTTGTAGTTGAGAGTCTGAGTTTTGGAATTATACAAACCTGAGCTTCCATGCCAGCTCCTCTATGTGTATACTATTAAGTGTTTGAAGACTCAAAAATTCCCATACCTAGGTTGTAAGTAGTTCTTGAATTTACTGCCTGCCACATAGAAAGAATTCAACAAATATGAAAAATTACGGTTTACATCTTCAAAGACAAGCTCGATCCTATCCCCCAGTGAATATTTTCTTTACAGAACTTAAAGTTTGCACCGGAGCTCCTAAGAATGGAATATGACCCTTAGATCTTCAGACATTCTATCTTCTTACTGCCATGGTTATAAAAATGGAATGACTATTTCAAAAATTAACAATTAGAAGATTTCACATGCAAATTCTAATTTCTAGCTTCTTTTGAAAATTCAGAAACTTGAGGGGAAAGAGGTGGGTGGAGGTGGAAGAGGGTATGGTGGGATAAATAGCAAAGGAAAAATGCAATGAAAATAAACTATCTAAAAAAAGAAAGTCTAGAGATATGGACCACCCCCATCTCCATACACCAATGATTCCCACCAGCTCAGCAGGTGCTGCCCTCCTGAGACCAGGGCGCTCTCCAGTCTGACACACACACTCCCAGGAAACAAGGCCATTGTTAGCTGTCATTTCTTCACTGGACTGCTATTTTCCAATACAGAGTGGGAGAAAGTAGGTTTACAGTTGTTCATACAGAATATAATAAAATAATTAATAAAAAAAATTTAAAAATAAACTGTGTTGCATGTACTCACAATGCTAAACTTACTTTTGCCCCCACCCTATATATTGAGATTTTTTTTAAACATGTGCTCTACAATTGTTGGATTTGGTATTTTCTAAATGTTAATTAGGCCCACTGGGTTGACTGTGTTATTAAGATCCTCTGTACCCTTGTGTATTATTTTTCAACTTTGTCTAATGATTACAAAGAATAAAATATTAAAATATCCAACTCTAATTATGAATTTACCTATCTCTTCCTTTAGTTCTGTTGATTGCTTGCTTCATAAATCTTGAGTCTGGTTTGAGTTACATACACTAGTGTTATTACATCTTTCCGTTGACTGACTCCTTCATCATTACTAAATGACAGTCTTTATGTGAAATTCTCCTTTTTTTCCTCATACCATTGACATGGCATATCATTTCCAAATCTCTCTCTTTCAAACCATCTGTGTCTTTATAGTTAAAATATTTCACTTTTATATGTTTGGGGTTTGCTATTTTATCCACTCTGACAATATCTAACTTTAACTGGATATTCAGTTTATCACATATGATGAGGTCTGTCCAGAAGGTAACTAGCCATGTAATATGAAAAATAGAAACATTTATTGAAGAAGATACAAAATACAAGAAACATTGTACATAGGACAATGATGCCTCAGTCCTCTTCAAAGTAGGCACTTTGGGACCTCACACAGTTCTCCCAATCACCAGTAACGACCCCATTATATTTTCCTGACTCTCATCAGTAGCTTGGAATATCTTCCCTTTCAAAGGTGATTTTAGGTTTTGGGAAAAGCCAGAAGTCACAGGGCCCCAAATCTGTTCTGTAGAGGGTGCTGAGTCATCTAGGTTATCTGATGTTTCACCAAAAAAACACTGCATGAGAAATGATGCATTGCTGCCTTATCATGATGAAGGTGCCAATCACCAGTTGCCCATACCTGTAGCCTTCTGAGTCACCTGAATAGCTTCCGCAGAGGAATGTTCAAGCTTAATATAAATTATGATGCAGATCCATTGCTCTACTTGCTGAGTCACTTTGAATGCGACAGCCACACAGCACGCATGCTCACTCAACATACCACCCCCACTGACTAGAACAATGAAGTGGTCATTGTTCACCCATATGCATTCCAGTCCACTCTCTTTGGCTGCCAGGTTATATCAATGTCATGCGAACTGTTAACATTATATTAACAATGGCTGGACTTTTTCCTTATATATGTACCAAGTTGCTATTGTTTTTTTCTATTCACCCCATATATTTTCATTTATTTATAGTTTCCCCGTCTCTTTTCCTGTTATCTTTAGGTTAATTAAACATCTTTTGTATTCCATTTATTTTCTGTCAGAAATCTAAGGGATTGCAGTCTGCCTGTTGTCAGAGCCTGAAAACTACTGCCGTGTATATTTTCCCCAGTGTTACTCTGGATGGTAGGAGGTCAACTCCAGAACCAGTTGCAGTACTGTAGCTGACAATTCCATACATTTTTTTGATGAGTATCTTGCAATATGAAATTTCTGAGTTTCTGTATTTATAGGGTACAAACTTGTAACAGTGTTGAAAACAGTAGGTACAATGGTTTCTAAAGTCATACATATTCTATGTATCACAACTGAAAGTTGACGTAAGTGGAGACTTTCTAGAGGAACTGCTTCATATGCTCTGTTTTCCAAACTTTTAAAGTGGATTAACACTAATACTGTCTTGCCAATTGTTTGTAAAGCCGGCAAGAAAGACATCCAGACAACAAGGACTGATGCTTATGGACTCTCTCTCTGAAGACAGAATCAGTAACTGGTCATGTATAGCCAAGAGTATCTCAGTTTATCAGCCCTGTAGAAGTTCATTCTTCCTTTCATGGAGTTATCCCTAGTTTTTCTTCTCATAAAATCCCCTTGCCTTTAACTTGTAACCAGGACACTGTTCGGATTTCTGCCTGAATCTGTGCTTCTAAAGTTACAATCTTTCATCCCCAAAACACTTACTGCCTCTCCGTTCAGTTTTTCATTTTTAGGTTAATATACCTAGCTATACTACTACTATTACTACTAAGTAATAACAACAAAAACAACAGCGATAATAAAAAGAAGAGGAAGGAGAAGGAGGAGAATAAGAGGAAGAGGAGGAACAATAGACTTTTTTATTCTCCCAGTAGAAAATAATATTACAAATTTGTCAAATGAAGAGGCAATAAAAAGTGTGCTGTTAAAATATGTAGGAAAAGGAGACTTTATGTAAGAGTCTTAGGCAGTTAGTTACAAAAATACTTTGCTATTTTTCTGGAATTTATGAGTTTTATGCTTCCAGCATTTACATTGTTTTCCTTAACAAGTGTTCACAGAAAAGTATAGATTTCATACCCCATGAAACCTACATTTTAGAAGTCTAAAAGATCCTGTAATGATATTTAAGTAAATCAATAGCGATCAAGAAAATAATAGAATTTGCAAGCGTTTCATTAGCTCAAAGCAGCAAGCAATGATTCTGGAGGTGAGGCACAGAGAAGCACCGGTCAGAAAAGAGCAAACCCCTCCTATTCTACTGTTCATGCCTCCTGCAGTTGGGAGAAGGTAAGTGCTAGGGAAAATAATTCCTTGAAATCTCAGCTTGCATCATGGGATGTATCGTGTGATAATGATGTGGAGGGAAATCTATCAAAAGACTATAAGGGAAAGAAAATATCCAAAGTTCCAATTCCAAGAGAGACAATATAAACACATGTGCGCACACACAGATGTATATATTTTCCACCTTCTGTTTTTAAACAATTTAGGTGAATAAGTACATTTGGAGACAGAGTCCCAACAGTGAAAATGATTCCCTCCCATCTTCCTCAAATCCCATCAATCGCTAACTTGGAGAAGGGGCTGAGGGGAGCAACAGGGCTCTGTTAGGCTCCATGAAGACAACAGCTGGCTTAAAAAATAAACAAGAGAAGAGCTATTCCGCATTAGAATGCATTAGGAGAATCAACCTGGGAAGCACAGATGGCTGTAAACAGGGCCATTGCAAAATTACCATTCTCTTTACTTTTCCAGTGTCTGTGCAACTTTCAGGTCTGGAAGACCACATCCCATCGCAGCCAATTAGGGTTAGAAATTTTTGTCGCTGGCTCTGATGATTGTATCTTTTTAGAGCTCATTTTGTAAGGATGGGTGTCTGTTAATTTTTTGGAAATGTATAGCACGCATACTTGTCCTGTACTGGAAAAGGGGGGAAACATCGGAGCCGGGTTCTAAAAAGACATTTGGCAATGTAAGTGTCTAGGACTAAAGCGCTTCCGGGCATTTAAAATGGAAATGAGAATGACCCTATGTGATATGTTAAGACTCAAACCTAACTAGCAAACTGGGTCAGAAATCCCTGGTTCAATTCCTGGTTTAACTGGTAGCTCATTTTATAAACTCTGTCCCCTGTTTCCAGGTTATTAAAATGTTTCCAATTAAAATTGCCCACTCTTCAGTATCTCTAATTGCTTCATGAACTTTCTGATGAGAAGATTCTCTAGTCTGCCCAAAATACAACTGAATACATTCCAAGGAATAAAAATGAACATAAGTAGATATATAGTCACAATAACAAAAAGTGTGCTGGTTTGGGTGCTAGCGCTCAACTTGAAATGCTCCTGCCTGATTGAGTTGGAAAGATCTCTGGAGGCTCTGGTCACTGTGTGTGGCTGTTGGCAGCTCTTGGAGACTTCACAGATTTTACCCACAGCATTTGGGGGAAGTACATCCTTGCAAGAGTTACATTTTACAGGACAGTCTACCATGCACACTGTCATCCTGTGCACTGAGATCCCCACTCAAATTAAGGACTGGCTTTCTTTGTTAGAGGGGTTCTTTGATGAAGTCCCCTGGCTGCACAGTGGGATATACAATATATAATGTTCAGGGGAAATTTAATAATAAAAAAATAGTGAACTCACTAATATCCCAACCAGAAACTACTTGCTTCCTCATTATAGTCTAAAAAGGAAAAGGATGTATTTGTTTAAACTAACCAAAAGTAGATTTAGACAAGTTTTGAAATGTATATATTTAAAATTTCTATATCTTTTTAGTACTTCATTGTTAAATTTGTAGTGAAGAAATTTTATATGAAAATGAATTATTTTGGATAATGCTAACCTCTCACTGTTGGTAGAATCTGTTGTGACACACCCAAAAGTCCCCCCAGACCTCACTGTCACCGCAAGCACTTGCCAGGACGCTGAACCCACTCCCCTAGGAGGACCATGTTCCTTATTCTGTCCCCTCCGATTGTGCCCCGAGGGAACCCAGGTGGGTCTGGTGTTCTCCTCGCTCTCTACCACTACTGCCCACCCCTCAACACGAATGTCTGCTGCTTTGACTTCTAGGCTTTTCGGCAGTGCCACCCTCCCCCTTCCTCATCGTCGTTACCCGTCACTCCCCTCACGATGCCCACGAATTAACGACAGGCTTTGGCACTTGGCCCATGGCCCTGCTGAAAACCCAGGCACGTCATCGCCCCTGCGGATTCCTTATCTAACACTCGGTTTCTGTCATCGCTCCAGTGACCTGCGCTGCCGCTCCATCTTCCGGGCACGCTCCCTTGCTGGACCCTTCCAGGGGTGTCCAAGCTTTTGGTGTCTCTGGGCCACACTGGAAGAAGAAGCGTTGTCTTGGGCCACACGTTAAACACACAAACACTAATGAAAAAAAGGTTTTAAGTGAATTTACTGTTTCGTGTTGGGCTACATTCATAGCCATCCTGGGCTGCATGCAGCCCGTGCGCCGCAGGTTGGACACCCCACTTTGAAAGTCATTTATTTCTCCCATCACACTGTTATCAGCCTTATTTCCCTATTTACTTTTAAACATGATCAAGTGTCTCCCATATAAAGAGCAAACGAAAACCTCTCTTGAACTCCATTTCTCTCCTGATCCATCTAACATCGTGTCTTTTCTAGTCCCCTTCAAACTTCAAAAGGAGTTACACGACCTCATTATTCACACATTAGACATGGGTCCTTCTTTTCATTGCTTGCCCATGGCTCCATGTCGCTGAACCGAGTGGCAGTTTCTCAGCCATCATTTCACTCGGTGCTGCTGACCACTTTCCCCTTCTTACAACACTCATCATTGAGGCTTATCATTGCCTTGCTTCTCCTCCTCTTCCTCACTCCCCCGCCTTGTCTTCTGTGACATCTCCTCCTCCCTCCCAAAGTTATTCCATTCTATCATCCCTCAGTGCTGTCAAGACCCTCAACTCCACTTAGTATCCTCACCCTACGAAAATGTATCTATGCCTTCAACTTTAATTACTACCAGTGCAATTTATATGTACATCTTTAGCTCCAGTCAGACTTTCGACTGCAGTCTAGATCAATATATCCACCTGCTTACTTGACATCTCCACTTTGATGTCTCAAAGATACTTCATTCTTAAGATCTCCAAAACCCAATTAATTATCTTTCTGCACCAACTCCCTTCACTTTGCACCCCAACTGACCAAATAAATAATAGAGACTGGTTCTCTTCCAAGATTTGGTTAACCCCCTAGGCTGACTATTATGATCTCCATATTCATCACTCTGTATCCGTTTTCAACTTCTGCTTATGCTACCTTCTAACTATATCTCAAATGAATTTTCTCATGTTCATAGCCATCATCTTCACCCTAATTCAATGTACCGGTAGCTCTTACCTGGAGAACTCCACTGCAATAGCCTCCTAACTGATTCACCTTTACAAACTCTTGCTTCCTTTCAATTGGTTACCCAAGTGATCTTCCCCCCAAATAAATTTTATTATGCTCCCCTAATCCTTGAAATAAAGAATGGGTCCCATTGTACTGACTATACAGATCTCATCTGAACAGTGGCCAGTTAAATTATACTCCTTGAGATCTCCTCCAGATGTGGCCCCTCTGAGAAACCTTCCCTGGCCTCCTTGACATCCTCTTCCCCCTGCAGCAGCACTCTATGAAGTGGCTCAAGAAAGTTCTAAGTCAAGTTTGGGTGAGGTTGATAAGTAAGCAATGAGAGAAGTTAGAAGCCAGATTCTTCCCATAAAATCTGAAAATGCTGCTGGTAGAATTCTCCAGCAGAAAAAGTCCCTGTCTCTTTCAAAGGCCATTACCCTTCTTCACCAGAACAATAATTTGTAATTTCTAGCTTCAACAGATTTTTTTTTGCCATGCCTGGTAAACATAGTCTTTTTATCCATTCACAACTCAGCTGAGAATGAAGAGGTCTTTTGCCTTCAGAAAAGTGACAGCAAATATTAAATAGCATTTAGTGTTCACCGTTTCAATAAGCTCATTAGAGGTCTCTAGTCAAACGTCTATAGAATTATAAGGCTATAATAGAAACATTTACCAAAAGTGCTAAACCATTTTTCAGAATGATTTGGTGTCCCCAATATTGAAGAGAATCATTTTGGAACACATTTTCACAGATCACCTTAATTCAACTTGAACTAAATTCATTTATGAGAGCTGCTGGGCTGTACATCTCAACTTATCTCTGCCTTGAATTTGCCTACGATGGATATTGCTCGAGCTGCAGGGATCATTGAGCAGAGAAGAACACTTCTGCCCTTCCTTGCCCTTCTCGATAATCAGAGGGAACTTGCGACTTGTTATGTTTCCCTAACGAGGAGTTCAGAAATAGCCACCGCATGTGGCTTGGGAAGGAGCAACAGAAAATGGCCTTCTGAGTCCTCTGAGGTTTTTGTTGTCTCTGCCGAGAGCTGCACAGGTTGTGGACAACAGAATGGAAGCAAACTCTGAGAGGCTGAATCAGGGCTGTGCCCGCTGGTCTGGGACTCACCTGCTGAACCTGACCCCCAAACCCAGGCTTGGGGACATGCTGCTCTCACCTGTGCCCTCTGCCTTTACCCTGCCCGTGAAGTCAAGTCTTTTTATGGTTCTTCAGTGACCATCTTTATGAAATGAAATGCCTCTCTGGTCTTTGTACGAGGCTCTTTCCTCACTCTATGCTCTCTCTCTCTCTCATTGCTTCCATCATTGTCTGCATGGGGATGATTCCTAAATCATAGTTCTTGCTCAGCTCTCAGTCCTGTATACAGACACAATTATCTCTTAACCTACTAGACAAAGGTACCTGGATGTCATATAAACACCTCAAATTTGAAGATGTCCAAATCTGAACTCAATTTCTTACCCCCTAAATCTGCTCTTTTTTTTCTAGATTCCCTATGTTTATGGAAGGCGCCAGCTCTATAAGCAACCCAAAGCAGTACCCTGGTGTATTAGTCAGCTATTGTCCTAATAATACACAATAACAAAGTATCTCAAAGCTCAGTGGCTTACAATCACAAAAATATATTCTCATGCCTGTAGGTCTAGAACTATCATTTGTTTAACCTTGTATGAGCTTGGCTGGGCACCTCTACTTCCTGCTGAAGATCAATGTGCTTAGCTCAAGTGATAGGCTAGGTCCAGGTCTGTGCCACATATGTCCAGGGCCCAGGCCAGAAAGGCAAATAGGTGTCCTGCATTTTCTTCCAATACCACACTATTAGAGTGCAATAGTCAACCACAGACACCTGAGGCCTTTTCTCTGATACTATTCTATCAGCCAAAGTGAGTTAGAAAGACATACCCAACATCACTGAGGTGGAAGTAAATATTTCCTCCACAAGCAATTTAATGTATCAGACCTAAGCATCATTATTAATAATCCCTTCCCCTTTATCAATACCATCACCTCTACCACCATCATTCCCAATCATTACTAAGCCCTGTTCTTTTTGTTTCCCAAACATTTCCAGAATCATTGGGACAAGTCACCATCATGTCCTTGTCTGGATTTCTGCAACAGCTGGCCTTCCTAACTCCAGGCCTGCCAACAATCCTATCTCTACATTGAAGCTAGACTAACCACTCTAAAAATCTTTTACTTTTTCATTTACCTCCAACTATGTGTCAGGTAATACATGTTCAACCAGACTGATATTTCCTTTTTGCTTTAGGTGCTGAGATATAATAGTAATCTCAAATCCTTGCCCTCATGGAGGTTATATTTTAGTGGAGATGGGGTGAGGGACAGAGAAATGTATGATAGAAGACAGACAGATAAATAGATAGATAGATAACATAGTATATCAGATATTGGCAAATACTATGAGGGGGAAGGAAGCTGGGGGCAGGGACTAGAGAATGTTATAAAGGAGGAATGATCTTATAAATAAGTGCAGGTGAACATAGACGGTCTGATCGAGACGTTGACCTTTCAGCAAAGGCTTGAAAAAAACGAGGGGAAGAGAATCTGAGAGGAAGACTGATTCAAGTAGAATGACAGTGCATGGAGACCAGGTGGGAGTGCATGAGGAGGAGAGCTGTAGAAGATGAGATCAGAGAGAGTCTGGAACCACACAAGTGCAAAATCTGATCCAGCTCTCTACCTCCATATCCTAAAATAAATACTGATAAAATTTGAATTCCTTAACATGCATTACAAGTACTTTGTTAACCTTATCTTCATTTACTTTTTAAATTCCAACTCTTACCTTCAGATTCTATACTCAAGACTTTGAATCTACATTGCTCTATCTCTGCTCTGAATCGCTGGATGTCTCACTCCCTTGACCTGAAACATACATCCCCCACCTGCCTCCCCACCATAGCTTTGCCTAGCTAGTTCTTCCTTTTGCTTCTATTCTTAGGTCAGATACCCTTTCCTCTGATGGTCAGAAATCATCCCTGCCCTCTAAAGGCACTGTTAGGTCTTCCTCTTACGTGCTGCCACACTGTGCAATAATTATCTGCTTTTTGTCTGAATTCCCTATTTCTCACTAGACATTGCCTTACTTACCCATGGTATGAGATCCATCTTAAATAATGTATAGTACAGAGTGGGTTCTCAGTATATATAGCATAAAGAAATAAATATGACTCTCATAAGAGTATTATGCTCAAATTAGCTATGCAAATTGTGATTATCAGAGTTGGTAACATCATCGTTAATAAAGGGGTACAGAGATCTGTGCCCTTTATGTAGTTCAAAGCTGAGGTTTAGAAACAATATCCCATCTGCAGTATTTATTTCCTGCAGTATTACTCCTTTCCCCATTTGATGCCTGACTGTCTCATCCCCACAAGAGCAGGTATTCAAGTATTTGTTAGATAATCCCCAATGCATTAGTAGAAAGGTTTAAGAAAGACTTATGCCTCCCATCAGTATTTGCATTTAAGAAATCAGTTTTTTAAAGATAAAACCTTCAAAACTTAAAGGATTTGCTCATTAGTAGTGAGATTTCAAGCAATGATGAAAAATATAGAGAGCCATCTGGAGAGCAAGATCACCTTGGGAGATTTCAAATTGCACCAGATAAGTGGTCACTTACTCCACATATAAATAATAAAATCAATCCCTGAAATTCTTCTGTCTTATATTTTTACATAGCATTCATATACTATGACTCCTTTGAATTTTGCAATGGAAATGATGGACCAGTTTTAGAGATGAGGAAACTAAAAGGCTTAGGGATTAATATAAAAGGATAAATAATAGCTACAATGAAGCCAAAATTCAGACTAGAATTCAAAGTTTATACTTTTCAAAGAAAAGTGAGGGAAAGGGAGAGGAAAAGGGTAGGAAGAGGAATTAATTTAATAATTCTGGGCCTAAATCAACAATCTGGGAGATATGAAACTGTAACCTGCAACTTTATAATTTGGTCTTAGCTCCTGCATGCCTCTCGTTAGTGTCAGCATGGTGTTGTGCTAAGTGCACGTTTAAAAATGGCAGCTTTTCCTTTGCTGTGACACCTAAAGCACAGCTAACAACTAGGACGTGCTTGAACAGTGACTAAAAGCATAGAGCCAGGATGGAGACTGACTGCCCAGAGTTTAAATCCTGCCTCTGAATCTTACTGATTTGTGACCTTGGGCAAGTTATCTAACCTCTCTATACCTGGGTTTCCTTATCTATAAGATAAGGATGCCAGCACATTTGTCTCTTAGAGTTCTTGTGAGAATTAAATAAGTTAATATCTTCAAAGTCTTGGGAACAGGGTAAATACTTACAGAAAGATCAACCACTATTGCCTCCTGCTCAACAGAACAAGTAGGTGTTTAAAATATTGAAAGTAGGTACTTTGATTCTCAATCAGCACATATTTATTTTACACTGTATGTTATGGGTGTGAGGCTGCCCCTGCTAAAACTTGAGGAATGCATATGATTTTTGCACATTTTATTTATGTGAAGAAGCATGCTTTTTAAAAAATCACACTCGATGAGTTTTTGTTTGTATTTAAGGGCTCAGACATGGAGGCCAAATCAGAATTTGAGCATTAAATTGGGGCTTAGATCTCATTCTGGAAATATACTGATTGGCATCTAGAGAGTGAAATAATTTTTTTATAATTTAAGAATAAAGAAACCTTTCCCACCAATGTCATTTGGTGAATATTTGGGGGCCCCCAAACAATATGAAAATGACTCAGTTGAAGACACTAGGAAGTTCCCAAATGCCAAAGACCAGTTTAGAGTGAAAAGCCTTAATTCTAAAACTGAAGAGTTAATTTAGGCTTCATTTTCTGAGGAACAGAAGGTTCTTAATAAAGTTGCCTAGACAACAGCAGCTCAGTCCCAGGGCAACCGTCCCTTTGATTTCTCACCATCCTACACCAGCTCACACCGACACCATAAACAACTTCAAGGCCATCCAGGGCCCCTCAGAATGGCTGCTGGCTGCTGTTAGTAGACCCATGTGACTGCAGACAGAAGGATCAACATATCTAATGCAGCCAACCCAAGGTGTGGGCAGGATGTGGGTCAGGATGGAGCAGCTGGTGCTTATGAGGAGTGTCATTTCAGGGTCAGCTACAGACTCCATCCTCCCACTAAAGAAAAGGGAGGAATGAACAGAAGAGATTCAAAAGAGCACAAGGTCATCTCCAATAATGCTTACTTTCTTCTCTAAACATTTTTGAATTTTTTTGTTTTCCTGCAATAAGCACTTTGTTTTTTTCTAAATATTTATAATTATAGACAAGAATATATTATATAATCAGGAATCTAAAGATACTTTACACCTCTGTGTACAGAGGTACCAATGGAGACCAGAAGATGTTTTTGAAACTGAAAAATTTGGATCCTACATGTCTCCTTCATGGTGTTGTATCACAGTTACAGTCAACTCTTGGATTATTCATATAATGTCCCTCTTCCCCTGTAGACGGCAAGAGCCATGAAGGCGGTGATTACATTTATCTCTTATACTGATATAACCTCTGAGCCTGGCTTGCTGTCTGGCACAGAGGTGGTGTTCAAAGTGATCACTGAATGAATGCACAGCCATTTTTAAAAATTATAAGCAGTTTAAAACTGCAGCCTCTTATAATAAATGTTCTAAGTTATTTTGAAGAAAGTCTTTCTATTAATTAATAGGGAATCATTTTGACAAGTTCTTTCGGTAAAGCAGATAGAAGGCGATTGTGAGGAAAAATAAATGAAAATAATACAAGTGATTATGTTTCAGACTTAGACTGTAAATATTCTATTTTAAAAAAGGACAGTGGGTATATTTTTCAGCGGATCTAAGTCCATCAGAAGGATTATGTTGAAATAAATACATATAAACACAGATAGATTAATAAATAATAGTATGTACATATATGTATATATAATAGTGTGTATATTTATATACTATTAATATCTAACAGTATATACATTTTCATATATACTGTGCATATATAACAACTTACCACAAAAGTTATCAGCTTAAGAAACAATACCAATTTCTGGCCGAGATGGAGGCATAGGTACACTTTGCTTCCTTTCACAACCAAAAGGACAACAAATTTAAAAACAAAAAATAATCAGAACTTCTAGAAAATTGAACTGTATGGAAGTCCTACAAAAAGTTAAAAATGAAACATTCATCCAGACCGGTAGGAGGGGTGGAGACAGGCAGACGACAGAGAGGACTCATGGCAAGGTGGCGGCTGGTGGACTGTTAAGTCCCACATTTGCATGCAGGTAACTGGGAAGAACAACTCGGGAGTAAGACAGACAATGCAACCCACGGTTCCAGTGTGGGGAAATAAAGCCTCAAAACCTCTGGTGGTAAAAACCTGTGGGGGTTGTAGTGGGGGAAGAAACTCCCAGCCTCACAGAAGAGTTAGTTGGAGAGACCCACAGAGTCCTAGAACATACACAAACCCACCCACCCAGGAATTAGCACCAGAAGGCCCCAGTTTGCTTGTGGATAGCGGCGGAAGTGACTGAAAGCCAGTCGAGAGCCAAGAGAGTGGTATTGTTCCCTCTCAAACCCCTCCCTGACATACAGCACCACAATGCAGCCATGTGGGTTGACCCACCCTGGTAAATACCCAAGGCTTCACTCCTTACAACATAACAGCTGCGCTGAGACAAAAATAAAAATATGGCCCAAATGAAAGAACAGATCAAAGCTCCAAAAAACAACTTTTCAGATGAGGAATTTGAAACACTGATAATCAGGATGCTGAGTATGGTCACAAAATAGAGGAAAAAGTGAAGGCAATGCAAAATGAAATGAAGAGAAATGTATAAGGAATGAACAGTGAAGGGAAGGAAACCAGGACTCAAATCAATGGTTTGGAGCAGAAGGAAGAAATAAACATTCAACCAGAACAGAACGAAGAAACAGGAATTCAAAAAAACTAGGAGAGGCTTAGGAACCTCCATGACAACTTTAAATGTTCCAACATCTGAATCATACGGGTGCCAGAAGAAAAGGAAGAGCAAGAATTTGAAAACTTATTTGAAAAAATAATGAAGGAGAACTTCACCAATCTGGCAAAGGAAATAGACTTCCAGGAAGTCCAGAAAGCTCAGAGAGTCCCAAAGAAGTTGGACCCAAGGAAGCACACAGCAAGGCACATCATAATTACATTACCCAAGATTAAAAAGAAGCAGAGAATCTTAAAAGCAGCAAGAGAAAAGAAGAGAGTTACCTACAAAAGAGTTCCCATAAGACTATCAGCCAATTTCTCAAAAGAAACCTTGTAGGCAAGAAAGGGCTGGAAAGAAGTACTCAAAGTCATGAAAGGCAAGAACCTGCATACAAGATTAGTCTATCCAGCAAAGCTATCATTTAGAATGGAAGGGCAGATAAAGTGCTTCCCAGATAAGGTCAAGTTAGAGGAATTCATCATCACCAAGCCTTTATTATATGAAATGTTTAAAGTGACTTATCTAAGAAAAAGAAGATGATCAAAAATATGAACAGTAAAATGACAACAAACTCATGACTATCAACAAATGAGCCTAATATAACAAAAACAAGCTAAACAAACAACTACAACAGGAACAGAATCACAGAAATGGAGATCACATGGAGGGTTATCAGCAGAGAGGAGGGAGAATGGGGGGAAATGTACAGGGAATCGGAAGCATAAATGGTAGGTACAAAATAAACAGGGTGGGGGTAGACAGAAGGTTAAGCATAGTATAGGAAAGTAGAAGTCAAAGAACTTCTATCTATGACCCATGGACATGAACTAAGGGGTGGGGAATGCAGGTGGGAGGAAGGGTGAAAGGGGAGTAAAGGGGGGAAATGGGACAACTGTAATAGCACAATCAATAAAAAACAAATACCTATTTTTTCTATAAGTCAAGTACCTGGGGGCAGCTTAGCTGGGTGGCTGTAGCTCAAGATGTCTCATGAGACTGCAGTCAAGCAGTGGCTGGGACTACAGACATCTCAGGGGTTGCTAGATTGGAGCTGAAGTATATACTTTCATATACATGTGAGGTCTGTCTGGAAAAAAATCCAGCCACTGTTAATATAACAAAAATGGTTTGCTCAATCAACATCAATGTAACCTGGCAGCCAAGGAGAGTGGACTGGAATGCATGTGTGAACAATGACTGTACTAGCATGTGTGAACTTCGCTGTACTAGTCAGTGGAGGTGGTAGACTCTGTTGAGTGAGCATGCGTGCTGCGTGGCTGCCACGTTCAAAATGACTGAGCAAGTACAACAATGAATCTGCATCAAATTTTGCGTTAAGCTTGAACATTCCTCTGAGGAAACCATTTGGATGACTCAGAGAGGCACAACTATGGGCAACTGGTGATTGGCAACTTCATCACGACAATGCACCCACTTATGCATCAAGTCTCGTGGAGAGATTTTTGGCAAAATATCAAATCACCCAGGTGACTCAGCCCCCCTACAACCCAGAATTGGCACCCTGAGATTTCTGGCTTTTCACAAAGGTAAAATCACCTTTGAAAAAGAAGAGATTTAAAACTTTGATGAGATTCAATGGGGCAGCTAATGGTGATTGGGAGAACTGGATGAGGTTCCAAGGTGCCTAACTTAAAGGGAACTGAGGCATCATTGTCCTATGTATAATGTTTCTTGTATCTTCTTCAATAAATGTCTATTCATGTTACATGGCTGGATACCTTCTAATAGACCTTGTATATAATTATGTAACCACCATCAAAATCAAGCAAAATACAGTATATTTCCATCATTTTCTCAAATTCCCTCATATCCTTTTGAAATTGATTTTTTCCTACTCCCAACCAGTGACAACCCCTGACATATTCTGTCCCCTGTCTTTGTAGTTTTGCCTTCTCTCAAAGGTCATATACATGAAATCCTACAGCATCATACATCTTTGACTCAGGCTTTTCACTTTTTATTGCCGAGTATTATCCTACTGTAGGAATATACCACTTTTTTTTTATCCATATCCATTCACAAGGTGATGGACACTTGGTATGTTTTCAGTATGGAGCAATTATGACTAAAGCTGCTATAGACACACAATGGAATATTATTCAGCCTTATGAAAGAAGGAAATCTTGCCGTCTGTGATAACATGGGTAGATCTGGAAGACAATATGCTTAGGAAAGCAAACCAGTCACATAAGAACAAAATACTGCATGATCTCACACATGAAAACTAAAGTAGTCAAACTTATTAGAAGCAAAGATCAGAAGATGGTTGCTATGGGCTGGGAGGAGGGGAAAAGGGAGAGGTAATGGTCAAAGAATAGAGTTTCTTTTAATCATGATAAATAAGTTGTGGAGCTATACTCCCCAACATAGGGCCTCTGATTAATAATACTGTACTGTATTTAAAATGTTACTAAAAGGGCAGATCTTATGATAAGTACTATTACCACAGAGGAAAATAAAAATTTAAAAAAGGAGGTGAGAGAAAACTTTTGAAGATAAGTTATGGCATTGATTATAGTTGATGGCTTCACACATGCATATTTATCTCCAAATATATGAATTTGTGCACATTAAATATCTACAGCTTTCTTAATGTCAATTATACCTCAACAAAATGTTGTTTTAAGTGGATGTAAAAAAAATGATAAGAAGGTTAAGGTGTTCCAGAAGGACAGTGTAGGGGAAATTACCACATAAAGAAACAAAAATAGCTAGCAGAATTAAAGGTCATGAATCTCCAGATTGAAAAAGGCCACTGAACACCAATTAGTTACTTTTTGGCCCATCAGTGAAAACTACCTGCTGATGACAATATAGTAAACAGTGAAGTTAACATAAACAAAATTAACAATTAGGAAAATGGAAAATGAGAAAGTGAAGAATGGATCCTGCTAAGTGTGCTACACTCTCATCTTCACACTGGCATCTTGGGGAAGAGGGCTGCCTACTACCATGTCCTGAGGTTAACCTAAATCAACTAATAAAAACAGAAAGAATTTATAATAATGTGCAATTATCCTGCAATGCGACCCTTGTAACTTCTAAAGGACTAGCATTCCCCCTTAATCTTCCATGATCAATATGTTGTCCTATTGTACATGCATAGACAGGTATGCAGATCACTCTACTCATTGATGTGTGGGAGCTGGCTTGTGCAGGCTCAGGAGAGCTGGCTGTTAAATTTTAATTACTTGACATTACATTGGTAGCTTGAAATCAGCCATGGTGGGGGCATTTACACAAGAAATCAGTGAATACTATAAATCAAAAAGAGGGTATTTTGTTGTTGTTAACGTGTTCCTTCTTGAGAGCCAGTGTACCTGCACACCACTGCAAACAACTCACCATGTAAATAGAAAGACATACAAAATATCTATCTACACCCTCTTCAGTAAGATGAGATCACCGATCATTGAATGTTGCAGCAATGTCAAATTTCTCTAAAAGTTTCTAAACCCTTCTTCCTAATTTTTGGACTCACCTGGTCTTAGGTAACAAACAGTTTGCAGCCTGAAACTGACCCCTAGACCACACATTGAATAGCATTGCTGTGGAGCAAATAAATTCTACCCTCCACCCTTAACTCAATTTCAGCTAGCTTAAAACATTTCTCTTTGTTAGTTCCCATTTCATCCAACTTAATACAACTTCAGTATGCACTCAAGGTCAAGTTTGCTAACAAGTTTTACTTTTAAAATATTTCCTAAAACAAATGAAATGGAATAAAAACCTGAAACACATAGGGTAAGGGCCTACCACACACTAAGTATTCAATAAATACCAGGAGTAAGTATCATTAGCAGATTATGAGCCTTTAGATGCACGGATCACTGTTTTTAGCTTTGTTTTATACATACGTTCCTTAACACTTAGCATGAGGCTTGGCCCTTCCTATAGATCCAATACCTATTTATTGACTAAACGAATAATGAACATACAAATGATTATAATGTTTATCTTCCTCAATTTAATTTAGACATAGTTTTGACACTGAAACCGAAGCATAAGGAGTTTCAGAGCACAAGGATTTTGCAAACCTCAACCTGCACAAATTCATTCTGAGCATTTCTTCTTGTTTGAGCAAGTTGTCCATTTTCTAAATTTAGCCTCATAATTTGACAAAAGAGAACAGTGCAAGAATTTGCATTCAATTCAAATCCGAACTGATAAGGAATCTTGGCCCCTTGTTTTTCCTGAAGGATGATAAAGTATGCAGGTATACTCAGTGGAAAGTGACTTGGACCCCAGTCATCTCATCTGCCAAGCGAGAAAACTGGAGGTCTTTTTTCTTGTATCTCTTAAGTTCTACCATTTTGAGTGGTTAATGAACTGATTGTGCAGAAGGACTATCTTGCCCAAGAATAGAAATTAGCTGTGCCCTGCACAATGAAAAAGTAGAAAGCATTAGTTGTTTTATTGGAAGGGATAGATTGGGTTTCTAAGTGTTGTCAGGAAAGCCTTCATGGAAGGTAGTGGTTTGACAAGTTCAATTCAAAGTTTGTGGGTGCCTGAATATCTGGTGTTGCTCCCTCTTTTACCTTCTGTGCCTGCCATCTCTCACCATCAGGAAACAAGGTGCCAACTACCATGAGATTCAAGAAGTAGGACATATTTTCAAAAAATATATAGGGCCAGACATTTCAATGGCAACTGATGAACCGTGTAATAACATCTGTATTTCCCTGTAAAGGTTTTGTCACATCTAACTGATGCTCAGAATCCTAATAGCATGTAGTAGGAGAACTGCCATTTATCATATTCAGGAGAGCCAAGAGTTTAGTTTACAATTCGTATTTTAAAGCCATGGCTCTTAATCTCTTTAATAAAAAGTCATATGCCTTTTGCACAGAACTTAGATACCAACTTTTGCATAGTACTTGAGAAGGTCTATAATTTCTGAAGCTAAATACTAGTTCATCCAGGTTAAGACCCTCGTATTTGGTCAAGTTAGGAGAGCCTGAGACAATTTCTCCATCAGTGCCCCTTATTTGGGTGAGGAGGTTGAACCAAGGCTGGAGTGATTTCTGGCATGCACGAATAGATGGGGTGGGGTGGGGTAGAGGCTTGGACTCTTGTACAGCAGGGAGAGCTAGCCTTAGAGAGAGTGTGCTTTGCGACAGACTGCCTCTCTGGGAGAGAGTTAAGGAGACTGAAATGCAGCTCTGCTTATGCCTCCAAATGTCTGGGTGACATCACATTATTTTCTTTGTGCCTTTAGTCCTCTCATCTGAACAAGGATAGAAATGAATTAGATGATGCTTTTAACTCTAAGATTCTATCATTTGGGAGTACAAGATATGGACAGAGTATAGAAAAGACTGGTATAATGGAGAGAAATTGTATGCCAAGGAGCTGAGCCTCTGCAAAAGTTTGCCTGAGGGCTGAAATTTATATTCAACACCACTGTGTTCCTGGGTTATAATGAGTCCTCACGCCTTCTTCCTTTTTTCTCTTTTTCCTAGAAGAACATCACTTCTATCTCTCCCAGCAATCATTATAATCTCAATTTGAGAAAAAAAGAAAACAGTGGTAACCACACAAGGGCACATCTAGAATTCAGACTGCCTTGGATGAGCTTGAGAAGGAAAAAAGCAATGTAAACTTTCCAGTATAAGAGGTCTATATTCAGTCCAGAGCCCAGACAACGGCCAGCCCTATGGAGCCAAAGCAGTTTGTTTCAATGCGGTGTGCACTGGGATGACCACTAATTTGTGTTTTCCCAACCTGTCTCTTTAATTTAAATTTCCATATTTTAAACTATATCTGCTTTTCTGTCTTCTAGCTTTCAGCTCCAGCCTGAACCTCTGAATCAAAAGTTTGTATCTATGCTTCAGAGGAAGAAAGATAGTCAGGTAGGCATCAACCAATCAGAAAGAAAACTTTGTATCAGTTCTTTCTGCAGAAAAAAAATTGATTGTTAACTTTTCCATAGCTATGTAAGGAATTAAACAAACTCGTATATCTTGGTTTCTCCAAATGATGGCACCAGGGTTAAAAACAAAAATGTGCTTATGTAATTGACTTAAAATTCTAGCCAGCTTTTGGGTTTGCACAGATCGCGCTGCTATAAACAATACCTCAGGCTTGAATTGCCGTTGCTTTTTCTTCTGAGCAACTCAAACCCCCTCTTCTCTTATATATTAGCCTTGGAACTTTAGTAAACTCGATGATTCAGAAAATTTAAAGTAAACATGCCTCAAGTCTATGCAAAATATGTATATCAATTATATTTGTGCACCAGGCACCCAGACTCATCGTCCATTGTGGTGGCTGGGATTGGCCTCTCCCCACTCCATTACTACGTACCCAGAGTTACCCTTCCCAGGGGCATTTTTGCTTGCATAGACCTATCTTTTAAAGCAGAACAGGGAAAAATGTTACCATTCATCCATTCACTGAACACTGCCACACGCAGTGCCTCATTTAATCTCCACAGCACTCCTAGTAATACCGTATAGGAAACTAAAGTGAGACTAAATTCCTTGTCCAAATTCTCTTACTTATTAGATAAAAAACTAGGATTCAGACCCATGTTCTTTAACTCCAAGTACACATTTCTTCCTTCTGGATCCAAATGCCTATATTACTAGGTCTTTCATTTGCCAAGAGTAGAGACTCAAGAAATCTTAAAAATATGGGACTTTAATTAAGAAATTAGAATTTAGGATTAGAAGGAGATTTTGGTACCTGGTGCTCTATCCATCTTTCTCCCAGACTCATGAGTTCCCTCATCTCAGATCTTCTGCTGCTGCTAACTAGAAAAACTTCTGAATTTTTTCCATTGAAATTGTATAGACACCTGACCTAACTAGCTAGCTAATAACCCAAACTATCATGCTTATTATTCTTGTAGTGACTTTTGTATCAAGATACCTATTGACTTATTGATGAGCCTCTGGGTGGGTCACTCTTTGAGGGGAGGGTGCACTCTTGTCCTGAGAAAAGTTTCCTTGCTTGAGCAGGAGCTGTGGGTAGAATTGCTTCAGCCCAAAACAGATACTGGACAGAGAGAGCAAGAAATGCCATTCCTGCGTACACTCAAGCTCTATGAGAGGCACAAGACATCAGCTAGAGAAAGACAGGGCATCTGATACCACCGTGTCCCCTGGCATCACTTATGTATGCAGCTCATGGTCTCTGGGCATCCTTCCAGGCAGCGTGTTAATGTAAATAAATAGGTTAATAGATGACCTCACACCCACTGCCTTTGCTACATTCTGCTTTTTCCTCATCCTGATGACCTTTAAATCATCCATGCACTTAAAGCACAGCCATGCACTTAAAGCACTATATCCATAATGTAAAGACACTTTTTACATATGAGGCAATTAAGCATCTTGTATGAGAATTAATCCTAAAAAATACTTTTCTTTCTCTGTTGCCATAGGGTTCATTGCTGTTTTAAACTAATATATGGTACTTGCATGGTCTTTGCCTGAAAACTATCTTTGATTCATTCTGTTCTGAGAAGTAAACCATCTCTTATACTCTAATGAATATCACAAATCTAAAATGCTAATGATTGGATCTTCATTTTGATAAATTATAATATTTTGAGAAATTAGACCAAAGCATGTGATTCTGCCAGACTGATAAATGGACAGTTTATCTTTCCAAATTTTACAACTGACTTATTTCTGAAATATTATTCTGATGCTTTTTAAAGTCTTTTCCTTTAGAAGTAGAATTCCAACATATTGCATGTGCGTGGTAGTCAAAAATACTACAAGGCATGTGAGCAAGCAGGAGTTCTTATAAACATGCCATGTGGCCACTGTAAAGCCTCGCATCTTTCTCCCTACCATGTACCAGAAGTAGTGGCTTGGCCAAAAAATCAATGCTGTTTTCTCTGTAAGATGGCTCTAGTAGTGCTTAGCTGTCTAACTTCATTTGAAACAATTTTATTAGATTGTATTTTGATAGCTATCATATCAACATGCTTTAAAAAAACTTATCAATATTGGTGAATTTTTGTGTAGCCATTTTAATATTGAAGATGGAAGAATAAACAACATTTTTGGTATATTATGCTTTATTATTTCAAGAAAGGTAAAAATGCAACTGAAACTCAATAAAAAATTTCTGCAGTGTATGGAGAAAGTACTGTGACTGATTGAACATGTCAAAAGTGGTATGCAAAGTTTCTTGCTAAAGATTTCTCAGTGGATGATGCGCCATGGTCTGGAGACCAGTTTAAGTTGATGGCAATCAAATTGAGACATCAATTGAGGACAATCAACATTATACCAGGTCTGAAATAGCCAATATATTCAAGCATTGAAAATCATTTGCACCAGCTTGGTTATGTTAATAGCTTTGATATTTGGGTTCCACATAAGTTAAGCAACAACAACAACAACAACAACAAAAAACCTTCTTGACCATATTTCCACATGCAATTCTCTACTTAAATGTAATGAAAACATTCTGTTTTTAAAACAAATTTTGACAGACAATGAAAAGTGATGCTTTACAACAATGTAGAACAGAAGAGATCATAGGACAAGTGAAATGAGCCACCATGAACCTCACAGAAGCTGGTCTTCACCCAAATAAGATGATGTTGTGTATGTGGTGAGATTGGAAAGAAGTCTTCTGTTATGAGCTCCTTCCAAAAAAAGCCAAACGATTAATTCCAACAACTACAGATCCCAGTTTGACCAGCTGAAAGCAGCACTCTATGAAAAGCATCCAGAATTAGTCAGAAGAAAACATATAATCTTCCATCAGGATAACACAAGACTGTGTATTTCTTCGGTGACCAGGCAAAAACTGTTAAAGCTTGACTGGGAAGTTCTAATTCATCCACCATATTCACCAGACATTGCACCTTCCGATTTCCATTTATTTTGGTCTTTACGCAATTCTCTTAATGGAAAAAATTTCAATTCTAAAAGCACCTGGAACAGCTCTTGGCTCAAAAAGATAAAAGTTTTGGGAAGAAAGCCCTAGCTGGTGTGGCTCAGTGGATTGAGCACCAGCCTGCAAACAGAAAGGTCGCAGGTTTGATTCCCAGTCAGGGCACATGACGGGGTTGCAGGCCAGGTCCCCACTTAGGGGAGTGTGAGAGGCAACCAATCGATGTATCTCTTGCACATGAACATTTCTCTCCCTCTTTCTCTCTCCCTCCTCTCTAAAAATAAATAAATAAAATTTAAAAAAAAGTTTTGGGAAGATGGAATTATGAAGTTGCCTGAAAGATGGCAGAAGGTAGTGGGACAAAACAGTGAATTGTTGTTCAATAAAGTTATTGGTGAAAATGAAAAATGTGTCTTATTTTTACTTTAAAACTGAACAAACTTTTTGGCCAACCCAATATCTGGAGTTGCTTTTGCTCCATCCTGTTTGTTTGTATTTTTCCCTTTTCTGTCTCTGCTGATTCTTGTATTTGGAATCTGCCATGATTCCCTCCTTAATCTAGCCATCCCGAATAAACAGACATACTCTGTGCCACACTTCCTTCCACACACAACCCTCTCCCATAAAGATCCCATAAAGAGAGGGCATTGAACACCCTGGCTGCAAGGAGGACTCATGAGGTCTTAATGGCCTCCTGGAGGAGGTGACTTGTGATGCAGAAGTTTGCAAATTGTGATCTTGGACTTGAAGCACGAAAATCCCTACCAGACAGGACTCCCTTCTTAACTACCCCTTGTTCAAATGAGGATTTTTTAAAAAACTTTTTAAAATAAAGATTTATTTTAGGATGACTTTCTGGAACCTAACACCCAAATGTAAATTCACGTAAAGTAAGAAAGCGGTTTGCAGGTGCAGACAAAGGGGCTCCAGCATGTGAGTTGTTAGACAGTCGCCTAGCAGGGAGGGGTGCATAAATGGTGAAGGAGACCGGAGGGGTCTCCGCACAGCAGCAGTAGCATCCGCAACAGGCTTTTCTCCTGCTGAACCCCTAATGTGCCCAGTCCTCCTTCCGCTTTATTTCTCAGAGATATTCCAACTGACTGCTCCCTCCATGAAAGTCTTTCACTTTGGCTTCTGTGACCTTATCATTTTTGATCATCGCAGCTGCTCTTGCCCCACCGTTGTGCAAGATCATCTAACTTTACTCTGACAGTTTATTTGCGGAGTTCCTCAAGCCTTCGTTCTAGGCTGTCGTCCTTCTCTGTGTCTGTTCAGTCTTCGTTCTCATCCGATGTATTTAATGAACGCTCAGAGGCAGATGTTTCACATGTTGATGTCTCCAAACTAGTCCTTCATCCTGACTTCCAGATATGTGGTGAATTGAATGCAACTGTCTTCTTTTATTCTGATACAACAAATCAAATGTGCCCCCAACCCACGGCGATGACATGAGAACCATATGACTTTCCTATCTCCTCCGTGTCTCCACCATTCGTAAGTCCGAAGTCGGAACCAATGCTACTCCCAAACATTCACCAATTCTGCTCACTTACCTCCTAAATAAATCTAAAATCTGTTCTCTTCAACATCTATAATACCACCACGCTAGCCCAAACTTCTGTAATCCCTCGTAGTGTTATTCAAAGCCTATTAACTGGGCCGACCATTTCTACTCCCTCTCACCAATCCAGGATGTGTTTCCCAGTGCGCTGCAGTCTCCGTGAGGCCTGGCACTTTGCTTAAATTGCTTTGTTTTGTTAGGTAAACTCTACATTTTAGAACAGTTTTAGATTAAATAAATAAATATGAAGATAGGACAGAGAGTATCCATTACCTTTGCACCCAGTTTCCACTATTATTAATAACTTACATTAGAATAATATATTTGTTAAAATTAATGGACCAATACTGACACATTATCCTTAACTACAGCCTGTAGTTTATTCACATTTCTTTTGTTTTTACTGAAATTGTTTGTTCATACTAATACGCCTTCCAAAATAGCACATTACATTTAGTTATCATGTATCACTTTAGATTCTTTGGGGGTGTGACAATTTCTCGGACTTTTTTAATTTTTAATGACCTTAACTTTGACAAGCACTGAGCAGATATTTTATAAAATAGCCATCTTCATGGATAAAGACTTTTTATATTTTATTAAAAAATCGATGGAATTTGTTTGATGTTCCTAATATGATTACATGGGTTATGGGTTTGTGGGGAAGGGAGGAAAATCACAAAGTTAGAGTCATTTTCAACCCACCAAATAAAGGGTACATACTAACAACATGAATTATTACAGTTGATGTTGACCTTGATCCCCTTGACTGAGGAATGCTTGTCAGACTTTTGAACTGTAAATTTATTCTCTTTTTCCCTTTTCCATGCTACGCTCTTTGAAAGGGGATCACAGTGTAGAGAGTTATATTCTATTTCTTTGAGGGTGGACTAGCTCCATAAACTATTTGGAATTTGTCTGCACAGGAGAGGTCTCTATTTATTTATTTATTTATTTATTTATTTACTTACTTACTTACTTACTTACTACCTATCTATTTATATTAGTTTGGACTCATGGACACTTATCTTACCCTTTGGGTTATAATCCATTACTACTTTGTTGTTGCCCAGATGTTTTTATCTTTGGCCATTGCAATTTCTCACAAGCTGGCCCCTGGGTCCCTGTGGCATTCCCCACATCATGTTTTTTTTTTTCCTTTGAACACTTTATGGCACTATAAGGTCTAAGCTTAGTTTGTATGTTTTCTGCCCCCCCTCCTAAAATGAGTCACTTCCCCAAGGAGCCCTGGTTTTTTTGATCGAAAGATGGTATGTAAACAAAGATCCGGGGGCTAGATGTGTCCCTTGTTATTGCAATGTCCTTAATTCTAGGCTTTCTCTAATGAAAGAGCATGGAAATATATATGTGTGTACTAACTTGCGTGTGCGCATATATACACACATCTATGTGTACATGTGTATATACCTACTATAATAATTCATAGATATACACACATACAAGGTGGGGCAAAAGTAGGTGTACAGATGTCCATATGGAAAGTAATATAATAATTAATAAATATTACAAGAATAAACTGTTTCATGTACTCACAACTGTAAACCTACCTTTGCCCCACCCTGTATAGGTATATACATATATTATACACTAACTCATATATAAATATTTTCATGCAACCATCTGTATCTACAGTAAGCTAAATATGAGTTCATGTTGATGTCTCCTACTCTCATCTGCTGCCACACAGATCATTATAGTGTCCTCTCGCTCAACTGCAAGCTCCCACCACCATGACAAAAACCCTGGCTCCACCACCTGTCACTCATTTACTTACCTGTTCAGCTCCAGGGTACTCAAATGGAAGTATCAGCACTGCTAACCCATACCTCCACAGGATACAATTTTACCAACTACAGTACAGTCCTTATGTACAGTTTCTTCACTTTTAGTTTTACTGACTCGACTCATTTCCGAAGTTACTGAGGTCAATACCTTTTTCTCTCACCCTCTGTGATTAAATTTTCATCATTATTCTCACTAATGACTAGCACCATCCCTTACACAGAGGGAGCAACCAACAGGTAATTTTTGCATGTTTGCAAGGATTAAAGTGTTTAATTTGAAAACTTTCAACTGCTTAAGAGGGAAGAGGAAGGAAAAGGAGAAAGAAGACAAAGCTGAGTTAGATTCAAGCTCTACCGCACTAATTAGGATTTGTGCCAAGGTAAAATCTCTAAAACCCAGTTTCTTCACTTGTAAGCTAGGGATATCGATAACCTAAAGGGGATGTTATGAAGAAAATATAAAAGAATATGCATAAATTACCTGGAAGTACGTCAAGAACATAGTAAGTGTATTCTAAACATTAGTTCCTCTCTAGTTTTGGAGGCTTCTAGAGTCATCAAAGTTTATTTCAAGGTTTCCAAGAAATACCTAATCACCACAATAACTTTTCGCTATCTAGCTAATGAGCCCTGAAATTCCTTCTAGAGGGTGTGAGCTTTGTATTAATGGTGATAATTTAGGCCTAGATGCACACAGTTAGGGAGAAAGACACTGATACATTTCCTAAGGGAGCAATTAACAGCAATAATATTAACAGCTAACAAATTTTAGCAATTGCTGTGCTTCAGGCACTGTGCTAAGCCCTTTGAATGCAAGTCTCACAATAATCTCCCTTGGAAAATATGGTTTTTAACCACACTCACAAATGAAGAAACTCACCCATATTCCAGTCACTGCCATAATACTGTATGTCAAACAGAGAGGCTAGACTGCTACACGGTGGTAGGCCAGCAGGCTTAAAATTGGGGATATGGAACAGAAATGTAGGTATTTTCAGTAACTACTGACACTCTTGCTAGACTTATTTCTCTCATTTGGACTTTGTTAAACATCTGCGCATTCTAGAATTCAGCTCATCCTAAGTCTGCCACTCTCTGACCTCAGGCAAGTTATTTGACTTAGTTTGATGTCCGGCCTTAGTTTGGGGGTTCCTTTAACATTTAAAGTTCCAATATGCTGAGCAGGCTTTGAGAACATCTTCCTGCAATGAACTTGTCTGTAGGCTCCTTATTTCCAAGTGCATAGCCACACTTCCTCACTCCTGCCTTCTGCCCCTCGATTATTTGCAGAAACTTAGTTTGCTGGCCCTACTCTTAAAATGGTCTCAAATCATACCTTCCTTACTGAGTTCTCTTGTTGCATGCTCCTTCCATAATTAAAATGGAATTTCATTTTACACAGTGAACTCTGGTTTGGAATGCCAATATAACAAACCTCAAAGCAAAGTTTGAACTCTCACTCCATGCAGGCACTGTGCTGAGTGCTCTAAAGGCATTAAACTGTCTTGATCCTTCTACCAACCCTGTGATATAGTTATAGGCTTTATCCTCCTTTTCATCAGATGAGAAAAGATGTGCACACACATACACACACAGACTAGCTTCAGAGGCCTTGGGAAAATTGCCCAGTCAGTAGGCAGCAGTGCAGAATTCTGAATACCTGACTCCAAAGCCCAAGCTTTTGACTATTACGCCTTGTCCCGGGAGATAGGTGATGATTTACATCAAAAGTGTTAATAACTAAGAGGAGCATAGAACTGGTGTGTGGCAAGGCAAAACTGTGCATTAACTAACTGTTCAGTGTGTACTGGACACTGTAATGTTACATACAGAGGGGAAGTTACTATTAGGACTTCCATTTTCCAAAGGTGGAAGATAAGATTTATAAGTCTAAGAGTCTTGTCTAAGATGACTCTGACTCCCTCACAGGTGGTCTCCTACTGCCAAGATGCCAACTTCAGAATTATCTAGGCAAATTCACTGTAATGGAAAACAAAAGACAAGTTGTAATTTAGTAGACCTAAATCACCAGGTGATTTTTAAAATATCCTCAGGTGATTTTGAGATTCTGATGCATCCCTAAGTATACAAACATCATACAAATTTACATTTGCCTGATACAGGGGTAAGTCTCATTTATAATAATAAAATCCCAGGCCAGTGCTGTTCCCTCAACTTATCAGCCTATTTAAAAATACAAATGAAGAGGATTTCTGAGATCTCTCTCTCTCTCCTTTCTCTGTCTCTCTCTCCCCCACCACACCCCCACCTTGCAAACATGGATAACTTCCGAAACGCATTTGTACCTTGGATGACAAGGACACTCTCTCTCCGAACAAGATCCTTACCCTTTACTGTCTCTGAGGAAGCGGAGAGAATGGAGAAGTAGAGGACACCCTGGGAATGGCCCTCAGGCTCTTGGTATCAACACCATGTCTGTAGGATAGCTCGCAGACAAGCTGCTTTCCTCTTTAAATCTCAAACAGATTATAAATGTGACAAGGCTAGTTTTGGTAACGATGTCTTTGCCCAACTCCTTAGCTGCCCCTCCCCTCCCACCTACCATGCTTTCTTCCTTTCACTTCATTAGGCCTGCACCTCAGGAAAGTCGCTTCAAGCAGTCATTTTTCTCCTCAGTGAAAATACTCCCTACCCTGAAGGTATTTATGTCCTACCTTCTCCTTTTCTTTTCACCATCCATTTATTCAGTAAGTTAAGTCAAAAGATATATTTGGAGTACCTGTTATGTTTCAGGTGCCATTTTGGAAGCTAGGGAGAAGAATAAATCCTGCAGTGTTATGTTGCTTATATTCTCATATTTCTCTCACTAGCTCTCTCCATCTCTATCTCCCCTTGGCCATGTCTTTCCCATAGGAGGTCTCACAGGCAGAGTCCTATTTTCTTGATCCTTCCCAAATTCTTCCTTTTCCCCTGTATCTGAACTAATACCTAGTGAACATCTTACCTCCCACTTGAAGATAAGCCAGTCAGATGGATTAATCCCAGCTGTGGCATCGATGACTGATTATGAAGTGGTAAGTCTCTATTCCCAGCTAACCTACATTTGGTAGTCAATTTCTTCTATCCAACTCTCCTTCACTATGACAAAATGTGAGGTGCCTTTGGCCTCCAGGGGAGACTTTCAACTCTCTTCAAATCACCCTAATACTCAGCCAGCTCCTTCATCCCCCAAATCCATGGGAAATGAGTTTTTGCAAGGATCTTGTTTTTTCCAACCTAGAAATCACAAAGTTCATTGCTCTACTCTGACTCATTGTACACAGTTTCACCTAGTTTAAATTTCTGCATAAATTTGGAGCTATTTTAATGTGTCTTTTCTGTATTTTTTCCTTACAGTTTCCCCTCATCCTTATGGTTAGATAACCAGTGCATGCACAGAAGTGTGGATACATAAAATAGAAATTGCAAAATGGTTTTGTTCTCTGTGACTCTGCAAGAAAATACAAAAGCAGGTCATTGGCTTAACTAATTCTGGCATACACCTAGCCAGGAGAAGCATTTCATTAAAGAAATGCCCCCCACCAACTTTTCAGAGACAACAGCCCCCTACCTCATTGTGAGTGTGGTTTTCAGATCTATTCCTGAAAACAGGACACCACAGGAAACCAAGAGTTAAAACTGCGGACTATCTGAGAAAGAATGGAGTAGGAATGCCACCAACAAGGGGCAAGAGTGCTGCATGGAGCTGGTGTGCCACCAGGCAAGTCTCAGCCCACTTGTTACTGCACTTTGCAGAGTAAAAGCCAAAGTCAGCTCCAAGGCCCTATTATGACCTGCCCACTCTTTCAGTTACCTTCTGTCCCCATGCCTACCATGCTCCTTCTCACCCATTCTGCTCTGGCCAGTGTCCTCTTCCCTGGTCCTCCAGCAGAGCCAGCATGCACTACGCAAGTGTTGTTGGTCTGCCTGAGGCTCTCTCTAACAATGACAACCATGTCCCACCCCAGCACTCTCTATTCCCCATCCTTGCTTTATTATTTTCTATTACATGAGTCTCCCTCTAACTTACTGTGTATGGTACTTACAACTTATTCGTGTATTTCCACTCTCAACCCATAGCATGTAATTCCATGAGGGGAGGGATTTTTGCCTCTTTATTTACTGCTTTTTCACCATCAGACTATCAGTTAGAAAAGTATTCAGCAGAAGTACATGCTCAATAAGATTTTGTTAAATAAACAAGTTTGCTATAAACTGGACAGTAATCATGATCATACAAAACAAAAACAAAAACATAATTCAGTGTTATTCTGTCCTGGTGCTAATAGATATGAACATTAGAGTGTCTCATGGGCAAGGCACTAACCGACATTGAATCACTCTAAAAAAAAGTATCTATTCCTTTTCCATCTTTTAAATCACATCAGGAACAAGACTCTTTGGGGGCTAAAATGTCATGAACATTTACTAATTTAATTTTTGACAAAAACAAAGGTCAAATTTCAGATGTCGATTCCGGGTAGGCAGCTGAATCTGGCTGAAATTCAGTAACTGTTTTTGTTTTCATGTTTTTTTAATTTAAGTTTTATTGTCAAGTAATGCAGTAATGTAAAATTTCTTTCTTTAAAATGTTATTTATTGAAAGAAAAAAGAAGGGGAAGAGAGGAGGGAGAGAGAGACAGAAAAAGGGAAGAAAGGGAGGGAGGGAGGGAGGGAGGGGGGAGGGAGAAGGAAACATCAGTTCAGGTGGTACATGTAGTTTGTAAAAAATGGCAAAGGTAGTATAGCAATTATTAGCTCTTTGGAATCACCTACCCTTGTGATTACACACATCCCTCTCCCTGGGGAACGCAGGAGGTATATCCTTTAGATATTAATTTCTGCTAGATGTAGCAGCCCAGGATCCCTGATAAACACAGAGTGTGGGTGCACATCCTCCAAAATGCATGCTCTGGGATAGCCCCTGAGTGCATACCAGGTCCTGGGAAAGTTACATGTAAAGAGAATAAATTATTAAAAGGAGACAAAACTCAAGATTCTCACCAGTCTCCTGTTAGGTTGAGACTAATGTCTAGAAATTGGTGGGAATAGAATGGACCTGTGTAAAGCCAGGGGGCTGTTTCTAGGTGAGCCTCAGAGGATAGCATGTCATTTCATCATGCCAGTGAGTGACAGTGTGGAGCCCAGTCCTGGTCAGGTTTTGGTTTTACCCCTTGTGTGATCTGTACAAAAACACTGTTGTGCCCCTGCCCCTCCCTGAACTCCCCTCACCTTCAGAATGAAGCACAACAACCTGCTGATTGCCAAGCCACCTGAGGAATGCAGACCTACTGCATCTTAGCCTGTGAGCACTTGTCATTCTGATAAAGGAGCCCAGACATATGTGAACTATAAAGAAATAACGGAAACAAACCATACCCTTCTTATCTTTCATTTTGGGTTGGAAGACAATTTATTTTCATTTTATATTTTAAGGGGAAACTGTTGAAGATTTTATGGAATGAAACTATAGAGAATGAACTATAGAGCATACTGCCTTTTTTTCCCCTTCCTCAGAAAGGTGGCGGGATGAATATCTTTGCCTTCAGCTCTGTAATTTGTATTCTCTACTATCTGGGAAAATAGTACAGGATAATGTCCATTCTGCTGCCTTTTGCCCTATTTTGTTTATCCTTGCAAGGTAGAATTTTAAAGAAAAGTGAAACACATTCATCTTTAGCTACTAATTTATTTCTCCCCCATGTAAATCCTTTAAAAGTTATATTATTATCAGTGACCTTGTATTTCTTTCAACTATCTTCATCCTTTCCCTTCTTTCTGTTTTTTTTAATTGAATTTATTGGGGTGACATTGGTTAATAAAATTATATAGGTTTCAGAGGTACAATTATATATATATCATCTGCGTATCGTATTGTGTTTGCCACCCCAAGTGTCCGTCCATCACCATTTATCCCTCATATAACCTCTTCTATCTCCACCCACCCAAGTGCTTTCTTCTAAGAGAGGCTCCAAAAACTAATGTCTCTCCCTTCTTTTGAACATTATTGGTACAGGTGGGACTGCAGCTGCTGCAACTATCTTGCCACCAACCTAAGGATAAATATGACCCATAGGGTAGGACTGTCACATTTAGAAGAGACTTCTGGAGAAAAACGGAGGCATTGGATTGAGTCTTCTAGGTGTGTGAGAGAATAAACTTCCTAACTGTGTAAATGAGTTTGTGATAAGATTTATACCCTTCCTCCTGCCTTCCTCCCCTATTTCTTCTCACTTAGAACCTTAGGTTTATAAAACTAAATTGATTATACTCTCAAGATAATGGCACAGTATATTCTCTCTCTTGACCGCCTTTCTAAATGGAACGCCCCTTCATTTCCTCTCACTTTTCTCCTTCTCCTCTCTGCCCAGGCACTCACTCCAGAATGTTGAATATAATCATCAACTCCATCTTTACAGATTTAGTAAGATAAAGTACATGTGAACTTAAAATTGGTGTTATGTGTTTGTTGGTTTCCATGCATATATTGTGCTATGAATTTATTCTGTTTCTAATTTTCATCCATGATTTTATATATATATATATATATATATATATATATATATATATATATATATAACCATTATATATAACACACACACACAGCTAATTCCTTAACCATATGATATTCCTTCACACACATATATTTTTCATATCCTGTTTTATAGTGAGGACCACCTACTTTCCCATTACTTTATCCTTTATCTTAAGCAGTTCTAAAATGGGCATTATTGTGTAGGTCTCGCTGTGGACCTGGGGTATAAATAAAGGGGTTTGTGACAATAGCTCATAGGATATTCACATGCTCACTGTCACAGCTGGCTCACTGCTCCCCAGACTAGACCCCCTTCAATCAAAACTCCCACAGTAGTACATGAGCACTCCCATTTACTTATGTCTTTGATAACACTTGCTATTTTTAACTTTCTTATTTTTTATATATAATCCTATTAAATGAAATCTGGTTTAACTTGTATTTCTGATGATATTAACAGAGATAGATACTTATTTTTATATTTAAAATGATACCTACTTCAGAAGAATGTCATGAGTGCTTTAAAAATTAATATAAGTGAAACAAAATTCTTGGGAACATAGTATTATCTATTACTATTATTATCAATATTGTCATTATTATTCTTACACATATTAGCCATTTGATCTCTGTAAATTTCTTGTTTGTATGTTTTTCCAAAACTTCCATTGGGTTTCCTGTCATTTACTCATTTCCAAGTGTTCTTTTCATCATAGATGTCAATCCTTTGCCTGTTTAAATAGTGCAAATATCACCTTCAAATCTAGTCACAAAGCTGCTATCTGTGATTTAAATACAGGCAAATTAATCATTTTTCTCCTTGCAAGCATTTTTCTTTTCAAGTGTTGCTTAAGAATTCCTTCATCACCCCAAGATGACAATTTTTTATGCTTTTTTTAATAGTTTAAACTATAATTTAAACTATAGTTTAAACTATAGTTTATAGCTTTTAATGTTTCTTTTATAGTTTTACATTTGGGACTGTAATCCATTTGAAATTTAGGAATGGAATACACGCAAATTTTGTTTTTATGGTTTGCAAAGAGTGAACCTATTTGTTCAATACCATTTCTTCAAAAACCCATTCTTTGCTCCATAATGTCTGGTGTCTCCCACTCATATATGGGTCTGATCCTAGGCTTTCTCTTTTATTCCATTGCTTATTGATTGTTTCTTGGGTTAGCAACACAGAGTTCCTTTATGACTTTGTAATAGATTTTTATATCTGGTGTCTGCACCAAACAGTGGGACTGCTCAAACTGAGATTCTCTGACTCTTGATGGCTACTTTATGTTTTGCTTCTTAGCCTCACTGCTCTGCAAACAGAAAATTAGCAAATGCATAAAAGGGAATGCTGGCTTTTCTTGGTCCTTCGAGTCCTGACTGTCTTTTCGTATCACTCGTTCTTTCAAACATATGTTTTCCCTATTTTACCCAGCCCTCTTAGTTGCTATTGGTGATAATTGTTATTGATCTATAAAATGGTAGTCCAGCATAACCTGAAAATTGATATTTTAAAACTACAAATCCTCTAATCAGCAACCTTTCCAAACTCTCTTTTTAATTCCACTGTGTTTTCTGTAGCAATGATCATATCTTTGTTTCCTTGTATTACAGACTGTGTCTACCTATCAGCGATAGTGGTAGGCATTCAACGTTTATTGGGAAATCAATACCTGTGAAAGGAAAGAGGAGGAATATTGGGGGGAAGAGAAAGAAGTTGAACTGCTATGCACACCAGACGAAGCCTCAGCCCCCTCGGCAGGGAGTTCTGGAATGAGTGCTACCAAGCAGACTTGTCCATATTGGGTCATATTGGGTCAAAGCTGCCAGGTCTTTATACACTGCCTTGTTCAATCATCAAAAAATAAATAAAAACAAAACAGGTGCTCAGGGAGGACATGATGTTGGGGGAAGAAATTATCTGCAAGTGAGGTAGCCCCAAAGGAACAAACTCTGATGGCTGACAGCCCTCTGCATCCCCTGCAGCAGGAAGCACGCATTTTCAAAGGGGAATATGAGCAGCATGTCCCAATGTTTACCACACTTTCTACATCATCTACATACATCATCATGCATCATCATACATTATACACGCTCGCACACACACACACTATACACACACAGATTGAAAGGGGTGGGAAGCAGTGAAACAGGAAGGGAGAGAGAAGGAGCTCATTAGTCAATAAATATTCCAGTACTCTGTTTATCAGTAAGCATGTTAGCAAGCATGCTGGTCATATTCCTGACCTTGAAGGGAATATCTTCAAAGTTTCTTCATTAAATTTGATATTTTCTGTAGGTCTTTCATAGATAACCTTTATCAGGATAATAAAATTATTTCCTGTGTCTGGTTTTCTAAAAAAAGTTTTCTATTTAATAATAATAGGTGTTGAATTTTAAGTTGCTTTATTTGTATCTATTGATATAATGATGTTTTTCTCCTTTATGTTTTAATGTGGGAAATAATACATTTTGTGACTTAAATATTATTGTATTCTTATAATAAATCCTTCCTGATCATAATATAGATGTGTGTGAGCATTTATCCTCAGGTATTTAATATTTAATTTAGGATTTTTGCATTTATATATAAATATAATTTTGATTTTATTTTTCTTTTCTTCAACTATTTTTTTTCACTTGGTTAGATCTGAGTTTAGTATTCTTGTAGAGAAATGTTTATTGGGCTATTTATATTTTCTATTTAATAAGTATTATTATTTTTATATTTCTTTTGGAACTATATATACATATAAGTTAGATTTTCAAATTAATAGTTACATTGTTATTCTTGCTTTATATATGTAGATAGTTCTACCTTTTAATACTCTAAACATTTATTTGTACCAGCCTTTTTTCTTTGTCTTGCCAAAGTTTTTCTATCTCATTTATCTTTCTAAAGGGTTAGCTTAATTTATTTATCTTTAGTGTTTTTTGTTGATTTATGCCCTTAACTTTAATATTTCTTTCTTTCTTATCTTTTGTTATTTACTAGTTCTTTGTGTAGAAAACTTGGATTATTTTTTTTCAGTGTTCTATTTTTATTGGTGTTGGCCACTTGTCCAATGTATGAACTCAAACCAATAGCTAACAATGGCTTTAGTTGCATTCTAAAAAGTATGACATATAGTAATTTCATTTTCATGAGGCTATACGTGTTTTTCATTTAGTTTTTGCTTTTTCTTTCTTTAAACCAAGTTTTCTATAGTAAGAACTTATTTGAATTTAAAAAATGAGATTTTTTGTTAGCTATGTTTTTGTCATCAATTTTACAGCATTTGATTGGGGGACATGCTTTTCTATGTTTATGTTTATATGTTTTTCTTCCTTCCCCACGGAGTAGTCTTAGCAGCCCTGTCAGAAATCATTTGATCATATTCGTGAACCAATTTCTGGGCCCTTATTTCTGTTCCATTAGTCTGTGTATCTATATCCCAGAACCACCCTGTTATAATTGTTCGAACTTTGTAGCAAAGCTTTAAATCCAGAAATATGAGTAATCCAACTCTTTGTTCTTCTTTTTCAAGACTGTTTTGGCTATTCGGGGTCCCTTGAAATTCCATTTAAATTTTGGGATGAATTTTCCTTTTCTACAAAAAATATTGCTGAGATTTTGATAAAGATTCCACTAAATCTGTAGATAGCTCTGGGTATTATTAACACATTAACAACATTAAGTCTTTCAGTCTGTGAACCCAGGATGGGTTTCCATTTACTTACATCTTTAATTTCTCACAGCAATGTTGTATAGTTTGCAGTGTGCAAGTCTTTCACCTCCTTGGTTAAGTTAATTTGTAAATCTTTTATTCATTTCAATGCTATTGTACATGGCACTGCTTTCTTAAATTTCTTTTCAGTTTATTCACTGTTAATGTACAAAAACACAACTGATTTTTGTGAGCTGAATTTGTATCCTGATACTGTTCTAAATTCATTTATTAGTTGTAACAGTTTGGGGGGAGGAAATCTTAGGATTTTCTACATATAAGATCATGGGACCAGTAAACTGATAACTTTACTTCTTCCGTTCCAATTTGGATACCTTATATTTCTTTTTATTTCTAGCTAGAGCCTATTTGTTCTTCCAATACTGTGTTAGATAGAAGAGGTGAAAGATGGCACTCTTGTCCTGCCCTTGATTTCAGAGGAAAAGCTTTCTGTGTTTCCTAAGGTTTGCTTTCTGTTGGTTTGTTCCTCTGAGTGATTGTCGGAAGATATGTCTGTGCCAGGGATTGGCCTGAGGTATAAACTAAGGATCCTCTCAGGACTTTCCTGAGCTTACACTCCCTAGAATGTGAAGTCACTTCCTGATTTCCCCCTGTGCGTGCAGTTGGTTTTTAATGTCCTAGTCTTTAAATGCCTGGCTCTCAAAAGAAGAAAAATTAGTAAATGGAGAAAAAAAACACAGATGCTGGCCTTTTAAATACCCTGGAAGCCCCTTCAGCCAGGGGGGATTGTGACAGTGTCAGCCTGTCCTTGTGCCTGCACCTTCATAATTATAATCAACAATCACAACTCTGATCCCCAATATTTGTACACTGAAGTCCTTATTGCCCAACCTGATTCCCACAGCAGGGTGCAAGCTGATCCAACATTGCAAGAATGGCTGCCTGACTGAGCCTGATGGGTAGTTGCTACCTTACAAAGAGTTGAAATTGGTCAAAATGAACCACGATTTACTATCCGAGCCTTCGCCTGAAAGCTGCAAGCCTTTGAATAGACTGAAGAGTTTCAAAATAGTTACATCAGACACATTCTGCCAGTATAATTGTTGTCTGGGTGGGAGACACAGATTGCTGGCACTCCTATTCCACCATCTTCCCTGGTATCCAAGGCTTAAAAATACAATGAATTTTCCTACTTTTTTCTACCTCAGATCCAAAATTGTAGTGACTTTGATTAATGTTAATCACAATCTTTGGTTCATAACACATGGCAACTATTTCTGTATGCATCACCCACTTCTAATAGATTTGTTCATCTATTTTTATTTATATATTCTCTGATTTATGTATAACATAATGGACACTTTGGAGCTCACCATCCAGTGCAAGAACTAAAAATTATCAATAGCTTATATCTCTTGTAATCTTCTTTTTACATTCCTTACTACATGGCCTAACATATAATCAATTTCTGTAATTATTATAAATATAATTTAAAATAATACATTTTCTATGTTTATTAATTTTAAATTCTATATGTGGCTTTCAAATTGAATTTATTATGTTATCCAAATATTACTTCTGCTACTGTGATCCCTGAGAAAGATGATACCTACTAAAAAGAGCTCCCAAAGGCTAATGGGGCTCAAATTACAAAACAGAGCCTAGCAGCCAACTCTACACAGAGACCTCTCCTGCAAACTGTACTTCTGGGAGAAGCTTGCACTGAACTGCCTGCGTAAACTGTGTTTCTGCCACCTGAGCCAGCCCTTATAAAGGATTTCCTAGAATCCTATTTCAACCAATGAGACTAAAGCTTTCCCCATTCAATCAGAGCTGCACTGCTATATCCTCAGCAGCTTTTTAACCAACCAGCCAGAGCAGCTCCATTCTGGCCAAGCAGGATAGTGTCTTTTAATCCAACCAGACTTTGAGATTTGGAGTCCTCATCTGCATGAGGACTGACCGATCAGGGACAAGGGGCCAAGACTTTTATTTATATAAGTCAGTGCCCCTCCCTTTCCAATGAAGCCTAAACACTATGCTTTCCCAGCTGGAGCTGCACAGGGCACAGCAGACCTGCATGGTGCAGAGCTAAGCAGAACTGTCTGCCTTGGGGAGGGGCCTGCCTCCAAGCTGCCTCACCCCAGTGCCTCCTAACAGTCATGCTATTTTCACTATCATGCTATATCACAACTGAGCTCTTTGCAGTGAATAACGTTTTTTCACCACACGCCAAATTGGAGATTCCTGTTAATGCTTCCTGTTGATGTTGTCTTCATGCCAATGACCTGCAGTTGACACTGCCTTATTTTTTCTCCACCTGATCTAACAGTTACCATGAAAGATATATTAAAATCTATAATTACAATTGCTGATTTATCTATCTCTCCATAACTTTGTCAATTATCACTTTACATAATTTGAGTCTATGAGCGAGCAACTTAGGCTTGATTTTGATTAATTATAACAATTTTCCATTTAACTATTAAGAGTAGGCATATGATCTTCTATATCTCTATAACATAGATAATTTCACCTAATTATTTTATCTAATTTTGCCATAATTATTTCACTTCTGATTTGCCTGGGATACCTTTTCTATCCCTATTTTTCCCATTTTCTAAGCGTATCTCTTATATTCAACATATTGTAGTATGTTTTACATTTATGAAAATTACATAGTCCAGAGTCCCTTATTCACAATTCAAAAATCTCTGAAAACTGAGAGCTTGTTCATAACCTATTCAGCAGCAACACTGAATGACCCTAAGTCAGCATGGTGGCAAAACCAGCCTTCAACTGACAAGAGGCTCTTTACTTCCAGTGAGATATAAAACATTGCTTCTTCCAGTTCTATTCCTCTTCCCCCTTTTCCTTTTTTTTGTGCTATTATTGTTAAATGTATTATATCTACATGTTACCAAATACATTGTTATAATTACTTTATATAGTTACATGTCTATAAGAGCATTTGAGAAAAGAATAGAGAACAAAGATATATTTATGGAGTTTGTTATATTAGCCTTATTTACTGTGGCTGGATCTCTTCATTTCTTCCTGTGGATTTAAGTTAACATCTTATGTCTTTAACTTTCTCTAATAGAGCTTATTCCTATTACCTTATTTGTGCTTGTATTGCCAAATATAGTGTATATCTACATGTTTAAGACCAAGCAAGCTATATATAATGTTTTACATATTTTATTTTATAAAAATTATTTTAAATCAGTTAAGAAAAAAATATGTATATAAACTGTGTTTCATAATTCTGTAATTACCTTCTCTGGCACTCCTTGTTTTCCCTCTGGATTTGAATTTCCACGTTGGGTTACTTGTTTGCAGCCTGAAGAACTTCCTTTAGAATTTCTTGTAAAGTGGATCTGCCAGTAGAGAATTATTTTAGTTTTCATAAAGCTGAAAATATATATTGCCCTCATTTTTAAAAGCTATTTTTGCTAAATATAAGATCCTTGGTTCACAGTTCTGTCAATACTTGAACATGCTATCCACTGCATTCTGGTCCCTATTGTTTCTGATGAGAAATTAGTTGTTAAGCTTCTTGAGGTTTCTTATGTTTAAGGAATTGTTTTCCTCTTGCTGCTTTCAAACTTTCCTCCTTTGTCTTTGACTTTTAGCATTTTATTGTCATATGTCAAAATATGAATTTATCTGTTTTTATTCTACTTGGAGTTCATTTTGCCTTATCCTACCTGGGAAAAATTTCATAGTCATTGCTCTGGGGCTGAGGGTAGGAGATTAGCTTGCTTCTCTTGAGAGGCACCCCTGCTTTACTAGCAGGGTGATGGGTGGGGGCCTAGCCTCTAATCTCTTCAGTTTACATCTCCCAGCTGGAACAAGGGTAGGTGGGGCCCCAATATCTCTGGCCTGCCACAGATGGAAGGTGGAGGCTCTATGGCCAAAGAGCCTCTACCTTTCAAGTAGAAGCTGGGTGGAAGAAAGTTACCCATGAACTTACAGCTGTACTTGTCAGGAATTTTGCTTCTGCAACTTGAACTGGGGGTGGCGAGACACGCTCAGGGCCTACTCCTCCCAGTGAGATATCATATCCCTTGACTAGGAGCTGAGGGGAGGGGAGCCCTGTCTGTTTGACCACATCTGTAGACCTTTCATCATACTGAGCTGGGGAGGCTGGGGTGCGTTTAGGGAAGAAGTGGATTGTGACTCAGTGCTACATACTGGCTGTTCTTTAGTAGATTTTGTACATTTTTTTGAACAAATACTTCCTCAGAATTAATGCTATCTGCCATTAGGAAAATTTCCAGAGATTTTAAGCGATTGTTTTCAATAGATAGATAACATAGAAAAGCATATATACACTATAAATCAAATAATTAATCGAATATATCAAAATCAACCATATACATGTAAAATATTCACTACTTAATGGTTATTTCTGTGGGAAACATGTTCCCAGAGATCTTAAAGCCCCCATTCTCATAGAGGAATTCTGATCTCTCTCTTCTTAATATCTTCTGAGATAGTTTCTCAACCCAATCTCTGATTACATCAATTCATATTATAGCTTAACCTGTCCTTTATACATCTCTCTCACCTTGTCCCTGGGCATCTCCTGACTCCAGGGGATCTCCTAGTACTTCAGTCCCAGATAATACTCTTTACTGGGTCCTCTACCCTCTTTTATTCTTTATTGGTCCCTTGCTTTTAGATGGAAGGACTAGGAAAAGGCGAGAAGGATGCTCTGGGACAGACGAGCATGTGTGCAATTCTTGATGTAGCCTCTATTTTTTACCACTCGGTTTCCATGCTGATATGAGCTTATTGCCCATGGCTGGTTCTGGACTGGATCTGCTACTTCTCTCTTCTATAGTAGCTGATCCGTTCACAGCAATATGACAGTGAGGAAAGGGCATGATTAGAGAATGATTTCTAGCAACTCCCCAGTGTCTGTTCCCTTAGCCATCTCTTGCAATCTACTTTTTATTCCTTCATCCTTCTCTTGGTCTTCAGCCACAACCCACACCCCTTCCATTTGAATCAGGCCCATTTACTTGGTATATATTCAGAGGCCAAATCACCTTGTTCCCAAAGCATTTCACAATGTTTTCATTTTATTTGGTAAACTTGTTCTGAAACCCATCAACTTCCTTTTCTCTTCTGTGGCAATTCTAAGATTCTATGGAGGAAAATAAATCTTACTTGTTCTCCAACTGGTCCAGAAATAGATGCTAATTTTCTATTACTTGTACTTTAAGATATCTTAGTTTGCTATTAATTGAGTACAGCTTATCTCTTTTTCCTTCTAGTGTGTGAGGGGAGGAATCATTTCTTCTTCTTCTTCTTTGTGTCTCCAGTGCCTGGACAGCACTAGACAGGCATACCGAGGACTTAATATGGGTTGAGGGTTGTGGCTTTTATGAAGACTAATCACTTGAAATCCCAAATGTCAGGAAATTTAGTATTTAGCAGAAGATGAAGAGAGAGACACACACCTGGATTGGTCTTTTTTATTGATTTTCAATGCTGCAGTAAATGACTTAGTTTATCAGGGGTTAAACACATAAATTATATCCATTTTAGAATGCCAGTAAGTGAAGAAATGATCTATTACATCCCAACATTACTGCATTGATAACTAATGCAAAGCTAGCTTCTCAGCTATGTATCAAACCCTTTTCTTCTGCCAGGTATAACGGTACTTAAGTGCCTCCCAAAGCAATTGCATTTTTGTTTCTGCTTTTAATACCAGACCATTAATCCCAATGTTCTGTTTGGAGTAAGGTGATATGTGTGAACCCAGGCTTAGGAATTATGATAGTTAAAGGGCCACATTTAAAGAGGCAGATGCAAAATGGGACTTCATTTCTTTCTGGTATTAGGCTTTTAAGTGCCAGAAAAATAACAATCCACAGAGACAAATTTTTCAGTAAGAGCTGCAGCTCTGATATTTTAGTCACAGTTCTCTCCAAATCAACTGCATATATGAATCTCGTTGGAGTAATGGCAGTTCAAAAACGCAATTGTATAAAATTGACTTATATCCTTTAACGGTGTGTCTACATTGTATAGTCAATAAAAAACGAGTTTCATGGGCCGAGGAAGTGATTACTACAATGCTGACATGGTCCTTCCTTAAAAATTATAATGCAAGACTTTATTCTCAAATGCTTTGTCTGCTCCTTCTCCAGCCAGCTTTGCAGCCCACTTGAATCAGGCCCATTTACTAGATGTACATGATGGAAAACGTGCAAGTGATCAAGAGACATGCATCTGGGACAGCCTGTCATTGAAATGGGAATAGTTTTGCATTTATATGAAGAATGAGAACTTTTTTTACCAGAAGTTTTTTCTCAAATTTTTTATGTTCTCTAGAAGGAATCCCCCATGGTAATAGAGATCTGGTCTCTTTTCTTGAGGAAGGAAAATGGTGTAGTAAAGTGCTCTGTGGCTCAGATCCTGCAGTAGATGATGTAGGTGAATTAATTCTCTCAACCAGGGAGGTGAGCTTCATCATCTTGCCAAAGGCAAGGGTACGAAGCTTAGGGAAATGAGGTCCCACAGAGTTTTAGTGTCATAGCCACAGACCTCGGTTTCCCTACTCATTGCCAAGTCCAAGTGATCCGTGATTGAGGGGAACTCTCTGCCTGTAGCAAACCAATATATTAAAATTCACAGCCAGTAAACAACAAATCTGAAGGTGTGTCTTCACAATGCAAAAGGTTCCTTGAAATAGCAAGGACACTAAAATTACTAACAAATAAAATAATATTAGAAATATTAAAAATCTCTATTTTATATTTAATTTGCATTCACCATTCTAATAATAGTTTCTATTTATCAAGTATTTATCTATCTTATGCATATTATGCATTAATTCTTCACAATTCCCCTGTAAGGTGGGCCCTATTTTAGTCTCATTATATAAGCTATGGAACTGGGGCACATGGAATAAATGTCTCCTGGGGTCATATACCTACCTAGAAGGGGATGAAGGCAGGACTTAAGCCCCAGTTATCTGAGTCCTAATCTCATGCTTCAAGGCACTATGCCATATCTCTGTGGGGCAGAACATTTTCTCAACCTGTGATATGATACTATGCCACTCATGAACTTCATTCTTTTGACAAATCATTTCACTGCTGGGTCATGGTGAATTTAATTTCAGACAGGTGCTGATTTAAAGTTGCTACTTGCCCATCACTTTACTGGTTGAGGATATGGAGAATAATGGGATAGACGATATGCTCATTGTCCTTGTGGAAATTTTAATCTCTTTGAAGAAATCTCTTGGATTCTAACAATGTGTCCTAAATATGGACACCTATTTATTGAGGTTCAGTGATTCTTTTTTAAGAACTATTTTAAAAGTTTTATTTGAAATATTACTTTACAATGGTTTATACATTCTTCTAGGCCGTCCTATGCTAGAAATATGTTGTTGCGGTCACATCTTCTATTTTAACTAGAGTAGTTTCTCTTTTTTTTATGTTTAAACATTTGGAAGGTTTTAACATTTTGAAGGAGAGCAATCTCAATTGTGCAAGAATTATAATTAACATTACATTAAAATAATGTTTTATATTTCCAAAAATATTCAAAGTTGAGTAAACTGACTTGAAGAGAAATAACACCTTCGATATTGGTTCAATCTTCCCACCTAGGCACATGTTTTTGTCCATTCATTCAAGTTTATTTTTGAGTGTTATAAATACTACTTGAAGCTGATTTCCATAAAATTGCTTATTAAAATATTACTGAGATGAACGAACTTTTGAAGTTTGAGGATTAAAACATTTATTAACATATTTGCTCTCTTTTTAAAATTATTAGTTCTGTATCATATTTGTCAAATTTTCTCAATTTTTAGTAATCTTTTCCTTTAAGTATTTGGGCTTTTTATTACAAACAGCTTTGTTACATAGGTTTTTAAACAGTCCTCCATATACATTACAGTGTTGCTTTTTAAATCATGAAGGAAGTGGCCCCCCTCGCAGCTCGACCACACTCATAGGTTCTCCAATGTCCCAGCCTGGTTCGGTGAGCCTGGGAAATGGCTGTCTCAATGGAGAGCCCCGGACACATTTATTTCCCCTGCTCCGTTCCTCTCAATGCTATTTCCCTGGGGCAGCGGTGGAAAGGAAAGAAGAAAAAATACTTGTTAAAATATTTTTACCATAATTAGGTTTAAATTGGAAATTTATAGAAGGGATGGAGCATGAGAAAGTACTGCCTTGGAGGCTTCAGGGGCTTAGAAGTTGTCGCCAGTCTTGGGCCTGGAGGATGGTCCCAGAGGATGTGCACCCCATGCTTGGTCTGTGCTGCTACGCACTGCTTGTCCTGATCATCAGGCAATGGAGCGCGCCCAGTCAAGCTTCCCAAGCTACAGACTGCTTTAGATGCTGCTTGTGACTGTTCCTCTCTCCAGGGAAGCCCATGAGTGGGTGCAGAGAAATCTGTTGCTTCATTTTCCTAAAGTATCTCTGAGAACTTGGTATTCAGATAAAACCTGCGATGTGATATTGAAATGCTGATCTAAATATAAAGGTACTTTGAGGTCACAGAGCATGAATAATACCTACAGGCCCTGAGTGTTCTCTAGTCCTGCTGCCACCAAGCTTCATCATTTTGTGCTTGGACTATTTTTTTTTAAATATATTTTATTGATTATACTATTACAGTTGTCCCATTTTCCCCCATCATTCCCCTCCACCCTGCACACCCTCTCCCACCCAAATCCCCCCCTTTAGTTCATGTCCATGTGTCATAAGTTCTTTAGCTTCTACATTTCCCATACTATTCTTGCCCTCCCCCTGTCTATTTTCTACCCACTACCTATGCTACTCATTCTCTGTACCTTTTCCCCCTCTCTCCTCCTCCCACGCCCCTGTTGCTAACCCTCCATGTGATCTCCATTTCTGTGGTTCTGTTCCTGTTCTAGCTGTTTGCTTAGTTTGCTTTTGTTTTAGATGTGGTTCTTAATAGCTGTGAGTTTGCTGTCTTTTCACTGTCCTATTTTTATCTTCTTTTTCTTAGGTAAGTCCCTTTAACATTTCATATAATAAGGGCTTGGTGATGATGAACTCCTTGAACTTGACCTTATCTGAGAAGCACTTTATCTGTCCATCCATTCTAAATGACAGCTTTGCTGGATAGAGCAATCTTGGATGTAGGCCCTTGACTTTCATGACTTGGAATATTTCTTTCCAGCCCCTTCTTGCCTGGAAGGTCTCTTTTGAGAAATCAGCTGACAGTCTGATGGGAACTCCCTTGTAGGTGACTGTCCCCTTATCCCTTGCTGTTTCTAGAATTCTCAGCTTCATTTTAATCTTGGCTAATGTAATTACGATGTGCCTTGGTGTGTTCCTCCTTGGGTCCAACTTCTTTGGGACTCTCTGAGCTTCCTGGACATCCTGGTAGTCTATTTCCTTTGCCAGATTGGGGTAGTTCTCCTTTATTATTTGTTCAAATAAGTTTTCCACTTGTTGCTTTTCTTCTTCCCCTTCTGAAACCCCTATAATTCAGATGTTGGGACGTTTAACCATGTCCCGGAGGTTCCTAAGCCTCTCCTCATTTTTTTGAATTCTTGTTTCTTCCTCGTCTTCTGTCTGGTTGTTAGTTTCTTCCTTCTGGTCCACTCCATTGATTTGAGTCCCAGTTTTCCTTCCTTCTCTATCAGTTCCCCATGCATCTTCCTTCATTTCACATATTGTAGCCTGCATTTTTTCATCTAGTTTGTGAGCAAAATCAACCAATTCTGTGAGCATCCTGATGACCAGTGCTTTGAACTGTGCATCTGATAGGTTGGCTATCTCTTCACTGCTTAGAGGAATTGGCTCTGGGGCTTTTATTTGTTTTCTGGTTTGAGCCATTTTTGGTGGGTTTTTTGTTTTGTTTTGTTTTGGTTTTAGTCTGGTCGCGGTTATTACATAGTGAGGAGTGGAGCCTTAGGTGTTCCTCAGGGCAGGGCAGCCCAGTCACCTGGTTGTGACGCTGTATGTGGGGGCGGGGTCCGAGAGGGAACAATGGCGCCTGCTCTACTCTCTCCTGAACTCCGGTCCCTTCCGTTGCTTCCCCTTCACCTGGATTATCTGGGCACGTGCGCGTGCTGTTATGTAGTGAGGAGTGGAGCCTCTGTCGCTCCCCAGTGTGGGGCAGCTCAGTCGCTGGGTTGTGACGCTGTATGTGGGGGCAGGGTCTGAGAGGGAACAATGGCGCCTGCTCCACTCTCTCCTGGATTCAGTCCCTTCCACCACTTCCCCTCTGCCTGGACCGTCTGCATGCTCGAATGTGGGACCACCTGGTCAGCCAGCCGCCTTGTGTGGCCTCACTGGTTCTGCACAGTTGCCCCCCTGTGCCCGGGGTCCACCAGCTGCTGCCTGCGGGCCGGGGGACTGCCAGCTGCCGCCTGTGCATACGGGAACTACCAGCCGCTGCTGCTTGCGTTCCTGGGTCTGTACCTCCACTTTCTCCTGCTGCGACTCCGCCCCTCTTACCGGTCTGGATGAATGGTTGTTGGACTTCCGTACAGTTCAATTTTCTATAGGTTCTGGTTGTTTTCTTGTTTCTAAATATTTGTTGTCCTTAATTTTGGTTGTGAAAGGAGGCACAGTGTATACGCCTACGCCTCCATCTTGGCCGGAAGTCCTGGACTATTTTGATAAGATTTGGGTTGGCCTTCCTTTTTTCCACAATGCCTTCTTTCAGTTTTTCTCAGGGACCTATCAGATCGATTACCTTCAAACTGCAATTTTTGGCCTGCCATTCTTCAGCAAAATGTTTTCATTGCCTCCCTATTACACAGGGTTGGGCAAACATAGTTGTACAGTTGTGAGTACATGATACACAGAGTTTATTCTTCCTATTATTATTTATTAATTATTGTATTCTTTCCCATAGAGATAACAGTGCACCTAATTTTGCCCTGCCCTGTAGGCAGAATAAAAGCCAAACTCCTTATCCTGGTGCATAAATCCCACGAGGCCCTCCTGTGAACTTTTACTGTGGGGCAGTGGTTCTCAGCTGCAGGCAAGTTTACCGCCAGGGCACACTCAGTTGCCATAACTCAGAGGAGGGGAGCTACTGCCACCCAGTCCATAGAGATTAGAGGTGTTGATAACAACCTGCAATACCTAAAGCAACTCGCCACAACAAAGAATTATGCAATCTAAAACGTCAACAGTGCTGAGATTAAGCAACCCTGCTCCAGACAGCTGGGGCTGGGGGTTATTCCTGAATGTTCCTTGCACTTACTCCTCACCACACATCCTCAGCTTCCACCTTCAATTCCTACATGTAACTCCTGCCTCGACTCCTGACAACTCCCAAAGCCTTCCAAGTGAAAGGCACCCTCTCTTCTGAAGCTTTATAGAATGTTTTGGTCCCATTTCTGTGTTACTCTTCTTAAATGTTTTATTTCCCCAACTGTATTATACATTTTTGAAGTATAAACAATCTATCTTCTCTTTCTCATATACCCCACAGTACTTACCACAGGGCTGCGCATATAATAGCAGCTAAAAAGTATTTGTTGTTTGACTGGACACAAGGAAAATAGTTCATTTTGACGGTGGCCTCCCTTTATAGCCATGTCGCTCCACTTACTATATAATTTGATTACCGCTACTGCAGTCATTGAATTCCTAATATGTAGACTCAAGCTCAGTTTCTTTGTTTTAAGACACTGACAGTTTTACTAGGCCCACAGCTCAAGAAAACATAATGGAATATTGGTGATCAGGTACAGCCCTACCTCACTTTGTCACGCCTCTCAGCCTGCTATTCTCCCAAATGAGTGGCCATATGGAACAAATCACTAATGCAAAGGACAAGGCAAAATTACCAGGAAAGAAAGCATGAAATGGTAAATGTTTTATTTAATCTAGGATGATACGGAAATGTTTCATCTGATGCCAGCCTGCTGTTTTAAACAACCTCAGCCTCATTATTCAGAAACACTAACGTTAATGTACCTCTGCAGTGGAGCTCGCTAAGTTGGCTAAAAGAACAAAGGAATGGGATCACGTCTGTCCTGGCCGCTGCCTCTCACTCAGCCAAACAGTCCAATGTCATTTCACTGATTGATCAGGTATGGGGCATTTACAAATAAAATGAAGGTACATGCAGCGCGTTGCTCATTCAGCACTGTGGATGGTACCAAGGGCCCGCAGAGCACTCACAGTCTGATATGTGTATCAGGACAGAATGAACGGTAGTAACTTGGAGTTCTCTGGGTGTTCAGGGATACAGGGATCAGAGTTAGGAAAAGCAAGTGGGGCAGGGTCACTTTTAAGACTCTTCTAAACAGAGGCAGTCGGAATGTTTTGTTTGTGATATTCTTTTAATAATTTCGTTGAATTGTATTAGCTTTCTATTGCTATAGTAACAAATTGCCACAAACTTACTGGCTTAAAACAACACAAATATATCATTTTATAGTTTTGTAGGTCAGAAATGTGGCATGGGTCTCCCTGGGCTAAAATAAATGTACCGTGTTCCTTTCTGGAAGTTCTAGGGGAGAAGCTGTTTCCTTGACTTCTCCAAGCTGCCCACATTCCGTGGCTCACGGCTCCTTCCCTCCATTTTCAAAGCCAGCAGTGATGGGGTGAGTCTTTCTTACACCTCATTTTTCTAACCTATCTTCTTATCCTCTTCAACTTTTAAGGACTGATGTGAATAGATAGGTTTTACTTAAATAGCTTAGGATAGTCTCCCCACCTCAATATCCTTAACCTTAATTACTTCTGCAAAAATATATTTTGTCAAGTAAGATAACATATTCACAAATTCCAAAAATTAGATTGTGAACATCTTTGGAGGGTCTATTATTCTCTTTACCATACACTATAAGATTTACAGTAAATTGCACAAATATTAAGTCTATGACTTGATGAGTTTTATGTGTATATAACCACCACTAAGAAAAGCTACTGCATACTTCCAACACTTCTGTTTTCTGGAACTTTTCTGACCCTTTTTATCCACACACTTATCCAGAGATAACCACTCTTTGACCTTTATCACCTTTGATCAGCTTCACCTGTTTGTAAACTTTATCTGAATAGAAACAAACAATAGGCACTACTTTTGCATTAGGCTTCTTTTTTGTCAATGCTTTATCTGTGAGATTAATCTAGGTTCGTACAACTCTAGCAACAGTTCATCTTTTGCCTTGCTCTGCATTATTCCATTGTATGCATATTCTACAATTTATTTGCCCATTCTATCGCTGATAGGCATTTAGGCTGTTTACAGTTTGGGGTTATTGTGAATAAAGCTACCATGAACTTTCTTTCTGTATTCCTGTTCTTTCGTAAGTATACACATGTTTGGCTTTAGTAGATGCTATTAAGTTTTCAAAGCAATTGTACCAATTTTTGCTCCCACTTGCAGTGAAAAGAGTTTCAGCTGCTCTGCATTCTCAAGTTCACATGATATTATAAAACTGTTAATTTGGGGTTAATAATATCTTGCTACTATAATTTGAATTTTTAATTTGTTTTTTTATGACTAAGGGGTGTTGAGCACTTTTTCTTATGTTTATTGGCTATATGGATATTGTTTTCAAATATTTTGCCCATTTTACTTTTAATTTAGTCATCTGCCTTTTTAAAATGATTTATAGGTGTTCTTGATATATTTTGAAATGAATTTTTTGTCAAATATTTGCATTGTGACATATGTCCCACCTGTGATTACTTTTTCACTCTTGGAATGGTCACTTCTAATGGATAAAATTTCTTAATTTTAATAAAGATAATTTTAGCAGTCTTTTTATGGTTAGTATTTTGGAGTTACATTATTAAAATAGCTACCTACCCCAAGGAGAGGAAGAAATTCTCCTGTCATCTGCTACGTGCTTTATTGCTTTGCCTTCCACAATTAGGTGTCTGTTTCATCTCAGACTACTATGGTGTGAGATAGGCATCAAGTTGCATTTATTTTTATATGAATATTCATTTAACTCAGTACCATTTATTCAAAATACCATCCTTTTCTCCCTGAATTATAGTGACATTTTTGCTTTAAATCAGATTGCTGTAGATGTGTGAGGATATTTTTGAGATCTGTCTTATTCTATTGGTCTATTCGTCTATCCTCTTGCCAATATATCACAGAGGTGCTTGGATCAGTGATGGAGTTACCACATAGTGGATTCTCACCAACAGTATTTTCATCGGTTAGAACCACCAACATATTTTCATGATAACTATTATAATTATTCTACCCCATGCTAAGGTGATCTTATACATCAATATTTACTTGTGAGTTCCTTGAGAAAAGCAATTTTGCTGCCTGTTTTGTAATTAGCCATCCTATACCTAGTAAACAATCAATAATAATTGATTATATCAAACTGCAAAGTTCCTCAGCTAATAGATAAATAAGAATGATGGTGTTAGAATATTCAAAAGGCTAGAAACTTGAGAAAAATCCACTAAAAGTTACAGACATCTTAAATAAACCAAACAGAAGTCATCTGATCAGGCTCAAACCCTGAGACTGGGGAAACCTGGGACACAGCCCCGGTGCTGCGGGTAAAGTGGTTTTCCACAACCCCAGGCGCACTTAATCTTTTGTGTTTGGTTGACCTATCTGTAAGCAGAGAAAAGAGCTAACTAGTGTAATACTATTTCAGCCTTATGGGATTACTGTGAGACTGAATTTAAAATAAATTTGAAAAATAATTTTACATTCGCTGTGAAAAGCCAGTTTATCTAAGATACTATTCTTTTTAAAAAATATGAAATTCACCAAAATCTACATTTGTGTATGTGTGTGTGTGTATCCTGTAAGAAACTAAAGAACACTTAAATTAGCATTAGCAACAGGAAAGTAGACTAATTTTAAGACAGAGTTAGAGTTTATTGTTTTCATCTTTAGCTAAAAACTGATCACCAAATCATATTATGCATATATACAGCAACTCTCTATTAATTAGACCCCTCTTCATTAATTTGGCCAGAAAAATGAATATTTGTAATAGACGCAAATGCTCAGTTAAATTGTTGAAATTTTCTTTGTCTTTGTCCAATTTAATTGAGTATGCCCATAAAATCAGAATCAAAGGTAAGTAAAGTTTAGAAAAGGTACAATCTAAACAATACATATATAACACATAGATTAAAAAATAAAGATTTACCTCACTATTTCTTCCCTAGGAAAAGGAAACATTTTATAAGGAAAAGAAAGTCAGAATTTATGCTTTTCTTACATTTGATCTTTTAATTTATTTTTAATTTCAGTTTTCCTCACCACCACATCGTGTTTAGCCCATATCTAGTGCTCAATAAATGTGTGAATGAAAAAATTGCTCCTTTATCTGTGCTCCCAAGAGCATGTCTTACTGTGATCATTTATTTACATGCTCTTTCCTCCTGATCTGTGAAGTCCTTGAGAGTGGAAACTCCTTTAATCATCTAGCTTCTCCTGAGCCTGACACATAGTAGACACTTAGCATATGTCTCAGCTAATGCTGATAGGCTGATAGGCTTTGTAACCTCATGCTGACCAAGAAAAACATACCCTCTTTTAATGCTCTGACAAAAGCAATCCAAAAAACTGAATGGGAAAATATTATTCAGCACATTGTGTTGCAAAAGGGCATGTTTGCTCACAGGTGGAAGGATATTGGGAGGGAGGAGAAATTCCCTCACCAAGGTAAGAAAACTATGAGAAAATCAATTCTGTACAGAAAGATGATCAGCGTCCCATTAAAAACAACTGACCCCAGTACAAGTGGCTATGAGTTCTGAACTATTTATGGAAATGCCATAAATACATATACTTCTAGTATGGGCTGTCTTTGCTATGATAATGAGTTTATATCTTTTATGTATCCTACCCCCTATGATGGATTAACTAGCCATCGAACTAGTCACGTGGGTCTAGCCATTTTTTCACTTCATGACACAGTCCAGAATGTTGATGTTGTATCTTTGTGTATGAAACCTGCCAGCAATATTGCACTTAAAGGACTATACTGTATAGGTGACGGACACTTAAAGGACTATATTGTATAGGTTACTTGACGGAAAAGAGAACTAAGAGAGTTCTGGTCAGGATGGTGAAGCAGGTAAATGCTGTGATTGCCCCCTCCCATGACTACCTTAAAATTGCAAACCACCCTTAAGAATCACTGAAAGACTCTCTGAACAGAACTTCTATAACTAATGATATAAAGGAGAAACTGCACCAGTACTGGCAGAAGGGATGGAGATGCAAAACAGACTCATCCCACACCCACATATGATGGTTAAGGGATATCTCAGCTGCAAAGGTCATCCCTAAGGAGTTAGGAGTCCCAGCCCCATACCAGGCTTCCCAGCCCAGACTACCGGTGCCAAGAAGAGGAGTCACAACAACATCTGGCTGTAAAAATTAGTGAAGACTCCCTCTGGATGAAATGTAAGGCTGCTGTAAATACAGATGAGTTTGGTTAAAGGGCCAAAGTACAAATGCACTCGTTTATAAAGACTTACCCTATGTTCCAGCAAAGGAATAGCAGCTTAAAGAGCAATAGGGACATATAGAGAGGAACTGAATTGTCTTGCTTCAGGGTGAGGAATGGAGGGGAATCTTTCTCCAGGATGGAAGTGCTGGCAGGTATCAATTGTTCCTTTGTTGAGCCCTTCCCCTATAAAGCCAGCAGGCACAGGAGGGTGCCGTATCAAAGTCACCATTAACCTAACTAACATCGCTTGCTCCACCCTGGTTCCCGGTTCTTAGTTCCTGAGACACTGCTTCACCCAACACATGGGCACAGCCAAACTTTTTCAGCAGCAGTTCTAAACAAGTGGCAGGACTCAACCCACAACATGGACTTCCCTAAAATCTCTCAAAGGCCCACAAACACTTAAAAGGGCTGTGGCTGGCCTTGATGTTCCCTATATCTCTTGCTAATGGGCCCCAAGCTTGGCACTAGTGTCAGCCAGCATCATTCACAGAATAGTCTCTCCCAGTAACTTAAAACTGCCCACAGACAACTACCAACCACAGGTCACTTTGTGGCTTCTACCACATGGTCCCAAGCTGGTCATAGTCAGCAGCTGTCCTTAGCCTACATTGTAGTTACTCCCAAGAGGCCCCAGAACCAACCCACCTGGTGGCTAGCTTCAGACAACACCAGAGCAACAAACACCCAATTAGTTCCACAAATGACACACCCAAGGGTTGGATTCAACAGGCATCAGAACCCCATTGAAGTGAATTCTGCTCCATAGGATCAGCCCACACACAAGCACAAATCCTCTATAGTCATGGCTAGTTCTCATAGACAGTCAGCCTGGGGTCAATCCCAATCACTGATGTGCCAAGAGCAATCAAGGCTCAACTTCAACAGAAGAGAATACATAACCCTCATAAAGGATGCCCCTGGAGCACCTGCTTAAGTGATAATAGAGACTGTCCCTGGACCCACAGAGCATCTACTACATAAGGCCACTTTGCCATGACTGGGAGATGGAGCAGATTTATGTAATATACAGAAACAAATACAGGGGGTCAGCCAAAATGAGGAGACAAAAAAAATTGGTCTCAAGTGAAAGAACAAAACAAAATTCCAGAAAAATAAGTAAATAAAATGGAGGCAAGCAATCTACCAGGTAAGGGTTCAAAATAATGATTATAAGGATGCTCAATAAACTCAGGGGAGGTGTAGATGAACTCAGAACTTTAAAAGAGATATGGGAAACATAAAAATGGAGGTATAAAACATAAAAAAGTCAGAATACAGTAACCAAAATGATGAATACATTAGAAAGAATTAACAGTACATTTGATAAAGCAGAGAATCAAATAATGACTTGGAAAATAAGAAAACATAAAATATCCAATCAGAGATTGATAAATTATTTGAAGCAATAGTGACTAAAGACTTCCCTAACCTGGTAAACAAACAAACAAACAAACAACAACAAAAAATGACATCTAAGTCCAGAAAGCAAATTCTAAACAAGATGAAGCCAAAGAAACCCACACCAAGACACATCTTAATTAAAATGACAAAGGTTAAAGACAAAGACAGAATCTTAAAATCGGTGAGAAAAAAAGTTAGTTACCTATAAGGGAGCTCCCATAAAACTGTCAGCTGATTTCTCAACAGAAATTTGCAGGCCAAAAGGGATCGACATGAAATATTCAAAGTGATAAAAAGCAAAGACCTACAACCAAGATTACGCTACCCAGCAAGGCTATTATTTAGAATCAAAGAACAGATAAACAGCTTCTCAGGCAAAAAAAAAAAAAAAAGCTAGAGCTAAACTAGTACTGCAAAAAATATTCAAGGGATTTTTATAAAAAGAAGAAAAGGAAGAAAAAAGAAAAATAAATTTTGAAATATGAATAATAAAATAGCAATAACTACATGTCAATAATTACTTTAAATGCAAATGGAATAAATGCTCCATTCAAAAGACATAGCATGGATGAATGGATAAGAAAACAAGATCCATATATATGCTTTTTATAAAAGAAGCATTGTAAAACAAAAGATAGACAAAGGTAAATGAATGAGAAAAGATATTTCATGCAGATGGAAAGGCAAAAAGGAGGGTAGCAAAAATTATATCTGACAAAATAGACTTTGAAACAAAGGGTATACTAAGAGACAAAGAATGATAATGTGAGTGATCCAACAGGGATATAACCCATGTTGGATTTTATGTTCACATTTATTCACCCAACACAGAAGGACCTAAATACGTAAAGCAAATCTTGATGAGCATAAAGGAAGAAATTGACAGTAATACAGTCATAGTAGGGGATTTAAAACCCCTTTGATATCAATGGAAAACATTACACACTACATCAATGAATTTAATTGATATCTTCAGAGGATTGCAACCAAAAGCAGCAAAATATATACATTCTTTTCAAGTGCACATGGAACATTTTCTAGGATAGACCACATGTCAGGACATAAAACAAGTCTCAGTAAATTTAAGAAGACTAAAATCAGAGCCACTTCTCTGACCACAATGTTATGAAACTAGAAATCGACCAGAAGAGAAAACCTAAAAATCACACAAAGACATAGAGGCTAAATAACATGTTAGGAAACAACGAACAGATTAACAATGAGATCAAGGAATAAATCAAAAGATACCTTGTAACAAACGAAAATGAGGACACAACAAATCAAAACCTATGGGACACAGTAAGAACAGCCCTAAGAGTGATATTCATAGCATTACAGGCCTAGCTCAAAAAATAAGATCATAAAATCCTAAAGAAAGAAATGGAAGAAGATACAAATAAATAGAAATATATGCTGTTCTCATGGATAGGAATAATTAACATTGTTAAAATGCTCATACTACCCAAAGCAATCTATATATCTAATTTAACTGCTATTAAAATATCAATGGTGTATTTCACAGAACTAGAACAAATAATCCAAAAATTTATATAGAACCACAAAAGGCCCCAAATATCCACAGCAATCTTGAGAAAGAAGAACGATGTTAAAAGTTTCACACTACCTGATACCAAACCATACTACAAATCTATCATAATCAAAACAGTATGGTATTGGCATAAAAAGAGACATATAGATAAATAAAGCAGTAGAGAGAACCCAGAAATAAACCCATGCCTATATGGTCGATTAATAGGCAAAGGACGCAAAATATACAATGGGGTAAAGACAGTCTATTTAATAAATTATGAAAACTGGACAGATACATGCAAAAAAAAGGACATTAGACCCCCTTATTACACCATATACAAGAATAAATTCAAAATGGATTAAAAATTTAAATGTAGGACCCAAAACCATAAAACTCCTAGAAGAAAACATCAGGCAGTAAAATATCAGACACTTCTCTTAGGAATCTTTTTTAATATATTTCCTTGGGCAAGGGAATAAAAGAAAAATAAACAAATGTGAATACATCAAACTAAAATGTTTTTGCACAATATAGGGAACCATCAACAAAATGAAAAGACAACTCACTGAATGGAAGAAAATACTCACCAATAATACATCTGATAAGGGGCAATATCTAAAATGTATTAAGAACTCATACAACTTGACACCAAGAAAACAAACAATCTAATTTAAAATTGGACAGAGAACCTGAATTGACACTTCTCCAAAGAAGACATAGAGATGGCCAATAGACATATGAAAGGATGTTCAACATCACAGATCATCAGACAAATGCAAATATAAATCACAATAAATCACACATGTCAGAATGTTTATCATCAATTAATCAACAAATAGAATGTGTTGAAGAGGATATGGAGAAAGGGAAACCCTAATGGCTGTTGCTGGAGATACAGATTTGTGCAGCTACTATAGAAAACAGAATGGAGGTTCTTCAAAAAATTAAAAATAGAACTGCCTTATGACCAGTGATTTCACTTCTGTGTGTATAGCTAAAAAAACTCATGTGCATCACTATGTTCCTTGAAGCATTATTTACAATAGCCAAGATATGGAAGCAACCTATGTATCCATTGATAGAAGATTAGATAAAGAAGAAGTGATACGTATATACAATGGAATATTACTCAGCCTTTAAAAAGAAGGAAATCTTGCCATATGTGACAACATGGGTGGACCTAGAAGATATTAAGTTAAGTAAAATAAGGCAGACAGACAATGACAAATACCATATGATTTCATTTATGTTCATAAAATCTAGGAACACAAAATAAACAAACCCCAAAAACAGAAACAACCCTTAGATACCGAGAACACACAGCAGCTGGACAGGACCATTTTGCCAGGTGGGAAGAGCTGGGGGGGCTAGGTGAAAAAGATGGAAAGGTAAAGGGGGCCAAATGTATGTTGATGGGAAATGATTTGACTTTGCCTAGTGGGCACACAATGCAATGTATAGAAATGTACACTTAAAACCTATTGATCTTGCTGACCAATGTCACCTCAACAAATTTAATCCAAAAAAGATGAAGAGGTTAAGAAATAACCATTGACAGTTGCAAGACAGTCATGAGGATATAAATACAACATAGGGAATACAGTCAATGGTATAACGCAGTCAGTAACAACTCTGCACAGGTTTAGTTGGGGACTAGATTTGTCAGGGGATCACTTCATAAGTTATACAAATGACTAACCACTATGCTGTACCCCTGGAACTCATATAATACTGAATGTCAAGTGTAATTAAAAAAATAAAATAAAAAAGAAATATGTGTCTAAGAATGCTTTGTCTTCTACTCTGTGCTACCTGGCATTCAATAAAGGTGGAAAAAATACCAACTGAAATAAAAAGATATTGAGAGGGTTGAGCAATTTTTTAATTGTCATTTTTAGACACAGATAAACATGTCTTAATTAACAGTAGCTGGACAGGGCTGAGTTGGATGACGTTGGATTTCCTGAGATAGTTCAGCATTTTGCATTCCTACTCAGGACCAGTTAGTCCCAGAGCATCGTGTCCAAAAGGTGAAACACGTATGTGTTTCAAGCAAGAGACTAGGAATACAGGAACTTACAACTAATGTTCGCTGACTATGGAGGTACGGAATAGAACTATTTCACTTATTTAGCGCCTGTTCTGTGCCATCCACTATATACATTATTTCAGGTAACCCTCATAACAACTTCTTAAAGAACTATTATTATTTCTCCAATATTAAAAAGTTGAAACTGAGCTTCAGAGAGATTCAATAATCATTTCAAGGTCATAGAGTCAGAAAGAGATGCAGAAATATTCAAACTAGGTACAACAGACACCCAGCCCCATGCTGGTGTCACAGAACTATTCCAAATCTCAGAGTGAATTGAAGAATGGGGGTATTTTAGAAATCTAAATCAGTGCTGCCCATACAATAGCCACTGGCCACATGTGGCTCTTAAGACCTTGAAATACAGCTAGTTCAAATTGAAATGTTCAGTAAGTACAAAGTACACATCAGATGTCAAAGATTAGTTCAAAAAACGAGAATAATACTTTGAATATATTGGATAAAACATATTATCAAAATTACTTTCACCTTTTTCTGTTTCATTTTATCTATGTACCTACTAGAGAATTCAACATTGTGTGCGTGACTTGTATTTGAGGCTCAGGCTGTGTTTCTGCTGGGCAGCACTGAGATCAGCGAAGCCTGCTGGCAGTCGCTGGCAAACACGCTGGGGTTCAAGGACAGTGCCGTGGTCCCTAAATGAAAATAAAACACTAGTTCTCAACCAGCAGCAATTTTTCCTACCTCCTCCAAGGAACATCTGGCAACATCTGGAGACATTTTTTTATTGTCGTGACTCGGTTGGGGATGCTATTGGCATGCAGTGGGAAGAGGTCAGGGATGCTGCTAAACATCCCGCAGTTCACAGAACAGGCCCCCAAAACAAAGAGTTATTAGACTCCATATATTACTACTGTCAAATGGAGAAACCCTGGATTTGGGGATGAGGAGAACGAGCATAAACAGGCAAAATGTGAAGAATCAGGGAACTAAGCAGGAAGGCAAGCAGGGACCTGATGTAGTAGTGGGGAATTCAGCACTAGGAGTAATGTACAAGGACTAGGTGTTGGAAACAAACAGCATGAGGCTGTTGAGCTACTGAGGAGCCATAGAACACATCCCAGAGGCCCAAGCCCCTGCCAGGCCCAGCCCATTCAGAGTTAGGCTGCAGTTACTTAGATCCAGGGATTAGAAAAAGGCCAACACGGTTGGTCCAGCAGCTTTTAGCTGCAGGGAGAAAAGCCGTGCAGTCTCAGGCAGGGCCTGACATACCTAACAAATGAGATCAATTATGTGACTTTTCCCAGAAACTGTTCCATGCAAACTCTGGACTGAGTGTCAGCCTCAGCACCCGCTTATGTCAGGGCTCCGAGAACAGTCTCTTCAACCAAATAATACAAATTGAATTTATGAAAAAGAGAATTGACTGTGTGGGTTAAACCAGCATTTTCTAGAGCTGTTTTATTGGTTTCAACAGACCTTTATTATACATTTTAGAACACATTTCAAGTCAAAGAGACAGCTAGGTTTTTGTTGAAGACTAAATTTTAGCAGCAACATTTGAAATCTGTGATGTGTGCATATTAAACCATAGAGGCCTTCACTTCAGAGGATGAAATGATTAAATTCTGCCTCTGTTCCTGAGATACTGCAGCATAAGGGAGGGTGTGTATACTATAAACAGTTTATTTATAGCCTGGCCTTGAGACAGAATATCTCTCTGTGTGCTCGACGTTGGATGTCTCTCTGTCTCTTTAGGAACATGTCTATATCACATTGCACTGCATCTGATTAAAAATTATAAGAAATGGGGTCATGGCATAGCATACATGGGCCGAGGTGACCTTAGTCACTGCCTCCCTTCGGGACTCTCCACTGCTCACGTTTCCTTACATTCCCAGCATACAAGAGCAAGCTGGGAAATGCACAGATAGGGCGTCCCATTAGCCTCTCAGAGAATCCGATGTTTTCAAAAAGAGGAACCAAGAAAAAGACAAGGATTAAAAAGAAATAAAGAATGAGGGTTATGGGACTGAAAAGGTCTGAGCTTGGGTCCAGGCTCCATTTGTACTCTTGTAGCTGACTAATCATGAGCAAATAACAGAACCCACCCCTGCCTTTGCTCCATTACTGTAATGTAGGAGCCATAAGGTAGCTGACTCCTTGGGTTTACATGAGGTTAACAGAGCGTGGCATGCGTTTAGAGCATGGACTCGATCTGTAGCGGCCTGGCTCAAAACCCGGCTTGGCACCTAGTCACTGTGTAACCTTGCCCCAGTTACTTATCTCTGTATCTCTGTATCTTGTAAAATGAATAAAACAATAGCCCCTACCTACCAGCCTAGGTTACAACATGTCAAGCACAAAGAGCTCTCTTGGACTGCGTTACTGTGCAATTTACCACTCTGCAGGCCACAGAAAACACAGAATTGGGGTGTTTGGACTGGGTTCAGAGAAGAGTGGGGATGACAAGTCACCTTGATATAGGAAAGAACATCTGGATTTATCTATTTTCTTACTGCTTTATTTGTGGTTTTATTTATTATTACATGCATAGTTTACTAAATAATTGCCCATCCCCAGAGTTCTCACTCACATCATTGTCAGCAGGAATGCCGCTACCAGACCAGCTGTGTGGGGCAGCCGTGTGACTCCTACAAGCCTGGGCCTGGGTACTCATTTGACCACATAAAATCTCTAACCGTGGAACCTTGTTTATTTCAGGGTAAGGAGGGATCCAAAATGAAAACTGAGTTTTAATTTCTTGCCATCTAGGTAGGATGAAGCTCTGAGTTAGGTTTAATCTGATTGAGAGACCATAAAGAAATGCCAACAGTTCCAATGCATCCCAAAGTTGTCATTTGATTTCAACCACAGAAGCATGGAGCAGTGATGTTATCCTCTGTGAATTTTTGTTTCCTATCCCAGTCCCTAGTGAACTTATCCAAGTTCCTAGAGGGAACATTAACAGCGCTGTTGGAGACTGAAGGTGGAAGACTGGAGGAGTTGGGAAAAGCCTTAGTCCAAGCCCATGAGAGTTGTGCCTTAGGAGAGAGGAGGCCCAGCTTTGGCAAAGCAGACGACACCACAAGAAAATGGTAGGAGCAGAACAAACTCCAGCTGGAGTGATGTCATGGCCATCTGATAAACCCTGGACAAGCTGAGGAAGACCTGCCCCAGGTAAGTAGGAGGCAGGTATGTTGGAGTGATGGCACTCCCAGTTTTAGAGTCAGGAACAAATGTACCATCCTCCAACCCTCCCATTGGTTTGATCCGGGGACAGTGGGTTATAGGCATTCCATCATCTTTTGGAGTGAGAACTTTTGTCCTGAGTGTAGGCAGAATTAGGGAGATAAGTAGCTAGACAACCCTCCTATGTTTATATAGTGAAAATAGAAGGTTCTTTGAGCTCACAAGTTTGAATAAAAGCAAATTTTCATCTGTCTCCATAGCCTGCCTGTCTGATGAAGATCGTATAAAGAGCCCTATAAAGACAAGGTAGTTTATTTACATGTATATACTGAATTGAAATAATCTAAGTCAAGAGGGACAGAGCTGGGAAAAAAATCCCTAAGTCATAATAAATAAGTATTTAGTACCTTCCCACTTCTGCAATAGGTAAGGCTTCCTCTCTGTTGATACCCACCCATGTTTTGCTCCCTACTCCTCATCTCATCAAAATCACTAATATTCTCACTTGAAACACTACTGGAGACCCTTCCAGAGTCATAAAGTTGCAGAGTGTCTGAGTGTGTAGGAACTTTGAGATCACCCAAACTGAAGTCCTCATAGGTAAATAAGCTAAAGCCAAGATATGTTACCCAGAAAGGTGCTCCAAATAACATGGCAATAGAGCTGGGACTAGGAACCAGATGATTTCTGTAATAAAAAGAGTGTAGATTTAATAACAGAAGAGATTTAGATTAGAGCATTACTTCCACTAATGAATAACTGTACAGACTTGGAAAGAACCTTACACTCTTGATGCTTCACTTTCTCACTTGCAAAATGAGGTTAATATCTTCACAGTGCATGGTTGTAAGAATATAATGAAATCAAATTTTAGAGAACAGCAAGTGGCAAGGTTTTGCGGTGAGAATGTGCTGGCAGGTTTGAGGGACAGAAAGAACACACACTTTGCAGCTGGGAGACAGTGGGCAAGGGTGGTAGGAGATGAGGTCAGCATGGAGATCATATTATTTAGAGCCTTTGGGTCATGATAAAGATTTTAGTCTTTGCTCTGAGTGAGACAGGATACACTTGTGGAGAGTTTGAAGCAGAAAAGTGATGTGACCTGACATATCTTACAAAGTGTCCATCTGAATGATAAGGGAGAAATAGACTATAGGAGAGAATATGGAGAAGGATATTGCAATAATTCCTGCAACAGATAGCCATGGCTTGGACCAGAGCATAGCAGTGGGGATGTTTAGTGGTGGATTAATTCCAGAATTATTTTGAAGTTAGAGCTCAGAGGATGTGATAATTAGAATGCATGTGAGGTATAAGAGAGAAAGGAGAGTTAAGGATTACTCCAAGATTTTTGGTTTGTTCAACTAAAAGAAGAGCGGATTTTGTAGGGGAGAGCATAAATTCAGATTGGAGGAGAGTAGTCTTTGAGTATAAGTGCAAATGTTAAATAAACAGTTGGATATATGAGTCTGGAGTTCATAAGAGAAGACCTGGCTAGAAATATAAAATGTGGTAATCATTAGGATACAGATGGTATTTAAAACCCTGTCTCTGGATGAGAGCCTCCAGAAAATGAGTACAGAGAGGGTGAAAAGATGTCAGAAGACTAAGCCACAGGGCACACGGGGAACATCCAGGTCAGAGAAATGAGAAAGACTGTGTAGGGAGATTAAGAAGGAACAGCCAGGAAAAAAGAAGAGGAAGGTATTCCTGAAGAAACTATGTTAACAAGGAGGGATTTTCAACTATTTTAAATGTTACTGACTGATTTAGTTTGGTGAGGACTGAGAACCTATCATTTGTCTTAGTGACATGGAGTTCATTGGAAATCTTGATAAGAGCAATTTGGGTAAAGTAATAGGGATGGAGGCTTAACTAGAGTGGATTCATTAAAGAAAGTGGGTGGAGGAATTGACTAGCCTGCCTACATATTAAAATAGATTACAAAACTTGAGAAATTAAGACAGGTTTCATTGGCACATGAATTGAAAGACAAGCCAATGTACCAGAATAGACTTTTCAGAAAGATCGAAATATAGATGAGAATTCATTATATGATAAAGGTAACATATCAAGAATAAATGGTGTTGAATTAAACTGTGTACCATATGGAAAAAGATAAAGTTGGATCCAATGTTATCCTTTCAAGTTTTCCAATGAACTGCTTTGATGAAGAAAAAAAGTTCTGAAAGAAAACATGGGTGAGATCCTTTATAAACTTAAAGAAAATTTCCTTATCTATGACTCAATTCCAGAAGCCACACAAAAGATTAATAAAGTACTCTAAACAAAATTTTAGCAAGTCAGTATTTCAATAGACAAATAATAAACTAGAAAAGATATTTATAATACATATCACAAAGCACTAATATCCTAAGATAAGTATAAAATATAACAAAAATGACAGTAACAAACAAAAAATGGCAAAAGATATAAACAGAGAACTCACAGAAAAAGAGATATTAGTAACTTTTATTTATATGAAAAGATACTTATTCATTCATGGAAAGGAAAATATAAATTAGAACTGCACTGAAGTATCATTTGTCATCTATCAGAAGGGCATCACCCAGAAAGTTAACAACATCCTCTGTTGATGAGGTTGACGGATAACACCATTGCCCTGCCTGCTGGTGAAGGGGCACACGGTAAATGTCCATGGAGGCTGACCCAGAGATAGTTCTCAAAATGACAAAGGCACTGTATTACTTTCCTAGGATTTGCATAACAAACAACCACAGACTGGACAGTGAAAGCCAACAGAAATTTTTTTCACAGTTCTAGAGACTGGAAGTTGAAATCAAGTTGTTGTCAGGACATTGGGGTAGATTCTGGAGGAAAATCCTTTCTTGCCTCTTGACTGAAAGGAAAGGTGGGAAAGAGAGGTGAAGGATACACAGGTGGAGAGTATCAGGGTGCTGGAATCTAAGCTGGTTAAGGAGGGAAGTGAGGGCATGTGAATGTCACTGTACAACTTCCTCTTTGCATGTGGCATATTTGCATTTCTTGCATCTATTTATTTATTCATTTTCTAAACATTGATCGAGTGCCTCCACATGTGTTGTGCACCATTTGAAACACTTGAGGATATGACATTGGCAAGACAGGAAAGTTCCCTCATGTTACTGAGTTCCATTCCAGGAAACAGTTCATGGACAACAAAGATATAAAAACAAGTTTAAAAAAAAGAAGAAGAATTCAAATAATGCTCATAGCTATGCAGAGAGTTAAAAAAAGGTGATTAAGAAGAGTAACTAGCCCTGGCTGGTGTAGCTCAGTGGATTGAGCGCGGGCCTGCGAACTGAAGGATCGCGGTTCGATTCCCAGTCAGGGCACATGCCTGGGTTGCCAGGCCAGTTCCCAGCAGGGGACATACAAGAGGCAACCGCACATTGATGTTTCTCTCCCTCTCTCCTTCCCTTCCTCTCTAAAGATAAATAAATAAAAATCTAAAAGGAAAAAAAAAAAGTACTTAAAAAAAATCTTTAAAAAAAAAAAAAAGAAGAAGAGTAACTGGACAGCTAAGACATTGAAGGCAGTCAAGAAAAGCTTCTGTGATGAGATGATATTTAAACTGAGATCTAAATGACAAAAAAATGATCAGAAAACTGTACGAGATCAACAATTAAAATAAAAAATTTAAAAAAAGAAAGAAATACAGAAAGAAAGCCAGTGCATGAGAGCTGAGGTGTGAAGTGAGGAGATGGAGTGGGAGAGGTAAGTGGGGGCCAGATCAAGCAGAGCTTTGTAAACCACAATAAAATGTTTGGTTTTATTATAAGTATGCATGTCATGATAGGAGCTGATGTGTGTTCATTAATGCTCAGTTTAGAAGCTGTAGAATGAATTATAGAACCAGTAACAGCGGAATAAGGAGACTAGTTAGGAAGTTATTGCAATAATACAGGTAAGAAATCATGGGGGCTTGGTTATGAAGATTGAGGTGATGAAGATTTAAGACAAGTAGTCTTCAATATTTTACACTTTTAGAGAGGCCAATGCTTTATCCCCAAAAAGGGTCACATATGATAGATCAGAGAAAAATCATTTGGGGAGGTGAATGAATACTTGACTCCAACATTTGAAAATTGTCCCTCATTATATTCACCCCCTGTACCTATGAGCCCTGGAGACAATCTTAGGCATATTCATTTATAACAAATGGTTCCAGTCTACTAAAAGCTTACTGAACTGCCAATAGAGAATTCATTCCTCACCAGGAAGGAAGGAGGGAAGGAAGGAAGGAAGGAAGGAAGGAAGGAAGGAAGGAAGGAAGGAAAGGAGGGAGGGAGGAAGGATAAGGGAGGGAAGAAAAGAAGGGGAGAAAGGGCATTGAAAAAATGGCAAGATCAATGGAACTTACAGTGAATACAGTTTTCATTTGTTAATTGAAGATCTGTATTTTTAACATTCATCATGTCATTCTCAGAGGCACGACTGGAAAAAATAGCATTTCTATTTATCTGGGAAACCATTAAACATGCACTTGTCCTAATTTTCTCAGCCTGCATGTGGTGGTAAGCAAACCTGTCCCTGCTGTCCTCTGTAAATGCAGGCATTAATGCTCATGAAACTCACTGCACTGCCTTTGAGATCATAAGATGTCTCCATCCACATTAACCTTTAAAATGAGGGAGAACATTTGCCTTTGTATAAGGTGGGAGGAGGGAAACGAAAAGACCCCAAAGAGATGAGAGACATCAACACCCTGTCCATGGCTTAAATAGTAACTCAGTCTGGAATGACATTACAGTAAAGTCTTTGTAATAACGGACTGAAAAGAAAAAACAGCTTCAATTGAAAACCATAAGTTCCAAAGAGTAAAGATACAGATCAGTTCAGTGGATTCCAGTGGAAGAAATGGCAACAGTCTGGGTGGGAGTATATACTTTTAAACATGTCCCAGGACGACAGACAGTTTAGGAATACAAGTCCTAACATCCAGCTGCATCTTTTCAAAGAGCAGTCTGGGAGGAAACAGAGATATTTGAACCTGGAGACTAATCTTTAGATAATTTAAATGTGCTCTGGACAGCCACACCTGTGCAATTGGCAATTACTGTTCACAGCTTTATTTTAAGTAATTAGAGTTAACTCTAACTTCAGCAAGATGTAGCTGGTATACAGCAATTTTATGTTCTATGCCTTTAGCAGAGCTTTGAAAAGGTCCTGCATTTTGGCCTCACATAACATGTTACAGAAAGAGTGACATTCACACCTTTACAAAAAAACATCAATTGGAGAAAAGATGTCCTCAAACTCTGATGTTTTTCATTTATTATATAGAATTTTAGAGAAGATCCTAAGAACAGATCATGGTGGGTTATAATTGAGTTTCTGGAGAGGATATATTTTGATATAACATAAATTGGGAATACAAGTTAATCATTAAGTGAAATTGTAATACTGGTGAATTCATTAAGTCTCTGTGCATGAAATTTGTTTCAGAAGCATAACACCTGTCAGAGCACCCCTGACACAAGGTGACCAGAATTGGGGTGTTTTCCCTAGCACTTCATCAAGTGACTGTATAAAATAGAGCATTCATTATAGAATTGCTGATGCCAAGTAGCAAAAATAGGAGTTAAACTGCTACCGGAACATGCTGCGATGAGATTAAAGCAGGCAGGGTTGAGAGGTATTCTAGAATCAGATTAAAACGGCCCTATGGAGGCAAGCCTAAGGTGGAAAAACTGACGCAGATCACTCATCCTTCTCAATGCAAGAAGCTGCAGGGTGTTGCAAGAGAAAAGGCTGTGCTAGCATCTTGCTGATGAGATGTTGGCACATCATTCAGTACCAATATCTTCAGAAAACCTAAATGCCACCTTCAGTTAATTCAGTGCCCACGTGATTTGGCATCATCTTAAATGATCAAGTCACTAGATCAGTCCACAAATAAGAGAGAGCTCTGGGAAAAGATGGCTAGTCCCTTTAATTCTGGCATGTTAGGGCCACAACTTAGTAAATCCATTTGACCAAGTAAAGGACAGAGTATGGCAAGAATAAATTTCACAGGGTGGACCATTATTTACTTTCTTTCTCAATCCTCTAGAAGGTCCAGCATAGTGCTGGATACACAGTACACAACCAGCCTTCCATCCTGGGTGACTGATCTGAAAATTAGGATCTTAAGTTTGAGAAGGAAGATATTATACCTCTTGTATATGCACCACCATGATTTTGCATGAAGAATAGGATTGTCTTGTTGATTATCTAAACTTTTTAAAGTGAGGAAGAAAATAGTAATAATGCATATGCAATTTATGTATGTCATTCTGTAGTTGTTACATTGTTAATAGCACAAAAAGTGGAGGAAATATTCTTCAGGTATTCAAAAATGATTATCTGATTCAACAATAAATTTTCTCATGGTGCTGATGAAAGAATAAATTTCTGGCATACATCTCCATTGTTTTATTTCTATTTTTCTCTTTAATGCAAAGAAAACTTTAACCAATATTCACCTTGGAAATACCCTTATTCATCAGTTGCAACCATAGGTTGTCTGCAGATAAAAAATTTCAACAAAAATATTCTATGAGAATCAACTGACTTTATGGAATTTGTAGTAAGAAAAGTACTGTTAATATTACTATTATTCATAAATTCTGTGACATGCATTCTTTATACCAATACATTCACAATAAGCTTGTGCGTGTACACATGTGTGTGTGCTAGGGAACAGGGCAGATAGCACGAAAAGTAAAATCCCCAGAAGCAAAGAAAATGAGGCCGAAATGACCAAATTTCTATATTTAAAATGTGGAAGTACAGATGGAAAGCTGGGTCATGGAAATCTAAAAATGAAAGAATTAGCAGATGCTAGTCAAAGGAGGAAGAATTGACCAGTGTTCCATATCTTTGAGAATACCTGTAGTCTTTGCTCAAACTTTCTCTCTTCACAGACATTAGTAACTAAATGACTCATATTTGTTAGGTATATCAGATGCTGTACTAACCGCATTACATAAAATATCCATTTAGGGACCACAATAACCCAGATAGTCATTCCCATTATTTCACACAGAAGACAGGAGTCAATATGATGGGAGGCATCTAGCTCAAGGACACCATCTACTAAATCGCTCTCCATTGCCCTGTCTCAAACTCCGCACTGGTAACTGTTTTGGGAAAGTGTGTTGTTGTTGTTGTTTTTAAAAAAAAGTGCTTATTATTTCCACTGGGAAAGAAAAAAAGGGTTCCATTTGCATCATATCTCCCTGAACTTAATCTACATTTCTAGCCTGTATCTACCACAGTTGACTTTTTAACAAGCTATTTTTCTGTTCACCTCACCTAGTCTTTTACCTGTTTGTGTTAAATTTTTACCAGTGTGGTTTTTTCCTCAAAGCACCCTTCTTCAAAATAAGTTGTCCTCTTAAGTCTCAGTTCCAAATTCTACCCAGCCTCTCGGATTTAATTTCAATCAGTCTCCTCTGTGGATTCCTTGATTTCCCAGTTTGAAAAAAAGAAAAAAACCCTCTACTCTACTAACTCCAAACACTTTGTCCACATCTCACATAGCACTTAGCCCCTTTCTACATTGACTTAGGCAGCTTTCCCAAGCTGGAATATGGAAGAACTTTACTCCTTTGGTCCTACCACCCCAGTATCCATTAGCTTATCAAAGACTTGAGAAATCCTGCTGAATAAAAACGTTTTTCAATGTCATTTTTCCCCAAGATTACCACCATTTATTTTATTCTAGAACCCATTTTCCCCAAAATGCTCATTAATAACATTTGGTTCTAGTCTTCGAAAGCAACCACAATTTAGAAAGTACTGGAATATATTATTTCTCCTTGACCATGAAAGCAGGGCACAAGACCACATTTTATCTTTGCATTGCTCAATGCAACTTACCCACTGCTTTGCTTATAGGATCTGAGAAAATATTAGTGGAATAAATGAACATAATCAACAGGTCATATACTCAAGTAAAAAAGACCTAAGTGGCCACAGATAGAATGTAACCTGAATACATTTCCACAAAGATTGCTTTTGGAAGCACTCATTTTATAAGTATCCAAGTAGATAACACCTTTATAACAAAGTTGGGCCAGCAAGCAATCTAAATAGCAAATGACAGAGAACATCACAAGGTACGTGGCTGACACCTCAGTTTTCTAGACAGATAAGGGAACATAACAGCAAAGATTTAGGAAATATCAATATGTCCTGTCATTATCACAAGTATCTCCCACATTGGCTTGCCAGAAGTCTAAAATGTTTATAGAGGTTTTTTTTCCCCTCTGGCTTTAGGCCAACTCCCTGTGACTCTTCATTGCAGTGTTCCTGGAAGGAGTCTCTCGTGTGTATACGTTATGAGTTTATCCTATGGTCCTCTCTCGTCAGATAGGAGAAAGAGGAGAACAAGAGACAATGGGTACCTTCCAAAGAGAATCTCCTTGGTGGGGGGAAAGGACTTTGAAGAAGGTCACCATAGGACTAACTTATCAAATACCACAAATTTCCCAAATTTGTATGTGGGCATGTATATTTGTAGAACCTGTGTGTAAAAAGTTTTCCTCTTTTTGAAAGCTTTTTTTCCCAGCTATTGACACCTATGAAAACATTGAAAAGTTAGAATAGAACTTTCATTAATAACAAAATTATTTTCCTTTTAACTTGACCCAGAGCTGCCCAGAGGAAAGCTCAGTGGAAAAGTTTGAAAACTGCAGACCTAGTGAACCCCAGTTCTGTAGAGTCTAGCAAAAATGGATGCAAATATGCATCTTCATTACCAATTACAGGCTGCCTGCTGCGCTCCCTGAAAAATGATCAAATCTGACACCTCCTAAAAGCAAGTCACTCCCCAGCCCACCCACCCAGGGCCACATGGCGCCTGCCCAGTACCCACGCACAACCTCTCCCACCACAATTTATGGTTCAGAAAGAAGAGGAATGTCTGGGTGAGTGGTACATTGGAGCAGAAACAAGTAAGGGGAAGGAGTGAACAGGAAAAAAATAATAAAACAACTATTAAATAAATCAGGACTATTGTGCAAAGGAAAACAGACAGTGAATGGGAATGGAGGAAATAAATATATCAAGGTATATGGCAGAAGCAAAAAATATATATAATGAAAAGAAAAGATGAAAGAGCCCACCCAAGGCTAGAAAAAGCAAGGCATTGGTGTGTCCTGGCAGGAATATTAATAACTGGATAAAGAATAGGAAAGAAACAGCTCATCATTTCTTGACATCCTCTGAAGAGCCCTTCAGCAGGGGCTCAGGTTTTTCACAGGTTTGTGATGTCATCAGAAAGCCCATTACTCTGGCTCAGTTAGAGGCCCTTTGGAATAGTCATGTGGGTATAGGGCTGACAGTGACTTCTAGGAGTAGTAATTGAGGATAGTGGCTGAGGATGAAAAGGAAGGAATTTTAACTTAATTCTAGAGTTGAGATGATGCACATTCCGAAGTAACAGTGAGGCAGGCCTATCCCAGCTAAACATTGTACCAGCCCCTGGTAAGTTGATATGAATCACTCTGTGCTGTGAATGTTGTTCCATTGGGGTTATTTTATTTTCCAGGGGTTGGTGAAAGTTTTCCTCGAGTAACAAATACAATGAATATGAGAGTCGGTGGGAATGCAAATCTTACTTGATAAGAGGAAATCTGTACAGAAAAGACATCCTGGGACTGTACTGAAAAGGGAGAACTAGGGGAGCGAATATTAACTTGGCAAACATTTCCTGAGCACTTGCTAGGTGCCAATGTGTCCCCTTCCGAGGGTGTGAAGCAGGAAATCTGTCCTGAGCCTACTATCTGCATCTTAGCAAACACTCAAGGTGGCTCTGGGGTGCTGATGTTCTAAACATTTTCCCAGAAACACAATTCTAGGGCAGCATTTCTCAATCTTCTTTTCAATTATCATTCTCCAGGGAGCCTTTCCAGACTTTTTTTCCCTAACCACACTCTGTCTTGAAAATTTAATACCACCAATATACTGTATATCTGTTTATGTACTATGGCCCTTTGGAACACCACAAACTATTTTAATGTCTAAATTTTTTCACCTCCCAAGAAGCAATATCCTGCCCCTTGGGGGGGCATTTACCTCTGTTAAGATATCATCCACATTCTAGGGGTTCAGTGCAGGTGAAACCCCCATACACAGCTCAGTTGGGCCCAACAAATATTCACTGAGCACAGATTATGTGCCAGGTGCTGTGACAGACCCTGACGGCACTAGGTATATAAATGACTAAGATATTGCCCCTATCTGGCAGTCACTGGGAAACAGATGTACTAAACAAATAATCCCTACAAAAGTGATAATATAAAGATGAGCATGGATGCCCTCATTCCATAGAGGAAGGTTGTTAGTCCAGATGGAAGTTGATGGAAGACGTCATAGAGGAGAAGGCATGCGAATTGACTCACGAGATTGAGTGAACCAAAGAAAGGTACGTAGTTAAACAAACCTTCATGAAGGATGCGGATTTTGGTCTGGTGCTAGAATTACACCTGGGATTTGGACAGACAGCCATTTGAAAGTAGTCTGTTGGGTATTAGGAGATAGACTTGGAACAAGAAAAGGTTTTTTTTTTTTCTTTTACAATATAATTGGCTCACACGTACAATGAGTATATAACCTAAAAAATCTTTTAAAAATCTACTTCTTTAAATAGGAGAATGAGGTTGGGGGTGGTGGTGTATGTACTAATTCTGCTTAGTACCAGATACCTCGTAAGAAATACATAAGTATGAGACTTCAGGTTTACTGGTTTATTTTAGGAGCAACACCAGTGAACAGATCCCACACCAATCCCAAATGTGTTCAGTCCACCGTGTTTCTGCCCCTTTGTTTTCATCTATCAGTAAACAACCAGTTGGAAAGCAGCAAGGCCATTCCGGAAGCAGCATTCCCTGAACATGACAGAGCTGTACCAAGCTGAGACTCCTCTCTCATTGGTTTTCAAAGACAGGAAGCTCCCAGGCTGACACATCTCACAATTACAAGTTCATTGGTAAGAAGAAGCTCTTATTGGTTTATCTCACCTCAGACAATCAAGGTTGACCTGAAAGATAACATGATCCCATAACAAAATGCTCTATTCGTGGTTTCCATTCCTATAGTACTTGAATGAACATTGAAAAATTTGCCCTGCCCTGTAAAGTCTCAACTCAAAGATTATGTTATCTTTGCCTAAATCAATTGATTAATGAATAATCATTGACTGAGAGCCTGGCAGATGCCCGGGATGTGCTGGGGAGGGATATAGAGTATACATCATAATTCTTAGGAGTCTACTTCCTAGTTGGACACATGCATAAACAGATAACATAAGAAAATGCATGCAGACCAGCATTCACTAAAGTGTTAAAAGATGTTACCTGAATATAATAGAGTTCATTCCATGCAACTTTTGTTGCTTTTGTTGTTGTTGTTAAGCTAATCTTCCATAAAAGAAACTTTAAGAACAATACTTATATAACAAGGGAGAGACTGTGGTGTAGTAGAAAGGGCACAGTTATTACAGGCAGACAGGCTTAGGCTCATAACCCTGCTCTGCTGGATACTAACAAACACTAGAACAGTGGTCTTCAGACTGTTAGGATCATCTGGAAAATTGTTAGAAATGTCAATTCTATTGCCTCATTCCAGACTGAATAGAAACTCTGGGTATAGAGACCAGCACTCTATGCTAAACAAGTCTCTCAGATAATCCTGAACCACACTAAAGCAGACACTTAATTCAAACCCTCAAAGCTTCAGTTTATCCATTTGTGAAATGGTGCTAATAACCTGCCTTCTGGATTACCCATGGCTTAAGGTAGGTACTTTAAAATGTTTGATGTCTATATCAATCTATAGGTCCTTTCTGAGTTACGAATGACACACTCCAAATATTAAAAGAGTTCAGAGAAAACATAAACATAGGCAGGGTTGACAAAGTCTACACCTGAGGTTGGGGTAGGTTCTCCACACTGCCCAATACAGAGCAGGTAGAACGAAGGTTAGAGATGTCCACCAACTGTGCTACTCATGTATTAAAGCACCCACAACTATTTAAACTCTCTAACATGTATCTGTCCCCTTCATCAGAATCCGAGTCCCTCAAGGGAAGAGGCCATGTCATCCAAATTTATTTTCCTATACCCAGCACATAGTGGGTCCTCATTCATCTTTGAAAAAATGATCACAAAAGTCAAAAAAACATTTCTGAATTGTCTTGACATCAGAAAAAAAGAGCTGACAATGAGATGATAACTCTTTTGCATGTACCAGCCCACAGGATTTGTCACCGGCCCAGAGTAAATTGTTCTCGTTACTTGCTTAGATTTCTGTATCCCTTAAAACAAAGGCATGGTGTATGAGGCTAAAGATGGAGTTTCAGCAGCACAATTTTTCTGGATATTGCTATTTCCAGCTTCCTTCTGCTGTGTGCACAGTTCTACTGCAATCTATAAATGGCTCATAAGAAAACTTTGTTTTAAGTTTGGTGAGTTTGATAACTATCATTCTTTAGGCAGGTCAATGGAAAGATAGGAAATATAAATTGTTTCCTAGGACTCATTGGGTAAAATACCCCTCAGTTTACAGATGAGTTCACTGATGCTCAGAGAATTCATTAGTCGGTCTAAAGCAACATTTCACTTGAGAGTGCATTATAATTCAGGAGAGAGTGTGACTCCTGGTCTACCTGGGCAGAATGCTTTACCTAACCCCTCTCATCTGCCTACATTACACTGAAGGCCTGAACACAGGCAAGGCTGTAGTCAACTAAAAAGATTATGAGCATCCCATCTGTTTGGTCTGCTTTGTGAAAAATCAGCCTTTCAGCCTCTCATTTTGACCCATTCAGTTCCTCAGCAGTTCCAAATCTTTCTTCAGTATGTATATTACATTACTTTCTCTACATGAATTCCTTCTCTGATCCAGCCTTCAGCTTCTCTTTATTTAATAAGCAATGCCCAGCACATGTTAAGAAAATATGTAGTTGTTCCAGCTCTAGTCCCTGCTTGAAATCTTGTTTGGTTCTGTCTATCTGGCTGTTTCTATTCAACTGACAATTGTTTTGGTTCTCCTATCTCCTTAAACTACTTAATTTTTACCAATATTCTTAGGGTATTAGCTACAGACTTCATATAATCTCCAAGAATCTGCTCCCTAGCTGGTTAATAACTCCCACTTGTCAAAAGTCATATTCTCAATGGTGCACAAGCCAGCTCATTTTCTGTAGGCCTTTCTGCCTCTGGTCAGTGGCACCTTCCTGGGAGTGAGTATTCAGAGCTCAGAGCCTTGCACTGTTTAGGAAACCATTCCCAGGCTCTAGCTTGCACTTACCAATGTTACCAATAATATTAATATTGCCAAACACAACAGACATTTTTCTCTCGTTACCTTAATCAACCTCTCAGTAGCATTTGACACAATTTACCCCACTTTGTCTCCAAAAAACAAATCATGGTTCCTTTTCCTGTGATGCCATGTCCTTCTGGTTTTCCTTCTGTATTGTTGTCCTTTGCTAACTCTTTCTCCTCTACTTTACATCTGAATCCTGGGACATTCAAGACTCTACCTCTCCCCTCTTTGCTCTCTGTACTTCTCTCTCTTCCTAGGTAATCAGAGAGCTTGAGATTTAAAATTTTAAAGTAGTAATAGTCCTAGTAGCATCAAGACCTAGAACAATCTGAGTAGATATATCACTAAGATTGAGTAGATTAATAAATCAGGGATCCAAGGTTGGGGGACAGTTGCCTACATGGACCTTGGAATCCACCCCCCAAAAGAACATGTCAGGTAGTGGAGTAAGATAGAAGTTGCTATCTTTTCTAAGGCAAGACTGGAGGTGTGGAAGAGAAAGCCTAAGTAAGAACCAAGAGGGGGCCTGGAGAGCTGAGAGCATCCTTGGGACCTGAAAAGCATAACGATCTCACCTCTCAATTACAAATAACTTTAGTCTTTAGTGACCTTTCTCCACTGAATAAATTTTTATGACATTTGACTTTACTTTTCAATAAATAATGATATATGCCAAGTGATATGCTGTATACTGTTCACTGTCATTGGCCATATTCTAAGCCCTAGGCCTGAGCTCAGGAGAGAAGGAACTCGGTGATATATCCTCATAGTGATGCTTAACCATATAATCTCACACAAACAATAGACTAGCACCTAGCACAGTTCTGGACAAGAAGGTCCCAGGAAGTGTTAATACAGCTTCTAGAAACAGAATTATCTTTTCCTTCAAGTTTGTAAAATATTTTGGGCATAGAAGTTTCCCTTTACCATCTTTTCCCATAAGTGACAATCATCTCGTCTGGACAAACCTAGTGCAGTTCTAAACTCAAGCTGGTAAGGGGGACTGAGGATTTACTATGAGTCTGGTCTTGAGTATCTGGTTCTTAAGTATCCTGTGCACAGAATAATCTGGGAGAGGGGTGGCAATGCTCAGATATTTGTATCTAAGCTCAGCAAAGTGATGAGAACTATTCTTCTCAGAGGAACAGTTCGTGAAAATGAGGAGCATACTCATCAATCCAGTGAGTGGAGAACCAGGCCTACAATCCTTGACCCTGGACTTTAGTTGATGTTTGCAAATTAGATCAATATTAGGAATACCTGAAACAGCCTTTCCATCCCTCATCTCCTTCTATCATGTTTTCTTTTGCCAAATCATATCAGATAATTTCTTAGAAAGTCTCACTCATTTATTCAAAAATCTATATTCCCAATATCTGCCAGACATTATTCTAGTAAGAGAAAAAAAGAGATGACTAAAACTCATGAATGCCCTGTCTTTAAGAAGTTCAGAAGTGGGAATGGCTGGGGTGCAGGGAGTGGTCAGGGGAAATGCAGACAACTGTACTTGAACAACAATAAAAAATATGTGGAAAAAAGTTCAGAAATGTGTGTGTGTGTGTGTGTAGGGGAAAATGAAGTCAGAAGTCTAAGATGTAAAAGCAAGTACTAGAGCTGGTGAACATAGAAAAGCTTATGGGAGTTCAAGAAAAGGACCATATCCTAGAGTAGAGTGCAATTAAAGCTTCCCAGATGACAAAATCCCGGGGGTGAGCATTGTAGAACTAGTAAGCAGCAAACAGAAAACTTTGTGAGTCTAGGTAGAGCTTGTACTAAGGCACACAGGTGAGACAACATGGAGTGTTGTGGGAATTGCCTCAGTGTGGTGCATTTTCCCACTCCCATTTACATGGGAGTGTTCTGGACATGAACATTGTAAACTCAGCTTCAGTGGAGTCAACTTAGGACTTTCAAAAATGGCCAGGGACATTTCTGTGGGTGGATTAGGAATCAGGGCTATAAGAGGCCACTGAAAGAAACACTTTAGAAAGGCAATGGAGGGGAGGGAAGATGGCAGTATGGTAGGAAGGAGCAGATTCCACTTTCCTCTACACATGGGAGAAAAACCTAGCTGATCTATAGAGGAACAGAGTAGACACTCAACAGTACCACAACATAGTTGAACACAGGAGATCAAAAATTGTAGCAGACATTGAAAAACCAGATGGTAAGGGAAGTTTCTCAGGACAATAAGGGCCCAGGTATCAGCGCGGAGACCAGGCCAGCTGAAGACCCAGGCTGGTGCTCACTGGGTCTGCCACAGGGCTCTAGGGAGGGAACCAGGTCAACCGCACCCTCCCCAGCAAAAAAAAAAAGGTTTGAGCAGTACTGGGAAAGACCTGGTTGCTTGAAGTCGCAGGGAGGGGAGTTAAGGTATGAGTGGCAAACACGCAGGGGCTGTGAGCACCCACACATAGCCCTAGGAGGAGTGCACGCCCAAGTCCCTGCGACCAGAAGAGGGGGCTTTGGTGGAAGACCCAGAGCTCACACCCGTGATCCTAGGGTGAGTGCATGCAACTCAGGAAACTCCCGGAGCCCACACCCATAAACTTGGGTAGGCGCACGTGTCCTATAAGAGACCCGGAGCTCACAACAATAAATGCAGGGATTGCTCAATCTGTAGGAGATCCCAGCTCACACCCATAAACTCAGGAAAGCACACACTCTGCAAGAGGCTCAGAAACCATGCCCAAGATGCTGTGCAGAGAGATGCTGGGCTAGCCCTGGGAAGAGTAGCCCAAAGCTGACTGAGTGCTGAACAGGAAGAAAAGCCATACCATCACCCCTTAGCCCGCTGCAGCAAGCAAGACCAGAAAAACTGGCTTGACTAGTTTGAAACCAGCAAAAGGGTTTTTTTTAAATATATGTATATTATTTTTTATTTTTGTATCCCTCAGTTCCTTTTGCTTCTCTTTGTTCTTTCTTTTTATTCCTTCTTTCTTTCTTTCCAAATTTATCTCTTCTTCCTTCCTCTTTTCTTCTTCTTTTACTGTTTCTTTTCTTTTCTTTTCTTTTTTTAAATACCCACGAGTGAGACAAAAAAAAACCTGGAAATGTGAAAAAAACAGAGTTGGACCCAAAGAGGGGGCATTCCAACAGCTGAGAGAGTGGAAACTGTGAACACCAGGATACCCAAAGGAGACTGCACCATTGAATCTCATAGGTATTCTACCACAGAAGTTCACACCATAAACCTAGGGAGCCAGAAGAGATCAAGTTAAGAAGCCGAGGCTAACAAGAAGAGTCTCTCAAACAATGGGAAGACAAAGAAACAATCCCCAAATGAAAGGAAAGGAGGAAGCCCCAGAAATAATGCTAAATGAAATGGAGGCAACTCAACTATCATATATTGAGTTCAAAGCAATGGTTGTCAGGAAGCTCCATGAGCTCTCAATGAGCTACCAGAAACTACAGGGAAGCTATGATGAACTCACTGCAAACTATATAGACATGAAAAAGGAAATAGAAACTATCAACAAGGGCCAAGAGGAAATGAAGAACACAATTTCTGAACTGAAGAACACAGTAGAAGGAATGAAAAGCAGAATCGATGAAGCAGAAGATCAGATCAGCGAGTTGCAAGACAAAGTAGAAAGAACACCCAGAAAGAGCAATAACAGGAAAAGTGGCTCAGAAAGAATGAAGAGGGATTAAGAGAAATGCAAGACAATATGAAACATAATAATATCTGTATAATAGGGATACCAGAAGGAGAAGAAGAAGAGCAAGGGATAGAAAACCTATTTGAAAAAGTAATGATGGAAAACTTGCCTAATTTGATGAGAGAAAAAGTCACACAAATCCAGGAAACACAGAGAGTTCCAATCAAGAGGAACCCAAACAGGCCCACTTCAAGACACATCATCATTAAAATGGCAAAATTCCAAGACAAAGAGAGCATCTTAAAGGCAGCAAGGGAGAAAAAGGAAGTAACATACAAGAGAGCCCTGATAAGGTTAGCAGCTGACTTCTCAATGGAAACGCTCTAAGCCAGAAGAGAATGGCAAGAAATAGTCCAAGTAATGAGAACCAAAGGCCTGCAACCAAGACTACTTTACCCAGCAAGGCTTTCAATCAAGATAGAAGGCCAAATAAGGAGCTTCCCAGACAAAAGAAGTCTAAAAGAATATACCTCTACCAAACCAGTTCTGCAAGACATACTAAAGGGACTGCTATAAGGAAAGGAAGGAAAAGAGAGAGAGAGAGAAACACAGGTATGAAAATGGCAATGAATAAGTACCTATCAATAATAACCTTAAACATAAATGGATTAAATACTCCAATCAAAAGACATAGAATAGCTGAATGGATAAGAAAGCATGACCCACACATATGCTGCCTACAAGAGACCCACCCTCAGGACAAAAGACCTACACAGACTCAAAGTGAAGGGCTGGAAACAAATTTTACAAGCAAATGGACAGGAAAAAAAAGCCGGGATAGCAATACTCATATCAGACAAAATAGACTTCAAAAGAAGAACCATAAAGAGAGACCCAGAAGGTCATTTCATAATACTCAAGGGAAGAATCCACCAAGAAGACATAAACATTGTAAATATATATGCACCCAATGGAGGAGCACCTAAATACATCGAGAAAATCTTAGAGGACTTGAAGAAAGATATTGACAGCAACACTATTATAGTAGGTGATTTTAACACCCCACTGTCAAAAATAGACAGATCTTCCAAACAAAATATTAACAAAGATATTGTGGCATTGAACAACACTCTAGATCAAATGGAATTAACTGATAATATATAGAGCCCTTCATCCCAAAGAAACTAAATACACATTCTTTTCAAATGCACATGGCACATTTTCAAAGATAGACCACATGATAGGACAGAAAATAAGCCTCAACAAATTCAAGAAAATTGAAATCATATGAAGCATTATCTCTGACCACAAGGGACTGAAACTAGAAACCAACCCCAAGGGGAAAAACCCAAAACCCTCAAAATCATGGAGATTGAATAGCATGCTATTAAACAGTGAATGGGTCAAGAATGAAATTAGGGAAGAAATCAAAAAGTTTCTGGAAACAAATGAAAATGAACTCACAACAACCCAAAACTTATGAGACACAGTGAAGGCAGTCCTTAGAGGGAAGTTCATAGTAATACAGGCCTACCTGAAAAAAAGAGAAACATTTCAAACAAACAACTTAACCCTACCACTACAAGAACTTGAGCAACAACAACAAAGACAGCCCAGAGCAAGTAGAAGGAAGGAAATAACCAAGATCAGAGCAGAATTAAATGACATAGAGACTAAAAGCACAATTCTAAGGATCAATGGATCCAGGAGCTGGTTCTTTGAAAAGATAAACAAAATCAACAAGCCCTTCAGCAGGCTCATCAAGAAAAAAAGACAGAGGACTCAAATAAACACAATCAGAAATGGAAGAGGAAAGCTTACAACTGACACCACAGAAATACAAAGGATTGTAAGAAATTACTATGAAGAACTGTATGCCAAGAAATTTGAAAACCTAGGTGAAATGGACAAGTTTCTAGAAAAAATATAATCTTCCAAAACTCAATAAAGAAGCATCAGAAAGCCTGAACAGGCCAATAACAGCAGATGAAATTGAAGCAGTAATCAAAAAACTCCCAAAACACAAAAGCCCAGGACCAGATGGTTTCACAGGAGAATTCTACAAAGCATTTAAGGAAGAGCTAACCCCTATCCTTCACAGACTATTCCAAAAAATCCAAAATGATGGAAGACTCCCAAACTCTTTTTATGAAGCCAGCGTCATCCTAATCCCAAAACCAGATAAAGACACAACAAAGAAAGAGAACTTCAGGCCAATATCGCTGACAAACATAGATGCTAAAATCTTCAACAAAACATTGGCAAACTGCATCCAACAATACATTAAAAAGATCATACACCATGACCAAGTGGGATTCATCCCAGGGATGCAAAGATGATTCAATATTCGCAAATCAGTAAATGTAATACATCACATAAACAGAAGGAGAGACAAAAATCATATGATCATATCAATAGATGTGGAAAAAGCATTTGATAAGGTAAAACACCCATTATGATAAAAACACTCAACAAAGTGGGAATAGAGGGAGCATTCCTCAACACAATAAAGGCCATATATGAGAGACCTACAGCCAACATCATACTCAATGGGCAAAAACTAAAATCTTTTCCACTAAGATCCAGAACAAGACAAGGCTGTCCACTTTCACCACTTCTATTCAATATAGTATTGGAAGTATTAGCCACAGCGATTAGACAAGAAAAGGAAATAAAAGGCATCCAAATTGGAAAGGAGGAAACAAAACTATCATTGTTTGCAGATGACATGATAGTGTACATAGAAAATCCTATAGACTTGGCCAAAAAGTTCCTTGACCTAATAAATGAATTTGGCCAAACAGCCGGATACAAAGTCAATATCTAGAAATCAAAGGCATTTTTTGTATACCAACAAAGAAACAGCAGAAGCAGAAATCAAGAAAGAAATCCCATTTGATACAGCAAAAAGAAAAATAAAATACCTGGGAATAAACCTAACCAAGGAGGTAAAAGACCTGTATGCAGAAAACTACACAACACTGAAGAAAGAAATCAAGGAAGACACAAACAAATGGAAGCACATACTGTGTTAATGGATTGGAAGAATTAATAGCATCAAAATGTCCATACTACCCAAAGCAATTTACAAATTCAATGCAATACCTATTAAAGTACCAATGGCATATTTCACAGACATAGAACAAACACTTCAAAAATTTATATGGAACCATAAACCACCACGAATAGCTGCAGCAATTTTGAGAAAGAAGAGCAAAGTAGGAGGGACCGCAATACCTGATACCAAAATGTATTACAAGGCCACTGTAATCAAAACAGCCTGGTACTGGCATAAAAACAGGCACATGGACCAGTGAAATAGAACAGAGAGCCCAGAAATAAACCCAAGTCTCTACAGTCAATTAATATTCGACAAAGGGAGCATCAACACAAAATGAAGTAAAAATAGCCTCTTCAACAAGTGGTGTTGGGAGAACTGGACAGCAATATACAAAAAAATGAAACTTGAGCACCAACTTACACCATACACAAAAATAAATTCAAGGTGGATAAAAGATTTAAATATAAACCATGACACCAGTACGGTCCTAGAGGAGAACATAGGCAGGAAAATATCAGATATTTCACACAGCAACATTCTTACTGATATGTCCCCTAAAGCAAGGGACATAAAGGAAAGAATAAACAAATGGGATCTCATCAAAATAAAAAGCTTCTGCACGGCTAAAGTAAACAGTATTAAAATCAAAAGAGAACCAACTGTATGGGAAAACATATTTGCCAATGATACCTCAGACAAGGGTTTAATCTCCAAAATATATAAAGAACTTACACGACTCCACTCTAAGAAGACAAGCAACCCAATTACAAAATGGGCAAAGGACTTGAACAGACACTTCTCCAAGGAGAACATACAGAGGATCCAGAGACACATGAAAAGATGCTCAGTATCGCTAGCTGTCAGAGAGGTGCAACTTAAAACCACAATGAGATACCACTTGACACCAATCAGAATGGCCATCATAAACAAAGCGACAAACAAGTGTTGGAGAGGTTGTGGAGAAAAGGGAACCCTAGTGCACTGTTGGTGGGATTGCAGACTGGTACAACCACTATGGAAAACAGTATGGAATTTTCTAAGAAAACTAAAAATGGATCTACCTTTTGACCCAGCAAGTCCACTGCTAGGATTATACCCTAAGAACCCTGAAACACCAATCCAAAAGAACTTATGCACCCCAATGTTCATAGCAGCACTCTTTACAATAGCCAAGTGTTGGAAGCAACCTAGGTGCCCATCAGTAAATGAATGGATCAAAAAACTATGGTCCATTTACAAAATGGAATTCTATGCAGCAGAAAGAAAGAAGGAGCTCCTGCCCTTTGCAACAGCATGGATAGAACTGGATAGCATTATGCTAAGCAAAACAAGACAGGCGGTGAAAGACAAATACCATATGATCTCACCTTTAACAGGTACCTAATCAACACAACAAACAAACAACCATATTATAACCAAAGACACTGAAATTGAGAACAGGCTGACAGTCACTAGAGGGGAGAGGAGAGGGAATTTCAGGGGAAAGGGGGAAGGGCTTGAAGCAATAAGTATAAGGGACACATGGACAAAAACTGGGGGGTTGGAAATGGGATGAAGGTTGGGAGGGCTGGGGCAGTGGGCTGGGGTGGGAGTAAAAGACAGAAAATTGTACAAGAACAACTATTAAAATTTTTTAAAAAGGAAAGAAATCAAAGCTGGGAAAACCTAAAAAAAGAAAAAAGGAAAGTCAATGGAGTTTTTGAGGATTACTAATTCATCAGGACTCACAGAGAGCTCTGGCAGAGACCACAAAGACGGAATCCTCTCTTCTTTCTACTTCTTCCAGGCAAGTTAGAAAAGAAGCAACATTAAATAATACTGTTATTTTTTTCTGGTAATGCATTTTGTCTATGCATATTTGATAAATTCATAAAGGTACAGTCACAGCAGTAGCCCATATCAGGCATTAAAAGACGTATTCAGTTCAATAAATGTTCTCTGGGCCTTCTTTGTCCCAGGCACAGTTCAAGGTGCTATAGGTACAAAATCAAACAAGACATGCTGCAAGCCCTCTGGGCAGGATGGCTCATTTTCCAATTCACAGTTTCCATCACAGCCACCACTATTGAAGAAAGCTGCCCATGATTGCAGGCTAGGAAGACATCAGCATCCCCTCAATCCAAGTCTCCGCAGGGACAGGTACAATCCCCAGGCACTCAGGACCCTGCCACTTCACAGTTCAAGAACATAAGGTGAAGCTCACCTAACAATTGTAGACCCAAGTGGATGAATGGAATTAGTCCTAAAATTCCCTCACATTTGTGTACTTCTGTAGCTGCCTGTTGTATTGTATCCCTTATCACTGGAAAATGTGGATGCTGCTTTCTAAGGCACATGAACAGATCTCCCTTCCACCCCAGCCCCCATCCAGCACTTGTGTGCATTTTGAATTTATGGCTACATTTCTATTAGTTCCCAACAGTATTCACTAGATTAAAGCTGCATCAGAAATTGTATTTTTTTTTATGTTTTCCCCTGAAGAGTACAATTAAAAAATAACCTAGTAAATCTGGAAAATTACCAATGAGATCTCAAATTTGGGGGCATATGTGAAACCATGCTGTTGTGGAAGAAATGTAGAACTATTGACAACTGAACCAATCAGATTACATATTACTATTTACAAATATGATGGATGCAAGACATTCCTTCCACCTAATTTGAACCAAGCTCACCACCAGGAATAAAAAAAGTCTCAGGGGTAGAGACTATCATTGTTTTATTTCCTATGAAGCTACCACAGTCTTATGTGAAATAGAACATTTTGAAAGGTCGTTTCTTAAGATTTTTTTTCACTCAAAAGTTGATAACCTGGACAGATGGGGGTTTTGAAGTACTTCCCATTAGACCTGTCAGCTGTGGTCTTGGGCTAGATATGAGGAAATCATCTTGTCCCGATTTATGTTCCCTTGATTGTAATAAAAGAAATATTAATTTCAAGTTCATGAGAAGCACTTAAAAAGGGAAAGTAAGGATGTTATTCACTGAAAAGCTTATGAGTGTTCAGACTGCTGAGATGTACTTTACTTGAAAGGAGAACTGGAGATCGCAGGGCTGTAATCCAGTCAGTTATGAGAAATTAACATTCCTGTCCTCGTCACCCATCTCTCCCCAAAATAATTTTCTTTCCAGACAGTGGCACATAACCTCTGTCTACAGTGGCTGTCACAGTCTTAAAAAGCAAAGCAAAGCAAAACAAAATACTTAGTTCCTTAAATCTTCCATCTCAAAATATGCAGCCTCAGGTGAAGGGGCTAAATGTGGATGCCCTGGTGGCTGTGTTTGGAATCTGACTCTTGCACTCAGCATCCACTCAACCTGTGCCATGTTCTTTTAGGGTCCAGACCCTTGCTGGACCTTCAGTGGTAAAAGACATTGACTCCGTTCTGAGCAGGTCACTAGCAGATCTTCCCCAATGGGAAGAAACTTTGTAGATACTCTGCTTCCCACCTGCAATGCATTTCTTTACCTTGTATCCATTTGTTCCAACCTTACATTTTCATAAAAGCTTTTTTACAGTCCTACCCACTCTGTGAAACTTTCCCTGAAACTCTTTCCCTCCTCTGAACGTATGTGGTCTGTATTACCCTTTTGACATTAAAGGGTTGCTAGTCTAACTTGTGACATACATTATTACTCATATTATTTATTATTAGTATTATTATATCATTAATTATATAATAGTTAACATGCCCTGTGCATTTGTTTTATTTTCCCAGGCTAGAACATCCTTGAGAGTTCTTCAAAAAGATCTGCAACTATGTTTTTGGAATCCTTCACAAAACTTAGGTAGTACTGTAAGTATTCAATGAATTTATTTTTAAAAAGGAAGAAAGAAAGGAGAGAGGGGGAGAGAAACAGACTACACATTTGTGAATGCTAATATGCCTAATCAAATCCTCATCCGAATTAGAAAGTCTCACAAAAGGATACCCTTCTAATGCAAATTATGATGGATGCCAGGTTAAGTATGGAAGAATGCTATGATAATGCTGAATTTGACCTGTAAACTAATAAGGTAAGTTTCTAGTTTTTTTTATGTTTAGCTGTGTGTATGTGTGTGTGTGTGTGTGTATCTATGAGAAAGAGAGAGAGAAACACATGAATAAGACATATTGAAAATACTATAAACCAAAAGCCTGGCTCTTAGGTGTTTAGTCATTTCTAATTCATGTTTTTATTTATAATTTTAGAATCACAATTTTCTTCTGTACTCATACATTCTTATTCATCTTCCTCTCCCAGGACCTACTACCTCTTAACCAGATAGGCCATTCTTCTATGAATGACTATCAGGGGAAATGTCAGCTGTCAGCAAATCGACACTAGCTACGGTAAGTATGAGGTCTGTCTAGAAGGTACCCAGCCATGTAATATGAAAAATAGAGACATTTATTGAAGAAGATACAAGATACAAGAAACATTATACAGAGGACAATGACAGCTCAGTCCCCTTCAAAGTAGGAACCTCGGGACCTTATACAGTTACCAATCACCATTAGCTGCCCCATCGTATTTTCCTGAATCTCACTGACAGTCTGAAATCTCTTCCCTTTCAAAAGTGATTTTAGTTTTGGAAAAAGCAAGAAGTCTCAGGGCATCAAATCTGGGCTGTAAGGGGGGCTGAATCACCTGGGTGATCTAATGTTTCACTAAAAAACACTGTATGAGATGTGATGCATGAGCAGGCACATGCCATGATGAAGCTGCCAATCATCAGAAGGCTGTGGCCTTCTGAAACATCAGAATAGTTTCCACAGAGGGATGTTCAAGTTTAATTCAAAATTTGATGCAGATTCATTGCTCTACTCAGTCATTTTGAATGTGATACCAACACATCACACAACCTTCACTAGTTCTGTGAAGTTGTCATTGTTCATGCATGCTCTTTGCAGTCCACTGTCCTTGGCAGCCATGTTACATTGATGTCATGCAAACTGTTCTCATTATGTAGATACCACTTCACACCAGTTAGAATGATCATCATAAACAAAGCAATAAACAACAAGTGTTGGAGAGGTAGTGGAGAAAAGGGAACCCTAGTGCACTGTTGGTGGGATTGCAGACTGGTACAACCACTATGGAAAACAGTATGGAATTTTCTAAGAAAACTAAAAATGGATCTACCTTTTGACCCAGCAAGTCCACTGCTAGGATTATACCCTAAGAACCCTGAAACACCAATCCAAAAGAACTTATGCACCCCAATGTTCATAGCAGCACTCTTTACAATAGCCAAGTGTTGGAAGCAACCTAGGTGCCCATCAGTAAATGAATGGATCAAAAAACTATGGTCCATTTACAAAATGGAATTCTATGCAGCAGAAAGAAAGAAGGAGCTCCTGCCCTTTGCAACAGCATGGATAGAACTGGATAGCATTATGCTAAGCAAAACAAGACAGGCGGTGAAAGACAAATACCATATGATCTCACCTTTAACAGGTACCTAATCAACACAACAAACAAACAACCATATTATAACCAAAGACACTGAAATTGAGAACAGGCTGACAGTCACTAGAGGGGAGAGGAGAGGGAATTTCATGGGAAAAAGGGAAGGGTTTACAGGAACAAATATAGAGGATGCATGGACAAAAACTAGGGGATATAGAAATGGGAGGGAGGTAGCGGGGCTGGGGTGGTGGGCTGGGATGGGAGTAAAAGACAGAAAACTGTACTTGAAAAACAATTAAATAAAATTAAAAAAAAAGAAAATGTCTAGGACTTCTGCTTAAGATGGAGGTATAGGTAAACATAATGTGCCTCCTCACACAACTGTAGCAAAAATTACAATTCAACTACAAAGCAAATATCACCCAGAATCAGGAAAATCAAGCGGTATGGAAGTCCAACAACAAAGGAATTAAAGTAGCCACATTCATTCAGACAGACAGGTAGAAGAGGTGGAGATATGAAGACACAAGGAGACATGGAACAGGTGATCCCACACCCATGTGTGGTAGATAATAACTAGGAGGGATACCTTGAGCAAGGGATCCCAGCCCCACACCAGGCCACCCAACCCAGGGTTCTAGTGCCAGGAAGGTAAGTCCCCATAACTTCTGGCTGTAAAAACCAATGGCAGTTGGGGCAGCAGAAGAAATTACAGCATTCTCAGGTATCTCCTTTTTAAAAAAAAAAAAAAAATTTTTTTAAAGAGTTTGTTTATTTATTTATTTTTAGAGAGAGGGGAGGGAAGGAGCGAGGGAGAGGGAGAGAAACATCAGTATGTGGTTGCCTCTCATATACCCCTTGCTGGGGACCTGGCCTGCAAACCAGGCATGTGCCCTGAATCAAACTGGAGACCCTTTGGTTCACAGGCCCATGCTCAATCCACTGAGCTACACCAGCCAGGGCTCAGGTGTCTCCTCTTAAAGAGCCTGCAATGGGCTTAGGATTTACACAGACTCACTCCCTCTGGGCTTTAGCACTAAGGCAGCAGCTGGAAAGACATCAGTGGCATACAGAGAGAAACTGAAGTATTTGGCATCAGGATGAATGCTAGAATGACTCCCAGACAAAACTCCAGAGGCCAGGCAGAGGTGCTGTCCCCTTTCTGAGCCCTTCTCCAAACAGAGCCATGGAGCAGTGACGCCATATCAAAGACTCCATCAACCTGGTTCACACGGGTTGCCCTACCTTGGCAATTACCTTACAGGTATGCTTTTCTATTATAGGCCACACTGCTAAGACAGAGAGTCGAAGCAGCTGTACCTAATAAATAGAAATAAACACAGGGAGGCTGCCAAAATGAAGAGACAAAGAAATATGGCCCAAATGAAAAAACAGAACAAAACTCCAGAAAAAGAAAAAAACTAAACAAAATGGAGATAATCAATTTATCAAATGCAGAGTTCTAAACACTGGTTATTACAATGCTCAAGGAACTCTTTGGTACTTCAAAAGCATAAAAAAGACCTATGCAGAAATGAAGATTACACTAAGTGAAATAAAGAAAAATATACAGGGAACCAACAGTGGAGTGGATGAAGCTGAAAATCAAATCAATGATCTGGGACATAAGAAAGAAAAAAACATTCAATCAGAACAGCAAGAAGAAAAAAGAATCCCCCCAAAAAACCAAGGATAGGCTAAGGAGCCTCTGGGACAACTTTAAACATACCAACATTCAAATCATAAGGGTACCAGAAGGAAAAGAGAAAGAGCAAGAAATTGAAAACTTATTTGAAAAAAATAAAGAAAGAATCACCTTGGCTGGTGTGGTTCAGTGGATTGAGTACCAGCCTGGGAACCAAAGGGTCGCCAGTTCTATTTCCAGTCAGGGCACATGCCTGGATTGGCCAGGTCCCTAGTAGGGGGTGTGTGAGAGACAATCACACATTGATGTTTCTCTCCCTCTCTTTCTCCCTACCTTCCCCTCTCTGTAAAAATAAATAAAATCTCTTAAAAAATAATGAAAGAAAACTTCCCTAATTTGGTGAAGGAAAAAATATACAAATCCAGAAAGCATAGAGAATTCCAAATGAGATAGACCCAAAGAGGACCACACCATGACACATCATAATTAAAATGCCAAAGGTTAAAGATAAAGAGAATCTTAAAAGTTTCAAGAGGAAAACAGATAGTTACCTACAAAGGACTGTCAGCTCATTTCTCAAAAGAAACTTTGCAGGCAATATGGGACTGGCAAGAAGTATTCAAGGAGATAAAAAGCAAGGACATACAACCTAGTTTACTCTATCCAGCAAAGCTATCACTGGGAATCAAAGGGCAGATAAAGTGCTTCCTGGACAAGGTAAATCTAAAGGAGTTCATCATCACCAAGCCATTATTATATGATATGTTAAAGGCAATTATATAAGAAAAAGAAGATTAAAACTATAAATGTTAAAATGGCAATAAATTCACAACTATCAACAATTGAGTTTAAGAAACAAACTGAACAAACAAGCAGAACAGAAACAGAATCATAGATATGGAGATCATTTGGAGGGTTATCTCTTGGGATGGGGAAGGGGAAGCATGAGGGGGAAGGAGCAGGGATCAAGAAGTACAAATTGAGGGGATCGCTGAAGGGAATGGGAGGTACTGTGTGGAGGGGAGCAAATGAGGAAAAACTGGGACAACTCTAATAACATAATCAATAAAATATGTTTAAAACAATGGCTGGACTTTATCCTGACAGATCTCGTTCATATGGGGTTTTGGCCCAGGATACCGACTCAGCTGGTAAGAGAGGATCTTGGATGTTACAGAGACAACTATCCTTCACAACAAATACTAGGGATGACAATCTCAATACCTTCCAGGTGGTATGCCCTGAGCAAGGAGCAAGGCTGGCAGAAATGAATTGGCAATTCTGTTATTTGCATAATCTGATCAATATATACAGCTAAGCAAGATCGTTGGCTTGTTGAAGGACTTCCAGGCCTAGGGCAGAACTTGAGCCAGGCAGGGGCACTGGAAAACCATTTCCACAATTCATCTTCAGGCTTCAGAATTTTGGAGAAAGAGAATGTAGAATAGGAATGATGTTTCTTTGGCTCAAAGAGGTCAGCATTCTATACCTTGTTGAGGCTGTGGGATGGGGAGGCTGTATGCATGGGGTTGGAGGGGAGTAAAAAATAAAATCAAATAGAAACTTACAAGATTTCAAAAATGAAAATAGTTGACGATCAGTACTGATGTGTTTGCAGGCGTACATACTCTTTCATCATTTCCCAAATGTTACGGAAATTGGTATTTCCAACTTCTAAACACTCAACTTACAAGATTCAGTCACAAACATACAAATAACTGCCTAAACAGTTGTGAGGGTTTTGAACTTCTGGGCTATTGAAAGCAGCAAGATGTACAATAGAATTCTCTACATAATGGAGGATCCAGCAAAGACCAAGCCTTAACCATTTTTTCTGAGCATAAAAAATTTCTATTTAAAAAAAAAATGTAAGTTGTTTGTGCTCCTGGATTCATGTTTAGGGCAAGAAGTCTCTTTGTCTAGGAGGTTATTTGCAAATGCTTTGCAAAGTTAGTTTGATTGCATGGATGTTAGCATTAACCATTTTTTCTTAGGGGCAGCAACAGTTCTTCCAAATCAGTGGATTTCTGCTGCGTCTGGATTCTGAACTGTAGAGAACCGTGGAGATCTCTAGTGATTGGTGGAAAATAGGGACAGTGTGATCTTGTCCCTGTCATGTGTGAATGTCAGGGAGGTAGGCAGAAAACATGTCCACCAAGAAACTCTGAAATCTGATTTGGGTATATGGTCTTTAGGATGTGACTCCTTTTGAAATAGTTGGAGGACCTGGCCATACTTTAGAAAAAGTAACTCAGGAAAAAGCCATGCCCCACCTGGAGACCAGAACAAAGGTACTAGCAATGTCCACTAGCCCAGAGACTGTGGTACAGAAGGAGCCAGAAAACCTAAAGGAAGATAGACTCAAGAAAGCACGTAGTGACAGGCAGAAACTCAGAGGGGCAGCCAGGAGCCCGAGGCTGGCTAAGACAGGAAGAAGGAGTTCAGGTTGATTTGTGAAGGAAGAATGCGTAGGCACTGGGGACGAACAATGTAGCAAAAAGCCAGACTCCCTGAACTTAATCAGAATGGGAGCTCTCCACAGTAATTTGAATATTGATGTCATTGTGTCATTATTTCATAGACTCACAGTATTGAGGCCTGGGACATGTGAATTATATCTGTAATTAGTGTATAAACCTTCCTATTTTTACGCACATAAGAATGTTCTGTGGATAAAAATAGGAAGGCTGATTACCACCCCTCCCCCCCAATAAAAAAGAGAGCATAAAATAAGTTTTTAAAAGGTAAGGCATTTTACTGTGTCACTTAGAGGTAAGAATTTTACCAATACTCTGCTAAGAAAGGGAAGTTAGTACTGGTATGCAGTATATAACAACATAGTTTGTGATATTATAAATATGCTTAAGTTATTTAGCTAATGAGATACAATTCACCCCAAAGCACAGAATCAGTAAAAAAAAAAAAAAAAAAACCCTTGTTTGTTAACTTACAATGGTTATACTATACTGACAAATTCCTAAGGTACCTAGAAAATCAAAACACAAAAAAATGTCTAACCAAAGTCTTTACCTCTTCTTTGCACATTGCATACCCTTAAAGAATGCACATATCTTAAAACAAGATATCACTTCACATCTGCCAGGATGGCTATCATCAATAAATCAAGAAGCAAGTATTGGTGAGGATGTGGAGAAAAGGGAACCCTCATGCATTGTTGGTAGCATTGTAAATTGGTGCAGATACTAAGGAAAACAATACGGAGGTTCCTCAGAAAATTAAAAGTACAACTATCATATGACCCAGCAATTCCACTTCTGGGAATTTATCCAAGGAAATCCAAAACACTAATTGGAAAAAGATATATGCAGCGCTATGTTCATTGCAGCATTATTTACAATAGCCGAGACATGGAAGCAACCTAAGTCTCCATCAATAGATGAATGGATAAAGAAGATGTGGTACATACATTCAGGAGTGTATTACTCAGTCGCAAAAAAAAAGAATGAAATCTTACCATTTGGGACAACACTGATGGACCTAGAGGCTACAATGCTAAGTGAAATAAGTCAGATATAAAAAAATACCAAATTATTTCACTAATATGTGGAATCTAAAAAAACAAAATAAATGTACACACAAAAAAGAAACAAATTCATAAACAAAAACAAATTAGTGGTCCTTGGATGAGAGGGGTTTGAGGGAATGGGTGAAAAACGTGAAAGAGGAAGTACAAGTTGCCAGTTATTTAAATAGTCATGGGGATATAAAGTACAGCCTACACAACATAGCCAATAATATTGTAATAACTGCATGGTGTCAGATGGGTACTAGATTTATTAGGGTTGTCACTTCGTAAGTTATATAAATGTCTAATCACTATGTTGTATACCTGAAGCTAATATAATATGTCAATGGCAATTGAAAAATAATTTTAAAAAATGTATATCTCATACATCTCTAAGAACAACACAGAAGTGTCATGTGATGTCCCCTTTTTATAATCACATACCAGTGTTTCAGGGGCTCAGCAGTGACATGCACAAATCAAGGGCCAGGTAGAAGGACAGAAATCTGACAAGCCCAAGCCAGACGACATGCCTATATTAAATATGTCTCCTTGGCCATCATTGGACACTTTCCCTTATATCACTTTTATTATTTTTTTTTGCAGTGACATTAAGTTTTAGAAGTAGGGCAAAATTTGAACTATCTCCTGGTTTTGAGAGCTGGACCAGTAAATGAATAGATGCCCTGAAGGCATCCTCAGGAAAGAAACTTAAAATAAAATCAAGAAAATTGCAAAAGTCCAGAGAGCCAGCTCAGGCCCATTTTTTTTCTCCCTCTGAAGGCAGAGCGGTACAAGATTTGGAGTCAAATTCAAGTCTTGGGCCTGCTGCTTAATATATGCGTATGACCTTGCACAAGCAATTCAACCTCTCTAAGCCTCAACCTCTCCCACTTAAAAATGAGAAGATTTATAATACCCAGCATATAAATTTGCTCTGAATATTAAGTGAAAGAGTATATCTGAGAAGCACTTTGTAAACTATATTTACTGCTCATACCAAACTATAATCTAAAAGGAGTTTGACTTGGAAAGTCAACACTATACACTAGCAGACAGCAGTGGCAAAATATTTTGCCTGGTGGAAGGAGACTGTGTGGTGGATGAAAGATCAGAGTCTAACAAACCATCTCTATGCTGACCCCTCACACCTGTGCTGAGACTGGGGCAGAAGGAGTTTCCAGTGCAGCCAGATGCAGCTGTCAGCGCATGACTAGGCCTTTCTCAGTACTTTAGGATCTAACCTGGACTATGTCTGGTAGCCTGTCAAGGGTCAGAAACACTGGATAGATGAAGAATTAAGCTCTTGGGAAATCTAGTCAACCAAATATAAGTTCGAAAAGATAAAAGAAGAAAAAGTCATATAAAAACTCTTTATAGGTGACAGAGGGCATAAGCTGTGGAGGTGAGATATTTTACTTTGCTGTACTCTGTCTGTAAAGCAATTTCTTCTCTTAGAAAATGATGTTTCTACTGAACTCTGAGCTGTTTGTCATTCTGAGCCCCAAACAAAATATTTTTCATCAGAACATCAGAAATGCCATGCTGTATCAAACCCATGGTCCCTCTGGTCCCGTGTTTTGCCTTTGAAAGTAGCACCAAGAGAGGGTTCAAGAGAGGACACAGATATCCTATTTTAGTGGCTTTAAAAGTAGCTTTAATGGTGGCTCAGAGTTAGAAATAGAGTTTGCAGTATTCATACACACACACACAATTACACCTATACATACTTATGTGTATGCTATGCTGTGTATAACTAATACTTTGCATTCCATTGTCCATTGGTTAATGTTTAACTACTGGCCCCAACCTACTTATCTGATTTCATGATCCAATAATAAAATCACAACTTACAGCTTGAAAAACTTTGTTCTACATGTGGTCAGCCTCAAGGGATCTATTACCCATGGATTTATCTAAAGACACCTTTAGGGGAAATAAGTTCTACAGAGGTAAGTACTCACAATACAAAGCAGAACTTACACTCACTTGTGATTCTATAGTATAGGCGGTAAGATAAACATGATCAGATGATCTAGATGAAGGACAGCAGGCTCAGTTTTCCTTCCCTTCTTTATAGATCCCATCTCCATGGCAGAGAGACCACAAAAAGCAGCTTACACTGGATTGAACCTATCACAGTGAATGGCATTGAGTATTTCTGAAGAGCTAATTAATTTTTATGACCAAGTCCTTTGGGCACTGATTTATCAAACCTATTAATAAATTAATTACATTAAAGGTTGCATTTTCCAAAGAAGGCTACAAAAACGTGCTCCCTTTCACATGTTTCTCTTCAGTGTCATCTTATCATGTCGCATTAAGAGGTGGGTCCATTTCTCTATCCCACCAAATCTAGTTGGACTCTACTTTGACCAATAAAGTACAGACTAGTACCAGTTCCAGGGATAGTGCTTAACTGGCCGGGCAGCAGTCCCTTCCTGCCTCTGGGAGGCAGCCATCAGGTGAGAATTGGAACTGCTCAGAGACCATCGTGTGAGATGTCTAAACTAGTTGAAGGGTCCCCGGAGGGTGAGATGTCACCGCAAGAGAAGAGAGAAGTCAAGGAGCACCACGTACAAAGCAACTATCTGGAAGGAGATCTTTCAACTGTAGAGATCAACCATTCAGTCAAAACCTTCTTGAATTTCTGACTCAAAAACATTTGAGTAAAATAATTATGTTAAGCCTCTAAATTTTAGGGTAGCTTGTAATGCAGAAATAGATAAGCAAAATAATTACCCATATCATGTAAATCTGAAGTTCCTCTACGGACTAGCAAAAAGGAATGGACTTTGTGATTTTCTTTTGAATTTAAATTTTTGCATATTTTCTAGTAATGAAATATATATGAATAATTGTATTAACAAAAATATAAAACCCATGTTCAAAAAGACAAAATGTAATTTTAATGTCGTTGTTGCTTTTCACCAATACTTGTATTTCACTAGTATCTATCCATTATTTCTTTTTTTTTTTTTTCTTTTTCTTACCGGGTACTTAGTATGTATCAAGCATTCTGCTGGGCACTGGGGAATATAGGGGTTAATGAGCAACCACCCTTGACTTTGAGTGAACCAGTTTACTAAAAAAGAGACAAGTAAAGGGATTGTTTTACTACATCGGGATCAGGAGAGTTGGTCAGGAGGACTTCACAAAAGTACATTTAAGCTGGATCTTTGAGGATGAGTAAGTCAGGAAGAAGAATTGGAGAGGAGATGTAATAGAGCAAAATAATGGAATTCCAAGAAGAGAAGGCCAAATATTCAAAGGCAAGAAGAAATAAAGGTGTGGTGGGATAGATGTGATTCTAGGGATAAGTGACCAGTGAACAGGAAGGAACGTTAAGACTTAACGTGGCCAGGGCCATATTATGCAGGGGTATGGATGCCATGCTAAGAAATCTAGATTCAAACCAATAAGTGATAAGGAACCAAGAGAATACTTTTGAGTAGACATGTGTCCTGAGCACTTTCATACTGAGGTAGAACTCCAGCAAGACATGTACAATGTGAGCCTGACCCTGAACCTCCCAGTTCCCCTCTCGCACAAGCTCTGGACTAACCCACAACTGATAACAGCACGCACCAATTGGAGTCACTTCCTTGACTTGTTTCCATTACTAAAATGGAGGGAGGGCAGCCAATTCCTAGGATCATTGTTGACCTATGAGTACTATGTAATAATGTATGTAATAATGGGAAACAAAGATTTTTCAAGAACGAAAGAAGAAAAAATGGTTAACCAAAATTACAGCAACTCGGAGTAGGGGGAAGTCTCAACTGGGGGCCTATATTTTGAACACTAGGATAATACACTTTATCTTCGATTCTAAGACCGCATTTCTATCACAGCTTACAAAGCAGAAAACATAAATCACTAGCAGAGTTATAACTTTCTGAGGTGCACTTACATTTTTTTCCTCTCCCTATACACAGGATTCAGCTTCAGAATTTAGACGTCCCTAATGTTATAGAACAAGTTTCAGCAAAGACTGGGGTCAAGATATTTGGGGGGGGGGGGGGTTTTGTTTGTTTTTTTTTGCAGCTAATCTTATTATTACTTCACTGGAGGATCCAAGCAAAGTAAAAAGCAACCAGACCAGATTGCCTGTGGCAAAATACTGTAACATAAATGGACATCACAGCCCAAGGAATCCCACTGCAAGAAACAAAGAGGCCAGAAAGGATCTTAACCTCTTTGCATGCAAACATCATGGGAGTGACACAGGAAAATAAAATTCTCCTTGGCAGTGTATAATGCTTTATTATGAATGGCCCACTCTCCAGGGATATTTAAAATTCTGAACTCAGGTTCTCTGAGTTCAGATTCCCTTCTCATCAAAATCACTATCCTGATTTTAACTGCACTTCCCTGAGGGCACAAAACATCAGCTCACCATATTTATAGCTGATGCATAATTACTGTATACAATATTTATCTGGCTATTCATCTGTTTGTGTGTCTTCCGTCTGGCTGGTGAAACTGTCAATAGACTAGTTTCTCAGGAACTTGAAGAAGAGTGAGTCATTCACTGGATGTTTTGTTCACTTAGCTTATTTTGGGGGTTCCTTAAACTAGTTATCCACCTTTATAAACCCCACCTGAAGACATTTCTCTTGTTTCTTAGTAAAGTTGAGGCCCCCATAAGGCCTTTACTTCTATCTGGTAATTCTCATCATTGATGTATACCTCAGTCCCAAGTTATCTTTGTGATTATTCTGCACTGTACTTACTCAGAGCCCCTTACCTCATGTAATTACAGTGCAGCTTCAAGCCACTGGGATTGATAATAGGATGAGTATTTCAGTATTCTTTAAAAGGCTCCACCAAATTGTATGTATTCTAGCACATCTTTGTACTTCCTAGAGATTCAAATCTGTGTGTACATGGGGAGGAGCCAGGCAAGATTTCTCTGGATTCCACCCTTCTTTCACACTTAGCCAGTTAGAACTTCTACTCCAGCATGGTTATCAGCCTCTTCTTAGCTCCCCAATCTTGCCACCTCTCAGCATTGATATATAAAATTCCAACTAAGCCTTAGTACAGATATTTGCCTCAAGAAATGGGGACTGGGGTGACTGTTTAAGCTAACCTGGTTAGCTCATTGGCATACCAGAAATGTGACCCATTTTCTTCAAATTCTTTATTTCCCAAAGCTTTGACCAGCAGATATTTTGACATCCTAGTTTGATACTAACCCAGCGCTAACCCACAGCAACAAGAGTGGTTGTATTCGCTGGGGCTATTCAGACTTGTACAAAGTATGACTTACCATTGCTTCAGCTTTAACTCCTTATGTCCTACAGATAAGACTTATGGAATTGGACAAATAAATTTTATTTTGACATTCACACTTTCCTTCACCCATTGTAAATTTTCCAGGGAAAAATTCTGACCTTCGTTTTTACCCCCATTGTGCCCAGCAGAATGCTGGGGAAATGGCAGGTGGACATTAGTAGAAGATTTATCATCAGAACTTACTGCCTTATTTTTTTCCTTAACATAGCCTTGAATTTTCTCTCTCTCTGTCTATATATGTATCTACATTTCTATCTATTCCCCCCACCCTTATTCATTTTGCTCTCTTATTTCTTATGAATCTCAGCCTCCCTCACATTCTCCCTACTAATTTATGCCTAAACAAAGAGGAATGGTATCTAATTGCCATAATTATTGAGGGACAGAGGGCAAGAATGAAGTAGAAAGGACACTTGTCTAGATGGGGAAAAACCTCTTCTTTTGAGCCGCCAGTCCTTTGGAGCCCAGCTCTCCTATTCTCCCTACTTTGCCTCCTGTGGAGATGGTCCCCTGGTATGCAGAGATTGCCTCCTACTCTTGGCGTCTGTCTGCTGTATCTCTCGGCAACCATCTCTTCCCTGCTCCATCCACCCGCTTCGCTATCAGTGAAAAGGACAAAATCCCTAGCTCTTCCCTCCTTGCTGTTCGTAATCAGCTCAGAAACCACAGTTGCCCTGGCTGCCCTGACAGGAGTAGGTGCTACAGCTGCATGTGGGCCAGACAGCAACTAATAATCCACAGGTTCCTTTAAGAATGTCCTCTTCTACTCCAATTGGCCACAACTTCCATTATGATTTCCAAAGACATGGGGATTAACAACTCTTTACCTCCCTCCTACCACTCACATCCAGAAAAAAAGGTCTAGCGTACTATAAATTATCATTGCAAACTTGGATTGCTAAGTGGTAAGTAGACGGGTAGAAGACAGGCAGTCCGGAGCACTCTTACAATTTATAGCACATGTTATGGCTTTATTTATTACTATTGCCTCTCTCAGATTCACTTAAATAACCTATAAATTGTCAATGGTGTCCATGGAAACAAATTGGCAAAATAGAGAGTGCACTTGAAAAAAAAAAAGAGAGAGAAAGGGGACACAGAGGACAAAAAGGACTGCATCAAAAAATAAAACCAGTTTTTGTTTTAAAATCAGGCACATGTCACTGTCATTACATTTGTGATTTCAAAAGATAAAAACCAGGACCAATTTCTCTTCCAGTACATACATCACTCTGCTTCAAGGAAGTTGGGCAAGGCTGGGCAGAGGAAGCAGAACAGGACCTGCAGGCAAACCTACAGGCCTTTTGGTCTCGGGTGTCCTCTCTTCCCATATTTTCTGCCCTTTCCCCTCTTTTTCGTTCTCTCTTACTCCCACTCTGGCCTCCAGTGTTTGCACCTTCCCCAGAGAGAAGTGTCCTGATTACCCACTTTTAAGTAAAGCTTAAAAGACTGATCATCAGTCAAGGGTGTTGAGGAGGGATGTCCTAACAATGAAGAAAACTCAGGTCTTTGACCTTGAAATTCTATTCTTGCAAGCTTTGATTCTTTTAGCAATCACACTAATATTTAAGGATTTAATGCACCATCTCTCCTGATACTCTTGTGACTTCAGACATCTTTAGAAGCCAGCACTTTAAAAAGTCATTCAGATATCACTGTGCCATGAGTGCCTTACGTCTAAATGTATGCTAAGCCCAAAGGACATACCAAGAAAATAGCCCTGCTATATAAAAACAGTTGGGGATAGGGGAAGGAAATTCATTCATTTATCCCTTCCAGTATGTCTTTATTGAGCTCCTTCATGTCATGCAAGGGCAAATTGCTTGGGTGGTAGGAGAGTGGCAGGACACAAAAAAATAAATATAAATAAGATCTATTCTTATCATTATAATATAAAAAACATATGTAATTATAGTAGTAATAGCTAAAATTTATTGAGCATATTTTCACATGCCGGACACTGCTCTAAGTGCTTTGCAGTATATACTCATTTCATACCCACGACAACCTGTGCCTCTTCTCAGACCCACTTAAATAAGCTGTAAATTTTCAGTTGTTTCTATAGGAACAAATTGGCAAAGTGGACAGTACACCTAAAAAAAAATACAGAGAGAGTATGCAGAGGACAAAAAAGATCTTGTCAAAAATAAAGCCAGTTTCATTTCTAGAATCTCACATAATGCATCGTCAACACATTTACATTTTTGAAGATAGAAACCAGAACCACAATTTTCCCTCCAAAATGTTCCCGGTGGGGCAAAAGTAGGCTTACACCCGTCGCTTCTCCAGGGAAGGCAGACAAGGCTGGTCAAGGGGAAGCAGGGCAGACCTGCAGGAAGACCCACAAAGTCTGTGATTTTTGCCTTGGGTGTCCCTTGCTTCTATATCCTCTGCACTGTCCCCCTTTTTTTTGAGCTCTCTCACTTGTACTCCAGCAGGTTAGTTTTATTTCTCCCATTTTAGAAAGGAGGAAACTGGGACACATAGACATTAAGAAACTTGCTGAAGATGACAGCTGGTAAATGGCAGAGCTACAATTTGACTTGAGAAGCCTGGCACCAGAATCCATACTAGTAACTCTCTCCCTAAAAAAGTCACAATTATCCCATGACATAGAGGTACTTATAACGTGCCATGGGAGAACAGAGATGAGAGCATTTTCTCTTGCCTGTAGAATTAGAAGGGGTATTAGAGAATAAATGACTTTTAAACTAAATCTTGTGAGATGTATAGAAGTTCACCAGGAAGAAAAGAGCATTTCACTGAATACCAACACCATGTGCATCATAAAATAGCATGACATGTTAGGCAAATGGGAGGTATTCTGACATGAGTACATCTTCAGATGTGCATGTTTAGAGGCAGGGACACTGACAAGTAGTAAAGCTGGAAAGATTAGCAGTGCTGAACTTATGAAAGAACTTTTACTATATTATCTCTCCCACCTCTGGTTAGGTTTTAATGAAGCCTTTAAGGCTTCTCTTAAGTATTATTTCTTTGAGAAAGTCTTCACTGTCTTTCCAAGGTTTTCCTAGGAGCTCTGTCCTCCTGGAGAAAATCATGCACTCTGTATATTAACAGCACACTGTGTTGTTAGTTTACTAATCTCTCTCCCCCACTGCTCTGTGCTGTCCTTGAGGGCAGAAAATGAATGCTTAATACTTACAATTCCTTGAACAATGCCTGCCACAGAATGGATGCTCAATAAAACCCATAATTTCTTTTCTACTCAAGGACCTCATCCCTAGAAATATTCGATCTTTCTTCTGCATCAGCATTTTCCTTTCATTGAATTTTTCTCATCAATCCAGAAATGGGTCATTGTTTTTTTCTTATTAAAAAAAAATGTGTTTGACCACACATCTCTGTCTAGGAACTGTGCATTTATCTTATTCAGTTCCATAGCAACATGTCTTAAGAGTTGCCAATTCCTGCTTTCTTGACTTTCTCACTTTCATCCTTTTGCTGACTCACTTTGAACAAGCTTTTATCTCTAGCTACCTCTCCACCAAAATTGCTCTTGCAATAGTTACTCATAATCTTCATCTTGCCAAATTCAAAACTCATTTCTCTGATTTCATCTTACTTAACTAATCCCTCCTTCTTAAGACACTCATTTCTTTTTCTTTCCGTGATACCACATTCTCCAGAGTGCCCTGAGATTTGGTCCTGGCCTCCACTCTCTTTCTCTGTACACTCCAAAAACGAACTCCTGGTTTCTCCTTTCAAAATCATTTCTTTCATGTTCTTCCTCATCTCCGTGAATGGTCCATCAGCTGTATAGTGACTCAGTTCAAAAAAACTGACATGTTATTCTTTATACCTTCTTTTTGGAGGACACAGAACTCAGTCTACACATACATTCTATTAACAAGTCTTATTAATTTTATATCCAAACTATGTCTGGAATCCATCCACTTAGCTCAATTTCCCCAGCCACCATTCTGGTCTACACCAGCATCATCTATCAGATAGACTCTAGTAGGGCCCTCCTGCCTCCCTGTTTCCATTTTTATTTCTTCAAGTCCATTTTCCATATAGCAAACGGAGTAACCCTTGTCTTATTTTTAAACCTCTTTTTTTTTTGCCCTGATACAAAACATATATACAGAAAGTACATAAAACACAAATGTTCAGCTCAATGAACTATAAATCAAATACTCATAAACTATTCCCAGTTCAGATACTAGACTCTTACCAACGCATCATAAATCTCAAACAAGTTCCTTCCAAACCCCAACCATTTCTGCCCCTTGTATAGATAACCCCTATCTTGACCTGTACAGTAATAAATCAGTAACTTTTATTTATACTTTTACTACTTAATTATGCATCTGTCAACTAAAATAAAATTATACAAAATGCATTCTTTTAGTTCTGTCTTCTTTCATTCAATATATATTTGTGAAAATCATGAATATTGTCTGTAGCTGTAGCTTATTTCCATTGCTGTTTGGTATTCTGTTGTATGTTTTTATCATACAACAGAATAGTTTATCTATTCTATTGTTGATAGACATTTAAGTGTTTCCAGTTTGGGATCATTGCAACAATACTACTCTGGACATTCTTGTATGTGTCTCTTAGTAGAAATGGAAACACACTTTTCTTGGATACACATCTAGTAGTAGAATTGCTGCAATATAGACTATGTGAATTTTCAACCCTAATAGAAATGTTTGACAAAATGATTATTCCAAATTACAAGACTAGTACAATTAGCACTTGTCTCTTTACCTAGATTCGCTAATTATAAATACTTTACCACATAGTTTGTACACACCCATAGAGTAATAATATGTATGTTTACTTATCGTCACTATATATGTTTGCTTCGTCACTCACCATTTTAAAACAGCATTTTGGATTAAAGTGTAAACATCATGACCCTTCAAACCGAAATACTTTTCCATGCATCTCAAGAGAACAAAGAAATTTTCTGAAATATCACATTGTCTTTTATATTATGAAGTTCAGATAATTTAATATAAATAAATAAAGTTAACTAATACATTGTTCTTCAAACTATAGTGTGTATACAAATCATCTGGTATATTGTTAAAATGTGAATATAATCTAGTAGGTCGGAGACAGTGCCTAGGATATTGTACTTTTAATAAGCTCATGGGTGAGGCTGATGTGACTGATCGATGGATCATACTTTGACAACTACACAATATACATTTTCAAGTATTTCTGATCCTGTCAGTAATATTCTTCAGATTATTTTCTGATTCAGAACAATCTAGGATCAAATGGTGCATTAGTTGCCATGGTCACCTTTATTAATAAAGGATATTTTACTGGGCTAAAAGTTTAGGTTGCCAATTATTTTCTTTCAGCACACTAAAGATTATTTCATTGCCTTCCTCTAACCTTCTGAAGCCATATGCTTTTGAAAAGTCTGCTTTTGGTCTTGATATTGCTCTTTTGAAGGTAACCTCCTTTCCCATCTTCTATTTATGTTTAAGATGAGTTTTCTTACTGTTTTCTGTGATTTCACTGCCATTTGTCTAGGTACTGATTTGTTTTTTATTTATTTTGCTTTGGTTTTGTTAGACTTAATGAATCTATGAATTGAAGTCTTTCATCAGTTTTGAGAAATCATTAGCTGTTAGCACTTTAAATATACAATCACCCCATTTTCTTTCCTTCATTGTAACTATATATTAGATTTCACTGTGCCACCTGACTTTTGACCATTCCCTTACAGTTTCCATTCTTTTGTTTCTCCATACTTTGTTATATAACTTTCTTCCAACCTACACTTCAGTCCATTAATTTTCTCCTCATCTGTGTCTAATGTGCTATTTAGCAAATACATTGAATTATAATTTCATTTGCTACATTTTCAGTCTCTACATTTCTTTTCAAATATGTTGGGTAACTTTTTAGACTTTCATGTTTCTGCCAACCTTTTGTATCTTCTCTTTTGTCTCTTCAAAGATTATTAATAAAATTGTTTTAAATTCCAGTATCTGCAGCCCTTGTGGGCCTGTTCTCTATTTTTGACATTTCTACTATTTCTCATTTACATCTTTACCTGCATATATTTGGTTCTTTCATTCTGTGACAAAAAAATTATTTTTTTAATATTTATAAAATTAATTGGGGCCAAGAATGATGTTAAATTCTTTGACAGGGAACTGCACTTTGTTTTACACAGGTACCTACAGAAACTATAAGTAGGAATCACCTTAATGCAATTATAGGGCCTGAGAAGTCCTGAATCCCTGAGAGGATTCAAAACTCTGCAATCAATACAACAGCTGGTTTACAAGTTTGTCCTTTCACCTAGGGTGAAGCTCTTCAAGAATTTTCAGGGATACCTTTATATGTTCTATCTGTTCTGCTGGTCCTTCTAAGCTGTCAAAAGGGACACTTCTCTTCCTAGATGTCTCTCTTGATCAGCAAATGCCTCTTGAACAAAAGTGGAAACTTAACTGTTGGGATCTCCAAAATGCTGTTGTAATAACTGCTCACCAACTTAGTAGTTCTCTAAGGCCTTCCAGCAGAAGAAAAATTAAAAAGTTGGCCTATGTTTTGTCCTCATTAGAATTGTTAGTCTGAACTACCTATTCTACCAGTTCCAAAAGTTGAAATCTAAATAATATTTTTCAAATATATGCAATGGGATTTTAATTTGAAGCCCCAACTGATAGATACTAAATACAAAATGGAGATGACAAAGAGGAAGATTTATCAAACTAGGTTTCAGAGCACCAGTTAAACAACTGTGTGCTTGAGAGAAATGTGTTGACACGAAAGACAAGAATGTGTTGAGAGAAATGCAACAGACACCTGCATTTTCTCAAGCCCAGAGAAAGGATTTATGAGACTAGTTTGAGACTTTGAGAAACATTCTCTGCCGTTGAGGAACAGTGCTGACTGAAACTGAAAAAATCCAAAGATGAGAGGCCAGCTAAAGCATCCCATAGCAACAAAGTAAAATGCTTTATCCTGGAGGCAATTACCCTCAGGGACAGGTAAAGATCCATGAATGCTAGGGACCACATATGGAACTTATGGTAAAAATATGAATTCAGGATCATGTTTAGAGTGATCCTGCATCAAAAGGGTTTCTTCCAGGAGCAATGAAATTTAAACAAGTAGACCACCAGGAAACCAGAATGTGAGTGACATCAGAAGCAAGTCAAAGAGGAATTAATTGTCAAATGAAAGGAGCTACAGTCAGGGGCCCCAGATAGGGGGCCTCTGAAGAACCCACAAATGACATGAGAGAGTCACTTGGCACATCTTTGAGGCATCAGGAAGGCAAAGCTGTCATCTAATAATACTGTCAAATAAGAACCTTTGGTTCCACTATCCCTCTTCTTTACATGCACTACAATCCTGAACAGGTCAGTAACAGCATCTAGCCAGTCGTACAGGTGAGCAAGCAGAAAGGATGGATCTGATTGCATTCTGTTCCTTGAAGGCAGGAAGCCTCAGCTGCAGATGAAGGGGGGAAGACTTTCCACTAAAAGATGACTAAAGTCTTCCTTTATGCATGGGAATGGACATCTTGCTTTCTGCACTGAGCTTATATTTATGGCAAGGAGACAATAGGGCTTTCTATTATTACCTAGGAGTCACTGGAAAATTTACGAGGGTCACTAAGGTGTTTGTTCAGAGGGAAAGAAAGAAATTTTCAGTGAATTAATTTTAAAGAGTCAATGGAAGATAAAAATAAGTTGAACTTTTGATAGGATCCCACTTTCCTAAGGAAGAAAAAAGATGACACCAGAGTTTTAGTAAGATGATTCTAGAAGGGGAAGGTAGTATAGACTAAAAGGAGAAGAGGCTGAAATCAGGAAGGCTAGTAAATCCTCTATTACAATGAATCCAATGTGGGAGAGTAAGAGAATGGAAGCCTTTCAGGCTCTGGGCTTCTGGAGGTAAGAATTGTTTGTGTCACCCCCAGAACAACTGTGGGGATGCAAAAAAAAGAAGAAGAATAGTCAAAACCCTCTATAGACATTTTACTTCTATAGTTATTTTTAGTGTTGCCATCAACAAATTGCTAACCTTGCTAATCTGCACTTTCCTCATCTATAAAATGGAAAAAATAATACTTGAAAAATAAATTTGATAAAATATATAATATAAATGAAGTCATCATTAGTTAATGAATAAAATTGAGTTATCTGAATGAATGAATGAATGCATGACTGCCTGGTTCTTGTATAAGAATAGGAGGAGAGAACGGATAAACTCCGCATCTTGAAAACACAATCCAGATGCCACATTAAAGCTGAACTTCCCTATATAAACATTTCTTTGTGTATGTTTTCCTTTAATAATCAAAGTCATATTTAAATATTAAGTAGATGGCTCTGCTGCTTCAGAGACTAGCCTGGAGAATCCACCTAGATTGACACAAACCTGTTGGGGCGAATGATCCTACTTGCTATTCAGTTTAGTCTTTACCAGCAAGCATTCAGTCAGAGCCCAATGCTAAAAGATGCTAGGGAGTCTTCCCATGACGGCTGAGTTGAAATGAATACCAAGGGAGTGTCAGCTGCTGGGTTTCATTAGATTCTCTCTGAGTCAAATATTAAAAAAGGACCACCTGATAGAGTCATCTTGGATTCCTGCAGGAAGGGACTGGAGGTGCTGAAAGCAAAATGAGGTGCAGGTGGGATAGCATAATAAGTTCTGCAATTTACAGGCGTTAATATGAAAAATCAGAATGTGAACCTCACTGGAAAGGATCTATAGGCTATTTATCTACTCAAAGTGACCTTGTACTCTATCAGTCATCAAAGTGATGGCAAAGAACATGAATGCCACCCTGTGGCTACCAGCAGAAATTATACCTGACATAACATAATTTTACATAATAACAGGGTAATGGAAATGTGATTAAAAGAAATAATGCAGATGCCAAGACAGAGGGGTGGCCCAGATAAACAGTTATCACTGCTAATATATGATTCAGGGAGATGTTACGCAAAATACCAAGTTAAAACAATTCCCTCATCTCTCCTCTAAATAATGTAAGCAAAAAATAAATTCTGATTATAGACACACAAAGCATTAGGCAAAGACATGAACAGATTCCTGGTAATGACAGAGAAGAGAACAGTGAAGGAAACATTATGTGTCCGGTGTCCTCATCGCTCAAGCATACTAAGTTTATGTAAGACCCTCACATATACACAAAGATAATTATTTCTACATGTATCTCCTTATATACAAATGTTCATATTCCAACTCACAAACACAGGCATATTTTTTCTCCTGTGTGTTTTTCTCTGCATCTGACTACTGCAAAACAGTCATCAGTTTCACCCCTTTATTCACCAGATTTCCATGGAACCAGGCACTTTCCTAAATACTGGGGCTATAATAGTAAAAGTCCCTGCCCTCACTAAGTTTATGTTCCACATGGATCAACAGACAAAAACCAAGTAAGTTAATACCTATTGGGTGGTGAACAATTCCGTGGGGAAAAAAACTGAACAGTGTAAATGCAACAGGGAATGCTGGAGGGTAGAGGAGGAGGAAAGCTTCTTTAGTAAGACATTTGAAAGCCTAGAGGAAGAAGTGAGGGAACAAGCCATGCGAATACAAGGCAAGGAAACTTCCAAACAAAGGAGAGTGTGGTGTTAAGGCTGACAGGTCAAATTTGCTTGGTGTGTTTGTGGAACAGTGAGGGTGGCAGGGTGGCGCAGACCAGGTAAGAGGAGTGTTTGGGGATAAGGAAGGAGAGCTTATGGCAGTGGGAGCATGACTGTGCACAGAGCTTTGTGGACAGTTTTGAAAACTTTGGCTGTCAGAAAGCTCGATTTCAAAGCTTTCTGACATGCTCTGACTTATGTTGTAAAAGAATCAGTCTTACTTTCAGGGTGGAAAAGCAATGACAGATGTAAAAACAAGGTGGCTATTTCAATAGTTCAGCAGATGAAATATTTTGAATATAAGTATGTCCCAAATATTATATTTACATACAGTAAAATATTATTCATCATTTATCTGAAATTCAAATTTAGCTGGGTGTCCTGTATTTTATCTGGAAACAATAGTCAAGAAAGCATTTGAATTTCAAGTCTAAAGTCCAGGGAAGTGTTCCTGATGGGAAGATATACATTTAGGAGTCATTATACAAATGGTATTTAAAAACTGAGACTGACTTAGGTCAACTAGCAATGAGTATGGATAGAAAAGAGATAAGACCTGAGAATATGCTTTGGGGCCACATTCATTTAAAAAAATAGCACAGTGTGGTTAGCTGTCAGGCTGCTAATCATCCAAGACTCTTGCATGTTTTGGAACGTGAGCCACAGAATTATCCACACTTTATTTCTGAATTATCTCTCAGAAATAGACAGAAGTCAGTTCCAGAGTGGCATTTCTCCCAACGTGTCTGTAATCATACTTCTTCCCATACATTATCCCTTTTCTCACATTGTAAGCTTCTATAAAAGATACAGTTTTCTTAATTTCCCTTTCTGATAGTTCATTATTGGCATATAAAAATGCAACTGATTTTAGATATTAATGTTATATCCTGCTACTTTGCTGAATTTGTTTATGAGTTCTTGTAGTTTCCTGGTGGAGTCTTTGGGGTTCTCTATATACAGTATAATGTTATCTATAAATAGTGACAGTTTTGCTTCTTCTTTTCCAATTTGGATGCTTTTTATTTCTTCTTATTGTCTGATTTCTGTGTCTAGGACTTCCAGTACTGTGTTGAATAAGAAAAGTCAAAGCAGACATCCCTGTCTTGTTCCTGATCTTAGGAGAAACAGTCATAGTTGTCCATTGAGTTGATGCTGGCAGTGAGTTTGTCATGTATGGCCTTTATTATGTTAAGTTATGTTTCCTCTATTCCTACTTTTCTGAAAGTCTTGATCATAAATGGGTGCTGGATTTCATCAAATGCTTTGTCTGCATTTATTGATATGGTCATGTGGTTTTTACCCTTCATTTTGCTTATGTGATATATCACATTTATTGATTTGTGGATATCGTACCAACTTTGCAACTCCAGAATAAATCCCACTTGATCATGGTGTATGATCTTTTTGATATATTACTATATTTGGTTTGCCAATATTTTGTTGAAGATTTTAGCATCTGTGTTCATCAGGGATATTGGCCTATAATTTTCTTTCTTTGTAGTGTCTTTATCAGGTTTCGGAAATTGGATAATGCTGGCCTCATAAAATTATCTTGGAAGTCTTCCCTATAAAAAGATGCTCAATGTCACAATCATCAGGGAAAGGCAAATTAAAACCACAATGAAATATCACCTCACTGTCAGAATGACTATCATCAATAAACCAACAAACGACAAGTGCTGGCAAGGATGTGGAGAAAAGGGAACCCTTCTGTACTGTTGGTGGAAATACAGATTGCTGCAGCCACTGTGGAAAGTGGTATGGAGATACCTCAAGAAATTAAAAATGAAACTGCTTTATAACCCAGAGATTCCACTTCTGGGAATTTATCTGAAAAACAAAACCTGAAACACTAATTCAAAAGAATATATGCACCCCTATGTTCACTGCCGCATTACTTACAACAATTAAGATTTGGGAGCAGCCCAAGTGCTCATCAGCTGATGAGTGGCTAAAACAGCTATGGTACTGTTAGATAGGAGATGTAGTAAACCAAGGTAGGGAGGAAGTTGTATCACCCATTGACTCAGCAGTCCTGAGCCTGGTCCAATAAGATTGCCAGACATTTCAAGAACCACAATTGGAATTGTGATAGCACAGGAAGAGAGGAGCCTTTGAAATTTTGTGCGTACCACTTCCATGGGAAAGGAAGCCTCTGTAGCAATTTTACCAGCTGAGGAAGAAAGCCTTTATAACTATATAATCCCAAGGTCTGAAATGGGGAGAAGGAAGGAGAACCTAGAAGCTGATTTAAGTACATAACTCCTGGAGTTCCAATGGTCGGTGCACTCAGATTAGCTGAGTGCCCACTTGTAGCCAGGGGCTCAAGTGTATAGAACAAACAATTTTATTTCCACTGTACATGAGGCATTCAGATGAGCTGGGTGCCTGTGTGTAGTTTCGCGCTCAAGTGTATTCATAAATAACCTTGCTCTCTCGTTCCACTATATGTGTTTGTCTCTCACCTGAATTCTTTTCTTGCAAGCAAGGCAAGAACTGAAGAAGGGAACCCCCGACTCAGGTCTTCCTGGTAATAGTACATTTGCACAATGGAATACACTACTCCTAGGCTGTAGGGAAAAAAAAAATTACCCTTTGCAACAGCATAGATGAAGAACATTATGCTAAGTGAAATAAGCCAGTCAGAGAAAGACAAATACCATATGATTTCACTTTTATGTGGAATCCAATGAACAAACTGAACTAACAAGCAAAATTGAGACAGATGCATAGAGAGCAGGATGACAGCTCAGGGTTGGAGGGCAATGGAGGAATTGATCAAAAAAGAAAGAGAGACTTCTGGCCAAGATGGAGGCATAGGTGGACACACTGTGCCTCCTCCCACAGCCAAAATCAAGGACAACAAAGATTTAGAAATAAGAAAACAACAAGAACTGATAGAAAATTGAACTGTATGGAAGTCCAACAACCATTCATCCAGATTGGTAAGAGGGGCGGAGTCGTGGCAGGAAAAAGTGGAGGTGCGGACCCGGGAACGCAAGCAGCAGCGGCTGGCGGTTCCCAGGCACTCAGGCAGCGGCTGGCAGATCCAAGGCGTACAGGGGGCGGCTAATGAACCCCAGGCACCGGGTGGCAATGGGCAGACCCAGTGAGGCTGCACAAGGCAGCTGGCTGACCCCACGGTCCCACATTCGCATGCAGATAATCCAGGCAAAAACAGGGAGCAAGACAGACCTCACAACCCAGGGCCCCAGCACCAGGAAATAAAACCTAAAAATACCAATTGAAAACACTTGTGAGGGTTGAGGTGCCAGGAGAGACTCCCAGACTCACAGGAGAGTTTCCTGGAGAGACTCACAAGGTACTAGAATGTACACAAGCCCACCCACATGGAAATCAGCACCAAAAGGGTCCAATTTGCTTGTGGGAAGCGGCAGAAGGGACTGGAATCCAAGAGAGAGAGCGTGAAGCAAGCACCACTGTTCCCTCTTGGACCCCACCCCCACATACAGCATCACAACCGAGCCACTAGGCTGCCCCTCACTGGAGAACACCTAAGGCTCCACCCCTCACTAAGTAACAGCCACAACCAAACGCACTCCCCACCAAAAATAAAAAAAAAAGGCCCAAACAGAAGAACAGATCAAAGCTCCAGAGCCAATTCATCTAACTGACCAATAGATAGCCAACCTATCAGATGCATAGTTCAAAGACTGGTGATCAGGATGCTCACAGAATTGGTTGAATTTGGTTGCAGATTAGATGAACAAATGAAGGCTACAATAAGTGAAAAGAAGGAAAACACACAGGGAACCAATAGTTATGGGGGTGGGGGGATGGGACTCAAATCAATGGAGTGGACCAGAAGGAAAAAAGAAACATCCAATCAGAAAAGAATGGAGAAACAAGAATTCCAAAAAATGAAGAGAGGCTTAGGAACCTCCAGGACATCTTTAAATGTCCCAACATCCGAATTATAGGAGTACCAGAAGGGGAAGAGGAAGAGTAACAAGTGGAAAACTTCTTTGAACAAATAATAAAGAAGAACTTCCTCAATCTGGCAAAGGAAATAGACTTCCAGGAAGTGCAGGAGGCTCAGAGTTCCAAAGAAGTTGGACCGAAGGAGGAACACACCAAGGCACATCATAATTACGTTACCCAAGATTCAAATGAAGGAGAGAATCCTAGAAGCAGCAAGGAATAAGGGGACAGTCATACAAAGGAGTTCCCATCAGACTGTCAGCTGATTTCTCAAAACAGACCTTGCAGGCAAGAAGGGGCTGGATAGAAGTATTCCAAGTCATGAAAGGCAAGGACCTACATCCAAGATTGCTCTACTCAGCAAAGCTGTCATTTAGAATGGAAGGGCAGATAAAGTGCTTCTTGGATAAGGTTAAGTTAAAGGAGTCCATCATCACCAAGCCCGTATTAAATGAAATGTTAAAGGGACTTATCTAAGAAAAAGAAGATAAAAAATATGATAGTAAAAAGACAGCAAACTCACAGATATTAACAACCACACCTAAAACAAAAGCAAACTAAGCAAACAGCTAGAACAGGAACAGAAACACAGAAATGGAGATCATATGGAGGGTTAGCAACAGGGGAGTGGGAGGAGGAGAGAGGAGGAAAAGGTATAGAGAATAAGCAGCATAGATGGTGGGTAGAAAATAGGGGAAGGGCAAGAATAGTGTGGGAAATGTAGAAGCTAAAGAACTTAAGACACATGGACATGAACTAAAGTGGGGGAATGTGGGTGGGAGGGGGTGTGCAGGGTGGAGGGGAATGATGGGGGAGAAATGGGACAACTGTAATAGCATAATCAATAAAATATATTTAAAAAAAAAGAACTCATGGATATGGACAACAGTGTGGTGATTGTGGGGGCAAGGGGAGTGGGTAGAGGTGGAAGAGGGTATAGGAGGTACAAGTGGTAATGGAAAAAACACAATGCCAATGAACTATTGAAAAAAGATATGAATAAACAGGCAGAATTCTCAGTCTCAAGAGAGGAAGGGAAGAATTCTTACACAGTCCATCCTGAGTCACCATAGTAACACAGGTTCTGAAATTACTTAATCTACTTTCAAATTCAATCTCCAAGGTGAGCAAAAATCAATGTAACAGAAGAAATATTAGGCCAAGGAAGGCCAGTGGAATATTTAAGTTTTAATGCTAGTGTTTCAAATGTGAGGCAAAAGAGCATAAAGGTTTGTGTAAATCTCCATTTTATTTCTTGTTTCTAAATGGGGGAACAGAGGGTCACCTGTAGATTAATGGACAGTCAATTCGGAATAAATGAAGCAAACTACCTGATGATACGGCTATGAGAACGTGGAGCTTTATTCCCGTACGCGGACACTAAGAGTGTGTGGCTGTTTCACCAGTCTTACATGCTCTGACTGGCACTAAAGTCTCATCCCTCTTCCAAAAGTCATTTGAGTGTCTGTCCAGATTCTTCCTTCTGTCCTTTTCTATAAGCTCATCAGAGTTGGTAGAGCCACAGGTCATAGAAAAACCTGCCTTGGCTGTTGGACAGGTCATGGCTTATGTCTTGGTTTTGTCCTTCCTAATTGTAGGATCTGGGGCTTATTAATTAACCCATTCAACTCTAGATCTCTCCATCTGCAAAATAAAAGTACTAATAGAATTTTGTCAGGCTTAAATGCATTAAGAAAAGTAAATTTTTTCTTAGAAAATCTGCCACATAAAAAGTTCTCAATAAATGTTTGATATCACTTTTTAAATCATTAATGCTACATAGGCAGTGTGTATGAGTGAAAACCAGTACAATAGTATTCATAGATAATCAACTGAAAAAAATGTCTTTCACATCTAATTGCCTCCCAAGCTCCCTCCTTTGCGACATGTGGTGAATTCCCCTTTAACAAATGAATGACTGGCAAACCATTGCCGCCCTGACAGAGGTTACGGATGCCAGCCTCGGCCATGACTTCAGGAGCACTCCACTATTCTTGGCATGGTTTCACTGACATATCCAAAAACAGCTACCCCAGTGGGCATTGTAATACTATCCTGTGACATGCATTTTAAGAACAAATTTATAGGAGGAAATATAATTAATGAAAAAGCATGTGCTATATAAACTTTAAATATGGATATTACAGATCACAGTTAAAGAAATCAACAAATTCTGTTTTCATCATGGGAATATATATGATACTCCGAGTAAGTGGGCTTTGGAGGCGAAGATTCCATAATTCCTACAATTTGGGATTCCCTTCTCTCAGTGGAGATCTTTTCAACAGTCAGCAGCTTATTTCTGAAACAAAGTGATTCCCTAGAGAAAAGGCTTCGGGTCCTCCCAGCACCCCTTCTCTCACTGCTCCCTGTCCCTGGCCACAGCTGATTCCTGCTTTCCCCATCTTTTCCGCTTTATTCCTAAGAACGTTTCTCTTCCCAGAACACATTTGTCCCCCTGTAAATGGCAATACAGCATTTCTTCAGGACTATATCATCTGTAACAAGCCTCTGAGCTGTAGCATCTGATGAATAATTACTTTAGATTGCAGAAGAAGAGGGAAACCTTATTACGTAGTTGTATCTACTAATAAAAGCACACAGTGACATTATTTCTTTTTAGGGAAGCAAGATGGATATAGTGTGGTCCACATATTAAAAGGCAAACATTTATGCAGAAAAACAATCATTTGAAATACTAGCTGAACTATGTGAAATTGCTAGTATTTTGGCTATTTTCCCCTACAAATACAGTCATCTCATACAGTTCAACCTAATAGAAACACTGCATTATTTTATGAACTCCACATTGCCTCTGGAGGGAAAAGAGGGCTGGAACCCTGAGCTACTATTTGCCATCACAAAAAGGCACTGTGGGCGATCAGTGTGATTCAGAGGAACCCATAAGTTGTCCAAAAACTTTTTCAATGTTCAGAATGAAAAGACCTGAGCAAGCCCCGTGTCCCCATTTTGTAGATGGGAATTTTAAAGAACCACTAAAAATAAACTGACCAACCATAATGTAAATCAATAGCTAACATGTTTCTCATAATGTAGTGCCTGATTCTTGGCACAAAAATGGATGTTTTAGAGAATGAGGAAAACAGGAGAGAAGCTGCTCCACACAAATAAAAGTCAGGAAAGAAAACGGAAGGTACCTAAGAGGGCAGAGGACAGGAGAAGGGGTGACAATGCACTAAACACGCACACCGAAATCGGCAGTTGCAATCACTGATTCAAGGAAATTTCTCACTCCGCGTTTAGAAATCACCTAATTCATCTCAGATCTCCCCTCACCAGATTCGATATAGGTGTTTCTAAGGCACCACTCCTCTAAGGCTGTTGCTTTTTTTTCACCCCAAAAACTGCTCTTGGTGAGTAGACCTCAGCCCTGCTAAGGACAGCTTTGAAGGAAGAAAAGAAAAATCAGTGAGTCACCATGAAAAGAAGGTGAGTTCAAAGGGACATCCCAGAGAGCCCTACGCTTTCTCATTCATGGGAATGGCCAAAACATTTATGTTCCGTATGTGGGCCCAGTCATGATACTATTCAAACTCATTCAGAATCTGGGGCCTGAGGGGACTTCCGGCCAAGATGGAGGCGTAGGTGGACACGCTGTGCCTCCTCTAACAACCAAAATTAAGGACAACAAATATTTAGAAACAAGAAAACAACCAGAACTTATAGAAAATTGAACTGTACGGAAGCCCAACAACCATTCATCCAGACCGGTAAGAGGGGCGGAGTCGCGGCAGGAGAAAGTGGAGGTACGGACCCAGGAACGCAAGCAGCATCTGCAGGCAGTTCCCAGGTGCACAGGCGGCGGCTGGCGGTCCCCGGGCCCACAGGCGGCAGCTGGCGGACCCTGAGCACAGGGGGGCAACTGTGCAGACCCAGTGAGGCCGCGCAAGGTGGCTGGCTGACCAGGTGGTCCCACATTCGCGCACGGAGACGGTCCAGGCAGAGGGGAAGTGGCGGAAGGGACTGAATCCAGGAGAGAGCAGAGCAGGCGCCATTCTTCCCTCTCAGACCCCGCCCCCACCTAAAGCGTCACAACCCAGCGACTGGGCTGCCCCGCACTGGGGAGCGTCAGAGGCTCCACTCTTCACTAGGAACAGCACAAGCGCGTGCGCAGATAATCCAGGTGCAGGGGAAGCAGCGGAAAGGGCCGGAGTCCAGGAGAGAGCGGAACAGGCACCATTGTTCCCTCTCAGACCCTGCCCCCACCTATAGCATCACAACCCGGCGACTGGGCTGCCCCACCCTGAGGAACACCTAAGGCTCCACCCCTCACTACGTAATAGCTGCGACCAGACTAAAACCAAAACAACAACAACAAAAAACCCACCAAAAATGGCTCAAACCGGAAAACAAATAAAAGCCCCAGAGCCAATTCCTCTAAGCAGTGAAGAAATAGCTAACCTATCAGATGCACAGTTCAAAGCACTGGTCATCAAAATGCTCACAGAATTGGTTGATTTTGCTCACAAACTAGATGAAAAAATGCAGGCTACAATACGTGAGATGAAGGAAGATGCATGGGGCACTGATAGAGATGGAAGGAAAACTGGGACTCAAATCAATGGAGTGGACCAGAAAGAAGAAACTAACAACCAAACAGAAAACGAGGAAGAAACAAGAATTCAAAAAAATGAGGAGAGACTTAGGAACCTCCGGGACATCGTTAAACGTCCCAACATCCAAATTATAGGGGTACCAGAAGGGGAAGAAGAAGAGCAACAAGTGGAAAACTTATTTGCACAAATAATCAAGGAGAACATCCCCAATCTGGCAAAAAAAAATAGACTACCAGGACGTCCAGGAAGCTCAGAGAGTCCCAAAGAAGTTGGACCCAAGGAGGTACACACCAAGGCACATCATAATTACATTACCCAAGATTAAAATGAAGGAGAAAATTCTAGAAACAGCAAGGAATAAGGGGACAGTCACCTACGAAGGAGTTCCCATCAGACTGTCAGCTGATTTCTCAAAAGAGACCTTCCAGGCAAGAAGGGGCTGGAAAGAAATATTTGAAATCTTGAAAAGCAGGGACCTACATCCAAAATTGCTCTATCCAGCAAAGCTGTCATTTAGAATGGATGGACAGATAAAGCGCTTCTCAGATAAGGTCAAGTTGAAGGAGTTCATCATCACCCAGCTTTTATTATATGAAATGTTAAAGGGACTTATCTAAGAAAAAGAAGATAAAAATATGACAGTGAAAAGACAGCAAACTCACAGCTATTAAGAACCACACCTAAAACAAAAGCAAACTAAGCCAACAACTAGAACAGGAACAGAACCACAGAAATGGAGATCATATGGAGGGTTAGCAACAGGGGCGGGGGAGGAGGAGAGAGGGGGAGAGGTAAAGAGAATAAGTAGCATAGATGATGGGTAGAAATAGACAGGGGGAGGGCAAGAATAGTGTGGGAAATGTAGAAGCTAAAGAACTTACAACACATGGACATGAACTAAAGGGGGGAATGTGGGTGGGAGAGGGTGTGCAGGGTGGGGGGGGGAATGATGGGGGAGAAATGGGACAACTGTAATAGCATAATCAATAAAATATATTAAAAAAAAAAAAAAGAATCTGGGGCCTGATACAATATATTTCTAGGAGAGGCTTCAATTTTTTAATATATTCCCAACCATTATCAAATCAACCCTATTAATTACATAGGTAAGAAAAGTACTGTTACCACTGTGAATACATTAGAAAGATGGACATTTGGGGCTAATAAGGAAAATTGAGCCTCGTGTACCTGCTCCAGGCCTTACAAGCATTGCAAGATCCATGACTGTCACCTACGACTTCAGATTGTTAGTTTCAGAAGTAACATGCTGTGGGTCTAAAGAGATCTGAGTGCCAGCTCTACAGTCAATGTCCTCTGTGTCCACCTGGGTCTGCTTTGTGAGCTGCGAAATGTGAGTAAATGCATCTATTTCTTGGAGGCACAGGTTGCGCTCAATTAATGTTGGTTCTCTTTCCCCTGCCTCCCAAAGAGGAATAAAGTCACCGTGGGGAAAGTGAACTAAAATGAGTGGATATTCCAAATGGTTAATCACGAAAAGCAGTGAAGGACAAGAATTTTCTGGGTCAAATTTGAAACGACCAGGAAGTCTTTGGAGGTTTGGGTGCCTCCTAGACAATGCTCTCCAAATAGCTTAGAACTGTGGTTTCATTCTGCAGCTGACATCCTTGAGGTTGCTCATTTTCTCTGTTAAAGCAAATAATATGCTTTCACCTGGGGATTAAATTGACTTTAAAATCTAAGTTAAAAAAATGAAAATTATACTGTACTTCCCCTTATCCAAAGGAAACAAAATACGAAAGAAGTTGTCCTAGAGGTTAATGTAAAAAAGAGCTTGTTATCTTGATTCTTTCACCTTTCTAAAACATTTCAATTCAAACCTAAATTGAATATTGAATTTGTTTTAATGACAGATGGTAATTTCTTGAAAACTGTAATTTTTTGTATCCCTATTTACAGAGGGAACCAAAGAAACAAAAACTCTAAAACAACACATTGCCTCAAAGTATTTTCTTGTCACAAAGATCAGAATGTAGGTAATGTGTGATTTGAGGAAATACAATTTTTTTTTTCGTGAACATACACATCCTTGGGGATAGTAAACATAGTAAGCTAATAATTTAGTACAAATTAGTTCATCATGTTGCCACCTCCACTCTAAGCTACTTGTCACCTTCATCCTAAGTATGACATTGAGGAGATGGGGCATGGGAATCGTAAGTTTTGATGTGGGAACACCGAATTCAATGCTCAATTCTTGGTGCTTCTGGACAGCAAGGAAGCCCATTATGTTTTGCCTGGATATGATACTGTATTGAAATTTATAAGACATCAACAGCTATTTTTTCAAAATTATTTATAAAACATTTATTTATTCTTTTTTCATTTAGTAAATATTTTCAGCAATGATCATTTGCCATACAAAGTGGAAGGGCTTAAGGAGAAATAAGGCTGATTAATTTGTTATTAATGTTCTCGAACAGTATAAAATGTAGTGATATAAACTTGTTTTAAAATAACCTTACATTCCCTGAACCACAAATAGTGGAAATGGCATTAGAGAGTCACCAACTGAGCATTAAAAATTAATTGTAAGCATGTTGAACTATGATGCATTCATTAAATGGGTTATGGAACATGTTGTGATGAAATCATTTTAAAATAGGGTTCTTGAGTTATGTTTAGGAAGTAGAAATTTTCACCATGTGATAGGTGAAAAACCAAGTTTAAAATACTGCATCACTTTTACCCTCAAACTTAGTGACCTAACATTATGGTATATTTCATAATCTTTGTTTGGCTAAGGAGTCCTTCTGCTGAATTTTTCTGGGGTCACTGATACAGGAATGCTATGCAATGCAGCTACTGGCTACCTGAGGCCTGGCTTATCTGGGATCACTGGGAAGTTTGGACTTCTTCATAAGTGTGGCCTTTCATCCTCAAGGAAGCTCAACCAGTTAGTTGCCAAGCCTTCTGCTTGCCTCATGCTTTTTGGTGTCCCATTGGCCAATGAAAGTCAGAGAGCTGATCCCAAAGTCATGCATACATGGACTGGATAACTCATTGGAAGTCATAGTATACATCAGGTCCTTGAAAAATGCTGTTATGTTACAACATTGACGTGAAAAAAAATCAGTTCCTGGCTGGGGCCACTGTCTGTGAGGAGTTTGCACAGTCTCCCCACTTCTACATGTTTCCTTTGGGTCCTCTGGCTTTCTCCCACAGCCCAAAGATGTGCGCATTAGGTCAACTGGTGTGTCTATATTGTCTAATTGCCTGTGTGTCTGCACACGTGTCTGTGGGTGTCGGGGGGGTGGGGTGGGGAATGCCCTGTGATCAGTGATGTCCTGTCCAGGGTGGGTGCTCACCTTGCACCCTGAGTTTTGGAGCAGGCTCTGGCCACTCAAGATCCTGAACTGGAATCAGTTAGTTGGAAAATCATGATCTTACTTTTATTAATATTTCTTAAATGTGTGTATTGCCCACATTTACTCCAGTGTTTTATATTAGAAATGTTTGGGGTCTTTATTTAAAATTTCATGATGTTTTTGTGACCAGAATATGCTGTAGGAACTTAACCATTGTTGATATAAATTAAACTATGGTAAAACTGGTTTCATTATACATTGTTCGCTTACGGTCGCTGTTTCCAAGAACCTATCATCAAAGTTAAGTAAGGACTTAGTGTATATCATCTGCCACAAGTTGCATGCCATTATAATCACATTTTACCACACATACATCCCCATACACACAGTCTGAAGGAGATACACCAAAACATTAATTTCTCTTTGGGGGGAGAACAGTGAGCATATGAGTATTTTTTCTTTATTTTTAAAATGTGTACTTAAATTTTTTTCTACAATGAACAAACACAGGATGCATTATTTCTATGAAGATTCAAAGTTAGTTCAAAGAAAATTACCTGTGGATATTCCCCACTCAACAATATAGAATTGGTTCAACTGTTCAAATGTCTGAATGATTCACATTTCAAACAAAAGTACCAGAGACATTGTTTTCCTTCACTCTTTCATCCCTCTAGAAGGAAACTGGCAATCCAATCCTGTCATTGCTATTTTTTCAAAACTTTGCTGAACTTCACACATCCATTTAGTTTTGAAGGTTTGAAAATTACATGAGTCATGTGTTATTCATCAAAAAGTACAGTTTTAGCATGCTTTCAGACAGTGATTTAAATATACACACTGCAGTCAAGTTACATTCCGGAGGGTCACCTTGTTCTTCAAGAACACGCCCATCTCTCAAGCCCTGCTATTGCACTGCCTTCCCCTTGTCCTCACCCCTTTGGTGATCATTACTTCCTCCAAGCCCACTTTGTCCCAAATCCTTACCTAACTAGCCCAGTCCACACTGACATCTCCTTTTTGCAGTGTTTTTTTTTTTAATCACTTCATTATATTCAGGTTTGTAATGTCATTTAATGGCTAATCTTAAGTGTGTGCAGTTCCCCAGTGAACACAGTGGTTACTCAAATATTTGAAATCTCTCATAAGCTCTGAGATTTGCGTGTACCACTTGAACATAAAACTCTGATTATTTAGATTTCAAATAGTTGAGCCTTCAAACCTCAATTTCTTGAGCCTTTGGATTTTCAAAGGTAAAGAGCAGGTTCCATCCCACCCCGTGCAGCAGGAGAAAAGGGAATGCAAAATATCTTGCTTATGGGCACTCATCACTTTTTCTGAGCTGTGGTGCCACTTTTTGGTAATGGAAGCTCCTTACAAGTGGAAAGTTCTGGTGTTTGAGCAGGTGTGCCCTCATTTTGGAAATTTGTGAAGGGCATTTGGCAAGAAGGCATTTTAGTAAATGAAGAAACATCTCTACAGCAGTAGCTTTTACTCACCATAAATTGAACAAACTCATTCTGAAGACCACTTCTCCCCCTCTATGCATTACTGAGTGTTCTTTCTATCATCTGGGTATGAGAGAAGATGGCTGTGCAGACATAAGAATTATACATTAATATTTCCTGGAGTCAGAGTACAGGCAGACAGCTCTTCTTGTGTTATGAAAATATAAGGAAATGGGGTTGTTTCAAAAGCAATAAAAGTTTCCTTTATAGTCTCCTCTTTTTTTATAACTAGTTGTTTAAATCTGAATTTTCCTAGCTTTCCTCAGATGATAGAATGGTGGGAAAATGTTTATCTAATACAAAGTATGCTTTTAAATATACAATTGTTTTGGAAAAAGGTGCATCATCACTTTCTTCCACTGGCTTCCAAAGTAGGATTTAGGAGTCTTTCTTTTTCTTTTTCTTTTTCTTTTTCTTTTTCTTTTTCTTTTTCTTTGTCATCTCGGCCACTCCTTCAGGGACCAGTATCCATGGCTGTGTTCTCACAGAAACATGGTGATCTCATCATCACAGTGGTGACTCTCCTTCCATGACATGGACCTCTTTCTTTGGGACTTGTATGAGAAAAGACCACTTGTCTAAACCAAGAGGAGTTTGCCAGGTTTGGGGATTGGAGCCTGTCCCCAACTGCATTTTGAGGTAGGCAGAGTTGTCTTCTGTGCTGCAGTCTCGGATATGCTGCAATAGTTCTTTGTGATTCCCTGGCCAGCCTGTCCCCGCACTTAGCTTCTTCTTTCAGCACCAAGGAGAGTGTTATAAGAGCATATATAACAATGCCAGCTACAGAGGTTGCCTCTTGTTTTAATAAAGGCGTTTCTAACATTAGGAGTAAAGAGAGTCTTTCTGTCATCCATTTGATGGGAGTACAGAAGGGGCTTCTTCCCCAGCCTACATGCTAACTACATGGTCTAAGAGGCAGGGACCCAGGCTGCAAGTCATTTCCCCCTAGCTGTTCACTCTATGCATTAATTGTACCCATCACTACCGAGTAGGGGTTGGCAGCACTGCAACCAGATGCTTGGGTTCCAAGTCTGGTTTTATCCCTGTCTAATTGGGTGATCCTGGGCAAGTTGCTTTATTTCCATGTGCTTGATGTTCTTTAAATCTATAACCAAACCTACCTCATAAGTTTGTTATGAGATTAAATGCATTAAAACATGAGAAGCACTTTGAACAGTGTTTTTCACTTTGCAAGTACTCAATGAATGTTACCCTTATTTTCATATTCATATTCATTTCTTAAACTACTTGGGAGTGGCATCATATCTAACGTCTCTCCTACCATCTCTAACTTAAAAGACTGTACTTCCCCCATGACAACTGATGCTTAGACCAGGCTAAGGAATAAGAATAAACCTATAAAAGCAAACTAAAGATGATTATGAGAATAGAATTAATGCAGCAAAATTTCACAAACATAGAACTAAAAAGAAATCAGAGATGGTCTGATCTAATGGCTATCAATAATGGAAATATCAATCAGAATAACATAGGGAGCTTAAACATGCATTCCATCACCCCAAACACACACACACTCACTCAACTTTCCCACCTCAAACCTATTCAATGTCTACCAAACCCCAACTAAAGACTCCAATAAGATTTCCTAAAAGCCCCAATTACATGTATTTTGAAAGGGCTATCGGATTATCTGATACATCTTTACCTGCCCTTTGCCCACTGCATTCTGCATATCCTGACTAACACTCTCCGTTTATGAAGGAAAGAAACAAGGCCAGGAGAAACGGCCCCCGCAAAGACAGCTTGCTAGTTGTTGTGGACTGCTGCTTCCGTGGCTCCTGTTCCCACCCTGCCAGTTTACGGTCTCTGGCTTCCTGTGATGTATGCTTCTCACAAATAAAATAATTTCTGGCAGTCCTTAGAGGACATCTCCCTCATGTGCTCAAAATTACACTGCCCTGTCAGCCACCACACAGCTTCTGCCTCCCTTGGCCAGCTCTCCGAACTGCTAACTGATGTTCCAGGTAACCGCTGGGGCCATGGCATCTCCAGGTCCTATGGCATCTTTCAGTTCCCACACCTGCTTCCACTCCTATTGGAGTTGCCATCTCCCATCCCTCACCGTGGCCTCCCACTGGGCACTGGACCCCCACTGATGGCCTGGGACCTGTAAGATCCCAAAGGTATGTGGTGTGCAGTAGTGCATCCTATTACACAGAAAGCCAAGATAGTACAACTTGTATCGCAGCCTGCACTCAGACTGCAGAACAAAGCCTTCCTTCAATTTATTACTTGGGGCTCCTATTTTCTTCTCTGTGTCTGTTACTGGGATTGCATCTGAAAATAAGTAGGCAAACAGCACAAAAACACAATAACAAATTCAGACAACTAAGATTTTGTTTCCCCTTTAATTTGGCTTTCAGATTCTTCCATTAGGGTAGTCCTCTGAAACTCAATTCATAAAAAAAAAAATATAAAAAATAAAAAGAACCAATACATTTGGAACACTACTCTGTTCAGGGCATGGTATCAAGTACTTACATTAAATCATTTTATATTCACAACCACCCCATGACAAAGGTAATATTGTTAACTCCCACTTACAAATGAAACAAAAACATATGTAGCCACTTGCCCAGAGGCTCACAACTGGTGATGGGCAAAGCAGATATTCAGGCCAACTGTGGCCGTCTCCAGAACCCAAGGTCCTAACCACTCTACTGCAGAGTTTGCAAACTCACTAAAATTATACATAAAAATGTTACATGTATGTAAATTTTTCTTTCTGGTGAGAAATAGGAGATGCTCAAATGACCAAAAATGGTCCTAGCTTTATGTTGAGCTTTCTTATGGGATTAAAATATCTTATGAAAACAAACATTTGCTAAGTCCTATCCCCCCTGCCCATCACCAAACCTGCACAAACTTGTCAGGACTGCCACAGTGGACACAGCTCAGGCCACTGATACTAGCAGGGCTGGCCCCATGTGTTTAGCTATGGTGAGCTGATTCAAACAACAAGATCATGTGCTTCTTTTCCTACCTTCATAGACTTTATACCTGAAGTCTCTGTTGGTGACTAAAGACCCTATGAAATTGAGGATTGAGGCTATGAAAACTGAAGAATTTCAGTCTGTGGAAATGGTGAGAAGACTAGAAGCCCAGATGGTGGAAGCCACCTTTCTAAGGGCCCAGGGCAAGTGCATCCCTCCCCACCTATGTGCACTCAGGCAGCCACGTGAGGTGGCTTAGCCTGCTGCAGCTGTGCAGATTTCCATCACTGATAAAGCTTTGCCTGAGAGGTATTTGCTGATGATTGTCAACAATCAAATGAATTATAGATGATGTTGGTAAACAAAATGTTGCCTTGATGAATGATGCGTTGGCTGTATTCTGACATGACTGCTAAGTCATTCAAAGCGCTGATTAAACCCATTACTGTAAAATAATCACCATCCATTACCTTTAATGTCGTGAACTGACATCCTAGTTAAGGCAGCTGATGGTGTCAGCAAAGTGATTTGTTGTACTGCATGTCCATCGACAATAAATCACTTCGATAAATCAATGAACAGTAGCAATAAAACAATATATTTTCATATTTCTTGACATTCAATTACAGTGTGTGTATACTGACTTATTCTTAAACACAAAAGCCAATGTGGAAGGATTCAGCATTCATCAGCAATGAACACAGCATTAATTCTATTTTAGCCCAGACTGGAGGAGGCTTGTGTAACTGTGTTTGTGCCCACGTGCTCCTTCTCCAGCTACTTGTCATTGTTGCTGCCGCCAAGATAACATATTGCGCATGCATAATGAGGATACTAAAAATGTTTCTGGTCCTAAACTTAGATAAGAAAAGGCAATAACATATAAAATAAAGAGTAGTGGACCAGGAGGAATTAGAGGCCTGAGAACTCTACTTTAAACCACCTGTGTGACCTTGCACAAGTCACTTAACCTTTCTGGGATTTTGTTTCTGGCATCTCTAAAGTGGGGATAATACCTGCCTTGTTCAGAGTCTTTATAACAATTGTATGATGAGATAATGTATGGGAGAATCCTTTGCAAAGTGTAAATCCTTTAAAACTATTTTCATTTCCCCTATCCTAAAAGTACTATTAGTTTTAAAATGTTTTTATCTTACACAGGGGTGGACAAAGGTAGGTTTACATTTGTGAGTACATGAAATACGGTTTATTCTTGTATGATTTATTATATTATTTATTATTATTAACCTACTTTGCCCACCCCTGTATACTGAGGGCTCTTTACAGGTCTACAGGTTTTGTATGAAATTAAACCTTAGCTAACTCCATTTTTAATACAGTAATTTTACATATTGAATCTTTCCTTATTCACTGACATACTTATTATCTAGCACTTACTTTTGTGCCAAGCAATATCCTAAGTCTTGAGAGAACAATAGTTAAAAAACAAGTTTGCCATCTAATGATTAAAAACAGGAAAAGAACAGAATTTGTGTAAAAAGATCATCATATAGAAGTCGGTTCCCCAAATACTCTGAACATAATTTTTTTAGCAATTATGGTAGAAATTTTGAAAACTGTATCTCACACTTCTGAGTCTTCAACTCAGTTTCACAAATATTCTTTTCAGAAAACTATGTGCATGCTAGACATGTATGATTCCAACCTTCAAGAGGGCCTACTATTCCATTGAGAGAAAAAGTAAGTATACCAATAACTACAACAGGAGACAGAATTTGTGGAGAGCAATCCAAAAGGTAACTACCAAGCTTCTTTATGATTAGAAGAAAAAGAAATTATATCTGACTGGATAAATAAGGAGAAGCACTAAGGCAAGGTTGGCATTTGAGATGGTTCTGGAAGGATGAATACAAATTTAAATAAATTTAAACAAGTAGAGCAATTTGTTGAGAGAGAGAGGGGAATTGATTATGTAAAGGAAGAAGTTCCCAATGGAAAGATAAACAAAGGCAAAGGTAAGGCTATGGGTAAGTGCAAATTGCAAATTGGTTTGGGAATTGGTGAGTTCATTCACTTCAGTTGATGTATTTGTTTAAATAAGCTAGGTTATGTTGTGGTAACAAGTTAACTCCAAAATCCCAAATCCCAGTAGCTCAATAGAACAACACACCAATACATCAAAGGTTTATTTCTTGCTCACACCCACTGCATATCCATCAGAGATTAGTGGGGACTCAGATTCTACTACTTTGTAGCTGCACGATCTAAAATGTGCAGCTTCCCCTGTTGCTTTAGGAGAATAGAGAAGCACAGAGAACTTACACCTGTTCTTCTATGCTCTGGCACAGAAGTGATGAGTCTTGTCTGCTAAGAACCAATTAACCATAACGAGGCACATAGCCCACCTAACTGCAAGAAACTGAGAAATATAAAATAGGTTATTTGGTGAGCATTACTACCTCTGCCATGGATAAACTATCAAATGTGTACAATTGGGAGTGAAAAATAAAATAAGCAATGCTTCTGACAAATTTCAAGGGTATGGAGAGGTTAGTGTGATACCTGTAATAGAGAGAAAGAAAGAGTGAGAGAGAACTAAAGCCTAAACTGGTGTCATGACTACAACAATGGGAAGAAGAGGACATACGTAAGAAAATTATGGAAGTACAACCTACTAGATTTGCTTCACTGAATGTGGGGCCTGAGGAGGTGGGAGTTAAAAAGGAGAGATCCAGGCTTGAATAGCAGTGGTGCCACTGTGCAGGTGGTCCAGAAGAACAGCCACCTTGAAGATTCTATGACTGGAGATAAAGGTGATTATTACTGAATTCAAAGCACAGGAACTGTAGCCAAAGCCAGAGCAGGGAGTCAGGTCTAGGGTACCTTGACAACCCATTCATAATTGTTTAAGACTTCTAATAGCTACTCTGCTATTTCTTTACCACTGTTATGCTCACATCACTAAATGATGCCACATATCTTAAACATCAGTAAACATGGTAGTTTTTAAGGAATTAATATGTTTCAACACCATAAATAGTTACTATTAATAATTCAAGATATAATTCTAAAGTTTTTATTTATAGCACAGTGGAATTAGGGTACCTGTGTTCTACCTCTTGTACTAATCAGGTGTCAGACTTCAGGGAAGTTACTGCATGACCCTATATTCAATTTCTCATGGGATATGTGTTGTTTGCTAAAAACAACAACAACAAAAAAAAAAAAAAAAACACACACACAGAAAACCAATCATCATCACGAGGCCCTTACTGGTCACTTCACCTAAACTCCAACTGCCACCCTCCTCCCAACATTGCACCTGCTTTATGTTTTCTTCTTACCCTCTAATATGCTATGTATTTGCCTTTTAATTTTTGTTTATAGTCATCTCCCCCACCTACAACTAGAATGTAAGCTCCATGACAACAGAGATAATCTACTTATTTTGGTCATAAATACTCAGTATATAGAGGGCTCCACATAAAAAAGAATAACATTGATATTATTACCATAAAGGGGCTTGTAATTGAACTTGGCAACCAATTAAATACTGGAGCAGTTGTTCTAAGCTTTTTGAACTCAAATAATGCATATTTTCCCAACCTAAATATATTTTTACATTATCACTTTTATATATGCATAATATTCAAATACACATGTCCCTTAAATTTGTATTGCCATTTCCTGTGTATTTTATTTAGAATTATCCTTTTACTGTGGACCATTCTATAATAAACATCATTTCACATACAATTTTGCATTATTCTCATATCATTTATTATGAGATAAAAAATTCCTAAGTCCTAAAAAAGTTGGGGGAGAAACGGGACAACTGTAATAGCATAATCAATAAAATATATATAAAAAAAAAGTAATTAGGAATTCTTGGGTAAAAGCATATGAACATTAAACAAAAAAAGCATTTTAACAACTTTTGCAATTAAATTTGTTTTTCCAAATTGCCTTCCATAAAGGCATTATCCATTTATATTTCCTTTCAATGCAGATGTCCTTACAGTGATGACTAAGATGATGCCTCTTAGAAAAAATCTAGTTTCGAATCTCAGCTTGAGACCTCTGGTTAAAGGTAGTGGGTAACTTACTGAATTCCTGCAGGTCTTAATTTCTACATCTGAAAAATAGGTAACATAATGGTATTTACTTCATAGAGCTGAAGATAAATGTGAAAATATACATACAAATGTAAAGTGGGGTCTGACACACACAGTATGTATTAAATAAATTACCATTGCTAGTTCGGTGTATGACATTGTCTTTTGCCCATATGCTTATCAACACTGGATATGTTTTTATAATCTCGAAGCCAAAATATGATTTTATTGGTAATTAAATTAGCATTTTCTGATCACTAGTGATCAAACATTATTTATTTTTCACTGAGGTTGTCATGACTTACTGACCTGTAATATTTTCTTTTCATGTTAAGCAAATTAGTTTTTTATCTATCAAATGTATTATAAATGTTTATCCGGATTGTAATCTGCCTTTCAATTAGGTCTATAAATTTATCCACCTTAACAAATTTAAAATTTTTGTTATTAAATCTATCAATGTTTTTCCTTAAAAGCATTGTTTGGGGGGAAATGCCTAGGCAGATCTCCTTTGCCAAGTGAAATATTATTATTCACTTATTTCTTCTAGTCCTCTCAAGCTTCTGTTATTTATATTTAAAATTTCAGCCCATATGGAATTTATGCTGGCTTAAGGCATGTGATATTTAGATTGTTTTTCACATGTTAATTCAATCGATTGTGTTGTCTGTTCATAACTTCTATTCTTTTATTGCTGTTGTTTCTGATAAACTAAAAGAAACAAAAGTACCAGGAATAATAGCAGGTTAACCAGATTAATGAAATCCAGATTACTGTTTTATACAAGTCTAATCCATGGAATCTGACCTGAGTTCTCTAAACTTGCTAATAAAGTCTAATAAAGTACATGAGCTTTGTAACAACTGTTCTCCTGATTACATTCCCTTTTTTGCTCCTGCCAAACCTGGTGTTCAAGCTGAGGTTGCTACAAGAACACCATAGACACCAGAAGCATTACCTTTGCAAATGTGGACATTGACACTGCTCATAGAAATGTTAGTCTCTCTGGAAAAAGTTTCAGGGAGAATTCCTAAGTCAATATATGACTACCCTGTAGACACTTGCTTCAGGGGATTCTTCTCTAAAAAGTCAATTTTACCTCCCTAAATCTCTCCCATTGTCTCAGATAGCATAAGATGAGCACACCCCTGTAACTGCTGGAAATAAACATTTCATGTTTCAAAATATTGATTTTTAATTCTTTTTTTCTTCCAGCCTATAGAGTCAAATCTTCCCAGAAATTTCTCTAAATATGTTGCTATTAACAATTTATTCAAAATAAAATAAGGATGCCTATTTAAGGCCTATTTCGAGCTCTGTGGTTCTTTGGGCTCAGTGAGCATAAGACTTTCTTCCTGTCACAGGGATCTTAAGGGAACAGGGCTGCATCGTAGAATTTGATTACCGAGAGTTATTATCGATCTAATGGCCTCCTGCCCACTCCCCCACCCCTAGGGCTTTAAGTCAGACTCCGGAATGCCTTTTGTGGGCTCATAACAGCAAGCTCTGTTGACTGGCTGACCTTGGAAGGAAAGGCTTGTGGCCTCCTTTTCTTAGCCCTTTCTCTCTAGAGGTTCTGCTCTTGTTTGACCTCATCACTTTGATTTTGAACTCTTGATTCTCTATTTAGCATGATATCTTGGTCTTGTTTCTTCAGCCAGATCCCCTTAAGAAAAGAGACTAGAATGCTCTGGAATTACCACAATGGCTACCATAGCGTTAGCTGTACCATAAGTGTTCAATAGATACTGTCGGAAAAATGGTGTTTGCCTATTCTCATTAGAAATAGCTCAAGGAGGTAGAATTCCCAATGTGCTCTTTCTGTCCATGCTGTTGTCCTCCATGAAACTCACACTTTTTCATTACCTTCCTCCAGCCTTCCTCACAATTCTGTAAATGACTGTGGTTGATAAACATCTATTCATTTTCCTAGAAATATTTACTAATTAGATTTTACTATAAGGCCTTAAACTCTTCATTTTGTAATTTTCCAAGTATCTTAACAATCAATCCCACAAGTTAGATAAGGGGAACATTTGTCTTATCCTCAATATGTTGATGAGAAAATTAGATGCGAAATTTTCAAGTGGCTTCTCCAAGTTCAGACATTTAGTACTTAGCATAGGTGAGACTGAAGCACAATTCATCCAGCCAGGAGCATTTGGTCTCCAGAATGTGACCAGTGCTCATTTCACTAAGCCCTACTGGCTCTCAATTACTATCAGGCCACATTCCAATTACAATCTATTCCACTTGAAAATGTATATAAACTTTAAACAGTAGCAATGTCTCAAATATTATCATGAATGATTTCTCTCTGTGCTTTACTGAAAGAGAATTCCAGAATTCAAGGCCATCTATCAATACTTTACTCCCTATTCTTTCTCCCTCATAATCAACTATTCCCTTAATTGAGCCAGTCTTTAAACTAGAAAACACTTCCATTTTTCTGTAAGAGATATTTCAGTCCCTTTTTATTGAATTGGGTATGAGGACCGTGTGTGAAATTAGAGAGATACAGTGGCAAGTGTACTATTACTACTTGCAAAATGCAATTAAGCCCTGGGATGGTGGCCAAGAGCCCTGGCAGGCAGACATGAAACCAGGGGAGGGATTATACTGGAGCCATATTAGTACCATCTAATTGCTGTTTTAACTTTCTCTTTTCAGCCATACTGGTAGCCCTGGCAGGGACTTGATTCTTCCAACACAAGAGCAAGAGCCAAAGCGAATTTATCATCAGATTGAATTTGTTTGCGTTTGAATTAGTCCGAGACCTGGCCATGATAAATTGTTTTCTTTACACCTCTGATATTGTTCCAGATGTTGCAGCTGCTTGTAGGTTGTTACGCTGCTGATTCAGCCCTGGCCCGAGCACTGGGAAATGATGGCTGATCAACCTTTAGAAAGCCATTCCCAAGTCAACTGTTAATAGCTTTATATGCATTCCAGAGACTGAGGCATTAGGAAAAAAAAATACTTAGTATTACACTGGGAGAGAAATAGCATTTAAATTCCTTTTTCTGGTAAAGGAGATTGAAATACCAGGATATAAAGTGTAGTGTTTTGTGCAGGAGAAAATGCCCTTTTCCCCCCAAATATCTCCTATGTTTTTACCTGCAATTCTGTGCTAGTTATATGTACTAGAAAGTATCACTCACTTGAGACTTTTTAAAAGCAAATTTCTTGAAATGGGGAGCACGTCAGCTTTACCGTGCCAGTGTGGATAAGTAGGGGAGCCTGCGTCAGTTTGTGTGAAGCAAAGCTGCAAAGCAGAGGTTGTACAGGATGCGGTAAATCTTACGCTGCAGCTTCCACTTTTTTCCAGAGTGGGAAGGATTAGTTAACATGGAGCATCTTGAGAGTTAAATACATCCTGTTAAGCCAACATTTCTCAAGAAGTATTGTTTTACCCAGTTCACCAAATGTGTGTACCAAAATCTTAAATATGATAATCTGTACCTAATTCAAAGAATACCTCCTGTAGCTGAAATTATTTTAAAATTTTCTCTCTAAAGAGATTTATTCCTTTCATGTTACTCTGCAAATGCCTGCTATCTATTTCTGTCACTTATTTGCATCCCTATTTGCAAGATTCTAGAGTTACATCTCTATTTTTTTTGGAGTTCTTGATATAGTAGCCTCAAAAATTCAGCATTGAGTTATATAAAATAAGTAATTTCTGTATATCCACTATGAGGATAGTGCCTATATGTACTAAGTATACAAAACTGGTTTATATACTTAAAATTTGCTGAGAAGGTGGATCTTATGTTGTGTTCTTACAATAAAAAGGAGGAGGAAGAGAAGAAAACTTTGGGAGGAGATGAATATGTTTATATCCTTGATGGTGATGATGGTTTCATGGGTGTATACTTACCCCCAAACTCATCAAGTTGTATATATTATAATATGTGCAGCTTTTTCTGTGTCAATAATACCTCAATAAAATGATTTAAAATAAATTCAACATTATGCATTTTTCCTGTGCTGCAGAATTTTGCCTGTGTTGCAGAATTGGGAGGAAATAAGTAAACACCAAGTTGACAGTCCAGCTTTCAAAAACAATCGCATGGAAATACAGATACCATGATATATCTATTTAGTATAACAATCTGAAACATTTTCTGTGGCTGTAGCACCTCCGTTTCCCTCTTCAACCATTTCACTTCTCAGTCATGTGTACAACATAAACAGAATTTGAGATAAGAAAAAAAGCACCACCTATGCTCCTCCATCAACTCCAACCTTTCCTGTCCCTAGCAGCCACACTGTGGGCCACCACTGGGGACTCTGACATTGACTTGAAGGGGGAAGGCACCACAAGGAGATCATGGAAAGTAGAATCCAATTTAGAAGTGAAATATGGAAAGAAATCCAGTGCTCCACTCTAACTCACAAGTCTGAGCTGCTGGTCTTTCTACAGGCTGTTCTTCCCAGCTGTCACCTCTTTTTTCTTCATTACCTTTAAAAACATTTCTCAGTTTTAGTGAGTCAAATGAAAAGGGCCACTAGCCTGACATTCAAGCAACCACAAAGATTTAGTTCCAACCCTTCAGTCCATTTGCAATGAAAACTTAGACAACTAGTTAGGCACTGAGATGCCATCTCTCCACCACCTGAAAAATAGCTGTGCTCATTTCAAGTATAGGTGCTCTAGGCCAGCAGTCCCCAACCTTTCTGGCATGAGGGACTGGTTTTGTTGAAGACAATTTTTCCACAGACTGAGGTAGGGGAATGGTTTGGGGATGATTAAAGAGCATTACACTCAAGCTCACCTCCAGCTGTGCAGCCCGGTTCCTAACAGACCTGGACTGGTACCTGTCCATGGCCCAGAGGTTGGGGACCCCTGCTCTAGGCCATCCCTCTCCTGCTATCTGATGATGTCCCCACTCATAGCACTCCAATAGGATTAAAGAGGTTCACAAAGATGATGTTTGGGAATTTCCTATTCTTTGGTTTGGGTTTTATATTAACAATGAAAAATTGTTTACCTATTGAATTTTGAAAAATGCTATAGGTAGCAGTGCCTGGACCACCATTAGAGCTTTTTTCTTTTGGATTAAACATTACCCGAGCTTTCCTTAAAATAAAAATCCATAATATGAGTCAAAACAATTAGTCCCAAACTGCTTCTTCCAGCCCTTGATAGCTGAATATCTTGTGCACCTTAATGCCCCCTCCCCTGAAGATGTCCATGTCCTAATCCCAAGAACATAACTATATTACCTTATTTGTCAAAAGGGACTTTGCAAATGTGATTAAGTGAAAGATATTGAGATGGGGAGATAATCCTGACACATCCAGATGAGCCCAATGTAATCACAAGGGTCTTTTTAAAAGAGAAGTACAAGGGTCAGAGAGAAAGAGATTGGAAGATGCTACACTGCTGACTGAAGACAGCGATGGGGCCATAAGCCAAGGGAAGCAGGTGGCCTGTAAAAACTAGAAAAGGCAAGGAAACAGATTCTCTTCGTGGGACTCCAGAAAGAATACAGCTCTGTCAAAACCTTGATTTTAGGACTTCTGACCTCTTGAATTATAATACTATAAATTTGGGGGGGGGGGGTTAAATACTAAATTTTGGGTATTAGTTATAGCAGCAATAGGAAACTAATACAGCCATCCAATTTATTAAATATCCTCTTTTATAAAGAAGATATTTATATATCCTCTTTAATATGGATCTGTGTTGTTCACAGTGGTCACTCCTTGTCATTATTTCTACTCAGGATGATTTCATTCAAATATTCACATTAGCACATTAGCCCACAACCAGACGTGCCTAGTGGGCAGGTAGTGCTCCTAACATGGGAGAGTGTGACATGTGGGTAAAACTCTGGCTCCAGGCCTGACAGATCCAGGTTTGAACTGCTTCTCTGAAATATTACAGCTCTATGATCTTCCACACCTATCACTCTGAAGCCAGCTTCTCCTTTGTAATGTTATACTAAGTGCATAAGGTCAATGAGAGCATTAAATAAGATAATTTATATAAAAGAGCTTAACAGAAGCCCTAGTACGTAGTAGGCACTCAATAAATGGTAGCTATTTTTGTTATTAGAATGGATGATTCACTGAACTAGTGTTTAGCAAAGACTTTATAGAAGAATTAAGATCCAAGTTGGACCTTGAAGATTTAAGTAGACTTGGGTAGAACCTTACAGAGGTACAGTACCATCTTGGGGATTACAGGTTTTGGGGTAGAGACTTGGGTTTGCCACTCATCAGCAATGTTATCTTAGGAAAGTTACTTCAGTTATCTAATCCGCAGCTAAAATTTGTATAACAATACTCACCTCATAGGATTATGTATGGGAAGACTTGGGAAAAGCTCAGCTCAGAATGCAATCACTGGAGTTAGGAAGGCAAAAGGGGCTAAGTTGGAGGGCAAGTTTTTGAAACAGATAAGCTGGGATACAACCTTTAGTAGATCCAACAGACGGAAGGAGAACAGGCGCCAACAGTACAGGTTAGACTGGAACCAGACTGTAAGGAGTCCTGCATCCCTGGCTAAGATTTTCTGGACCAAAGATGATTTTTGTAATAGAAACTATCAAATACAAGCCTTGGAGAGTTTTATGTAACACCATAAATTCCTGTCAATTTGACCACAATGCAAATGATAGAAGAGTTGATAGAACTGTGTTCTTGGGTAATTCTTTAGACCAATGTTTTTGAACTCCTTAGCAGGAATTATATGTATGTTCTTAGTGTATATTATAATACAGCCCATTATAAAAGTAAAATATTAATACACAATCCCAATATATAAATCACAAAATAATTTTAAGTATAGATTTATATTATTTAAAATGTGAATAGGCATCAGGTAGATATGTCCTGAGGAACTATCATTTAAAACAGAGACAAATAATGAGTAAAGGACTCAGTCACTGTGTTTATAAAGCTTAGTATCATAAAAAAAAGATAGACATGAATGAATTATACACATATATTGTACACATAACATATAATCATATATATGTACACATATTTTATACATGTTATGGAAAGAAAGTATGAAAAGCTTAATTAACATATACCAGGATGACCTGCTACAGTCTTCTATGGACTGAATTGTGTCCCCAAAAATTTATATGTCAAAGACCTAATCTCTATTGTAATAGCATTTTGAGGGGGGAATCTCATGAGGTCAATTAGATTTATATGAGGTCATGAGGATGGGGCCCATAGAATGGTAATATTGTTCTTATAAAAAGACACCAAACCCTGGCTGGTGTAGCTCAGTGGATTGAGCGCGGGCCTGTGAACCGAAGGATCGCGGTTCGATTCCCAGTCAGGGCACATGCCTGGGTTGCCAGGCCAGTTCCCGTCAGGGGACATACGAGAGGCAACCGCACATTGATGTTTCTCTCCCTCTCTCCTTCCCTTCCCCTCTAAAGATAAATAAATAAAAATCTAAAAGGGAAAAAAAAAATCTTTAAAAAAAAAAAGACACCAAAGAGCTTACTCCAATCTCTCTCTGCTGTGACACAGTAAGAAGGCAGCCATCTGCAAGCCAGGAAGAGAGACTTCACTAGAACCAACAATGCTGGCATCCTGATCTCGGACTTTTAGCTTCCAGAACTTTAAGAAAATTAATGTCTGTTGTTTAAACCACGTGATCTGTAGTATTTTGTTATGGAAGCCCAAGCTAACACACAGTCTAAGGAGGTTATATCACTGATACCCATTCCTCTCTGTCTCCTTGGTAGACACTCTACAGATAGGGCAGAATTTTCCCCACTCACAGGCTCTCAAATTGGACCATTATTGTTATAATCTGATTCAAGGACAACACTTCTCCATGCTGTAGAAACTGCCTCGTTCTCTGACCTCCCAGTAAACCCACTGACTTTATCACCCCTTGGCTACCAGAATTCTCACCACTTAGCCATTTTCCTAGGCATATTGTTAAATGGTAAATGTAATATAATTGCCTTGATCATATAAGAACTATTCTTTTCCTGCTCTGTACACAGCATATACTGTGGTCAGTATTTGCCTTTTGACTAGAGCAGAGTGACTGAAAATGTGAGAATCCTCTTGTTTGAGCTGGAATGTGAGAGAGTAGATGTGGCATGGGAAACATGCTATTCAAAGGAATCAAGAAGAATGGGAAAACAATAATAATAACAAAAAAATGAGAAGAGACTATTGAACAGATAGGAAAAAACACCCTGTTGTGGATTAAACTGGACTCTGGCTTTGAAAGTTTATTGAGTCAGAGTGATTCCTCAGAGAGAAGTCATTTGCCACCATTGAGCTGATGCAGTATTTTTGAACCTCAAGAAAAGTAAGCATTTCCACCAAATGGAAGGCAAAAGTACTGACTCTAGTTATGTGATCTCTTAGTTTTGACAAGTGATGTCTTTAGCTCCAGCCTCCTAATAGTCATTCATCATTGTCTTCCTTCTCAAATCCATTATCCACAAAGCAGCCAAAATGATAATTGTCAACATGAATTGGATACTTATAAACATTATTTGGATCACCCCCTACTTAAGGCTAATCAGGGACTTCCTTTGCATTTAGAATATAACCCAAACTCTTTACCATGACTTACAAAGCACTGACAATCTGATTCCTGCTCACCTCTCCCTCCTCATGTGAGTGCCACCCCCATTTCCAATGCATCTGCCATACTGGCTTTGCTTCTGCTCTTAAACATGCTAATCTCATCCTCACCTTTGGTCTCTGAAGGCTGAGTGCTGAGCCTTCACTTCTTCACTTGCCTGGCTCTTTCTTACATGTCAGGTTTCAAGCATGAATGTCATTTCCTAAGAGAGGTCTTTCAATATGTATTTTGCAAATAAACCTTGTTATTTTTCTGTCTAGCATTTTGCAACCTATAAATCTTCCCATGAGGGGCAGGGTTTATCGTTTTGTTCATCATTATATTAAAAAGACCCAACCCACTGTCCTGCCTATAGCAGTCACTCAAGTATTTGTTGAATGAATGAATGAATGGTAGCAGGCCTCTATCCCTAAAAAGAAAGATATGTAGACCAGACAATACTTTTAAGAGCAGTCAGATTTTTAAAATTAATGTCTGGCCCTTGAGTATAGTCTCACAAAGCAAAGGGTCACTGGTTCAATTCTCAGTCAGGGCACATACCTGAGTTGCAAGCCAGGTCCCTGGTTGGGATGCTTGCAAGAGGCCATCGATCTACATCTTTCTCACACATCAGTATTTTGCTCCCTCTTTTTTTCCTCCGTTACCCTCTCTCTCTTTAAAAATTAATAAAATCTTTTTTTTTAATTTTAAATTAAAGTTTAAGCCCTTCAAGAAATTAAAATCTGACTCTACTTGGCCAAGTGCAAAATTCCCCAAACACTGAGTATTGCCCTGTTTCCCTTCTCCCTGCAATCTCTCAGTACTGGGAGTCTGGATAGTACACCTGGGCTTTTTGAAATGTCTTTCTGTCTTCTCGTTCTATGTGATTCTGTTCACTGCTTTATCTCTACTCTCTAGACCTCTGCCCACTTAGAAAAATATACATATTAAAAACCTTCCTGAAATATGGGCTGCATATTTTTGTCTTCTTATATATAGGCCACTGAACACAACTAGACATGTCCTTGATGTTTCATGGTTATTAATATGAGCATCAATTATCATTTACTCCCATCTCTGAGTATACAGTTAAGTATAGCATATTCAGGAAAGAAAAAAGACACACAAGCAAATGCAGTCCCTCACAGGTTCTCTTAAGCCACTATGCCAAATGGCCCAGAGCATGCAACACAGAAATTCTAAGATAACTAAACAATTTCCTTGGGAAAGAGAAACTGATCCAAACATGATCTCTCTAAAGATAGTGGTAACAGGCTTCATTTCTCTGTAGGATGGCTCTCTCATTCTCTGTTTCACCATACATATATTTAAGAAAATAAGTTGCCAATTCTATCTCTAGGGCTTCCCACCTAAACTTTTGGAATTATTCAGAAAAAGTGGGGTGAAAAGAACACTGTCTTTAGCGTCAGACACAGCTGAGCCGGAATCTTAGCTTTTCCCCTTTGAGCCCTGCAAGGAGGTGTGGACATCAGATTGCACAGTGCATCAGTCATACGTTACACAGAATCTAGCACATAAGTAAATGCCTGATGCATGGGGTTTCTCATCCTTCTCCAGTGTGCTCTTTGCTTTTCTAGTGACCTAACTGCCCTGGGATCCTCGTTCTCCTTTGCAACACCTCCTGCCATTTATCAACAGTCCAAAGGAAAGGATTTGATTAATTTACTAAATATTACTGGGTTCTGAAAATTACCTACTTACATGTTTTCCTTTCCAAAGGCACTTGCATTTGTAAAGGAGTTAATAAATTCATCCATAGGAACATCTCTTAAACTCTAGACCAGCAGGCATCATAGCCAAACCAGCAAGTTTGTCCGAGGTGTCATTTTGCTACCGCTTTTCAAATCTCACCACGCGTGTAACGCTGTCTCTGCCTTCATTCAAAGCAAAGCAAAGCAAATCCTTGCACCAAATATCTATGTGCACATTAATACTTGTGTGCTGATATCTCTGATAGCTCAGATTTAGAAAAACTTTCTTCTTCAAATGTATTAATATGGTTCAGCATCGCCCATACTTTCCTTCATGGAAAATAATGTTACTGCTGTGTTTCTACACAGTGGCATCTCATTCTGACTTACTGAAGGATTTTTTTTTTTTTTTTTTTTACTTTTTATAGAGAGGAATTTAACGAAGGCACTTTAAGCCCCTTTTAGATCTGAAATGATAAAAGCACTGGCAGGGCTTGTAAGAGATAGCGCAGGGTTGCCATTCGAACATCTTTAACAGCGGAAACCTGCCCCTACCCAAAGAGAGCACTTTGCTATTTATCAGCATTTAGGGAAGAGACTGAAGTGCAAGCATGATGCAATTTTAAAAGACCCCATTAAAAGCAGGCATTTTCACACCCACTGGAAATGGGGATCGGTTTGTCGGGCAGTCTGCGGGGGGCACATTTTCCATTTCTGTGGCCATTACCAGATGATTCCAGGGTGCAGATCCTAAAGTTCTCTTTGTTAAGTACAGAAATTCTCTCAGGTAAACTAGTAATAGCTAAGGCAACTCATTTGGTGATTTTACACAATATAAACATAAAAGCTAATAATGTATTAATTGGAATCTCAAGAAATAAATGTATATCCCAGAGTGGAAAAGGAGGTAGTTAATTTGTTTGGCTGCCTGTTGCTACTGCTTCTAAGTTCATATGTATAGTCACTAAAACTAAATAATTAGGTTGTCTATACTCCCAAGCCCAGCTTTCGTCAATATTAGGCTAAGCATTGAAGCAGTTATCAAGAAATATACTGTTTCTTTAGGGAAGTGTACAGTTGCCACTTTCTAAAATGGGTCCCAACAATCCTGCTCCCTAGTATTCACATGCTTGTGTAATCCGTCCGCCCTGCGTGGGGGCTGGAAACAGCAACTTGCTTCTGCCAATAGCACATGGAAAAGGAGATAGGATGCCCCTTCTAAGAGTAGATTACGAAAGTCTCCACCTCTCCCTACCCCACTCTCTCTCCCTCTTCTCTCCTGTTTTCTGTGACAGAGATAGCCACCATACCAGGCTGTGAGCTCCCTTGCTGAGCAACGAGCACCATGGCAAGGAACTGAGGGCAGCTTCCAGGGAGCAACCAAAGGAGTCTGGGCCTTCAGTTAAACTGCCCGTGAGGAACCGAATCCGGTCAATGACCACATGTGGGAACCAGATCCTCCATGAGTTGAGCCATCAAATGAAACAACAACACCTGCCACTGCCTTGACCGAGACTTGAGAGAGATGCTGAGACATCCGTCTCAGCTAAGCCACGCCAGATTCCTGACCTACAGAAATTATGAGTTAATGAAAGTTATTTTAAGCCACTAAGTCTTGGGGTAATTTGTTATGCTACGATAGATAACTAATTGAAGAACATTTGAACAGATAACATACAACAGAAGGGTAGATAACTTGTAGTATATTCACATAATGTCAAATAAGGTTAAAGACTATTTGATTACATGAACATAATATCTGTATAGTTACTTACATGACCTTTAAATAAGACTAAATCGATTCCCTCAGAAAGCCAAGAGGTAGAGAAACCAGAACATCAGGCAAGATCCAGAAATTATAGAATATTTTATCAAAAGGCATAAAAAAAATCCTGATTTTACTTTTTAAAAATTCTGTTCTTTAGCAGCCAGTGCCCCAGGAAGTACACAGAAACCACTCTACATAGCCTACGGGGAGAGAGATTTGATGCAAGAAATTAGAAACTAAGGGTTGGAAGTTTCCCAGGAGTAAAACAGGGAAGGTGATATTGACCAGAGATCAAGAAGCTACTGGTGTCATTGCAAGAACCTGATGAATAACCCCAGCTTCTAGTGCCATGGAGGGTGCGGAATAAGGGCCACACCCCCACTGCTAGCACTGCTGGTTCTTCTGCCTACAGAGCAGCTGAAGCAGAATAGCTCCTACCGCCCTCCTGTCTTCTAGTATTCCACAGAGATCTCCTATGCGCAGAACCTCGCATCAGCCCAACAGAAAGGGGGTCTAGGGAAATGTATAACCAGTAGAAAACTGGGTATATGGCCAAGTGTCAGCACACAATATCTGCCATACAGATTCAAACAGTTTAAAGATTTCCCCTTGAGGGACAGCATATATTTTTCCAAGACTAAAGTTATCATAACAGGAAACTTGGTACAAATTCCTTCAGTGTTTTACATTATTTTTACAAATTAAGCCCCAGATTATCGCTGTATTCATATGATAATAAGATAACTGGATGAATATATCAATTTCATCACATTTAAAACTGAGGGATTCTGGATTTTAAAATGTCACTCAAACCTGTGGTAAGAGGGGTTTTTGACTGAACAATTTAGATAATCTAGTCAAAACAGTTTATTCAAAAACTCCTTATATACAATATTTACTAGGCTGGTATGTGCAGATTTATATTCTCATTTCATTGAGAAACAGAAGTAAAAATGTGTCAGTTAGATATGAATGCTTTAGAATCCAAATATTTCCCTTGCCCTTATTCATTCACAGAATTATTTTGGATCCTAAATATGCAACCCTTACATCTCTAGCCATACCAGACAATATTCAATGTCTTCACTAGTTTGCATTGGATTTTATCATGCAATTGCTGTCTCCTCAATTTGGTTAAGCATTTCAGGCACACAGGGGGAAGAGAGTTGGGTTAGCAATTAATTTTCACCTGATTATTACTCTAGCTTTCAAACCAAACTAAAGCTTTGTTTCTCTTATGTACTTTCCCATGTTGCCTTTACCCCCCTATCTAGAGAGCATGCTTCTTGACAGCAATACCCATATTTTCATTCCAATAGATATTTACTGAGGGCAAAGATATTCTGAGCACTGTAATAGGTACTACTCCACAGCTCTTTTTAGTTCCAGGGCCATGAGCCTCACACTCTCCCTGGTCCAAAACAGTTTAGTATGTGGTTATCAAATCACTGGTCAGCTCAAACAGAAGTACAGACTCAAGAGGATTTTCTCATCAAGCCACCATCTGCCAGCTATTATTGTAGTAGATTTATTTCTACCTGCCTTCAGAATTCCTGCAAACTTGTCAATGGCATGGTCACTGCTGAGGAGAGAAAAACCTGGATGTCTTGCTTTAACACTTGGGTTTATACAGGTAATTGGGTTTCTTTCTTCTTGAAGGGACACAACTAGAAAGTCATGTCTCCAGACCTGTTCCTTCAAGAGCCTATATAACACTCAGCTGCAATTTCCACACTCCTTGTATGAGCCTTTGTTAAGCCGAGGTAAGTGGCAGCATAACAGCTGTTTCTGAAGGCTGATGTTGAGGAAGTGTGGGTGTTGACAGTTGTGTTTGAAAATTGGTCCTCAACGCCAGTGTATTCTACGAGGCCCTGGAGTAAGGGCCTTTCATGTTGCTCTTACCCTAGATTCTTATTTGTTCATCTGAATTAACAATTCAAACTGCCAATGTCGACTGAGTAGGGCCTGAAAGGACAACAGGCCTGGATCAATAACATGATTGGCTCAGGTGCCAGTGTAAAATGGGAGATGACAAAGTGAGCAAAAGTGTTTACCTTTGCTCCCTTTCAAGACCTACTAAAATGATAGAAAAGCAACATTTCGGAGATATAATCTCATTAAGCCAAGAAGAAGAGGCAACACTGGGAAGTCTGGCAAGCAGATATACAAGAGCAAACCCCAAAAGCTGACTCTTAAATGAAAGAGAGAATACTGAGAAGTGACTTGGACCATCCTGCATACCCGTCATTTCTGGAAGCAGGAATGTGTATGGGGCTCCAAATGAGAAAATTGGTTCAAAGCGTGTTACAGAGCCATTGAACCCCAAGATCATCTCTCTGATTTAATGAAGGTTTCCACCCCATCAGAAGACTAAAGATTTATTCTCCCAAGGAAAAATAAAAACCAGAGTGTATCTTATTTGAACGGCAAAAAGCACTGGTAAGAATAAGAATATGATACCAAGAAAAGAGAAAAAATATAAAAGCCTACATGTAGAATCTTGACACCATGAACTACAAAGAACAACCAGGAGCTCTTTTTCTTTACCAAATCCTAAGGATGTGATTACTCTTAGAAATCAGACCAGCTCTAAAGAAAAGGACTAATTTACAACATTGGTGATTCCCAAAAACTTGAAGAGCAAAAACCAAAACAGAGAGAAGCAACTTGGGGAAGGGAACTTGGGGAGGGGAAATAATAAAATACAAATACATCATTCATATCCTGAGAGAACTAACACTATGCTAAGCAAAAGTAACATTCAGGTGATAAAAAATTCTATAAATAAAACTATGGTATCATACATTACAATTTTTTAATAGAGAAGGTAGAAGAAAAAGTTACAGAAGTTTCCCCAAAAGGTGTGCAAAGTGACAAGATTTTAAAAAATGGGAAATTTTAAAAAAGGAGTGAGGTAAGGCAGAAAGAAGAGAGAGTTAAATCTTCATTTTCCAAAGAATCAATATATAAATAATAAATCTGGAAAATTAAGGAACAGTAGTATACACGTGTTGTATTAAGGAACAGAGTGATAAAATAAGTGATAATAACAAAGTGATAAAATAATTGGAGACAGTTGCCTTTCAGAGATGAAATGGGAGTGATATGAGGAAAAAACTGCAATATTTGATAACAAGCCTTGTATAATAACTCTTTAAACTATCTTCATATATAGCCCTGGCTGGTGTGGCTCAGTGGATTGAGTGCTGGCCTGCGAACCAAAGGGTTGCCAGTTCAATTCCCAGTCAAGGCACATGCCTGGATTGCCAGCCAGGTCCCCACTGGGGGCACACATGAGAGGCAACCACACACTGACATTTCTCTCCTTCTCTTTCTCCCTCCCTTCCTCTCTAAAAATAAAATACAAAAGCAAAATTTTTTTAAAAAAATAAATGTAACACGTAATTTCTAAAAAAAAATATCTTCATATATTCTTTTAACAAAAATAAACACTTTTTTTTTTCATAAACAGCACAGGCTTTGCGCCTGGCTTCTAAAACCTTAGCACTGGCACCGATGAGCTTTGGGAATATCACTGAACTCCTTTAATGTCTCCTTATCTATATTCTGGGGGAAATAATATCTACCTCAATGAGTTTTTGTGAATGTCCAATTTGATGTTCTTGTAAAGAGCTAATCAAATGGCCTAATAAATATTACGGGCATTTGCCAGAGGATTCTCTTATGCCATCCTTGTGATAACAGAGATGAAAGACGCTTTGTAAGGAAACTATATTTCTAGAGTTGTCTCTGGCCTCTGTGATCAGCATTGGCCAACCAATGGCTTCTATAAATTTATCCTGTTACCTATACTGATAACTACTAACAATCTCTTCAGTATGAGAAAAAGGAGTCTGGCATGGAGAGTTCATGAAAGTTATGAAGGAGGTAATGTAGAGATCTGTATTCCATGATAAGTAGAAGAGGTATTTTCACGTTACTGTTTAATTACTCCTATTAACCTACTTTTCAGGCATCGATAAATAAAATAGTAACAATATTTTTAATAAACATAATGGCACTCCAAAGATATCCACGCCTTAATTGCTGGAATCTGTGAATATGATCTATTACATGGCAAGGGGAACTTTGCAAATGTAATTAAGGTTACTAACCTTAAAGTCAGATAACTTTTCTGGATTATCCAGGTGGCCCTATCTAATCAGATGAGCCCTTAAAAGTTCCTAAGAGAAATTCCCTTGCTGGAAGAAAAACAGAAGTGGCAAAAGGGAAAGTGGAGGCACTGGAAAAATGGAAGGACTCCACCTACCATATGCGGGGCTACTTGAAAAGCATGAAAAGGAATTCTGGCAGCCTCTAGGAGCAAATACCAGTTCCTGGCTAACAACTGGCAAAGACACAGACAGGAACATCAATTCTATAATTGCAAGAAACTAAATTCAGAAAACAACCTGAATGAGCTTGGAAATAAATTCTTCCCCAGAGCCACAAGTAAAGAATGTAAACCTGCCAACAGCTTGAGTTTGGCCTTGCTGGACCTCATCAGGAGATCTAGTCATACCCACCCAGACTTCTGACCAACTAACTGTACTAGCACAGAAAACTAGTGCAATGATCAACCAGGTCATACTTCTAGTGACGTCTCATCTGATTCAGAATGGATAATCTGATCCACTGGATATAACACATTTTCAGAGATTTTTATAATACAGAACCATCATACGACATCACCTTGTATTTTCAAAGGGGCCTTTATGATGTAAATATTAAGTACTTTCATCTTCAAGATACCAACGAAGTTTGACAGGATCTACATGCTTCTACATACAAGATGGATTGTAATGGCTGGACAACCAGCCAGAAAACATGATTTTCCTCAGTATCAACTTTCTTTTGAAGGTGACTTAGGCACACATTGGCTTAGCAAATAGCTAAAGATACTAATATATACCATAAAGTAACTTGGCATTTTTTTCTGTCATGACCATTAGATTACATTTTAGTCTTCATTGAAAGGAACCCTGAAACACCAATCCAAAAGAACCTATGCACCCCTATGTTCATAGCAGCACAATTTACAATAGCCAAGTGCTGGAAGCAACCTAGGTGCCCATCAGTTAATGAATGGATCAAAAAACTGTGGTACATTTACACAATGGAATTCTATGCAGCAGAAAGAAAGGAGCTCCTACCCTTTGCAATAGCATGGATGGAATTGGAGAGCATCATGCTAAGCGAAATAAGCCAGGCAGTGAAAGACAAATACCATATGATCTCACCTTTAACAGAAACCTGATCAACAAAACAAACAAACAAGCATAATATAAACAAAGACACTGAAATTGAGAACAGTCTGACCGTGTCCAGAGGGGGAGGGGAGGGAATTTCAGGGGAAAAGGGGAACGGTTTAGAGCAACAAGTATAAAGGACTCATGGACAAAAACTATGGGGGGTGGAAATGGGAGGAAGGTGGGGAGGGCTGGGATGGTGGGCTGGGGCGGGGTAAAAGACAGAAAACTGTACAATATCAACAATTAAAAATACTAATTAAAAATTAAAAAAAAAAAAAGGAAAAGAAAAGAAAAGAAAGGAGACTACTCAATTCATTTCCGAAAGAGAAGGTTTAAGTACAAAATGAATAATAACATAAAGTGTTGAATTTCAGTGAATTGAGATATTATCAAGTATGATATATTATAGTACTTTAAAAATGTCCATATTTTGGGAGAGGTTCTGGGTGAGAAACTAGAAAAGAGAAAAAAGGTAAATAAGATAACTTCCAAGCAAGGTCTTGAGGTTGACTACAAATGTGAGACAATGAGAAATTATGAATGGTCATCTTGCATCGGATTAAAGCAGAGAGACAGGACTCTGTGAAGACTTGTGTAGCATCACTCGTGTGATGCTACAACAGTATCACACGCATTCAGTCACCTCAAATCCCCCCACAGAAACGTACAAATGAACTAGAAAACCAAAAATCTACAGACCACTTCCACCACAAGATGCGGTAACAAGATATCACCAGGAACCCCAAAGTAGAAATGAGTTCTAATTACTAATGAGAGGACTCATATAATAGCAACTGTACAGGGTAAATAGAGAGAAAGAAAAAAAAAACCTCCTGACATCTGAGTTCATGAGCACTCAAAATAACCTATGGGTACTTACTAGCAATGTCAGCAAGTCAACGTAAGAATACTGTCTAAACTGGAGAAAGTTTTGCAAACTCCAAATCTTGGGTGAATCCCATGGGACAGTAGTAATACAGTCGAATGATGCTGGAGAGGTCAGTAGCCTAAGGACTCTGAACTGTAACTGAAGACCTTTAAAGAAAACAAAATTCTGAGCAGAAATTGCTGAGTATAGAATCTAAATTAAGTAGAACAGGAAGAATAATGAAAAAGAAAAGGTCTACATAAATGTTAAGAAGAGAAAGAGAGTTCATAGACCTTGGAAATCAAGGTCCACATTTCAAAAACAACAGAGGAGAGGGCTCCAGAGTTCTGAAGCTGGAACATTTAACCTGGCCACCCTCCCGATGAACGTACAGAAAAGGTTGTTGTATTTAAACACAACAAAAGAGGATCATGAATGAATCCTAAACAAGATCAGTACAGGGGAACAAAAAAAAAAAAGAGAGAGAGAGAACAATATCCCTATATAAAATGAAGATAGTCAAGAAAGTCATGCCCATGTAACAATAAAAAAATAGAGTCCAATATCTCGAAATGAGCTAAAAGATATAGATGTTTTAAAAAACTACATATATGAGAATTAGAAAAATTTAGAAATAAGGTTATTAGGAAAAGGATAATTTTAAAAACTTAGAAATAATTAGAAACCAAAAATTATTTCAGAAATGAAAGTTACTGAACAAAATGGGGCTTGGCTGTCTGCCATCATCAAAAGGCAAACCCTAGAGGCAGAGGCTAGTAAGAAAAGAAAGAGGTTTTTACTCGGATGCTGAATGATCTGGAAGAATGGAGGACTCCCCACGTCAAAACTCATCTGCTCTCCAAAACCCAGACAAAACTCAGCTGTCCTCAGCAAGACCAAAACAAAAGGCAGTACCCAGAGTTTCTGCTTCATTTTAAAAGTACCATCATTTGGAGCCCACGGCAGCTGCTAATTGGTCATCCACATAGCTTAGCTTCTTCCCAGCTCTCGTCCAGTTTCAGACTCCCTACTGGAGGCTGTGTGTGGAGCCAGAGCCTCCGTTGGCCATGCAGCTTCTAGGGCCACAAGGTCCAATGCTCCTGGGCCAAAGAGTGTGTGAATACACAGGCAAATGCTCCACCGGGTCACCAAGAAAGATAGAGAGACTCTCTCCTGGAGGCCATGGGCCATGTAAATGCTAAGGTCACATGACCCATGGAGAAGACAGGCCAGTGCACCATCTGAGCACAGGTCCCAAGCAGTGAGCAATGAGCCAGAGAGCTTCTTGGTTCCCCTGGATTTATATTACTTTCAGGTGTGAGGCAGACCAGGCACTTTCTCAGAATGACCAATTAATTTCCTAAACTCTTGTGCACTTTGGGTGGGTCCACTTCCCAACCAATTCCCTTTTCCCCCAGGCTCGACTAATAGGGCTCTTTGGTCCAGCACCTCCCCATGTTGCCACCCTAACTTCTATTGCTCATGGCCTGCCTTCCCCTACTCCCACCCTCAATCTGGTACCAGAAGGGTGTAGGAGGGTTCTTCTCCTCTGTCCAGTTTTCTTGCTAATCTTGCACATGCTCAGTATAAAAACCTCCCCCTGCCATAATCATGGTCAGAGGTGGGGACTCCCATGGCACTCCGTCAGCTCCACATCTCCCATGCTCTAGTCCCCATGTGAGGCAAGTTGCCCACCCTTGGGGCCCACCAGAGAGAGTAACCAAACCAAAAGCCTAATTAAAGGGACCCTGGAAACCCTGCATAGCCTCTCAGGCAGCACCGAAGGTGGCCTCAGCAGGAGGGGTGGGGCATCCACAGCCAGGAGCAGGACCTTTGCACCAGGGGTGGAGCATACGCAAGATGTGGGTTCAGTTCAACACGACTTCACAGTTCTACAGAAGTGCTGTGACACTCAATATCCTTGCCACGGCCCCAGGCAGCTCACAAAGGCATGGGTTGGCTATGCGCCACGCTCTTAGTGCTTGACTCTCTGACCCCTGTCTCCAAGGAGTATGGCTCAGGTGCACAAGCACCTCTCAGGTCTCATTCGCATGGTCCAGTTTCATCTCCCCTGGTGGCCCGACCTGTTCCCCACCCTCAGCCCATTCCCTGTGGTCCAGACAGGCTATCAGTATCGTGAAGGCTAAACTAGAACGACTGGAGGCCAATAAACATAGCAGGTGATGGGTTAGAAACTAAAGAAGGTGGAAAATAAAATATTTCAAATCAAATGGAAATTTTAAAAACAGACATGAAAGATCCAAGAGAAAAGTAATATAGGCTAAGAAAATAGAATACATATACAATAGAAGTCCCTTAAAAAGAAAACCAGCGAAACAGGACATTTATAAAACTATATAATTTTAAAATATTTTCTTGAAATAAAATTAAATCTACATATTTCATTGAAACAGAGAAAAAACAAAAACAAAAAACAGGAGAACCATTAACAAGTATGCAGTATGGGATTGATTAATCTTAACCAAAGAAAAGTTTTGCCCTTTCTTAGCTCCTGGGAGGTAACTTGTACGTCCTTGGAATATCCTTCCTGATAAGTGTGTCTTTGTTTTCCTGGGGCCTTTGGCCATGCCAGATCATCTATAATAACAATAAGATTTGTGGTGGGTGCATTGGGCCATGTGCTATCAGCGTGACCTCTAAAGGAAATGGAAAATAAGATCAGCCCATGTGAGAGGTTAGCCTTGCCTACATGACTGATCTCCAATAAAAACCCTGGACACCAAGGACCTGGTAAGCAGTCCTGCTCAGCAGCACTCCACGTGTGTTGCCTCGCGTCCCTGATAGGAGACACAAGCACATTCCGCATGGCTCTCCTGGGAGAGGACAACTGACAGCCCATGCCTGGTCTCCCCTGGACTCCTCCTCTGTGCCTTCCTTAGTGCCTGTTTGCTTTTTTGTGTGTGGACAAAAAGACCTCACATACTGAACTTAAACTCAGGGGAGGCCTGTGTGGAAGCCTTACAAACTCAGAGACTTAAAGTTACCACACAGGATGGTCCAAAAGTAAAACCTTTTAACTAAAAGCAGTTCATAGCGGGCAGTCATGTCCTAGGTGAGAATCTTCCCTGACAAAAGTCAATCATTAAGTATATCTACTGTCTTTGTCATCTATGATAACATACGTTTGTGATGTCAAGGTAAATTCCCTTTTTCTGAACCCCTTGGGCACAACCATGCAATCCTCTCATTGTTGTTCTTGTCTTAATAGTTGACTGTCAACTATCCCATACCCACCATGTAAAGAAGTGTGTATCTATCACTTCGCTTTTTATCCAGTCCCAGAGGTTTCCCCAGTTTGCTTTCTCCTGCCTCCCTCATCTATCAACAGTGGATTTCGTGTAACTCCCTTATGCCTCCTCTGATTGTCATGTATAAAATAAGGTGCAAAACTACCATTTTCCAGAGCATTTTCTCAAACCATGGAGGTTTTGCTTCCTGGCAATTGTCGTCAGTTTGGCTCAAATAAACTCGTAAAAATTCTTACAGGTTTGGACAGTTCTTACATTGACACTTTTCTGATTTTAATTGGTATCCTTTTGCTGTAATAAGCCAAAGCTGTAAGTATAAGGGCTTTTCCAAGTTTTGTAAATTCTTTCATTGAGTCCTTGAACCTTATGGTGGTCTTGGGGACCTTCCAAACTTCGTTAAGAAATATTCTAGTAACACTATTGGACTTTGAAGAGAAAAAAAAAAATCCCTTGAGATTTAAACAAAAATACTTGGTCACTTATAAGAGAAAGAAAAATTGATTGTTACCAAATATTTTAATAGTGTAAAATTAAGAGCAGTTTTTCAGTACTTAGAAAAACCACTAACAAAAAAGTCCCCATGTAATAATCATAAAGGTCTCTGATGAGAGAAAATCCTCTGTGGCTCTATCAACTTTCTGAACATCTTGAGAATGAGACACTGATTGCCCTTTGTCCCAGATTACCATTTCAAGGTTTGAATAGTATACCACCCAGAAGAGAAAAGACAGTGGCTCTCCCCAGAGCCAAAGGCAGGCGTGGTTACTCCTCCCCCGTTATGCAAACCACTGTGAGTGCATGCATTCATCTGGATCTGTCTGCATCACCCTAATGAGACCTGGGGACAAGAGAAACTGTTGCAAATATGTTGATATTCATGCTCCTTGCTATAACAATAAAATTCTTCTGCCAGCATCCATGACACTGTGGCAGACTAACTTGTTACCTTGCAGATAGGGTAAAAGCTCAAATTTCCATTGTTCTTGATCATTTGAATGCTGATTTTAGATATTCGCAGGAACACGAATTTCTTAAAGATGAAATGCAGAGGCCCCATGGGCTGGTTTCAAGGAGGTGAGAAGATTCTCTTGGACCCAGCATTGAATCCCTTGCCCAAGTGGCAGTTTGGGTTAAGCATCACAGACTTATACATAAGAAAGTATACGGCATGTACAGGAATTGATGGATAGTCTGGTGTTGCAGAAACAAAAAGATCAGAGAGAAGATGAAGGAATGGAGGTAATGAGGCATCAGGGAGGCAAGGAAGGACCAGACTCTGTAGAGCCCAGTTTGGCCTATGGCCCAAATCTGGCCTGCCATTGTTTTATATGGCCCATGAGCCATATAAAGTGGTTTTCCCATTTTAACTAGCTGAAAAAAAAAGAGAGAAGAGAGAAATACTATTCTATGTACTGTTCCTATGAAGGATACTATTACATGAAAATTATATGAAATTCCAATTTCAGTGTCCATAAATAAGGTTCTATTGCTAAATAGAAATACCGATTTGTTTATGTGTTATCAACGGCTGCTCTTGCGCCACAATGGCAAAGCTGAGCCAGTAGCTGTGACACGGACTATATGGCCCACAAAGCCTAAAACATCTCCCAATGTTTACAGGAGAAGCACTTGCTGACCCTGGTGCATATCCCCATATGCCATGCTCACATGGTTGAACACTTTTCCTATGAACACTTAAAGAAAGAAATGTATTAAATAAAATGAGAATTGTAATCTGACAGCAATGTAGGGGATGAATTAGATGAAGAAGCAGCTACATACAGATCAATCACTTGGAAATTACTGTAAGGACCAAAATCACAAATGAAAAATGGAATGCACTTGGAGGATAGGGTAGAAAGCGGGGAGGAGGGGAAGGGCGTATGTTGTGAGACACGGACCACGCAGGCTCGGCCAAACCTGGCCAGGGACGAGGAGATAAAAGAGTGGGGAAGGGAAAAAAATCACTAGTTTTAGTTTGGTTGACTAGACTGACATCATTTAAAGCAGACAAAAGGAGGAGAAAATTTGAGAGTAGTAAAAGAAAAATAAAAGCAAGTGAGTTTGGCAGTGTATATAAAACACTCGTCATACCTGAAAAACTGTCATAATCCTTGCCTAAGCACATTTCTGACATACAGTTATCCCATTCATTGCATAGGACAGTGGAGTGTTGATACTGGTGAAGTGCCCGGAGTGAGGGAAGGGCCGCGGGAAACCCCTGAGGCAGCGCAGGAGAGGCTTCCTCCAGCTCACAGAATGCAGAGTAAAGAAGCCAGCAAGGCAGCTTCGCGTTGCTCAGGCAACCAGGCCAGCACGGTGAGCCCCACCCTGGACAGTGATACAGCACGCAGCTTGTGAGAGTGAGTGACAGAGAGAAAACCCTGCTACCTCTTTCCCGTTCCTGATTGAAAATGAAGCAAGAGGTCACAGAGGAACATGTACCTAAAGGTTAACATGGAGGCAAGGGGGAGGTGCGGACTTGCCGGTGTAGCCTATAGGATTGGCTACAAAAATTGGCACTCCCAGAATGCATGGAACTTTGGGCCAGAGAAATTTAAAAACGAAGGGCACTTGCTGCTTCTCCTTCCCCTCCCACTCCCTGTTGGGACCCACAGCGTTCACAGATGCACAGGCCCTGGCAGCAGCCCAGGGGCCCCAGGAAGTGGCGGAGGTGGCATGGCTGTGCAGACCAGGTGCACACAGAATCCAGAAAGATGCCTGAAGCCGCAGTGCGACCAGGAACTAGCTAAGCCACCTGGATGATGTGCTGCAGCTGCCTGTGTTTCCCAAAGAATGATATTTTAAATGGGAGAAGGAACTCCAGGTTCAACTACCCAGGCAAAGGGTGGTGGGCTTATTTTCCTTTGGGTGTTTCAGACTGAATGGGCTCTGAGGCAGAAGCCTGCCATTCTTCCAAAATTCTGTAGCTTTTGAGTAAATGACTCCTTTCCTTTTCCACCAAATCTCTGCCTCCAGAGTTTGCCTATTGGGTGGCACCCAGTAGATTCCCATTACTGTTTAGTAACAGTGTGTTTTCTATAAAGCTAATTTTATGATCTAGTGATCCCTGAAGGATACAGCCAAGATCTTATTCATTTAGTACCTGACACAATAAGTTGTAGTAATAGGTAATTCACACATATTCTTGAATGAATGGATTAGATTGTAAACTCCCTTAGGGGAAGAATATGTTTTAAATTGCTCCAGAGCCCTGCAGCATTCAAGACACTGCAGAGAACACAGTAAGTATGAATAAGTGGTTTGTGATGGATGTCAAGGAGACAAACCCTGCAACCCACAGGAGGGCAATGCACCGGCATCGGACTGCCCCCTGGTCTCAACAATGTTCTGTAACACCACTTTAGGTGGAGATGCAGTCTGATAAAAAACTTCTCTCTCAGCAGGTGTATGCTGTAGAAACAGAAAACTTGCTTCTTCTTCTTCTTCCTTTTTTTTTTTTTTTTTTTCATTTCTATCCTCAGGGACACAGAGAGACAATGGTTGCTATTTTATAAGACAGGTTATTGGAAAAGTTGACAGGTTAGATGAATGGATGAGTATTTTGGCAGTGAAAAGAATAAACACGGGGGTATTAGGAGAGCCATCAAGAGATGCCATCCCCAGGGGCTGAATAAACCCATCTGCCAGTGATACTATTCAAACTCACAGTCCAAACTACAATCGTTTGGCAAATAGACTCTCACATCATTAGATGAGAAACATAAGTAGTGACAGGTAAAATTGGATGAAGGCTACCTTATTAAGTATAGTGTATGCCCGAGGGTCACTTTTGAATCTGCAGATCACCATTTGGAATTAAAATCATTCACCATTCATTTCCAGGAAAAGCGTAAAAGAAAATAAAGGGATGCTGGGTGGATGCCAGGTGAATGTGGGCCTGATGCTAAATCAATGGCAGAGTCACATATGTATCCACAGATACAAAGAGGAAGGTCCGGGAGTAAGACAGAGGAGAAAAGGTCGTAATTCAAAATGACTTTGGTCTACTGATGAATGACCCATAATATGGACTTTTTATCTTTATTTCTTAGCTCACAGCCACCACCTCCTCATTACAAATTAGGGCCCATTTCCCATACATAAGTGCTCATTGGTATTATGGTAGGCTGGAAAAAAATAAAAATATATATTCCATCCTTTTCCCATTTAATACCTATAGATACTCAGCCAAAACCAAGCTGCTCACCTGCCTTTCATATCACCAACAATCCTAAATTATACTCACTCTTTAGCATTAAAGGCATTATGCCTCTAATGAGCCAATTAAATAGATTTACCCTAGAATAGTAGCATTAATCCTTTTTAGGGCTACCTCAGTATAAGGTATCATGTGGGACACCTCATCTTATGAAACAACTGAGCAGACCCAGAGAAAAGAACACCAGGTGCAGTAAAAGGATCCCTGAGAGAAAGAGAAAACTGACCCTGGAAATCACAGAGCCTCTTACGCTGAACAAAGTCCACTGCACTCAGGTCTCTGCCATCAGCGCAGTGTCCGGGAGAGTTGTTGCCGGCATCTGCAATCTTGTGATGGTGCAGAGAGCAACTCTTCACATCGGTTCGGGCTGATGTGACAGCCTCTGTCCCCATTTTGTTCTTGTCAGTCATCCTGCAGAATTTGTCCATTAAAAAAAAAAATGAAATATCTGACAGTAACCAGAGGGGAGGTGGGAGGGGATAATGGGGAGAAAAGGGGAAGGGTTTTCAGGACAACTATAAAGAACACGTAGACTAAACCAAGGTGGGGGATGGAAGCAGGGGAGGGAGGTGGGGAGGGCTGGGGCAGTGGTGGGGGGTAAAGTCAGACAACTGTACCTGAGCAACAATAAAATAATTTTTTAAAAAATGAAATGAATTATTCTTTATATTTTATGAGTAACTTTCAATTGTAGATTTCAAAGCACCAGCCAAATTCTCAGATCTTTCTCTAGAGAGCCATAGCATATGAAGTTCTTTTTAAGCTATGACTTTTTATGATTGTGAACCACCAGAAAATAGAGTTTGTGGGACGGATCATCCTTGAAAATTGCTCATTGAAAAAGACAAGGTTCATAGAGATCCAATGGAGAACTTAGCCATCAATGAAGTAGAACAGTGTGACTGATCATTTACTGTGGCCAAAGATGAGATAAATGTTGAGGGAAATAAAAGAAAAAAGAATCCATCTCTGCCTTAAGGAGAATGGTATAGAGGAAAGAGAAAGGAAAAACTCAAACTTTTGAGTTACACAGATCTACATTTGAATACTGCCTCTGTTGCTTTCTGTGTGATCCTGGATAAATGTTTTTAACTCCTCTGAGGCTTGGTGTTCTCATTTGCCAAAATAAGTGTGACTCATTCTCACAGGGTATTGGTAACACATGTGGTTGGTACATGGTGTGTGCCACATGATGCTACCATCCAACTTTGTTCTTCCACCTTAAACTGGACAGACAAGGTTTATGCAGAATGATAATTTAATAGAGGCAGCATGATATAGTCGACAGAGCAGGAAGGAGTCAGAAAACTTGGCTCCTAGACATGGCTCTGCCACTATGAGAATAACTGCTTCTTATATAGCAATTTTAGTTTATAAACACGTTAATGTATATTCCCAGTAGGAGATCTAAAGTCAGCAACAGTGTGTCACTGATCCTCAGTTGCATCATCCAAATCTCAGTTACATCATGAGAAAACCTCTTATGTTCTGTAAGTGTTCCTCCAACTCTCCAAACTTATGATTCTAATTACTAAGCTGCATAAAATAATTACTACTTGACAAAGCAGTAAATGAACATAGAAAGATCCTGGTGAACTTTGGAAACTGAAAAAGTTTAATAGATTACTAGAGCTTTGCATGTTTCTTGAAGCATGGGTAGGATGTAAATAGATAAAAGGAAGATAAGAGGAGGTCCCCAAGTGAGGCTGACAGCCTGAGCAAAGGGCAGAATCAGAATTGAGAAAGATTTGCAAGGTCAAGGGAGGATAATAACCTGAATGAAGCAAACAAGAGTGCTGGAATATAATACACAGAAAGGCCAAGGCCTGCATTTCAATGCACCGCAAAGCCAAGGATAAGATTACCCACAGCAGGAAACAAAAGCCATTGTAGTTCTTGTGTGATCGAGTCTCTCTCCTGTTGTACTCGTGGTTACCAACATAGTGAATAACCAACACCTCTAAACATTTTTCCAATCTTTTGTCTTCCTAAGTAGGTTTCTCCAGGGCTCAAACCACAACTTACACTTATCTTGTAGAAGGCTCAAAGTAGACACCCAACAATGCACAGGATTGGCCAACTGGCTAAACCAAATGTCATGCTTATAATGCTGTGATCCACATGGCTTGGCACCAGAATGGTATTGCAGTCAAAGAATATGGACCATGCAACCAAAATAATACAAAATGATTCAACTCCAGTTTTTATTTTTTCTCTAACACCTAACACCATGAAAAAGACGATAGTGAACAGCAACACTTCTTAAAATCTTTTTTTCCTTCGCCAGTGCATGAATTGCACACATTGTACCTGCTCTCAGGTCTCTCCTCAAAACCACCTGAAGCCACCTTCTTGTTTGCACCCTCTCCCTCAGTCTGTAATCCCCTAGTCATAGGATGAATTCAGGGAGGCAGCAGAAGGATACTGAATAAATTCACTTTGAATTCTTGACAGCCAGCTGGAGGAGAGAAATTTTGTAGCCATTCACATATTCATCATTTTCACAGATATTTCCAAAATCTGCTCTATATTGAACCAAATGTGTTTAAGTATGTTCAATATTTTGCATTTCTTCTGGTTTATATACACATGGACTCTGAAAAGCCTAACTCCACAGACTTAATAAGAGAAGAGCGTCGACATCCCTATTCTGTTCAGTAGCACAGCTCTCGAGCAGGGTCAGCTCTTGAGGTGTAAGCATCCTTGCTGCATCTACACTGGTCTGAGCCAGAAAAATAGCCTTGAGTAGGATTTGAGTAGAAAGGAAGAGAAGGAAGTCATTAAGCAGCCCAGATATTAATATAAACTGCAAACTCTAAAGTTCTTCAGTGGAATTTTGAGTTTCTGGCTTGTCTAATCTCAAGAGAAATAGTCTTCACAGGACTCAAAAACTTAACTTTTTCCAGTTGCTACCTGCTACTCCTGAAATCCCTTTGTTTTGAAGAAGGGTTATAACAACACTTGCCTCTTCCAGAGGTCCTGATGAAAATGAGAGTAACTAAAATCCCAAAGAGCTAAAGGAACCCTGCCTCTCGGGTCTCAAGGCAGAATACCTGATACTCTTCGAGTAGCACAGGGGAAGCCAAGAACAAGACTTTTCTCTCCAGGGCTTGCAAGTACATTCATTCCAATACACAGGACCCACAGCAGTAACACCTGCTTGAGTGTGGTTGGTAGGGTAATAATATGGGTGTGATAATTTATAGTTTTAATTTGAACATGTCACCTAAAATGTCATATGGTGTGTTTCAGTGTGATGTTACAGAATTTCATGCTTATGATTTTGTAATAAAAGATTCCGTAATTAAAAAGGGGTGTTATTTGTGCCAGACCCTGTATCTTTCCCTTCTCTCCACTTAGCATGTAAGTCCCTTTCTATTCATTGAGGGCAGCCTGAACCCAATTTACATGTTCCCACATTAACAAACCCTCATACACTTTTTTATGAGAAGCCTGTGCCCACCTACAAACCTTTCCCAAAGTATACGATGAAAAAAATCCAATTCTTGAGAGCTGTGTTTCTGCAAGGCAGAAGGGTGCCCTACATATTTTTTAACTGATCAGTCTAAAAACAGCTCCAGCCAATTTAAACCACTTTTTATACAACATCATTTGCATCAGGTTTGACAGGCTTCCTGCCACTTTCCCACCCCATTATGACATGAAACAGCTGAGCTCCCAATTCTGGGAAAAACTAACTTTCTGTTTGAAACTGCAGCTGAACAGTAATGGTCACAGGACTGCAAGCTGGCCTCAGCCCACATGATGAAGCTCACCCTGGGAAATTTAGGAGAAATTAAATCATTCTGGAGAAGGGAAAGAAAACTAATTTTTTGTGTTATGTCAGCAGGACGCTGGTAGCTCTGTGTGGCTTCAGGTGATTTTACCAACACCACTTAGGAAAGCTTTGCTCTGTCTGCTGGGGAGACCACTGCTTCCCCCACTGGATTCTGTGATCCTGACAGGGCTTCCTATCATAACATCCAGCTTCACTGGCCATTGAGATGGATGTGTGACCAAGACCAGCAATTTCCGTATCTTTTCTCATAGTATCCACCGTGCCTGGTTGATCTGGCCTCCCCTCTCTCTCCAACCTGAAACCTGTACATCACAATTATAAGATGATCCAGAAGCATAAATGAAATAAGTATATACAAGTCTATATTGACATTAATGATCACACAAATAAATGCACAACTTTTTATAAATAAATTCCGGGGTTTTGGGGGTCCTCCCTTGTTTGTAGAGATAACTGATAAAAACACATAAATTAGTCATTAGAAGTGAAGCATTACAAATATTAGGCCCCAGAATTCAGAACTATTTGATTTTAGGTGTAGTATGGTTGATAAGATTACCTTCATCTTGGCTGGGAAGATGGAGTTACTTGTAATCTCACAGCACACGGTTCAGCGCTCTCCTGGCATCTCTGGCTTGTACCAAAAGGGCCTTTAAGGACTGAGAAGACAAATGGAGGGATAGTGGAGGCTACAGGCTTCTGTTCATGGTTACCAAGGGGCTCTATTAAAAGAAAAAGTCTTATTACCAGCTGACATGACTAAAACTATAAAAGGATCCATGTTTAATATTTTCACAATAAACCCTTTTCCTCTGTTATCAGCATCCCTCTTGATCCTGTTCAAGCGCCATCTCCTGCATATAACTCAGAAAACAAAATCTATGGCAGTTCAATTAGGGAACTCAGGTGATGTAATTTTCCCACATGAGCAACCACCAAAAGCAAGATACACATTCAGAATATTAACTGAGTGTCCACCATGCAAATCTGACATGACTTCCACCTTTGGGGAGTTAACAGATTCCTAAAGCATTGTTGACAACATATTGGATCACCATGAATTATCAGGAAAACCGGCCACTGGGTTTCCTTTTATAGGGATTATATTTCCATTCTTTCCCAAAATATAAGGCTAAAGAAAACTATGACAAATTTTGAATACCTGGACAAATACCAAAGCTACAAAATCACATTGTGAACAGGATGAAGCCCTTTAACTGTTGAATGAAGTTCCTTCATGGGGTGGTATTCACATCTCCCTCCCTATTATGCATTTTCCATTCCTCCGTGTTCTTAGAACTCGACTACTAAGGTTCAGCTCTAATTATCATGTAAATGTTTAAGTTCACTGTTTCGTTCATTTGTTCATTTGTTTGTTCACCAAGTACCTATTACACTCATGCGACACATCAAGTTGTGTGTCAGGCAAAACCAGAAGCAGAGTAGAACTGAGAGTGAGAAAATGATTACAGATCCTGTTTTGTAACCAAGTGACTATACGACCCTGGGTCAGACATGAAGATGCTCTGCATCTCAAGTTCTTTACATGTATAATAGAATCGAAACCTGTGCATCAATTACAAGATGATCCAGAAGCATAAATGACATAAGTATATACAAGTCTATATTGACCTTAATGATCATGCAAATAAATGAAGGAAAAAGAGCAAATCAGAAAAATTGCAAAAATGTAGAAGGACTTAGGGAAATAAAATGGTCATTAGATAGATAAATGCTGCAGACAAGATCCACAGGTAAATGCTAAAAACAATGAGTAAAATTTAAGGAGAAGCAGGATATTTGCACAGCTTCAAAGTCTCTTCCAAAATATCTATGAAATATGGCAATGCAGCCACAGCCAGGACTTCAGCCGGCACCTCCCCAGGGGATGCAAAAGTACGAACAGATCGTCATGGAAGTGCTGGGCTCCAGCTGGCCTCCTGTTTGGTTTGTGACTCCAGGGCACCTTGGCCCAGCATCTCCTCTCCCCTTCCAGACCAACGTGTGAGTTCCTGCCTCACTCCAGCAGGGCCATCCCACAGAACTCAGCAGAGGAGGCCACAGAATTGGCCGAAAACTGGGCTTAGACCAGTAATAATTCTCAGGTGACTGATGTAAACAAACTAAAAACAATGGTTTCCGTGGGGAAATAGCCTCAATTCACATCACACAGGATTCCTACAGAAAAATACTCTTTAAAATGGGCTCAAATTTCCAATTACAGAATAAATGTATTAACAATCTACCATAAATGAGTTGGCAAAAATAGCAGAATCAAATCACTTCAAAACTTCAAAAACTGAGATATCGAATACATGCCAAACATAAGTATTTTCAAATAATTATAGAAGTAAAATAACAAAATATGAGAAAAGAGTAAGACAGGTTTGAAAAGAACCAAATGAAAGTTAAAATGAAGTGATAAAAATTAAAATTCTCCTAACATAAGAAATCCTTACAATTTCTGTTACCTTAAGTTCTATGTCTAATAACAATATTTATCTGTCTTAGTGTTATAACTCTTTTATCTGCTACCTCTCTCTATAGTTTTCAAAGCTTTAAAATATTTTACTACCTTTGATCAGGAAAACTGGAACTGATTATTGTTTTGAAACCTTGGGAGCTTCCTTGGTAAAATATGAAACTAGGTCCCATACAAAGAGGACGAGGAGAAACCAAAGAAAGAGGCAGACCACTGCAGATTGATAGGTAACAGGTTTAAGGAGCAAAGGAACTCGTGAGGCTTGTCATGGGTGGTCATGAGACCTGTAGATCTCTGTCCCTGCCTGCCAGAATCTTAAAAGTTTGCATAGCGGCCATAACTGGCTTCACTCAAGTATATTGTCCAGACAGTCTCATCAACACATTGCTGCCTCAAGACTATGTCCTTGAAACAGCTCCTAGTATATGAATGGGGTGGGGGGAAGAATACATGGGCAGGGTTGGGCAGATGAGCAGCTTCCAGCCACCTGGATCCAGCTCAAAGGTAGTCTCATCCTCTGTATGATCTCCTTCAACAATCTTTTGAAGAGCTCAGTAAATAAATCACAGTTTAGTCTTCTAATATAGTATTCATAGCTAGACTAAAGTAACATTGCTTTGCTTTGCTTTACAAGTATTTCTAAACATTCTGGCTTTGCCTTGAACATCTGCTGATGAAGACAAGTCTCAGACAACTGAGACATAGAATAGTGGCTTCTACGACTGCCTCTGTCTCTGGACATATGTTCAGAGGCATCTGTGGCCACTTTTCTAGTCAGTTGGCCTCTTTCATTAGTGTGATAAGTAGCCAGATCAATCATGATTAGTTTCTGGTTAGTACTGGCCTCATTCTAATCATCTCAACAAGCTGGACCCAAGACAGAAATGATGTGATGACCAGTAGTTACCATTAGAAGTGCTTGCTTACCCAAAATGTCACTAAATCCCCACAACTCTGTGGAATCTTCTTCTAATGGTAAGAAAGAAGAAGAGGACAAAAAAGATAAGCTTCATAACAACCATTTGTGGAGCAATAAAATATGTATTTCACAACACTTGGATGCTTGTGGTACACACCTCGCCAGGCTACATTCTGATGAAGCAGGGACTCAGCTACACACAAGGGAGTTGCAACAAGGTAAAAAGCATAGCTTGTAACCTGGGGAGAGAAAGGAACTATTCCCCTTGTTCTCCCATAGTATTGGCTGCTATAACATTATAGTGTAGCAAACTCTTAAATCAGTAAGAATTGTAAAGGTCATTGCTTAACTCTGGAAGTTACAGCCTGTCCCATGCTGAGCCATGGAGGGGCTCCCTGTGCAGGAGCTGAGACTGACTGGGATCTGCAGAAGTGAATAGAGCTATGACTGAAGGTACAGAAGAGACAGAGCCACAGCATGGAAGGGAGAAATTCTAAAGCACACTGGTTACAAAAACCTAAAAATGTTAGCCATGGTATTTTTAAAGGACCCTTATAAATTTATGAGTAAACCTAGAATAAAGTAAATGAATTCCTTAGTTCAGAAGAAAGGAGAATGTGAATCTAGGGAGATAAACCAGGACTATAGCTGTTGCATACCCGAGACACATCTAGGGATGCATTTGGGCTGCAGTATCAGCAGGCGAGGGGGAAGATTAACCAAGCCTGTGTATGCTCGGAACAGGACACTGGGCCTCCAATCACCCTGCACAAAGCAAGGGTTCAAGAAGGACTATGTGTGGTGAATCAGGCGGGGGAAAAACCACTCAGTAGAGGCAAAAAAAAGGATGTGCCGTGCTCTTTGCTCTGGGTCCCATGAGTTCTACCTGGGTTTGGATCTGAATTTATACATTATTTTTCAGTTGAAGAAACCACAACCTGAAAATTTAATTGAAAGTAAACATGATTCTATAGTAGTGTCCTTGGGTACCTGAACGATCACAGGTACATCTCTCAGGAGAAATACACCTCAGCCTGGGCCTCTCACACTCTTAACAGAGAGTGAAAGTCAGTGGAAATACAAATAAAAGAAAACATATACACAAAGACTTCACATTTATGAAATTATAAAGGAAATGGGGGGTGGAAATGGGAGGGAGGTGGGGAGGTCTGGGGCGGTGGGCTGGGATGGGAGTAAAAGACAGAAAATTGTACAAGAACAATTAAAATAAAAATCTTTAAAAAAGGAAATAAAAATAAGAGACATAGCAGGAGCTTACCAAAAGTGGAAAAAAAAACTGGTTTGATAAAGATTCCAATAGTATTTTGAATTGAAAAATATGATCACTAAAAAAAAAAAAAAAAATGCAATCAAAGGGTTAAATATTAGAAGAGACATTTAGAGAGGGACTAAGTAACTGGAAGATAGACACAATGAAACTGAAAAGAATGAAACACAAAGACAGACTGAAAATAGGAAAGACAGGTTAAGAATGTGGGGAATGCAGCAACATACATCTAAGTGTTTGGCAGAGGAAACAAAAGAGGGAATGGGGAATGGATAATATTCAGAAAGATAATGCTAGAGTTTCTCAGAATTTATGAAAAACACAAACCCTCAGACCCAGGATGTCATTAACCCCTAAGAAGAGCAATATTAAAAAATCCGTTTTAAGGTACAGTGGAATCACATTACCCCAAAGATAAAGAGCGGGTCTTGAGTGCAACAGCAGAGAAAAGATAGACTATACATGTACAGAAAGCAATATTTAGATTGACATCTAACTTTTTGATGGAGAAAACCCCAGAAAGTTAAGAAATAGTAACTTCAAATATTTTCTAATTTGTATCCCGTTTAAAAGCATCTTTGAAGAACAAGAATGAAATAAAAATATAGTCACATAAACAAAAAATGAAAGTCTGCCACCTGCAGACCTGCACTACAGCTTATAAAGGATGTTACTTAAGACAAAAGAAAAATGACCCTAAGGATGAAAAATGAGCATACAAAATGCTAGACATGTGGATTAAACTAAACAAACAATTCTTATACAAAAATAGAAAAATAATTAATATATTCTTTTTTAAGGAATAAAAGTAATTAGTGAGGTTAAAAACAAATGAGCATATATTAAAAACCTAAGACTATCATGTAAAGTTTGGTGTGGGTATTCACAATTAAAACATTGATCCATTGTAACAATATTTCATGAGCACTTACTATAAAGAAAAACTATTTGATCCACTTGGGTATATAAAAGTGAACAAAGTAAAAAATTCTTTTTTCTGCAAAATGTGCATGCTAGTATAGAAAAGCAGGCAATAAGCAAATAAATACAGTCAAATAATGGTAAATTCTACAGCTAAAAATATAGGAGAAGGGGAGAGAGAGCATGCCCAACCCTGAAAAGCCTCTTTATCCCTTCATATCTCTCATTATATATTTTTTCTATAAATTTATCTTATAATAAATAGAAAATTATTCTACAACTTGTATATTCTCTAAGGAGAGTAAAACTCAATTAAATGTAAACCTAAGTATATAAAATATGAATGTTAAAATTTCAAAACTGAAAAATTGAAGTAATATATATATATATATCTTCAAAACAGATATAAGGAAGGGTTAGATAATGAAATAAGGGAGAAAAAATTCAATGGATTCACAATAAACCAAGAAAGGAGGAAAATCTGAGACAGATATATAGTGGGACAAATTAAAAGCTTATAAATAAGATAATAAAAATATTTAGGAAATTACAGTAAATGAAAATAGACTGAGCTCTATGGGCAAATGGCATGAACTGTCATAATGAATTACATAAATCAAATAATATATGCCCTTTTGGTGAAACAAGCTCAGACGTAAAAATATAGCAATATAGAAGGTAAAAAGATAAAATAAACATTTTAGGCAAATATTAGCCAAAGACATCTAATATCTAGTACATCTATATCATACCAATCAAAATAGGTTTTACCACAAATATATATAAATGTAAATATATATTATATTAAAAATATGTATATATACATACTGGTCCATATATACACATGTACATATTTATATATACGTAAATACACAGGCAAATAAATATAAAACCAGAGTTAAAGATCATACCATAGTGAAAAAAGTTTCAGTTGTCCTGGGTGATGTAATAACTCTGAATTTGTATTGTCCTAATATATCCCAAAATTTGTAGAATAAAAACAGAAAGAACTATGAGGGGAAAAATATGACAAGTGTATCAGTCTGAGAAAGGTATTAAATCTTCCCATAGTGATTTACAGATGAAGCAGGCTGAAAATCAGTAAGCATAAAAATTTTATTACTATTAATGATCTTCAATAATCAATGTATTAAAAATGTTACACCCTGGCTAAGTGACTCCATTGGCTGGAATATCTTTCCATACACCAAAGGTTGTAGGTTCAGTCCCCTGTAGGAGCACATGCAGGAGGCAATCAATTGATGATTCACTTTCACATCAATGTTTCTCTCTCTCCCCCCTTGCTCTCTCTCTAAACCCAATGAACATATCCTAAGATGAGGATTAAAAAAAAAAAAAGAATGTCACACATAGTACTGTGTTTACAAGCAAACATAGAATACTTATAATGATTAACAGAATCCACCACCTCATAGGGCTTACATTCTCCTGGAAAAAGACAAACATTAAGTAAGTAAATAAAATATAGTGTACTAGAGAATGATAAATAATAATGAGAAAAATAAAAATGGAAAGTTGTCAATAACATTGTAATAATTATGTATGGTGCTGGGTGAGTCCTGGAAATATTGGAGGAAACACTTTTTAAAGTATATGATCCTCTAATCACTATACTGTATAACTGAAACAACTACAAAATAATACTAAAAATAAACTGTAATTTACAATTTTTTTAAAAGGCCCTTCCTCCACAGTCAGCACCACAACACAGTGATGTGGATTTCCCCACCCTGGAAAATACCTAAGGGTCTGCCCCTTTACAACATAACAGGTACTCCAAGACAAATAAATATTGTTCAAATGAAAGAACAGATCAAAACTCCAGAAAGAGAACTAAGCAATGAGGAGATAGCCAATCTATCAGATGCAGAGTTCAAAATGCTGGTAATCAGGATGCTCACAGAAATGACTGTTTACAGCCACAAAATAAAGGAAGTGAAGGCTATACAAAGTGAAATAAAGGAGAATACACAGAGAACCAAGGAAAGGAAACTGGGACTCAAATCAACAATTTGGAACAAAAGGAAGAAATAAACATTCAACCGGAACTGAATGAAGAAACAAGAATTCAAAAAAAAAAAATGAGGAGAGACTTAGGAGCCTCTGTTCCTAAAGTTGTCTCCTGGACAACTTTAAATGTTCCAATATCCAAATTATAGGGGTGTCAGAAGGAGAAGTGGAAGAGGAAAAAATTGAAAACTTATTTGAAAAAAATAATGAAAGAAAACTGTCCCAATCTGGAAAAGGAAGTAAACATACAAGTCCAGGAAACTCAGCGAATCCCAAACAACTTGGAACCAAAGAGCAACACACCAACATACATCATAATTAAACTGCCAAAGATTAAAGATAAGGAGAGAATCTTAAAAGCAGCAAGAGAAAAGAAGAGCGTTACCTACAAAGGAGTTCCCATATGACTATGGGCTGATTTCTCAAAAGAAAACTTGCAGGCAAGAAGGGGTTGGAAAGAAATATTCAAAGTCATGGAAAGCAAGAACCTATAACCTAGATTACTCTATTCAACAAAATTATCATTTAGAATGGAATGGCAGATAAAGTACTTCCCAAATAAGGTCAAGTTAAAGGAGTTCATCATCACCACGCCCTTATTACCTGAAATGTTAAAAGGACTAACCTAAGAAAAAGAAGATCAAAACTATGAACAGTAAAATAACAACAAATCACAGCTATCAACAACTGAATCTTAAAAAAAAACTAAGGAAACAACTAGAACAGGAACAGAATCACAGAAATGGAAATCACATGGAGCATTATCAGTAGGGAGGGGCAAGGGGGAGAATGGAAGAAAAGGTACAGAGAATAAGAAGCGTAGTCAGTAGGTACAAAATAGACCGGGAGAAGTTAAGAATAGTATAGGAGGTGGAGAAGTCAAAGAGCTTGTATGTATGACCCATTGACATGAACTAAGGAGGGGGAACAATGGAGGGAGTGGGGGTACTGGGCAGAAGGGTACAAAGGAGAGAAAAAATGGGACAACTCTAATAGCATAATCAATAAGATATACTTGAAAATAAAATAAATAATTAAAAATGTTTTTTAAAATGTGGTTTTTGTTATGAGTAAGAAAGGACAATATTGGAATAGGATTTGATCTGATTTGTGTTTTAATAATATTACTTTGTCCTTTATGCTATAAACAGACTTAAGAAACAGAACAGATTCAAGGAGACAAGTTAGGGGTGATAATAACTGAGAGATCATAGTGGCTTAGAACTCAGTGGTAGTAGTAAAAGTGATGCGAAGTGGCCAGATTCTAGATTTATTTCAAGTACAGCCTAGAGAATGTGCTGACATTGAATGCAGGGTGCTAGAGTCAAGCAAGACTCTGAGGTTTAGTGATCTGAACAACTGGATAGAATTGCCATTTCTATGCCATGCAAGGGGAGAGCTGTGGCAGGGGCAGAAACTTGGTTTTAGAGATATTGACCTTTAAAGGGTAATTAGACATCCAGAACACACTACATAGGCAGTTGGATATATGAGTTTGGAGTTCAGAGGAGCAGTACAGGCTAAAGCTATACATTTGACAGTCATCAGCATATAGATGGTTTTTTAAGCCATCTTAAAAGAGAGTAAGTCTAGATAGAAAAAGATTAAGTTTGGGGGTCAACCCACAACTAGAATTAGGAAGCTCAGTAGGAACTAACAATGCTCACTGAGGAGTGGTCAGACGGGCAGGAAGAAAACAAGAGTGGCCAAATGCATCAGATGCAGTTGATGGATTAAGCAGGATAAGAACTGGATATAGATGCAAAAATCCTAAACAGAGTAACAGCAAATTACATTCAGCAGTGTTTGAAAATGAAATCATATAATGATCAAATTGGATTCATCACAGGGAGAGAAGACTAGTATTGCATTACAAATTCGATTAGGGTATTTACTATATTAACATTAAAAGAAAATCAAACGATCATGTTAAGGATGGGGAAAAGCATGTAATAAAGTTCCACATTAATTTATTAATAAAAGTTTCCAACAACCTAGTAAAAGACAATATCTCTTTTCCTGATTAAGAGTGCCCACCAAATAAACTACAGCCATAATCCACTGGATATTTAAATATAAAACTGACTTTTAAAAATCAAAAATAAGGCAAGGATGCTCGCTGTTCAGCATATTCTATTAAGTATTGTACTGAAGATCATAATGATCTCAGTAACTAAGAATAAAAAGTAAAATGCAGAAGGATTGGCTGGAAGACACAAAATCTCACTACTCGAGAATTATATGTTGTCTATAATGAAAACCAAAAAGAGTCTATGACAAAAAGTTAGCATTTATAAGAGTTTTGAAATATTATTAGAAAAAGTTTGATATTAAACAAATTGCATTTAAATTCTCTATAAACAGAAAATGCAATTTTAAAAAAAGGCTCTGTATATTAACAGCAACGATATATGTATTTTACCTAAGAATATAATTAACAAATGATGTGCAAATAATTTGTTCAGAAAATTATAAAACTTGATGTAAGGATATTAAAAGATTAAATAAATGATACTTGAAGTCAGTGATTTACAATAATCTTGGATTGAAAGACTAAACATCATGAACGAATAAAAATTATCCCTAAATTTACCAACATTTTGAATGCATTTCATTGTTAAAATCCCAATAAATTTTTGAAAGATATTCAACAACCTAATTCTAAAGTCTATAGGAAAGACCAAAAGGAAGCCCAACACTATTAAGGAAGGAAGGTCTTGCTCTACCAGGAAAAAAAAAAAAAAAAGATTATAAAGCTGTCATAAATAAAATAATGAGAATTAACTCAATTATTAAAAAATATAGTAGAGTGGAAAACAGAACCCCCCCCCAAAAAAAGTCTTACATGCATGTAGCTTGCTATGTTGATGAATGTGGGGAAATGAGGGACTATTTATTTTAATAAATGATGCTGGCAAAATTGGTTATTCATATGGAAAAATTGAAATTCTATCTCCAAGATTGCAGCATATACACACAAATCAGTTACTAATGGATTGACAAATTAAATGTAAAAGGAAAAACTTTCAAAATATATCTTTATGTTTTCAGGAGAGAAAAATAAGGGCTGACCATAAAAGAAAAATATTTTACTAGATTTAAAAATTTTTAATAACTGCACTGACATCAAGAACTTTTATTTATCAAAGAATCCAGGAAGAAAATGAACATTACAAGCCACAAACTGTGAGAAAGATTAGAACAAAGATTATATTTTTAAATACCTTTAAAAATCAACAAGAAATTGAGAAACAACTCATAATCTTCAAAAGATATCCACAAATATTTCCCAGAAGAAGAAAAACAGATGACTAATAAAACATGTGGGGAAAATATTTACTCAAAAAATAATCACAGGACTGCAAAATAAGACAATGCAATGTGATTTACTATCACCAATATGACAAACATTTTAAATCTGATGATACCAATTATGACAAGAATGTGGAGCAATGAGCACTATACATTAATGATGGAAATACAAATTAGTACAACCAATTGGAAGTAGAATTGATAATATCTTGTAAAGTAAATTAATATTACCCATGACTCAAAAGTTTCACCCTTAAGAATACCCTAATTATAGCTTAAAGTAGCACTGTGCAACAGAAATTTAATACAAGCCACATATGTACTTTAAATTTTTCCAGTAGCCACATTTTTTAAAAGTTTTTAAAAAGGTGAACTTACTCTTAATAGATTTAATATATTTTATTTAATGTACTACATCAGTTCAAATGAAATCATTATAAAATGTTAATTAAATATTCTACATTTTTGAACTGAGGCTTTAAAATGTGGTATACATTGTATACTTCTAGCACACATCAATCAGACTGCTCGGAGAATGGAACACTGTGCACCAATAAAAACAGAGGAACCGCAGCCACACACAACACGAATGAATCTCAGGAAACAAATGCTGAGTGAGAAAAGCTAGTTCTACAGAAACATGTGCAGTATAATATCATTTTCAGAAAGCCCAAAAGGAAGCAAAAGTATAAAATATGCTGTTTAGGGATACATACACACGTACTAACATTATAAAGAAAAGAAAGAGAATAACACAAATACAGTGGTTACCTCCAAGGAAGGCAAGGAAAAAGAACCAGGAAAATTCATAGGAGCTTTAAGGGTTTAGGTAACTTCATTTTTCATGGTGTTTTCATGGATGATCATGATTTATAGCTTATATTTGTTATATTTATTATTTTGAGTGTATTAAATTCTTCAAAATAAAATCAGAAAAAATAAAAAGGTTGTTTTAAAAAACAGGCTTTCGACATTTCTCTACAGCCCTGGACAAAGGACAGAATGGCCAGGCTTAATGCATACAAGTTACAGTTTAAAAATAAATATTTATCAAGTGTCAATCACTGGACTAATTACATATAGTATCCAATATCTTACTAAATCATTGCAAAAACAAGCTGCTTGGCACTTTTATGGTCTGCATTGCACACATGAGGACATGAGAGAGAGAACTTAAAATAAACGGTCCAAGTCACAGGGTCAAGTGGCTAACACAGGGCTAGAACTCGAATCCGGTGAATATTGTGCTGAACTCTAACACCAGCTGTAAGGAAAACCCACAGGGGCTGGCGCCAGGGGCTATGATGTCATTAACCTAGACTCTGGGCCCCAAATAAACACCTGCCACTGATTAAGTACATTATTTACATACTAATTTGGTGCTTTCTCTATATTAGGTGTTGTGTTTGCTTCAAGTCTCTAACTTCCACCATGCTGCTGGACAGTTATCCTCTTTCGCAAACGAGGAAACTAAGGCTCAGAAAGTTACATTGACAGGGTCACACATTTAGAAGGTGGCCGTGTTGGAACGCAATTCTCAACTGTGGGTGCTACCCAAATTTTATAAACACTAAAGGGATGCAGGCAGGTGGTCAGTTTCTTCTGTCAGTAGAATTTGCTGCTGGGCTGACCCTGCAGGAGAGATGTTATCCTTCCACTTGTGCCATGAAGGCCTTTAAAATGTAAACGATGACATTTACATGGATCTTGAGTATCTGTGTGAACGACACCCTTGGGTGGGACGTGCCTGATGCTAGACAGGATGAACTTCTGTTACTTTATTGAGGTGGGAGAGGTGAGAAGGAAAAACAAGTCAACAAGATGGCCAGGAAAGGTGTGCCGTGATTCTGAAGACACTGTCCAGTTAATGAAAATGAAGGCGTTGGGTAGTTTAGGCAGTTTTACTTTTTAGAAAGTATACTTTGAAGCCTGATGGTATACATAGTGAATAATTCATGCTCTCTGGGATCACAGAAAGGCTTTGAGATGCTCTAGGAAAAAGAAGAAGAGGTGAGGGAAGCTGTCCTGAGGGGGTTGTGGGTTTGGAAAGAGAGGAGTGTGAGGACTACGTGTTAATGCAACTCTAACCAGGTGTCTGGATCAGCAAATCTGTCTGCAGATCGTGCAATAAGGAATCAGATTGTCTTGCTGTGGGAGTTTGACGAGCTTTGCAAATGATTTTTAAAAATCATCACACCGTGAACATTCTGTGTGGTCTGCAAGGCTGAAGCAGTCTGCCTTTTTTCTTCTCCATTATCCTGACAGGTTTTTGTCTCTTTTCTCTCCAGGTCAGCTTTACCCACCTGTGTCCACCCCTTGCCCCCACTTTGAGGGGCAGTAGCTCTGGGCTGTCTGGACCAAATCTGAAAACACTTGTGATCCAAGAGCTGTAGGGGGGAAGCTAGAGCTGAGGAAACCCCATTGGACATGTGATCAGCATTTCTGTTAGTTCTTTGACTCAGAGAGATATTTCAACAAATATCCAGGTACAAAAGGAAGAGAACAATAATAGAAGATACTTTACACTAGGCAATCCTCTCACCAGCCCACTCCTTCCTACAGGAAGTCTCTGGTTTCTCTTACTGGGAGCTGGGGAAACCCACAGGGAAGGACAACCACAGTGGTCCCTGGCAACACAATAGATGAGGCTGGAATGTCCCTTCAATGGTCATAACAGACACAATCTAAGCAAAATCAAAAGCCAAGACCAGAAAAACTAGAGCCACATGCAAGGAGAGACTGAGAACACAGGTCAGGCAGCCTTGCTGAGCAAGTCAAGAAGGTTCTGGAAGCAACAAAGAGACAACAGAACTGAAGCATGGCTTTTCCTTCTCAAAGGTGATTCGTGCTATAGAGTGGTTAAAGAGGGTGGGACCTCCGGGCAACAAGGTCTCAGACTGACACCTTTGCTTCCAGAGAAAGTGGGAGTACCTGGCTGCTACTTTGATGAAACTGCTCCATTGCGGGAGTCACTGAGGCTGCTCCAGCCCAGCATCCTAAAAAGATGTCAACTCCCACTGACAGCAGTGGCTCCGAGCGCTGCTCCGAGAGCAACTCTTATCTCCTCAACTGGCCCTACCACCTCCTGAGTTCTTCAGAGTTTTCTTGTTTTTTTTAAAATGATGATGACCATGAAAATGATGATGGCGATAATGGCTAATATTTACTAAGCACTTACATGTACCAGAAATCATATACTGAAAAGCCATTATTTCATTTATTCCTCACAATAGCACCATGATGAAAGTATGATTATCATACTCCTTTTAGCAAATCAGGAAAATAAAGCACACTTCAGTTAAATAACATGCTCCAGTTTCTGGTTTTCAAATGCTTGAGCTCATATTTGAACTCAGGTCTCTCTGATTTCAAACTCTATGCTCTTAATCCTATAACAATGTCTCCCAAATTTAAATGATGCACACACTTCTTTAAAGGGAAAAAAATAATGTGCATCTCACCTTCAGCATTGACTTGTTACTTTTATTACAATTTTATTAAAGTGCAAAAATATGCAACTAGCTATAAACTCCTTCTAAAATTATGAAACCCTAACCAAACACGCATATTAAAAACATTCAATAACTAAACTGGAAGACCAATAAAATAAGAATTAAAAATATTAATTCAGTGAGATGAAGGATGTTATTCTGCTGAAACTAGATTGTCAGTGTAGGTTTCAATAGGAGAAAGATGAACGTCAGTTCAGGTTCTGTACCTCTGTACTTAGCAATTTTTAGCATGCATTGTGGCTTCAGTAATTCAGATGTTGCCTGTTAGCATAAGTATGTTATCAATTATTTCAAGGCTTTGCTTTCTGGTTCACAATAAATAGACCTCACATGTTTCCAGAACGCTGCTAACGATCTTCAAGTGTCAATTTTAATTGTCATTTGATAGCCCTGTAATGCTGTCTTCTTTACTTGAAAAGAAGGTAATGATTGCAGCATTACTAAAAGTTTCATTAAATAACCGATTGCCAGAAGCAGGTCTCATTTCACGTGTCTGGCCATGCTCGCAGTGAATGAGCGGTGACTGTCTCGCTTGTTCAAAGATGGGTTCTATACAGGGTGTCGGTGCAGTTAGGGAGTGCCTGCCTGGGTGCACACTGCTTTGAGTTTGATGTGCACTCGGGCCGCAGGCCCTTGCGCCCTCTGACAGCTCAGCTCCCCATCATGTTCCTTCCTGTGATACTTTCATTAGTGCACCATGGCCTAAAGTCAACTGATCTTCCCTTAGTAAAATTAAATGTATAAAAGTAAATGCAACTGTCCACATGGATATTGTGTGGTGTTCTTAGAATGAGTAATCTTAAAATAATTTAGACAGGAGGAGGTTAAGAATAGTTAAAAAAAGATTCAGAATATGCCTGTTGACTTATATTACCATTGAAATACAATATAAATACAGTATAAATACAAATGAAATACAAACTTAAAAATTCTTTTATGAGACATTTGGACAGTTGAAAACTTGCCCATGGGTTCCAGTTTGGGAAACATGAACTATGGCTGCTGAATTCCCAGCATCCAGTGTATAGGGAATGCACAGCTCTTTCAAGGATGCTCTGCTATTTAAAACCCTCGGTCCTAGAGACACCTCTCAAGTAAATGCAGAGGCTCCTTGCTCAGGCTCTTTCTACTGGACGCTAAACACAGACCCACAGTCCAGTTTCTATGTGTCCTGCCCACAAACAGAGAGCCTGCCGTTTCCCGCCACACAGGGTTATCCATGAGAGGTACCAAAGTAAGGAAAGGAACAGCCCTGAGTTCTAGATTGACTTGTTTTGTCTTAGCTTATAAAGAGACAAGCTCATCATTGTTTTTGAATAGAAATAAATGAGGAAATTGTAGCACAAAGAACTGAACTGTACAACATCACTGAGAAGAAGTAGTTACAGATCTAGAATGTGAACCCATGATTCCTGGCTCCTGGTTCACGCTGTTCCCATTAAAATACACTGTGTCATCTGAATAACAGATCTACCCACTTAGTAGCAGTGGGAATCCCCACATTAGTGCTATGACAAGAGGGAGGAAGCTACACAAGAACAAAGAGAAAATTCAAGAGCCATTTTCCATGTAATACTGGAACCTCTTATTCCACAAACTGCAATAACAACAATATTGCTGAAGATGCAAGATTTTAGATTAACTTCTCTTGCTATTGCCATTTGTTCTATTCGCCAATGGTTTGAGAAGCAACTGTTAACAGTATTTTTTTTAAATCACAGGAGTCTCAAATCCACTTATTAATTCAACAAATATGTAATGAGATACCAATAAAGACAAACTCTAAATGTTATTATATTTTAATGGAAAAATTACTATTTTGGAATTACTAGATAATTTAGAAATAGACTTTCTTGGTTTGGGAGAAATTGACAGTTCCCAGAGAAAACTGATTTTCCCACAAGTGTGAATGCAGATGGTATAGGCTGAAGTTCGCATATTTTTAGTTGGGTAAATTGGGTCCATTCATCGTAAACCACACTGGGCCCTTAAAGATTTAAATAACTGTTCTAAAGTAGGATTAATAATTAATGCCCCTCAAATAGCATTATTCAAATTAGAATTCCCCAAACTTGGGGGAATATATTGCCGACTGTTTTGACTGCTTTTTCTAGAGTTCCCTTGAAACAAATGGGTGTTTGTATTTGAGAGGGGATAAAACCTTCTCCAGGCTCAAGAATTAGTGCCCGTGGGTCCCAGGAGTGACCCCTGCTGATGACAGTACATATTAAACTTGGGGCTGCCCTTCCATTATTCCACTAGCATTCAATAAATGAGCCTGGCCATAGCTGTGCTTTTGAAGACCTAATAGAGTTGGCAGGGTCATCCTTAATAAAGGAAAAGCCAGCAGCCTGGAGAAGTAAATCATAAGGTGATTATGGTGGTGTGGCATTTAGGAACAGCAATGACTTGGAGCTGAGTTGGCCAACAGAGTAACTAATAACTACCAAGGTTCGTCTGAGGAACGTGTAAGCATTTATTAGGAACCCTCTTGGAAATAAACTTGGGAGAATGATTGGCTGTCCTAAAATTTAGATTGTGAAACACAATTAGGATTTTACACTCATTCCTGAGGCAAAATAAGTAGAAGTTTATAGTTACATTTATCGTTGAGGTGTACCAACACAATACCTGGAACTGGAGAGAGAAAGGCCAACAAAGCATGGCCTCTGCCTTCAAATTTCTTAAAATCTAGTGGGTGGTCCCTTGTGTGTCTACGCTGTGAGGACGAGGGGATCACGGGCAAGTGAGAGGGTTGCCTTTCAACAATGGAAGGTCCAAGAGTGACGAGTAGCCATTCCAGGTCTGTAGTCTGTCTGTATAAGAAGAAAGTACTTGGTGCCTCAAAATGTGCCTCCTCTGTAACAATCCACTGGCTAACCTAGAGCAAAGGACAACGATGTAGCAGAAGCCACTTAGTCACAAGCCCCTGGGAGACAGGGACTGCTCCATGGGCACTGTGGTTCCTCCAAAGTAAAGGAATGCATTTAACAAAAGAGAAATAAATTACCATTTGTTAAAACAGCAGAAGAATGCAAATGAAAAAAATGAATCTCTGTGAACTGAATGCCAAAAAGGAGCAGAGAAAGTATCACATAATTAACTTCATCTGCTAATAAGGAAGAAGGTTGTACTCTGAGTTTTGGCTTGTGCAGTCTTTCCCATCAACACAGTAAGTGGTTTTAGCGTTCTCCTCAGGGCCCTGGGGCTGATGGCAGCAGCCAGGATTCCTACAGCAGAGACCAATGGAGAATCACTCCATGAATTATGTTTCATGAAGAAAGATGACAGTTCACTCAGAGAAATTAAAAAAAAAAAAAAAAGGTTTCTGATTGAAGAGGCAAAAACCAAGCAAGCATCTGATTTATATAAAATCCATTTCTCTTCCCATCTCTCTCCCATCATTGTTCATGTATTGACAAGTTATTGAAAGGTTTTAAATGACTAACCACTTATAACAAATAATTGACTTCTCTTGAAGGGGCTGCAGAGATGTGACTTCTGAGACCTCGATAGCACACTCTCTCTTAGGTTTGGATGTGGTGTTCTCTATGAATGAGGGAAATCAGCTGATCACTGGGGCAAAGACTGCTTGGTTCCTCAACTGCAGAAGTTCAATGAATATGCAATATAATTTTCTCAAGAGTTTCTGTGTCCAGAAAGCTAGTAATAATAAGACAAACACCACCAGAACTATCCCATCTATGGTCACCAATGGTGTCTATATGGTTAAAAAAAGAATGAGCAATTTCATGTCCTGATTTCTTGACAATGTTGACTACCTCTCCTTTTTTCTCTCTCCTTTTTTTTTATTGATGTTCAAATACAGTTGTCTCCATCTTCCCACCACCACTTTCCCCTGCCTACCCACACCCACCTCCCATCCTCAATCCTGCCCCCCTTGGCTCCGTCCATGGGTCCCTCATTCATGTTCATTTACATCCCTTTCCCTTCTTTACCACATCATTTCCTTCTCCCCTTTTAAATGATCTCTCCTCCCTTTGCTACCACTCTTTTCTGATTCTCCTACAACCTCTCTGACCCCTCCTCAACTTCTTTCACAAATTTCTTCCCTCAGCCCCTTATAGGCTATTCCCTGTTTCTCTCCTATCCCTGTTCCTCTGCATTAGTGGTGCCCATATTGTTTTGTTTGCATTTGTGTTTTAATTTGGACCAATGCCACAATCTTCCTCTTGCTCCTCTTACCTTTAATCTTGCTTATCTCCAATCCAGTTTCTGCATACCTGCCAGAGAAATTTTCCAAAGTAAATATCTTCAATCCTTTCCCTGCTTAAAAGCACTCCAAGGTTTCCCATTGTCCATAAAACACAGGCTTCTTGGCCAGGTAAAGAATGATTTCATGATCTGGCTCCTGTCTACATTCCACTACAACTCTCAACAGGCATCTTATAATCACATCATGCAGAATTATTTGCACCTATGAAATAGTCATGCCACCTCTTTGAAGTGCCCTTTCCTGCTTTGCCAGGCCAGCCCTGCCCAGGTAATCTTCTCTGACCATGCCCACAGCACCACCAAGTCTGGGTAAGATGCCATTCCTTTCTGATCTTTCCTTGTGTGCACTACTTGCCTTCATTATAACGTCCTCTTATAGTGGTTTGAATACAATTCAAACAGTAACACAAATCCATTACAAATATTACGAGAATAACAAATTTATTTTAAGGATTAGACTACAAAAATATGGCACCCTTTCTTGCTCTTATTTTGGGAACAAATGATATATGAAAGGGGATGTTTAAGAATCAGAAAAACAGTCTCTAGTCAGACTCCTCGCATAATTTTATAGGTAGACCAGTGAGAGCTTAAAGAAAAATCCAAGAAGCCACCAAAGTGGGTCCAACCACAAAGGGAGAGCTGATAAAGAAGTCTCTGGAAACTGCTCCTCTGGGGAAGAAATTGTCTTTGCACAGCTGCAGCCTAGGTGGGTCCCTAGCCAAGCACTTGGTGGTGGGACTGGAGCCACTATTTGAAGGCCAGTGTATGAAAAGTGTAGGAGAAAACAGGCTGGAGCATCAGGCATCTCTGCATCTATCCATCATCATAGCTGTCAACAAAGACCTCAGAGCAATGAATTCTGCTTCATTTCTGTCAGCCAAATCACACATGCAGGTTTTTGTTGTTGTTGTTGTTGTTGTTGTTGTTGTTGTTCTTGTTGTTTTAGAAAACCAGTCAAGGAAGATTATCCTGGGAAATATCATTTCCAGCTTTGGTGAAGTTGACCTAACAGTCCGGCATGCCGTAGTGGTCTGTCTCTACTCTAGACTGTGATGTCAGAAGACAAGGAACATATCTTATTCATTTTCAACTATTCAGCAGCAAACTCAGGACCTAAGACACAGCAGAGACTTGGTGGAGGTCTGGGTAACAAATGAAGGGCATCGAGATGGAATTTGTGTTTATTCATTCTCAGAGAAGATTCTAGAAATTGTATTCATTGGGGGATCAACATGTCTCAGGTGACAAGATTGGATTCCAGTGACTAAATAAATAGAGAAGGATTCTACTGTGAAAGATAAATTTGACTATCTACATCACTACATTTACTTAAAATTTAAAGAAAATGAAAAATGTTTTCTAAAATCAATTTTGCTTTTTTATTACTTTAATGTTAGCAACATCTTAAGTTTTATAGTATTTTGTTTTGGTTTTAGGGGTGGTCATTTATTTTTTGTTTTCTACTTATCATTTTTAGGATGCTAAGAGCAGTGCATATGGAAGGACTGTAGTCTATCAACAAATTTATCCTGAGGTTAATTATATTCTTATCAGAAAATCAAGAGAGTTTAAACATAGACCTGCCTTTTAGTCTACTCCAAGAATACCAGAGCTCATATCTGTCCGTCCTTATCTCAGAGAAAAAAAAAGAAAGCTGTGTCAACAAAAGGAGGAGGGCAGAGTTATTAAGAATCTTTATATAAATGCTTGTGATTTTATTTTAATCCTATCATATATTGGACTCCCACATTGTAATTTATTCTTTTGATAAAAAAAAAAAAAAAAGCAATGAACATTTGGGATGATGGAGCCATTCGGAGAAAGGATTCACTGCAGGTTTTATGTGGTTAGTACAGAGATTGTAGTATATTTCCTTCCTTCTTTTCCCTCCCTGGCTTCTTGCAGGTCAACATGGTGCACAGTAACATTGTCAGAATAACTTGCTTATCTGGTCCTGTATTTTATGGTCTGCTGAAGTATTTGAGGGTAAACTTTTGAAACAAAACGAATATGTCCGGGAATTTATTTGACTTTTACAAACAAAACTCTAGATCAGCGGCTCTCTGAATAATAAACTCCTCCCTGCGGTCAGTGGCTGTGACTTGGTTTTATTCCCTCACTCTCCAGAAGAAGGATGTGATATTATGCCAGAGGTAATGTGAAACTGCACAATAAAAGTGGCTCTTTTTTCCATATACCTCTTATTAAAGATATTTTGTAAAAGTTGACAGTAAATCAGATATGGCTATATTATAAAAATAGAATATAAAATTTTCATGGATTTATAATATAAAATAAAAAACTCCAAAGAAATGTTGATTTCACTGGGAATCTCTCTGGAAAATGTACGCACCCCCAACCCCCAATTGAGAGTAGTTTGATAAAAAATGGTTGAGAAGCCTGAGGCCTGGTCTCAGAGAAAGCATCATTTTTGGTATTAGTGATGAAATCACTCATGTTTTAGAAAAAGGGAATCTTTCTGTCATTCTCAGAAAGATTTAGGACTGGGAAGCTGCTATCTAAACTGGTCCTGTCAAGTTAATCCAAAAAGCATTTTTATGTATTTTTTTATATAACCAGACATAACACAAAACAATGTGTCATTTGATCAATGATGCTGTCATGAATCAACATCCATTTGTCAGCCCAAAGAGAACAAATGACAAGAGGGTCAGGGATGGAAAACAGAAGTGGTCTGGGTCAGAAGTCCACTGTCACATAGGAAGGTGCTCCCGGATTTTTGGCTTCAAGCCACCTAGACTGTCCTCCCCTGCCTTCCTCACTTCTGCCCTCCCCACCTCCTTCCCCACTCCTCCTCATCTATTCTTTTGGAGCCTCAGATCAGCAATATGTGACTATTTTTCAGATTATTGCAATATTTGGTTAGATTACTTGTTAAGAAAACTCCAGTGTTTCTTATTATGGACCAATTTATAAATTTTAGGCAAGTATGTTAGAAGATCTTCAAGAATAAGTTCTTTAATCGCTATAAGTTAGAACAGTCCAAATTCACTAACTTTGGCAGTAAGCAAGAGGTCTCCATATAACCCTGTCACTCTGACATGGGACATCGGAGCTGCCTTGGGCTATCGTGGGATGAATTTGAGTTGAGGGACTAAGTTTCCCAAACGCACTCACTAACATCAGATAGGAGATAACCTTTGCTGTCGGAGATGACATTCGCTTCCATTTGGTTGCTCCCTGTCCCGAAGATGTTCTTGTTTTATTTCCATGTTAACTGTATCCCTTGTTCCTCATACTGGTAGGGTGATCACAAGACTCTGGTTCCCAGGATAGTGCTGGCATAATTACTAACAGAGTCTCCCTTTGCTCATAATAGTCCTAATTTATATGACAAATTAACTGGTTTCTTTTAAAACTTACTTTAAAAACTGACATTAAAGCTAAGCTATTTCCAGCTAACTCAGAGCTACAAAAATGGGAAAAAAAAATAGTGCAGGGAATTCAGCCACAATGAGGTTGGAGTGACTCAGCAGGACTATTCAGCAGAAATAAATATGGTACCACCACCTCCAGGGTCACCAAGGCAACAGAGGGAGCGGCTCCTCTCCCCGACCTGTCAGTCAGCCAGCCTTAGCCTGCTACTTACTTACGCTTGGTCCCCTCTCCTAGATGCCCTACCTTTCCAAAGCAGTGCTGTACCTAAATAGAGGGATGCTAGCTTTGGAGCCATGGCACTTGTATTTGAATTCCGGGCCTAATTGTTACCAGCTATGTGAGCTCAGGCTGATTCACTCAATCTTCTCGAAGCCCCTGTTATTCCATCTACCACATGAAGAGAATCAGAGTTACCTTGTAGCATTAGTATAAATTTCACAGATTAGGTAAGTATTTAAGCCTGGGGTCTAGTGCAAAGTTAGCACAAGATAAATGGAAACTGTGTTCTTAGGCTAAATCTGAATTCTGAACAATTCAGTAGATGATGTTTATAAGCATGATCTTATAAGATACGTCTTATAAGTGGGTCCCTATTTTTATATGTTGGTGCATCAGCAAATCCCTTGAGGACAGTCTCCATTTTATACCTCAGCTTTGCCCACAGCACCTAGGGTCCAGAGCACAGGGCACAAAGCAGGCCTTTGATTCACTCCTGATCAATTAATAAATGCCTCCCAAGTCCACTGCACACTCATGACCAGGGCCTGCCAGCTCTTCCCGTTGCCCTACAAGGCATCAAGGCAGCAGGGCTGCCTGAGGCATCCACGGGGAAGGGAACATCTTGTGAGACAAAGCCAAAAGGTCCTGTGTGGAGTCAAAATAAATTATTCTTTGAAAGCTGTGAAATTTCACTGCTTCTCTTTTCTTTGACCATGTTCATAAATAATGGAATGTTGGCATTGCTCTTCTTCATTCCAAAAAATAAAAATAGACCACAGACCTTGGGTTATCAGTTCGCAGTGTTGTGTTGCTGGCAACTGAAACTCATGCTTTCGTAACTACCCCACCCCAGGATGAAACTGTGTGTTGCATACGTGTATAAGCTGCACATGTAGACACATTTAAAGTATTTTAACTGCGTGTTTGATTGAGAGGTGCAGTGGGTGCAGGAACCAGATAACCCAGAAAATGCCAAATCTATTTTAACTTCAATGCTATGGAGACTTGACTTAAAAATTGGTATTTTCTCAAGCACTATGGCACACACAGTTTGCAATTAACTATAATGCAATATTTTAATTCTTGATTATATTCCTGTGAATAAAGAATGTCATATTCTGTAGTCATGTTGTCAAGGCAAAAGGCTGTTTCCTAGACTTTGGTACTCACCAACTCATGGGAGCAAACCTTTTGGCAGATAATCAGGTGTCGATTTACTAGTATACTAATATTGGCTTTACTACAACCATTCCTGAGAGCACTCATTTTCCTTGAATTTTTATGAAACTTCCCATGACCAAACCTGCAGCTCGATGCAGCCACCACCCAACTTCCCCCCGCCCCCAGTCTCACAACAGTGCATTCCAGTTCCCAGGCATGCTCCCTTTCAGTTCTGCTTACTCTGAAACCTAGAAATATCAGGCATCAAAACATGGACCCAAAGATCATTTGCAATGACCAAGACGTGATTTGGGTTGTATTTTGTTTTTGAAGAGCTTGAGACTTTATTTCTCCATGAGAAAGTAAACTAATGCAAGAATTTCAAAATTCACATTGTTTGTTGCAAAGCAACACCAAATTGTCCAACAAGCTTACAAAAACCCTTCTCATCATCTATCGCTAGTCTTTGTGGTAACATTTTTGTTGATAGATTTGACCGTACACTTCATCAAGTGGTCAAGGACAAGTCAGGGGAGGACACACTGTGTCCCTGCCCACAATAGGTCAGCCTTGAACTCCTCGGGTCCTGAGTCAGAGAAAGAGTCTGAAAGGGGAGGCAAGGTCAGCAGATGTACATGTTACCAATGGTTTAATTATGATAACTGGCTCTGGCAGGGCCAGCGGCATGTGACCAAGTTGTCCCCATATGAGTTCACCACATAAACAAACTGGAAAATTGTTACTAGAAAGATTCGCTCTTCCAGGGATGAGCAGTTTACTTTTCCCTTTCACAATAGCAGCGAGGAGAAGATCGCATTTGTACCACCGTCTGTCTCACAGTGTTTTACAAGTGTGTCTCATTCTGTCTCTGCAAAAGCCTGCGAGCTAAGTGAGCACCTTCACAATTTAGAGAAGAAACAGGCTTCCCCATGATTAAAAACCTCCTGAGATGCCACAGTAGTGATGATGCCATGACCAGAGCTCAGCTCTCCCGACTCCAGCATAGTGCCCCTTCCTTTCTCAGCCTTAGGAATAGGTAATGCAGACCACCAGCTGCATGGTGTCCTGAAGGAAGCTCCTCTGGACCACTTCCCATCACCTGGACTACTGCCAAGCGCTCTCCTCAGCCAGTGCCCCATAAACTTAGCCTCACCAGGTCAAGCCCCCATCACCGGCATCTACCCTGAGTACCAGTACAGGTGGAGCTGTGCAGATTGTACACTGCTCAACCCAGGAGGGTTCATCAACATTATGGCCTAAATGACTGTCCTGTTTCAACATGCAACAGGTGTGCCATGGCCCACCAGGCCAGATATGACTGGTCGAGGAGCTGTGTGCTAGGCTCATCTGTAACGCCCCTCTACGTTTATATAACCCATCTAATTCTCATTACAAATTGCATCGTAGAACAATAAAATATCAATAAATAAAGCCTAATGTATGAAAATATGTATCATAAGAACTATAACCAATATTATAGTATGGATAATAATGAGGATTCCAGGATGCTACTGGAAAGATTTAGTGTTTAAAGATTATCATGGTTTACTAAAAAATTCACAATCTAGAACTCTGTACTCTTGTCATATCACAAGGAATTTTTATTCATGTCATAAGTCTTATAGTATACTACGTTCAGGTCTACAATACCACAGCAAGGCTACATCAGGTTCACATGAACAACTGAAATTACAGCATGGTAGTGTATACAAAGAGAAAAGGAACTTTTTAAAATAAATATAAGCCTACCAAATACAAATTTATGAATGGAGTATAAATATCTTTGGTCATTTTATAACAGCATAATTTTAAAAAGACAAACTTACATTATTTTTCCTCTTGGGGTAGCAACATGCTCAGTTAATAACATAACAAACTACTAACGGCTGAAAAGAAATTTTCAACAGTATCATTGTCAGTTACTTCTGTTAGTTGGCCTAGCTTGTACTTTGGAAAGCAATAAGAGAAAAAAAAAAAAAAAAAAAACCTAGCAATGACAGTGATGATGCCCTCTCTAAATGCAGACACACCTGTGACAAATGTTAGCACAAGTGGCTGCAATTATTTACACCCATGCACGCACAACACTTTGCCCTGTGCTGTTGCATTCCTCTCACCAAGAGGCAGACTCTGTGTCCCCAGTCCCAGAAACCGATCTGGACCTGTGACTCAGCATGACCAACAGATTCCAACAGAAGTTATGTAGTGCTGGTTCTGAGCCCCTTGAAAAGCCACCATGCAGAAAGCAGCAGACTAGGCTCCTGAGGGATGAGTGATTATGTGGAGCAGAGCTAAGCCATCCCAGCTGAAGCCATCTTGGACCAACCAGAACCCAACTGACCCAATAGCTGACCACAGACATGCAAGTGATCTGGGCCAAATCCCAGAACTACTCAACTGGGAGCAGTTTGCTACAGGGAACCCAGAGCAAACTGCTAACCCCCAGAACCATGAATAAAACAATGGTGGTTATTTTCAATCATGAAGATTTGGAGTTGTTTGTTAAGTGTCAAACATGCAACTGACTCAACACATGAGAGGAAACAATCATCTCATAGTCTTTACACGTAGTTTCCTTTCGCCAAAGGACTCTCCAATACAAATGTTTCTACTTCACCTTGTTTGACAGCCCTGCTTGTAGGATTTTATTCTTTATGTGGCTACTTCCTATGTCATTAGGAGAGCTTTCTGCCCAGCCAATGAACACACAGGTGTTCTCCCACTCACCCCAGAGGCCCTATCTTTACATGACTGCCCTGAAAGGAAAATTGGCTTGGAAATTAATTTTTTCACATTTATTAAGCCATTTTGAATTTCTGACCTGTGTCAAACCTCCCTTAGTGAAGACTTTTACACAGTTGTGAGAAACCATTGGAGTCCATTGAATAAAAAGATGCCTGAAGAAAGTGCACGTCATCCTCCAGTCCAGTGGTGCAAAGACATGCTCCTAACTCATCTTGATATCTGAGCAACAATGTTTAACTTATGAAATCAAGAAGTTAAAATGGACCTTGAATTCCTAAACTACAGATTCCCAAGAGAATTCGTAAGACAACAATCATAACCATCATCACCTGATGTTTGCATAATTCCTTTTTCTTAATCTACAGGAAAGCTACAGGGAAGTCTGAGCAAGGATGAACGGGAAATGACCTCAAAAGAAAGCTCTTTATGATAAAATAAAGTTGAGGGGGGAAGCAAAGGAAGCTGGTGACAGGATCAAAAGGATGCTGCTCAGGTGGCAGAAGCACAAGGGGAGAAAAGAATCTGTATTCCACACAATTTTTCAGGACTGAACAGTCAATAATAAGATGTTTAATTCAGGTTCATCACCACTCCTGGTAACTGTGAGAGTCTCAGTTTTCACATCTTACTCCCTTTTATATTAGAGAAGGGGTATTCCCTTTTGTATCCAATACAACGTTGTTGCCACAATTGCACCACCCAGCTGTCTGATTATGGTATGAGTAGCCATTTCTCTTCACTGCACAAGAGTGCAACTCTAGGTTACTGCTTCTGAGAGCCTGCCGTCATATATTTTTACAGTGTAAACAGTTTCTGTCTGGCCGGATCCTCACAAAGCTCATAGAACCATAACCATGCTGGAGATTATTCTAAAGTGCAGCTCCAGATAACTCAAAGCTGTATTAGATAAGACATGGCTGAAGGAATTGGAGATTACCTAGACGCGTAAGATGGTGATTCATGAGCTACAGAACAGCCGGAGTAAGGTCCAGCTCTTACTACCTCCTAAGATCAGACTGATAAATGTTCAGGAATTTTACAAACTGGTTAACATCATGTTGGTAGTTTGATATAAGCTATGACAGGAGAATTTACACCGTAGAAATTAACAAATCCACAAAGAAGAAATTTTTCTGGAAAGCTGATTGTTAAACACTGAATAACTGTCTTCATTTATTTTAAGGATTATCTTTGGTGGGATTACACTTAGTCATAAGCAATACTTTGCAAAACCTTCCAGTGCAATGTCCACAAAAGCAAATGAGAATCATATGAACCCCTCACAGCATCACTGACATGGTCCAAAGTGACAAAGAATATAAGCAAATACTGAATGTATCACATAATGAGGATATGTAATAATGACAGAACTAAAATACTGAACAAAAAATTCATTTAATCTAGCCAGTGAGTAGGCTTAAAAATGTTACATTTATGCATTTTTAGGAGGAAATTTAAAATACTGATAAAATTAAACTTTGTCAGTAAAAGGTATAAGCATAAGATAAAAGTATAGGGTAGAAATTAGATAGCAACCATTAAAATTTATAAGGAGAGTATATAATATCCAAAACAGCAGACAGAATGAAATAGAATGCAGTAACAACCCAAGACAATAGCAATAAAGGAAATAAACATGCAAAAATCTAACAAGTAAAAGCCAAGAAAAGAGAAAAATATAGCATGTAAAATTAGAACAAAATAAAAAGCAAGCTACATGGTAGGAAAAAATACATATAGATTGATAATTAGAGTAAATGTAAAATATTAAGGTCATCTATTTAAAAAGCATTGTAAAATTGGATTAAAACACAAAACCCAGGTCATACGTGGTTATAAAAGGACATCCAACACATAAAGACACAGAAAAGTTGAAGGCACAAATGTAGAAAATATATATACTAAAATATTCATCAAACGAAAAACTGATATAGATAGATATCAGATGAAATAGACAGTAACATGAAAGATAATGTAAGGATAGAATAAAATACTATAAAATGAAGTTTAACTTACCTTGTATACCATTCTGAACTTATATACCCCAAATGGCATTTAAATATTTATATATAAAGATTGTGTGAAATTTCAACAGAAATCTTGTTGAAATCAACTTTACTAGTTTAATTAAAAGTGAAAATGTCAGTAAATACAGAGAAGCTTTAAGGAAAATAATAATATGTTGGATTTATGGAATAAATATAGAACCTGTCAACAAGTAAATAGAGAATATTGATTCTTCTCAACCTCAAGTTAAACATTTACAAAAATTTACTGTAAGCATAAAAGAAGTATCAACGTGTTTGGGGTAAAAATCAGCACAGACCACATTCTCTATTATACAATTAAATTTAAATTAAATTACATTAGATTAAATCAATAATGATTTTAAATTTAAAGATATCTGTAGTTTGTAAATTTCAAAAGCGTACACCTGAATTACCCATGTGCCAAAAAGAAGAAATCACAATGGAAAACTGAGAAATACTTCAAACTAAAAATATAATGAAATTTTTACATAAAAATATGTGAAAGAGAGGTAAGGCACAGATTATAAGGACATTTTCAGCTTAAGTGTGTATAGTAAAAAGAAAGAAGGGCAGCAAAAGGAATGAACTGACAACCATATAAGAAGTTAAAAAAGAACTTCCGGCCAAGATGGAGGCATAGGCGGACACACTGTGCCTCCTCTCACAACCAAAATTAAGGACAACAAATATTTAGAAATAAGAAAACAACCAGAACTTATAGAAAATTGAACTGTACAGAAGTCCAACAACCATTCATCCAGACCGGTAAGAGGGGTGGAGTCTCGGCAGGAAAAAGTGGAGGTGCAGACCCAGGAACGCAAGCAGCAGTGGCTGGCAGTTCCCAGGTGCACGGGTGGTGGCTGGCGGACCCCGGGCACACAGGCAGCAGCTGGCGGACCCTGGGCACAGGGGGGCAACTGTGCAGACCCAGTGAGGCCGCACAAGGCAGCTGGCTGACCAGGTGGTCCCACATTTGCGAGTGAAGAAGGTCCAGGCAGAGGGGAAGTGGCAGAAGGGACTGAATCCAGGAGAGAGCGGAGCAGGCGCCATTGCTCCCTCTCAGGCCCCACCCCCACATACAGCGTCACAACCCAGCGACTGGGCTGCCCTGCCCTGAGGAACACCTAAGGCTCCACCCCTCACTACGTAATAGCCGCAACCAGACTAAAACCAAAACAAAACAAAACAAAAAACCCCACCAAAAATGGCTCAAACTGGAGAAAAAATGAAAACCCCAGAGTCAATTCCTCTAAGCAACGAAGAGATAGCCAACCTATCAGATGCACAGTTCAAAGCACTGGTCATCAAAATGCTCACAGAATTGGTTGATTTTGCTCATAAATTAGATGAGAAAATGCAGGCTACAATACGTGAAATGAAGGAAGACGCATGGGGAACTGATAGAGATGGAAGGAAAACTGGAACTCAAATCAATGGAGTGGACCAGAAGGAAGAAATTAACAACCAAACAGAAAACGAGGAAGAAACAAGGATTCAAAAAAATGAGGAGAGGCTTAGGAACCTCCGGGACATCGTTAAACGTCCCAACATCCGAATTATAGGGGTCCCAGAAGGGGAAGAAGAGCAACAAGTAGAAAACTTATTTGAACAAATAATAAAGGAGAACTTCCCCAATATGGCAAAGGAAATAGACTACCAGGACGTCCAGGAAGCTCAGAGAGTCCCAAAGAAGTTGGACCCAAGGAGGAACACATCAAAGCACATTGTAATTACATTAGCCAAGATTAAAATGAAGCAGAGAATTCTAGAAACAGCAAGGGATAAGGGGACAGTCACCTACAAAGGAGTTCCCATCAGACTGTCAGCTGATTTCTCAAAAGAGACCTTACAGGCAAGAAGGGGCTGGAAAGAAATATTTGAAATCTTGAAAAGCAGGGACCTACATCCAAAATTGCTCTTTCCAGCAAAGCTGTCATTTAGAATGGAAGGACAGATAAAGCGCTTCTCAGATAAGGTCAAGTTCAAGGAGTTCATCATCACCAAGCTCTTATTATATGAAATGTTAAAGGGACTTATCTAAGAAAAAGAAGATCAAAAATATGACAATGAAAAGACAGCAAACTCACAGCTATTAAGAACCACACCTAAAACAAAAGCAAACTAAGCAAACAGCTAGAATAGGAACAGAACCACAAAAATGGAGATCATACGGAGGGTTAGCAACAGGGGCGTGGGGGGGGGAGGTACAGAGAATGAGTAGCATAGATAGTGGGTAGAAAATAGACAGGGGGAGGGCAAGAATAGTATGGGAAATGTAGAAGCTAAAGAACTTATGACACATGGACATGAACTAAAGGGGGGAATGTGGGTGGGAGAGGGTGTACAGGGTGGGGGGAATGATGGGGGAGAAACGGGACAACTGTAATAGCATAATCAATAAAATATATTTAAAAAATAAAATAAATAAAAATAAATTTTAAAAAAAAGAAGTTAAAAAAAAAAAAAAGGCTTCCAGCCAAGATGGAGGCATAGGTAGATACACTTTGCTTCCTCACACAGCCAAAAGAAGGATAACAACCAATTTAAAACAAAAACCAACCAGAACTTCCAGAAAACTGAACTATATGGAAGTCCAACAACTAAGGAGTTAAAGAGGAAACATTCATTCAGACCAGTAAGAGGGGCACCGACAGGCAGCCAGAGTGGAGAGGAAGTACAGGAAGGTGGTGGCTGGCAGACCAAGTGGTCCCACATTTGTATGTGGATAAACCGGGAGCAACAACTGGGGAATAAGACAGATCACTCAACCCAGGGTTCCAGCACAGGATAATAAAGCCTCAAAACCTCAGCTGTAAAGACCTGTGGGGGCTGCAGCAGTGGGAGAAACTCCTAGTCTCATAGAAGAGTCCACTGGAGGGTCCTACAGGGTCTTAGAATGTGCACAAGCTCACCCTCCCTGGAATCAGGACCATGGAAGCACCTTGAAGGATACAATTCACTTGTGGACAATGGAGGAAGTGATTGAAATCAGGGTGAGGGGCAAGCAAGTGGCATTGTTCTCTCCCTGGCCCCTCCCCAACATATAGCACCACAACCCAGGAAGGTGGGGTGTCCCACCCTAGTGAATACCTATGGTTCTGCCCCTTACAACATAATAGGTGTGTTGAGGCCAAGAAATATGGCCCAAATGAAAGAACAGATAAAAACTCCAGAAGAAGAAGCCAGCCATGAGGAGATAGCTAACCTTTCAGATGCAGAGTTCGAAACACTGGTAATCAGGATGCTCAGAGAAATGATTGAGTACAGCCAAAAAATAAAGAAAGAAGTGAAGGTTATACATAGTGAAATAAAGGAAAATGTACAGGGCATTTAAAGTGAAGAGAAGGAAACCAAGACTCAAATCAACAATTTGGAACAATAGGAAGAAATAAACATTCAACCAGAACTGAATGAAGAAACAAGAACTCAAAAAAAATGAGAAGCTTAGGAACCTCTGGGACAACTTTAAACATTCCAACATCTGAATCATAGGGGTACCAGAAGGAGAAGAGGAAGAGCAAGAAATCGAAAACTTATTTGAAAAAATAATAAAAGAAAACATCCCCACTCTGGCAAAGGAAATAAACATACAAGTCCAGGAAACTCAGAGAATCCCAAACAAGTTGGAACCAAAGAGCAACACACCAATATACATCATAATTAAATTGCCAAAGATTAAAGATAAGAAGAGAGTCTTAAAAGCAGCAAGAAAAAAGAAGAGAGTTACCTACAAAGGAGTTCCCATATGACTATTGGCTGATTTCTAAAAAGAAAACTTGCAGGCAAGAAGGGGCTGGAAAGAAATATTAAAAGTGATGAAAAGCAAGCACCTACAACCTAGATTACTCTATCCTACAAAGCTATCATATAGAATGGAAGGGAAGATAAAGTGCTTCCCAGATAAAGTAAAGTTAAAGGAGTTCATCATCACCAAGCCCTGATTATATGAAATGTTAAAGGGACTTACCTAAGAAAAAGAAGATCTTAAAAAATATGAATAGTAAAATAACAACAAACTCACAACTATCAACAACAGAACCTAAAAAACACAAAAACATAAACAAATAAGCAAACAACTAGAACAGGAACAGAATCACAGAAATGAAGATCACATGGAGGGTTATCAGTGGGAGGAGGAGTTTTGGGGGGTGAATGGGAGGAAAGGTACAGGGAATAAGAAGCATAAAATGGTAGGTAAAAAACAAACAGGGGGCATTAGAAATAGTATGGTGTGGCAGACCCTTCTGCATGGCGTGGGCCCAGCTCCCACTCGGGGATGCACAGGACCCACACCCACAGATAGGTTCTCTCGTGGGTAATCAGATTTGCAATATACTTAAGCTGCTTTTTGCTAAAAACTCCCTCACCCTGCAAATGCTTGTTGGAACTTCCTAAAATCCATGCTAAACCTTGCAGGGACCAGTGTAACCAGCTCAACCACTTTTGCCTTTTTATTTGCTAATACCCTTCTTCTGTGATGTGATTAGGGGCATTGACTCCTTTTGTTGTGACCGGTACATAGTGAGTGAGGACCATCTTGTAATGCGAGGAGATACAGAATAAAGGCCTGTCATGGCGGAGGCCGTGGCTTTTGCTTGAGAGAAAAGTCACGCTGTCGTCCTTTTTCCTCCACCGGACTCGGTAGTCCGTGTGCATCTTTTTATTTCACCCATAATGACATGGACACTGCTAGCCGGTGTCCACATCAGCATGGGAAATGGAGAAGCCAAAGAAGTTATATGTACAACCCATGGACATGAACTAAGAGGAGAGAGATGCTGGAGGGAATGGGGGGTACGGGACAGAGGGGGATAAAGAGGAGAAAAGAATGGGACAACTCTAATAGCATAATCAATAAAATATACTTTAAAAAAGAAGTTAAAGAACAATAAGAAAGAATAAATAAGAGCAAAAATTGTGGAAAGGGAAAATAAAGATAGAATCAATAAAGAAAATAGTTTTTTGAGACAACTAATAAAATAGAGAAAATTCTTTTCTCTAATTATAGCAATATTGGTCAACATTTTTTAAAATGCACAGAAATAAACTATACTAGGAATTGTTAAAAGATTTAAAAAGAGAATAATAAATACCTTTATGACAATAATTTTAAAAACTTTAATGAAATGTGAACTTCCTAGAAACTATAACAAAAAATTTCAGAAAAAACAGAAAGCTTGAATGGCCCAAGAACAAAGAAGTTGGATTAATATTCTTAAATCCATATGCACACACAACATAAAACCAGGCTCAGACAGCTTACAGGCATGCAAATACATACTTTCAAGAAACCGATTATTCTAAACTGAAAAATTTTTTCCAAAGAACAAAATAATAGGGATTATTTATCCATTAAGTCTATGAGGCAAATATATACTTGGTACCAAACTATATAAGGACAACACACAAAAAAGGAAAGTTAGAAATTATACTATCCACAAAAAAATTACATATTACCAAAGCACAAGTTATTTATCAACATATATGACACAATACTGAATAAAATATTTAGAAAATTAAATCAGTGCATAAAATGACAATTTATAACCAAATTTGATAATCCTTAGGAATATGAGTAGTTTAAACACCCCTCGTAACCCAGAAAATTAATAGTTTGGGGGAAAACAAATGCAGAAAAGGCACCTGGAAATATTCATCTTCACTAATAGTAAAAAAATTCTTAGAAAACTTTTCTAAGATCTTTAACTTGATATCCAACCTGAATGCATCCAAAGCCTATAATAAATATCATTTTAATAGTGAAAATTTGAAAACATTTTTAATTAGTAACATTATAAGAATACTCACCATGACTTCTATTCATTCTAACCAGAGAAGAGAAAGAAAAAGAGAGAGAGGAAGAAGGAAAAGAAAGAGAATGAGGGAGGGAAGAAAAGGAAAGAAATATTTATGAAAATTGTGCTAATGAGGAAGAAGGAAAGGGGTAGGGAGGAAAGGAAAGTAAAAGGGAAAGAGAAAGACATTAAATAAAAAGGAAGAAATAAACTCATATATGTGATAGATATATGAAATTTAGATGTAGATGGAAGTCTACATAGAAATGTACCAAGGCAATTAGTTATGAAATAAATATTCCTAAATCAAGTGCATTTTCTCAATGTGACAACAAACATAAACTGTAACTGTAAATATTGAAATCAATTACAATAGCAAAAATAAAAACATGTATATGCTATCTGGAAATAAACTGAAGATATTAAGTCTTTAATGGAGAAGGTATAAAATTTTATTGAAAGACATCAAAGAAGGCCCTAAAAATCATGGCGATATACCATATTTAGGAATAGGAACACTTAATATCTTAAAGGTGACAGTTTTTCCCAAAATTAATCTATACAACCAATATAATTACAAACAAAATTCTACCAGAGTTTTTTAAAGCTTAACAAGCTTGTTTTAAACTTCATATGGAATAGCAAAGGTCCAAAGTAGGCAAGATACTACTATGAGAAATAAAATACAAATATTTTCTTATCATGTATCAGACTTACAGAGTTATCTTAAAGGTCTGGTAATAAGATAGTATAGCATTGGTACAGATAAAAAGTACCATGGACTATAAAGGAGCTTAAACATAGACTGATACAAACTAGTTACTTGAGAAATTAGTTTTACAGATGAAAGGAGAAAAGAGGGTCTGTTCAATAAATGGTTCTGGGACAATTGTTTATCAGCGTGGATAAAAACTATTATGCCATTTAATAAAACTGACTCACACCACACAAAATATAGCAATACCAAATAGATTAAAGACTTAAATGTGCAAAATAAAACCATAAAACTTAGGAGAAAAAGTAGGTGAATGTATCCATAAACTCAGGATAAAGAAAGATCACAGGAGAATGAAAACATAAACTGTAGTACATTTATACAATAGAATATTACACCATAGCAAAAAAATTAATAAACTATGGCTACACATAGCAACGTGGGTGGTTCTTAAAAATGTCAGGTTATTGTAAATAGAAAGTAACAAAAAACTCCTAACAAAGTGATTCAATTTCTATAAAACCCCAAAACAAGCAAAATTAAGCAATATATGTATTGTTTGAAGGTACATAATGTGGTGATAAAATTAATTTCAAAAAACAGAATAGGAAAGGCAAATTCAGATTAACGGTCACTTCTAGTCATAAAGACAAGAGGATTACGTGAGGAGTGACAAATGACATTGGTTATGAACTATTTCTTCAGCCTCGATTGTTTTATTATTTTGCTTAATCATTTACATTTGTTACATGTTATCCGTAAGTCATGAATGACATAGCTTCAAAATCAAAACATCAATTTAAAAAGATTATTCAAGGATTAACTTAGTTATAATTGGAGCCCTCTGAAATCTAAGTGAGGGTTTGTGGGGTAGGCATCAGTGAGAGGTTCAACCAGTAAGGACGTTTTTGTCACTGGAGTTGGTCAAGCGTAGGTAAGCAAACTCCTTTCAATTAATGTGAATATTTTAATGCAAACTTAAGCGTTAGTCCGTTGATTGGATTAAACCCTTACACATCGGAAAGACTATGATTCCACGAGTTGATTGTTGAGTGAGATATAACTGTTCATGTTAGCCAAATTTGTAACAACCAAGAGTCCACACAGATACAATCCTGATCTTCAAATCCTGGAGTGAGAATGAATCAGTTGTTCCCAGAAGAAGCTAGGCAACAACTTCACACCCAAAATTATTTGCTCCTGTTTTACCTTTAATGGTAATTTACTTAATTGATTATATGTCTTTATTCCCAGTTGAGATGGGGGCGGGGAGCAGCAGTTTCACGTAACTCAGTTTTATGCAATTAATTATCTAAAGATAATGTTGAAATTCATTTCAGCAAGTAATGAATTATGGATGGGATCTTAGAGAATGTTCTGCCTCTCAATCTTCATAGATGCTGGAGTTCAAAGGAGGAGGCCACTTCACCGAAAGTGTGGCGAATGTTCCTCAGACCCCTCACCACCAAGGAGACTGAGAATGCCAACAAAAGAGACAGCATTGCCACCCGCAGGGAGCATTGAAAACAAGTGAAAAGCATAGATTAAATAAATTCATTTGTGCAATTTCCAAAGGGCAACGGCAAGCTTCATATCTGGAAAACCTCAAACAGGATACACAATAGGAGCTGAACTGCCAGCATTTACTAAATCTCCACTGAAAACAATCCATTCCTTAGGTCCCTCAGACTAATCAATGACCTCTGGGGATAACCCCCTCCCCCCCAGAAGTGCCTCCCACCTACTGAGATCAGACTGGCCTGGGGCTCTTAACCCACATGCACGTCTTCTGAGCAGCAACATTTTGGGTTATTAATTACAGCAAGAAAGAGGATCAATGACCGCAACCCATTGAGCTATTTCAAGTGGACTGGAGGAAGACATAGATGCCATGACTGGAAACAAGTCTCTGCCTTTCACTGAGCAACACTCTTAGTGATGTTTTACATTGCAGATTGTGACTCTTTGTGGAGAAAGCCAACCATGTCCGTCACTCTGGTGAAAAGAGAATGATGAATATCAGGGACACTTCTACAGTGAAATAATGTAACCTATTCCAGACATGCATCAAGGTTCTACTTGCTGTCTTCCTGAGTCAGAGTGTAAGAAACCCAGTCACAAAGAATAAGGGAGTAGCTTATTTTGCCCCCAGAAACTACTGAGGCCCCACATAGGGCTTGTGCTCTTCTTCTGGAGTGACCAAAAAAAAAAAAAAAAAAAAAAAAGGCATCCCTTGGGTCATGTGACCCTACCCACTCTCTAGAGGCAGGTCTCATAAGGGCGCTGTGTGGAGCCTCTGAAATCTGCAAATGTAGGAAGAAAGCAGAGGGTGGATAAATGAGCATGGCCTTGCTCCTGGTCCCCTTGCTGGCACTCCTGAGCTTGGGCTCAGGATGTCATCATCGGATCTGTCACTGCTCTAATGAGGTTTTCCTCTGCCAAGGAAGCAAGGTGACGGAGATTCCCTCCGACCTCCCCAGGAATGCAGTTGAACTGTGAGTACCAGAGGCTGCGGGAACTGCGTGGCAGGCATTTGCATGTTGCCTGCTAGTATTATTTTCATATTAGGCTGATAATTGTTGAGCTGAAATATTTCTGCTCTGACCTAAGGCTTGAATAAAACCAACACTCCCAGCTCAACACCCATGCCCTTCATCCCTCCAAGGATTTTAATGAGTCAGTCACAGTATTTATCAGAGAAGGGCAGTAGGGAAACCGGAGTGTCTTTTCAACATGCTTGCTCCTGGGTCCCATACATTCTTTGGTGGAACCAGAAAAGTTAAACTAAGAAAAAGCAGAAACTTAGGAGACCTAGAATTGCAGGCAGAGAGACAGCTTTGATTTAAGTGGCTTGTACAATGTGCGCCTCCTGAGGACATTGGATACAAGAATGCAAGGGTCATTGTTGCTTTGGAGGCACCAGCAAATAATTCCTGAACTGAGATTCTGCTTTCTGGGGAGAAGCAGGGGTGGCCAAGACAGAGGAAGGGGTATGAAGAACTGAAGAAAGAAGAGAAAAACAGAGGTGGAGAGGGAAAGAGAAAGACAGCATCATCCTTCATATGGGTGAGCGACATGATTCTCAACTTTAGATTTTTACTGAACTGTTTTAAAAGGAAGTAAACCGAGTTGAACAAGAACTTCATCATTTCACGCTATCTCTTTATTTTACAAATGAGATACCTGAGGTCTGGAGAGTCAAGAGAATTGCCCACACTCTTATAAAATTAGAAACTGTGTGTTTTGACTCACAATGTACTGGTTTGTTTTCCTCAAAATCCCATGTCTGATTGCATTAGAGCAAAAGTACTGCTTCCCCTGAGAACTGACAAGTTGTGGCTCAGAGACTGTAGATATCCTCAGTGCTTCTAGCCCAAGAATTTTACATAAGCTGCTATTCTGGAAGGCCATTGCAAACTTGGTCCCCAAAAAAGCTATGAATGGCTCTTGCCTTATTGCAGAAGGTGGTCATCTTTTGAGTTCACTGATTACCATATCTGCATTCACACAGTTTGCTGGTGCATTTCAGAGTTTCACTCAGAGACAAATGGTCACAGACTTGGTTGGTCCTGGTTATTACTTTTTCCCTTGACAGCCCAAGTCCTCAGTTCCTATCCAAAGGCAGCTGCAGCAGAAGGGAAAATAACTGGTCTGCTCTGTGTATTGGCTACACTGCTTCAGATAAGACAGTTATTCCTCATTATGGGAAAATCTAGTTTACTAGGTCATTATAAACATAGGAGATGGGCCATGCACCTGAGCTCCTGTAACAAGTTACTTGCTTCTAAGTTACTGAACAATTGCTAACCCCCTCTGAGCCTCAGGTTCCTTACTTCCAAAGTGCTTTTCACCCAACCTGCTTGGTTGGATTATTGTGAACACTAAAAAAAAGATACCCCCCCACACACAGATACATACATGCTCATTTCTACTTCTCCTGCCTCTTCTCCATTTCCTCCAGTTTTCCATGTTGTTCAAGTAGTGCCAACCAGTTCCTAAAGCAGAGAGCCCCTAACAAGGTTTAATTTGAGGCTGATGCTCCTCTGTGCAAAAGTCCCTTCTACACTAGACTGCTTTCTGATATCTTTTTACAAGAACAAAATAAACTTGTCTACATAGAAAATAGGAAGGACAAGAAGGAGGGAGGAAGGAAGGAAAAGAATAAAATTCATCCCCAAACCCCAAACTTCAGGGATGTATAAGTTAGTGTGAAAAAAGCAAGGGCAGGATTCTTTAAACTTCATACTAAGATATAAATGACTAACACATATCTCTGCTCAAGAACACTTTGCAACTGAGAAAAGAGATTGTAAAAGACAGTGTGTTTAACAGAACACCAGGAACAAATTTCACACTCTTGACAAAGGCTAACCCATCATCGATCCCTTACTTAGGGGTGCATAACAGTGTCCAAAGTTGCTAAAATATGAAAAGGAAGAAAGTGTTTGCCTTTTATTGGCATGTACCCCCACTTGAGGAATGAGTATGGTTGTTTGAAAGCTTCGAGGACTAAAGTAATTCTCTCAGATATCTAATCTTGAGAAGATTCTTTTCTCTGCACATTCATTAGTAGGCCGTGACTTGGACCATTCTAGAGTTCAGCTTTGCAATCTTCTTGGCAAGATGTATTGAGGAAAAGAAGATAACTATTGCATTGGCAGACAGACACAAGAAGAAAAAAGGAAATTATGTGGGGGGATATTTTTCAGGTCAGTTTTTTAATCACTGAAAAACAGATAAAATGCCAAGTGAACCAGATCTCAGACATTGTGTTAGAATGAAAGAGCAATTATTTTTGCTTCCTTAAAAGGATGGATCAGGATTATCTGGAACATTGGTAAAAGGAAGATGAAGTGGCTTATTCAACCAAGTATTTCTAATTCACCTGCACTTCCAGGTGTAGGTGAATGGGATAGCTGGGCTTCTAGGACTGAAACTGCTTAATCCATCAACATGTCCAAGTTTCATTGTCAGTCAGGTTCAGTGGGGAAACCACTCCTAAATTTACCATTTATACCCTATCATATTCTATCCACTTTGCAGCAGTCTCATTTTATGCACCTGCCAGGTATTGCTAAAGATTTCTAATTCCCAACAACTGGCACATGCTGATAGCAACACAAAAGCTCGCAGAAGCACCATGAACAGATTCATTTACTGAGGGGCCCCTGGGGTTTACTTGATGCTTTACACACACTACTTCATTAAAATGTCACAATAGAACTGCAAATTTGGTATCACTGCTCCGTTTTCCGAATGAGGCAAAGTGAAGAACAGGAAAGTTCAGTAACTTGAGCCCAGCCACCCCTGCCACTCCTGGGTGGCAGAGCTGGGCTCCACACTTGAGCCTGTTGGTAGCTCTGCTGCCTGTCGTGTGCCATGAAAGTCCTCTCACTGCTTCTATTCCTTCCTATTTAGAAAAAAGTGTCCTCTCAAATCTTTACCAGAGGTCAACAAACTTTTTTTTTTCTATAAAGAATCAGATAATAAATACTTTGGTCTCTGCTGCAAGTACTCAGCTCTGCCATTATTGTAGGTGAGCTGCCCCAAACAAATGTAAATGAAATTAGCACGGTTATGTGGCAATAGAATTTTATTTACAGACACTGAAGTTTGAATTTCACATAATTTTCACAAGACACAAAGTATGATGCTTTTACTTTTCTTCAATTATGTGAACAGGTGAAAAATATTAGCTCATGGGCCATAGAAATACAGGGGGCAGGACAGATATGGCCCAGAGGCCATCAACTGCCTACTTCTTAGACTACAGATGAGAGTAGTTAAATATTACTGGCTTACGTAGGGTGTAGGCAGCCTGAGACAACATGGTACTATGGAGAAAGTACTAAACTGGGTGAGCAGGGTCAGGAATGGAGGGAACTCTAAGGTAATATTTACAGAGGGGCTTCACTTGGTTCTGACAGATCAGAGATAATAGAATATAGTGTCTAGAATCTCAGACACCTGAGTTCAAACTCAGGCTATGCTGTTGTTTTTTGCTCTATAAAGTGGGCTCTTGGCTATACAATGGAAATTGTAGTGCGCGTCTTACAGGATTGCTGAGGATTAAGGGAAACAACATAAATAAAACACCTAGCACACTGCTTCTTGGATGGTGGTGGTGGTGATTGTGATGTCCTCTGTAAAATACTAGGCCTTTATGATGATCAAATGAGTCAACAGATAAGGGAATGCTTTGGAAAATTTATGTAAGGATCTGCATAGCTCTGAGATCGTTTATAGTCTCCCGCTTACTTAAAAATAATCTTCTCCTCCCACTTATTCTCTGTGCATGTGTCTCTTTCTAAGAAAATGTATTCCTTCAGGCTTTCAATATCTTTCAAGAACTCAGGGAGCAGGTTTCATTCCAGCCATAGTCAAAGGAATTTTGATTTCTGACTTATTCTAGAAACTCACCTGCGCCTGGAGGCAGTCAGTGGCTCTAGAAAGGGCCCTTTGATCTTGCTTCATTCTTCCTGGAGGTAGAATTTCTAAGGAGAATGTGGACACCTATTCAAAACCTGAATTTTTAACTCAAAGTAACAATACAGCTAGAGTTCTCCTTTCATTCAGCAGGGTTGGAGGCCCACAATTCCCAGAAGAGCAAAGGGTCCACTGGTGGTCATCTCAGCACAGGCAGACCTGTACTGAGGTTTCATTGTAAACTGCCCGCACTGACAACTCTCCTCACAGCCCAGTTCCTGTATCTCACGGCAGTCTCAACTGGCCAGCTCTTACTTCTAATTACCTAATTATAATTTTCCATTTTTTGTTTTCTTCCTTTGCCTCATATTCCTTGGTTTGCTGTCTTGGTTCAGATTATTCTTAATATCTTAATACCACAGAGTATTGTTTAGTGAGGCACCTTAAACTATGCCTCATTTAGTCTTTCCTTAGCAGGTCCTTAGTTCTGAGGGATATATCAGTGATGTTTGCCAAAAAGGGAAGCTCTGTGATCTCCAAGGGGGAAACAGAGTTTTTGTTGCTTGCAAACATGCTGAATTGTGGAATCTTTTTCTCTAAGAGCATCTTTGAGGGTAAATATGCAGAACACACCTTGGGAAAGACTGATTGACTTGCGGTCCATCCAATCCCAGCCACCAGAACAAATCCCCTGCAAAGTCTGAACTACAGCCCAAACCTCATGACTCCTTATTCATGCTCAGTAACAGCTAGGAATGGACTCTTGGCTGGGTTTTCACTGTTTTGTGCACGAGCAGTAGCTACATGAGAATGTGCTGTGTTCTCATGAAGGAGATATCTCCTTCTCTATGAAGGAGGTAGTTCTGAAGGACAGGCGATGGTCATCCATGATGGAGGTGCTACCTGTTCTGAGATGATGAAAGGAATGATAAAACAATGGATTACAAAACCGCTAGAACCACTCCCGACAGTCTCATTTCTTGAATATTGATGGTTTAAATCTCCTTATCATGTAGATTTCACTTTCCTGATTGCCCACATATGACCAGTTTGACAAACTCCCTTCACACTGCCACTAGCAACAACTTATTGTCATCATCTTTTTGGGTTCCTGGACCTCTAAAGCCTTGATTATATGATAACTTTGTAATTTATCTCCTTCCTGCCAATCTCTCTCTTCTCCAGACCCACTTGCACACTGTCATCCATCTTCATCCATAAAATACCTGCCACCATGTTATAATTCCCAAGTCCAAAATCTCTCAGTGGCTCACCCTTAGGACCTTACCTCTCACCATTCTCAACAGGAGCCAACTGTTCTCAAGGCTGATGTGTATTTGCTCCAAGCCCACTCTGTGCATTTTACCTCCCTGTGTCTTTATGTTATGCCTGCTACTTACACTAGCCTCAATGTCTTCTTTGCCTCTTGACATCCAACCTACTTATCCTAGTCTTGCTCAACAGAAGCCTCTTTCGTAAAGTCTTCCCTGACTACTCTGTTTTTATTTAATCTGAACCCTGGAACCATTCACTGAACAATCTTGCTCAGCGCATAACTCTTCGTGTGTATCTTATTTCCTCAATCACAGTGAAAATTTCCTTTGCACTCCTTACGATACCTGGTTCAATGCAGTGTATGTTCTGGGCCCTAGGTTATGTGCATAACAAATAATACAATACATTAGGGGGAATTACAACTGTTTACTTGCTCTGCTCATCAGTATTGAAGAAAAGATTCTTATAAAAGATAATGATTGTTCTCCCTGTGATGAACTACTATAGAATTTGAAAGTTTCCTTGCTTTTTATGTGTTTGTTTTAAGAAAATGCCTGTATATCATTCAAAGGTCCATTAATTTATTTGGAAAGAGCTATATATAGACTTGAAATAAGGTTCCCTAAGTTAAAAGTCAAATATTCTACACTGTAGGCATGCCACTCAATTCTCTCGGCTTAAGTAATAATACTGGCTTCTTCATACCCATGATGAATATAAAAGGATAAATAAAATTGCCTAAACAAAATCACTTTAAACCAAGCAGAAATGTTCAAAGAGATATACTTTCTTTAATTAAGGTCAGATTCCAAAGAAACGTTAAAGAAATATATTTTTTTCAATTAAGGGCAGATTCCAAACCTTGAATTAAGGTCTGATCCTAATCCAATTAAGGTTAGCTTTCCTGTGCTCCCCAGAAGTGCTTTGATAATTATGATTCTGTCTGGATATCAAAACCAAACGCCCCATTGCTCAGCTGGTGCCCATACTGGAGGTTCCTGCTGCCTTGTTTAGGTGTGTCTTTGAAAGAAACAAGCAGCACAGTTTTCATGCTAACACACACATAACCCTCTCTCACACCAAAATCCTGCACCTACTTTTGTAAGAAACTACACGTCCATGTGCAACATTTGCAATATGATTGGACTGGGGATAAGGGAGGTTTATGTTCCTTGCAGAAGAATTAGAAAACTGACTAAAGGAATAGGTATAGAATGCAGCACCTTGAAAGGAAAATGTAGATACTATATTTCAGGGATAGAATGCTTTAAAGAAGAGGAACTCTACCCTGAGAATGGGTTAAGAACTATAATTTACAGAGTCATTATCAGCAGTTGAAGAACAGAGGTGTGATAGCTCAGACCTGTACTTGCTTGGTAATGATAAAATCCCCTTGTTAACCTAAAGGTGAATGCTGTCCTTCCTCACCCAAGTCCTCTACCAAAAAGCCTAAGCTTCAAAAGTAGGACATCTTGGCAGCAAATGGGAAATTCATTTAACTTTTAAAAAAAATGTTATTGAATATACTGAGGTGACATTGGTTAATAAAACTATAAAGGTTTCAAGCGTACGATTCTATAATACATCACCTATACACTGTATTGTGTGTTCACCACCCAGAATCAAGTCTCCTTCCATCACCACTTATCCCTCTGTTACCCTCATCTGCCTCCCCCTAGCACCTGTTCCTTCTGGAATCACCAAACTGTTGTCTGTATCTATTAGGTTTTTGGTTGTTCATATAATCCCTTCTCCTCCTTCACCCAGCTCCTCAGTGCCCTCCCCTCTGAGAGCCGTAAATCTGTTCTCTGTATCCGTGTTTGTTAGTTTACTTTGTTTGTTAGATTCCACATATGAGTGAAATCATATGGTACTTGTCTTTCTCTGAATGGCTTATTTCACTTAGAATAATGATTATTCTTCTCCAAAGCAACTAATTGGGTTATCTACTCACTGTGGATGATTGGACAGTACTTTTTTTTTTAAGCTGTTAAATTTAAACTCTCCAATTCAGCTTTTTTTCGACTTGATTCTTGCTTATACATCCCACAAGGTCACTTGAAAAAGGAGTACATAGTTATTTTTTAATTGCTTTGGATCCAATTATGAGATTTGGATGTTTGTTCTTAATCTGATCTCTCCCCAAAGCTTCTCAGAGGATGCTTTGCATCTCTGACCTGAACATGCCCTTCCCTGTTCCTTCCTATGGAATATGCCAAGTGATCCGAAAAAAATCTTCAAGGAAGGTGCAAAACATATTTGGATAAAGCAACCAGATTCTTGCCACAAACTTGAACTCAATTATATTTTTAGTTTTAGGAGTGGCTTGAGTCCAGTTTTTTTCACCCCTTCACCCAAACCTATTTCAGCAAGAGCCAGCAGAGCTGTCACAGAACCCTGGGCCAGAAATCGTGGGAAGATGAGCCGCGTGAGCCAATTGTCTCTGTGTCTCCAGAATGCCGGACTTGACGGAGACCTCTGAGAGATAGGGACCCAAAAAGTTCAGCTAAGTTTCAATGGTTCAAAAAGATCAATTAACGACACGAGAGAGAAAATCCACCAACAGGCAGGTGAAAAGCTACAGTGAAATGCTGTTTAGGTTTCCTTCCATTCTAAAGTGCTGACATCTTTAGGTCCCAAACTTCTCAAAGCCAATGGGCTTTTTTCAAGCCGCCACGTCCAGGAGGTTGGAATTCCTAAATGACTGTGCTTTCGGGTGCGGGTCTTGAGGAAAGTGCCGGTGACGAGGGTTCCCTTGGTCTTAACAGGCAGTTCCGTTAGGCAAAGGGTTTTAAACAAAGAAGTTTTTGAGGGATCCCAGCGGCTACATTGAATGTGTAACTAAATAAACGAAGGCTAATGGGAGGTCATGGACCATTTCACCCAGAACCCTCCTGCAGTGAGAGGGGAATAAAAAAGAAAGACCAGAATATGGAAGGACCACAGTCTTGGGCACCAGATTTTCAGGAGTGGTCCCAACTTAAAATATTCTGTCCCTGCTAAGAAAGTCTACTCAACAGTCCATTAGAAGACAGGCTCCCATCCCAGGAAGACAGGGTTGCCTCCCCTGTGCTCTCCTCACCATCTCATAGTAACAGCCAAAGTGGTCTCGGTGCTGCACTCGGTCTCCCCTTCCCGCTCAACGCCCACCCCCAGCTCCCTGCTCTGATCTCTTGCTCTGGTTTAACTCCTCTGTAGACTCCCGTGCCAGATGCAGAACAGAAGTTGAAAATTTCACGTCAAGGTCCTCTGCATTTGGCCTCAGATTCACACCCCTGGGCTCTCTCACCTTCCACCCTCTCACGCCTTTGCCCTATGCACTGTTTCATATTCCCCAGCTCCCAAATATATCTTATAGTCCCCTACCCAAATGCTATTATTTTCTCCAACCTGCAATATATTCTCCTACTCCAATATTGTTCAGTTTTTAAGACCAGAGTAAAGATGCTCATTACTTATAAAGTTTCTTTCAACAGCAAATATTCATTGAGTATATTTGTACCAGGCACTACACTGCACACTTGGGAGAGAAGAATCAATAGGAGAGGCACAGTGCCTGCTCTCATGGAGTTGCTCAAAACAAACAGTAGAATATCAAACAAGTAATGACAATAATGCTTTTCCTCACTACAATCAAAATCCCTCCTCAGAACCCAGAAGAGTCATTATCAGTGCCACTCATTTGACAAGTAATTGCAAGTTGCTTTGTGCATTCGGAAATCATAGACTATGCGAGTGGAAAGAAAACGGATGCCTGGTGAAAGCCAATGAGAAGATGCTTGCCTGCTTGATGCCAGAAGGGAGTTAATGAGGAGACAATCTGCCTGTCCCATCTAGATTTGACCTTGTGGCCACGTAGAGCTGTCTTCAGGAGCTGTATAGGATCACTTCCAGAATACCCCACTCTTTAAAAGGTCAGAAAATCCTTGCTGTGTTTTACAAGGAAAATACCTACCTCATATCAAATAGAATGACAAATAAACATCAGTAAATGTATAATGGGGTTTAACTGGCAGATGTCCAGTTAAACATTGGAGCTTGACTGGAACTTTTCACATTATAAAAATGCAAGGGACTAGCGCAAGTACCAAAAGGGGAATCAGGCTGTGGTTTCATTGCCAATATCGTAATTTGTCCTGAGACTACTTGTGTTCATGAATACTATTACGTGGATACTGCGGAGGGAAGGATAAAAGGTGTTTACATGTCAATGGGCTGTGCACGCCAGCTTCCCCCCAGAGCAGCCGAGCGTCATCTCTCTGAAATCTAGTAATCAGGTCGTTAGCCTTAACAAAGCCCAGAGATCTCTTCTGAAAAGGGCACACCTTAAAAATGTCTGCCCTGGCATACACAGGATACTAGTAAGAAATTACTGCATGCTCCGGAACTTATCAGCAATTTCCCTTCCTTCTAAATTTCAAACTGCTGTATTTTATATAACTATGTTTAGAATTTTTTTTAAAAAACACAATTTCAGTGCAAAAGAATGATTACACTTCATCATCAGATACAGCCTGAGCAAATATCATTTCTTCTGAACCCTTGCCAACTGCCATATTCCCATCAAGGCTAACTTCTGGTCAGGGCACAAAAGGAAGAAACCTTCATTTAATTTGTATTTGTTTTGTGGGCAAACAGTGTAACCTTTCAGTAAGTAAACATATTGGGCGGGGTGGGGGGGGAGCGGGCAGCAGAAAATGTAACAAAAACAATCTTCAAATTTAAACCAAATTTAAAAAGCAATGAAAGCAAATATAAGAATGTGGGAAGAACAAAGAGGTCATCTAGAATCCTATGTACAGTAGCAAAATTGCTTATCAGGCCCCTGATTATGAAAATCTGAGTTCCTTCAATAAGAACATACAGTCTCGGAATGGCATCCGATTCCCCCAAACAAATACTGGAGACAAGAGGAAGAGAACAAACAGTTGTCATAGCTAGAGTGGAAAATTACAAAGTAACTCTGGTAAGAGTTGGGCAGACAGAAAAGCAAAAACAGCAGCAACTGAAACTATAAATAAAAGCAGTGGGCCACTGAGTTGGGGAATCACTGTGTCCATGCCTAGATCTTCCCTCTTGGGCTGGTCATATTCCCTGGAAAATATTCTTCCAAGCTTCTATGCAGAGGGTGAAGCCCTAACTTCCAGCACTCTGGCAGAGTGGGGAGGGCTGGGGTTCTCAGCATCCAGCAGTCATAAATGGTCCCTGACATCCTCTAGTCTGGAAACTCTCTAGTCTACTCTCTTTAAAAAATAAACTTTTGGTGTTCTGCTCAGGTGAGGAGGAGCCCCTGCCTGACTGCTCTGAGTAGGACTTTGGCGGCCTCTTGAACTTTCCACCAATCCTCTTCATTTCAGCCACTTCAGACTATCTTCTCCCCTCCCCAACTTCCAGGATCACTGGTGCCTCCAATTCCTAAGCAATGTAGGGATTGTGCAGTGTAAATTACATTGGCTTAGGATTCCATTTTCTCGAGTCTGTCACATCAGCACTTCTCAAAACTTTAATGTGCAAGCAAATTGGAGGAATGTATTGGGAAAACATAGATTTGCATTCAGTAAGTCTGGGGTGGCGCCTGAGATTCTACACTTTCCACAAGCCCCAGGAGGGGCTCGCAATACTAGTTCCAGAACCACACTCGTGAATGTTATTTACAGTCCTAAAATGGTCTTGCTCTCTGTCCTTGTGGCTTTATGCTTCAAAAAATAAGGAAGTAAATAATTAAATAAAAATAAATTAAAAAACCCAGCGAGTAGAAAATGGTACACTTAATCACCCCACCCTAAACTCCTCAAACTCTTCTTTCAGTCTTCATCATCCATGCATATGCTCGTATAACCAACCCCTCACCCCCAAATCCACCCAACACCACTGGGGCTCTAACCCCTAAATACAGCTCAAGCGTCTCCACCTCTTATCTTTCCTACCAGCACCATAGCTTAAACCCCCATCATCTCCCCTAAGCTACTGCAGCAGTCTCCCCTGCTTCCATCCTATTTCCGTGTGAATCCATCCCCCACAGAGCAGCTAGAAAGACTTTTAAAAAGTGTGTGGCATACAATTACTTACAATTGCACTTACAATAAAATGTATTTAACCCGTATTTCTTGATTACCTACTATGACAGGCACAGCTCTAGGGGCTAGAGATCCTGCAGTGAGCAAAACAGAAAAGATTCCTTCCCTTGTGGGGCCTACATGCCTTGCCGCGGCTGCCTGGCACTCCACCATCAGGCCTCCTCCTCCCTTTCCGTAGGTGCGTGCGCACCGTATGGAGTTTGCCCATCACCACTGTGCTTTGGCCACCCTGGACCCCCTTCTGCTTTTCAAATATGCCAAGCTCCTTCCTACCTGAGGTCTTTTCACTTGCATTTCTTTCTGCCTGGAATGTTTTTTTTCCCTCTCTTTTTCACATGGACTCTTATCTTTCCATTCTCTACCCAAGTGCCAGAGACCTTCCCTGACCTAATGTATGACCCTTTTCTTCCTTAAACTCACTGAATTTGAATGTCTTTATATATTTACCTACTTATCTCCCCCAGCGAAAAGCTAGAACTAAAGTTTTATGATGGCATGGATTCTAGCATGTAAAATAGCTCCTTATACAGAGTAAATGCTCAACACATACATGAATTGAATGAACGAATGAAAAGCCCCTTCAAGCAGATAAGAAATAGAAGATTGAACGTAACAAATATCTATTAAGCTCTATTATATCACCATGCTTTATGCTTCTTGCAGTATCTTGCCCAACTGTCTTGCACTATAGCTATTACTCTTCCCATTTGGGGAAATAAGGAAAATGAAATTGAGAGAAGAGCTACCCCAAAGTCACTCAACTTCTCAGTGTCAGAATTGAAATCGAATTTCCTTATACAGTTGATGTAAAAATCCTAGTCTTACATATCAGGGGGATCATTTTGAAAGTTATACAAATGTCTAACCAGTATGCTGTACATATGAAAGTAATATTGAATATCAACTATAATTTAAAAATTAGGAAAAAAATTTTTAAATGCCTACTCTTTTTACTAACTGCAAAAAAAAAGGAAGACCTCCCCATCCTATGAACTCCTAAAGCAAAAGATCTAAACTCTTCATCGGAGTTTAAATATGCACAATGTTGCAAGTCCTCCATAATACAAAGCACACATTATTGAGGCTCTCTGAGGGCTCGCACTGCACCCCTCTCCTGCACCCAGCAGGACTGGGTATTCAATAACTACTCAGTAAGGAAAACAGAGACAGAAAGACAGAAAAATGGGAGTGGGGTTGTGAATAAATAGGAGGGCTGAAAGTCAATGTCAATGGCTACTTCCAGTGATGAACTGCAAAACAACCTGGAGCTGTCTAATAATGCCAGATATGAATGACATGCGTGCCTAGGAGGAGGCAGTTGGAAGGGCTGATTCCAATTCCCTGTTGTCCTTTACATTTCCTGTGAAGATGGCTCCCCAACAACAATTAATTCTCGGTAGATTGAGTACCTGATCTTCTTCTGTAAGTGTAGAGGCTTAGCAGCAGTACTGCCACGTGCCCATGGCGTGCTTGATGGAGGCGTGGATCTCTGTAGATACTCCCTAAATGGTCCCCATACAAGTAGATGAACACTGATGATGTTTCCAAAGCTCGACAGAGTTTTTAAAAAATCCTTATTGATCTACTAGGAGCTTATAGACTCTTTTCTAAGATTTCTGTTTAAATCTGAGGAGCTGTACCTTTGTTTATGAATTAAAGTCTGGGCCAAGTTTGCTCTAACTAGTTCACAACTTCCTATGTGATATAATTTGAGAGGCACCAAATTGGCTCAGTTACCCCCAAATATCTAACCTGTTATCTGCCACAATACCACCATTAATAAATTAATTTTCGGAGCTTAAGAGATTTCCCTAATTTCTAAGACTTTGAAGTTGAAACATGTATAAAACCCTCTTGAAGGATAAATATCTTAAGCTCTTGAAGACTGGTCCTTGAACATTTCTAAAAATGTATTCCTCACAACATTAGTTTTGTAAGACCCTCCAGAAAAAAAGTAAATGTTTAAAACGTCTTCCATGATCACATAGGTTTGGAAAATGCTGCATGTTTTACCCATGTTCTAGAGATTCACAATGCACATAACATATTCAAGGCTCTCAGAGGTGTTCAGAGGTATTCTAATTTTATATGACCTGTAAGTGTCCCACAGAATACACTAGTAAGCTCTAATTTAGTGAGATGGAGTTAACCAAAAATATGCCTTCACAAATGGGTTCCCCTATAGATCCATAAGAACTAAAGGGTTGAGAAAGGTATCACGTACAACCCCAAATATGTTGTAAACACGTATTTTTAAATTCTATGTGGGGCAAGTCTTCACCTGTGTGAACTGCTTTGTTCTTCAAATCAGAGAGTTTTTTGCTAGATGAACTTGCATGAGCATATTATTTCCTCCCTAACCTACCCTGTTTTAGCAATAAGAATTGAGTCCTAGTAAAATGATTTGTCTAAGGTCATGTGAGTAATTGAAAGTATTGTCTATCATGCATTTCCAAAGCCCAAAACTTTAAACCCTCAATTTCCAAGCCTCTATGGCAAGCTCAGTGATAAAACCTCGAAACTCCAACAAAACACAGGCAATGGCTCCCCGCCCCCAACCACCACCACCACCACCTCCACCTTTTGTCTCCTCACACCCAAGGAGATATTATAAACATTAGAATTCTACCACTATTTTATTTTTACCTTTGCCTGCTTTATTTAAAAAAAAAAAAAAAAACTTTATTGAGATATAACATATACCATACAATTCATTTAAAGTTCACATTTCAATGGTTCTTAGTGTATTCACAGATACATGCAACCATGACATTGTCAATTTTAAAATATTTTATCACCTCAGAGGAAAACCCACACCCTTCAACTATCACTCCCCTACCTACCCATCCTCCACCCAGAGGTCAGTAACCACTAATCTACTTTCTGTCTCTATAGAATTCTCCGTTCTGGAGTTCATAGAATGGAATTACATAACATAAGGTCTTTGTGACTAGCTTCTTTCATTTAGCATAGTATTTTCAAGATCTATTCAAGTAGTAACAGGGGTCAATACTCCATTCTTTCTAGAGCTGAAAAATACTCCTTTGTATAGATGATATACCTTCATTTTTTTGATAGACATTGAGATTATTCACCTTTCTGGCTATTATGAATATGTTTCTTTAAACATTTGTGTACCAATTTTTTTGTGGACATATGTTTTTCTTTCTCTTGGAATACACCCAGGAGTAGAATAGTTGAGTCATACGGTAACTTTATGTTTAATCCTTGGGGACCCAACAAATTGTTTCCCAAAAGTGGCTGAGCCATTTAAAATTCCCATGAACAGGATGTGAGGTGGCCTATTTTCCACATTCTTTTCAACACTTGTTATCTGAATTTTTGATTCTAGCCATCCTAGTGAGTATGATGTGGCATCTCATTGTGGTTTTGATTGGCATTTCCCTGATGAGCAATAATGTCCAGCATCTTTTCATTTGCTTTATGGCCATTGGTATGTCAATGTTTTCATTTTTTCAAAGAATCAGCTTTTGGTTTCAGTTGTTTGCTTTACCATTTTTTTTCTATTCATCATTTTATTAATTTCTACTGTAATTTTCATTATTTTCTTCCTTCTGCTCACTTTAGGCTTAGTTTGCTGTTCTTTTCCCAGTGTCTTAAAATGAAGGTTAGGTTATTGATTTGAGATTTTTTTTTCTTTCTTAATACAGGCATTTACAGCTATAAATTCCTCTATAAGTATTGCCTTAGCTGTACCCCATGTGTTTTGGTATCTTGTATCTTGATTTTCATTTATCTAAAGTGTTTTTAATTTCTCTTTTTATTTATCTATGACCCATCAGTATTTAGCAGCACATTGTTTAATTTTAACATATTTAGGAGTTCCGGATTTTTTTCTGCTATCAATTTCGACTTTCATCGCACTGTGGTTAGAAAACACTCTTTGTATCGTCTCTTCTCTACTCTCATGTTGGAATTTCCTCTATGAACATAGTGGTGTGCTTAATTTTGTTCCATTTGTCTCTGAGGCGCTCTCCATTTTTCTTCATTTCTTTTCCTCTGTTCCTCAGCTTGTGAAATCCCTATTGATCTATTTTTAATTTTACTAATTCTTTCTTCTACAAGTTCAAGTCTACTATAGAAAGCCTTTTGTGATTTTTTAAAAAAATTTTAGTTATTCTTCAACTCGAGAATTTCCACTTGATTTTTAACTATAATTTCTATCTCTTTACCAATATTCTCTATTTGATGCAATATTATCAGCATACTTTACTTTTTAATCATGCTTTTCTTTACTTCTCTGAACATGTGTATAATGACTACTTTGAAATATTTTTTCTGTTAAATAGGACATTTGGCCACTATCACAGGCAGTTTCTGTTGTCTGCTTTATTTTTTAGTGTATAGGTCATATTTTCCTGTTTTTTAGTTTTGTTTTGTTCTGTTTTGTTTGCCTCGGTAGTTTTGTTACAGAACAGACCCAGGGTGGGAGGGTGAACAATATACTATTACCAAAAGGACCCCCCTTTTTTCTCCGGGATCCCCCCAATACTAGGTTTGCTTTGTCTGATGCCAGAGATTGGTAAAAAGAAAAGGAATTATTTATTTAAAAGTTATACAGACTTATAGTAATGACTTAATGTCTTCATTAAAATACTAAAGTTCTTTAGAATACCCACAAATGCACATAATCCTTCCTTCTCCCCTTTGCCCAGTCCAGGGTACTGGATCTCAGGAAAAGAACTAGAAGTCCATGATTCAGTCTCCTGGCACCATCAGCTGTGTCACTGCCATGATCTCCAGTTAATCCAAAGCCATGTGGTGCCTTCTCATGACCCACCAACGAGAGTTCTTGCACCCCTTTTCTTCCAAGCAAAGTCTCTCCTGCTTCCTAAGCCACATAGCAAAAGGGAGCACCCCAAATCCCTATGGTCCTAACTCTTGCCCAAGCTGCACAGTCCAAAGCCAGGTGCTCCTCTGCTGGTATGGCGCCAATCTTCCCCTGCAGCCCCATTTCCCACTCCTCCCACAATCAGTTATACCTGCCAGCATTCCTGTATTTTTCCAGTTTTACTGGGCTGCCATAGTAAGTCCGGGCAGGTGTGGCCCCATGACATGGAGCCAATTATCTTCAAGCTCTCACACAGGCACTGTAACCAGGGGGAGTTGCTTCCCAGTTACATCCTGTGTGGAAGTCACTCCCATCCCCCTGCCTCAAAGTATGGCCACGGCTATTTAATATATCCATGAAACCAGTTAAAGGCTATAGATATGTTAAATGACCACGTCAGAAGTTAACTGCAAAGCTGTTACTATGCAAAGCAGCTCTCAATAGCCCTGCTCCATGTGTCCCATCCCCCAGCTCAGACTGATAGGGATAAGGACATCATGATATATTTTTTTCTCTGATATTTCCTGGATACCCTGAATTCTAGACCCCATTACAAATGCCCATTTGGGGACCCCCTTTGGCTGTACCCTGTTACAGTTTCTTTAAACATTTATGTTCAAGAATCAATTTAGTTAATACATTATAGCATCCTGGGTACTGGTTCCCCATATGGCTTATTACTGTTATTTGTCTGTTTTAGAGACTAGCTGGATTATTTTAATGAAATCCTCTAATGTTGCACTTGGGGAGGCACGGCTTTGGACATACCCATAGTCACCCTGGAAGGATAGTTCTAGTAAGGCTCTCTTTCATTCCTTTCTCAACCACACCCACACGTTAAACTTCACTGACAGGTAGCCTGTGCTACTATTTTCAATAATCTCCTGGGGGCATAAATTCCTCTACATACTAATCCAATCCAACTGTAGCTCCTTTGAAGAGATCATTTCTGAGGTCAGTACTTGTTATTTGTTCTGACTCCAGGGGGGGTTCCTTCCAGCTGTTTTATTTTCCTCGTTCTCTCCAGCAAACCAGCTGGCCTACCTTAGGTATCCATTCGATCCACACCTCTACTGTTTTTGAGAGTACTCTTACACTTAAATAGCTCCATCCTCTGTTGCAAATAAAGTGAGTTTCTTTAGGAAGCAAATATATGTTTAGAAGGCCTGTCCGGAAAAAAGACCAGCCATTATTAAAATAACAAAAACGGTTTTGCTCAACATTCATGTAACCTGGCAGCCAAGGAGAGTGGACTTGAATGTGCATGTGTGAACAATGATGAGTTCACTATACTAGTCAGTAGGGGTGGTAGATGCCATTGAATGAGCATGTGTGATGTGTGGCCATCATATTCAAAATGATTGAGCCAGTGGAGCAATGAAACTGCACCAAATTTTGCATTAAGCTTGAACATTCCTCCACAGAAACTATCCGGATGATTCAGAAGGCTGCAGCTATGAGCATCATGACAAAATGCCCATTCGTGTATCATGTCTCATGAAGAGTTTTTTGGTGAAACATCAAATCACCCAGGTGACTCAGACCCATTACAGCCCAGATTTCATGCCCTGTGACTTCTGGCTTTTCCCAAAACTATAATCACCTTTGAAAGGGAAGAGATTTTAGACTGTTGATAAGATTCAGGAAAATACGATGGGACAGCTGATGGTGACTAGGAGAACTGTGTGAGATTCCAAGGTGCCTACTTTGAAGGAGACTGAGGCATCATTGTCCTATGTACAATGTTTCTTGTATCTTCTTCAAGAAATGTCTCTAGTTTTCATATTACATGGCTGGATACCTGCTGGACAGATCTTGTATAGTTGGCTTCTCTCCTAGGCAAGACCACAGCCAGGGCTCTGGAACCAGGAGTGGATTCAGTGGCAAGCTTCTAAGACCTGCATCCTAAGCACTTAATGGAGATTACATTAAGAGTGTGAAATCTTCTTGGTTTGACTCTTTTGTCATGAAACAACTACCTCACATACCCAGGCAAGAGCTATCGGGATCCAGTATTCTTAGTAGGTTACACCCAAGATAGAGCCTCTATGTGCAGAAGTGTGGCTTGGTAAGAAGAAAGGAACCCCCACTTTCCTGCAACACTTGCCCAGGGCATGGCCTGAGCAACAGGCAGCTGGAGGCAGAATGAGAAGTGTTCAAGTCCTACTCCTGGGAAGAAGGCCCTCCAGCTGGAACCCAGAGGAAAAAAAAAAAAACCCCTGTGTTCTTAGCCGCAGCAGTCTGGGGTGGAGTCTCCACCCCTCTGAGGTGCGACGGGAGAGGTAGGCAGTGGTTTTGGTTCAAATTAACGAAGACTCTCACCCTTTTCATGAATTTTCATAGATTTTTTAAATAAATGTTTCCTCTTTTGCATTTTGCTCTTAGAACTATTCCCAGAGGCTTTGAATATTGTTTGTTTAGTTTCCTTGGTTTTTATAATTTTCACCAATTTCACTACAGATGAGGTCGGCATAGCTCCTCACAAAGTTATGCTGAAAGTCAATTTTAAGGCTATGTTTTGGACCAGGCAATGAAGAGAGAGTTGGGGGCAGGGGGTGTCTGAAAGCAGGAAAGCAGTCTAATACTTAGTAGCACGTGTCTGAAGTTCTCAGTGTGCCCTTGAACAAAGGAGAGGAGTTGGGCAAGCTAGGGGGAAATAAATGTTATTACAATGAAGTTTCATCTGCTGTTTACTCTAATGTGTTTCATGTGCATAATTAGTTTTAAATAATTCAGTAAACATGTCCTAAATACCAGTCTGGTGAATGGTAATGGCTCTATCACCTACAAAACAAGGCCACTAACCACTCTTCTTGGCAGGCATAACAGTTTCTTAAATGCTCTGATATGATGAGTAAAAGAGAGAGAAATGGAAATACAACTGAAAGGGCTGCTTTGATTTGTTAGATCGAATGACAGATTTATTTTCTCCGGAGCAGGATAGGGACAGAAATGACCTTCTGCCTGTGTATTTACAGTCCTGCCCATTTGACAGAAGTAATTTCAGCCACAGAGAGCATGCAGTTGTACCAAATGGAAACAAGCCAAAACTATTATCCAAGTCCTGAGTTCAGCTTCTTTGCAGAAAAACCATTAAGACCCTGAACAGAGCAGTGCATCGGCCATAAGCTACCACAGGCAACACACCTTCATCGAATGCTTACCATGTGCACAGCCGTTTGCTGAGATTGAGAGCCGAAGGTGCAGCTGTGACACACAGACCCTTTTCACGTAGCTGAAGAGAACAGACACAAATACACAGACACAGAAAAAGAGAATAAAGCTTTCCAAGTCATCATGTGCTCACAGGATGGGAGTAGGATACACAGAACAAAATTTGAGTGCTGCAGGTCTTTGAAGGGAGCAGCACCTACACTGGGAATGAATGCAGGGCACTTCCTTGTGAAGGTGTGACAGGCGCTGGATAGAAGAAAAGATTCAAAGACATGGCGGTGAAGGGAGAACGCAGAGCAGCTAAAAAGACCTGGAGAGCCGTCACGCAGCCAACCAAAGAGATCGTTTTCTCTCCTAAAGAAAATATTGTTTCCGAATGATCAGTTTTATTTTTAGAAATGTGCCAAGTACAGCACTTGGATGAGAGTAGAACAAAGTATAACACGTTCATTCTAGACCTTCAAATTCAAGAAAGTTTAGCAGGAAAGAAATACGAAGTTCTCGTTTAGTAAGGGTGAGGGGAACTTGGTGGGGCTCCAACAAGGGCTTTAAACATCTCTGTGACTGAAGGTAGAACAAATTAGGCCCTGCTTTAGTTTGCAGTTAAGACATACAAATTACTTCAGTCACTACAAATCTGTTTGAACAGAATCAGTGTTTTATTCATTTATTTGTTTCAATTGCCTGGAATAGGGGACAACTGAGATAACAGTATGCCTAGAAAAATCTTTGTATCTAAAGCTGCATGTTTCTGAAATAAATAATTCCTTCAGAGAAAGTTACTTAATCATTGTGTTGATTTACTCTTTGACACAGTAACCAACTAGACTCCATTAGCTCTAGATAACTTTTCCTAGAATTAACCTCAATTCATCATTTTGTTTGTTGATCCCTCACTCGCCTTGCTTTTCAAAAGAAAGGAGTAAACAATGAATGAATGAGTAGAAAACAATAAAATCAAGAAATTTTTTGAATATCCTGTCTCCCCATTTATTGTATTTTTTCTAGCTCTTCCCCCAAGGCAAGCAGTCAAGATTAACTGCTGATGTGGGGCCCATCTAATTTTGCTTTTTGCATCACTCTGTTTTCTCCCTCCTAATAATCATTATGGTGTAAGTGACACTCCAGGGGAAATCAATTTCTTCTGACAAAACAGTGAAGCCCAGTCTAACTCCCTCTAATCATAATTGGGGCTTTGTTTGTTTTGCTGTTGTTTGGACTCTGGCACCCTCTCGTTTTCACTGAGGTTGACTAGCTTCTCTGCTGCAGTCTCTGGGAAGATTTGCCAGCCTTTAGGAACTGCCCCCCTTGAGAAGAGAATAATTAGAACCACTAGATATCAGAATTGCATTTTCCAGCAGCTGGCTAGATGTTGTTTTCCTCAAGATTGTTTAAAGGAAAAGTCCTTTAAACCCCTAAGAGGGCAGAGTCTTTCTTATTTTCTTTCCACTCAGGAAAAATGTGAAGCTACACAGAGCATTCAGATTTGCTAAAACTCTCAAAAACAAAGATTCCCATGCCTCACTTCTGTCTTATGTCTGCTAAGTACTGTGCATGTCTTAGGCCTCAGGAGATATTTGTGAATAAATGAAGTGAATGACTTGCACTAAACTGAACTGATGAGTTAAATTGAATTGGACTGAATTGGATTGAACTGGATTGAAATGGATTGAGCTTAACTTCTCTGGAGTGATGGAGTAGCTATCATGAAACCAGAAAGAAGGTCAGGGTCACAGGCACCAGCTAGCTAATCAAGGCCAGAACTTGGAATGATCAGAGAGTCCAGGGAACCCTCCTGGCTGTCGAGGAGGAAACAGACGCTAAGCACTTTCTCAGGAACAGACAGCAAAACAGAGGCAGAGTGGACCCCCATACACAGTAGCCATAGAGACATGTATTTAGTGCATATCGTGTGTCAGGAACAACTCTAAGTACTTCACTGTATCAGCTCATTTATTCCTCAGAGCAACCTGTCAGGGCAGACCCCACTGTTATCCTAAATTTTGGATAAGGCATAGAGTAATTAAGCAACCTGCCCAAGTGGCACCTCCAGGATTTGGACTCAAGAAGCAAGACTTCAAGATATTGCTCTTAACCATTTCAAGATATCCTGGGCAGTGGAGGAAGAGAGTTTATAACATACCATAAATAAGAATTTTTAAAGGAAAATAGATATTAACAAAATGGAGAAACAGAAGAAAGGATTTTTTCCCCTCTTGAGGACTTGAAATTATAAACCTGTTCTAGCCTTCTTAACTTAAGCATTTTTAAATGTCTATATGTCCCATATCTTGGTTCCCTGAAGTCGGGCCTTGGTAGGGTCTGCCAAACTGTAACTGTAGAGAGCCTTATATGTGTGTAGGAGTTCTAATTTGTGGGAATGCCATAAAGTCTTTTTAAAAACTGTAGAGCACATATTTATCTATCCTTTATATTCTATACCATAGTCCCATAATGTTGCAAACGTCCACTTAATGTCTTTGGACTTGAATTATTAATAGGATTGATGTTAAGTGTTCTGGTCTTAGTTTCTAGAATCTGTTTTCCACCTTTCTGAAAAAACATGGGCGTTACTTGTTATTCCCCAATCTTCTGATATCACTCCTGATCTTCATAATTACTCAAAGATTATGGAATTTCTCTCTTCTTACCCAAGTTTTCCCAGAGCCTTGAGATGCCACTCACCTGTATTTAGAAGTAGAAACTCAGCTGAAGCACCTCGCTCTTCCTTCCCTCTCTCCTCTCTCTCGTATACTGAACTTCATCTCCAATATGACAAAAGACCATTCAACGATTTTCAGGACTATTCTCCCTGATTAAGAAGATAGAAGTCAAATCGGAGTCAGGCACTTCTGAGTTCTCTTGTCATCTGTGAGCATCACAGTACCAGCAGGCTGAGTATTGCTAGCCTTTCTTCATGCCCGAAATGTAGATGGAAAATCTTCTTTATAGGTCTTGGTATTTTTCCTAAGCCCCAACACACTCTAGAATTAAGGTTCCTATCACTGTTTCGTTTTGTCTTTACTCCTGATTTTATGTTCCTTTTTCTGTACACAATATAGCTTTCTTAGTGCAATGTTTTACAAGATTTTATGTTGGCCATTATTCTATTTGTTCATGAGTAGGTACAATATCCATTATAAATACTCATACTTTATTACTATTACTCAAAGAAAATGTTCCCATTCATTAACTCATTCATTCAACAAATATCTACTGAGTGTGCATTGTGGTAGTCACTGTGAAGCACAGAAAGATGAATCAGAAACAGATCTGAGTTCAGGAAACTAGTATGAGATCAAGCCAAGCACAAATCACAGGGGCCACGAGAGCTAGGTCCTGTGGGAACTCAAAGGAAGCAGGTACCAGGGACAGCATGTGAGGACAACAAGGTGGATCAAAGAAGGAAGACTTCACAGTGTATACGACAGTAGACAGGCATCTACACCTTGAGTGATTCACATGAGGCAGGTGAAGGGGCGCATTTGTGCCTGTGGGAAAGGACTGTCTGTGCATGTGTGTGGTGGTCCTTATTGAAAATGCAGCAGGGTATTCCAGGAGGAATGAGACATGTAATATCAGGTTGTAATTAATAAAGGGAACTTAAATGTGTATACTTGTTTCATTTCATTTCTTATTCCTTCTTTTTTTTCCATGATGCACTTTTCTTGCTACTTCTTATCTTTACTCTTTTATGTACTGTTTTATAGGCTATTTCAATTACTTTTGCTACCTCAGGACTCTTTTTTTCACCCAGAATCATTATGCTCTGCCTTTCCCCGATTCCCTTTCTTTCCTCCAAGTTTGCTCAAACCCATCCTTGGTTCCTCATCCTTTCTATGCCAGGTTGAGAGATGTAGACAATCTTTCCCTCTGGAAGCAGAGAAATAGGTTTTATGCTTCCCCATGGGGCAGATCTGCAGGCCACCTCTAAGCCCTTATGTTCTCCCTACTGAGAGCTGTGTCCTAGGGAAAGGAGGTCAAACAGCACAGTGGAATGATCCCAGAATTAGGAATGAGAAGACCTGGGTTCTGGTTTTAGTCCCAAGAGTATCCCATTATACAACCTGACATCTCTGGGCCAGTTTTCTCCTGTACCATGAGACAGAACTATACATGATTGGTTCCCAAAGTCACTTCCACCCCCAATTAGACAAAAGGAAAAGTTGAGCCCTGAAAATGAACTATGACTGAAGTCATTCAACCATTTAATAATCGAAGCAGTATCGTGTCTAGTCGCTGCCCTTTCCAGCCTACCACTTCCAGAGACATTTTACAGCTTTGTCAATTGTAACTCCAGGAATCTCACATGTACAGTGAAAAGCCTGCATTTTTGCCAGCCTCTTTCTTCTGATTTGTCATGATGAAGTGGCAACAGGAACAAGTGAAAGGACCCACTGTCGTTTTATTGACAGTTTGCCCGCTAGACCCTGCCCCAGGGAGGAAGAGCAGAGGCTAACAGAGCTCAGCAGCCATCTGCAGTTTCCTAGTTCTTAGGTCTGTTAACAACTGACATTCGGTCGGCACCATGGCAGCTAGTGGCAGGCTGGGGGAGCAAGGGCCCCTCCAAATGCATGTGTATGACCATTCCTGGCTTTTCTTTTTCAAATCCAATATTTAAAGTCAACAGTCCTATAACTCTGAGGCAGAAGATCACCTTAAAGTTCCTCAAGGAATTTAACCCTATTTCCTAGGAAAGAAGAAAGCAAAGACTGGTGAGCATCAATTCTTTCATACATTCATTCATTCAACAAATACTGATTGCCTACTGTGTGCCAGAGACAGCTCTATGTGCTGGAGAACAAAGCAGACCACAGGAAGAGGTGAAAAGTTCTTATGGGGCTTATGTTCTATAGTAGATGACCGATAATGGATATAAAATATAAATAAGATATATAATATGCCAGATGGTGATGTCTGCTACTAAAACAAAGTAAAACAGGGAAAGGGAAAAGAAAAAGTCAGAGGTGGTAAACACACCAGCCAGAAAGCCCTTCTGAGAAAGAACCAACCGAGTAAAGTCCTAAAGACAGTGAAGAACTGAACATCTGGGGAAAGAGTGTTCCGAGAGATAGACCAGCAAGAGCAAGGAAGCGCTCTGAGGCAGGAACACATCTGTGTGCACAGGAACAGCAAGGAAGTCAGAGGGGATGAATGAATGAGAAGAAAGAGGATAGTCTAAAATAAGGTCAGAGAGTCACAGAGAAGTTTGCAAGGAATGAAGAGCCAGCACCCTTGTAAGGACACTGGCTTCTGTTCAGGGTGAGATGGGAAGCCAAGGGCGGTATGCCATCTGATTTAAGCTTCAACAGAATTGTTGTCAAGAATAGACTGAAGGATGTCTATGGAGGAGCAAGAAGACTAATTAGGAGGCTATTACAACAATCCGCTTGACAGGAGACCTGGCTCAGAGGAAGGCGGTAACAGTGGAGATGACAAGAAGGGGCAAGATTCTGGGCACATTTTGAAGTAGAGACAACAAGATCACTGAAAACTGAATATGGATTATGAGGGAAAATCGTGTCAAAGACCGTGAGAGGGTTATAAACTTGAGCAACTAGAAAAACAGAGTTACTGCTCCCAGGATGGGGAAGAATGTGAGAGAAACCCAGCTGGGTATGGGAGGAGGTATAAAAGTTATGAGACAAACTTAACCAAGAAAGATCTTTATCCTCTCAAAAATAATTCTACAGTCTAAAGACTGTGATGTGGATATTTAGTTACTTTCTTGTTTTCTGGTGCCAGCCAGCCTAAATTTCTGCATAGCCCTTGCCATTAGAATGTCACACTAAAAATTTACACTTAAAAAATGCAAGAACTTCTGACGAGTTACATTATTAAGATTAGGATTAGCTTCAAAAAAGAAAGCCTTCTAAATAAGTTCCCCCCAGCTATGAATATAAGCCATATACCCTCTTCTCTGACAATCAGGGACCCCTCTTCCCTTAAGACAACTGCTGGATCTGTTTATTTTATCCACACTGTTCACCTGTCTTTGCTTTGTCCCCTTAGCAAAGTCCCAGTGCTTCTACCCAATCCCCTCTCCCCTCCCTAGCCCTTGCCCTGAAGAGCAGCTCTAGATGCAGGTCTCTGACATCTGAACCTTGGTGGGAAGGCAAGATTCCTTTCAAAACAGTTTTACAGACATGGGATGAGAAGACAGAGTCATATAACTCAGGTGAATATGTCACTCAAATTCTTCACGTTATGCATAGCTCTGAAATCAAAATGTGAATAAAAGTAAAGTCTGGTCCAGAGGAAATACACACACACACACACACACACACACACACACACACACACGATAAAAGTAATAAGGGAGGGAAGGGGGAAGGATGTAGAGAGGGAAGTGAGGAGAGAGGAATATGACAGTTCTTAGAATAGAGAACTACAGTGGATCAGACCCCAACATATCTACTGTACCCTTCATTTTATAAAGGTAGAAGTTGAAATCCAGAGAGGTGAGGCAACCATCCTGCAGACCCAGAGTCAAGGTTTCGGCAAAACCAAGAATGGAACTATGATTTTAGACCCAAAACTTTAACAAAAGATCCTTCTTCGTCAGGAGGGCCTTTGAAAGTGAGGCAGAGGGTTGTAGATTCAACATAGCAAGCGATGAAAAGCCACTGTAGGCCCCCGGAGCAGGAGTGAGAAACCATGTTTTCGGAGCATTTGCTTGGCAATTGTCCAAGACAAATTAGAAAAGGGAGAAACTGGTGAAATGGAGACAGAGCAAAGGCCATTATAATTTATTCAGTCATGAGGTGAAAAAGATTCTCAACCAGAAAAAAACTAGAAACGGAGAACAGGGTGGATCCAAGGGAGTTTTCTAAGGAAGAAACAATCAAGGCTTTTAGGTGACGGAGGTGGAGAACAAGGGACAAGTCGAAGAGGACCCCAACTGCCCTCACCAGAGAGGCTGGCTGTCTGTTTCACCAGCTCATAGCAACCCTGCAGGCCCGTTCCTAGAGGAGGCCAGGGCCACCCTTGCCCCCGCATTACAGGACGCAGTTCTGTCAGCAAAGCCAGTAAGGCACCAGCTCATCCCCGTGTAAGCCAAGAACTCGCCCATGTGTGTCTGTCAGTCTGTGTTCAGTTCTTTCTTTCTATCAGGAGGGCACAAAGGAAAATGCTCAGAGCGTGCTTTAGGCGAAGCCTATTTCATCTCAAAGCTGAGAGAGTAAAAATGTTCAACTCTCCTGCCATTGATGCAGGATTTGGAAAGCACCAAGAAGCGGATAAAAGAAAATAAATGATAGCAAGGACTGTTTCTTTAATTAGGAGCAATTTGCAGTGGTGTGCATGTGGCCTGAGTGAGCAGGCTTCGTGGAGGGGAAGCACAAAAGGAGATTTAATTGAAGTGCTTTAGATGACCATTTTCCTAAATAAATAAGTAAGTGGAAAAGCATCATGGTCAAGATGAATAATGTTCATTTTTTCCCCTAAAGTCACAAATCACAAGAGGATTATACAGAGAAGAAACGCTACTTTATGGATATATTTTTAAGAAAAAAATCTTTGCTGTTAAAAATGAAAGATTGGGAGATTTTGATGTGGTGGTCCCCAATCTACCTATGATGGACTTCAAAGTCAGAGTTCAGGTTCTGCGCACGTCGCACTGTCCCCGAGCATCTTTTGTCAAGTGCACTGAGGTGTTCCAAAGGGTAACCTGCAGGAAAGGCAGTTAAGTTACATGAGAGTCTACCACTGATAGTCAGGACCCCTGCGAGATTTCCAGAAACCCCCGCAGAGTCTCTGCAATGTGGAAGACAGCACAAAACGACTCATCCCCTTCCTGCACCGCTCTCCGCTCCAGCGATGCACAGGGAGTGGGGTTCTTAGAGACATCGGAACAGGCCAGATTGCTGTTCCTGACAGTTCTTTTAATTCATAGCAATAGCCAACATTTACAAAGTACTTGACAGTTTGCAAAACACTTTTGACATGCATTATCTCATTTGCTTCTTATAACGTGTAAGTGTCTTATTCCTTTTGGAGTGCTCTAACGGAATGCCACACACTGGCGGCTTATAAACAGCAGAAATTTCCTTCTCATAGTCTGGAGGCTGGGAAGTCTGAGATCAAGGCACTGGCAGATTTGGTGACTAATGAGAACCTGCTTTCTGGTTTATGGATAGTATCTCCTTACTATCTTCAAGAAGGAGCTCTTCAGGGCCTCTTTTATAAGAGCACTAATCCCATTCACAAGAGCTCTACCTCTATGAACTGATCATTCTCCAAAGGTCCCACCTCTAAATACCAACATATGGGGCATTAGGACTTCCACATATGAATTTTGGAGAGACACAAACACTTGGACCATAGCAGTAAGGTAGAGGTTATTATTCTGCACTGTACTAATGAGAAATAATAATAATTATTCCTCTGTACTGATAAGAAAACTGAAGGTCAGGGAGTTAGACGATTTGTCCAAAGATACATACTTTGTGAATGTTGAAAATGGAATCTAAATCCAAGGTTGCTGTGAAGACCAAAGGTAGTTCGTATAAATCACTCAGCACAGTGCCTGGCACCTAGGTGTTACTCAGTAAATACTCTTGCCTGTACCCCGCACACAAGAACTTCACCGAAACAACCTGTCAAATACTTTAGCAAGTCTTTCTTCAAAGGATGACCATGCAAAGTAGAATGATTTGGTCCATTATCAGTTGCTGTCTGGAAGTCTCAAAAGGACTTCTCATTTCTGCTAATTTATTAAATCAAGAAGAAAAACTCAAATTCACCAGTTTCCTCTTGGTATACTGCAATGTTGCTCTCATATTCTAATATACTGAGTATAATGTTGCTTTAGAACTTAAAATATGGAAGAAAGTGAAAAGGAAACCAAGATTTACTATAGATCAGCAACTGTGACAAGCCCTTTTAAAACCACCCTGTTAGACCGCTGGCAGTACAGCCTCTCAGGACAGCAGACAGGGAGGCTCGGGAAGACTATATAATTTGTCCATGGTGCAACTGGTGTGTCACTGAGCCAGGATTTGACCCCAGCAAGAGTGTGTGGCTCCAAGCCCATGTTATTTCAACTACAGCATAGTACCTCTTGACCCTGGAGATTGCTAGGATGCTACTGAGTGATACTTAACCCAACAAATTCTAGCTCTTTCAAGGACATAATGTTACATTACTGTATCACTATAATTCAAAGTGCTAAATTTTCCCCTGACTTATGTAACAGTGTCAGTTAACTATAAAAGGTACCTGTTCAAGAACAGAAACCAGAATTCATCAATTTCATCCTCAAGGGGCCACAAAACATTCCCCCTCAAAAAAATTTTTTTGATTGACAATGAATCCACTATGACCTTGACTTAGAAGATGCAATTCTGTGCCTAGAGCACAAGGTTGTAACCATCTCCCTCTCTGAGGAGCCGCCATCACTGAGGCTGCTGTGTGTCTGCCCCTGCCATGTGCTCGATCATTCTCTCATGTCATCCTCACAGTGACCCTATGAAGCAGAGACGGTTATTAGCCCCACTTTGCAGATGGGAAAACTGAGGCTCAGAGACCTTACACAACAAGCCAGCTCACACAGCTCTAAGTGTGAAATGGAGTCTGGGCTCGCTCTTCTGTTTTTTGTACTTCTGTCCATTTGTGCTACATTGCAAATTGCCTCTTACAATCGTAACAGCTGCATAGGGAATGTGTCCAAGGGTGATGTGTGTTATCTTCGGTGACAACCTATATAAATGTTTGTTTAATATTTGCACAAGAATCCTAGAAGATAATGTAGTTCTAATCAATTTGGTCAAACAAAACAAACCAGAGATTTAAAATGTGCCATAGCAAAAAAGGGATAGCACTGTGCAAGCATGAGGAAAAATAAATTGGGAAATCAGAGAAACATTTTAGGTGCATGGAACGTTCTACGGAAGAAAAGGTGATTGGATGACAAAAAGGAAACAAAAAGGTGCTTCTTGTCTGGATGTTTGGCCAAACTGTAATATTTGCTTATGGAACTATGATCATAAGAATAATGTCCAAAATTGTAGAGAACTTTTTTATAAGGATTTATTTGAGCCAAAACTGATGACAATGCTAAGAAGCAAAATCTCAAATGTTCAGGAGAAGACAGTGTTGCAGTTTCTGCCAGACATTTTGAATTAAAGAGGGAACAAAGGAAGATTACAAGAAGAGGGGAGAAAGCCAGGTATGGGATACTTAACAAGATTATGTGCTCCCTTGGGGGTCTAGGAAAGAGGATTACTGCTGGCATTTTAAAAGGGCCTTAATCCAGACACACAAGAAAAGGAGACAGGACTGGTGTACCGAGACCTCTACAGGGTTAAAGAAATTATAGGCTTGGGGTGCGACCTCTCACTATGACCTGCCCAATTAGGAATTATGATCACATTACCCTGTGAGGTTACTTTCAGTAAATTTATTGTGGCACCCCCTTTTCATTCAAAGACCACTTTCTGATATGCATAACCTAAATGATACATGTAGCCTAAATTTCCTCATGAAGTCCACCAACATAGTAGAGATAAGTCACATTGTAATAACAGTAAATTACAAAGTTTCTGGCTTCTTGCCCCACTCTGTCACTCCCTGATAATGTCACTTCTCACTTTGCCCTTAGAGGGTCCCCACATTACACTGGTATTTCCTGGGAGTGGACCACCTGTGTCCAGAGCAATCTTATTCCTCTCTGAGCCTCCTCGCCAGCATCTACTGCCCATAAAGCCACTTCACGGGATGCCTCTCCAGTCCCTCTGATGCCAAAAGGAGAGCCACTGGGGTGATGAGCCACTGTCTGTTGTGGGGCAACTAGTACTGCCCCCGACCCGGGGGAACTAGAGCCATTCGGCGGTTCCATTCAGCCAGGTATTCATTCACCAGATCCTCCTACCTTGTCTGTTTCCCTGACACACCCCAAAGCTCACCTCCATCTCTCCCCAACCCTCCACTTCCCCTGCACTTCTCACCCCCCTGCACACCCCAAAGAGTGCCCTCCACCTCTACTTCTGGCTGGGGTCCTCCTGCAGGGCACTCAGACACAACCCTGTCCTCGGGAGGGGTTAGACTCTGCCTGGGTTTTCCCTGCACTGACCTTGCCTCCAGGCCCTCCCACAGAAATCGTGTTCCTAGGAGGCGTCCTCTCCACACCATACATCAAACCCACACTTTCAGAAAGATGCCCCACCGCTAGGGGCCACCCCTACTTACCAGTTAGGCCCAAACACTTCTAAAGCTCTGTGTTCAAGTTTTCTGGGCTAGTGCCTAGTCCGGCGCACAGCAATACTTGCTAAGTGATTAAATTTGGTGCCACTTCTCATTTCCCTAAAATAATCCCATAAGTCTCCTTTCACTGGATTCTGTGCCTCTTTGCCGTAATGAGTGAGCCTCACTGTGATGCAAAATAGAGCCTATGGGAGAAAAAAAAATGGTAACATAAGATCAGGTGGAAAAGTTAGGATAAAACAATTCACTTTCAAGAATGGTGAAGCAAAATAAACAGGGAAGGTGGACTTAAAGGTACATGTGAAGAGAAATTGGAGAAATAGGAGCGAGAAGGGTAGAATACTTCTCCTTGGTGCTGTATCAAATGTAACTCATTTTCACACATTTACGGGGCTCTTAATGTTACTGAACCTTCTTTTCTTCCTCTTCAGCTGTATCGCTCCATGATTCCAGTAAGGACACTGGAGTCATCTGGAATAAAACCCTACTGTTTTTAGAACTCAAATCAGCCCTCAGCTAAGGAAAGTAGAGCAGCTGCTAGATTTAATTCCAGAGACTGGAAAGGTAAAATGATTATCCATGCATCGGCTAACTTTTCTTTGCTTTCTCTTTGTCTTCCATCAACTGTTATGATGCAGATACTCAGGAAAGCCAGAGCAAGCCGCACCAGGTTAACGATGTCAGCTGGTATGTTTCATTCAGTAGAGAAGTTCCCTCGGGGACACTAATGACACAGGAGAGATGCAAAGGTGTGTGTGTGTGGTCAGGAGGGAGGGAGTGAGTACTTTGATTTGGAGAGCATACCCTGGAAGCCTAGACAGATGTCTTAAACATGGAAGCTGCACATTCCATAGTTGCCCTCAGTGGGTTTTTTGGGGTTTTTTTGGTTTTTTTTTTTAAATCTGAAATGGAAGTAGACCTCTCCTGTGAACCTTTTCTCTTAGCCTGCTTTAGGGCTGGCAGCCTCCAACCTCTGCCCAAACTGATGGTAACAATCATCACTAACAATGGCTGGATGCTCAATAAATGCTAGGCCATGTTTTGTATAGTAGTAGGGAAGAAGGAAGCCCTCCCCTCTCCCAAGCTCCCCCTTCTAGTGTGTTTTTCCTCCTCCTAGAGCTAGCTGAATTGAAAATGCTTCCACCCTCATCGAAGCCTCAGACAGAAATAGAAAAGGGCAGGGAAAGTGCTCCCTTGTTTGCTTTTTGGCTTCTAAGTAAAGCCGACAAAACAGACACTGGAGAAGGAGGCCAGAATCTTCAGCTAAGAGCATTGCTCTAAGTATGGTAGCAAAATGCGGGTGTACAAAAGGATATTGCTGACCTAATTGGAGGTTATGAAAAATTCTAGCTTGTTCAACTACATGTATCAAGTGCTAACTATGTGTTAGGTACTATGCTAAGAACTTTATGTACACTTACATTACCTCATTTAATCCACACAATGTCCTCATTTTATAGAGAGGAAAACTGAACTTCAGAGGATATATGGCCTATAAGCAGCATAGCAAACACTGAGACCCTGATCTGTCCACACTAAGGTCACACCTTTCACCATGTTTCTTCTAGGTAACAGGTTTGTCAGGACCTTTGAACTCATCATCTGCTCTCAGTACCATCCCTCCTACCCATCTCCACATAGCGGCAGAGGGAACTTCTCAAACTCAAGTTTGTTCATTTCACCACCCCTGCTTAAAACCTCTCAGGGCTCCCTATTTTCCTTGGGGACAAAGTCCAAATCCCCCAACGTGGCTTAATAAGAGCCTTCCTGCCTTGAATTGTACTCACATACAGACTCAGCTCTACAAACTCGTCACCCTTCTGTTCTACTCAGGATGATTTTGCTACAATTCCCGAAAATTGTCAAGTTTCGTCTTATTTGTGGCCTTGGTACAAGATGCTTCTCCCACCCAAATAAAGGGCATCCCTCTCTGCCCTGATCGTCTGTTTTATTCTAATACAAGCACATCTACAGGGTGTGGCACAGAGTCACCTCCTCTCAGAAGTCATCAGGTCCCCCTAGGCTCAGTGAGCTCACCAGTTTTCTGGGGTCTTACAGCCACCTCTGCACTGTGCCATTGCACTTGTCACACCGAATCAGTTTCTCATAGCCCTAGACTGAGTCCTTGAGAGCAGCAACTGTTAAGTATTCTGTTTTAGCCCCAGAACCTGGCACCATGACTGACATAAGCCAGCCACTCCATAAATCAGCCGAGTGAGTGAAGAAACGTTGGCAGTAAATGCTGACTCTCACTGATGATGCACTGAGGGCAGATCATGAGAGCATGGTTTCTTTACCCTTTTCATAATATAACACAACTTGTGTTGAGGGGACTGTCTTTAGCAGCATGTTCTCCTGGAATGCATGTGGTTCCCTAGGTTCAAATCCCAGCACCATTGCTAACAATTCCCTAAAACCAGCCAACTCCAAGAGAAACTTTTCTTTGCAATTTGTTTAGCTTCTCAGCAACAGCCACATGCTTGTATTCACCCTAACAACCCAAATTCCAATGATCAATCCACTAGATTGCAGAGTCCACACATATCAAGACCACACTACCCTTAGAACAGTGTCCAGCACATAGCAGGTACTCAGTAAATATGTGGCAAGTAAATGAGTAATCCACTTCTTTGACCTCAGTGTGACATAATAACAAATAACGTAGGGATTGTCATGTTCCACCTCCATAAAGTGCGAGGTGTAGAGAGTTTCATCCAGCTGTAACAAACTCTCTCTTCTCTCATCCCTCCATATGTTCTGATTGGATCCGATGAAGGGCCACACCGTGGCCAAGTCTTTCTATCTGCTCTCTTCCTATCAGCCAGGTGTTCTCCACCCAACATTTTGAGGTTTGAGGGAGGGGCTTTCCTTGTACATCACATGCTGTCCCCTGGAACTGGGCTTAGATAGGATCATTCTCTAAGGGCAGGAATGAGGCCAAGCAAACTTTTCGACCAAGTGACTTAAACCAAATTCTAGTTCTTTGTATCTTAGCATTAGGTAATAATACTTTTTCTGCATATCATCTTACCTTTCAATGGTAAGCTACCTTGAATCCCCTCTTGTCATATTGCTTTTACCACACTCAAAGGCTTGTGCAATCATTCTAACACTATTCAACTCTGAACCTAATATGTTATTAATGCTCCCTTCCCAACAATTTCTGCTTTTGTTTGAACTCAGGTTGCCTTAGTCTCCCCATGGCAGAGTGAGAGAGAAACCATCCAAACTTACTTCTTCAATAATATAAACATATGGTAATTGTTGCCATTATCTTTACTATACTTTCCAAGATATTTTCATAGGCATCATCCCTTTTGAGTACCATAGTAATCCTTATAGGCTTCTTATTCTCCTTATATTTTTCTTAGTTGTGGCAACAGAGACTCAAAGCAGTAACTCACCCAAAAGTTCACTCAGCTGTTAAGTACTGCAGCCAAAGTTTGAACACAAGACTCCAAGTTAATGTGCAGACCTTCTCGTTGATATCTTTTCCTCTGAAGTGCTTCCCCAAAAGCAAGACTGTAGTTTGTGAGCAAAGAAAAATATAGCCTACTCATTCTGATATAGTACATTAAAGTGATGCATTTAGAGAACATCTCCTTGGTCAAGAAGGTGCAGAATTAATTGTTCCCTAATTACCTTGTTTAGCATTTAGATAACACTAAGCCCTGTGATGTGAGACTCAGCAAAGCTTCCCTAGGTGCTGGTGGCTATCCTGGCAATGGGGTGAATGCCAGGGCTCCCGAGTTATTCATTCACACAGTGGTCTCTGCATCACCCTCTAGTAACCAAGGAGGGAAGTAAAGAGATGAATTTGCTGGAGAGCAAGTCCGCAGTGAGAGAGGTGCAGGAGCACAGCCATCCTGCGGGTGAGAGAGCAGTGTGCTCTGCTGGTTTGACCTAGACCTGGAGGACTGAGCTTCCGACTGACTGCATTTCTCTCTGAGCCTTAATTATTCCATCTTCTGAGTGCGAGTAATAAGGTTCATTTGAACCAACTCACAGGTCACTTGAGAATGATGGGAGGTAATGGGTGTGAAACAAGACTCTTTGTATGTAATCAATGCAAAGGTGGAATTGCTAACCACAAGACTGGAATTTTATCAGAGCCTATGTACCTGGGCTCCAAGTTCCCCTCAGTATGTTCTGGGGTCCTTTTCTGCCCAATTTTAGTTCAGAAACCACCTCCCACAAAATGTCACTGCCATAATAGGAAGCCAGAAGCCATATCTCTAATGGAACTATTCAATTCGATTAAAACTAGTTGTTTTAGGGGGTGGGGGTAAGTAAACAAACTCATGTTCTCACTGGTGGTATTTACTTATCCTTTAGTTAAGGAGGGAAATACTTTGGGGCAAAAGGAAAACAAAAAAGGTTTGAATGGTTTTCAATTTAAATCTCCTCTCCTAAGCTGCTGAGCTAACATCAGCTCTCTCCCAGCCTGTAAATCCACAGCTTCCCAGAACATAAGGTAGAGCTGTTGCTGGATGAACCGTTTTTTATAAATAATCATCCCTTTAAATCCAGCATCAAGGAGAAAAGAATTCACAGCTGCTGAGAAAGTAGCCGTCTTGGGGCTTAGCCTCTCACCGCCAGCACCTACCGGGTTTGCACAGAGCCGCATAAGGCCGTCTGCACAGGGTTTTCCCACCCATGTTTTGCCAGCGGGATAAGCAACGTGTTAAAATGGCTTAGCCCTGTCAAGCAGAACTGGCTCTGGGAGCTACCAGCCTCACATGTCTGGAGGCGTTGGCATATCCTCAAAGTCACCAGTAGTTAAGGCTTGCGGTGAAGGTTGCCCCTTCCACAACATATCCATTTTCGCCTTTTAGAGAGCTGTCCCATCACCAATTCTTCCTGTTGCTCAAACATGGTCTACCGACTGGCCTCCTCTTTTTCCCATTCCCCCACCAACCCCAGAGGTGCTTTTCTTACCCCCCTCCCCCAGCTGCTTTCTCCCAAGGAGACATTTGAGATTTGTCTCAGGAATGAAAGTTTTCAGGGCTGGATTCCTAATGGTCCATTTTACGTTCATGCATCTTCTAATACAGCACAACCAGCTCATCTAAATATCTTGGTGCAGCTGAAGAACCTAAATGAAGCATTCTTCACCACAACAAAAGCATTCCCATTCAGGTTCTCTTGTACATTTTCACCCAGTGCCCTGCTCCTTCTCTGCCTGTCAGTGCTTCTTTACATGTCCAGCATTTTGTTACCAATTTCTAAAAAATATTCATGAATACACAGAAAGTAACATAACCCCAGTATACCTAATACCTACAACTCAGTTTCAACAATATCAATAGACAATCTTGTTCCATTCATTTCTGCCACCTTCTCTAAACCTCCTCTACTGTATTGTTTTAAAGAAAATCCAAGATATAATGATCTCACGCATATATATTCAAATGTATTTTATTAGGAAAAAAGTCACATTTCTCTTATCCAACTTCACCTTCCTGTCAAAATACATATACATTATCCTAAACCACCTTGGTCATATCTACTTAAAGTTCTGTGAATGGAAATGTAATGAATAGAATGGGATGTTTACCTTTGCTGAACGTGAGGACTCCAACTACAAGAAGCTCGCACACGTAACCAAGGCTTTTGTCTCACTTTCCGTGTGAAGCGGCATCATGAAGTGAAAAGAGTGTATAAGAGACTCTAGGTGCTTCCCTATCACTCAGAAGCTGTGTGGCCTTGAGTAAATTGTCTTTCCTCGGTTTCCTCTTCTACAAATTGGGGGGAGTAGTGCCTGCCCCTACTTGCTTCACCAAGATGTGAGAATCCCATAGGCTGATCCATGTGGAATCACTCTGTGAAGACAATGTACTGTTCCAGTATAAGAAATAACTACTAAGGAGAACAAAATAGGCACATTGCGGAAGCAGAGCTCAGCAGGAAAATATAGAGAATATGGAGATTTTCTCTGCCAAGTCTCCTGTTAGGTTCCTGAATCACCCCTGCCCCCGGGAAACTCGTAACAGACCCTTGCTGTGGTGTCACGGAGAGCACCAGCCACGGAGCTGCGCCAGGAGCAGGCTCCGTCATGCGTGGTCCCAATCAGTCAACCTGCCGTCCTGCGCAATGACTGCTCCCGCTTCCACTGCGTGGGGTGATCAGACACAAAAGCCACCAGAAAAGGATATTTTTCACCTTTTTTTCTGAGGCCTGAACAGAGGAACAAATCGCTGTCTCTTTTCCCTCAGACAGAAGAGAAATTGTCTAATAATAATACTTCCCCCAGCTGGCCAGAGAAACAAAGTCACCAGCTGAGCTGCAAGTAGATGATTATTCTTACAGCAAAAACTATGATCAGTCTGCATTCAAAGACCAAAGGCATTTTTAAAGGCAAAAACACCTGAGGAGAAGAATAGACAGTGGATTAAAACAAAAATTTCCCTCATAGGACCGACCAAAAAAGAACAGGCACTGGAAAGGAATGAAATAATGTCTGGTTATACAATGGCCCGTTGTCAGAGAAGCATTCTGGGCTGCCTTTCTCCCCTACATTCAGAACACGGGCTCTCTCACATGTCCTGATGGTTCATTGAGGACAAGATGGCCACAACTGACTAATCAGGACAAAGACAAGTCCCCAGGAGGGTTCTGTCCCCAGTCAAGTTACATGGCCAAAGGCCATACATGAAGCAAGACTCAGGACTCCCTGCTTTTTTTAATTTAGAGAAATTACTGTGTATTCACAAGGCTGTTACAACAAGCAACCCCTCCAAATCATGGTGGCTTACATAACAAAAATTTGTATCTCCTTCCAGCGAAGTCCCTGGCTAGGTGGCCCTTCTACTCAGTTCCATTGCCAGAATCACAAGAGGCCCATCCGGACGCAAGGGTGCTAGGAATGTCTCTGGCTGGGCAACCGTCTCCGGTCCCCAAGTCCTCACCCTGGGAGGGCAGGCAGCACCAGGAACAGCTGCTGGACTCTAACAAACCTGATATGGTTGGAAACCATACACGACTGTGAAAGGTGGGGAAAGGGGGATTGACTGATAGGATTTGTGGTCACCTGCTTTATACCGCGTCCTATACACCTGTTATAAGAGAGGCAGAGAAAAGAGGACCCTTGATCCTCAAGAGGCTTAAAACCTAGCGAGGGTGACATACGTGCAATCAATTAAAAACTAACTAGATGCTGAACCTCTGTCCATTCCTTTTTCCCGTAACTGTGTCAACTAATTTACTTTTATGGAATATCAATGAATGTCATATACCTACCTACATAGAAATAAATGATTTATGAGACAAGTACTCTTCACAGAAAGTTCTACTGAGGAATTTAATGAGCAGAGGTGGTATGTTAAGAGGTAGGTAATGAATCAGCATTAGGGACAGACAGCCTGTGTTCAAACCTTGAGTCTGTCACTTCCCAAACTTTATCTGCTCTGTGCCTCAGTTTTCCTTGCCTACAAAACAAGGATGGATTGTTCCTACATCATGGCTACTGACAGAATCAAATGAGTTGTAAAAGTAGAGCACATAGAATCATACTGGGCAGGGAGTAAACACTAAGCTGGCTGTTGTTACTAGTAAATACGTATTAAATGTAAAGGTTGTAGACCACATGTAAACATGAAAATTCTGAATGAATCAATTCGCAAACCATCAACCTGCAAATCCCCCTCCCAAATGTACTCTTCTTGGCCTCCTCCTGAAAGTGTTCTGATCTGCCTCTCAGGTGCTCCCTCCTGACTGGCCACCTCTACGGCCCTGCCCTCATCCAGACTTTCTTTCCTTACTCCTTAACTCCAGTCCCACCTAAACAGATGTCTTAATTTCCTAGGAGAACTGAAAAAACTTCACTCATTTTAAACTGAAGAATATATTACCCTTTTCCTAATTTGAAATTTTATTTTTATTTTCCTATTGTGGCAGAGTTGCTTTCCAATTCCCCATCATGGTGGTGTAAAGGAGAAAGCAGTTAATTTCTGAGGGGTCGCAGGGCGCTTCTTAGAAGAAAGGACATTGAGCCGCGCTGGGTTGTGACAGGTGCAGGAAGCTTTCCAGAGCAGGTGGTTTTCTCTTTATTCACCCAGTTCTCATACATCTCATCCATCTGGTCCACCTATCCCAAACTACACTTGCCCTATTTTCCCCACCCTCCCCCAACTTTCCTAACTGTCCCTTCGGTGCCAATGGTCCCTTTGTTCCCTTCCTGGCATATATTAGGTTATAAGTATTTATGAAATGAATGTATGAATGATTATTCAATGCTCCATATCTAGTTGGGTATCTAAAATTTTGACTCTCTTTTTTTTTATTCTCACTCAACATGCTTAATGATTTTAGAGAGAGGGAAAGGGAAGGAGAGAGAGAGAGAGAGACAGAAACATCGATGTGAAAGAGAAACATTGATCAGTTGCCTCTCATATGCACCCCATCCAGGGACCAAACCCACAACCCAGGCCTGTGCCCTGACTGAGAATCAAACCTGCAACCTTTTGGTTTGGGGATGATGCTCCAATCAACAAAGCTACACTTTTTTTTAATCCTTACCCAAGGACATTTTTTATTGCTCTTTAGAGAGAGAGGATGGGAGAGAGAGAAATATATCAATATAAGAGAGAAACATTGATTGGTTGCCTCCCGTATATGCCTGGATCAGGGATCAAACACACAATCTAGGTATGTGCCCTGACTGGGAATCGAACCTGCAATTTTGCAGTTTCCAGAAGGCACTCCAACCAGCTGAGCCATACTGGCCAGGGCCGAAATTTTGACTCTTTTAACCGTGTCTGGAATACATCCCCTCATCATCATTCTCATTATCCCAGTTACTTTCACCTCCAGACCACCGCCTGCCCCTCCTCCCAGTCTAGTCTCAGTGTTCTCAAAAGCACACCCAACACTAGCTCTGCAGGCCTCCTTACTCTTCCTCTACAGTTACGTCTCCCTCTGTTTTCCTTTCATTTCTGAAAACTCCCATGTTTAGCTTTTACCTGATAGATTCTTAGCATAGAATTATAGATGGGACATAGTCAACATTTAATGAGCCTCTCCAGCCCTCTGCCAACATTGAGCTAGGTTTGGTTGACCAGAACAGAGCAAAGCAAGGGGTAAGAGAGACAAAGGGGGTGTGAGAGTTGGAAGGCAAATACACTGAAATATTGATATGCTGTGTCCAAGTAAGGAATGTGCACTCAATATACATCTCGATATGCATTTCAAAGCCGTGGAGGGAGAAAAGAAAGAGCTCCATCCTTGTAGCCAGAAATGCCTTGCCTGAAACCCATCTCTGCTGGTAAATAATTGCGTACAACTTGGGAAAGTCACCCAGCCTCTCACAACTTCAATTTCCTCATCTATAAAATTGTGGATAGTTGATCTTGCTTTGTAGGGTTATCAAGAAGACTGCAAAGTAGGTACTTAAAGCCACATGTAGAGTTTTTGCCACCTATACATTTCCAAGAAAAGAGAGTGATTATTAAGAATATGTGATTAACCAGTCAATCAATCTCATTTGAAAACCTAATGGTTTCTCTTGTACCACCATAGATGGATCAATTATTGTTCAATATTTACTTATTAAACAGCTATTATTTTCAAGATACCAGATGAATAAAATACAGTGCCTGTCCTCCTGGGGCTAATTATAATTGAGTGAAACAGCCAGATCAGCAAATGACCACAACTGTAAGACAAGTGCTGTAAGATGAGCATGTGTAAGGCAACACGAGTTCTCCAAAGGAATGAAGGCTTTGCTGAGCCTAAGAAGGTCAGAGGCAAGGGATACTGGGGAAAAATTGTAAAGGAAGGGAGGAAATCCCCCTGAGAGCCAGGAATAAAAGCCATTTCAAGCAGAGGGAACAGCATGTGCGAAAGGCAGTGCTAAGAGCAGCCCGATGCATCAGGAAACAGCCAGCAGCTTGTGGTGCCCAGAAAGCAGGCCTGGGAGGTGGAGTGAGAACCCCATCATACAGAATTTATTCACAAACTCTCATGCTGAGGCCTTTATTCTGTGGCCCGTAGGGAGTTGCTGAAAGCAATGATGGGGTGATTTTTACATTTAGAAAGTTGTTTTTTTTAGATACTGTAGAAAAGGGAATAGAGCAATGCTTTCCAACTTTTTTCACATCATGGCACACACAAGCCAAGATAATAAAGAAATGGCTTGCTGTGGTCACCACAGGACTGCTTGAAGTAAGAGGCTGCCCCAGGCCCCACACAGCTGCCCAGAGGGCTGAAAGGGTTTACACATATGTAGCCTCCTTGTAGCCCACAGGTGTGAGGTGACACATAGGTTAGGAAGCTCTGTCTGGATTAGAGGAGAAGCGAGATCATATGGCAAGAAATGTCTGGGAAAATTAACTGCACTGAGGTTATTTGTCTGGTTGTGTCCTAATGAATAAAATGTGGGTAACAGCCAGGGACATAGATTTAGTGTCAACTATGTTGCTCCATGACAATGGGCCTGGGTGTTAAATGGAGTTTAATAAAATGTCTCTTTATGCTACATATGGAGTAAAACCTACTAAATAGCATGCATTTTTTTCTTCCATATTTCAACCTGTATCTCCTAAGAAAAGCCCTGAATGGTAGGATCAGCACCCCCACCAGACTTTAAAATTTGTGACGTTTATCCTGGGAATCTTGTCTTTCGTCATCTTCATCCCTGGCACCCACATCCCCATCCCGGAGCCAACTCCCTGCAGGAGGGCTCTCTCACTTTCCCTCGCCCTGCCAACTCTGGCTCTCCAGACATCTCTGAGGCAGGCAGGGACCCTAGGTGTAAATGTGCCATCCACAACTTCTCCCTGGAGCATGTGCACTTCAGATGTCATGTCATTGTTAAACATGAAGACTTGATTTTTTTTTTTTTCCCAAGATATTTCAGGCCTTGGGACTCATTAGGACAGGTGGGCTAGTAAGGAGATAAGAGAGCCTTATCTTCCTACTCTTAAAATCTCTAATAAGGCCTGTATGGTATTTAATAGTTATCAAATGTGGCTTTATCTAGCCTACCTAATATGTTGGTCAGAGGCAGAGGAGGTGATCATATGCCTGCTTTGCAGAGAAGAAAACTGAGGTCTCGAGGGATTAAATGATTTGGTTCATCATTCTGTTCATTTGCCATTCACTTTTAGGGTAGGTCTAGCTTGGCTGAATGCTAGGAGGGAGGGATACCCCCAGCTTGCCAAAGACTCTTCCAAATCGGCATTCAGCTCCCATTTCTACTTGGAAGATCCCACCTGCCCCACACATTGAATCAAGGTCAGTTCGTCCAGACTTAACTCCTCGCAGAGCTCTGTCTGTCTGCCTGGTGGCCTTGAGTCCCACAGCCCCCAACTGGATGGCAGGGCAGCACAGCTCAGAAAGACAGAGGTGCTTTGTCCTGAAGGACTGAATGTATCAGTGTTGAAACTGAGATGCAACATTGAGGGAGTGAGAACCAGCAGGTCCATTGATGAGAGTTAGTTTGCAGAGCCTGGTCTTTCTGAGAAAGCAGAAACCTCACCTATTTTTCTCTTTTAAATCTTTCCCATTTATGTTTTTCTCAGCTTCCTGACTTTTGAAGTGTAATTGCCAACTTCTGTTTTTTAAGCACAAAAGGGGAGGTGTCTGGACTTCTAACGCATGTAGTGACCGTAAGCAGCTTTCTTGGGACCATAGCCCTTTCACTGAACTTACAAAAGAGGGCATCCAGTCTCCAGAGTAACTGGGGTGGCAGGACCTGGTAGGGAAAGTTCAGGAGCAGAGTTACCAACACAACACAACTGAGGCAGATACATACCGACAGCAGTCCCCCTACTCCTGCCCCACACACCAAGGCAAAGAGAAAGAAACTACCCCTGCTCTTTGAATACAAGCTGATGCTTTTTGCTCTTCAAGGCCATTCCTGATATTCAAATAAACCAAATTTCCTGGGTGAAAATACACTCAACGTTTATGCTTTGTGTTATGTTTCTTTGAAAAGCACAAAGTGTGATTGGCCCCAAGTCCAGGATCGATGGCTTGAGCCCTTTTCCCCAAAGTCTTAGTATCTCTGAATTTTTCTGGCCAAAAACAAAATATTTCTGTTACTTGGATTTACTGAACTTTGCTTCTGGAGTCTCTCCACTGCCAGACCCTTCTCACCCTCCAAAAGCCCCACGTAGTTTTGGAAGGCTGCTCTCCTCTCTACCGCATCTTCCTCCCTCACCCTGCTGCCTACCCAGTGCAGTTTCGGGCATTTCAGAACCAGCTAGATGACCTGGGTGAGGTGGGTGACTGCACCCTTCTCGCTCTACCTTGTTCCTTCCAAAAAGAAAGACCCAATGAAGAAACTTCACAGTCATGTCACCCTCTAGTCCCTTTCTCGTCCCATTCCACATGCCCTTGGGAACACACTGTGTCTTTCTGCAAACCGTTTTTCCCTTATTCACTTTGCAGATCAACTTGCTTCTGTCAAAATTACAGCTTGACTAGAATGCAAAGAGAAGACTGAACAGAAACATTCCTTTTTCTTAAATGTTTCCTTCCTTTTCTATGTAAAAGAAAAACCTTGACAGATACAAAAGAGAACAGAAGCAGAATGGCTCTCGGAAAAACTTTCCACGGTGAATTGTTTTGAACCCTGACCAAACAATGGCATCACCGTGATTCTGCCTTTTCCCTCCTTCATGGCACCATGTACTCCTGCTCAATACAGAGCAAGTCACTGTCTGTACTGCAGGGAAGTGGCAATGGCTGACCAGAAGGTCAAGGTGTGCCTGCTATTCCGATCAGCCTTCTGGGATGCTAGAGAACAGCAATTTGCCAGCTTCGAGGACCACCCCTTTCTCTGAGGAGTCATCGGGCCCAGGGTCAGCATTTTGCAAAGATTAAGTCTGCTTTAATCTTCCTCCATGTCAGGGTTCACTACGTAATGACCTTTTCTATTGTTGAAAGAAAATTCAGAGAGCTTTACTTGATATTAATATTTTATTAAGCAAGAAACAAACTGTTCACGTACAGGGATAATTCAAACCTGAGAATGGTATGACTATCAAAGGGATGATGTTACAGGATGGCTTATAAAGGGAAAATGAGGATGTTGTTTAACCTTTACAATGATTGGTCATTATAATGAGGGTTTCCAGACGGCAGAGGATTGGTTAAAAATGATTATCTTATATCAGTTTAGGAAGATGACTTAACTTTTATTTATGATTATCAAAAGCACTTACAAGAAATGACCTAAGTTTCTTTTACATTCATGAAATATGCTAGATTAAGTTTCACTTATATGACTTAACTGGTTTTGTTTGCTGAAGGGATCATCACATCTGGTCTCCATTTTCTATTATTTCATTTTAACACTATTCTTCTCTCTGGCATGATCACTGATACTGTCATCTCCTCAAACTTTTACAAACTGAAATTACATTGATAATGGTGAGTTCTTTCAATGTCTCTTTAGGGGATAAGAAAACCATAGCTCACCCTAGTCACAATAATCCACGGCATTTGGGCTTGGGGCAAATCAACAGGCCCTCACGTTACAATAAAAGAAAAAAATACAAAGCTGTTGGTGTTCTCTAATCACTCTGCCATAAGTCAATTTGTCTTTATTCCACATTTCATCCAAGGTGAAGAGTGGTGTAAGCTTTCTTATGTCTGATCTGTAACATCATGAGAAAGAAACCCTGACCCTTGCAGGGATTATTACTTCTTTACGATTCAGAGTCAGATACAATGGTTTAGAGACTCCTGCCACCCCCTCACTTTCCCCTTCACTAAACAAGAAGAGAGGAGGGCCTCTCTGCTGATGACCCAGACCTTAAAGGTAGACCAACAGTTCTGTGGGGATGCCATCCCGGAATGTGCCCATCGTTCTGAGATGGCAGGTACCAGCTGGTACTGAGACATTGGGTACTACCCAAGATCAGCATGAGATCCACCTCTAGTCATAAGTGCCTCCAAGTTTTCAGCTTTGGAAAAGTGGACAGGAGGAAGGCTTACTTTTTTCCCTAAATCTTGTCTTGTGACCAAGTTTTGAGAGATTTGCCAATCTTACTTTTTTGACATGAACCTGAGTTAATGTACGATCTTTTAATTTTTGTAGAAGAAAGGGTCTAACAAATTATTAGAAGAGCCACACCAATTGTTCAATACTGGTCCTTTCCTAGAAATCCTCAGTGGTTCCCATTCTTCCCAAGTCAAGTCCAAACAGATTTACCTAGGACATTCCTTCTCAGTGGGACAATATTGCCCCTAAGGAGGCAAAATTGGTTCTTGGCAAGGAGGTGAAAGGTAGTTTTTACCCCTTTTATGTATAAGAGAAAGGAAAATAGTTTTAAAATGGAGACCAGGCTTCATGATCCCTCGAGCAAACAAAACCAGTTAAGCCACATAAGTAAAACTTAATCTAGTATATTTCATGAACAAATATATACGCAGTATTTAAACAGATATATGGTATATCTGTGGTACAAATATTTCATTAAAATAGCAAGAAGAGAAGATTAGGGGGGAGACATCTGCCAAAAAGCCTCCTTACGAAAGCAATAATGAAAAATAAGTATGAAAAATACTGACATGGAATGAAAGCTTTTATAGTCTGATCCCAACATGTGTTTCTACCTACCTCTTCCTGTACTTTTATATCAGAAACTGGCAAACCATTTAGGTGGCAGAGATAAGTTGGAATTCATCAAAGATAAAGATGTTTGAACTTTAAAGGATCAAGAAAGTGAAAAGACATCCCAAAGAATGGGAGGAAATATTTTTAAATCACATATATGATAAAGGTATTTATCCAGAATATATAGAGAACATGTATAATTAAACAATAAAAAGACAAATAACCCAACTTAAAAATGGGCAAAGAATTTAAGACATTTCTTCAATGCAGATACATGAATGGCCAGTAATTGTAAGATGCTTACCATCATGAGTCATTAGGGAACTGCAAGCCAAAACCACAATGGAATGCCCCTTCATACCCACTAGGATGACTATGATAAAAAAGAAGGACAATAACACGTGTTGATGAAGACAAGGAGAAATTAGAACTTTGTTACATTGCTGATGGGAAGGTAAGGTAATGTAGCTGCTGTGGTGTTGGGAACCACCCTGCCTGGTTTCAGGAGCTGTAACCCCCTCATGGCTAAGGCTGAGTGAGTGACCTTCAGACTGTGAGCCACTAAGGAGACAAAGCTTACCTTCCTGGCTGGGACAACGCTTCTGCTCCTTTTACTTCATCTATAACTGGCCCCCAATGCTTAATCAGTTAGCCAATGATGGGTAAGATTCCCCAAGGGGGAAACGACCTAAGACAGACATGATCATGGGGAGCCCACAGGGAAGGTCTTGGGGGGCTATAGCAAAAGTGGGTGATGGACCCTCAGCTTTGAGGTAGCCTGAGTCCCCATTCTGTCTGCGAGAAGATTCGTAATCTCTTGGCTGCCTTACTTCCCCTGCTTAACTTAGGCCTGAACCAATGCCTTAAGCTTGAAACAATGCTGGTGGTGGGTACCGCCCTGTGCTGGAAAGGGCAAGTTCCCTAGGGCCATCAGGCCTAAGAAAGAATATGTAAAATCTTGTGAAACCTGCTTTGTTTAGAATGTTCTCAATTAAATAAGGGTCCAAGCAAGAAGTGAGTTAGTTCCTCAAAGTTTTATTGCTCTTTAGCTATCTGACCCTGACTCAAAATAGGTCCTCAGAGTTCTTTGTACATTATCTATTGTTTGATCCTTACTGCCTGATAATGATTAATGAGCCTGTATTCCTGTGCAAAACGACCCAATAAAAGTCCATTGAGGAAGAGGCTCTTGGACCTTCTCCATTGAGAGATCCACCACCTTTCCTCCCCAGGCAGATCACGTCCCGGTAGACTTATTCTCATTCATGGCAGCCAGGGGGGCCCTGCAGGCAGAGCCCCCCACACACACACACTGTGGAAAATAGTTTGACAGTTCCTCAAAAAGTTAAACAGAGTTCTCATTTAATCCAGCAACTCCACTCATTAGTATATACCCAGGAGAACTGAAAACCTATATCTACACAGGAATGTGTACATGAATGTTGATAGCACCATTATTCCTAATAGTCAAAAGTAGAAACAACTCAAATGTCCACCAATTGATGAATGGATTAAGCAAAATGGGTAAACAAAATGGATATACAATGGAATGCAACATGGCTAATAAAAAGAAATAAGGTAGTGATAAATGATACCACATAGATAATCTTTAAAACACCATGCTAAGTGAAAAAGCCTGACACAATAGGCCACATATTATATGATTATATTTATGTAAGATGCCCAGCGTAAGTAAATATATAGAGACAAAAAGTATATTGCTGCTCTCCAGGGGTTGGAGGGAAAAGGAAATGAGGAGTGACTGCTAAAAGGCAGGTGACAGCCTGGATGGACATGTAACGGGAGCTTGGTCAGGAGGTCAAAATTAAGAAGTGTGGTAACAGCTGGTAGGGCAGGAAGTTGTGGGTCAGTTCTGGGTGACAAACAGAATGAGGACGTGCTCTGAAAATGCCTGCTGAAGGTCAGTAAGGTGAAAATCTTGAGAGTTATCCAGCAAACAGGTCAGTTGTTGAATAAGTCGACTGCATAGACATTGAAATCTAAGATGATGAATGAAATAGTGTAGCTCGTATTATTGTCAGGTTGTATTGGATGTAACAGAATATTATGGACTTGTTATTTAATTCCAACATATAAATATTTCCACAAAAATCCACTTGGTAAAATTTGCCAGTGAAGCTATTCAGTCCTGGGCTTTTCTTCACGAGAAGTGTTTTGACTACTAATCCAGTATCTTTATTTACTGTGTGTGTGCAGATTTTCTATTTATTTTTATTTGATTTTAGTAGTTTGTGTCTTCCTAGGAATTTGGCTAGTTCACCCAGGTTATCTAATTTGTTGACATACAATAGTTGATAGTATTTATTTATAATTCCTTTTATTCTGTAAATTAAGTAATAAATTCCTATATTTTATTCCCAATTTTAGCAATTTGAGTCTTTTCTCTTTTTCCTTAGTCATCCTAAAGTTTTGTCAATGTTATTAATTTTTCCAAAACAGTTTGTGATTTTTTTTCTATTGCTTTCTGGCTCTAAATGTTACGTAGGAATGAAATGATCCAAATGCAGGGAGTTGGCGAAGCACAACTCTTTATTACACGTGTGGTCCCAGAGGAGGCAGTCTCCAAATTCTGGGGGCCGATCTTGGGCAAAACTCTCCTTTTAAGCACTATTACTTCCTGGCTTCCGCTGCAGATGCTGTCATAAATTTTAACTCCCTTTCCCCCCTCCCTCCCTCCTTGGGGGTTTCCTTTGATTTATCCCTTCCTCTGATTTATTCCTTCCCCCTAATTAGGAGCTGTATTCTGATTTATTCCTTCCCTTAATTAGGGGCTCTATTCTGATCTGTTTTTTCTACATCACTAACACTGATGTCCTTCGGTCGGCTCAGTCTGCCTGTTTTTGGTCTAGGTGGCTCCTCTTTCTCTAACTTCTGGAGAGGACAGTTTAGGTTATTGCCTGGATATCTTTTTTAATTTTCAATATAGACATTTTTAGCTATAAATTTCCTCCAATCATGGATTCTACTGCATTCCACAGATTTAGTATGTTTTGTTTTCATTCATGGAACTACATTTTAAAGTTCTAAAATAATTTTCAATTCAGAGTTCTATACCCTGTGAGAACAGCCTTAAAGAGTAGATATATAAGACTTTCTCAAAAGAAGGAAAACGGAGAATATTTGTTGCTATTGAAACTGCACTAAAAGAAATCTTGATGTCCTTCAGTTTGAAGGAAAATGATACCAAAAAGAAATTTAGAACATTAATAACAAAGGAAGAGCAAAAGAAATGATAAAATATCTACACTATCTAGATAAATATAATAAGCCATCTCCCTCTTGATTTCTTTAAACACATTTGGCAATCGAAAGCAAAAATTATGATTTTATTTGATGGGATTTTCAATGGATGTAAATGGAATGCACATGACGACTACAACATGAAGGGAGAAGGTTAACAGGACTATGTGGTGGTAGAGTTTTTACATTGCTCTCAAAATCATAAAATATTAATTCTAAGTAGAGTCTGAAATTTTAAGTGTGTATATTTTAATCCCTAGAGCAGCCACTTCATAATTTATACAAAAAGATATGATCAAATATAATTTGAAAAAATGCAAATAATCCTAAAGAAGGAGGGAAGGAGGAACAGAGTTATAAGAAATAGAGGTGATAAACAGAAAACAAATTAGAAATAGGCAGAATTAAATCTAAACATATTATTCTGAACATATTAATAACTAATATGTAAATTATTTAAACATGCCAATTAAAATAAAGGCATTCAACTATATGCTAAAAGAAGTACACTTTAATATTATAGGAAGGCTGAAAATGAAAGGATGAAAAAAGATACACTATGCAAACACTAATCAAAAGAAAGTTGGAGTAGCTACATTAATATTAGACTTCAGAGGAAATAAAAGAAATAGTAGACTTCAGAGCAAGCAAAACTACCAGGAATAAAAAGAGATATTACATTATAAAAATAGAAAGGGTTAAAAAGACAATAATTTTAAACGCGTATGCACTTGACAAATGCATTTGAAAATAATCCAATATTGCTTCAAAATATATGAAGCAAAAACTGATACAACTTAACTGAGTAATGGACAAAACTACAACTGTATTTGGACACTTTAATAGTCATCTCTCAGTAATTAAAAGAACAAGTAGGTAGAACATCAGTAGAGATATAGAAGAATGAACAACATCAACAGCCAACTGGATCTAATTAACATTTCCCAACAAACTTCATGAGGCCAGCATTACTCTGGTATCAAAACTACATATGGATAGTGCAACAGAAGGAAGGTATGGACTAATACCGCTCATGAACACAGATGAAAAATCTTTAACATACAGCAAATCAAATCCAACAACATATAATAAGAATCATATACAATGACCAAGTGGTGTTTATCCCAAGAATGCAAGACTGCTTAAAATCAAACATTACAATCCATAAACTATAATTAAAACATAAAAGAAGAGAACAAGATTATATTAATTAATGTAGAAAATATTTTAAAATAATCTAATATTCAGTCATGGCACAACATAGCACACTTGGAATAGAAGACTTCTCATTGACAAAGGGAATCAAAAAACAAACAAACAAACCCTACCCCCAACATCATACTTAATCATGAAATATCAAAAGCTTTTCTCCTGAGATCGGGAATAAAGCTAGAATGTCCATTCTCACCTCTCCCTTTCAACGTAGTACTGCAAACCTACCCAGTACAATATGGCAAGAAAGAGTAATATAAGGCATTCAGATAGGACGAGAAGAAATAAAATTGTCCCTAATAATAGATAACATGATTGTCCATATAGAAGATACATGCAATCTCAAAAAAATCATGACCGCACATCCTGCACTTACCTGCACTAACTAGTGCAGGATGTGAAGTCAACTAGTAAAAATTACATTTACTTCAGATTAACAATAAACAATAAGAAACCATAAGTAAAACCCAAGACTATTTACAATGGCTCAAAAAAATGAAATACTTAGGTATAAACCTAATATTAATAAAATAGATACAAGATCTATACCTTGTAAGTTACAAAATTTTGATGAAAGAATGAAGAAGACCCAAATAAACAATGAGATACACTCTATTGTGTTTATTTATAATTGGAAAATGTAATATAGTTCAGATGTCAGTTCTCTCCAAATTGATCTGTAGGTTAACACAATTCCAATCAAAATCTCAGCAGGATTTTCTTGTAGATACAGATTAGAACTCATTCTGACATTTACATAGAAGGGCAAAGAAATTAAAATAGCCAAATCAATTTTGAAAAAGAACAAAATCAGAGAATTCACATTACCCAGTTTTAAGACTTACTATAAAACTACAGTAATCAAGAAAATGACATTGGCAAAGAGATGAACACAAAGATTAATGAGACAGAATAAAGAGTCAAGAAATAGATGCACACAATTATGGCTAACCGATTTTTGACAAAAGTGCAAGTGGAACTCAATGGAACATGACAGTCTTTTTAAACAAATAATGTTGGAGTATATGCACAAAAACAAAAAAGAAAGAGAGAGAGAGAGAGAGTACACCTTGACCTAAACCTTATACCTTATTCAAAAATTAATCCAAACCCAATATGGATCATAAATCTAAATGTACAACATAAAACTATAAAATTCTTAGAAGGAAACATCAGAGAAAATCTCTATGGCCCGGAGTTATGCTGAGTCTTTAGCCATGACATTAGAAGTACTATCCATGTAAGAAACGATTGATAAATTGGACTTGTATCAAAATTAAAAATTTTGCTCTGGTAATATACTGCTAAGAAAATGAAAGACAAACTACAAATTGGGAGAAAATATTTTTAAACCACATATCTAAGAAAGGACATGTATCCAGAATATGTTTTTTAAAAAAACAAACTCTTAGAACTCAACAGAAACAACAACAAAAAAATGTCAGTGCAAAGACTTAAACAGACACTTCAACAAAGAAGATATAAGAATGACAGACAAGTACTTGAAGAGGTATTCAACATCAATAGTCATTAAAATAATAATTAAAACCTCAATGCAATAAAAACTGTACACCTATTAAAGCAGCTAACAATAACAAAACAAAACTGATACTACCAAGTGCTACAAGGACGCAGCACACCTGAACCCGCATGTACCGCTAGTGAGAATGCCAAATGGTAAAGCTGCTCTGGAAAACATTTGGACAGTGTCTTATAAACCACTAATTTCACTATGAGGTATTTATCCTAGAAAACTGAAAAACATATTCCTACAAAAACTTATATATCCGCATTAATTGTAGCCTTATTCAAAAATCACCCAAAAATGAAAACAACCCAAATGTCCGTCAGTGGGTGTCCTTCGGTGCAGTATATCTATACAATGAATTGCTACTCAGCAACAGGAAAGAACAGGCTACTGACCTACACAACAAAATAGATGAATCTCAAGTGAATTGTACTGACTGAAAAAAAGCCAGTCTCAAAAGGTTGTATATTGTATGATACCGTTTACATTACATTTTGGAAAGGCAGAATTGCTGCAACAGATCACAGAGCAGTGGTTATCAGGCCTTAAAAGTGGGAGGGCCAGTGCAAATGCAAAGTTGCGGCACGGAATTTTGTGGGCATGGCACCATTCTATACTGTAATTGTGGTGGTAGGAGTTACACAAATCTATATATTTGTTAAAACTCGAAGAATTTTACACGCACACACAGATACACTTTTACTGTATGTTAGTTTTAAAAAAAACATACTTTGTTACACTACAGTAGGAACTGAAAGTGAGGTCACACAGTAAACAGCCTTGCACAATGAGTGTGTATAGTAGCTCAATTAATGTTAGTTCATTCCCCGCTCCCCCCCCCTCCCGCTTCCTCCTCTTAGCCAAGGCCAAGCGCCTTTCCAGTGGTCAGTGTCCCTACCAGCTAGAATCTGTGTCTTTGGCATTGTCCCTAACTGGAAAAGCCTGGTGAAGAATGCGTGGATCTGCATCCCACCAGCTATGGCTCGGCTCCTCACCACCATGCTTTATTCCAAAATTGGTGTAAAGGCCCTGTTTAACAGGAACATCTGTTGCTTAGATCAATGAGTGTTTCCAAAATAAAAAATGTCAAAAGTCAAGGTACAGATTTTATTCTTAGAGTAACATGCAATATATCCCCATGTTCTGAAAATTGGAGACATGGTCTTCTTTTACATACAAGATATCAATACTATTCTATCACTGCCGCAAAGCTGTTGCTTTGTCATACACGGTTACTCTAGATATTATAATTTGTAAATTTTAGCATTTTAAATAAAGAGTCCTTGTCTTTCTACCGACCATTGCCATTTATTTTTACCAATTAAATCTTGTAGACAAATATTGCTTTGTTTCTATCACAACATGTAAACTATTCAGGATCTGCTCTGGGTTAGCAGCTAGTATCTAGAGAAGCATAATGTTAGCTTAATATTATTTTATGTTCTTCTGATGCAAAGCGGAGGTATTTATCTTGATTTCTGGGAAAATCTCTGGTCCTTATTAGAAAAAAACAATGCTAAATAATGTTTTCTTCTCATCCCCACAGAGGAAATGAAATTTCTGAGGGAATTTTTCCCTCTGTCAAAATACATGTTGCTCTTAAGATTAGGTATAGCTATCATCAGGTTATTGCCTTAAAGATTAAATAGCTTGTTCTTCAAAATCCCATAATAAATAACACACTTATAATCTTAGGAGTGAATTTAGATATCGGATTGCATTTTGAGCCCCATCTTGTTCCTTTTCCTCTGCATCTATTTTAAATAGTTTTATGCGTTTGTTCTCGTCTCTAACAGAGTTCATTTGAGCATTCAACGTTTGCATTTTACACAGTCAGTAAAAGATAATTATTCAACACATATGCTTTCTGATTAGATGTGTGAAACTTCTAAATGGAAAACGGAAATTAGTTTTAAGTGCATTATGAAGTTCTTAAATTTATCTTTGGTTCATGGAGCAGTGATCAGCTTTCCTCGTGGCATTCCTGTGGTTCCGTTTTCAGTGCCTGTCACAGTTAGCCCACATCCATAGATTCCAGAAGAAAGTTTACCCTGGTTAATCCTCCCATATCTGAGCACAAGCAACTCTAAACTAACCTTTACATGACAGTCACCTTTCAATATTGTATCTTGAGCTAAATGTTGTCAATAAAAATCACAGTTAAATCAGGCTGACATTAACAGAGGGGACCAGAACAACTGCTTCAGAGGCACCATATTTTTACCATTCTATCAGATGCTGTCTGAGCCTCTGGCGCATCATTAAAGTGGAATCCTGTTTATTCACTCCGACAGAGTAAGAGTCAGGGCAGCCCTGAAGTCTGTCCAGACCAAGACCCAGAATCCAGAGTAACCCAATTCTGAGTTAATTTAATAAGACCACTCTTGGAGGAATTTCTAGTAAAATATTTCCTTTTACCCTCTAGAGGCATCTTGCGCTTTCCGAAATTCCCAGAGCAATCTCAAAGGACTGCTGACTCTACTTTGAATTAATTTACCTGGTACTGCTTTCTAAAGAAACATCTAAGCTGCAACTCTGTTTTGCTCTCATTCATCCCCCCTGCCCCCAATGAAACATTACCAGCCCTGGATCCCATTCTCTTACCTTCCTATAGCAGGGGATTTGAGGACCAGACTTGAGTTTGAAACTCAGATCTGCCACTTAGTAGATGTGTCCATGATCAAATTACTAAACCTCTCTCAACTCAATGTCCTCATCTATAAGTGGACACAAATACTGTTACTTCATAAAGTGGCTTTGAGGATTATATTAGATAATGCAAATGAAATATTTAGCATAGCAACTAACATAGGCAACACCAAATACATCCACTGTCATCACCATACACTCTCTATTACAATAATTAGATTACATATACAGTGTGTGTGTGTATACACACTCACACACACACATCTTATAGTATATTAAAATAGAGCATGAAATGTATCTTGCTCACTACTGTTTTCCCAGGACCTTAGATAATGTGTCAGGTAGTAAGTGATCAATAAATGACTTGTAAATACTCCCTCCATCTGTCAATATATCGATCTAGCTAGCTATGTAGCATGGGTATGTATGTAATTTTAAAGGAACATTTCTTAGTTATCTGTTAATTTATGCAAAAGCAACGCTTCATTCATTCTAAATAACTGCCCTATGACTTTTTTACTTCAAATCACCTTTCATTTCTTATTTCTCTGGCTAGAATATAAGCTCATTAGGGCAGACATCTTTTTTTTTCTTTTTTTTTTTTTTTTTTTTACTTTTCCAAGTAATTTTTTTGACGTTTAGAAGTGTTACTTGTTTTTTTTTTTTTTATTGTTGTTCCATTACAGTTGTCCCAATTTTCCCTTGTTGCTCTCCCCTGCCCCCATCCCACTCCCACAGTCAATCCCCACCCTGTTGTCCATGTCCAGGGGTCATTTATACTTGTTCTTTAACTAGGTCTTTCCCCTTTTTTCCAACTGTAACCTCCTCCCCCCTTCCCTCTGGTCCCTGTCAGTTTATTCCTTGTGTCATCAGGGCCTAGAACAGTGTCAGAACTATATACATAGGAACACAACAAATATATATCAAAAGAACAAATAGACATTCTTTGACTCTGCCTTTCAAAATCTGCCTTTCATCCTCCATCTTGGACTCCCCTCCCTCATCTCATTTCTATTCAAAGCTCTTTTTCTCAACAATGAGATATATATACTAATCTTCTTCACTGCACTGTGTATCTTCTGAGGTAGAGTTCTCTCCACCCTGATCCAGTCCCAACACCCAAACTTAATCTCCATTGGCCAGAGAAGGAGATCTCCAATGGAATGGGCACATACCCTATTTCTTTGTGTTATTATTCTAATGAATCATGGTGATGTGTTCATTTGGGGTTTCCTACCCCTCCCAGATTATAAGGAATTGCTAAGATTATGCCCCAACCATATACTGAGAGGAAAGAGATTTGGAATAGGATAGAAACAGCTTTGTAAAAATCTTTCCCATCATGCCAGCAAGGAGCTGCCAACTCCAAACTACTTCATGATTAAAGCATCTTGCTGCTGGTTCTTTGTGTCATCGCTCTAAGGCAGGTATTCTCAATCTTCACCATGCATGAGATTCACCTGGAATAAGGATACCTGATGACAACCTGCCCCCTGACCAGGTTCAGGCACGTATAGTATATGAAAACTCCCCCAAGTGACTCTAATATGGATCCAGGGCTGGGAACCACTGGTTGCCAAGAGGTTCAATACCATTCAGATTAGCTTTTCGGGTACCCATGTCCCAAACTCAAAGTCTTAAGGCACAAGACAGAAAAACAGTCCAGTGAGGAATTTGACCAACAGGTAGCTTATGCCATCTCTAAGGCATCAGCCACCACTCAACTGCAGGCGATTATAATTACGTAGGAATGTAGCCCAGTGTTGCTAGATCTACTAAATCTTCAAGAGAAGCCATAAATCTGCAATTATAGATGAACTTTCACAATTTGACGTGCTGGCACCCAATTGAAATTTCTTTAAAATACTCTGTGGGTTGAACAAAATTATCTTGAGCTGAATTCCACACATAGGCCAATAATTTGCAGTTTTTACTTTATACCAACTGCTCTCCTATATCCCAAGAAATCCTTTCTATATTCTTCACCAAGTCTGCATTAAATTATTAGAAAGCTAGATTCTTTTTTCATCACTCATGTATGTTTTAGGTATTATTTTGAACAAAACTTATTAGTATGCTTAGAATAATTTTAAATGAAAATTCTGTGATTTAGAGTATGAGAATCTCAAAACCTGAAACTTAGAGCTATTGCCAATATAAACCATACCCCCCTTCTACTAACATTAATTAATACCTAAAATATGCAAAGCACTTACTAGGCCTTTCAGAATACATACAAATGGTATTGTTCCTGCTTTATAAAACCATTCCATACACTCAGAAGATAGGACACAGACCCATAAGATCTTAGTACATATAAACACAAGCCACTTATTAATGGGGAAGGCCTCACTAGTTTGAATTTATACATAGGAATAAAACATGTCACTGAAATGGAAGTGTCTCAAATGGATGACAAATGAGTTAAGATTTCTAGAGGTAATGGTGAACAATTGAAGGGGCTTTGTGTGTTTTTAATTTTTTATGACTTTTTTTCCATTTGTCTTGTCTTGCTTTTGAGTTGCAGAAGGTCGAGGCAAGCAGTGTTAAGAGGAGCACTCTGATTACGGCAGATGAGACAGACTGGACAGTAGAGACCAGAGGAGGATGAGGTTACAGCCAAAGCTGCAGACAGAGAGAATGAGAGTCTGGCCTGGGTGGTGGCAGAGGGATGGAAGGGAAAAGTTAGGCTCAAGTGATTTTGACCTTTACTAGAGAAACGGGAGGGTTAGCTATTATTCAGTAACCCTTCTGTGTATTTCCTTTCCAGAAGGAAATACACAGATTTCCTTCTGTGTTGGGTACTTAACATAAAATGATCTCTGTTACTTTAAACAGAATATGGCTGAAATTGGAGAGCATTTGAAGAGGATTCCACTATATAACCACGTTGTAAAATTTATCTTATAGGGCCTTAGAGATCATCTGGGCCAATCCCCTCACTTCAAAGGTGGAGCTTGATTTTTCCCGGTCACTTACACACCTTGTAGCAGAGCCAGAATAGAGCCCAGATTTCTAATTTTTTACCCTAGTGATCTTTCCTCTTCACTATGTTGCTTCTTCATGCTGAGCTTTCATGTAAATAGGTCATAAATCATGTATCAGATTTAGGTTAAGAAGATGAACATGAACAAGTGATAAAAATGAAGATGAACAGGTGATAAAATGTGGTGTAGAGAGGAATTCCATAACCACTCAATGCAAACAAGGGAGGGGGGAGTCAGGAAAAAGTCTCCACAACCTTGATGCAAAGGTTGTACAAAGGAGAAGATAAAGTCAGCAGTGATATACAGTTAGCAGTAGTGCCTACGTTCCTTTTATCAGCCCAGCACAGATGTTGAGATAACGGGACATAAATGGAAATAAAAGGAAAGCAGATTCAAAACAGCTATTAGAAAGCCCTGCTCACTGGAGGATGATAAAAGTGAGGAATCGCCACTCTGAAAAGGTTGAGGGGAAGTCGTGGAGACTCAGGGCACAGTGAGGTGTCATTGGAGCTGGGCTTGCAGTGGCATCTGCCTCATGAGTTTCTGTCATGAGAACATAAACTTTCTCTCCAAATGAAACCTCCTGGCATTACAATTTGACATAGTAGCATGTGGCAGTGTCTCCATAGAACATATTGCCCAAAAGTTTAGCTGAATAGATGTTCTAATAGAAACTAAACCTCTAGACAATTGGATCTCCCTACTTCCGCCAGCCCAATGGCTGAGCTCCTGACTTGCAAATGTTTCTGACAATCTTAAACTGTGCCAAAAGGTAAAGCCAAATTGCACCCTCTCTCACCTGAACTATTCAACAGCCCAAGTAATAAGAGCTAAATAACAGGGGTGGAAATAGGAACATAAATGCTTTACATTCATACTTCCATTTAAGTCTATAATACTTTTTCTCGCACAGATAAAGCATTACAAAGGATGACTTGGGGAAGGTTTCCACCAACTCAAAAATCATAATATATGGACCAAGATGGATTTAGTAGGGCACAGCAGAAAATGTCATTACTACCATTGCCAGGTACACCTACTCTGTTGACTCATTTCTCCCCATCCCAGATAAAATTTTGAACAGGCCTAAATAACTGTTCCAGTCTCATAAATGAAATGCAAGTCCATGGTCATCAATTATCAAAGGTCAACTCTCATCCTATTTAAAACTTCCTTACTCCACTATTTGGGCCTGATTCAGACTCAGAAACCTACAACTGGTGAGGAAGGGACAGTTTCTTCTCTCTTTTCTATTCCACCTCCTTGTCCAGTGTCTGCTGTCCCTGGCCTTGCCTGGGCTGGGCCTAGGAGGGAACAGAAGTGGACCCAACATTGCTGGCACAGTAGACCTCTGTCTTTGGACCCTCCAGGTGTGACACGTGGGCTCCTCGGGATTCCTCACACTGGAGACACTGGAGACCTCTGCCTGTACTTCCTGGAGAGTAATCCCTCCTTGCCTGGGCTTCAGCAGTCCACTTCATCCAGCCTCTCTTTGCAGGGCCAGGTCCCTACACAGGCAAGTCCATTTTCCTCAGGATGCATAGTCCAGCTCCCTCCCATGGGGTCCAGGTCTCACTCTAGGGAAACCACACCTTTATCGATGGAACAACAGCTCTCTTCCAAAGCAGCTGGCCACTTATCACCTTTAGAGGTGAGGCTCATCATGTTTCAGTCTCTGATATCTCCCAAAATGGCCAGAAAGGCAGGTCGACCCCCTTAATTTGCTCTCCTAATACCTCCCACACTTGACCAAAGGTGAAGGGCAAGTGCCCCCTCCACACCATGGAAGCGGGGATACAAAGAACCCTGACACTCCTGTCCCAAGAAATCCTCAAGGGAGACTTTGCAATGGCCAGTGAACCCTCAGCGTTTGCGTGTGCAGCCTAAACATGGGTGAAGGGCTAATGCTAACTGAACTCACACTGAGGTATGGAACACCTGTGTCTATTTTATCCTTCTAGACAGTTATGACTCATGTCAAACTATGGAAAAGTTTTTGTTTTTAAGTTTAATTTAAAGTCAAATTATATGTAAAGCCATCTTTCCCTACCGTGGAACCTCTTTCCTATTACTCGATGCCCCACTGGCTTCAAGACCATGTGTAACAACATGAAAAATCAACCAGTTAGCTATCCGAAGGATTTTAACAGTGGGGTTGACAGTGCTGGGTCATGGTAATGAGCCAAATCAGGTTATTTAAACTCTTTTTTTTTCCAGGATGATTGCTTATATTAGTTCAATCTACCTCTTTGGATAGTTTTCCTATGCACATTTCCAGGAAGTTAATTAGGGTAAGAGTTTGACCTAAAGGGTGTGAAGCACAAAAACTCTTGGCATTTTGAGGTCAGAAAGATGATCAATTTCTTTTCACATACCCTTTGCCAAGCTGTTCTCACTTTAATTTTTAAACTTGTGTGAAATTCAAAGAACACAGGGCCCAGTGTCATTTACACTTGGGCCATCATAAAAAGGCGGCTTCCTCAAAAAGAATATTGGCTGTTTTCCAGGCTGCCAGAAGCTTTTTATGGGATCTTTTAAACCATTCTCCTTTAAGCCAAAAAACGAAATTAAATTTGGCCAAGGGTGAATGGACTGCCCAAGATATGAATTGCTTCTAACAGAGACAGTTCAAGGGATCCCAAAACTTCCCAACTTCAGGAAAGAAAACAGTAAATCCCACCCACCACATTGATCATGGAAGAGACATTAAGTAACTTGCAATAGTAAAGAAAAAAATTGTATTTTCAGAGCCAGCTTGATAAACTGTGCATTTTTAGAGAAATCATGCAGGCACTTTATGCCACCTTACAGAGTGGAGTGAGGGCTGCATCTGACAAGGCGGGTATGATGATGTTTTAAATAGCTCTCTCTGTTTAAAAACAAAGAAATAAATAAATAACGCTTGGGCTATGGCCTGGTGAGAATTCCAATCTTGAAAAATTAATTATGAAATATTTCAAGCATGAAGTGTAGGCAATAACATAATAAACACCCATAAAACTCCACTCCACTCTGCCAAATCATAACGTGTGGTCATAATTCTTCATATCTTTTTTCAAAATAGAAAACACTTTAGATATAATTGATTACCACTTTTTCCTACTGCCACAGAAGTGAACACTACGCTGATTTTGGTGTTGATCATTCTTAGAATTTTCCTTTTGATAAATACAGATGCATCACTAAACATGTTTAACTATATAGCCTTTATTATCATTCAGGTGTGGTGAGGCTAACAGGTCAGAAAACAACTGCTATTGAAAAGACAGTTTGCTACACTCGCAGCTCCCAGGAGATGGGTGCAGGGAGCACCACGGAGGGTCACCTGGGGAGGCACCAGAGTCACCTGGGAAGCAGAGGGAGTCACAGGATAACCTGGCAAAAGTCTCTGTTATGGTTTCCATGGGAAGGGGCAGAAAAAAGAGGGTAAACAAATTTAGAATTGGCTAGTTTGAATAATTCCAGCAGACTGCAGGGTGGAGGGACTGTCTTGTACGGGTGATTAGGGCAGAGGAATAGTGGACCAGACAGTTAGGGCTCCATAAAGTAGATGGTTAGGCATATGGAGTCCAGACTGGCTGGTTTGTGGAGGACAGGCGCCCTCACACGCCAGCTGCCAGCCAATTCTAGGATTATCCCTGTGAGGAGTCGTTCCTCCCCAGACACAAAGCCTCGAGGTGTTAAAACTTCAAAACTACAGAATAAAAAGGCATGACTCCTGCAAAACAATACGATGTTTCATTTTGCATGTTGTTAACGATCTGTAAAAATCAGATCGTACTGTACATATTGTACACATCCCACCCGTCTTCTCTTTCTTCCTCTTTTTCTTTCTGCTCAACAATGTGCTTTAGGGATTTATCCACATTGCTGCATGCAGCTCTTCTCAGTGTGTTCCTTCTCACTGCTTTATAATTTAGCATTGTGTCGGTATACCACGGGTGTAGGGTTTTTTAGAAAACATTTTAAGAATTTACTTAAGCAAAAATCAATTGGAATTGGGCAGCGTCCAATCTAGCAAAGACAAAGGAGCTCTGAGGAGCTTTACAAAATGAAAGACATTTATGGGCAGAAGGGAGCAGGAACGAGGAAGTTATACAAGACAAAAAAGTGGGCTGGTTATTGCAAGCCACTTCCCTTTAGGAGATGGCAGTAGTTTATCAGGCAGGTGACCTAACTAGTGCTGATCAAGTGATTCTTTATCTTCTTTTTAAAATCAATTTATTGGGGTGACATTGGTTAATAAAATTATATAGGTTTCAGGGGTGCAATTCTGTAATACATCATCTGTATATAGTGCTGTGTGTTCATTACGCCAAGTTAAGTCTCCTTCCATCACCATTTATCCCCCCATACCCTTCTCTACCTCCCACCCATGTGCCCTTTCCTTCTGGTTATCACTGCCCCACAGTTTGTTAATTTTATGCATTATTTAATCATGAGCATTTGTTTCCAGTATTTTTACTATTACGTATAATATTGCAGTGATTAATCTTTTACCTGCCTCCAGGTGCACCTGTGGCAAAGACACATGAAGTGACTGGGTCCAGGAGCATTTGTACCTTCAACTTTCACACATATTGCCAAATGGCTATCAAGAGTATGTGCAGCAAACTACCCTTCCACCCAGAGTACAGAAAATGTCCTATTGTTCCACTGCCTCTGCAGCTCTGTTCTTATGAAGTTTTCTTTTTAATATTTGCCAATAAGATGGCATGTAGTGGTACATAATTAATGTTTAAATTAACATTCCCCTGATCACTAGTGAGTTTGAGCATCTTTTCACATGTTTATCGGACATTTGCATTTTCTCTTATATGTGTATAAGTTGCCTGTTCACATCTTTTGCCAATTTTTCTACTGGTTTGTATGTATTTTTCTTATTATTTTGTAAAGTTCCTTATATTTTGGATGCTAACACTTTAGTTGTGTTTTAAATATCTTTCCCAAGTTTATAGCTCATCTTCTCAATGACTTTATATGTCTTTATTTTATAGAAATTTTAAGTTTAATATAGTCAACTGTCTTGGAAATTTATTTTCCAATTTTAGTGTGAAGTTTTTTGTGTCTTTTTAAAGAAAGTCTTCTAAACTGTATACTGTATTTTATTTAAAAATTTTAATGTTTTTATTTCTCCCATTTAGATCTTTAATAAGGCTAGAATTTTTATTTTAATGTGGTAATAAGCAAAGGTCTTATGTTATTTTTTTCCACTAAGATAATCAATAGAATCCCTTATTGATAGATCCATATCTTCCTCCATTGATTTTTAATGCTTCCTGGTCATTTGTCATTTTCTCTTGTTTATGCTCTAGTTCTGTGCTCTTTATTCTCTTCCATTCATCTGTTTTTTAATCCCTGTCAATACTACAGCATTTTAATCAGTATAACTTTATAAAAATCAGTAAGTGAGATTGACCTAAATTGTTCCATTCTTTTATCATCCCTGTCTGGTTTTGTTACTGATGTTACACCAGCCACATCAAATGGGTCAGAGGGTGTTCTCTTCTGCTAGCCTCTGGAATAGTTTGTATAAGATGGAGATTGTGCCCTGGCTGGTGTAGCTCAGTGGATTGAGTGCGGGCCTGCGAACCAGAGAATCGCGGTTCGATTCCCAGTCAGGGCACATGCCTGGGTTGCAGGCCAGTTCCCAGCAGGGGACGCATGAGAGGCTACCGTACATTGATATTTCTTTCCCTCTCCCTCTCTCCTACCCTTCCCCTCTAAAGATAAATAAATAAATAAATAAATAAATCTTTAAAAAAAAAAAAAGATGGAGATTGTCTACTACTTTAAAGAGGTAGAACTTATATTTAAATCATAAAATGCTGACCTTGTTTTATGATGAGTATCTCTCAAACTACCAACCCAATTAGTTAATGTTTATAGATCAATTCGATTTTTCTATATCTTCCTAAGTCAGTTTTGGTTAAAAATGTATTTCTAGGAAAATTCATATCCATATTCTCTGATTTTTCAAATCTAATGTTATAAATTATTCTAAAGTTCCTCTAATTTAAAACCTATTATACCTATAATTAAATGCCACCTTTTGTTGCAGACCGTTCAGCCTGGTTTCAGGAGTTGTAACCCTCAGCCCATGGTGGGTTGTGTAAGAGCCCAAGGAACCCACTCCATCTGGGTCTGTTCTGTCACAAGGACCTACTAAGGAGACAAAGCTTATCTCCCTGGCAGGAGCACTGCTTCTGCCTCATCCATCTCTGGCCCCAATGCTTGACTGGCAGTCAATGACGGGTAAGACTCCTCATGGGAGGGGCAACCTAAGCCAGATGCAACCACTTGGGAGGCCTCATGGAAGGACTCGGGGGGTTGCAGCAAAGAGGATGTGATGGACTCTCACCCCGCCCCCGCCCCCACCCACCCCCCCACCCCCCCGGCTATTCTGACATAGCCCGAGTCCTCATTTCCATCTGGGAGATGTCTCCTGCTTCCTAATCGGCTTACAGCTTGAAACTGTGGGGGTGAGCGGTACAGCCCTGTGCTGGCCAGGACAGCTCCCTGGGTGATTGGCATAAGAAAGAATTCCTAAAGTCCTGTGAAACCTGCTTTGCTAAGAGTGCTCTCATTTAAATGATAAAGGTCCCAGGAGGAAATGGGTATGTCTCCCAAAGTTTTGCAACCCCCTTTCTGGACAGACATTGACTCAGATTAAGCCCTCAGATTTCTTTGACATGTTAAACCTGTATTCCGGTGTATTGGAACTCAATAAAAGCCTAGTGAGGAATGGGGTCGGGGTCATTCTCCTCTGAGAGTTTGACCACCTTTCCTCCCCAAGCAGATCGTGTCTTGGTAGTTTTTATTTTCATCCATGACGGAGGGATGGGGCTCTGCGGGTGGAGCCTCCCCACATCTGGTGCCCAGGACAGGGGCCCCCGCAACCTTTCATGTTTCTCATTGTTTTACTGCTTAAAATGGACAGATTTTATTCTATAATATTTCCAAAGAATTAGCTTTTGATTTTGTTGGTCCTTTGTATAATTTTTAATTAATTTCTATTCTTTATTATTCTTTCTCTCCACTTTCTTTAGGCTTCTTTTCTCAAGGCATACTTAAATTTTGCAATGTGCTTTAAGTTGATCTGTTATACTCATTACTTTATTTTAAAATGAAGATTCGCTAACAATAAAGTTCCTTTTCCTTTTGCCTTTACCAATGTTACCTATTTGAAGAAAATTTGCACACATATTTTATATTAATTGGAGCTAAATCAATAATGACATAATGAATTAATTATCAGAAAGTTTCTGGTTAAAACCTTCCATGATAAGTAGCATTTGAAAGTAACAGTTTTCTTCAATAAACATTCAAATAATGTCACTTTTCTATAATAATCATTTTAGAGTTAAGTTCATAAATCAAGAGTTCTTGAAACTATTATTTTAAATTTTTCAATATGACAAGAAAGCTCCTTTACCTAGCTTAGCAATAAATTTATGTAGAAACTTAACCTTATAATTGTGATATACCACATTAGTATAGACTGAACTTAAGCTTCATATATCAAATTGTCAAGTTTAGCTGTTTCTCTTCTCAAAACATTCTATCAACACTTCCTCATTTTTCAATGTTTCCTATGAAACTGCTTTTGAGTTTGCACCCGAAGTTCCAGCCACAAATGGAATAAAAAAATGTTGGCTTTATAGTTTGCTTCCATGACTCCATTGTTCTTTCACTGGTTTCCTGTGCTGAAAGCTTAGTGCACTAATTTTCCATCTTTTTTATTTTTCTGGTATAGTCATTTAAGGCTGCAAATTTCTCCATACAGAGCAATTTAACTATATCCCATAAGTTTTATATGTTATATTTTAATTATAATTCAATTACAAATAATTGCTAGTTATTATTGTAATTTCTTCTTTCACCCTCTCATTTAAAAGGAAGTTTGTTTTTGGTTTGGTTTGGTTTGGTTTAGGCTTTCCAGTTGGTTGCATATTTGTTGGGGTGGGGGTTAGAGTTAACTATCTTTTATTGCTGATCTCTAAGTAATTTAATTCCATCATTGTCAAAGAAAATAATTTGTTTGATTCCAATTTGTTTTGTGACCTATTTCTTGGTCAATATCATTTTAGTACTTCTTATTAAATAGGTAAGGTTTCCAACAATTATGAAAACCCACCTATTCAATAAGGAACACTAGTTTCTTTGTTCACTGTTCCTTCTTGCTTTCTGTTCTTTCCCACTGAATTAAATTTTCTTCTACTAAAGGAATTCTTTTGCTAAAATTTTGCTGTTAGTGGCCAATAAAACTTGTCTAAATGTGCCATTACTTTCACATTTGAAAATAATCATCTTGGAAGTATAGTATTCTAAGTTGGCAATTATTTTTCTGTAATAATTTTGAAGATATTTTACAAATTTTTCTAATCATCTTTTTATTTGAAGATATGTCTTTTTCTCTCTGTTTTCATTTAAAATGCTTTTTTATGGCTCTACAGTTTTAACTAACAGATATCTGGCAGTAGATTTATTTTTGCCCCTATCCTGGGCATTGTTCAGATTTCTGAATCTGAGAATTTATGCCTTTTATAAATTATGAAAAATTTCCAAATTCCATTTTACTAAAAATTTCCTGTCATCCATTTTCTGTGCCAGGGAGAGAGAGAGGAGGTTGTGGCGGGGGGGGGGGGGGGAGCGGAGAGCACAGGCAGATGAAAGAAATAGATCTTTGCATTCCATCTTCCATGTTTCATCTCATGTACCAGTTTGCCATGAAAACACAAACCCCCTGGCTACAAAGTCCACAAAAACTGCCTGCCCCATACTTTGGCTTCTGTTTACCCTCCTAGTATTCTGGTTTGCATTGGCTGGTCAGGGTTCCATCTGGTATCCAGTTGATTTACTTTGGACCCCTGGGGATTTCTCATTCTTGCAAGTTCATCCGTGCATTTAAAACAATACTTGTACTTCCAACCAAGATGGAGGCGTAGGTGGACACACTGTGCCTCCTCACACAATGAAAATTAAGGACAACAAAGATTTAGAAACAAGAAAACAACAGAACTGATAGAAAATTGAACTGTACGGAAGTCCAACAACCATTCATCCAGACTGGTAAGAGGGGTGGAGTCCTGGCAGGAAAAAGTGGAGGTTAGCAGACCCAGGTGTGCAGGCAGCAGCAGCTGGCAGATCCCAAGTGTGCAAGTGACAGCTAGTGAACCCTGGGAATGGGGTGGCAACTGTGCAGACCCAATGACGCTGAGCAAGGTGGCTGGCTGACCAGGTGGTCCCACATTCACGCACAGATAATCCAGGCGAAGGGGAAGCAGCGGAAGGGACTGGAATCCGAGAGAGTGGAACAAGCACCATTGTTCCCTTTCAGACCCTGCCCCCACATATAGTGTCACTACCCAGAGAATGGGTTGCCCTGTCCTGGGGAACACCTAAGGTTCCACCCCTCACTAAGTAACATCTGCAACCAGACCAAAAAAAAACTGAAAATGGCTCAAACAGGAGAACAAATCAAAGCCCCAGAGCCAATTCATCTAAGCCATGAAGAGATAGCCAACCTATCAGATGCACAGTTCAAAGCCCTGGTGATCAGGATGCTCACAGAATTGGTTGATTTTGCTCACAAATTAGATGAACAAATGAAGGCTACAATAAATGAAATGAAGGAAAACGCACAGGGAACCAATAGAGATAGGAGGAAAACTAGGACTCAAATCAATGGAGTGGACCAGAAGGAAGAAAGAAACAAACAGAAAAGAATGAAGAAACAAAAATTCAGAAAAATGAGGAGAGGCTTAAGAACATTCAGGACATCTTTTAACATCCCAATATCTAAATTATAGGGGTACCAGAAGCAGAAGAAGAAGAGCAACAAGTGGAAAACTTATTGGAACAAATAATAAAGGAGAATTTCCCCAATCTGGCAAAGGAAATAGACTACCACGAAGTCCAGGAAGGTCAGAGAGTCCTAAACAAGTTGGACACAAGGAGGAACACACCAAGGCACATCATAATTACATTAGCCAAGATTCAAATGAAGGAGAGAATTCTAGAAGCAGCAAGGGATAAGGGGACAGTCACCTACAAAGGAGTTCCCATCAGACTGTCAGCTGATTTCTCAAAAGAGACCTTCCAGGCAAGAAGGGGCTGGATACAAGTATTCCAAGTCATGAAAGGCAAGGACCTACATCCAAGATTGCTCTATCCAGCAAAGCTGTCATTTAAAATGGAAGATAAAGTGCTTCTCAGATAAGGTCAAGTTCAAGGAGTTCATCATCACCAATCCCTTATTATATGAAATGTTAGAGGAACTTATCTAAGAAAAAGAAGATAAAAAAAATATGATAGTAAAAAGACAGCAAACTCACAGATATTAACAACCACACCTAAAACAAAAGCAAACTAAGCAAACAACTAGAACAGGAACAGAAACACAGAAATGGAGATCATATGGAGGGGTAGCAACAGGGGAGTGGGAGGAGGAGAGAGAGGAAAAAGGTACAGAGAATAAGTAGCATAGATAGTGGGTGGAAAATAGATGGGGGGGACAAGAATAGTGTGGAAAATGTAGAAGCTAAAGAACTTATGACACATGGACATGAACTAAAGAGGGGGAATGTAGGTGGGAGGGGTGTGCAGGGTGGAAGGGAATGATGGGGGAGAGATGGGACAACTTTAATAGTATAATCAATAAAATATATTAAAAATACTTGTTATATGTTATATTAGATTTTTAGGTGGAAATAACTTCAGGTTATCTAGTTTATAGCATTTCAGGAAATAGCTGGAAATCAAGATGTTCCATCTTCAAAATAGGTTTGATTACATTAAATTTTAAGCCCTTAATACAGCTACAGGCAATGAAAATTTTTAAAATATGCCTGCTACTAGGGTTGAGTTAAAAAGGGCCATCTTGTTGACTTGTTTTCAATAGAAGAGTCAATTATCCAAGACTCCGCTCTTTGTACATCTCATTAATTATTTTACTTTAATATTTCAAGTCCCTTAAATTGTTAGACTGAGTAGTTTAAAAAGAAATGTTATGTGATTTTACTATAGTTTGTTTTCATCATTTTTTCTATCATGTGATAGGCGCAAAAGAAATTTGTCTGTTAACTACAGTTATATAAGCACAGTTAAAAAAATATGATCTAATCTTGATTCTCTGCAGATGGGCATTCTAGAAGTTGACACTCTTTCAAAGCTGTTATGCCAAATTGAAAACTAGGTCCCTTTTCATTTAAAATTTGAAGTTGTTTAAATTTTAAACTTTTCATTTAAAATGGTTTCATAGAGACTATGCTTTTAGTAGAACCTGATAGTTTTGAGACCAGGCTCAAATTCACCCACTCCTTCCAATCTCCCTTTTATATGTTTATGTACCTTAGGTGCTTCTCATTTGAATCCTTTTGTAACATTTACAGTTATTACATTAACTGTGTCACACAACTGTTTGCCAGTGATCCCAATGTTTCTTTCTGGGTTTGCCTTCACAACATGTAAACCCTTTGCAAGAACAGAACACAGGATTCTCTCTCATGATGCCTCACCACAGAGCTGGTGCTCATAGTAGTCAAATTAACAAAGTAAATAAAAACAAAATTAAAAAAATTTTATTTGAATAACAACTTTATCTGAAACAGGAATTTCACTAACACCAATAAATGATAGGAGACCGAAGCCATGAAGGTATGCGAAACAATCCAAGCCCACCATATTTAATTATTTAATTCCTGCTCACAGACTACTTTGCAGAAGGAAGGGTTTAAGTAGAAAGAAAACCAAATTCCTATGAGCCATTTACAAATTCAGAGAAAGACAGTGAGAGGAAAGCCAGGGAAAGGAATAGTATCCCTACTGTAGAGATGCCTAAAGGATCACTTAGAATTCTACCCTCAGGCCTAGAACTCTCAGACTGTTCAACAGCCATTTATTTGGTCATTCCAGAAATATTTTTTGAATACTGGTCATATACCAGGCACTGTCATAGGCATTTGGTACATAGCAGCAGACAAATCAAGCAATAACTCCTACCTTCACAGAGCTTATACTCTAAATAGTTATAGGTAAGAGATAAATACACAAATGCATAAATAGATTAATAAATAGAATGTATGACATGTCAGAAGAGCTATGAAGAAAAATTTAATCAGGAAAGGGGGCCAGGGGCCCAGTTGGGGAGATTGTCATTTTAAGTAGAGTGATTAGGGAAAGCATCATTGAGAAAGTGACATTTGGGCAAATAGCAGGCTGAAGGAGCAAGCTAGGAGGACATCTACAAGAAGAATGTTCCAGGTAAAAAGAATTGCAAATGCAAAAATATTAGGCAAGAAAGAACACGGCATGCCCAAGAACTAGCAAAAGAGTACTGTGATAAGAACAAGATGAGCAAAGAGGAGAGTTATCAAAATTGAAGCTAAAGTGTCTTTGGAAAGTGAGAGCATGAAGATCATGAAGGGTCATGTAGGCCACTGTATACAACTTGGGTTTGTCCCTGAGTGGAGAAGCCACTGGAAGGAATTTTGATATAGGTGTGAGACATATTTCAAGCAGAAAAAAAATGGCAAACTCTGAAGGCAGCTGAGGTTAAGAGAATACTTTTTTTTGTTTTTACATGGGAAAAATCATAGCATTTTTGTATACTGATGGACAGGATCCAGTAAAAAGGTAAAAATAGGTGAACAAAACTTATGAAAGAAACGGGGAAAGGCTGGAGTGGCCACGTGGACTAGAAACAGGGGGTAAGGTCTGATATGGATTGGAGGAGCTGTGCTTAGCCAGGTCCAGGGTTCTGATCACCAGAGTAACAGGAGGAAAATTGGGGTATGCAAGCACAGGTACTGATGGATGGATGGCTGAGAGCATAAGGAAGTTCTCTCCCTGTTGGGTTCATTGTCTCTTTGAAAGGTCAACTATGAATGACAATAAGGGAAGAGGTAATAGGGGCTGGAGTAGAGAAGGAGAAAAGGCTTCACACAGGGCTATGGTTAGCAATACGAAGTAGTGGTGACAAGGAAGGTTCATATCCGAGCTCTGCCATGAGCTGTGTGACACTGGGTAATGTTTTTAACCTCCCTAAACCTGTTTCTTTTAATGCAAAATGAGGATAACAATAGTGGCAATATGGCTGCTCTGTGGTGAAGATGAAGAGATATCATGTAAAAGCAATCATGACCACTAAATGGCAAGCACTTAGTATGTTTGCTGTTAGCTGAAATAATTCATTAGGTACTCACTTAACCAACGAATGAATGAATTGTGATATTTTATGTCTCTTTTCAGACGGCTTGTCCTCACCAACCTTCAAGTCATCCCAAAAGGAGCATTTTCGGGATTTGGGGACCTGGAGAAAATGTATGTACCTGACAATGCTGTGTGTGTGAATGCTTCAGTCGGGCTACGGGCAGCAGCCTCGGGTCACATCTAGTGTGATACCCTGTGCTGAGAAGCCAGAAAACTCTTTATACTTCCTCCCAATTTATGTCCATATGACAGTTCCTAAACAGAATGTGGAAACTTTCAGAGTGTAGCATTGAAATAAGCATAAGCAATCCAAGAATCCTCACTTTTTCCTTTTATAAGGTATTGCTCCCAAAGGACATGAGAGTGGAATTTTTCCAAACAAAAGCCTGTTTTCTCTGCTCACATCCATCCTTTTTCAGGGAACCTTTCTATGATTTCTGACTAATTTTGAATTGACAGCAGGGACTAACATTTGTGCTTTAGAGCTTCTCTAGCCTTCCTGTTCCCAGGCCATGCTGACAAGTGGTGATTGATACACAAACATTTAAAAGTATTTGGAAAATTTTACAGCACTGAGGGAGATTTCCTTTGAAAAGAGAAAACTAAAACTCCTCAATTAATGCACACATTCACTTCTTATTGGGCTAGTTTCACACCGGGATTTTTCCTAGATAGGATTTTCTCAAACTGGGGAACAGCAATAAAAAGCAGAACAAACTCTCCCGTATTTAAGGTAACCCACTCTCCCTTTAAAGGCTCTTGATTCCATCTCCCAGGCCTTTAGGGTCAGGAAAGTGTGTTCTTTGCCGCAGTGGCAGCCAGAATTCAGAACTTCAATGCCAATAAACACAGCAACGGACAGACGGATCACACAGAAGGGAATGAAAGCAACCCCCCAGGTTCCATGTATTTCCCCCTTCTTGAAGCTATTCAATCTTTCCTCTTGGTTCTTTCATCCCCCTAAGGGATGAACCTTCTTCATTCTCTGCCCTTTGAGAAGAATATTTACTGAAGTCTGAGAAAGAGAGAAAGAAACCCATTAGTGAAAGAAACACAAAGCAAGTAGTTATTATTAAACCACCTGCTTAAAAGATGGTGGTCAGAATCCTGGGATTGAGCCTTAGTTTTAACATAAATTTTAACATAAATTTACCATGTAACCTTGATTAAATCACCATGTCCTCCAGGGCCTTGATTTCCTCAGCTTCATATTAAAGGAGAAGTTTTAAAAAGGGGAGATGGTTTATGTGATCTCTGATTTCTAAGTGCAAACATCCTGCAGTTAGGTAAGAGCCCAGTTTAAGACCTGCAGTCTTCAGGGTTTACCTTCTTGGAGACATTCAACACTCCCAGGAACTGGAAGATGGGGGCACTTGTCTGGGCAGAGCTCACCAAGGTGAACAGGAAAGCAATGGACTTGGAGACCTTTTGGCTGAAGGTGTGTTCCTGATAGACTGGCTACTGCCCTGCCTGGAATTAACACAGGCCGGATGACTATAGATATGCCTGATCCCCCAAACAACCCTACAATTGCATCAAAATCATTCTAAAAACAGAAATATTAGACATCACAAATAATCCACTTTAATCTAATTCAATCCAGCACCGTGACTGACCCCTAACTGGGTGTTCGGCATCAGACAAGACCTTTCTGTGATGATCTAAACGGTTAGGTGGACCTCACACGGCAGTAATTTCAGAGACAGGGCAGCTGGCTCAGAAACTCCTCAATTTCCTCAGACACAGCTTGTCCATCTCTACCTCATGTCTTTATTAATCAGCCTGTACTGACACAGGGAGATGCCAAAAATAAAACGAAAGTGACCTTATTTTTTCCAACACTTTTTATGCACTAAGGCTTCAGAAACATTCCCTAACAGAGGGGCCTGGCCCTGAATGGAACCCTGCACAGGCTGTTTGTACCCTTCTCTCTAGGCTCACCTTCGTCCATTGTCTCACCTCCCATATGAGTTCTCATCTCCTTGACAGGTCTGTCCCCTGCATTTTTGTTCCTCCTTCACTTTTTAACCCATTTCCTGAACTTAATAAATATTGGCTTCCTCTCCAATATTTACCTTTCCACAAATCATAAGGTTCCTTTCATTCATTTTTGACTTGTGGCCAAGGTTTCCTATCCTACTGAAAATGAAGAGGGTGAGCTTTCTGGGTGAGTTCTGCCTTCCTTCCCTGACACCTTCCTCTCTCCTTCCATCACTACCACTCTTTTGGAAGAGCAGCCTCTGTTCACTGCCTCCCTCTCCTTTTCTTCCACTCACTCGCTAGGCTGCCCACTTGGCTCTGTGCCCACTGATTGTCTAACACCATTATTCCATTAAATTTCCCAACAATACCATAACTGCCAGATCTAATGACTTCTACTTTGTCTTCTTAGTACTTAAGTAAATGCGACTTTAGATTTTACTGACTATTCATGCCATTCTTAACGCTCTTTTTCCTTTTAACTTCAGTGACATCACACATTCTGCCTGCCCTCTTACCATCCCACACTACTCCAAAACCACCTCTCCATCTTTCTTGTTCCTCAAAAGTTCAAATACTCCAGGGCTTCATTTTTTGCCATTTTACAGTCACACCCCTAAATCATTATTCATCAAACAACGTTGCATTATCATGGCTGCTAAACTTTCCTTAACTGCCACCTCTCTTCTGAGGCCATAATTCTTGTTTTGAAGGGAGGAGCCTTGGAAACATCTACACCTACGTAAACTGCAAGTGCTTCAAATTCAGTATATGCACACTAGCTCATTAGCTTCATCCTTAAATTTCCCATCTTCCCACATTGTCCAGGGAATAACATCACCATCTGCCCAGACTTCCAGGCAAGAAAATTTGAAGTCTTCCTTGACTTAGGCTTTCTCTGTTCCTTATATCCAGGTGCTCCTCTAGTCTTACTGACTCCCCCACAAAAATATCCCCAGAATGCAGCCCCTCTCTCACTCCTGCTGCTGTTAGATCCAAAGTCTCACCAAGTTACATAGCCCACTTCATGAGGCTGCCATACCTGCTCCAGCTTCGATCTCCCCACCACGCTGCTGCCAGACCTGCATGGGTCAGACTCACTTGCAGAAGAAACTGGGAGGAACCCTTATTGCTATAGATCTCAGTCTTAAACCCCTGGCAGAGAAATAAACCCTTTATCTCCCACCATATGCACTGTATCCCACACTTTCACCAAGGAGGAAAATTTGTCATTTTCCAAGTATTATCATGACCAGACATATTACTTACTTAGAATGTGACGGCTGTTTCTTTGGACAATTCCTGACATATAGAGGGACCAAATAATGGTAGCAGGTGAATAAATGAATGAAAAAATGAATCGACAAACAAGTAAATAAAATATACTTTCACACTGGTCTTATGTAGATGCTGTCCTGCCTAAAATTCCAGTTAAAATTGAAACAGAAATCCAGCTTGTCCTCCAGGCTGCAGATCAAATGTTTACTCCCTTATACAGTCTTTCTAGAACTCTCCAGTGCTTCCAAACCATAATCTCTTGTTTGGAGAATTAATAGAATATCTATCAGAAAATATTCAGAATTTAAAAGTTTTTCCAGATCCCCTGATTGTTCTTTGAGGGAAAGGTCAGAGTGTAACTTTGTATTACAGTACAACACCAAGTCCTGTTGCTTTCATCTCCTGGCTGTTCTACTAATCTGTCTCCTCATCTCTTTCTCCAGCTTCCACAGCGTGCCCTCCCCTCACCCAGTCCATTCCCTGCATGGCAAGCAGAGTCACATGTTCTGAATTCATATGTAATCATGTCTCCTTCCACACCGGGCCACCTCTTTCCCTCTCTCTCTTTTTCACATACACATGCACACCCATGAGAGCACACGCTCTCTCTCTGCATGCCTCACCACTGCTCTTAACATAACACACAAAAAGAAAAAAACCTGAACCTCTCATATTCTCTCCTTTGCTCTACTAGTCCCTTTTTAGTTCATAAAATGTACTAGGTTATGCTGCCCACCACGGGCCTTGCTTGGCACTACACACTGTTCCCTCTGACTAGAGTGTCCTTTCCACTCTACCCTTTTAACTTAGTTGGCTCCTCCCATCTTTCAGGTTCCCACACTAGTGTCGCTTGCCCAGGAAGCCCTCCCTGACCTCCCAATGAAGGGAAAACCCATGCTGGGTACACTCTCATATCACCACTAGTCTCTATGTGGTGACTATCACTTTAACAATTTTACAATTCTTTAGGTGTTAATTTCATTAATTTCTAACTCTCCTATTTGACTGTAAGTTCCATGAGCACAAGGATATTTTTGCTTTTACTTGTTATTAGATTCATGGTGCCTCACACAGATTAATATAATAAATAACTGATAAATGCATGAATAAAAAATGAATGAATAAACAAATATAATTAGTTGGAGAGACAAGATATCCAGATATAAAAAGAAAATACTAAATGATATGAATAATAACAATAAATAATGTAGCAGTTTAGAGGCATATGAACACTGGCTGAGAATCTACCATGATCGAGACATTGACATAGTCATAGTTTAAAACATAACCCAGGGCAAAATGTACAAGATAATCTGTGCAAAATAAGTGATACAAATATTTCATTTGTTAGGATTCTCTCTGTTGTGAGAGACAAAAGAAAGTAAACCTCAAATAGGTTTTAGAGGAAAAAAAGGGAATTTAAATGACTCATTTTTTTTTTATTTTTTTTTAAATATTTATTTATTTATTTTTAGAGGGAAGGGTAGGAGAGAGGGAGAAGGAGAGAAATATCAATGTATGGTTGCCTCTCATGTGTCCCATGCTGGGAACTGGCCTGCAACCCAGGCATGTGCCCTGACTGGGAATCGAACAGCGATCCTTTGGTTCACAGGCCCGCACTCAATCCACTGAGCTACACCAGCCAGGGCTAAATGACTTATTTAACTTGACAGTCAGAGAGGAAGAATGGCTTCACAAACATTTCTATTCAGGTTCAACGTCCTTAGGACTTGGACTCTTTTCCTCTCTCAGGTCTTGCTTCCATTAACTTAGGTTCAGCCCTCAGTCCCATCCCTAGTGGCAAGAGAGGTGGCCCCAGGCCTGCCTTCCCATCTTGGGTTCTATTCAGAAGTAAAGCTGACCTTTTTCTTGCTCCATCCCAAAAAGTCCTTAGATTTGATGACTTGCTTAGATCACATGACCATCCCTGGATCAACCAGTTCAGCTAAAGGAATGTGACACTCAAACTGGCTGTGGCCTAGGCAAATGGGCTCCATTCTTAGAGCTGAAAGTACCTACCCCAATCACATGGACTTGGAGTAGGGGAAGGAGATCCACAAACAAAAATTGAAGTCATTGCTGGGAAAAAGTGGAGGCTAGATGCCAGTAATTGGGCAAACAACTAACATCTGAAAAGAAAATTAGTCCTGTTCTCATCTGGAAGAGACAGGTCTCTATGGGCGAGGTGACTGGGGATTTGATGAATTTGATTTTTCCTTCTTCCTCCTGTTAGAATGATTTAAAGAATCTGATAACTCTGCCCAACCCATGCCAATCATTCTTATTCTTTCATTAACCCACTCCCCGCTGCTTGAATTCAAAAGGGAAAAAAAGTCTTTTTGGTAGAACTGGCACAGGAGTGTCTACATTGGAAATGAAATGACCACTGTTCACACCTTAGGTTTAATCAGCATTGCTATCTCAAACCTTCCTACTCTTCACTGCTTTGGGGCTGGCTGAGGGAAAAGGAAATCATTAAATACTGCAATGTGAAGTAGCTTTGCAAAGTGCACGGTAAACTGTTTACATTGTCTTTAATTACTTCGGAGCCATATGTCAGCTTGGTATAAAGTGTGAAGATTACACTGAATAGGGTGGGGGGACTAGGTGAACATGTGGAGATTTATGGGAACCAGAAAAATTATGTATGGAAATGAGTGCAATTTAAAAACACATCCACCGTGCTATTATAACACTGGAGGGGGAAGAAAAGCCAGTGTACAACAAAATGTCTTTGAAAATAGGAATGTGATGAATATGTAAATGAGACCAATCAACATCAGCTGAGATACAGTATATGCAGATGAGACCGCAATAAGCCAAAATGTGAAATAGCTCCCAAACCATAAATATGAACCATATAAAATTCATTTGAAATATTCATGATAACATAAGGACAAAAAATATAATCAAGTGATTTACTTGCATATAAAAATGAGAAAACTAGTCTGACACTCCAGCTTCCACCCCCACATCACAGGGGAAAGAAAAGTTAACAGAGGGACTTTTAAAGGAAGATTTATTGAATGAGAACTGCTGCAAGCACATGAAAAAGTTGAGGATCCTCTGAAATCTCAGTTCTTTGGCCTCACTCCACACAGATAAGAGGAAAATAAATAAATCAGGTGACTAAAACCACAATGGTGACAATGCTGGAAAATTCGGGTTCCAATCCACTTTGCCTCCATGAGCATCTCCTGGTTAGATAATGTAGGTCTGATTCTACCCCAGCTTTCTATGATTCTAAGCATTCATGAACAAACTGCTGAAATAAAGCAAGAGGGAGAGGCTGATGATCCTACAGGCTCCCAGTAAAACAACGGGGACCAGGGCAGGGTGGTTAGACCTCTGAATGGGAAGAGGGGATCCGAGTCCCTGGCCATCAAAAGGAGAACAAGATTCAGTGGTTCTCTTCTCAGGTTGCAATTTGGAATCCCCAGGTAGCTTTTATTTTTTTATTTATTTTTTATTTTTATTTTAATTGTTGATCTTGTACAGTTTTCTGTCTTTTATTCTCACCCGAACCTACCACTCCAGCCCTCCCCACCTCCCTCCCATTTCCACACCCCCCCCATAGTTTTTGTCCATGTGTCCTTTATACTTGTTCCTGTAATTCCTTCCCTTTTTCCCCTGAAATTCCCTCCCCTCTCCCCTCTGGTGACTTTCAGCCTGTTCTCAATTTCCATGTCTTTGGTTATATTATGCTTGTTTGTTTGTTTTATTGATTAGCTTCCTGTTAAAGGTGAGATCATATGATATTTGTCTTTCACTGCCTGGCTTACTTCGCTTAGCATGATGCTCTCAAGTTCCATCCATGCTGTTGCAAAGCGTAGGAGCTCCTTCTTTCTTTCTGCTGCATAGAATTCCATTGTGTAAATGTACCACAGTTTTTTGATCCATTCATTTACTGATGGGCATCTAGGTTACTTCCAACACTTGGCTATTGTAAATTGTGCTGCTATAAACATAGGGGTGCATAGGTTCTTTTGGATTGGAATCCCCAAGTAGCTTTTAAAATAATCCACAGGTCTATCTTTCCCAGGGATTTTTAAGTTCCATTTGTCTAGGGTGGGGCCAAGTATTGATCATTTTTTTAAAGTTCCTTTGATGATCCTGACCTACATCCACATTGACAGCTACTGAGATAGATGATATTTAAGTCTGAATCCAATTCATAGAAAGAACAGTCATGAACGTGAGTAATATGTCTATGTGGCATGGCTGGAGAATAAACAAAAGGGAGATAAGGTCAGAGAAGAAGCAGGGGTAAGGCCATAGAGCCCAGGGTCATGAGGCAAGTTGGAGTGTGATAGGTAATGATGTAAATTAAAATGGATTCTTTTGAACAACCACGTGCATGATCTGATTTGCATTTTTAAAGATAACTCACACACAGATTTTAATTTGATAATATTTTGTTAATAATTTTTGTGTACATATTTGTAGAGACGTTAGTCTGTATATTATTTTTCTTAAAATGTACTTGTTTGACTTTATACTGGTACTATAAAATGAGTTGGGTAGGGTTTCTTCATCCCCTACATTCTGAAAAAGTTTGTTATTGAGAATTCAATAAGGGAAAGAAGAAGAGTTGCTTCCCTCCCACCCCCAAATGGTGCTGAATCAACTTGGTAATGCAAGAGGAAAAGACTCCGACCCTTACTTCATGTCGTAATTAAATTGAACTCTAAATGAATCAGAAACTTACATATAAAAGCTAAAACTTCTAGAATAAAAGATACGAGAAAATCTTCACAATCTTGAGAGAGACAAAAACTTATTAATATAGGACATGAAAAGCATAGAATAAATTTTCATTTTGACCTTATCAAAATAAACTTCTACTCTTGAGAAGACACTATCAAGAAAATGAAAAGCCAAACCACAGGCCAGAAGAAAATATTTGCAATACATGTATCTGAAAAAGGATTTGTATCAAGAATATATAAACAATTCCTAAAAATAAAAAATAAATAATAAACATTCCAATTAAAAATGAGCAAAAATCTGAACAGATACTTTACAAAAAAAGATACACAAATGGGCAATCAGCCCATGAAAAAATGCTCAACATCAATACTCATTAGGGAAATGCAATTTAAAATTTTAAAGAAATTACATGCCCCCTAGAATGGCTAGAATTAAAGACTGGCAGTACTAGGTACCGGTGAGGCTATGGAACAACTGGAACTCACATGTACCTGATGAAATGTAAAATGCTACGACCACTTCGGAAAACAGTTTGACAATTTCTTATAGAGGATTTACCCAGGAGAAATAAAACCATATGTCCACATAAAGAATTACTGAGGAAATCTTCATAACAGATTTATTTATAATAGCTGAAAGCAACCCGCACAGTCATCACCAGGTCATGGGATAAATAAATTGTCTTCTGTCCGTATGATAGAATATTAGTCCAAAATGAAAACGAGTAAACTGCTAACTCAATAACATGGATAAATCTTGAAAGCATTCCACTAAGCAAAAAAAAAGCCAGACACAAAAGAATATACCCCATCTGATTCTATTTACATGAAACTCCGTTAAAGAAAATCCACTCTGGTGACAGAAAGCAGATCAGTAGCTGCCAGGGGCCAAGAGCAATTGTGGGGACTGTCTGGGAGGGGGAACAAAGGAACAGTTTAGGTGGTTAGAGAGATGTTCTATGTCTTGATAAGTGATAGTTATTACAAAATATGTCAATTTAAAAACTTGAACAGTTAAAATGAGTGTATATCATTATTTGTCAAATTACGTTTCAGTGAAGTTGATTTTTTAAAACAAACAACTACTCAGCCCCTGTTTGGGACCTAGTGTTTAAAATTCCTCATCTCAGTTGCTCTGTGCTTTACACACAGGGATACTAACATTGAGAAAGGATGAACAACCAACCAGCATCAGAGGGGTCCTTCCGCAGTAAAGATGGGATTTGAACCCAAGCTAGTCTGGTCCTTACTGCTATACGAGGCTTTCTTTTTGCTGGCATTTACCATTTTCAAGAATTATTTTACTAAAGTAAAAGAGTCTTCCAGGGAAAGATAAAGACTGTGAAAGCTTCCTTTGATGTCATTTATAAATGCAGGATAAGATTTTTATGCCTAAACCCTTGGAACTTCTGTAAACCAGAACCTAGAGTCATTTTCTACTGGGACAGCTAGAGAGGGCAGTAAACCTCTCCTTGGAGTGTTTTTGCGTCAAGTTCCAGTGTGCCAACTCATTTCTCAGTAAAGCTCATGAAAACTGGTTTTAGTCCAAGCATTCGCAAACTGAGCTGCTTGTTTTAAGTTGTAAATTAACTTAGTCAGCAATTGGGAAATGTAAGAATTTGACTAATTAAGTTGTCATTATTGACCCAGGTCAAACAATGACTGTCTAGAAGTGAAAGTCCTTACCTCATTTCCTGTTCTCCATAAATATTCTGAAAATAACTATTTTTGTTGTATTTATTGCTTCACCAAAAACACAAGAAGCTGTTTTCTTGTCACATTCTGGGTTGATGTGGTTTTAGGGTTTCCATTAAGTCACCTATTTTCAACTGTTTCTAGGTGGGTCCTTAAAATAAACTCTATAATATCTAATAGCAGCCCGACTCAGAAGGAGAATAATGTATTGGCTTTGTAATTATATGCTTGGGTTTTTGCTTGTTTGTTTTTGCTTTGATTTCTTTTTGTGTGCTGGGATAGGGAGGACAAGTCTGATAAAGGAAAGCAGAGTTCCTGAGATCTAGTGATGTCACAGATTCTCCCAACACTGTATTCAGTGTAACTTTCCACGTCTGAGTTTCTTGTTCTCTATCCATAAAGATAGGCTACGGTTTCCATTGCTGGAAGGAATAATAAGGAAGAATACAAGTGAGAGCCCTGCAGTCTTAGGCTGCTCTGGCTTCTTTATTAAAATATTAGACTCCATGGTTTAAATAACAAATGTTCATATTCTACAGTTCTGGAGACTAAAAGTCCAAGACCAGAGTGCTAACATGGTCAGGTTCTAGCAAGAACCCACCCCCTGGCTTGTAGACAACTGCCTTCTTGCTATATCCCCACATGGCCAATAGGATCTCTGGACTCTTTATCCCCTTATGTGGGCACCGATCCCTTCATGAGAGCTCTACTCCATGACCTCATCCTATTACTTCCCAAAGTCCCCCACTCCAAACACCACCACGTTGAGAAATAGAGCTGTAACATATAAATTCAGTCTATAACACTCACTACGAACTAGTAAGCTTATGTAATAAAAAATGTATACTGTAGATGCTTGATTAGGAAGGCACAGTTATGGCCTCATTTACATGTTCCATCTCTAAGACCCTCCACTCTCTTGGCCACTTGATGCTCCAAGGCATTTAATCAGGTGACCTCCAATTAGTGCACCTTTCACTCCATAGCTAAGATTTCCAGGGAGGCAAGATGACATAGGTTACTCAAACCAAGCTTTTCTGGTTTGCTATCAAATTAAAACTTCAATGAGATATCACCTTATACCCATTAGAATGACAACAACAAAGGACATGTATTGGCAAGGATGTGGAGACAGGGGAACTCTTGTACATTTTTGGTGAGAATGAAGTCTGGTGCAGCCACTGTGGAAAACAATATGGAGTATCCTCAAAATATTAAAAATGAAACTCCCTTTCAACCTAGTGATTCCACTTCTAGGAATATATCCTAAGGATCCCAAAACACCAATACAAAAAAATATATGTACCCCTTTGTTCATAGCAGTACTATTTACAATAGCCAAGATTTGACAATAGTCTAAGATGAGCTGATAAAAAAAGCTGTGGTACATTTACACAATGGAATACTATGCAGCAGCGAAAAAGAAAAACTCTCACATTTTGCAACAGCATGGATGGACCTGGAGAATATTATGCTAAGTGAATTAAGCTAGTCAGTGAAAAACAAATACCACATGATCTCACTTATAGGTGGAATCTAACGAACACAATAAACTAACAAACAAAATAGTAACAGAAGCATAGATACATAGGACAGCTGCCAGGAGATGGGGGAGCAGTATGGGATGAAAGATGGTGATGGGATTAACAATTAATATTTATGTACAACCCATGGACACAGACAAGGTATGGGGATTGACTTAGGGAGGGGAGATGGTGGGGTTGGGTAGAGGTGGGGAAAGGGAGAAAAAGTAGGAACAACTGCAATAGCATAAACAATAAAAATAAAATATTCTGGTCGATAATGAATTTTATGTATGAATAAAAAGCAGATCATTTTTTCATTAAAAAATACAATCTTCCATTTTCTAATAAACAGCCAAGCAACATCACCTTTTAAGACATCTGCTTCAGCCATGCTTGCCCTTCTGATCTTTCTTGACAAGGCAAGCTGCGGAGAGACATTCAAATGTGCTGTTTATTGGGGCTTATAGATATACCAGAAAATGAGCTGGCCTTTTTTTTCCCCCTCTCTGCCAGTAACTCAATGTTTTTGTCTACTCAGAGAAGATACAATTAAGGCAGCATAATACTCAAGTTAAAAATAGCCTCATGGCTCTGCCCTGGAGACTCTTGCTCGGTTTTGTTTTTATTTTTTAATAGAATGGTATTAAAATAAAAAGATGCAATCTAAAAGCAAGCTTCAATCGATGCACAAACTATTCATTTTTATTTCCTCATTTAGCCCATGCCCATCACGACCACATCCATCTGGGCTGTTTATGACTTAATAAGATGCTTTAAACAATAAAAGACTCAAATAGAATATGGACCCACTTGCCTGCCTACCCCCCAACAAATAAACTACCTGCATGTTACACTTCATAAACCTCTCCTGTGTTGCTCGGATCCACCCTTGCCAGCTTGCATGGAAATCAAATGATCATAGATGTGTTTTTATAGTTCAGACCATTCAGAAGTTAAACAGGCAGAGGGGAAAAGTGTAAGAGTGAGGGATAAATGACAGAGGAGCCTAAATGGATAAAGTGGAAGTTAACTACCCCAGTGGGTCTGAGATTCTGAAAGAATTTGGGCACAGAGATAGCGATTGTTGATGCCAAGTGCTTTATAAACATGTAATTTGCACTTGGATGTGAGCGTGCTTTGAAAAGTTAAAAGTGCATACAAACACAAGGTACGAATAACAGAAAGAATCCATGAGCTCTGCTTCTCATTCGTGGTGTCTCAGCTCACCCACACCCTGACTACTGCTCTTGCCTTCTCTCTTCTCACATTCCTCCAAAGCACCCCATACGGCTGGGCACACTGGAAGGGTAATGGCAGGCAAAGTTCATGAATTTGTCATCTCCTTGGATCATTTCTCAACAATTCAAAACCTCTTCCTCAAAGCAGGAAGTATTTTTTTTTAAATCCTTCTCTTCCTTCTTCTTCCCCAGTAAAAGGAACAGCATCTGAAGAATGCATTGGCGTTAAATTCTAAGGAGTTCATGAACTGGCTCCTCCAATACAATTTGCCTTTTTAAAAAAACACGAAGTGGGTAATGACAATTCCAAAGGATTGAATCACTTATGGTGGGGTTTTAGTCAATGAGGCACATGTGCTTAAGGGGATTTGCTTTAATACCTGAAAAATCTTATCTAAAATTGGATTAGTTGTTCAGACTGAAATTTGAGGAGGGATGAGCTTCCCAGAATCACAATGACATTAGTGCCTTTGAGAGTCCATCCACTGAGGACAGGCTCCCTCACTGACTGGCCAAGCAGGTGGAGAACCCAGGCTGGTGTTTTTGTTTTTTCCTAAATGTTAAAAATTGAGGTGCCAGTCCTCATGTAGTTGTTTAAAATGTGCCCCCACACATCTTCCTTTATGTTAACTTTCTTTTATATGTACCTAAAACTTCTCAGTCCTATCAAGTAGGACAATTAAGACGTGCTTTTCATTAGTTTTGCGAGGAAAGGGATGGTGGTTTCCGACAGCACCAAATTCCATAACAGCAACAACAACAACAAACCCTACAGAGAAAAGTTACACACTTCAAGAAACTTCAAGAAAATGAGGCCAATCAGAAATTGAGTGTTGAGACTTTTTAAAGGAAGTAGATTTGTAGACTTCAGTCAAGTACTCAAGACCAAGTAGAGGCTAATGGATGACATCAGTGAATCCATCAAATGATTTAACAGGGTTCACAGAGTAAATGATTGTGGCTTCCATCCCTCCCTGAACACTTGTGAGGATGAGGCGTGTAGAGCTAATGCACTTTCTCAAGCCAGGGACACCTCCTTCTCACTAGTGCACGCGCTGTTCTGTTTCTTCTGTTCTATTTCTGAGCAAGTCCAAGAGAGACCAAGCAAACTCAGAGAAGCATAATCCATCCATCACTCAATAATTCCACAAATTCTTCTTGAGCCACAAAATATGTGGTAATTAGCTGAGGGAGTGATTTGAGGTAGCTTGTATGCCTAAAATATTATTGCTAGATGTTCTGGGCAATAAAGACAAAAGATACACAGTTCTGCTGTCAAGGAGTTCCCATATTGGTGAACAACAACAATCACAGCTGTCATTTGGTGAGCGATTATCTTGTCAAAAACTGAGATAAGCCACTTTACATGCATTATCTTATTTAATTCTCATAGCCTTAGCATCCCTATTGTACAGTGAGGACACAGAAGCCATATGGGTTATGTGGCTTGCCCAATATCACATATCTAATAAGTGATGGGTCCAGGATTTGAATCCAGGCATTCTAACTACAATGCTCAAACAGTCATCTATTATCCTATAATATCAATGAATGTCAACATGGCTCAACATTCTGTGGGTCCAGATAATAATGATACAGGAGGGTGATAATCTTGCTCTCTAATGGAGAGAAGTAGGATATACAGAAACACAAAGTTACAAAGTTCTCATCCGTTGCGTTTGTAGTAGTATATCTTTGCATTTGGTTTCCTAATTTATGATTTTGAAATGCCTCATATACCATCAATTAACTCACTTAATCTCCCCCACTAACCCTTCAGTGGCAGCTGGGGCAAGTATCTATGCTCATCTCACAGGTGAGAAAATGAAGTTTAGAGAAGTTGGGTAACTGGCTTGAGACCAACAGCTAGGAATCCGTGGAGGTGGCATTCCTCTGATGCCATATCCTGTGCACATTCTCTATATGATGCTTTGCTTTTTGCAATGCTGCACTCATTTATCAAAGAGAGATTACACCTTGAGGGTCTTACAGTTGCATCAGTACAGACAAACTGCCCAAGTCAGAAGACAAAAGTAACATATTTCTACCAAGTATATAACCTTCACATACAGGTGCTTTTGCTCAGCATTTCTCATACTTTCTATTTCGTCTTGAGCACTTGTGTGTGGGGTGGGGGATGGAGGGATGTCCTGCAAGTGGATGAATGTCTAATCTAAGCAGTAAAAATCCAAGTGCAAAACTAGCCTTTTCTGTGCCAAAGAGAAAATGCTCCAAAAGGTCATGTACATTATTAAAAATTGGTCCGAGCTATCTTATCAAAATATCACTTTAATAGAAACTTCATTTCTAAGTCAACTATATTTGTTGACTGTTTTGTTCATTTTTTTTTGCCTCCTTCTCCCTGTCTCCCCTTGGAATTAACATTCAAGTAACATGTAGATTCAGCCAGAACTTCTTAGCCTAGACACAGGATGTCATCTTTGCAAGACAGAATTTTTCTTTCGGTTAAATGCAATGAGCATTTTACGAGTTCCTGCGAACACCATCTCAAATCTTAATGTGCACACATGGAATCTGGGGAACTGACTAACAGGGAGGGCCTGACTGAGGAAGTCTGGGTGGGACCTGAGATGCTGCAGTGCTACCCAGCTCCCAGGTGAGACCAACACTGCTGGTCCGTCGTCCATAAGGAATAACAAGATCTAAAATACCACTCCTGCGTAGGGAGCGACTTAGTAAAGGATCCAAGAGAAATGGCTCGCAGTCCCTGCTCCAAGGTAGCTGTCAATAAAATACACTTGAAACAATTAGAGAAAAGTGCAGAACAAGTCCATAAATATGTGCTCCATTGCTATAACCAAATGATGATAGGAAGAAGTGTTCTCACTCTCTTTCTCATTATCAGATCTCATTTAATAGTTAAAATAGTCCTCAGTTTTTAGTATAATTAGTCACTATGAAAATGTTGCCTCAGTTCCAGAGAGCCCCTCTGTTGGTGCTCTGGAAACACAGCCAGATGTGGAAAATACAATCCACAGGCCACGATTTCTGGGCAAATTGAGCTTGAGCCCTTATTCTTACGGCAGGAATTCTGTATCATGGGCCAAAAGTAGGAGACTAAACACAGTCGTTTATGTCCAGGCAGAGGTCAGAGAGAAAGTGCAGATCAAGATAGCACCTAAGGTTTCATCCAAATTAAGCACAGCTAGAGTTGTGAGTTAGGTAAATTGGGGAAAGAGATGAAAGAAGGCAGTGGAGATGCTGGAAAGAAATAGAAAGGCCCTCTTGGCTCCTTCCTCCTCCAGCCAAGACCCAGAAACTTTCTTGGCACACTCCGTGAAGTTCACAGGAAACCTAGGGCAGAGTGAAAGCTATGCCGATCTGCATGAGTTCCAAGGGAGGAATGACACAGAGCTAATCACTGGACTGAGATTGCCGTTTAATGCCCTTCCTCCACAAGCCATCTATCAAGTTTATAGCAGCAACGAGAGTTCATTACCATGTTCCTGTTTTGCACATTCTTGAACAAGGTTATGCCTCCAATTTTAAGTGTGGTATATAAAAGGCATGAGGGAAGGTGGGAGGGTGAGAGGGTTCCTAGAGGGAATGGTAATAAACGGAACAGGTGCTCCTCACCAGTTAACTGGAAGTGTGAATCTCCCCAACTGCTTATGACTTTGTATAATCAGAAAGAACAACACATCACAAACTCTCAGATTCATTCTTATTAGAAGTTCCTTAGCTTCTTTTATCAATCTATCTATCCATTATTCTTTAAGTCTTCCATATTAGGAGCCAAAAGAAAAGACAGAATTTGGTTCAAACCCCCGAGAAGTTTGTGATGTAGTTATAGAAATAAGAGGAATTCATGTGAAACAGAGGACACAAACCAGAACATAAGCAATCGTTAAATGTTGCTGCCCAGACCTGAAAGCAGTTCAGGTGCTGAAAGCAGTTCAAAGAGGCAGGAGTTCGATCAGTGTGGAGCAGAGAAGGTTTTGCAGAGACTGTAGGATTTCCGTAATGAAAGGGGCGAGGGGAAAGTGTTTTGAGTGGCGGATATTAATGAAACAGAATCAAAGTCATAATGGGGATCTGAGGTCTTCCTAAAAAGGTATGCAGGCTCCCACAGCCCTTGTCCTTCGATCACATCATGCACCATGGGCGTCCACTAAGCTCTGAAAGATCAAATGAGTAGGAAGAAAAGCTCCATGCAGTGGGATAGCCATCTGAATTCACCAGGATATTGACTCCTTTAATGCCCTACCCATGATTCTATAGGCAAGATGCTAGGAGCTTATCCATCACTGTCCTGACAGTACAGTGGCCTGTGTACAATAGGTAGACTCAAATCACACTTAAAACTGCTTAGTGTCATTCATTTGGGGGAATTGTTGTTAAGGAGGTCAGCTCTCTCCATGGAGATGTCCCTCAGACTGGGCTTATGCCAAACCAAAGGAAATGGGAGATTTATGTATGTCCACTTATCTCAGCCTCATTACATAGTGAAAGCAGGACACACACAAAATTCACTTCAGGGCCCTATTGTCCAATTCTCTGTTTTCAGAGACTGCATTTACTGAGTAAATGATAAACATATACTACAACTACATCCGAGTCAGAAGCACAGGTAGGAGAAGTGGCAAAACATACCTGGGGTAGTTTGCTGCAACCAGACCTCTTAGTTCTAAGAGTACTTCTTCTCCCTGAGGACAGAGTAATTCCTCAGTGTTCCCCCAAACTTGAGTGGGATTGAAGTCAAGAAAGGAAATATTCTTCTCCCGAAGAACAATAGTATTTTCCTGATCTCTGGAGAAATTCAAGCAAATGCTTTTTAAAGTGCTCTGAGATCTCCCATATTCTCCCTTTTTTCATGCACTGTTATCGATGTCAGGAGGAAAAAATAAGCTATGCCTGCTCAGTGAGTTTATGGGTGACACACTCCACAGCTGGTCTCTGCCTCTTGGCAATCCTCTATTTAAACAATGCAAATGGCAGGATTTCACTGAACTAAATATGTCACTTCCCCAGTCCTTCCTCATTATCTCTGTCTCTTCGGTCCTAGCTGTCCGTGCTCCTGGCTCCTGCCACTGGAGTCTAGGGATAACCAACCTTAAAGATACATTTGGCTCTTTAGAGCTTAATATGTCACATTTAACGCCATAAAAAAGGAAAATTCCTGTTCCAACGTTCACTAAGGCATGATTAAAAGCAAAGCTAAGTCCTCTGAAAGACTTCAAAAGATACAGTAACAAACACATGAGTGCATCCTACAGAGAGGAGAAAATAGTGACGGCAATGAATTTGTCAGCCCTTAATCAAGGTGAGTGATGAAGTTTTACTCCCACCTTTGTCAAATTGCCCCTGCCCCCTTGTGAGACTTTGATAATCCTATTTTCAGGTTGTGGTGTTTCTCTGGTCTTTGGCATTTAAAATATCTGCATTCCCCCACCTGGTCTGATTTTCACTCCAAATAAGTCTTAAACAGAGAGGTAGATGATCACCTTTAAGCTACATGTTAAATGCCTCTGAATTAGGTCACTAAGCAACATTTGGGGAGGTAAAACATGATATGAAAGAATGTGTACTTGCCTTGCCTGTGTCCCTGGAAATACTTCCAAAATGAATTATTATGTATATGGCGGGAGGGTGGTGAAGGTACTTTAAAGCCACTATCATGGCACTGTTTCCCCAGTGTTTTCTTCCTTTTCACTTCTTAAAAGTAAATGTCTCCCAATGAGACGGGGGAAAGCTTTGTCTGAGGCTGAGCGGTGATCCCCTTCCCTTCAGTCAAGGATGTCAAGGGAATAACAAAGGAAAGATTTCAGGAAGGTCCTCAGGAAGGATCTCAAGGAAACTCCTCAGACCAGACTCACTGTCAATTCTACTATATTTCATTATAATGCTTCCCGGCAACCCTATTTTGGATCTTCCTTAGAAAAATCTAGAAATATTTTTTTTAATGCTCCAGGGCCATCAATCAAACATAACACGAGGACTGAAATAATTCTTCAGGCAGCTTGGAATTCTTAATAAGAGAGATGCACATTTCTGAAAAGACAAGGTCTCAGTTCTGCCCGCCCTAATTGCACTTTCCTTTTGCTAGTATAACTTAGATTTTCTGCATGGCAGGAGGAGCTCCATGACATGTCACCCTTAAAAGCTGGACTAAGCAAAAAAGGCGTGCTCACTGTAGTATGTAAACATTTTATACTGAGTGAATTCCATTTCTATCCATACTCATCACAAATGAGCACCACCAAAATGTTCAAATACATATTCACGGAGGGCCTCTCAAATGCACTATATGAAAAAATCAGAGCTAAGCAGGAGGCACAGATCTGTTTCATTTAATTAGAGTTTGAGAGAGGCCTGAAGAAAAAAGGTCTGTATCTCCTTAAGTGTTCTGTTTCTGCATGAGTATAGCTATCTTGCATTGTCAGGTGGCTTGCATTGAAAACAATTCCAAAGGCAAAGCCTTTAAACCCCAAATGTTCGACACAGGTAATATTCTCACAGACAATGAAAGAAACCATGTAGCCCATCTCTATTCCAAATTTTATATCAGTGTCCACTTTTCCTTTCATCAGGGTGAGAGACTATTCCCCCTATATCAATGCTGGAGGCATGACTTAATGCCGTGTTAGAAAATTCTGCATTGCTCTCAGCACATCCTGAGTGTGCTCACTCCTATTTTGATTCTCTCCTGTATTATTTTCAAGCCTCTTTTATCATCTCTCCCCAGCTCAACCGTCCAACTTTGTTTGTTACTCCTCATCTGCAAGGACTCTCCCTGCCACCCAGATCAGCTTCCCTATGGCCCATAGCCATGCTTTCCCCTTTCTTACCTCCTCATTTCTACTCATGCTGCTCCTATGCCTGCAGTGTTATCGTGCCTCTCTCCATATACACATAAACATGTAGCATGTATTTATGCCTTCGGCATATATTTACTGAGCACCTACTGTGTGCTCAACACTGGAGAGACAACAGTGACCAAACCGAACAGAGATCCTTGCCTTCATGGAGTTCAGGTTCTGGGAGCAAGAGACAGACAATAAACTTTTTAAAAAGAAAAAGTAAAGAAGAAAACCTAGAGGAGAGACCAAGATAAGAGAGGAGTACGTGGAAGCTACATTAACCTCCTCCCAGGACCAATCTGGAATTACACTAAATTGTAGAGAAATCATCCTGAATAACCAACTCAACACCAGCTGAAGAGAAGCCTTATAACCAAGGGCGAACAGAAGAAACCACTTCACCACAACATGAATGGCCAAGCAGAGGGAGCAACATGCTGTGGATCACTGATAGCTCCAAACAGGAGGCACGAGGCCAGTCGCAAACAGCATATGACAAAGGCCTGAACAAGAGTCTTTGCAGATTACCTAATACACAGAAATAAATGCAAAGAATCAGTCCAAATGGGAAGATAAAGAAACAGACACCAAATGAAAGAACCAGAGAATTCTCCAGAAGAAGAACTAGAATGAAAGGGAGACAATTTATCAGATAGGAGTTTAGAATAATGACTATAAGGATGCGCAACAGCATTAAAAAAACCACACACACAGAAACCATAAAAATAACCAGTCATAAACAAAGAATGCAATATCTGAAGTAAATAATACACTAGAAGGAATAAACAGTAGGTTAGATGAAACAGAGGATTCAATCAGTGATCTGGAGGACAAATTAGAAGAAAATACCCAAGCAGAGAAGCAAAAAAAAAAAAAAAAAAAAAAAAACAGAATTTAAAAACATGAGGCAAGCTTAAGAGACATTTGGACAACAGGAAGCATTAAAACATCTGCATTATGGAGAAGAGAGCTAGCAAGGAATCAAGAATCTGTTGGAAGAAATAATGACCAAAAACTTCCCTAATTTGGTGAAGGAAGACATACAGTCCAGGAAGCTCAGAGAGTCCCAAACAAGTTGGAGCCAAAAAGGCCTACACCGAGACACATCATAATTAAAATGGCAAGGCTTAAAGACATGAAGAGAATCCTAAAATCTGCAAGAGAAAAGCAAGTAGTTACACGTGAGGGGGCACCAATTAGACCATCATCTAATTTCTCAACACAGACATTTCAGACCAGAAGGGAGTGGCATGAAATACTCAAGGTGATGAAAACCAAAGACCTACAACCAAAGCTGCTTCACCCAGCAAGGGAGAAATAAGGAGTTCCCAGACAAGAAAAAGCTAAAGGAGTTAGTTAATACCAAACAAGTACTGCAACAAAAAGGGCTTGCTTTAAGAAGAAGAAAAATAAAAAGGAAAAAAAAAAAACTGTGGAAAATAGTCTACCAGTAAAATGGCACTATATATGTATCTATCAATAATCACCTTAAATGTAAATGGCTTACGTAAATGCTCCAACCAAAAGACAAAGGGTAGCTGAATGGATAAGGAAACAAAACCTATATATATGTAATCTCCAAAAGCCCCACCTCAGATTGAAAGATACACACAGACTAAAAGGAATGGAAAAAGATATTTTATGCGAATGGAAAGGGAAAAAAAGCTGGGGTAGCAATACTTATATCCAACAAAATATACTTTAAAACTAAGGCTATAGTAAGAGACATAGAAGGACACTACATAATGATAAAGGGAACAATCCAACAAGAGGATATAACCCTAGTAAACATTTACACACTCAACATAGGAGCAACTAAATATGTGAAGCAAATCTTGATACACGTAAAGGGAGAGATCGGCAGAAATACAATCATAGTTGGGATTTTAAAACCCCATTGACTTCAATGGATAGATCTTCCAGGCAGAAAATCAACAAAGAGACAGCAGCCTTAAATGACACAATAAATCAAATGGATTTCATTGATATCTTCAGAGCATTTCAACCCAAAGTAGAAGAATATAAATATTTTTCAAGTGCACATAGCACATTTTCCAGGATAGACCACATGTTAGGACACAAAACAAGTCTCAAAAATTTAAGAAGATTGAAATAACAAGGATCTTCTCTGACCACAATGCTATGAAATTAATCACAAGAAGAACACTGAAAAACAAGAACACTGAAAAACACAAAAAGGAATGGAAGCTAAAAAACATGTTATTAAACAATGACTGTGTCAACAATGACATCAAGGAAGAAATAAAAAAATACCTTGAAACAAATGAAAATAAGAATGTAACAATCCAAAATCTGTGGAACGTGAAGAAAGCAATGCTAAGAGGGAAATCCATAGCAATACAGGTCTATCTCAAAAAAAAGCAAGGAAAAGCTCAAGTAAGCAATATAGCTTTACACTTAAAGGAACTTGAAAAAAGAACAAACAAACAAACAAACAAAAAAAAACCAAAAACAAAGCCCAAAGTAGTAAAAGGAAGGAAATAATAAAGATCAGAGCAGAAATAAATGAAATACCATCTAAAAAAAGATACAAAAGATCAATGAATCCAAGAGCTGATTCTTTGAAAAGATAAACAAGATTGACAAACCTTTAACCAGACTAATCTAAAAAAAAAAGAGAGAGGACTCAAAGAAATAAAATCAGAAATGAAAGAAGAGAAATAACAACTGACATAAAAAAAGAGATATGCAAAGGAATGTAAGAAAATATTATGAGCCCTGGCTGGCGTAGCTCAGTGGATTGAGCGCGGGCTGTGAACCAAAGGGTCGCAGGTTCGATTCCCAGTCAGGGCACATGCCTGGGTTGCAGGCCAGGCCCCTAGTGGGGGCCACGTGAGAGGCAACCACACATTGATGTTTCTCTCCCTCTCTTTCTCCCTCCTTTCCCCTCTAAAAATAAATAAATAAAATCTTTAAAAAAAAAAAAAAGAAAAGAAAATATTATGAACGCTATATGCCAACAAACTGGACAACCTGGACAAAATGGATAAATTCCTAGAAAAATAAAATATTCCAAAACTAAATCAGGAAGAATCAGAGAATCTGAATAGACAGATTACACCTACTGAAATTGAAGCAGTGATCAAAAGATTCCCAACAAACAAAAGCCCTGGACCAGATGGCTTCACAGGTAAATTTTACCAAGCATTCCGAGAAGAACTAACACCTCTCCTCCTTAAATAAGTTCAAAAAATTCAAGAGGAGGGAAGAAACCCAAGCTCATTTTACAAGTCCAGCATTATCCTAATTCCAAAATCAGATAAAGACACTACAGAAAAAGAAAACATAAACCAATATACCTGACAAACATACATGCTAAAATCCTCAACAAAATATTAGCAAATTGAATACAGAAATGCATTAAAAAGATCATACACCATGATCAAGTGGGATTTTTTTCCAGGAATGCAAGATTGTTATAACATTCACAAAACAATAAAACTGATTTACCACTTAAACAAAATGAAGACTAAAAACCACATGATCATATTAATAGATGCAGAAAAGGTATTTGGTAAAATCCAATACCCATTCATGATACAAACTCTCTCCAAAGTGGGAATGGAGGGAACATATCTAAACACAATAAAGGCCATATATGCAAACCCACTGCCAGCATCATACTCAATGTACAAAACCTACAACCATTCCCCTTAAGATTGGGAATAAGACAGGGATGTTCGCTTTCACCTCTCTTATTCAACGTAGTACTAGAAGCCCTAGCCACAGCAGTGAGACAAGAAGATATAAAAGGCATCCAAGTTGGAAAGGAAGAAGTAAAACTGTCTTTATTTGCAGATGACATGATATTGTACATAGAGAACAACAAAGATTCCATCGATAAATTGCTAAAATTGGTAACTAAATTCAGCAAAATAGCAGTATACAAAACTAATATCCAGAAATCGGTTGCATTTTTATAGGGCAATAAATAACAAACTAACGGCAAGGAAAGTCAAGAAAACAATATCATTCGCAATTACTTCAAAAAGAATTAAATACCTGGGAATAAACCTAACCAAGGATGTAAATGATCTGTACTTAGCAAATTATAAGACACTGAAGAAAGAAATTGAAGAAGATACAAATAATTGCAAGCAGATACCGTGTTCATGGATAGGAAGAATTAACATCATTAAAATGTCCATACTACACAAAGCAATCTATAGATTCAGTGCAATTCCTATCAAGATTCCAATGATGTACTTCACAGAACTAGAATAAATATTCCAAAAATTAATATAGAACCACAAAAGGCCCCACACAGCAACAGTGATCCTCAGAAAGAATAAATTTGGAGGAATAATGATATTTAACATAAAACTATAAGGCCATAGTAATCAAAACAGTACATAGATCAATGGAACAGAATAGAGAGCCCAGAAATTAACCCACACCTTTATAGTCAATTAATATTTGACAGAGGAAGCAAGCACGTACCATGGACTAAGGATAGTTTATTCAATAAATGGTGTTGGGACAATGGTTTGGGGATGGATATGCACAGAAAAATGAAATTAGACCACCTCCTTATACCACATAGAAGAATAAATTCAAAATGGATTAAAGACTTAACTGCTAAACCCCAAACCATAAAAATCCTGGAAGAAAACAAGTCAACAAAATCTTGGACATTGATTGTAGCAATATTCTATCGGATATATCGTCCCAGGCAAAGGGAACCAAAGAAAAAAATAATCAAATAGGACTACCAAACTAAACATTTTTGCACAGCAAAGGAAAACATCAACAAAAAAGACAACCCACAGAATAAGAGAACATATTCACCAATATATCTGATAAAGGGTTAATATCCAAAATTTATAAAGTATTCACAAAACTCAACACCAAAGAAACAAACAACCCAATTACAAAATAGGCAAAGGACCTGAATAGACACTTCTCCAAAGAGGACATACAGATGGCCAATAGACATATGAAAAGATGCTCAACAGCACTAATCATCAGAGAAATGCAAATTAAAACCACAATGAGCAATCATCTCACACCTGTCAGAATAGCTATCATCAATAAATCAACACACAACAAGTACCTGAAAGGATGTGGAGAAAAGGGAACACTTTTGCAATGCTGGTGGGAATGCAGATTGGTGCAGCCACTGTGGAAAGCAATACAGAGATGCCTCAAAAAATTAAAAATGGATCTGCCTTTTGACCCAGTGATCCCACTTCTGGGAATACAATATATCTGAAGGAACCCAAAACAGTAATTTGAAAGAATATAAGCACCCCTATGTTCATTGCAGCTTTATTTACAATCAGCAAGATATGGAAGCTGCCCAAACGTCTGTCTGTTGATGGGTGGATAAAACAACCATGGGACATTTACCCAATGGAATATTACTTAATGATAAAACAGAAGAAAATGTTACCCTTCACAACAGTATGGATGGAACTGGAAAATATTATAATAAGTGAAATAAGCCAGTCAGAGAAAAACAAGTACCATATGACTTTATCACAGGTGGGCACAGATAACCAGGCTCGTAGTGATCATGAACAATGAATTGAACCGAACACCCAGACACTGTATAGCAGAAAGTGAGACAGCAGATTTATTAAGTGATAGTATACTCCCCAGGACATGGTAGTGAACCAATTACAAGCAGAGATTGACCCTCAGTGGCTAAAGGTATTCAGTTCTTACAGGGCAGATATTTCCTGGCTAGTTTTGGTGGGCTTTTTATTGTGCATGTGCAAGTAGTTATATTACTTTTAAGCTACTGTGCATGTGGTTTTCCATAATTTTCCTTGATTGGTCACCAGGGAAGGGTGTCCCACAATGCTAATTTTTTATGTTGTTGTTATAATGAAGCACGGGTCATGATTCACTGTGATTCAGCACTTTTCCAGGAAGCAGAGGCAACTGGTCTTAGAACAGGGTCTCTGTCGTGTATTGAGGTCCTTTGTTCAAGCCCTAGGGCACCTTTGGATTTTCCTCCTTCCTAAAGAACCAATTTTAGAAGGTGTCTGTTCCATATCAATAACTTTTGTCTTAGTCCTGAGATGCCTCCAGAACTTCCTCTCTCCTATCTCCTGCCTCAGCTTCACTCATATGTGGAATCTAATGAACAAGCAAGCAAAATAGAGAGAGAGTCACAGATGGAGAACAGATGACAGCTAGTGGGGCCCGTGGGGATTGGGGAGTGGAGGGACTGAGCAAAGAGGAAAGAGGACTCCTGGACACGGACAACAGTGTGGTGATTGCAGTAGGGAGAGGAGTGTAAAGGGACTAAATGGTAATGGAAAAAATACAATAAAAAATTTTTAAGGAAAAAATAAAGATCAAATAACTTATAGAAAGAGTAAGAGGCTAAATTCGGAGTGGTGGTGGGGCAAAAAATCAGAGCAGGTTAAGGAGGGTCAGGAGCAACTCTCCCAAGAAGACTTACTGCCCTGGTTTGAGGTGCAGCAGTCCACAAGATTCTCCCATTCTATCTTGTCTTACCCAGCCAGAATATTGCCAGTCTACCTCTGCAGCTGTTCTCTGGGCCTGTTTCTAAAATACACCTGACTGCAACTGAATAGGAAAAACAAAGTAAGCAAGAACTTGTTTTTTAAGTAGCTCCCCAAACCCCAGCGTATACTGTTTTGCAAGGCACTGTGTATTGACGCAGTACTGTCTGCCTTCCTGTAACAACTTAGAGCCTCTCCCAAGCTGCAGAGCCAGGAATATTGTCACTGGCGGAAATCATTTTGGTTCTTTTTTGTAATTAAGGTAGGAATTTTTATGGCTGTAAAAGAAATACACTCTTGCTCTGGTAAAACAAACAATGCAGAAATTTAGAAAGAACAATGATTTTACATAATTCCACAATGAGATATCCACTGTTAACATTTTGGTGAACAGACTTTCACAATTTTTTATCTGCTGACATGTTTTTAAGAAATCAAAATGAGATTATGTTATGTATGCTCTTTTGTATCTTAATTTTTTCACATAACTGTATGCTGACAGTGTTTTAGAGAAAACTGATAGCTATGAAAATGTTAAAAGACAAAGGCAAGAATCCCTAATTCAAGAAAACAATAAACATAAGGGATCAAATACCAGTTTGGGAAAAAGTAGGAGTCTACAAGAAAATGTCATCGCTAGTTTAAATGGAAAGCCTTGCAGAATGCTGGGGGAGGGGAAACACTCTGGAGACACATATGACATGAAAAAGGCACATTTTTTGTTAATCATCTTGGAAAGAAGACAAGAGAGAAGAGCCTCATTCTGCCTTTTGAGTGGCTCGGTGCCCGCCTCCAGGAGGGCTGGTCTGGAAAGTACTGTCTGAAAGGGCTTCTGTGAATGTTATCTTTGTTGTCAAAGCATGCTGAATATCATTAGAGGAAAATCAATGTAAAAGACATCAGGTCTCCAAAATCCAAGCCTGGCAACACAAGAAAAAAGAAGACCTTGGGCCTTCAAAACTGACCAGAAAAACAAGGTTGTGAAGGGGCCTCCAGAGGCCCCTGCAGCCTGGTTTCTCAGAGATAAAGAACCTGCTGACTGCGGCAGCAGATGCAACTGTACTCGTTACAGCAGAGTGACCTGGAAAAAGCGCCATTCTGGTCCATGCACGTGTTAAAACTTCGCTTTGGATTTACATTTAGGAATTATACAAGGGCCTTACAGAAATAAATTTGTGATCTATGAAGGGACATTCGGCCCCCAGCACATACGTATATCCAGAAGTGTCCAGCCTTTTGGCATCTCTGGGCCACACTGGAAGAAGAGTTATCTTGGGCCACACATTAGAAACACTGTGACATGTAATCACCAAAAAATGTCATGTTTTAGGTAAATTTACAATTTTGTGTTGGGCTGCACTCACAGCCACCCTGCGCCACTTGTGGCCTGTGGGCCGCGGGTTGGACACCTCTGATTGTACATGCGCACACATGCCATAATCAAACCTTTTCTAGACGTGCTTGACATGTCACCATTACGATTTCTTAGTCTCCCTTTCTTCTTGTCTACTCTCTTAGAAGTTGCATGTTCTACCCATATTATTTTATAGTTTCTTTATCATTTTTTCAAGCCATTTATTGAGTTTTTAATTACCTTGAATTCATACTTTTATAGCAGCATTTCCATTAATTCTTTTTTAAATCTTCCTTTTTTACACGTTTATGTTTTATCTTATGATTTCTATATCTTCCCTCATCTCTTTGAGCATTTGTAAAACACTTACTTTTAAATCCCTTGCAGTCTTATTTTAATCCCCAGTCATTGAAGTATAAATATCCTCTCTGGTGTGGTACTTCTTGCATGATTTATAACATTCTCCCTCAGCCCATGTGCAGAGGGATGAGGTGTGTTCAGTGAGAGTCCCATGCTCTAGACGGAATAACATCCTAACAGTTTCTCAGTTGCCGCTGTCAAGCATTTTCATATTCTCTAGTATAGAAATGATCTTTCTAATAATTTTGTGTCTTGAGGTTACTTACTATAGCCAGTGGATGGTGTGAATTCTCAACCAACAAAATCATGTGTCACCAGCCTAGTATTACAAATAATTGCAGGTGACTGTTTCCACCTAGTCCTCAGCTGCTTCTCTGATGCTGCCACCCCTCATCAACTAAGGGGAATTTTAGAGCCCCCATTTCACGAATATGCAGCCTTTCCTGACTCCTGACTTTATGCAGGTAGTTCAGCTCTAGCTCCTTTCAAAAGACAAATCTGCAATTTGGGCTCATCTTCCCAAAGTGGGTTTTGAAGCTTCAATATCCAGTCATTAAGCAAACTGGAATTTTTCCTCAACCCTTGGGCTTCAGTATATATTCATCATTCCAATCAGGTTGGGGATAGAGTCACTTTCATAGTTTCTAAATTGGCTAAGTATTTTTTAAATGTTTGACCTATTTTATCTAGCATCAGTATGTGTTGGGAGGTAAAGAGGCCTACCTCTCAGACTTCCATATCAGCCAGAACCCTCTACACAACAGTTCCATAGTCTGTGATGGTGTATCACCCTTGCCTGGCTGTCCTTTGAAAATAGGATGTCAGAGGGAGGTAACCAGTTATCTTAGTGGAAGGTACAATTTAGATTACCTTCTACCTTGACAAACAGGTACCTGATGGTACTGAGTACCTCAAGGGAGAAGAAATGATAGAAAGAAGGAAGAAGTTGTGGGAAAAAGATACTAAGGACACCAAAAAGAAATTTTCCCCAAGTTACAACCCCAAAGATAGATATATCTTTACACACACACACACACACACACACACACACGTATATAACTGATAAGCAAGCCAAAAACTAGAACTAGATGCCAGTTGTTGATCTTACACATGGAGCTGTACTCTAAAGGTATCTCTCAAGGGCCACAGATGCTCTGCTAGAGCAGAGAGATTTGAGAATGTTAACCCCAGGCTAGCGGTTCAAATTTCCTTAACTACTCTTGTTAGTTAAGGATCTTGCCAGTGTTGAGCAATACTCGGATAATCCAGGCCCGATCTCACCGACTCTCAGGAGCTCCTGCTCTCTCCTCTCCCCTGTCATAACTGGCTTTCTCCCGCTCAGTCGGTAGATGGAGAATGGCTGGGGAAGGGCAATGGGGAGAGGGAGGATCCGGCAGAAAGTTAATCACTGCAGACTCTCCTACTGGATAGCAATCATTCGAGCCCTCCAGACGCTGGGTCTTGTCTCCTTAACACAAATGCTCCCAGGGAGTACGGCTTTGTGTTTGCCTTCCATGGTGTTGCATTGTGTCTGAAAGGCATCTGCAATTCATCTGCTGGAATAATTATTTTCATCTTTCTGGTGAGTGGGTGAGGACCGGGAGCTCATTTTTAACCAGCCTGTTACAAAATCATAGTAGGTCAAATGTAAGGGGCTCCAGAAAGATCCAAAGGCTCCAACAGAACTTCCCCTATCTGATCCTTTGTGTCCGGTACTCATAACAACTCTTTTGTTAAAGCTCTGCTCCCTATTGAAATGTAATTCCCAGCCCCCTCAATCAGATTTTAATCAGTTGTCAGACACTGACTCTGGTGTGAATGAGGTTTTCTTCTTTAAAGCACAGATCAGTACAGGGAGGGAAGGAGAGGAAGCCACTAAAAGGGGCTCAGAAGATGAAGGATTAGAGAACAATTAAGCTCCCTCCACTGCCTGGAGCTATGCTCTGCTGCAACCGCCCCCTCCAGGCAAACTTGGATGTGGACCATCCCATCCCATTTCCTCTCAAATACCTTCCTCCCCTATCTAAGCTGAAAACAGCTCCCCTGAGTTTGCCTCTTCATTAACTCTCCTTTCAGCTACTATTTATTCGCACTTTTAAGTTGGTGACTTTAGCTCTGTAAATTGTTTGGGGACTAGAAGGAAGAAAAGCCAACCTCAACTGAAATTTCTGAGTTTCCATTCCCCAGTTCTTGCTAGTAGGTTGTAAACTGGCGCTACTATGTGACACCTCTTCAGGTTATACAAGCAGCGAGCAATAATATACAAGCAGCGAGCAATAAAGGACTCACACTCAACTCTGGGGACAGATTTTCCAATAGTTTTCTCATTCCTTCATTGTCTCTGCACCTCCTCAGCTCTCTTTAAATACTATGGGGCTTACTCTGTCAACTCTGTCACTGACCTTGTCTAATCATATTGATTGTCAGCAATTGCAGTCTAATTGGAGAGCAAGTTGCTATGGTAATTCCTGTGTCTTATGTCTTACATTTAAAGATACAATGATCCTAAAAGGAGGGAAATTGTTTGCAATTGGTGACATAGGAAAACATAATTATATATACAAATTGTGAAACTAATATATTCAAATGAATTCTGATATCTAAACCAGGATTTTATGTAATAAATTGGTCCCAGAATTTCTACCAAAGGCACATTTGGTCAGAATGTTTTTCTTTTCCTCCAAATACTTATATTTTTAGGGGGAAAAAAAGGAATACAATATATCATGGATAAGCAGGAAGGAGGTGGCCATCTGTAGGTTAAAATGCCATACAAGGGGATATAACATCAGAATGCTGCCCTGTGTGCTTGGAAGAACGTCAGCATGGAAGATGACAGACCCAGGTTCTGCTTCTGTCTTTCTGTGCCTTATCATTTTCCTTGATGAGATAACAGCTTTTGTTTCTTTCTTGAATTTAGTCAATCAACAATCAGTTATTGTACAGGAATCCTAGAAAATCAGTCTCAATGGAAAAGAGAGCAGAGCAATTTCCTATTAGAAGCATCTTGAAGGCAGAAATTGTGTTCTACTGAGTATGTCTGAAGAAGAGGTCTGAAAAGGAATTTGAGATTTGGTACCAAAAATGCTAAAGCACTGTTAATACATTTTCCCTCCAACTCAATAAAATTAAAGCCTACTGAGTGTGATGCAATGGATTTCTTCAAGCAAGAGTTCAACAGTGCCCACAGCTCCAACCTCAAGGGCCTACGGATGGAAGGAAGTATGGCCAGCATGTCTGTTAGTCTGATTACAATAAAAATACCCTGATAAAGACACAAGAAGCCCTGGCCAGGGTGGCTCAGTTGGTTGTAGCGTCATCCTGTAACCAAAAGTTTGCAGGTTTGATTTCTGGTCAGGGCCCATACCTAGGTTGTGGGTTCAGTCCCAGGTCCGGACATGTCCAATCTGGAACATGCACAGGAGGCAAACAGTTGATGCTTCTCTCTCGCATTGATGTTTCTCTCTCTCCCATCCTCTCTCTCTAAAATGCAATGAAAAAATGTCCTCAGGTGAGGATTAAAAAAAAAAAAAAAATACAAGGAGTGTGCTAAGGAAGCTCAGAGAAAGGCACATGTCTTAATTATAGAGGATTAGAGAAGGCTTCCTTGGAGGAAACTTTCCAGGTTGGGCCTTAAAAATTTGAATGGGTTTCCTGCCTGCTCCACCACACAGGTGAGAAGGCAAAGCAAATGTTTCCTTTAATTAACAGAAGGCAAAGGACTTCAAGCCCTACAGATGCCCTCTGTCCGTTCAGCACACAGGTATGGAGTGCCTGCTTGGTACACAGATGACAAGTTAGGAATATAACAAAATTCTTGACCCTAAGGGATTTACGGTCACTAGCCAATAGAAAAAAAATATTAATAACAATAATACTAAATATCATTTCTTTAGCACTTACTCAGCTTCAACTACTTAACATGAAATTATTTAATAGTTAGTCCTCACGAAGTTTTACAAGGTAAACACTATTGTCCTCATTTCAGATATGAGGAACCTGAGGCTCAGAGAAGTTAAATAACTGCCAGTTTCACACAGCCTGTAAGGTCTGTGAGGCTAGCTCTATGGTTTGGCTTATACCATGGATATCCCTTTCCCTAGAAGTCAGCCAGCCTCACTACGGTTTCTACAACTCCAGCAAGGAGACCCATGTAACAGAAGTTAAATGGATGAATGAAAATCCATTATCACCATAAGTAAAGAACAGTTTGAACAAGGGTAGCTCCGTTATTGCTTACCTGTGCATTTACAGCTTCTTGGGCCTTCGTTACTTTATCTGAAAAGGAGAGATGAGGGGAGCGTAGGAGAGTAAATCTAGAAGATAGCTACTAAGGTCCCTTCCTTCCTTTGCTGATGCTCTGAAATTCTCTTTTCAGGGCCATCACAAAACAAAGTAACTTTTCATAAGAGATGTCTTCCTAACAGGATCTTCATGCCTGAAAGTATTTTAGTAAAGATTAACATGTGTTTCTCGGTTAAATTGGCACACACACATGCAGTGGAGAATAGCACCTTCGAAGCTTAAGTGAGGAAGGAGGTCTTGGTTCCCTTCTGCCCCGTGCAGCCAACCCCCTCGACCTCAACAGGAATGACCGTACCCTTCTTGGTTTTGCTATTTTCTAAGCGTTTGTTTAAACAAAGGTTACCAAGGCACAGAAAAGACCTAAACACATACTGAACTAGGGTGATGATTCCTAAGGTCTTGGGTGGCCTTGTCCGGCTGAATCAAAGACATGTTGGAAGAGAATCCACTCTCTTCCTTACTTTCTAGAATGACTACATTTTTCTCCAGGCAGTGGCAAAGTCTTATAAAACAGGAAGCTCTTTTTTAAAATCTTCCTTTTTCCCGACCATACAGATCTCTTTGCTGTAAAAACAGGGACATTTTCAGGACCAACATGAAGCAAAAAAGGGCCTGGTGTAGGGCTTTTGACTACTATTTGGAGTGGGATGGGGAAAATGTACTGCTTAGAAATGGATTATGGAGTCAGTGAAAATAGGCTCCTGAATTTCTAAATTCAGAGAAATTGGGAAACCATAGCAAAGGGCAGAATGGATAACAGCCCTGCACGTGGGGTGTTTATGGGGGTGCTATGCTCAAGCACTCCAAAGAGGAAAATAAGACAATCAATGTGACTCAAATTCAGAAGTGGTGAAATGTGAGTTTCTTGTTGTTCCCTCACTGCAGCCCATAAAGGAGGCACTTTCATGCCAAGAATAAGATTTAATGAGGTGGAAAATGAAGGGGCATAAAAGATAGAGTGATTATGTATTACAGAGTGAAAACAGAGGCTGGGATGAGGACAAAAGCCAACTGGGGGAGGGCAGGTCGTGTTATAGGTGTGGCGAGGATAGCAAAAGGGCACAATAGATCCCAGAGAGATTATTAAGGAAGATTTCTGGGGACCTGTGGGGTGACAGAAGTAGACAGGAAAGCCCACAATAACTGCCACATATACACCCATTGGGTGTTTCTTTGGTAAAGAGGCTCAGGATATCTCACAAGGAAGAAATCAACACTGGCTTACAGGGAGCTCAGTGGAGCCCTCTTTAAGCTGACAATAAAATCAACACTGTCTTCAGGAAAAAAATGGCTCAGGCCAGCGATACTTCTCCACTGTGGCCAGGGCTCAGAGAGAATGGCGCTCGCTGGCTACCCTGCTGCTGCTCCTTCCTGGGTCCACCCACAGAGCTGTGTCCCAGGGAACAGGTGCAGTGCCTTAAGAAGGGTGCTTCACAGAGCCCCTGCCTTCACCCCAGCTCATTAGAAATGAAAGCTGGCTGTCATGGAGGACTGCTGACCCTGTGGCTAGGTGGCTGGCTGCCTTTTAAAAAGAGAATCACAAAAATAATTAAAATCACTGAACTCTAGAACTAGAAGGAACCCACAAGATCATCTGAATCAATAGTGTTTTATAGATGAGAAACAAAGGCCCAGCCTGACAAGGTAAGTGATTTGACTCAAGGGGAGTGGTTAATTAGTGGCAGAATTGGGACTAGAACCTAGGTCTCCTGGCTCCAGTGAGTTAATAAAAATAATAGTAAGCGGCATAGCCTTTGCATGACAGTTTTTTTCCTCCTACCTGATATGCATTATTCATATGGTCTTCAATAGCTCTGCCAACTACAGGGGATTGAGTATAAAGTGTACTGAGGGTCCCAGCAACATCTCACAGAGGAAAATGGATCTCAGAGAGCTCCAGTAATTTGCTAAAGTGACGAAGGACTTCCTTCTGCCACTCAAGAGACCTCCCTACTCACATGGCTCCACACTGCTGCAGCTTACAGAGCTGGGGTTCAAATTTCTTAACCTGAACACCTCCGGGCTCTGTGTGCTAATGGATTTAGTGGTCCCCATTGTTAAAATGTTGTTCTTTCTGGTATGCTGGAGTATGGGTTGTTTTTTTGTTTTGTTTTGTTTTTCATTAAATAATTGAAAAAAGCAGGAAAAAGCCAAGGGTCTATAATTCAATAAGGAGCAGGCACCTGGTGTGCTCACTGCAAGAGGCCAAGCAATTCAATCCCAGGTAGTAAATACTGCCATTAAGGAAGAGAGGTCTCTGGCTAAACAAGGTTGAGCATAGACAGTTTCAAGGGGGATTTTTGGTTGCTTTTTCATTCCCATTCAGCCAAGCAACACCCCTACATGACTCCTAATTAATCAGCCAATGAACATTTTCCCAGCACTTATTGTATATACCCATTTCTCACCAGATTAGATATAAAAATGTACCTGATGGGTGGATCTTTTGTTGAGCAAATACAAAATAACATGCAGGGTGCTAGACTCTTCTTACCTTGGGTCTGAGAGTGGATGGATGGCAACAACAAGCTCCAAAATGTCAGGGATTTTAAGAACAAGTTTTTTCTTTCTTACCTAGTAGTTCAGGGTGGTGTTCCTCAGCACTTTATTTAGGGTCCCAGGGCAACAGCAGCTTTGCCATATTTAACTGTGGATTACAAGGTTGCCCTGGGCACCTCCAGCCAAGTCAGATGCAAGGGAGATGGAGCACAGAGGAGCACCCCAGAGGGATTTGGCCAGCCTGGGATGGCACACACCACTCCTGCTCACCGTGCATGAGAGGAACCTTGTCCCCACAAGGCTATATACCCAACAGCAAGACTGGCCAGGAAATACAGTCTAGCTATGCACCCCAAAATATGAGGGGAAAAATAGATTTTGGTAGATAGCTAGAAATCAGTTCTGTGCCATATATAGTATCAGTAATTCTCATAAAGACCCTAAAAGGTAGTTTTAATTACCCCCATTGAAATAAATCTTATGGAGGATAGCTGACTTGTCTAGGTGATAATAAAGTGACAATTTGAATCCAAGCCTATTTGGCTTTGATACTCATTCTGCCACTCACATATGCATATGAACTAAGACAACTGCAAGTGAGCAGGATTCTGATAAAACAAGGGCATTAGTGAGGTGACCCTTGTAGAGCATTTAGCATTATGCCCATTGCACAGTAAATGTCTAATAAAGGTTAATTATCACCATCATCAACATTCCTGCATCTGAGTTACACAGCTTGAGCTTGTAAGTGTCCTGTAGACAAGATACCATTCCCTGTGTGTTAGAGGCCCCTGCACCTTCTCATCTCCCTTTCTTCAGCTTCTGCTGAAGCTGGCAGACCACAATCAGTGAAAGTCAAGTGACCCAATCAATGTCTCTTCCCTTTCTCTTCAACACAAGTATTCTCTCCCTTATTACCTTCCCAACCTCTTGCCTTCCATCACTTAGAACTCCATTGAGGTTCTAAGGAATTGAAGTTTAAATAATTTCTGAGAGGCATACACAGAGTAATAAAGGAATTGTCTACATTTTCTAACTTCTAATATCATTCTACCTTCAGAAAAATCTCTTTCCCTCCTGTTCTTTCTCCCTCCTTCATTTTAAACACTACTTTTTAATTCCATTTGCTTTTTCAAACAACAGTCCTACTAATAACCATAAGTACTAGATTCACTCCTGTATCCAAGCCAATAGGAACTCTTAGGCCACTACTCTCTCCTTGACCCTTTTCTCCACTAGCTACTCCATTTTTATTTTCTTGCATATGACACACATAACCTTGAATCTACTCCAGATTTTTAAGCAAGTCATTGGGACATTTAATTGTGTGAAAAAAGATGACTTGTGACCCACATCAAACCTCTCCTGAGTCACCACATGACTGTTAAGAACTGCTGGTCTGACGGAAATTGCAAAAAGCCATTATTACAATAATGATGGTGGGAAATGAAGGGACATCTGCAAGAAATACTGAAAAAGTAATTGAGAGGATTTAGGATCTGTTAAATGTTGAGGAGTAGTCAGAGGTGAGCTCAGGACTTGAAGCTTGGGTTGGTCCGATGAGCCAAGATGGATGACAGATGGAGCTGTTGGTTGCAGCTGTGATTCGGCAGGGGAGGAGAGTTGGGAGAAGACAATAATAAGCCTGCTCTAGACTCATTGTCCATGAAGGGTTCGCAGAACATGTAGTGGATTATGATTTTGGCGATTGAAGACCTGGGGCTCTGGTCTAAGAAGGTAACTCATTCCAATGAATGTGAGGAGGCTTCAACAGAGTGGTTCTAAGGGCAGGCTTGAGAGATACTGAGCCAGAGCTTGAGAAATGCTGACATCTAGCATGGTTTGAGAAGTAAAATACAGCACATGGGAAAAATAAGAAAATGTACTGAACCCCCACTGTGTCCCCTGCTCTGTGTTGGGCACTCAGTACCCTCCTCACACTTTTCTTCATTTCTATTGACTTTGTACTTCCAACTTCTTATTCATGTTGCTTCTACTCTGCAGATTCTTAAAAAAGCAAGCGAATTGCTTTCTACTGTCTTTCATACTTTAAATTTGCCTAGAGAATACTGGGGAGAGTACTAAAAAGAGCCTATCACAGAAGTCGCTGCATAGGACTCTGATTTGTCTGTGGAAGGTGAATGTACGTGTTAACTTACGCATATGTTGCCTTACCAGAACTAGAAGTACCATGTGCTGTGGTGGAAGTACCATGTATTTAGTTGTTTAACAGTCAGATTGCTTTCAAAAAAATTTCTATTCTGTTGGAAGTTAAAACAATAACGACAGGGCTTTCTGAACTGGAAACAGTTTTCCAAATCACTGGAAATATGATCTATCTGATTTCTGCCATCCTGTTGAGGTCTTGTGAGTCATGGGCTCACATCCCAGATCTACTTCACTTATTGGATCTCGCTCCAATTGCTCCTTTTCTGTAAAGGAACCAGGGATGGTACTCATCTCATAGAGCTGTTGTGAGGATTAAGCAATCTAACAAAGATGAAGCACAAAAAAATTACCTGGCACATAAAGAATGTGTAAGAAGTGCTAACTATTCTGTGATTTTCAGTCCATTCCCTCATCTGCTGAAGAATGCAAGGGAAATAAGTAATAACCTGTATATTGGTATAACATAACATTTTAAAGTAAGACAAAACTAAAAATGGGCACAATGGTTCATTACTAATATATTTGAAAGTGAGTGAATTGAATTCAGATGTCTAAATTAGGTGGAGGTTCTGAGGGTGCTTTGATCTCTGTCTCATTTGGGGGGCATGTTTAGAGCATTTTTAGCAAAGACTCACCTTACCCAGGAGAAGGAAGCAGATGAGACATGTCAGAAAAGGAAGGCAACTACCTGATGTCAAATGAGGATGGGAGAGGAGCCCCTTGGTAATGTCCTTACCGTACCTGACAACATGTCCCATCTTGTATTGGCCCTCTCCTGAAGGGAACAGCATATTTTGTAGGTTATGGCTTCAGTGATGGAGACATTTTTGCTGAGGCAACTCTGTGCTCTGTCTAATCTCCTTTGTTGACCAACAAACCAGATAGCGGGTCTCACTGTGGGTAAATCTCTGAATGGAGTTTGGGATAATGGCCTGGTTTAAGGATTTCAACGGTCTGTAGGTGGGGTTAAGAGAAGCATTACTGGAACCTTTGCTAGCACCGTTTCCCCAGCACAGTGGTTGGCTGGCTAGCCTAGCACTTCCCAGCTGTAGAGGAATTCAAACCTCAACTCCTCAAAGAAGAGAAGGCAGGCTGTCAAGGCAGGCACAGTGACATTTGAGTTTACTATGTGACAAGCATTGTAATTTCACACTCACAATCTTATTTAATTCCACTGATGAACCTGTGAGGTAGTTATTATTTTCATTTTACAAACAAGAAAACTGAAGATCAGAGAGACTATAACTTGCCCACAGTTATACAGCTATTGTAAAAGTGTGAAGGACTCATGGACAAAGCCAAGGGTGGGGGTGGGGGTGGGACTAGGGTGGGAGGTGGGGATGGCTGGAGTGGTGGGGAGAAAGTGAAGACAACTTTGCTTGAACAATACATATATAAATAATTAAGAAATATTCATATTGTAAAAAAAAAGAAAGAAAGAAATGGAGGCAGGATTCAAACTCATCTCTGTTGTAAAGTCTCTGGATCTGACCCTAAGGAAATTCTAAATGAGGATGGGAATTTATATTTGGAGAGTTTTATGAAATTTTCTGAAATTCATTTTCATGGGAATTTTCACCTGCCCCTGCTCTGTATTTACTTAAATTACATGGCACATTTCCAAAAGAATTAGGGGAGTAAACAAATGGTAGATATACAGAAAACCATATATTTTATTATGTCTATCATATATGCATAATATATAATCATATTTATGTAATACGTATACGATTATGTGTAATCTATACTATATACAAACATATGATTATTTATCAATAGTTATACTCAAATGCAATGTGCCAATAATCCATTTTATTTTTCCAGTAACTCAGAGGTAGCTTATCAAATAAAGATAGCACACAGTTAAGGAAAGCCTCAAATACTATACTCACCAAGTTAGAGATAATCAATAAAAGCCTGGACCCATGTTCTTTAACTTTAGATCTCTAGCACTGAGTATAGTGTCTGAAACACAGAGCTGCTTAATTACAATTTGTTGGACACTTGTTGAATTCATTCTTCACTCTTTTAAAGATTCACTCCAAGGTTCTGCTAAACAAGAAGCTTCCTTCCTGTGCTAATGCACAATTTGATTTGCAAATACTGTCTGTCAACTGCAAGTTTTCAAGAACACAGCTTTATTGTGCAAGAGCAAAGGTGGAAAATCTTTTATAGTCTTTCAAAGATAACTCATTCATTCAGCAAACACTTGGCTGGGAGCAGGAATACTAAGATAAAAGGCAATTTCGCTGTCCTCCAGGAGTAATTTGCCTGATGGAAAAGAGAACCAGAATGCAAACCCAATGCAGTGTGTAAAGGCAACACAATAGAGTGCGTGGGTGGTGGGGAGGTTGGCGTGGGCGGGGGGGGGGGGGGGGCGGTTGGGGGTGGTGGAGGAAGGGTGGGTATCCTAGACCACAGGAAATTTAGGGAAGAAAAATAGTCAACTAAATTTAGTTTAGGTTATTAAAAACAAAGAAATATATTTGATTCAGTGAATATTAAAAACATTTTAATGCAATTGAATCCCCTAATGCACCCAGTTAGGGAGGAGTATATTGGATATATGTATTGGAGAAAAATGCTGTATGGAGAGTTAGGGGAGGAGGGGAAAGATGAGGAAGACCCAGTTGGAGAATATCTCCTGTATCAGGGGGGGGAAAAAAAAGCAAAGAAGACATTTTCATGAGAATTTAATTTCTTATTACAGCCTGTTCTCTAACTCATAGAAGACTTTGAAATTCTAGTGACCGGAGACCTTTAATCTGGTCTCTGAGATAGAAAGATAAGGTACCAATCAAAAACAAAGAGTCAGGTTGGGGAATTAAACAATGACCAACCCCCCCAAAAAATGACAAAACAATGTGGTAATCACTTTAACTGATAGATGAAAGAAGTCTTGTGAGAATGTAGAAAATAGGAAGACTTCAATAATGAGAGAATAAGGGAAAGCTTTCCAGAGGGTACGCAGGGTTTTTATAATCCAGTACTTCACTCCTAAATTGATTTGAAATACTCTGTCACACTTTTCTTGCCCACTTGTATGTGTGTGTTGGAGAGAAAGGTTTAGTGTGTTGTTATTAACCATTCTTCTAAAGAACCTTGAAATCCAAAGTGTGATCTCAACACCAGCACCAACCCCTTACCTGAGGTATTAGAAATGCAGAACCTTAAGGCCCTACTCCAAATCTTCCCACTGAGAATATGAATTTTAATAAGATCCCCAGATGATCCACCTGTGTGTGTACAGTTGAGAAGCACTATCCTAGAACCTGAGAACCTCGTTTCTCAAAATAAGCTTTCCACAGAGTCAGGATTCCTCACAAGAAGGGCAGCATTCGATGTCTACCTTGGACAGCTCCCAAACATTTTGGTCTCAGGATCTCTACATTTTCCAAAGTTATTAAATACACCAAAGATATTTGCTTATATGGGTTATAGCTACCAATATTTACCATACTAAAAATTAAAACTGGAAAATAATTTATTTGGTAGTTTATCTAAAAATCATAAATTCCTTCATGTTAATGTAAATAACAGTTTGTATGCAAAATAACCACCTTTTCAAAAATATTAGTAAGAAGAATACCATGGTTTTACATATTTGCAAATATTTTTAACATCTGGCTTAACAGAAGACAGATGAATCCTCATATCTGCTTCTGTGTTATAGTTCTTGCAATGTCACACATCAAGTATGACTTAACTGTATGCTCATAGAATGAGAGTGAAAAATTCTATTTCGGCATTATCACAAAAATCATTTTACCATATAGACCCCTGGACCACACCTTAGATCTACCATATCCCTAGAGCTATCCTCGCTCATCAACCTTTACTTTTGACTCCAAGGAAACACCATCACACTTTAAATCATGCCCATTGTAATAATTTGTCACAACTGCAAAGAAAATTCTTAACAGAACCATTTGAGACAAAGAATGATTTCTTGATTAGGTAAGTTCTTTGAATGTAAAGATTCCACATCTTCCCTTCAAAGACCAGTTGAGTGATCCTCACAATAATGTATTATCTTAGCCAAGCCAGATTACTACTATTACTCTAACCAAATAGGGAATAGGGTTAGCTGCACTAACTCTAATTTACATGGGTACACTGAAAATTAAAGGAAACTATGCATTAATAAAATATTGTTAATTATCAATACTAACCAAATGTAAGGTGTTACAATATATTTTCCACATCTCTTGCTACACATTTGCAATGTTGCAACTTTTTGATGAAATTTTCTTATTTATGAAAAAATAAACCTAACTCATGCCTGCTCTATTTCACTCCTGTCTCCACATTCTATCTCCAGGTTTCTGTTGCTACCATTTTGTCTCATTGCCTCTTGTGCTTCAAGAACCTTATTTATCTAATTTATTATCTTAACAGCCAAAGGCAAATCGGCCTTTGCTCCTGAAGCAAATCTTAAGACAGAAATCATAGATCTAAAAGGGACCTTTTGGTCACCTAGTCCTGCAGCTCTCAATCCTTCTTGAACATTAGAATCGGCATTGCTTGGAGAATTAAAGGGAGAAAAAAAATGCCAGAGTCAAACCCCAGAACAAATAAATCCAACTCTCTGCTGTGCAACCAGGCTTTGGAATTTTTTACACGTCCATCAGAAGATTCTACTGTGCAGCCATGATTGAAAAACTCTGAGCTATTTCAACTCTTCCCTTTACAGATGGGGAGGAGGGAGAAACAGCCAAGTTGGGAAGGAACCTAACACAGAATCCCCAAGACAGAACCAGGATTTGAACAGCACCTTCTGGCCAGACAAAATGACCAAGATTCTTCCATTGTTCTCTTAATTCAGAGTTCTCAAAGCAAACAAACAAATGAAATGGATTTTCAGTCTTCTTCCTTTTAAAAACAAGGCATTTTTCATATAACTTTAAAGTATCTTTTATATACAAGAAAATACATGTATCCATTTTAAGTTTAAAGTTCAATAAGTTAGACAAATATATATGCACCCATGTTACTGCCTCCCCAACCTTGATGCAGAATATTTTCATCACCCCAGAAAGTGTCCCTGCCTCTTCCCTGTCAGCAACCTCCATCCTGGGTCTCAGGCAAAAAATACCCTGATTTCTGCCACAGAAGATTAGTTTTTCCTGTTTTAGAACCTCATATAAGTGGAATCATACAGTATGCATTCTTTTATGTCCACATTCTTTCACTCAGCAAAATTTTTTAAAGATTCAATGATGTTGTATCAGCAGTTTGTTCCATTGTATTGATGAGTAGTATTCTACCGCATGAATATCCCAGTTTACCCACTGGGTTGCTTCCACTTTTTGGCTATTACAAATAAAGCTTCTATGAGCATTTGTGTACAAGTCTCTGGAGGTGCAGACATTTTTTTTCTCTTGAGTAAATACATAGGGGTGGAAATACTGGGCCCAACAAGGCCTGGGAGGCAGGGTGTGTAGAAGAAAGAGTTCCAACTCCGCAGTCAACCAGAGTTAGGTCTGCATATAGGTGAGGCTATTTATTGACATGGAAATCAAAATGCCAACTTCACGGGCATGTTGTAAGGATTGGAGACAAAGTATGTGGTGTGGCTGGTAAATAGAAGACACTTAATAAGGGAAAATAGAAGTAACTAGAGACAGAACTGAGTTGAACTGTTCTCAGTGAGGTAATTTTCCACTACAGCACACTGTTCACCTCTCCCCAACCCTCATCCAGCCAAAGGCTCTCGCCACCCCCACCACCCAACTCCTATACCCTCTCCTGTCTTTGAAAGTGAGGCCATAAAGTAGGAACTACCTGCTGAATCAATTTAGAAGTGTTTCTTGGCTTGTTTGTTCTATTAATTTTTAGTTATCTTTTAAGAAGAAATGCCTACCTTTGGGCGATTAGACTCAGATATTACCACAAGCAGTGACCAAACCCACTGGTAACTGTATGTGAACCTGGAAATAGCTTTCAGAGGATGTGACCCAATTTGCATTTGAATCCCCTCTGTCATCTAATTCTCTGCTCCATGCCTTATTCTCTACCTGGGCCACTCTTTCACTCCTCATATATGTTCAGATAAATGACTTATTTTTCTAAGTCTACCACCCCTTTCCTACTCCTGATTCCTGTATCTTCCAGCACTCCTTCCACTTGCAGGACAGAGGAGCAAGATAAATGGCCAAGGATCAACATGCAGCCCTGGCTGGTGTGACTCAGTTGGTTGGAGCACCATCACATAAACCAAAATGTTGCAGGTTCAATTCCCAGTCAGCGCACATGCCTAGGTTGCAGGTCTGGTCCTAGTTGGGGTGCATACATGAGACACGGCCACCAATCAATGTTTCCCTTTCACATCAATCTCTCCCTCCCCCTCTCTCTCCCTCCCCCTCTCTCTCCCTCCCTTCCCCTCAAAAATCAATAAGCGTGTCCTTGGATGAGGATTAAAAAAAACACATGCACGCATGTGCACATGCACATAGGCACACACAAGCATACCACCCACCCTTATCTATGTTTGACTGTGAAAATCATGAAGACTTAAATTTACCAAGTGAATCATAAAAGATGCCATTATAGAACAAGAAGAACTTTTCTCTCACAAAATGTCTCCTTCCTCATGGGGCTTGTGAGAAGTGACCCTGCCTTCTCTGAGTTGACAAGCCCCGGATGTCACAAGCCCCCCTCACTGGGGTGGCTGCTCTTCACATCCGTACTTCCCCTCCTCCATAAGGGTTCTCCTGCCCTGCCCTCCAGGCGGGTCCCTCGATCAAGGACCTTTTTAGAGCTCTTTAGCTAAATCCCAGGTCAGCAGATAGCGCTTCTGCCTCAGCCAGTTTGAATGCATGCTGCCTATGAGATTTCCTGAGACACTCAGATACAGCATTAAAACTGCATGAAAGTCTTCCTCAGGAGGCCTAGTAATAGTGTGTTTCATCTGTGAGCCACTTTACAAACATTAACTGAGTAAGTCACCCTGTCTTCACAAGTTCTTCATTCTCTACTGCCCTCAATTACTCCAGGAGGAAAAAAGCTGGGGACTAAAGGAACTTTTGCGGGTATTTTAGGCCATGGCAATATTAATGCCAAAGATCCTGCAATAGCAACACTGCTTGGGCAATGGCATGAAGGGGAAGGGATTAAATCCATGTTTATTTGAAAGAGACTGAACTGAGGTTCTTGTCTCCCATAGCCAGATCAGCAGACAGAAAAACCTGACTCCGTGGTGTAGGGCTGGGTCCATGAGTACAGCCTGTGGCACCAAATCCAACCTGCCACTTGTTTTTTTATAAATAAGATCTTATTGGAACACAGTCATGCTCATTTATGTGTTATCTACGGCTGCTTTTGCCCTAAATATCAGTTGAGTAGTTGCAACTGCGACCAAACGGTTTGCTGAACCAAAAATTAGTCACTATCTGGCTCTATAGAAAAAGTTTACTGGCCCCCAGAATAGGCAACTTAAAGTTTGTTCTCATCCTACATATTCCTTAAACATCTTTAAGCAAGTTTCTTTCCCTCTCCAGGCCTCAGTTTCTGTATCTATAGACTGAATAACCTCTAAACTGAGCCATTGCCTTGAGTTGTTCTCTCAGTGTTCTGTGTTAGCGTCTAATATATTAGTATCATCACAGCTGATTTTGTTGAGGGGAAAAAATTGAGTGTCATGAATCATCTTAGCACCAGCCTCTATGCTAAGCCCTGAGTCCTTTTATGGCATCTAGCTGCACTGACTTGAATTATCCTTTCTTTTCAGAGAGATCTCGCATAATGATGTCTTGGAAGTGATAGAGGCGAATGTGTTCTCCAATCTGCCCAAATTACATGAAATGTAAGCAAAAACCTATGGGGTTTGCTCATGACTATTCTTGGCAATCACCTTAAAGTCTGCTTATATTCCTGGAAAGAGCTGGCTCTGCTCTGTCCTCAGATCCCTACAATTTTAAGATACCCAAGTCAGCCCAAAGCGCACTCTCATGGGTCCCTCTGCCTGATAGTCCAGGCATCAGTCCAGAACTTAATCTTCTTCCATCCCCTCCCTCCCAGAGTTGTTTGCATAGTAGACCTAAGAACCTGGCTCTGTGACTGTGAGCAAGTACCTCCACCTCATCCTCTAATTCAAAGTTGTTCCACAGTCAAAGCCCAAAATTAGTCTCACATGATGTAGCTGAAGGTAAGTAGTCCTAGTCTGAATACTAGTCTACTTCATATAATCACCAATAAACCTTGGCCAAGATACAAAAACATTCTGAGACTTAGCTTTCTTATCTATAAGATGAGAATAATATAATTGCATGCCTCATAATATCACTGTGATGAATATATGACATCATAAATGTAAATTAGACCTAATAAATCAAGTAGCATGAGTGTGTCATAATGAGTCTTTATTCCTCTACTATTCCAATCAAATTTCCTTTCTCTTGTTGACATTCTAGTTTACAACATGTCAATACTCACACAGATGCACTTCTGCTTCCTATCAGCCTGTAATTACCATAAATTACTTCATAGAATCATAAACTGTCAAGGCCAGAAGAGACTTTAGAAACTGTCTCATCCAGAATTTTCCAAAGTAGACTGTGTATCATTAAACATTTGGGAATTTATTGTGTTTAAAGACAGAAAAAAAAAAGATTCTATGTTAAAACAGGATTAGGAAACTTTGAGAAAATAAATCTGGGTTCACTTACCTATAGAAAAACTTCTCAGAACCTGTAATATGAGCATCTACATTTGGAATCTCCATGAAGGATATTGTATTAAAGGATTTTCAACTAATGTCACCGGAAAGGTTTCTTCTGTGGAGTATATATTAACATCTCACAAAATTTTCATGGGACACAGTTAGGAAAGCCAGTGAACCACTCTTCTAATTTTACAGATGAGCAGTGAAAGGCACAGAGAGTTATGAGGCTTGCCTAAAGTCACCCAGCAAAATCCACAGCAGGATAGAGACCTGAACATAAATCTAACTCTTTTGTATTCTTTTAAAAAGTTTCAAGCATTTGCCAAGTATTGGTAGGAAATACACACACACAGAGTTTCTAATGACCACCATGTAATACACACGCACATAACATATATGCACATGACTTTGTTTAGGAATGACGGTCTGTCCATTTTGGCAGACTCTCCCTCCCTTTTCCTTCCTTCCTTCCATCTACCCCAACCCCCACTCTTTCTTCCTCATTGTCATTGAACCTCTGCAGCTGATGCCTTCCTTTCTTCCCATTGCCCTCCTGCTCCATTCTTTCTTCTCTCTCTGCTTGGCCTCTCCTTGCCCTAGTGGGAAAGAGAGACATGACCAGGGTTCCAGAACCCAGAGAGCAGCCAGCCCTCTGAGCAGGTTTAAGCAGGTGTCCCCCAGTGCAGTTCAACAGGCAGTGGAGCTAATAGGACAGCTATTCCCTGCATGGAGAGGTGCTCACCCTCATGTAGCACTGACTGTCCTTAAAATGATTAATCACCTGGTACTTGGATCTTGGTAGCCACATGTTACTGCAACATAAAAGCTAATGAAACAGGGAGGAAGTAATTAACGCAGAGCATCTCTGCAAATATACATTGATCCAGCACGATGAGGAAAGGGCAGCCTCTCTGTTGGAATCCAAATGTGAACATGCTCACCTCTGGACTATTGATCAGGACACAGCTCAGGCCAACCTGGAGCAGACGTTACCACTTCCCAGGAGCTGCAAGGGAGCAGCTTCAGTTTACAACATGAAGGGTATCACTGGCACATCCCCAGCTGTTGTCTGCTGGAATTTCATGGTTAAAACCAGAGATGGTCACTGTCTGCTCCCAATCTTTGTTTTCCTTAGCCTCATCACTCTCTTTTTTCCAATCTCCTTTTGCCCCTCAGCCAGTTTCCTTCCCTCCTATCTTCTTTTCATCCCCTTTTATTAATTCCCACCCCATTATCTCTTGTCTCCTGACCAAATAAAAGCTCAGTACCTCATGTTGGTCTCATCCCTACCCTCTTAGCCTCCTCAGACACTGGAAGATCCTTACTAGTGAAGGACTCAGCTGTGCTCAGGGAGAAAATGACTCACCCAGCCAGTGCTTTGTTTGCCTCTGACAGGCAGAACCCAGGAGAACTTCAGCAATGAGAGTTAAGCAGGGCAGGGTTAATATTCACTTTGCACAGTTTAGTATGGTAAAAGACACTGCATGTCTGCTCAATTTTTATTGAGATGATAGATGGATGGATAACATTGATATATTCTGCATAATGTGAAAAATATTATAGCAGTCCTTACTGTTGAGATTATGTTCATGTTCTTCTCTCTTTTGCAGTAGAATTGAGAAGGCCAAAAACCTGCTATACATCGACCCTGATGCCTTCCAAAACCTTCCAAACCTCCGATATTTGTAAGACCTTCTATATTCTGGTGCCTCATCTATAATCAAATTGTGTATTCCTATTTTAGTAAAATGTCCCCTTGCTAACCTGGGAAGCAATTGCTTTTTATCAAAGCTGTGGGGCGGAAGTGGAGGTAGGGAGACACTTGCTCTGGTGGATTTTAGTTTAGTTACATGAGTGAATTCCACTAATATAATTGCATTTTGCTTTCATCTACTAAAACAGACATCATAAGAAATGTCATTTGCATTAATGGGACTGTCACACAGACCTCTTGCAGAACTCGGTCTTCATTTAGTGTTAATGAGATGCACCCAAAATTTCTGCTAGCATTTAGCTTGTGACCCTGACCTCAAAGACATCATCTCCTTTGTTCTGAATATATGCATTGTTTTCTTTGATAAATTACAGTGTTTTATTTTGCACATTTTGGTTAATAATAGACATGGTATTAATCAGTAGAGAGATTCCTAGTGCTTGAACTCCATCTCTTGGTCCTGCCCCCATCAGCAAAAACATTGCTTCTCCCACTCAGATGGCTTTCAAATTAGCTGAGAGCTTAGCAGAGCCCTGAGGGCTATGACATGGCCCCATAAAATAACAGAAAAGAATTTGGACTACAGGGTCAAACATTCTAGATCTTAGGACGTTCTAAGATCTAGAATGTTTGACCTCAGACAAGATCTTAACCTCTCAAAGCTTGTTTCCTTGTCAAGAGAATAGAAATAATAAGTGTGTTATTTAATAACATAATTGTGATGCATAACCGACTATATCCAAAAGACAGAGTTTTAAAGCAACAATTACTTATCATTTCTCACCTGTGAGCTGATCGGAATAATGGTTCTGCTGAACAGACTCTTGTTTTCCTGACCTTAGCTCAGCGCACTCATGCATCTGCAGTTAGTTGGCAGGTCAACTGAAGGCTTGCTGCTCTGGATGGTCGCAGCTGAAATGACAGCTCCCCTCCAAGTGGGGCTTATTTCCAGGAGGCTAACATAGGCTTGTCCTCATGGAAGTCCTAGGTTTCCACAAGAGAAAGCTGAAGCTTGCAAGTTTCTTGAGACTAAAACCCTGAACTAGCACTCCATCTCTCCTGGTTCACTATATTAGCCAAAGCAATTCATGGGGCCAGCCCAGATTCGAGAGGGGCAGAAGCAGAATCTACTTCCTGATGGGAAATCTGCAGTCACAAAACTAGGTGTGTGGATACAGGAAGTGATACAGAATTGAGACCATTTTACAATCAATTAAAGCACATAAAAAGTTTTGCACAAGGCCTATCACATAGTAAAGGCTCAATAAATATTAGCTACTATTGATATTATGATTCTGTCCCTAAATTCTGATCTGTGAGAACTAGAGTTAGCAGGTGTATTAAGGAACACTTGGCCATTATGTGCCTTAGATCTCTGAATGGAGGCTGACTGAGGGAATAAACAATTTAACAGAAGAGAGTACATGTAACCTGGATCTGAGAAAAAAACAAAAAACAAGGTCATCCACTCTGAGTTAATGTCAGGGGGAGGACTGGCTTGATCGGCATGCAACCCGTGCAGCTGCACAGGGCTCCATGCTCCAAAGGGCCCCACACTCAGAGAACTTCAGACTAGGTTTTGTCTTGAAATACTTAAACATTTCTGAACAAAGGGTCCTGCATTTTCATTTTGCACTGCACCTCACAAATTAGGTAGCCAGTGCTGCTCAGAGGTTGCTTCTAGTTTCAGACTTGGGAGTCTTGGCTCCCTGTATGGACTTTGCTATACCCTCCACAGAGGCTAGCCTGGCTTAGGCACATAGCAGTGGAGGAAATTGGATTGAGAGACAAGGCATAGGCTTCTGAGCTGGACTTCTAAGCTGTACAGGGCTTTTATGAGCCTCAAGTGAGATTTATATACGCAAATATTTTTTACAAAATATTTTATACTAAAAAGTGCCCAAAACATTTCAAAATGTACTAAGTTATTGGTAGAACGATTTTATCCTGGTCAACCAAAGTCTACCAGTCCATCCTCAGGAAAATTCCTATAGGTATTGACTAGAGAGTTTATGGTGGCTACTAAGAAAGACCTTTAGCTTCTACCTACAGTGTTCGACATGAGTTCAAAATAAGGACTCTGGGACATGCCTGAGCAGTATTGAAAAGAAAAAACTATATATGTAGTCAGAAGGGCTAGAGTCCAGATATTTATTAGCTAGGCAGACTATTACCTTCTCTAAGCCTCCATTTCCTTATCTGTAAATTGGGTGGTTGTGAAAACCAAATTAGGACTATGCCTATAAAAAATACTTTGCAAATTGTTTTTCAGTATACCAACTGTAAAGAATGATACAAATATAAAATTATTAATGCCTGTTACCCGGTTAGTTTCCTTCATTCATCTTTTCTTCTCCTTTACCTCCCAACTACCACCTCCCTTTCTCCTTCTCTCCCTTTCCTCCTAGAAAAAGTGTGAGTGAAATCTGGGGTGGGGGGCACAGAGCCTTTAATAACAAAAACACCTTAGGACATGTAAAGGGGAACCCCAATTCACAAATTATCACATACGGCCATATGGTGGTTTTCTATCCTGGATCAGAGGATAGATCCAGGAAGAAAACCACCCCCCCACGCACATATTCCATAGCCCATGATAATAACAGCATGAATAACAGTGGGAATGGTAGGCGGGGAGCAAGTGAATAGGAGATAAAGAATCACTGCAAGGTTTAAAATCAAGAGATGCAGAATTTGATCCCAACATTGTCCCACCACTCATGGCCAGCACCAATCATTTTTGTTAACAAAGACCCTTGTCCTTTTCTCCCAGGAAATGAGGGCTAGGGAGGAACTTGGGAAGATAGAGGCATAGCAGAGAAGAAAATTTTGGCAGAACACAGGGGACAAAGCTATGACTTTGACTCTGGAAAAGGCTGAAATCTGTGTCATCTGTCATCAAGCCCAGCCTCTCCTTCGGGTCCTTTTCTCACTTTGAGGTGTTAAGTAGTCCCCAGTCTTATCTGGTTCCCCTGTCACATCCAGACAAAGCTGGAGGTGACCGATTCCAGTTCCATCCTTTCCTGAGGGGATGCTATTGTTCTCAGAGCATTTGAAATGTGCTTTCTAACTGGGGAAAGAGAAGAATTAGTAAGCAGTTTGGAGGAATTGTGTCATTGTCAAATGCTCTTGCATGACTGCTCTGGAAAAAAAAATCCTTACACAATTCTACAGGGTACAAAATCCAGCCATACCCTCTGCCATGCAGATCCCCATCAGGAAGTTGAGACAAAGTGTTGTGCATCTTAAGCCTTTGACTTATTGCCTAAGATGTGCCCCGCACCGTACGCTCCTGCCCAGTTTACACATGGTGACCCTAAGAATCCAAGGCACTTCCACTAACAATATACCTATTCAAGGATCAGACTGTGGTCCATTGACATAGTTTCCCAACTGAAAAGAGGAATAACCTGAAATTGTAATTGGTCCTCTAATCTGAAAAATCATATCATGGAAACAAAACCCAGCTAAGCTCTCTTCCACATGTATGACTGAGAAGTTATAAACAACAATCAACAACTTCACCATCCGGCAACCAGGTAGAGATGAATGGCAACGATTTCAAATATTTTTCTGGATGATGAACGACTTGCTTCAGAAAAAAGAAAAAAATCACAAAGTGGGTGAAGCACTCAGAGGGACCAGTAGGATTGAGCAGTTACTGGTTTATCTCCTTAAGCCAGAATAAATGTATCATCACAGCCACCAAAGCAGGAAATTATAAGGGGTAGAGGTGAGTTGTCACTTGAGTGTGCTAATTGCTGCGCACACACACTTAGAATTGCTTTTCTGAAATCCTCAGCCTTTATTCCATTTGATGCGGATCACTGATGGCACAGAATCCCAGACAACTGGAAATCAGCGTTCTTCATCACTGCCTTCACATACTTCACCGAGGGGCACAAAGTGAGGAGGGGGGAAAACTCATGAATAAAGAAATGTACTTCAACTAAAAGAATATACATCAAAACACTCATCAGGGTGGATTTTTTTTTAAGTCAATACTGTATTTGCAGGCAATGTTTCTCTCCTTATCACCCTGCCTTCCTGGAGTTGACCTTTTGTATATGAAAGATTACCTATTGATCCATAAATAAGGTATTCACAATATTCCCTTGCCTTTGCATCCTGTCTATGTAATTCCTAGGTAGCTCAATGTTGCCTTTTGCTATTCAAGAAACCATAATTACAGTTTAGCAAAACCTTCACACAAATCGGTAGGTCCCCATCTAACCGACAACCATCTTCCACTCACATGTGGGCCAACTAAACTTCCTTAGGATGTCTGCAAATGGCAACCACCTATCTTTCCCCAGCTGGGATAACTCCTGGAGATTCTTCACTGGGACTCACCTCAGCAAGTCTGGCAATTTCTTTCCCATCCCTAAATTCCTCTCTCTCTCCTCTGCATTCCTCTCTTTTGTTTGGCTTACGGGGTTAATGAAAGTAGCTTCTCCAACTATAAAAGCATTTTTTGGACACTACATGGCCAAGTGACAGAGGGCAGGGACTAGAGAGGCAGTGCACAGTAGCAAGGAAGCACACAGGTTCCAGTGCCACCTATCTAGGCTCAGGTGTCAGCTCTTGCCCTTGTTAGTCGTGTGACCTTGAGTAATTAGCTTAACTTCTCTAAGTCTCGTCTTCCTTTCTTTAACCTAGGAATAACATTGTTTGCATCCCTGCATTGTAATAAATGAAGTATTTGGCAGAATAACTAACATTTAGAAAATTCTCAATAAGTGTTAGCAATTCTTATTAAATCTCTGACCCTGTGACTTATTAACTAAGGAAGCCCGTGTAAGATACTTCATCTCTTTATACCTTAGTTCTCTCCTCTGCTTAAAAGAATAACACCTACCTTTTGAGACTGTTGTAGGAATTAATTCAATAATAATAATCATGGTGGTGATGGTAGTGATGGTGATCTCTCTTTCCCCTTCCAATATTTCTAAGGCTTTGAAAGCCTCTTTAACTGTTTCTTTTGGATAGAATCCACTGAACAACACTCAAACATGGAAATATATCATTTGTATGGTTCTAAGGACGAAGGCATCCTTCTTACTAAACTGCTGACATGCCCAAAAAGGTCCTTTCAAAAAACAAAGGTACATTATCCTGCAGAGTTCTAATGGAGGGTTCCTAACCTCCCTTTAATGTTTATTCCCAACACTAGTGGTCCACAATTTCTCTTACCGCCTCCATCAAAATAAATTGTAGTTTTTCACACTGACTGCCAGCTGGTTGGCTAATGCATCCCATTTTTATGTTGATTTACAATTTAATGTTTTTTTTTTTTTATCATACTCATTGCATTTGGAACTCACCGCAATCCAAGGAGTAGGCAGCACAGTAAAAGCACATGCATTTTATAGAGGTTAGTCTTCCCTGTGACCCCTGGTTACAGGGCTCTTCTGAAAAGAATGTGCAGTGGCCCTACAGATCTTATTACTCTGATACATTAGGTATTGAGCAACATTTGGCTTTCTGTGGTGGCTGAGAAAGGATATATACTAAGTTCATGTTTAGGTGTATGGCAGCCTCATACATGGTAGAAAGGATTGGTACCTCCGTTTCTCCATCACTTTAGATGTGAATCAGCCAATCAATACAAACTCATTTGTTCAGTCAACAGTCACTTATTGAGATCATACTACATCCCAGGCTTTGTTGTGGCCGTTGGGTGAACAGAAGATGACAAGACAAGTGAAGTCTCTACACTTATGGAGCTTATACTCAAAGAGACAAACAATGCTAGATAATGTCATGTGGTGATAGTGGGATAATGAAAAATAAAGCCAAGAAAACAGAGAGTGATGCTTTAGAAAGGGTTCTGGAGAAAGGATGGAGGGCCTTGTGAGAGATACAAGAGCCATCTGCAGATAGCACTTGCTCACCTCAAGGGGCTCAGTCTTTTGAGGGGAAGAAGGACTATCAACCATTAACCCTGAAAGTAATAACATATCTGTAGAGTTGTATGGCACTGATAATACACAAGAGGACTGACCCAGTGCCTTGGGCTGGACTCATCAGGAAAAGCTTCTTGGGGATAAAGTGAACTTAGCTGCAATTTAAAGGATGAATAAAATTTGAAAAGACAGTAAAGAAGAAGAAATTTCTCATGAAAGAAAGAGGTGAGTAAAAACCAAGAACATGAAAGGGCCATTGTGGAGTAGGCAGAGGATGAGGAGAAACTGAGTCCCCACTGAAAAGGTATGTCCTGGAAAGAAGGAAGTATGACTATGTTTGGATAGGTGGGGTTTGGTAAGACTGGAAAAATCACTAAGGCAGGGGAGTTTAGGCCTAACACAGTAGGAAAGAGTAAGCCATAAGACATTCTTGAACAGAAGAGTGACATGATGACATTGTCTTGGACTGTAGATTGACCACAAGGAGGGAACAGACGTACTCAAGGGTGTCCTGCTAAGGGCAGTTGCCATAATCCAGTGGTACATTAATGGTGACACCTAAAGAAATAGAAAGGTAATGGGGGACACATTTCCAAACAACTATCACTGGTATATGATTTACCTCTATGTCAGACATAGACCCAAGTAACTGCAGTGATTTTTGGCCTCTGACCCCTGTAAAGCCCAAAGCCTCCCTCCCTCAGTGCCTCCCACACAAAACCATCCTGCAGACAGCACACATCAAGAATTCAGTCTGGGCCAAAAATAATCTTACACAGGAACTGTGATGATTGGAAAGAAATTATTAGCCATCTCCCTGGCTGTCAGTGTTGTAAGTATCCAAGGATGTTGTCATGACTACGAGGATGTTTGGGCACAGTGGAAATCATACAATTGCTTCTTTTATCACTAATCTATTTAGCACAGCCACCTTTGCCTACCATTGTCAACCCTGGGAAAATATAGCCAGATTTTCCTTCTGGAGCACTGAAGTTCAGGATGAGATGTTGGCCTGAGCATGTCAGTGTAAGGAGGGCAAGGACCTTCTCTTGTCTGAGGTCCTGATCTTAGACATGGTGACATTTTTGTGCCACTAACCTCCCTCCTTATTCCTCTAACCTGTTCAGTGTGCTCTCTCCTGCCCAGGTCTTTTTCATCAGTGAGATGATTATTTGGTCCTTTAATTCACATCAATATGTTCAGGTCTTGATATTTTTTCTTTCCAGAGGAATTTGCATTTTTAAAAGAGAAGCCTGAAAAAGGCACTGCTAAACCCCCAAATTGAAAGTGATGGACTCCCAGGCAAGGGTCTCTGAGACAGAGAGAAAAGTCCCTTCAGGAGCCACTCCCATAGCATATAAATAGCCATCTGCTCTGCCCCCTGCAGAGTCTCTGAATCATATTTTCACAGGATATACCTTCTTATGAGGTAGGTGTATCCTTTTCTCATCAATTTGGAAATAATATCTGTCTTGGTCATCAACGGAAATCAGATATAATGACAAGTCTAGAGAAGACTCAGAGAAAAAAAGAATCTCAGATTAGCTGTGTGAAATCAGCTGACTTCTTCCTCATTGCTAGTATTACCCCCAGACAATGATGAACTAATCCCTTGAGTATCAGTTTCTTCATCTGCAAAATGGAAATAACAGAATATGCTTCAAGAAGTTAGTCGGATGAGGGAAACAGACTCTACCTAATCTGTGATCTCTTCAAGTCCTCTAGCGCTTGGTGTCTAACTGTAATCTTCACCACCCCAGGGCTGCCAGTGTTACCACCTGTCCTGAGGTCAGCACATTCAGACCCAGCATGAAAGGCCTAGTATGGAAGGAGACAGTCCTCTGGGAGACCCAGCATCTTGTCTTTATTTCCCAGATCAGGCTCTTCTTCCCAAGGATTCAAACTGAGATCCTAAAAGCACATTAAAAAACATAAGCCACCTATAAATTACTCTCCAAAGCTCAACTCCTGGAGCCAAAGGAGAGTGGTAGGAGGCATCCCTGCCACTGAGGTCCCTCACAGATGAACAGAGCCAGCCACAGCAGGGCCTGTGAGGCCTCGAGTGTGGAGGTGAGACTTACAAGGCAGACAGCATCCCAGAGGCACTGGAGCTGGCCTGGGAGGGATCAATCACAAACCCCCGACAGGCCTGCCTTGGGCACTGGCAGGAGGGAAGACAGCTTCGTGGACAGAATCTGAAGGGGCATCAGGGGAATCACAGCCCCCCCTGGAAAATCAACAACTGCTTCTTTTTCTACCACAGCAACCCCTACCTCAGGCCATTTAAAGGCTGTTTTTGTCCTTACAGACTTTTTTAGATTTGCAATTATCCTGGGAGACGCCAAACGCTAAGAGGTTAGAGCTAACACAGAAACTGTCAGCTCCATCTCTGTAGGGATGAGGGCAAGCCCCCGGAAGCAGAGATGGGCCAGGGAGGGCTGGGCAGTGCAGTGAGCCGCAGGGGCAGGCAGGACAATGAGAGGAGGGAGTATGTTGATTCAGTTACCAGATTCTGTGTCGCGCCAGGGTGGCAACCAGGTTCCCTTCATCTCCATATCCCCAGTGCACAGCCCCAAAAAGGCGCTCAACTGTTCATTTTTCTTCTTTGAGAGGATCCTGGCTGTGATACAGACCTCTTGTGCACCTGGTTTTCTAATCACTCTGCAACACTTGTTGAGGGACCCGTTATTTTTCTCTCTGCTTTCATTCATCGCATCCGCTTTATCTTTCACAATGTGTGTGAACACAGGCATGTTCTAGTTGAATGCTCCCAAACTCAGTTTGTCCTCTGGAAAGGTGCTGTCTTCTCCATGGGTACAGCTGCAGGAGGAATGCAGTCCAAGGGCTGCCCTGGCCAGCCGGATCAGCTGCCTCAGGCCTGGGAGGCAATGCAGTGACAGGAGGTGTCACCACCTGATTCCACTGACCTCTAATCTAGAACAAAGGCTGTGTCCAATTCATTTCTGAGCCCCCACAGAGTACAGAGTCTCTCAAAGGTAAGCCCCCACCCAGTTGGTTCTTAATGAAAATGTGGGCCTGGGTTTGAACCTTTCTATTTAGGTAGCAGAAGGGAAGCAACTGCTGTTTTTAGAGAAATATCTTGGAGCGTTACAGAGCGTGAACGTTGCAGGGACAGATGCTCTAATGAAGATGTTTTCATCTCCAGCAGACACTACACAAACGTTCTGCTACAGTTGAATCATGAGCTCACCCACAGCAAACATCCCACACATAATGTCTAGCTCAAGAGGAGATGAACACCCCCTCACCGGATTGGGGAAAGATAGCAGTGCTAGGAAGAGGGAGCAGGATGTTTGGGGGACATGTGAGGGAAGAAACTAGGCAGGCAGCCTCTCTCACAAAGTTCACCCAGCACAGTCTCTTGGGACAAGGGCCAAACCATAGGAGCCACCAGGACTCAGAGTCACTCGGCAAGACACCAAGGAAAAGCTCTTCTCTTTACAGGACAGCCACACACCCAAGTTCCAGCTGTGGTCCTGCTTGTAAGAACTTGTGAGCAAGGAACCAGGCTTCTCTGGGCTTCAAGTAAAGTGGAGAGAAAAAGAATGGCCCTTGCTCCTTCAAAAAGTTATAAGGAAGGGAAAGGAAGGGGGAAGTGAGACAGAGGAAGCACTTTGAAAATTCAAAACAGCAAACAAGTGCAAGCACTGCTAAGTGTACAAGGCATTGCTGGAATGGGGGTCAGGAATAGAATCATTATTTAGGAAGTACTTTCAATTTGTATTAACTTATATAGTCTTTTAAAACCCCTATAAAATATTCACTGGTGGTGCCACTTTACAGCTGAGGAACTTGAGGTTTGGAGATGACTGAATTACCCAAACTCACAAAATGGGACTGAGAAATGATCTTGGGCCAGGAGGACAGGGAAAATGATACTATGTCGAACATATCCTTCCTACGTGGCAGACTCTAAATGAGGTATTTTATTCATGCAACTCATCCTGCTTCCAGGCTTCCAAAACAGGCCTTTATTTTCCCTGATTTATGAAGGAGGATTTTTGAAACTCAGAGATTATGTAGTTGATAGAACTGAGAACTGAAGCCGGGAATACCTGACTCCAACCCAGTTCACCCTGCTCTCTGGCACCCCACAGTGGGAGAGGTGTAGGGTGCGGGTGGGCCCCACGTAAGTGCACCTGGGGCTCTGAGCACAGCACTGACACCTTATTAATGTCTGCCGTTTGGAACCTGTGATCATCTATCAGGCTAAGTTGAAAAGTTCCTAAGAAATAGCTTCCTAAATAATTAATGTTAGAAATTAGTTGTGGGGAAGGGTGTGCAAACTGTTTAAAATATTCACTCTTTTGTGACTCCCCTATGTAATTTAAAAGTAACTGCTTGCTGCAAATCCGTAGCTTGATTAGTTATTCTTACATCAGTATCCAGGAAGGTCTCTGAAGACTGCCTCTTGGCAATGCTCTGTCAGCAGTGAGTCTAAGCTGGAAAAATCTTTAGGTTCTAAAAGTCCTTACTAGCCAATGTGTATAATGGAGAGAATATCACCAAGAGGCATGGGAACCAGAATGCCTGGGTTTTCTTCCACCTTCTAGCAGACAAGTTAATTGATCCTCCCTAACCCTCAGTTTCCTCATATACAAAACAGAGCTAATATACCTTCCTCATGAGTGTGAGCAGGCTTAAAGGACTTTAATGTAGGCAAGACATTTACAATTGTGCCTAACATGGACAAAGTAATTGGTAAACATAACTATTATTCTTTCTGTCTCAAGTCTAGAAATTGGGTGATTCATTTACTCTCTGTGAGCACTGCCTCCCTCATCTATAAGATAAAGATCACAATGCTGCTCACCTTAGAAACTCACTGTAAAGTCAAATATGAAATAACTTCGTCAGTAACTCTGTGTGCTACACAAATATAACGTAAGGTTATTTTCCAGTCTTTTCTTATTAGAAATCTGGGTCAGAACTGCAAGCTATGTAACTAGTTCTTCGGACTTCAGTTACTTTCTAAATAACTGTCTTCTGAGCTACTGCCACTTCAGCCAGCTCTCACTTGGTACCAAGTCAGACACTGGTCACTGGGTCTCCCAAGCAAGAGGGGACAGACATTATTAAACTTGCCACATGGTCTTCCTAAAGCTTTTTTCTCAACCTAAGTGAAGCAGAGAACAGCTCCTACCTTCCCCTGTTGACGGGAAGGGCAAGTTCACAGTTGTCTCCAGAACCCCTTTCTCACATAGTCTACATTGCTTTCACACCCACTGGGCATGAGCGGTTGCAAATTGTGTAACCAGTTGCCAGAAACCTGGGATGTAGCACCTCTCACACCTTGTGTCTCAAGGAAAACTCCTGCTTTGACATTCCGATACACTGAGATCTGCCTAGCCCCAAAGGGATCCCACAGCACGCTCCAAACTGAAAGAATGAATAAGAGAGAGCTGCATGATAGCCCATCACAAACTTCTCTTTGTACGTTCAGTCCTGTTTGGTCAAAGGTTTCTCTTCAGTTTAGTTCCCTTTTGATTCAGTTGGCCATTAGAGAACATGATTTATTTTTACCCAGAGATAGTGTGTGCAGAGGTTAATGGTTGGGCTAGGAGTAGGAATCTTCTCCTGTGACCAATGTATTCTGTACAACCACAGAAAAGTTATTCGGAGTCTCTGACCTTACCTCTCCAGGCCCTAATCTAAAGGGGGCCATCCTAAAATACCTGAGGATGTGAGTAGAAACCGATCCAAAGTTCATTTGACACACTGTGCCCTTTCACAAGCAGGGTTCTGATTTTTCTGTACTATAAACTTTCTGATTTATATTATGGTAGAGGAATGGGAGATACTAACTAATAGAATATTCTAAAAGAGAGTTTGCCAACCATGTCATAGTATCCGCATTTTCGGAGAATTAGCATCAACCAGTCTGAATACATTACTTTCTAGCAGGGCTTCCAAGGTTGAACGGGGAGAAACCAAATTCAGGAGACACTCTACAATAAAGGAGTCCATTGTCAATGTGTTTGGGGAAAGCTAGCATACTATTTCCTTCTCTTGGACATGTTCAATGAATAATATCATAGTAAAGGTTCTGAGAATTAAAGAAATTGCTAAATTTTATTAATCCCGCATTTCCCAAAATTATGTGCAGAGTCTTTCATTAGCAAATGAAGCATTTATATCATCTGGAAATACTGTGTCTAGAGAAATGCTTACAATTTCTATGTTGAAAGGTATCTAAGAGGTCACAGAGTTCAAGACCCCTCAAATTCTGTACCCAGTTTCAATAAGTGGGTGTTTCCCCTATACATCCAAGCAATTCTCAGATACCAGCTGGTGTCCTACAATTCAACTCAATTCTGCTACTCCCTGGAGACAGCATCAGATCCCACAAATTAAGGGCCCAGTCCTACAAGACTGCACACCTTTCAGACACCAATCCCAAGTCCAGGTTCTCACCTGTGCTTCTGATTGAACGGCTATAGGTTACAGGTTCCAATGACCCCTCCTTGGATTTACTAGATTGCATCGCCTTATCATAAAATGCTATAACTCAGGAACAGTAAGATGGAAGAGATACATAGGGCAAGGTATGGGGACAGGTGAGCTTCAATACCCACTCCAAATGCACCACTCTCCCCAAACTTCCACATGTTCACTAGCCTGAAGTTCTGTGCCAGAAAGGGGGACAAGGACCAAATATATTTCTTACTATAAATCACAACGTTATACCCCTCATGAAGAAACCCTTCCACACAAGTTGGACACATTTCCAGAGGAAACCAAGCACTTAGTGTTACAATCTATCCCTCTGTTGGGCAATTTTCATAATGAATGACAATCAGTCATATGATAAGAGCACAAACTTTATTACAGTCAGAAAGATGTGGATTTAGCCTCTAGTTCTGCCTTCCTTATGTATGGCTTTGTGAAAGCTACTGGATCTCTCAGCTGAGCCTCCTCCACTCTGATATGAGGATAGTAATGATACCTGTTTGCTAAGGTAGAGGAAAGGAATAAATAAAATAATCAATGTTAAGTGCTTGGTGCAGTGCCTTGGTGCACAGGAAGTGTTCAATAAATGTTGGCCATTGTTATTAATCCTATACCTACTTTCCAGAGTAGCACAGTACAAATCTATTACCATTTCCACCTGGCAGCCTTTCAGAATCTTAGGATTCTCTTCCAAAGCAAAACATTCCATGCATTGGACAATGTGGTCTTGATTACTCACCCCATCAGAAAAAGAAATGAAAATATGTCCCAAAATAAGTGTATTTATTTATAAGACATATGCACATACAATTGCAGTATAAATGTGTGCATTACAAAATTTACACAAAAATAATTTAAAATGTGAAATAAAAATTAAATAATATGCTTTTACAGTTACCATTTTATATGGCACAAAAAGCCTATTTTACTCTCACTGAATATATTATAATAACAATATTTTAGAGAAAACAGTATCATAGGATGTGCTTCATTATTTTTTAATCCTCAGTTTAATGCTGAGAAAAGCAATTCACAGGTCGTATCAATACTAGATTTCAATGGCTGTCAAAACTGAGAACAAATCTTCAATAAAATAAATAGATCCAGTGGAAAACAAGCCTATAGCAGTATTCCTTGAGTCATACTTAGTATTCAACTCCTGAACTTTTATGCAAATATTTTTATGAAATTTAGCTAGTGCATTTTCTTTCCTAATGTCAATCAGATGTTCTTACCAACAACCTATAAGAAATTGCACTTTTATATTTCTCATGAAAGTATTCAAAACCCAGTGAAATAACTTAAATGGGTTTGAAAGTTATATTTCCTTGTTTTTAAAATATGCAATATGAAAAAAGTTTTCATAAATGATGACATGCATCACTTTCAGCAATAAATTATTTCCATGCATGTTTTTTCCAAATCCTCTCTATATCATAGATTTCTTTCAAATGCTATTATATTCTTCTGCATTAATACAACACCTTTCACTCAAAGAGACAAATCAAATTCTATGTCTAATTGGAAAACATCTACTTTGTAGCACTATTTGATAGCCATTTGTCTTCACAGAAAAAGTCAACAAATTTGGATCACCTGAGTGTTTGTAAAAAGAAAAGTGTGTAAATCGCCTTCAGTTTTGGCAACTCCCTGTAGTAATTGCCCTTGAGAGCGCCAACGAACCTCTAGGTGATGCTGTGACCAGAACACAGAGACTAGACAGAGTGAGATAGGCAAGAAGGGTGACCCAAGCAGGTTTAATAGAAGAAACAGGAAGAAATTAAAGAATGGGGACAGGAGGAATCTGGGAAATTTAGCTGAGGCTTCCAGGGGTTCCAGCAAGACACAAGGAGCATCAGGCGGCAGATAACAAGCCATCCCACTCAGGCATCATGGAGGTCCCACAGCAACAATGAGAAACCAGACATAGAAACAGAATCTCAGTACCCAAGAGAATTTCTAGGGGAAAAGGGACATCAGATAGGGTTATGTGAAATGGAATACAAGGCTAGGTAATAGTGCTTGGGTATGGTACTAGGTTTTCCTGTAAGGGAAATCTTGTCATTGCCCGGGATAAAAGATGAAGGAACTGAGTCCTAAAGGCTTCAACTAACCCCTTAAGGCCATACATCTTAAAAAGTGGTATGGCCAGGACTTACACCCAGAGCCTCTGGCACCAGAACTGCTAGCTGTGCTACATGCCCTGAGAATAGGACCAGAGCCCAGTTGTTAATACCAGAATATTATTAGGTCAAAACAGAATCTGCAATTAGGCTAATAGGGCTGAGCTCTTCAAAATGCTGCCCTTGGGCTCATTAAATTCCCCCCTGATGACTAAGGAGTCTGGTTTCCATGGAGACTGAGCCAAGTTTGAGCTGAATATGAGTTAAACGGGCCCAGTTGTGAAGGCGTGAGACTCAGGAGGCAGGAAACCAGGCTCTCCTACTGTCTCATGTATTTCCTTATACAAAATTATTTTAGAGAGAGAGAAACTAAGGCTCTAAAAAGGTAAGTGAACTGCTCAGTATCATTCAGCTAGTGCAACAGAAGGTACTCAAATCCAGGGTCCCTAATCTTAAATTTATAGCCCTCTTGATTATATCACAGCTTCTTACACACACTCCATCTAACTACAAGATTGTATAATTCTACACCTATCAAAATCTTTATTTAACAAGTCAGAAAATACATGTTAGCATCTTTTATAATGGTATACGTAGAAATGCAAATTCCCAGTCAACAAGGATTGGTAGTTAATAGAAATCTTACTTATCTCTGAGTCTCACAAGGTAAGGAGTCTTTTTAATTAAATGTAGTTTACTCTTCTTCTTATCCATCACTGGATAACTAACTTCTGCCACAGTGTTCAGGACAAAAGAGTTAATTTTATCTAGGAGACTAAAAAAAAATGTCATTAAAGTGTAAAAACAATTTTAAAATAAATAAAAAGACATTAGCTGCAAACAAATTTTATTTCAATGGAAACCAATTAGAAGATAGGAAAAAAGTTCAAGTTCAAACCCTCAGACTTTGCTTCTAGGAAATGTGCTTTAGCAAAAATGAAAGATTCCCTAACCTGGACATACAACCAACTTGCAGCCTCCCCTTCCTCAATCAAAGTTGCCTAAAGCATCTCAACGGGCCATTCAGGCCATGGAATAAACTCTGTTTCTGCCTCAGTTCACAAACTAAAAGAGAGTTGGTTTACACAGTCTCAGAACTGATCATTCCCTTCCATAGGAGACTCTGGGTGAAATCAAGATAAAGAATTACATTCTTCATTAGTGGGAGTGATGGAGATGGATGTCTTGTCCTTGCTGACTTTTCTCAGTTCAGTGGGCTATGTAACAGGTTCTCAGTAACTACCCGTTGGTTTGTCCTGACCACTAATATGACGTCCCAGGGTTATGGGATGGTAAAAACATGGGCCACCTCTGCTCAAGGAGTCTACAAGTCTTCTTACTTCCCCTTTCAAAAAAGTGGCTTCCAGTTGCTTACTCATAAAGCCTACACTTCTCTACGTAGCTCTTATAGGTTCTTAAGATACTGCCTCCTCTTTTTCTGCTCTATCATCCTCTGTACTCACTTTCCACATCCCTCCTTTGATCACTGCTCTAGTTCAGGCTAGTAAGCTCTATACTCTCAGCAATCTGGTTTGCTTTTTTACAAGTTCTCCACAGCTATTCCAACCCACATGTTTCTCTCCTTCCTTGACCTCTTAAGACATTCACAGCCAATAGCATACAGTTTAACACTAGACCAGTTTGAATAGTTCATCTGTACTAGTCTTAACTCCTCAATTTACCCGCAAGCTCCCTGAGAGGGGACATGCTTTTTGGTGTTCTCTCTTGGATGGAATGGAGGCTGAATGAAGAAAGTCATATAGTCTGATGCAATACAAGTTAACAGTAAGCACACATACTGTTAATTTAAGGGGGAAAAAACACTAGCACTCTTTTAGATTAATGAAAGCACTAATGATATGTAGGACAATGAGCTTTAGAGTTTGGGGTTCGTCTGCTCACGAAAGGCAAATGTATTGTCCTGTTAGTTAGGACAGAGTGTGACTGGTTCCCAGCAATTGAAGGGACCACACTAAGTTCATCCTGCCAGGAAAGAGGCCTGTTTAAGCATTGTAACCAAAAGATTAGGGACAGTCAGGCATGAAAGGTGTTAACACTAGCTCAGGATGTACAACTGACTGTTGAGAGGGGAGAACTGTGAGCCAGTCACCCTTTTATAGAAGATCTATTTGCAGAACTTAAATCTGTTGACATTTTACCTATTAGGCCATTAGGCCTTTACCTATTTTTGAAACCATGGTTAAGCGAATCAAAATATTTTGGAGCAAACAGTCTTTTGACTAAAGCAAATCCACTGAGACATAAAGCTCCTAGCTCATTACCCACTTCCAGCTTCCATCAGACATGAATTTATTGATCAAATGGGGAAAATGAATTGAAAACTAAGTGTTCATCCGAGCTCCATTTCCTGAATTATCTTGGGGTTATGGAGAACCTCAGGTATAGAGTAATCACCAGTACTCCATCTTACTAGATGGTCACTAGATCTTTTCAAGTGTCTTAAATTCAGCACTACTGAAATAATTTTAGCAATTTTTGCTGTGTGTGTTCTTTCCTATAAAGACCAAATATGTCAATGTACATATACAGACACTTACATATATTTCATAAGTATAGTGGCTTTGGAAGCTCATTCTATTAATATTAAATAATGTACTTGTACCTTCCTCATTGACAATGATGAATTCTTCCCTCTTTCAATTGCATAAAATTCTTAAGTGTGATGAACACAAGTGGTGAATGATTCCTTATTTGTTTTTGCCTCATGACAGCACATAGCGTGTTGCCTGCCTGATAAACATCAAGAATATTATATGTGCCAACAACTGTGCCAACCCTGAGTTTTCAGGAAAAACACGATTTCCTCATGCTATTCACAGTCTGGCTGAAGAGATGGGCACTGAATGAATAAACACAGAACAATATAAGTTCAGAATTTGATGATTGCTAAAACAGATACAATTATACTGGGAATACATCAGGGGGCTTACTTTCTAATTTGGTCAGGAAGCTCTTCTCTGAAGAAATTTCATTTGTCACTGAAGCCTGAAGGGTGAATTGAGGTTGGCCAACTGAAGAGTGGGTGGTGAGCCTTCCAGACAGAGCACATGCACATGTCTGGAGACAGGAAGAACTCGGTGCATCTGAGGAACTGAGAAAGCAACTGGCGCTGAAGTGTACTGGGGGAATGGCACGAGGTGGCGGTGCAAGAGTAGGCAGTAAGGAGTATACATTTTACCATGGAAAGTAAGGAAAGAACAGCAGAAAATGAAAGCAATCTGATTTACATCCTTTTAAAGAATGCTCTGTGTGCTGGATGGAGAATGGCTTAGGAAATAAGATTAAATGTGTGGAAAGCACAAGACAATGGCAGAAATCTAGAGGAAAGGTAATGGTGGCTTGTTCTAGAATGGTGTCAGTTGAGATGAAAGAAACTGTATGGAATCGAGAAGTATTTTGGAAGTGGAGTCTAAGAGAACTTTGAGATGGGTTAGATGTTGGGGAGTGAGGGTGAAGAGGCCAAGCTGAACGGTCACATTTCTAACAATTGATAAACGGGAGTGCTATCTATGAGGAAGAACTGAGGAGAAGCAGTTTGGTGGAAGTGATGGGAGGGAACAACTTCGACCTGTTATGTCAATGACACATTCAGAAGGACATATAACAAAGTTTTAGTTAAGAGACAGACTAGCGAGGTCAGTAGTCAAGTATGAATCTTGGAGTTGCCACGTATTGACAGTACTTAAAGTCTTGAGAAGTGAGATCTTCCCAGCAAGTCTACAGAGAAAAAAGGCAAAGGCTCAGAGTACATATAGAGGATGGGGAATCAACAACAAAAGTTTAAAAGGAGTATCACAAAAGGAGAAGGAATAACAGAAGAAGGCAATGCGACAGAACCTAACAGAAGAGAGAGCCTGGAAAAGAGTACAGAATTCTCCTAAAAGATCTAAAAAATGAGAATTTAAATTGTTTGTTAGATTTATTAGTCATGGGCAGATGAAATTGGGGTGAGACAAAAGTAGTTTTGGTGGCGAAACGTAAATGGAAACAAATTGGAGCAGGTTGAAGGTTAATGGGATATAAGAAAATGAAGACAGCATATGCAGACAAAGACAACTCTCTCAAGAAACATTACTGTAAAAGAAGAGAAACAGAGGTGGGCTGTGACTGGAGACTGATTTGGAGCACAGGGAGATAGCAACCATTAGTGAATCTATGTGAATTGTGAAATTCAGTGCAAGTTGGTATGTCTTAGCCTTGGTCCTCTAAAATATGTCAAGCAAGGACATACATGCAAGTAGTTTGTTTTTATACCCAAACCCAAGAAAGAATGGATGGCTAAGAAGAAGTAAATAAGGAAAGATGGAAAGCCACCTAAAGAATGTATTATCAGCTGGTCGCTACCAAGAAACTGGAGATCAATCATGCCAGAGCCCCTGTAAGGTGTCATTTAGAATGCATTCAGAATTGTCCCCCCAAGGGATGGAAGAGAGGAGTTTACCACTACTCAAGAGTTGCCCTATGGAGTGCTACCTCCCTTGCGCTTCCTGACTGGCACATGCCTCAGAATGGCTAAGCAGATTCCCATAAGTGTCCCACTCTGAGGTGGAGGAGAAGCCCAACAGAAACAGAAAACAGAAAAGAGACACCTGGTACAGCTGAGGCTAGTGTCTGCCAAGTTAAACCTGTCTGTAGCTGGTTACTAGAGTAAAAGACAATAACAGCTAGAGTGAAAGATGGACCAGCAGGACGGGAAGCAGGGGCAGAGGTGTCTGATACAGTGTCTACGTGGATATTTACCCACTCCACCTCCTTTCCAGTCTAGAGATAGGAAATGGCTCATACCTAGTTTATGCCAGAGATGCATGTTGGTTCTCCTGATTCCTGGCCTCCAAACATCCCTGCCTCTGTTTGAGATTAATTACTCTAAGTAGCAGTGATACTTGACAAGTAAATTAACTAAGGATTTTGATTCGTTCTTGGTGACAGAAGTGAGAAACATTTTAGGAACATCAACCAATTAACTCAATATTTTACGAACACATACTGCATTCCAAATCTGCACACATTAATATGGATTGTCAGAAAATATTAAATATGATCTTTGTTTTGATGTTTCATTAAGGGAATGTTACATAGACACATGAGATCTAAAAATAGAATGCTGATAGGATTAAATAACACATGTGGAGTAGGACTATGTCAAGCTACTAGATATCTAGTTATGGCAATGTTTCTGTTGGGGACTAGTGGAATCTCAGAGGTTACAGAGAGCAACCTTGAAAACTATTTATTGGTTCTGGATGACAACTTCAAACTCCAAAGGTTAACAGAAAGCTATCTCTGGGCAGTGAAACTAAGGATAATTTTTACTTTCTTCTGTAGATGTTTCCATACTTTTCATAAGTCCAACAATAAATAGATACTACTTTTATATTAAAGAATATATCTTTTAAAATAACCAAAGGATGGCCCTGGCTGGTGTGGCTCAGTGAATTGAGCAGCAGCCTGCGAACCACAGTGTCACCAGCTCGATTCCCAGTCAGGGCACATGCCTGGGTTTTGGGCCGGGTCCCCAATAGTGGGGGCACACCAAAGGCAACTGCACATCGATGTTTCTCTTCCCTCTTTCTCCCTCCCTTCCTGTCTCTAAAAAAAAAAATAAGTAAATAAATATTTTTACAATAAAATAAAATAACCAAATAATGTAGAACAGCGAGAACTCTCGTACATTGCTGGTGGAAATGCAAAATGGTGCAGCCACTTCCGAGAGCAGTTTGGCAGTTTCTATGAAGTTTCTTACTTAAGCACACACTTACCATACCAACCAGAAGTCCCACTTGTAGTTATTTACCCAAGAGAAATAAAAAATCCTCCCTCCCTCCTTCTCTCTTTCTCCCCCACTCTCCCACACCCCACCACACATAGTTCGCAAACGTTTCAAGCAGCTTTTTTTAATAATCACAAAAAGTAGAAACAACTTATGTGACCTTCAGCCTGTGAACAGATAAACTGCGGTATAGGCATACAATGGACTAGTACTTGACAATAAAAAACAATGAACTGATACACACAATGGCATGGAAGAATCTAAGTGAGTTACACTGTATAAAAGAATCCAGACTCAAAAATTTCATACTATATAATTGCACTGATGACAGTTTGGAAAAGGCAAAAGTACAGAAACAGAAATAAACTAGTAGTTGCTAGGGACAGGAGGCAGAAGGAATGATTACCTGCACAGGGCCCACACAATATAGTTTGGAGGATGATGGACCTGTTCTGCATCTTCAGTGTGCTGGTGGTTACACAGCTGCAAGTGTTTGTGTTACTTCCAATCTCTGTACCAAGCAATTCATTTTTCTGTGTGTAATTTTTTAAAAGTAAAGAAAAACAAATCATCTAAAAAAGAAGGTTAACAAATAAAAAGCATCTCAAGGAGATCATCTCAAGGGCAGCAGAAGTACATAAATCAAAAGAATTGACCAAGATGGGTTTCGTTTGGATAATTGGGAACCAAGAGGGAAAAAAAACCCCATTTGAGAACAATTCCAGAAAGCCCAGAGGAAGAATTCCCTGGCTCTTTAAACACATAAGCAGAGAACAAGAGACGAAAGTCTACTCGAAAATCATAAACCCCAAAAGACACAGTCTTTCACAATGATTAGAGTCCCAGTGAAGGTTTTTTTAGACTACAGGCAATCACGACCACCTCTGGCTTAGGTAAGCCACACACAGAAAGGTAAATGGGAGTGGGGAGGTGTTGGAAGGATTCTGAGTAACTCATAGGTGAGGGAAATGCTGGGGAACAGTGTGTCAGACAACTCTCCAGTGCCACTTAAAAACCTTCATCACCGCTGCTGTGGCAGCCAGTTCCACCCAAATTTCAATCAGGGTGATGCAGGCACAACTGAACAGCATGTAACCCAGGTTTGTATACCACCGTATCCCGGGGATTCTTCTGTGTCACCCTAAGAACTACCCAGTAGGAACTCGCTGGGCGCTCACAAGCATGCAAGACAGAAGCAGAAAGTTGAGATCGTCGGGACACATTGGACCAACAGGAAATGGTAGTCTACGGACAAATGCTTCCCCTTCTCTCCCCTATTCAGAGCCTCGGTTCTGAGATCCGTTTTGAAAATCTTCTAAATCAAGTCCTTGGCTTTGAGGATCAGTCACCGAGAGTGGTGACCAACTCAGTAACTCATCCTTGTATTAATCATCTTTCCTCCCTCCCTCCTCTGTTCTCCCATCCCAAACTCCCTGAACTCATATTATCCAACATACGCTACCTATGGGTCAACCTCCATCTCAGACTCTGCTTTCTGGGGACCCCAGGCCAAGACAAGAAGGCCTGGGGAAGGACCCAGTGTAGCTCTGGAAATTTCAGCTGTAGAAATTTATGGACTGTCTCTTAAGGGTGATGGCACCAGCGGACTCTGCTCTAACCAAACTCCAACCTTTTCCCAGGAGAGGGCTGCATGCATATTATGGTGCGAAAGGGCATGGCTCTCATGCTGTAAACTCAACAGAATCCTTTGAAATGGGGTAGGTTTCTAACCTCCTCCAAAGAGTATGAGGAGGTTAGAAACAAAGAATATTTCAGGAAAAGTTTGCTATCTAGTTGAAAATTGCTTTTGGATCTTATTGACGTCTTAATTTTAAAATAGATGACCAAAAGGGTGCACTGGGGCATACTAGCCCCGTTGTGCCTGAAGTGCTTGCTTCTTTTCTCTAAGGAACCAACAGCTCACTAGACCCTAGTTAAAGCCTTGAAATAGAAAACATGAGCATGATTCATGCATATTATGTGATTTCCTGGGAGGTTTTTCTCAAGATAGCTCAAAATTGGTATTTTAAATATGGAAAGCTTACTTATATTTTAGCAATTGTTAATGTAGCCAGGTTTAGTTTTACCTCACTCTCATTTTATCTCTCTCTAGGTTAATATCCAACACAGGTATTAAGCACTTGCCAACTTTTCACAAGATTCAATCTCTCCAAAAAGTTCTACTGTAAGTTTTTCCTTGAGCAGTTACCAACACTTGACTCAGCAGCTGCCTTGCCCAACAGCCTCTGGGCCTGTAACATGTATTGTGTAGTCTACATCTTCTGAATATGTTGTTCTGGATGAGCAGAGATAGGAAGGCAAACAGCAAGTGTCCTTGGTTTTACCTAAAGGCCAGCTAATCTCAGTTTGGAGGAAGTCAGCAGGCTCCTCAATGAGACAGGCAGGTATCAGCAGAGCCAGCTCGTAGCAAATCAAGCAATCTCTCCTTTCTTCGCTATTTAGTGCCTTATATACCTTTCCCCAGCAACCTCCCTGTCTGCCATCAACCTTTCCTCTTCCCTCCAGAATGTCCATGCTGCCGAAGCAATAAGGAAACCACCCAACAAACAAATTCACACTATCTTAGTGACGTAATGTATTTGGCTTTTCTCAAGGCATCTGTATTTTGAAAGAGGAGGAGAAAGAAAATGTATAATGGCAAGTTTATTTTCCTGTTAAATTGTAAGAATCTGGACAGACCTGAAAGGAAATGGTAGAGCAGGAGCATAAGCAGCTAAGGAAGGAAGGAGGGGAAAAGGGAGATCAGGAAGGAAACGGGAAGATGGAAAATTTCTTAAAATGTCTCAAACTATTCCAAACAATTTGCTATATCTATAGTTATGTACATGTTAGATCAGACCCAACAGGGAAATCTTAATGGGATGATGAGGGATGCAAACAGAAAAAAATGAAACTTTCTCCAGCCTTTTGTTCAGGAGAGAAAAATCAACAACAAAATTTTTCTGTGACCCAAGGAGAATAGCAGGAAGGAAGCAAGCTATAAGAAGGGAATTGAGATGGGAGGAAGAAGAAGGCGCAATTAGGGTGAATGGAGAAATTTGGTATGGAGATGAAAGGTCAGATCAAGTGTCTTTGCCTTATTTGAGCAGACACCAACTGCAGAGACAAGGATTAAAAATGTTAGAATCTTAACACAGTAAAATTAGCAAAGAAAACTTTCAGAGAGAACATACTGCATGTGTATAATTCCACTGTTAGTAAGTAATATACTAAAGATAAATTACAAGTCATTTCCCGAGCTTTGAATGCATCATCCTTCAGAACAATAACTACTCAAACATTATCTTAGCTAAAGACCACGTCATGACAAGTAAACTAAATGTGGGAAGGTTACATGAGTGGCGCTGACATAAACACTTAATCTGTCTGTACTTTCTTCTAGAGACATTCAAGACAATATAAACGTCCACACAGTTGAAAGAAATTCTTTTGTGGGACTGAGTTTGGAAGGCATAATTCTGTAAGTAAAGAAAAAAAATCCAGTGAAGGGACATTTCGTTATTCATTTAATCATCTTTCTCATAATGGGGTACTTCTTTTTTTTGTCTGGGTAACTTTGGCATTTCACCATTTAAATTTCTCTCTGGTTCTGTGTTTTTCTCTCATTTCCCATCTTTACATTTCAGAATCACAACATGGAATTGTGTTAATAATTTATGAAGCTGTAGTGTGATTCAAGTATTTAAAGTTGCTCTTTGAATGATGGTCTCCTGTGATGCAACATCTGTTCCGAAGGACAGAATAACTCATGCATCAATAAAGCTAGTTATTGCCTGGCAAGGCTTTTGTTGCCCAAAGAAAAAGACAGGAAGAAGGCGGAATCCAGGAAGATATAGATATTCCCTCATAACTATGCAAAACAGCTCCTGTTCAGCCCCATGCTGAGCATAAGATGACTTCTCATTTTCTCAGAGCAATCACAGTTTTTAATGAGCTTGAGTTACTCCCTCTGACTTTTGAGAAAGTTTCAAATGCACGTCGTGTCATTAGTGAACTACCTTTTAATCTTCTGCGCCAGTAGCCTGTGTAGCAGTTTACCCACTTCCCAAGATGGCCAAGAAGTAGGGCACTGAGCGCTATCTGAGTGCTTGTGGGACCCTTGGAAGTTATGTGAACAGAATGACTTCTAGGGAACCAATAACTGCAATTCCATCTGCAAGGAAAGCATTTTATCTTTCTATTTCACAAGCTGTTGTATTTTTTAAAAATACGTGTGTGTGTGCGCGCGCGTGTGTGTGTGTGTGTGTTTAATATGCCAAAGTATACAAAAGGTAAGTTTCAGCCTGGAAAGAATTTTCATCCTTTTCAAAATAATAGTATGATTCAGAGAACCAGCTGGGGAAAGAGAGAGGGAGAAGGAAGGAGGAGAAGAGAGGTAGGGAGGGAAAAAGAGAGAGAAATAGTAGAAATGAGGACACACTGAGGAATAAAGCTAAGCACAGTATTTGATGTAAATTAATTACAGAAAACAAAAGAAAAGGTTTGAAAGAGACTAGAAGGGGTTGTGAAGGAAAAAATAAAATCAAAGGCATGTATTCAGAGTACATAGTATTAGAACAAAAATTATAGGTAGATAATACTTAATCCTTTCACTTAATATGCTCATGATAATTGGAATTTGTGTGCATGTGTGTTGGAATGAGCTGATGGAGGTGTGGGAAATATGAGAGAATGGAAAAGCAAAATAAATTAACTAAAATACAAACAGAATAAAAATATGCAAAATAAAAGCAATTATTCTAAAGGTAAAGAAAGAATCATTTCTTCCGACCTGCCTGTGATGTGGAGGTGGAAGGAAGAGTTAAAATGAGAAAAAGAAGGTTGTGAAGGGAGCTTGTATCTAGTTGGGTTTAAAAGATGAGTGGGGGTTAGCCACAGCACTGGCAAAGGGCAGGCAGAGGAAACAGAATCATTAAGGCCGTGAAGGTTTAAAAAAAATAGATAAAAGGAGTTTTTGACAACTAGTGACTACCTGCCCAGTGGGTATAACACAAACACAACAGTAAAATGATTCCCAGGCTACATCATGGAAGAAGAAGATTAGTGATCTTCTTCTAATCAGTTGTACCTGGATATTTGGAGCATGCTGATGTCATTCTCACAGCCTTGCACATTAACATACATCCTTTTTGTCCAGAACGTAAGACAGAAGGCAAGGCATCTTAACCTTCTCAGTCTTGCCTCTCCCCAAGCAGAGGCAAAGAACCTAAAGAAATAAGTAATTTATGAGAGAGCCTTGCAAACCCACACCTACAAAAGAAATGTGCAGATCGTAATAACTCCTGTTTGTGGACATTTGAGGTTCCCTGGAATTTAGAACACAGTCTTCTTTCTTAAGAGTCAACACTTTTCAGACAGGACTCTTAAAGGACAAATTCACATTTGTGAGAACAAAATCTATTTTTCTTACCTCAGATGGTTCTTAACCCACACAAAATAGAATCAGAAGATCCATACTCAGCACAGCTTAAGACTCTAGTTGTTTTTAGTTTGGGTGCTACGACAGGTGGAGGAGCACTTTCTCCCACTAGGGACATCCAAGTGCACTCAGGGGGAAAAGAAAGTATGACAAATGGCACTGATGACTGAAAAGTTCCCAGTGCATTGGCATTTTTCCAAAATCCTGAGGCCCTGCTCATGTATACACGTGCCCAACAATGAAGGAGGGTGAGACACTTGGCTAGTGCTTCAGGGGGAAATAAGCAGTAAGAGCCTACCACGAGGAGGACTCTGAGCCCTTCCCCACCCTGACCTAACCCTGCACACAGAGGGTCTGAATGCAAAAGCACCTAGTTACGGCCAACCAGCACAATGGCATCGTTCAGAACAGAAACAAGATGACGTTACATGTGTGCCCACTCCCAACATACCCTGGCCAAGGAGAGGCTCACTTCAGGTGCTTTTCCTTCCTTCCTCTGTTGGCTTCCATTCCCTTGCCTGCCCCTCCTTGAGCTCTCATGGGCCAGCACCTTCACTCTTCAGGCTGAGGGCAGACTCCACTTCTGGAGCCTCCTAACCCTCTACTGAGTGAACGCTCTGGCACAAAAGAATAAGGAAAACCGTAATTTGGCTAGTGTTTAGCTGACGCCCTGCCAGGTCGTCGTCATCATCATATTAAGAATCTAGCACTACCTCTCTTAAGAGACTAAGCTTGCATTTAGTAAGTGTTGGACTCTCTGTGTCAGTAGTTTGGGAGCCTGACAGCCACACGTACACCCCAGGGCAGGAGTTCTGGGCATAACTTGCTTTTTGTGCGATGATTCATTATCGATGCCAATAATGCTACCACTACCATCACCACCCCATAGGATGGTATCTGTTGACTGAGAAAATCCATAAAGCCAAAGGGCTACTTTGGCTGTAATAATTATTTTAAATTAGTCTGTATGTTATTTAATCATAGTGACGTCTATTTGGAGGACATACACATTAAAAAAATAATATCTATTCTACAGAAAAATAGATGGGGCCCATATGGATTTGCACACCCCTGTGTAAGATTAAGGGGAAACCAGCATGGCCCATGAGCTAGGGCTGCTTCCTACAAGTGAACATTTTGATGATAGAAAACACTAACATCCAACCTAAATTGAGCCAAAAGCTATCCCTTGAAAAGAAAAAAAGTCATTTTTTTCAATAGCAGATCTATATTCCCCCCTCAAAAAAAAATACTCAATTATTACTATTATATTTTAAATTTGGTAAAAAAAAAATTGTGGAAATTGTTTTATTAGTACCTATAATGTATCTATGTATTATCCTCCAGTTTGCCCCTTGGCCTACAACACCTGTAGTTTACTAAGTTTACTAACTGGCCTTGACAGATAAAGTCTGCTGACCCCTGTGTTTGATCCCAAACCCCCAGGGATCCCACAGGTTAGGGGCAGCTGCTCCAGCCACTCTTACTCCCTGGGGACAGGATGACAAAGAAGCCAGGAGGCTGGATGTGCCTGGGACAGGCTCTCTCCTGGGTAGGTACGGGCGGGCAGGACGGGGGAAAGAGCTGCACAATCACTCCTTGGCCATCAAGAGCCACCCATTGGTCGCTAATGTTTTAAAGATCTTACCTTGTTCTTGTACAAGTTTTGTTTTGTTTTGTTTTGCTAAACTGTTTTCCAAGAGGAAGACAAAAAATCAACAGTTGTGCTCCTACAATGTTCAGCGTTTTCTAGCTGCCCATTGTAGTCTAGGAAATAAGAGTCCTGAGCGCATGGAGTCGTCTCTGAGTTCACTTTTAAACAGTGTTATTTGTAAACCCACTAAGCCCAACAGGGTAAAGAACCTGGCAGCAAACCTAGAGCAGGTTGTCAGAGGCTCTCTGGGCTGAGCCCTCCCAACCTGGGATTTGTTTTTGTTCTCAGATCCATCCAAGAGCATGGAGATGCAGAGCTGTTGGCCCAAGGTGTCCTTGGGCTGCCCTGTCCAGGCAAACCTGCTCACTGACCTTCTTTGCACAATCAGGATAACTGTTCCACCTCATCCAGCCTCCTCCGCCCCCAGAGCCTCCTCCCATGCCCACTCAACCCACCTCACCCTGCCACAGCCCACAGTCTCTGTAATTGATTTCTCTTCCTTTCTGCCTTAACCCAGAGCCACCTCCACAAACCTCCAATAACCAGGTCCCTATGGGTCACAGGAGATGTTCAGGTTGTGTGACAGCTTAATTAGATCACTTTTTGATGACAGCCAGGTCTGCTGCTGTGGGTGAGCATGAGTGAGAGGCTTAAGGCCTCAGAGAAAGGTAATAAGAAATGCTCTCTGTCTTATAAACAGTTGTTCAATAATTGTATGATTTCTATCCTTCCGGAGGAGAAAGATCTTCATCTGTTACCTGCATGGCATTGTCTCTGCACATGAATGATGTGTGCAGACCTCACAGGATCCAGGCTGCTATGCCTAAGTGTGTCTTTTCAAAATTAGATTTTGTTTATTTCTCTGAATAGGTAATACATGCACGTAATGCAAACTTCAAACATTTCAAAAGGCTATACGGTGATAAATCAGTCTCCCACCCACCCCATCCCCAAGCCTTAAGGGTGGCATTTTATTTATGGCCTAACCTGTGCTATCTGACCTTGCCCCAGTGCTTCCAATTACGAAACCCTGTATTGTTTGCATCTGACATTATTGGTTTTTTAATGGGCCTTTTATTTCAGATGGCTGAGTAAGAATGGGATTGAAGAAATACACAACTGTGCATTCAATGGAACCCAACTAGATGAGCTGTAAGTAGCCCTGACTATTCTTCCAGGCCATTTAGAGGGAAATGGCTCTTACAACAGTGATGTTTATGTGACTTTGTGTTTCTCTTCTCCTTTCCTCAACTCTGGCCCCAGGAATCTAAGTGATAACAATAATTTGAAAGAATTGCCTAATGATGTTTTCCAGGGAGCATCTGGACCAGTCACTCTGTGAGTAGCTTGCCCCATTACCACATACAAGAGATCAGTGTGTATAAATGAGAAGTTAACTTTCTCCAATTCATAGAAGTTTCAAGACAAGGCTGGCAATCGAGGTCAATTTTTATCTGTGTCATCTGCAAGGATGAACAGGTACAATTAAGAAGTGATCCATGTTCTAACTTTTGATAAAATAACAATAACATTTGAATTTTTACTTTTATTTGTTTATTTTTTTAGAGAGAGGGGAAGGGAGAGAGGAAGAGAAGTATTGGTGTGTGATGTATCGATTGATTGCCTCTCACACGCCCCCAACTGGGGGACCTGGCCTGCAACCCAATCAAACCAGCAACTGCTCGGTTCACAGGCTGGTGCTCAGCCCTCTGAGCCACACCAGCCAAGGCAATAACAACATTTAATGAGTACTTACGAAGTCCCAGACAGTGTTACAAAAGCTTAAGATGCATTTTCTAATTTAATCATTACAGTAACCTCTATAGGGAGCTATTACTCCCATTTTAGAGGAGGAAAAACTAGCTTCCCTGGAAAGATTAGCTAGTTCACCCAAGGTCATGTAAATTTTAGAGCAGGAATTTAACACCCAACTGGTCTGACTCAGTATAGACTCTTATCCACTCTGCCAGACATCTCTTCCCTGGAAGGAAAAGCACAATCCCCTTCCTTACCCTCAATGTACAGAAGTTTCCCTCAACCCAGTGAGAGACATACACACATTAATTTCTGAATCTGCTTTGCCTCAATTCCCAATCTCCTTGGACACGTTCAGTGCCTCATAGGCCTGCCTCTGCACCTTTCTTTCTACTGTTGCTTCCTCATCTCCATTTCTCCCTCCCAGCGTGACTTGTCCCTGTTCTCTTTTCCTCAGCCCCTGCCCTTCCACAAGAGCCATTCTAATTCCCACCTCTTCCTCAGTCAATAGCGAGTTCTTCCTTCTGTGACCTTCATGGCTGCAGGGACCAAAATCTGCAAGAGCTTTTTAAAAATGGCTTCCTGGGCCCTGGCTGGTATAGCTCAGTGGATTGAGTGCAGCCTGTGAACCAAAATATCACTGGTTCGATTCCCAGTCAGGGCACATGTCTGGGTTGCAGGCCAGGTCCCCAGTAGGGGGGCCATGTGAGAGGCAACCACACATTGATGTTTCTCTCCCTCTCTTTCTCCTTCCTTTCCCCTCTGTCTAAAAATAAATAAATAAAATCTTTAAAAATAAATAAATAAAAATAAAAATGTCTTCCTGGGCTCTAAGCAAGACCTACTACATCTACTGACAAATACTGCAGGAAGTAGAAAAGAACCCAGAAAGGAGGAGTCAGACGCTAGAAGAAATAGTGAGCAACAAACCCAGACAAACACATAGACAAATCTAAAGATTTTCCAGATGATCCTTATGTGGCCCACCTAAGGTCAGTCTGAGCACATGGGAGCCCCTAGTCTGCACCTCTCATCTGGCAGTCAGAATAAGTGACCATGTGTACCTATCTGCCTACCTATCATCTATCGACATCACTTTTATTATCACCAAAAAGCTTATATTCTTCTTCTGGCTGGAACCTATGTATATTATCTTCAAGGTTCATTTCTATGTTGCACTTAGTGGGTTTAGAAACAACACTAGACCCGGTAGGATGGAGCAGGAACTCCTAAAAGGGTTCTATTGATGATAAGGGACGTTTTGTGACCCATACATGAGACTCTGCATCTTTGAAGAAAAGAAGTTCAAAGAAATATAAGTAGGAGGAAGTGTGAGCATGATTAAAGCAGAGGTGCCAGAGCCGACTCCCTCAGTGTAGAACCAGTTCCTATACCTCTCGAGTCCTTGGTTTCCTCATCCCAAAAAATGGCAAAAACAGTAACACCTATTTCCTAATATTATTGGAAGCTCAACAATATTATACGCATGTATGTACACATTTATATGTTCCCTCGCTAAACAGATAGATTTTAAGAACTAGCCCTGTGCCACCTACTGTATATAGCAAGAAACAAAAGAAAGCTTTTCCCCCACAGAAAGCTTATATGCTTATAATGTGGAGTCAGGCAAAAACTAAGTATATAACTTAATGCATGGGGCCAGGATGCACGCTGTTAATACCAAGAAGGACATGGGCATCACAAACAAAGAAAGCCAGCATAATCCACGTGTCCAAATATACAAACTACTTAGAATGCCTAATGCTTAGTTAATGTTTTCTATTCTTAAAGTACTTGGAAGACAAATGAACCTAGAGAAAATACTTCGGATGTCTTTGACCATCACAACAGCAGTTTGTCAATTTCACTTAGCTAAAAGTCCCAGGGGGGTTGAATGTTCCTAAGCAAGCACTTCTATCTGCTATTTCGGAACATATCTGTTCTGCACCTGTACAGGTACACTGTTCAGGGACACTGTGAAGTCACAGCACTTTAACCACTGACTGCCACTGAGAACATTCAGATTGGACAGAATCCCCAACTAGTTCATTATCCTGTTGAGGAAACTAGAGCCAGAAATGGGAAGTGACCTGCTGAAGACTACGCTGCCATCATAAGCCACAGCCTGGACCAGAAACTGGGTCTCCTGCCTCACATACCATGCATTCCCACCATCTCCTGTTGCCTAAAGTACATAAATATATCTAATAAAACACCTAAAAGCTATTCACTAAGGTCCCCACAATTGGCTGTGAACTAAGATAGAAGAAATCATTGTAAACACCAGACTCGCAGTCTAAGGACACCAGTAAATGATATATACACACAGCAGAGAAGAAAGTTCCTGTGGTCACACAAGCAGGTCCCAGGCTGATGCACAGTGTGCGCAACGTGTCCCATCAGGGGGTCTAATGGAGAACATGGACCTGAGCCCACCAGCTGACCTACCACAAATACCATCAAGAAGAGGGATGCCACCCCCAGAGGCGGCTCTGCAGCGTCCTCTAATCGCAGGCCCATTTTTCACCTCTTTTCCCACAGGAACATACCTGGCCAGAATAAAGTAAATAAAATTTATAGAAAATCCAAAGGATTTTCCAAAGGATGAAGCACTTGCCACGACTTAAAGAATAGAGAGTAATAATGCATTCTACATCTTTTCTTCTCAATGCATGGGGATATATGTGCAAGATCCTGACCAAAAACTCAGCCTATAGGAATTGCTAGTCTCCTTCCCCTATCTTTAGAGGGAGGAAGATTGATCACCAAGCCTCCCTTTCTGGGTCTTTTGGTTAGTCCACAGATGTCTTTCCAGCCTCTCTGCTTATTGACCTGGGATTCTATGGCCTATCCCATCATCTACTTCTGCAAGCTCATGTGCCAGCCCAAGCTAAACCCTGGCCTGGGAGCTATTTGTTAAGGTATGTGCAGAGGACCAGCCCACGCCAGGTGCTGTGAGTGAATGGGTAGGAGAAGGAGTATGTACAGACTGCTCAGCCCACGGTAGATGCTGCTCAGGCTAGTGCTGTGACTGTGCCTTGGATCAAATTCCCTCCCCACAAATGAGACAGCGATATTGGCATAAAGGAGGTTTACTGGGAAGTACTTGATGCAAGAGGACTCAGGCCAAAAGGGAAGTTGACAGCAACACATATGCAACAGAAGCCTCAGCTGATCCCGTGGGGAGCTCTGGCATTAAGAGGGCCCTTCAAAGTTGTGAATTAAGTCAAGGGGCCACACCTCTTCATCAACAGCCGTTGGGTGCAAGCTATCCCCGGGTAGGAGTCAAATCTTGGGTGAGTCGAACAAGAACAATTCCCAGAGTGGACCTCTGCTATGAGCCACCTCAGCAGCAAGAGTGGTTCTCAACTGCTCTCAAGCAGTGGTTCTAAATTTGATCATACATCAAACTCCCCGGGCATGCTGGTAAAAGCCTGGACAGCTGGTGCCCATATCCAGAGTTTTAGATTCAGCAAGTCAGGAGTGGGCTTGTGAAATTGCATATCTAATAACTTCCAAGGTAAAGCTGATTTGCTAGTCCAGAAAGCACACTGAGAATCACTGCCTTAGCACCAATGCTGGGAACTGAAAAGCCTCACCTTTTTCTCTAGAATGTCTCCTCCATGAGCTAAATATGAATTTTCCTCCCCAACAATAGATGTGTACAAGAAATCCTAAGAGAGTTAAGGGGAGGGCACCCAAAACAGAGATAACTCCTTTCCTGAAGACAAAAATTGTAGTTGAAGGAAGAACAGGGAGCCTCTGAACACCTAAGGCTGTGAGGGTGAGACGTTCCATTGCAAAGAGAAACAGATTCAGATAAAGCCCGGAGCACACAGACAAGCTCCATCGAGTCTCAGAGGAGCAGCCTGGCATCCTGATTTCCCCCTCATGAGTCTTGACCTTGAATGGCAGTGGCCATCTGAGTTTTCACCTGATATTCCGAGCTCACTCAAGTTTTTTTTTAGGCAATCAAGCAATTGCTATTTTTCAGGAAAGAGTTTCCTGTGGGAAAAATGTAATGCATTGCCTTTGCAAGCTGGAGCCAGTACAATCATATTCTGATAGTTTATCAAATTGATTTGGCTATAGCTCAGATTCATTTGATAGTTCAGATTCAAACACTGAGTTATTTGTATAAGAATGATTCCCTTCCATTACCAGTGTACCCACAGTCCTATAGACAGTAAATTGCCTTTTTATTCCACCTGGAATCATGAAAGAGCGGTCTCCTAACCATCTGTCAGTGTAGCGTACACCAGAAATGTGCTGGCACTTATGGAAATGATTGACCTATAATAACATCTTTGCTGGGAAAAATAGAAATTGTTCAAATCAAATTTGTGGCACTGGCTATAACACACTTTATTAAATGGGGCACAGCGCACACTTTAACTCCTGCCTCTCCTGACTCAGCGTCTTATTACTGACTGCTGCCTCCCTCTCCGTGTCTTAACGTCAAGAATCCCAGCAATGTTGAAATAGTGAGGATCGCTAAATCTCTTCAGCACCAGCCATCATCTGTGAAGTCTCCCATTGGTGCATTTCAGGATTTAAATTCTCAAAACCAGTAATGGCCAGAATGTAGCACGTGCTGAAATGTTAACCAAAGCGACATCTTAGAAAGACTGCAGTCGCTAAACCAGCCTGAAAGGCAAGGATTTAAAGCACCAGCCCATGAATTCCCCTGCCCTGTGCCTAGCCCACCAGCCCTAGGAGCATCATATTCTTTACTATTCATTGAGCATATTAGGTCTTACATGTTATACATTTAGTAGATGTTGATAGAGTACCTGCTATGTGTCTAATACTTTGATAGGTAAATGGGATAGAGAGATTTAAAAACAAATAGTACCTGCCCTACAGTATGTCATTCCCGTGGAGGGATAAATGTTACTGCCCAGAACAATAAGCTCTGCAGAAAATGTCACAGGAAGTTATAGTAAGAGAGCAGGTGCCCAATAAATCTTTATCATGTAATACAGTGACTTTTATCAGATAAAGTGACAGAGTGTAGGGAAGAGAGCTCTTAGTTTAGGCCGAAATTTCTACAACAACCTTCACCCCCCCTCCCCACCTTCAATCCTTTCTCCTTTCAAGTCATTTAACAAGTATTTATGAGCACCTACTATGTGCCACACTCAAGGTTCCCAAGATTAATCTTATAAAAACACAGCTTTCAACAAGTCATTCTTCTGCTCATATAAATTCTAAAGTCTGCTGCCTGGCTCTCAAGGCTCAAACCCCATCCTGTGGTTCCCTTAGTCCTCGAAGTATGGCTGCTCAGTGTAATCTTTCCAAAAACCATTCACCACCATGCCCTGCATTCTGGGCCTCTCCCCAAGCCTACCTTTAGCCTCTAGTCATTGTCATCATAATCTACTTCCATAAAGAAGTGCAAAACTGATAATATCTTATACTGTTACTCCCCCAGGAACATTTGCATCATAAAAGTGAAAAGTGTTTTTCAAAGGAATTAAAATCTAACATTAGATTTCCAGGCCACATGGCAGAGTCATAGCCAGGGAATAGACTGTGTGTGTGGTGTGTGCATGTGTGTGCATGTGTGTGTGTGTGTTTTAGGGGAACAGAGAACAAAATGAGAATATTGGTTAAGTCTCAAACCACATAGAACAGCATCCACTTATCTCATCTTTGTCTCTGCTGACATAAATTTCTATGAATATTTTTTAATCCATTGAGACACCAGAGAGACATTTTCCTGCCAGTCTAAAATTTGGAAGTCTTGAAAAGTTCCATATTTGCTAACTCCAGCAAGTATCCAGTAAGCTTTAAGGAAACACTTCCACGAACACTTCTATTTCCCTACCACCCGGGAACCACTTTTACTAAACACTTCTGCTTTGCCACACTCCAAGTGGCTCTGCATCTCTCTCAACCAACCACTCTCTCCTTTCAACGTCTAGCAGGAGAAAATCCAGGTGCCAGGACACTGACAAGATGCCTTAGTCGCACAACAGCAAAGCCACCTAGTGCACATGACAGCAGCTCACATATTCTGTAGCTGTGAAGAGGAGGAATCAGAAATGCAAATTAAGCCCTGGCTGGTGTGGCTCAGTGGATTGAATGCTGGCCTGCAAACCAAAGGATCACTGGTTCAATTCCCAGCCAGGGCACATGCCTGGGTTGCAGGCCAGGTTCCCAGTGAGGGGGCGCATGAGAGGCAAGTGGATGTTTTCTCTCCTCTCTTTCTCCCTACCTTCCCCTCTCTCTAAAAACAAAAATAAATAAAATCTTTTAAATAAAAAAAGCAACACAAACTGACTCTGGAACACTGAGCAGACAGAAAGGCACCAAAGCTTTTCAAGCAAGCTTCCCAATCGAACACCGAGACATTGGATTGCATTCAGGTCAATCCACCCAACACATTAGCCTCTCTATTCTCTGATACACGTCTCTCTCCTTGTAAACTTTGCACAAATTTGCTCCTTTCTTTGTGCCTTTGGTACTCTGTCATAAATAACTTCCTGCTGCAAAAACGCCATTTTGCTGAGCTCCCTTTAAATCCAGATTTCCTCTCTCACTCTGCCTTGTGTACTGTATTCAGAATTGCTGATCAGCAAGACTTGCTCCAGCCTCTCATTTTTATTATGATGCTGAGGATCTCTGCTAATCAGACAACTATCTACTGAGCAGATATCATGAACCCAGCCATGTGCCAGATACAATGTAGAACACAAAAATATCATAATAATCCCTGCTCTTACAGCATCTGAAATCTGGCTGAGGAGGCAAAACAAATATACGTGAAGAGTCAAATAATATGAAAAATGGGAGAGATAACACAGGGTACAAGAGTCTTTGTAATTGCTAGAGGTCAGAAGACATCACGGGTAGCTGGGCTGTTCTATCTATTGCATTCCCCAGTTCTTCAGTGTCACTCCCCAGTCTATCTTCAAACAAAACAACAATTTTGGGGGTGCTTACAATGTGAAAAACACTGCTCAGAATGCAAGTAGCCTTCTGAAAATCAAGTAAAGATAAATCCAAATGCAAAGAGCTAGTTTATAAAGCAAAATATGGTAAGTGGTGGGAGAAGCAGGAAGCATCCAAACATAATGCTATTGCGCTCTTCATGGCTCTCAAGGAAAAATATTTCTACACCTTTTAACAATGATAGAGATGATGAAATCACAGAGACTTCAACGGGAGTCTGTTTTGGTTCTCTACTGCTGCATGAAAACTACCCTAAAACTTAGTAGCTTAAATCATTATATTTTGTTTACAATTCTGTGTTTCAGAATTTGTCTAGCTTGTCTCTGATCCATGTGATGTCAGCTGGGTGAGTCTGGGGGATCTACTTCCTAGTTGTCCCCTTCACTCACATATCTGGTATATCTGTGATCCTTAGTATATTGCTCTCTGCACGCATGCACACACACACACACACACACACACAGAGTATCTTATCCCCTAGGACCTCTACACATGGCTTAGCCTTTTCCTAGCATGTCCGTATCAGGGTATTCAGCATTCTTCCATGGCAATTTAGGGCTCTACGAGACCAGTATAGAAGCTGCCATTGCCCTTAAAGGCAAGGTCCAGAAGTGATACAGAAACACTCCATCATACTTGGTTATATTTCAAAGACATTGCAGTTCAGCCTGAACTCAAGGGAAGGGCAAACAAACCCTCTACATAAAGAGTGAAAAAATGTGACCCTGCAGGGAATATAAAAATGTGTTTATTTTTGGAAATCTTCAATTAATGTGATTTTTTGTAGTATAAATTTAAGGGAAGAAGGCATAACTAAGAAAAGTAATCTTCTGCTTTGAATTGCTTACTTTATAACATATGAAATTGCTCATGGCAGGTAATGATTGCCCTGGTTTAAATTGTTCCTGAAGAATACTTTTTATACTTTTATCACATTTCTTAGAGGGAGACTTGAACTATTGTAGACAAAATAGGCAATTGTTGTACCCTTCCACCTACGAGGGCAGAAAAGAGGAGCCCAAATGCCAGAGGAAACAAGAAGTTGGTCACATAGACCAGAGTGAGTGTAAATTGTGGAACTGGTCAGAGGAGCAATTTTCTGGAGAAAGAGATTTTCTAGGGCAGAGAAAAGAGTTGAGAAGCAAGTATAAGTGGAGAGCAGGCCAGAAAAGCTGGACCTATCTGCAGCAAAGGGTGAAGACTCATCACAGGGTCTCATCTCCAGGGACCCCAGCTCTGAAGAATTATAATACAGAGGAGAAAACTAGGAAAGGAACCCTGAAACACCAGAACTCTTACCCCATGGTGTTAGCAATGAACATTGTGAGAAGTAGTTAAACTCCAGAGATATGTGGAAGGTTAAGCCAAGACACTTTGTTGAAGATTGATATATGGTAAGAGAGAAAGAGAGGAGTCAACAGTGACTTCAAATTTTTTGCACAAACAACTGGAAAGGCTGTAGGTAGAGCAGGTTTTCATGGAGAATCAGGAGCTTGATTTCTACTATTCAAAGATTGACTTGCCTATTACACATCCAAGTAGATATAAGAAGGCAGTTGAACATAAACATTGAGTTCAACAGGGAAAAGCAACATAGAGGTATAAATCAGGGGGCAATCAAAAAATAAATTCCAAAGAGTTAGAAGACAAAATTACGAGATATAAAGAAAGCCACCAGGAAGGTATAAAAATTCTAAATTTGTCCTAAATTTGTACCTAAAAAATTGTCATCAAAAATATGTAAAACAAAAATTGACAAGAATAATAGTAATATGTAAATCCAAAATTATAGTTTGTGATTCTAATGTACTTCTCTCAGTAGTGACAGAGCAAGACAGCAAAAAAAAAAAAAAAAAAAAATCAGGAGGCATACAGAAGTATTTCAACAATATTATTGGCAAATTTGACTGGCTTGGCATCTAACAAAGAAGGGACTAAATGAAATATATATAGACACTACATAAAGGTACTCATTAGCTCTGAAAATGTAAATTTGCCTAAATGTCAAGCAGAGAATTGGCAGTCCGGAGATGAGCGATGGTAGATAACCAATATAAATGCTAAGACTTGAGAGGTAAGTGAGGATGAAGTCTTACTGTCACATAGGTACTGGGGCAACTAGTAGAAGTTGGATCCTCTGCAGATCTATCCAGTGACAGCTGGAGTCATAGAGGAGTTGTTGCCTGAGGCAGAGGAGGGATGAGAAGTACCCTCACTTTATTCTTCCTTCCGTCCTCCAGTTTCCCACCAGTACCACTTGAAAACTGACAGACAAGGTGGTACCTGGGAAATGGAACCTGAAGAGACCATTTCTTCTGCAATATGGAACAGCACAAATAAGTGCTCAGAACAGATGTGAGAGAAAACAGGCGAATGACTGCTATATCACATCCAGCACTTTGTACTTCATTGGAAGGACAATGGGGAATTGTTGAAGAGTTTTAAGCAGGAAGTCATAATCTAATTGGCATTTTTAAAATATCACCCAATCTGCAGTATAAAAATTGCACTGGAAAGAGAGAGATGGTTATGATGGTTAATTTTGTGTGTCAACTTTGCTGAGCTGTGGGATGCCTACATAGCTGGGAAACATTATTTCTGGGTGTTTCTGTGTTTTTCCAAAAGAGATTAGCTTTTGATAAATAATAGACTGAGTAAAGAAGATTCACCCTCCCCAATGTGGGTAGGCAACATCCAATCATTTGAGGAACTAAAATTGAACAAAAAGGCAGAGGAAAAGCAAATTTGCTTGCTTTCTTCTTGAGCTAAGACATCTGTCTTCTCCTGGGCCCAGACATCAGAACTCCTGGTACGCGAACCTTCAGACTCTGGGACTTAGGCCAGTGGCTTCCCTGGTTCTTAGGCCTTTGGACTCAGAGGGGATTATAGCACCAGCTTTCCTGGTTTCCTAGCTTTCACATGGCATATCACAGGACTTCTCAGCCTCCATAATCATGTGAGCCAATTCCCATGATAAATCTTCTCTTATCTCTCTATATATCCTATTGGTTCTGCTTCTGGAGAACCCTGACTGATATAATGGTCATGAGAATAACAGTTATGAGATAATTGTCTCAGTCTAGGCAGAGATTATGGTGAACTAGACTAAAGCCATGGTAGAGGAGTGAAGTGATTTGAAACAGATGTAAAAGTTAGGCTTGTGATGACAGAAAACTGATTCTAAGTGAGGAAGAAGTCAAGGATGACCCCCAGGTGTCTATCTTGAACAACAGGGGAAAATGTAGGGGTCATTTGCTGAAATAGGAAAAACAAAAGCAGAAATACATTAATAAGGAAGATGATAAATTCAGCTTCAATACTTGTAAGTCATCAAAATGGTGGGGTCTGATGGGCAACTGATTATCTGGGCCTGGGGTTCGGGAGGAGTATCTGAACTGTGATACACATCTAGAAGTCATCAGCATATACCTGATCTCTGAAACCAAGGTGGGTAATATCACCTTGGAAGAACATATACAGTCAGAAGGGGGCCCAAATTTGGAGAAACTCCAATATTTAAAAGATAAAGAAGAAAAAATCAGAAAGAAGTCAAAGAATATTTCAGAAGAAATTAAAAAGAATGCAATGCCAAGAGTGTCTCAGAAAGGAGGAATGTTTACATATAAAATATAATTGAGAAATCAAGAAGATTAGAACTAAGATATGACTTCAGTGAGTATTGTTTCTCTAGGGGTTGAGCAGAAACTGGGTTGGATTCTGAGATCAGGAAATAATGGCATCAAGTATGGACAACTCAGCATAAAAAGTTTGATTGGGAAAGGGAAATGCCAAATAAAACAGCAGTTGGGGTGGGTTTCACTGGACAAAAGGAAGCATTATAATTTTTTTAACAAGAGAATGAATGACACACTCTATGAGAATATATGGGGCAGCAAATATGTACTCATACCCCCAAGTTTCATTGCTCCTGGTGCCCACTGCTTTGACTTATAGGAAATGTAAACATTAGAAGATTCTCCTTCCCCAAGTATCTCCCAGGGTGCTAAAACAAACCCACCCTGGTCATTGCTTGCTAGTACCCCCATTAGAAGTGCTCGTTCACAGCCAACCTGTTGACCCCAAAAGGTTTAAGCTGGTGCCATTTAAATCTCCTTGCTCCCACCAGCTGGTCTTGGTTGTTTTGAGGGTTGCAGCTGCCAACAGTGCTGACAGATAAGCACCTGTGTCACTGTTGTTGGTGCCAGCAAGGATACGACTTCAGAGCCCCCCAGAAACAGGGACCAGGTTCAACTATCCATTTGTGCTGGCTCCCATGTAGACATCTGCTAGTGTACCCAGGCAGACAACTCTCCTACAAAGCAAGAACCACTGTGTATGTTTGAGTGTGTGTATGTATATTTGTACTTGTGTGTATGTGTGTGTGTGTGCGTGTGTGCGCATGCATGAGAGGGGGGGGGAGAGAGAGAGAGAGAGAGAGAGAGAGAGAGAGAGAGAGAGAGAGAGAGAGAAGTTTATGGATTATAGTTGCCAGTCATGTGCTCTCTTTTGGCAGAAAGTTCTGTATGTATTGTAACTCATTTAATTCTCACAACGACCCTCTGATTATTATCATCCCTATTTTATAGCTTAGGAAATTGCGACGTGGAAAAGTGACATAATTTGAGCAAGGTCACAAATCTAAGAGGTAGGGACCAGGGTTCATACGCAGGCAAGTCTGGCTGTGGATGCCGTGCTCATACTCCATATTGCGATTTTGACTCTGTGCTGAGGGTGCCTCTACTACCCAGCAGACCCCTCTTTCCCTTGTAGTATGTTCTCTTCTCAGCCTTTTCTGAAATTTGGCCACACATTCCACCCAGGCTCATCAAAAATATTTTTATAGCTGGTTTGATATTGGAGAGGAAATGGTCTCAGTCCTTGGTTGCACTCCCAGGCAAACTAGTGGGTGTCTATTCTATAGACTGTAGAAGGGGAAAGGACTACTTTTAAGCCCCAGATCAGCCAGACTGAGTATATCCAGGATTCGAAGTGGCCTGTTATCTAAGTGTTCCTACAACTTAACACAGCACTCCTACTGAATCGAATGTCCTCTTAGCCAAATATTGATCTGACCAAGGTGTGTTGGATGAACTGGAGTCTCCCTCCTCGCCCATGTCAGAGGATCACTACTGTGCCTGCTATGTTGCCTGCTAATGCAGCAGAAAATTTTAGGCCCATGGTAATCAGGTTATGTTTACTTTTTCTCCTTACAGAGATATTTCAAGAACCAGTATCCATACCCTGCCTAGCTTTGGCTTAGAAAATCTTAGGAAGCTGCGGGCCAGGTCGGCTTACAACTTAAAAAAGCTTCCCAGTCTGGAGAAGTTTGTTGCACTCGTGGAGGCCAGCTTCACGTACCCCAGCCACTGCTGTGCCTTTGCCAACTGGAAACCCCAAATGTGAGTCTCTCATGTCCATCTCTTGGGCCCTGCTTTGGATTTCTCCAATGCAGAAAGTGGTCCACAACTTCTACACATCTGTGGCATTAAGAGAATCCACTGGCAGAGAGATCATCCTGATGAAAGCCCTCAGGCACATTCTAGATCAAAGCTTCAGTATTGTAGAGCATTTCCAATGTTTTTGAAAATGGGCTCACAGAAGAAGGCTACTCACATGGTAGGCTACCTGCCAAATATTAAATGAGATAACATGGAAAACACCAAGCATAGTGCTTAACTCATAGCTGATGTTAAATTAATATTTGTTCCCTTTTTCCTCTGTACCAATATGGATTTATCCTTCAAGTCCCAAACTCTGTACTCCGTAAGTGTCCCAGAAACCACTAAAGTCAACTTTGGAAGGAAGAAACATAAATGCCATTCCAGAGACTGATGCACTCATCCACAATATATCCCAACCACTCTAAGCCTCTGTCACCCTCTTTGGATTTTAGCGCTTCACAGGGTGGACATGTTTGTCCTCTGTTTAGGACATCTGTTCACTTTGGCTTTCCAGGTTGGTCAGATCAAAGAAGGTAATCCAAACAGAGCCACACCCCAGTAGATAACTGGTTAAAATTATAGACAAGATCTGGAGTGAGTGAAGAGGGTGTACTTGAGACTGCACATATTGCAGACATTGAAAAGACCAACTAGAGATAGAATTATTGGGTAAAGGAGCTCACAAAGCTCTCACTGGCCTCCGAATGGATACAATCCACGCCAGGCACTGCACTGTCACGTGATGCCCTGCCCCCACTCTAGTACCATATCCCAGTACTAAGAGAGCTTCCTGCTGACATCACTTCACTGTTTAACACAGTCTCCTCTACTATGCAACCTTTAACACATACATTGACCTGCTCATGCAGACATATGCCCTGCTCAAAATCAAATAAAACAAAACAACAAACAAAACGTCCAAAACTGATTTTAAAGTAACGAGGAATTCACCCTCAGATCCGTTTGAACAATTTTCAGAAAAGGGACTACTTTTCAGAATTTGCATGTGTCACTGGGAAACTAGCCAGAATCAAACACTCCTCACCAATTAGCTCAAGGGCTGGAGAATTTCTTCCTAATGACTAAAATTCTTAAGGGCTTGGAATGAGGCAGAAGGCTTGCCACTTTTATATGCCACACAAGAGTTATTCCGGCCAGGGCAAGAAATTTCCCAGTTCACTGCCAAAACCCTGGAACCGAACACCCCTCAGAACAATTTTGAAGGAGACTAAGATCACCGTAAGAGCTGCACATGGCGTGCTGGCAACACACCACAGGAACGTATATCATCGTACTGTGTTACTCCCACTCCTCCGGCCTGGCCGTGCCCTACAGTGTAGATGTAGCCTCAGGGCCTTCCCAGGCAGAAATCTCCAGGTCTGCTTACATTGTCCGCTGACTTGAAGCCTTCCTGACCCCTCCAGACCACTCAGCTCTCACCCTCTCTAGCTCTCAACAGTAACTTACCATCAGGGCCCGTCAGGTGCAGCAAAGGAGAGGCCCATGTCTCTCCTAAGAAGACATGCCAAAATGAAGTAAAATTGCTGTGGGTGTTTAGTCATTAACTGAATAAATTTACACACACAAACACAAAACAAATAGTTACACTATTCAGAAGATAATCACGGAATTTTTTAAATGGTGTCATTTCCTTGTATACCATACTCGGTGTGGTTTAGATTCAAGTTCAAAGCTGTATGATGAAATCATCCTTCCAACCCTCATTTGGAAGTGCCCAAAGTGTACAGGTTAGGCCCCTGTGACTGTGAGGTTTGGGCCAGTGGCCTTCCTGGCCTCTCAGCAAAAGACCTTGTTACCCACACTCCTCAGCTGTCATGAAACCAGTTATTTCCTTGTCGTAGCTCTACACGCAGCTTGCATTGTTGTTTTGTTCACTGTATGACTTAATTTTCTTGTATGCATCTAAGTGCCCTCACAGGGCCTAGGCCCCAACATGAGCTTAATAAGTAACCACCATCACCTGCCTCCTCATGGCTGACATTTGCTGAGTGCTCGCTGTCAGGCACTGCAAGTCTTCGCATCTTTATCTCATTTAATTCTCACAAAGCTAATAGTGTTATTTTTATTCCTTCCTCGCAGAGACAAAAACTGAAGCTCAGAGACAGTAAATAATCTGACCAACACCAAGCAAACTCAGATCCAAACCCTCTGGTCTATCTGTCTCCAAAGCTCAGGCTCTGAGCCGCTCCACTCTGCACTTCCCGGGTGTCTGTTCACTAATTCATCAGGGTCCAAGAGGACCACTTTCTTAACTGACCCTCAGCTAAATTCCCAGCTCTTTATGATTCTTAGTATTTGCAAAGGTACTGCAGGGGCAAGATTTTATTCCTTCGTTTCCACCTTTGTTTCTATTCTTTTCTCAGAGACAAGTATTGCTTACCTTTTTCCGCACTCATGTTGTTGGGTCACTTCTGTTTTGGGAAAGAAAAGCATCCATATTTAAAATACATTGGTAGTGGTATCAACAGTAAGAACCTTCACCGAATCCAATATAAGCCCTGGAAAGTGAAGGCCATCTGTAGGTGGTTAAGCCAGATTCGTTCCAACGAATGGAATCGCCCTCTGCAGGCGCCAACCAGCTTACTTACTTCCTGGTCCTAGATTGTGCTGTCACTGCTCCAGTGACAGGGATTGGGAGTCAGAATTAGAATAAGCACCACAGAATATTCTCTTGTCCCCTCTACACCCATCCCTGAGCTTGCCTCACCTTTCTTGTAAGATCTCTAACACAAAAGATTTTCTTCGAATTTTCAATTACATGTATGTTAATTAAGTCTTCAGCCCCTTAGTGCACCCATGACAGATGTGAGAAACCCTATCCCTCTCTAAAACAAAAGATGGCACATTCTACAACCAAAGAAAAAGTCTTTTGGCGCAAGAGAAAACGACTTCCTAGCAATTCAGCTCATTTCTCAGAGGGAGAGAAGGGAGGAAAGACTCCTCCCTAACAACCTCCTCTCATAAAGGCTAATGGGGAAAGTTCAGTCCATGCAGGTTCAGCCACTCGGCCAGCTCTCATCCTTGAGTATCAAATGGTGTCTTTACCTCCTTCACTCCTTCAGGCACTCTCTCCTTCTTACGAGGGGATCTTCGAGGAGTTCTAACACTCACTTCATACTCACATATGAGATTCTGTTAAGGTTTGCAAGAAAAGTTAAGGTTTGCTCACATTGCTGTGAGCTTGCCTGCCAGGGAGGGTGGGACTGGGGTGGGGGTGGTGGGGCAGGTTGCATGTGTGAGAGAGAGAGAAAAAGAGAGAGATTGAGATTTTTTCCATCCCAAAAGAGACCCAGTGTGAAACATCCCAATTCCTTTGAAGCCCTTGCTTCAAAACAGAACTATTACTCTCTCTGTCGCTACGTGCACTACTCACCTGTGTGGGTAGAATATTTATGATCTGGCTGTTGTTCAAACCCCTTCTGAAAGTGCCCTTATTCTCTTAACAAGGCCTCTTGTACATTTGGGTCTAAAAGGAAAACTAAGACAGAAAAGTGAGCCCTAAAAGAGCCAGCTCCCCAGGAGATGAGTTACAATCTCGAAATAAATTAGGCCCCCTTGCAACCTTCATTTGCTCTTTTGGGCACTCACTAGGGAACTATTTAACATGAGACAGCCAGGTTTACTCTACAGACAAATGTATGCCTGAAGACTATTGTGGCCCCTGGAGAGTAAAATAATAAATAGGACCCTCAGTAACATTTCAAGCAAATTAGCAGATCTCCCAGTAGCCTAAGTACCAAAAGCCAGAGGCAGGAGCTGGCTGGGAACTAACTACAGACTAATCTTCCGATTTATGTAAATAAAAGAAGTAAATTCTCATTTGAACAAGAAAATTGTCCAGATTTTCCAGCAACTTGGGTACTGAGTACAGGACTAGGGGTAGATCCTATCCAAGCATATTAAGAGATATGTGAATGGAGATGGGGGAGGGAGAGGGTGGAGTTGATATCAGGTCTGTAAATTATTTGCACTTAACAGTGAAGACTTAGCTAGTCCCAGGCGCCTTCCTTCCCACATTCAGGTTGTGGCCAGATGGTTTCCCCAGTGGGCCATCCAACACTAGGAATAAATACACAAGTTGTTCTGTTCATTTACAGTAAGCAGCATTAAGCCTTGATCTTAACCTCAAGGGCAGACAAACTGGTAGAAGGGGGGGTGAAAATCTCAGGAAGAAACCCCATCATTTCTGCCCTGTGCAAAGACAGTGATATATTTGCCATTCTGGATCCAGGATGTTGATTCTATTCCTTTTTGTATTTCTCTAGCTCTGAGCATCATCCAATTTGCAACGAATCTATTTTAAGGCAAGAAGTTGATGATACAACTCAGGCTAGGGGTCAGAGAATCTCTTTGGCAGAAGACGATGAGTCTAGTTACACCAAAGGATTTGACATGATGTACAACGAATTTGACTATGGCTTATGCAATGACGTGGTTGATGTGACTTGCTCCCCTAAGCCAGATGCCTTCAATCCATGTGAAGATATCATGGGGCATGATATTCTCAGAATCTTGATATGGTTTATTAGCATCCTAGCCATCACTGGGAACATCACGGTGCTGGTGATTCTGATTACCAGCCAATACAAACTCACAGTCCCTCGGTTCCTTATGTGCAACCTGGCCTTTGCTGATCTCTGCACTGGAATCTATCTGCTGCTCATAGCATCTGTTGATATCCACACCAAAAGCCAGTACCACAACTATGCCATTGACTGGCAAACAGGGGCAGGCTGTGATGCTGCTGGCTTTTTCACTGTCTTTGCCAGTGAGCTCTCAGTCTACACTCTAACAGCCATCACTATGGAAAGGTGGCATACCATCACCCATGCCATGCAGCTAGAATGCAGGGTGCAGCTCCGCCATGCTGGCGGTGTCATGCTGGTAGGCTGGATCTTTGCTTTTGCAGTTGCCCTCTTTCCCATCTTTGGTATTAGCAGCTACATGAAGGTGAGCATCTGCCTTCCCATGGATATTGACAGCCCCTTGTCACAGCTGTATGTCATGTCCCTCCTTATACTTAACGTCCTGGCTTTTGTGGTTATCTGTGCCTGCTACACTCACCTCTTCCTCACAGTGAGGAATCCCAACATCGTGTCTTCTTCTAGTGATACCAAAATCGCCAAGCGCATGGCTGTGCTCATCTTCACGGACTTCCTCTGTATGGCGCCCATCTCCTTCTTTGCCATCTCTGCCTCCCTCAAGGTGCCCCTTATCAGTGTGTCCAAGTCAAAGATCCTCCTGGTCATGTTCTACCCCATCAACTCCTGTGCAAACCCCTTCCTCTATGCCATCTTCACCAAGAACTTCCGCAGGGATTTCTTCATTCTGCTGAGCAAGTTTGGCTGCTGTGAAATGCAAGCCCAAACTTACAGGGCAGAAATCCCACCCAGTTTCCACAACTCCCACCCAAGGAATGGCCGCTGCCCTCCAGTTCCCAGGGGTACCAATGGTTCCAATTACGCACTTGTCCCTCTAAGCCATTTAGCCCAGAAATAAAACAAAGTGCAAATATATCCGAGTGTTGAATGATAATTAAGTTTTGCCTTTGAAAAATATGTCATGACATACCTGACTGAGTGCTTCTACATACTCCATCTAACTTAATTTTCTTCACTTATCTATAAGGTAAATTGGTCAGGAACTGTTAACTTCGTGTGATATATTAGGAGGCTAGAGTATTAATACTCCAATATTAATGATTAAAATAATGCAATACTACAAAATCACATTTATTTTATACTTTATAATGGTCACAGCAGTTTTGTTCAAATCACTGCAACTGATCCCTATAAAAGTCCTATTAAATAGGCACAACAGGAATTATTCTTGGAGTTTTTCAGAAGAGGAAACCAAGACTCAAAGGGTTAAGTGGCTGTTTAAAATTGCTTGGTTTGTAAGTGGTAGAGCCAGGATTAAGTGTTCTGACAACCAGAAAACTTCTTAGAGAAGCAGTACAATATTCATTCACTCATTTATTTACTCGACAGATATTTATTGAGTACCTACATGATGGCTTGTAATGTATCAACTTGGATAGGGTGAGCTATATTTCCCAGAATTCCTTTTCTTATGTTTCCTGTGAGGGTGGGCCACAGGGAAGATTCTTGGAAAAACAGGAGGGTAGCCCGTTAGCCCTAGCCATTTGGTCATTCATACAGTTTATTGCTGATCTGCTGATGCAGCTCATTGCTATGAAGCAGCAGCTGGGCCTGCAGTTGCTCTACCTTCTCCTGGATCCTACTTCAGGTTCTCTGACTCCCAGACCAGGTCTGTGTATTTAGCTCTATGATGAAAAACCCCAGATTCTGCAGAATGCTTCATCATCAAGATCAGAGGCAATAAGAAAACGTGGCTCAGTTTGACCTTGTTGGGTTTCATCTCATGCTTATAACCTCCAGAATACTCATGGTCTTCCCTTTATGACTGCTTGCCCTGTGGACTTCAAGCTCCAGCATCAGATGTAGAGACAATATCCTTACAGAGACCGCTCAATCAACCCCAAATTGTATAAGCCAGTTCCATGTAACACATACACACCTATGTGCATGCATGACTGATTCTGCTTCTTTAGTTGAACTCCAACTGATAGAATATACAACCTACTGTATGGCATGCATATGGATTATAATGTTAAGAACATAGCAGCTTTGGAATCAGAACTGAGACTTTATTCTGACTCCATAATAATCCAGGATTCCGTCTCTCTACCCTTAGTTTCTTCTTGTGTAAACTGGAGTTGGTTATAATACCTAACTATTGGGCTCACTGGGTATAATGAAATGGGTTCCAAATGCCTAGTGCAATTGGCTTGGTCGATGTTAGTTTACTTCTCTCCTCCCTTCTCTCCTCCCATTCCAATGCGTGGACTAGTGCCTAGTTCTTCTGACTCTTCATCTAGAACTCATTCCATCATACCGTATTGTTTCTGGTAACTACATTTCCCATACCTATTTTTATAAGTGACCCCATCTGGATAATAAATACCAACCACAAGCCCTCACCAAGCACTGTGCCATGACCAGCCCACAAAGCTCTGAGTCTCCTCTCGGAGTTTCTTCTTTACATGGCAAAGCCAATCCTTCCTCCTCTTGCCCTATGGCAAACATTTCAAAAGTGCATGCCATTAAAATGCATTAACACAGAAGTCTTTATATGGCTAGAATCAAAAGAAATCATTTCTGCCTATATGACCTGGGACCACCTTGATATATTGTAAACACCAAGTGAAAAAGAGAATCATTACCCTTAGAAACAGGCTAGAGCTGTGCTGTTTAATACGGTAGCCACCAGCCGCATGCAGCTGTTGAGCACCTGAAATATGGCTGGCCTGAGCTGAGACATATAAGTATAAAAGAGACACTGGATTTCAAATAACTACCTCAAAGAAAAAAGGATATACAATATCACAATAATTTTGACATCGATCACATATTGGAACACTGTGGTTTTGGAAATGTTGAGGTAAATATATTTAAAAATTAATTTCACTGATTTCTTTTTACATACTTAATGTGGCTACTAGAACATTTAAAATTACATCTATGATCACGTTTTTAGCTCATGATATATTTCTGCTGCAGAGGGCTGGTCTGGAGCTATGTGGGAAAAAAATGCTTTCATTTAGCATTTTCTTCCCTGGCCCACACCAGTTTGCTGCACTGCTGGGCTGTCCCAGCTCCATCTGCCATCATTTTTCTTCCTTGTTTGTAGCCAGAGGAAATACATTTCTGAATTTGAACTCAAAAGCAAGTAGTGGCTAAATTAAAAACAGGATACAAATATTAATTATTTCAGAACATAGCTGTTGATAACACACTGGTTGAACAGACAGTGGTTCTGAGAGGCAAGAATGGTTCAAAGATAAATACACACCATGAGAAGCTCAGAAGATTTCTGGTCCATCGCTCTGTCACTACAATTCTTCCTGGTAAGAGGGGAAGACTTTTCTCTTCTTCTTCTTCTTTTTTTTTTTAGGATTTTATTTATTTATTTTTAGACAGAGGGTAAGGAATGGGAGAAAGAAAGAGAAACATCAATGTGTGGTTGCCTCTCTCACGCCCCCTACTGGGAACCTGGCCCACAACCCAGGCATGTGCCCTGACCCAGAACGAAACAGCGACCCTTTGGTTTGCAGGCTGGTGCTCAATCCACTGAGCCACACCAGCCAAGGCAGGAAGACTTTTCTCAAATAAGCAAACACATTTATAGGTAGCTAAATTCAGTGTTTTGAAACGCTTTATATAAGTCTTCCTTCCTGCATTTTCTGTATCTGAACAGAAACAACTGGGTCCAGTGTACCAATCCCTCTTCCCCCTAAAACGGGATTATACAGGCAACACGTCTAGGTGGTACTTCAGAGTGGTGCTTCAGTACCAGAGTGATGATCCAGATGAAACCAACAAAAACAAACACCAAAGATACACAACCAAAAGAAATTTTGACATATTATTCCAAATTGTTGTTTCTCTGAAACTTTTGTTTCAAAGCTCAAACACCACTGAGAGGGCCAATAACTCTCAAACATCTCTAAAAGTATCCATGTCTCCAGAAGTGATATTCAAAATACTAACTGGTATAGCCCAGGTACTGATCTCTGAAAATGGACACTGGCTGTGAATGATCACTTTGGCCATCCTGGTCCAAAATGGGCGGATGCCACCCCTGCACGTAGTTTCTTCCCAACCCCTGACCCCAACTTAGACCTGGTCACATGTCTCTCTCCTCAAACTTTCACCCACCTCCTTCAGTCCTGTCCTGGCCAGCCTCTCATACTGCCTTCATCCACTGACCCTTTCCTCCAGATTCTCTCTCACCAAATCCCAAGAAGCAGTTATACAATATGGAATACTACTTGGAGGGGTCAGAGGAAAGAAACTGAATAAATAATTCCAGAAACTTTAGAGAACAATCAACTGGGCACACAGGTTAACAAACAATTTTTATTTTGCCACACATAGGACTAGCAACCACGAGGTGGGGATTATGGCACTGGACATTGCATTAGACAACAGGGCTGCATGTGTTGAATGTGGGGAGCCCTTCAGATTTGTTTCTGGAAGGAAGACATGGAGGGAGGAACGAAACAAAAGGAAAGGCCCTTCTGCTCTTGTATCACCAAGATGTGACACATCTTCCGAGAAGTGACACTGCATTATTTAGGCTAGCATCCAATAGCACTCATTAGAAGATCAAAAAAAAAAAAAAAAAAATCACTGAAACTGATTTTTCTTTAGTTCTAGTGAGACAGCCTCAAGCTTTGGGCTCATAAAGTATTTTATCTTATTAGGAAAGTTTATAAACACAGGCAAGGAATAAACTTTCAGCTTCTGGATAATAAGGGGAATTGGAGAAAGAAGACAAATGTATAGGATGTTTTGTCTGTTTAATATATTAAAGAAACTAACTAAAGGCACAAAATAAAGCCAACCACGAGATTGTGCTCGCTAATTCTCATCAAGAAGCTGCAAGAAGCTTCAGTTCTCATCATTTCAGCTGCAAGAAGCAGAAGCTCCAAAAATGGCTGAAACAATGAGGCCAATTACATGAGAGGCTCCAGACTTGCATGGGAAGCTCAGTGGTCTCAAGGACCCAGGACCTCTCCACGTTTTTGCCCTGCCATCCTTGGAGTGTTCAGCCATGATTCACGAGAGTGGTGGCAAGGTTGCTATAGCAATTGCAGAGACCACATATGTGCATGACCAAATCCAGAAACAAAGAAGAAAGGTTTTTCCTTCCATGCATCTTTCTTTTCAGGAGAAGAAAACTTTTTTCCCAAAGATCCTCAGAAAACATTCCTTCCTACCCACTATCCACGATTACTGCCCTGGCTGCAAGACAGGTGGCAAAACGAATCTTGGCCACATTTGGCCTCCTTAGGTGGAAGGCAGAACCGTGGAAGGGGGTGCTGCAGTGGGAGGAATGTTGGATAGGTGATCTCGTCCTCCAACCTGAGTAAACCCTAATCCTCTGTCATGGGATGAAGCCCATGGGGGTCAAGGTCCGGGTGCATGTGGAACCTTCACACCTCACTTTACGTCATCTTCCCTCTCTCCTCTCCCTCTCTCCCTATACCCTGTAGGCCAGCCCCTCCTCCCCATGTTGGTCTTTTCTATTCCTCCCTAGAACAAATTCAAAAGTTGCTTAGATCTGAAGGCAACCACTGGACTCAGATACTGCCCAAGAAATGCCCTGTTTAAGGCAAAATATAAAAAAGGAAAAAGAGAAAGAAAAGAAATAAAAGAACAAATGAAGTCACAAATAAAAGAAATGCACCAGGATAGAAAGAGGGGAGATAGGAGGAGAAGAGAGGGAGAAGGGCAAGACAAATTAAAGAAAGGAGCAATGTGGAAGGGAGCCAGGCCCTGACTGTATCTCTTTGAGCTAGTACTTGCTCAACGTGGTCTCAAAACCCTTTCAACTTGGTGCAAGATTTCAACTCAAAACATGAATGGGCTCAGTCTCAGATGCCAGAAGAAAGGTCACTGCTCATACCATGATGTTCCGGACTTCCCAGGGCTCCACACACCACAGTCTGGGGCCCTGAGAGCTAGTTTTAAGAAGAGGTGATAGAAAAATATTTCTGGAGGCTTTCAAAGGCTCCTCACTTCAAACATCAGACAATGCAAGGACATCTTGATCCTTTTCATGAAGACCCAAGTCTTCATAATATTCTGTTCTCTCCAATAGCATTACCCACAGCCCCTGAGCATTCTGTTCTGGGATAGATAATCCTCAAAAATTCACTAAATTCCGAAGTTTGTAAGTACTCAACCTGTGTCCTCTTACTTTCTATGTTTTTGTTGTTTTCTTTACAACACAGAATCTTAAGACATTCCCTTTAAACAAACAAAAAGGGAGAAAATATCATAAAAATCATCTTATTTTTAGTATAGTTTCCACATAATAGGATGCAAACACATTTTCAGCTCTGCATTTAGAGAATTTTCAGGCAATTTTTCCCCCATGTATCATTAGCTGGGGTCATTTAAACTTCCAGGTATTAATAATTTGCATAAAGATGAGGTTTGGGTACACGAGGTTTTAAAGTTGTCTCGTAAATAGCAGAAGCTGTACTGCAGGGTTCCTGTCTCTGAAGAATGAATCTACCAAAGAACTACATGTTCCCGATTTACATAAGTGGGGGAGAAGGGGAGGAAGAAAAAGAAGGAAGGGAAAAAACTTGAAAAACGCCAGCTAGAATACACTGCCTCGGTCTATAAAGTGATGGGAACACTTCCTAGGGGACATCCCTGCAGAAATCCCAACAAAATTATCCCCTCCATCTCCTCCAAGTACATCATGAGCTTCTTCCAGCCCAGGCTCCCCAATACCATAAGCCAAGGTAGTAGACCCTCAGGACATGGCCCAGGGAGGCCTCCATCCACATTGAGCTTACCCACCTTGGGCTGTGGGCCAATCAGGCTAGTATGGTAAGCCCTCTTTCCTAGAATACCTGGAATGCTTAAGGAATTTTGTTTTCTATGTATTACATTGAACAGCTTTATATCAAAATTCAAGAGTCTAATCAAAAGACATACAGCTTTGCATTTGGAATTGTGCAAATATTGGGTGTTAGGATAAATTATATCACTAGTGACCACTTACAGAAATCAAAAACAAACTATGAAGAAGCCCCCACAGTTCTGTTTTCCTTTCATCCATTCACTCATTCAATAAATTTTTAATGAATGTCTACCCTAAGCCAAGCATAATTCCAATCACTGGAAATACAGTGGCAAATAACCAGACAAAATTCTGCCCTCATAGAGTTTACATTCAAGTAGAAGTTACAGAGGACATACAAGCTAAATTAGTCAAATGTACCGAATGCTAGACACAAATTAATGACAAAACACAAATCAGGGAAGCAAGATATGATGTGAAATGCCAGGGGATAACTAAAGTGCTCCCTGAAAAGGTAGCTTTTGACAAAAGACAGGAAGAAAGTGGAAAGTGAGACATGTGGATATTGAGGGAAGGGTGTTCCAGGCAGAGGGAACAGCAAGTGCAAAAGCCTTCAGGCTAAACTGAGCTTGTTGTGTTCTAGAAAAATAAGGTTAGTGTGACTGGAGCAGAGCAAAGGGGGTGAGAGAAAATAGTAAGGGACAAGGACAAAAGAAAATATAGGCAGCCAGATCATTTTGATTTCTTTACTTCCAAAAAGGTGAAGGTGAAGTGGTAGAAAAATATCTGAAAGTTTATAGTAAGTATTAATTGAGCCTATGGGTATAGATCTCCTAGACCAGTACTGAACGCTAGGAGATCTCAAATTCCAGGCACTTTTCATTTTCATTTCCGTAACAGCGGTTCCACCTCCTCCTCCTCCTCTGTCCTCATCCTCCCCCCACCCCCGTTCATCCTCCACATCATCTCTCCACCCTCCCCATAGCAAAGTTCCTCGCGTACAAGCCTGTCACATTGTGAGGGATATGATAAATGGTTCACACCACACTGATAATAATCTCTTAAATTTCAACGGGCTTTACACATTCTTGAAGACTTTTACTTGCACTGGCTCATTAGATCCTTAAAATATTCCTGGGAGGTAGAAGGATTCTCTTGTTATAAGGGAAGAAATCACATTTAGAGGTTAAGTGACCTATCTAGGGTTATGCAGTAAACAGAAGGCATAGCAAGATTAGAATTCGAGTCACCCACCGCCCCCTTCCTAGAGGTACACAGAAGTGGAGACACTGGAAACACCAGCCTTAGCCTGAACGAAGGGCAGCGGCCCATAACAGACACCTCTGGCAGCGGGACTGGCCCAACAGCTGACCAGCTGCTGCGCGCTCACAGAGCTCGTGCTCCCAGGTCCCACTGAAGCCCTGATGGTGCGATGTGAATCAGATGGACATGAACAATGGAGTCACGAAGCACAGCACAGCACTCGGGGGGGGGGGGGCAGGAATTTTACTAATTCCCTGTAACACCATTTCTCCTCCTGACCCTAAACACAGGGCCACCCTGACTGGCACGCAGCTGAGCTCAGCAAAAGGCAGAGTGAGAAAAAAGTCCATGAAGTGCACTCTAACCCAGCAGAGCCCTAACTCACAGGCAAAATTTGGCCATGGGCTGAGGTAGTTAAGAAGGAGTTTGAACACTCTAAGGTATTTCCTCAAGAAGGGCATAACCTTTAAGTGTATTTTTTATCATCCCTACAAGAGCCCATTTGTATGAAAAGTGACCTGAGCTCTTTTTTCTGCCATAATGAATCATTTCACAAATGAAACATCAGTGCCCTTAGACCCTGCCCAACATACCACTGCAGTGGGCCTCGCTCTGGCCATGCCCCACCCACAGTTAAGGAGCCCAGCAGCCCACAGGGCCCAGCAGACAAGACCACCCAAGCCTGCACTGAACATATTGATACTTGTGGCTCCGAAATCTCTGCCAAAATACTCAGGGTCTGCCTTGTCCTCCCTGCAGTGAACCATACCCACAGTGTGCATACCACAAGCCCTGGGGATCACTGTTTGCAGGATGTTGATGGAGCCCAGAGGTGTAGGCCCTATGCATGCTGCATGGAATCAGGATGGGAAGAGAAGGGAAGGGAGGAGCTGCGGGCCAGGGCCAGTACCTCCGCTCGCACCCTGCCCTGAGTCCTGCAGATGCTAATGATGGTCTGCATGAAAGAGTAGAGTTGAACTGGTGCCCTCCCATCCCCACTACTGAGAAAACTATTCAAGGCTTTCAAGGTGGATTTCTCTCCCCTAGGTGAAGTGCTTTTTATTTTTAGACCAACCAAACACATTTAATATAAACACCTTTCAATATACAAACTGTTATCACAAGAGCATCCACAAAGTAGTGAAGGGATGGGGTGCAGTGGGGAGCATGGCAGAGAAGAGGAAGGCTTTCAGGGTCCCTACTGCTTCTCTTGTCCACTATCACTCTGTGGCTTGTGAGGGAACGAGGCCTCACATCTCTGAGGGCCAATCAATGCAGCCAGAGGCAGAGGGACCCTGATGCCATCACGGAGACAAACAGCACAGCAAGTCCCCACAACACGCCATCTCCCCACCGTGGCAGCCTCCAGTTAAAGCCAGACACGGTAGGGAGGAAACAGGAAGGTGGTTGTGGCTCTGAGGAGAGCCAGCCATCATTCCTCAGCATCCTCCTCATCACACCTTTGGGAACAGTTTTCCAGGTGCCGTTGAGTCGAAAGGACCTAAAAATCATCCTATTCCTTCACAGCTCGCAGGCCGGTGTTGCCACCTTCATTTGGGACACATCCCTGTGGACCCTGCTCTACCCTTCCAAGAATTCCACCATATTTAGTAACACCCCTGGCATAATAAGGGTGTTTGCTAAAACCTCTGTCTCCATCTGCTTCCCCAGGGGGGCACCTTCCTGGTGACTCCAGCATCTTCATGGATGCCCCGGCCTGGACCTCAGCCTCACGATTCTTTAACTTACTCACCCCCAGTGCCTTGCACCTTCACGGACTTTGATTACATGTAACCACAATCCCGATCTTATTATCTCCAGAAATAGTCCCTGTTCCTCAGAAGTTTTCCCCTAAAAATCTGCTCCCTGATCCCCTCACTATTCTACTACCTTTCTCAATCAAGCCTTTTCTCCTGGAACCTGCCTATCTTTCAGGCCACTATGCCTTTGCACTTGCTGGGCTCCCTATCTAGAAGACCCTCCCTCCCTACACCGACTGCCTAATAAGCCCAGCTCATCTACAAAAACTCAGCTCAAACATCACTTTTTTATTTAATGTATATTGATTAAGCACCTACTTGGGAGCAAGCGCTGCGCTGAGCAACAAGATTACAACAATGAGTACAACATCTTCCTTTCCCTGTAGAGACCAGCTCAGGAAACAGACAGGGGAACATATAATTCCAACTGTGCAGGAACTCATCATGACTAGACCTTCCTACAAGAAACGCTAAAGGGCATTCTTCAACAGGAAATAAAAATAGGCTAATTAACATCATAAAAACATGTGAATGTATGTGTGTAAAACTCACTAGCTAGGGTAAATACATAGCCAAAGTCAGGTTGTCTAGTATGGTAATGGTGGTGCATAGTTTACTTAAAATTAGTAACAAATGTATTAAAAAGAACTATAAATACACAGTGACAGAAGATGACCTGACTTTGGGTGGTGGGCACACAGTGCAATATACAGATCATGTGTCATGAACATGTGCACTTGAAATCTATGTGATCTTATTAACCAATAAAAATAAACTACAATAATTTTTATTGGATACACAATATAAAATATGTAAGTTATAGATAGCATCATAGCCTAAAATGTGGAGAAAAGTATAATGTTTCTATATGCTAAGGAAGTTAGGTTGTTATCAGCTTAAAAAAATAAGATGTTACAAAAATAAGATATTTTACATAAGCCTCATGGTGACCATGAAGGAAAAACCTCCAGCAGATACACAATAGATGAGATACAGGTCTCAGAGCACACCCCCCACCGAAAGAGTCATCAAATTGCAAAGGAAGACCGTGAGATCAACAAGAAATGAAGGTTCTACAAAACAGTCAGAAAACAATGAACAAAGTTGCAAGAGTATGTCCTTACTATCAACAATTACTTTCAACATAAATAAATTAAATTCTCCAATCAAAAGATATAGAATGGCTGAATGGATATTTTTAAAAGCTCAGAAAACTAGATCCAACAATATGCTGCTTACAAGAGACTCACTCTAACTTTGAGGAGACACACAGACTGAGAGTAAAGGGATGGAAAAACAGTATTTCAAGTAAATGGCAATCAAAAGAAAGCAGAAGTAACTGTACACTAAGCTGAAAATGGTCAAAAGAGACAAAGATGGCCATTTTATAATGATAAATGGGTCAATCCATCAAGAAGATACTGCAATTTTAAGTATTTATGCACCCCACATTGTAGCACCTAAATATATAAAGCAAATACTAACAGAACAGTATTCTCAATACATATAGCTGACAAAGGACTCATATCCAGAATACATAAAGAACTCCTACAAATGAACAATAAAAAGATAACCAATACAACAAATAAGAGGAAGATAAACACATTTACCATAGCAACTCCTACATATTTCTACAAGAGGTTTTTTTAAATACATCGAAAAAAGACATGTACATAGAAGCCTTATCTATAAAACCAAGAGCATTGCCAAATGCAAATATACATCAAAAGGTGAATGGATAAACAAATGTAGGTATATTTAAACAATGTAATATTACTCAGCCATAGATATGAGTAAACTACTGATACATATCACACACTGATGAATCTCAAAAGCATCAAGTAAATGAAGCAAGATACAAAGGATTCAATACCGTATCATTCCATTTATATCAAGATCAAGAATAGGTAAAAGTAGTATGTACTGAGGTAAGTCCAAAAGTGGTTGCCTTGGGGTACAGTTTGGCCTGGGAAGGGGGACTCTGAACAGTAATGGAAGCAGGCTACGTGTTGTGTGGTGGCTACCCTGATGCAAACAATTATCAAACCTCTCAAACTGAACACCTAAGACCTGTGCATTGTATTGCACGTTATACCTCAATTTTTTGACAGTCCACAAAAGAAGTATGGTTGTGTTCGTTCCTTTAGTAACAATTAGAATATATAGTAGAGGAGGAAAGGAGAACACTCATAATAGTAAAATGCATAGGAATGATTATTTTTAAAAGTTCAAGACTTTCACAAAGAAAATTATAAAACAGAGAAGACCTAAATGAAGATTGAGTTATGTTCAACAATGTGAACTTTCAATATCCTAAAGCTATCATTCACCTCCAATGAGCATATAAATTCAATGCAGTTTCAATAAAATCCCCAACTTTAGTTCACAGGTAGGGATTTATAAGACCTTGGAAATCACTTTGGCTATATCAAAACAAGTAAAGATGCCTATATCATAAAACTTAGAATTTTTACTTCTAGGAATACATTCCAAGGAAAAGACTCACTCTAATGCACAAAGACAGTAGATGATCATTGAACCATTCTTTAAGAAACACCGATAAACACACAAGTTGCTTTTAATTACTTCTGATGCTGGACTCTGTCTTTATCACCTTGAAGATATGGTATAGGGTTGATTCTTTGAAATTTAACAATAAATCCTTTGTGGCCTAATATCATGGCAAATTTTTTAAAGTCATCATTTTTACTCAAAATAATGTGCATTCTCTGTTTGTTACTTATTTACCTTTCTTCCTTGAAATAATTGCTTCCTCCCAGACTTGTTTCACTTCTAGCTGGAACCCAACCTCTGGGAGTGCTTCCAAAGTGAAGCCTTGGTAGTAATTACTATGAGATGCTGTATGCCCCAAAATATCTGTGTTCCAACCTCACATTTAAATAATAGTTTTTCTCATTATAAAATTCTAGTTTTACTGTCTTTTCTTCAACACTGTGAAGATTATCGATTCACTGCTCTCCCCTACCAAGTATGGCTGTTAGTTACCCATATGAGTTTATAAAGTATGTAAGTATAACCATATAAATGGTTATAATGTATCAGATTATAATCTGGTACATTCTTGTTCCTTCTGGGCAGTATGCTTTTTATCTTTAAAATCTTTTGAAATTTTCTCTTTTTCTTAGCCATCCTTTCACATCACTGCAGAATGTCTCTGCGGAACGTCTCTGCGTGAGGTCGCCCCGCCCACCCAACTCCCCGTCTTTCCGCTGTGAGGTGGACCTTAAAGTCTTTGCCTCTGTGATTCTGTTAAGGGAATCTGTGCTTCTGCTTCAGTGCCCCACACCTCTCAACTCCCCATCCCTTCTTCCTCTTCCAGCGCCTTCTGAGGAAATTCCTATCCCAGCGTCTCAGTCTAGTGCGTCCCCAGGCTGGATCCATTCTGACGTGCAGTCCATCCACTGTGTTCTTTACTTCAACCATTATACTTAGGTGTCTGACATTCCCAGTTGGTTTTGCTTCCTATTGGTTTCTCCCTGCTTTATTTTTCAATATTCTCCTTTACCTTTAAGAATAATTACAATGTCTGTGTGTTAAATTCTTCATTCTGTTTCTTCTGGTTTAGTTTATCAATTTGGTTAAGTATCTTTTATAGAACTGTTACTCTTCACACATCTCACCATTTTTTCTTGTTAGCTCACTTTTATTCTTTTAGGACTACCACCTATTTTGCAAATAATGTCTTCCTGGGAGAGATGCAAAAACTTAGCCTTTGCTTGTTCTCCAAGTGAGTGAAAGAAGGATGGTCTTAGAGAGAAAGTCTCCAAGGTTATGGTCTGAATTCATCCATGCCCTGATCATCACCACCACCATGCATTCCCCTGGCCACCAGGGAACACTTTATCACCTCCTCTCTGGGCATGTTCTTTTTAGTATGGACAGCCTCTGGTACAATGCCTTGCCCACTGGATGCAAGGAGAAGGCGGGATAAGGGAATGATCGGAGGACATACAGCTGATGTGCCTACTGTCTTCTCACCTTGGTTCTGGAGCTGCCCTCACACTACCCTGGTGCTGCCACGTCTGCCTGGCTCTGCTGCTTGCCTACCCACAACGGCAGGCCATGGGTCGCCAGAGTAACATAGGAAGAGAAAGGACACATTAGAAATCTCTCTGCCAGTCAATCCATTGGGTGGCCCTTGCCTTCTTCCTCTCTGGTCCTTCATTTCTCCCTAGGGTTCTCACAGTTTTCACCTTAGTTAATGAAGGTAGTTGAGATCCAACAATCTTTATTTCCCTGTGACGTCTCCACTGTTAGGTTCAGAGAAGAAGAGAACACCATGCAAAGACAGAGACATGTGGGACTCCAGGCACACTAAAATTATGTGATTAAAAACTTCATTAAGAGTTTTTTTTTTTTTAAATATACTGTAAGACAAGGATATTTATGACCGAGTGCAGAACTGGATTACATGTCAGCTCCTAGTTCAGGCTACACAGCTTTACTGACTACCCTCAAAATGAAGAGAGAATTTCAGCGTAGGTTTGATTTAATCAAAGCTCCCCAGAAGCACTGGAGAGAGAATGTTTGACTGCTTCCTACAATTGCTCCAAGGCAATAATCCTGAAAGGACTGAATAAACAGTGGCAGAAATATATCCCATAGGATGTAGTACCTGCCCTCATCTAATTCACTTTTTCTCCTAACGCATCTTTTCAAACTTCCATTGCTCTCTCTGTTTCTTTCCCTCTCTGATATTGAATCTTTGTCTAGTTTTATTTATTCTGTTCCAATGAAAAGGTGTGGACAATGGCTAGAATAAAGAGTTGCCAGTGGGTTCTCATATAAGAAGGGCCACAATTCAGTTCCTTCAGTGAATTCTGGGCAAACGCTAATTACTCCGAGATGAAGCAAGACACTCTTCATGGGTCAATTATGGAAATCTTGGATTACAGAGGACAGAAACCAGCTCCTTCTTTCTGCCAAAGGCAATTCAGCATTTGCACAGTATCCTACAGAAAGCTGAGGAAAGCAGCCGTGACTTGAGCCTCCTGGAAATTTGCCTGCTAGAGACATTATTTTCTTCTAATGAAACAGTATCAGTTTAAAACCCAAATCACTTCTGGATAAATGTCTAAAGTGTTCCTCACACAAGGCCCTATGACTAAGCATGGAGTAAAAAGGCTGTCATTATACTAATGATGAGATTGATAATGAATCTTCAAATATATTGAATATCACAAGAATGCTCCCAAGCCCCTCAACTGTAAAGCAGGGGCACAAAACCATCATCATCACAGGTTATGAGGATTCAAGATAACTAAGGATGTCTTGACCAATCAACAATAATAATTCCCAGAAATAGTGAGCATTTTTTCTCTCCTCCTTTCTGTAGTTCTGGACCTATGTGGACCTCTATGCAGACGTACACACATACACACACCTCCCCCTACACCACACCACAACACCATTATAGAATTTGCCCCCCTGCAGCCTTTACCTCTGTCCCCTTGCCTGCTCCCAACCGGTGGCAAAAACTTGTGCCCATAGTTCTCCACTGAAAGAAGCATCTACGAAGCCTCCACCCACCTGATCAAGTAACAAAGTTAAAAAGTACACAATGACCAACCACCATTCTTTAATCCCTTCTTTATTTTCCTTTCGGAGACGCTAAAGCTAAGCCTCTTTTTGGTTCGTTCCACTGGTAAAACAGAAGGTCTTGGGGAAAACTGGCCCAGTCTCACACAAGTTAGATATTAACATCTCCCATTTTACAGATGAAGCAACTGAGGCCCCTAGAAGTGAAATGACTTGCCAAAAATATCACAAGCAAATGGCAACTGCTGACCTAGAAATGAAGGGCCTATGCTTCCTAAAACGGTATTCTCATTCCCTGCATTGCAGGTTTTTAGCCAGATGCTCATGTATTCTCACTTCATCACAGTCTGTGCAGAGTTGGGAAGACACTGGTATTCCTCAATTTGTATACATCAACCATTTTATTTCAGGACATCACAAAAGCTTCTCTGTTTCACTGTGGTGGGTTTCAACTGCCTGTAATTGACTCTCTGCCACCCTTTGTTAATGGGCAATTCACCAGGCCAGTGCAAGGTCACCATCTAGCGGTGAAAGCCACTAACTGCTGGCTGCACCGCACTTAGATTCTTCTCTATGCCCCCTTTGCCCTCTTTCTTTCCACGCTCACCTCCAATCCCAGCAGTTATTTCCAGCAAACTTCCTGAAGCAAAGGAAATAAGGAATTTTTAGTTATGTAAAACATAAAGTGATTTTTGTAGTTATTTTCTGGATTAGGCATTTACTAAATTGATACACTTAGACTCATATCGAGGTAACCATCTACCCTAACAGCAGATTGCTCATAGCAGCCTACAGCTTGACGTGCAAGGAGACATCAAGCAAATACTACACATGAACCACATGGCAGATCATTGTTGTAAACACAACTTGAGGTCAGTGCTAGATTTGACTGCACTAAAGGAGCTCTATGATCTGAGCAACTTCCTGAGAATCCAGCAGGTACTGAGAATTGAGAAGAGCAAAAAGAGCTACTTCTAAAAAAAGTAAACTCTGAGTGTACTCTCAAAAAAGTATTTATTGAATACCTACTACAGGCTTAAATAATAATATGAGGTATGTTAAGTAAGCATTAAACAATCCTCTAGCAATCTTGCATTTGCCCACAACTCTCAACTCCATAGAATCTGCTATCTTAGTCAATAATACGCTAATAACTATGCACAGTGTTGGATGGGTACGAGATTCCTTAAGAATGATCACTTAGTTATATAAGGTCTAATCACTGGGGTGTACACCTAAAACTAGTAATTGTATGTCAATTATAATTTAAAAATTTAAAAGATTTAATTTTTTTAAAGAGTCTACAATCTTCATATTAAACAAATCTTTAAAATGCCAAATTCTATCCTTTTTTCCAGTCCTAAACATTATGAGCTTCTCTGCAGACAGCACCATTGAGCGAGTGTTCTTCCTAAGACTTTCCCTATCTTTAATTCCTTCACCTGTACTCTCTTTAGTGTATGCCTACCGCTCTGCTCACACCTCCATGACTCTCCAGGTATGTATTCCCCAGGGATTCAGCCTGGGGCTCCTTGTCTTTTCATTCTTTTCACTTTATCTTGACAATCTATCACATCTGTGGCTTCAACTACCATATATGTCATGATATATATGAGAGAGACAAGGTCTGTCCAGAAGATTTCCAACCATGTAATATGAAAAAGAGAGACATTTATTGAACAAGATACAAGAAACATTGTACATAGGACAATGATGCCTCAGTCCCCTTCAAAGTAGGCACACCTTGGGACCTCACACAGTTCTCCCAATCACCATTAGCTGCCCCATCGTATTTTCCTGAATCTCATCAGTGGTCTGAAATCTCATTCCTTTCAAAGGTGACTTCAGTTTTGAGGAAAGCCAGAAGTCACAGAGCACCAAATCTGGGCTATATGGCAGCTGAGTCACCTGGGTGATTGATATTTCACCAAAAACTCTGCACAAGATGTGATGCATGAGTGGGCGTATTGTCATGATGAAGCTGCCAATCACCAGTTGCCCATAGCTGTGGCCTTCTGAGTCATCAAGCTGAATGCAAAATTTGATACAGCTTTGTTGCTCTACTCACTCAGTCATTTTGAATGTGACGGCCACACAGTACACATGCTCACTCAATGGCATCTACCACCCCCAACTGACTAGTACAGTGAAATCGTCATTGTTCAAGCATGTGCATTCCAGTCCATTCTCCTTGGTCCCAGGTTACATCGATGTCACACAAACTGTTCTCATTATATTAACAATGGCTGGACTTTTCCTAGACAGAGCTCATAGTATTTCCATCACTGACTTTTCTTCTAAGCTCTACTCTAGTTCCACATTTTCAACTGCCTACTGGGTATCTCTCCCTGGAATTTCAAACTCAGCATGCCTACATCAGAAATCAGCAACTTCCCCTCCAAATTCAACTGCTCTTTGTTCACAACTTCAGGCAGACAGGGTCCATACTTTGTTCCATACGTTAACTCCTTCCTGCCCCAGGGCACGCTCATCTCATCAGTCCCAGGGCAGCCAGTTCTGTGTCTGCACTGATCTCTCACCAGCCCTTCCTCCCTCCTTCCCCAAGGCCATAACTCTGATTCAGGCCCTCATTCTCTTCCACTCTGACCACATCATTTAAATATTACTCATTCTATGCATATTTTTTTGAAAGCTTAATGTGTACCAGGCATTTATTAGGTACCAGGAATATAGCCGGGACCAATTGAGACAGCAGCCTTGCTCTGATGGAGTTTATATCTTATTTCAGGGAAAGAGAAAACAAAGATGAGGAATGGTGAAAGGCATAAAGAAAAAAATTCTCATTCCTGCCTCCTTGACTCAACAGAACAAGATCTCCATCATCATCTCAACTGTTTTGTTTTTTGGTTATTCTATTCTACCCACTTAAGTGACACGTAATGAAACCCCCAAAAATTCAAAATTTGTACATAGTTGATGAGAAAAAAGTGGGAAAGCAAAAATGTAAATTATTTCCCTAAACCTCTCTTTAAAACTATTCTCATAAATTAAGAAACAATTTCTATACTTCTGAGAGTGAATAGAGTTAATTAGGCAAAAAATAATTGTACGTGTGCCTTGCCATAGCAAATGCTGTGAAAAAAACTACCTTTTGTTACTAGGAAGCAAATTTGTAGTGTACGCCTGTTCTGATCATTTATTGGAAAACTAAAAGTCTAAATTATTTTTATTGTCCTTACTAAACTGATACCTATTGAGCCTAAGAAGCAATTGTTAAGACTTGTTTGTTCATAATCTTAGTATTAATTGCTGAGTCTTAAGTCTTTATAAACTTGATTCATTTTCTTTCACTAAACAAACACTTATACCACACCCACTATATGCTACATGAGTCTGGTTTCTGGAGTGAGCTATATGACATCGTAATTACCCTCAAGAAATCTGAAGACTGGCATGACAAGGATTGGTGAAACAGTGAGAAAGATGAGAATTACAGCAAAAACTCAAAGTTCTCTGGGAAGAAAATGGTTAGGGATTAAGCAAAGCTTCAGCAGAGACACTTAGGCTGGGTGGTCTGGAGGGATGAGTGTTTTCAGTGAAGATGGAGACACTGCAGACAGAAGGAAAAAAGATGCACCCAGAGCCGTGACACAGCAGGACATTCTCCACTGGGGCAACTGCCAATGCATGACAGACAGCCCCGACGTTAGATAACAGTTATCAGACTTGAACAGAAATATCGATATAGTGTCACACTCGTGCAAGACTGAGGTATTAGCCAGTTCCCAGTGTCAGCCTGTTTGACAGGTACTCAGGGGACCATGTGCGGTATGAGAGGACAAACACAGGAATCTGCTCCAAAAGCACAAATCGCTGGTAACGTTTCAGCCAGACTATGCTTTTAATCATTTCACAATTCTTCCAAGATCTTAAATGAATACACCACCAGTGTGCCCAGTTTTCGCAAGGCCACCATGAATTTATTTTTTTAAAAAACTTTAGCTCTGCCCGCTGGTTTGTGTTATATAGCGTTTTGATGTTTACATTGTTACCACAGCAACAGGTAGGTAGTTAAACTTGGCATGGGACATGAGGCACTGCTAACATATTGCTTTATGAAGTACTTCCTGGTGCTATTTCAACCGGAAGAGTTAAAGACAATATAATGGGTCCCTGCCACTGAGGAGGAATCAAAACAGAAGAGAGAGTAGATACAGAGCTGGGTTCCAAAAGGGTTCCATGGGTCATGTCCTGTGGCAAGGAATTAATGGCGCTCACTAGAAAAGTCTCTGAAGCAAAGAGTGGGGTAAACATGGATGATAACGCCAATGTGAACTTGGCGTCCCAAAGAAGGAGAGATTCTCAGGCTTTCCAACCTAATTGAACTGGGTCACTTTTTCACCAGGGGCTCAGGGACCTTCTGAGAAACAAACATGGAGGAAATAATGAGTTAGATAATATTATAGTTTTCAAAAAACTATATTAAGAACCTTAAGTGAATATTACTAAGTGAGAGAAGCCAAGTTGAAAAGACCACAAACTGTTTGATCCCAACCATATGACATTCTAGAAAAGAAAAAAAAAAATCAGTGGTTTCCAGGGGCTAGAGAACAATGAATAGGCAGAGCACAGAGGAGTTTCAGAGCAATAAGACGATTCTGTAATGGCAGATGCATGTCATTATACATTTGTCCAAATGCACAGAACGTACATACGACCAACAATGAACCTTAATGTAAATGATGGGCTGCGGATGACGACAAAGCGTTGGTGCAGGTCCATCGACAGTGACAAATGACCACTCTGGTGGGGAATGTTAACAGTGTGGGTGGCTGTGATGCATGGGGTCACAGGGCGTATGGAAAATTCTCTGCACTTTCTGCTAACTTAAGCTGTGATACAGTTGCTCTAAAAAATAAAGTCCTTTTTAAAACCTCTATTACATAAATTCTATATGGGAAAACTACAAAATAAGAGGGACAGCCTCCCAATGAGCTGTGACCCCCAAGGTCCCATCTCTGTGTGTTGAAGACAGTGCCCCGAGTGAACAACTGCTGACTGAGCCCTGGGCTAGTCACTGGGGTGGAAACAGGAGTAGCAGGAATCATGTTCCCGAGTCTGTAATCTGACTGGGAAAGGGGAAAATTAGATACAGCGATGAAACAATTAGAAAGCACATTCAGCTTGTATTTGGTGGGTACAGCTCATGGGCCAGGCACGACGGGAGTAAGCGTGAGTATTTAGTAGTGAATTGTGGTCCTCTCCATGGAGCTGACAGTCTAGGTGGAGGGAAAAATAGTCAATCAACAAAAAACACAAATCAGAATGCATGTTATACCGCTTAACGTAAGCAGCTATAGATTATAATCTGCTATAGAAGGCTTTTCTGAGGAAGTGACATTCGAATTTACACACACTAGTCAGTTGGAAAGTCAGGGGAACGGTGTTGTAGGCAGAGGAACTGAATGTGTGAGATCCCTGAGGTGCGAACAGCTTTCAGTTCCAGGAAAGCACACATTATGAAGCACACATTATGAAGAGGAGTGTGGGTGAGAGGAAAAGAGAGACCGGGGCAGCACCCAGGATGCAGGGCCATGAGGACAGGTCAAGGAGTTTATCTTTAATGCCATGGAAAAGGGAGCCTTCGAACGGTTTTTGGCAGAGAAGTGTCCAAATGTGCTCAAAGTTTTCACAGTACAGGGAGCTAGGAATCACTCACTCATCAAATTTGCTGATCCAGTCACCGACTCAGTCTCTCGTAAAATGGAAGTCCAGAGAAAAAGGGAACCACTTGGGTTGGAGCTTAAGTGTGATTTTGGTCAAAAACTCCAGAAGGTTGATGTTGGGGAGGGGGTGCAGGTGCATTTATTAGGAAGCTTATCACACAGCTGCAAGAAGCTCCTGTCAGCAGGTCAGTGTCTGCATGTGTGTGTCATGGGGGAGGGGTGTAGGTTTTCCATTCACAGAGCTGGCTGTGAGCCAGTGAGAGAGAAAGGTGCTGTGTGCAGAGGAAGGACAAACTGAAAGTCACAGTAGTTCCCCAGCATTGGGGCATCGTGACTCTGCCCAGTGTCTGCTATTGTAACCCAGTTTTCTCTGAGAAATGCAGCACCATCACTAGTCACCAACTAATGCCTCATCCAGGAAATAGTTAAGAGTCAGTTAAAAGCAACATGGGTCTCCAGTGAATGGAACTTGAACAGGGGAAAGAAATAGTGGCAAGGTGGGACAGGCCTCCCCTCCCCTGCATCTTTTCCTTGCCAATGCTTCTCTAGGTATCAGGAGGCTCGGTTCCACACCCTGCTGTTGCAATCTGACTGTGTGACCTTAAGTCAGTCCCTTCACTTAGGAGCCTGTCACTGCATCGCTCTAGTGAGAGTTGGACTACATGCTCATGGAGGCCCTTTTTCATTCTCAGTTCAATTCTCCTCACTGAGAGGAGGTCTGTCCTTGAGACTTCTCACAGCAGAAATGGGGCAGAGAGAGGAGAGGGGGGCACAAAAGAGAGGGGAATGGAAGGGTTCTGCATTTTAACAGCTGCTGAGTTCACATCAGCCTTGTTGCCTGTCTGAGTCGCTCCCTGGCGACAAGCACCCGGCTTGTTAAAGAACAGCCCAGGGGCTAGGAGAGTGCCCGGAAGCGCTCTGCTGCATGCTCTGTGCAGCCTGTTTCACTTTTCATCCTCCGAGCAAGCCCGTGAAGCACCATCCTACCTAACGCTACAAGGTGAGGAGAGCCACCGGCATTTTGGAGGGTGGGTTTAGAAGGTCTGCTTCCCAGGAGTCACAGATGATAATCAAACACTGTCAGATAAGATTGCTTTTGAAAATATCTAAAGTTTAGGTTTTATAGATTAAAAAATATCCTATTTTATTAAGTTGTCTTTGAAATAGGTTTCCATTTTGACACATAATGTTCTCATACATTAAACAGTCTATGAGGGGGATGTCAAGATGAGATTTGCTTTATAATGAGAATTGTTGCAACTGGGAGATTGGTACATGGGGATTCAAGATACTCTTCCTTTTAGTTTCACATCTTTTTTTAAATTTTGCCTACTAAAGTTTTAAAAACAGAGTCAATTTGGAAACTAAAATGCACCCATATTGGATTTTCCAAATACATGTGCAAATTCCATGACTAGAACTAGATGGCTCAGTAGATCAGGGATCAGTAAACTACAGCCTCTGGGCCAACTCTGGCCTGTTTCCTGGTTTTGTAAACACAGTTTTATTGGAATATAGATATGCTCGGTTTTGTACCTATTGTCTATGGGTGTGTTTGGCGAACTGAGACATTGCACCAGATCATTCGGCCTTTACCGAAAAAGTTTACCAACCATCATTCTACAGAATCTAGTTTAAGTTACCTCTGCCTGGTGTGTCCCACAGAGCACAAATACCTGGTTCTAACCTCATCCCTCCTGTGGAACCACGACACCGAATGTGCAACAGGACCAGAAAAGCCAGCCGGGGCTGTCCAACAGAACTTCCTGGGATGAAGCAATGTTCTGCACCTGCACAGACCCATGCAGCAGCCACTAGCCTCACGTTATTGTTGAGCATGTAAAATGTGGCGAGGGAGACAGAGGAGCTAACTGAATTCTTAATTTTACTTATTTTAACTTAAACGTAAATAGCCACAGATGGATAGTGACTACCAGAACAGACAGTACAGAGCTAGAATTTTGATGCCTTAGCCAGTGAAGGTGCTGATGTTTAATAACAAGGTAGGTGCACGCACATGCGCACACGTGCGCGCACACCCTTGATCTCTAAGTTTGCCAAGCTCGCTGATTAGCTGTGGTGTAAATACTCTCACTATGGTAAATTACAGACTACCAAGTGAAGAACTGAGAAAAGACACACAAGGCTGGTTCTCATGGGCCAGTGCCTGCCAACTCCAGCACACCAATGGCTAGCCATGGTTTGGGGGGACTAATGCATATGAGGTAGCAAAGAAGCTCAGAAAAGCCAGAGGTGAGCAGAAACAGTGGATTCATTTGTGGCTCTGAATTAAAACAGGAAAAGAGAACAAAAGCCAAGAGTAAAATTGTCAAAACACAGGGAGGACAGCAAAGGAGGGAAGTGAAAAGTACAAGGGCAGTGCAGGTAAATAAATTACTACAGAACAGCCTCTTTCCATCTTCGCCTCATCTTCTTTGAGGAACATCTACGTTGAGCAAGATTCCTTTCCCTGGGAAATAGGTCTGGGACAAATGGTGCCCAAGAAGACCAAGAACAGTGTTACCCACTTCTCAAATCCAGAATGCTTGAAGATTCAGAAGTTGAGTGTTGTCAAGAGACATCAGCCCAGCAGCAACCCTGCTCCAAACCTACTGCCATTAAAAGGGCCAGACTGCAGAGGGAAAGGAGTAGAGGTTAAGACTTACAAACATGCAGGCCTGCTAAAAAGTGGTTCATCGCCAACTGAAAATTAAAGCAGAGATCTAAGCTGGCAAGGCCTGGAATCCCATCGCTCTTACTCCCAAGTCATGGAGCTTAGAGACTTTTCTTCTTGGGCTGCATTTTCACAGAAGCAGCCACCTACTTGCCTTAGGCACTGTTTTAAGATGGGGGAAAAGTGGGAAGAGAAATTTAGCTGTTGGGCACAGGACACAATGAGAGCTGGAGAGCAGAGAGGAGAAAGGGTAAGATGAGCTTGACGGAAGAGAAAAAGGGGAGGAGGAAAATGAGGGGACATGGAATACCAGAAATAAGGAGCCAAAACTAAACTAGATACAGGCAATTCTTCTACAGTTTTACTGTAGGAGACACTAAAGACCCAAGGCTCCAGAAAAGGCTGAGAGGGGAGGAAATCAGTGTAGCACGCAATGAATAATGTGAGCCATGACCAGCAAGCTGGGTACTGCTGGGGTCAAGGTAAACAGTGTCCAGTCTCTGAGCCCCAGGTGCATATTCATGAGGGAGAATGAGAGAACTGTAAATGGGAAGTTATAATATGACATGATGTCTTTGATAGGGAAGGAAAGGTTTGGAAGCAGGGCATCAAATCCAGCCCCAGGGTCGCCAGGGAAGTCTTCCTAAAAGAAAGGTCACTATCAAGACCAAAACCTGAAAAATGGGTGAATAGGAACTAACCAGGGGAAGGTAGAGGAAGAACGTTCTGGACAGCCATAATGGCATAACAGAGGCCTAGAGCCAAAGTACTCCTGGTCCATTGGTATGTGGCCATGGAATCCTTGTTCATCTGGGATGGCCCTGGATTGTTCTTGTTATCTAGGAGTAATTATCAATAACTAATACCAACACACTCAAAAAGTGTCCCCATTTGAGATAAGTTATGTGTTTTTTCTCTCCTCTGGCAGAATGTGAAGAAAAACAAAAAAAGAGACAAAGACAGTGGCTACCTCCCTCTACCCCCTACCCCCAACCACCCGCTTTCTGCTGTAAAAGGAAGCTATGCTGAGTCCCCAGGGCCTGGCAATGGTGCAAGTGTGTTCTGGAAGGGCAGTCCGGCAAAATAAAGAGTGGCAAGCCAAATGTAGGACAGGTCCGGCCAGTACTGGAAACGAACAGGAAAAGTAAGAGTGAAGGGGAAGACAAGTGTTCCTGAGAGCCTGAACCCGGCAGCTCTCAGCAGCTAAAGCCCTGATGCTCCCAGAGAGTGGCACAAAAGTGCCTCCAGGCAAAACCAGAGAGAAGCTTGACTACTACTGACCAGGTCGCGCAGAATTTTGACCCTCCATGTAACTTATTTGGGGCAAACTTACAGGGGACTTTAATTTTAGAAAATGGGCAAAGAAAGTCAGAGCTAAACTTCCTCCCCCCAATAAACACAGTGCAGGTGGAGAAGTCAGAGGGGAGGGGAGGTTCCTAAAATATTCTGTCACTCACAACAGAAGAGAATATAACCTCTCTTACTGGGTAGGTAATCATGTGCATGCTCTTCAAAACCTAAGGCTTTTCATGAGTTGGAGTTGATGGAACAATAACAAAAAAAAAATACAATTCTTTTATCACCTGAAAATAAGTGTTAGTTCTCAAACAACATATATACATCTCAATGCCTGGGTGATATTTTTCAATGACAATCAGAGGGCTTAGGAATAGAAATCATGTCGTCCTGTTCAAGGTGACTGAGATCTGGCCTTTGCTCCAGGTTTCAGGTGGGTAAGAATGGACCTGAGAGACTAAGATAGGACATGGGAGGTGCCCAGAATTGTCCTCAATTGTTGCTTCTAGCTAATTCTTTCAGCAAGATGGGGAGCCAGGGAACCTTGCCATTAGCACCTCAGTTTGCCTTCTTTCTGAACCCGCTGTGGCATCCCTTCTCCCATCTAACTCCTGATGCCTACTTTTTCTTTTATTTGGATTCTAAGGAATTTCTAAGCTATCCCCAGAATCACTGGGAAATTGACCAGTGTTACTAATGACTGGTTCTATCACTTGTCATTATTTCACTAGACTTTACTAGTCTTGACTGGTCATGCCTTCACATACACCCACATTTCCATCCAAGGCCCATCAGAGATTTTGGCAGCCAGGTTGTGTCCTTTATAGAGAAACCTTAATTAGTCAAAATATTCAAGGAGGGAAAACTGCTCACTCCAGTTAATCCGATGCTCTAGTAAACAGACGATTCAAGCCCAGGGCCAAAATTGCAGGGGGCTGTGGTATGATGAGATGTGAGGAAGACCATCATCACCTATTGTTCATGCCTGAAGTCCATGGGCTCTTAGAACATCAGAAAGATCATAAATAGTTTAGAAATCATCTAGTCTAGTCCATTCACGTTACAGATAAAGAAACTGAAGCCTAGAGATTATTACCCAAATTCACATATTTTATCCTAACAAAAGGGTATTTGTTACAATACGAATGCCATATATAATAGGCAGAGAGGGGACCACTTTGAGCTGCTTCTGATGACCAGCAGGGTCTCTTCTTGCCATTGATGCACAGTTATTTATCAAAAGTCTAACACGTGGTCGCCAGCCTGCTACCAAGAAGGGGGGCACAGAGGCTGGCACTCAGATGGAGAGGTGATAACCTAAGGATGTGGGGTCATTCGTTTCAGCTTCTCTTAAGGTATTCTTCTATTTGGGTCAAGGTTATATTTCCTGGAGGGCTAGAAGACTCCAGGAAATTTGCAAGAGAAAAACTATTGGCCTGGTCAGCTATACTTGGTTAGTCCAAGAAAAGGACAAAATTGTTCTGCTTAGCCATAGCAAGTTAGGTTTGGCCAGTAAAAACCAGCACTTATATGGACTTCAAGCAAGTGCAAATATGAGAGGAAAATGGGAAATTAGGAATACAACACTAAAAGGAAAAAAATAGGGTGGTCATTTATATTCTACTGAGACTTCACACTTATAACTCTGAAGCTGGAACCAGGCACATTTTTCCAGTTAAAAAATACCTGTTTATACCAAAGTGCCCTGTGGACATGTCATCCCAAGAGGTACCATGGCCAACAGCAAGTTTATTGGTGTAAAACCTACAAAACCATGACCACGCCAGAGGACTTCTCAGAGAGAGGTCACACTTAGACAGGCATAGTGAAGCAAACCAAATGTATTTTCAAGGTAACTTTGCTTGTGATTATCGAATCCTGTGAATGGGGATATATCTCTTGAAATTTCCTTCCTTCCCTATCCACTTCCCTCCTGCTGGCAGTGCATAGAGTACCTGCCTCCTTAATCACAACCTTCCCCCAGTCCTAAAAATCTCTTCCTTTAGCTTCATCCAAAGCCCCTTGTTTCCCTCATCACTTTACCCTCCACCCAACCACATCCCCAAAGTCTATAAAATCTACTCAGCAGGGGCAGAACACTATTTCAAAAAAAAGGCAGAGAAGAAATTGAACAAGCAAAGCCAGACCCCCCCACACACACACACACACACACCTCTCCCTTTAGCAGAACAGATGCAGGAAAAGCTCCAGGCACTCTCATTTGTGAAAAAATTTGACCCATCAAAAGTGAGATATGGGTATGTTTGCTAAACATTTAAAACAAGCTATTAAAGGATAATTTTAGAAAAGATAACAGCATGATTCTGGTACAAATATAAGATGAAGCTGTATGACAAATATTATTTAACTTATTAGTGAATGAGGAAACCAGTAAGATGTCACAAGTTCAAGGGAGAATCAAGAGCAGACATATACAGGCATTCAGGAATGCTGAAATGATGCAAGTTCAAAGATAATGAAAGATACACAGCCCAGGAAAATCAGATAATCCAGATGGGGACACTACACAACCCCTAGTAATCCACTGAAAAGACACTAATCTGTTTTCTTTTCCTTCCCTCCAACCCTATTTAAAAGTTGTTCAATTTTTCCAGACAAAGTCTAGCATTTCTGCTATGACAAGGGCCCTACCAAAGGCTTCTTTCTGTGGATATTTGCCTGATTTCTGTGCCAAAATGGCCAATTCAGATGTGGAAAAGCTACTGCTTGTCTTTGCAGAATTCATTGGTACTCTAAATACTCTGCAGTCCCGCCATGCTATCCAAAAAAGCAGGAAAGACTTCTACTCCCTGGACTTTATATATTTTGCTACATAAATCCCCAAGAAAGGGTGCCTCTACCACTAACGATACATGGTGAATTTGGTGACATAACTCACCCAGTCTTCAGTTTTAGACTTGTCTTTCTAACACCCAGGTATCCTTCCATGGGGACTGGGGCAGTCAATGGCCTGAGTGTCTATCACCACTGTCTATTAATATATTCAAAATCTGTACTCCTTTTCAACTGAAAGACTTTAACCCTGACTGACAGAACCCAATTCATTTCCTCCCCTGCTCCCTCCTCTCTCACACACTCACACACACACACACACACACACACACACACACACACACACGGTTATTTCCCACATGCTCCCTGATCCCCCATGCAAATAGATTCCAGGCATACCTCAGGGATATTGTGGGTTCAAAACAAGTTTCACCATAAAGTGAGTTGTAATCCTTTTGCTGCTGGTGGAGAATCTAGCCTTCAATTTATAAAAAAATGCAACATCTTTGAAGAGCAGTAAAGCTAAGTGAAAGAAAGCCAGGTATACCAGTATTGTCAAGTACAATTCACCATTCTTTGGGACTCATCTCAATCCTATGGTTAGAACAGTTATCATTTAGAATGGAAGGGCAGATAAAGTGCTTCCAGGTAAGGTAAAGTTAAAGGAGCTCACCATTACCAAGCCCCTTATTATATGAAATGCTAAAGGGACTTATCTAAGAAATAGAAGAAGATAAAAAACTATGAATAGTAAAATGACAACGAACTCACAGCTACCAACAACTGAGCCTAAAAAAAAAATAAGCAAACAACTAGAACAGAAACAGAATCACAGAAATGCAGATCACATGGAAGGTCATCAGTGGGGAGGTGGAGTGGGGAGAATGGGGGAAAAGGTACAGAGAGTAAGAACCACAATTGGTAGGCATAAAATAGACTGGGAGAGGATAATAATGGATAGGAAACAGAGACATCAAAGAACTTATATGTACAACGCATGGACATGAACTAAGGGGGAATGCTGGAGGCTTGGGGTACAGGGGGGAGGGGGAGAGAAGAAAAATTAGGAAAACAGGAATAGCATAATCAATAAAATATACTTTCTTTAAAAAAAAAAAAGAACGGTTTCATCTCAAGCTAACAACCCTTCTCCTTAGAAATGTCTTCCTAGAGAGGCAATGTAATGCTGTAGAGAGTTCAACCTTCGTCCTCAGAAAGACCAGGAATTTAGTTCCAGGCCTGTTATTAAAATCAGATTAATAACAGCAACCTTTCGGGGTTGTTATGAGGATGAAAATGAAATAGTGTATGTAAAATATTCAGCAAAGGTATCTGTTATTGTCATTTTTATTATCATCTTGGTCACAGGGACTCGTAGCTGCCCGGCTTTGCTCTGTCAGTATCATTCATCAGTGATTCAGACATTCACTGCATTCATTGGTATCAGACACTCACTGCATTCTGCATCTCCCTTCCCCTCCCAGGTGGTTCGAGTGTCTCCTATCTCCCCTTGCTCCAGGCTCAATGTCTCCCACTTCATCCGCTGATGACTGTGTACACAGCTGATGGTCGGTCCACTGTACGAATACCTGCACTGACACTGGCCCTCAGCAGTTATGCATCCGTAAAAAGAAAAGCTGCTTCATCCCTGTTACCCAAAGCCCATGGCAAGCAGTCCCTGAGCCATTGAAAATGCCCTGGTTTTGAATGAAAGTTTGTCAAATCCTCATAAAAGGCTCATATGCAGTTCCGTGATGAAGAGGCTTCTCTAGAAATGACAATGGTAATTAAAAATATTGACTAAAGCAGCAAAGCTCAATTTTTCAGCAGTCAAAATTATTACCTTTTCATTAAATTGAGAACCTAAAGAGCAAAAATGATAATTAAGCAGATTTATGATTAAAAACAAATTTCAGAGAACATCCCCCTGCGCAAAGCGATCAGAAGCACAGACACTCGGAGAAGGAAGTAAGATGTGCAGAAATCTGGGAGCGCTGCCTGCATGGGGCATCTAAACTGTGACCCCTCCCCACTGTAGTCCCTCCTCCCCACTCCTCAGAGGCGACCTCTGGATCGGTGTCAGAGTAGAGTGTGGCACCTGTGACCTCCAGGAGAGATGCAGGGAGCTCAACAACCACAAACAGAGGCCATGGGAGAAGGTCCAGAAGGCAGGGTCAATGCTTGCGCAGAAGATCACTCACTGCTCTGCTTGAGACTCGCCAGGGGTCAGCTGTCACCTACTATATCTAGCGCTAACTGCTTATCCCGACACCAAGGTCCTCTCCAGGCCAGCGCAGGCCTGCTTTCCTCATCTGTGCTCCAATGCTTTCCACCACCCGCCCTGCTGGTTAATCAATTCCTTCTCCACATCATTCTGCTTCTGCCACCTCATCTTTGTTCATGTTGTACCCACAACCACCTTTTCCAAACCTCACTGACACTTTGCTTCTCCAAACCCTTATTGCACTGACGTCTTTGTTTAAGATCTGTTACTACCCTCCTCAGTTAGACTGAGCATTCACCAAAAGCAGGCATGGGAACATATACATTTTTCTATACTATAGCCCACAGTCTCTCCCACAAGTCCGGAGTTATGGGTTCAATAAATGTCACTGAGTAGTTAACTCTCATCTGGGTAAACACACTTAAATTTAAATTAATATATTTTATGGGAAAAGTAAAGGGAAAACAAAAAGAAATAACGTTTGATGAATACTGACTAGGAACTATATTGTTGTCTCATGAATTCCTTGCCGTAAGCCTATGAAATTGTGCTATCCCATTTTACAGATTAAAAAAAAAATCCAGGGAGGTTGAGCAACTCTGCCAAGAGTAGGACAATTTGTTAATGACAGATCAGCAGTCAAACTCAGGTCAGTTTGACCCCAAAGCACGTGCTCATTCCAAGACGTTTTATTGCTGCCACCACTGTCACCGTGGCCATGCTCATCTGCAGTGGCACTGGGCCATCTAGCTGCAGAGAGACCCTTAACTGCCACGCTGCATTTGCAGGACACATTCCTGGGGTGAACAATAGAAGCTGTAAACTTATCCATGACAGACACAATCCTTCCCCTTTTCCTTGGCCCCTTTCCAGAAGAATCCACCAAACAGGCAAAGAGCGCCAGTCCCAACAGGCCCTCTCCCACATCTTGATTCTCCCACCTTTTACTGATTCACTGTCTGGAGCAATGGTGAAGACTTGCGTCATCTGAATACACAAATAACTAAAACATAATACGAGAAAAAGACAATTCCTTGCTCTACTGCATCTTAGCTGTGTGTCCCTGGATAAGTCTCTTTCCATCCCTGAGCCTCATCAGCGACTTTAGATCCTTTGAGGCTCCACAAAATGGTGTCACACTAAGTACTATATAAATGTTGACAATTAAGATCCTAAATGCTCACAGTCTTAACTCTTTTGGAGAAGATATTTAACCAAATAATCAAGTGATTTTTGAAAAACAATAATTTTAAAAGGATAAAAATCATACCTTTTTCACTAAACGTGTGTCAAATATTTTACTTAAATCAGTAAGTAATGAGGAAACTAGTGCAATGATACAATTAATTCAAAGGAGAATTCAAGGAACACACGGACAGACACAGGAATCCTAGAATGCATTTACAAATAGATGTGGTCGATATCTGCACGGCAATAATCACTTGCATTTTATGGGACAAATTTCATTTGCATTTCTACAGACAGGAAATCATTTGTGTTATACTTAAGAATTCTACAATTTGCAGATTAAATAACATATCAATGATAATGGAAGTAGACCACTATAGAATCAGATAATTCAGATCAGTATGCTAGACAAGACCTAGAATTTCATAGGGTACCCAGTAATTTTTTATTGCCATTGTAAAATCTTTTACAATTTTTCCTTACATGATTAACAGGCATCCCATATTTCCAAGACCCTGTCCTGTGGGAGAAGAAAGAAAAGTGCCAGAGTCAACACTGAAGGAAGAAAAATTCGCCAGAAGAGTCAGAGTTCCGTAAACCAGACCTTGCTTCCCTGACCTCACTGGACCTTCCTGTTCAGTGAGCCCACCTTGGGTGAGTACTCTTGAGTATCCTTCCATGCCTTAACCCGGCATCCTCTCTGAAGCAGGTATTCAGGAATGGTTTAGGTTTAGGTCCCTGCTACGTAATAAATTGGTGTTGCCCAATAAACAGTACCACCAAAATTACCCGGATCATGTAAGAATGCAGATTCTCAGGTCATGCCACTGGCCTCCTGAATCAGAATCTACATTTTTTAATGTGATCCCCATGTGATTTGTATGGAAATAAAAGTTTGAGAAGAAGTGGTTTGAATAATCATGATACAGCTCTACCACTAATTATGTCACCTTGAGCAAGTGAATTCACATCTCTAGGCCTCAGTTTCCTCATCTGTAAAATAAGAAGGCCAAGTCACTGGCCTTAGAGGTTCCCAACTTGCCTCTGAACCCATCTTACAAAGGTTTTTTGGGTTTTGGGTTTGTTTGTTTTTTTATCTGATGTCCATTTCTAAAAGCTAATGCCAGGCCACCAACTACTGGAGCTGGAGGCACACAGAGATTTAGACAAAACTTACTTATGTTTTCCTCCCACGTCCTTCCCTGGAGAAGATAAATTGACACAGAAACCTAAAGACATTAGCCTGCTTTCTTGAGCACCAACAATGTGCCCAGATTCCCTGAGAGCCAAATGAGTAAGAAATCTCACCATCTGCTTTCAAGTCAGGATTTTCCACAGTTTTGCTCCCTGATTGAGTGTATTGCTTTTTAAAGTCCCAAAATAATCAATCCTGACAAGAAAGATTCAGATATGCTTTTCGAATTATAAAAACACACACAAATTTCCTGACAACCTGATAAGATGAGAAACTGAATTACCAGCTTGTTATTTTTAAACATATTTGTTTTCTTCCAGCAAGCCTACTTGTTCTGCAGGAAACCTCTGACCTCAGTTACAGCACATGGCACAGAACTTTGCAAAGCCCTGTTCTCACCATAGCAACACAGACCCCCTCTGGAGTGAGCCAAAGCTACACTCAGTCCAATTTGAGGGATGTGGAGGGGTGAGAGGGAGAAACATGTAAAGAAGCTTCTAGGTAGATGCAAACAGTGCTACCTACATGCAGATGAGGTATTTTCCCCCACTGTCCCTCACTACATGTATATTGCTACTATTCGAAAATGGGTTCCCAACTGAATTCAATGTCTACTTGAAATTTATGCAGAGCACAGTGATTCTGGTACCAGTGGGTTCCACAACAACATTTAAGCCCTTGCTGCACCTATAAAGCATCATTGCTGCAGCTGAGAGGGACTAGTTGCAGCCATTTCCCGCATTTGTCTATTCAGTCCCCCCACCCCATACCAGACCCTGCCTGCTGTCAGACTGATCTCCTATCTCTTCAGATTCCTCAACATTTAACGAGAATTTGTAGAACTCTTACTCTTTGCCCAGTCCTGTGCTTTGAGCTCGAGTCTTGGTGGTGAGCAACACAGACATTGTCCCAGATCTCCAGTAAAGCTCAGAGTTTGGTGGGACACATGGACCTGGCAACGACAGAGACACAATCACTTCAGCATGTGATTCAGCCCATAACGATTGAGCCTGAGCTGGTCCTGACATTGAAAAAAGCTTTTTTAGCTGATTAATTTCTTGAATAAGCAAAGTACTTCCCTCCAAAACCCACAGTTTCTTGTGAGTTGCCTACAGAGCTGGAGGCATTCAATAGTCTAAAAGAGGAATAGAATTTTCATAGCAAGAATACAAAAATATTGTCCATTCTAGGTTTTTGAGTTTCAAAATAAGCCTAGACTTAAATATCAATAGCAAAATCTTGAAGGAGTCAGAGTACCAGATTACTCCATGACAATTCTACAAAATGAAGATAATTAAAGAGTCAATTTATATATTTACTTGGCCCCAAGGCATCTGTTGTGAAGGAGAAAATGAACATGCTTGTGGATGTGTTGTGACCAAGAAAAGCAGTGTGTTGGCAGAGGCTGGGTAGTGGGTTGCCCGCCATGGATGGTATAAAGGCGTAATTCTCTTGACAGTGACCATCCCCATGGTCAGGCAAGATGGCACACCTTGACAGAAGCCAGACATCAGGATGCCATGACCAGAGATGCGTCAAAAAGCAGTCACAGTAATGAATATTTCATGGCTAGACACCAGGGACTGGATGTTCTCCCCAATGCCTTGAAAACCTGTAAGTACACCTGCAAATTAGGTGCAGCCCCATAGAGACCCAAAGGTGGGGAAACTTCTGAGGTAATTAAGTTTAATTCTGGAATTAGAGGAAATCTTGAAAGTGATTGAGTTTAATGGATTAACAAAATTGCAGCTTCCCCTGCCATTAGACAAAATAGGGAATTAGAGTAAAATAGTTGCTATGTAAAAAATAAATTCCATTTGTTACACACCTGGGTTTTGTGGTTTAAACATATGACACCTGCTATATTTCCTGCTCCATGAAGTGACAATTTAAGTGGTGATCTATACGATAACTAGGTACTTGGCAAGGGAGTCAAACATTTCAAGAGGGAGCAGTACAAATGATGCCAAAGCCTTAAATCAACGTGGGACTTGATTAAGTTAAGGAATTTAAGGTCATTGTGCCTAGAACCGGTGGAGACATGACATGACAGGACACGAGGCGAAAGTGACTGGACCTCATCCTCAGAGCAAGCAGAGAGAAGGCACTAAAAGATTGTAAACAAGATAACTGCACACCCTGGCTGGTGTAGCTCAGTGGATTGAGCGCGGGCCTGCGAACAAGAGGATCGCGGTTCGATTCCCAGCCAGGGCACGTACGTGGGTTGCCAGGCCAGTTCCCGGCAGGGGACATACAAGAGGCAACCGCACATTGATGTTTCTCTCCCTCTCTCCTTCCCTTCCCCTCTAAAAATAAATAAATAAATAAATAAATAAAATATTAAAAAAAAATTCATTCCTTTAAAAAAAAAAAAAAAGATAACTGCACCATCAGATTTTGTTTTCCTAATATCATTGGCTGCTGCCACCAACCCGTCCCCCACCCTCACCCACATTTATCTGGCAGAAGGCTCTCCTATTCTGCTGCCCTATGTTCCAGAACAGGATCCTCTCTCCCAGCTGGTAGGTTTTTCTCCCCCTCCCTACAGAGTTGTCCCTGCCCCTGGTCTTTACAACATCCCAGTGAGGTTATTTATTGAGAAGTGAATATGAGAGTACCAGGTGCTACTATGGTTATTATGGTCAGGAACAAAAGAATGACTTGATCATGCCCTGTTATTACCCCGCCCCCATCCCTTCCCAGCAAAGTTCTAGGAAGGTATTTCAAAGAACAAAGGCAGAATGGAAATCAGAGTATCATTGTATGCACATCAAAGCAAGTATGGCTTACACAGGTGCATAGCTCTGATTAAAGGCTGAATTGGATCAAATATCGAGGTGAAAGTGGGGTCTCTTATTAACTCCCTCCCTCCCAATTCTAAACATAGCAAAGATGCTCAGACATGTTATTTGGGAATGAAAGAAATAGCTGAGCCCATGAAAGACAAGACTGGATCCTGACCTATTTAGGCACAGAGAACCCCCACCCCAACTTTGAAGCCTCTAACCAAAGACCCTGGCTCTGACTGATCACCTTAGCAGAGGGGGTTGTGCTTGGAAGCTCAGGCCTGACAAAGAGTATCCACCACATCCGCTTCATTGCCATATTTTAGATTGTACCTTAATCCACTGTACTGACTGCCCAGTCTAACATTCATCACAATCGTTGCTGTCACCCTTGGGGGAGGAGTCAGAAAATTCTCAGGGAGGTTTTGTTTAAAAGATGGCTGTGAGAATCAAATGAGGGGAAGAATAGCTAATAGGTCCATATGCACTTGTTGAAACTCTGCCTTAGTGCACCGGAAGAGCACTGACGAGCGGCTCCCAGCCAAGCAGGGAGACGAAACCAGAAGGACACGCTGCTTTTGGCCAGGGAGGCTTTCCAGGAGCTCTCAAAAGTCACATCCCACAGATTAATGTCTCTTCATCTTTCTTGAAAGGCCTGATCTGGGATAATTTTATTACAAAATTGCTTCAAGGAGAAAAAAATTACAAAATATTTTCTCTCCATGAGCTACCAATAAAACATGACCGAAGTCTAAACTTTATTTCCCAATTTCCTTCTACAATACTAGCTCGAACACGGATTTGCAGTCTCTTACCATTTGACAGGAAAAAGATAAAGTTACTACCTTTTTTTCCCCAGAAGAAAACACTGGAGACATGATTGTTATATCTTACAAATTTTTTTTTAACAAAAACTACCAATGCAAAAATCTGAATGCCAGCCTCGTGGGGAAACAGAGGAGTTGGAGATAAAATGATCTGGCCCCAGGAAGGCAGGACTCCCTGCTTTTGAGTCCGCCAAGCGAGGGACATTCCCAGTCACAGCAGGAGCCATCTTTCCCTGTCTCCTTTGGGGCAATCTGAGAATGATGGTTTGCACATGATGGCAAAGAATCAACATTTCCTTCTTATTTCCCTGAAAAATGATACACAATTATCCAAAAGTAGCAAAAATAAAAAGAAACCAAAAGACAAAACTGGGAGACAGTTAAAACCTCAGATTCCTCACACTGGCCACAACCCCTTCGCCACCTAATGGTTAGGTGAGAGCTTCAAACAACAGTTTTAATTAAGAATGGGCAATGTAAAAAGGAGCGGGGGGGGGGGGGGGGGGGAGAAAAGATTCTGGAGAGGAATATTCAGCTACAGTTTCCAAAGAGCATGAGAAAACATATATTTTTTAAATATGAGGGGTACCTAGGAAGGGGCACATACTGTGATGCACATGTTAGTTTGTAGTAAGAAGGGCGGGGACATCAGATGGGGGAGGGGGAATGGTACACTGCCAGAGCCTGGAAACAGAGCCTGTGTCTGTGGCATCAGGGAAGAAGAGAGCCATGCATTAAGAATAAATAATAAATAAAAAGCAACGGAGTTTTCTTTATTGGGTAAAAAGAAGTAAAGTCTAAATGAACTCACACATAGAACCCTGGATCGTAAGAAAAATTTCAACTAATCTAAATAGCCTTGGCTCGCCCTTACACATTTGAGTGGGCCAAGAATAACTTGCCTCTTAAGTTGAGTAATAAAAAAGCATAGGCTCTATATAAAGATAATACAGATTTTTTTTTAAATGAGGAAAGGATCAAGAAAAGCAAATGGCAATGAGGAACATAGATCAGTGTTGCCACTGAGAAAATGAAAATTTTTAAGACCTAGTAAAGAAATGTCCTCTATTAAACATGAGTGCAAAGCACAGATGCCAGAGCCCAGGGAATAAATAACACAAGAGAGAGATTAAATATGGGCTGGCAGCCTTCTGGAAAGAAGTAGAAGTAAAAATAAAGCAATCACAGAAATAAAGGCAAAATCAGAATGAGTAAAAGGGAAAATAAATGCAGTGGACACAGTCTGAGATATAAGGAAGAAAAATTTTAAAAAGGAAAAGAATTAAGTGGAAGTTTAAAAGAACTTGAGAGAAGACGATTGATATGGAATACAGTTAAAGGATGGCCTGAGTAAGCATTATGAGAATGCCAAGAAAAAAAGCTTAAATAACGGAGAAAATAAAAATCAAAAGCCTGAATTTACCAACAATATCCAGACATATATAAAATACCAGCCCAGGAAAGCAAACAACCCCTCATAGCAATTAGTCCAAAACATCCATGTTTGGATCAATAACTGCCAGCTTCCTTAATTTTTGCCTCAATTTCCCATTAGAAACAATTAGAAAATCAAATATGCTCCTGAACCAATCACATTAGGATGCCCCACTTACAGTTAGCCTACCTAGTGTTTTCCCCATGCCTAAACCTTCTCCCTATCAGGTCACACCTGAAGCCTTCCCATTTTCACCATGAAGCTTTCCCACTTCTCCTCCTGCCTTTGCGTGACTGCCAAACACAGGTGACGGTGGCTGACATGCTTGTATTGGAAGTTCTGATTCAATAGTCCTTGCCTGTATTCAGTTGGGTGGTCTTAGTTTATTTCTACAATATTGTGAGCTTTAATTCAAGAAACTTGAATCTATTAAAAGAGCACGCCATTTCCTTGAGATAAGTGACTCTGAACAGCCCATATCAACTCATATCCTAACAAATATTCTAGACTTCAAGGATGAAGAAGGAAACTCTTGGAAAGCCAGACAAAAAGATAAGAGTCACACATTCAAAGGGAAAACCAGCCTGGCCTCGAACTCCTTCATAGCAATTGTTCAGTAGTAGAAAAAAGAGTGGCACAATACCCGTGAAATCCTTAAAAATATATAAACTGGGATTCAGGATTTTATGTAAACCAGCAAAACTTTGAGTTACATTCAAATAAAATGAACAGGATCATTAGCCCTTCTAAGGAATTTACTGGAAGTCAAACTTCATCCAACCAAGAGACCACTGAACCAATTAATGCAAGGAGACTGGTGGAGTGCCGCCTCCTCTGCTTAAGTGGATTACGTACTAAGACTAAAACCAATATGAGTATAAGGTAATAGAACAAAAGGTAAATGTCATATGCCCTGAAAATATGGAATTAAAACAAAAATTGACAGAGGAACGAGAAAAGAAGATGGAAGTAGGGTAGACACAATGATCCTGCTGAGGATAAAGGATATCATTTAAGCTTTACAAAAAATCAAGTGACAAAGACCAAATTTTACAGAATAATACGATGGCAAACAGTAAGAAAGATATGTAATTGTAGTATCAGGAGATGGAACGGGAGACAAAGAAGAAAAGATAATACACTAATTCTCTCCATGGGCCATAAAAGAAAATACTTTTTTATAGTACCTACTATAAAAAAGAAACACAGGACTGGGCCCTTGGGTATTCTGTATTTGTCATATCAACAAATATGAAAGAGCTAAACTCACCTTTTCAAAGAAAAATATATCCCTATTGGATCACAACATATAGTTCTGCGGCAAATACAGATTCTCAGAAAGGGGTGAAGATGATATAATAGGCAAACATATGTTAGGCAAATATATATGAAAAGAAAAAATAATAATCTGAATATTGTTCAAAGTTGGATTCAGGCCAAAAGTATTTAATAAGACAAGGAAGGGTATTTCATAATGCCAAAGGGGACAAATCTCAAAGAAGATAAAATAGCATGCACATCTTAGAGTATTACTCATAAAATACATTCGTTAGGAGATTCAGAGAGAATTAGAGAAAAACACTTCAGTCTTAGGAAACTAATCTCAGTACATGACAAGCAAGCGGAAAAAAGTTCTTAAATAAAAGATTATAAAAGGCAACATAATAAAGCTGACTGATTTTACATATAATATAAATTTCTAGTTCCTTAATATAAATAATGTATTTTCTTTTCAAGTGGTTTTGGAAGAGCCACAAAATTGATTAAGTCACAAAGAAAATGTTAATAAATTGCCTGAAGTAGTAGTATTAACAGTATCTTCTGATCCCAAGGCAGCAAACAAGAAATTAACAACAAAACAGAGAAAGAAAACTTTCTTCTTAAACAAGTCTTAATTCAAGGAGAAAATCCAAACTGAAATTACAGGATATATAGAAAATGATTAAAAAGAAACACAAACAAATACTACCTATCAGAACTAACAAGAAAAGCTAGGTGTTCAGAGAAATAATCATTGCCTTAAATACTTTTTTTAAAGAAAGATTAAAATAAATGTAATCAGCTTCCAACTCAAAAAATTAATAAAATCAAGTAAACCAAAGAAAACTAGAGAGAGAATAAATAAAAATGAAAAAACAAGAATTAGAAAAGAAGTTAATACAGCAGCACAGGGCTGACTAAAAGTTCATATCTGGAAAACACAAGGAACATCTACCAATCAATAAACAGAAACACAACCCAATATAAAAGTAGGTAAGGAACTTAAATAGTCAGCAAAAAATATATCCAAATGGCTAATAAATACATGAAAGGTTGCTAACCCTCATCAACCTTTAGGGAAATTAAAATTTAAAACATGAGAGTTGATTCCCACCAAAATGGCTGAAATTAACCAGATTAACAATACCAAGTGTTGGTGAGAATGAGGATCAATAAGAACATTCATATCCTGATGGTAAAAGTATAAACTTGTACAACCACTTGAAAAACTTGTAGTATTTTTCAATAATGAAATTCTTAAATACGTATCACTAGAAATGGATATATATTTTATATATGTGTATGTGTATGTGTGTGTATGTACCAAAAATATATAAGAATCTTCATAGCAGCATCCTTCATCACAACTCAAATATCTATCAACAAAGAACAGATATACAGGATCCAGCACAAGTAAAGCCCGTTTTATTACAAAATCATAAGCATGTAGTTCTGTAACATAACAAGATCACACTGAAGCCCACCATATGACATTTTAGGTGAAATGTTCAAATTGCTGTCTATCCCATGTGAGACATTTGCATTCCCTACCAGCCACACTCAAGCAAGCCTTACCTCTGCTGGACCCTGTATTTTGATATATTCATGGAATAAAACAGGATGAAGCAATCAAAATTCATGAACTATTGCCACATGCAACAGCACATATGAATCTCACAATTGAATCTGTCGCTCAGAGAAGACACGCATAAAAGTATACATAACTGTGTGATTCCATTTATAGAAAACGCTAAAAATGAGCAAAACTAATTTACGATATTAGAAGTCAGAATGGTAGCTGCTGTCAGTAATTTGGGGAGAGTGTTCCTGGGTGCTGGTTAATTCGCTGTTCATTTTTTTTTTAATAACTTGAGCCACAAGTTTTTGATGCCCTGGAAAATTAACGTACCTACCTAATGTCATAGAGTTAGTAAAAATCTCCTGTTGTTAAGCTAACAAACCCAGCTGGTCATTTTTTCCCTTTATCATTCTGTCTCACTGCCTCGACTCACTTGACACTTTTGTCCTGCACGGCTCCCAGTAAATAACCAGTAATAAACCGTGATATCCACCCACTCAGCAGACAATTTCCTATGATAGTGCCGGCCCTGAAATTGCTCCCGAAATTACCCAAATGTCTTTCTGTAAACCTTGATCATTGAGTTTGGTATAACACACTTTGGAAATAATATTTTTCCCAAAATGAAAACTTTATTAGCTAATCCCAGGTGTTTGGTTACCCCAAAATGATATGCATATTTTGCAATTTTTTCACCTATTTGCTTCAAGATAAACTGGATTATTGTGATTAAAGCTAATTATGCCCTATGTCTGTAAAAAGCAGTATGAAAGGAAAATTTCTTTAAAATAAACGTATCGGGATAAAAAATAGTATAAAGAAATTATATCTTAGCTATCCAATAAAAGCAAACTACATAATCTTAAGAATTCTTAGAGAGCCTAGTAGCATTCTGGGGTGTTTTTCTCCCAGTAAAAAATCTTAGCCAGGCCTATGCAGCTGTCCTGAATTCTCGTTTAAGTAAGACACCCACTGGAGGCTGAGAGTGGCAGAGAGGAATCCCACCTACCCAGCACCTTTCCCAGCAAAGGCTGGTATGCTGGGACACCGGAGTTAAATGCAGAGTCTTCCCAGTGAGAGCTGCCCTGGTCTTCCAACAAGGACAACTCAGCAAAACAGGTTTGTGACATAATGAAACTAGACTTCGAGTCTCCATTTTTTATATCACTCCGTTTTCTTGTACCTTGCTAGTAAGAAAGGACTAGACTGTCTCCCTCTAAAATTTACATGCTGAAGCCCTAACCACAGTGTAACTGTATTTGGAAATATGACCATTTTAACCTTAATTATTTCATTAAAGGTCCTAAGGGTGAGGCCCTAATCCAGTAGGACTAATGACTTTATAAGGAGGGGAAGAGACACCAGAGATCTCTCTCCCTCCTTCTGCGCAGAGAAAAAGCCATGTGAAGACACAAAGAGAAAGTGGCTATGTACAAGCCAGGAAGAGACCCCTCACTAGAAATTCAATCAGCTGGTGCCTTGATCATGGACCTCAGTCTTTGAGAACTGTTAGAAAACAAACATCTGTTGTTTAAGTCACCCAACCTGTGGTATTTCGTCGAAGTAGCCTAAGCCTAATACGCTTGCAAGCTGGACAACTGTGTGGTGCTGCCAGATCATTTCCAGGCAAAATCCTGTTAGTGGCATTTGCATTTTCAGAGACAGCACTTAGAGACCCGAAAGGCTTCAGCATCCAAGAGCTTGACCCCTAATGGTGAAATTCCAGACATCATGACAGACTTTGCAGGGAGTTATGTATAAGAAATTGACCAGCAAGTTGGATGAGGACTAATCAGAGAAATTTAAATGTTCAGCTAAGATGTGTAGAATTTCTTTTAGAGACAACGATGAGTCACTGAAAGTTTTTGAGAAGGAGGTATTATATAATGACTGAAACTTTACTTCAGAGAGAGAACTGTGCCAGCAGAGGAAACAATTTTTTATTATTACTATTAATTACAGTGATTTTTATAACTAGCATTTATTGAACACCTACTCTTTGCCAAGCACTCTGTGTGCATTATCTCTAAGTGTAGGAAATTGTGAGAAAGACTTTGAAATGGACCAAAAAGGTTACTGGGTGTCTTCAACGGAAAACTCAGTAAGATCTGAATTATAATTTTTTGGAACTATTCTACAACTCTGTAAGATATAGAAAACTGATAGCAAATAACTAATGCAAATAACTTTGTCCATTGAGATGCAAATGAAATGTGCCCAGTGGAATGCAATTGATTATTGCCTTGTGGATAAATTCAGTGTGCAACCTATTTTTAAATTCATTGAAACATTAATGCCTATATCATATGTGGTTCTTTGAATTCTTCTCTAAGCCTGTTGTATCATCTTACTGGCTCCCTTCTTAATTAAAAAGTTACATAAAATCTTTGACACATATTCATTTTATATTGCTATGTCATGATTTTACCTTCCAATATTCTCATGACTCTATGAACTTAGTCCTATTATTGTCTCCAGCTAATAAGAAACTGAGATTTCAGGAGGAAAGGTAACTTGCCAAGGTCACAGTGACCTTGAAACTGGGATGGGATGGCAAATTACTTGCCTTTTCTGACCCCCAGATCACCACCTTCATACCTGGTCCCTGGAGCTTCTCTCTGACGTCCTTCCCATCACCTCTCAGCTGAGTGAGAAGTCCCCTGCTGTATCATATTATCACTGTCCACAATATTCCCACTGAGCCATCATCTGAGCCACCTGACCAAGTAACAGCCAGAACTGATGTTCTGTGACTGAGATTTAAGCAGACAGAGTCTCCATCTTTTCTGCACATTCTGTCAGCGGCCCCATTTGGGCACATGTAGGTGGGAAACGGCTGTGAGACAAAGGGACGGACAACATCGGTGACCATTTACTTTTTCTGATAACAAATATACTAACACCATCCACCACCATAAACAGAGGCTCCACTTCTCTGCTTCTAATAAGGTCATTGGAAGTATTAAAGCGATTGTTCATGATGCCAATTCCTAATCACTCCCTTTCACATACCCTCAGCGTATGGATTTGTGAAAAAAGGCACTGGCAGCCTTTCCAGGTCAAATCATGAAATGACAATGATGATTCCTTAACAATGTATAATACTGTATGTTTTAAGCCCTTTCGTCTATTATTATGAAATAGCCTTGGGAAACAAACCAAATTTATATTATCTGCATTTTACAGATGAAGAAATTAAGTTCTATACAGATGAGGCAACTTGCCTAAAGTCAGCCAGGAAAATATTGCAAAAAATGGATTCTTCTCCCTAATCCAGATCAGGTCTCTCTTTACCATCCCAACCCGCCCCATCTCATCAGGTCCTTCTTTTCCCCTAACACACATGGACATGTGCTCACACATTTACGCTATTAACCTTGGGCCATATCTGCAGGTCAGTACACACAGCCTCTTGGCCTATGTCCCACACTGTCACCCTCAGCCCCAGCCCCACTGATCCATGCTAGCTAATTCCTCCTCCTCCTTGGGGGCTTGATTTACATACCCCATCTTTCTCTGTCCTGGACTGCATTAGCTGTTCTCTCCCACTTGCTCCTGGGATGCCCTACGCTTCCCCCACAAACGAATTTGTCACACCTCAAGGTAATTGCCTCTTTATTTGCCTGTGTCACCTAACAAATTGTGAGCTCTATAACTGCAGAAATGAGGCACGCTGAAGATGATCAATAAATGCCTCAAGAACAGCGGCAACCTCAGGTCAGAACCAAGTCTTCCCTGTAAGACTGGAATGTTAACCAATAGCTGGGCTCAGGCATGGCTTCTTGTGAAGCTGAGCAGGCAAGTCTTCTGAATCTCCAACAAGCCACATTTCCTATAAGAAACAAAACCATCCCCCCTCAGGGCCAGCACTTCCCCAGGCCCAAATATATTCCCAAAGAGCAAATTAAGCTGTTCAGAAAGCTGCTTTGCAGCTTGCAGCCACCCAGGGAGCAGCACTTGCGCTTTCCGGTAAGTCAAGGGATAAAAATTTTGCCCTTGGCTGTGTCACTAGTGAAACAGGATGAGTCAAGCCTCCTGCCATGGCTGGGAGAGAGAATAAATTTGACCTGAGTTCTTTTTCCTGCCTCTGAGATCTAGCTTCTCCTCTCTGACTATCCAAATGCTCTCAGCCTTCAATTAAAAATAGCTAATATAATTATTCAGCTCTTTCTAGGTGTTAGGCACTGTTTTCAACATTTAGGATGTACCAATTCATTTAATCCTCACAATAATCCTATTAGGTAGGTACTATTGTTATTCCAATTTTACAAATGAGGCAACTGAGACACGGAGAGACGGAGTAACGTACTAAGGTCACACAGCCTAGCATTCATCTGTTTTGAGGACAAATTCAGGCCTCACCAGTTTAGAGGCCATGTCTTCCAAGAAGCCCACCTGAGCACACCAGCCCAGGTACAAATCCTGAAGTTCTCTAGCAATTATTTTTAGTACTGCTTATTGGGTAATTAATTTCCCATCTGATGGTCTTATACAGAAGTCAAGGCTGAAAGATGCTGTCCCGTCTCCTTCCCTCAGCCCCAAAGGCAGCTTTCACCACACCAGGTATTTTGTCTTCACAAAGAGAATGGCAGGGGTGAAAGGTCAAGGGAAGGTGGGCCTGGGATATGCAAAAGGAGAGCTGGATCATTAATTGGCTAAGAGAACACCTGTCACCACACAGGAATACCTGGGTGTAATCCTAAGGAAAATTTCCACAAGATCATTCAGCAAGTTATCTCAGCTCTGAGAGAAAAACCTCTCTCCAGTGTTTCTCACTGACTCAAAAAAAAAAAAAAAAAAAAAAAAAAACTCATCGTGTCCTGTTAGGACAAGAGCCCTGCAGCACCATTAGGAGGCAGTAGAACACGGAGGTTAAGCTCTGGGTGCCAGAGCCTGTTTCCTCATTTCCATTTCATAAACACTTCATAATTAATAATGCAGAGATGACAATCTGTCTTATTTAGCCGATTATTTTGCAGAAATCAGTAGTCTGTCAGAGGAAATCCTTTTGGGCAGAAACTGTTTAATCGTCTTCATTATCATCATCATTACCATCATGATAGATAACATTTAGTGAATTTTTATGTGCCAGGCACTGTTTATGAATGATCACATCTCATCTTCTATCCTTGGAAAACGATTTCGGAACTATCGGATGGCACAAGGCACTGGCTCTCCACGTTAAACCAGTGCCTGTCCTCAGATGGTTCTATTTCAAGCTGCTAGACAGCAGACCAGCCGAGCAGAATGACATGGCTTCCATCATGCACATTACCGAAAAGGAAGTTTTCTGCATAAATTGTGGTGTCATTTACAGTGGCCTAAGGAGTGGGTTCAAAGCCTTCCTCAGCCGGACTCACTAGCTATGTGACAACAAGCAAGTTATATTTTCTCTCTGAGCCCATTTCCCTAAAGATAAAACAAACTTACATCATTTCACCAAGCTATGACGATCAAATGATACAACAGCTGAGGGCACCTAATGCGAGAAGCCCCCAGGAGAGGGGCCTTACTGCCCAACTTTTAGGGAAATCTTTCTAAAATTCTCCCCTGATTTACTAAGCAGAAAAAAAAAGTACATCCTTTAACCTTCTCTTAATGCCTCCAATCTTTACATTGATTGTTTTATCATATCACAATGCAGGTGTAAGACTGTTTGCTCTACACTGAGTGGCCTCTAACTGTTGATTCTGCTTCTTCCTCCTCTTTTCAGGAACTTCTCAGAGTGCCAGCTTCAAGCAGAGCTCCCTCCCTCCATCTCCTGGCTTTGCCATTCCAGCAACCTCAGTTTTTACAAAATGATAACTCAGAATTGATTCTGGCTGGGAGGTGCCCCTGCTGTCCCTCCTGCAGAGTGATCTTCACAGGCTTTGTGCCAGGCTCCTCTCCTTTGTCGTCAGGGGTCTGTGGATCAGACGCCCATTTTGTGGGTGTTTTTCAGATTGTTGAAGTGTTCCCCCCAAATTTAGGGAGCACCTGAAGTGGTTGTCACTAAACACATGCATAACGTACAGCTTTTATTTTCTCAGGGGCCTGTGGTAATTACTCAGCCATTAAGCTTTAGGGGACTTGGCAGAAAGTAGGAAGAAACAGACAGCTTCCTAATGATGCCTTTTTTCCTTATATTCCCAAATACTTGATGTAGGCACATGCAGCTAAAACTGAGCATAGCTCTGAAATCTTTAACAGTTCTCCCATTCAATGGCAGGCAAGCCCTGGTTGAACTCCACAGCAGTCCTCACATGAAGTGTTCCCCCTCCCTCTTTGCCTGTGCAAATGAAACCCATACCTGCAGACCCAGTTAAAATCCTGTCTCTGCCTGGAGCCTTCCCTGACCAGCACAGTGCAAGCTGAGCAGCCCTGCTCTGAACACTAGCTCGTACTCTTTAACTCACAGTTTCTTATCTGGTCCCTTGAGATCACCTTGGCAAGGTTGCCTCCTACTTGTATTTAATTCTTCATCTGGGACCTTTTTGCTTTATATTCTAACCTCCCTCTGATCGCTTACAGTACCTGAAAATTTTACTTTAGTCTTCAACAGTGAATTTGCAGAAATGTCTGTCCCACCCCAACACCACCATCTATTTTCAGGTTATTAAAATGTAGGGCTTCCTGGCTCAGTCTGTACATAGAGGCATACCTGGGTGCCTCCCCCACCCCAAGGGAAAGAGGTTTCCTCCCACCTCTTCCACACATACATACCCCCTGGAGACCACAGGCCAGAGGGGAAGCTGCTGGCAGATGAAAAACTCTTGTCTCCAGCAGCCCTGCTATCACCAGGGTGGAATTATTCAGCTGGGTTGGGTGCACAACTAACTCTGAGACAAAATAAAAATCCAGGCTTTCCGGGTGTGAAGAGCTAATAAATCCTTAGTGAATAAGCCTTTCTAAATTGAGTTTCCTTTATGAGGCCATCCATGAGCACTTCTGGTTTTTCTACTGAAGCAGCAAACTGCAACTATAAATATTAACAAGATGGTAGATGGGGCTGAGGGTGTGGGGACACAGAAACTGGGAATCAAACAAGGTTCCTAACCAGGATTGCCCAATTCAGCAGGGTTCCTTCTCCCTGCCTCTTGTTCACTAACCCAGGGTGCTTTTAGGGAAATGCAGTTCCAAGAGAGATAGAACCACCAGCACTACAATGGAAAGGACAGCATCTCATTATGCTAAAACCATGGGAGTGTGAATATTGTGAACATTATCAATTCGGTGGTGGATTGACAAGGTTCTGTCCTGGTGACAGATCTCCCCCACCTGAGTTGCCAGTAGAGTGCTGTGTGTGCGCGCAGTTGTTGCTATTTTGTGGTTTTGTTTGTTTTGGTGAATAAACACAGGGCATTTTTTTCCTTAAGAGTACAAATAATTTAATATTTTCATTTCAAAAACCTCATTTGGCGATGTTAGGCCAATAATGAATACAGCAAGTTCAGAAGCATGGGCTGAGTACCAAGTACTGTCTTTCTAGAGGTTTCCACATGCTAATTTCACAAAAGCAATGGTTATAGAGAAATAGAACATGCTATACATGGATTATCTCAATTAATCATGTTGCTATTATCCCACATTAAAGATGGGAAAACAAAGGCCCAGAAAGAAAGTCGCCACTCAAGGCTACAGTTTGCAATTTAAAAGGCAGAGATTCAAACCTAGGTCACCTCACTCTAGGGATAAGGCTCCTAGCCCCTACTGTTTTCCACTGCAAGAAGCCAATGTACCAAAGCAAGAAGCACAAAGGTTCAAAAACAGTCTATGAGCCTCGCTAGAGCTATTCGGAGGCCCTCGCTCTTCTGAGAGTAGATTTCTCCACTAGGCAGAATGACTGTAACCAAGAGGCCTTTCTTGGTGATAGGAACACCCCCTGAGATTTGCTAGCCCCAGGAGTCAGGCAACATGCATTCCTCCCTGGGCTTCGCCCTCAACTGCTGTATATGCCTGGGCAGGTCAGCCCATCTACATATACAGTTTCAACAGTGCAGTGATAGATCTCACAAGAAGCTGAGAAAAGGCCCAGTGAGGGCCATGAAATAGGACATGCTTTGTGGGTTCCACAGTATGAGTCAAAGTATTTAGCATCTCAGGAAGCCCCTCCTGCTCCCAGGTGGGCACTATGCCCTTGCCAAGTGCCTGTAGGTTAGGGATTTGGGTTCACATGGATCCAAGGATTGCATCCTATCCCTAGGAAACTAGTCGGCTCTGGGGTCACCTCAACCAAAGGATTCTATCACTATAGCAGACATCAGGTATCAGGTAGCCTTACCTCCATCCACTTATCCCCCCACTCCAACACTTTGCCTTTGCCTTTTTTAACTGTGCCAACCACAAACCCCCCTACTTGGTGGTTAGTGTGGTGAGTACACTCTCATCAATTGCTGTCAAATCTCCTGTGTCTCTACTCAGCAAAGCAGCCGACTGGAAGAACAGCAATCCGATTGGGATGGATCATGCACAGGATAGTAGAAGAGCACTCTTTGTGCTGCAGTTTTGATGGAGGTGCCATAGATATCTTTGTTACCAGGATTTCAAGGGAGGTGGGAGGCAGGCCTCCCAAGCAGACATGCTTCATGTAAGAATTCACAAAGAAAATGAAGAGAACCTGGAACATAATGTGTGGACCCTCAACAAGATCAAAGATAAAAAAACTGGGTTAAAAAAAAGGATTTTAAGGGAGGTTGGTTGAGCAATTTCTTTGTAGAGAGGTGTTGTGGGCTATAATTCCCCACCCCACTCTCTGTTCAGGGGCAGGGATGTGCTGTCTCTAACAATTCACCTAGAGAAGCACTCCAGGGCAATCGCTCAGGATGCTCTAGGTGCGATTTCTGTGATTGGATGATGCCAAAGACTGGCACCTGACTCACTCCTAGAAAGATCAGAGGAATGTGGACTGAGGTCTGACTCCTGCCCAGGAAATACAGAAGGTGAGAAAGGAGCAATGGTTTGGTAGGAGCTGAGAGAGGCAAGCTGTGTTGGACAAGCTTGTATTTCCAAGAAACACGGGAGGTCTCCCTGTGAGCTACATGTGTGCCACCCAGGAAAGAAAACTGTCATCAGGTCATCATGAGTGAGGGTGCCTATAGGGATGAGGAAGTCTCAGCCGAAAGAGGCTGGATGTATACCCACATCCAGGAGTGAGAGAGGAATCTCAAGGGAACATCCAGAACAGCAGGATAAGGACCCAGCAGGGAAACCCAAAGAGCCTACAAAGTCTTCAATAGAGAAAGGCTTTTAAAACCACTTTCCAAGCCCCCAGAAAGAACACAGCCACCCCATGAACTCTGTCCTGTATCCTCACCGCTTCTCACACCAATCCCCAAAGGGTCAGACTAGCAGCAAACAAAGGGGGATAGAGAGGGAGAAAAGAAGCAGAAGACAAGGTCCCCATTCCACTGGGAAAACGTCAAGGTGGAGCCAAGGAATGTTTCATGTCGGTCAAGTTCAGAGGTTTTATGTATGTATTTTGCACTGGATATTCTCATTTCTGAGTATAACTAATCAACTCAGTATAACTAATTGAGTCCATTGGACTATATTTCCTAAGGAGCTTGCCAGAATCTTCTTCCAGAGGCAGAGAAAGATCTCTCCACTGAATTAAATCTGAATGTAGGTAATGTGGTATTCTCTTTCCCACACAAGTCCTCTTTTTGAACATGCTGGTTATACATTTTTTAGAAAACATATACATCTACAATCTGGTCTTCTGCGCCCTCTGTCCTTCATTACACCAGGCCCTCCACATACACCGCGGGACCGCAGTTATCCAGGGAGGAGCATTTATAAAGAGTTACCACCTGGAGGGTCAAGAGGGGGAACCAAGGACTCTAACTCCCCAGTATTCTTTCAAACCCCCTGAGCTCTGTGGGGTATGATTTGGAGTGCTTCCCAGAAATCCTCTGGATCCTAAATTCCTCTCCTTCATCTTTCTCATGGCCTGCTGCATTGCAGAGATCTCATCATTCCTTTGCCATAGCCACATGCTAAAATTAAAATATTCTGTGGAAGGTCAGGTATTTTACATTCATCACTCATACCTTATTGTGAATTATTATATTTCTTAAAATTTTAATGTATGCTTCTTTTGACAGATATTTTATGCATGCCTTTAGTATTTAACATTATCATGACTTACACATCATCACTAAAACAAATTCAAATAATTACAATACTGAATATGCTTTTTAAAAAAATTCACAGGCTCTCCAGAAATCCTAATCCTTCCATCTCATAGAGCTCAAACAGCTACCACACTGCATCACCTTGGTTAGCCCATATTAAACCTGGCTGAGAGCATAGTTCAGAAAAAAAAAGTAAAACTATTTAGCATTTGTTGGTCAGAGGGCAGGGGAAAATGGGAGCAGACTTGCTGAAAATTGTAGCAATAATGGGGTATCATCTGGAGACATGCCTACTGTGTCTCTCCCTACAGTAGGCATGTTCGGGCTTTAGGGTTCAATTTTCTAAGTCCTGCTACAGAACAATAATTTTTTCCCACAAGGACAGAAGATGATATGTTTAGATTTGTGACTGTAAAATTCAGCCTCATAAAATAGCTTCCCATTTCTTATAATAATTCCCTGTTCATTTATTGTACCGAGGTGTTTTAGAAAACCCGCGGGGATCAGAGCAGGGAGGAGGTGGCTTTGAAACCACAATCCAGCACCTCTTCAGAGCTGCATGACCCTGGGTATCTGCCATACCTTCTCCAGGCCTATTTTCTCATCTGTAAAAATGAGACAAAAATAGATACCCTGAACCATCCGCTGTGGAGCTTGAACCATCGCTAGAAAAGTGTCAAGCGCAGTGCATCGCACACACTAAGGGTTTGATGTCATTTTCGGCAGTGTGTATAAGGGACCACAGAAGATTCTTGCATTCCAGGAGAAACAGAAACATGAAAGCTTAAGGACCCCAAAAGATAAACCATAAAGTGAGCAGGGATTTCCCCCCAGGGGACTGATAATGATGTAGCCCTGCTGCTGGCCGTTTGGAGTGTGGCAGCCTGGCTAGCATCAGCACAGGCGGTAGCCCTTCGTCTTTACTGTCTTGGGATTCTAGGAGATAATCACCCTGAAGGTCGTGGGGTAACCTCAGCCCCAGCTCACCCATATCAACCCTCAAGGGAAAGGGTTGTGGGGAACTCTAAAGGTGCTGTGTACTGAGAAGGAAAGAGCCTTGGAAAGAGAAAATGGGAAAACTCTCCGCACCCCAAACTGTCAGTTTCGCAGTCCTGCCCCAGCCTTTCTCTCCTCCCAGGTGCCAGTGCCCCACCCTTTGCCACGCACCAGACACACAATTAATTTGAGTCACACAAAGCCACTCTTGTCACACTCCAGGCTAGAAACTGACAGGCTGTTATCTGCACCCGGCTATTAGCAGGCACTAAAGGGAAGGCTTCCTGCTATCTCTGCCATCTTCTCTTCTCAACAGCCCCAGGCTGCTGCTGCAGCAGCCCCAGCAGGATGCCTCCAGCCAAGCTGCTGATGAGCCCGGCCCGCTGGAACGTTCCTGTTCCTTAAAGGGAGTTTCTCAACCAAGCAGCTTAGGGCTCCAGGAGTAGGGTGTCCTTACTGGGGGAGAACTGGGACTGGCAGAGAAAAGAGGTGGCAGTTCATCGCTTGATGCGCCTGGACTGAGAAGTGGAACCTGATCCTCAACTTTCCCAGAAGTCCTGTCGGTTGAAGGAAATCTATTGTTCCAATCTGATAGGGGAAGGCGGTCCTGAGGGTGTTTCCCAGCCTAGCAGTGAAACGCAGACTCTCTCCTCACTCCCAGGTTGCCAGCTACTGCAGAGAGCCCCTCCCTCCTCCCTCCTCCCTCCTCCCTCCGGCGAGAAGATTCCACAAAGATCCCACCCCTGCCCTGTGGCTGTTATTTCCAGTACCATAACAGACATTATCTTATTTAAGGCAAGGTAGGCACTTTTGTATTATTATTATAAAACCTTTCAACACAGATGTAATTATATATATTTTACATTTCAGAAAAGTGAAGGTTATGGATGTTAATTAACATGCCCAAAATCACAAGTTAGGTAAGCAGTAAGTGAAGATTTTAACCAGGTTTGCCTTTCTACAACATTGGCACTCTTTATTAAAATAGTAAATGATCCTGTAATACCAGGATATAGATGAGAATGTGGGTGACCACGGCTCCCAAATCCAAGACAGTTAGGTCCTACCCATTTCCCTTCCAACCCTCAGGAAAGGCTCTTTATATTGACAACAGCTCCAAGCTTCAGTGCCACAGGTCAGGTCTCCCAGGGTCTGGGGAAGTCAACCTGTCGGCCCCTGGAACACAGATAAACAACTGACCAAAAGCCTTCCACCCTACACAGCCACGGCTGGGAAACAGCACCCGCCCTGGGACCATATCCCACGGCGTACCTTGTCCTCAGGGTGTCCGCACGTCTCCTCCTGCCAAAGGAATGCTAGCAGAAGCGATGTTCACCGAACGTGGGCTGAGGTTTTTCAGAAGTAAATGCACCCTCTGCTCTATTTCTTCCTTCTTACGGTCAAAAAGAGAGGACGCCAAACTGTGCTAGTGGTTCTCAACCTTAGCTGCACATTAGAATCACCTGAGGTTTTGAAAGACCAGCCCAGTGAGAGGGCCACACCAGAAACCAATTTAATCAGAATCTCAGGATGGGAACCAAGTACACTGTCCATTTTTAAAGTTCTAAGGTGATTCTACTAACCAGCTAGGTTAAAGAAAAGTTCTAAAGTGATTGTACTGACCAGCTAGGTTAGAAAACCATTATTACCCTGGTGGGATGATGAAGCCAGCTGGTAGAAGAAACCTGGGTCTACACCTGCCAGGAGAAAACCCACCACTGACAGTAACCACACACATCCGACTATCAGTGCGCAAGAGATAAACTTCTCACATTTTAAGCTCCTGATATTTTGGACTTTTACTTCTTACAGCAGCCAGTATTCCTCTGACTAATATACCCATTAGGAATTCAGAATTAATGAAAGATTTTTTTTTTAATTCCAAAGGAAACTCAAGATGTTCTTCGTGCTATGATCCACTTTGCCATGGGACTCGGCTCAGTCCTTGATGTCAGGGAATTAAGACACCTGTTCCCATTCAGAGCCCTGCCCCCCTCACCCTCTGATCAAATCGAACTATGCTAAAGAGCAAACCTGCAACAGCATTCACATTCCTGTAGCATGAATCGTACTTCAAATACCTTCTCATTCACTATCTAGTCTGACTGTCATAAGAGCTCTAGGACGAGGGCCTCCTCCTAAGTTATGTGATGACACCATTTACAGACAGAGAAAATGTGACCCAGGAAAGGAAAGTGAGTTGCCCGAAACTTACATAGCCAATGAGTGGCAGAGCCAAGTCTAGAGCTCAATTTTCCAATTTTTCCAGCATACCCAGAAATTCTGACCTGTTCTTTGGGGTCTCCAAGACAGAAGACAGAAAATAATTTGCCACAGAGAGGGACAAACTTTGAGTTTACCTTAAAGCCCTGTATGGTGGCAGTAGATCCTGGGAGGAGGGATCAGGTATGGACCTTATGAGAAACCCCATGCCGAGAAACGGAACAAGCATTGCTAGTTTCCAAAGTCGTCTTCTGCTAAAACCCTAGGGTCCTCCTGGAGCTGAGTTCCTGCTAGCCCAGGGGACGGAGTTTCAGAAGCTTCCCCCAAACTGCAGTTGCAGAGATCTCAGAAAGCACAGGAAAACTTGCTTAAAAACAGAAACTTCTCATCTCAATTCCACAAGGCTGCCAAGGGCTGAGTGTACAGCCTACTCTGCCCACAATATGGTGTTGAGTGGAGGTTATATGGCAAATAAAAGGGCCAAAGGTTACATAAGGAGAAACCTGGAGGCCATAGTCATGTCTCTGGTGATGTCAAAGATGTCAGTGTGGCCCATGCCCAATTTGGGTGAACCAGCAATGGGATCCCAATGAAGTTCATTTCCTTTACTAATGCAATCCATTCACACTGCTTACTGGACTGCATCCTGAAACTCCATGCAAGTCACTGGGACCAAGAAAAATGCATTGGGAGGTGGCCTCCCAGATGCATTGGGAGGACTTAATCTAAATCCTCTTCATCTCCCAAGCCCCTAGCAAAATTATTCAGAGATGACTTTAAGGGTAGCTGTCACAGGGCCACTACATTACATACCTACAATGGCACCATTCCTGTTAGAGCCCACTATCGTGCCCCCTATAGTTGTGCAGTGCACAGCCTACAGAGCTTCTCCTTTTAGCAGGAAATTGTGCCTCATCCAGCTGAATATAAATTACTCTAATAGACAGGAATTTACCGACTAGGAGAGGTATCAGGTGGCAACACTAAACAAAAATTAGGCAGCATCCCAGAAGAAAAGAGAGCTGTCCCCTTCATTCACCCAGATGCTTGGTAACACTCTTAGATACCTCATATCAAAACTGAGTTACTGGTTCACTTGCCAGATTATGAGCTCCCTGGGGCCAGAAACTCTATCCTGTCCCAGCATCTGGCACACAGCCTGGCACATAGCAGGTGCTCAATACACCTTTGTCAACAGATGATGGATGCATTTGTTTACAAATTGATTGAATGCCTATTCCATACCAAGCACCATTCTAGGAACTGGGTGTGCAACGGTAAATAAAGCAGGCAAAAATCCCATCCATCCCTGCCCCATGGAGCTTAGACTTTCTAGAAACTTAGTAAATGAATAAATGAGTACAAGTGCTGAATAAATTTAGGCCACGGCGGCAACGTCCATATGATAACAATTGATAGTTCCTAAGGGCTAACCAGATTATGAGGCTGAACTGAACCTTCATAATCTAGAAGGTGGTGTGGTGAATTGCTTCAGAGCATGGCTACAAAATCACACTCTTAGAGTCACATTTAACTCTGCCACTTGCTAAGTATGTGACCTTGGTCAACTTACTTAGCCATCTCTGAGTCTCAGCTTCCTCAGCTACGAAATGAGATAATACAGTTGTTGTAAGGATTAAATGATGTAATTCCCACAGAGATCACTTAAACTGGTTCTTGGCACACACTAAGCATCCATAGGTCAATAACTGCTGTTACTATTCCATTTAACCCTCACATCAGCCCTATGAAGTCGGTACCTCAGAATTTTGATAATGCAGAAACAGAGGCTTAGAGAAGTAAAACAAAATATCTAAGGTCACACAAATGGGAACTGGCAAAGCCAGATCAAATCCAGCTTCTTCAATTTCAAAGTCTGTGCTGTTAACACTATGACTTGTGCAAAGACCAGCCTCGCCAGAGTAGGCATCACCGAGAGCCTACAGGGCTCTGAGAAGAGCCTCTTCCCACAGTAGCTCCCCAGGAGCCAACACAGTGCCTATTAGCCTTTCAAGGTAAAACATCCTCTGTAAAGTAAAGATACCTCCATCCCCAACTCATTACAGATGAGGAGCTGCAAAAGGATCACCAGAGAATGGAATTCGGAGATTACGGGCATTGTTCTAAGCTTTTTTTTTTTTTTTTTTTTTGGTGGGGGAGGTGGGACTGGAGACCAAGGCATCATCTGGGAAAATCAAGCTTGGGCAGGAGCTTCACTGAGCTGATAACCTGAGGACTTGAGAGGGAGAGGTGGTTATAGAAGGGAAAATTACCACAAGAGCACCACCACTTGTGGGGTGTTCCACTTTTGTATGATCTGGAACAGAAGGAAAAGGAGGTAGACATGGAGAGAGGTTGGTGCGACTGGGACATACATGTGGGCAGACAGTGCAAACATGGCCCTTGCAGAATTTCCCCTGATCAACAGTTTCTTACAATGACTCATAAGAAGGGAAGAGGTGAGTTTTCCATCCTGCTGTAGACACAGAACGTCCTGACCTCCCCTTGCTGGTATGACAGGACAGGAACCAAGGGCACAGATGAAACAGAGACTGAGCTGGCCCAACCCTCATCCCCACAAAAGAACTCCTGAACCCCTAAGAGGGCTGAGCTAGAGTGGGCCAGTGACTTTACTCTGGCAGAGAGAGAAATGGAAGAGGGAAGGAGGAAAGATGGAGGAGGAAAGAAGAAAGGAATAAGAAGAAAAGGATAGAGAAGGAAAACCATCCGCCCAGACCAAAATAACAGACTGGGCTGAGTTTTCTCCCCTGTTCCTTTGGATGACTCCACCCTGTACATTTTCCATATTACCTTTTCTAGGGACTGGAATGAAAACTATCCGCAGAGCAACCCATCTCACATAGAGCCCCAACTGTACTCTCTCATCTCGTACATCATCCCCCTATACAAAAGATATCAATCACTATATTTCCCAATAACAAGATAATCAAATTCTACACCTGAGTGACAAAGAAGGAAGGGTGGAATTGCTGATGGGCAGAAGAAAGAGAGGAGTGCCTAAAGCTCACTGCTAAGGCTTATGAAACATTTTCAGAGCTGACAGCTGATCTCTGTAGGCTCTAACAATGCTCTCCAACATCGTTTCCCTGTGGGTTGCAGAGGTAAGGAGGGAAAGATTCGGATATTAATTTGGGGGTTTAAGGATGCTTGCCAACTTTGCTCCAAATAAAATTTCACTTTAATAACATGTGGGTGTTAAGATTCATTAGTGGTGCTAGAAAGTCTCTGTTGCTTAGCCTATCCTAGGAAAGCCATCCCACTAATGTTGGAGAGATTGTGGGTCAGTGAATGGGTGGCTAAGTAGATGGAAGGATGGATGGAGATGGACATGGGTAAATGGGTGGGTGGGAGGATAAATGGGTGGATCCCTGTATCACCTATAAAGATTCATCCTTTGCTTGCAGAAAGAAGTACTTTTTAAAGAGTGGTCATTGGGAGTTGGTATATGTGTATAGCATTGGAAATGGTACCATAACTAATTTAGCTCTCTATGTCACTGAACTAACCTATCAGCCCCATACAAGAACTTTATAGCTTCTCATCAAGCCACATTTTTTTTCAGTTATTTTTTATCATCTTTGCACTCCCTCCCCCAGGTATCTCATTTTCTCCTGGAAAAAAAAAACAAAAATCGAAAAACCCCACCTACTAGAAGAGAACTCTAGCACCCCCACCCCCTGCTCTGATCTCAAATCCTCTCTCTAGCTGCCTGCTCTGAGTTCATCTGGATGCCCAGAACCACTTCAGTCTCTGCATGCCTAAATGATGCTGACTTGTCCTCTTCCACCCCAGTCCAGCTTCCTTATGTAACTTTCCTATTTTTAAAAACTACCTATCTCCATTCTTCAACATTTTAATAATGAACTTTAAATCATTTTTATTTGCTTCCCTTCATATGTTATCTATCACTATGTCATTTTATCACACTGTCACAAAGGCGTTTTGAAATGCTCCCAGCCTCTGATTTTTCCTCTCTGCAACCACTACCATGCACATATTTATTCATTCATTTACTCATGAACACTACTCAGAGTATCCATGCCTCTGTAATGCTCAGTGTGAGCTCTGCACTAGGGTTAGAAAGATGAATAAAACACAGCTGCTGACCAGAAGTATCTCAAAATCTCAGTAAATACTCCATACATTGACTATATCTGGCCCCTCCTCAAAATTTTAGGCAGCTACCTATTGTCTGGGATCCATAATCATTGCCCAAAACCTGTCTTAGCCTTGCCCTTGGAGACTAGTTTTTAGTCCAAATTCTTTAGTGCTTACCGAATAATTACTGTGAGTTGTAACCAGGTTTACTGGGGCCTGGGCCTATGCTCTATACCTTCTCCTTTCAAAATTATGATGTTGAGACTCGGGATGCTGACTTGGGGTTCAAAGAAATAGCAGAATTGGCTAAAATTTAAATATTGGTGATAAATCAGTTAGTCCCCTAGAGCTCAGAATGCTGATGCTGAGAGAGTAGGGGAAAAAGGAATGCTAATCATACTGGTAAAAATACTCTCCTGGAATACAAGTAACTGAGAGGCTCAACCCCAGTTAGCGATTCTGGCACTTCCCAACCACTCTGGGCACAGATCCTAAAAATATCAGAACGACTCCTAGAATCGCACCAGACAACAGATTCTAAAGCTAGAAATGCTTTATAAGCATAAAACCTTATAAATGTGATTTATTTGGATGGCTTGAGGAAAGAAATGAAAACAATTTGGGAAGATGATATCGATTTCAAGAGGAGCCTGCCCTGATGAGCCGGAAGGAAGGAAGGAAGGAAGGAAGGAAGGAAGGAAGGAAGGAAGGAAGGAAGGAAGGAAAACCCCAACCCCCATCTGCTGGAAAACTGCGCTGCTTTTTTGTGTGCCTGGAAAAGCTGCAGGATTGGAGGAAATGTGTGTATTTACAAGCAAGGCAAAGAGAAAAATGCTACCATAAAACTGAGGGGGAGGGATAATATAATAAAACAGTACAGAGTGTCCTATAGCCACAGAAACAATAGCAACGCTAGAACAGAAATAGCTTATTAAGTTAAAACAACAGTAAATCTGTTGGAACAGCCCATAGAAACTCTCAGCTTATGATAGGAAAAAGCCTCTTCTGGGCCTATTGTCTTATACTTTCATTAAACTACAATTTTATAAGCTAAATTATGGTCAATTCTTGTTCAATTCCCAGAATAAAATTGAGTTAAACTCTTAATTTGGGAGATATATCTTTTGCCAGTGACAAATACGAAACGGACAGTTCCCAAAGCCTGACAAGCCGGGGAGCGCAGGGAACGAAGGTGTCGGAGGGCTGCCCCTGAGTCGGAGTCGGAGTCGGAGTCGGAGTCGGAGTCGGGACCTGAGGCCCCATGCAGCTGTGGCCGGCCAGTCATGGTTGCACAGAGGGCGCTGTCCAGGCTGCTTTCTTGCCTCTTCCCCAGGCGCCTTCTGCCCAAGGGACAGTATAACAAGGAAACTTGTTTTCCTCCTCCAGCTAAGAGGGTTCATGTCTCAGGCGAAGTTGAAGTTTGAACCAGCCAGCTCTATTACCTCTGTTCCCTCAAAAACTAGGTCAACACTCCCTGCAAGTCTCCACGCCCATGCAGCGCCATATATACCAAGCAGCATGGAACAGAAATTCCCTGTCCATCCCTGCTGGTTAAGCCTCAGTTCTGAACCACCTACCTTACCTGACAGCATTTTTGTGGCAGTGTTGCAGGAAAGCATTTTTGTTTTCACCCACACATCCAGTTTTATAAGCTAAATTATATCCACTACTTGGAACTGCCAAGGATGAGCTTAAATACTTAATATAGCTGTGTTATTTTTCACACAGCTTAGCACCCCACACAACAGCCACCAACCCCCTCTTTCACTGTCAAACCCTAGCCCCACTTTCCGCTCCCTAGCCTCCCACCCTACCCACACGTAAACCAAGGCTTCGTGTGACCCCATCCCCACACCCCAGGCCTGGCTCAGGCTCCCTCAGCCTGAAATGACCTTGCCTTCAGAGCAAACTTTTCCCATCCTTCAGAGCTCTGGTCAAATCTCACCTCTTCCTTGGAGTTTTGCCAGGCTCTTCCATGTTCATAGTAATCTCTCTCACCCTTGAGAGCCCCAGGCCCTTTGCTAATGCCATGATAGTGTACACCTCGTCTACCTAATATTGTATAACTGGGAAATAAAGTTACTGGTGTGAATATTGTTTTCTTCTCATCCGCCTTAGGATAAAGGAGCCAACATTGCTTCTCCTCCAAGATTTGAGTTGAAATTTACACACACATACATGCACACACATGCACACGGACACAAAATTTATATTTCAGACCTGTCGAGGAAGGCTGAGCTGGGGTTGCTGAAGGGGAGGCATGGATATGAATGCTGAGAGGGGAGACAGGGAAGCCACCTGCTTGAGGAGACTTGTTTTCTTTGAGACAGGGATTAAGGCGAGATGCCAATGGCCTCCCTAAGAGGCAGTGCCCTGGATGGGAAGGGATTGGGGATTGTTAGATGGCAGACTGCCATCACTGGGGGAGGTACAAGAGGGGCATCCCTGTGACTTACCCCACAGCATCAGAATTGGGAGGCAGAGGGACAAGATTACTCTCTGCAGGGCCACCATGCAGGCAAAGGGCCACTGTGAAAACGGAAACACCATGGCCCAAGGATCTAGTCCCTCCCTGGTTTGGGGTACCATGTAAGCCCAGGATTCGTCCATGATCTCATAGAGAGGGAACCCCAATAATAACCGAGACTTAAGTTCCTACCCAACAGGCAGATGGAGACTCAGAGCAGATAAAATTTGACCTAGAAAAGGATTATGATATGGATTGTGTTAAAAATTCATACCCGCGCCCTGGCTGGTATGGCTCAGTGGACTGAGCAGCAGCCTGTGAACCAAAGGATCCCTGGTTCGATTCCCAGTCAGGGCACATGCCTGGGTTGTGGCCAGGTCCCCAGTAGGGGACGCATGAGAGGCAACCACATATTAATGTTTCTCTCCCTCTTTCTCCCTCCCTTTCTTTAAAAATAAATAAAATCTTTTTTAAAAACTCACACCTGCTACGTTTGTGTTAAATCACTCATGGACACACTGGTCTCCCCCACTGGATCCGAAACCCCTGGGATCAGGTGTCCTATCCTCCCTTATCTCGCCCTCTTCCCCCACCTGAGCTTTCGCAGTCTAAATTATCGAAAGCAGTCCCTGAGGTGGCAAAATAAAAACTGAAGGAAATGATGCCATTTCACTGGCAGTTTGCAATCCACAACCGTAAAAGGCGAGTGGCTAGGTCATCTTCCCATAAATCCACGATTCTGCTGGAAAAGCAGACAAAGTCAGCTGGGGAGCCAGGCCACTGCTTTGTTTTTGCAACTTTTTCCATTGCAGTGCCCTTTATATATATAGCCCGGGTGGAATGCATCATAAAATGTGACATTTTATCACAGCAGTTTGTAAATTTTACAGAAGCAGGCTCCCTGTAAATCACCCAGCTTATTCCCTCGCTGACTTTATTATAGCAAATCCAGTCATGGATAAACTGTATGCCAGTTTACTTGAAATTTATCTTTTTTATTCAAGCTGAACTGCATCCTTTTAATATTCTTCTCTCTTCTAATGATAAGGCATAATGATAACCTTATTTTCTATTCAGACAGCTTTAAGGACTCTCCTTTCTCTGGAAATGAAATTCCTATTCAGGGCCTCTTTTCTCCCAGAGCCATTTAGAATCTGTTTGTTGTGTCAGAAAATGTGGGGACCTGCCTGCACCAAGTCTTATTAAGTCCCTGGAGCTTGCACTGATTTTTACTCCTTAGTTTCCCTCCGCGTGTCTCCTTCCTTGGGCCCAGGACTTTTCCACAACCTCCCTGTACTCACCTCACCTGCTCCCCAGAGTTCTGTCCTCCAGACCATCCACTTGGTGCGGTGGGAGGAGGTGGGGGGCGGGTAACACACTATTAAATCAATTCAACGGGAGGCCCTTAGACTGATGTGGCTCTGATGCCAGTGGTGGCCTACGTAAGCAAACCAAATCAAAGTGAAGAATAACCAATCATGAACAGCCAACTAGACTTTAAACTATAGCCAATCAAGTAATCTCCTTTCTTTGTTTCCACGCTTTCTCTATATGAAGTCTTTCCCATGAGTCCTGTCAGCAGAGCACTCCTAACCACTTCCAGTTTGGTGCTACCTGATTCAAACTGATATTTGCTCTTAAAATGTTTAATAAGGCTCAGCTGCTCTTTTAACAACAGCTACATGGAATTGTTCATTCACCCACCCTCTCGTGCGGTCCAGTACACGTGGCAATACTTGAAACGTGGCTGGTCCAAATGGGGATGTGCAGGATATATAAAATATACCCCAAACCCCAAACATTAATATCAAAGAAGAAAATATTAATAATTTCACATGGATTACATGTTGAAATAATAATGCTTTGGATGTATTGGGTTAAATAAGGCATATTAAAATCAACTTCATCTGTGTCTTCTCACTTTTTAAAATGTGGCTACTAGGAAACCCGAAATGGCATTTGCAGCTCGTCGCGCCATGTGGCTGCTGCGCTGTGCCGCGCTGCTCCGGGCACGCTCCAGCCCCTGGCGAGATGAAGTCTCTCCCGTCCTATCTGACCTTTCTCATCACACTGTTCTCTTTCGGCTTTGGCTTCTAGTCCTCTCAGAGACTCCTAATTTCACAGGTGATTGTTAATTTTCTGATCCCAGGCCCACAGGTTTCTCCATATAGATTCTCAGGTTCATCAGAGCACAGAGAGTATTTTTTAGTGACTTAAATTCCACTCAGTGCCTTTAATAGGCCCTGGGGCACGGTAAGGTACTCAGAGAATAGATAAATGGATAGGTTCACAACAAATGGACAGTCGTTGAACCTGGCTAACACAGGGCCAGGACCTAGCCGTCAGGAACACAGCTATTTACTGGATTACAGTTTTCTTGAAATAAAGGTCCCTGTCCTGATTATTTTCATATCCTCTGCAGAGCCTAACTACAGAGCTTAATTGCAAAAAAGAAGGGTTTGAGAAAATGGGTATTGAGTTGACCAAGGTCACAGTGCACCAGGGGAACCAACTCAAGACAAAGGTTTTCATCAGGCCAAGGCCAAGGGCAGACCCAGAACTGGGCAACCAGAACAGTGGCCACAGACAAAGATTAACTCCTTAACCAATGTTACAATTGCCTTCTCTTTTCTCTAGACCATTATACACAGTTCTACCAAAACCATCTTCTCAGAACAATGCTTTTATCACATCTCTGCCTTGTTCAAGAATCTACCATGGTTCCCTGGGACCACAAGACAGTGACCCCACCCTCATCTTACCCTTCCCAGTCATTCCTTCGAGTTAGTGTCCCACCTGTTCTACAAATAGTCCAGGACATGTGTGCAGAATGATCCATCTTCCCATATTAGCCACCCTCTTAATTATTTTTGCTCACTTGATGTCCACCTATGCCTAGAAACTCAGTTAAATCTGCACCGGCTTCTCCATGAAGCCTTCCCAGGTCCTCCAGCCCCTTCCCATCTTCCCATCCCTGAACCCCTATGATCCTGTTTGGAATCCCTCTTGAGTTTGGTGTATTGACATTGCGTTTCTACAGTCAGATGGAAAGCCACTCATCTGCAGGAACTATAGCTCATAAACCTTTGCAGAGTGCTAGACACATTGTAATGCTGAGTGAATTTAGGCCAAATTAAATTAAGCCAGTTAAAAGATTGTACTCTGAAAATAGCACTATCTAGTGTCTCCATGTGACCGGTGGGGAAGGAGGTAAGCCCCAGAAGTGTCACAAGCAGCACGAGTGGCTGACCTACAGCATCCTCCAGGGTAAGAACTCTGCTCGTGCCCGAAAAGAGGACGAGCAAGGCTAAACAAGGAGTCACACACACCTCAGAGGACCTCGGTGAAGGCAATTCTGAGACCATTATGACCTTTCTCCAGAGCCACTGCAACCCCAACCTAATCTTAGGAACTTAAAACTATAAGGAGTCAAATAAATTACCTGACCCCACCCCTCATTTTTACAGACATGACAATGATCTGCCAAGGACCCAGAAATTTGTGGTGACAGGGCTCAGCCTTGACTGCCAGCTGGTACGAGGGTTTTCCCCTTCTAAACACAAGGTTCCCGAAGGCTGGTCGAAGGACCATCTGTACCAGCACCACCTAGAGAGCTTTTCCAAAAATACAGAGTTTGCCCGCCCCCGCTCCCCACCCCCCCCCCCGCTACTGAGACTCAGAATCACCAGATCTGGGGTAGGCTGGGAATCAGTATTTTTCTAAAGTTCCTGCAAATTACTCTGACACATTGCTAGGTCTGAGAGTCACCAAGCTCACCTGTTCTTGCTGGGCTTTCATGGCCTTGGTGGCCCCAGGGGTCCTGCGCTGTTAGGGAGCCCCTGCTACATCAAGGGTGTACCAGAAGATGAGTGTCGAAACTACCCCTGCCCTAACTCCCTGGCTCAACTTCAACCCCAAGACCCCACAGCAACCACAGGTGTGGTCAGGAGAAGGTAGAGCTGGGGGAGGGTGGGGTGGGTGAGGTGGTGACCGGAGGGCCAGCGCCTCTGCCCAGCCCCAGGAGGCTATTTCCTGAAAGTCATCGCCTACCTGTCTATGTCATTTGGCTAAAACCCCCAATCAGGAAAGCAATGAATAAATACAGGGGAAAGTTTTAAACGCTGTTAGGTTCTGGAAATTGCAGAGCATTACCTGGTCTGCATAATTCAGAGGAAACTGCTGAGCAGACAAAGAACTCAGTGGACTTTCCAACATGCTCCATTCGTGAGCAGTCTTGTCTTCCAAGGGCCTCTGATCAACTGGAGTCAAGCTGACCACAAACCCCACCTGCCTGCTCCACAGCAACGCTCAGGTGAAAGCACTGGATGGTTATTCAAGGTCGGAGACCTGCCTAGGCTGTTACTTCCACTTCATAGTCAACAGACCTAAAATACCTCGGTTTTACTGTGGTGGGCAGAATTGGGATTTGGAATGAAGGGAAATGAGTGTGAATTCCAGCTCTTTTGCTTACTATCAGAAATATTTATCCTCTCTAATCTCAGTTTTCTCAGCTATCAAACACAAAAGAGAAAAATCTTGCCTCTAGTGTAATACACTCAGAACACATCAGTTCCTTTTCTGGATTCTTTTTCTAGGCAAACAACATCCGCAGAGATTCACACGTATGCACACCCATGCCCTAACCACTAAAAGCCATCTAGACCCGTCTAGATTTAAAGTGTGACCCATGGGCCAGCAGCATCAGTGTAAGCTTGTCACAAGTACAGATTCTCAGGTCCTTCCCCAGACCTGCTGACTCAGGTTCCTCGGGTATTGCTCGTGCATGTTAAACTTTGAGAAGCCCCTCTCTAGAAGCTCATTGGAGCTGGAAGTGGAACAGAGTCGAAGAAGTTGGGAGCATGTTTTAGTGCTGAATTTAGGGGATGAGAACAAAATGCACAAGCTTGGCCTTCCCAACATCCTGATTGAATCTACAGGGACTTTGAGGGACTGAGGTACTAGGGTTACCAGGCCACAGATCATTGCGATCCACTCTTTTTCCAACTGCAACCTGACCTTAAAATAGGTGAGCCCTGGGCTTCAGGGGGGTGATAGTCCCCTTGCAAGGGAATCAGATCACACTATTTCTTTTACATAGAATGGATATTGGGTTTTAGTATTAGCTTAGATAGAAAGATGTACTTGTCCTACAACTGAAAAGAATGGGTACCTGACTGGTGATGTGCCCTTGATGAACTAGATCTTGAAATGGGAGAAGGAATTCAAAAAGATAGAAAGGAGATGAGGGAGGGTGCTCCAAATACAGGGAAAAGCATGAAGAAAGGCTAAAAAGAAATATCACACAGAAAGGAAAAGCCAGCACTGAGAAGACCAGTTATATCCAAGCAGCGGATTAGAGATAGAGGACTGTAGAAAGGGGACAGATAAAAAAGCACCTTGCATGCCAAGTGGAGGAGTTTAGATTTTATCGTATAGTTCATAGGGGTTCTCAAATGTGTATATGCTTCTGGTTTTTTATTTATTTGTTTATGGTAAAGATGTTGCCTACATATATGTTGAAAGATGATTCCCCAGGAGTCTGGTGTTTATGCACATCTCAAACAATTTCTTCAAGGATGTTTGAATAGCAAACAACCTTGGAAACTAGAGGTAGTGTATTCCTCCAGGTCAGAAGGAGACATTGTTTCCTACCAACAAAGTAAAGCTTCAAGACCCCTCCTGAGACATTTCAGGGTAGTAAAGATGAAGACCCCTCCTTCCCCATTTAGAGAGGATTGGTTTACTTTCCAGAGAAAAAGGAAGGTCTCTCTCTCTCAGAAGTGGGGGATGGGCAGGTTGCCAAAGGCCTTGTGTAAGATCAGAGCTTCCTTATGGGGCTTCCCCTCCAGTAAGGCTCCCTACCACGTGTGCAGCTGCCATCTGGCCCTCACCGTATCACCATGTGGAGACTGGGGCTTGGAAAACTAGTGCAAAGAAGTTGCAGTGTTTGCCATGCATAATGAAGTGTCTTTGTCTCCAACCAAGAGGTCACCTGTGTATACACAGTATACCCAACACACACACACACAACACTATGGCATGATAACTTGTTAGCTTGCCTGTAGAATAAAATCTCAGAACTGCCCTGGCTGGTGTGGCTCAGTGGATTGAGTGCTGGCCTGCAAATCAAAGGGTCACCAGCTCAATTCCCAGGCTAGGGCACATGTTTGGGTTGTGGGCCAGATCCCCAATACAAGCCGCTCAAGAGGCAACCACACACTGATGTTTCTCTCTCTCTCTTTCTCCCTCCCTTCCCCTCTCTAAAAATAAAAATAAAGAAAATATTTTTTTAAAAATCTCAGCTTCTGACTTAACAATATAGTGGGCTTAAAATAATTAAGTGGAAAACAAAATGCTGTTAACCCAGGGCAGACAAAATATGTCACTATTCCTCAAAACCAGGCAAAGAATATACTCTGATGCTCTGCTACAGGCAGTGACTAAACTTCCTGGCAATTGTTCTTATCTGGGCAATACCTTTAAGGGTGAATTAGAACTTTTGGGATTTAAGTTAGCCATAGAGTTTCAGGGATATAGTACATTTAGAAATGCAGCCTGAACTTCAATAGCTGCAGGTGAAGACACTGAAGAATCTCCTTATAGAATTCAATAAAAAAATTCGAAGGCATGCCGACTTCATGGGATGGCAACTGCAGTGAATGCTGACAAGAAATTAAAAGCCAAAGTGTTGAAAGAAGAGAAGCTGAATAAAAACTAGAAATGTTTAGAATTTTTTCCATTTCTTGGAAAGGAGAGAGAAGGTAAAAAAATAATTACACTACATCATGATTGTAGTTCAGCCTATAAATTACACTTAAGTTAACTCCTCTGCAAATTATATATACATTCCACAGACTGGATATAGTCACCAAAAATGAATCCTTTTTATTATCTTTATCAAATCCCAATGGAAAAACACTCTTTCCTCCAGTTGTAAAAAAGTTCCTGAAGTGAATTGACAAACCCAACCATCTTAGTTAAGAGTTAGCAAGTGGTAACTAAAAACTGGAGACATGAAAACGCATATTCCAACTAATGCTATAAGAACATAACCAGAGAACTAATAGACCACAGTTCTGGGTCTCCCTCCCAGTCTGCTTTAACCAAAGGCACAAAGCCACTTTCTTTTATAAGACTGAAAAAAAAAAAAAAAAACAAACCCTTGACAACCAAGGTGTCCCTCAGCATTTCAAGTCCCCAGACTACCATGCCCTCAAACCACATAGGGCAGAGCCAGTTCACACTACGCTTTTCATCTTCATTCCCAATTTTCACAATTCACCCAAGAAAGCTTTGTCTCAGGTCACCCAATGCAATGCTTACCTCCCCCTGTCTTTCAGGAAAAGGAGCTACTGAGAAGCATCAACATCTAGATCTCCTCTGGGGGAAATGTCAATGTGAGAAAAAGTCTGCAGCCCTCCTAGAGATATATCAGTGACAGAGGTGGAGTCCCCAACTCCATCCAGTCCTCAAGGACAACACCGGTGTGATAGGAAAGGGCACGTCACTGGAAGTCAAAAGAATTGCACTCTAAAAATAACTCTGTTACTAGCTAACTTCAAAACTTAAACAAACCACCTAACCTCTCAGGGCCTCAGTTTCACCTGCAATATGAGGGCATTTTATCAAGGACCCCCTGCCAGCTTTAAAAAGATATACCTGTATTGGTAAGAGAAGTGCGTAATGACTTAGATAAAGAAAATTAAAATGAAAAGATCTCCCCCAAAATGATAGAAAATAAAACCTAACACAAAGATCTGCTTTGTAATTTTCTTTGCCTTTTTCCATACCCTTTGTCCACTTGACCCTGTACTACATAAACTAAAAAGAACACTTTTTAGGTACAAATCTCTGATGAAAATCAAAAAACTCACAGTGCTGGTCAATGACAGAAGGGGCACCGAAACTCAGCATGCTAACTCCCAGCCTAGGACATTTCAGCTATTTCTTGGGACCTGCCCTCAAGTTCTAAGGAAAGGGAGCATTTGAAGCCATATCATTTGTTTTTATTATTTTTAATTGAATTCATTGGGGTGACATTGGCTAATAAAATTATATAGCTTTCAGGTATACAATTCTATAATGTGCCATCTGTATATTTTATCGTGGGTTCCTCATCCCCAAAAGTCATATCATTTGGCTTCAATGCATCTCACATGTAAGTCACTACTCAGGGGTTTCCACTCCGTCAGTATGGCAGCTATACCCAGGTCTTAGCCAATTCATACAGCAATGAGACATGCCATCTTTTAGAAGGGAAAAGGAGAAAAGACTCCCTTTTGAACCTTTCTGGGTGCTCTCTAGAACAGTATTCTTGCAAATCTATTTGTTAAAACTGGGCATCTCGCAAATCTGAAATACTTCTCTTACCTTGGAACACCTATAATGAATTTGCCAAAGGATAAAAGTATTATAAGTCCAAATATTTGGTTGCAAATAAAATGAATTAGAAATAACTGGAAAATACCTGATGATATAACTCCAGGGTTATTCATACAGTGCCATTCTGGACTTCCTTCCCCAGAATTCAGTCACTGCCTTCAAGCCTGTCGCCTTCCATTTCACATGATCTGAAATGAAACTGGCAGTACTTTTCCCTTCATTTTTTCAAGCGCCCAATTATTTTTGGAGTCAAAACCTAATGTATACTTTTAAAAAGTATGAAGAAAATTTATTTTAATTGTCACCCCCTGCCAAAAAAAAAAAGACGTTTGGTTTGAAAATAAAATACAAAGTTATTATTAGCTAACGGGGCGGGGGTGGGGGGAGTGTTGTTAGTAATTTTCAGGAATAAAAAGCACCCATTCAACTGCAGAGTGAAGTGCAAGTCCCAGATGAACCGTGTGGGGATTTGGGTCGACTTTTGGACAAAGTAGAATGAAGACTCAGACGGGCGCTGTATTTCCAAGTCTCTGAATATTCTTACTACCTGATCACACAGATCTGCACTAATTTTGTGATGGTGTTTAATTACACTGATTAAGCCAATAAGCAACCCACAAAAAAAACCACAAAGAATTTTGTGTGAAGAAAACCCTTCGTAACCTGGATTATGCTTAGCAAAAAACAGCCTTTAAAAGCAAACAGTGGGGTGGTGAACATCCAATACAATATGCAGATGATAGATTACAGAATTGTACACCTGAAGCCTATATAATTTTATTAACCAATGTTATCTCAATAAATTCAACAAAAATTTTAAAAATAAATAACAAGGAATAAATGAATGCAAAACTGTACCGCACACCTGTCCCAGCTGCAGCCTCCCAACCTCTAACTACTGTCCCACAGTGTGACCCTCCACAGACCCGCCCCCGTGTAGCCTCCGTCACAGGGTGCGAGAAACAGAGGCTTTAAGCAATGGAAGGAAACACTGAGATCTAATCCAAATCTAAAGTTGGGGGATTCTTGTATAAACCCCCTATTGGGTTGGCCAAAAATCTGTTTCATTTTTTTTTTCATAAAATAAAAGACACATTTTTTCATTCTCACCTGTAACTTTACTGATTTGGATACTTTAAGTATGCCAGCTGTCTTCCCCGCAGTAGAGCATTGATTGTTCTCAGTTAATGTCTCGATTTGATCGCTATCAACTTCAACTGGTCTACCTGACCATGGAGCACCATCCAGAGAGAAATCTGTAGCACAAAACTTCTCAAAAAGATTTGATCAGTCACAGCACTTTCTCCACACAAAGCACAAATCACTTCTTTGTGTTTCAGTTGCATTTTTACTTTTCTTGAATAATAAAGCAAAATATGCCAAAAATGTTGCTTATTTTCTTCCATCTTCAATATTGAAATGACTACACTACACAAAAATTCACCCGTTTTTGGTTTTGTTTTTTTTTATTTTTTTTTATTTTATGTATTTATCTTTAGAGGGGAAGGGAAGGAGAGATGGAGAGAAATATCAATGTATGGTTGCCTCTTGTGCATCCCTTGCTGGGAACTGTCTTGCAACCCAGGCATGTGCCCTGACTGGGAATCGAATCTCAATCCTTTGGTTCGCAGGCCTGCGCTCAATCCACTGAGCTACACCAGCCAGGAAATTCACCCGTTTTGATAAGTTTTTTTTAATACATGCTGATATGACAGCTGTCACAATCTAACAAAATTGTTTCAAATGAAGTTAAAGACAACTAAGGGCTACTGCACCCATCTTACAGAAAATAGCAAACTTTTTGGCCAAGCCAATATCAAACAGATCAAAGAAGAGCTGCTTCTCTCGGTCAAGCTGGGTAGGGAAGCAGGGAGGGAAACTGGGGTGGGCGCTGCCATGTGCTGCCCAGACCTCCCTTCAAGGAAGGACTTGTGTTCACAGCTCCTGAGACTGAGGGCCACAGACAGCCCCTCAGGACTGCCTCAGCCACAGAAAGCCCCTTCAACCAAGATCATACTCTCTCCCCTCGACAACTCACATTCAGTGATGACCCAGCCATTTTGGCCCAACTCAGGACAACTGTGAAGGGCCATTCGACCTCCAGACTCCTGTGCAGCCAGCTGGCACTCTTGCTGGGCTGTGGCACAGCCCAACTTCTCCCTCTGCCCACTCCTGGTTTTCATCCTCACATGGGTATTGATCCCAGCGGTGCTCTGTAATAAACATCCTCCACTTTAAACTCTGCCTCTGGTTGGCTTCCTGGGAAACCCAGCTTGCTACAAAGAGGTCAAGAGCCTGTCCTTCCGTCTCCCTCCCTGCAGGCCGCCAATAACTCCTGCCTAAGCTAAACCCTGGTGCTCCGTGGAACCCAGTATGAAAGCCTTTCAGGTGTTTCCTGCAAGAGGTCAAATGTAGCTGTGCTATGAATCTAACCAGGAAAGACTGACCGTTGAAGTGCAGGGAGAGCTGGAAGCTGAGAAGCCTAGTCTGGGAGGAAACGTGAATTACAGCAAAGAAATGGAGGAGCAAGAAATAACAAGATATACCTGGGAGAAAAACTGTAGATGTGGAACATCTTTTTGATGGTGGGTTTTGCTGTCAATTTAAATAACTAGTATCCAATTCTATTGAATATGGATATTGTCAGGAATACATGTAATCTATCTTCTTTGCTAATTAGCAGTCTGTTTCCTCTCAGATACTTACCAAGCCTCCAGGGAGGGCTTGCCCAGGAAGGATAGAGTAATTGGGAGGCCTTTGCTGCACTACACTGCATCATGCTTATTCATGTCTGGCTCCCTTCTTTGGAGAAGCCAATCAAAACAGTGCTAATGGAAACAGCTCCTCCGATCAGCCTGGGACTCCCAGCATTTGTTGTGTATCAGGGTTGGTCATGGAAATCGGTCCTTTCAAGAAGTAGGCCCCCCTGTCCCCATCCATGGCCAATAAGAAACTACAAGCCAGTGTGCAACCCAGGGCTCAGGGGGTACAGAAGATCCCCCAGGTGGCCCCCGCAAGGTATTGTAGGGTAGAAAGGGCTTCTCTGAATCACAGAATCTCGAGTACGGGAAGGACTTTAACAGCCACCTGAAAATCACAAACACCCTTCCCAGACTTGACTCTGCGTCTGCTGGCAGCTTCCCCAACTAGATCTGAGCAGTGCTGGAAATGCACCAACACTACCCCACCTTTGCAAAGCTCCGTCCATCAGAAAGTTCTCACTTATACTGATCACAAGTCTGTCTTCCCATAGTTCAGACACATTGGGGCCAAATCAATACAATTACGTTATTCATGTGAAAATTAAGTGTCATACACCATATACCACACCTCTTTGAATGTTAGTGGAATCCTTTCCCCATCTCCGCCAAAAGACTTGCAATTTGAATTTAAAACCCAGGTCAAGGTCTTCCAGGAATCCAATGACCCCGTCATCACCAGCTCTATCACCAAGCTGTGCTCCCCTCATCCCAGGTTCATACTGTCGTTACGGTGCATATTAGGCTGTAGTCCCCACTAGATTCTTGAGAGCCAGATCTGTTTTGTTCACATTGGTACCCCCAGCATATAGCCATATGAATAAATGAATGTCAAATAAGTAATTTAAAAAAATAATGAATAACAAAGGTCACCTCCGAGACTTCTTCAGGCTAAGTATACCTCGCCACCTTCCCCATGTACAGTGTTGAATTTTCTCACTTCTCAAGGCATCCTCTACAGGCAGCCATGCACATCTCCCAGTTCCCCAGCTACTGGAGTCCAATCAGTCGAGGACCCCAGCTACTGCCTCAGAAAGCCACATGGTGTTTGCACTAAGGCCACACACCCCGTAGGCTGCTCCCAGCCAATAACTGAGTGCATCAGGGATATTAAATCCTGGAAAACACGGGATGCTCAGACAGCTACCTTTGGCTGGAGGACTCCCTGAAGGCCTTGCCAGCCCTTCCTAGACCTGCAAGACAGTCAAGAATGTTTTCACCCAACTTTTTGCTCCTCTGTTCTACAACTGAGTTAAGACATATTATGGTCTGATGGCTCTCCTGGCTTTCCCTGTCTTTCTCACTAGTATTCTCTCGAGGCATTTCCCTTAATAAAATCATTCAATGTTGAATCCCATGTTGGCATTTGCTTCTCAGAGGTCCAGGACTGACATATCCATCCAATTCTACACATCTATCCCTCTTCAAGAGAGTGACCCTCATCTATATATAACAACTCTGTAGTCAGATCAGCATCACACAATCATCTCCTCCTTTATTCTAGGAACTATGCTTTCATTAATGCAACCTCAATGACACTCCCTTTCTTAGCCACCTCACACTGTTGACTCATATTGAGTATAGCATCTAGCAGCCTACTTTTGAACAGGACTAACTAAGCCCAAAATGCCCTTTCTCACCTTCACCCCAGCCCATCCCTTGTCTTGGTCAATCAAGATGTAACACAAATTTCACTTTCTCTGAGAAGCTTTCATGATACACTCCTTCCTTCCTTCCTTCCTTCCTTCCTTAACACAGCAAGTATGCCAATTATGTAATACAGTACAAGCTTTCTTTAAACTTCTGTCTCCCCAGAACATGACCACCTCTAGGGCAAAAACCACATCTTTGTCTTCCCCTCAGTCTAGCACGTAGATGGTAGAGGATGATTGTCTCTCTGATTAATAAGCAAGTATCTTTCCTCTTTAGGTAATTTTAAAACCCTTTGGGGGCAGAGATCAGGTCTTGTCCCTTGAATCCTCTATGTGCCTTGCTCAAGGATGTTTAATAAGCATGTATTGCATAGAACAAAACTCCTACGAGGATTAGAACATCTCAGTCCCATATCAAACCCCAGGTCAGAAAGGATGCCTAGGGCAAAAGAACCAGAAGGGAAAGGAATCAAATATGCTGAGCTTCCCTCTACAGGTTGCAGAATTTTATCCCCAGCCTGCTATTCCAACCCTCCCCGCCCCTCAATTTGGGCTCCCCAGAATAGCCACAATAATCTTTCAAAATAAATTTAATAATGATCTTTTCAGATGGTTTCACCCCTTTGTCCAAACCCCTTTGATGGCTTCCCATTGCACTGAGGACAAAAATCCAAACTCAGTTCCAGGGTCACAAGATCTGAATGATCTGCCTCCCGCCACCTTCTCAAAGTTGCCTCATGCCACTGTCCTCCTCCTGCTTCACAGTCCAGTGCTCTGACATCCTTTCAGTTCCCGAAACCAAACCTGCCCTCTCTACTCTCAGAGCTTTCACGCTCTCTTCCTTCTGACTAGAACCCTTCTTCCCCCACGATTGTCTCCTTCTCCTCTTGACTCCAACTTAAATGCCACCGAGGCAGCCCACCACACTTTGCGATCCTCTATCACCATGACCCATGGACCACCATGACCCATGGACCACCATGATCCATGGACCACCATGAAGCTTGATCCATGTCCTTCACGGCACTCATCACAGTTGATAACTGAGTGGTCCATGTACACTATCCTCAGAGATAACTTGTCATCATTCCCTTCGCACAAGCCACGCCTGAGTTAGCTCTAGGGAGGGTTCTGATTCTTCCCCTCATCTCAGCCCTCACCTTGGCTTTTCCCAGATTCTGCCAATCCTCTTAGTCCCAGCCACTCCTCCCCTGATTTATTCTCAAACCTGAAATGTCCATCCTACAGCACCTGCTTTAGGATCCCTAACCTACCCGAAGGTGAATACCTGTCAAACCCACCAGGCATCAAACTATCAGTTACCTAAGAGACTTTGTACATCTTCTGCAGGCCTCACGGGAGCCAAATGAGACTTGAGTGTAAACTACAGGGTGTCAAACTCATTTTCACCAGGGACCACATCAGCCTCACAGTTGCCTTCAAAGGGCTGAATGTATAAATTTTAGGACTGTATAAATGTAACTATTCCTTAACAGTTAAGCAAGAGCTTGGCGCTGCCACAGGGTAGAAACAAGGTGGAGGGCCAGATTCCGCCTGTGGGCCTTGTGTTTGCCACCTGTGGTGTAAAAGAAGGAGAATATCTAACGAGGCCCTATTTCTGCCAGTTCTATGCTTCAGAAGCCTCCAAAGTTCCCCTCAGGAATTGATGTGCATTGCTCCCAGCGTCAGACACTGAAACTATCCAGGAGCTTCTGCTTCCATCCTCCAAACCCAGGGTCTGAGCAAGGTTATCCTCCCTTAGCTAAGGTCCAGCCAGAGAGCTAGCCTGCGAAGGCTGTCCCACTGACCTCCCTGGGGTTTCCAGAGAAAAACAGAGGCTTGGCCAGTGGCTCCAAAATGACAGGCTGACTCTTGCCTCCATGTCTAGCAGCTTGCCAGAGCTATCATTCACATGGTTGTCTAATTGCCTGTGAGCACTTGGCCCCACTGTGGACTTTAACAGACGCAGTAAAAGAACATTTATCTCTCATAACTACAGTACCCCCACATGGCTTTATCTATTTAAAAGCACTCACATATACAGATAGTAAATGCCTCTGGCAATAGGTAATATGTTATTAACCACGCCTTTCAACCCTGCCTCACACACTTGATGCTCCTGGAGAGAGTCCTCCAGGGCTCTAGGCTATCAAAGGACTTTGAGGTGGGCAGTCCTCCTGACACATGTTGCTATGGAGGTCGTGCAATATCCAGACCTGCTTCTCGCACAGACAGATTTGGAAAGCAAGGTGTTAATCTGTATTTCTTCTGAGGAACACCATGGACAGGTTTAAGGGAAGCTGAGATAGAAGCAGGCCCCTGAGCCCCATAGCTAGAAATAAGAAGCTGGAGTGTTTGTAAGCTGGTACTACTGCATTGCTCAGTACAACCCCCTGGCCCTTGGAGCTCTATAATGGAACAGGAGGGGCTCCCTCTTCCTGACACAGATGGGATTTCAGGGACCAAACGCTCATGAGGTACCTCTCTGTCTGAGGCTGAACATTCAAGGTATCTCTTGCTCGCTACAGCCTCTACTTAGCTCCCTCTGGTTTTATGCATATTCTCAATGTCAAATCTAAATTACTCCCTTAGAAAAACAACCAGAGAGCACCTCCCCCTCCATGTTAACTCTGTGAATTCTTCCAGGCATTCAGGGTCTTAGAATGATGCCAGGGAGACTGCCCTCTCTCCAGCTTACTCTATTTTCCTTTCCCCTCAGGTACATCTAAAATACTGGACAAGCTTCAATCCCACAAAAGCATACTAAGGCAATTAGTGGAGAATAACAACATTACACACATTCCAACACTGAGGATTATGCTGCAAAGACACATGGGAATTCCTGGGATACGTCAGCCTGGAAAAGCCATTCCTGAAACAGGCAGAAGCCTGCAGCCTTATGGGTGAGGGCTTTCTCTTAGAAGCAGTGGCTGCCAGGGCTAACTCATCTCTCACAACACAGACTTTCCTTGGCTAAAACTAGCACCTTCTGGTATCTCTGAGCCATAACCCCACACTGACCTGTTTAGCTGCTTATCTCAGTTCACAGCTTTCCTCAATGAACTGGTCCTGTTTCTACCGAATGGGTGGGAGAAATTTAATCCCCTTCAAGGGTATGCTCTCTATTTTTCCATCCTTCCCTTTCCTTGTCAGAGTCCCAGTACCCACTGGATCCACCAACATGCCCACTTCTCCAGTCTCCACTTCAGTAGCTAAAGCTGTCAGTCCCCAGGCATCCTAGGCAACACTGCCCAACCCACAGTCTCTGCTCAAAGGAAAGACATAGGTACTTGGGTTTTGTCTCCTGAGTGCCTTCCCCACCCGGTCCTGGACCGTACTTTATGTGAACTGCTGAACCAAAGACCACCCAACAGCAGGCTGTCGGCAGCCTGTACAACTCATTTTCTGTCTCTGAAATTTGAACTAAGAAATGTGGGAAAGATTGCCCCATCATCAGTAAGAGCCAAAACTGAAAAGATGCCTAAATGTAGAGGTGAAGCCCAGGCATGCCGAAGCCATGTGCAGGCCATGCAGTTACTAGAAAGAAGACACTAGGAGTAAAAAATAGAGGCCCTAGTGACAAGAACAAGATAGAGCAGTTATACAGGGGGAGGCAAAAACGTCACCAAGAGGGAGAAGCAGCCACGCAGCCCACGATGGTGAGGAATCTGATCCCCAGAGCCTGGGACCTCTCCTTTCCAGTTGAGATCCGGATATCTGTAAACTTATCCTTATCTTCTTTATTAGGGCTGTGTTCCTACAGCCAGAAGAACCTTACCGCGCGCGCGCACACACACACACACTCCTATATAAGTCCTCGATTCTGGCCTTCTCATATCCATATGCTCACGTATGTGAATAAATTAAAACACACACACACACTCCCGATTTGAGAGATGTGTGCACGGTGCCAGTTCTTGCTCCAGGTGCAACAACACCTTCCTGTTCAAGCACGTAAGGCACAGAGGCATTTTAAAGAATTTAAAATTTTAACTAAAATTTTTAACATTAATGAGCTCATGTTCAACTACTGGTGAGTGCCCTTCATGGAATGTCTGTTACACCTCAATAAACAAATCTTTTTTAAAAGGACACGCCTAAACTCTTAGAAATATCAAAATAATAGCTTATCTTTGTCTCACATTTTAAACTTCCCTGGGCAATTTCACATTCAGTATGCTAACAATTCTTTCTTTCTTCTTTTTTAAATTTTTTATTGAACTTATTGAGGTGACATTGGTTGATAAAATTATGTTGGTCTCAGGTGTACAGTTCTATACAGCATTTGTATATTTTGGGGGGTATTTACCACCCTAAGTCTCCTTCCCTCATCATTCATCACCCCTTTACCTCCTACTACCTCCCCTTCCCCTCTTTCCCTCTGGTAGTCACCATTCTGTTGTCTGTGTTTATCAGGTTTTTTGTTCTGGGGTGTTTGCTTGTTTTATTTAATCCCTTAACCTTTTCCACCCAACCCCACCACTCCCTCCCCTCTGACAGCTGTCAGTCTGCTCTCTGTGAGTCTATTTCTATTTTGGCTAACAATTCTTGACATTGGTTGAGTCACCAATGTGAGTCTTGATTTTAGACAGAAAAATGGTGACTTGCTTGATATATTGGTGGTATATTCTGCATTAAAATATTTGTCTCTACCAATTTCTAATCTGGCAGGAGCATTGTAAGTGTTCTGCCCTAGATAATCCTAATGTTATATAATTCAACAATGCAGAGTGTAACAAATTCTTTAAATCATCCATGCTTGAGACAGGCATTTTCTAGAGATGGGACAGATGTCCTAGCACCCAGCTGACTGATTTATGCTTAGTATTTGCTTAATTGCAGACTTTTTAAAATGTATCTAAGGGGTGTGTGCAGAGCCACTCTCGCCTAGCTGATTCATGGCTTTATGGTTTCTGCTATAAATATCCTCTGGTACCGGACACCTCAAATGACCAATGACAACTTTGGCAGCTCCACAGCAAGTTCCTAACTTCTGCCGTCACCTTTGGCACCACTGTTCTCACTAGAGCTATGATTCTACACTGTGCTTTAGATTTGATTGACCACCTGCAGCACAGATAAATGGGGTCATGCATACACTGAATTCCCCAGAGAGATTCCTGATCATCACATGATTTTGAAAAATAAGAAATAAATCATTGTCAAGAAAAAGAGAAGAGATTCTAGATGCTGCCGGTTTCATGTTTAAAACTTTATTAAAAAAAAAAACAGTGTTGATTGTGAACTAGGTCTCTGAAGGTTGGGCTTTAGTAGAGAGACTGTGATGCATTTTCTACCATGGCTTTGTATAAAAACCACGCCTAAAATGAGAGTAGTACTATTTGAATTTAGATCATGTATATGTTTCCCACAGAACCTTTCCAAAGACTTTGAAGATAAGACAAGTACCATCCCAGATCAAAGATGAGAAATCCAATAACTAAGAGATTCGATGTGTAGCTGGCTAGTGATAGATCAAAACAAGACCCAGACATGAGGACTCCCAACTGAATAAGAATGTGGTGGTGGCCTTCTCCAACCACATCACAAATTATCTAGTGACAGAGAGACTTTAAAAATATTAGTAATACAGAACTGAAGTCTGAGGCTAACCTAGGACAAGCACAATCATCCAGCAGCAGCAACATCCCTTTCACCAAAAGAGCCTTGACCTTCCAGAACCACACTCAGCAAGTGGGTGGAAAGAACGCTGTCTGCCACGTACTTGGAGAGGGTTCGGCTGAGCCTCCTTAAACATTTCTTCTGCTCCACTCACAAGAGAACAAATGGTTAAACTCTGAGGCCCTGTGGAGACATGAGCTTAATATCTTGGAAATTTGCTATTCAGATCCTTGTTAGATTAAAAACATTGCAAAGGCTTATAGGGTTTGGGGGAAAAAAACATTGCAGCAATAAAGACACAGAGGAACATCAGCTTTTCCAGTTGTCCATTCAGCCCACGGTCAGGAACAGCAGACACTGGTAACAATTTATAGAAATGGGTTTTAATTCCTGAATGGCAATCCTGATACTAAGAGCCAAGATAAATGAACTCTGTGTGTGCACATAGACAGGCACAGAGCTGTGAACTATATATCCCTACACATGTGTGCATCTGGGGAATTAAAATTATAGCTGTTTTTTACATCTCCTGGCTAATACTCATGATGTAGTCAGAAAGTCAAGAGCAAGTTCAAGTTTAGCCAACAGTTACCAGTGGTACATGGACATTCTTCAGAACAAATTGTTTTAATACCACTTCAGATAAAAGTAAATAAAATCCAATTCTAGATTTTACATAATGATCAAGTGGGGTCCATAGACCTGTTTCAGAATCAGCTACAGTGGCTATTAAAAGTTCAGGTTATTGGGCCCCAGCCCAGAAATGCCAAATAAGAATCACTGGGGATGAGTTCCATGAAAGTGCAACTTTAACAGACACCCAGGGAATTCTTAGGCATCTAAGAAAGAGCTAGGAAAAGAAAGAGAAAGCTAGAACCAGGGTGAGAGACAGGAAGATGCAGAGCTGAGAGCAAGACCAAGAGGAAGGTCCCAGTAATTACCCTGCACACCTTCCCCAGCTGCCTCTAACGACTTCTTCCCCCTTCAGGTTTAAGGTCATCCCTGCCAAGGCCTGTACCCACAAAAGCCAGACTTGCTGATTCTATAGAAATCCCTTTGTCACTATCAAGTGGGGCCCAGGCATGGTCTGGTTCCCCCACACCCAGCCTCTAATGTGGGGATAACAATTTTTAGCCCCTGCACACCTACATAAGCATCAGGCTGCAAACATCCCAACCTGTACTGTTGGGGGTGGCCTGTCTATGAACTCAGCAGTCTAAGTCCCCCTTCAACCTCAGCTTTCCCACAGGGAAGCTCTGACCTTCTGCCTAAGCCCTGCCAGGCTCTCTTCTGACTGGACTCCACTGCTAGATTCCTCTGTATCATCCTTTGTCATCTGCTTGAGAGATCGTGGGAGAGACATGATCTCTCCCATGTGTGTGGTACTGTCGTTATACAGATACTATGCCATTATCTGGTCAGATCCTACAAAGGAAGACCCTCCCTGTATGAAAAGGGAGGGAGCTCACCTAGAGGCCAAGTCCCTCTTGGCTTTAATTAGTTGGAAATGTGATGGGCTGGCTCTTAAACTAGAAGCCTGGACCCTCAGGGAACTTCAGACGAAGGGTAAGGTGGTTGTGATCTATCTTGGAGAAAGGTATTCATCATCACCTGCAAGAGAAGAGAAACAAAGATCTGACAGTGAGGAGCTCACCCTGCAAAGTCGTGCCAATCCTCCCCTCCCTTTCTATTACCCAGTCCTCTGTACCCACGCCCCCTATACACACATGGAGCTAGAGTGGACATTATAGGGAAGGATCACAGGACAGGGCCCGAAAGCCTTGAGTATGCATGACTAGAGGCAGGATCATACATCTAAAGTATGTAAACCATTCCTATGTGTCCCCTAATATTTAGGAGTGCTTGAAAAGGGGTAGCAACACATTATGTAACTCATGAGATGGCCTATCCCAAGTTCCCCTCCAGCCAAACCTGCCTGCTCCAGAGAAGGGGGGTTAAGGCTGAATCTGCACAGAGGCAACTGCTGATTACATCAGAGACCCAGGGGTAGCACATGCACATTCTTTTTAGTGGCCTTGGCATAATATGGCACAAGACTGCCCAACCAGGGACTGTAGTTATTAGCTGGTTCAAATAGATAAGCTTTTTCATGAATTTGAATTGGAAATACATAGAGGATTGGTCATTTCAGTAGCACAGGAGTATATTCCAGCAAAGATGTGGGTCCTGTTTATGAGGAGATACCAAAGTCCATGAAGCCTGGATGTGAGCAACTTGGAGTCTCACTGGAGCTTCTAGTTCTTGAGCCATTTTAATCCCCACAAGGCGCAGCAGTGTGACTGCCCTAATTTTGGAGAGATCCATATCTTTCTTATTCTCCCATGCATCCTTACATTAAACATCTCCTTTACTAGAGGTAAATCAAGGGACTTTGAAAAAAGCTGCACACTGTCTCCCTATTGGGAAATTCAAAAAGTTCAGTAGTAACTAAAGGCTCTGAGAAGTCCTGCAAAACACACACACAGACCCTTTTATCTTTGACTCCACATTCCCCAAAGAAAGTTTTTCATAAACCATTCCTCTTTCTTTTTCAGAATAACTATTAGTATCTTGGGAAACCAACAGATATCCCTCCTAAAATAATTGATATTTTCACAGATAATACCAGCCTGTCAGGTGAAGGTAGAGACATAGGTTCTAAACACAGAGCTTCCAGGGAAAGGTGGGGATCAAAAGGACTCTTTGGACTGGAGCACTTTGGATGGGCCACGCCTGGCAGAGAAAGGGAAGAGCTTGAACGGAGGCACAAACACATGAGCACCACCAATGGACAGGAGCAGCGGGAGAGTGAGGGTCAACCTCAGGTACAAGTAAGCAAGAGAGGGTGTGTCCAAGCCTTGACATTAGTGTACCAGTATGTCCCCAATTCATCAAATAATAGTCTTTTAATACATCTATGACAGCCCTTGATTTTTTTAAATCTATATTCCTGTCCTTGTTATTGTTTTAAGTTCTCTGGAGATAATTTTAAACTAATCTTTTTCAAAGAGCCCTCATCAATAACAACCAAAAGAATGATTAAAATAACCCTCTGTGTAGAACAAACTAAGTCAAAATTACTGTGGGGAGTAAACTACTCTAATGGAGATATAATGTCAATGCCATCATTTATAAAAGATTTGTTGCCAAATGCTACCTCAATTCAAAAGTATGCTCAGGTTATAGCCCAGTCTTTGCCAAAGTAACTAGGGAGAAAAAAGGTACACATGGGCTGGATTCTGGTCTTCACTAACCCACCTGTGTTGTAGGGAAGATGAAGGACCAGCGGTCCCATAAGGGTAAGGGAAGCCCCAACTCTCCTCCAAGCCCAGCTCTGTTCTGCAAACTAGTCACCCTTCTGACTCAGCTCAGTCCCTGACCCTGAAATGATCCCCATTCAAGAGCATTTAGCCCTTGAAGAAGAGGGCTATTGCTGAGATGTGAGAATAGCACAGCAAATACAGGTACCCACAGCCTCCATCAGTTGACAGAGGCTGACTTAAGCTAGGAATGACTTCCCACACTAGTGCTGCAGGCATTTTTCCCAGTTCTTGGGCCCCAGATAGAGCAGCTGGTGGCTGCAGCCAGCAAGGCAACATCTATCTGAGAGGTATAGCAGCAGAACACTTTAGAGAATAAATATCAGGAGATACCTTAGAAATCATATACTTCATTCCCTTAAATTTGAAGAATGGGAACTGAGATCCAGAGATGATCAGCAATTTGCCCAAGGTCATACCAGCTAACTTAGGTCAGAGACGGAGTTTTACTTGGAGCTGAGATTTCTCACCCACACTGCTCAAAATCCCAGTTTGATTGTCAGGTTTTGCTTTGCTTCCAATTTTGGTCCCAAGTTGTCATTTTAAATGAAAGCATCCTCACGGTCCTATCAAGGGTCCACTGGTTAATCAGTTTGACATCTCTCAGTGAGACCACGGTCCTCAACCTGGCAGGGCTTGACAGGCTGACCACAGTGACTGACTGTGGCAGCGGGTGATAGAGGCTGTTAACCTGAGCAGATAGGGGCAGGTAATAAGTAGTTCCAACTAAGGGAGCTCCTGTTGGGGGCTAAGCTTCTGCTGAGAATCTGTATGCTGGTAAAGAAGAGCCCTAAACAAAAGGTCAGTGACTCATAGGAGCCCAGTACTCTGAGAGCCCCCAGCAAGAAGGGCATTCATTCATTCATTCATTCACTCACTCATTCATTGTTGAGTACCAGAGACTGTGTTGAGGGCTGGTAAGTGGAGGGAACTGGGCAGGGAAGAGGGAAGGTTTACTCTAGCTACCAGTCCAGAAACCAATTCAAATCAAGGAGTGGCCTAAAGGCAGGAGTGCCAACACAGAGACCATTGGCTCAGCTTGAAAATCGCCACCAAGCAGGAGAGGACAGTGGAGTAACCAAGGATCAGCAGATTACTCAGGGCTTCCTCTTCCTGATCCTCCCCAACTGGCTTGCCTGTTCTGAAAACCTCAGAGGTTACAGACAAGACCCAACGAAGGCATGAGTTGTTCCCTTGGCAGTTTCCAAGCATTCAGTCTTGCCTGGTGTTGAACAAGCCCCTAACAAAAGACTTATTTCCTCCCATTAAGGAGACAGAAACACAAACTTCAAATGCAAACAGATATATCAGGACCTTGGTCAGGAGAAATATTAGTTAATAATATAAGATACTCACTGCACTCTAGGAGCTTAAAGTCGACTGGGTGGATGGGTGGGGAGACTATAAGACAGGGACCTGAACAAAACCATCAATGAAGAGCACTGGGTGGCCAGGGAGCAGTGCTGGCCAGTGAGTTAAAGGGGTTTGGCTACAAAGAGTGCCCTTGGTGCTGCCTCAATTCCCCCCCCCATCTCAGCTCTTCCCTGTACTTAGAACACTTCCCCATCTCCACTTGCATGCATGACAATTCACATTTCTACGGCACTTTACATTTTACCAAGTACTGTACAAACAACATCTCATAGGACCCTCAAAACAGCCCTGTGCATGGGTTTAAAGCTCACGGTACCCCATTTCACCTTGAGCAACCAAGGCACAGAAAGGTTAAAGGATGAGCCAGTGATGTATAAGTGGCTAATGGAGGGTGGAGCTAAGGTTCAAAAGAAGGTTTTACCTGAATCCACTCATTCTTCCAGGCTCCAGTTTCTCCTCCCCTGAAAGCATTTCCCCAAATCACACCAAACATTACTACCCCCTCCCACCTTGCTGTATTCTTAGGCAACAAAAACAAAGCTTCAAGATTTCTAATAATCAAGATTTTTAAGATTGCTTAACATTTACTGAGTTCCTACTGTATGCCAGGCACTATCCTAGCTATATCTGTCTATAATTATGTAAGGCCTAGTTTTATTATTGTACTTTATTTTTAAATCATTCTTGTACACGCAATACATCTGAGGCCTGGACAATGTAAGGTGTGTTTATGGTAACATAGCTGTATCAGAGCAAAAATTCTAACCCATATCTTCCAGCTTATTCCAGCTTAACTCAGTTTCCTCAAAATTGCTATTAGCCAGACTTCCATTTATAGAATATTCCAGTGAACTGAGTTATTCTTGCTACTGTGATGGGATGTATGGATTGGGGTGGGGGGGGGAGGAATGCCTCATTTCTGCCCTCTGGTTGCTCATCATCTCAAATACCACCGCCTCTCCCACTCCCTTCACAATGAATGTCAGTGCATACAGGTACGTGTGCACATGAGCACACATACTTATACATATACAAACATATGAGAAGGAAACAGGTTCTTGAATCAAAACCTTCTTGAGTCCCTTTGGGACTCCCCAACTACATCAGAATGGAGAGAAACTTATAACATGTTTTTCAATGTGAGGGACTGATTTTCAAACATAGACACTCTACACACAGGGCTGTCCAAACCGTGGTCCATGGGCCACATGAGGCCTAGGGTGGCTATGAATGCCGCCCAACACGAAATCACAAATTTACTTACAACGTTATGAAATTTTTTGTTTTCATTAGTGTTTGTACCCCTTCTCTTTCCAGTATGGCCCAGAGATGCCAAAAGCTTGGACCCCCTGCTACAGTGTGTATGTAACATACACTCAAAGGCAAGACACCTTGGATAAAATCCCAGCTGAGAAAAAGAAAGACATGATGGCTTATTTTAAATAAAGTTGGATTATTTTAAAATTAGGAGCCTGCCACAGGAGAATTTTGAGTAATTCTTTAATGGCCTTCTGGTTTACCAAAAAATAAAAATAAACACCCTGAGACATCAGACCTGCCTGCAAAGAGTTAACTTGACTTCCAGCCAAGATGGAGGCGTAGGTGGACACACTATGCCTCCTCTCATAACCAAAATTAAGGACAACAAATATTTAGAAACAAACAAACAAAAAAAAAAACCAACCAGAACTGATAGAAAATTAACTGTACAGAAGTCCAACAACCATTCATCCAGACTGGTAAGAAGGGCGGAGTCGTGGCAGGAAAAAGTGGAGGTGCGGACCCGGGCACACAGGCAGCAGCGGCTGGCAGTTCCCAGGCACACAGGCGGTGGCTAGCAGACCCCGGGCACTGGGTGGCAACAGTGCAGACCTAGTGAGGCCGCCCAAGACGGCTGGCTGACCAGGTGGTCCCACATTCGCTCACAAATAATCCAGGTGAAAGGGAAGTGACAGAAAGGACTGGACTCCAAGAGAGAGCAGAGCAAGCACTACTGTTCCCTCTCAGACCCCACCCCCACATACAGCATCACTACCCAGTGACTGGGCTGCCCCACACTGGGGAACAACTAAGGCTCCACCCCTCACTACATAACAGCTGCAACCAGACCAAAAAGAAAAAAGAAAATGGCTCAAACCAGAGAACAAATCAAAGTTTCAGAGCCAATTCCTCTAAGTGACCAAGAGATAGCCAACCTACCAGATGCACAGTTCAAAGCCCTGGTGATCAGGATGCTCACAGAATTGGTGGATTTTGCTCACAAATTAGGTAAAAAAATGAAGGCTACAATAAGTGAAATGAAGAAAAATACACAGGGAACCAATAGAGATGGGAGGAAAACTAGAACTCAAATCAATGGAGTGGACCAGAAGGAAGAAAGAAACAAACAAATAGAAAACAAGGAAGAAGTAAGAATTCAAAAAAATGAGGAGAGGTTTAGGAACCTACAGAACATCTTTAAATGTCCCAACATCCAAATTATAGGGGTACCAGAAGGGGAAGAAGAAGAGCAACAAGTGGAAAACTTATTTGAACAAATAATAAAGAAAAACTCCCCCAATCTGGCAAAGGAAATAGACTACCAGGAAGCTCACAGAGTCCCAAACAAGTTGGACCCAAGGAAGCATACACCAAGGCACATCATAATTACATTAGCCAAGATTAAAATGAAGGAGAGAATTCTAGAAGCAGCAAGGGAGAAGGGGACAGTCACCTACAAAGGAGTTCCCATCAGACTGTCAGCTGAGTTCTCTAAAGAGACCTTACAGGCAAGAAGGGGCTGGAAAGAAGTATTCCAAGTCATGAAAGGCAAGGACCTACATCCAAGATTGCTTTATCCAGTGAAGCTGTCATTTAGAATGGAAGGAAAAATAAAGTGCTTCTCAGATAAGGTCAAGTTCAAGGAGTTCATCATCACCAAGCCCTTATTATATGAAATGTTAAAGAGACTTACCTAAGAAAAATAAGATCAAAAATATGACAGTGAAAAGACAGCAAACTCACAGATATTAACAACCACACCTAAAACAAAAGCAAAGTAAGCAAACAACTAGAACAGGAACAGAAACACAGAAATGGAGATCACATGGAGGGTTATCAACAGAGGAGTGGGAGGAGGAGAGAGGAGGGAAAGATAAAGAGAATAAGTAGCATAGATGGTGGGTAGAAAATAGACAGGGGAAGGGTAAGAATAGTGCAGGAAATGTAGAAGCTAAAGAACTTATGACATATGGACATGAAGTAAAGGGGGGAATGTGGGTGGGACAGGGTGTGCAGGGTGGAGGGGAATGATGGGGGAGAAATGGGACAACTATAATAGCATAATCAATAAAATATATTAAAAAAAAAAGAATGAGTTAACTCTAAAGTAATTTTTAACAGGCGTCCAGAGGAGGAAGTACATAGCCATGGAGTCAGAAAGACAAGGTTTCTTCTAATCCCAGCTCTGCCAATTACCCAGAGTGTGACCTTGGGGATGCCAACCTTTGAGTGTATTTCTTCATCTTCACCATGGGAATGGCAATGCCGTGAGATTGTTGTGGGGATTAAAGGACAAAGTATGTATAAAACCTGTTACATTGCAAATACTCAATATTGATCTATCCCAACTGATGAATCCCTGAATACCACACCTGAGACTTTCACGCCTACATTTAGACAAACATCATAATATCCTGACCAGTGGTTCATTCTGGCTGAAATTGGAAGCTCTGAAAAATCCAGATTCTCAAACCCCACTCCACATTAAAGCAGAACCTTTCCAGGTGGGAACCAGGCTTAACTATTTTTTATAGCTCCCAAGATGATGATTACAATGTTCAGCAACCACTACCTACATTCCTATTCCTGCACAGTAAAGACTTTGCCAGAGAAGCTACATTATTATTCTAAATAAGCCTAAAATTAGCTTTCCTCAAAGATTTTGCTCCTAGAGAAATTCCTAGAGAAGCTGCCTATCACCTCTGTAACCTCATCATCCAAGCACCTGGTACCCAATCCTCTCCCCCAAAACCCCTTCTCAGCCCCGCCCCCCATCTCAGGAAAGGCTGGGTTGTAGGTCATTTGCACTGTAATGGAAATTAAAGTTTTATTGTTTCTTCAACCACTGGCCTGAGGCCTGAGGTCTCATCAAGCAATCAATAAAAGGGCTTTAGAGATATCAGAGTTGACGAATATTCACCACCCCTAAACAGCCTTCCATTTTGCCTCAGGAATCACACCCAGCAAGGAACTGCCTAGAATTCAAGCCATTCTCTGTTTCTAGAAGTTTTTGTCTTGGCCAGATAAGATAAGGAAGGGCTTTGAACCTTCAGTTTTACCTTACAGTTGCCATTCCCAGGGCAGGAGCGCCTGCAATGTTGTTAGCTCACAGCAGAAAGCTAAGGCTGCCGAAAGGCTTGACTTACAGAGGCTCACAGCTGATGCCCAAGAACAGCTCTGACCATTTTCACATATTCAAGGTAATACATGTATGAAAAGCCCTTTTCATCAGCTTGTTTTTCTTACCACAAGCTTATATCAAGCATACATTATAAATGAAGAAATGAATGCTTGTAGAGGTTATTTAAATTACCCAAGTGAAAGTAAATCACAAGTAGAAATGCAACTTGAACTAAGGTCAGAGTGATGGCAACACCTTTTAAGGCCCTGGCCATCCATTTTCCTATCATTAACTGAACATGCCCCTTAGGGCCAGCTAGTGGCTGGCCCACAGTCTCAGCCTCAATTCGCTCTCATGCTGACTGATAGGAGCTGTGGGTCCTAATGGATCTGAGTTGGACAAAGTGACCAGATCATTGTAACCATTCCCACTACTGGGAAAACAACACAAAGAATAATCTTGCTTAATGTTATCTGTCAAGGTCCTAGCAGGAAACAATTCTACTCAGATATTTCACATGAGGAGAATTTAATGGAAGGACTCCTCTCAGACTACGGGCAGGGTTAGGGAACCATCAAAGGATGTTGAGTTCCCAGAAACTAACAATAAGAGGATGCCATTCCCACTCTGAGGCCTCAAGGGCAAAGGGAGAAGTAGTGTGTTTGTAGCCTGGTGAAGGAAGGGCCACCAGCAGGAGCTGTGGTCACCCAGGGGCATAGCCATGTCCAGACCCTTGGTGCCCAGCAGGGAGAGAGCTGGTAGGAAAGCCCCAACTTCTCTCTTTCCCACACTCCCAGGTCCTGCCTGTGCCTCCTGCTGATCAGACTCAACTGGAAGCCAACCAGCAAGAGAGCCTGAGTCAGGCAGCCCATAAAGGTCAGCCTCCTGGGGCACAGAGCATTGCAGGGAGGGGAACAAATCGGTTTGGACTGGAGGTGGGAGGAGTGGAGAATAATTCAGATGAAGAGGGGAAAAAATGATTTTACTGGGATGTTTATGCACATTGTAAAGCAATTCCTTACTTTTCAAAAAGAATTTCTGCAAATTCCTTTCCTAATAATAATAACAACTGTGGTTTAAAGAGTTTGCTATGTTTTGGGTTCTTTACAGAGGCAGTTGGTATGGGTCTCAGTTCAGACTCAAAGGTACAAAAAATATTGCACCTTTTTTATTTTCTATAAACTATTTAATTTTTATTTTGATTCTTATCCAACCAGGGTGATGGAAAACCTCACCTCAGTCATCCTTTGAGCTTTGCCAACCCAAAAGGACAAGGTACCAGGCGCCAAGGTACAGGACCCTCTGGTCTGTGTCCCTGTGCACACAGGCTGCCCTGGAAACTTCCCCTGTCCAAAATGGCATGGTCTTTCCAATGCAGTGGCTCACTCCATCTTCAGAGATGTACCAGGTAGCACCTGGACCCCTCTGCCAAGGCAGGGAACCCGAACCAGAGCTCCACACACCTTGGTTTATGCCAGAAAGTAGAACCTGAGTTCCCACTTCCCAGAGACATGCAGACCCTCTCAAAGAATCTGGGGCAACTCCGTTTAGTCTGGAGAAAGCCACCTTTCCTCTTGCTTTTTCTAGCCACTTTGTTTCTTCCACAATCCCTCTTCTCTCTTCTACCTCCTCTGGAACCTCTATATCCTCTGGTGGCCTTATGTTTGTAAAATCAAAAGCCACAGAGTCTCTACTGGCTGTTCCACCCTCCTCACCCACCACTCAGATCTTCTTGGACATTGCACTGTGCTCCAGTTGGCAGGAAGCAGAGAGATAGGAGGAATCTAGTCAGGAAAAGACAGACTAAAAGCTCAAAATATGATCAAGCTGCACATATATTTCTCTGAACTTCAAGATATGTGCTCCACTTTTATCAATGGGATTTAGAACAGTTCAATTATCTGCCCAAGGCTACAAGGATGATATAAATCCTGACCAATGTGCCTCCAAAGCCTACCCTCCTAACTAGTCCAGAGATCACAAACAGATTTTATCTCATGGGTCCACTATGATTGGCTGGTATGGCTTACCCAGAAGCTGTGTTGAGAAAGATTCTGTTGCCGTAACTAGCTCATTGGGAAACTGCCATTATTGATTGGCAGTAACCTCTGTGAGCAGAGGCCTATGTATTTTATATGCATTTACTAGAAATTAAGCCATTTCTTACATATGAGGGGAGATTTTAAAAAAAAACAAAACAAAACCTGAAATTGTCTTCCGGAAGGTGGGTCCCTTGTAGTACAGGCTTCCCCCACTAGATGAGTGTTCTAGGAACCCATGTGTATCAGTGCACCAGCCCGCATGGTTGTGAGAAGCTGAGTTCGACTTCAGTGAATTTTTTTGAAGACTTTTCCAACACGTTTGCCCATTTCATGATGAGTGATTTACAAGTACACTTGCCCATACTGTGCTGAGTGTTCAGCATTGTTTGACAAAAAAATGGCTTGACCCCTATGCGCCACCCTCCCTATTCACCCAATCTCACCCCAAGCAATGTTTTTTTTTTGTTTGTTTCCCCGGATGAAAAAAGCCCTCAAAGGGAAATGTTCTGCTGAAGTGGAAGAGGTGAAACAAAAAGTGGCAGAAGCACTAAAAGGCATCAAAATTGACAAGTTCAAAAATTATTGTGAACAGTGGAAAAAACATCTCAAAAAACATCTTGAAAAAACATATTGCATCAAATGGAGAGTACTTTGAAGGTGACTGAAGTTTAAACATGGAAGAATAAATACAGAATTTTTTATAAATAAATTATGGGTTTTGTGCAGCCCCCCTCATCTAATGATAGGAAATGAAAAAACTGGTTTAGTTTGTAAAAATTCACTTTACACAAAATTAAAGGAGCACAGCTGTACTTGTACAATGTAGCAACAAAGAATCCATCAGGAGAATCTCCCCAAAATCAAGAATCAATACTTCCTTTAATCTTTAATTTTATACTTTTTTTATTTGAACGGTGGAAGAAGGCAGCCACTTTACCTGTCTGATGTACCTTCCACAAGAAACAAGCCTAGAAACTAACATGCACACCTTGCCATCTCTCTTCCTTCTCACTTACCCTCTCTACCCCCAAGAGACTGCTCACCCCAAGGAAAGCAAGTCCGCAAAGCATAGATTACTTTATTACATTTTTCCTTAGATTCCCATTTAGCAACTCTTAATGTCCTTCCTTTGAGCACTCTACAATTGTTGCTTTTGTTGATTTATGTGGAACTGGGGATCTTTGTCAGTTTAATTAAGAAAAAATTACACTGCTGTGTATGCTTGTCAACTTAATTTTCAGAATTTGTCTTGTTTTACATTGGAAACTTTGGGGACAATTTGTTCTGTCTTTAATCAATGCTTGAAGGTTTTGTCTTCTTTTTTTTATTATTATTATTTGTTGTTCATTTGCTTGCAAGTCAAATATGGACAAAAAAGGCTTCACGTATTCCCTTGTTTCATAACCTGTACCGTCATGTTTATATTCACTTTGCTTTGAAGAAAAAGACAAATGGCTTGTGTTTTTATTGCAGGAAGCAGACTGAGCATAACACAGACCAACCAGTTCAAAGAGTACTGAACAAAGAGTCAAAAGACCTGGTTCTTGCACTGGCTCCCCCGTTTTATGGATGGCCTTAGATGGTCACATGTCTTCTCTTCTCAGTAAAGTGAGTGTAACTGAACTTCACAGAACAGGTGTGACACTCATGTTCACTTTGTAATTTATGGATCTTACATTCTCTGGTTGCAAGCAACAGAAAATTACTCTATTAAATTAACAAACAATAAAAGATTTCTTTCATCATCATCATGTACAAGCTTCAGATCGCATTCCCTGCTTTGGGGTGAGAATTATGAAGTATGAGCTTGTCAGAAGAGTTGTCAGAAGAATCTCCCCTGGTCCCAGACCTGACATTTACCACTCCCCTTGCATGAGCCTACGGCAGCAGCTATCTTACCCATTCCCCTCAGAGCTTCATCCTCAAAGAGCGTGTGGTTCCAAGAGAACAGTGTTGGTAACTTGAGTAACCTTTTTAAAAACGTTATTGTATATTTTTTCCATTACCATTTATCCCTCTTCTACACCCCTCTCTGAGTAGCTTTTTTAAAATCACCTTAATAGCATGAGTGATAGTTACCACCCTAAAATAAAAAGGAGGAGGAAGTCTCACTCCCATTTGCCCCATCTTGCCCCAATAACCCATTCCAAGTGGCCCGTGTCTTTTGCTTGCAACCCTCTCGCTGGTACTAATTTGGCATGAGTTAAAGTGTTGTAAACTTAAGGTAATGTAAATGAATGTTAGGAGGAAATATCCTTGGAGGCTCGTGCTGCTAACCTCCACAATGCTCTATCCCCCTTAAATCATTTTCTAAGCTCCAAATGTTCCCTTCACTCACCAAAGTATTCTGAAACTGATGCAAAATTTTGTTTGTTAGTTAAATATTTCCCTTGATTGAAGGCCTACTCTTTTTGTTTTATTTTCAAGGGACTGCATAACCTTCCCCCAAGAGTGTTAAGAATAACTTCCCCAGATATTAAAATTGCCCTTAGCATTTTTCACCTGCGACATCATACATTCTAATGTCTTATTCTCAGTTCATAGCCTCTCATCTCTCCACCTGCTTTCTCAGCTACTCCTCTGATGACTGGGTCTCCGTTACCTCTTCAAAGTTTTCCTTTAATTCTCTTCCAACTTAAATTCCATGATCTAGCCTTTCAACAACTCTTCATTTGTCAAATCATTCAATTAATGTTTATTGAGCATTTACTATTTGTTAGAGACGCAAAGACAAACAAGACAAAAAGCTTCCTGCCCTAATAGAGAATGTATTCTAATGAGGGAAAGCAAAAGAAAACAAGAAAAGAAAAAAAATCAAATTTTTGATTAGTGCCATGAAAGCAAAGAAAAGCTAAGCAAGAAAGTTAGAGGGAGCCCTAATTTGAATAGTGTGGTAGGCAGAATAATGTCCCCCTTCCCAGAAATTTGTTTTAATTCCTAGAATCTGTGCATGTGTTGGTTACAGGGCTAAAGGGAATTAATACTGCTAATCGGCTAACTTTAACATGGGAAGATTGTCCTGGATTGCCTGGGTGGGCCTAACCTAGTCAGAGGGGTCTTTAAAGATAGAAGAGAGCACTGAGAGAACCAAAGGAATGGGAGGATGAGGAGGACTTGACCCGCTGTTTCTCGCTTTGAAGATGGAAGGAGTAGTCAGTGAGTCAGGGAATTCCAGTGGCCTATAGAAGTTGGAAAAGGAAACGAAACACATTCTTCTCTAGAGCCCCCAAAAGCAACTCAGCCCTGCCAAAACCTTGATTTGGGACTTCTAATATCTAGAACTGTAATGTAATAAATCTACATTGTTTAAACCTCTGATTTTGTAGTGATTTGTTACGGCAGCAACAGAAAACTAATACAGGGTGGGCCAAAAAAAAAAAAAGGCGTTTCAAAGGAAATGACATTTAAAATAGACCCCTAAAAAATGAGTAAATGTCATATACTAAGTGGAGGAAAAATGTTCCAGGCAGAGGAAAGAGTGTGTGCAAAAAGCCATGAAGTGAGAGAGAGCTTGGCATGTTTTTTGACATGGAAGCAGACCTATGAAGCTCAAGTTCAGAGACAAAGTGGAAAGTTGCATACAATACACTTTAGAGAGTCAGGCAAGATTCTGTAGCTGGATCAGGCAGGGCATATTTAAAAGTTTAGATTTTGTTCTAGATGCATTCTAGAGTGAAATATAATAAAGTCATCAGCTAGAAGTGAGGACAGATGAGAGTTTGGGAAAAGGGATGGTTGGAAGAGTCCTCTCAGGGAGTAGAAAAGCAAATTTACCAATGAAACTACAAAAGGACCACCAGGAAGAGAAGAATGTTCACTTAAGGTTGATGGTCACATGTTTATTTATATATATAATATATTTATATTTATTTATAATATATATACAAAATATATAATATATATAGACATATATTTATCCTCACCCAAGGACTTTTTTTATTGCTTTTAGAGAGCGAGAGATACATGTAGGAGAGAAATATCCATTGATTGCCTTTTCATACATGCCCCAACCGGGTATGTGTCCTGACCAGGATTTGAACTGGCAACCTTTCAGTCTAGGAGACAATGCTCCAAACAATCAAGCCACATCAGCCAGGGCCATGGTCATATGTTTTAAATAAAACTGGTCAGCTACGGTTGTGTTTTATCCAGAGACATTCAGCTAACTTTTATTGACTTTCTTTCTGTATGCCAGGGACTGTCATAGCACTTAAACAAGCTAACTCTTTTAATCCTCATAACAACCCTAAAAGGTAGATGCCCTGTCATCATTATCTCTAATTACAGATGAGTAATTATAAAGATAAACATGGAATCTAGGCAGGCCAAAGAAGGATGAATGGGAAGCCTCAGGCTCGACTAGAGAAAACAATTGGTCGGGAGAATCAATAGACTGAGGGTTTCAGTGAGGTTGAAAATGGAAGAAATGGGTGCACTTCAGCAAGGAAGCTGGAAGGATGGGAGGGAACACTTGGGGAGTAAGATGTTTAAAATTGAGATTTCGTATGTGGTGGAATTTTTGGGAGCTGACAGAGTCCAAGGTGTGACCATGAGACTCTGTGGCTGAGGAGGAGACAAGAAAATGGTCACTAAAGATGAGTAGCTTGACGCACTCAAGGTCCCAATATTTGGTTAGTTCATCCATGTGGAAGATGAAGTCACCAAGAATTCTATCAGGGATCATAACCATGAGCCAAGCAGTAAAGATAATAAACAAAGGAGGTAAAAAATCAGTCCATGATAAATCAGTCCATGGAGAGGTTATAGAACTAGGCATCAAATCTCCAATCACAGTATTTTTTGCAATGGTGAAAGAAAGTAATGGCCTGAAGGCAAGAAAGACACTAACCATTTCCTGCCTTGAGGTGTGTAAGAGACATGGAACAAGACAGTATCCACCTGAGAGATACATTCAGGTGCAGGTTTCAGCTATGCAGGCTCAAGCCTGGATACACGTGAGGATCACCTGGGGAATATTTGAAAATCCCAATGATCAGGCCATATCCCCAGAGCAATTAAATCACAATGTCTCAGAAATGGGTCCTAGGTCTCAGACCCTTTTAAGATCCCCAGGTGAGTGCAATATTGAGCCAAGGTTGATTCCGATAAATTACAGCAGGAAAGTGAAAGAAGAAATGTTTTAAGTAGAGGCTGAGGATATAGGGCAGGGGTTAGCAAACTTTCTGTCAGGGTCCCTAGAGGAAGTATTTCAAGCTTTGCAGGCCATAGGTCTCTGTCACAATTACTCAACTCTGCCACTGAAGCATGAAAGCAGTCATGGATAATATAAAAACAAACAAGTGTGGCTGTGCCCCACTAAAACTTTACCTATAGGCACTAAAATTTGAATTTCAAATAATTTTCAGAAAGAAAATGATTTTTAATTTTTTTGAACCATTTAAAAATGTAAAAACCAGGAGGATACAATGTGGGGGGAATGCAATCAATCAATCAACCAATGTACAACCAATCTTGTGAGCTGTGCAAATACTGGCAGCAGACTGGATTTGACCTACGGGCCGTAGTTTGCCATCCCCTGATATACAGCGGTAGGGATTCACAGGGTCCCATGTCCCTCATTCTTACAACACACCTCTTGGACCAGTTATTCACTCTAGATTACCCTAAGCATCCTACAGCTAGGCTATGGAGCACTGCTGAGAAAAACCACACACCAGTGGAGCCTCCTATTCTGTCTCCCACCTCAGCCCCATCCTGCTCTGATTTTTCTGTAATACAAACCTGACCATGTCATTTCTCTGTTCAAAATCTTTCCAAGGTTTCCCAGAGTCTCTCAGGTTTTCGCAAACCTCTCAACATGTTCGCCAGCAGCTGGCTTCCTAATCCAGCCTCTGCACCACCCTATGTCTTGGGTGGCAGTCATTTTTCTGTTTTCAGTTTCTTTCTTTTTCCATCTTGTTCACTGTTTGTATATGCCTAGGATACTCCTTCTCCACCTCGAAGCCTGCTTCCTCCCTTAGGTTCTACCCTTGATGTCATTTCTAGCAGGTCTGGGTTCAGTGTCCTACCATGTGCTTCCTTAGCACCCAGCCCTTACTCACCTCTAGACTTTATCAGGCTGCTTGGAACCACCCATGTTACCTTCGGTAAGCACCACTAGATGAATGAATCACCTTTATTCTTTATTTCCCACTGCTCCTGAAAAGTTTACCAGCAGAGAGTGTTGTCCCTTCCCCTGGATGAAAACATGGCAGGCCCTCTGATAGTTTTCATCCATCTGAGGAAACTAAATGCACTTTGATCATTTTAAGCATTAAAATACACACTCAATTGAGAAAGTTTTCATTCTATTAATCTGCACTTCTGTCTTCATCCACAGTTAAGACTCCTTTCCATTTTCCCACCAGCTAAAAACCTATGGAAGGCAATTCCTACCTCCACCCATATTCCACTGGCCAGAACCAGATCACATGGCCACAGCTAACAGCAAGAGAAACTGGGAAGTATAGACTAGCTTGGGCAAGAGGAATGGAGTTGGGGTACAACTACATTGTAGTCTCTGCACAAGGAAGAAGAACAATTTGTCTTCTATACGGAACAGGAAGTAGTGATTTAGGAAGACCACTGGTCAGAATCAGGACACCCAATGTCAGTGCCTCTCTGCCTTTACGTCTTAGGAAAGCCAGTTCCCCTCTCTCTGACCTCTGGTTTCCTTATCTATAAAATGAGGGACTAGACTAGAGGATCCCTAGTCCACAGTTCTCTCATTACAGGGTTCTATGACCCTGAGGGAACACAGCTACTAGTAGGGCAAAGCCATAGCTCCAAGAGCAGACATGCCATGGGTAGGTGAGGGAAGATATTCTGGTCCCACACAGACAGAAATTGCCCTCAATAGTATCTTTTTTTCAAATCTGAAAGCCAGGGATCTTCTGGGAAGGCGACACATATAGAAGTCAAGATGAGGCTGGGAAGTCTATAATATGTCTAGAAGCCCACCCTGTCTTGCCATCTTCATTACTATCACCTTCATAAATCACCTTCTCTCTCACCCGGAGTATTGTACTGGCTTCCTAACTGGTCTCCCTCTCTGCAGCCTCTTTAAAAGTTTCAAGCTGTTGGATTGCTATTGCATTACTCCAAATGATACTTATTTCACTTCAATTCAAAAAGCAATTATAGAACACACCATTCTTATTTCTCACATTACTCAAGCTTGGAATACTCACTTACTTCCCTCATCTCGATCTCTGCCTACCCTGCTCCTTCAAGTCACCACCCAAACCACTTCATCTATTCCATGAAGTAATTCCTGGCAAAGCTGAACCTCCCCTGCTCTCAAATCCTACCCTTACTGTTTGTCACCCATTTGCGTGCTCCTATACAAGAGCCGAGTTATTTGTGTACAGCTTATCTTCTCTACTAAATTGTAAGTTCCCTGAGGGAAAAGATCATAGATCATACTATTTGTATTTGCACCATGCTAGGTGCTTAATTAATTGGTGAATGAATGACAACAACTGTGGAGAACTGTTAAAAGGCAGAAGTAAGCCGGTCCTGTTGGAAATAGCAGTGAGCCTGGTTTCCACTTGGCAAGAGCATTGTTTTCTGACTGTTTTTCTATGGGGGGGGGGTCCCTGTCCAGGTGCCAGATGAGGGGGGCCCCTGTCCTGGGCACCAGATGTGGGGGGCTCCACCCGCAGAGCCCCACCTGCAGAGCCCCATCCCTCTGTCACGATGAAGGTAAAACTACCAAGACATGATCTGCTTGGGGAGGAAAGGTGGTCAAACTCTTAGAGGAGAATGACTCAGTGCCTGCCTCACTAGGCTTTTTTGGGGTTCAAATACACAGGAATACAGGTTTAACATTTCAAAGAAATCTGAGGGCTTAATCTGAGTCAGTGTCTGTCAGGAAAGGGGGTTGCAAAACTTTGGGAGACATACTCATTTCCTCCTGGGACCCTTATCATTTAAATGAGAGCACTCTTAGCAAAGCAGGTTTCACAGGACTTTACAAATTCTTTCTTATGCCCAATCACCCGGGGAACCCTTCTGGCCAGCACAGGGCTGCACCACTCACCGTCATAGTTTCAGGCTTTAAGCCAATTAGGCTCAGGAAGAAGACATCTCCCAGAGAGAAATGGGGACTCAGACTATGTCAGAACAGCCAGGGGGTGAAGGTCCATCACCCCCTCTTTGCTGTAGCCCCCCGAGTCCTTCCATGAGGGCCTCCCAAGTGATCATGTCTGGTTTAGGTTGCCCCTCCCATGAGGAGTCTTACCCGTAATTGACTAACCCACCAAGCATTGGGGCCAGAGATGGATGAGGCAGAAGCAGCACTCCTGCCAGGGAGATAGGCTTTGTCTCCTTAGTGGCTCACGTCCTCTTGACAGAACAGACCCAGATGAAGTGGGTCCCTAGGCTCTTACACAGCCCACCATGGGGTGAGGGTTACAACTCCTGAAACCAGGCTGAACGGTCTGCAACATTTTTCTGAGTCTACTGCGGCTGCCCTGAGTAGTCTGCAGGAGGAACTGTAGGTGTGAATCTTCAGCCAAGGTGATGATTGCACTGGGTCTGATTCAACTCAGTCCAGCCCAGGGGCAGTATTAGGACACCAGTTAAATACGAGGTTATATTCTATCAAATCCTGAGAAGATGGCTGGGTGCCTGCCAAATGAGAAATTACAGCTGGTCAGTAATTTTTCTCTTTCTCTCTTTTAAATGTGAAGCCGGGTGCTCTGAAACAAAATACAGCAGGGAGATGAGAAGTTATTTGAAGAATTCAAACAATGTGGACAATTGTTCTGATAAATTCAGACAAAAATCGGTCATTCTTCTCTCAAAAGATTAAATTATGAGCTGGTTTTATGAATTCATGTTTCAGCCTCCATTTCCTTTTGGCCTGTCTGAATCAATGGCTGTTAATTCGAGCTGCAGCCAGTTAGCTTAGCTGGGCAGAGCCGAGAGGTTACGACATGCCAGCCACGAGCCAGGTGCTCCTGGGGGCCCATTAGCTACACTTCCTTCACGGGTCCAGATGTAGCCTCCAACCACAGATATGCAGCATGCCATGGCACAAATGGATCTATGTAAGGTAAAGGATCCGCACAAAGCCATCCTTACTACTAAAGAGGCAGCTAAGATTCAGATGCACACCGTACCAGCATCAGTAGTGGTGTTTTAACAGCACTAGGCACAGTATCTTGCCCACAGTAGGGCTGTCATGAGTAACCATCCATTGTGTTTACCACAATCATCTCAGAAAAATAACTCTCAATTACTGAGCTTCTCCTCTGGACCATACACAGGGCTTGGTATTTCATACACATTGTTTACAGTCTGTACACCAATCCTGAAAAGTAAAAATTAACACTTTTTTCTGATGGGGAGACTGAGGCTCCAAGTGGTCCAGCCATTTCGATTGGTCCAAGGTCACAAAGTCAGTGTGTGCTAGAGCCAAAATTCCAACTGATATCCAACTCCAGAGCCACGCTTTTCCCACTTGAGCGGGCTGTCCACTCTTGCTGACTCCATGCCATGTTACTTTTGGGTTATGGCGATCCTGGGCCTTCTGCAGACTGCAATACTCTTTCGTATACATTATCTCATTTATTCCTTAGAGAACCCTGGTGAGGTAGATAAAGCAGATAAACCCCCCCCCCCACTTTACAGATCACGAAAGTTAGGATTGTGTGAAAAGTGAGAGCTCAGTTTTACTTCTTTCTCTAGATTCAAAGCCTACCCACTGTTAGTTGATGTAGAAACTGAGGTGTAAGGTGAAAATTATTTTTTTAACCTATTTTATTGATTATGCTATTACAGTTGTCCCATTCCCCCCCTTCATTGCCCTCCACCCTGCATATCCCCTCCCACCCACATTCCCATCTTTAGTTCATGTCCATGGGTTGTACATGTAAGTTCTTTGGCTTCTACATTTCCTATACTATTCTTACCTTCCCCCTTCCTATTTTCTACCTACCATCTATGCTGCTTATTCTCTGTAGCTTTTTCCCCTCTCTCCTTCCCCCACTCCCCTGTTGATAACCCTCCATGTGATCTACGTTTCTGTGATTCTGTTCCTGTTCTAGCTGTTTGCTTAGTTTTTTTTGTTTTTGTGTTAGGTGTGGTTGTTAATGATTGTGAGTTTGCTGTTATTTTACTGTTCATATTTTTTATCTTCTTTTTCTTATATAAATCCCTTTAACATTTCATATAATAAGGGCTTGGTGATGATGAACTCCTTGAACTTGGCTTTATCTGAGAAGCACTTTATCTACCCTTCCATTCTAAATGAAAGCTTTGCTGGATAGAGTAATCTTGGATGTAGGTCCTTGCCTTTCATGACTTGGAATACTTCTTTCCAGCCCCTTCTTGCCTGTAAGGTCTCTTCTGAGAAATTAGCTGACAATTTGATGGGAACTCCTTTGTTGGTGACTATCCCCTTATCCCTTGCTGCTTCTAGAATTCTCTCCTTCATTTGAATCTTGGCTAATGTAATTCTGATGTGCCTTGGTGTGTTCCTCCTTGGGTCCAACTTCTTTGGGACACTCTGAGCTTCCTGGACTTCCTGGAAGTCTACTTCCTTTGCCAGATTGGGGAAGTTCTCCTTTATTATTTGTTCAAATAAGTTTTCAATTTCTTGTTCTCCCTCTTTTCCTTCTGGCACCCCATGATTCGGATGTTGGGACATTTAAAGATGTCCTGGAGGTTCCTAAGCCTCTCCTCCTTTTTTTGAATTCTTTTTTCTTCATTCTTTTCTGGTTGGATATTTCTTTCTTCCTTGTGGTTCAATCCATTGATTTGAGTCCCAGTTTCCTTCCCATCACTATTGGTTCCCTCTACATTTTCTTTTATTTCACTTGGCATAGTTTTCATTTGTTCATCTAACTTGAGACCAAATTCAACCAATTCTGTGAGCATCCTGATCACCAGCGCTTTGAACTGTGCATCTGATAGGTTGACTAACTCTTCATCACTTAGCTGTTTTTCTTCTGGGGCTTTGATATGTTCTTCCATTTGGGCCATTTTTTTTGTTTTGTTTTGTCTTGATGCGCCTGTTACATAGTGAGGGATGGAGCCTTAGGTGTTCCCCAGGGTGAAGCAACCCACGTTGTTGGGTTGTGACACTATATGTGGGGGAGGGGTAGGAGAGGGAATAATGGCGCTTGCTCCACTCTCCACCGGATTTGTCACTTTCCCCAGTTCCCACAAGCAAATTGATCCCTTCTGGTTCTGATTCCAATGTGGGTGGGCTTGTGTACAACCTGAGACCCTGTAGATCTCTCCAATAAACTCTCCTGTGAGGCTAGGAGTCTCTCCTGGCACCTCAACCCCCACAGGTGTTTTCAATCGGTGTTTGAGGCTTTATTTCCCCCCGCTGGGGCCCTGGGTTGTGCAGTCTGTCCCACTCCCAAGTTGTTTCTCCCAGTTTATCTGCAGGTGAATATGGGACTGCCCATTCCACAATCTGCTGCCTTGCTGGGTCCATCAACCACCGCCTTGCCACTAGTCCTCTCTATCTGGCTGCCTATTTCTGCCTCTCCTACTAGTCTGGACAATTGTGTCTTCTTTAACTCCTTGGTTGTCGGACTTACATGAAGTTCAATTTTCTGTCAGTTCTGATTATTTTTTGTTTTTAAAATTGTTGTTGTCTTTCTTTTGGTTGTGTGAGGAGGCACAGTGTGTCTACCTATGCCTCCATACTGGCCAGAAGTCATGAAAATTATTTTTATTTCAAGAGGAATGTCGCACTTCCCTACTTGAAAACCTCCATGGTTTTCTATGACTCTAGGATTAACTCTGGCCATATTATTGCATCATATGAGGCTCTTCTGAACTGGTATCCCCTGCCTCATCAATCTCTTTCAGCTCTCAGCCTGCCACCTCTCCACTGCCACACCGCCATCTCAAGCCAAAGCAAACTGTTCTCCTTTCTCTGCAGCTGTCATGATGTCACACATACCAGCCTTTGCTCGTGCTAGTCCCTCTGTTGGAAAACTCACACTTCCAGACTCAGCTCTTCCCCAGACAGAGCTGGCCATTCCCCACCATCCTGGGCACGGCACTAGTTTCACCACCACCGAATGAGAGAGCCCACGTGTAGTGCACAGAGTGAGTGTCCACCGCTACTCAGGGGACTTCCCCATGAGTACTGACTGTTTCATCAGCTCACTGGCAGGGAAAGCTGAAGTCCTCACACAGAACCACAAAGGTCTGCACACTTGGCCACATACCGACTCCATAGCTATGTACTTCCTCCTCTGGATGCCTGTTAAAAATTCCTTTAGAGTTAACTCATTCTTTGCGGGCAAGTCTGATGTCTCAGGGCGTTAATTTATTTTTATTTTTTGGTAAACGAGGCCAGTAAAGAGTTATTCCAGGTTCTCCTGTGACAGGCTATGGAGTTATATGGTCGCCTCTGCTGCTTAGAAAATCCTAAAGGCTTAGCCAAGCCCATTTGGTTTCCATGGCCACAACAGAGCCAGAGAATCAAAGGCAAGTCACAATCCTGGGAGAGCTGTGGGTTAGGGCAGGCAAGTTGTGTCTAGCCAGTCTCTCAAAGCAAGTGGGTCCTGGAACAACCACCCTCAGGAGCAAGAGTACAGGACCAAGGGAGCAGAGACCCAGGGAAGATGAAAGAAAGCCAGGGCAACAAGTCAAAACAAGCCAGGGAGGGGGCAGTGTGAGAAAAAGCACAGAAATGATGGGCTTTAATACATGCCTGGTGACGAATTCCATGAGCAGACCAGAGTTGAAGAAGCTAATAAACGTTTGCTGAATAAATGAATAATGGGTCGAAAAGCTGGGGAACAGTCTCAAGCTTCTGAGGGCTGGTGCCTTATCGAACAGCCTTCCTGTGTGAGCGCTGTGGTTCACACCCCCAGAGATGCAGGTGCCACGCCAGCACCAACTTCTAATTAGCATAATCCAATGCAAAGGACTGCAAGTGCTCAAAGCAAACTATTCATCTTTTGTCCTAGGAACCAAGGCCAACATCCCCAACAGATTCCTTTGGTGGAACTGTTCCATTTGATAAACGAAGTACAGGCTTTGAGTTCACGGTCTGCAGTCATGGCCCCAGCATGAAGCCAGTTATCCTTTGTGGTTCCACAAAGCAAGAACAAAGCAGAGCTAAGACAAGCTGCTATTCCACCTGGAGAGAGCAAGCAACCACACCAGGCAGCACTGGGGATATCAGCCAAGCACAGGAAAACCAGACAATGGGGAAAAAAAAATTTCAAATTGGCACCATCTACTTTATAGAGTTTTAATCTCAGATGTATTTTGACTCTAGAAGTCGGGCAAAGGTTGGGGGGACACACACAGTTGCAGCAGGAGGCTCTCTGCCTCTACGTGCAGTATTGGAAAACACGGAGGGAGGGAAGAAACCGGGGCCAAGAAGTGGCCATTTGTTCCTCTCAAGCCTTTTCAGGCCTTCCCTTTCACTCTACCATAAGTGACTATTTTCTTACCGTGGAGCCAGAACTGTACTAGAGTGACAGGGCTTTAAAATTGCTCTCTTTATTTTTTTTTTCAAAGATAACTTAGATTAGATTAGCACTATATGAACTCAAATGTTGAAACAATAGAGATATAGATGTTAACATCACGTTGACATAAACATCTGCAGGCACAAACATAGACACAGCTACAGTTATAAATATAGAAACAGAGTATGCCCTGGCTGGTATGGCTCAGTGGATTGAGCACTGGCCTGCGAACCAGAGGGACGCTGGTTCAATTCCCGGTCAGGACACATGCCTGGGTCTCAGGCCAGGTCCCCAGTAGGGGGCGTGTGTGAGGCAACCACACGTTGATGTTTCCCTCTTTCTCCCTCCCTTCCCTTCTGTCTAAAAATGGAGAACTAAAATCTTAAAAAAAAAAAAAAAAGAAAGAAAAGAAATAGAGTATAAAATGAAACGTCCCTTACCCTCACCCATACCTCCAAACACATTCCTCTTTCCAAAGGTAACCACCAGTAAAAATTAAGGGTTTCCTTCAAATGATTTATGTATGTATTTACAATCATATATAGTCATATACACATTTGTGTCTAGCTTTAATGAGATCATTATACACATTTTTCATGCCTTTTGTCACTTAACAAAATGCATCAGTGATCTGCCTATGTCTGCCCTTGGAGATATTTTTAATTTTTTAAAGATTTTATTCATTTATTTTTAGAGGGTAAGGGAGGGAGAAAGAGAGGGAGAGAAAGATTTAGGTTTGAGAGAAACATCAATCAGTTGCCTCTCCTATGCACCAAACTCATAACCCAGGCATGTGCCCTGACCAGGAATCAATCAGCAACGTTTTGCTGTGCAGAACAATGCCCAGCCACCTGAGCCACACGGATCAGGACTAATTTTTAATTTTTAATCGCCACTCAGTATCCCATAGTGTGTTTGCACTATAATATATTTAATCTCTTCTTTTAAGGAAACTTTGAGTAACATCAATTTTTCATTACCATAAAATAATGTGGCCCTAGACGTCTTCACTTTTAGAATTTCTAGAATTAGAATCCTGAGTCAACCATGAGCACAATTTAAAGTTTGAAAAATATTCAGAAATCAGCCCGGGAAAAGTCTTTACCATAGTCCACCCCACCCAACACTGTGCGGGAGCTCTATTTCCTCCCATCCTTGCCCACAATGAACACAACAATCTTTTAAATATTTATCAGCCTGATAAATGAGAAATAACATTTTTTATTCTCATGACTACTCGTGGGGCTGATCATCTTTTGATATGTTCATTGCCCATTTGAATATCTTATTCTGTGAATTGTCTGCTGCTATTTTTGATCCACTTTTTGGTTAGATCCTTTGTCTACATTTGAGTAATTTGAAAGAGCAGAAATGCTTTCTTCCACCTTCTCCCCACACATATTAGAACTTTGTTTTTACAATGACTTTTTTCTTCCTGATAAGTCTGTTTCATCTGCACAGCTTAACTCTAAGTCCTCATGAGTGGATATATTAGTGCCACTCTGTTATTTCTATTTTTATCATCGCTAATACCACTCACTGGCTGCTGACTACACATATGTCATATATGGCCGCATGTCCCCTGGCAGAGGGAGCAGAGGCCTGCACTCACACTGCATCTCTGCCTCAACACGCTGGAGATTTGGTCAAACCTGGGAGTCTCTCTAGTACCAGTGTCCACTTTCCTCTCAACCAACTGGCAGAGCTGGGTTTTAAGGTATCCACTTCAGACAAATACAAGTTTCTATAATAGATCCGGATGCCTAAAAAAGCACCCAGCACAATTTTGTCTTATATCAGTGTCTATCACACCTGCCTCAAGCCTCAAACTCTGTGTTTTGTCACCACAGCTGAACTCCACATAATTACTTGCAGACTACTCTTACGGCCCCTAATAAGTCTGACAGAATTTTGAGAGCAGTAACTATGCCTTATACCTTTATGACAAAAGATTCTTTCATGGTTTTTGTTCATGGGGAGGAACTTCCACTTCAACTTTGTTTCATGACCAGTATGTAACATTTATAAATCTATGAGATAACAAATATTCCTTTAAATATTAAGAAATCAATAGTACTCAAATTTTACAGTTTAGTTACACAAATAATAAATCAATACCTATGACCTAACAAATTAGACCTTCCTAAACATTCCAACATTGAATACAAACATTTTTGCTCAAATTCTCCTGAATATTTAATTACAATCAGAAATCTAATGTTATATTCTTATGCATGCTTTAAGCATTTTATTGTTAAATTTATTTATTAAATTTACTAGGGTGATATTGGTTAATAAAATTACATAGGTTTCAGGTACACAATTATTTTTTAAAAATATATCTTATTGATTATGCTATTACAGTTGTCCAAATTTCCCCCCTTTTCCCCCCTCCACCTAGTAACCCCATTCCCTCCAGCAATCTACCCCTCCACCACCATAGTTCATGTCCATGGGTCATGCATATAAGTTCTTTGGCTACTCAATTTCTTATGCTGTTCTTAACACCCCCCTGTCTATTTTGTACCTACCAATTCGTACTTCTTAATACCTACACGTTTTCCCCCATTCTCCCCCACTACCCCTTCCAACTGATAACCCTCCAAATTATCTCCATACCTATGATTCTGTTCCTGTTCTGCTTCTTTGCTTAGTTTGCTATTTATATTCAATTATTAATAGTTGTGAACTTATTGACATTTTAATGTTAATTATTTTTATCTTCTTTTTTTATATAATTCCCTTTAGCATTTCATATAATAATGGCTTGGTGATGATGAGCGCCTTTAGTTTTGTGTAAGACATCATCTGTATATGGTATTGTGTGGTCATCAACCCAAGTCAAGTCTCTTTCCATCACCATTTAATCCCCTTTTACCCTCTTCTACCTCCACTTACCCCCATCCCCCCCTGCTAATCACCATACTGTTTTCTGTGTCTAGGAGCTTTGTTTTTGTTTTTCCTTTTGTTTTTCGTAATCCCTTTACCTTTTTCACTTAGCCCCCAACCCTCTCCCCCTGACAGCTGTCAGCCTGTTCTCTTTATCTATATGAGTCTGTTTCTATTTTGATTTTTAGTTTATTTTGTTCATTAGATCCCACATACCAGTGATATCATATGGTATTTGTCTTTCTCTGACTGGCTTCTTTCAGTTAGCATATTACTCTCCAGGTCCATCCATGCAATCGCAAAGGGTAAAAGTTCCTTATTTTTTGAGGTCAAAGAGTACTAAATTGTGTAAATGTACCACAGCTTTTTTATCCACTCATCTACTGATGGGCACTTGGGCTGCTTCCAGATCTTGGCTATTTGTTTTGTTTTATTTTTTTGTTTTTGGTCTGAGCCAGGATCTGGTTAAGCTATTTTAGAAATTAAAACTTCCTTTGTTATGTCGATAAGATTCTCAGATTACATTTACCACACAGGTTTTAGCATCTCCCCTTGAAATAATGTACTGGGCCCTGAGTGTCACTTAGTCAGCCTGAACCTTTGTCCTATCAGTGACCTGGATTATTAGCATTATAAGAAAAGCTTGTATTCCTGATTACTATATTATTGTGATTAGTGAGGTCATCCAGGGGTTCTGTTTCCTAGGAGATGAGAGATTGAGTCTGTGCAATTATCTCTCTTCCTGAAGACATCTGGACAATTGAAGACCTTGCCCATACATTGTTAACCTCTTTCTCATTATGCCAGTTAAATCTTGAGCCCTCTTTCTATGTCATTTTTGTGTGAGACAGTGAATGCTGATCAGTTATTCCTGGTCCTCATAGTTTGTTATTTTTCCCCAGACTATTTGGGAATGCATTTTTAACATCTCTAAGATGCTGTAACAACAGATATACACTTAATAGAAGAAACAAAATAGAAGAAATATAATATAAACATCCCTCTGATTTTTTGATGCTTAAATTGTTACAACTTGATTGTTTAGCCTGATTCTTTTGTCCTTTCAGTTCCACCTGACATCCATGAAATGACATTTTTTCCAAAACTGTAATTTCAAATAAGAATATTCTCAAATCATCCTATTCCATGGAATCATTTCCCCTTTGGCTCCTAAGCTAGGACTGTGTGAGTGTCAGCAGGTGCCAATAGGGCTGTTTCTGCTGTTGGGCCACTTAGGGAGCTGAAAGAACTAGAAAAGATATTCCTTTTTTAGGTCATGAGTTCAAAATGATTTTTTCCTAACTTAGCACATTATACTGATACACCCTTCTTTTCTTAGAGATGGCTTTCTACCACTTTGACAATACATATGCCACCAAGGAAAGCCTAGTAAAATATTTCCTCCATAAATGCTTGTTGAGCCACATTAAATTGGAAGATATTCTGTAGAGAGGTATAGCTTTCCATTATCCCATTATCCCTGATGTAAAGCTGATGACTAGTGTAAGTTCCTTCATCACATATCTCCTTACCCCTAACCTCACACCATCTGTTCTTCACAGTTCACAGAGAGAATAGAATCATTCCATCAAATAACTAACCTTCTGCTGGGTTGTAGAAAAAGCATCAGAATCATTTCTAATCTTTAGAAAAGTTGTGGCACAACCCATGTTCATCTTCACTGCCTGTAAGTGACCCTCCCCCTCTCTCTCTTTCTCTTTCTTATACTAAGCAACCTCAATTTGGAGACCTGATGGAGTTGCCCAAAACCTCATGGTCAGAAATTGCCCTTCCCTTCCTCTTCTCTCATTGAAATGTATCTATTTTGGGGGCCCGCACCTTTAGGCAAGTACATAATTGATGTAATTGATTTACCATACCATCGAATAGTTAGGCCAATAAAGAATTAAACCACTATTCCTCCTGGAACACTTAAGCATCCTGATAGAAAATGGGGTGAGAGGACTCCTTGCCCCTCAATCCCATTATAAGTGAGCTACCAACTTGCCTTTATGTAAAACTAGCACTAGCACTAGTTGACCCTTAAAAAGAAAACCAAGGGAATGATCCCGAATAGTCAGATATTAGTATAAAGATCATGAAGAAAAGAGTGGCAGGAAATGAGATTGGCGTGGTAGACCATCCTTTTCTTCACAACCTATGGTATCATTTTTATATACTGTGTCGAAGTTTTAACTTTATCTCCCCAAAATGGGGATACTGTTGAAGGTTTTAAAGTTGCTATTATAATCAGATTTGATCTCCAGAAATATGACTTCGGGAGTTGTGTGGAGAATGGGCTGGGGGTGGTACTCTGCATGGCCACAGTCTAGGCTAAAAATAATGAGAGCTCAACTAGCGGTGCAGGTGGAGAAGACTGCTGGAATTCATAATGTATCTAAGAGGGAGAATCTATCGGATTTGGGGATGAATTGGATATGGAAAAACAGAAGGGAGAGACAAGTCTAAGATGGTTCCTAGTTCTCTGATGAGGGTATCTTCAAGGATAGTGGCCCCATTCACCACATCAGGGATACATGAGAAGGTACAGATTGGAAGCAAAAATGCAAATTCAGAATTAGAGCTTCTAAATGATATAACCTACAGGTTTGTGGCACAGATTTGAAGTTTAGAGATGTGGATTTTTGAGTCACCAACAGGGCTGGACACTGTGAGATGGCCTGGGGAAGAAACTGGTGGTGGCGTAGGGTGGAGATGAGGTAACCTAAGGAAGAGAATGGACTAAATAAGCTTCAAAGCAGGCCAAGATCAGAGGCCTGGGGGTCACAGGCAGAAACGGACCTGAGATAGCAAGGTAAGAAATTACTATATGGACAAATGTTAAGAATATTCTCTTTTGTGGAGGAAATATAACTCCATATTTACTATTTTAATTAATTAATTCACTGATACTCTAATTATCCTTACTAAAGAGAGTTTGAAACAGCTTATAAAATATGACAATTTGGTAAAGGAAAAAGCAGATAAAGGAATCAGAGCAAAGAAGAACACAGGGTAGAATAATATTTGAAACTATAAGCAAATTGAATGTACCCCCAAAATGGATGTCAAAATGCCATATATAAGGGTTAAATGTTAAAAATTCACTCTGAAACATTATGGTAGCCAAAGCTAAAAAGGAAGCATTATTGATTACAAGAATCAAAGTGAACATAAAATTTTTCATATGCATTTGTTTAGGAGAAAGGTAGATTTTCCAAATAGTCAAATCTGGGAAAAAATGTCTCCTATGGCTCTGAATGGGTGTGGTGCAAATTAGTTGGCAACACCCTCAAGAAGTACGATAAGCAACTTTCACATGGCTTCTTTTTATGGTATCCTCATGGCTTCACTCCAAAGTCCAGCTCAGTAAAAACAGTTTACAAGAAACCAAAAAAGTGTGGTCTAAGTACACAGTTCTTCGATGGTCTGGTTTGATCCAAGGATAAATTTTGAGCTTCTGGAGGAATTGATAGCCTTCTAAAAATCCTCTAAGAGTTTTATTCCTCACAATTGAGCTTTTGATAAGAACTAAACAACAGCGTAAAGGTCATCATCTCTGGCAGAAATCTGGAGTACAGATACCTTGGGGAAGCTCTGTATCCTTTAACAATCTGCCAAGGGGAAACATTCTCCCCATGTCTCTTTCGAAGGACATTCTCTTATGAAAACTGGAGAACCTAAGGAGGACTGCACCCTTCCCCACCCCCACCAAGGGAGCGCCAGCCACGCAGTACCAAGTACCTTCCTCAGCAAATGGTTCTGCAGATTGTCCTGCTGCACAATGTGAATGGCTGGTAAGTCCTCAGCATGCAGGCTTACCGTGTGCTGTTGAAGTCAGGAATGCTAGTAACATGACATCCAGGGTAGATACTTGTTTTCGTGCACTTGGGATTCTAAATATGGAGGGATAGCAAGGAAGATGAGGCTAAGGAAAGTAGGAGGAAACCATCTAGGAAGTAAATAGGTCAATGTAATAACCAAAAAGTGATGAAAAGGGGAAAAGGAACTATCTCTTTTGTCACCGAAGGCTACAGAACAGAAGACCCTACCATAATTCAGCTCAGAATCACAATGACTACATTCCCCCTTATCTTTGCAGGCTATACATACATTCTGCTCCTCTCCAAGAAGAATCTTACCCCAACAAGCATTGCTCTTGTGGACAGGGCCTATAGCCAGACTGGGACCAGAGTGAGGCTCTGAAACGCCTATTGGCCAGTAGAGTAAGCTGCACCCTTCAATAATGGAGGCATGCGAACCTCATCTTTCTGATTCAGAATGGGATGAGAATAGAAGAGTGTAACATATTTTGCCATGCATAATGTGCACTTTGTTGCCCAAATTTTTGAGGGAAAAATAAGGATGTGGTTATACATGGGTATAATGATTACATACCATGGGTATAATAATCCCGTGTATAATGTGCACAAAAACATGGGTGCACATTATACATGGAAAAATATGGTATTTACTGGCCCCTGAAAAGGAGGCCAGTCAATACCATACATCCTACAACATCCCCGTTATAGGATGGGGATAAAAAAGTGAAGCATGAGCTCATGGAATGCAAGTTTATTCCTGGTAGGCTCTAACAACCTGAAATGGTCACAGCAGCAACAGCCTTAGATCAAGAAGAGAGTGGCTTAAATTAGCTAATGAGCTGCTGGCTGCTCTGGCACGAGTTAGAAGAAGGGACATACACATATGCCATTTCCTATTTTTGTTACAGTCTTGGTAATGAGGGCAAGGTGTCAGGTGTCTTCATTCTTCACACTGTCATTAAAGGTGATTGAGTTTTGAGCTCTGTTACTGTCTTATTCTTCAGAATCTTCTCTAACTACTTTTAGCCATTATTCCCAATTATGGACAGGAAATTCTGGAGCCCCTTGAAAAAACTCCAAGCACCAATGGGTAGGGTCAAAAGAACCAAAGTATAAATCTTTCCTGACATTCCCAAGTATAAGTAGGCCTAAGAAGCCTCATGGGGATCCTTGTTACTTCTGAAACACAGGTTGCACCTCAGTCTCCATGTGACTCTCAAGGAAATATCCTGATCACATTACTACACTTACCAATCTGCTTGAAAATAATCTGAATTCCTCACCAGCACCAATAACCTATACCCAACTCCATGTCCAAGACTTCAAAGCAATTGGCCTTCCTTAGAAAAATACTCTTGTACCTTTCCTTTTCTTACAGCGAACAGTGGGCAAACTCATCCACAAGCTGCTCAGATCTTGCATTTGCAATGCTCTAGTCAGAAGGAGCTTAGAGAACTATAATAGCCTCTGGTTGAAAGCAACAATTTCTGGACTTTGGGTAACTTACGGAAAAAGGAATATTCTGGAAAACTATGGCCTGCTCACAGATTGAAGGGAAGACTAAATAACCAAGCTTGAAACAGACAGGTATGAGCAGGCTCCAGAAGGATTCACTGACAGTTGAGTCCTGGCCCCACAGCTGGAAGGATAAATTTCAACAGTTCCTCTACCCTAGGTTCACTCTACTCAAGACTTGAAGTCTAGGAGAGAGAAATCTGCCTCTTAACTGTACTTGGGTTGTAAGAGGAAGGTCATGGGAACTGAGCCAAGAGGGTCTCCATCAGCTTCCATAACTGGACAGAGAATCCTGAGGCTTACCTACCTATCACAACTGCACACAAAATAGCAAAGTAAATTCTTCAAAAGGAAATCAAAGGGCTATCAGGAAGGGGCAATGCTGGCATTAAAAAATGTGCTTATCAAGAACATACAAGTTAATTCTCTTTCTTTATACTTAAGGAAGGTAAGATCTAGAAAGGTTAAATAACTTTTAAAGATCAAAGAGGCAGCTTGAGGTAGAGACGGAGCAGAAATTAAGATACATGCTATCCAAGTACAGTCCATGGATCCACAGCACTGCCTCATTTGGGAAATGCAGATTCTCAGGCACCACCCAAGACCTATTGAGTCAGAATCTGCATTTTAACAACTTCTTTGGGTGATTCACATGCACACTAAAATTTGAGGACTGCTGCACTATCTTTATACATCTGAACCTTTGTGTCACCCAATGGGAGGTGAACCCAGATATTCCTCACCTGAGCTTGATTTAAATGATCTTTTCTCAATTCATAGGAAAAAAAAATGACCTAAGTGTTTCTGCCTCATTTTCTACACCCTGAGAACTATTCCCGTGTGCTAGTTAGCACACCCAGACAGAGGGCAGCTTGTGTGGTCACCAGAAGCTTAACAGTAAGATGTACACTTAAGCCAAATTCTAACACAGTGGTAGGAGAAATTCTTTTTCCTAATGTACTTTTTATTTTTAATTTTTAGTAAATTTTATTGATTTTGCTACTCCAGTTGTCCCAATTTTTTATCCCCTTTATTCCCCTCCTGCCTGCACCCCACCCATCTCCAGCATTCCTCCCCTTAGTTCATGTCCATGAATTGTACACATAAATTCTTTTACTTCTCCATTTCCTATACTATTCTTAACCACCCCCTGTCTCTTTTGTGCCTACTTATTATGCTTTTTATTCCCTGTACTTTTTGCCCCCATCTTCCCCCTCCCCCTCCCCTCCATATGATCTCCATTTTTGTGACTCTGTTCCTGTTCTAATTGTTTGCTTAGTTTGTTTTTGTTTTTTAGATTCAGTTGTTGGGAGTTGTAAGTTTGTTGTCATTTTACTGTTCATAGTGTTTGATCTTCTTCTATGTCTTAGATAAGCCCCTTCAACATTTCATGTAACACGGGCTTGGTGATGATGAACTCCTTTAACTTGACCTCATTTGGGAAGGAGTTTATCTTCCCTTCCATTCTAAATGATAGCTTTGCTGGATAGAGTAATCGTGGATGTGGGTCCTTGCCTTTCATGACTTCAGATACTTCTTCCCAGCCCCTTTTTGACTATAAGGTTTCTTTTGAGAAATCAGCTGACAGTCTTATGGGTACTCCTTTGTAGGTAACTCTCTCCTTTCCTCTTGGTACTTTTAAGATTCTCTCCTTATCTTTAATCTTGGCTAATGTAATTATGATGTGCCTTGATGTGCTCCTCCTTGGGTCCAATTTCTTTGGGACTCTCTGGGCTTCCTGGACTTTCTGGAACTCTATTTCCTTCTCCAGATTGGGGAAGTTTTCCTTCACTATTTGTTCAAATAAGTTTTCAATTTCTTGCTGTTCCTCTTTTCCTTTTCGCACCCCTATGATTTGGATGTTGGAGGGTTTAAAGTTGTCCCAGAGGTTCCTAAGACTCTCCTCACTTTTTTTTAATTCTTGTTTCTTTATTCTGTTCTGGTTAAATGCTTATTTCTTCCTTCTGCTCCAAATCATTGATTTGAGTCCTGGTTTCCTTCCTGTCACTGTTGGTTCCCTGTATATTTCCCTTTATTTCACTTTGTGTAGCCTTTATTTCTTCCTTCATTTTGCAACCAAGCTCAGTCATTTCTGTGAGCATCCTGATTACCAGTGTTTTGAACTCTGTATCTGATAGGTTGTCTATCTCCTCATCGCTTAGTTCTTTTTCTGAAGTTTTGATCTGTTCTTTCATTTGGGCCATATTTTTTTGTCTCCGCACCCCTATTACATTGTAAGGGGTGGAGCCTTAGGTATTTGTGAGGGTGCGGTGAGGGCGTGGCAACCCTCTTCACTGTGTTGTGGCGCTGTATGTGGGGGAGAGGTGAGAGAGGGAACAAGACCACCTGCTCGGCTCTTGCTCCACTTTCCAACACTTCCCTTGCTTCCCACAAGCAGATTGTGCCCTTTCAGGTGCTGATTCACAGGTAGATGGGTTTGTGTACATTCTAGGACCCTGTGGTCTCTCCAACAGACTCCTGTGAGACTGGGAGTTTCTCCCACTGCCACAACCCCCACAGAGTTTTTACAACCAGGGGTTTTGAGTCTTTAGTTTCCCATGCTGAAACCCTGGGTTCCACAGTCTGTCTCACTCCCTAATTGTACTTCCCAGTTTATTGGTGCAGGAATGTGGGACCTACCCGTCCAGCAGCTGCTGTCTTGCCACCTCCTCTTGCCCCTGCTGCCCATCTCCCATCCTCCTACCAGTCTGGATGAATGTTTCTTTAACTTCTTGGTTGTTGGACTTCCGTGGAGTTTGAATTACTGGAAGTTCTGATTGTTTTTTGTTTTAAAATTAGTAGTTATACTTCTTTTGGTGCTGTGAGGAAGCAAAGTGTTTCTACCTACACTTCCATCTTGGCCGACTGCTGAACATATTAAATCTTAACGTTAGTTCAAAGGACCTTGCTTATGGACAAGGGGCACTTCATCTACTACAGCATTCCATCTAGCCTTTGACTGGAGTCCTGTCTGGCTGTCCTGGTGCTTCTCCAGTTCCACCGAACCACGGCAGTGGAAGGCAGTCCCTCTATCCCTACCCCCACCCCATCACCCCAAGTCGGCTGCCTGATAGGAGAAATTCTTAAACTCAAGAATTTATAAAGGCATCCCTGGGAACAAGTAGTCCCAACTTTAAAATAAAAACTAAAATCCTATAATGATATGAATTGCATCATGGCACTTGAGTGCAAGAAACATCACATTTTTTTATTGTGTAAATCAAATTAAATTGTGTTCAGTCCCACCTGGTGAGCAGGAAATCTAGTCACAGTTATTCAGGAGACCCCCTCCTTTCCTTGTTTGAATTAGAACCAGGAAGCTTATGTAGTTTTACAAAAAAAAAAAAAAAAAAAAACAAAGGCCCTTTGTCCTCAGTTGGCCATGGCCACTGACTTGACCATCAGCCCTCTACTCAGGGTCTCCGCTCTGAAGAGTTTCAAGCATATCTGCTATCTTCAGACCCTCTCCCTGTATGTCGGCAGGCCAGGGAAATCTTCCTCCCTCTCCTCTCCACTGAGGTATTATGCTTCATTTTGTATTGGTGGAAGTGTGCTTTTGATAGGGAGCTTTTATTGCACATATATTGTATAATATAAGCTAGCAACATGCTTCTTGTTTGCCTACTGGGGTAAAAATATATCAACATTTTATGGTGTTCCACAAAGAGCATGATGTAAGTAAAGAGCATAAGCTTGTCCAGGTACCCTATCACCTAGGCTAGTCTAAGGGCACTGCTCTCAACTATCTATAATATACATATAGCCTTTGCTGCTGTTGGGCTTTATAACTCAAGCACCCCCACAGCTGTTACTCCTATACAACTCTTGGTCTTGAATCTACAACGTGTTGCCCACCCAATTTCTTATCACTTCTTCTTTACTACATATTCTTTCTCTACTGGAGAGCACCATGAGAGTGTGGTAAAGCGTTTGTGGTTCAGAGTATGTGGGGAACATGGAAAATGAGGGTTTCCTCACGTAATAACTAATGTTATTAGGACTTTATTGATTCATATACAGAAGCCAGTTCCAGCCATGTGTGTGTGTTAGTGTTGTGCAGGGGGGATGGTGCACCTATTAAATTGCATGGTGTGATTTTAGGTATAAGTCATTAGCACCCTAAATTCTTTTCATATTATTAGATGCCTAGACTCTCTTTACTAGAAAATAAAGTTTGTCATGCCATAATTAAAAATAACTTTAACTATAACTAATGCTGGAATAAAGAATAGAGAGGCTGCCATTCAGACTATGGTCTGAATAATTTATAGTAGAGATTTTGCTGAGTATAAATTCAGGTTAGGAATGGAAATACCTGAGGCATATAATGTCAGGGAAAAGGGGGCCCTGAGAGGAGAGGAAAGGACACCAAGGAGGAACTCATTATCTTCCCAATTTTGCTGAGATCTTGTACTAAGTGTCAATTCCTTTACTGTATCCCAATATGCCCTTAAATATTATACATCTGTAGTTTTCCTCATTTCTTCTAGGTTAGGAGTTTCAGCCAGTGACCACCTACCAACAACTCCAGTAAACTTACTCAGATCGAGGCCTTCCAGGGTCATCAGGTTGTGACCCACTCATGGACATCAGAGGCCTCTGCCAAATGTGTTCCACAGTAACTAACATGGAAGAAGAAAAAACTGCCCACTTGTATGCCCTCATGTATCTAATTATATTCTTTGTCCAATCAAAACAACATACACTGAGTTATATACAATTCCAAGAGTTATATGGCAGGGCATTACCTTCAAGGAGCTTTTAGTTTATTTGAGGATATAGAGCATGTGCATAGAAAAAAAATACACAGTTTCAGTGGAGTTAGGTGAGAGAGGAAGTGGTGGGGGAGTTCTCGTCATTAACCACAGTGATTTAGGAAGGCTTGATGAAGGATTGGAAATTTCAACGTGATCTTGGACAGTGATTCTTAATTTAAGTCAATGTTCTCTTAAGGGGTATATGAATGGAGCTGCAGTAGCCAATGAACCCTTTGGATATGCACTTTTCTGGGATGAAGTTTGATGTCCTTCACCAGATTCTGAAAGGGGTGACTAAAAAAGTTACAAGCCGTTACTTTGCAAGAAATTACATAAATAATGAGGAAGAAAAGCGGCATCATAAATAGGGGAACAAACAAAGGAATGATGAGGGAAGGATCAAACCAGTTACAAGAAAAATGAGCAATACCAGTCTAGTAGTAGTAGTGGTCACATGTTCATCTAAGACAATATCAAAAGATGGAGCTGGAAAAAACAGCTAGAACTGGGTGGTAAAGGTCCTTGACTATCAGAATTATGCTGTGGGGCAGTACCCAGGTGAATGACACAATGACATGAGCTTTAGGATGATTTATGTGACCAGCTGAGGCAGCAAAAGGTGGAAGATGGTGAGCCTGAAGTGAGAGACAGCTCCAGTCCAGTGACGAGGATCAAGAAAGTAAGTTGAACTGATTGCTGTAACCATGGAATGAATGGCAGGGATTCTGGAGATGTTGAGAGAAGAATTGATAAAAATTTAGTAACTTTGGGATTTAGAAGGAAAGAAAAAACAACCAAGGATGACTCAAAGCTTCAACCCTAGATGCCTGAAAGAATGACTACTCATTCATAGAAATAAGGAACTGTGGATAGAAAGCTGGTTTCCAAGCACCTGGAAGACTTTGCTTTCTAACATGTAGAGTTTGAGGTGCTGTCCCAGCTTACAGTTGAGAACCCTGTTATCAATGGCACCAAATATTCACATACCCAAATATCAGATGGGTGCCAGCTCCAGTCGTGTTCTTCCAGCCCGTTCCCTCTGTCCTGGACACCTGATTTAGTCTGACTACTTGGGAGCTCTGCACTGTTAACTTCAGGCTATGTCATTTTTGTTTTTTATTAGTAATCTTTCCTAAAGCATTTTTTCCAAATGACGTTATCACAATGTGATTAGGAGACGTGCACGACATAAACATTCCAATAAGATAAAAGCAGCCCTGCTTTCCCAGTACTCTCAGAGCACTGCAACTTCATTAGGCTCCATGTTGTTGCATTAGAGTCAATGCCATTTAAATTTTTATGTTCATTTCAAGGCTATTTGTTTTGACAAAGGATTTTAAGAAAACGCAGTATGAACTTTCTGGGTTTTATTTAACTTTATAACCATCTAATCTACTCCCCAATAAAGGAATAACTAAACAGCTCTGTTACATTGCTAAAAATCCTGTTTGCATAATTTTGAAATACAGTGCAAGATTTTGCAATTACGAAATTCATGCCAAGAAAATGCTGACACAAGCTATCCAGTGTTTGGTGCTAAAGTTTAAGGATTAGACACTTTCTCTCTATGAATAGCACACACACATCCTATAGGACCTAAAGATACCTCCTCTATTTATATATTACTATTTTTTAAACAAGTGTGTCTCTGACCCTACTTCATATAGGACACATGAAGAGAAGAGGGAATTCCCCACAGCCTAGGAATGCTAACAGACAATGAGTAACAAGGGATGGAGTGATGTAGCTGGAGAGAAGCAGGAATGTACGGCATTTTAAGAATCATTCCTCATTTCTCTGCAAGATGACACTCTAATTGGTTCAGACAGAGCTTCCCACTTGTCTGCTCATAAGTACAGCCACTGCTTAACTCATTTTGCATGACATTCCCCCATGGTGGGCGGGATTTCCCTCCTACCTGTCTAACTGTGGCTGATGTTCCAATATCCACCTTAAATCCTGCCTCCTCCCTGAATCTCTTTCTGTTTACTTCAGACTCCTATTTCATCATCTTCTCTCAATTACCCAACCAAAAAATGCTTTTGAGCATCTGCTAATTGCAGGCATGAGTATCCATTATACTTAGTCCTTGCGTTCCCCCTGACTATGAGAGTATATTCATATCTTCACACTAATACACATGATGGTTTCACTTCCTTTGTATTTCTCCTAGTGCCAAACCAATTTCTGGGCAGAGTATCAATTAATGTCCATATGTTAAAATGTGCCTGGTGTATTCTAAAGAAAAAAAAAAAAAAAGAAACAAAACACTTAGGCAAATCCAGAACTAGCTGTCATTTCAGGACACTGAGAAAGAAAACTTAGAAAAATGAAAATATATATGGAAATATATAGTTTTTATGAAGCAGAAAAAAACAAGAGAACGAGTCCATTGGAAAGTGTTTCTAATACAATAAGCTGAGGAATGTGTTTGGTCAGCTTTGTGAAGTGTGAGAGGGAGTAGAACTAACTTCCACTTGGATCTCACAAAGAGTTACTAGTCCAGAGGGGGCTGAGTGGCTCACACTGTGCTTGGACATGGGCAGTGACTCGTTCACCTCATCTATGATAACAGCCAGTATGTGCTTCCAGAAATGGGCCTGGAATTCACAGGCTATAAAACTCATGTCCAAGAAACTTTCCCCAGAGGTCACCTTTGAAGCAACATGTTTGAACCCCCTGGGGGGAAAAATAGCATCATAAGCAAAAGAAAAAGATACTTTAAATAAAAAGATAATTTAAAACAGGAGAGATGTGTGTTGGTATAGCCTCATATTTAGTTTTTTCCTAATTATGAAGTCGGTGCCACCACACTCTCGTCCCTGTACAGCCAAGGGTCTCTTTCTTCCACTTCATGGCTCCCAAGTGGCTCATATTATCCTAGAGGAAGCAATAAATACTTATCCAACTGAACTGCTAGCTTTTCACACAAACATCCAGAAAATTCTGTGGGCCTCTTAACTAATTGAATTTTCATATCAAACATGTTTTCTATTTAAATCTTTTATTCATAGTACTTTTGTGTATATCCAACCAATAGAATATATTCTGAGGTAGAAATTTTAGCAAATGAATAAAATTTTTAATATGTATAATTTTCATAGCACAGCTTTTATAACTCACAGGGGAAAGGCAGGGCAATTAAAAATATTGTCTATGGACTCAGAAGGAAGAAAACAAGAAAAGCCTTTATTAAAGTGGTCACTGAAGAAACATCTCCTCGAACACATTATTTATCCATCTCCCAAAACAGAGAGAAAAAGACATAAGCATGCTCTTTAAATTAGAGGAATCTCTATGAAGTGATTGCAGAAAAGCTTATCAATGGTTTCAGCTCAAAGAAACCACAGAAATTTCAATGATTCATCTTAGACAATGGGGAAAAGGTTAACAACACATACTCCTGTGGGCTCTAAAATTATACATTCCTGGACCAAATATCAACTTCATCAGGTGTTACATGAAACATGACCCCATTTAGTGAGAGCCAGACGGTCTGTGTGACAGTTGGAAAGGTTCAAAGCCTCTCTGAGCTTCATCTGTACAATGAAGATAAAAATAGCAACTACAGAGTACTGCTCTGAAGACTAGACAAGATCATATGTAAGCCCTTGCACAGTCCCTGGCTATCTGGCATACTCAATAACTGTGGGTTTTTCTTCTCTATATCTTCATACCTGTCCTCCCATCCTATGTGCCCAAATTGCTCAGAAACCAGGAGTTCCATTCATATCTACCCTAAAATAGCATTTACTAAAAGCATTCTTAAACTTTACTCTTCACATCAGTTTCTCCATCTACAAAGTTGAAATATTACGTACTCTACCTACCTCATAAGAGTGCTGTGACATCTTTGAAAAATACGCAGGACTGAAAAGAATGTCAGTGAGAAGAGAGGAAGCTCTGGTCTGACTTTCAGAAGGCTGGATTCTAATGATGTGACCTTGGGCAAGTCTCTCAACCTCACAGTCTTCATTTTCCTTATATTTAACATATAATGATGCTTGCATTACTTATATCATAGGTTGCAGTAAACCCTCCTTTTCCATTTTATATCTTGACCCTTACGCCTGTGAAACCAAAAGAGGTTTGGCTCTTGGTCACCCAGTTATTATTTAAACCTATACTTTACACCATGCCTGAAGTCCCAAAGTCTTGCCTTCGCCTATACCAGGACGTCGACATTGGGAGTAGCAGTATTCCAGAGGGCAAGTTCTTTAAAGGCAGGGACTATGCATTCCTTCTTAGGAGCAGCACTTCTCCCTCAGTAAGGATTTATATTGTACTGTACACAAAATCAAATGCCAATGTGAGTTTATCAAATTGATTTTAATCCATCTTTGTTATATATAAAAGTTTTCATGCAGAATTATCAGTGAATACTCATGCAATTAAATACACTGAGACAGCATAATATGTTGGTAAAATACATGGACTTTAAAACCAGAGCAGCTGAGTTCAAATCATAGTTCTGCTCCCCGCTCTCTGTGTAATTGTGGGAAAGAGACTACATCCCTCCAAGTGTTGGTTTCTTCACCTATCACATGGGAAAACTAGACCTGCCTCATAAGGTAGCACAGAAATTAAATGAGATACCAAATTCATGCAAAGAAGATATTTCTATCTTTAGATTCTGTGCAAAGAGGGCAAAGAAGTAGAGGGCACTACATGGAAGGTAAGAACAAAGTGGAAGTTTCAGCAATCAGAGAACTTTAAATCCAACATAACTGAGTGAAACAGTAGCAAAAGCTAATAAGGTGGTAGGGAGGGAAGAAAGTTAAAGATCACACTTTACCTGTGTTCAACCCTGCTTCCAGGGTTTCTGGTTTAAAGAGATGAGCTAAAGGGCCAGGTTAAAAAAAAGAAGAAGGAGGAGGAAGAAGAAGAAGGAGGAGGAGGAGGAAGAAGAGGAGGAGGAGAAGAAGAAGAGGGGGGAGGGGGAGAGGAGGGGGCAGAAGCAGAAAGAGAAGAAGAGGAAGAGGAAGAAGGAAGAGGTGGAGAGGGAGGAGGAGAAGGAGAAAGAAGAGGAAGAGGAAGAGGAAGAAGAGGAAGAAGAAGAAGGAGAAGGAGAAGAAGAAGAAGAAGAAGAAGAAGAAGAAGAAGAAGAAGAAGAAGAAGAAGAAGAAGAAGAAGAAGAAGAAGAAGAAGAAGAAGAAGAAGAAGAAGAAGAAGAAAGTTGTTCATTGAGGTAGAACATTACTCTACAACTTGCAGGTTTTCTATCCTCCTCTTTTCAGCCCTTCTGCCAACAATTCACCGCTCCAGGCCTGTTTATAGCTCTTCAGCTAAGATGCTTGCTCTCATTTTAACCAATGCATACACACACTACTACATGTAGCCTCGCACGTACCCAAAGAAACACAAGGATGCACGCATACACATATATCCTTTACTCCTGACCCTTAGCCCCTAAACAATTCAAGGATCCCACATCTAAGTAGCAGGAATTGATAGTACTAATGCTGGTAAAATACAGTGGATAGGGCTTATGGTTAAACTTGACAGATTGAATGCACACATTTTTCTCCTCTTCTCCTCAAATCCCATTAAAATGTTATCAATGTTTAAATTGTAGAAGCTAGAAAATAGATGAGCAGTGGTAAATGACTTAGCAGATCATAAAAGCTGAACCTAAACCAAAAGGCAATCTGGTTTGTGCTGCAGACCACAGAAAGACAGACTTGAAACCACCAGGGACCTCTAAAGATTCCTCCAGGACAGAAGAAAAGAAATGCCTGCACAACAGAGGATGGGGTGAGTCACTGAGCTAAAATACAAGGGTGTATGTTCATTCTAACTCAGTAATCTGTTAAATGGGGGGGGGTGCTACAGAAAAGGGGGATTAAAAGAAAATTAGCATTCTAAATGGTAAGAGACGACCCCACCCCCAGTTCCTCAGTTCCTGGAACTCTGGCCACCAAGCTTATATATCCACACAGAAAATACAGAAGATTGCTCTGCAGAACCTGACCAGTCCAAGAAGAAAGAACCACAGATAGGGACAGTCCTCCAATGAAATAGCTAATTCCCATGTGATTACTCATCACTGTACAATCCCCCTTCCCTCGTGCACATCTTCCAATCATATTTTTAGCACTTCCCTCTTAAATAATATGGGAAACCACATCAGAGAAACCTCTAAAATAAAAGACAGAGGTCAAAACAAGCAAACAAAATAAACTCAAAAGAAGAGACAGTGCAGGGAGCAGAAGAAGATTTCAAACACACTCAAAAAACACTATCTCGAAGATACTGATGCAGGTGTTCCCAGAGTGCCTAGAAAAAACATGGACAGCCATGAAAACATGGAATCAAAAGAGAAAGATTCATCCTTTATTTCCTTCATGTTTATGTGTTTACGCATGTGTGTGTTAAGATTATGTGTACTGCCAAGGGGGAGGGTGGAAGCAAGGGAGGGAGGTGGGTTTGGCTGGAGTAGCGGGGAGTGATGGGGGGAAAATGCAGACAACTGTAACTGAACAACAATAAAATAATTTTAAAAAGATGATGTGTACTGTATTGCTTTTGTTTATGATTATTCTTTTCCCTGTACTTAACTGACAATCAGCTTAAAATAATTAAAAGCTATAAAAATGTCCAAATAAGGGATTCATGAACAAAGAACAAAATGTCATATAATATAAAGACAGAATTTTAAAAACCCAATAGAAGAAAAAGTTGAGGTAATATATCCAAATATAAAACAGAGATTAAAAAAATAGAAAAAAATCCAGAAGCTCCAACATTATCAGATTTACATCAGTTCCAAAAATCAAGCACGGAAAGATCAGAAAGAAAGAAAACAAAGATATAGCACAAAGAATTTCCTGACACCTATATATAAGAGTCCCCAGACTGAAAGAACCTGTCCCAAACATTTTTACTAGAAGTTCATGAGTGAACTATCCTGGCATTGTGCGTTCTATGCTGCAGCATAATTATGTTTAGAGGGGATAAAATTGATCCTTCCAAAGTAGCCTGAGCCCATGCAAATTTTTCATTGCTTGGTGGTTATCTCCCCTATTCCTAACCTTATTCCTAGGCTAAAAATAATAACATTGTTAGATCTTAAAATGTCTTTAAAAAATTTCTAAATCACTATCCTCTTTATATACATAAAGGAACTTCACAGTTGTTTGCAGGGGGGAAAAAAGACCCTTCTCTGTATTCACACAAGAGGAACTGCTGCCTCAAAGCCTGGACTCCATCTGTCCTAGCCTGATTGCACTCAGTCTCAATTTAGTTAGCTATGGCCTCCAACCGCCTTCTCTCAAGGACGTACTCAAGGTCACACTCTCCAGAAGCACCTCCAAATTCTGCTGCTGAGAGCCTAAGTGATTCATGGGTCACTTATTAACTTCCTAAATTCAGTGCTACTAAGGGTCTCTCAATTAACATCCTCTTATGCAACTAGCAACAAGTTTACTTTTTTTTAAACTTTATTGTTGTTCAATTACAGTTGTCTGCATTTTCTCCCCACCCCAGCCAAACCCCCCTCCCTCCCTTGCTTCCACCCTCCCTCTTGGTTTTGTCCATGTGTCCTTTATAGTAGTTCCTGAAAATCCTTCTCCACACTGTCCCCTCTCCTCTCCCCTCTGGCTATTGTTAGATTGTTCTTAATTTCAATGTCTCTGGTTATATTTTGTTTACTTTTTTATTTTGTTGATTATGTTCCAGTTAAAGGTGAGATCATATGGTATTTGTCCCTCACCTCCCAGCTTATTTATACCCTTTGTGGCAGCATGGATGGATCTGGAGCGCATTATGCTAAGTGAAACAATAGCTTACTTTTTAAAGGTCAGCTCAAAGGGGAATAACAGCCCCTCCTTCCAAAACCTGAGGTCGTCACTGAAAGGCAGCATTAGGGTGAGTAGAATGGAAACCAAATTGGGTAGGAGACTTCCACAGATCAGATTCTTAGGCCTCTGAATCTACAGGTTGACCTCCAGTGAGGTATGAAATTCCATCCTCCAGTTTGACCTCTAGGGTTAAGACTTTTGCCATACAAAAAAAAGCAAACATCCCTGTCAACTGTTCCATTACAGAGAATCAACAAATGGAGAATTAGAGTTGCATGGGTGGTAGGAAGGGAAAGAAGAGCAAAGTGCTAAAAGCCCTGTTTTGTGGAGGGCAAGGATAAGAAGAATAAACGGGGGAACAAGTTTCTCCAGAAATCGACAGGGGAGAAGACAAAGCAGCCAACCCCAGGGAAACGGTTTGCCCCACTCACGCTTCACCACCCCAACTTCCCTTTTAATGTTCTCTTTTAATTCAGTTTGCCCTCTCAGTTTGTTAAAGAGGCTGCTGATCCTGTGACGGCCATGGCATCTCCATTAAAAAAAAAAAACAAAAAACAAAAACCAGAAGCCCAATTAACTCCATCGTGAGAGGAGACGGGAAACGATTTCAGTCATCCCCACCTTCGCCAATTCAGGACTCCCACACCTCTGACCCTAAGTAGCTAAAGGGTGTGAGATACTCCCTTCTCCTAGAAAAATAAGGTCATTCTTTCAAAAATGTTAAGCTTTAAGATGCAACAGAAGAAACACAAAAAATAAAACCTTCCTATCTTCACCCAACTTTGTTTTAGGAGAAAAAGGATAATAAGGACTTCTTTTCAGTAACCTGGGTTTCATTGTTTGTCATAAATATTTTTGTTTTCTAGCCTTCTTCTATTTCCTTTAATTTTCTGTTTCTTGATAGATTACTACAATGAGTGGACAAACTGCACGATCTGAAGACGCAGACCTCACAAGATTGCTCTTGCTTCGGGCGCCAGCCGCAAGTTTGGAGGTCTCCAGGGCCACCCTAAATTCACACCAGCTGACTACAAATTCAAAGATTTTCACATCCACTCTCAGGTTTGATAATTTACTAGAATGACTCACAGAACTCTCAGGAAAACCTATGATTATGGTTTTATTATAACAGAAGAATATAAATTAGAACCAGGTTTTAAAAAAGAAGCAGAGGGTGAGGTCTGGGGAATTTCCAAACACAAAGCTGTCATCATCCTCAGGGACAGGTTACCCACCCAGCACTGATGTACAGTAATCTGCACGGATTGTGCCCATCAGGAAGCTCACCAAGCTTCAGTGTTCACAGTTTTTGCTGACACTCCATCATGTAGGCAAGGCTGACCGAATCACTGCCCTCTTGGTTGAACTCAATTTGCAGCCCCTCTCCCCTCCCTGGAGGTCAGGCTGAAATCATCTGCCTCAAAGCCCCAAACCTCTAACCACATGCTTGGTCTTTTTGGCGTGGCCAAGAGCCTCTACCCTTGTGGTGGGGCTCTGCCCACAGAGCCCCATCCGTCCATCATGGATGAAAATAAGACTACCAAGACAAGATCTGCTTGGGGAGGAAAGGTAGTCAAACTCTCAGAGGAGAATGACCCAGAGCCACTTCCTCAATGGTTTTTATTAGGTTCATAATACACAGGAATACAGGTAAAGCTCATCGATCAATGTCAGGTGGCAAAGATCAAACAATGGTTAACATTTCAAAGAACTCTGAGGGTTTAATTGAGTCAGGGTTTGTCAGCTAAGGGATTACAAAACTTTGGGAGACAAACTCATTTCCTCCTCAGACCCTTATCATTTAAATGAGAGCACTCTTAGCAAAGCAGGTTTCACAGGACTTTAGGTATTCTTTCTTATGCCCGATCACCCAGGAGCCACTCTAACCAGCACAGGGCTGCACTGCCCTGTCATAGGTTCAGGTTTAAGTGGATTAAGATCAGGAAGCCACAGATAAGGAAAACTTCTCCCAGATGGATTAAAGACTCAGGCTATGTCAGAATAGCCAGGGGGCGAGGATCCATCACCCCCTCTTTGCTGCAGCCCCCCGCCCAGTTCTTCCTTGAGGGCCTTCCAAGTGGTCGTGCCTGGCTTAGGCGACCCATTAAGGGAATCTTACCCATCATTGGCTAGCTAACCAAGCACTGGGGGCCACATATGGATGAAGCAAAAGCAGCACTCCTGCCAGGGAGATAAGCTTTGTCTCCTTAGTGGCTTACAGTCTGAAGGTCACTCACTCAGCCTTAGCCATGGGGTGGGGGGTTACAACTCCTGAAACCAGGCAGAACAGTTCCCAAGGTACCCTGAGTCATCTTAGCACAAACTATCTCCTGGCCTACTATGATGTCCCTGCATGAGCAGCAAAGATTCTCCCATCATCGTAGAAATTCCAAGGTTTTAGACGTTGCCTTTAGAGGGGTAAAGACCAGACCTCTCTTAGGATATACTTAATTCTTCACTACCTAATTAGCAAATAAATAAATAAGTGTCTAGATTGTGTTTAAAAAAACACAAATCACTGATAACAGATGGGAAGCTCAAATGCATAGCACAGCTTAGAATTTTAATAAATGTCAAATATCCTTTGGGAAAAAGTGGATGATTCCATTGCATAAGGAGGGCTTTGCGAGGTGGAGGGAACTGGTTCAACTAACTGTATACTGGGATTGTTTTTGAAAAAGAGTCAAACCCAGTCCTTCAGCATTGACCTCCCAGATTAGTTGGGAGGGTTGCGGGAAGTAGAAGAAAGAAGCATGTATTGCTATCTTGAAACCAAATGGTGGGTCTCAACTAAAAGCTGATAAATCAATCCTAAAATAGGCAGGGATTCTCTTTTTTTCTGGCAAAAAACATAGTAGAAAAATGGGAAAAATCAAATAATGGGTCCCTTGTGTTGACACCAAAGAGAGCTTCCAAATGTGCCTGGCCACATCTTGGAAAGTTCAGGATCCTGGCCTAGCCCCATGCCTGGGCCCCCCATTACAGCCTCTCCTGCACAGTCCCTTCCCTGCACAAAGATCCCACCGAAGGATTTGAAAATGCTTGTCATGACAGATGCTCAAGTCAGACTTAGAATATTTGTGTGAGGAACTGTAGCAGCACCAAGGAACACTGCTGCAGCGATTTCAGAGAGCCTATTATTTTTGTTTGTTTGTTTGTTTTTAAAGAAAAATAATGATCCCCTAAACCTGCTTTCCTGCACACATTTCCCTTCCCTGAGTTTTCTGAAATTCGTTTCAACTAGATTTATATTATGTTCCTAGCATTCTGCAAAGAACAGTAAGAAATCACATAGGAAAACAAGATATGGTTCCCAGCCTCAGGGAGTGTCTAATCCAGCTCAAGAAATAACACTCACATATATAAATCCCGCATCAAAAATAAAAAAGTAGATGACATAATGAATACCATAGGAATTTTAGGTGTAGAAAAATCTGGAGAGAGGCTTCTCAAAGGATGTGAAATTTAAATTAAGCTTTGAAAAACAATAAGAATCTCGACCCATGCGGGTGGGAGAGAGACATTCTAGAAAGGAGAAATAACACACAAGGGAGGAAAGAAAATTGTTTGATATTTGGGGAATGTATTTTTAGTTATAATCTGATAGAGAAGTATAAAGCATTTTCCCTCCCCCTGAGAACATTAAAGCGTATAGTTTTTTTTTTTAAAAAAATCAGATTAGAGACAGAGAAAAGGGATTCGTAACTAGAAATTTTATTACTACAATGGATCTGCGAACCCTTATGTGTCAGAAAAACAATAAGCAAATATTTGAATAGGCATTTGAATAGGACTAAATCCTGCCATTCTATTATGAAGGAAAATTATTTCTTAGGAAAACTGTATTTCTTAATTGTGTTAGCTCAGAAGATACTTTTTTTTCTGACCCCAAGTTCCTGCTGTGAAATACAATACTGGGTGAAATACAAACACATAAACAGCAATTCAGCAGGCAAATGACATCATAGGAAAAACAGCTTACAAGGAAAATGTTAATTTTGTTCTTCAAAGTTCCAGCCACATGAGATACAGACCAAAACCTAACATTGTTTGGATGTCCCTAGTCTGAGATGGATGGAGTATATACATACTGGGTAGCAGAATTGGCATCCAAAGTAAAATATAAAATTGTATGTTGGTTACAACATAACCTTACATATTTCAACAGAAAACAAAACAATCTTTAAGTGAAAGAATTGGACAATATAGCTTGATAACTGACAGTAAACACTTGGAGTCACAAATATAATGTGGCTACCCGCATGTGTGGCAAAAGCAAACTTGGCTGTGTTAATAAAAGTCAGTTTCAAGAGGCATGGACGGAATTTCTCATCTATCCTGTACAGGCGGATTGTTTAGTGTCACCACAAACTTTAAACAGGGGTATAGAGATCCAGAGTATAAGAATAATCCATGAGACTCAGCCCGAAAAATTGCAATTTAGGAAAAAGAGGGATGGAAGGGCCCGTACCAAGCAGAGACATTAGATTGGTTCCCTACTGTGCAGTTTCCAAACTCTCCAAACCAAAAATCGGGACTCATTACATAACAAAGAGTATTTGCACCACTTCCAAGTGTAGGAGGGACCTAAGGCATGTGGTTTCAATACTGAAAGCTGAAAAGTTTCCAGAACCTTGTGATGTTTTATAGATGTAGTAAAAATTTGAAATCAGACATTGTGTTCTAGAAAATCTGGGGCTTCGAGTTCCAGAATATAATTACAATGAGGGAGTACAAATTCTAGAAAATAAATTCCAACACAGTATGAAGGAAAATATTTTAATAGAAAGAACTATCCAAAGACCAAATGTTCTACTTTAGGAGATAGAGATTTTTACAATAAATATATATTGTGAAATTGTTGTATAATGAACATTACCCTACCCTTAAGTCATCCAAGGTCTAGAGTAGAAGCCAACTAAGGGAATAGGCAACTGTAATATCCATGGTAAAGAATTGTATAATAGAGGTAAGAAAAACATAGATGGAAGCCTGAGGAGTAGAAGGTAGGGGGAACAACACTTAACTGAGTTTAACCTTAAGGCTTGGTTGCAAAATGAAAAATCTGTTAGACTGTGTTCACCCAGAAACCAGAGAGACAAGTGGAGAATGCATTGCCATAATGTAGGAAAGATTGGTCAATGGCCAAGAACTAGGGCAAAAGCAGTGGGGGTAAAGAGTAGTGGATAGAGTTAATAACCATTAAGGGCTTGGGTTGAGAGATGAGGAAGAAGGGTAATACCTATCAATTATAGTTAGGTTTTCTTAAAAGACGGTAGTATCATTCCCCAGTTCAAAGAATAGAGAACAAGGGGTTTTGCCAAAGATAAATTCAGTCCGAGACTGGCTGAATTTGAAAGTAGGTCTGAAAAAAACAACCACAAGCAGATTTCAAACAGCAGCTGGATATGTAGGTCTAGAGTTCAAGTCAAGAAAAGAGTTCAAAAGCAAAGTTGAGAATGTCTTGTCTTAATCCATTAGGACTGCTATAATATACCAGGTGGTTTAAAAAAACAAATATTTCTTTCTTATAGTTCTAGAGTCTGGGAAGTCCAAAATCAAGGTGCCAGCACATTCGGTGTCTAGCGAGAACTCACTCTCTGGTTTACAGATGACCACCTTTTGTTATGGCCTCACATGGCCTTTCCTTGGTGCACGCAAAAGAGATCCTGTCTCTGCCTCTTTTTATTAGGACATTAATCCCATCATGATAGCCCTAATTACCTGCCAAGTACCCTACTTCCAAATTACATTACCCTGGGGGTTGGAATTTCAACGTATGAATTTAGGAGGGATACAAACATTCAGTTCACAATATATATCGCAAAAAGTGAATAAAAAATACAAATTAATGAAAATTAAGAAATCTAAGAGGTCCAACATTCCAAACTAGGAGTTTTGAAATAGTAAACAGAGAAAATACAGGGGAAAAAAATGTCAAAGGAAAAAATACAATGTAAAATATGTATTGTAGAAGAAAATGACTTTCTAAGTTGAAAAGTACAAAGGTAATGTCAACAATAAATATAAAGTTTTTTTAAAAAGTACAAAGGCCCTATAATTGAAGAAAAAGGTTTACCTCAAGGACATAACTATGAAACTTCAGAATCCAAAGGATAAAGAAAAGATCCTAAGAAAATAACAAATGACATATGAAGAATTGAGAATAAGAATGGCAAATGACTTCTCAACAGCAATACTGTAAATTACAGATAGTCAGGTATATCTTCAAAATAGAGAAAATAATGCCCGATTTATAATTCTATACCTAGCCAAACTATGAAACAAAAGTAAAAATAGAGATGTTTCCTTATATGCAAGGTCTCAAAAAACATGCTTCCTATGCATGCTTTCTCAAGAAACTTCTAGAGGATAAGTTCCTAAAAAACAAAAAAGTTATTGCAAAATAAGAAAGAGGGAAATGTGGGAGCCATGTAAGTGGAGACTCAGGAAAAGAGTGGTAAGTAGCATCCCTGGTATGATAGGAAAGTAAGTCCCATAACAACAGCTGAGCAGACATTTTAAAGAGCCACCAGTTCAGATTAAAACAGAAGATAAAAGGTTCTGAAGGGGAGGATTCCAGAAGAAAATAAAACTGGTAGATCTTATGACAGGTTTATGGTGAGGAAAATTGGATTGAGAGTCATTTTACAGAAATATTATCAGATATAGGAGAAGATTGATTTGAAGAAAGCTAAGTAAAATTTTTTTTAAAAAGACAAAAAGAACTTCGGGAAAACTAAACTTTGAACAAGAAAGAAAAGGCATTCATAACATAGTTTTGACTCAAAAATTGAATAATGTTAACATGGTTATTAATTATGAGAATAATAAACATGGATATCAAATTGTGATAAATTATATTGGAAAGATAGAGAAAGATGAAATATGTATGAGTGACGGATGATTATATCAGGTATCTATTTCTGTGTAGTAAACTGACCCAAAACTTAGTGAGTTAAAACAACTATAATTTTATTTGCTTATAAATCTGTAGATTGGTGATTTGAACTGGGCTCAAATGGGCAATTCTTCACTCCTCTGATTACTGCCATCTGGTGGATGAGATATCAACAAATACAAGCCATCTAGAATGGCCTCACATTCAATTTTAGGGACTGTCTGACACTGGTAGGTCAAAGGGCCGCAGCTAGGACACCTCGAATGTGTTTCATCTGATCCATCACCCACCAGCAGATTAGATAGGGCCTGTCTACATTAGAGCCCCAGGGCAGTGCTCTGAGAGAGTGAGAGCAAAGGTACAACAAGGCTTATGAAAGCCTAGGTCTGTGAGTCCCACGATGGCACTATCAGCACAACTGTTGGCCAAAGCAAGTTATATGGCCAACCCAGATTCATAGGGTAAGGGAAGCAGACCCTACCTCTTGACAGAAAAAGCTACAAAGGCATTTTGCAAGGGGTATTCCTAAAGGGATGAGAGAATTTGTTGTGATCATGTTTTCCAACAATCTTCCATAATAGTTTATAGGAATCAAGACTTTACCTGCTACAGTGTGAAATCAATACAATGTCTAATGTGGAAAAGTCAGCAAATCAGTGTGTAATTTAGAAATATGGTGAATGAACAAAAGCTGAACAATTTAAATAGGTTGTATTTGAAGAAGGTATTGGGGGTGTAGAGAAGCAGGAAAGGCAACTGATAAAGAAGGTACCAGACACCTGAAGTTTATCTACACTGGATGTGTCAGAGATGGGTTGTTTAAGTCCTCGTTAAGATGGCGTAGCCTGACATGGATGGGAATCTTACAAAACCTTATATGTCTTAAAAATTCCAATTTAGTAAATTATGTCAACTACAGCAGCATTCACCAATTGTTTACCAATTGTTTATGCATTTATCAATCAACCTGTATGGTGAACAAGTTGAAGAAAAGACTATTTTTATATAGACTATATGGTTAAGAATTGGTGATCTGTTTTAATTGCAGACATGACTGTATTTTTATTGTTTTTCTAAAGGGTGGAATATAAATACTTTGCTCATCTTCTAGAATGATCTTAAAGGAAAAATCTCTTGTCATCATGGAAATACGACCAGTTTTGAATGATTTAGACTCTGTGCTTCCGAATTCATTGGAGTCTATTGTGAAGGAACTGCAGGAGAATCAGTTTGGGGTTGAGGAGGTGAACCAAGGAAAGGAGAGAGAAATGTCTTTGAGAATAAAAAAAAGAGAGAGATGATTTTGCCCAAGCTAAATAAAGGTCAAAAATTTAGTGAATTTTGCTCACTCCTCGCCATTACTTGTGCCCCCATGCAGGATGGTACTTAACACCCAGGAGATATGGACCCTCAACACTGTATGAGGCAATGGAGAAAAAGCCCTCATACCTGTGTTTAGATTTGAGAGAGGAAAACTGAACATTCTAGAAATCTGGAACTGAGATAGAGATGAGTCTCCTGGTACTAGATTGAAATACTGGGCCAAAATGAAATAATCTCAGTAAAATTTGATGTGCTTTGTAAAATATGGTGCTATTGATTTGAAAAAACAAAGGTGACTTTGGCATCTATAAAACTGAACTTTTTTATTTTACTAAAGCAGTAATTCTTTGCATCAGGTTTGATGTGAAAGAGTTGGCAACAAATTCCTTCAAACTGTGATCCCCCCAGAGATATGAACTATATCATTTTATAAATAAAGAATAGTAAGGAAACATCAGAAAAATACTGCAATTATTCTTATTCTTCATCCCCTTAAACACAGATACATTTATCTACTTACATTACAGCAAATGTAATTATGGATAGTGTGAAACATAAGAAGTAATTATTTAGATGCCATTTTTCAAGCTTTTCTCTGTGGGCACTGACTTATACCTTGAAGGACCTTATATCTCCTGGTTTTCCTTATCCAGAAATCCTAGGCACAGGCTTGCCCTCTTACCCAGGTAGGGTCTGAAACTAGTTTACTCCAGCAGGACTCTAGTTCTTGGAATCTGTGTTTCCATGACAAGTCACCATTCTAGAGTCAGCCTCTTTGGAAGGCATTTTACAGCTTCTTTCTGGAGGAAAAGGAAGAGGAATGGAGGAGAAAAAGAAGCAGTTGGGGAAAGTAAGGGGGAGAAGAAGTAGGAGAGGAGAGAGCACGGTGCTAGCAAGATGCTGAAAACCCATTCAATATGCAATCAATATACCAAACAGCCTAAAAATGTATGTAAACATTGTTCACAATCAGAAAGACTTTGGGGAACCTTTCTGTTATGATTATTTTCTTCTTTCTCTATTTCTGTTCTTTTCACCCTGAATTTCCCAGCACCCTGGCTTTTCTCAATACGATTTTATCTACATGAAAGTTCCTCTTAGAATTTCAATCGACCAGCCCTGTCAAGTCTGTTCCCTGCCCTTTTTAACATCCAACACACAAAGAGAGCAGGGGGTCACCCACAACACAACGAAACCACTGATCTTACACGGCCTAGATTGCCACCCCCCTGGTGTATGGGAAATTGCTTTTTCCTGTGACTGAATATGTGCAGGGTACATCCAGAGCCTTGCTATGGAAGGGAGCACAGATATTCGTCATACCACAGTGTCACCAGCAATTTTAGAAAACTCATGAGACTGGAGTGAATCTTCAAGATACTGCAGAGACCACACACGCGCACACACACACACACACGGTTTGTTCTCTGAGCACTTCCCCCTGTCATTTAACAGCACCCACTCTCCCTTCTTGACCTATTGAAAGTGACACAGCATTGCTCCAAAGTTCTTTAATTCTTCTCTTTCGCTTACAAGCAATTACTTAAAAAAAAAAAAACTGTATAAAAATTGCAGTAAGATATTGCTCAACTCTTGAGAATCTGTTACATCTCTCCTGAGGGAAGACTGGAGAATAGGAGAATGGGAAGCCACGCTGGCCTTCTCTTCAGAACAATCTGTGCTGATCAGCATGAGGTGAGAAATGAGCACCTTGCTTTTCCTAACGGTTAATGTTCTTTTCAGTTACGTCCTTTTAATATCCAAAGACACAGGGAGATAATTTTCAGCCTACTTATGTTTTATTTTTATATAGAAATCTGAGGACATCTGATTTAATGATAAAAGCAAACAATTTAGGACCAGATGAACTGTTTTTGTTGTTCTACCTTCCACTCCTCTCAGTCACACTAAGTGCTGAAAGCAATGTAACTGGGAAAGACAGGGAGGAGTGCTGTGTGAATCCCGCCCCCACCCCTGACCTGCACACAGCAGGCTGAATCCTAAGGGGAGAGTGTACAGGGTAGTGGGGGTACAGGAAGAGGGGGAAGGCAAGTCCTTGGAGAGTCTGAGGAGGGCGGGAAATGAAAAGGTAAGGAGAGAGGGTGGGAGTGAGCTAGTAAAGGCAGAGGTGGGTAGAGAAAGAAAAAGAGTGGAATTGTTTTAAGGGGAGGGAAGGGGGACAGCAGAGAGGAGAAAGGGAGGGAACAAAAGGCAAAAGAGCGAGGAAGCAAATAATCGCATATAGAAACAGGAAGAAATGATCGAAGGAGAAACAGTAGTATTAGGCAGATGACATTAAAGCTACGCATGCAAGTTGGACCCTGCGCTCATCTAAAGTGGTGTGCAAAGAAGCCTTCCTTCTCAAGGTTCCTTTGAATACCACGCCAGTGTCCCCGAGCATGATCTGATTAATAAGTTGTGGCGGGACCTCATTTCGTCTTAATGATTTAGGATCTTCCTTTCACTTCCCACATGTGGTTTTGGATCTTTTATTTGCTTTATCTGTGGAGCTTAATGAATTTCTGTTAAGTCTTTATATCAGTTGTCCCTTCCACTTAAATCTTCCCCCTGATTCTATTTACCGAAGTGTACAGTTCAGAGTATTGTGTGCTAAATTTTTTATGTTTCCACAAACATCACTAAGTGCTGACTCTGGCAAGTGGTTAAGGTGCCGGAAGGAGAAGCCTTGGGTGCGGAGTGTGTGGAGTTGATGGATGGATAGGTGGTGCTTCCTTTCCTCTGCCCCCTGCTCTGTCTGCTGTCCTGCACACAGAGACTCAGCGCGCACTCAGGCAGCTTCCTTGGATCTCTACTTCTCAGAATTTTACGATAAACTAACTGGCAGCCCGGAGGCCTAAATTTGTCCCAGCCTTGCCATGACTAACCAGATGAGTCTGAGCTAAGTCGTTTAAGCTTTCGAAGCTGCAGTTTTCTCAGCTGTAAACTGGAGTCGGTATACCTCCCTCCTCTACACCAGAACTGAGAGAGGAACCTGGTATAATTGGGGAACGATTAAAACGGTGGTGCGATTGCTGCAGAAGGTGATACCAAGGTAGTAAAAATGAAGACAGACAGGTAAGCTGGAGCCAAGTAAGAGACACTTTGAATCTTTCCACGCTCCTCAGTTCCTCACCTGTAAAGTGGGTAGAAATTATGACAGTTCTTCTCTTCCTACATAGGTTGAGAAGGTGCTTTGAGCTCTTTGGATTCAAAAATGCTAAGAAATCTGGCAGGACTGTGCCCCTGATCTAATGATCCGTACCTCCCTGAAGCCCTAGTCCTTCAGAGTCTTGTCTCCTGAACTCCCCTAGCTCTGCATATGGTCCTATCTCTGTTATGGCTAAAGTGGTCCCAAGGAAATCTCTGACTCCTCACACAGTGTCTGTGACCATAGAATATTCTGAACCACTTTATCATGAGGTCCAGAATCCTTAGAGAATGATGCCAAATTCACCTCTGTCAGATAGGTGTGCTACAAAAACATGCCTCCTGTTAAGACAAAACAGCAATATTTGGGAAGACTGTGGTGTTTGGCATGCTGCCTTTCCTGAGCCTCTTTCTTTCTATGTCATCGGAGATGATAACATTCTCAGTGCTGGTGGCCATTTTTAAACATCCCAGTAATAGTGAAATTTTCAGACAGGAAAGATTCCCTAATAATGTGGGCTATAACATATTATTTAAATAATTCAAGTATCTTACCAGATCTATACAATTAGGTTCAAATTCACTAGTTAAAATTTTAGAAACAGCAGACCCTTTTATTTTATTGCTTAATTTTCAACTGTTAAAGTTAACAATCTTGAAATACATAGATGCCCAGAAAAGATATCTATTGGTGTGGAATAAAGGATTGAATGACTGAGCTAATTACCTATAATAAAAAACAAATATCACAAAGAATGATAACTCATTAAACACTTATATTAGCATGGAATGTCTTGTGATAGCAAGTTTTTAAAGGGGAAAAATTAGAAGGAAATAAACAATTACTGTGTGTACTATATGGTTAATGCTATGCTAAACATGTTATATGTATATTTATGTAGGATTAATATGTTTAACACTCACAATTACCCAGGAGATCATTAACATAATGCCTCTTACTTTTGAGATGAGGCTAAGACAGTTTATATAACTTGCCTAAGGTCACAAAGTTGGGTACTAGAACAGCAAGGAAACACGAAAAAGGAAAATGGGCTGCCCTTATCTTACACCACTCAAAAGAAATTAACTTCAAATAAAGACTTAAATGTAAGACCTGAAAGCATTAAACTTCTACAAAAAAACATAGAGGAAAGCTCCTTGATATTGGACTTGGTGATGATTTATTAAATATGACACCAAAAGCATGAGCAACAAAAGCAAAAATGAATAAATGGGAGGGCCTACATCAAACTAAAGAGCTTCTGCACAGCAAAGAAAACAATCAACAAAATACCAAAGCAACCTATGGAATGGGAGAAAATATTTGCAAATCATATACCAATGTGGGCAAACATCTAAAATGTATAAGAAACTCATAGCAAAAAATAGTAATAATCTGGTTTTTAAAAATGGGCAGAGGAACTGAATAGATATTTTTCAAAATAAGATATACAAATGGCCAACAGGTTCATGAAAAGGTGCTCAACATCACTGATCATCAGAGAACTGCAAATCAAAACCACAGTGAGCTATCACCTCGTACCTGTTAAGCTGGCTATTATTAAAAATACAAGAGATAAATGCTGACAAGGGTGTTAAAAGAGAGGGCCTTTGCACTGTAGGAAGAAATGTAAATTGGTACAGCCATTATAGAAAAACAGTATAGAGGTTCCTCAAAAATTAAAAATAGAACTGCCGTATGATCCCACAATCCCACTCCTGGATATAATCATATGTCCAAAGGAAACAAAATCACTATTGTGAAGAAGTATTTGCCCCCTATGTTCACTGCAGCATTATTTATAATAGCCAAGACCTGTATACAACCTAAGTGTCTATTGACAAATGGAACGGATAAAGAAAATCCATATGCAGAAAATATTACTCAGCCAAAAAAAGAAAAATGAGGAAATCCTGCCATTGCAACAACATGGATGGACCTTGAGGACTTTACGATAAGTGAAATAAGTCAGAGAAAGATAAATACTGTATCGGCTTACTTATATATGAAATCTAAGAAAAACTGAACTCATAAAAACAGGGAGTTGACTTTGGTTGCCGGGGGCTGAGGAAAAGGACTTTGGGATACTGGCATTACCTGAGCACTTTCACAGGCAGAAAAAGAAGCAGGAGAAAGGGAACTGGAGGCATAAGAAATAGAAACACCACATAATGAATTTAAAAGGAGAGCTACCTTTCAACACTTAAAATAGAATTTAATGCAAACATTTCATTTTCTGGAGAAAACATTTCTTAGAGCAAGATATGCCAGCACTAAAAAGGTTGATGTCTCAGCAGGTGCATGAAGGGCAGCATGGACAAAAATTAGGCCACATTCTTCTGTCAAGAGTCCTAGTGCCCTAGTGTCCAGGATCTGCTATCTAAAGTGCGAGTGTGTGCTAAGTGTTTAATATCATGTAAAAGTGCAAGCCAATAAAGAATGACTGCTGATATCCTGGCCGCTGTGGCTCAGTTGGTTGGAGTGTTACCCCCTAACCAGAAAGTTGTGGATTTGATTCCCAGTCAGGGAACATACCAGTCATCCCCTGTCCAGGTGCATATGGGAAGCAAACAATTAGTGTTTTTCCGTCACTCTCTCACATCGATGTTCTCCTCTCTCCCTTCCTCTCTCTCTATTAAAAAACAAAACAAACAAAACAACAACAACAACAAAAAAAAAAAACAATGAAAAAATGTCCTCAGGTGAGGATTAAAAAAAAAAAAGAATGACTAATGGTGAACTGGTTCAAAGAAGCCTTCACTGAAGCATATCTATCAGGTCCTGTCAGAATTTATAAAATTCTATCTGCCTGTCAGAGAAGGTACAAAAGTTACTGAATGAAACTATTAATATCTGAGTGAGAAAATGTTTTTATTGAAGAATAAGGCTTGGAAATCTCTACTCCCCACTCTTAGAGAGCAAAGACAAAACATACACATGTTCTTGCTCAAATACTGCCAATAACTTAATTGCTTTAATCTTATTATGGTACCATGGATTACTGCCTTAAATATTTGGGGCTTCAACTTTCATTAATTTAAATACAGTGTTTTCATTTGGACATTTATTTTTAATCAGTCTCTACAAATGAGCCTGATTACCTTGAATATTAATAATAATAATCAACCTGCTAGTGACTTCTTTTCCCTCAAATTGCAGGAGTAAGCACAGCCATTTAATCACACTCATTAGCACTTCTTTCACTGGAAAAACTAAATCAAGTGCAAATATAAGAGCTCATTTTTCCATGCACATCCAAACAAACTTGTCAATAAATTTTCTATTCCTTTCTTGTTTTTCCCAGTTTATCTCCAAGCTAGAGTACTTCCTGTACTCTCCAAAATGTGCCAGATCTTCTGACAGATAATCATCAGGGGAGAGTAAAGGGCCAGAGAATTTATAACACTATAAACATCATTAATTATACACAGCAATTGCTGCCGTTGAACACTCATGGGCCAGGTACTGTTTACAGACTCCCTACACTTGGTTGATAAAACTTAAGAGGTAAGTACTCATAGTATTTCTATTTGGCAGATAAGGAAACCGAGACTTAGGAAGATTAAGTAAGCAGCAAATGACAGAGCTCTTGTTTCCCTAATTGTAAAGCTGGTGCTCTTGAGACTTCCAGTCAAGATGGCAACATAGATAAACACAGCCCGCCTCCTCACACAATTACATCAAAATTACAACAAAATATAGAAGAACCATACTCAGAACCGTCAGAAATCACGTTGAATGGAAGTCTGACAACAACAGAATTAAAGAAACCATATCCATCCAGACCAGTGGGAAAGGTGGAGACATGGATCAGGCTGGTCCCAGATCCACTTGTGGTGGATAGAAATTCAAGAGGGATATCTTGGGAGTGAAGAGTTCCAGTCTCACAACAGGTCCTCCCAGTCCAAAGTTCCAGTGACAGGAAGATAAGCCCCCATAACTTCTGGCTGCAAAAACCAGTGGAGATTGAGTTGGTGGAAGAAACTTCTGGAATCCTAAGCAGTTCCTCTTAAAGAACCTACACACTGACTTATCCAGACTCACTCCCTCTGAGTTCCAGCACCAGAGTAGCAGCTTGAAAGGCACCAGTGGCATCCAATGAGGAACTAAAGTGTCTAGCATCAAGACAAGAGCTGAGGGATAGCCTTCTCCCAGACTAAAGGTGGGCCATTGTCCCTTTTCTAAACTCTCCCCCCACAGAACCACACAGCTGGCAGACTGGTGCCATAGCTGAGACTCCACCAACCTGGCTAATACTGTCTGCCCATCCCTGGAGATCCCCTGAGACTCCATCCCACCCAACTTACAGGCCCACCCAAGCTGCTTTTCAACATGAATGACTTGTCTTGGCTCATGCTTCACAACTTCCTAAATCCTCTTAAACAAGCAACAGCCAGCCTCAGTGAGTCCCCAGCCCCCTCATACCTCTTGCTAAGGGCCCTGAGGCCCAGCACAAGCAGCAAACCACCTAGATTCACAGCTTGGCTTCACCTGGGAATCTCCAAGCCCAGCACAAGTAGCAATCATCTCAGACTGCTTTGTAGCTCAGGCAGGGTGGCCCAGGGCAAAACATAGGTTGGGGCCAACCATGGCCTACACCACCCAGGAATCTCCAGAGCCTGTATACCCAGTGGACAGCTACAAACCACATCATAGCACTACCACCCTGCCCCTGCATAGCTCATCCTCCACAGAGGGCTGAGGTTGATGGTCAGTGGTCCTTACAGCTGACTGGCCTGAGTAAATCCCTCCCATTGACCTGTCAACAGTAATCAAGGCTCAACTACAAGAGGAGGTTGTTCTCCACCCACACAGACGGTACACCTCGAGTACCTTACTTGGGTTATAGGGGAGGCTGTGCCACTGGACCCTACAGGATGCTTACTACATTAGGCCATGCTAACAAGACAGGGAGTCATAGCAGCTCTACCTAATACATAGAAACAAACACAGGGAGGCTACCAAAATGAAGAGACAAAGAAATGCGGTCCAAATGAAAGAATAGATCAAAACTCAAAAAAAAGAACTAAACAAAATGGAGATAAGCAATCTATCAGATGCAGAGTTCAAAACACTGGTTATAAGCATGCTCAAGGAACTCTGTGAGGAACTCAGCAGCATAAAAAATATCCAGCAACAAAGGATATACTAATTAAAATAAAGAACAACTTACAGGGAAACAACCGTAGAGTGGATGAAGTCAAGAATCAAATCAATGATTTGGAACATAAGGAAGCAAAAAGCAGCCAATCAGAATAAGAAGGAAAAAAGTATCCAAAAAATCTAGGATAGTATAAGTAGCCTCTGAGACAACTTCAAGTGATCCATCATTAGTATCATAGGGGTGCCAGAAGGAGAAAGAGTAAGAAATTGGAAATCTAGTTGAAAAAATAACGGAAGAAAACTTCCCTAATTTGGTTAAGGAAATAGACATGCAAGTCCAGGAAGCACAGAGAGTCCCAAACAAGATGGATACAAAAAGGCCCACTCCAAGACACATCATAATTAAAATGCTAAAGATTAAAAATAAAGAGAGAATCTTAAAAGTAGCAAGATAAAAGCAGTTAGTTACCCACAGGGGAGTTCCCATAAGACTTTCATCTGATTTCTCAAAAGAAACTTTGCAAAGTAGAAGGTATTGGCAAGAAGTATTCGAAGTCATGAAAAGTAGGGACCTACAGCCAAGATTGCTCTACCCAGCAAAGCTATTGTTTAGAATCAAAGGGCAGATAAAGAGCTTCCCAGACAAGAAAAAAAACTAAAGGAGCTCATCATCACCAAACTGTTAGTATATGAAATGTTAAAGGGATTTATTTAAGAAAAAGAAGATAAAAATTATGAACAATAAAATGGTGACAAATACATATGTATTAACAATTGAATCTAAAAAACAAACTAAGCAAACAAGAACACATAGAGGATCCTGGATATGGAGAGCATTTTGATGATTGCCAGATGGGACGGGGATATGGGGGAATGGATGAAGTGGTGAGGGGATTCAGAAGTACAAATAGGTAGTCACAGAATAGCCATGGGATATAAGGTACAGTATAGGAAATGGAGTAGCCAAAGAGCCTATGCATCACCCATGGACATGAACATTGGTGTGCGTATTGCCTGAGGGAGTAGCAGGTGTTAGGTGGAGGGAGGCAAAGGGGAAAAAATTGGGACAATTGTAATAGCATAATCAATAAAATATAATTAAATATAGAGCTGGTGCTCTTTATCACTGGACTGCCCACTCACTCATAACACCCTCACATTAGTTCACATGATCCCTGGCTGTAAGCCCTTCAGAAAGGAATCGTCCTAAGCAAAACAGCACCTTGGGCTAAATTAAGTCAAGAACATTGATGCCTTTCTGAATCTATTCACAGTCATGTTGGGCACCTGGTAGAAGGACCACCTTCTGGAATCCAGAGAGTTCTTACTATCAACAATCTGAGGCCTTGGAAGAAGTCACCGCTACCTGCCCAGTCCTTGACTGAACCACAAACCAGCCCAGCTCCAGTAAGACAGCAGCAGGGTGTATTCATGGGTTGGAAAAGCCCCACTTGTGGGGAGGGTATTAAGAGAAGTCCACTATCACTCTACATGAGTGATTTGGGGCCATATATGTTGAAAGCCTAGTAGGGGTGATCAGCCCCACAAGAGTGATATGAAACTTCAAAAACAACATTGCTCCAGGGTCTGCCTTCTCTTACTTCATCATGTGTGCCCCACTCCAGTCTGCTTATTCTCCCTTCCATTCTGTTCCCTACCTGAGACATAGCTATGTGCACCTGCCTATGAATCCAACTCCTGTTCAGCCATGGGCCTCGGGCCATTTATGATTTCCCAACTTCAACACCTTTGATCATGCCCCATATCCAGCCCTGCTAGCTCCACTCCTGTTCCTTTGAACAGAAAATATGCCATCTCATTGCTCACTGTCTTAGTCCTTTCAGGATGCTGTAACAAAAATACCACAGACTGCATGGATTAAACAACCAACATTTATTTCTCACAGTTCTGGAGGCTGCAATGCCCAAGATCAAGACACTGCAGATTCAGTGTTTGATGAAGACCTGCTTCCTGGTTCACAGAGAGCCACCTTCTTGTGCCATCACACGAATAAAAAAAGGTGAGAGAGCTTTCTGGGTCTCTTTAATAAAGGCACAAATCCCATTTGTGAGAGCTCCACATTCATGACCTAGCCACCTCCCAGAGGCTCCATCTGCTAACACCATCACACTGGGGTTAGGATTTCAACATATGATTTAGAAGCCGTAGGAAAAACATTCAGTCGATAACATCCCCAAAGGATGTATAGCTGTCAGACCCCAGTTTCTCCTGCGAATAAATCCTAAGACTAGGCTTAGTGAGTGAACACTTAGGCTGAACCTAATTCAAAAGGAACCCCACCCCCTGCCGCAAAGCAACAGAAGACAGTAGGCAGGCTTTCCTATTTTTCTAATGGTCTTAGTTAAAAGCAAAAGGGGATTGCAAAGTTGGCTCAACACTCAAAAATCAAGCATTGTAATACACCACATTAATCAAATAAATTATAAAAACCACATGATCACCTCAATAGACAGAAAAAGTATTTGAAAAAAAAATCCAAGATCTTTTCATAATAAAATATCTCAAAATTTATTACGAAGTAATCAAGACCATGTGGAACCAGCATGAGAATAAATATATAGATCAATGGGGTAGAACTAATAGTCCAAAATTAAACTGTATTTATGGTTAAATGATTTTAGATAAACATGCCAAGACAATGCAGTGAAGAAAGAACAGTCTTCTGAGAACAGTGCTAGAGAAACTGGACATCCAAGCTGTAATTCTACTTCACACAATCCATAAAAGTCATTTCAAAATTTATCATAAACCTAAATATACGATCTAAAATTGTAAACTTTGAGAACAGAATGTAGTGGTACATCTTCATGACCTTGGGTTATACAGTGGTTTCTTAGATATGACACCAAAAACAAAAGCAACAAAATAAAATATAGGTAAATTGAACTTCATCAAAATTGAAAACTTTTGTGCATCAAATGATACCATCATGAAATTGAAAAGACAACCCAGAGAATGGGAGAAAATATTTGCAGGTGACATATGTAACAACATACTTGTATTCAGAACCCTTACAACTCACCAATAAATAGACAAATGACCCAATTTTTAAATGGGCAAAGAATTTGAATAAACATTTCTCCAAAGAAGATATAAAAGTAGCCAATAAGCACATAACAGGATGTTCAACATCATCGATCATTGCTGAAATGTAAATCAAAACCACAATGAAAAGCCACTTCCCATCCCTAGGATGACTATAATCAAAAACAGTGACAAGTATTTGGTAAGGATGTGAAAAAATTGCAACTCTCAGACACTACTTATGGTAGTGTAAAATGATGCAAACATGATGGAAAAAATTGGTAATTCCTCTAAAGATTAAGTTTAGAATTTTATACAACCAAGAAATTATATTCCTAAACATATATACACCCAAAAGAAATAAAAACTTCTATACAATTGTTCATAGGAGCATTATTCATAATAGTCAAAAAGTGGACAACTCAAATGTCCACTGAATGATAAATGGATACACGAAATGTGGTATATCCATACAACATAATATAATTTGACAGTGAGAAAGAATAAAGTGCTGATACTTGCTATGACATGCAGGAAACTTGAAAACATTAACTTAAACGAAAGAAGCCAGATGCAACAAAACCATGTAATGTATGATATCATTTCTATGCAATGTTCAAAATAAGCAAATCCATAGAAACAGAAAGTAGATTAGTGCCTGGGGATATCAGCACAGTGGGGGGAAGGAGTGAGAATAAAGAGTGACTATTATTATATATGGTGTTTCTTCTGGGAGTTGTTGAAAATGTTCTAAAATTAGAAAGAATGCCAAAGTAAGGATGGAAACCCAAGAAAAGTTGTTGATGGAATGGTACTTTCTCTACCAGGTTGAAGACTAGAAACCATGACAGCATGTACAAAAAGAAGTCCACTACTGTACATTTAAGCCCTGTATAATTTATATGGCTCTACTCTACACAGTCATATGCTTTCCCAAATTGACAGAAGAGCAAACAAACTTGAGTCCATCAGTAGTTTGGTGGGGCATTTGTTCACATCAAACTTATATATCATTTCCTCACTAATAACGCATTCCTGTCCTCTGTGTCTGCACAAATGTCAAGTAAGTTGATATGGGAAAAAAGTGAAACCTTTCATGTGTTCTGAATACCCCAAACACCTGCCTGAATGTGCCTGAAGAATTGGTGAAAGAGCCACCAGAGTAGGCTTGCCCTGAGAGCGATGGTGCGCTGGAGCTGGCTCATTCACCTCTCCAGAGCCAATCGCACCCCTCTCCTCCCTGCTCGGTGTTCACATTGGTAGTCTCAAGTCAGCCACACTGGAGGTTTTAGAATGGCATTCCTTTTCCTAGCTTGACTTAGTCCAAGATGTCCCTTGATGTAGGCCATTTCCTTTTGAAGACCTTGCAGCTAGGGATCTTGTGAACTAACGTGAGTGCTTTAGGAGTGAATGAAGCAGTCCAGTGATTAAATGCACCCTCTTTTAGGGGCCCTAGTCCCCGCTCTGCCATTTGATACTTCACCTCTTTTCAGGAGAGCTCATTTACCAGCACAGCACTGGCAGCTTCTAGGAAAGCCTCTCATTCTAATTGCATCAATGAAGATAGAATGGTGTCCTCCAGCAAACTGAGTCCTAGAGAAAAAGGGGCTATAGAGCAGGTGAAACATGAAACAGGTGCTTCATAAAGATCAGTGAGCCACATGGAGCAAGAGCCCAGGACAGCCCTGGATTCCTTCACCAGTATGCAGCTAGCAGGAACTGAGAGGACTTGTAGAACCCTCTGCAGAATCAAGTGGACCCCACCCAAGCTACATTTGGATCAGCCCACATTTGGAGTAAAGGGAAATAAAAAGGAGATGGCCATTTGCAGACATTGGAATTGGTTTGCACGTACACCTTACTTATCAGCATGAACAGCCTGCTGCAGGGGTCTGTTGATTCATTTTTATTCTCTGGAACCCCTGCAGCCCCTCCTCCAAAGCCCAGGAGACTCAATCCCTTAGGTCATCAGGTAACTGCTTCTTTTACTTTTTTAATAACAGCTTTATTGAGACATAATTAACATACCATACAATTTGCCCCTTTAAAGTGTATAATTTAATGGGTTTTAGTATATCTACAGAGTTATACAACCATCTCCACTATTTAATTTTAGAACATCTTTATCACCCCCAAAAGAAACCCCATACACATTGGCAATCATTCCCCATTCCTCGGCACAGTGATAGGCACTGGAGATGTCGAGAAATGAATTGGAAAAGATTCCAGGCCTTGAGGAGTTCAAATTCCAGATCTGGGTGCAGCAGGGGAAGTAGGATTGAAGAGGGTAAGTAGATGTGTTAGACAATAAAGAAGCAACCTTTATTGTCAAATAGGCTGTAGTTACACAGAAACAGCCTATTTGTCCAGTCCTACCAGTGATTCATCCAGCCTTTGCAGAGCCTTTTTCTCATTCCAGATGAAGTGTTTGATAAAATATTTTTGGTCCAGGGTTTTCATAACTAAAATTTTGAGAACTCTTTTGTGTACATAGAGTACTAAAAGAGGGTAAGCAAGCCCACGTGCCCCAAGCAGTGACCGCGGCTGCAGAGTGGGAGGCCCTCTCAGATCGCCCTGGACAGCACATCTGCACCCTGTCAGGATTATCAAAATTGCCATGACAATGACCCAAGGGCTCTTCCTTGAATAAACCCTGTAAACACTCAGCTGATTTCAGCCAGACCCAACTGCATGCCCTTGAGGTTTGCATACTGTTAAAAAGAGAAAAAGAAAGAAAAAAAAAAAAGGTTGGGGGTGGGTAGGAAAGGGGTAAAGGAAGGACAGAGAGCCTGAAGCAAAGAAGAGGCCAGTAAGGCTGCTCAGCCTTGGAATAATGCTCAGCTGAAGTATGAAAAGAGCTCACTTGACATTCTGACTTCATCTTCCTTTTAAAACAGGTAGAGCTGCTTGCAGCTCCAGGTCAACGTGGAAGTATCTCAAGGTCTCAGAACTTTTCCTCACTACTGACCACAGGAGGGTGCCCCTGTGAAGAGGGAGAGAATGTATAGAGTCCAATTCCCCAAGGGTTCTTACTTGGACCCTATATCTAGAGCTTAGCTCTGCTAGGTTGTGATGTCATTACCTTTAGACTTCAGAGTCCTGACTTCTACATTCTCAACCCTCCCACTCCCATCCAGGGCCCTGATTCGAGTAAAAGATCAACACCCCTCATCATACAGATGGGCATACTGAGGCTCAGAAAATTTATCAGTCAAGGTTGTTGAAATGCCTTTGTCAAAAGAAGCAAGGTAGTGGATTAGATGACCCCTAATTCTATTCTAACACAAAGGCTCTATAATTCAAAGACTTGTCCAATGGAACCCAGCTATTTGGACATTGGACCAGAACTCAGATTTGTCCACTGCCAGTCCAGAAGCCACTGGCGGATGAAACTTACTTCATCTTTGCTAAGAAGTCCACCACCAATTTGGATTTTTTCAGCTTATATCAGAAACATCTGTTAAGCACTGCTATCTTGGGTGGAGGGGTAAAGAAGGAATAGAGCAAGGAAACATGCAGAACTCCCTCTATGCTGAAAAATATAGTCACATTTTGCAAGCCAAATTCTACTTTTAAATGAAAGGTGATTTCCCTGTAAATGGAGTTTACTGTGAATGCTTATAAAGGGGGCCATCCGTTTTGCAAAGTGAATGATCACTTCTTACTGTGCTAATGTAGGATATATAGATATTCATGTTTGCTTTTCATTAAAGCTTTATCTACATTCTTATGGTCATTTTATAGACAGTAAAACCAAGCTCCAAAAGGGAGTTATGTGTCCTCTAAGAAAGAACACCACTGGACAAAGAGCCCTAACGTGACTCTCTAATCCCTTCCCTACCCGCCCAGCCTCACAGCCTGGGTCTCTCAGGAGCTTCATCTGATCTCTTCACCTTCCCTACATTGGAGCCCAAAGCTCCACGGTGGCCATAACTTGACAATTTTTTAAGTGAGACTCTCAAACAACCTTATGCTGGATACTGGCATAGAAGAAGAGGACCATGTCCCTAACACGCAAAGCCACTCTGAATTTCCATAATCCCCTGCCTGCTGGGCCCTATTGCTGAAAGGGGACATAAGCTCCTCTGACACTGGCCTGGACGAGTGCTGTGTATTCGGGAAGTCAGAGAAAAGGGATAAGCAGAAAACATCTTCAAGCGCAGTATCAGCCTACTTGATTTCTGCTGGCTGTTCCAGATAGCCTGACTCCCATCTTTGGAGAAGGGACCCTTGAGACCACAGGCTGGCAAAACATGGGCTCCCTGAGAAGTAGTGAGCTGCAGGAACAAACTGTTCCTTTTCTAAGAACAAGCAGCCCTACAATCTCACCCTTACTGGGATGAAAGGTATTAAATTATTTTTCTTCCTTCCATTTTCCTTTAATGTCACAGTCATTGAACTCTTACCGCTTATTCAACCAGCCACTCATTTGTCAATTAAGCACAAGTATAGCCCTTAAACTATTGTCAGATGCTGATGATTAGCCCTTGTACGGGTATTTGAGTCCTTTCTCTCCAACTAGGCTGTATGCTCTTAGAAGGCGGAAGCAGAACCCTATGTCTTTTCTTTATCCTCAGTCTTGCTAATGTTTTGAACAGAACTGACACTCAATGCACTAATTAATCTATAGATGAGAATTCTTAAGGGCTTATAATTATTATGAATCTAAATCAACAAATTGAGACAGGCAAAAAAATTACTTCTTTATCTTCATTAAGTCAAATTAATAATTTCCATTTTGAGTTTTCATCTTCCTGGACTTGTAAGAATTTCAATCTCAGTCCTGTTTGAGGTATCTTTCCCCCTCAGGGTGTCCCTAGAATTCAGGTGGCTTCCACTGCACTCAGAAAACCAGAGTAAGGGCTTCTGCTCTCCTCCTGTCATGCTCCCTGCTGACATACTCATTGTCCCAAACAATGGTGAGCCCCTAAGGAAAGGAACTTTTGCCTTTGGGAGCAAAGGGCCCCAATGTCAGGCTCTCTCCGTTTATTTTTTACCCTTCCCTGAAATCTTGCCTCCACTTTGAGTAAGGGATGCTCACACTTGAGTAAGGGACGCTCACACCGCTAAGCCCAAGTCCTCGCCAGGCCTTCTCACTGCCTCCTCCCCAGTCCTGCTGAGAGTCTGAGGGAAATCCCTCTCCCACTCCCCTTGTTGCTCTCCATGGCATTCTTCAGAGTCCCTCAAGAGACACCACCGAGTCAGGGTGGGCTCTTACTCAGAACACAGTCAGGAAGTCCATCTGCTTGCTAAAACAAGTAGGAAGCAGTCCATTAGCTTGTGGTCAATAGAGCAAAAAGACCAGGAAAAAAACCACACATGAAAAGAAGAGAGACTTTGCATACGATTGGGTTCTTTGGTTGTAAGCAATTGAAACTGACTCTAAAAACTACGGACAAAATAATAATAATTTATTAGGATGACAGAACATTGAGTAATATTCTAGAACTGAAGGAAGATATAAACAAACAGTCATCAAGAAGGACAGGAGAAAAAAATCAATTTCAAGAATTTCAGTCAGAATCTCACAGATGAAAGAAGATTGATTCAACTCCAGCCACCTCTGTCAACAAGTCATTCAAGAGAAAGAACAAGTCATTCTCCTGGGAGTGAAGTCGAAACTCCCAGGAGAGAGCCTAATGGGCCTACCCCAGGTCATGTGCTCCGCACCTCTGGGGCAAGATAGTTGGAGACCAAGGGGTGCTTAGGTCAATAGGTTCACAAAACACATTGAAGAGAGGTCAGAGAATTCCCTAAAAGAAAAGCAGGGTGCTGCTGCCAAAGGAAGAGCCTCATAGGCAGGCAAATGATTAGTGCCCATCACACAGAAGAGAGCTTTTCCAGGTAACAAGTTGCCAGGGGCAGAGCATTGTGTGTGGAGGAAAGCAAAACATCCTCATCAATATTAATGACACAAGTAACGATACTTAAAATGAACTTGGAACACTTGCAGATGCAAACACCAAGAGCTGGCTGAAGAAAAATAATACGAGCATTAATATATTAAAATGATCACCCCAGAGCAGACTATATGGGAATAGAAAAGAATAGGCCACCTGAAAACTAAATAATAGACCAAAAGCAAGACTGTTTTCTTAGGGATAAAGATTTTATCAGTTGTCATGGAAGGAAACGAGATTTGTTCAAGAATCTCACTCCAGAAAACATACTTCATTGCTGTATCAAGGGATATCTAAGCTATAGGTTGGCCAAAAAGTCCATCTGGTTTTTTCCATAAAATAAGAGGCACATTTTTCATTTTCACCAATAATTTATTGATTTGGATATCTTGAGTATGTTGGCTATCTCCCACATGGTATAACATTGTTCTTAATTAATGTCTCAATCTGATCGCTATCAGCTTCAACTGGCCTACCTAATCGGGGCATGTCCATCGTCCAGTGAGAAATCTCCAGCATGAAACTTCACAAACCACTTTTGACATGTTTGATCAGTCACAGTACCTTCTCTATATACTGCACAAATCTTTTTTTTGCATTTCACTTGTGTTTTTACCTTTCTTGAATAATAAAGCATAATACACCAAAAAATATTGTGTTTTCTTCCATCTTCAGTATTAAAATGGCTACACAAAAACTCACCAATTTTGATAAGTATTTTTTAAACGCACACTGATATGACAACTGTCATGATATGATCTAACAAAATTGTTTCCCATGAAGTTAAAGAAAGTTAAGTGCTACTAGAGCCATCTTATGAAAAAAAACAAACTCACTTTTTTGGCAACCCAATAGCTATATACTAATATACACATAATTCTCATAATTATATGTGAATTCAATTACTGTCAACTAATTATTTTATGTTTATCAAAAAGTCCCTATTTAAAGAATCCATCCTGTTTTTATTAAATGTTGATACCTTCTGTGGACATCATTCTGGGGGAGAATCGCAGACCTGTGCAGAAGGCAGAGACAGATCTGGGGAAGAGAACTTCACGAACCACATAGGCAACACTGCGTGGTGCACCCCTTCCCCACCCCACGGAAACCTAAGTTAGTCCTCATTGCAGGCTGACCATTGCAAGTAGATTCACAGAGAGGCTTCAATCATGCCAACATACCAATTGGAACATAGTTAGTATCAGAATTTAATGAAAGTTAATACAAAGAGATTAGGCTCCCAACTCTGCCCACCCTCTGCCAGCTAAACCGTGCCCAAAATCCTGACCCACAGAAACTGTGCTATTTCAGGCTGCCTACTTTGTGGCAATTTGTTATATAGCAATAAGTAATTAAAACAGGTAGCTAGAAAAGTATATTATTCAGAAACGAAGGAAATGCCATGGCTGTAGAGGGAGCAGGAATATGAGAAAGCATCATGTTTTTCAACATTCCGTGTTTAAAACCATTTTTGATAATTTTAGCAGGAACATTACTCCGATGCCAAAAAACTCTGAAGGAAAAACTTACACACTTTGTAGGACTCTTATGGTGGGTGTTACTGTTTGACATTGTCCGAAACCGGGAGAGCCAGTCACAGCAGAGTCTGAGGGGAAGGTGCAAGTCAGGACAGGGAAAGACCAGATGCCAATATAAAGTGCAGAGGGCCAGAAGTGGCATCCTCAGCTCGATAAAGAAGAGGGAAGAGTTGGAAAACAAACCACTGATGAAACTGGTGCGTGTTGGAGTTACAATGTTCACATCTGAGAACCATGTAACTGCTCAGAAAACCAACCGGTACCTGTGGCCTGCTTTATAAGTTACCAGGGACACGGTCTATGAGGCATTGAGCTGACTTAGAGGTGCAGGACTGGGACAGAAAATAAATTTTGGTTTTCTTTTCCTCAAAGGAACATGTTTATATTATTGGACTTACAATGTAAATACTACTTTGTATTCTAACTTTTTATTTAACACATCCAACTTTTCTATGTCTCTTAATTAGTCCAATTATTTTAAATTACTGCAATATCTTATTGATTAAGTGAGTCAGTTTCCTTAAATCACTGCAATACTGCTGAACATTCAGGTTATCTCAGCTTCGTCAGACAGACACCACTATTGTGAGATCTTCTTTCTCATGCCCATATGCCTAGGTCTGGATAGGAATCACAATATTGCTTTCCAAAAAGCTGAAATCATTTTAAATGCATGGGTGTATGTGTTTTACAATTATTTCTCTATCATTTGGTATTTGCTTTAAGTAACTTTTCTTTTGGCTCATTTAGTAGAAGTAAAATCATCAGGTTTTCTTTAATTCTCATATCCCAATTTCAAGGTATAATAAAGTTTTCCTTTGTGTTTGCCTAGCATTTGTCTTATTCCTTGGGTGAACAGTCTGTTCCCCCAATTACACCCCACTCCCGACTTCTCTGAGGGCTCCTCCCCCTCCTCATCCTCCCTAACACAGTTAAGCCCCCATGCCATCCTGAGCCCACTTCCCTCCAGACATTCTCTCCCTGGGTTCCATCCACCACCCCGGAACAGTGTTTCTCAGAGGGGGGACCGGGGCTCCTTTTCCTAAAAAATCACCTAAGACACTTTTAAAATGCGCTTTTCCCATCCTGAGCCAAATGTACAGATGCAGAACCTCCCAATGAGCCCCTTGGATCCACCTCTTAAGTAACTTCCCAAAAGTGATTGATTCTAAGAGATGACAAACATTAGGCTGGGATCCCCGAATTTGTCTTCCCCATTTCAGTGTTTTCCTTGCTCTGCACCAGTGCAGTTCAGTTGCCTCCTGGGTCTCTCCAGCCAGCTGTCACTTCAAGCCACTTCTCACAGTGCCTTTGGCACTGCTGCAAATCAGCTCCAGCTGCCTCCCCTCGGCCAAAAACAGGAGTACCATTCCCTCAGCCTGTCAGACCCATGCTGCACAATTCAGCACCGACGCCTATTTCCAAACTATTCTTTGAAGGAGATTCCCCCTTTGATAAGCGCCTTGCAGGCCCTAGGGTAATGACTGGCCTTTCTGTTTGTCTACATGTGACATGATGTCCAGAAAGCATAATTCAATGTGACAGGTGTTATCGGCACCATCAGACAGTGTGGCTTTCTGTGCATCTCTGATAGACATGAGAGCAAGAGGGTCTATCAGTGGAACCCACGCCTGACCGCAGGGACAGGATGAGAGCAGGAGGGTGAGAGAAGAGGGCCACCGCCTCCACCTCCCTGCAAAGCAGCCAAGAGGAAAACACAGGTCTTCTTCGCTCTCCAGATCCCAACCTCTGTGCTCTGAATTCATTGGAGGACAAGCCATATGGTTCATTCCTGGCATAGTTCTGAGGGGAGGAAGCTTCCTGTGTACACTCCTCCCTCCCCTCCATCCAGATGCATCCACCTCCTATACTATGTCCCCTGGGTCCCACACCACCCAGGGGCCCTTAAAAATGATTCTTAAAATAAATAATTCAAACGACAATGTAATCAAATCAGTATGTTCCCACCTTGTGCTGTATTTTCATTCTGAAAAAGGAGACTGCAGAGGGCAATGCTTACCCTAAAAGGATATATTGACAGTGTTGGGGTTCCAGACCCAGACTGTCCACATCAAAGGCTACGGGGAGAAGAACAGGGATGCAGGCAACCTTTCCAATTACGACCAAGTTCAATATCAGCAAGCTATCACCACGCCAAGGTCAGCTCTGGCTTCCAGTTTAGTGAAGGGGTTCTTTGCCACTAATTTCTGTTTTCTCGACCTGTATTCCCAAATCAGTATTCTCAAAATATGTCCCAAAGAAACACCAGTCCCATGCTTACACTATGGCCCTCTTAGAGATTCAGAATGCACGTTAAAAGTTCTGAGGAATTGTCTAGTAAAGAACAATTGTTTAACTTTAACCCGATTTTTCCCAAATTTCTTGAGTCTTAACACCTTTTCCCTAAATACTGCCAATTAACATGGCAGACAACAGTATCCTGTGGTGCACACTTTGGTTAGTTGTACATCAGTCTTTTTAAAATCAAATCCTCTTTCCTTTTTTATTTTATCATGTCGGAAAGTCTCTCTTCCTGTGTTGGCTCTGCTTAATATTTTAGTTTGAAATTTAATTTCTAAACCAAGGTTGCAGTTCACTAGGAGTCCTTCCCTGAAGTAGAAAGTGTGCTTGGTGAATTATTTAGCAAAATGCAGCTTCTCTAAAAAGAATGCTGTGTTTCTATGGTACTGCCTCTTTTTTCACTCATTCACATTCATTCATTTGTTCATTCACGCACAGGACCAGTTTATTCCCAGCGGCACAGTGATAAATGCTATCAATCAAAGGGGAACAGTGAGTCCTATGACAGAGACAGGAACAGAAAAGTCCTATTTCTTTCTTAGCTGAAAAGGGACTGGGCAGAGGGGGAGTGGTGTGGAGTAGGCAGGTCAAAAAAAAGTCACAGCAAGGCTGATACGAGAGATTAGGAAGTCTGGTTTCAAGTCAGAGAGACTCAACTTCAATTAGCTCAAGGATAAGAGAGGATGTATTGGCTCATTACTTGGGAAGGTCAAGGGAGGTGCTGGCCTCAGACTCTGTTTGCCCACACCTGTCTCTCATGTCTGTTTTTTCACTCTGTAGTTTTAATCACTGCCAGACCAGCTAGGCTTTTTTCACAAGACAAGGAAGACAGCAGCCCCCAATTCATTCATATCCTTCCAGCAACAGAACCAAAATGGCAAGCCCTTCTCCAGCTCTCTCCGGCAATCTCAGAGAAGGATTTTCATGCCCCAGACCATCCTTCAGCCTCCACTTGCAGGTCCATCCCTAGTGCTCAGTGCCCATCAGCCTGCTGCTGTAGTTAGTTCCTCCCAAAGCTTACAGGAACCCCAGGGCAGAGCTGGAGATGGACAGCTGGTCACACCTCTGACTTCACACCATGTAGACAGTGAAATGGAAGATGAAATCTCCAAGCACGTCACAGGGAGGTTGCATGAAATTTCACAGTGTTAACTTTTAGAGGTCATCTTTTTTGTTTTTTTTTGTTTTTGTTTGTTTTTATTCCAGGTGGCAAAGTGGACAGCTCACAGGCCAGCTGTATTTTTCTTTCCTTACACTTCCTTTTTCTTCTTCTGCTCTACTTTCCTTCTGAGGAAAAGGCAAATGCACTGCTTTTAAGAGGGAAGAAATATCAGTTATGGTACTAATAGGGTATGTGTCAAAGAATCAGAAAATCTTACCTAACCTGCTTGAGGTTCTTTCATTACTTTGCTATCTTCATGTGATATGAAATGATAGTGAGTTTTGATCTATTGAGTCATAAAGAAAAATAGGATCTCTGATCTTGTGAAATTGCTCATTTCCCACCCCCCAAAATTAAAATAAGTAAACCGATTGCTCCTTAAAAATTTTTTAAAAATCTATTACAATCAATTGAATGATTTTATACACATACACACATATTATTTGTATGCATGTGCTAACACACACTAGAGTTCACAGTAAGAATTCATGAGCTTTGTCTTCTCAAAGAAAATTTAATTCTAGAATTTCCATTAGTGTTTCACCAATTGTGTTCTGGGAAACCCATGCATCCAAGTTGCTTGAGTGCTTGTTAAAACACAGACTCCCGGGCCCCATCCAATATCAACTGAATTAGACTATCTTTGGAGAAGGGGGGTCCCGGGAATCTTTGTTTTCAAAGCTTCCCAAAGGATACTTCTGCACCTTAAAATATGAGAAGACCTATTCTAGAATTTTGAAAAGTCTTACTAGGATTTCTGAGTTGTAATGTGAGACATTTTTATATCTCTAAGGTAGAATAAACTTCTTGTGAATTCTATGAACTTTAGTTTGTCAGTGAAATATAATTAGCAGTCCTTGTGGTTCATGCTTTTTTGAAGTTCTGTGACAAAAATAATTATAAGTATAATTACATGACATAGAAGTTCTTCATATTTAAAAACTCTCACTCTAAATAGGCTATATATTAATGAGTAGGATAGGTAAATTCCACTGTAACAAACTTTTGTGATTATAACAATCCATGTTGATTTTGTTACAATAGGTACCTTGCAAGAACTGATGTGATAATTAAGATACAATTGAAATGAATCAGAGATGTAAAAATTTTATGAAAACTCACTATAGTTATAAGTTTTCTTTCAGATGAACAACTTTAACTTTTCATAAACTGGATTTTATTTCCAATCCAACACAATAAGAAGTCAATATACACAATCCAACCCCTTCCACCAGTATCCACAAAGGCCTTGCATTTTAGAGCTAGAAGAGCCTAAGGATTGAGAACTCCAACCCCTCCTCCTACAGATGAGGAAATCAAAGACCAAGTCATATGGTTGATGATGGAACGGAAAGGAAAATCCAGGTGTCCTGTCTGCCCTTATCTTTTCTTATGGGCTTTTAAGTAGCCCCCAGGTATACCCAAGCACAAAATCAAATGGTTCTTCAGGGGTAGGTGGGAGTAACCATTCTTTTTACACAACAGATGGGCTTTGGGGTAAAAAGAAAAAGCCACATAAAACACAAGATTTGAAATAGGTGCCACTCAACCACCTTGAAGTATTCCCTCCTTTTTTTCCTGCAATTTAGGATATATGGTGGAAATGTTTAAAAATCCCAGTGTTACCCTAATTTCCCTACCAAATTCTGGCAAAGCTCAAACAGAGGAAATGTGACCCCAAAGTAGTCAGGGATAATTACTTGATAACAACCCAGATAGATCCAGTGTGGCTGGAAATAAATCAAGCAAGGTTGTTAATCTCTTCTCAGATGATTCATTGAGCATATGCTATAGGTCTATGCATGGGCTTTCAGCTATTCATTCTTTTACTCAACAATATATGCTGAGCACCTACTAGGAGCTACGGGCTATGACACGCCCTAGCAATACTAAGATGAATGGATGGGAGGAGGCAAAATTAAAGCCATAATTACAGTGTGTTATATCAATGGCTATAGACTCAGGTGCTATGTCCACAACTACTTAGCTAGGTTGAATCAGAGAAGACTTTAGAGTGGAAATGACATTGAGATGAGTCATGAAAGGCAACTAGGAGTTTATGTAATGGAATATGGAAAAGAAGGGAAAAAATCATTCCAGGTCAGGAGAACAGCAAATGCAGGGGCATGAAAGGGTGAAGAGTAGACAGGTAAACAGCTGGAGACAGGGATCCGGAAAATCAGGATGAGCCTGTAGCCATGAGCTTTCTTTTTCATGTCATCTAGCACAATGCTGTCATCTAGCAAAGCCCAATGATTTTTTAAAATAACCCTTTAAAACTCTGCCTTCCTTGGGCAAAAGACTCCAAGAGACTAGTGACTGGTCACTGAGCCAGTCTGCCTGTAAGAGCTGGCTTTAACACAGAAGAAAGGAAACTGTTTTTACTTCCTATCTGTACAATCTTAGATACCTTCCCAGCTCTCAAAATCCAGCTCTTCCAGAAAGACTTCTAGGATTTCCAGAGTCCAAATAGAGTCCTTGGAAGGAAGGCAGGAAAAGTGTTTTAATGATGGAATTAAATAGGGGAAATTATGGATCCCCAGGTTTACCATAAAATTCTGCCTCCTTTCGAAGTCCTTGGTATGTAGATCATACAGTAATATTTTTCACTGGTGGGAGAAAACTGATGATAGAAATGAGTTCAAACAGGCTTCTGCTACTTACAAGCTATGTGGCTCTGGGGAAGTCATGTAACCTTTTGGGACATTGTTTTTCTGGTTTAACACCTGCTAGTTTGCTGTGAAGTTTAGCCTCCCATTTAAGTAACTGCTGTATATTACTAGAGCAGTTTCATTCATTCAACAAATCTTTACCATGTAAAGCCAGAGGAATACAAAAATTAATCTGAACTGTATTTTGCTCACTAGTACCTCACCATCTACAGTGGAGATTAGAACAGACTCAGATCACAAGGAGGAAAGCTGTTACTACCAGCAGAATATTGAGGCAGGACTGCGGAAGTTGGGAGGACAGAGATAATTTGAGTGTGGAGGGAGACAGTGGGGAAGAAGGAGAAAGGAATTAGGGCTGAGACTGAAGGAGAGGAGCTTCTCAGCTGCACACTTTCACCCTTCAGATGTGGGCAGGGCAGTTTCCAAGTGTCTGGGTCTGTCCATCACAGACAAAATCAGAGAGGTTAGGGGGAGTGACACAACTCATTCAACTTCACACTCACAGTCACAACGGAGCCAGGGGCAGAATTCAGAACTCCCCACCCTTCATCCAAAGCACGCACTGTTACCAACTCTGCCTCCTAGAACTAGAACTATTTGCAGATGTGGCAGACGGGATAGTCCAGGGAAAGCTGCAGTGAGGGAGTGATGGGGTCACAGAACAAAAACTCAGCTGCAGAGAGCGCCACGGGGGGAAGAGGCGGGCGGGAGGGAGGAGGTGGGAGGACAGACCTAGGGGCGGGGAGAGGGGCTAGGGCCGTACTCCAGGGCTGTCAAGGGCACCCGACCAGCTGCAAGAGCCCATCCGTAGGCTCTCCCGCCATGGGGTGGCTGTTCCCAGCGCTTTGGCTGCTTCTGACGCTGCTGTTGCAGCCGCTTCCTGCGCTGCCCCAGGCGCTGAGCCGGGTGCACTGCCCCGCGCCCTGCAGCTGCCCGCCCGACGGCGCCCTGCACTGTCCTGGCCCGCTGGCTGGCCTCACCCAACTGTGAGTACACGTCCCAACCCTGGGACCTTCACTTGCTCCTGGCCACCTTGCCTCCATACTCTTTGGCCCCCTTTACCTGGAATCCTGAAGAAAGACCATTCGTCCTATCAAAATCCACCTTCTTTTAGGGTGATGAGAAGCCAAAGCTTGGGGTCTGTCTTTACCATCCTGTGCCGCACCTCGGATTTGGGCCCCACCTGCTGGTGCAGCCTCCAGCCCCCCGGCAGCCCCAGGTCCCCTCTTTCTCCGTGGTTGGGGCCACAGCAGGGGGTGTGGAACTGCCCAGAAGCCACCAGGAACAGGGTGACTGATGCTTCTCAGTCAACTGCTGTCTCTTCCAGGAGAATCATGTGTGGTCTTTGAGCCTTGGGCCTGCCAGGTTGGTGAAAGTTACTGTGACCCCTGTCGTCCTGTGGTCCTCTAGGAATGACGTGTTTAGGCCCTATGGCCAGGGCAACCTCAACCTGGACTGTTAGGAAGCTGCCTCCCCCATCCAGGGCCCACCCCCACTTTAGTGAGCTGCACCCTGTGGCATGCTTACTTGTATTTCAGTCAAGGCCTCATCAACCAAAGCCCTCATGTACCACCTGGGGCACACCAGCACCACCTCCACACTCACAGCTGTGAGCAGGTGGAGGAAGTTGTTTGCTGACATGATAGGGTGAAGAGGAGAAGGGGGGCCTTTAGTACTAGTGCATCAGAGTGTTACCCAGTCTCCTTTCTTCAATTTAGAAAAAGGTACCACACATAACATGATTTATATGAAATGTCCCGATACACAGAAAGTAGACTAGTAGCTGCCAGGTTGCAATACAGGCATGGTGACTGCTAATGGGTGCAGCTTTTGGGAGTGACAGAAATGATCTAAAATTAAATTATTCAGGGAGCACAACTCCATGAATATACTAAAGACCATTGCATTGTACACTATAAATGGACGAATTTCGTGATATATGAATTACATTTCAATACAGTTGTTAGAGGATAAAACAAGAATAGTAGTGCTCTGAATGTATCCAAAAGACACCAAGTTGGTGGATGTCTAATTGTTATGTTCTAAAATTAGAGGTGATACAATTCCATGCTGAGGGAAGAAAGAGACACTCCCTGCCCCTCGCAAATGCCTCGGGTCCCAGCAGTCTGTCAGAGGTCCACTTCACTGAGGGGACTCCCCTCCCTCCTGAGAGTCTGGACTTCTTCCCTGGAAGAGTTAGTGGCCTTCAGGGAATATTTGTGGTTGAGAGATACAGTTTAAAGGTTGAGGGGTTTATATTAATTAGTTTCCATTAATTATCTTGTCAGCTCAATTCCCTGAAGGTGAGGACCAGGATGATAGAATGTTTCAATCAATCAACAAATCTATGGAACCAGCCTTCAAAGTCCCAGCCCTTGTCCTTCCCTGACAAGCCTCTCATCTTGCTCTTATGAATGATTGTGCCACTAACAGCCTTTCTCACTCGCCTGGTACTCATCATACAAATTATGGCACACTGAGATCCAAAGAGATGCAATAACCTACCCAAGGTCCCACAGCTGATGAGTAGCAAAGACACTTCATCTATTAATGATCTTTCTATGTTTGCTTTCTTAGTAAGAAAATGACCCCGTCACATGTATAAAATTTTTCCCAGCTTCTCCAAAGTTGGCACTGAGTAGAGACTCCCCAGTGGGAGGCAGGAATGAGTGCACCAAGTCCCAGCTCCTTTCAGATTCAGCTTTTTCCTGAGATCACCCAACAATTCTTGCTGCCACAGCCATGGTGGCCTCGGGAGCATATCCCTTCCCTGGAGAAGACAAAAGTGAAAAGAACAAAACAAAACAAAAATCTTCTTGTTGCCCACAGTTTAAAGAAGCTGAGAGCCCCTCAAAAAAGTTTTAAGGGCTGATTAGGTTTGAGGGTGGAGTGTGAGACAAGGTAAGTACTGCCAGCATGCTAAAGCTGGCTAGTCTCAATCTCAAAAAGGAGCTATTTGTCCAGGCTCTGAAGCCATTTGCCATCCCTGTGGGGTTCTGCAGAATCCTTAACTTCCTCCCTTCACACGCACTATCTCGGCATCCACACTAGGAGCAGTTTCTTCTAGACATATAGACCCCTTAGGTCAACAAGTGTACTTCCCCTCACAAGGTTGGACTTCCTGAGAATCAGACAGTTGAGTCTGACCTCATCCTTCAGGTGAGAACCCTGTGGGGGCTGAGCAGGTAAAGGCCCAAATGGGATAAACTTTTTATCAGGATGTGGTGACTTCAACATCAATATGACAAAAGAGATTCATAAGACTAGAAGGGTAGCCCTGGCTGGTGTGGCTCAGTAGATTGAGTGCCAGCCTGTGAAACAAAGACTCACTGGGCTGGATTCCCAGTCAGGGCACATGCCTGAGTTGCAGGCCAAGTCCCCAGTAGGGGGCACTCGAGAGGCAACCACACACTGATGTTTCTCTCCCTCTTTCTCCCTCCCTTCCCTTCTCTCTAAAAATAAATAAAATAAAATCTTTTTAAAAAAAGAATAGAGGAGTAAATATTTCAAGGTGATGTTGCTCAAAGTGTGGTCCCAGACCAACAGCATGAGCATCATCTGGGAAATGTTAGAAATGCACACTCTTGGGCCCCAGCCCCAATCTACTGAATCAGAAACTCTAAGGGTGTGGTCCTGCAGTCTGTTTTAATAAACCCCCAAGGTGATTCTAATGTACATTGAAGTATGAGAACCAAGCTATTGCTCTCCACAGAGCATATAATCTTCTGAAAAGCAAGAAGTATGTTTTAAACTTCCTTGCGCCATACACTTCCCTTCTCCATCCCCACTGCCCTGCCCTCCACACACATTCACAATATCTATTTATTGCAAAGGCACTGTGATCAAATTAAAACCCCAAACTCCAAGACATGTGAAAAATAAACAAGATTGAGAAAAGTTTTTTTTTTAACCTTTAAAGAAGAAGAGGGGAAGGAATCCATGGGGGACAGGCACTGATGATACAAAGGATGGGGAGAAGTAATATTCGATGGAGTGGGATCTCAGTGTGGGTGGGAGGAGAGCATTAGTCTCAGATTATAGGGGAAGGGTTAATCTTGGAAAGAATAGGGAGACGTCTGAGTCCTGGGGCAAGAAAATGGCTGGGAAAAAGTATAATTCAACACTCAGCTGCCCTGGCTGGTGTGGCTCAGTGGATTAAGTGTCAGCCTATGAGTCGCTGGTTCAATTCCCAGTTAGGGCACGTGCCTGAGTTGTGGGTCAGGTCCCCAGTTGGGCATTGATGTTTCTCTCCCTCTCTTTCTCCCTCCCTTTCCATCTCTAAAAATAAATAAATAAATACTTTAAAAAGTATTTTAAAAAACACTGAAGCAAACGACAGGAAATGTGTTCGGGTTCATTCTAAAGTCCTCCTTAATGATGAATGAATGAAATGGTAAATGGTACTTACAAGATAGACAAATGCTATGAATAACAAGTTATCAGGAGTTTGGAAAAGAAGAGAACTGAACTTATGAGATAAGACTTCCAGAAAAAGAGGGATGTTGTCTTGCACTAAGTTACCCACAGAATTTACTCAGCAGAGAGAAGAGAAGAGGAGCACTCTCCGTTCGGGGGTTGGAAGGAAAGTGCCACAGAGCACCTTAGAATTCATCAGCAGCCCCTCAGGAGGTACTGGTTTATATTTTAATTATTTCAGGCCTTGTTAGTCCTATCTTTTAAGACCTCCAACCAACATTCACTATTTGGTTTAAAAGGGTGGAAGGGAACTGAGGATTGTAAATGCTTATCACTGAGAAGCCCACTACTTGCAAATTTTGAAGATGGCATTGCTCAGTTTTTTATCTCTCTCCATCCCCTCCATATTTTATTAAAACTTAGATATTTAAAATCTAAAATGTGATGAAAAAAAAAGCCTCCCACTTTTCACTCGTTTTAATTGGGGAATAAAAAAATAAAAAAATGATTTAAAATTTTTTTCTTTCCTTATTAGTTCCAGACAACTGGAAGGGAAAGAAAAAAATCTCACCTTGCCTATGGTTATATAAAGATCTTTGTCTCTATGACAACAGAAAGGTTGATCTGCTTGATATAGAAACAGCTTCTGAAAAATCTGTTAGTAAGAAAATGCTAATAATAATTATGGAAATTTATGTTTTGCATGTTGTTCCTACTGAACAGAGATTAAACTTTTAGACTTTATTATAAGACACAATCCAGAGACTTCAGAAAGATAAAATATGCTGTACCCATGAGTCCAGCTTCACAAGAGGATGTCAATATCCTGACATCTTTCCTAAATATCTTTCTCCTTTTTCCTCTTGCAGTGGAAATCAGGGTCCAGAATAGTGTTTAATGTTGTAGAGGTATGTATAGGAGGAGGGTGTGGTCCCTGACCTTGAGGAGCCCACAGTCTACATAGAGAGATACCCAAGAGACTGATGTATTCAGGGAAAGAGGCAACAGGCTCTAAGGAAATTCAAGAATAGACCAATCACTATGGACTGAAATCTCCAAAGGAAGGCTTCACAAGCCAGGGAACATGAGGCTGAACCTTGAAGGAGAAAAGGAAAGAAGAGTCCAGGTAGAAGAACCACAGGTTATAGTAGACTAGAGAAGCACAGAATAAGGTTGAATGGATTTTTCTCTTATTATATTATCTCAGGCTCTTTGGGGGAATTTTTTTTAAGGGAAGATAATAACGTCACCAAAAACAGTTGAGTAGATTAACAGATAGTTGTGCGAAAAGAAAAAATTCCAATATGTAGTTCTTGACTAATAAACTTTCAAAATCATTCTTGAACAGTTAACTGCAAGGACATTAAGTAAAAATCATGATTTGGAGTCATTTCTCCATAAAGCTTCCCCCAGTGTACCCCCCCCACCTCCAACGCACACACATACTTGCTTTGATTTCCTGGACTTACAGACATTTTTGCACATAACCCGCCACAACATAACCATTTATTCAACGTGCGCCTCTTCTGCTAGAGCAGGGTTTCTCAACCTCAGCACAACTGGCATTTGGAGACAGACAATCATTTGCTGGGGAGGGCTATTTTGTACACTGTGGGATGCTTAGCAGCATCCAGCATTGCTGGCCTTTGCCTGCTAGCTGCTGGTAGTGCTGCCCTCCCAAATTGTGGCGATCAAAAATGTCTCTAGATATTTGCCAAATGGCCCCTGGGGGTAAAATCTGCCTCCCTTGGTTTTGAATCATTGTGCTAAAGTAAGAACCAATTGAAGAGGTCTTTTCAACTCAAGATTCCCAGAATGTCTCAGGTAGTATGGTTAAAGTGTTTACTGAGCTACACACAGGGCGCTCAGATGGAGGAGATAGAGGATAACAACAATGAACCAATGCAAAAGGAAACCCGCGTGCGTTAGCAAGCACCCTAACTGCATGTCATTTTAAAATTCTCCATCCTAGAGAACAGGGAAGCGAAGGGAGCTGTGGGCACCGGAGGGAGGTATCTGTATTATATCAACATCTAGGTCCCAGATTTTGCAGACCCCTGGTCTGTCCTTTAAAAGCTTTAGGGAAGCAAAACTGGAAGCTTACCTATATTAATATACCCCAGCCAGATCATTTTAATTTTTATTGTCTATTTAACTTACTAATTAGGAGAAAACAGTCCCCAGCCTAGGATTCATTAAAACAAAACAAAGCAACCACCAAGGCAGCCTGAATTGAGACCAGTGGATTTCCAGTCCAGACACAAGGTAGGAGCCCACAGGACGGAGTAGAAGCCTACCAAATTCTTGCCAATAGGACAGTTTGTCCTATCCCCAGCTTCCCTAAGCCTGGCCAGACCAAAAAAATCTCAGAATTCAGAAGCTCATGTCCCACCTCCCTACCCCACAAAAAAAGCAAAGGCCCCAGATAGTGGTTGATCTTGAACCTTAGTTCTGACTCAGCTCCCCCAGCTATAGTTTCAAGGCAATTCTTAAACATGGCCGTGCCTATAAACAGGCTCCTTGGGGGAAGCTTTGCAAGAACCAGATTTTATTAGTTTAAAAATCATCCTTTTGGGGAAAGTGAATGACGGCCCCTAGAGAGACACTAAAAAGCAAGCAACAGAGTTCCCAAAGTCTCAGTGGAAGTGTAGAGCCAAACGGTTTGCATGCAGACCCCTTTGGCATTGGACCCAGCTCCTGCCTTGGAGAGCAATAATTCCTTGACTTTTTTCTTGCCTTTTTTTTTTTTTAATTTCAAAAGCAGTGTCACATTAATTCAAGGCTCAAGTTCTGCTCCTTTACCCATCTCTATCTTCTTTCCAAGCCCCTCAATTTGGTTTCTTTTCATGTCTTAAAATGAGGCCCAAAAGCTTTATTTCCAAAATATAATCTCCCAGAGTGGCTGCCCCAGACAGAGTCTCAGCCATGTGTGACTCCGATCTCACACAAGGACCCTCAGGGCAAGCTGAGCCGCAGTGGTGCGGAGAGGCCCTGCCGCTCACTTCCACAGCCCAGAGGGCTGGCCCCACCGGAGCATGTGTGTTCTGTTCTGGCAGCTCCCCGTGGTGTGTGAAAAATCACATTTAATGCAGACTTTAGCAAGTCTCCCACCAACTATTTTTTTAAAGAAGGGAATTAAAATAATCCCGCCCACCAAACAGGTGGGCTCTCTGACTTGGTGGGCAGCTTCTAGCAACTTCTCTGAATGGTCCTCATTTACTCCCAGCTTCTGCCTCACTGGGAGCTAAAACTCCCTCCTGGCCAGCAAACTCATCACGACTGCTCTGTGTGGCCCTGAACTCATGGCTCTGCAATGCCACCTGAGCCAAATTTAGAATCATCCTTGACTCTGATGAAATGAGGTGACTCCTGGGTCCCTAATTCTATCTTGTGCATTTCTGAGCCCACAGGGATGGGGCTAATCTGCTATGACAGGGCAGGGTCCAACACAGCCCCCAGATTATCTGAACTGATCAAAGACCAGGATGAAGACCAGGCAGACCTGAGTTCTAGCACCAGGTCTGCTCTCCCTAATTTGCATTGTGGATTCAGGCTACTGAGAAAGCCTCTGTGCTGTCTGTAAAAGGTGTGTGATGATTCCTGCCAAGTGGGTCTGACTGTGGTGAAGACAAACAAGACAGCAGAGCCAAAAGTGCCGGGAAATAAAGGGTTCACATAGCTGCAAAGTATTATTGTAACCATCTGATGATGCAGAGAAGACTGCATTTACTGTTCAACCTCATAGCCCATGTATGAGGTTGAACAGTCCACACCTATCATCCAGGCGCAAGCCTGAGGGACTAGTCTAGTTCCTGGTAGGCGTTAATTACAGCGAATGACCTACTATGTCTTCTCGGCCTCGAAGGGGAGTAAGTTAGAATCCCAAAATAGCAGAGTTCATTATTGCCTAGAGTCTGATATTCTGGTCTTCCCAGCCCAGGCTGAGCTGCCTCTCAGACATACCAGCTAACACCTGATTATAGGCTACTTTCTATCGTTCAATTGGTTCATTCCTATCTGCCCAGAGAGAGCATCCAGACCCATTCTGCATGCTTTCTTTTCCCCATTCCCCATCCCTAAGCTTCAGGCTGGAAACAAAAAACTTTCCGTTCAGATTTGTTGACCACTCAGGAACTAAATACTGAAATGAACAGGTCAACATACAGGATCCAATGACGGTCTTCAGACAAGGAGAGAGAGGACTACAGTTCTCAGATGACTACAGGGAACAATAGAAAGTGATAAAAGTCAGATAAAGGTTATAAACAAAATCTGATAGGACTTCAGAGAAGGGAGCCATCCTTTCCAGCCAGAGTAATAAAGAAACTTTGGTGGAGATATCTTTTGAACTGTAGTATTTTAAGCCTCACTCTCTATAGGGGCAGCTGTGTTAACACAGTTATCCTGTAAAGTCAGTCCTGGCCTTTGACGCCAGCCTAGAAAAGCCACTGGAAAATCACTGCTCTAGGTCTTCTGCTCTCCCTGACTACCAGCACATGCCCTGGCCGTGCCATGGAACACAATGGGACGGGGGCCACTTCCACTAGAAACCTTGGGTAGGGCTCTGGTGGAAGTTTCTCTCATTTGCAAGTACTGCAAATCAACTTTAAAAAACTTAATAAAAATAAATAAATCTACTAGAAGAATAAGAAGGTAGAAGAATTCCGGCAAGATCCAGAGGGAATCTGGCATTTCAGCAGTAAAAGGTCAGGAAACTCCTTTGTAGATTCCACTTTTACAATGAATCAGCTCCATAGACTCCTGTGAGTCCATTACAGTTTTAAATTCCCGAGGAGAGAACCTGATTGGCTCCCCCAAGGCAAAAGCATAGGAGCAGAGTCACTGAGACGGTTCTACCCTGATGCCATCAGCAATGAGATGCTTGGAAAGAAGGGGCATTTTTGAGCCAGGCAACCCCCACAAACGTATCTACCAGAAAACACCCATGCTGGTAATTTCATGCACTTCAAGTCCATCCTCAGATTAATTAAAATATGTGGTATATCAGTTGCAACCACCTTTCACAGGCTCACTAAAAATTAAAATAAAATAAAGTAAAAAAAGTTTTTAAGTTTCTGGAAACAGAATCTTATAATGAAAGAGCTTCCTGAAGCATATCTGCGATGTCGCTGCCCTGACAGCATAATATTCTCTGCTTCTAAAAAATATTTTTGAGAAATCATTACAGATGACACCAACATTCCCCCCAGGAAGACTTTAACATGAAGTTTTATTTACCAGAATTATTCTTGTCATGTTACATTATTGCTAGAAGAATTCTAGTTTTGGGGATAAAGATTGGATCATTTTGCTTTGCATTTTTAGGAAACTTTAAATGGGTTTTGAGTGAGAGCTTAGATGTATTTACCATTTTCCTTTGAGGCTTTATATTTTTAATTTAGTTGCAGCACAAATGACTCGGAAAATCCATTACCCAGGAATCTTCTTGAACATCTTGCTTCACATTATAATTCATAAATACCTAGCAGCACCTTGGGTTCTCTGGAATGGCTGTCTGAGAGGACAGTCACTCAAGTTGTACTTTCCAAGGGGCGAGTTCCAACTGAGTGGACTTTTTTAAATCAATGAGCAAATGTAAATGCTGCAAAGTGGCTCCCTAGAGTTGAAATATTTAACGGAAAGTTGTTTTTTATCATTTCTTTAAAAGCTATCAGTTAAGGCCTATAATAGATACCTGGACCCAAAAGAAAGGTGCCAACTTGGGACCGTTTACCCTTCCTCTCAGTTGTCTATGTATTATCAGAAGATAGTCAAATGTCAGGGACAAGTCACAGTTTTATAAGCTTAAGGATCCGTGACAAATTGAAGAGTGCACTCCAAAGTACTGAAGCCACCCTACCTCACCCCCCGACAAGGAAAGGAAGTAGAGTTATCATTAGGCAGAAGTGGAGTAGCTGGAATTTTTCACAGTAAGCAGCTGTGAATTAGAAGTACTTATTGAGCTCTTATCTTGTGCTTGATGCTGTAGCAGTATTATATAAACATTTTCTAATTTAATGTCAAAACTCTCTGGGTTAGTTAGTGTCATCATCATGCACAGATACGGAATGAGGCCAGGCTGCAGGGACTGGCCCCACTGCCCCGCTGTGCTGCTCCCAGAGAACAAGCATGCAGCTGAGGGTGAAGACACCCTCCTTACAGAATGGAGCACCTGAGATAGCCCTCTAACCAGGTAGAATTTGACCAGCAGAGAAGTGCGGGTGTGCCAGATGGTGGAGACAGGGTGACTGAAGGCAAGAAAGTGTGAGGCAAGTTCAGGAAGCACAGTAGTCTGGTTTGTCTAGGGAGGCACCGTCCAGTAGAAATATAATGCGAGTCAATGGCTAATTTTTATTTTGTAATAACCACATGTAAAAAGCTTTGGAAAAATGAAATCATTTCTAATAAAATGTTTTATTTAATCCAATATGTACAAAATAGTATTATTTCAACTTGTGATCAATATAAAAATTATTGATGGGATAACATTCTTTTTCCTGCCAGTCTTCAACATTTAGTGTGTATTTTGTGCTTCCTGTGCATCTCAGTTTGGACTGGCCATATTAAGTGCTCAGCACAAGTTCAGTGTGCTAGTTACATGAGAGGAACGGTGGGTGATAGGACTGACAAATGAAGTTTGGGCCTTTATCTGGAGGCCCCGGAGTGCACGGCCGAGACATTTGTAGATATCTGAGTATAAGAGTGACACAGCTTATACTCAGGGGAGCATAGAACAGTCAAGGTAGAGAAAAGAAAGGCCAAGAAGAGTGGCAACAGGAAAGGAATAAAGGGGCTAGAAGCAAGAGATGCGTGAGGCAGAATCTACCAGAGACTGGATGCCTAATGGTAGAACAGAAGAAATGTTCATGTAGAGCATCTGGTCAATTTCAGATAACAATGCATTAAAACAATACCTGTGTAGTTATTAAGTGCTGAGAAGAACTGAGGAGAGAAAGAAAAACCATTCTGGGAGGCTCTGATGCTTCATGGAGGAAGAGGAATTTAGGCTGCATCTTTGATGTTGAAGACTGTGAGCACATGCCATCGAGAAGCTGATGGCTCCGTCAGAAGGCTAGGTTGTCACAGAAGAACCAGGGGATCGTGTAGCAAGGTGTATGGACAAATCCCCAAAGGAAGAGTACTGATGTGATTTGATTAGTGAAGGACAGAGCACTGGACCAGGAGTGAAGTAACCTGTGTTCTAATCCAGATCTGCCACTGAATTGCCACATGCTTTCAGGGAAGTCAATTCATTTTTCCTTACATAAGGTTCTTCACCTGTAAAGTGAAGAGTGGCCCTTTCACTCTGATTCCTTGAGCCTAATATAATAAGTGCCTAAGGGTAGTCAAACAATAATCAAAACTACCTGGATGTATTTTTATGGCATGTTCCAAAATTTTCTGATGTAAAACTTACCACATTGGATGTCCATCTATACTGACTTCATATTTCAGTTAACATTGAAGTCTCAGCTCCCTCAAAGTAAATGCTAAAGACAAGAGGCCAACCAATAAAGGCATACCCAGTAATAAAATTACCAATAGATCAATACATTTGAAATCATGAAGATTTAAAATTACTTGGAGAGAGGAAAGCAATTTTATTTCATTCCAAGATTAAAGCAAGTTTATTGTAATTACTGAACAGTGCTGAAAAGAATACAAAAATTCTTAAGTCTCTGTTAAATGTAGAATAAGGTCTTTTATAATAAATACAAAAACATTAACATTCTTTTGATTTTAAATAAGGTAATGCTCCTTCCTCCCATTTCAGTTAGTTCATTAGGCAAAAAACCTTTGACCATCTTTAATTTCTCTTTTTCCCTCCCTTTGATTTTGTAGTGTTTTAAAATTCAGAATGTGTAGCTCTAACAATAAACTATAATCATCTGTAAAAGATGAATGGATGTTTTGTGTAGCTTTCCTAAATCAATAATATAGATGGCTTTTCCAAACAATTAGAGAGAAGTGAATAAAAGTATTTCACTTCTGCCATGCTGGGCAGAAGTGAGGCAGGATAGTACAAAGCTAGGAAAATTCATTGGCAAGCAGAATGGGGAACTTGAGACACACAGCTGATTCAAACTAGTCTCATCCAGTGCCCTGGCTCACCTGCCTCCTTCTCTCTTGCACGACCCACTCCCTTCCTCAAGCATTAAGCCCTCAGAAGAATGAGGTTCTGATCAGCATCAAATAATCTTAGAAACAAAGCCTTGGGTCTGTTGACCACAAAGAGAGAATTCTGGTCAAACCAGAGATAACATCCAGTTTTGTTTCAGCTCTAGGCCTAGAAAAGCAGCAAAACCAGACAAAGAGATGCCATGGCTGGCATCAGGACCAAATGCAATGACCAATCACTGACCAATGAGTAGGGGCATGACCCTAACCCTATAGGCTCATGTCGATGAATCAGTATATTAAAGGACACATCTGGAAAGCTGATAAATATTCTACAACATTGAGATCCTCCCCTGAGAACTCCCCTAAAATTCCCAACTTTAGAAAGCAGGTAAACACACTTAAGACAAAGGACTCAGTGCACACACGCTTTCTAGAGCACACCTGTGCCTTCTTTCTTCAGTTATGTATCTTTGCTTTCTTTCTCCTAAGCTCTAAGTGTCCCCACAAGACTTGCAAACAGGGGAGCAGCAGGCAGCAGTAGCTCACCCCAGACTAACCCCCTGAACCTGTCTCCAAGGCCCCTCCTTTTGCCTCTGTAACTCGTTTCCTGAGTCCACACAGCCCAGCTGGCTTACTTCTTCTACCTCAGTGACTTTCTGAAGGGCCAAGGCAGCTCTCTGAGCAGCTGGCTCAGTTCTTCTTTTTTTATTGTACTTTCGCTTTGCTTGCTAATTAAACTTCTTCTTGTGCTAGAGTTCTTGGCCCTGAATTCTTTCTTTGTTGAACTCAAGAACCAAGACGTAATGCCACTGGTAACAGAAGGAAAGGTGAGAGCTCCAGCAAAATGACGAAAGACCTTACCCAGGCTTTGAAGACTCCAGGTTGGCATTGCATTTCTTCCCTGGCTCTCATCTCCCTCTGGCCTCGCTCAGCCTGTGGGCCACAGAACTGGTCCTGCCCTGGGAACCATCTGTGTACTCTAAGCTCTTAAAAGCCAAGGGGAAATGGGGAACCTATATTTGTTATTGGTTTAATGTTTTGCCCATCTTTAAAATGAGAGAGTATACCAACTGAACCATATTTTCTATACACCTAGAGAGTTTGCTATTTAAGAGAACTTTGCATGGAATCCTTTCATAGAAAAAAAAGAACCCTTTGATAATGCAAATGTCTCCCAATTGATAGGTTTTGTAAGCAAGGATTTCCAAATCTTGGGTTTCCTTGAAGGGGAACACAGAGCCCTCTGAAGGCCGAAGCTCTCCAACTAACTTTGTTTTTAGGGTTAACAATCCAGTAAGCTGGGCAGATTAGCTCCTTTGAAGGCCATCTGTGTTATTAAACTCGGCAGAGAAAAAGAAGAGGGGCTCAAGGCCCACCCTTGAGTATTCAAGAGACATTAGGAACAATTAAGGAGGACCTGATGTTGTGGAATCACCCTCTTCAAGGTGATGGGGTTTATTCAAAGTCTATTTTCTTCTCTGTAAGCAAAGCCTCTGGTGCTGCATGCTGACACATGGTGCCCTGGGTGCTTGGCAATTAGTGGTAGCTGGGAAGGGGCCTGAGTCAGGCCCCCAGGTGCAAGAGTTGATGGGAAGAAGCTCTGAAGGTGGGACAGCCCTTCTAAGTAGTCCGACCTTGAGACTGCATTGACAAGTCATTGGATGTGGGCTGCCCAGGAAAGAAGATGTGATCTTGTTTGAGGTGGTGATTTGGGGCTGTGAGTAATTCCAGGAAAGCAACTCAGCTGAAAGTTTTAGCTGCCCACTCTCCCATGTGCTGGGGTAATGAGTACCTCAGTGCTAAAGGGTGATTTTGGCAGCTTATCACAGCATACACTATAGGAAACCCAGCTGTACCGGGTACACCCAACACAAGGTCCCCATCTGTACTAGGGGTCCCAGTTTAAAAGTAAGAACCCAGCAGTGAAAGAAATTACATTGATCCTAACCAGATAGTAACCAGGAACTGTTTGGGTCATCAGTCTGTGTCGGCTCCTCAGGGGCCGAGGTACAGGGATACAGGGATTTTGTTTTTGTTTGTTTGTTTTGTTTTTGAGAAGAGGGCAGGGCAGGGGCTCCATTCCTAGATGGAGTCTGGGAAGACACAACAAGCTATAGGATAAGGAATCAAGGCAGAAACGAGCACCAACATGGCGTAGAGGGAAGCAGGTGTAATCCAAGGCACTGCAGGCACACTCCTACACTCCAAATATTGTTGGGCTTAATGTAGACAATGCAGAGAGACACAGACCATCACCAGAGTCATAACCAATTACACGATCCCAAAAATAGGGTGAGTGCTTTATCCTAATCCTGAGGAATAGAGACTACTTTTACTTCAGCTTCATAACTGGAAGGGTTGAGGAACTTGCAGGCAGGATTCTTGAATAGATGGAGGTTCCAGAAATGATGAACCTAGGTCAACCTTTATCATCCAATCTAAGTATCCGTTTCAACATCTGTGCCAAAGGCACTTGGGCAAGGCGGGATTTGGCCATAATCCAGGTGTCACCTATGTTACATCATTCATTCACGTCGACAAAGTTTAAAACTGTACATAGGACTGTGATAATGTAGTAAATGGAAGCAGCTACATGGTTTCCCAGCCATAATCTTCCACAGCCATCTCACTTTTCAAGAGGCAGAGAGATCTCCCCACCCTGCAAGTTCAAACTCCCATCGCCCACTAACCCTGGCTCTCCACCACCCATCTGAGATGATGCGCAGTTTGGGAGTGCCACTCTCTTTGAGACAGAACAAGCTTTGTCTCTCTTTTATTTTTCTTTGCTTTATGCATAGTGCCTTTTTTGAACCTGAACAGCAGAGTTGCCAAATCGTCCTTGCCTTTGCCCTTTTTTCTCCATTTCTCCTTGGCTTCTACTCTATACCTAATGACACTGACTAGACCTCTCCACAAGAGTTCCTGAAGTTCACCAAATTTTTTGGATACATGCAGGAAGGAGGGGGAGTGAGGGAAGAACTCCATACATCAAAATAAAACATTTTTTCTTTTCCATTTGTCTCATAGGTACAGAGGGTTAAGTTGATCGTATTTCTTCATTCAAGTAACATTATCATTGGACCATTCAAAGTCTCTTTCTGTTTTTAGTAATTTATTTTACCCCCTCCCACTTCCTTCTGACTCACCTTGGGCACCCATCCTAATGTATGTTTATATGTTCTCTTTTACAATGTATACATTTGATGGGCAAGTATTTTAATTCTGCAGGTAGTATTTTATATATATATATCATTAATTTCTTACTTTTTTCTCTCGGTACCATGATTCTAAGATCAACGCATGCTGCCCTGTGTGTCTTTAAACTCTCACTGCCAACTGCTGACCAATTAGTTAGGTGTCTACTGTCCACATTTTACTATTATCTCACTCAGTAGTGGACACCCAGTATGCCTCCAACCCACCCAATGCCACACGCTACAAGGAAAATCCTTGTACAGTTGCTTAAGTTTCAGTGTGAGAATTTCGCTGGGATCTATACAGGAGTAGAACAGTGGGGTAATTAAGACAATCACATTGCTAAAAGTTTCTGGCTTCATGGAAAGAATCATAGAAGCATCCATCAAAGAATCGAGTACCTTAAGGGAAGTACATTCAAATGATTATGAACAAATCATGGGCCATGTGAACAAACAAGTTTAAATACAGGAAACAGACACTTGAATGCTTAGGAACTGCTGTCAATGGAAGATGCATCAGAAATAAAGACATAACATCTCTAAAATAAAAATATAAGTCAGTGAACAAAACCGGTTTTGGATTCATAGAACCATATTTTCCACATAGCTTCAAGAGAATACATCTGCTGTGAAAAGCTCAGTGCTCCTGCCTCACCCAACCTCTCTCCCCATTCTCTGGCCCCCAGGCTTTTATCTTGCCCCATCCACATCCGCATAGCTCACTGCTGTTCGCTCAGTGACTCTTTTATGGTTGGAACTCAATCACTCTGCCTTTCCTGCTCGGCAGCATCAACATCAACTGCAAAATTTCATCCTGCACCAGGGCTGTTCCGTGGTCACTGGGGACAGTCAGTGCCTGATCTACTGCTTCTCTCACTTCTGTCTGACCTTTGCTCCTCATCCCTCATCCCTACATCAATCAAAAGCTCAAACAGCTTCCCTGGTCAAATCTGAGCCAAACTGCTCTTCTGAGAGTCATGCTGTGCCCCCTGTTGGAGGAGGAGACTGCCTGCTGAGAGGCTCCAGCCTCTGGGCTCCATTTGCATATAAATGGCTCTGAAGGGTTCAGTTGAAGCTTTTATGTAAACACTCTCCAAAATATGTTCTGCACTGCATTATCCCCAGCAATAAAGATTCTGGAATCAGAATTTGGCTGTCAGTTTTATTGATGTTGCATGGGGTACAGTAGAATACAGCTTTCTCTTCTGGAAATTTATTGACTTGGCAGTGCAGAAAGCAATAAAACTGTGTTTTTAATCAGTAAGCCAAGCAGACATGATTCCAGAAGAAATATAGGAAACAAACATGCCATCGTAAGAATATTTCTCTCCCACTGTCCCTGTTCTTGGATGCCCTGTTAAATAAGTTTGGGTATTGAACAATGTGCTTGAGGGGACTGTCTTCAGGAACAGATTCAGAGGACCAAGTCTGGATTACTTCCTCAAGATTGTACCATCTCTAAGAGACTGCTGAGTGAAAGAATTCTTCTGAAATAAAATTTCTTTGCATTAGCCCCAAGAGAGGAACTGTTGGTGAGATGCTTTGCAGGAGGAATATTAAGACAGGCCTCCTCTCAAGATAAGCAAGGTTACAGACCTGCCCCTCCACCTTACTCACCTGGGTATATATCCAAAGGAGATCAAATAACTATCTTTAGTGATATCTGCACTATCACATTCACTGCAGCATTATTTATGATAGCCAAGATAAGGAAGCAATCTAAATGTCCTTTGTTAATATAACAAGAACAGTTCGCCTGACATCCATGTAACCTGGCAGCCGAGGAGAGTGGACTGGAGAGTGGAATGTGCATGCGTGAACAAGGACAACTTCACTGTACTAGTCAGTGGGGGCAGTGGATGCCATTGAGTGAGTATGTGTGCTATGTGGCCATCCCATTCAAAATGACTGAGCAAGAAGAGCAATGAATCTGCATTAAATTTTGTGTTTAGTTTGAATATTCCTCCTCAGAAACTATTTGGATGATTCAGAAGGCTTTTGGGGATGATGCAAGGAGTGCAGCACAAATAAAAGTGTGGCACAAATGCTTCAAAGATGGTCGAGAATCTGTTGAAAGTGATCCATGTTCTGGAAGGCCTGCAACAAGCAGAACATCTGAGAATGCTGAAGGTGTAAAGGCTGCAATCAACAAAGATCAGCAATGGACAGTGCAAGAACTAGAAGCTGATCAGGGGATTCCAAAAACTACTGGCTTTTCCAAAAACTAAAATCACCTTTGAAAGGGAAGAGATTTCAGACCATTGATGAGATTCAGGAAAATATGAAGGGGCAGCTGATGATGATTCCAACAAAGGATTTTGCAGAGTGTTTTGAACAGTGGAAGAGACCTTGGGAGAACTGTGTGATGTCCTAACGTGCCTACTTTGAAGGGGATTGAGGCATCATTGTCCTATGTACAATGTTTCTTGTACCTTGTATCTTCAGTAAATGTCTATTTTTCATTATTACATGACTGGATACCTTCTGGACAGACCTTGTAGGTGTACGTACACACACACACACACACACACACACACACACAATGGAATGGTTTTCAGCCATAAAAAGAAAAGAAGAAAAAGTGGCATCTGTAACAACATGTAATGAACCTGAAGGACATTGTGCTTAGTGAAATGAGCCAGACAGAGTAAGACAAATACTGTCCGATATCACTTTTATACGAATATTGTAAAAAATGGTTTTTTACTCTAAAAAATTGTTTTAAAAATGGATTTCATAGAAACAGAGAATAGAATGGTTGCCAGGGCCTGGGAGGAGAGAAAAATGGAGAGACCTAGGTCAAAGTTATATCAGTTGCAAGAAGAGTAAGTTCTGAGGATCCAATGTACAGCATGGTGACTATAGTTAACAACACAGTATTGTATACTTTAAAGTTGCTCTGAGTTGATCTTAAGTGTTCTCACCACACATACAAAAAAAGAGTTAACTACGTGAGGTGAGGGACATGTTAATTATCTTGGTAATCACTGCACAATGATGTGTATATCAAATCATCACATTGTACATCTTAAATATATGCAATTATATTTGTCAATAATTCCTCGATAAAGTTGAGGGAAACAAGAAACAAAGAGAAAGTCGGTTAGGAATCACATGTTTTGGCCCAGCATTGAACAGTGGAAAGGACACTTGGTCTCAGTCTGCTTAGTCATGTTACCTTGTTCAAATCACTCACTCTTTTTGTGATCTAGTTTCTTCTGCTATCAAAGGGGAGTCTCCCACCTCACTCCATTGTTGAGTGTATATAACAAGATTAGAGGCGGCTGTGCATCACTACACAGCACCTTACAGCAGCAGCAAGTCTCTTCTGGAGATAGAAGACATCTCACTGACTCGAATCTGCACACCATGGAGGTGTTCTTTTCTAGCAGCTAAGGCAGTCTCTGATGCACAGACACATGAAGAATAAGACAGAACTCCCACCTCTGTTCTCATACTCATGATATTCATGTCCCACCTGAAATGTCTTGCTCCACTCCCCTTCCCCCTGCCAGCCCATGAGCTAAAACTGTGAACCACTGTAGGTGCTTAACAAATGGTAGTTGAACATTCATTCCTGGCAGATGCCTTCTCCTGATTTATCTTAACCCCACGTTCCTTTGTCACTTGTACATCATCCTGTCCTGGTTCTTGCTGTTGCCAAGTAATCACTCTATTCTTAACTCTTATGTAACACATGATTTTTGTCTCAATTTAAGAACACTTTGATTGTTCCTTTGGATATAAGTAAGGGTCTGAAGGAAATGCTCTATAGATGTTCCCCCAAAATGGCATGAGATGCCTATGTGATTTAACCATATTAGCAAGTGCTCTTGGGATAATATTGAAGTAGGCCACCTGGAGGGGATAGACCATGTTCTCAATGAATCCTCCCTTCTCCTGTCTGCCTGACTTTCAATGGTATTTTCACCATCATTTCTCCACTCTACCCAAGAAAGCTTCTTTCCCATCCTCCCAGCCAAACCCATAGGGCCACTATGAACAACTTATTAACTATTTACTTAGTACCAAGCCCTGTCCTTTAAATGAGTTATCTTGATTAATCATCATAACAACCCTCTGAAATTGGAATTATTATTTCAATTTTGTAGATGAAGAAACTGAAACAGAGTGCTTAAATAACATGCTCAGGGTCACATAGCCAGGTAGAGAGAGAGTGCAGACTTGAACCTGGGTACGTTTGATCCTAAAGTTCAAGATATTAATCCAAAAAGTACACACTGATATAGACCAAGAATAAGTCAGAACACATCTTTTTATGGATGGAAGTTGGCATTCTCAAGCTCAATTCAGTCGTTGAGAACTCTGTCGTCTCACATGCACATACACACCCCGCACACATTTTATTCATGAACTTAAAAGGCACCCAATGTTAAATCTTAAACTCTTGGCTTTCCTTCTTTCTTTTCTAGATCACTTGGCTATCTCCCTATCAATATAATTCCATCTCAAGCTTTCAGAGGACTTAATGAGGTCATAAAAATGTAAGTAAGCTACTGCATAGTAAAAGACATTCATAATTGGAATAATAAATTTTTTCTAAGAGAAATCATATTTGAAAGGAGGTAATTTTTCTAGGAGAGAAACTGTATTTGGGAAACCCTAGTACTTTATCTTTTTTAATTCAAATAATATCTAGGGACCTTTAAAGAAAGGTATGGTTTTCAAGAGTCATTAAAATCTAGATAATTAACCCTGCTTCAATGAACTGAATGCATTTCGATTAAGTGATGATAAACTTCTCAAGTAGAAAAGATGAGAGAGTCCAATCATAAAAATTCTACTGCTAGAGCAGTTATTCCCTTGTGTCATATTTTTAGATAACACCCACATAGTAGAAAATGTGTTGGAAGTTTATTGTGCATGAGAAGATAATCTTTGTATCTAAAATATAATAAGCGTAAGACAAGAATACAGTATTTATAGCCTTATTGATAAAAGGCATTTATCAAAGTGTAGAGCAGCCTAATACAGCAGTGTGATCTCACTTTCGTGTCAGATGTAACTTCGATCCTTTGCCCTGGGGCTCAGGTTCTGTGGCCCAAGACTCCATACATGGAGAGAGAACTCTCTCAGTACTCCAGGATTCCTGCATCCTCCTTAATGTCAGTCTGAGTCAAAGGAACATAAGGGGCCTTTTAGTTTGCAGAGAACATCTCTGATCTTAACAATCCACTGGGCTTTCAAAGCAATTGTAGCTCCTAGAGGAACCTCTGACTGCTCTTCAGGATATTAGCAAGCAATGAGCGTAGTAAAAAAATAATGTCCTAAGAATTAGTGTATATTATAAGAAATTCACTGCAGTTTACAGAAATATCGGTTTGCTTAAACCTAATTCTTACTCTTCTTTTCTCAAGTTTAAACTTTGAGTTTTGGGAACTTTAGACGTCCTGGTGAGAAAAGCAGCCACAGTTAAATGAGCAAACCATTAGTAGAAATAGGATGAATCAGCCCAGGAACCAATCCATTACTGTGTTGTCACAAAAGATATCAACTGCCGTAGGCTCGGCCTTTCTGTGGGCTAAAGCTCTCATCAAGTCTGAAGCCCTCAGTGAATGTTAACTTAAAAACGCACAAATGTACAATTGGTGAATTTGAGACTTATTTCTCAGCTGGCAGTAAATGGTAGCTTATGTTGGGGGTTTAGAATAACATTGACATTACCTACATGCTTGGGGGTGATATATGGCAAAACTGTTTCCTTTACTTTGTGTCTTTTTCAAAAAATCAATTCATTCATTAATCCATTCATTCATGTATTCCCAATGTGCCAGGCATTATGATGCCACCAGGGTTCAGAAGTGAATGGGACATACTCCTTGTCCTCAATTTGCTAACAGTGAGGAAAAAAAAAAAAAAAACTAAAAAAAATAGAATTCAAGGAAGACACTGTGTGCGGGAGTTGACCACACTGCAATTGCCTCAGAACAGGATGTGGGGCAAGAGGGTGTTATGAAACAATGAATTCAACCAAATTAGAACCTCCCTAGAATAATGGAGTTGGGAACCCAATTAGCCTGATCCTGGTCCTGAAACCTCCCTAAAAACACTAGGTGCTGGAGGTGCAGCTACTATGGAAAACAGTAGGAGGGTTTTCAAAAAATTAAAAATGGAACTGCCTTTGACCCACTGTTCCAATTTCTGGGTATATATCCCCTATGTTACTGCGGCAGTGCCAAGATATGGAAGCAGCCCAAGTGCCTCAAAATAGACAAGTGGATAAAAAAGCTGTGTGATACATTTACACAATGGAATACCACTTGGCCATAAAAAAGAATGAAAACTTACCATTTGCAACAGCATGGATGGACCTGGAGGGTATTATCTGAGTGAAATACATCAGTCAGAGAAAGAGAAATACCATATGATTTCACTTATATGTGGCATCTAAAGAACAAAATAAATGGACAAACAAAATTGAAACAGACTCATAGAGACAAAGAATAGACTGATAGTTGAAAGAGGAGAGGAAGTTGGGGGACTGGGTGAAAAAAAGTGAAGTGATTAAGAAATACAAATTGGCCCCGGCTGGTGTAGCTCAGTGGATTGAGTGTGGGCTGCAAACCAAAGGGTCATCAGTTCGATTCCCAGTCAGGGCACATGCCTGGGTTGCAGGCCAAGTCCCCAGTGGGGGCCATGTGAGAGGCAACCACACATTGATGTTTCTCTCTCTCTTTCTCCCTCCCTTCCCCTCTCTCTAAAAGTAAATAAATAAAATCTTTTTAAAAAAAGCTTAAAAAAAAGAAATACAAATTGGTAGTTATAAAGTAGTCATGGGGCTGTAAAATACAGCATAGGGAATATAGTTGATAATATTCTAATAATGATGTATGGTGCTGGGTGGGGGCAAACACTTGTAAAGTATATGATTGTCTAACACTATGCTCTACACCTGAAACTAATACAAAATAATATTGAACATAAACTGCAGTGGAAAATTTTTAAAGGAAATTATATGGGCATAAATAAAAGGTAGATGGAAGAAAACACTAGGCGACTGTCTTCATAGAAATTCAATTTTCAGAGCTGCAAAACAAGGGAATCTGAATACATTTTCTCAAAGGGCCTGTCCACTTCTAATAATCTATGATGCTGTATCATAATAAACAAGGAAGAAAAAACCAGGGATTACTGAAACTTGCATTTCAGCAGCACCTGGGTTGTAGGTGCCCATCAGTGCTCCTAAAGGGAGATGTTAATACTTTATGACGTGAGGACAGCTGAAGGCACCCATGTTCTTTTTCTAAAAGAACACACTGGAGTGCCCAGTTGTTGGGCCACGTGCACAACTGCTTATGATGCAGACACAGTCATTTATTTCATGTTTCTTCTTCTTTTTTTTTTTTTCCTCTCTCTATGCCCTAGTGAAATTTCTCAGAGTGATTCCCTGGAAAAGATAGAAGCTAATGCCTTTGACAACCTCCTCAATTTGTCTGAAATGTAAGTAAGCATCAGCTAAAAGATCATTTACTGCTATACGTTATTACTCTCACTGGCTGAAGCCCACTTGGTTTTTGTATTCAAGCATCCACTGCTAGGAAACCAAGAGGAAAAGACTACAGCAATTACCAGGTCTGGGCAGGCACTAATTTCTCTCACTGCAGTGGCCTCCAGGTTGCTATGGTGACAACTGCTTCTCCTTGAGAGTTATATAAACTCTGAAACATCACAAAACAAAGTTGGAAATTAAAATTGACATTGTGGAGTCCTGCCAAGTAGCTCTTACCTTAAGGAAGGGAGGGTATGAAGTACTTGGGCCAGTGGAAAAATTTGGAAAGGAGCTTAGAGATTATGAATTAGTTCATTGGAACTGTTTGGGCCCATTCATTCATTCAGTAAATGGTTCTTGAACACCTATCACGTGGAAGCCCTGTATTGTGCATGTATTTGTAGCGTTTGTTATTGTTATGTGATGTTTTAAAATTGATTCTTAAAAATTACCCTTTCCAAATCATCATCTTCCTCCAATTTACAAAAAGGATGAGAGAAGACTGGCTTAATTCAGTTTTCAGTTGATGAACTTGTATCCCAAGGAAGTTAGCTGACTTGCCTGATGTCACACAGCAAGTCAGCTGGGACTATGAATCAGGTCATGTAACTCCTAAACTGGACCTCTTTCTGCTTCCTGGTCTGGCCCAAACCTGAGCTTTTACAAACTTCCCCTGCATAGGAGTTTGGAAAGTTAAGGGAAGGGGAAAAGATGTACCAACAAATAGTTTTTAAGTGCTTGTGCTTGGAACTTATTTTCTCTCGAAGGCTCGGAGAGGTAACTTGACCAATGCAGCACCTTAGGCAACGGCCGGGCTGGGATGCAAGCCCAGCCTGTCTTTCTTCAATGCTTATGCACTTCCCACTACACTACAAGACCTTGCTATGACTGGTCTAATTAGCAATTATCTGAGGAGAATTAATTGATCAGTATGATGACAGTGTAGCCAGGGAAGTGAGAATAACTCACCAAACAATTATGGGAAATCCAAAATAATAGGCATTTAAGTACTAAAGGTATAGTCTAAATTTGTCTGTGAAGTAGAACTTCGTGAGGTTCTCATTACAATTGTAGATGACAGTCCTATCCCAGACCTAGAAATTTGCAATTTAAACACACTTCCCAAGTGATGCTGATTCAGCACAACTTCCATTGAGAACTGCAAGAACAACTTAAGGTAAACAAAGCTTCTCATAAGGCAAAGCAACATTTATCAACAGAAAGAATAATAAAGTGCTCCAAGGGAAATTTCATAGACTTTTCCCAAGGAAGGCCCTGAGATTAGGGTGTTAGCTCTGCACAAGTTCTCTTTGCTTTGCTCACAGCTGTATCCCCAGCACCTAAACAGTGCTTGGCACATGCAGGAGCTCAATAAATGTTTGTTGAATGAAAGAATGGTTAGATAAGTGGTTTAAGGTCAAACCCCAAAAGATCCTTAAGAGATAAAAGTCCCTTCCATCTCACCCACATATGGCCCACAATTGTTTGATACCATTGTAAAAATAATTACAACAAAATGTCACTCACCTTTAAACAATCTAAAGGACATAAAAGATTAGGCGTGAACAGTGGATAATTATGGTAAAGTGGAACGAGCACTAGACCTGGACTCAGAAAAAACATGTTCACTTCTGAATTCTGCTATTTCTCAGACAAATCATTCAATTTTCTGATTTCATCAACTATGATAATAATTGTGAACATTGGTTGAAGCTCTACAGTGAACCACACACATTGATTCCTTTAAAATTCAGGAGTGTCAAACTCATTTTCACTTGGGGCCGCATCAGCCTCGCAGTTAGTTGCCTTCAATGGGCTGAATGTAATTTTAGGACTGTATAAATGTAACTACTCCTTAACAGTTAAGCGAGAGCTTGGCACTGCTGCTGGGTGGAAACAAGGTGCTGGGCCGGATAAAACAGGGTGGAGGGCTGGATTCGGCCCACCGGCCTTGTGTTTGCCACCTGTGCTTTAAATCATTGACCATCCTATGAGGAAACCATGCTGTAAGTGATATATCCAAGGTCATACAATTAGTAAAACCAGGGTGTGAAACCAAATTAACTCCAGAAACCACCCGCCTAAACAGTACACTATATTTTCTCTACATAAGAGTAATTATTGTTTCCTCAGGTGGTTGTTCAATGGCATTTACTGGCCTTTTATTGAAGCCAGAGTAGACAGGACACAGCAACTGTGGTCTCCTCTCAAGGGTCAAAATCACTGGTGGAACTAGGGAGAAGGACAATACCACCACTATGACGTTATGGCTCTACTTTTACACTTTGCAAAGCCCTGCCTTGTACATTATCTCTACAAGTTCTACTACTACCTATCAATCTGTGAAGTACGAAGAGTGTCCATTATTATTTCAATATTACAGAAGGGAACACTAGCTCAGGGAAGTTACGAGACTGGGCATCATCACACAATAAATTATCTACAGAGTGAGCATAAAATTCCCAAAATCCAAGTCCCTGGACTCTGCCCTGCTGTTCCACAGATTGGGTGACCATCTGGATAACTGGTCAGTGTGGCTGCCAACACAATATGAAGAGGCCCAGTTTACCTGCAAGGGAGAATAGTTAATTTGCTCATCTCTCCTAGGAGCAGAATCTCCCATTGCCCCCAGTTTGCAGGCTCCACAATGTAACAGGACCTACTTGGCCAGGAGCCCTGGATATTGATGCTGCCTGGAGGCAAAGAGGGGTGGAGGGAGGTGGAACAGGGGTGAAGGGGAGTTGAACAGACTCCCAGCTATAACACACCTGCCTTGGCAGAATGTTGAGAGCAGAGCTTCTGGAAATAGCCACCAGCTCACCCCATGCTGCTTCCATCCCTGGGGTCTCAGGAGCTCCTCTCAAGCACTTGATTTTATTGATGCTGTTTTCAGCCAGCAATCTCTGGTGGCCATGGTGTCATGTATGCCAAACAATACATAGCTAGTAAACTGCTGCCCGTTTTCCCTTCTCTCTTTACAGACTCATCCAGAACACCAAAAACCTGGTACACATTGAGCCTGGAGCATTTACGCATCTCCCCCGGTTAAAATACTTGTGAGAAATTTCCCTTTTTAAGCAATTGGGAAGGGGAAGATGGGCATCTGATAAAAATCAAAACAATTCCAAGGTTGGAAAAAAGTTTTTAACCATATACTCAGCATTATTTGCATTTCCACCTTCAGCTCTCTGACTTAATTTAGCATTTCTTGTCAGCCACTGTGCTGACATACCTGTAAGTAGTTCTAACATTGTCTGTGGCGAATCACTCTTTGCGCTGATTTTCAAACTGGTGGTAGGAAGCGGGCAGGGTCGGGGGGTGGTCATGACACTTTAAAAGGGTAAATCAGAATCCCTAAAGCAAGGTGGTGATGTGGAAAGAAGATAGGCGAAAAGTGGGAAAGGCAATCCTGATTGACCCCCTACCCCTGACTGAGAATTACTGATCTCCTTTATCTCATTTGTCCATTCATTCATTCATTAAGTGAAAACGTTTTACGTATTGCTTTCAGGTAGGCACTGTGCCATATAAACTAAACCATTATTTTCTAATTCCCATTAAGTCTGATGAAGTCCACTAGGTAGAATTATCAGGTGAGTACCACGGTAGCCCTGCAGATTCATCACCTTGCCAACAAAACCAAAATTCCTGAAATCTGATGCAATCTATAAATGTATCACCCTGGGTCTTCTCACTATCAAGTACTCACTTATTCACACAGAAAAATTTAAATCCCTCTGACATAGATGTCCTCTCTCTCTTCTTCCTGATGAGTTAAATTTCATAAAATCTCCAGAGGACACAAAGTCTACAATACCTACTATCTCCAAAAGAAAAAAAAAAGGAAGGAGAGAAGAAGGACATTTTCTCTGGTGTTCAATGTCGCCTGTACGATCTTTCTCTGGGGCCCCTACAGGAGCTGCTGCTGGTGTTAGGGTGGCTCGTTTGGCAGCTCCAATGCTGGAGAACTCCTAACCCAGGTGTTTTGCTTTTCCAAACGTTCAAGAGGTCTGTAGAACACATAAACACCTCAGCATTAACCACTTTAGAAAAATCTAAGAAAATGCTAGAACAGAAATTACTGACTATAGCCCCTTGTTATCTAAGAATCATGGTCTTATTACATAGCATTTTCACCTCCCCCTTAAAAAAGTGACAATCCCTTGACCCCAGTACACACTGCAGTCTAAGCCCACGCTGCTGCCACCAGCCACAGACAGGGTGATCTGGGGTGACGGTCAGGAGGAGAAGCAGAGAGAGACAAACGAGAAACTAGGCTTCCTTTCATTGTCACTAGGGTGCCAGGCAGTGCGTATCACTTGTCCAGAGTCCATGACTGGTGAATTTAAAACTTGGTTGGGGGGAATTCAGGTGCCTAGGGTCCCCTAAAGACATTCCATTCTTGTATAATAAAATACCCTTCAATTTGACCTACCACTGAAGCCTCTCTTCTTTGAAGTTTACGTAAAAGGTGCAGGGGAAAGGAGACTTGAGTAGCTCAAATAATCAAAAGAATGTTTAATGATTTCATTGAGATACAAGGAAGATCTTCCTGATATAATATGAAAGTGCAAGTGATATGATAGGTAAAAACAGGGTGGAAATAAAAATAAATGAAAAAGACCTGAAAGTTTGGTCCCGGCCCCTGGACCTCTAAATAGGAATCATTAGCACAACTTCTCCCATGGTGTCATGGGCTTTTAAATTCTCACAGCCTTCCATGGCTGAAAGCATGACTGATAAAGCCAAACTCAGTATTTTTAAATGTAATAGTATTTGCAAAATGCCTTTCTACTGTTTTTATCTTTATGCCTTAATAACAATCACTTGTACTCATTCTCTGCACACATTCCCACCTTGCCCCCAAATCACAGGAGCATCTGTAACACTGGCATTCAAAAGCTTCCAGATGTTACAAAGATCTTCTCTTCTGAATTTAATTTCATTCTGTAAGTACCAGGCTGATTGCTATACATAACAGTTTTCTATTTGCAGCTAAAATTTGGAAAGTAAATATTTCTCATTTCATTCCTCAAGGGAAATTTGTGATAATGTACACATAACCACCATACCAGGAAACGCTTTTCAAGGGATGACTAATGAATCCACAACACTGTGAGTAAACTCCCAGATTCATGTTCTGCCACAGAACCTCCTGCTATTTTCATTCCTAGCATAAGCTCTCTCTGGTCTTTTACCATGTCCCTCACTCGCTGGTGACATTCTTTTTGACCTAAAATGCCAAAGGTGAGAGGAGCAGTATGGGATCAAAGCTGGGTCATATGTTCACATGATAACCAAGCAACCCATTAAATTTCAAATTAAACAAATGGGCCCTGAGGACTTACAGAACCCGAATTTCCAGTTGATGAGATTGTTCCCTGCATCAGTGGAATGCTTTGAAGGTGCAGAGAGACAGCCTGAAGGGGAGTGGCTGCCCTGGTTAAAAGAGAGCACAGAAATTTCAAGTTTCATCAGAGAAGAGCTTGGAAATATATTCTCCAAGTAGGTAGAGGAGTTGATCAATGGACCCTGCTCTCTCTCTTCTCCCTCTCTCTCTGATTTTTCAACCCCTGGGTGACTTTGTTTATGAAGCTACACCATCTGTGCCCATTCCCTAAACCCCTTAATATTAAATTTGAAAATAATATTTTCTTATTTGACCATCACTCATCAAGTTACTAGGCTCAAAGGCCCTAACCCTTTCATGCTCTTTCCTAAGGTCTTGCTATTCAAAGTATGGTCCATGGACCAGCGTCCACAGTATCTTTTGAGGGCTGGTTAGAAATGGAAACTCTCAGGGCTATCCCAAACCTACTGGCTCAGAATCTGCATTTTCCCAAGATCCCGAGTGATTCATGTGCACATTAAAGTTTGAGTGGGCATTGTACAAAGCTAACACAAGTCATTCTCTTCACTGTACACCTGCCCAACTTCATTCCCTCTGTGATCTTTGACATCTTCACATGGGGCACGTTCCTTTGACCCACCATTCGGAAGCAGCATCCTAGACATCACATCTCATGTATTTCCAATGCCCAGTGACCCATATTCAATTCTGCTCCACACGTCCGTATCCCCCTCTCTCTCTTTTTGGTTATAGCCCATGGCAGGATTCTAATGAGGCAATAAGTGAGCTTGCCCTTACAGACAGAGACAGAGACAGAGAGAATGGATTGGACGACCCTGAAATGAAGCAGTTGTGAAGCAAGAGGACAGACAGTCTCAGGGGACTGCCTTTAATATCAGTGGATTCTAAAAATTGGTATCAATGGTACACTGCAGTTGTATAGCACTTGTATTTTGTGTAAGCATAATCCAACACATATAATTGTTATGCTACAAAGTTGTAGCCCTGGCTCAGTGTTTCAATCAAAAGAACACAAAGCAGAAAACAAAAATGTTTCAAAGTAAGTAAAATTCTTTACTTGCAGTTCTTGAATGCCTGGAAAGTGACTATAGATCCTGGAAAAACTTATCCACAGTCTTTCTACTCCCCCACTTGCCTTACACACCACAGCTCTTCTAGCTATTTACAGTGTTTCTGACTCACTGTTACATGTGGATCTGCAACTACTCATCTCCATCATGCCTCCTGTCAGAAATGGGGTATTTACAGAGCAAACGCCAAGTGGAGGAGTACTGCATGTGTTAGGATTGGGTGTCTTCCCAATGTCTTTATTGAGAACACAAAAGACATAAGATCCTTATCCTCAAGTAGCTCATAATCTCAGTGAGGAAAAACATGAAATAATAAAAGAATAATACAAGCCAGTAGATATTCACCATTAGAGTGTGTGGCACATATAAATAAGAAATCTTGGAGAAGTCCTCTTAGGCTGGAGAGGAGGCTGCAGGGTAGAGCTGAGACTGGAATCAGACCTCATAGACCCAGCAACATCTGTGGTATTGAGATAGCATTTATTAAATGCCTGCACTGTTTTTAAGTACTTAAAAAACTCATTTACCTCAAAGCAACCCTTTGAGGTAGGGGCTATCACCCACAGTTTTAGATGAAGAAACCAAGGCACTGAGAGGTCAAATAATCCGGGGGGGGGGGGGGCGGGCAGCATGAGCATAAGCATGACTGTGGGAGGAGGAAAACGGGATGAGGTATACTCATTGTGAGTAAATATCCATCTTAAGGAATGGGAAATAAATTTAGATAAATATCTTCACATAAAAAGGAGTGGGAAGGAATTGGATTAGAGGGTCTTGAAGGCTGGAATAAAGAGTTAAAGGCTTAGAAGCAACCGAATAAAAGGAGTAAAAAGACCTGGCTGGTGTGGCTCAGTGGATTGGGTGCCAGCCTACAAAGCAAAGGATCACTGGTTCAATTCCCAGTCAGGACACATGCCTGGGTTGCAAACCAGGTCCCCAGTAGGGGGCGTGTAAGAGGCAACCACACATTGATGTTTCCCTTCCTCCCTTCCCTTCTTTCTAAAAATAAATAAATAAAATCTTTTTTTAAAAGTGTTAAGAAAAAAACCACCCAATAGAGTAGCCTTTATTCAAAGATCACAAATAGCCATAACTTCCTTTGATTTTGACCTAAAAATAATCAGGAACTAAGAAGTACTCCTCTTAGACTATGTGTAATGATGGTAGTGGAGTGGAATAGGAATGGAAGGGCAGGAGACTTGGAGGAATATCCCCATGGATTGTTATTTTCTTACTGATGAGCTCACAAGACTGGGCCGCCCCACCAAACTCACAGAACAACCAAAGATTCCTTTTCACACACCACATTTCAGCATGTATACACAACAGCTACGTAGTAGTTTTATTTTGGGACTATTAATTTATGTTAGTAGTGATTTTAAGATAAATAGTTCCTACCAGCAGGGTGTAATTGCCTCACCTCTGAAGTTAATGAGGATTGTGCATTCTTTTCCCCACAAGAGCCCGTGGGGGCATTGTGCTACATCCCCTCCTCACTCTCAACCCTGCATCTTCGAGGGGAGAGGTCAGTCATTTGCTTGGAGCTTGTTCTCAGCTGAATGGGCCCTTCTGTAAGCAAAGAATCACGTGGAGCACCCCCGTGAACAGGGTTATTTACACTCAAAGAGGAAAGCCTGATTTTTTCACCTATGAAGTTCTACTCCCTAATTATAAAATAATGAAAGCAAGCCTTCTCTCTTTATGAGTAGTAGTTTTGAAGATTTTGTTTTTTGTGGAACCTTTCCTGCCCTCCCCCGACCCAAACTGTACCAACTGTGAGCTTATTTAAGGAAAACAAAACACTTCACTGGATGCTGGAGAAGCTGAGTGGGGCTAATGCTAAAACTACGCATTACACTCTGATGTCCCTTTATAGCCATTTGGCTTTTCACTGAATCTCCTCAAGAGGTCACTTTGAAATGCCCTCCTGGGTAAGCAGGATTTGGCTGCACAACCTTTAAAATATTCTAGATCGCTGGTCATACCAATCTCAAAAAGTTGATAACCTTGATTCACGTCTAAACTCCACAAAGAGAAGGAAAGGTCACAGCAACTAATTCTCCTAAACCCTTTAGAGAAAAGATGACTGGTGAAGATGACAACATTTCAGGTTACACCTGTGACAAGCCACAGTCGAGAAAGTGCTTGGCATTGCAATAGAAAGCCTGGGTTCTAGTCCTGGCTCTGTGCGCAACTAGCCTTGGTCAAGTCCTATCACCTCATACCTCTGTCTCTGTCTGTCAATGGGATTATTAATACCTCCTTGTGTAAGTTCAGTCACCTTCTGTGTCTACACTGCACCATCACAATTAAAAGCTAACATTCGGCAAGCCGAGTTGTTTTAGACTGTCCTGAAAACACTGCATCATATCATCTCAATCTAAATATTTTTATTTTGAAAATTTTAACTGATAATTGGAGTCACTCTCCCTGTCTTCCCACTGACAAATGGAAAGGACAGTACTATAAATTTCTCTATATACCTTACCTATTAACAGCTTGCCACACCTACTCCATTTTTATATATGTCACTACATACAACACATTTCCCTTTTGCAGAACCACCCGAAGAAGTTGGTGGACATCATGACACCACATACCTAAATGCTTCAATGTATATCACCCCAAAACAGAGACATTCTACATAACTACAACGCCATTACACTTAAGAAAATCAACATGAATTTCATGGCGTTATCCAACCCACAGTCCATATTCAAATGAAAATGTCTTTTATAGATTGTTTTGTTTTGTTTTGTTTAAGATTTTTATTTATTTATCTTTAAAGGGGGAAGATAGGAGAGAGGGAGAGGGAGAGAAATATCAATGTATGGTTGTCTCTCGTGTGTTTCCTGCTGGGAACTGGCCTGCAACCCAGGCATGTGCCCTGACTGGGAATTGAACCGCCATCCTTTGGTTCACAGACCCGCACTCAATCCACTGAGCTACACCAGCCAGGGCTATAGATTGTTTTTTAAACTCAGAATCTAATCAAAGTTTATGCATTGCATTTTCACTGTGATGTCCCTAGTCCTCCCAACCTCACCTCCCACCCTACCCCCAAGAACTATGCTCCTGCCTTCTTCTGTTCTGTATGACACTGAATCCTTTGAGGAGCCCAGGCCAATGGTCTGGCCTCATCTGACTGTATTGTCATGACCAGGTTCAGGTCAACATCTCTGCAAGAACACAACAAAGATGGCACGTCTCTCCCACTGCATCAAACCAGGAGGCACGTCATGTCCTGCTGTGCCACCCCTTGGCCATTTGGTTAAGGTAGTTAGTGACTGACAGCCCCACAATCATAAGGGTGCATGTTTCCCTTTGTCATTAATAAGTAAGTCATGGTGGGGTCACTTGAGTTTGTGTGACTATCCCATTGCCAAAAACCTTTCGTGCAATCGTTTCAGCATCTATGGATTATTCAGCTATTAGATATGGAATGACAAAATGGTAATTTTAAAATCTACCATTCCTCTACATTAGCCAGCACCCTTCTGTAAAAAAGAGGTTTCTTTTTCCTTCCTTTTATCTCTCACTCTCTCTTTTGCTTTCTCTCTTTTTAAATATGGAATGTGGATTTTCTAAAAAATTTATTCAATATATTATAATCCATTGTTGTCACCATTCTTGAATATCTGTCATCTTTTTATTATTACATATGATAAAGTCATCTAAGTTGGCATGGACTTGGCTAAGGTGGAGGGAAACATAAGAATTCAAGTGCTGTTGAAAAGCAGGAGGCACGACCAAATCATAGAGAGAAATCTCCTGCCATAGAGGCTGCAAACCCCACAGAAATAGGGGACTTCCGATGAACATTCAGAACTAGTGTCCTGGCAGCAGATAGTAGTGACTGGTGACAGTTATCCATAAAACCACTGCCAGGGCATCCACTAGAGAAATGTTTTTATGCATAAGGAATCATTCAAATATAAAAGGACTTCAGCCAAGTACCACATGAAGAAGACAGTGGTGAATTTAGGATCCGTCTTCTTTGAGATTGTGTTTGTATAGTTGTTTGATTAAAATTGGCTTATAAAAAAATAAAATAAAATAAAATAAAATTGGCTTATAGATATAGCACCATGGGGCATATATTCTAAAATAGTAAGCTTTGCCCTTCAAAAATGGGGGCTACTTTTGAAGACCCCGGGGGTCTATAAACATAAATTAAGCTTTCTTCTTTGAAATCAACCAAAACTAGGTGATTACATGATTGAAGAGAGAACTATTGCAGAACATTAATATCACCCCAGAAATGCTTTCACAGCCCCATGAATATTTGGAGTTTTTTATAAGGCAGCATTCAGAATTAAAGTATCATCTGTGATTAAGTTCTAAAGTATGAATCTTATTTTGAATAAAAAGGTGCCATTCTCTCTGTTTGAATCACAGTTAGTGACATTTGAATAGAGAACCCAGACAATGCTTTAAAGTAAAGTGCAACTATTATAATAGAGGAGAGGAGGGGGAAATTCATTTCTGTGCCTGTGACAGCATCCTCAAGGCAAAGGAGGCCCTTCCAACACCATGAGGTTTTGGGGAAAAAGTTATCTGAAGTGACTCTCCAGATGTTTTAAAGGGCATAAAGCATTGTGCAGGCCTGACAACATGAGGTCTCCCACTTGCATTTGTAATTTGTCTGGACTAAGGAAGCCAGTCTTTTAATCAAAACAATGCAGTGCATTCTATTGTGTGATTCTGGTAGGAAGGGAGATGCAGAGCAGCAGCTGAGAAGGAAACAATGAGCCATATTCTTTGGAAAACTGGCACACGCAGGACACAAGCTATTAAAAAAAAAAAAGACATGAAAAATGTCCAAATGCAAAAATGTCAATGATGCCAACCTAGATTGAAGGTGGCTGAGGGCCTTCAGAGAGTGAGTATATATGGGGCAGCCCTGGCCACTGAGCCTACCTGCTCCACCTGGGAACAGAAAGGCCCTACCTCTGTGGAGTTCATTTAAACAGGTGGCTGCATTTCATGAAAATTCTGTCCAGAACATGGAAAGGGAGACCGTTTACCCCAGTTCTGGTCAGGAAGCTGGAGGCCACTGCCAAATACATGAGTAATCGGAGCAACACACTATATATTTACTGTGTTCCAGAACCTGTTTCTAAGTCTTTAACATGTTTACTGTTTTAATCCTCACAGTAGCCTTTGAGGTCAATACTATTATTATCACCCCTATTTTCAGATTAGGAAATTGAGACACAGAGCAGTTAAGGAACTTTCCCAAAGTAAACTCAGCTTATAAGCTTGCAGACTGGGATGCAAGCCCAGGTGGTTGGGCTGTGGGCTTGCAGACCTAATTTTGAGCTGGTACTAAGAACATTGTAAGCCCCACAAAAAAGTACAAACTCCTAATATGTATCAAAACTAGGATCATCAGGGCAGCACCTAGCAGCGGTGGGAAATGCCATCCAGACAACTGCTGGCACGTTTGCTTGGCCAAAATCAAAGTAGGGGCTACTTTTCCTTGATCCACTACACATGCAGCTTTCTCACTTGAGAGGCAGAGAAAGCAATAAGGAGACTAGACTCAACTCAGTTCTGGCCAACAGACTACCTGGTGTGCACTATGGAAATGATGAGAACTGCATCAGCCTACGACACACCCTAGGGCGAGGGGTCCCAAAGCAGCACACCCAAGGCTCACCGGGGGAGCTTGCTATAAGAGCGCATGTTCCTGGATGCCACTACCAGAGTGTGATTCTGTAGGTCTGCGGTGCCCCTGGCCAATAGGTCTGAGTCTGAATTTTTGGCAAGCATCCAGGTGACTCTGATTCAGTAGACGGAGGAGAATGCTTTGATGAACCCTAGCCTAGACTCTAAGAAATCCAATCTCAAAGAGGTTCAGAGAAAAGACAGGTATGATTCTGTTATCGAATAGAGATTGCTATAAATGACAAGATACTGCCGAAGAATAATATTCTAAGTATAAAATGAAAAATACAATTCCCATGCAACTGAGTGCTAAGGAAGCCAGAAGGTTGTTTGTAATTATACAAGACAACAGGTATAAACCAATCATGTATCCCCTCAGATCGTACAATACAAATGGAGGAGGAAAATTATTGAAAAAAAAATGGCACCCAATAATCAACTACAGACTACAGTTAAGAGCTGGCAAGTGAAGCTTAAACTCAGAAGACTCCCAGAACAGAGCACGCGAGAGCGGGGGGAGCCAGGGAAGGCTCTGGGAAGGCTTCCTCCCATGGCCGGACAAGGCTCCTGCTCCACCCGGCCTGGGGACTGAGCTCCTGCGAGGCAACAGGCGTTATGAGAGGCCTGAGGGTTTCATGGAATGAGTTAAACATATTCCCCTGCCCTCTTTGAACTCAGTCTAATCAGGAGGCTTTACGAAGTTTTTCATGACCTCTGTGTTTCCTGAATATCAGTGTTCAAATATCATGCTTCAACAAGAGTCCCGCTTCTATTTATTTATATGATGGTTTGTCTCAGGTGTGCTGTGGGTTGATGGAAAGAAGCCACAAACACACCAAAAAGCACATGCATATTACACACATGTACACTACACACATACACATATACCGAGATAAAATTCCGTGGTTGTTTCACTAAACAAAGATGAGGGAAACCCGTCAGATAACAGCCATGTGGAGTGAGAGCAGGTGGAGGATGTGCCTAAACTGTTCCACGAGTCACATTCCCCACACCGTTCCTGACGTGGCCATGCAGCTGCCAGCAACCTCGGGAAGGGAAGCTAGGGGCCTGCCAGACACAGGAGTTAAATTATTTTACCACAGCCCGTTCTCACTTGAGTCTTACATCATTGTTCATGAAGCACTTACACAAATACTTCTACATAAGACTGTGGCATTCAAACGCATTTGACTGTAATTTATAGTAAGAAATTCACCTTGCATAGACCCGCTTATTCATCCAATTCACTTAACGTACACTGACTGTCATCATCCCAGGTGCCAGCCACTGTCCTAGATGCAGAGGATTCTGCAACGAACAGAACAGTTTACATTCTGCTGGAGGAGGTAGACAATGGACAAGTATAATATAATCATGGGTCAGACAATGCTAAAGCAACAGAGAAAAAAATCAGAGATGGGGGATAGGGAATGCTGAGATGCTGGGAGAGAGGAGGATGGTAGTTTAAACAGACCAGCCAGGAAAGGTTACACTGTGAATCAAACACAGCCCTGCAGGAACAAGGAGAGAGGGTCATCTCAGGGAAGAAAAGCAAAACAACCAGCGAAACTGATGAGCGAGAAGTAGCTACAGACAAAGTGTGTTCTGGTCCCATTTTTGCTGCCTGTTGGCTTTAAACAAGTCACTTTACTCTCTGATCCTATTTCCCTCTTTGCAAAATGAAGGGGTACCACTTAATTCTCTCCGAAGTCCTTTCTGGCTCCAGCATTTGCCAGCATCTGTGTTCTAAGAAGACTCTGATGTCTTATTCTGAGCAGACATGTATGCATATGTATATGTGTATATAATATGGAAAAATTCATGAACAGTACTACCCTAATTGCATGCAATACACTAGTATTTTCCATTCTGTTCTAATCACTTCCATTTTATTTTTTTAAATGCTGATTGCACCCAACTAAATTGATTTCATTATCCACTAATGGGTCTTAAAGAACTGTTCACAGATATTGAAATCTTCTTGGTTGTGAAGCCAGATATGACATCACCAAAGCCACATACTCATTCAAGAAAAAGGATAGGTAGCTCCGCACGGGAGCCTTCCTTCCTCTGCCCTCAGCTTTCAGCATCCTAGAACACCCAAATGCCCGTACAGGCCTGCCCAGCCAGAGACGAGACTTGTTGGTCAGCTCTGTCTTCAAATCCCAGTTCTGCCCCTGCTTTCTTTGACCTTAATCAAGCTACACAAGAACAGTGAGACTTGGGTTTCTTATGAGGATAATAAGGAAATGATGACGAAGATTAAACCATAAAATATATGTAGAATGGCTGGTTAAGTATCTGATACTTAACAAACACTTAAAACTGGTGGTGGCTGGCGGTAATAATGGTGGAGGTGGAGGAAAACTGGAGCAAAAAGAATAGCTTTATTTTACCAGATTCTAACATTTAGAATCTAACATGTCAGAGAAACAGAGATAGACATTATGAATGCCAGCAATTATCTTAGTAATAAATGTCACATGAGGAAGAGTGTGTAATTCCAAACTGTTTCTTTCCATCCTAAACCCTCTCTCTTCTCTCTTCAGCAAACTATATGAAAACGGATTTCAAGAAATACAAAGTCATGCGTTCAACGGGACAACGCTGATTGCCCTGTAAGTATGCTTATTTCCCCAGCTCATGAATACAAATGAAATACTACTCTGGCTACCAGATTACATTCGATTTTCACTAACTAACTCAGGACAAAAATAAACTTTCAAATGGCTAGTCCTCCATGTTTCATGCATGTTACTAGGCAACTGGCTGGCTGGAGATACCAGAGCACCCAGATTTCAAAGATAGATGCAGCCTGGATGCACTGAAGTTGACAGTGTGCTGAAATATTCAACACCCTACTTTGGGCTCCGCCATCTAGCAGTTTCCCTCTCTAGGCCCCTTGCACAGGTCGAGGGTGCATTAGAGGCAGCATGATTTTAGCAAAAGAATTCTTCCCATTGGCCCCACTGCAGGGAAATTGGGTAACACCATTTAGCAGCTACTCAGCCACAACAGACGAACTCAGAGTCCCATTTCCCTGCTGCCTGAGTGGTGGTGGTAGCTGGGGGCGGTGGACAGAAGGAGCAGGAAATAGGTTGCTTATTTTCCACAGGGTGAAAGAATCTTGAATTTTTACCACACTCTACTCGAGTTCCCAGTATTAACAGCTTTTAAATCAAGGGGAGCATCCCAACCAACTGGTTCCTTCATCATTCTCAACTCTCTATTTGTATGGCTCCTTTTGTACAAGAGTGGCTCATTCACAAAGCATGCAGGGCAAGGGCTGTTTGAACCCTAACAGGTACAAGGTGAAGTGATGATCACACTACCGCTCTCTATAATAAAAACTAAGAGCACATGAAAATCTCAACTAAAGTCAAAATTAAGGAAAATAAGCGAAAAGACTTTTATAATAAATAGATCATATAAACTATGGTCTATACCAGTGTATCTCAAACTTTTAACACAGATAAGGGTAACGTGCATTGTTGAAACACAGATTCCTCAGCCCCACCCTCAGAGACTTTGATTCAATGGGCCTAGGATAGAGATTTTAACAAGCTCCCAGGATATGCTGATATTGCCAGTCTGAAGTTGCAGAGCATAAGTCTATATAATACTTTTTTTTAAAGATTTTATTTATTTATTTTTAGAGAGAAAGAGAGGGAGAGAAACATCAATGTGTGGTTGCCTCTTGTACGCACCCCCCACTGGAGGCCTGGCCCGCAACCCAGGCATGTGCCCTGACTAGGAATTGAACTGGCAACCTTTTGGTTCGCAGGCCCATGCTCAATCCACTGAGCTACACCAGCCAGGGTTATATAATACTCTTATACTATATATTTATTTTAACTATAGATATTAACCAAAGACTCTATTATATTGATACCATGCTATATAGTTTGGTGACTAAGAGAATAGATCTCTAATCTCACTATTTATCAGCGATCTTAGAGAAGCTACATAACCTATCTAAGCCACAGTATTCTCATTCATAAAATAGAGCCACTAATAGGCTTGTTTTGAGGATACCCCCCAAAAACTGAAAAGGTCTATTTTTGCATCCTCTATACTTAATACAGTGCCTGGAACAGAGTAGGTACTCATTTATTATTTATTACATTCCATACTTAATTAACTATGAATGAATAAATAATAATGAAATAATATTATATTTTTATGCTTTTATTATAGGTCTGGCACATTCTAAGCACTCTAGAAACAGTAGCTTTTTAAAAGTTGTCCTTCCTATCACAGAGTAAATTTTCTGTCATTTTCTCGTTGACTTGAATTTAATGAAGGGTTCGCTCTAGTCAACCGAATCTGTTTTTGACAAATTTAAATCAGAGACATATCCTCTCTTGGCACAGTACTCTCAGATGCCTCATTCCATTATTCACTCAACAAGTGTCTGCCAAGCAACAGCTGTGTTTAAAGGACCATGCTGTATTTTGAGAGAAAATGAACATGACTAAGCCCTGGTGTTTGGCCCACAAGAGCTTACAGCCTAGGAAGAACCATCTCCAAATGGTATGTAAACTATACACCAAGGAGTAACCAAAACAGAAGACAGGAAGAAGAAAATTGGAGAAAGCCTTGTGACAGGCAGGCCTGGAGCTGGGCCTAACGTAGCCATGTAAAGACAGAAGGAAAATGCACTCTAGGTAGAGGACAACAGAAAGAATGGCCCAGGGAGGAAGCATGAAATACGTTCATAGACTATAAAATAGTATCTTCTAGAAAGTTCTAGTTACAGGATAGGGACAAAGCAAGAAGTGCCTTAGGTGCCAGAATAAAGAATTTGGACTCCCTTCTATAGAAAAGGAGAAGTTCTGGGAAAGGAAGCGTGAGAGAGGTGCTTAGAGAAGAGTCATCTTTCAGCAGGAAGGGCACAAGGTTGGAAAGGGCGGTTCAGAGCTAGAGACACAGACATCAGGATTATCTGAATAGAGGGGCAGCTGAAGTCTTTGTGACTGAGGGCACCTGGACAAGGGGGAAAATAAGAGGACCGAATATAAAATTGAGGGAAAACAAAACATGGGGAAGAGAAGTCAAGCAAAAGCAAACAGGTGGAAGGAAAACCAGCAGAGTACATCCTTTGGGAGGTCAGGAAGACAGGACTGCAGGAGGAAGGGCCTGGGCCAGCAGTGTCTCAGCTTCAGAGAAACCAAAATGGGTGTGGGCTTCAAAAAGTACAATTAGTCAAGATTCTGTGTCCTCTACCCTTCGTCAGGAAAAAGTGGAAACCAAAAACACAAATCAGTTTCATTCATTTACCCAGTCAGTACATATTACATTAAGCATCACCAATTGATTAGGCACTATATTAAGTGCTAGGTCGCAATGGTAGAATAGAAATAGTCCCTGCCCTCATGAAGTTTCTGTTCTAGCATAAAAGACAGACAAAAAGTAAATTAATTCTTGCAGGTAGTGATATACAGGGTCCAGCACAAATAACACCCCTTTTTATGTGCTGGTAATCTATACCAAATCTTTTATTACAAAATCATAAGCATGTCATTCTGTAACACAACAATTCCACACTCAAGCACACCATATGGCATCTAGGTGACATGTTCAAATTGCTATCCATCTCATGCAGTACATTCACGTACCCTACCAACCACACTCAACAGTGTAACTTCAGCCAGACCCTGTATACTGTGAAGAAAACTGATCACTGAGACCTGTGAGAGTACAGAGGGACAACTGACTAGGCTAGGTCATAGCACCAACAAGAATATGATATTTAGGTTGAGCCTAAAAGATGACAAGGAGTCCACCATGGCAATAGTGAAGAGAAATGTATTTCAGAAGCAACAACATGGGCAAACGTCCTGAGTTGAGGGTGGGGGAAGAAGTTTATAAGCTCCAGGAATTAAGAGGAGGCCAGTGTGCTGGAGGGCCATCAGCAAGGGGAAGACTGGTGTGAGACAGACCTGGGGATGGAGCAGGAGCACATCATGCAGAACAGAGAGGCCATGGAAAGGAGTCCGAATTGTCTTCTAAGGACACGAAGACCCATTGAAGGATGTAAGCACAGGAGGAGGAGGAGTTTTCAAGATCGTCAAGCAAAATTTTCAGAATCTACATTCAGCCCAGCACCTGACACCTTCCTCATAAATAAGCCTGTCCAAAGTTGTTCAGAACGATGACACCAAAGCTCTGCCAAGTTCTCAGACACACTACTTACTAAGGCAGGATGGGGTGGAGAGGGGCAGCACTACAAGTTCCTCAGACACCTCCAGGGGTCTGACAGTCAGTTCCCATAATTCCCAGAGCACCCTGGTTAGGAAAGCTTTGGGTGGCATTTGGTGGCTCTCCCATGGTGCTTCAAAAGGTCGCCCTGTCTGTGCTTCTTAGCCCAAGGACCATGTCACCTGGGAAAGTTCCCAAAAGTGACACCCAGAAAAAATGTAGCAGACAAATTTGATTTATTTTTGACCAAGTTGCACAATGCAGAGTCATCAGTATACAGAAAGATCCAAGCTTTAATATAACATGCAAAATGCTGTTATGAAATTTGAAAAATTAATTTGACCTGGCTGACATGAGGATTATCTGTTCACGGAACCAGTTTCAATGATTTGTGACCATCACTGAACATAATTAAAACAAACCAAATCAGGAAGAAGAGCCATGAAAGCTTGGGAAGAAAAACTTCTTTTGATTTAGATTTTAAACAGCAACTGTCTCTGACAACCTCATCTTTTTGAAAATGGAAATACACCCAGAGGATGAGACAATGTGAGACTGACAGATGCATTCTGATTAAAGAGCTGAAGGATTCCGAGGAGAATGCTTAGTGGAAGCATGTGGAAAACGGTCACCCAGGGAGGGAGATGCAGGGGCATCTGCAGCTTTCAAATGGCAGGTGTGCTATGGAGACACGCAGAAAGATGCTGGAGAAGATGTAATGCCACTAGATGAGCCCGGTAATTACCTAGGCACCCTGCAGGGGAGGGGGCCTGGGTCTCGGTGCGTCGGTTTGCCATGCAATACTGTAACATGATGCAGAAGAATCACGTTGCCATGCTCAAAATCACACCAACAATGGATGTGAACTGTGCCCAGTGTCCACGGTTACTAGAATGCTCTTTGAGTCACCACCCTTCTCTTATAAAAAGAAAGTGCTGAAAAGAAGACTGGCAAGTCTGCACCCTGGGACTCCTCTCCCAGATCCCTTGTCCACCCAGAGAAGAGCCTGTGTTTGGAGGTGCCAGCATCCGGGCCCAGGCAGGAGGCAATTTTGCAGGGCCAGCCTGAGCTGTTCCTGAGCAGTTCACCTTGAACTGTTTTGAGTGAAAGGGAACAGAAGCCCCCAGGTGGCCACTGCCTTAGCAGCTTTGGGCTTCTGCCATAGGCTGGGGAGCCCTGGCCCTAAACCCTTTTGTTTCCATAATATGCACACCTGGCGATCATCACACACACAGCACAGAACAGCGGGGCACTCAGGTTATGGGACAATTTTCTGCACAGCCTGTACTTCCTCCCCTTTCTCAACCACGTAGAAACACATATTTGGGGGAAAAAGAAGAGTGCAGTTAGCATGATGAAAGGAATAACTTTGAATGGACTCTAGTTTTTTAAGTACAGTATTTGCAAACCTCAGTATATCACTAGTAAATTCTGAGACCTCCAAGGTCAGGACAGCTGAGAGCCTTGATACAGGGCAGGCTGCGCGTCAACCCTCCAGCCTTGAACACTGGAGCAGCGTTTTCATCATCACCCAGCTGCCCGATAGTAATCGTCCATAACTCCTGGACAGGAGGGGCGAGTACTTTTAGTTGTAGGGCAAAGGGTTCCATCGAGTAGGGGGTGTCGCAGAGGAAAGGCGGGGCCAAACACACACTCACCATTTCACAGTTTCGCCAAACACTAGCATGTCTTTTCCCCCTTTACCTACAGTCCCACCTCGTGCCCTCTAAGCCTGAGCACCATGCACAGGCTGGTCCGAACCTGAGTGCACACAGCTAGGACTGGTTACACAGGAGGTGCAAACTCTACTAAGGACACTCATTCCCCACAGGGACCTGAAGGGAAATGCCCGCCTGAAGAAGATACACAATGGAGCCTTCCAGGGGGCCACAGGGCCTGCCATCTTGTGAGTACAGTACTGCTGCCTCCTCTCCCTGCCCAGGGCACACCGCCCAGTGCACCCCAACAGGTCTGCTTAGGGTGTCCAGCCACATCGCCCCCAGTCTGTGTTGTGGGGCATCAGCTTCTAGGGCTGCTGTAACCAAGTACCACAAACTGGGTGTCTTAAACAACAGAAATCAATTGTCTCTCAGTTCTGGAGGCTGGAAGTCTGAAATCAAGGTGTCAGGAGGGTTAGTTCCTTCTCAGGGCCATGCAGGAAGCATGTGTCCCCCGGACTCTCTTCTTACTGCTGGTAGTTCCTTCTGGTTGTGGCAGAATAATTCCAATCTCTACATGGCACTGTGTGTGTGTGTGTGTGTGTGTGTGTGTGTGTGTGTATGTGTCCAATTTTCCCTCTTTTTTATAAGGATACCAGTCATACTGGATTAGGGCCCATCCTAATGAGCTCATTTTAACTTTATTACCTCTATGAAGACCCTATTTCCAAATAATGTCACATTCTGAGGTCCTGGGGGTTGGGACTTCAACATACAGATCTGGGGAGACCCAATTCAACCTGTAACACTAACTGTGGAGGGCTGCCTCGTGTGCAGAGGAAGTGGCTGCACTGCTTGGGAGAGCTTCACAGGGCATCAGCAGCAGCCACTTAGAAGATGGGCAGAATTTTTAAATTTCCACTGATGGCTCTTCCCCTACACAATTAACTTGTTTGGAGTTTTCTTGGACATGGCCTCAAGTCTAGAAAGACCAAGGAGTTCAGGACTTTGTTTATGAAACCTGAGCTTTCCACACAGTTCTGCCTGCATGTCTGAGTTCGCTTGCTTTGGACTGCTGAATCCAGTTTGCCTGTACAGAACATACATTCTGCTTCCCAGGCAGATGATGACTAACATCGTGCAGCAGCTCTTAGTAACATAACCAGCCCATGCTTCATGGAAACCTGCCCTGCAGGGCTTGATCAATCAAAGACAAGGCATCTGAAGCCCTGAGTATTCCCCCTGGGGTAGAGCACAAAAGCTGATGTCACTGCATGTGCCTGCTGTCTCATAAAGCAGGTAGTTATTTCACTTCTGCTAAGTGGAGAGAGGGAGAGGGAGAGAGAGAGGAAGAAAGGGACCAGGAGAGGAGAGAGAAATGCTAATGAGTATAAGGCAGGTACAAGGAGTTATATTCAACCTTGAAAAGAATAATGGGGTGCATATAAGAAAAAAACACAGATTAGCTTTTTAGAATTTAGATCTTAATGACAGTAGTAACTAAAATGCAAAATTAGGGGAAAGACAAGATGGAGAAAAGATTCCTCAGAACCTAGAATGGTGCTATTGTTCAGAGGAGGTTTCATTCTATGAATCAAATAAATGTATGAAAATAAGTAAATAAAAAGCCTTTCTCCCTTTTATTTTTCAGGGATATTTCTTCCACCAAACTACAGACCCTACCTAGCTATGGGCTGGAGTCCATTCAGAAGCTAATTGCCACATCATCCTATTATCTAAAAAAATTGCCATCAAGAGAAAAATTTACCAATCTCCAGGATGCCATATTGACTTACCCCAGCCACTGCTGTGCTTTTAGAAACTTGCCAGCAAAAGAGTGAGTAAAAAACAAAAGGTAAAGCCTGCCGAGCTATGGCAGAAACTCAGACAACAAAACAGTCAACTAGCCAACAGCTCCCCGCCTTTCCACTCCCTGCCTTCTAGACCCTTTTCAGATAGACAGGAAGCAAATGAACCATCCTGGTTCCTCCTGAAAACCAATTTCAAATAGTCAACTTACCCTGCAGCTAGAAGACCTCTGTGCCCTATCTTGAGCTAATTGAATTATAGCCTCAAATTATTAGGCTATAATAACAGTGCAAAATGAATACAAAACTGGCATCTCAAAGATCAATTAGCTCTAATCCTTATCTGACAGCATAATTTCTAAAGAGGTGGGAAAGTGGCCTCAAGAGGGTCAGTTTTACCTAATGTCTAAATCTTTAATTAAAAATAGACCCAAAAAACCCTACAGAAGGTTTTTTTGTTTAAGCTATTTCCTTTGCAGCAGAAGACCATCTTCTGTTTCAGACAAAATCCTAGCTCCCTGAGGCTCGGCATAGGGAAGAAAAGGGGCACAAGCTCCTGGCTGGCTTGTGTCCAGTGAGGGGCATCTTCCTGATTCAATAGATTCATTTCATTCCAGAATGGAATGGCAGGGTGTATAGCGTTTCATTCTTTCCTCTAAGCATTGTTTTCTACACTTTTTTTTCCTGAGATGCATAGTAAAAAATACCTTTTTTACACTGCAACCCAGTTCACATGACATATGTAACTGACATAAAACAAAGCAATACTTAACTTTTTACATGCAATATGTTCTGATATTGTCTTCTCTATTTTACTCTGCTTCATTTCATGGTTGGTTGGTTGGTTGATTGGTTGGGAGTGCTCTGGGAACACAAAGGAAGAGTTTCTAGATGGCAGCAGGGCTTATGCAAGGCTTCTTGAGAAAGTGACTTCTGCTGAGCCTTGAAGAACAGGTGGGCTAGACAGGTGTGGGAAAAAGCATGCCAAAAAGACAAAGTAGTTCCTGTGAAGGCACAAAGGCAAGAGACAGTGAGATGAAAGTGATCCAGCAAAACTGGAGCCAGAAGACTTTTGGGTACATGGAAGAAGGTGAATGAGGAGAGGAAACTAGGGAGAGGTGGGCCATGATGAGCTCTGAGTGCCAGGCCAAGTTGTTCAGAGGATGGGCCACCACTGAAGAATTTAAAGCAAAATTACTCAGATTTTCTTTTGTAAAATATCACTCTGGCAGCAGGAGGTAGGTTGGGTTGGAAGTGAGCAAAGCTGGTGAGAGACCAACCAGAAGAACAATACACAGGTTCTGGACACCATTTTTGTAGCAAAGAGGTCACGTCCCTTCTGAAATTATTGGCCTTCAAAAACTGTAGTTCAGGGGCTTTTTATTCCAGCTGGTGAGAGACTGTCTCTAGGTATAAAAAAAAAGAGGGGGTGGATTATGCAATTGTGGGCCAGTATCAAAGTATAATGGGAATGTAGTCACACAGGGATTGTCTCGATTGGGATTAACTGATTCCTTCCATATCCCTAAAGCTCAAGACCTTGGATGTTAGTGAGGATGAAGAGCCTGAAGCTGGGCCCATGGGATGTTTGTGCAATCCCTGATCACCCCTCTGCCCTGCAGCTGCTAAGTCTGGATAATGCTTACAGCTGCCTGGGCACAGGGCCCCAAAAACCTCCTTGCTATCTCTGATTAAAATTTCAAAAAAGATAGAGTAGATGGAACCCAGTGCTATTATCTGAAGGACACAACCAACCACATTTCATGTTAACTGTAGATTGGTTCACACAGAATCTCTTAGTGTCAGATTAGAGACAGCATCTCTCTCACTTTCTCCCTCTCTCTCGCTCTCTCTCTCTCACACATATACAGTTTGATCCAGATTTCAGGATGTGTAATCCTCACCCCAAATAACAAGCTGATTAATCTTTTAAAGTGAGTCCAGCAGGTCAAATAGTTCTGATATATTTTCCACTTTCCTGCTTCTGTACAAAGGCATTCCTAAAAGGAATTATCTTGTTAATACAGGGGAAGAAGGGGGTATAGAAATGTCTGGTTCAGATTGCTTCATTTCTCCTTTCCTCCTTAGGCAACGTTGAGGTTCTCACAGCCTGCTCCCCTTTCTTCTATTTCTTCATCAGCTTTTTCTTTGTTCCTCCCCTTGGTTTCATTTTAGGAATACAAATATAGACTTGCTTTTAATTCCTTGGCATTTCCCCCCTTTCTATCGGCTGAAGGCTTAAAGGGAAAGATGAAGGAAAAGGGAGCACCTACATATATTTCTGCACATAACTGAAAAAAGGCAGAAAATTCATATAATGATGTCAGGTCCGGTATCTTCAAATCCCTACAAAGAGATTCCCAGTTACAATTCAAAGAGAGTGAGGAGAGTGGTGAGGAGCAAACCTTAATATACCATAAAGATGGCTTTTAATGAGCATTGAAAAACCCGTGATTCAATACGACAAATTTAAGTTTTTTTCCTCCCTAGAGCCTACACAAAACACTTAACATTCAGAAGCATTTTATCAAAGCTTGAAGCACTCTAATGACAATTCAGAAGCCTTTACTCTCTCCCCAGGAAGCATTTCAGTTAGGACAATGGTACAGAACACAAAGTTGGTGTAATAGGTAAAGAATTTGGATGAACAAAGCATAAATAGACATGATCAAATTTAGTTTAAAGACCAAAAACTCAACTGCTTTTTTCCCCACCTCTTCTCTTTCAGGCAAGATTTTTTATTTTCCATTTTTGAAAACTTTCCCAAACAATGTGAAAGCACAGCATGGAAACCAAACAATAAAACGTTGTAAGTATTTGCATGCAAAGAAACTCAGGAAGCCATATCTCATTCTGTGTGCCCCTTATTATTATCAGTGGCAACGATTTTCTTTTGATAAAAGTCTTGGTTGCGGGGAGGGTGTTTGCAAAGCATTTTTAATAGCTTTAAAGTCAGAACTTTTCTTTGCAAGTGGCATCCAGTTGATCAGGTATCTCATTCAACTTGTTAAAGAAAAAGAAAACCTTTCTAAGTAAGTACCTATATGTTCATTCTACAACTACACTGAATTCTCCTCAGAAATTCAAGTTACACTTGCATGTATTTTAATGTCATTAAAGGCTTCTTTAAATGATCATTTCATTTATAGGAATGTTCACTAGTCATATGGTCAACATCCCACAAAGATTAACTGATGGCAACAAAGCTTCTAGAAGTAGTCACTTCCTTTAAAGAGACTTAGGCCACCTCAACCACTCTGTTCTGGAGCTTACAATTACTCAGCCTTAATGCTATCACTAATATACACCAGATGGGAGCTATGTTTCCATTCTGCTGACTGATATTTTTAACATTTTTCCTGGCTGCCTCAGCATCTCACGTCCCTTCAAATGGGGGGGGGCGGGAGGGGGGAGCGTGCCTCAAACAATAACCCCTGTATCCCCATGTCACACTTACTGCAATGTAGAAATTTTTATAATTTCCCCCATGTGTCCTTCAGGCTACAAAACCAGATTCCCTTCTAAGAAATCCTGCCAATCTCCATTTCTTCCTGTATATATGTTTTCTTCTTTTCCCCCCATCAATCCACAAGTTACATAGAGGCAGGGTAGTATGATGGAAGGACCCTGGGCTTCCAGTCCCCTCAGAGTTGGACATGAATCCTTGGCAGGAATGTTCCTGTAACACTGGGTATTCCTGGACAAGAATTACCTTTTTTGAGCCTTTTTTCCTCATCTCTAAGGGACAGCAGAAATATTATTTGGCTTTCAAAACTATGAAATTTGTTGCTGAAAAAAATATTATATCCTGTATCCTTCTTTTCTTTTTCTTTTAATTAGGACTGTCCCCATCTGGCCTCCAATGTTCCTTCTCCTCACCCTTCCCACTCTTCCCTAATAGTCCTTCCACCAGTCTCCTTCCACATTATTCTTTTGCAGTTGTACGGCTTTTTATCTCAACAGGAAGCCACTTCTGGGTACAATCAATGGTAGCATCAAGGGGTGGTTTGGGGGATGGGGAGACTTTAGCTCCCTCTCAGTAATCCTCATTAGCTGAATAAGTATAAAATCTTAAAGTTTGCTAACACTGCTTTAAAACAAATCCCCTAATCTCCAGAGTCCCCAAAACTACCTGAAATATATAATTTAACTTTAAAAAGTGTGCTTCCTGCAATATCATTTTTATGATAAAGCTCCTCCCACCCCTTCCCACCAGATTGCTCTTCCTGAGTCTCTAGAATGTAGACATTCTAGAGCCAGCCACTAAACCTTACCTGCTCTCCCCAAGATACCATGGTACTCTCACTGCTAGGGCTGTCCCCATTGTTTTCCTAAAATTCTGTCTAGTCTTTTCTCCTTTCTTTGTTCATAGTGACTGGAGCAGTGATGCTACTGCTTCTCCTTCCTCTGACTCAATATTGTTAAGCCTATGTGAGTCCATTCACATTCCCTGCATAAGGCTTCAGTACTAACCACAGCTCCGGGCTGGGTTTTGTCAGTAAGCATGCTGCTGCCCTCAGGAGCCATCCCAGGACACAAACGTAAGTAGCAGTAGATGGGTATTGGCCTGAAGATAAATCACCAAGGAGAAAATTGCTAGATATATACCCAGTGATGAAAAAAGAAAAAGAAAAGAAAAGAAAGAAAGGGCAAAGGACCAGGGGAGTGGGAGAGAGGATATGCTTGACCTCTTATTATTAAATTTATTCAGAAACCCTGGCAGAAGTTTTAGAAATTTGAATTAGTGCTTCTAGAAGCTGAAGTAGTTTTGGTAAGGGAAAAGGAATAAGGAAAATTAAGGTAGCAATAGTTGGAAAGTTTTCACTTGATTTAATAAAGGCTTTATTTTGTAGTAATCATCCAGGAAGTGTGCTTAAAATGCAGATGCCTGGGCTCTATCCCTAGAAAGTTTGCTTCAGGATTTGACGTAAAGCCCGGAATCTGTCTTTTACAAACACCCTGGTGATTATGATGGAAGTGGTTCAAGGACCACGCTTTGACAAACACTGACGAGGAGATGGTGAACAGAGGAAAGGCCCCTGGACTATGGGTATGAAAACCTTGCAATGCCACTAGCGCCTCATGCTGAAGGATCATAGGCAAGCCACTTACCTGCTTTAATTCTGGTTTCCTTACCAATAAAATGAAGGGTTCAATGAGATGTTCTTAAAGACCTTTCATTTAAAGGTCAAAGACCTTTCATTTAAATGAAAAAAAACCTCTTCATTTAAAGAAAATGTGAAGAAATCACCTATTTTCTTTCATTGTTTATAACCACTCTATCTCTTCAAAGATTAAAAATAGATAATTAGATCGATGTGCATGAAATGAGGACCAATGTGCTACTTATGTTTAATAATAAAACAGGCGAGGTTCCATTGCAGTCTTCTGTGCATAGCAGCAGTCCCTCCACAGTTCCAAATTGGTTTCTATGACTCCCAGCACCTTTTTAAATCCTGAGTCATGGATTTCTTTTCTTTTTTTTAAATCTGTGTTCTTTCCCTTCAGGAACTGTATTGCTCAAATACATCATTCCATCCACTCACTGAATTAGGTACACACTTCCTTATATAGAACATGAGAAACTAAAGCTTTGAAAGTAGAGAAAAATACTCTTTTAATGTGTGAGGAACCATCAGGTGAAATACGTAATTGTAATGGTCCTGACAAAAAAAATTATGCCCAATAATCTCTAGCATCCAAGATTATAGTAGCAGACTGTGGGCAAAGAGAAAATCTGTTGAGCCTACATGCATCATACTGCATGCAGTGATTGTCCTCGAGTCTTCTCAGTTCCTATCAGAGCCAGGATTACTCTGCTTTATTCATGCCACAAACATTTATTGAATGGATATTCTGAGCCAAAACTGTGTGAGGCACTGATTTCAGAAATAAATAAAATCTAGTCCTCTGCCTTCAAGGAACTAATAAATATGAAAGAAGACAGATATGCATCAGATGCAACATAATGACAATGCAGTTTAACAATTACAGTGGTACCTAAGCACAACCATAGCAGAGAGAAGGGGTAATAACTACTTGAAGGTGTAAAATCAAGAAAGAGAAGCTTCTCTTTAAGGAGGAGGAGGAATTCATCAGAAAGATGAGAGGAAGGGGAGGAGAAACAGCACATAGGATGAAACAGTAGAACTTATTCTGAGAGCCACTAGTCACTTTTTGTGACCAAAAGGACAATTAATTACACAGGGCATTTGCAAGATAATTATAAGAATCCCTAATATTTGCTGAGCACTTAATACATCAGGATTTATTCTAAACATTCCACATATGTTAATGCATTTAATCCTTAGCACGACCCTAGCAAAAAGATATGATTATTATCCTTACGTGGCAAATGAAGAATGTGAGGCACACAGATGTACTTAAGAAAGGCCATTCCAGGAGGAATGTACAGATGGACTGGGATGGCAAAATTGGAGGAAAGATGCCAGGAAGAAAACAGATGTAATTGTCCCTTAAAAGATGAAAACCTGAACTCAAACAGTAGCAAGGGGGTTGGGAGGAAGGGAGTGGCAGAGGTGGGACTGTTTCTTTACTCGGGATAGAGTCCCTTGTCAATCCACTCTAAATTTCCTTTATACCCACTAAGAAGTATCTATTTTCACAATTTCTTCCTACTGTCCATAGCTATATTCTTCCTCTGCTTCTAGGGCTCTAGCAATCCTTTCCTTGGTTTCTGTTTCTCTCTGGGCTATTCAGTTAGCAAGGACTAAGGTGCAAGCGAGTGCACGACTAGCTGACTACATTCAACAGTGTGAGCCTTCCAATCCCATTTGTGTTCTACCACAAACAGCTTCACAGTAGTTTGGGTGGCAACTAAATGAGATAAATAACTAAGAAAATGCTAAGAAAGGATTCTCTTTGATTTAGCAAGTATACTTTGTCATCTATAAATTTCTTTTCCAAAGAAAAGCATCCTCTGTAAGCAGTTTCATTAAGTTTTTGCATCAATGTATACAATCTATATATAAAAAGTCTAAATGGTTTTTTATTTCCTTCTTCAACTCCTACATCAATTCAGAGTTCTCAGATAATTTAACAAATAAATGTAAGACTGAGACTATTGTGGCTTTGTTTCCTTTTGTTTCTTAGGTTCTAAGAAAACACTAAAGATGACTGTTAAATTCTTTTTCAAAAATCGGAATCACAGAAAATCCCTTAAGTTTACATTGAGCCTAAATATTCTTCTTACAGTTATTCTGCCATCTTTGCTGAGAGTGAACTGAGAGGCTGGGATTATGACCATGATATCTGCTCACCCAAGACAGTCCGATGTTCTCCTGAACCAGATGCTTTTAATCCCTGTGAAGATATTATGGGCTATGACTTCCTTAGGGTCTTGATTTGGCTGATTAATATCCTAGCCATCATGGGAAACATGACTGTCCTCTTTGTTCTCCTGACCAGTCGTTATAAACTGACAGTGCCCCGTTTTCTCATGTGCAATCTCTCCTTTGCAGACTTTTGCATGGGGCTCTATCTGCTGCTCATTGCCTCAGTTGATTTCCAAACCAAAGGCCAGTATTATAACCATGCCATAGACTGGCAGACAGGAGGTGGGTGTAGCGCTGCTGGCTTCTTCACTGTATTTTCAAGTGAACTTTCTGTCTACACACTCACCGTCATCACACTAGAAAGATGGCACACCATCACCTATGCTGTTCAGTTGGACCACAAGCTACGATTAAGACATGCCATTCTGATTATGCTTGGAGGATGGCTCTTTGCTACTCTAATTGCTATGTTGCCCCTTGTGGGTGTGAGCAATTACATGAAGGTTAGCATTTGCCTCCCCATGGATGTGGAAACCACTCTCTCACAAGTCTACATATTAACCATTCTGATACTCAATGTGGTGGCCTTCATCACCATTTGTGCTTGCTATATTAAAATTTATTTTGCAGTTCAAAATCCAGAGCTGATGGCTGCCAACAAAGATACAAAGATTGCTAAGAAAATGGCAGTTCTCGTCTTCACTGATTTCACCTGCATGGCCCCTATCTCTTTTTTTGCCATCTCAGCTGCCTTCAAAGTGCCCCTTATCACAGTAACCAACTCTAAAGTTTTACTGGTTCTTTTTTATCCTGTCAATTCTTGTGCCAATCCATTTCTGTACGCGATTTTCACGAAGGCATTCCGGAGGGATTTCTTTCTGTTGCTGAGCAAATTTGGCTGCTGTAGACATCGGGCTGAACTTCATAGAAAAAAGGATTTTTTAGCTTATACCTCCAACTGCAAAAATGGCTTCACTGAGTCAAATAAGCCTTCCCAGTCCACTTTGAAGCTGACCACATTGCACTGTCAATATACAGTTGATGAAACTTGTCGTAAAGAGTGTTAACTGTTCCATAAGTAACCACATTTATTGAACTATACCTAAATACATAAAACATTACCTGTACCACTAATTTTAACAGAGTTGGCTTTAGGAAGCTATTTATTCTTAGGCATGTTAGGCAAAGAAAGACCTAGACCTAGTTCAAAGTATAGTCCATGACCATTACCAGTCCAAAAATTACTTGTCATTGGTACATGATGATATACAATACAGAAGACGAGAGTGTTTGAAACTTTTATAGTAATTTTGACAGAGTAATTTTATGTCTGTTGACTCTAGTATTAAAAAAATAGGCATTTTACATGTCTTTGATTTTTCTCATTTTATCTTTGTAGCAAGTTTTTACTGCAATTTTACAAAAAATATTAGGCCGTAACAGATTTGGAATTTAAAATAACTTGCCTTTTTCTTCGGAAAGTTTGAGAAACACACTCTAGAGATGCACTGTTCCATCTGGTAGCCACTAGCCACATGTAGCTAAATTTAAATTAAATTAAATTATAAATGTAGTTCCTCAGTTGCACTAGCCACATTTCAAATGCTCAGTAGCCTCACATGCCCAGTGGTTACTGTATTGGACAATATAGATACAGAACATTTTCAGCATCAGAGAAAGTTCTTTTGGATAGTGCTGTTACAGAGACTTTCATTCATCCCCTGTCTAGGTTCTATTATTTAACATTTAATGTAAGTTAAGCATCTAAAAGTACTTTTCAGCCTATTTTCTTGATTCAGTGTTTTGCTTATCAAGACCAATGAAATAGTAAACAGAATGGAGACTCCTTACGGGTAGGAACTGATCTCACTGTTGTTTTCCTGTCTCTTAAAGTTCAGGATCTTGGCAATGGTATGCAATAAATGTGCTGAATTACACTGAAGTTACAAAATCTATAAGTAAAAAAGTGTTTTTTTTCTTTCAAGGGTCCCATCTTTTTATTTACCTAAGTAAAAGGAAATACTTAAATATTTAAAAATATTTAACTTTCATCCTTTTCTATTCTTTGGAGGGTGGTAAAGAAATATACTTGTATATCCAATTTTGCTAGAAGATATTTTAATCTATCAGAATTAATTCATATAGGACAAAGAAATTATGTTTTTAATTGCAGTATTTTTTGTATGCTCCTCCAACTTTTAAAAATAAATTTTATGGAAAGCTTATCATATGCGATGCTAAACAATAAGTATTTTATACATGTTAACTCATTTAATCTTCATAAAACTCTATGATGCAGATATTATTATTCACATTTTATAGTACATAAAACCAATTACAATTTCCCCAAGTTTTCAAAACTAATAAAATATTCAACTAATAAAATTCAAACTCAAAGTTCTTATTCAGAACCCCAGCTTCCCTATCAGCAAATCACAGTCATTCGAAGGCTTGTTTCATGGGTTCAAAGTTCCTTAAATTTTCCCCCAAAATTTATTGCGAATATTTTCAAACATACAGAAAAGTTGAAAGAATTATATAGTACACACCCATATATTAAATTCAACATTTTACTATATTGGTTTCATTACAAACTATATAATTATCTATCCATTACTTATCTATCCATCATTTCTTGTGCACTTTAAAGTAAGCTGCAGATATTAGTATTTGTCATTCCTAAACACTTCAGCATGCTCATCATTAACCAAGGTTCAACATTTGTTTACATTTTCAAGTTAAATTTCTATACGATAAAATGGACACATCCTAAGCATACCATTTAATGAGTTTTGAGAAATGAATACACCCATGTGACCCAAAACCTCTATGAGGATATAGAACACTATTACCCTCAGAAAGTTCCCTCATGCCCTTCCCTAGTTATTCCCTCACCTCTGCTCCCCAGAGGTAACAATAATTCTGATTTTCCCCCAATAGATCAGTTTCACCTGGTGTAGAACTTCACATAAATGGAATCATACAGTATATACTGTTTTGTGTAAGGCTTCTTTAACTTAGCCCAATGTTTTTGCTATTCATCCATGTTATTGCCTGAATCAGCAGTTCACTCCTTTTCATTGCTGAGTAGGATTCCATTATATAAATATAACACTGTTTTCCATTCTCCTATTAACTGATAACTTTTCTTTGATATTTTATTAAATAAATGTACAGTCATAACTAGACTCTCTACACATTTACCCTGCTTTCAATCTTTAGGACATGGTACAGTGATTCTAAGTAAGTTTATAAAAGATTACAAACTTTACAAATATCACTTCTCTGTAACATGCTTTTCACATTTCTGATGTTTTTACTCCATAACTAGTTATATTTCTTTACTCAGATGCAGTCCTTTCTCTTGTAAGCTAGGATTCTAGAACTTGTCTCAGTGATGTGAGAGAATACTAATTAGAGATGTTGCTATATACATATACAATAAACTTTTTGATTCATATATATATCCCAGAACCAAAACAACTAAGTAAACAAAAAGCAACAAAAGAAATTGAAACAAAAGAAAAAAATAAAACATACCATTGTGGAGACACTACTTAAATTACATACTTTTAAATATTGTTTCAGCCCAAGGTGATTGTACATATACTCTAAAAATAACTTGTATGTCCTTTTCCATAAATATTAATCTTTATTTTCAACATTATAAGGTTTTTAAAAAGATTTTATTTTTAGAGAGGGGGAAAGGCAAGAAGGGAGAGAAACATCAATGTCTGGTTGCCTCTCGTGAGCCCCCACCAGGGACCTGGCCTGCAACCCAGGCCTGTGCCCTGACTGAGAGTCTAACCAGTGATCCTTTGGTTCCCAGGCAGGCACTCAATCCACTGAGCCACACCAGCCAGAGCTCAACATTGTATGTTTTAACATATGGAGTTATAGTTTATTATCTCTCTCATTCTCATATCCTTTCATTCACTAAGACCTACCAGTGATTCCTTTGAATTATATTCCACATCAGTTCTTTATTTTGCATTCCTACTGCCATACCCACATCTCAGGCTCTTTCCCCTTACCTCTGGAATACTGCTACATCTCCCTCACTTTTACTCATATTCCATCTTTCCCATGTCCACACACTTATACTTACTACCACTGATTAATCTGCCTAAAAGTCTATTTAATCTTATTACACACCCGCCAAAAATGCTGAGTGGTTCATCAGTACCTATAAATAAAAGTTTTATCTCCTAGCCTAATATTCAAAGAGCTCCAGAATCCACCCTCAACATGCTTACTTTATCTCCTGTTTTCCTTACTTTCCATAGTCATGCCCTGTGCATCTCCATTCCGGTGCCCATGCCACTCTCACCAGCTGGAATGCCTACTTGCCTACCTGTCCTCTTTCTGCATCCTTTAAGACCCCCACTAAAGGTTTATTTTCTTTATCAAGCTCTCCTTACTAGGCCCCCCAATATACTATAGTCAAGACACCTCCTTTACCTGAAATAAAGTAGGTCATAAATAATATGTAACCCACAGTGGCTTCTCCCTTTGGACTTCTTTAGCACGTGTCATCTATATTATCCATTTGTCCTTTATTGTACACTGCTGGGTATTATTAACTATCTTTACATGTACTATATATCCATTATTTCACCTATGTTGTAGATTTCTTTAGTGGTACACTCATCTCTTTTTTTGTTTGTTTGTTTCTCCTACTATATCTACCCTAAATCCTTACACATGGTAGGTAGTTAATATTTTTTTAGATGATTCACTCATATAACTGAAATATAAACCAATCATTCCCCCTAAAATCCTTCCCCCTAAGATCAGGAACAAGACGAGGGTGTCTGCTTTCACCACTTCTATTCAACATAGTATTGGAAGTTCTAGACACAGAGGTCAGACAAGAAAAAAAAATAAAAGGCATCCAAATTCGAAAGGAGGAAGTAAAACTGTCATTGTTTGCAAATAACATGATAGCATATATAGAAAACCCTATAGACTCCACAAAAAAACTACTCAACCTAGTAAGTGAATTTGGCAAAACAGCAGGATACAAAGCCAATATTCAGATATCAAAGGCATTTTTGCTCACTAACAATGAAATATCAGAAACAGATATTAGGGGAAAAATCTCATTTACTATAGTAACAAGAAAAATAAAATACCTAGGAATAAACTTAACCAAGGAGGTAAAAGATTTGTACTCAGAAAACCACCGAACACTGATAAAAGAAATTAAGGAAGACACAAATAATTGGAAGGGTATACCATGTTCATGGATTGGAAGAACTAACATCATTAAAATGTCCATACTACACAAAGCAATCTATAGATTCAATGCAATCCCTATCAAAATATCAATGACATATTTCACAGATCTAGAGTAAGTATTTCTGAAACATATGGAACTATAAATGACCCTGAATAGTCTCAGCAATTCTAAGAAAGAAGAACTAAAGTAGGAGGGATCACAATAACTGATACCAAACTATATTCCAAGGCCACCATAATCAAAACAGTCTGGTGATACTGGCATAAGAACAGACACACAGACGAACAGAACAGAATAAAGAGCCCAGAAATAAACCCATGTCTCTATGCTCAATTAATATTTGACAAAGGGGGCAGGACCATAAAATGGAGTAAAAATAGCCTTTTCAATAAATGGTATTGGGAGATCTGGCCAGGTACATGCTAAAAAATGAAACTAGACCACCCACTTATACCATACACCAAAATAAACACAAGATGGACAAAAGACTTAAATATAAGATGTGAAACCACAAAACTAGAGGAGAACATAAGCAGGAAAATTTCAGATATCCCACATAGCAATATTTTCAACTGACACCTCCCCTAAAACAAGAGATAAAGGGGAAAGAATACACAAATGGGACTACATTAAGTTAAAAAATCTTCTGCACAGCTAAAGAAAACATCAACAAAATGAAAAGGAAACCAACCATATGGGGAAACATATTTGCCAATGATACCTCAGACAAGGGTTTGATCTCCAAAATATATCAAGAACTCACATGACTCCACACCAGGAAGACAAACAACTCAATTGAAAAATTGGGCAAAGGACCTGAACAGACACTTCTCCAAGGAGGACATACAGAGAGCCCAGAGACATGTGAAAGGATGTGCAACATCACTAGCCATCAGAGAAATGCAAGTTAAAACCACAATGAGATACCATTTTACACCAGTCACAATGGCCATCAACAACAAATCAACAAACAAGTGCTGGTGAGGGTCTGGGAGAAAAGGGAACCCTAATATATGGTTGGTGGGAATGCAGACTGGTGCAGCCACTGTGGAAAACAGTATAGAATTTCCTCAAAAAACTAAAAATGGAACTGCCTTTTGATCCAGTGATTCCACTGCTGGAATTATACCCTAAGAATCCTGAAACACCAATCCAAAAGAACCTATGCACCCTAATGTTTATAGCAGTGTTATTTATGATAGCCAAATGCTGAAAATAGCCTAAATGCCCATCAGTAAATGAAAGGGTCAAAAACTGTGGTACAATTACACAATGGAATACTATGCAGCAGGAAGAAAGAAGAAATTCCTACCCTTCATGACAGCATAGATGGAACTGGAGAGTATTATGCTAAGTGAAATAAGCCGGGGGGTAAAAGACAAATACCATATGATCTCACCTATAAGTGGAACCTAATCAACAAAACAAATGAGCAAAATAGAACCAGAGACATGGAAATAAAAAACGAATTGACAGTGACCAGTGGGGGTAAGAAAAGGGGATATTGGGAGAAAGAAGAAAAGGGGCAAGTCAAAGAACATGTATGAAGGACCCAGGGGAATAGATAATCGAGTGGGGATTGACTGTAGGAGCAGGGGTGGGGGGCAGGGCGGGAGAGAGCAATGGGGGAAATGTGGGACAGCTGTAATTGAACAACAATAAAAACAATAATAAACAATCAAAGGGGAGCCTTTCCCTTATGAGATGTTCTCATAGAAAGCATGTGTATTATTAAGTTCCATAATCTCATAAACAAGTCATAAAAATATCAAATGCTTAGAAAATTTATATTTCTACCTTGCATTTTTTCCACAATGTTTGATACTATCACTGGTAGGTAGAAAAATAACTAAAAAGGGTTAATCAACCTGGAACAACTCAACTTACATACATTTTCAAAAAGTATTTTTGTCCTCCATTTATAACACTGTTTTAGTTTCCTCAAAAATGCATTAAGTCCACATGTAAATTAAGAATCTTTATGTCACAAAGATTTTAATAAATGTGTTCATAATTAAAAATAATCTTTTCTTTGAAAAGTATAATATTTTATTAATATTGAATTTCTTTCTGAGTTATTGCCATGGGCTTATGATTTATAATTTAGGTTTCTTGTTATAAATCACAAAGTTCCCACCTGGCTGAGAGTACATTTACATGAAAAACTACATAATATTAACCTACTAGCGTTAGTCAAAAGAAAATCCCCCACTAAATTCCCCTGCTCACCACTCCAATTAACTACTGCTATTCAAACTAAGGTTATTAGTTTTCCTACACAACTTAAGTGACTAAAACTGAGTGCCTCTGCCCAAACTGGAGTCTCACTGACCTATGAAGTCTGAGTTATGCATATGATTATTTACACGTATTATATAGTACATTGAATAAAATAGGTAAAGAAGGTATTCCAGGCAAGGCCAGTTGGTCAGTCCCTAAGATACTAACTATGCAAATTCAGTATGATCTTCTTAGCCTACAGGGATAGGTGGAAAGTATATAAGAAAACACTGTAGGATGTCAGCATGAGAAAAAGTCTCAATTGGGAATTATGATACATGATACTTGCACAGATTTCATTTAACACAGCAAATTGTAACCTCTATAATTATAAGTCTACCTATAAAAAGGTATCGGATGACATTTGATAAGGAATTGTATTTATAAGAACTCAGAACCTACTTTTGACATTTTGTTATTATATGCAACAAGAAATGTTTAGCTTGGACATGGTGAAGAGGTTTCTAAAAGGAAAAGTAATATTATAACAAAGCTAAGTCTTGGATAAACTCCACCAACTCATAGGGCTTAAAGAGCAATTTTCTCTTTTGGAATGAGATTTGTCTCACTCTATCTTTAGCATGAACATTAAAAATATATTTTAACTATGAATCCATGACCCATCAGTAGGTAGTGAAATCAATTTATTAAGTCAATACCATCATTTTTAAGTGCAATAGAACAAAATCAAATAGAAAATATAAGATGCTATCTTGTGCTAGAGACAAGCATGATTTTCTGAAATTTTTGTTTCATTTGTTATGTGTATCTATATATATGCAAACATATACTTGTTATTAAAGTATATTATATAACAATTGTGAAAGTCACTCATACAGACAACTTCCCAAGAACCAAAATTTTTTCTAGCATTATTTGAAACTAATAAAATCATATGAGGTCCAAAATAATTGAACAACTCTCTCTGCAATCACCATGAAAACTATCATCATGTACATTAGCATGCAAGGGTAATTATTATTGGACTTTGTTTTACTTTGTGGTAATCCAACTTTTAAATTGATTTTTTTGCATTTTTAAAAGATCAGAGGCACGAAGGCACGCAGACTCAAATGGAACAACTGTGACTTTTGTCTCTAGTGATAAAATGCATCACATAAATAAAAATGACCTATGTAATAGTAGTATTTGTAATATGCCACTAAAAAAAAAATCACTGAAGCAAAATGTCATTTTAAAATCCATGCTGGAAAAAAGGAAAGGAATTTTAGAAACAACTATCACTGCCTTTCTCAAACACTTAAACTAACATATTAAAGATCAATTCCCAAGTGAATTCACCTTGTCAATAAATTCAGTCCTTAATTTACAATAACGTTTGTCTAAAGCACATACAGAGTAGCTGGATGAGCCTGGGAAGAAGAAATTAAGACTACAAAATGTAATCCTCAGCCCTGGCGGGGTTACATTCAAGGATAGACACAAAAAATAAGCACCCTCTTTTTGCTTTTTATGTAGAAAAGATGGCCATTTCATAGTAGGCAACATCCAATTAGAACCCAGAGCACCTGGAAGTTCTCAACAGATAGAGAAGGATCCAGAATAGCACTAGTGATAAGGTAAAGAACTGTGCTGAGAATGAAGAGGACATAGCTGGAAAATCTGGTTAGGGGACCAGCTTACTTACTAGTACAAACTGAATCCTCATGCAGCTGCCAACTTCAGACCAAAGAGAGTACCCCACTATATGTTGTCCAAGATCCAGAGAGATTTATCCAGATTTTTAAATGATCTGCCATAATAGCTGAGTCCCTTGGGCAAAACAAGACAAGTGCTACAATAAATAAAACTGTCTAACTGGGGTTGCCTTTGAAAAGGAAATGGGAATTCACCCTGTGACCTGCCAGACCCAGGTATCCAATCCTTAGGGACCTTTCACAGACCATAACCCACTCATCCCAGCACTGCTTTGTGTGTGAGAGTGCTGTCCTGGAGAACACCTCTCAGAGCAAAAACTAGTGATCCTAAATTTAGAGAACATGTATAGTCTACCCCTTAAGAGAAGCCGAAGGATGAAGAAAATATTCCTTTGACAGATTTGAATCTACTAAGGGAAAGAATATTACAAAATAATCTTGGGGATAATTTGCTTTGTTTTTATTGGTACAGGAAAATGAGAGTTATTTGTGTTTCACATTATTTTTTCTATGATTTTAAGACAGTTATCCAGTTCTTCTTGTTGCAGGTAAGATTAGGCAATCTCATCTGGTCAAAGCAGAGGTTCCTGAAGAGAATCTCTCTTCCTGACTGATGTTTTAGAAAGCCTAACCTCAATGAGGCAATTCCCTGTTAGAAAGAAGGAAGAAAGGGAGTATCTTTGAGAGAGAAATTGTTCGCAAAGGGGCCTTGCACTGTCAGAAAAATATGACAAGATTAAGAAGACAGAGAAAACCCATGCTGGTTAGGAAGAGGACAGAAGTGTGAAGTTTCAAGAAGTAGAACAGGAACCTAATCCATTCCTCCCTCATAATTCCCCAGAGAAATAGAAGGATATAAGAATGACCTGGTCACAGGATAAGCTCAGAGAGGCTGATTCTTAGATCAGGAAACCTTGCCTCAGCAAAGATTTCCATGTTCATGTATAGTATGTGCTTAGAGAGACACCTGCCTCCAAGGGACCATCTGGGCTTGCCCAACAGCAAATCACTAGTAAGGAGTGTAGACTAAAAGACCCAGACAGGTCTTCTTGAATATCCTGCTACTTACTTGGTGAGAGGCGAGAGGAACCCTGGCCCCAATCTAATAACTGATATTGACTTCACTATGAACTGGATTTAAATTTTACTTCAAGATGAAATAAATGTGACATTTCTTCATGCGCCATCATGCCTAATGTATTTATGCTTTGTAATGGTACAGATAATGAGGGGTTTTTTAAAGAAACTTTTTAAAATTAGTAAATGAAAGAAATATAAAACTGAGTATTTGTATCTGCATCTGAATTACAATTTTATTAAATTCCATACAGTGAACTAAATATTTGAGCAGCTCTGTGGACTATATTTAAATAGAAATAAGTTTCACAATACATAATATAGTCCCGCTGATGTTTATGATGTACTGAGCTCACAAATTTTACCACTCTGCATCACCAATGGCTTTTGCAAATACATAGTCTCTCCCTCCGAAACACATAACACCATCTTTCAAATAGAATTTCCATTTGTTCTTGCTTCGGTGAATCTGGAGGGAGAAAAAATAGTCTAAATTAATTAAATTTAAAGTCGAAGGATTATTTACATTTCTTTGAATATCACATGATTATTCTAACCCTAAATGGGAGTTCTTTAAAAATAAGGCCTCCTCAAGATAGTTCATTCAACAGGCTGAAAGTCACCAGAAGGGAGAGGGGAGGGAATTTCAGGGGAAAAGGGGAAGGATTTACAGGAACAAGTATAAAGGACACATGGACAAAAACTATGGGGGGATGGAAATGGGAGGGAGGTTGGGAGGGTTGGGGTGGTGGGTTCAGGTGAGAATAAAAGACAGAAAACTCTACAAGATCAACAATTAAAATAAAAATTAAAAAAAAAAGAATGAATACAAAAAAAAGATAGTTCATTCATTCATTTACTCATTCAGCAAATATTTGAGGTTCCTATGTGTCAGATATTGTTTTAGGCACTGGATATATCAGTTTTTAAAAAGATGTGTGTGTGTGTGTGTATATATATTTTTCATAAACAGAAAAGAATCCTATCTTTGAAAAGTTTACATTTTAGTTAGGATGAGGGAAACAGAAACCTAATAAATGCATAGATTATATAGAATATTAGAAGGTGGTAACTGCTATGAAAAATAGAGCAAGAAACAGTATATCACAAATACCAAGGTAGGGTTATAATTGAAAAAAAAAAAAAGTCATAGTGGGCCTGACTTATGAGGTAACACCTGAGCAAAGACTTGAAGAAGGTGAGAGATAAAGCCAGGAAGATATTGACTGACTGGCAAGCATTCCAAACAAAGAGTACAGAGAACTGCAGAAGTCCTAAGGAGGGGCATGCCTGGATTGCTAAGAACAGCAAAGAGTTCAGGATGTATGCAAAGGAATAAACAGAGAGGATGTAGTTAACATTTTGAGAAATTTTTAAAAGTTGTGTTTCACCCTGGAGAAAAAAGTCACAATAAGGCACTGAGCAAAGCAGAAGATATAGCTCAAAATCTATTAGATTCTATCAGCAGTTATTTGAATTCAGTAAGTCAGCCTAGATACAGACAAAATAAAAACTAGGAAAATCTACTACCTCAAGAGGTAAGAAATTATAAAATCACTGTTACCTCTGGGTAGACTGCAAATGACTACATATTTTTAAAACCTTAGGAATGTGTGATTTGAAATCAAGGTTAAAAAATTTTTTTTCATTTTTTTAATATATTTTATTGATTATGCTATTACAGTTGTCCCATTTCTCCCCCATCATTCCCCTCCACCCTACACACCCTCTCCCACCCACATTCCCCCCCTTTAGTTCATGTCCATGTGTCATAAGTTCTTTAGCTTCTACATTTCCCATACTATTCTTGCCCTCCCCCTGTCTATTTTCTACCCACTATCTATGCTACTCATTCTCTGTACCTTTTCCCCCTCTCTCCTCCTCCCACTCCCCTGTTGTTAACCCTCCATATGATCTCCATTTCTGTGGTTCTGTTCCTGTTCTAGCTGTTTGCTTAGTTTGCTTTTGTTTTAGGTGTGGTTCTTAATAGCTGTGAGTTTGCTGTCTTTTCACTGTCATATTTTTTTTATCTTCTTTTTCTTAGATAAGTCCCTTTAACATTTCATATAATAAGGGCTTGGTGATGATGAACTCCTTCAACTTGACCTTATCTGAGAAGCACTTTATCTGTCCATCCATTCTAAATGACAGCTTTGTTGGATAGAGCAATTTTGGATGTAGGTCCCTGCTTTTCAAGATTTCAAATATTTCTTTCCAACCCCTTCTTGCCTGTAAGGTCTCTTTTGAGAAATCACCTGACAGTCTGATGGGAACTCCTTTGTAGGTGACTGTCCCCTTATCCCTTGCTGCTTCTAGAACTCTCTGCTTCATTTGAATCTTGGCTAATGTAATTACGATGTGCCTTGGTGTGTTCCTCCTTGGGTCCAACTTCTTTGGGACTGTCTGAGCTTCCTGGACGTCCTGGTAGTCTATTTCCTTTGCCAGATTGGGGAAGTTCTCCTTTATTATTTGTTCAAATAAGTTTTCCACTTGTTCCCCTTCTGGCACCCCTGTAATTCGGATGTTGGGACGTTTAACGATGTCCCGGAGGTTCCTAAGCCTCTCCTCATTTTTTTGAATTCTTGTTTCTTCCTCGTCTTTTATTTGGTTGTTAGTTTCTTCCTTCTGATCCACTCCATTGATTTGAGTCCCAGTTTTCCTTCCATCTCTATCAGTGCCCCATGCATCTTCCTTCATTTCACGTATTGTAGCCTGCATTTTTTCATCTAATTTGTGAGCAAAATCAACCAATTCTGTGAGCATTTTGATGACCAGTGCTTTGAACTGTGCATCTGATAGGTTGGCTATCTCTTCACTGCTTAGAGGAATTGGCTCTGGGGCTTTTATTTGTTTTCCGGTTTGAGCCATTTTTGGTGGGGTTTTTTTGTTTGTTTGTTTGGTTTGGTTTGGTTTTAGTCTGGTCGCGGCTATTACGTGGTGAGGGGGTGGAGCCTTAGGTGTTCCTCAGGGCGGGGCAGCCCAATCGCTGGGTTGTGACGCTGTATGTGGGGGCGGGGTCTGAGAGTGAACAATGGTGCCTGCTCTGCTCTCTCCTGGATTCAGTCCCTTCCGCCACTTCCCTTCTGCCTGGACCGTCTGTGCGTGCGAATGTGGGACCACCTGGTCAGCCAGTCGCCTTGTGTGCCCTCACTGGTTCTGCACAGTTGCCCCCCTGTGCCCGGGGTCCGCCAGCCGCAACCTGTGCACCTGGGAACGGCCAGCCGCCACTGCTTGCGTTCCTGGGTCCGCACCTCCACTTTCTCCTGCCAAGACTCCGCCCCTCTTACCAGTCTGGATGAATGGTTGTTGGACTTCCGTACAGTTCAATTTTCTATAAGTTCTGGTTGTTTTCTTGTTTCTAAATATTTGTTGTTCTTAATTTTGGTTGTTAGAGGAGGCACAGTGTGTCCGCCTGCGCCTCCATCTTGGCCGGAAGTCCCAAGGTTAAAAATTAAACCTAGTTGTTGACTGCAAGTAGTCAAATGAAGAAAGAGAAGTCTATGACTACTATTCAGATGCATTTTGCGAAAGCATAAGAAGATGCAAGGGATAAACCCCTATTTGTGTTCAGAAAAAAAAGTCCTAATAATGGAAAATTTCTTCTCAGAGATCGACTCCCAAATTTTCACTTGCATGTATATATGTTAAAAAGTCTCAACACAATAGTAACAACTGAATCCTGAACTCAGCAATGGTAATAAAATTCAACCAGAATTAGGAGAACAATAGCGGTAACAACTCATTCAAGTTGCTTTATCAAGTGACTACATTTATTCTAAAAATGCAGCACACGTTCAATATTACAAATGTATTAACATAACAAGCATATTAGAGACAGAGTCATAGATAGAAAGTAGGCTGACAGCTCTGGGGGGTAAGTTAGGAGGTAGAAGGATCAAGCAAAAAGGAAAAAGGATTCATGGACATGGTCAATAGTGTGGTGATTGCAGGGTGGAAAGGGAGGATAAAAGGGATAAACGGTAATGAAAATTACAATAAAAAATCAAGTTTTTATAAGAAAAACTGTAAGCCCTAGCTTGTGTGGCTCAGTAGACTGAGTGCCAGCCTGTGAACCAAAGGGTCGCTGGTTCGATTCCCAGTCAGGGCACATGTCTGGGTTGCAGGCCAGGTCCCCAGTAGGGTGTGCGGAAGAGGCAACCACACATTGATGTTTCTCTCCCTTTCTTTCTTCCTCCCTTCCCCTCCCTCTAAAAATAAAAAAATAAAAAAAAAAATCTTAAACAAAACTAAAATCTGTATTTCTAGAGCTAAGGAGATAAATCATAGAATCATCTCCAATGATACTGAAAAAGCACTGGATAAAATTCATGCATTTTTTTAAACTTTTTACTCAAAATAAGAATCAAAGACTATGTCCTTCTCTCTCTCTCTCTCTCTCTCTCTCTCTCTCCCCCCCCTCCCTCCCTCCCTCCCTCTCCCCTACTTCAGCCTAAAAGCTGTTGTCTTAATGCTTAGAGGGGAAAGCCTAAAGGTATTCCCACTGAGGTCAGGACATAATCAAGGATACCCACTATTACCCGACTTTTCACTTTAGAGAAGCATCTTATTGCCAGTGCAATAAGACAAGAAGAAAGTATAAGATACTAGCCAATGCAATTAGACAAGCAAGATGTCAAGATATAAAAATTGAAACAGATGGAATAAATTTGCAGGTGCAATGACCACATGTATGATAAACCTAAAATAATCAATTTCCAAAATGAAATTTATAATGAATTCAATACTGAATTCTTATATACATTAATTTTGCATTCAAATGCAAAAATTACAGAAATTCATAGCCTTTATGTATACATGTAACAATGAAAAAATATAAAGAGCCCACTTACCACAACAACAAAAGACATAAAAGAGCTAGGAATAAATTTTTTTAAATAATTGATCTACTGGCACTATTTAACACACTCTCTTCTTTGAAATATTTTCCTCACTTCACTTCTAGAACACTCCTGGCTTTCCACCTAACTCTCTGGCCACTTCTTAGCTTTCTTTACTGATTCCTCTTCATCTCTCTTACCTCTCAATTTTAGAATGTACTAAGACTCTTATTTTGTTTATATTCACTCTCTTGGTGATAACAACTCATCTCATGGCTTTAAACACTATTTATATGTTGATGACTCCCCAAATTTATATCTCCAGTTCATACCTCTCCCCTAAATTCCAGATTCTTATTCAACTGCTTCACCATCTCTTCCTGAATGTCCAATAGACACCTCAAAAAGTTTAAAACTAGGACGCTGATAGTCTCACCCCTAAACCTTACAGTCTTCCCCATCTCAGTGTGGAATGTCCATGCATTCTTCTAAGTGCTCAGGCCAAAAATTTAACAGACATTCTTTATGCCTCCTACTCATACCCCATGTCCAGATCCATCAATAAATGTTAGTTCTACCTACAAAGCATATTCATATTTCAGCCACTTCCACCAGCTCCACCACTACAACTATTACTCTTGTCTAAACCACCATCCTCTCTCACCTGGATTAATATATGCCTCACTAGTTTCCTTGTTTTCACCCTTGTCCCCCCCTTCAGTCTACTATAAACATGGTAGCCAGGGGAGGTCTTGTTAAAAATATAACTCGGATGTCATTTCTGTGCTCAAAACTCTCCAGTGACTTCCCATCCAAAAACAAAAGTCTTTGAAATAGACTACAAGATCCTGCTCTTCACTTCACTTACTGCTCTGACCTCTTCCCTGTTCCCTGAACACACAGGTATTTTTCTGCCTAAGGAGTTATGTATTTACTGTTCCCTCTGTCTGAAATGCTTACATCCAAGGAGCCTCATGGTTCATTCTCTTACTCCCTTTTGATCTTTACCCTGTCACATTCTTCGGAACATCCCATCTTAAATTGCAACCTATTCCTTCTTAATATCATTAAAATACCAAATTCTAATCATTTAATGTGATCTCAAGTAAAATACCAACAAAGTTTGCTTTGAACATACAGGTTGATTCTAAAGTCAGTACAAAGAAATAAATGATAACATCAAGGAAAATTCTGGAAAAGGACATCATGAAGAAATACTAGCCCTACTAGATATTAAAAAACCTCAATACCTTAAATCAATGTACTACAAGCCAATGAACAGCAAAGAAAACATAAAATCAAAAAGTAGACCCAAATATATATAGAAAATTTAGTAAATGATAAAGAAAGCATTCACTTATCAGTGTAGACAAGATAAACTTTTCAATAAATAATGTTGGGAAAAATGGGTAGCCACCTGGAAATAAAAAGTTGGAACCTTATGTCACATTATACACCAAGATAAGCACCAAATCAATCAAGACTTATATTTTTAAAAAGAAACCAAAGCAATACTAGAAGAAAACATGGGTGAATCCCTTTAAAATCTTGAGGCAAGAAAAAACGTTCTATTCATGACTCAAAATTTAGAACCATAAAAATAAAGACTGACAAATTCAACATCTGCTTGAAAGAAAGTATTAAAAGCAGACAGAAAAGTATTTCTGCATATAACAAGACTATTTTCCCCCAAAATAACAGTGCTCTTATAAATCAATAAACAAAGATTATGAGTAATCGATTCACATAAAAGTAAATACTAATGGCCCCTAAACAAACAAAAAGTAAAAAGTGTCACCAACATATCATTTCCACCTTTCATAGTAACAAAGATCCAAATGTCTTATTATATTCAATTGACAAGGCTATAGGAAAAGAAAAGCACTCTCAAATACTATAATGGAAGTATATGCTGAAATACCCTCCAGGAGAGGATTTTGGCAAAATCTAACATACACATTTGCCCTTTGACCCAGTAATCTCAATTCTGGGGATTTATTTAGTAGCTACAACCACACATATGAAATGTCTTATGTACATGGCCATTCAATAGCAAACAACTCAAAAATAACTCAAATATTCATCAGTAGGGGATCAGTTAAATAAATCTTAATAATTCTACAACAGAATGTTATACAACTGTAAGAATAATAGCACAAAGATCTCCAAAATATACTGTTACTCTCTTTAAAGGACAAGGTGCAAAATATAGCGTTGCCTGTGCTACCTTTCAGGCTTATACTTGAATAAAGAGACTCTGTAAGTATATTAAGAAATTAATATAACTGGTTACTTATTTGTACACAAGGCAGGGACAGGGAGCTACTGGTAGGAAGTACAAATGGTAAAAGTAGGAACCAGACTTTTCAAAGTATACCTTTTACAGTGCTTTGTTGTTTTTAATGATGTATATGCTGTATCAATCAAAAACATACATACAGAGGAGAGAGACTATGCTACACAATTAGCAATTATTCATTGTACTAGCATCTAAAGGACAAAGCCAGCTATAAGCAAAAGTTTGATACTGTTAAATGAAGATGCAACGTATTCAAATAGTTTCACGTTTAACTGTAAACACTGTCCTATTTATAGCATAGAACATTCTCATCTATAGTAAAAGGTTTCATTTCACCATTAATCTTCCCCATGATATCCTTATTACTTTACACTTTATATTAATCTTAGACATTCCCTAGACTTCTGAAATAACATGTCCATACATTTTAAGTAATTCTCACTCAGCATGTTGACCAGTAACCTTCATTTAACCTTTTCTCATTGTACATCTTAATATTTGCAAATTATTTTCCCAATTGTTAACTTACAAATTTTAAAGGTAAGCTCCATATGTTAACCAAAACCAAAAATATATTTTTTAAAGTATTTTTCAAAGTCTAAAGAACATACAAATCACCAGGGGAGTCTTGTTAAAATGCACATTCTGATCCAGTAGTCTAGGGTAAGACTCAAAATGCCTCATTTGTGACTCCCAAGGGGAACTGATGCTACTAGCCTTCAAAACAGACTGAGTAGTAAAGCTCTTAAAAGAAGAGTCGGAAAAGTCTGTTCACTTGAGTCTTTCAACACTACCTGAAACAAGCCAACTAATGACCAGAACTGGGAAGTTACTCTTTTATAAAAATTCACTGCTACAGTGGTCTTTCCCAGTCCAACCTCAGAGATGCATTCTCTTTGCATGCTATATTTTGACTTCATCACTCCCTTCAAAAAACTTTTCAATGGCTCCCCAGTGCCCTGGTTCTCATTAAAAATTTTAGTACTTAAAATATTAACTAATTGAAGAGTACCCTCAGACAATTAGCCTTGTTAACACTACACATCTAAAATCACTCCTCCTATCTATCCCACAAGGTCGTTGTAAGAAACAAAACAAAAAAAGTATAAGAAAATGCTTTGAAAAATACAAAGCAGTAGGGTAATTAATTATAGGCTATTTCCCATAATGAAGTACAACAAAGAATATTTTCTCTGTGCCTCTACAGAAGGCACATATAATTTCATTCCTTATAATGTTTTTTTCATAGAAGGCAATATATTGTTTATATAAAGAACAATATAAACAATATGTTGTTTATATTGTTTATATATATCTTCTATATATAAAAAAGTAAACTAAGTTTGATCCCTTTTGTATTACCTATCCCTTCTTGTGTTTATCTTTACCAGCATCTGAATTGCCATTTTCTATCTGTATAAAATGTTATAGGGGGAAAAACAAACTTATTTTTAGAGAAAAGGACTTATTTTTTCAATTCTAAACACCATCCTGTTTCACCTGAGTACACTGAAATTGTTAATAAAGAAAATGCATGTAAACATTCATTAGTCATCAGGGAAATGCAAATCGAAACTTCATTGAGGTACCACTTCACACCCACCAGCAGGATGGCTAAAACCAAAGTCAGATTACAAGTGGTGGTGAGAATACAGAGCACTCTAAACCCTCATACACTGTTGGTGGAATGAATAATGGCATAGCCATTTTGGAATACAATCTGATGTTTCCCCAAACTATTATCGCATAACCCAGGAATTATATTCCTAGAGAGAAATGAAAATATATTTTCACACAAAAACTTGTACACAAATGTTTATAGCAGCATTCTTCTTAACAGCCAAAGGGTGGAAACAACCCAAATGCCCATCAACAGAAAGACAAATAAACAAGATGTAGTATATCCACTCAATCAACTAGTATTCAGCAATAAAAAGGAATGAAGAACTGTTATATGCTACAACACAGATGAAACTTTAAACACTGTATGAAGAAACCAGTTACAACAGACCACATAGTACATGATTCCTTTCATATGAAACCCCAGAAAAGGGAACTGTAAAGAGAAAGTAGATTCGTGGTTCCTCAGGCCTAGTAGTAGGGGGGCTGAAAGGAAATGAGTAATAAGAACTAATGGGTATGGAACTTCTTTTTGAGGTGATGAAAATGTTCTAAATTTGACTCTGTTAATAGTTGCACATATCTACGAACATACTAAAAACCACTGAATTGTACTCTTTAAATAGGTAAATTGTGTAGTATGTGAATTATATCGCACAACTTTTAAAAAATAAATATGTAAATATGCATAAATAAGGACAAAAACTGGCCATTCTACTTCATAATCACAGTTAAGTGTTCTTTAAAAAAGAGAAAAAATACATATCTTAGTTGTTAAAGTTAAAGTGCTACTAACTTAATTTCTAGGTTTGAAACCTGAGAGACACCTTCAACCCTCCCTTGTCAATCATTCTCTAAAATCCAACTAATCACACTAAGTCCCACTGATTCTTCCATCACAATCTCCGAAGCTTCCATGTTCTACACTGCCATCCTTAGCCTGGGCTCTGGTTACTTCATGTCTGTACTACCCCTGTTCTTACTATTTTCCTCTTTCAAATCAGCAAGCACTACCAATTACAATTTTCTCAATAACATTCTTAGAAGCCTAATGTCCACCAAATCTGGATTTCTCCTACCAGCATTCTGGATTTCCAATCTGCACCCAACTGTGTTCTCCACCTGCCTCATTTCCTAACACATCACAAAAGAGAATACTTCAGTCGAGACAGAGCTATCTCTTCACTGTCCTTTGAACATTCTACATGCATCCATTGTTCTACCTTTTATTAGGCTATTGCACTGTAAATGGCTACTCTCCACACTTATCTATATCCTACAAATCATTCAAGACCTATTTCAAAGCCCAATATCACCCATGAAGGATTTGTGGAGAACTCTAACTACAAATGATTTCTTGTATGTCTAGCCACTTTTAGGACATATTTTTATGTGCCACATATCTTAGCATTTGATTTACATGCCACTCATCTCAGCATCTGACTTACCTGTCACATATTTCAGCTCTTAATTTACCTACCATCTTATTGTATGAAATTCTATTATTCCATACAGAAAAATCTTGTTTCAATAAGACTGTCACCTCCTTGAGACAAGGACTACCACTCTTCTTGTATCATTGGGACTACAGTGTTACACCCAAAATACATCCCCAAAATTTATACAATTAATTAACTATTTCAAAGATTTAATTAAGATTAAGTTAAAGATTTAAGATTTAAAGATTTAAGATTTATTTAACTGTGAACTAGAACTCACCATCATATTTCCCATCATTTTACACACTTTCCTACTATTAATGCAATTAATAAACCCACAGTCTAAAAGGAGAACACAGTACCTTGTCATACTGACAGACAATCACATTATCCGTGTCGAACAGGTCTGGCACGTCCTGCTCACTCACATCGTCTCCAGAATTTAATGGGTCCTAAAAGCAAAAGATGTTCTCATTAAGGAATTTGATGTTTTCAATTTTTTAAAGGGAGGCATATGTAAATAATGGAACTTGGAGAGACAGAATAGTAGTGTACTTAAAACTCAAATAGCCTGAGTTTGAATCCCAACTTGCACTTAATAACTACTGATCTTGGGCAAGTTATTAAACTCCTCATATCTCAGTTTTCTCATCTGAAAAAATGAGGACAGTAGTAAGATCTGTAGAACAGTGGAAATTTCAAATGTAAGGCAGGTAAGACTTAATATGGTAGCTGGAACATATGTAAGGACACCATAAGTGATAGTTAATACTACTTACATACTTCTTAATTGCCATATTCCACAAAGATCTTAGTACATTTATCAGGATTAGAGTAGATGCTATCTGCCTCTATCCTAGCTGCCTCCTTTAACTCCACTCCCATGCCCTAAACTTCCCACAATCTCTAGTTAAGAGCAACAAATATAGTAGCTGATTCCTAAATAATTAATACTGGTTTAAATTACAGTTTAAGTTTAAAAGTTTAAATACTAGAGTACAAATAAGACTCATTTTAACACTAAAGACAAAGTTAATCTTAATTGTTATTCTTCTTGGTTCCAAAGTAAAGTACAAATGTTATAAATTTAATAAAGAAAGTTTCAGCTTAAAAGTAATTCTCACCTCTTCCACAATGTCTATTTGAGGGTCCTCATTATCACTGCTGTTAACAGTTGAATTTCCATTTGATATATTGTCAGCTTCTCCTTCAAGTACCTTCAGGTCTCCTCCATCAATAATCCCTAAAAATTCATTCTCTTCGACATCCCTTGTACTTCCTATTTCATCATTGGACGATGTATCACCAGTTCCATCTATTTGAATTATTTCATTAATATCATCATCAGTTACTGGAATGCTTATAGCTGTCTCAGAATTATAATCCTAAAATGAAAAAGAAATACAATAAAGTTTTTCAAGTAAAACAATGTACAGAAAACACTGAATCGCAAAATATAAAATTACTCGAACATCTCACAAGTGGTCACTTAAAAGTGTTTCTTTCCTCTAAGATCATGTTTCCTAATTTTGAATTTTAAGACACCCCTAGCATTTCTATGAAACATAAATAATTTTAAAATTATTATATATGACTACTTATAGTCATATATAGACAGCAAATGAGTTAACTGCTTTAAGATAGTATTTACCAGTGTTTATATACCTTAAATTTATAGAGTACCTGTTAGGTTTTAATTATTTCATATTATTTTAAACAATAATTCAATGAAATGGAAAAGGACAAGTGACATAACAGTCAATGGACAGATAAAAAATATAAAGAACAGTACCAACTGAAATAAGCAAAATAGGAAAGGATAAATATAAATCAAAACTGATGTAACTGAAAAAGAAACAGACAAATCCAAAATTATAGTTGGAAAATTCAACATTCTTCTCTCAGTAATCAACAAAAAAAGACTGAAATTCAGTAAGGACGTAGAAGACCTGAACAACCCAATTAACCAATTTAACCTAATTCACATTTATAGAATACTCTACCCCAAAATAGCCAAATTATACATTCTTTTAAAGAGCGTATTGCAGGGGTGTCAAACTCATTTTCACTGGGGGCCACATCAGCCTCACAGTTGCCTTCAAAGGGCCAAATGTAATTTTAGGACTGTATAAATGTAACTACTCCTTAACTAGGGGCAAGGGAGCTTGGAACTGCTGATTTCTCAACAGAAACTTTGCAGTCCAAAAGGGATTGGCACAAAATACTCAAAATATGAAGAGCAAGGACCTACAACCAAGATTGTTCTTACCTAGCAAAGCTATCGTTTAGAATTGAAGGACAGTTGAAGAGTTTGCAGATAAGAAAATGCTAAAAGAATTCATCACCATCAAACCAGTATCATATGAATTGTTACATGAACTTCTCAAAGAAGAGCGAAATATGAATAAAATGGCAAGAACTGCATACCTATCAATAATTACTTTAAATGTAAATGGATTAAATGTTACAATCAAAAGACATAGGATGGCTGAATGGGTAAGAAAACAAGATCCATACACAGGCTGCCAAAAGGGACCCACTTCACATCAAAAGACACACACAGAGTGAAAGTAAAAGAATGGAAAAAGAAAATTCATGTATATGGATACCAAAAAAAAAGCTGTAGTAATACCTACATTAGACAAAATAAACTTTAAAACAAAGGCTATAATAAGAGACAAAGAAGGACCCAGCAATTCCACTTCTGGGTGTTTTATTTAAATAAGAAACCCAAAACACTAATTCAAAAAGACATATTCACCCCTATGTTCACTGCAGCATCATTTACAATAGCCAAGATATGTAAGCATCCTAAGTCCATCAATAGATGAATGGCTAACAGAGGCAGTACGTACATACAATGGAATATTACACTACCATAAAAAAAGAATGAAGTCTTGCCATTTGTGACAATGTGGATGGACCTGGAGAGTATTATGGTGGTGAAACAGACAGATAAAGAAAAATACCATATGATTTCATGTGTATATTGAATCTAAAAAAGTGAACAAACAAAACAGAAACAAACTCATATATGTAGAGAGCAAATTGGTGGTCTCCAGATGGGCAGGTGGTTGGGGAGATGGGTGCAACAGGAGAAGTGATTAAAATGGGCAAACTGCCAGTTTTAAGAACAGTGACAGTTATATTAATGTCTAATCACTATGTTGTACACCTGAAACTAATATAATATTGAATATTAACTGTAATTTAAAAATGAAAACATGGACTTCCAGTCAAGATGGAGGTGTAGATAGACACGCTATGCCTCCTGACACAACCAAAGGACAATAAATTTAAAAACAAAAAACAAGCAGAACTTACAGAAAATCGAACTGTATGGAAGTCCGACAACCAAGGAGTTAAAGAAGAAACTTTCATCCAGACCAATAGGAGGGATTAGAGGGGTGAGATGGGCGAGATGGGAAGCCAGGCAGAGAGGAATCACAGCAAGGCAAGGCAGCAGCTGAAGGACCCAGCTAGGTGGTGGCTTGCAGACTGGGCAGACCTACATTCGTGTGTAGATAAACCGGGAGTAATAACTGGGGAGCAAGACAGACCACGCAACCCAGAGTTCCAGTGCAGGGAAATAAAGCCTCAAACCTCTGACTGAAAATACCTGTGGGGGTTGCTGCAGCAGGAGAAACACCCAGCCTCACAGGAGAGTTCAATAGAAAGACCCACAGGGTCCTGGAACGTACACAAGCCCACCCACCCAGGAATCAGCACCAGAAGGGCCCAATTTGATCGTGGGTAGTGGGGGGAGTGACTAAAAACTGGCCGAGAGCTAAACAAGTGATATTCTTCCCTCTCGGACCCCTCCCCCACAGACAGCATCACATACAGCTACATGGGTTGCTCCACCCCTCACTACCTAACAGGTGAGCCGAGACCAAAAAAAGCGGGGGGGGGGGATGAAAGAACAGATTAAAGCTCCAGAAAAAATACAATGAAGCAATGAAGAGAGAGCCAACCTATCAGATGCACAGTTCAGAACACTGGTAATCAGGATGCTCACAGAACTGATTGAGCTCAGTCACAAAATGAAGGAACAAACGAAGGCCACCCAAAGTGAAATAAAGCAAAATATACAGGAAACCAACAGTGAGGGGAAGGAAACCCAGACTCAGATCAATGGTTTGGATCAGAAGGAGGAAAGAAACATTCAACCACAACAGAATGAAGAAACAAAAATTCATAAAAGTGAGGAGAGGCTTAGGAACTTCCAGGACATCTTTAAATGTTCCAACATCCGAAACATAGTGGTGCCAGAAGGAGAAGAGGGGAGCAAGAAATTGAAAACTTATTTGAAAAAACAGTGAAGGAGAACTTCCCAATCTGGCAAAGGAAATAGACTTCCAGGAAGTCCAGGAAGCTCAGAGTCCCAAAGAAGTTGGACCCAAGGAACATCTTAATTACATTAGCCAAGATTAAAGATAAGGAGAGCATCTTAAAAGCAGCAAGAGAAAAGGATACAGTTAACTACAAAGGAGTTCCCATTGGACTATCAGCTGATTTCTCAAAAGAAGCCTTGCAGGCAAGAAGGGGCTGGAAAGAAGTATTCAAAGTCACAAAAGGCAAGGACCTACATCCAAGATTACCATATCCAGCAAAGCTATCATTTAGAATAGAAGGGCAGATCAAGTGCTTCCCAAATAAGGTCAAGTTAAAGGAGTTCATCATCACCAAGCCCTTAAATGTTAAAGGGACTTAACCTAAGAAAAAGATGAAAAATATGAACCATAAAAATGATGACAAATCCAGTTATTAACAACTAAACCTAAAAAAAACTAAGCAAACAACTAGAAGAGGAACAGAATCACAAAAATGGAGATCACATGAAGAGTTATCAGTGGGGGTATGGGAGGGGGAGAGAGGGGGAAAAGGCACAGAGAATAAGTAGCATAAATGGTAGGCAGAAAATAGACAGGGGGAGGTTAAGAATAGTGTAGGAAATGTAGAAGCCAAAGAACTTATAGGTACAATCCATGGACATGAACTAAACAGGGGGAATGCGGGTGGGAGGGGGTGTGCAGGATGGAGGGGAATAAAGCAGGAAAATGGGACAACTGTCATAGCTTAATCAATAAAATATATTTTTAAAAGAGATGAAAAAATCATATATGCATGTGTATATGTGTGTGTATACATACACATATAGTCTGTATGGAAGGTATCCAGTCATTTACTATGAAAAATAGAGACATTTATTGAAGAAGATGCAGGATACAAGGAACACTGTACACAGGACAATGATGCCTCACTCCCCTTCAAAGCAGGCACCTTGGGACCTGACATACTTCTCCCAATTGCCATCAGCTGCCCTGTCATATCTTCCTGAATCTCATTGATAGTCTGAAATCTCTTCCCTTTCAAAGGTGATTTTAGTTCTGGGAAAAGCCAGAAGTCACAGGGCACCAAATCTGTCCTGAAGTGATGCTGAGTCACTTGGGTGATTTGATATTTCACCAAAAAAACTCTGCATGAGATGTGATGCATGAGCAGGCACACTGTCATGATGAAGCTGCCAATCACCAGTTGCCCACAGCTGCAGCCTCCCAAATCATCCAAATAGTTTCCATTGAGGAATGTTCAAGCTTAATGCAAAATTTGATGCAGACTCGTTGCTCTACTCATTCAGTCATTTTGAATGTGATGGCCACACAGTACACATGCTCACTTAATGACATCTACTGCCCCCCACTGACTACTACAGTGAAGTCGTCATTGTTCACGCATGCACAGTCCAGTCCACTCTTCTAGGCTGCCAGGTTACATCAATGTTGTACAAACCATTCTCATTAACAATGGTTGAACTTTTTCCAGACATCCAATTAACTGAATTCTGAATTCAAATAACTACTAATATGATATTTTATCTTTTAGAGGAATATCAGAATGGATTTAAAAGAAAAATAAAAGCTCTTACTATATATTCTCTTATCCCCTCACTCCATCCATTTCTCATTCATATATTGATTTTGAGCTACAGAAGTAGTTCTTAATCTTCACTACATATTACAATCACTTCAGAGAGCTCTTAAACACTGATGAGTGGAACCCACATATAACCAATTAGATCTAAATCCCTTGGGGTAGACCTGAACATTATATTTTTTTAATGCCTCAATGATTCTAACATTTAGCCAGGATTGAGAAATACTGAGCCAGATAAAGAATCATAAATCCTGTTCGTTAAAAGCTTATATTCTAGCATACATGTGTATATATTCTTAAGTACTAGATATACAGGTTAATAAAATGTACTTCTCAATGCAAATAGGACATTTTAGTGTATATCTCTTAACTGCATTATAACAGACACATGCTTAAGTTGCTATAATAACATAGAAGAGATGCATCCAATCCAATAATGAAGGGAGAGGGGTAGATATTGAAGTAAGATTTCTGGAGGAAGTAATAAATGGATAAGTAGGAATGGATCGAAGGAAAAGATGGCAGGAAGAAAATCCAGGCACCAAGCAGAAATAATAACAGAAGCAAAAAAGAGAGGCAGGAAACAACAAGGTTAACACAGAGATTCACTTATAGTTAGTTTGGTGTTCCCAGTAAAGTAGCAGGCATAAAATAAAGAAAGTGTAAATAAGAAACTCTGCCTGAGAAAGAACACAGAAGTCCTTGCATGCCACACTAAGGAGCTTAAACTTTATCCTGGAGGCGATGGGTAGTCAGTGATATATTAAGCAGGCTGCTTTTGGGGTAAATCTCTGCTAGCAATGAGGAACTGAGACTAATAGCTAATGCTCACTGAGCACTTACCATGTGTGAGGCAGTGTGCTGCTGAGCACTTCACACTGAATGTCCCATGTAATCCTCCCATCACCACAACTCTATGGTAGATACTATTAGCTTTCTTTTACAAATAAGGAAACAGTAACTTGTCCAAGTCAAATAGTTATTAAGGAATAGAGAAGGATTCAAAGTAATTCTGATCTCTGAAGCTTAACCTCTTGAATAGATGGACTGGGCTGAGCAGAATGAGAAACAGCAAAGACCACAGGCTAGTAACGTAGGAAACTATTATGTCACCCCAAATGAGAAACAATTAGGGCAATGGCAGTAGGCAGGAAGAGGGACCAGATTTCAGAAACATTTAGTTTTAGAAGTTATCAAAATCACATGATTCAGCCTTAAAAAGGAATTAAATTCTGACATGTACTTCAACATGGAATAACCTTGAAAATATTATGCTAAGTAAAATAAGCCAGTCACAAAAGGACAAATATTGTATGATTCCACTTATAAGATACCTAGAATAGCCAAATTCACAGAGATAGAAAGTAGAACAGAGGATACCACGGGCTGAATGGACAGGGTAATGGCGAGTTACTGTTTAATGTATAAAACATCTCAGTGTGAAATGAAGAAGTGCTGGAGATAGACTGTCGTGATGGCTGTACAACAATGTGAATGTCCTCAATGTTGTACACCCCAAAAAGTACTGAACTGTACACCTAAAACGGTTAAAATGATAAATCTTGTGTTACATATATTTTCCAACATTTAAAAAATAGGTGTTAAAAAGCCCATGATATAAGGAGAACAAGGAGGAAAAAAAAGAGATAAATGGTAATTGTAGTCCTTAGCCTGCAACAGCAGATGGGCAGCAGTACCAGGCTGTCTCTCTCATGAGAAACAGTGAATTATTGTTACGTTCTGGGAGATCTATCTAAAAAGCACATATGAGCATGAAGCTCACAGGAGTAATGGGGTTGAAAGTGTAGTCATTAACAAATAGGTGGTAGTTAAAGCTGTGATAATACATGAGATTGCCCAGGGAAAACATGGAGAATATAAATGAGCTGAGGATGGACCCTTAGGAAACAGGAGGGGCAGATACAGAGGAGGAGCTGATGAAGAAACTGTAAGAATACAGTCAAAAAGGCAAATACTTAATATAAGGCAGCAGAAATGACAATATCTGGAGTTGGGGCAATGAGAATGGTTTGGGGTGGGGAGAGGCCAGAAATAAAAAGGAGTCAAAGATACACTACCACACCCACTTTTATCCCACTTTTTGGAGTTCTAATAAAGACCTGAGTTTCTAGTTCTCTGTGGCACTATAAGATTAGAAAAAAAAAATTCCTACACTGAAGAAAAACTTAACATAGTAACAAAGACTTTAAAATAGGAGCACGTCAAAAATTGTCAAGAATATATTTTATGAAACAGCAAGATTGTCTCATAGAAACATTTATATAGAAACTTAAGATTTGTGCTAGTCTACACAGGAAAAGTAAACAATTATAGCTAATTGTAACTTGCACAAAGCAATAAGATTTTCTGAAAAGCTATTTATAAAAAAGAAAAGTTACAGTATTTATAAATTTTGAAAATTTGCACAAACTTTACCAGATTAAGAAGTATTTTAAAGATATCCTTCAGTAAATTAATTTTAAAAATTGATAAAGTAAATTTTGAATGTTTGGATTATGTTTTAAATATAGATCTATTTTAATTCTGACAAGTTATATAAAAAGTTACCCATTATATCACATAAAACATAACAGCACTACTATAAAGCTTATTATGGCACCAGAAGCTATTAAAAACTCTATATACATCATCTCTGATAATTCTGAAAAAATGACATTGGTTTTATGCCCAGTTTACAGAAGATAATTTTAGAACTGAGAGAGTAATATTATATTGCTTGCTTGTAAGTAGTGAATCTGGAATTTGAACCTATTATGGTTCCAAAGCTTAAGCTCTCAACCACTATCCCCTAAACAATCCTTGATTAATCCCCCTTAACTAATCTACTTCCCCATATCAGAACAAAGTACAAGGTGACATCTAATAAACAGTCGAATGAGTCCTTGACTCATCACACCAAAAATCTGCAAAGTTCATACAGAGTCCTGGAGAAAAACACCTCCAAAAATTCCTAGTGACGAAAACAAATACTTATTTTAAATGTACGGTTATTTTAGCTCAAAACCAAATGCTTCGTAATTATTTTAGCCTACATTTCTTGTATTTTGTGTATTATTTGGGAAATATCAGAGTACTCAAAAAACATTTTAATCTTAATACTTTATACCAAAACTAAACTAGAAACAGACTTGCTAAAAGATTTTGAACAAGCTTCATCAAATACCTGAAACATTCTAAAACAGGTCAAACAGTTTCTTACAGACTTCTTCCTTGTTGGCTATCCTTCACTGTAGCCCACAGGCTTCTCCTTCTACTTCTGAAAATGTTAAGGTGGCACTTAACCAGCCATTGTCACAAATTTGTACAGAAGTTCTAAAGGACCACGAAACCATTTAGCTTGAAATACAAACCTTTCATTATTTGCCATATGTCACTAAAAAGTGGATAAATGGAGTTAACTATAAGACATATTTTACATCTGTAAAAAGATAACATGACATTTTCTGTTTTACCATAGAAAATTCCCCATAATTCTTTCTGCCATCACTATGAATTCCCTGGAAATTAATAATTAAAGCCTATTTTCAATATGGAAAGTTAATTAGAAACTACTTTTTAGTGGTTTAAATTCCAAAAGGAATTATGTTAACTAGTATTTTAGCAAACAGGGAGGAACAAAATATCTATTTGAAGGTAATTCCTCACGTAGAGAAAATTTTCATATGGGAGTTTAAGAAAATTAGGTAAAGCAAGAAAAAATATTTTGGACCTCTTTTATATATTAAGTATGACAGTGAATTTACCTCAAAATATTCATTTAATTACTAGGATGGATTTCCGCATCTTTTATATTTTATCTGCAGACAAAAACAATTCTCACAATATTAAAGGAGAGGTAAAATAGATTGCCTTATAACAAATGCATTTTCTTTAAAGAAATATTCTAATTCATTAGTTAAAATTAAAAGTTTAGAAATGCTGAGCATGAATACTTTAAAAACTGATAGTTATAGTAAAAACAATTAAAAAACAATCTTCTAAAGGGAAAAACAAAACATACATACTTTAAGTAGCCTTACAGCTTAAAAAACAGAATATCTAATTACTGGCCATTGTTTACCCCTAATACCTTCTCTGAGACAGGTAAGCTGCTGGGCTCCTCTGTATTTCTTGACTGCTTTACGGAATCACATCCAAACATTCTATTTTGAACAAAATGAAGTTGAACATCAGACTTGTGCTGGTGCTGAGCCCCCTGAGGCCCCATGGAGACGGGTCCATGCAGGTTTTGAGTTGTGCTCGCTGAAACACTGAGCAAAGTCTCCATGTTAACATCCCTTTGAGACACCTGTGCAGGAAATACAACACCTGGAAGACTGATATATTGAGAGCTCTCTGGCTGACTCAACAAAGCATCAGACATGATTTTATGCTTATTTCCAGGAGGTACAAGTGTATCACTGGTGGCATTTTCTATATGTTTCCTATCCACTGTTCCAGAATGAAGAACTGGGAGTTGTTGGAGAACAGTTTCTGTTCCCTGTGACTTTTCACTAGATGCCTGAAGAGAACCTGGACTCAGTCGTGGAACACTGGTATGCATTACTGAAGGCTGCCCAAGCTGCTGAAATACTTGCTGAACTGGATGCTGAAGAACACCTGCTCTTCCAGAAGTCTGTGTCACTATAATTGGTACATTGACTTTATAAAGGTGACCTTAAAAATCAGAAATCAAAACTGTAAGAACAATATAATCCCGATTTCCTTTCAAATAAAGTCATGTACAACAGGATCAGGGAAAACATATCTGTGTGTCATTAGTGGTTATCTCTAGGAGATATTTTCTCTTAGTCTTCTGATTTTTTGTATTTCCTAAAATAAATATGTATTACTCACTTTTAAAAATTAAATGTTTTGCTTTAACTCTAGCCTTTCCCCACTATTGCTTATATGGCACATTTTGAGATATATATAGGCCACCAATATTTACTCCATACATCTCTCACACTGTTTGATAAATTACAGTGTTACCAACCCAAATTTGGGATTTTAACAAACATAATCAGGGAGGATATATTCCATATATTTAAGATATAAAATACTACATAACAAGTATAAGACAAAGCTATGCAAAAAGAGTTTACTAATTTTAAAAGTTACCAAATTTTCCCTTCTTTCCTTTAAAATAAAACCATAAAGACAAAATTTATTTTTTGAGCATTGTGTTAGCTGCTTTGCTTAAACTTTGCAACAACCCAAAGAATAGATATAATTCTCTTTCAAAGTAAGAAAGAGTACTCTGAAAAGCAGAAATTGGTTAATCTCTACACATTTTGGATATTCTTTCTATTATGCCATACAATCTCCAATACGAAAGGAGACAAAAGTCGATCAATCTAATCTTTAGTTTTTCTTGATTAGAGGTACACAGAACTGTTATTTTGTATTCATCACAATTTAGATTAACTGACTTGAATTAGAGTAAACATATACGTAAAGTATCTTATGCAATGTTGGGAAAGAGAATGAAATACAGGACAAGACTAGTACAGGGTCTTTCATGGGATCCTGTCTCCATAACAATAACCACCATTTATCATTACCTTTAAAGTAAGGTTTATTAAAAGTTCTTATAACTTCTAGTATGAAGTTTATTAAAAAAATAATAGAAATTAACATCCAGAAGTGAATGCCAATGCTGAAAACAGAACATCTTTAGACTATATTCTTACCAGATGCAGTCTGTAGTGTCACACCTGCTGGTACATGAATAGGATAACCAGGAAAAGTAAAGTTTGCACTGGAGTTTGAGGTGCTCTAGATATGAGAAATTTATATTAGAAAAGGGCTTTACTTGTATCTTTTTTTTCCCTGATGATCTTAGAGGGTCAAAAAAATCTAATTAAGGACAACAGTTTGACAACACGTAACATTACATTTGAGTTCTTTGAATTAAACAGCCTTTTTATGTTTGATTCAAATAATCTCATTACGATAAAAGTAATTCTGTTCTCTGGCTATTAGCAATGAATCCATTAAGTCTCAACAGTACAAACGATGACTCACAAAACCTGCCCACTACACAGCCTTGCCTGGGCCACTGATCTTTGTGATGCCAAATATAAGAAACAGTTGTTTATAGCAGTCCTGTAGTCTGTAAGTTAATCACTAATGGTATTTTAAAGTAGATAATACAATAGTGTATATTTTTATTTTGAAATAATTAAACCTTACAGTTTGAAATTTTTTTAATACTAAATCAAAAGACAAAGAAACATTTTTGCCTACCAGACCTGCAAAAATTTAAAGGATCAATTAGTAACATTCAATGTTGGTAAGGGTGTGATTAAAATCAATTCTCTCAGACCACTGCTTATATGACTATATATGATACAATTCTCTTGAAGAACAATTTTGCAATTTATATCAAAATTTCAATATATACCATGCATGATCTTTGTCCCAGAAATTCTACTTCTAGAAATTTATCCTGATTACCTGATTATCACACAAATACACAAAGACATATCTATGGGTATAATCAATGCAATGTTATATTTTTAAAAAGCTACAAATAATTTAAATGTCCATCAACAAGACTGGTTAATTAAGCTGTGATGTATTTACCAAGGCTAATCAATATTTTAATGGCATTGAAAAGAATTCCTCTACATTATTAATTTTGTAAAAAGTAAATTACAGAAACAATACAGAGAATGATCCTACTTTTACTCTGAAAATTATTACTTTCATGAAAGAAATCTAGACAGGTTAATTAAAACAGTTATCTTTGGGGTATAGTACTACATGGTCCTTTCACTTTTTACTTTATAGATCTGTTTTAACTTTTTAGAAGTATATTATTTTTTAATCATAAGAAAATTTATTTCTAAGAATTTCAAAAGCAGAGATATTTCTTCACTGGTCTCCTATCAAAAACAGTGCCATTCTTCCCAAAAATCCTGGAAGGGATATGGTTATTTGTTGAAATGGAAATAAATAGCCCACTAAACCTTTTATCCTAGAAAGGTAGCTCATGGGCTGAAAGAAAATAAAAAACAGTTAGTGGATTATATATCATTGGTATATAAGGGAAAAAGGCAAAAGAGAAAAAGTGTTCTTTTCCCCAACAATAACTACTCAGTTTTATACATATTAAGTTTTAATTTTTTTATTCCCCCAAATCCTATGTGTGGGGAATCTATACTTTAACCTCTACTATACAAAAGTAAAAAATGACCAAAATATTCTGCTTAAATAAAAGGAATAGCTATGCTGTGGCTCAACTCTGGCAAGAGCAAAATCAGAAAAAATACCATATCAAAATTATTTACTTAGAATCCACTAAGTATATAACCTTATACAGTGTATTAAAAAAAAACTCCCTACAATGTAACTTCAAAGATTTTATAGTCTTGTAGGTACAGTACTGGCAGATGCTAACAACTGCTATGGAAGACAGAAAAAGTTGGTAAGAAAATGTCAATTTTGGAACTCCTGAGTTTTTGCAAGATCCATGTTACAGAAGCTATTCCTGTTTCCCATCCTTTACCACATCTTTCCTATTCAACTGGAGTATTAGGAATTACATTTATGCCCAGCCTTCTGCTATCATTCACTAAAAGTGGGGCATATCTTTTAAAATATATCTTAAATAAACTACATACCAGTTCTGCTGTGGTAAAACTGGGAAGAGTTCTACCAGCAGGGATAACTAACGATGCTGCATAGAAAACAAAATAATTATACAATTCATTAGAATTTACCAATTGAATAAATTCCTAAATATAGCTTATTTTAAAAACTGGTTTCCATCACTCACTAACATGTTTGACCATGGTGAATTCTAAACTGCCTGATCCCGAGAGGTAAAAGTATTTAACTAGATTTTTTTCCCAACAACTTTAAAGAGTTTATAACTAACCTACTTTCAATTCCAAAAGAAAATATTTCATTGTAAAAATGTATACTATATAATAGAAGTCCATAATAAATACCTACATTGTCTTCAGTAAGTCAATGTAGCACCAGATCTACATCATAACATTTCACAGGGAGAAAAGATAATATTTGTTAAGCTGCCTATTTATGAAAGACAATACTGTTGAGCAAAAACATACAACCCAACATAAATCTTTCTAAATGTTATAGGTTCAAAATAAATTTCAATTCATTTATTTTATGAAAAATTATTTACAGTACTTTAGCCAAGTAAGCAAGCACAGCTACATAGTTTCAAAAATAAATGAATAAGAATATGTCTCCTGATGCCCTGGTCAGTGTGGCTCAGTTGGTTAGAGCATCAGCCCATAAACCAAAGGGTTGTGGGGTCAGGGCACATGCCTATGTTGCGGGTTCAGTCCCTAGTTGGGGTGCGAACAGGAGGCAATCAATTGAGGTTTCTCTCTCACATCAATGTTTCTCTCCCTTCCCTCCCCTCTCTCTAAAATCACTAGGCATGTCCTTGCAGAAGGGTAAAAAAAAAAAAAAAAAAAAAGAATATGTCTCCTGAAGTCTTTGAATAAAACAGGTATGACTGCTTAGAAAAAATACAAGAACAAATTAAGAAAACATCAACTCAACCTGTATTAAAGCTGCAATCTCATACCTTTCCTTTATATCTACCAATTTTCTATGCTAACCATTATTTATAATATACCTAAAAGGTTGGCCAAATAATTGTAAACATAATCATAAAAAAATCAGTCTAAAAAACAAAGAGTAACTAACTCGCATAATCTTAATCCTTAAACCTTACCGCAAGATTCATTTTACCTAGCTGAACATGACTGTAAACTATCATTTTGCTGTTTCTTTAATAAAACAAGAATGTTCAGCATGTTCATGCAGCACATAGGTATTAAATGTAACATTTACTGTGGCCTTTTTCACACACTACATTAAGGAATATTGTCCCAAATATCTGCTTCTGACACTAGAATTCTTCCATCATATACAACAAACAGCTCAGAAGAGCAAATATTTTTTAAACCATTCTTCCCACATTAAAACAAATGAAGTGAGGCTACCTAGATTGATGGTTAATGAAGCACAAAATTATTTTTATCCTCTGCTCATCTATGGCTTTGCTTATTAACAGGCATTCTTTTAGAAAGGCTAAATCAGAGAGATTGCAGTGGAAGGAACACAATGGTATTAGTCTTAATTAGCTGAAGTGAGCAAAGCTTAAACTGGTACAGCTTAAGCCATAGCCTAAGAAACAATAATGTGTTAACACACTGTCTGAAGCAATTAAATGAATTAGTTGAGGAAAAACAGCAACAATGCTCCTCTTTTAAAGACTTTGCTATAAATCCTAAAGGATAATTCCCTATAGTTATATAAATCAAACAGAGCTGTATGACTTTTAAGAGTTTCTTTATAGCCATCAGAATAAAAGCATAAACTAACAGAATTTTATAGTAAAGTTTCATGCAACTCCTACTCAAGTTTGATACTAAATTCACAAGTTATATGCATCATTTATGTATGTTCATAATTTTATTTATACGTATATATATTCCTAAAACACACTTTTTTTTTAATTTATTGATTTTAGAGAGAGAAAGGGAGGGAGGGAGGGAAAGAAAGACACACACACAGACATCGATTTGTTGTTTCACTTATTTATGCATTCACTGGTTGCTTCTTGTAGGTGCTCTGAGCAGAGATCAAACCCACAACCTTGGCGTATCAGCTGATATACCAACCAACTGAGCCTATCCGGCCAGGGCCCTGAAACTCATTGTTCAAAATATTCAAGACAGATCCGGTAACCAATTATGTTTTAACTGAATAAATGTTTTTACATAAACAAATTGTCAGAATTCTGGTCTTCATGTATATATCCTAAAATATTAAATTTCACCAAAAATAGGCTTTAGAAAGAATTCAATCCCACAATTGTTCTAAAAAAATTAAGTCTTAAAAAAAGTAGGTTATAAATTATATATAATCACCCTAAAAATAGAAGAGTTCTCAAAGTGTAGTACACAAACCCCTGGGGATCCCTGAGACCCTTCCAAGGTGTTCACAAGGTCAAAATTAATTTTTATAATAGCAAGATAATACAGGCCTTTTTCATTTCTCATTAAATATTTTATTGATGTTTGCACTGATGGCAGAAAGCAATGGTGAGTAAAACTGAAGGCACCTTAGCACCAATTAAGGCAGTACAAACCTTAATAGTGGTCCCTGTATTTACTCTCCATTGCCACTCACTCACAGTGGAAGGAAGGAAGGAAGGGAGGGAGAGAGGGAGGGAGGGAGGGAGGGAGGGAGGGAGGGAGGAAGGAAGGAAGGAAGGAAGGAAGGAAGGAAGGAAGGAAGGAAGGAAGGAAGGAAGGAAGGAAGGAAACAACAGCAACAAAACTGTTTCACATAAGAATGTCCTTAATGTAACTACAAAATTATTTTTACTAAATTTCAACTCTCAAGTATACTTCCTTTTAATATCCTGTGATGAAATGGGAGGAACACACAAAGCATCTCTGTAGCATACAGTACAGTACAAGGAAGTATGAAGAATTGGTGCTACTGTTTAAGTTGGGAGCTGACCTAGCCTCTTCGTTTAAGAAACACTATTTTCATTTAAGAAACACTATTTTTACTTTAAAAGAATAACTGACAGAAACTATGGTTATTCAGAATATTAGCTTATTGGCAGATACTTTTTTAATAAATTAATGTGTCCACCACTTCAAGGAAAGCAAACTGATATTTGTTTGGCAATGATAAAATTCAAGTTTTCAAGCAAAAATCAGATATTTGGAAATTTTATATCCACCACAGTGGGCTTAATGGCTTTCTAATGCTTTTCTGATAAGATATGTGGTGATACTAATGAATATGACTTTTTAATCTTATTTAATGAATAATGTAGCAACCACATAACTCAGTGACCCAGTATTTCCCAAATACCCAACATATGTTACAAAATTACAGCTGGGTCAAAGAGTCATTCAAAGTGCAAGAAACACCAGTGAACTTAAACGTCACAAGAAGTCCACTGCTGTGGTTTCAGACTCCACCTTGCACTACCTCTCAGAAACTACCACTTGTTGAGTTTTAGTGTAATATTAAATTATCTGAAAATGCTATTAAAATACTCCTACTTTTCCAATTATCTGTGTGAGGCCAAATTTTCTTCATATACTTTAGCCAAAACCACATAGCACAACAGATTGAATCTAAAAATAGATACGAGAATCCAGCTGTCTTTTACTAAGCCAGACATTAATAAAATTTGCTGAAAGGAATGCAATGCGACTAATCTCACAAAATAATTTTTGCTCTGGAAAAGAGTTTTAACAATATATTTTAACTCCTTTTAACAAATATTTGTCATTACATTGACATAGTAATTTTTTAAATTAAACCAACATTTTTTTAAATTTCTCAACTTTAATTTCTAATATGGTAAGTAGATACTTAAAACCCACATAAAAGAAAGCACTTTGAGATCCTCAATTTTAAGAGTGTAAAGGAGTCCTGAGACCAAAAAAATGCTAGCAATTGAATATATTATTAACAAGCGCTAACAAGAAACTATTAAATAAAAGGATAATGCAGTCTAGTACTATAATAGGGCAAACAAGTTTTAAGGGTGGGACAAAGGCAAAGACTTAGTCCACTGTAGACCAAAGTTGTTTTCAAGAGAAAAAGGTTGTAGGCGTTAGTTTAGGTTGTATTAATCTAGCTTTTAAAAGTATACAATGAAGTACATCAATTTTATGATGCTATTCGCTTTAAGAATCTTATTTTAGGGTACCTAGAAATGAAGAGGAATAGGAATAAGGCCTAAATGCATTTTCAAAGGATATATATACTTTCTGTTAAACCACTTCATTATAAGTGATGTAAAAGAGAATGAGAAAACTGTCTTGTCTAAATATAATTGTTTCTATTATTCTCACTTCTAAGACAGAGAATAAAAATGCTGAGTGAAAGCCAACTAGATATATTAGTTCCAAGAGTATTCTGTGGTTTCAATCACTGGGAATATTACCATCTTGCGGCAAAATCAAGCATTGCAATTTTGAATAAGCAAAGAACCTGAAAGTTTTAAGTATACTTCTGATAAAAGACAAGTATTGCACCCCTTTCACACCTGCCACCCTCCAAGCCATTCCTAAGTAAAAATCTTTAAATTCTTTAATAAAGAAAAAATTCAAAAGAATGTCATTTAAATAAATAAAAGGGATATCCTAATAAAATAGAAAAGTTAAAAATGAAATCAGCTAAAAACTCAACAACTGATGGAAAATGTGTCCATGTATCAACTTAGTAATTAAAACTTCCATGGCTAATTCTTATAGAGCAGGGTAAAACGAGCATAGCATTAAATAAAAGTTGTGTTTGGTAATTCAATACTCATTGTTAATTTATTTCATTTTTATATACTGTAATTGCTGCCACACTTAAATTCTCTCAACTTGTAATAAATGAGGTACTAGCCTCCTTAGTAGTTTTCTCTTCACCTTGGTTCATGTGATTTTCATGTGAATGTTCCCAACTACACAATAAAAAATCGAGTTATTACTGACAAGCTAATCTAAAATCTATCCTCACCTCTTGCAAACATTTATCTACTGTATTTCAGCTAAACTCAATAAAACCCATTTGTATGTGTGACTCCGTGTCTGTGTGTAGATGCATGTATGTGTATGTGTGTACGCATATGTATATATACACATATACCCATACGTGCATGTACGTGTGTGTATATATGTATGTGTAACATTTATATGTCTACACAGATGTGCACACACAGACACACACAAAATGGATAGTTAACAAGAGTATGGAGGTTATTCAGGGCACCTCACTATTTTGGATTTATACAATGATGGCTAGAAACACACACATTAGGGTAGCATAAAGATTATAAGAGCCCTGGCTGGTGTAGCTCAGTGGATTGAGCGCGGGCCTGCGAACCAAAGGATCGCGGTTCTATTCCCAGTCAGGGCACATGCCTGGGTTGCCAGGCCAGTTCCCGGCAGGGGACATACAAGAGGCAACCGCACATTGCTGTTTCTCTCCCTCTCTCCTTCCCTTCCCCTCTAAAGATAAATAAATAAATAAATAAATAATAAAAATAAATAAATAAAATATTAAAAAAAAAAAGATTATAAGAGTCAGGGGAGAAAAGGAATAAAGGCCAGAAAGATATAACAGAATAGCTGTATCATTCATTAACTAGTCTTTTCCAGTTTAAATTGGTATAAATAATATGGACAAATACAAGGGGGACCCCCCAAAAATGGAATTTATTTATAAAAAATTGTGTATTTATTTTTACATGCTTAAACTTCAATCATCTTCAAAGTACTCTTGATTTGATGCAATACGCCTATCAAGATGTTTTTTCCACTGCTCAAAACAGTTTTTGAACTTGTCGATTTTGATACCTTTAAGTGTTTCTGCCATTTTTTGCTTCACCTCTTCCACTTCGAAAGATTTCCCTTTGAGGACTTTTTTCATCAGGGAAACAAAAATGTCACTCTAGTGAAGACTGAGTGAATAGGGAGGGTGGAGCATGGGGTCATGGCATTTTTTGGTCAAAAACTGCTGAACACTCAGCACATTATGGGCAGATGCACTTGTAAATCACCCATCATGAAATAGGGTAACGCACTGAGTCTTCAAAAAAAAATTCACTGAAGCCGAATGCAGCCTCTCACAACAGCACCAGCTGATACACACGGGTTCCTAGAACACCCACCTAGGAGGGGAAGCCTGTACTAAAAGGCGCCCACCCTCCAGAAGATAAGTCTGGGTTTTCTGACTCCCCTCCCATATTTCTCTTAAAAGTAAAGGTCTAGATTCAGAAAGTCCAAGAATAAAGATTGAAGACATATAGTCAATTTCTAGCCATCATTGCATATATCCAAAACAGTGAGGTAGCCTGAATAATCTCCATATTCTTGGTAACTCTCCATTATGCTTTCTTTAATTTTTTATTGTTGTTCAATTACAGTTGTCCCCATTTTCCCCCCTTACGTTCCACTCAACTCACCTCCATATTTTGCTTTCAATTCAATAACAGATGTATAATATATACAGAAACCAAGAGAGAGAAAGAATGCACAAGCGTGCAAGCACCCTCTGCTTCTTCAGCAAAAGTGGCTGGATTACTCCTTGACTAGACCTAACCAAATTCTCTGAAATTATCAATGCACAATCCCAGTAGCCCACAAATTATATAACTTGTTCCTCTAAAGTAAGACTTTGTCACCCTTGTGGACTTTAATATTTTAAAAACTAGTTGAATAACCCAATTATTCATCAATAGTTACATGGGGTAACTGTGTTCACTTAATAGTAATGATTTTGAGGTCCAAACCCTCTCATCTTAAGAACATTACCCTAATTCAAAACCACCATCAAATGAGAATTTGTCCTGAAGATCCACACAGTACTAATTTACTAACTGTATCCAACCTGTTGATGATTGCAATGTTTGGTGCAAGCTGTGTGGCAACTGAAGGGTGAACAGAGGTGAATGGATGCTATTTCTGAAGAAGTCTTCTGTTGCTTTAGACTGCAAAACCTTTGTTTCCCAGAGCTGCAGACAAAAGGAAAAGTTTGCTTTTTAAAAAATAAAACATTTTAATATTTATTTCTATTTTTTACTTTTAAAAATTAAACTGTCAGCTACTGGCACAATGAATGTATTAAACTATAATTAAGGACACAGAACTATAATTTATCCATTTTATAAGGAGAAAAACAAGACAGAAACACTTGTATTGACAAACCTGCTTCAAGTCTTTTAGCACTTGTTCCTCTATACCTTCTTCAGCAAATAGATCCCGCACTCCTTCAATCACATCTTCAATAACAGATCTGTAGAGTTTAGGCTATGTAAAAGCAATTGTTAAAGTTTTAAATTCTCAAGTTTGAATGTATTCAGCCTTGAAAGACGTATAGTATACACTTTCTAATCCTACAGTTTAAAGAAAACCCACCATACAAATTGTAACTAAGTACACCCAACTTCTGGTATGTATAGTCTTAGTTTTCCAGAAATTATTTACCTTCAAACCTATGGTCTCAGTCTACCTACAAGGCTGAATTACAAGACTACAATAAAATGTGAGATAATATTCTTATCAAGATGTATGTATGGTTACTGTTAGGTTACTTGGCTTTTGTGTCAATAGTTAATCTCCCCACTCCTTTTAAAAAAGGAAATTAATTTAAGGCCAGTGGAAATGAACCTGTTTTTAATTTACCCTTTTCTCACAGAGGTCAAAGGAGCTTTTTTTTTTTTAGAGTTCACAAATGTAAGTAAATTACAAGCCATAAAACTGGAGCAAGCACTTACAATACAGTAGCCAAAGCCTGTCCCACTTCCAAAATACACATAGCCCCAAAAAATATTCTGAACTATTGTCAGGTGAAAATACAACTCCACCAAAATGGATTGACTAACAGAAACTAAGAAATTAATGAATCTTTTATGCAATCTGCATATTGCAGATAGTAAACAACATCCTAAAATGCTCTCTAATAAAAACATGCCATGACAATAATATTAAGCAGATTTCTACCCAGATTAAACATTGGTCTTTATCAATGGAAAAAACAGCCCTGTGAGATAAACTCAGCCCTACAAATTTACATAAACTGTGCTCCACTGTCACCCCAGTGTAAAATGGCAATGTTAAGTGCAGTGACAATACTGACATAGTGGAAGTGCCACTAATAAGAAATGGCAAAACAGGGATTTAATTGAGTTGCTCTTATTTCAAATTGTTTAATTGAGCCAAAATGAAAATTGTGGCATTCTAGGATTGCTCATTCATACTACTCAGTAAATACTCCAAAAACTCCTGCTCACACGAGTAGCCAGGTTTTAAACTTATCCTTCTAAAGATCCAGGGTAAGCCTATGAATAGGTCAATTAGTTACATTTAAATAATATGTTATTCACAAGCATATCCATTAATTAAAATTAAGTGTCCTAGATTAGTTGCTTCTTCTAAAACGGTTTACCCTGATAAAGGCATACTAAACGGATGCTTCAGTGTGATCACATTTAAAGCTGAAGGAGAGACATCCGGCCAAGATGGAGGCGTAGGTAGACACACTGTGCCTCCTCACATGGCCAAAATAAGGACAACAAAAATTTAGAAACAAAAATACAACCAATACTGACAGAAAATTGAATTGTATGGAATTCTGACAACCAAGGAGTTAAAATAAACATTCATCCAGACCAGTAGGAGGGGCAGAGTCGGGCGGCTGAGCAGAGAGGGGTCCTGGCAAAAAAAGCAGCAGCTGGCTGACCCCAGGCGTGCAAGGTGGCAGCAGGTGGACCCTGTAAGGTGGCGGATTGTGGAGGGGCACAGTATGCAAGGCAGCTGGTGGACCAGGTGATCCCACATTCACACGCAGATAAACCAGGCGAAACTGGAGGAATAGACTTCGCAACCCAGGGCTCCAGCGCAGGGAAATGGGGCCTCAAACACTGATTGAAAACACCTGTGAGGTGTGGGGGGTGCCAGGAGAGACTCCCAGCCTCGTAGGAGAGTTCATTGGAGAGACCCACAGGGTTCTAGAACATACACAAGCCCACCCACACAGGAATCGGTGCCAGAAGGGCCCCATTTGCTTGGGGGAAGCAACAGAAGGGACTGAAATCCAGCAGAGAGCGGAGCAAGCACCATTGTTCCCTCTCAGGGACAAACAGCAAACAGCATCCCCAACACAGTGACGTGGGTTGCCCACCTGGTGAACACCTAAGGCTCTGCCCCTCACTACCTAACAGGTGCGTCAAGACAAAAAAAAAAAAAAAAAAAAGGCCCAAACGGAAGAACAGATCAAAGCTCCAGAACAAATACAACTAAGCAACGAAGAGACAGCCAATCTATCAGATGCACAGATCAAAGCACTGGTGATCAGGATGCTCACAGAATTTGTTGATTTTGCTCACAAATTAGATGAAAAAATGCAGGCTACAATAAGTGAAATCAAGGAAAACGCACAGGGAACCAATAGAGATGGGAGGAAAAGTGGGACTCAAATCAATGGAATGGACCAGAAGGAAGAAAGAAACAACCAAATAGAAAAGAAGGAAGAAACAAGAATTCAAAAAAATGAGGAGAGGCTTAGGAACCTCCAGGACATCTTTAAATGTCCCAACATCCGAATTATAGGGGTCCCAGAAGGGGAAGAAGAAGAGCAACAAGTAGAAAAGTTATTTGAACAAATAATAAAGGAGAACTTCCCCACTCTGGCAAAGGAAATAGACTTCCAGGAAGTCCAGGAAGCTCAGAGAGTCCCAAACAAGTTGGACCCAAGGAGGAACACACCAAGGCACATCGTAATTACATCAGCCAAGATTCAAATGAAGGAGAGAACCCTAGAAGCAGCAAGAGATAAGGGGACAGTCACCTACAAAGGAGTTCCCATTAGACTGTCAGCTGACTTCTCAAAAGAAACCTTGCAGGCAAGAAGGAGCTGGAAAGAAGTATTCCAAGTCATGAAAGGCAAAGACCTACATCCGAGATTAATTACTCTATCCAGCAAAGCTTTCATTTCGAATGGAAGAGCAGATAAAGTGCTTCTCAGATAAGATCAAGTTCAAGGAGTTCATCACCACCAAGCCCTTATTATATGAAATGTTAAAGAGACTTATCTAAGAAAAAGAAGATAAAAAATATGACAGTAAAAAGACAGCAAATTCACAGCTATTAACAACCACACCTAAAACAAAAGCAAACAACTAGAACAGGAGCAGAACCACAGAAATGGAGATCATATGGAGGGTTAGCAACAGGGGAGTGGGAGGAGAGAAGGGGAAAAGGTACAGAGAATGAGTAGCATAGACGGTGGGTAGAAAATAGACGGGGGAGGGCAAGAACAGTGTAGGAAATGTAGAAGCTAAAGAATTTATGACACACGGACATGAACTAAAGGGGGGAACGCGGGTGGGAGGGGGTGTGCAGGGTGGAGGGGAGTGAAGAGGAGGAAACTGGACAACTGTAATAGCATAATTAGTAAAATATATTTTTTAAAAAATGACAACCAAAAATTAAAAAAAAAAAAACTGAAGGAGAAAACACCCAGGGATAAAAACATCTTTAAGATCTGCCCTCAGAATGCAACAGCCACCAACAATAACCTATTGGAACACAATTTTTCAAAAGCCAAGTAGGCATTAAACATACTTTCTGTTCTAAGAATACAGGCAATCCTTAATATTCTTTCCCTATCTGGTGTCTTTATTAAAACTATGTATAGTCCAGGAAACCTATCTTAACCTCTTCTCTATTTAAAACACACACACACACACACACACTTTCTCTCCTTGGAGTTCACCACTACATAAAATAGTATACATGGTAAGCTTATACTAAGGTATAAATATTTGATATATCTTAAAACATATCAGAAAACAGATGCACATTAAAATAATGTCTCTAAAAATAGACCCTGTCATGCTGCATATGCATACATGGAACTCATAAAGTAACAGATGTGGACCAGCACATGGCCTTTCACAAAATGTGAAATCTGTGGAACTGAAAATGAAAGTGAATCCTTAATTTTCTTTTTTCAGTTCAGGTTTTTAAGATTGACAGAGGGTCTCTCACAAGTGCCATTTCACCTGTCAGTTCCCATCGTGAGACTTCGGAACCCCTTAAGTAGAGCCATGTTTGTCGGTTTAAATTCCAATTGTACAGTTAAGTATAATGTGCACCAGTTGGAGAAATGAGGGTGGGTGAGAACTTTCAAAATATGTGGTGGGGTAACATGAAATATCATATTACCTGTCACCTTGTGTAAATATGGCTTAAAATCAACAATAACTGTACTTAAGAATTACAACTCGAGTAAAGTTGAACTCGGGAACTTTCTAAACGCAGGCAACTGGGAGGGTTAAGGTGAGTTCCACACCTAAACACCTCCTAAACCTCTCATTCTAGACGACCTCAGTTGGGGTGAGAAGTGAGGCGAGGAGGGATGGCTCTTCTTCCTCTATGGTGGGCTACTGGCCCTCGTCGCTTCCTCCCACACAGAGGACAGTCTGAGCCCCCACAGGCGAGGGTTTCTGAGAGTATGAACGCCAGGAGAGTAAAGGGTTTGCAGAGCTTGGCTGCCGTGAACGCGGGATTGGCGCGCCCTCTACACAGAGCCCAGGCCGAGAAAGGCCAGGCTGCTCCTCCTTACCACTGAGTTGACACAAGCCATGGCGCCCGCCGCAACCCCTCGCTCCTCGCGCCTGCGCAGCACGCGGCGCGCTACTGTGGACGGCCCCCTGCGCGCTTCAAAAGGGCACGCTGCCCACGCAGCTGCGTACGTAAGGCACGCCGGGGGCGAGGCCGGGGAGGAGCGAACGGGCACGGGATTGAGCCGCGTGTGCTGCAAATGCAGCGGCCTGCGTGAGCAGAGAGCCAGCTGAAATGGGAAGACTAAATCAGATCTAATGAGGTTTTAGACTGTTCACATGACCCCTTAAGAACCTGTATTTTCTCAATCTGTAAAATAAAGACTTAAGAAAATAGGGGAGGGACAATGCAGTGGTAGATCCCAGTACACCTGCAGCTTTCAAGGGGGTTGGGCCCGGAAAGAGGGGAGGCTAGTGGTACCTGTTCTCTCCTACCAGTTTCATTCCTCCCCCTCCGCCCCACTTGCAGCTGAACTCCAACAAAAATATAACAAGAGCCAGACTCTTCTAAATTAGTTCTCAAAATGTGGGAGCATCAGCATCATCTGGGAACCTGTTTAAAATGCAAATTAATGGGTGCCACCCCATCAGACCCACTGAATCAAACTCTCAGGATGGGGCCAGCCTTCTATTGACTTTTTTTTTTTAACCCTCACACAAGGACATTTTCTTTTTCATTGCTTTTAGAGAGGGAGAAGGGGAAGGGGAGAGAGAAACATCAATGCGAGAGAGACGCATCATTTGGTTGACTCTGGTAACTGAAATTGGAGATCTCGATAGTTGGCCAGACCAGGATCATAGGAGCCTGGGCAGGGTTTGAATGCGCCCGCACCTGGACCCAGACAGATAATCGAATCTGCAACCCAGGCATGTGCCCTGACTAGGAATCAAACCTACCTTTCTGTTACAAATGATTCTCCAACCCAGCTACACTGGCCAGGGCCCTTCTGTAATTTTGTTTTCCAGGTGATTTTGATGGGTGCTGAAATGAGACAAAAATTCTCAGCTTTGGCTGCACATTGAAATCACCTGGAGAACTTACTAAGGTTTGGCACCTAAGTCCACCCGAAAGGATCTGACTGTCACGCAGCCAAGGTGGAGAACCACTGCGAAAATAAAGTCGGCACCCCAGCACCGCCCAGGGTCCATTCTTCCTTAGGCAGATATCACTGTCTCTTAATCTACAATGATTCCCTCTCTCTGCTGAAGGGTAGAGCATCTAGGGGCATGCCTTGCCTAGGGCAGAGGCTAGATATAAAAGCAAATAATCTGCAGGATTAGAAAAGGAAAGAAGTCATCTATTGCCACTACTCTGACTACTCTGTTAAACAGCCTTTCTAGCCTAAGCAAATGGCTTATTTAATGATTAAAAATCCTATTAGGTTTAAAATTGGCTGTTTATTTATTTATTTGTGCATGTAAGTTCAGCAGAGTTATTTATGCCCTACCACTTTTTGTTTGCTTTGTCTGGGTCAGGTGCCTTATGGTTTGTGAGTTTCAAGCAGCTGATTTATATGAAGTCCCATAGAAGACTTTCCTAAATTGAATACTACCTGGAATTTCTTTTACAAAAAGCCAAGAATTTTACATGGTAATTTTTAATGATTGTATCTCTACCTGGTAATTTATTACCAGAAGTATTCAAAGTGACTTATCTTTCACCCAAAATAGAAAGCTAAAAGCAAGTATTGATTCCTACTGACATTATAAAATCCAATTAAATTATTCAAGCTGAGAAATAAGAAAGCTGAAGGGTCTCTTGTTTTCCATCTTTTCATACCCAAGTTTTAAACCTTTATTCCTAAATGCACAGGATTGGTAATCACCTAACTTTTGTGAAAGCATACTATTTTGTATCACTTCGTTATGTATTTTACCCTTCCACGGCTATACTGTAGACCAAGCATACATTTGGAATTAAATTTGGACCTTGGTACCCTTAAAAACTGTGACTGAGAGTTAAATTGTTACTGAATATATTTAGTAGACGCAGGTTACATAGAGATTATATAACTTTGGCAAAGCAGTGTCAGGACACTAGAAGACTTAGGTGTAATTTCTTCCCAAGAATACACAGTGTCTTTTAGAAGATGTATACTTTAACCCACATTCCAGGTGAATCCAAGTTGCAAACCTGCTTTGGACCTGTGGTAGGTAGCTTTCAGGATGGCCCCCAATGATCCTGATCTTCTGGTATTTACCACCTTGTGTGGTGCCCTCCCACATATAGGATAAAGCAGAAGTTATGGTGTATCACTTCCAAGACTGGATTATAAATGACTTTCTTCATTGAGATTCCTTCAGATGACACACTTCGGGAAAGAAGAAAAAAAGCTGTCATGTTGTGAAGACACTAAGGTAGCCTATGGAGAGGCCTGTATGGCAAGGAACTGAGATTACAGCCCACAGCCAGCAAGAATCAGAGACCTGTATAGCTGATCACATAAATAACTTTGGAAATTGATCCTTCCCCAGTTGGGCTGTCAGATCATTGCAGTCCTGAATGACAACTTGACTGCCTCCTTTTGAGAGGCCTTGAACTAGAATCACCCTCCAGTGATGTCCCAGATTCTCAAGTCTCAGAAATTGTGTAAGATAAGAAATATATCGTTTTAAGCAGTTACATTTGGGGATAATTTGTTACACAGTGTGAGATACCTAATTCAGGCCCATTCTCTGATCGGACCAGGACTAGTGAAAGCATGCTTTTTTCCTCTTTGTAATCTCACCATTTTAAAGTTTCTTGAATACCTTCATCAATCACAAGAACATCTGAAAAGTATGTAAAGGAATCTTTATAGACTGTCATTTGATAGCATTGACACCAATTGACACTGGACTATCATCATGAAAGCAGACAGGTGTAGTTGTGCAATGGGCACATTTCTTTTGTCAATATTTCAAACTCAATTAAATCATAAAATTTAAAATGTGAGAGAGAAAAGGCGTGTTGCATACATGAAATACTTTTGATGCTAAAACTGAAATTTCAAGATATCAAAGCCTCAGTAAAGCAATTTTACAGTGACTATCTTTTTATGTTGGTAAATAGAGAATAAAAAAGGAGTGCTGCATTTTGGTCCTCTTTGAGTGCTCAGCTCTTTGAAATTATACCTGTGGCAAAGCATAAAGCTCCTCCCCAAATGTCCATCATAGTTTGGAGCATCGGATTTTCATTTCCTCCTGCTTTGTTTAGAGACTACAATGTATATTTAATATATCATCTATAAGCAATACCAGTTTTGTAACATTTAAGCAGATCTTAATAATCAAATTAATTCCTTTGCATTCTGTATGTTCTCATTACTTTTGCCTGGAGGTTTCGGTGATACCATTACAAAAGTAAAGAAACAATTTCACTTTGCTTATTGTGAGAAAAGGCCATATGCATGAAGTCCTTTCTCTGAATACGAATTTTTTTAATGTATTTTAGAGGCAACCCATTATCTTTTAAATATTAAATTTTTTAATCAAATACAGGGCATTTCAATAACTGTATAGACTCTATATAATATATTTATCGGTAATGAAAAATACAAGTTAGTCTGTGAACATATGGCTTAAGGCAGCAAATATTCATAATTAGTTTCTGAACATTTTGCAACCAGTGCACTGCACCCAGCGGTATTGTGATTCTCTGCCTTTGTTTCATCTTTCACATCTTCCAGGAAATGAAAATCCAGATAATTTCTGCCTCACCTTGTAACTTTGAAATAGTTACAATGTTGGTACTTCTGCTTTATTTATACTCTGCACTTTTGTAACATTTTCCATTTTCTAATACAATTGCAAAACCAACTGACATTATTTGAACATCAGATACAATTTCACCACAATGAATCCCTTCCCCCTCCGGCCCCAATAGGATTTCCATTACAATGACCCTGTGACACAACACTATGGCTAGCTGGCAACCTTACCACACAGGGGAACACTGTTGATGATGGTCGAGTTACTGCCTATTTTCAACTATTTTAGTATTAAAGAGATGTATGCATTGTGTACATAGGAAAATTGGTGATTATAATTAAGTCATGGAGAGTAGGAAGGGTGACTTCAAACACAATTTTCTCCATGGCTACTTTTTCAATATTCTTCTCATCAGGGCCTTGATAAGGATTCAGTAATTTCCTAGCTAACAAATTATTCCATTTTCATTTCTTTAATCACAATGTGTATAATCATACATGAGCATGAAATATTAGCAAGGATAATGTCTGTTGTCTCCAGTTAATTTTTCAATCTAAATTTCTACTTAGAAAAGATAGAGGTATAGACCTGGAAAGAACCAACCAGCTTTGTTCTCACAATAATGATACTTTACTTTTTTCCTAATTGGTCTCATTCTGTAAGAGGTACATAGAAGCATCTTGCATATTCTACATCTTAGGTTGTCTTGGGTGCTTCAAATATCAGGAGAGGCAGGGACAACATGGAGTAGACACTTCTTCCTACCCCTTCTGCTAATTACAGCTAAAAAAACTCAGGATAGTACACATAGAACAATCGTAAGATGACTCTGAAAGGTGAACAGAAGAACACAGAGCCATTAGGAACCTTACAACCCAAAGAATGATACAGCAGTGAATCCCCTGGTTTTGTTTTTGCATCATATATATTAGACTGGGTGCTGGCAAAGCCGGCAACCCAGAAACATCAATAATCACAGCCCAACAAAAAAGAACAAAAGCCTTTTTCTCTAGCCAAAGAACCCAGAAAGGGGCAGCAAGACAGAAAGCTTTGAGACAGTAAGTGTTCTATTCCAGTCCAACACCACAGAAAGAACAGGCCCCACCCAGCCCTGCCAGCAAAGGCAGAGTAGGGAGTTTAGAGTTCAAGTCTCACTCAGCTGCTATCAGGGGCAGCCACCCCCACAATGTCACAGGAGAAGCCATGTCTGGATTTGCACTCCACCCAGCTGTACTGAGGCCTCCTCAGGCACCCCATCCCGCTGGGGTGGTGTCAGAGAAGGCCAAGACCTTCTTCCCTGTTGGGTGATAGTGAGACTTCTCCTTGCAGTGGCAGTGGAGGCCACGTGAGAAAAAATAACAAGTTACCCTGCTCTGTCTTAACCAGGGTGATGTCAGTGGAGGCCTAGTGGGGTAGGGAGACCTGAACTTTCACCCTAACCACAGTAATGAGCGGGTCTTCCCTCCCCTAGGGTGTCAACAGACACTGAGCCAGACACCTGGCCCTTCACCCCCACCTGACAATGGCAAGATGGCACTTTCACCATCCCCGCAGCCCTAGTGTCAGAGAAGACCCCCTAAAACAGAAGATTTAAATAAGATACAGAGTATCATAATAACCAAAATGTCCAGGATGCAAATGAAAATCATTTGTCATAACAAGAACCAGAAAAATCTCTACCTGAAGGAGAAAAAAATCAAGAGACACCAACATGAAGACCACTAAAATGTTGAAAGTATCTGACAAGGACTTCAAAGCAGCCTAATCAAACTGCTTTGATGAGCAATTAATCAAACAATTTAACAAGCACTTTAAACCAATGAAATAATAGAAAGTCTCAGCAAAGAAATAGAAGATATAAAGAAGAACCAAATGGAAATTATATACTGGAAAATTCAATAATAAAAATTAATAATTCAACAAATGGGCTTGTTGTAGGTTGAACTACCTCCCCGCAAAAAGGTACACTGAAGTCATAATTTCCAGTACCTCCAAATATGGCCTCATTTGGAAATAGGGTCTTGCAGACATAATGAGTTAAGATGAGGTCATACTGGAATAGGCCCCTAATCCAATGCGACTGATGTCTTTATAAGAAAAGGACAAAGATACAAGAAAGACAGCCATGTGACAGCAGAGGCAGGCATTGGAGCAACAAGTCCAAAAACCAAGGAACACCAACGATTGGAGCCAGAAGTGGTGAGGCAGAAGTTCTGCCCTACAGGTGTCTAGCCAAACTTCAAACTCAAGGCAATAAGTCTCTGTTATTTTAAGTTACCTAGTTTATGGTGATATGATATGGTAGCTCTAGGAAACATACAGCAAAATGGAGATGGCAAAGGAAAGAATCAATGAACATGAAGATCAAACAATAGAAATAACCCAATCTGAACAACAGAGAGAAAAATAGACAATTTAAATATAAGTGGATTTCTCATCAGGAAACATGGAGGCCAGAAGGAAGTGACCCAAAAGAAAAGAACTGTCAACTCAGAATCCCGTGCTCAGTGAAAATATCCTTCAGAAAAAAAAAAGAGGGGGGGGATCAAAACATTCTCAGATAAAACAAAATTAAGATTATTTATCATTAGCCAAACCACTCCAGAATGGTTTGGGATTTTTGAAATAGAAAACAAATGATAAATGAAAGAATTATCAGGAAAAAATAAAGAAGAAAAAATAAAAATATGGGTAAGTATAACGGACTTTTCTTCTTTTGAGTTTTCTAGTATGTCTGACCGTTGAAGCAGAACTTACAACATTGCCTCATGCTTCTCAAATTCTGTTATCAGTGGGGGAGGCTAAAGTACAGTAAGGTTTCTTCAATTCACTGGAACTGGTAAAAATGCTGACTCTGATAAGTTATGTATGTATAATGTAATACCTAGAGCTACACAAAGAAATACACTAAAAAATACTACAGATAAATCAAAATGGATCTTTAAAAAAAATGCACAAGTAACCAACTGAAAGGCAGGAAAAAGAAAAGAGATACAGAACACAGGGAACAAACAGAAAGCAAAAAGACAGGCACAGACCAGTGTTGGCAAGGATGTGAAGAAAGTGTAAAGGGGTGCAGTCGCTTTGGAGAACAGTTTTGCAGTTTTTTGAAAATTGAAACATGAATTTACCATATGACCCAGCAATCCCACTTATCTCCAGGAAAAGTGAAAACGTACGTCCACACAAATACTCATCCATGGATGTTCATAGCAGCCCTGTTGATAATAGTGAAAAAGGAGGAAAAACCCAAATGTCAATCAACTGAGAATGGGTAAATAAAATGTGGTATAGTGTACAATGGAATGGAATGTCACTTGACAATAAAACACAATAAAGCGCTGATATATGCATGAACATGGATGAACAATGTGGATGAACCTCAAAGACATTATACTAAGTGAAAGGAGCCAGAGACAAAGGGCCCCCACTGTGGAATTCTGTTTATATGAAAGGTCTAGAAAAGGTAATATGTAGAGAGAAATTAGATTAGTGGTTGCCTGGAGCTGGGATGAGAACAAGGAGTGACTGAACATGGACTTGAAGGATCTTTTAGGGCAGATGGAAATATTCTGAAATTGACTGCGGTGATGGTGGTACAAGTGTATGAAATGATAAAACCATTGAATTGTATACATTAAAAGAGGTGAATTTTGTGATATTTAAATTAGTCTTCAACAAAGCTGTTAAAATGTCAAAAGAGCCTCTCTTCTTCAGAGTAGACCTAGTTTTTTTAAATTGTGGTGCAATACATAAAACTTGAAATTTGCCATCTTTACCATGTTTCAGTTCAGTTCAGGGCCATTAAGTACATTCACATTGTTCTGCAATCATCACCACTATCCACCTCCATACCTTCTTTCATCTTGCAGAACCGAAATTCTACCCATTAAATAATAACTCCCCATTTTAATTTGGGGTTACAGCTCCTCCTTATGTGAACAGGTCAAGGAAGTGAAGCACCTTCTTTAGTTACAGAAGGGGTCTAAAATACTTTTAACGAAAGATAGATGCTCTCTTCCTGGTGTTGAGTTGTATAAGTTCTTTACATGTGTTGGAAATTAACCCCTTACCAGATGTTTCATTGGCGAATATGTTCTTCCATGCAGTGGGTTCTCTTTTCATTTTGCTGATGGTTTCTTTTGCCATGCAGAGGCTTTTAGTTTGATGTAATCCCATTTGTTTGTTTTTTTCCTTTGTGTCCCTTGCCTTAGGAGACACGTTGGCAAGAATATTGCTACAAGAGATGTTTGAGATCTTACTGTCTATGTTTTCTTCTAAGATTTTTATGGTTTGCGACTTACATTTAAGACTGGTTAAAAAATGGGCAAAGGACCTGAATAGACACTTTAGGTGTCTATTGGAGACAAAGAGGACATATGGATGGCCAATAGCCATGAAAAAATGCTCAACATCACTAATCACCAGAGAGATGCAAATTAATACGATGAGCTATCATCACCGCACACCTGTCAGAATGGCTACCATCAATAAATCAACAAACAACAAGTGCTGGCAAGGATGTGGAGAAAAGGGAACCCTCATGCACTGTTGGTGGGAATGCAGACTGGTGTAGCCACTGTGGAAAATATTATGGAATTTCCTCAAAAAATTGAAAATGGAATTGCCTTTTGAGCCAGAGATCCCACTCCTGGGAATATATCCTAAGAATCCTAAAACACCAATTTAAAAAAACCTATGCACCCCTATGTTCATAGCAGCATTATTTACAATAGCCAAGTGCTGGAAACCATCCAAGTGCCCATCAGCAGATGAGTGTATAAAAAGGTTGTGGTATATTTACACAATGAAACACTATGCGGCCATAAGAAAGAAGGAAATCTTACCTTTTGCAGCAGCATGAATGGACCTAGAGATTATTATGCTCAGTGAAATAAGGCAGTCAGAGAAAGACAAATACCATATTATCTCACTTGTATGTGGAATCTAATGAACAAAGTAAACTGATGAACAAAATAGAAACAGAGGCATAAAAACACGGAACAGGCTGAAAGCTGTTAGAGGGGAGGGGGGAGGGAGGGCTGGATGAGAGAAGCCGAAGGGATTAGCCAAAGAACATATTTGTGTGACCCGTAGACACAGACAATAGTGTGGTGGAAGCCGGATGAAAGGGGAGGCGGGGGTTGGGTGGAGGGGAGTGGGGTGAGGGAGAATGGGGACATCTGTAATAATGTCAACAGTAAAAATAAAGTAAAAAAAATAGATACTATCATTTCACAACCAAAAATAACACTGACTTTATCAAATGTTTGGTGTTAAATGAAAAAACATTATCCCAGGCACATAGTAGGTGTTAAAAGGTTAACGGTGCTTTTTCTTGACTTGAGTGGCCTTCAGCCACAAGATTAAATCAAATTTAAAACAAATATTGTAAACTTTTCAACTTTACAACTTCTTGAAGATTTATGTGTGTGTTTAGTAAGGAAAAGTATATTTGTAATTATAAGTGTGATAGATTTTAAATTTCTTAAGGACTGAGGCTGTGTATTATTCACCCTTATATGCCCCCTGAGTTTTTAGCACAGTACCTCCAATATAGAAAGCATTCATTAAAAGTTATTGATTTGAATTTATTGTTTAACTGCTATAAAATGGAATTTCTAGCCCATTTGTGCAGAAAAAATTAGAAACTGAGATGCAATTATCCTTCGGAGAAGTTGTACATTGATCTAAATTCGCCCTGTCATGTATTTGTCCATTCAATATTTTTTATCTGACATTAATGCCATAAGCTCAGGCTAAGGGATCAGCACCATAGCACTGGCGTCAATACTGCCACCACCTATCACCACCTCTGTATTTGGGCCCCTTCCTGGAAAATGGGAAATCACTGTGGGCAGAGCCACCCCACTCAAAATTCCAGATGGGGAGGAGGAAAAGAAAAATACACAAGCAATTACCATACAATAGGATTAGTACTAAAAATCACTTAGAAGGAACACCTGATCTGAATGGGGAGAGTCTGGGAAGGTGTTCAGTGGAGGGAATCTGCAGATTCTGTTCCATTTGCAGAACAAGTGAGGAACAGAGGAAGGAGCCGGGAAGAGTGTTCCCGGGAGAGGGTGCTGAACAAGCAGGAGCTTGGGGCACGAGAGAGAACTTGTTGGCTTGGAGGAAATGAGAGCAGCTCGGTTTGGCCAAAGGACAAAGAACCAGGCAAGCGTGACAAAGCTAAGGATGGCTGATCCCTGCCAGGTGCCTGACTGCACACAGAGCGGGGACTGGAGGCCGGCCACGTCAAGCAGAGAAGCAGTAAGAAGCCTGTGGGGTAAGGAAGAATCAGCAGCCCTGTATGAAGAGCCTGCAGCAGAAGCAACATCTCCAGGGACGAACAACAGGATCTACGTTTCAGATATGCATCCTTTTCTGGCACTCAAACAAAAAAGACAAACAGGAAGGGGAGGGAAGACCCCCAAGGGCCTTGAGGAAGTTTGGGTGGGGTAGGGGGAGTGGGAGAGGAAGGAGGGGAGAAGGGATGGAGCATCCACTGATGGAGGAAAAGGCAATAAAAAGAAGGTGACAAGCATCATCCTGTTCACAATTTTATCCAAGGCCACTTCTGATCACAGTGTGAGTTTAATATAGAATCTGTCCTTTTCCACATTGAGTACTTAGCAAAGCCTTTGAAAAGTGTTTCAGAATATCTCAAAATTATCCACTGGAGAGGCAGGCTCTTGGCATTTAACAATGCCACTGTTCAAAGATGCTCTTTCCTTGTCCTTTTCATGGCACTTGACCTTTCAGTGGAATTCTCTCTGAGCAGTGTGAAAATATCAGAATAAAACCCTACAGAAAAGGACAAGCACTGCAACTGGGTGTCACCTCCCACCCACCACGCAGCCACTCACAGACTGGCAGTGTCTCTCAAAGATGAGAGGCAGAAAAAGAGATTAAACTCTATAGGGTCCTCAAGTGGGTTTCCCAAATCAGAACATTCATTCTCTGTTTTAGGGAATTAACAACCATCCTTCCAAAATCACAAGAGTGTCTTCATGTGGGTCAGTATAGTTGATATTCAATCAAGCGTTAGTATCAGTAAAGAGCACATAAATTGAAAGACACGACCAAAGTATTCAAGAAAATAAAATTAAAGTCAGTCACAAAGGGTCCTTAAAGGGAGCCCACAGACACCCACTCTCAGTGAGAGGGTGAGAAGTCTCTGAATCCAATTCCATTTCTGGAAGAGAAACTAAGATATAATACCTTGGATATATAGGCCTGCCTGCATCTGTGCCCATAAACTTGTCTTTCCTCCTATTGCAATGGGTGAACTTTTCATGCCCTTATCTAAATCAGCCCCTCTGCTAGCACCTCCAATCCCATCCCCTCATCTATGCAGAGATATAGCCCTAGCATTTTCTCTCTCTGTCTTCTGCATTATTGGTTTTCCTTTCACTCCTGGATCACTGCCAACATGCAGAGATCATCACCATTCAGCGGTATACAAGGATGAGGTAGGGGCAGTCAGTCCTGGGTGCAGGTAATGGTGGCATGCATTGTCTTCACAGAACTTAAACACAATGAAACTGATTAAAGTCAGTCTGCTTTCTGTAATCACCATGTGCTGACAGTTCTGAGCCCTGTCTGAAGTAAAATGCCCCTCTTTTTAATTAGCATAATCTTTCTTTCTTTCTTTCTTTCTCTTTCTTTCTTTCTTTCTTTCTTTCTTTCTTTCTTTCTTTCTTTCTTTCTTTCTTTTCTTTCTTCCTATTTTTAGAGAGGGGAATGGAGGGAGAAAGAGAGGGAGAGAAACGTCAATGTGTGGTTGCCTTTCACATGCCCCCCCCCCACTGGAGACCTTGGCCTGCAACCCAGGCATGTGCTCTGACTGGGAATCGAACCAGCAACCATTTGGTTTGTAGCCTGGCACTCAATCCACTGAGCCACACCAGCCAGGGCTAGCATAGTGTTCTAAATAATTGCTGAATTACTGTTGAGTTTCAATAATGCACATGTAAGCTTCAAATATCACATTTTAATGTCTTGTCATTTAATAAACATTATCTTCTTCCCAGAAGCTAATTTGGAAACTACCAGTTATAGAGCTGAACCTAGGACATAGGTGGATTCAGATACACATGTTCATTGGGGAAGGACCTGATTGTCCAGAGTTGTTCAAACTTGCTTCAGCTGCAGTTCTTCTCCGCATCCCCTTTGCTACTCCATGTTCCTGGGTTTAAAGCATGGATTCAAAGTAAGCGATGATTACAAACATAAGAAACAGAACCTGAGTTACTTCAGCTCTGTCATTCTATGTGACCATTTGGAGTTGCTATTTGAGTCTTTAAATTTTTAAAAAGTGATTTTCTCGCCTATGTTCTCCTCTAGGAATTTTTTGGTGCTGTGACTTACATTTAAGTCTTTTATCCACCTTGAATTCATTTTTCTGTATGATATAAGTTGGTGATCAAGTTTCATTTTTTTGCATGTAGCTGTCCAGATCTTCCAACACCATTTGTTGAAGAGGCTATTTTTACCCCATTTTCTGCTTCTTCCCCCTTTGTTGAATATTAATTGACCATAGAGACTTGGGTTTATTTCAGGGCTCCCTAATCTGTTCCATTGGCCTATGTGTCTGTTCTTATGCCAGTACCAGGCTGTTTTGATTTCACTGATATGTCCCCTAGAGCAAGGGGCATAAAGGAAAAAATAAACAAATGAGATCTCATAAAAATAAAAAGCTTCTGCATGGCTAAAGAAAATAACATTAAAATGAAAAGAGAACCAAAAGTATGGGAAAACATATTTGCCAGTGATACCTCGGACAAAAGTTTGATCTCCAAAATACATCAAGAACTCACATGAATCCACTCCAGGAAGACAAACGACCCAATTAAAAAATTGGGTAAAGGACTTGAACAGACACTTCTCCAAGGAGGACATCCTGAGGGCCCAGAGACACATGAAAAGATGCTCAGCATCACTAGCCATCAGGGAGATGCAAATTAAAACCACAATGAGATACCACTTCACACCAGTCAGAATGGCCATCATAACCAAATCAACAAACAAGTGCTGGTGAGGTTCTGCAGAAAAGGGAACCCTAATACATGGTTGGTGGGAATGCAGACTGGTGCAGCCACTGTGGAAAACAGTATGGAATTTCCTCAAAAAACTAAAAACGAAACTGCCTTTTGATCTAGATTCCACTGTGGGGATTATACACTAAGAATCCTGAAACACCAATACGAAAGAACCTATGCACCCGATATTCATAGCAGCACAATTTACAATAGCCAAGTGTTGGAAGCAACCTTAGTGTCCATCAGTAAATGAATGGATCAAAAAACTGTGGTACATTTACACAATTGAATGCTATGCAGCAGAAAGAAAGGAGCTCCTATCCTTTGTGACCGCATGGATGAAACTGGAGAGCGTTATGCTAGGTAAAATAAGGCAGGTGGCGAAAGACAAATACCATATGATCTCACCTATAAGTGGAACTTAATCAACAAAACAAACAAGCAAACAAAATATAACCAAAGACATTGATATTAAGAACAAGCTGACAGTAACCAGATGGGAGGTGGGAGGGAGAAATGGGGGGGAAAGGGAGGAGGGTTTTCAGGAACATCTATAAAGGACACATGGACAAAACCAAAGTGGGGTAGGATCAAGGGTGGGAAGGGCAGATGGCTGTGGTGGGGGGGAGTGGTGGGGGAAAACGGGGATAACTGTACTTGAACAACAATAAAAAAATAGAAAATAAATAAATTTTTAAAAAGTGAAATAGAATGTGAAAGGCAAGATATAATATTTTTGCTTGGTAAGTTTTATTTGGTTACTTTACAATGAAATATTCATTGTATTTGAGTAATAACATCTTTAAAATTAAATTATATCCTTCTATTTTAATCATTGTTTTAAAACTAAAGAAGGAATCAAAAAATAAAATGTTATATTAAAGTTGCTTAAATTGTACCTTTTGAATATATTTTTATTTCATTAGAATGCACTTATTAGTTACTGGGCAACTATTTATATAGCATGTCATTACACCAAACTGTAACAAAGTACCGAAGTACAAACTGTTAGGTAAATATAAAAGCTATTGAATAAATAATTGTGGTTTTCTTTTTATCCTGCAAAAACTTGGAGGAATTTGCAGGTGTTTGCAAGGCTGTGAAACCAGCAACTAGTTCATAATTATTCTAAATTTCATAACAAAATCTAAAGTGACATCTCCCCACCAACATGAAATGACATTGACATTGTAAATTTTTTCCTGGTGGAGCTCTACCAAGAAAAAATTTAAAGGCAAAACAAGAGGTGGTTGAAGCAATGCTGAATTCATAGTTAATGAAAACTCTGAAGAAACACAAGCTGGAACATCCAAAGCACCTATGATAGAAATGACACAAGATTCAGATGTCATGGGACAGAAAGATGATGTAGTCCCATTTTCTGTAATCATTGGCAATGAGGAAGAGAAGGAAATGTTCAGCAGGAGTCAACATCAATAATATTAAAAGGAAAAGATGACGGAGAGACACTAGTAAAGACCAAGACTAAGACTTTGGTCTTAAGCAGGGGAGGGATGTTAAAAAAGATCTCATCCTCACCAGCTACTGTCCCGATGTTCATATTTCCAATAAAGCCCCTCTGAAAAGCCATCTACTATCTTCACACCCACTTGAGTTGTCTGTCAAGGTCACCAACAACTTCCATGTTGCTAATTTCAACAGTCAATTCTTAGTTCTCCTCTTGCCCCATCAGCAACAGTTGAGGCAGCTGATTACACTTTAGCTAGCTACTCATCTTCAGTCTCTTTTATTGAATCATCCTCCTTTTCCTGACCTTTACACTTCAGGGTCCGAAAACTCAGTTCTCAGACCACTTCTGCTCTTTATACGCACTCAGGTGAGCTCATCCATTCTCAGTTTTTAGTACTTATGTCTCTAAATGCTCCATCTCCAGCCTGAGCCTCTTTTCAATTATATACCCAATTGCTACCTCCTGTCTCCTCTTGGATGTTTAATAGGCATCTTAAAGTTAACACACCCAAGCCTGAATTTCTGACTTTCTCCCAAAAACCTGCTCTTACAACAGTCTTCCTTTCTCCATAAAAGATAGCTCCATTTTACAGTTGTTCAGGCCAAAAATCTGGGAGTAATTTTTGGTTCCCTTCTTTCCCTCATGCTGGGAATCCCATCCAATCCATCAGCACACCTATTAGCTCTGTACTTCCAGCGGGTTCTGAGTCTCAGCATTTTTCATCTCCCACCACCATTCTTAGTTACCATCTCCTCTCACTTGAATGATTGCAATTATTTGCTATCTGCCTTCTCTGCTTCTGTCACTGAGACCCTTCTATCGCCATAGGATCATGTTAACATGTAGTTCAATTCATGTCACCCCTTCACACAAAACCTTCTAGTGGTTCCTATCTCACTCAGAATAGAATCTAAAGTCCTTACCATAGCCTACAGAGCCCCACGTGATCTGCATCCCTCACCTACCCACAACCTCTCTAATGCCATCCCCCCAACCATCCTCCTTGATTACTCTGCTCCTGCCACCCAGTCACCACTCTGCCTACCTTGCTATTCCTCTGATAGGCTAAGAGCACTCTGATGTAAGCACTTCTGCATTAGCAGTTGCCTCTGGGACACACTCTTCTTTGTGTATCCTTGGTGGCTTTCTTTCTCACTTCTTTCAGGTCTCTGCTAGAATGTCATCTCATCAGAGGACTTCCCTGACCAGCCTACCTAGAATAGCACTGTTCTGCCACTCTGATGCTTACCCCCACCCCCCGCATTGCAGTCTGTCTACTCACTTGACATCTGTTTATTGTTTGACTTGCTCCACTAATATACCCTCTGCAAGAACGGGAATTTATTGTTTTGTGATGGTTTAACCTGGGTGCCTAGTAAAATACAGGTGCATAGTTAGCACTCAATAAACATTAGAATCAGCAAGACAACTAATTGGAACAATGCATTTTAAGGTGATTCAATTTGGCCAAATATGGCAGCCAATGTCTTAAACAAGCTCTATTCTTCAGAGTTTGGAAGACACCTTTGGGAGTGCCTCAGATAATTAGCCACATTCATAGACTCACTCATGCTACAAGATTTGGGGAACTATACTGTTCTAACAGTCTTTATAAAAGACAACATCCAGCTGGAAATATTTCTGAGAAGACAGTGCCCATCTTGAAAAGACAGTGCCCATTTACTGATTTCTAAGGACTAAACAGGGTGAGAAGCCTCGTTCCTGAGTCAAGGCGGCACGGAATATTCTCCTGAAAACATATATATGCTTGTTCTTACCTAAAAGTCTGAAAGGAGAATCGTAGGCTGAAGTTTTTGACAGACTACATTGACCCTGATACACACAACTGAAGCTCAGAAGTCAAACAGGATGGATTCATTATAATATTTTATAAATCTTTTCAAGTAAGCAGATTTAAAGCTCATTAGAAACTGTTTGTTTGATATCTTTTAAGAGAGGCACTATTTTTCTGTTCATAGTACTTAGAAATGTTTAGAGATAAGCATGGTTGTTTAAATCTTCGGGATGTGTAAAATTGTAGTCAACAGCATTTTTAGACAAAGCATTAAGAACACTTTAAAATATTTGTCTAGTGCATTAATTTTACTCCACTGGACTCGAAATGTTTTGAGATGTTTTACACCTTGCCCCCAAGATCTTGTATTGATCATAATACAACACCACCAAATTCAAATGCAGTTTCTGAAACTAAGTAGTAGCAGCTTGCATGCGAGCGCCCTCTTCTGTTTCCAGAGTATACTGCAAAATACCTTATATAGAATTCACAGCAATTCTGGGTAGTACAAAATGGGCTTTCCAGGAAAATGCCCACACACACAATCATATTCTTTATATAAGTTATCCTCCCACCTGAGGTTTGGAAGGCTGTTCTGGAGAAGATACGGGGGGGGGGGGAATATGAAGGAAAAGTTGCAATCCCAGAAGTCTAATTAATGGCAATTTGCATTTCTTCGCCAGGAAGTCTCACAGAAATTAACTTCAATCTTTTAAAACATAAATTTTGGGTGGTATGTGGCAAAGTAAACCAGCGATTTTCAATTGGTGTGCTGCAGTAGGCACACCGACATGCTGCAAGAATTTTTACAACATGCAGCACCTGACTATTTAGTCAGGGGCACTGACCTCTTTTCCCTTAGACTGTGAAATTTTAAAAAATGATAAAAGCCAACACAATAGCCATCCGGTGTAAATGAATCAAAATTATACCTATTTTTAAAATCAAGTTGGCAAAAAATGTGTTTTTTGGTATGCCACAGGCACCATGAGATGAAATAGGTTGGAAACCGCTGGAGTATAGATTTTGTATTATAAAGTCAGACCCCTAAAATTTCTAGTTACTAAACAATGGTATTGCAATAAATTTTTTTAAATATATTTTATTGATCATGCTATTACAGTTGTCCCATTTTCCCCCATCATTCCCCTCCACCCTGCACACCCCCTCCACCCACATTCCCCCCTTTAGTTCATGTCCATGTGTCATAAGTTCTTTAGCTTCTACATTTCCCACACTATTCTTGCCCTCCCCGTGTCTATTTTCTACCCACCGTCTACGCTACTTATTCTCTGTACCTTTTCCCCCTCTCTCCTCCTCCCACTCCCCTGTGCTAACCCTCCCTGTGATCTCCATTTCTGTGGTTCTGTTCCTGTTCTAGCTGTTTGCTTAATTTGCTTTTGTTTTAGGTGTGATTGTTAATAATTGTGAGTTCACTGTCTTTTTACTGTCGTATTTTTTATCTTCTTTTTCTTAGATAAGTCCCTTTAACATTTCATATAATAAGGGTGTGGTGATGATGAACTCCTTTAACTTCACCTTATCTGAGAAGCGCTTTATTTTCCCTTCCATTCTAAATGACAGCTTCACAGGATAGAGCAATCTTGGATGTAGGTCCTTGACTTTCATGACTTGGAATACTTGTATCCAGCCCCTTCTTGCCTGTAAGGTCTCTTTTGAGAAATCAGCTGACAGTCTTATGGGAACTCCTTTGTAGGTGACTGTCCCCTTATCCCTTGCTGCTTCTAGAATCCTCTCCTTCATTTGAATCTTGGCTAATGTAATTATGATGTGCTTTGGTGTGTGCTTCCTTGGGTCCAACTTGTTTGGGACTCTCTGAGCTTCCTGGACTTCCTAGAAGTCTATTCCTTTGCCAGATTGGGGAAGTTCTCCTTTATTATTTGTCCAAATAAGTTTTCCACTTGTTGCTCTTCCTCTTCCCCTTCTGGTATCCCTATAATTTGGATGTTGAGACATTTAAAGATGTCCTGGAGGTTCCTAAACCTCTCCTCATTTTTTTGAATTCTTGCTTCTTCATTTTTTCTGTTTGGTTGTTTCTTCCTTCTGGTCCACTCCATTGATTTCAAGTCCCCGTTTTCTTCCCATCATTATTGGTTCCCTGTGCATTTTCCTTCATTTCACTTAGTGTAGCCTTCATTTGTTCATCTAATTTGTGACCAAAATCAACCAAATCTGTGAGCATCCTGATCACCAGTGCTTTGAACTGTGCATCTGATAGGTTAGCTATCTCTTGGTCACTTAGATGAATTGGCTCTGGGGCTTTGATCTGTTCTCTCATTTGAGCCATTTTTATTTTGTTTTGTTTTGTTTTTTGTTTTGTTTTGTTTTGTTTTTTTGGTCTAGTCCAGACTGTTACATAGTAAGGGGTGGAGCCTTAGGTGTTGCCCAGGGCTGGGTAGTGACGCTGTATGTGGGGGCAGTGTCCAAGAGGGAACAATGGCGCTTGCTCTGCTCTCTCTCAGAGTCCAGTCCCTTCCGCCACTTCCCCTTCACCTGGATTATGTGCGCATGAATGTGGGACCACCTGGTCAGCCAGCTGCCTTGCGCAGCCTCACTGGGTCTGCCCGTTGCCACCTGGTGCCCAGGGTCTGCTAGCCGTCGCCTGCACGCCTGGGATCTGCCAGCCGTTGCTGCCTGCTCACCCGGGTCTGCCAACCTCCACTTTTTCCTGCCGGGACTCTGCCCCTCTTACCAGTCTGGATGAATGGTTGCTGGACTTCCATACAGTTCAATTTTCTATCATTCTGATTGTTTTCTTGTTTCTAAATCTTTGTTGTCCTTAATTTTGGTTGTGCGAGGAGGCACAGTGTGTCCCCCTATGCCTCCATCTTGGCCGGAACTCTGGCAATAAATTTTTTTAAATGGGGCAAGTAGTCTAATCTATTTTCCTTTTCCTTACAAATGGAACATGACCTTAAAGGCATAATAGTATTACCTGCAACTTTTATCTAAGTTATTTTTTGTAACAACTATTTGCTTTCAGACCAATTCTGACTTGCTTTAAAAATTAATTTACAGCCAAATTCATACTTAGATGCCAGTTTGAAGCGGGAACTTTTAAATACAATTGTAACAAGAAAAATCTTTCATTTCATATACACTGGGAAAATATGCAGGTAATTGCATTGTGCCCCATGAAATTGCCATCAAGAAATTGCCATCATAAGGTCCAATGCAATACACCCAGCCCTGTGCTGTAGGACCCTGGCTAAGGCTGTAAAAGATCCCTGGAGTAGCTCCAGGGAGTGGGGAGGGGTGGGGAGAGAGCAAAATCTAGTGGAATCACTGTGTGTACACAAAGTGGGTGAAGTTGACACAAAACAGAATAGAATTGGTGGATGAGAATTTCAGGAATTTTGTTTCAAATATGATCAGTTTATGCCACTTAATCCTTTACTGTTTCTTAGGAATTAGAGCCATGCCCTGTTAATTCCAATAGTAGCTAAAACAATGCTTAATGATCTGGACTCTATGAAGTTTTATTTCCTGCTGCAGTTTTGAAATTTAACTTTAATAGCTTCATAAAAGTTGAATTTCAACACTTGGCATTGAGAGGAGCAGAGTTTGCTACCCCAAACACATGCCTTTTGGGTGGATGATTATTTTAAGTTGGTTATTTTTAAGACATAAAAGACTCAGGAATAACCTTTGACCTCTCCCTTGCCTAAAATAATTTAAATAGAGGCCCTGCTCCAAGAAGGGAACTATCATCGTAGATAGCTGGAGTTTGACTGAACTAAGTGTGATGGAGAGGGAGGAACCCACCAAGGAGCATTGGATCCCAGTCCTCTCTCCACTGTTAAAGATGGCCCAGCAAACACGTGTTTACAAATGTTTGCTTTTCATCTCCATGTGAATTACCTTCCTCCAGTTTGGAGTTCCAAACCACCACCTCCCTGCTCTCCCACTTACAGAAGGGCTGCATGCGCATATGTAATAAACTCAGTTGTTTTCTCCTGTTAATCTGCCTCATGTCAATTTGATTAGAACAACTTAGAAGAGTAGGAAAAAATTATTCTCCCCATCTCCCCACAGGAGCTTTCTCATAAAAACAGTGGGTAGAGAGGTTTGTTAGGTTGGTTTATATCAGAACTGATTTATCTTCAAATCTCTTATGGCCTCTCCCCTCAACACACACACCTCTCTGAAATATATTCTGTACAATTATATAAAAAGTGTTCTAAACTTTAAAAAATTGTGTTAAATGTTTATCACATCTATACTACTAGTTGCCAAACTTTGAAAATTCCTTAGAATTCTCCTGCAGACAAAGTTTGTCCTGTTGTCAAAAAAAATTGTGAAAGACTGAGTAGTAGGTGTCCCATCAGCTCATTTGTCCAGGTTACCAACACCTTTCATTGTCCTTACCTTATTTTACAACTCTATACGTTTTAGAAAACTGATAACACACATAATACAAGCCCATACAAATGCAAATTAATTGTGGGGCACTAGTGGAAATTGATTATTGACTATTGCCCTATGGATACATCTATTTTACAGGTATTTGTAAATTCATTTCAGAATTCCTTATTTCCTACAATGTCTCTCTGCTCTTTGAATTCTCCTTGGAAGCAGTTGTAACATCTTAACTGTTTCCTCATTAATTAATGAGTTAAGGAAAACACTGGGCACATACTCATATTATTCCTTTAGGAGAATAATGATTATATCCTCTTTTAAAAGTCATCCTTTAACATCACAAATCACAGTTTGGTGGTGTTATTCTTCTAGGATGTGTCAAGATGCCATGTTCACTGACTCAATACTAAAGTAGAATATATTTGCCTGACAGAGAGTCGATTGTTTAAGGTTATTGAAATTGATTTCACACCTTTAAAGAATAGCCAAAGACCTTGCAAAAGAAGATGTAAGTCCACTGCACAGCCAGAATCATTTGAAATACATCTTTAATTTTTAAAAACCAATATGCAATCTACCAAATACTTTGTTACACGATTATTAAGGCTCAATCTGTTTTATATTTGTGTTGCTATGACATAAAGTAGTATTTTAAGTATGATATAATACTTCATCATTATTAAGGAAGGCCTTCTAACTGAATTTATAAGAAAAAGGCACTATCATACACACAGCTTCAGAGTGAAGGGACTAAACCCTAGAACTGTCGAATACATAAATCGGGTTTTCAAAATACATCCAGCCTTTATTTATGTGCTGAAAAGTATTTTTTCATACCTTTTTAAATGAATAAACTATTTCTATTCCCATAGAAAAAGAAAATGTCCTTAAATTCTGATCTGTACAATTGATCAAGTAATTAATCATCAAACCATGAATTCATTTACACGGTTAATACGGTCCTTTGACTGGTAAGATGATCAGACCTGAGCAATCAGAGCAGGACAGCTAGCCAGACACCGGCCCAGTCCTTGGAAGCAGGCCATGCGTCAGTCACAAGATTGGCCCCTGAATGCTCAACTCAGAAATGGTTCATCTGCATTACCTAAACTAAAATCCCGGAAAGGAGTAGTTCCTCCTTCACTCTCTTCCATCCTTCCCAACCGTAAAAGCAGAGATTTATGTTATTGTAGTTGTTGTCTCTACGATCATCATTTACTTTCTAGAAAAAGAGAGTCTACTTCTTAATTTGTAAGTCTAAGTAGACCCTACCTGGTTTTTCACTTACAGCACATTTGACCTGCCATTTCTGAGGTCAGAAGAATTGTATTAAAAAGCCTCTCCTCCCTTCAAAGAATGTTAATTTAATGCTAAGTAATGAATATTTAAGGTTCCTAATAGATGTGCAAATTAACAATTATGCCATACACCCCGCTGTTAATGCTATCAACCTCTGCAGTGCAGGCGAAACTCAATTTGGGCTTTAGTCAGTGGTTTGTTACTGTGTTTCCAACAGTGAATCTTGAGATGCTCCTGAAGCCTGGATGGCTGGGAAGTAAGCGGCCCCAGCAGTGAGGCAGCCACAGATACTGGGCAGCCTGTGCAGCATGAGGGGCAATTAATTGAACCCTTTGCTGAAATTGTTTTGAGGTGTAAATATTCATTAAGTTCAAGTGAGTCAGACTCCGAGTTGTTCATGGGCAGGATGCCACCAAACAGATTTGACAACGACGGCAGTAACGAACCCCGCGGACTTGCCTAGGAGCCTGAGCAGCATCACCTCCCGCCGTCTCCATGCTTGTGTTGAGCAGACTGAAGTCACTCCAGAAGGTGCTGCCCCGGATGATGGAGAAAGATGAAGGATTTTTTTTAACATAATGTATGTACGAATGTGCCCTTCTATATACATCAAGAGTGAGTCTCAAGCATATGATATTATAAGCAATGCATCAAGTGGAGTTAAAAAGAGTAATAACAATTCATTTTAACAGTCAACTTTTGCATTCCTTGCTGTTACAGCAAAATAATGAAAAGCAATAAAATCTGCTGATTGATACAAACCATCATACATGTTTGCTTTAATCTGGTTTTGGAACACAGTACAATGAATGTAACACAATATTAAATAAAACATAAGACATAAACCCCAGGCTGACAAATAAATGTTGTTTGGGAGAACATTATTATATCAGTTTGATTCAAAACAAATCTGGTAAATAGAGAAAAATACCTCCTAATAATATTTTAGAGTCAACATAAATTGAAGGTATATTAATACCAAATGGAGGAATTTGTTTTTCAGGCTAAGAAATATCTAGAATATAGATTTCATAAATTTTTAATTTGACCTTTTGCTGTAAATATTGAAAGGAAATTATAAGCAGAATTATAACTGCAAATGCCACTGGCTTTTCATTAGAAACCAAACATTTAGCTGACTGAAGAATAAAAATGTCACTTCTTAAAAATCTAGGGAAAATAATCTAGTGCCTTTCCTTTTTCTTTTAAAGAAAAATACTCTAAATTTAGTAGAACTAGCTTAAAATAATCATAATATCAGTTAGACTTCTACTCAAGAAAGGCTTGTGTTAATCACAAATAAAACTTTACCAAAACACATTCTTAAGAGTCTGAACTTTGGGGAAATATTCATGAACTTTAAAAACTCATTTTTAATGTACATAAATATTTTAACTAGTGTCCAATACTGATATTCCATTTTAAAAGAAATCTGTCTTAGCAAAAGGCAATAGGTCTTAGTGACTTGTACTAAAAGATATATAGAAATAGTTTTTTGCAACATACATCAGAATACTAATACATTTTTTAAAACAATAATACCACAAGTGAAAGGCAGGTACCAAATACAGCCAATGATCACTCGCAACGTGGTAGGAGGGCAGGAAGATAATAATTCAAAATCAGACACATCTCCACTTTAGCTTGTGGTTTCAGCATCGTTCCACACCTAGCCACATTTCAGAGATGAGCAAGAGGGAAAATCCAGTATTTTGGTTTGTTTCCTTTGATTGCCTCACCCTCCAGTACAGGTGCTGACATAGCAAGAAGAAACAGGGACTGGAGGATAATAAATAGGACACCTGGGTAATCCAGAGCACAAAACAATGAGCCACTGAGTAATCAAAAACCAAAAGCCCTTTAGCCAAGCTGGCTGTTGGGTCACACATTGAATAACAGCACCTTTGAGTTTCAATAGGAAGCAGAAACATCACGCAAATTATAGATACAATTTAGATCGAACACGTGGGGCACAAACATCTCAAAAGCATAAAATACGTTGTTTGGTTTCAGGTTTAAACTTCTCTAAACACAGCCACTGGACCTGTCCTTAGCCCTCCATTCAGAAGTCATTGCCACTATGCGGCAGCAGACTGTGTGGGGTTTCTGTAAATCAACTCCTACTGTGGGTCGTCATTATTCACTCTTGCTACCCCTACTGAGTTATGCAGTCACCAGCTTTATCTGGGTCTTCTCCATCGATTTTAATCCACTTCTTTTCTATTTCAACCTGTTATACAAAAGCAAAACGTTAACAAATGCAACAGAGCACTAGCACGTGCGCAGCCCCATTCAAACGTGAGCAAGGACAGCAGCCACAGCACCCTCTACACGCAGACACCGCCCTTCTGCCTGCTCCTGCTCGCTCCACAGTGCAGTGCTCCCCTCCCCTTTTGGGCATCAGAGCCCCCCCCACCCCAAATCCTTCCCTCTAGGGTCAAATCTTGAAAAGAACTGAAACTCCCCTCTCTTCTAAGTCAAATATGGTTTTTACAAAATGTATACAGAATACATATATTGATAAGACAGAGACCTGGCTAGGTATGTGATCAGTGCCAATTCACAGCTCCAGGCTTTGACCCACCTGAGGTTCATAACCCCCTCCCCCGAATCATCTCTCTAATAAACTAAAACAAACTAGGAGTTTACAAACTAGTAAACCAGCTGGGCCAAACCATCTGCCTGCCCCTTCTCTTTTCCATCTCACCTCAGGTGTTACCTCCCCACAGAGGCCCTCCCGGACCACTCCTGATACGGAGGCCCCCATCACTCTCTTACCTACTTCCTCATTTTAGTCTCTCCTTAGAATCTGTCACTATTTGAAATTATATTACTTACCTGTTTACTAGCTATTTTTTTGTTCCCTCACTGAAAGGTGAGCTGCATGAGGTCAGGGACCTATCCCTCATTCACTCTTGTGTCCCCAGCATCTAGAACAGCATCTGGCACTTTGAAATTGCTGAATAAATACTTATTAAATATAAGATGGTGTTTTGAAACTGACTGCCACCAAGTGCAGGTCAATTAGTAAATGCTATTAAAGCTCGAGTCTTTGTTACATAAGTTGGAGCTGTCCTCAAAAACTATGTGAAACTGGCACATCCCATGAGTAGGAAACTAGGTATAAATGAAGGCTCCATGTGCACTTGACCCACATTTCAGTCACACCTGGTACTTATGTACCCAGTGATACAGGCAGGCTCTGAGATGGAGACTGGCGTGCAGAAAGTTTACTGGGGAGTGCTGTTGGGGTCGACACCTGTTGAGGAAGGGGAGGGAGAGAAGGAAACACAGGAAAGGGGAGAAGCTCGGCTGTGATGTGGTCACAATGAGGGCTTCAGCTGATCCCCAGGGATAGCTGAAGCTAGCTAGCTAAGAGGGCTCTGCAGAGTTACCCAAGCTGAAGCAAAAGGGTCTTCACACCCGTGCATCCACCAGTCGTGGGACAAAAACTGCCCCGGGAAGGGGCAGGATCCGGAGGTTCCTTCAGTCAAGACAATTCCCAGCTGCTGGGGGAGCAAGTGCTAAGGTCCCCAAGGAGCAGCACAGGACAGCCACCCATCATTAATTTTATCAAAAAAAAAAAAAAATCACTGGATCCAAACATACACACTTCTAAACAGACAGCCCCAAATAAAGAAAAATCCTGACATATTATAGAACCACCAGTTGTTTATGATGTCATATAATCACACTACTTTTTTTAAAAGATTTTATCTATTTATCTTTAGAGAGAAGGGAAGGGAGGGAGAAAGAGAAGGAGAGAAACATCAATATGTGGTTGCCTCTCACGTGGCCCCCACTGGGGACCTGGCCTGCAACCCAGGCATGTGCCCTGACTGGGAATCAAATCAGTGACCCTTTGGTCTGCAGCTTGCACTCAATCCACTGAGCTACACCAGACAGGGCTAATCACACTATTTCTGATAGGAATAAATGAATGGAAAGTCAGAATGGCATTAATGATAGCTGAGATTCAAGCAACATAGATTTAAAATGATATTAGAAAATATAAAATATTATTTGTGTGCAAGACAAAAATATAAATTCTAAACAGAATGCCTGCTCCTTATTTGCTATTTAATTTTTTGACTTTGGAAATATTTTCTTTTTAAATTATTATTATTATTAATATAGCTGTTGCAGTTTTCTGTTATTCTCATCCAATGTTTGGGGGGTTTCTTTTTTAGATTTTATTTATTTATTTTTAGAGAAGGGAAGGGAGGGAGAGAAACATCAATGTGTGGTTGTCTCTCGCACGCCTCCTTCTGGGGATCTGGTCCACAACCCAGGCATGTACCTTAGACTGGGAATTGAACCAGTGACCCTTGCATTTGCAGGCCAGCACTCAATCCACTGAGCCACATCAGCCAGGGCTGGAAATATTTTCTAAAGAAATATGTTTGTAAACAAAATCAGTAACATGTCACCATTTCAAGATATAATGGGAAATATATGGCAGAGGTTATCTCTACATCTACTAACTTTGAAGATGAGAAGGAAAGCCAGGTTAGAAACAGGTGCAAACGGATGTCACTCTTTAATTCATCTGGCCAAAGAATATGGAAGCAATGATGGTGAACATTTAAAACTGTCGCAGTGGAGTAACTCAGCATTTCCGAGGGGTGCTTCACAGAGTACAGTTCCAGAAGACACTGACACATGTTTAACCTAATCAATAAGTTGGGATAAATGGGTTAACAAGTTTCTTTATTGCCGGACTTCCAGAGCCTTCATTTAACATTAATTTTGTATATGACATTCCTAAACTTATTTTTTTCTTGGATACATGTTCCACAGAACACACATTGGGAAATGCTATTCTAACATAATTTTTATTATAAATATGCTTCTGAAATGTGAATTCATTTTGAATGCCCTGTTTTTCATTAGGAGTTGAATTAAGTATGTGGCACTGTGTGCTCAGGCTCCTAAGATTCTCTAAAACTGAGGGGATAAACTTGGCTTGCTAGTGACCCTCAAATTTCCATGGTTGAGCTTTCTTCTAGGTCAAAAAGATATAAACGCACATGCATTCACATGCATACATGGTCACGTAAGAGGGCAAAGCAAATATTCAAAACCAAGTCAGGCCACAGCTCTAGAAGCCCCAGCGTGAGCCAAAGGGGTTCAGGGCGTACCTGGATGTTGTAGCAAGCTCGCTGATGAACATGTTTCTGTGGCTGGACATCACTCTCCACCCCCAGAGACCTGACCTCCGTCCTTGAGGCAGAGGTGTCGAGCACCCCAAACTGAACAGTAGCAAATGGATCCCAATCGGAGGGAATTTCTTGGTCTGATCCAAGTTCCAGTTTGTATGACAAACAATGGGGATGATCAGGACCTTGAAGAAAAAATCACACTGTCAGTCAAAGCAGTTCAATGGCCACTGAACATTTCTCTCTAACTTAAGAGGCAAACACCCGTCTCTTTAATAAGCAATTCCATTAGCACTGGGGCAGTGCGAATTCCATTTGAACAAAACACCATCGAAATTCACAATTCTGTACTAAGGGAAAATCTGAGATTTTTAAGTACTAGCTTTAAAATAAATACAATTTTATTACTATGTACATACATATATTAACGCCTAAAAATGTTTTTAGTTAGAAGTATACTAAGTTTCTTTTTAAAAGGTAAGCAACATTTATGTTAAGTATCATTATTTGGTTACAGTGTGTTGTAGGATCAGTACCAAAAAAACTCTCTTAAGTAGACTGAATAAGCTTTTAAAATAACTCTTAATTTATTCATTTTCTTACCACTCTTCTATTGATAAGTTAATGCAAAGGTAAACTTTAGGCTAAAATAGTTCACATTATAAAAAACTCTGATTTTTTAAAATATTTTATTTATTTATTTTTAGAGAGAGGGGAAGGGAGGGAGGGAGGGAGAAAAAGAAACATCAACGTGTGGTTGCCTCTGGCACGCCCCCTACTGGGGACCTAGCCTGCAACCCAGGCATGTGCCCTGACTGGGAATTGAATGGCAACCCTTTGCTTCAGAGTCTGGCACTCAATCCACTGAGCCACAGGAGCCAGAGCAAAAATTCTGATTATTTTTTAAAGTTAAACTTAATGAAATTTTTATTACATTTCAGAAAATATTCTAGGCCAAGAATTCCTTTTTCAGTAGAACAGGACTAAAACTGTATTTTAGTGCATTAATTTCCACTCACCCTTCTTAAAGCTTTCATGGAAACAGATGTATAGTGTAGAAGAGATGGTCATATTAGTTTTCAATGTTTCAATCTACTACTTGTTTTCACTTAATTCAATCTGTCATTTATTGAGCATCTACTCTGACAGGCCAGGCTCTGTGCCAGACCTAGGGATATCAGATAAATGCAAAAATTTTAAGTGTGATCATGTAATGTGTATGTGTGTATGAGAACTGAGTAAAAAAAATTTTTTTTTCACTGTAATCACTGTAGTAACTCTAAATGTCCCATGATTCTGTGGCATTTTGCACGACATCTACATATCCAATGAAGCTATCTTTACTTTAATAAATGTATGAGGTGACAGTAATTTCAAAACTGTATTAAATTACTATAGCACTGACATAGCTTCAGAAAGAACATTTCCATCAGAATATAGCTTTAGGCACAAAAACAAGAGTTTAAAGGATTTCACTTAATTCTTAAAAGATAAATTGCCTTTCATTCCTTACAACCTGTTTCTTGTAGAGAGACTAATAGAATTCTAAGGGTGTAAAAGGCCTTGAAAAGTCATCAATCAATTAACCAACAGAGGCTCATTACCATCTCCACTACTTACAAGTAGGGTAGGACAACAGCGGCCTCTGAGGTGCTGTAAGCTACCCAGATCACTGCAGGCAAGGGATAACTTTATTCACACACACACCCGCCCAGGGGAGATTCCACAATCCATTACCATTTCTAGACTTCTGCCTGCAGTAAGAATACATTAAGTTCATGTAACTTAATTCAGAAACTCTTACATCCTTTTCAGACATACAGTGCATAAGAATGCAAACACTGAACCCAGGTTGCCAAGAGTCCAGTCCCAGCTGTGCTACTTAATAGCTGCATAATCCCAGGCAAGTTATTTGATCTGAGCCTCCGTTTTCCCACCTGAAATGGGGGTGATGGTGCTGATAATAATAACATAAACCTTACAGGGTTGTTGTGAGGGTTAAACAAAGCAGCCGGCAGACCCAGACAGCAGTGGTACACTGTTGAAGTGGTATAGATGGATGTGGGAGAGACATGATTACTTTGCAAAATTAATCCGATTAGATTATAAATCCAATTTGTTATTTAATCACTATAATTCTCCTAATGAAGAGACTGTGAACTCTACATTTTTAGAGCTGAAAATTATATTGGAGATGATCTAATTTGATATTCACATTTTAAAGGCAAAAACTATTTTGGAATCTTTTGCAATCAAAATTACCCAAGTTGAAGACCTAATATTCTAAAAAATATTAGAAACAAAACCCTTCTACTTGCTTTTCTAAACAACTGCTCCTTTAAGTTTTTGGGCATATTTTCCCTGGCTTTTAAAAACTCTAAATACTCTACAATGTTTGATAATATACTCCCTCTTTAGACTTGGAGCCGTGAGGGGAGGTATCATGTCTGTCCCTAGTACAATGTCGGGCATATTTGGAGCTCAACCAGTATTTGACAAATTTACAAGTAAAGGAATAGAAGACAGAGGAAAATCATGTAATTTATCTCAGTACTGACCAGCAGGGGGCACTCTTGGGCTTTGGTAATTGTTATTCTCTCACCATAACGCTCAAGATGGGGGGAGGGGGAGGGGGGAGTGGGGGCTGCAAATTACATCTACTTAGGTCTACTTCAGTAGCTAGCTGGTCCCTCTTGAACCAATATATTTCACATCTGAAACAGAACTGTTGAGAGTTGGTGGGTACGAATGGAAGGAGAAGGATACAAGTAGAGGAGGAGAAAGCAACCAATGTGCTGGAGACAGAAAAAGCCAAGAGAAAAAGTAAAGGCAAATTATACTGAAAATTAGTAAAATTGGGAAGACAGAGATATATTTAATTGACCCTCTACCACCCCCACTGCCCTTTCTAAGTCTGTGTCACCATCTGCACCTCCCTTGGCTAACAACGCTCTCATTCATTCCCCTTTTACTCTTCCTTTCTTTCCCTACCCCCCTCTTTCCCTACGCCCCCACTCCTCCCACCCCACCCCCTAACCCCCACCAAAGCTCCTCCTAAGGAAAAGCTCCTCTGCTCCTTTGCTTTGTCCTTCACACCTTAGTCTGAATGAACTATCTGAGCTACCTCTACCTGCCCAAGCCCACCTTTGCTGCAAAAGGAAAGACCTGCTCCCTGTTAAAGGAATACTGTGCTAGTAGGAGACATTTAAAGGGCCAGCAGCCCTTCCCACGTCCCTTGAAATCATGTGTGAGTGAAAAAGAAGTCAATCCTGATCTCAAAAATGCACAGGAAGGCATAAATTTTTGTAAATTAGCACCTAGTAAACTAGTTCTTATATTTTCTTTCATTTTCCATGTTTAAATATTTTTTCTAACAGGATTGGTTTTTCAGAAACTAATTTGGTAAGCATAATATTTTAAAGACTTTCAAAAAATCCACTGTTCTCTATACACCCTATCAATTTAAAAATCATATAGAAAAACAGAGATGCAGTCTCAGAACCTGTTATTCTATGCATGGTCTATGGGCCAGCAGCACTGGCATCACCTGAGAACAGGCAGGAAACACAGCTATCAGGCCCCACATGTTGAATCACAATCTACATTTAACAAGTGATTCATGTGCACACACAAGTTTAAGAAGCACTGCTTAGGACAAAGATTTCCCCCGCAGCCCAACCTCACTATTTCTATGCTTCTCCAGAGGCAAGTGGCCAGGTACCCTCTCACTCTCTGCTCTCAATCTCCCACCCCCACAGTGGAGAAGCCACAAGACAGGACCACAGGATCCCATCTGCCTCAGAGCCACAACGTGCCCTTCAGACTCTACCTGCCACAGTCCACCTGCCTTTCCCCTGAGCCTCCACTCTGCACGCAGACCTTATCTGAACAAAGCAGTTTTGATCCCAAAGCATTTGCTCCATCAATTACCACTGGAATGCTTGTAACATGTTGTTCTGTGTGGGCCTGATGCTATGAAAGTCTTCAAAAAGAATCCTGAAGACCAAGATCAAGTCCAGCCGCCTTTCTGGGAATACCCATTATTGTAATTGTTCTTAGTGAGCTCAGCTGCTAGTAAATACAGATATGAGGGCAAAACAGAGCTCCAGGAGACAGTGATAGACAGTGCTGGGTGCAATGATCTCTGCCTAGGGGACATAATAGGTTCCATAGGTCAGTAGTTCTCAATCCCAGGTCATAGGCCCCAGGTCAGTAGCTCTCATCCCTGGCTGCCTGGGAGAGCCTTTCATTAGCGCCCATACCTGGGCCTCCCCCTACCAGTTATGGGCGGGAAGGGCCCTAAATATGGGTATGATGATTTTAAAGCTCTAATGATGCTATGGACTCTTGACAGGCAGCCAGGGCTGGGAAACAGACAGATTTTAAAAGGAAGAGTAATGACAAGGATCCCAGGCTACCTCAGCTAATGGTACCATTGCCCACCTATTCCCCAAAGCCGGAGAGCCCGCCTCCTCCCTTCCCCTTCCTGTTCCCCAGGCCCACAGGTTGGTTATCTGCCATTGTCTTGGAAGCACCTCTTCTGAATTTCCTCCCCCATCCCTCACCGCCCCAGTGAAAGGCAGTCTTACTACAAACAGCTCGGAGCAAAACTAAAGGAAGAAGAGGTACTGGCTAAGAATATGGATGACAGATCTTTAAAGGTTAATTAGGGAATCTGATGTCAAGAAGTCAACTACGAATTTTCCCTTGGTGCCACCACCTGCAAAAAAAACCCTAACCTAGGATGATATTTATGATATTAAGAAAAATTTTAAGTTAACTTATCTGGTAAACACAAGCACCAGAGGATGGAATAAGCCAAGCTGTTTAACTAAATGCTCCATTTCCCACCAAGCAATGTATAAAGTATGTCCTCAGCTGACTGAAGTTACCATCTGTCTCAGCCTGGTTTCAATCCAAGGAGGAGGGTGAAAACATTGAAGCTATTTCACATAAAAATCAACTCGGGGTGTTGAATATTTACTTGAATGTTTATCAGGAAGCCGGTCTATCTTCCATACCACGGCCCGGTAGGCACTCTCATATTTTGCTGACCCCACAGTGACCTGGATGACAGGTTCAGACTCAGGTTCATGTAAACTCCCTAGACATGCCCGGCGGTTCATTTTGGCTTTCAGGGACTTCTGCCTCTGGAGGTTCATAGTCCAGAGAGCCTTGACCCACTGTGATGGGACAGGAAAGTGTATCATTATGTTGTCACAGGACCTGAAGGAACTGGCCTGGGATGATCTCTGAAGCAACGGGGCCGTGTTGACAAAGGCCTGCAGCTCCACATACGCCCCCTGGACAACCACCACGGACTTCAGGGCAAAGGGAAGATCCTCCCCATCACACAAAGTCTGGAAACGCATCAGCTCAAACTGGCAGGCGTCCAGGGGCACGAACTTAATGATTCTCGATTGCTCGAACTCTTGTGCTTTCACACACTTATGAAAATGATATTCAAGAATATCAATCCCTTTCTTTTCTGGGTCTGCTTCAAAATAGTGTTCATTTCGCTTCTGCAACTCAAGATCATTCAATGTTAAAAAGCATTCTGTGTTCCCATTCACAAAGCAGAGGCAAGAGATTTGAGTTATCACAGCACTTTCAACCAGTTTTCCTTCCTCTTTGGTGATTTTACCCCAAAAGTTGTCCACAATTTCAAGGAAAATTTCTTGTTCCTCATAATTCTTTTTTGGTTTTGAAACAGCTGGCAGCTTCACCAGCTCCTCCTCCACAGTAGTCAGAAAGTCAAGGAAGTCATGGTACTCTGTGGACCCCAACTTCAGCATCTGTTCTATATCTGGCTCATGAACGACTTCTGTCTTAGAATGGTATTTTCTTTTTTCTGTGTAAGACACATGTTCAATCTTCACAGTATGGATTTTTCCTGTTACATTAAAGTTCTCAATTTTGTGTTCAGAAAGTCTGCATTGTGGATCAAGCTGTAACTCTTTAAATGGTTTTTCTAACCCCTTCTCATAATACATTTGCAAAATTCCTCCAGGCAAGACTTTTAAAAAAATTGGTCCCCACTGACGGGAGGACATCATGTTCTTCTTCTCAGGAATTCTCAGCATGAAAGACCACCCAGTTTTGGGCTGACTCCTGAAAAGAGTGTGGGGAACAAAGGAAGAGGTGGTGCCTTCAGCATAGAGACATTGCATAGACAAATTTCCAAACGAATCTTGGTTCTCAGCTGATTGCAGATGTTCAAGCTTCTTACAGATGTAGTTGAGTGAACACTGGTTTAGGCTTTTTTGATCGATTGTCATTTCTTTGTCTCTTAATGGGAACCCCTTTCTGCTTCCTGGAGGGTCAAAGGTGAACTGGGAAGCACTGCCTTCTTCTTTCCAAAATGGACTTGAAAAGGCACAGTCCTCCCGGAAATACTGAAACTGGAGAGCATCACTTTGGAACCCCACGCTTTCGGTCTGTGGAGAACTGACTTCATCTGAAAGACCCACTTTGGGATCTGGATATGGACATGAGTGGTCACTGGGTAAGGAAGCATGTGATAAACAGGTTGGTTGAGTAGGCGATAAGGAAGAATCTGCTCTAGGTGTTGTGAGTGGACTGTTTGAAGCTAATTCTGGAATAGGATAGAGCACATGAGTCCCTGCTTTGGGGATGCCAGGAATTCCCGGGAAGTCTTTGGTAGGTGTAGAAAGAGGAGAGTTACTTGGAGGTCCTGGACTGAAGTAAAAGTCTATGATGGGTGAGGGGAGAGGGGTACTACTGGTGGAGGAAGATCCACTGGGAAATTCCTTAGGACCAGAAAGGTTCAGCTTAAGTCCATTTGGCCTACAGATGCCTTGATTTTCCAGAGGTAAATTCTTTGACCTTTGAGAAGTCTGAAATTCGGGGTCATCATCAAATGTGACCCAGTTGCCTGGATTTGTAGAACACATCTTTGAAATCAGATTGTGATCTTGTCAATGAGTCAGATGTGTTGTCTCTGTTAAAGGAGAAAAAGAAAATAAGAATATAAATTGAGGGGAAAAATTCAAGTGACTAGCAGTCTTTAGTTCTGAAAAATACTTGGATTTAAAAGCACCAAGATTTACAGATTAACTGAGTTTAAAGAAATGCTTTAAAACTATAACACTTTAGATGACTGAATGAATTTAAAATATATCTAACCATATACTGTGACAAGAGACTCATTTTAGATTTAAGGATACACATCGGCTGAAAGTAAAAGGATAGAAAAAGATATTTCATGCAAATAGAAATCAAAAGAGAGCAGGGATAGCCATATGAATATCAGACAAAATAACTCAAAGTAAAAAACTGTCACAAGAGACAAAGAAGGACATTATATAATAATAATAGGGTCAACTCACCAGAGATACAACGATTGCAAGTATATATAAACTCAACACCAGAGCACCCAAATATATAAAGCAAACATTAAAAAACTGAATGGAGAAATAGATAGGAACACAATAATAGGAGATTTCTATACACCACTTTCAATAATGAATAGGGCATCCAGACAGAATATCAATAAGGAAATAGAGAACTTGAACAACACTATAGATCAAATGGATGTATCCCACCTATACAGAACATTCCACATAACAGCAGTAAAACACATATTCTTCTCAAGCCCACACAGAACAGTCTCTAGGATAGATCACAAGTTAGGCCACAAAATAAGTCTTAACAAATTTAAGGTTGAAATTATACCAGGTATCTTCTCCAACATAATAGGAAAAAAAAAAAAAAAAAACTACAAGTCAATAGCAGAATGAAAACTGGAAAATTCACAAATATATAAAAATTAAGTAATACAAAATGTGCCAAAGAAGAAATCAAAACAAAATTAGAAAATAAATATCTTGAGACAAACAAAAAATTAAAACATGGTATACGAAAACTTATAGGATGAAGCAAAAGTGGTCCTAAGAAGGGTGTTTATAGTGCTAAACTCTCATATTTTTAAAAAATTTCAAAAATAAACTAAATTTTACATCTCAAAGAGCTAGAAAAAAAAAGCTACTGAGCTCTAAGTAAGCAGGAAGAAAAAATAAATATTAGAGCAGAAATAAATGATATAGGCAATAGAAAATAGGAAAAATATCAATAAGACTAAGAGTTGAATTTTGGAAAAAATCAAAATCAACAAAATTAACAAACTTTTAGCTAGATTGAGGGGGAAAATACACAAAATTGGAAATGAAAGGAGACATGACAACTGATGTCACAGAAATTTCAAAAATATCATCATGACCCTGACTGGTGTAGCTCAGTGGATTGAGCGCAAGCCTGCAAACCAAAGCATCACCGGTTTGATTCCCAGTCAGAGCACATGTCTGGGTTGCAGGCCACATCCCCAGTATGGGGTGTGCTAGAGGCAACCACACATTCATGTTTCACTCCCTCTCTTTCTCCCTCCCTTCCCCATCTCTCTAAAAATAAATAAATAAAATCTTTAAAAATATATATTATTATGAGACTGTGTGAACAATTATATGCAAACAAGTTGATTAACCCAAAAGAAATGTATAAATTCCTAGAAACATAACATCCACCAAGATCTGACCAAAAGAAATAGAAAATATGAGCAGACCTATACCTATAATTAGTAAGGAGACTGAATTGGTACTGAAAACCTCCCCCAAAAGAAAAAGCCTAGACTTTACTGGGGAATTCTACTTAAACATTTAAAGAATTCTTACACTAACTCTTCTCAAACTCTTCCAAAAAACTTCAGAGGAGGAAACATTTCCAAACTCATTTTATGAGGTCAGGATTATTCTAATACTAAAGCCAAAGTCACTACAAAAAAACTACTATTTTTAATATAAATGCAAAAATACTCAACAAAATACTAGCAAACCAAATTTAGCAGCAGATTAAAGAGATCATATGCCATTATCTAGTTGGATTTATTCTGGGATGTTCAATATATGAAATATCAATCAATGTGATATACCACATTAACAGAATAAAAGATAAATATCATATGATACAGAAAAAGCATTTGACAAATTTCCACACCTTTTCATGATAAGAAACCACTCAACAAGCCAGGAATAGAAGGAAACTACCTCTACGTAACAAAAATCATATATGTAAAGCCTACAACTAATATAATATTCAATGTTAAAAAACTGAAATCTTTTCCTCTAAGCCCAAGAACAAAGCAAGGATGTCCACTCTTGATACTTCTATTCAACACAGTACTGGAAGTCCTACCCAGAGCAATGAGGCAAGAAAAATAAAATAAAAGGCATCCAAATAAGAAAAGAAGTTACATTGTGTCTGCTTACAGATGGTATGCTCTTAGACATAGAAAATTCTAAAGATTTCACACACACACACACACAAAATGTTAGAATAAATGAATTCAGCAAAGTTGTAGCATATAAAATCAATATCCAAATATCACTTGCATTTCTGTACACAAGCAATTAGCAACCCAAAAAAGAAATAAAGAAATTTACCCCATTTACAATAGCATCAAAAAAATAAAATGCTTAGGAATAAACTTAACTGAAGAGGCAAAAGACTTGACACTGAAAATTACAAAGTATTATTGCTAAAAGAAATTAAAAACACAATGGAACTACATCCCATGTTCATGGATTGGAAGACTTAATATTGTTAAGATGCCCACACTACCCAAAGCAATCTACAGATCCAATGCAATCTCTATCAAAATCCCAATGATGTTTTTTGTGTGGAAATAGGAAAAACAATCCTTAAATTAATGTGGAATCTCAAAGGATTTTGAATAGCCAAAACAATCCTGAGAAAGAATAACAAAGCTGGAGGCCTTGTATACTCCGAAAAGAAAACATAGCAGAAAGCTTCATTGGTACCGGCAATGATTTCTTAAATTGGACATCAAGAGCACAAGTAACAAGAGCAAAAACAGACAAGTGAAACTACATCGAATTGAAAATCTTCTGTATCCCAAAGAAAACAATCAACAGAGTGAAAAGGCAACCTATGGAAAGGGAGAAAATATTTGCAAATCATATATCTGATAAAAGGTTTAATATCCAAAATATATAAGGAATTCCTACAATTCAGTAACAAAAAAACAAACAAATAACCCAACTTAAAAATGGGCAACAGACATTCCTCCAAAGAAGACACACAAATGGACAACAGGTACATGAAGTGATACTCAACATCACTAATCAGCAAGGAAATGCAAATCAAAACTCTTCTTACATCTATTAGGATGGTCATTACTGAAAAAGAAGAAAAGAAAGAAAAAGTACAAAACAAACAAAAAACCAAGTTGTTGGCAAAGATGTGGAGCAACAGGAACCCCTATGCACTTTTGGAAAATGAAAAACCATAGAGAGGTTCCTCAAAATTTTTCAAATAGAACTACCTACATGATCCAGCAATCCCACTTCTGGATGTTTACCCAAAAGAACTGAAACAGGATCTCAAAGAGATACTTGCACTCTCGTGTTCATTGCAGTATTACTCACAATAGCCAATAGGTGGAAACAACCAAAATGCACATCATCCGATGAATGGATAAAGAAAATGCGGTATATATACATACAATGGAGTATTACTCAGTCTTAAAAAGGAAGGAAATTTGGATGCATGCAACAACAGGGATGAACCTCAAACAAAGACATTATATAAAATAAGTGATGTAAACCAGTCACAAAAAGACAAATATCATATGAGTCCATTTGCATGAGGTATCCAAAATATAGTCAAGCAGCACATAATGATTTTTCAGTCAATGACAGATGACATATATGACCATGGTGCTATGATGGAGCTAAAAAATGCCTAACTGCCTAGTGATTTCGTAGCTGTTATAATGGATATAACAGATTATCACGCGTTGGTGGTGATGCTGGTGTAAACAAACCCACTGTGCTGCCAGTCGGATAGCACATACTGCTACGTAGTACAGTACATAATACCTAATAATGACAAGAAACAACTATGCTACTGGCTTATGTATTTTTATACTATACTTTTTATCATTATTTTTGAATGTATTCTTCCTACTTATTAAAAAATTTTTATTGTAAGACATGCCAGCAGCAGGTTCATACATCTCCTATTCACCACGACTCTCGACTGCACCACTTTCTGTTGCGCCTGATTTCATCTTGGGTTGTTGTGTACAGAAATGTGCAACACAGCCCTGCAGTCTGGGAGCAGTGGCTCAACCACGTGGTCTAGGTGTGCAGTAGGCTGTGTCATCCAGGTATTTGTAAGTACACTCTGCAATGTTCACACAACAATGAAAGCGCCTAGCAGCATTTCTTAGAACACATCCCCATTGTTAAGCAGAGCATTACTGTAGTCCAATTTACAGAGGCAGCGAGTAGAATGGTGGTTACCAGGGGCTGGGGCAGCGGGGTTGCGGGGGTTGGAAAAAGGGGTGTTGCTGTTCGGTGAATATGAAGTTTTAGTCATGCCAATATAAAAAAACGTAGAGATTTTTGTTATACAACAAAGTGCATCTAGTTAACAATACTCTACCACGCACTTAAAAATCTGTTTAAAAAATTGTTGCTTTTATTAACTGCAACACTTTGAATCACTTCAAAAAGTCTTTATTTGAATAATTATTATGTAGCCAGACCTTGTTAGTGCTCTAGAAAATACAGGAGGGACAGATAAAACCCAATGTATATGGAACTTTAACCCACTGACAGCACCCAAATATGTGATGTTTATACTTTAAAAGCATTTTCAAATTAATGATCTCATTTATCAAAACAACCCCGAAGGGTGAATATCATTATTCCCATTTCACAGCAGAGATTACTTGGGTTTAGAGTTATTACCTAAAGTCACTCAACTAGTTAAAAGGCAGAACTAAGATTTTTTTTAAATAATAGCTTTATTGATATACAATTCATATGCACAAAATTCACTTGTTTTTTTTTAATTTTTTATTTGTTTATTTTCAGAGAGAGGGAAAAGGAGGGAGAAACATCAATGTGCGAGAGATACATTGATTGGTTGCCTCTCCTACACCCCCAATTGGGGACCTGGCCTGCAACCCAGGTGTATGCCCTGACTGGGAATCGAACTGGCAACCTTTCAGTTCACAGGCTGGCACTCAATCCACTGAGCCACACCAGCCAGGGCTAAAATTCACTTAAAAAAAAAAAAAGAAGACAATTCAGTGGTATTTAACATTAACAGTAGTGCAACCATCACCATTCTCCAATTGCAGAACATTTTTTATCACCCCCCCCCCCGCCAAAATAAACCCTGCATCCATTAGCAGTCACTCCCCATTCTCTCCCTACCCCAAGCCCTGAAAGCCACTAATCTACTTTATTTTTCTGAATTTTCCTAGTCTGGATATTTCATATAAGTAAGGCTCTCTACGACACATGGCCTTTTGCATCTGGCTTCGTTCACTTAGCATAATGTTTTCAAAGTCCATCCAAGTTGTAGCACATATCAAACAGTACTTCATTCCTTATTGTGGCTGATGAAATTTCATTGTGACGATACCCCAGATTTCGTTAATCAGTTGATGGGCATTTGGTTTGTTTCTATTTTTTTGACTATTATAATACTGTTATGAGCATTTGTGTATAAGTTTTTTGCGTATAACTGTTTCTCTCGGGTATATTTACCTAGGTTTGGAAAGAACCCAAATTTGAACATAGGTCACTTCATGCAAATCTAATACAACATAAATTATTGAAATTATTCTAACGACATCAGAGGTGATGAGCTATACAGAACCCAGCAGTGACCCAGGGTCGGGTATAAGTCCTGCCACTCGCTCCAGACATGCAGTGATTAGACTAGAATCATCTCTGAGTTATTAGACTAGAATCATCTCTCCAATTCCACCACAACTCTACAGTAATTGACATCCAGTTGAATGTTCTTTCAAAAGCAGAAATTGTGTTACCACTGGGATTTTTTTACCAAACTTCCAAACTGACAGAAAGTAAAACTCCATAAGATCTACTGGTATGAAAACTCAAAACCTGCTGGAATAAAGGCCATGAGAAAGGCTATTTTTCTCCCTCCAGCCTGCCTTCTCACCTCCCCTTGTGGATAATGAAGGCTCAACCAATGCAATCATTCAAGCTTGGAAAAGAGCCAACACAAAGGGAGGGCTGGGGACAGGGCTCGTTCCATGTTGTCATTTGCTAAATCCGCACATTCCTGAGGGCACAAAAGCACACAGTGGAGCAGCAGCCCAGGCCAGCTGGCTCTCTGGAGGGCATTTCACTGTCACTGCCCTGGGGCTGGAGTTGCCATAAAGGACTTTCCCTTCGGGGCAGGAAGAGCAGTGAGGAGGGGACTCTGCCAGCAGCCCAGGAGGCTGGAAATCAGCAGCAGTATGTTAACCCAACCCATCTCACCCTCTTCAGAAGGAATCCAGCCAAAATAACTCTTCCTATAGGATAAAACATCATATAAATGTTTCCATTAGTAGGGTTTATTAAAAATAAAAGGAATTAAAAACCAAGAGAAAAAATAATTCAGCTTCCAACTGACTCCTGTTCTGATCTATACCAAACATTTTGCCTCATCTTTTCCATTGGCAGCTTCGAAATTTGGAATAGGGTTATCGGTTTCTTCAGGGCTTTTGCTTATTATGGGAAAAATGATTTCCATAAACCAGATAAAGAAATCAAGCTCACTGCCTTTTAAGCGACCCCTGAACTTTGGAAAGCACAACTTGCAAAGTATCTCCTATCTTGAGTGTAAAAACTTATGCAAAGCACTCTTCCCCCTCTGCAATACTCTTCCATAGGAGGCACTCAGCAAACGTGATGCGAGTTAAATGCAACCAAACAGAATTCTATATTGTGCCCAAGAGCCCAACCCTTTGACTCTGTTTAAAAGGCAGGACTTAGATGCTGTTCTGAAGTGAATGGCTGAGACTGCAGCTCCAAGGTTAAGGGCAGATTTGTTTCCTGCTCTGCTCTTCTTTCTCCTTTTCTCTGTCCCTCTTGCTGCCCTTTCCTTATCAATCCTTTTTACACTAATTTCCATTTCTTTCTTACCTCTTTTGCCCCTTCCCTCTCTATGACCTCATCTTTCTAGTCTAGTCTCAAAACAGCAACCAGTCAGTTTTCCCAAAGTGAACAACCAGAATCAATTCTATCCAGCACTTTCTCTTTCTTTCCCTCCTAACCAAGCCCCACCCCCAGCAGGGACAGAGGGCCACATACTGTCCAGAACCTTGATCTGTCCAAGGTCCACTGGGTCTCAGGGAGGGATGAGAAAGCTCAGAGTCTAGGGGTCTAGAATGTGTCTTCTTTTAGTCATCTGCAAATTCACCCCATCTACTTCAAGACTTTGGAATCTAAAACTATTCAAGCAGCAGCATCTATTTAACTGCAGTATTGTTTTTTTCTGTACTGCAAATGGGGTAAGATCTAAATATGTATCTGTGCCTCCCAGAGAGCCCTGAGTCCTACCAGATAGAAAAGGAAAATGGCCCTGGCAGGTGTGGCTCAGTAGATTGAGTGCCAGCCAGGGAACCAAAGGGTCACCAGTTTAATTCCCAGTTAGGGCAGGTGCCTGGGTTGCAGGCCAGGTCCCCAGTAGGGGGTACGTGAGAGGCAATCACACACTGATGTTTCTCACCCTCTCTTTCTCCCTCCCTTATCCTCTCTCTAACAGTAAATAAATAAAATCTTTTTTAAAAAGGAAAGGGAAAATGTATTAGGGTAGAAATTTCTGGAAATCAGTTTCTGAGGCTTAAAAGGTTTCTAGGGGAGTGACTGCTTCCCCTTAAGACTATTAGACATTCTTTTTGCCTCCCTATTTTCAAAGCGGCAGCAGAATACACGAACTCAAGATCAAATTGAAAGCAAATGCACATGCCTACGCACACTGGGAATAACGAGGATATAGGTAGACCTTGGTTTTCAACCTCTTATCTCAACACATGTGACAGGTGGCATCCCAAAGCCTACCACATTCTCTTGGATGTACCCAGAGTTCAACAACCCCCCAAAATGTTTAGGGGAGCCTTAAAATAATTAATTATCCCCACATGCTAACTGTTGAATCAGCAAAGGAGGGGCCCAGGCCACAGCCAACACGAGATAGGCTGCACTTACATGCAATTACTGCATTCCACCCCTTTTCTCCACTTAAGAAATCATACTGGAATTCTTTACAAGTATTATGGAGATTATAATAAACTTATTCTAAATTGTTTTAAAAATGAAATCTTTCACAAATAGCAATACCTTCAATATTAATAATACTGCAGATTACTTGCAATAAGCCTTATGAATAAGAAGCACTGGTATGAAAAAATGATCTCACCAAAAAGAATTTTGGAATAAAAATGTTCAAGTTATCATAGAAAAAATTTCATATATTCCTTGAGAGTCAGAATTTTTCAGGGTGGAATCATGTCTCATTCATTAAGGGCATTTTCCACACTGCCTACAATGTCTGACATGAGTATGCAGCTCAATAAATTTTTGATTGAATAATTTAACTAGTCTATTCAGTTTTCCATAAAGTAACTCATACTGCCCTTCCCAGTTCAAAGAATCACTGAACTTTAGAGTTAGGCAGAAATCAGAGGTATTCTGTTCAATTAACCACACCGACAAACATTCGTCAGGTGCCATGTGCACATGGCATGCTAAGTGCCACAGGTGCATAGTCTCATTTAATTCTCACAACCCCATCATTTTGTAGAAGAGGAAAATAAGGCTCAGAGAGATTACGCTACTTGCCTTAAGTCACCCATTTGGTTAGGCAGACCTGGACTCTGACCACTTCTGTCTAACCCCAAAACCCATGTTCAACACCATCCATCACCCCAAAGACCCCAAAAGATCTGATGATGGACTGTGTTAGTGCCCTAACTGCCACTTGTAAGTCCTTTCCACCCCTCCACACTTTACTAAGGAGGAAGCTCCAGGGTACAGACCACCATTTCCTGGTGCTGGGAACTCTCTAAATTGGAAGGATTCTGTTCTCACCTGAGAAGAACCTATTTCTTCACAAAGCCCACCACATGTATCTGCCACTTGGACACCCCAGACTGTGGGAAAGGCAAACTCTGAGACAGTCGTCCCCATGAGTGCTCAAGAACAACAACAGCTCATTATCAATTTGGATCAATTCTAAGACTGGCTTCCGTCACTCAGCCTGCGCTATTTCCTGTCCCTTCGTGTCTGCTCCACTGGCCAGCCCACCCTTAGTGATGAACAGTTTTTCAGACTTGCTGCCCGACAAATGCATTTCGGTGCCACCTGCTCTTCAAGCAACAGTCTTGGTAGACTAATTCCCCAAACTTCGTGTAACTCCCCGCATTGTCCTTTCTCCCATGCCAACCCCTAAACCCCTCTATTCTCAAGTGTCTGCTTCTGCTGTTCTTTGCAGTTTTCCTTTGCTTTTCTCCAGAAACCATTCAAACAAAGTATAAATATCAAGTTCTACCTTACCCTGCAGATTGTCAAAATCAGATTAGATGCGCTTGGTTGCTGAATCAGCATTCCAGATTATCTGCAACTGAAGGCTGTCCTACTTCATCATGTTACCTGTGGAAAACAACACCCTGCAGGATGACTCCAGGGTCTGGCTTCTCTGCCCCTGCCAGGCTGCAGGAGGCCTGATGCTAGAGGAGTATTCCGCAGAGAGAGCTCAGGGAAGCATCATCACGGTTAGCAGCAGTCTCCTGGTATCAGCCCCACCAGAGCTGTGGTTGTCGAGCTCACTCCTACTCAAGCCTCATGAACACATCTGGACCCTCAGCAACGCCCTCGCCTTTGCAGAAGCTGAATTTGGTCCTTTATGCCTGTGACTTTTTTGCTCTTTAACAATGCTGCATAATCTAGAGAAAGAATGTCTTCATGTCAGTATCTGTGTGGTTTCCTTGGCTGTCTCCCAAATAAGGAATTCTCTGATTCTCCCCAGGGCTGGACTCCTTAACCACCACACTGAAACTAGATTGGAACTGTATTTACAAAGCCTCCCTATTGTTTTGTATGGTTTGCAAAAGTTACTCTCCTTGTTATTCTGGGATGTATACCTCAGAAACAAAGCCAAAGTCAGGGAAGGCCCAGTGTGCACCATGCATCCATGAAGAATTTTCTTAAAGGTCTGCTATGAAAGTATTTAAAATATCATCCCTACAGAAGGCTTTCCTTTAAAGGGGAAACTAAAAGTTTGAAACAGAAACAATCATAAGGCAACACAAAACCCTAAATGAAGTGAAAACGTTTGCAAAGTACGCTCTCACCTTAGCTCACAGACGTGCCCACTACATGTACTGGATGTATTATTAACACATATGTCCTGCAGTCCATAATATTTAATCACAAACATGTGTGGTATTTAGTTCAGCTACGTGACAGGAAATACCATTTGTAAAATATTAAACCACAGCAAAACCTATCCATGCCTTCAAATAGTATTTGTGCTGGTTATAGTGAGCTCCCCAACCTCACTCCTCTCGCACAATGTTTAACCTCCACTTTTCCAGGATGAATTTGGCTCCCAGCTATAATTTTAACCTTGTTTAAATAATCCGCTCATTTCCTAAATTTAGAGAGTACTATGAACAGATACCAAATCAAACTGGCTAGTCCCAGAAGACAGTCTTTACATGACAGTCTCTACAGAGAAAAGGTGTAAGGCTAGGTGGGCATTCTGATTTCAGAATCTTATTCTCCTCACCGTGACAAGTTTATGGAGTATCCATAGCAGGTTCATGTCATTGACACAGATGCTATGGAAATGTGCCAAACAGAGGTCTGTGAGCCTCAGTTTCTTCATCTGTAAAATGGTGATAATATCTGCCTTACATGCAAATTGTCTCATAACAGGTACTTGATAGAGTAATTTTCCTTCCACTTTCTCCCTCTTGTTTCCCCTCTCTCCCATTCTAGTCTTCCTTTTCCTAGTCAGAAAGAAATTAAGGAGCCCAGATTCTGGAGTCTGCTTTGCATCTGGTCAACTTGTTACAAATCCATTTCTAGAACTCTGTCTCCATTCTGCCTGGCACATGACCATGCCTCTACCCTGCCCTCCAGATGTGATCTGTCCTATCTAGTCTTATGCATGTGCCTGAATCCCTGCTCAGGGCTTCTCCTTAAAGAAAGCATCTCCCAAAGTGGAGAGAAGTTAAGAGTATGGGAAAAAAGATCCATGGTCAAAGGCATTTGAAAAATTCTGGTTGAACAAGGGTATACAGGTCTCTTCAAGGCAATCCTTTCCAAAGCCTATGGGCTGCTAATGTTTTCATGGGCTCCAGCAGGGAGTAACAGGCAGCTTTCCTTATGGAAAAGCCCTATATGGAGTGTGCTTCAGAACATTCTGGAACATGCTATTCTAAAATAAAGTACCTGGGACTAGAGAACACATAATTCACCTTTAACTCTGCATATCTTGGTCTTTTCATTCTGTTGCCAGCTTCTCTGCTCTGATCATGAGGATGGGGTACTGGGAGCCGTCCTGCCTGGTTTCAGAAGCTGTAACTACACCAACAGGTGAAAAGGCCCCATGGCTAGAGGACCTTGGGACCACAAGCCACTAAGGAGACAAAATGTATCCTCCTGGCAGGGGTGCAGTCTCTGCCCCCTTTACTTCACCCTGCTTAGCTCCTGGAAGATGGCTGGATAGTCAATGACGGGTAAGGGAAGAACAACCTAAGACAGGCACAGTCTCAAAGGGGCCATCAGAGAAGGATTTAGGGGATTGTGGAGGAGGGACAAAAGACCTTCACCCCTCAGCTTTATCAGAGCCTGAGTCCTCATTGCATCTGTAAAAAGTCTCCTAATCTCTTGGCTGCCTTGCTTCCCCCACCTGATTCAGGCCTGAAACAATGCCAAAAGCGGGGGCAACCCTGTGCCGGAATGGGCGGTTCCTGGCAAGGGGTGATCAGGCCTAAGAAAGAATGTATAAAGTCCTGTGAATCTGCTTTGCTAAGAATGTCCTCAATTTAAATGTTAAGGGTTCAAGCACAAAGTAAGTTTGTTTCCCCAGGTTGTACAGCCAATTGGCATCACCCTGTCTACCAGACCCTGACTCAAAAGGACCCCCGTGATCCCAGAAACATTATCTATAAACTGTACCTCCTTTCTTTGATATGCGTCCCTATGCAAGCTAAACTCAGTAAAAGCCCACCGACAGAGGGGCTTGACACCTCTGTCCTCTGAGAAACTGGTCAGCCCTTCTTCCCCAAGCAGATCATGTCTTGGTAGACTAATTCTCATCCGTGGTGTCCAGGAGAGCTCTGATGAACAAAGTTCCTCCACAGCTGGGCCAGACCTGCAGGGGATGCAAGTGAGAGTCCTGTAGTGCCTGTCAACCGGTGAATTGCTCTCTCGTTCTCCAACAAGAGAAGATCAAGGTGCAAGCCCTATGTGTGCTGACTTGAGGTATCAAATGAAAGGCATCACTTAAGCAAGTCAGCACAACACCTGAAGATGCCAGAGGTGATCAGAAAAAATTATGGATCAAAAGTGACACAGTTCCAAAACACAGCTCTCCTCCTCACACAACCACACCAAAATTACAACTAAACCATAGAGCAACCATCATTCAGAACCACAGAACTCAAGCTGGATGGAAGTCCTATAACTGTAGAATTAAATAAGAAACCACATCGAAACTGGTTGGAGGGGAAGCAATGCAGAATGAGCTGGTTCCATACCCACATGTGACAGACAAAAATTGCAAGAGATAACTTAGGGGCAAGGGGTCCTATACCCACACCAGACTACCAGTGCCATGAAGATAAGTCTCCATAACTTCTGGCTGTATAACCCAGTGGCGATTGAGGCTGTATGTGGAGAGCAAGACTAAATTAAGATGGAGTCAATTCTGTCAACTGAGATGGCACCGAGGGAAGCCATGTTTACAGCATACATAGTAGAGCAATGACTCTAAGGGATGACACAGTACAATGTATTAGACAACATGGGCTTTTCTGAACGGTAAACAGCACCCTCTCTGAGCAAGCATAGTACAGAAACCACATGTGCCTTTCGAGGTTGTATAAAACAACATGTGTTAATCAGAGGCTGATGCAACGTTGCATCATACAAATGTATGAAAGCAAAGGTCTTCGAACAGACTGCTGAGACAGCTGAAAGAAGCTGAGATGGCTGAGAGACACTCCACTGCTCTAATCAACCCTCCTCTAGCTGACTCTGAAGCCCCTGTCAACTGCCGTGCAAGACGCTGACCAACTGCTTCCCAGACTTGGACCTGATCTGGATTCTTGAGACTCAGGCTCGTTAGATTGTTACTGGGCTATTATAGGTTTAGATTGAATCTGCATTAATAAAAGCTAAGTGAATAGCATAATCAACTGTGCTGACTCACTATTATTCCTTGATGCTAATGAAGCCTATAGGGCTGGTGGCTGTATAGGCGGCCCAACACCTGTGGTCCGGGACAAAGGCTAGAGATGAATTATAGGAAACTATATTATGAAACATTTGCTCATGACACTGTAGAAGACATAAACTTCTGGAACCCCAGGCAATTCCTCTTAATGAGCCCAAGGACAGACTTAGACTCACACCCTCTGAGCTCCAGAACTGGGGCAGCATATTGAAATGCATCAGACATATGGGAAGGAAATGGATTGTCAGACATCAGGGTGAGATATTGGGAGTGGGGGTAGGGCAGAGCTTTCTCCCAAACTGAAGTGTTGGCAGAGTCCATTATTCCTTTTCTGAGCCCTCCCCCAACAAAGCCACAGAGCCAGCAGGCAGGTACCATATCTGAGACTCCATCAACTTAGCTCACACTGTTTTACCCTGGTGATTCCCTGAGGCCAACCCTCATCCCTAAATTTCAAGCCCACCCAAGCTGTTTCCAGTGGTTTTTCATACAAATGACTTGTCTTGGCCCATGCTACAGATTTTCCTAAATTCTCTCAAACAAGCAGCATCTGACCTCAGTGAGTCCCGTACCTCTTGCTAAGTTGCCCTAGGCCTGTCACTAGCAGCAGCTGGCCTTAGTTCACAGCTTGACCTTGTCTGCCCACCTCCAAGCCCAGCACAAGAGGCAGCCTTCTGCAGATCACTCTGTAGCTTATGCCGTGAGACCCCGAACAGAATACAGGCAGTGGCTGACCTTGGGCATGCCAAAGGCAATCAGAGCTCAACTACAATGGGAGGGTGTACACAGCCCACACAGTGGGCAGCTCTTGAGTACCCAGCTTGGGTGATAGGATAGGCTGTGCTACTGGATTCTATAAGAAACATACTACATTAGGCTACTCTACCAAGTCTGGGAGATGTAGCAGCTTTACCTAATACATAGAAACAAATACAGGGAAGCTGCCAGAATGAGGAGACAAGGAAACATGGCCCAGATTAAAGAATAGGACAAAACTCCAGAAAAAGAACTAAATAAAATGGAGACAAGCAAGCTACTAGATACAGAGTTCAAAACACTGATTATAACCTAGTGAGAACCTCAACAGCATAAAAAAGATCCAGTCAGAAACAAAGGATACACTATTAAAATAAAGAACAATTTACAGGAAATCAACAGTAGAGTAGATGAAGCCAAAAATCAAATCAGCAATCTGGAATATAAGAAAGCAAAAAACAACCAATCTAAACAGCAAGAAGAAAAAAGAATCAAAAACAAAATGAAGATAGTGTAAGGACCCTATAGGACAACTTCAAGTGACCAACATTTGCATCATGAAGGTGCCAGATATAGAAGAGACCGAGCAAGGAACTGAAAACCTATTTAAAAATATAACCATAGAAACTTCCCTAACTTGGTGAAGAAAATAGACATACAAGTCCAGGAAGCACAGTCCCAAACAAGATGAACACGAAGAGGCCCACACTAAGACACACTATAATTAAATGCCAAACATTAAGTACAAAGAAAAAATCTTAAAAGCAGCAAGAGAAAAGGGAGACCAAAAAAATCCCAGAATTTATTTATTAAAAATTGTGTGTTTAAACTTCAGTCAACTTGAAAGTACTATCCATTTGATGCAATACACCATAGACATGGTTTTTCCATTGCTCAAAACAATTTTTGAATGTGTTAATTTTGATGCCTGTTAGTGCTTCTGCCATTTTTTGTTTCACTTCTCCCACACTGGCAAAATGTTTCCCTTTGAGGACTTTTTTTATCCCAGGAAGAGGTTGGGTGAATTGGGAGGATGGGACATGGGGGTCATGCTGTTTTCGGGCAAGAACTGCTGAACACTCAGTGTGGTATGAGCAGGTGCACTTGTAAATCACCCAGCATGAAACGGGCAAATGCGCTGAAAGAGTCTTCAAAAAAAAAAAATTCACTGAAGCTGAATGCAGCCTCTCACAACAATGCCAGCTGGTATACTGATATAGATGGGTTCCTAGAACACTCATCTAGTAGGGGAAGCCTGTATTTCAAGGGGCCTGCTCTCCAGAAGATAAGTCCAGTTTTCTTGGGGAAACCCTCATAGTTACCTACAAAAGTGCTCCCATTAGACTGTCAACTGATTTCTCAAAAGAAACTTTGCAGGCTAGAAGGGATTGGCAAGAAATATTCAAAGTGGTGAAAAGCAAGGACCTACAACCAAAATTACTTTACCCAGCAAGGCTATCATTTAGAATCAAAAGAGGGAAAGACCTCCCAGACAAGAAAAAGCTAAAGGAGTTCATCACCACCAAACCAGTATTATATGAAATGTTAAAGGGTCTTCTTTAAGAAGGATGACAACAACAACAAAAATATGGGCCATAAAGTGGCAATAAATACATATCTATAAACAATTGAATCTAAAAAAAAAACAAATAAACAAACAAGCAGAACAGAAACAGAATCATAGATACAGAGCATTTTGTATGGTTGCCAGATAGGAGGGAGGTTGGGGCATGGGCAAAAAAGGTGAAGGGAAAGGTGAAAAAATACAAATTGGTAGTTACAGAATAGTCATGGGGATGTAAAGTACAGTACAGGGAATCGAGTAACCAAAAACATACATGTATCACCCATGGATATGGACAATTTTGTGGAGATTGCCTGAGGGTGTGTATGGGAGGGGGAGTAGAAGGGAGGAAAGGGGAAAAAATTGGGACAAGTATAATAACATAAACAATAAAATATAATTTTTAAAAAGTGACATAGTCTCTTTCTACGTGTGGATGACACGTAAGGTGAAAACCTGAAACCTGGGACCATGCTCATCACCCACAACCCTGACTCAGCATCATCTCTACCACTGGCTCTCAACTGCAGTGATTTCACTCCCAGGAGACATTTGGTTGTATTTGGACACATTTTCAGTTGTCATAACTGGGGGTCGGGGGTGCTACTGGCATCTGGTGCATAGAGACTAGGATACTGCTAAACATCCTACAACATACAGGACAGCTACCACACAAGGGATTATTCAGATCGAAGTATCTCTGGCATTGAGGAGGAGAAATCCTATTCTCTGTTGAGAAGGTCAGTGAGCTGAGTGTGCCAAGCAGAGTATCCACCTGAAATCAGAAAAGTTGGTGTTCATCACTACCAGAACCAATAAGCAGAGACAAGTATTGAATTTTTATGGTACTTTATCAGATGGCTGGCAATCAAAGAAGACAGTGGGTTATGTACCCTCAAAAAACCATCTTAACACCTCATTTCAAGCTGACTTTTTTATAAGGAGAAGAAAAGGTAGGTGAGGGGTTAGGAAAAAAGGTTAATTGGATAAGAGATGCAGTCTGGGTGGAGATTTTCCTAGTACTTCTTTATCTGTTGATCAACAATTCTGTACCTACATCATCCGCTTCCCTCCCGGGAACACAATGGCTCAGATACCATCTCCATTTCTTGCAGACCTTCTGGGACACAAGGTTGAATTGCTAGTCAACCTCCTGGAGTCACATGGTCAAACTCCATGGTCAAACATGGTCCAGTGACTGGAACAACAGCTTTCCACACATTAATCACTTAAGCCTATCAACTAAGGCTGAAATCTTTAACTCCTGAGTTCCCTTATCACACCCTTACGCTTGGGTCTACTTTGTAGACAATTGGAGGCAAAAGCTCAGCAATTTTCCTGTGGTAGCAAACCCAGAAAAAGGTACTGACAGAACGGAACCCTGGCTCAGGCCCAACTCTCATGTTCTTCCCACTAAATCACAATGACTACCAGCGTGGGAATCACAACAGGAGAGAGTGCAGATAAAGGAATATTTTAAAAGAAGATATGACAGGACCTGGGACACCAAAAGTGATCTAGAAAACATGTGCAAAACAGGAGACTGGCACTGAGAAAAGTAGAGACATAGGACAGGCAGGAAAAGGAGCAGGTCAGCCACAGGTTGCTCAGGTCTGAGGCACCTCTCAGTGAAAACATCTAGCAAGAAACTAAAACACAAAACTGCCTGGAGAGAAACCATACACTATACATGTAGAGCTGGGGGTCTTTATTGGCTAGATGAGAGCTGAATATGGGAGAGGCCACACAGGCCATCCAAAGCTAAGGACTCTGTCATTTTACTGGAGGAAGGAAAGAAAAGAAGAAAGTAAATCCAACTGAAAGGCCAAAGGAAAACCAGGGGGTGCAAGGACCCCCAAGGCAGGAAGGAGTGTTCCCATAGGCCCTTGAAGAGCTGAAGAGGGTGGACAGAGTAGAGACAGATGACTTCTGGGCTGAGTGATTAGGTCAAGTGACAGGGTTGGGGGCAGCTTCAGCTGAGGGTGGGGATGAGCAAGGCTGCCAGTCTGGAAGCAGGGGGAGTAGGGATGCTGGGGCCCATGGACAGAGGCCAGGCTCAGCTGTCCACATCTTGGCAGCTCCACCCCTAACCCCCAGGTCCTGGGTTTCTGCTGCTCTGGAACTGTGTTGTTTCCCCGTGGACTGGTGTCTGGCAGCCCTGGTAACCACCAGCCTCTTACCTTCTGGTCCCAGGAGTGCAGAAGGGCCCCAGGGCTTCCCACTCTCCGAAAAATCCAACCCACCCCCCATGGAGGAGGGGGAAGGAGGCAGACAAGTGAGCCTTCGTGCAGGCTGAGAGGCTGCAAACAAGGCCAGCTTTCAGAGCTGCCTTCTGGTATTTATATTCCCGTGGGCTCTCCCGTGGGAAGAGCAAGGCGCGCAGAGAAAGAAATGAGAAGGCATTATCTCCTTAGGGGCCCCTGAGGCTGGGCTGGGGTGCAGGGCCCTGTGGCCCCTCCTGGATTTGGATTCTGAATGCTCAGAGGAAACTATGAAAAAGATGTGGGATAGCTAGCTAAAGCGGCTTGGCTCACATCACACATCTTGAATATGCAAGTCTCCTTCCCCTCGTCTCTGCAGGCCCGGGGCCCTCCTGAAGATCAGCAGCAGAAAGTCCTAGAAATTCAAAGAACTAGAAAGAAGATCTCTCTCTGGATTTAAATATTTAGTAGGGGGAAACCAAAATTGGCCACTTTGCTATGAAAATTGGTCAAGTAATTTATCTTAATTACCATGTAATTGCTTTTAGTGTTTTGAGAGGAGGCAGTAGTTAAATGGCCCAGAAAGAGTATTTAACACTTTAAAATGTGATTCCTACCCACACATTAATGGTGCTGCATTGAAAATGGAATGGTCTGTATGAGAAGTTAAGGACCTGCATCCTGGGAAAGCCCCAGGATCTTCACAGTTGGATGCTGGGCTTTGGGGAATGTCTTTCAAAAGTTCTGGTACAAATTCTTGTATTATACACTTGCTGCTATTTCATTCAGCAAATAGTCACATTGTCTTCTGTGCCATTTAACCAAGCACCTTGTAGACCACAGAAACAAGTAAGACCTGATTCACTGCCTGTGTGCTCGGGGAAGAAGAGCTGGGAAGTTAGACCATGTGTAAATCCCAGCCCTGCCACCAACTTACTGAGCAACATGGGGCAGGTCACTTTAATTCCACGAGCCTTCTTTTCCTCAGGTGTGAGACAAGGACAATACTAGTTAACTTTGAGGGTTTGTTATGGGCTGAATTGCATACCCCAAAATTCAGCCTTAGGTCCCAGAGCTTCAGGATGTGACTATATTTACATGTAGGGCCTCTTAAAGAGCTGTGGAAGTTAAAATGAGGCCATTAGGCTGGACCCTGAGCCAATCTGACTGTTGTCCTTATAAAAAGGGGTTAAGACACAGAGAGAGACACCAGGCGAGAAGGCGCCCAACTGCAAGCCTAGCAGAGAGGCCTCAGAAGAAACTAGACCTGCCAGCACCTTGATCTTGGACTTCTAGCCTCCGGAACTGTGAGAAACACATTTCTGTTGTGTGAGTCACCCAGTCTGATATTCTGTTTTGGTGCCCATGAAAACTGAGACAGGGTTGTCACATACACTGAAGTAATATCTGTAAAAGACAGATGCGGGGGGGTGGGTCAGCATAAATAGAGGCTGTTGTTACTAGTGTCCTGCTCCTAAGGTGCTTAAAACCTGGTAGAAAAGACCACAGAAAACAACAAATGACAGACAGATGTGCTGTCTCCTCTGCAAAAGTGCACTGGGAGGTTCAAAGAGGGCAGCCCTCCTGGCTCAGGGGCAGGGAGGCTACCTGGGGAGGGGACATCGGCTTGGGCGAAGACATGGAGCAGCAGATAAGACATTAGTGATCACACCCTCTGCTCATGCTTCTGTGCATTTCAGTCACATGCCAGTTAACACCAGTGTAAGAGAATTTCTCCTGCCTGGCTTCATTCCCCACACTGAGAGAACATAATATCCAGTCGTGCACACATTGGTCATCGCTAAACAGGTCTCCTCTCTGGCTGTCCAAACTTGGTCTCAAGCCACAAAGACAACCTCAGATCAGGGCTGTGTGCATATCCCAAACCAAATGCATTTTGGTTGATCCGTGAACCTAAGCTGTTGCTGACCACCAAGATCACCTAGAAATGTTCACATCATTGTGAAAACAGAGGCAGGAACCACTGACTTAACAGAGAACAAAAATATATTGGCTTTGATCCTAGCCATTCCTGGAAATTCCATGAATGTACATATGTATAAATGTAAAACAACTTGAGTGATTCCAAAACTATGGGAAATTTTTAAAAATTACTTACAAACGTCCTATTTACAAACCAAGTATAGAATATTAACATTTACTTGGACTCTTAGTCTCAAATGTAGATATCACACACAAAAATAATATTTGTATCTCTAAGTCCACAAGGAGTGAATGCAAAGTAGTTGTGAATTTCATCGCATTTCTTTTCGAAAGCTACTAGAGGCTTTACAAAGAATTTTGCACTTAAAGTCTGATTAGAAAGGTGTTTAAGTAGATGCAAATGAATGGATTTGCCAACTGACATTCTCAGCAATGGGCATTAATTAGCTTATATGGAAACCTACAGATCTCTAAGTCTCAATCAGGGGTAACTGAGCCTGTGGCAGACTGACTTCCTTTATCCTGACTCTGAGAATTAAGTAAGTAAATTCTCAGCCTCCTCACGGAGCACCCCAGGTGCCTCTGCATAGCCCTGCCCAGCGAGGCCCATGAGCTGAGCTCCAGACAGAGCTAGCCCAGCCTCTAAGATACTGGTAGGTCTCCACTGGATATCACCCAGGGCTCTGCTCTCTCACCACACCCATCTCTACACTAGCCCTTCATACTACACTGCTCACAACACACAGAGTTCCCTCTGGGTGAGGTCCCACAGCTGTGTGCCCAGCCTGGAGCCAGGAGGCCAAGTTCCAGCTCTTTGTGACTCTGTATGTTAACAAAACATCACTGCTAGCGAGTTTCCAAAGGCCCTTCAAACTCTAACAACATGGGATGATTTCTCCTAAGAGGGGTCTGCAGAGAAGTGTGTGCCTGCCTGAAGACTTTCCCACTCAAACTCTTTAGGACCCCTGCAATCATGCTTCAGACTGGGTTTTCTGAAATGTCACCTTGTCCCTCCCTCCATTGAGAGGGGGCTCCATTTCCCCTCCCCTTGAATCTGGGTGGGTCTGTCACTGCTCTGATGGCTACAGTGTGGCAGAAGTGATTCTGTGACAATTCTAGACATAGGCCTGAATTGACCTAGATGCTGCCATTTTCTGCTTATCAGAGCCCTGAGCCACCAAAGAAGAAAGCCACGCTGGACAAAGAAGCCACAGGGAAAAGCCACCCAGGGCTACCAACTTGGACATCAACCAATTGAGCTTTCAGTGATTCCGACTCCAGCCACCATCTGACTAACACAACATGAGAGGCCCTGAGCAAGAACCACCCAGCTGAGACCAGTCAAACCACAGAACCAGCAAAGATAATGTGAAATTGTGGGTTTAAGCCCCTACATTTTTTTTGCATGGGGTAAAATATACTTAAAGATAAAATTTACCCTCTTAACCATTTTTAAGTGCACAGGTTAGTGTCATTAAGTACATTCACATTATTGTGCAACCATCATCCTACTCTGTGTTTCTATGAATCTGACTACTCTAACTACCACCTGTAAGTGGAATCATTCAATATTTGAACCTTTGGGACTGGCTTATTTCATAATGTCAACAAGGTTTATCCATGCCGAAGTATGTGCCAGAATTTCCTTCCTTTCCAAGGCTGAAATGTTCCACTGTACATGTATACCATATTCTGTTTTTTCAATCACCCATCGATGAAAACCTCTACATCTGGAGATGCTGATGTAGAGCAAGATATAAGTGGAGCAGTGGGCAATGTGGCCCTGAGACAGCAGAGCTTGGCCCCCAAGGCAGATGTCAGGCCCTGGTGAGTCTGGCAGAGTCACAGAGCGCCACGGCACTAACCCCGAGCAGGAGACTGGCCAGTGATCTGGGCTGGAGGTACCAGCACTTGTGACACCAGGCTGGGTGCCTTCTGGGGTCTCCATTCTAGACTGGGAGCAACCCCAGGACAGGGACTGGCAGGGTCTTATTCACGCCTGGGTGCCCCGACCTGGTACAAGCTCACAAGCCCAAAATATGCTCAATGAATGAGTGAAAAATGGACCTGACGCTGAAGCCAGGTTCTGACTCATCCCAGAGTTTCTTACAGGCTCCTTGTAGGACAAAAACTGTGCCATGGGAAGCACGGCAGAGCAGCGCTTCTGTCTGGAAAGAAAAGGAGGCAGCAGCAGCAGCAGAATAGTCTGATGGGGAAAAACTCATGGCCAGGCCTGGGATTTCCAGGGAGCTGAGACTCTATCTCGAAGTGCCCACTCCGACTGAGGCGGCCAACCACAGGCCTCACCTGGAGGTGAAGAAGCCCTATCAGGAAGGGTGCGCCAGGCATCAGGCTAAGCCAACAGGATGAGGCCTCTCGGGGACCAGCCTTGCTCAGCTTGTTGGGCCCAATTCCCAGGGCTCAGGGTGACACAGCCTCATGCACCCATTATAAGGGCACAGGCAGTGCTTAGAGGGATCGACCCAGGGTCGTAGTACAAGCCATGAGATGTAAGAAAGGGAACTTGAGCTGTGAGCTGAGTCATATAGTTGAGCCCTCAGTGCTTTGGGACAGCAACCTTCCTTCACTGCAGGAGGACCCAGGTTGGTTGCCCTATGACCCCATTCCTCTAACCCATAACCACTTTACCAGGGAAACCCAACCCATTCTTCCTGCTGCTCCGCTCCACTTGGCCACATAACTAGGGTGCCCGACACCAGTCAGGATGTGACAGAGCACAGACATTAATTCTAAACCTATGAAGAGGACTTATTCCTGGTTGACTTAAAGAATGAATGCCAACCATACAAACGCCCACTGGGATTTTAACGAAAAGGGTTCACGTTGTGTTTCAACTCTCATTTAGGTTTTGCAGGCCCTAAAGATAAAGGCCCTGGAGTTAAGTAGTAACTCCAAAAGTGTTTTCCTCTGTTTCTCTTCAAAGCACATACCTTGACTGTTAGGGACTGCTTACCATATGGGAAGCAGTTAGAAACACCAGTAAAAGAACCTCAGAAAACACAGATTTGGAACTTGGCTCAGCTTCTACGTAACTGTGGGACTTTGAGAAAACCAATTATCCTTGGTTTCCTAATCCATACATTGAGGAAAGTACTTTGCATTCCCACTGATTATGTACATTAATAAGAATAAATATATGTGAGATGATACAGAGATAGAAATATAGAGATATACACACATATATGAGGTCCTCATAAGAAAACCTATAAATATCTTATAGATTGATTTATGCTGATATTTGCTGAATGAATGGATGCATAACCTGAGATTATAACAAGACTCACATTAGAACAAGTGTCTCTCTCCACACTTCAGCATCCCCAACTAGTATATCTACTAGATCTTTAGAATGCCACCTCTCCCACAAGGAGGCTGAAACCAGCTCACCCATGTCTCAACAACCAACTCACCAAGCCTGCATACTTCTGTCCCATCTAGCCTTATATTCCAGCTATCCCTGGAGCTGGCCTGACTTCCAGGGTCAGAACCAGCCCCACTGTCCCCTGGCCCAGCTCCCACCTTCAAACATGGCATGAGACTGCTTCTTGGGCCAACTGCCAAGCCCAGAACGTTGGTCTCCATTTTCTTTGAAACCAGATGGAAACAACCATTCCTCTTTCCTGGTTTTCCTGAAGCATGGGCCAAATGGAAGATTTATGGACCAGGAGCTAGTATGTCTGCTCAGGGCCTCCTCCACACATGACCTTCACCTGCAAAATGAGGCTCACATGGGCTCTTCCACCTCAAATAGCTCTAGGGAACATCATATAAAGTGATTAACTCAAAAGTTTCTTTGAAAAATGGTAAGCACTCCATAAATTCCTTTGCTCTCAGTCACTCCTGTTTACTTCAGTGTGATTTCAGACTAAGATCTCCAGAGACCTCGTATGGCCCCTGGGTAAATTCTTTCAGGGTCCAATGACCCTGCACACAGAGAAAAGCTTGATGATCTCTGTGACACCAGTGTTCTGAGCAAATGCATGTGATCTCCAGGATGGGGCTGGGAGGGAAGTCAGGAAACCTTGGCTTTGCCAGTAAATTAAGCACATCACTTAACCTCTGGGCATTTTTCTTCATAAACACAATGGAGCTGACAAGCCACCCGCATTCCTATTCACCAGGATACCAGGAAGGCAAAGAATTTGAAAAGAAAACCATTGAAAAGAAAAAAACAAGTAGGAATGTAGCCAGTGAGCATGAAGAGTTGAGACAGAAGAGATGAACAAGAAAAATGAAAGGGGAAAAAAAACAAATAAGACAGAGAGAGCATTTGGGGTGAAATGTGACGCTCTCGAGAAGGCAAAGATGGAATGCCATGGAAGTTTCCAGTACAGAAAATGTCCCCCAAGCCTGCAAGGCACAGTCTAGATTAGAAGATTTACCGCGAAGGCATCAGAAGTTCAACTGCAGTGGAGAAAAGTAGATAAAAGGAAATAGACTCTGTCCATCACCTGAGGTGGCAGGCGCACATACCAGAGGAACCCAGACTCACTGCTGTTTGCTTTTACAGCTCAGCTCAGAGCATAATAGATGAGGAATTAATAGGTCTGCTATCTGTAAAAATTGTGTAATGTCCCTAGAGAGGCACTGGCCAGGCCACGTCTTGGCTCATGAGGTCCAATTCAGGGTGCTCCACTTTAAGGGAAACATTCAAAGAGGTTCCAAAGTGCCACTGCGCAGAAACTTTATTTAACATGACACTTTCTTCTCTCAGTCTGTCCACGCCCTTCCTTAATTATTAAGCCCTTCGGGCATCAGATTCTGGTCAGCATCAAACTGTCTTAAGAACAAAGCCTCAGGTCTATTGACCCCTTGACTCCAGTTGCATTTCAGGCCCAGGCCCATGAAAGCAGAATCACACCCTCATAAAACAGAACAACGCCATGGCTGACCTCAAGACCTGATACAGTGGTCACCTACTCCCAACCCGGCCCCAACCAGCAGAGCCCACGACCCCAACTCCTTTAACCACCGCGATTCATAATTTTTCCCCTACACAACCTATCCCCTAGAAGCCATGAGGGAGCCAGGTCTTTCAGTGCAAGTTTACCTGAGACTCCAGGCTTGGTGCCGTTTCCTTAACTAATAAACCTCTACTTTCTTTGCTGCTTTTTCTGTTTGCTTTTGACTGGACTTTGATGCATGCGGGTGAAAGGACCACTTTAGTCCAGTAACAAAAAGGCTGGTCACCAGGACAGCAGGGTGAGCTGAAGAAGGGCTCTGAAGTCTGAAAGTGTTTCCCTAAATAAGATTTGGGGAGGAACCCTGATACATCTCTGCTGAGGGATTATCCAGCTGCTACGTAAACACTTCTAGTAGTGGGGACTGCATTACTTTATAAGCAAGTTCATCTCATTATCATTTGGACAGGATTAAACTCTTCACCCTCCTATTCACCCCAAAGTAACTTCTTCCTGGTTTCCATCTACGCTCTGGGGGACACAGACTAAGTCTGAACACCTTTTCGCCTACCCGTCCTTCAGACAACTGAAGCTGGGCTTGATGGTTACACCAGGTTCTCCTAAGACTCTCCTGGGAAGAGGACCCATTTCACCACACCCCTGAAAGCATGCTGTCCAGCTCCCTTGCATGCTCTTTTCCTAGGTATCTCTGGCCAACTCTGACCTCAGACTGATATGGGACACTGACTGCTGCTCCTGCCTGGCTCAGGGCATCTTACCCCGTGTTTGCTTTCCAACTAGGTCTTGGCCTCCTGCCACAGTTTGGGAAAAGTCTGGTCCATCTGTTGGGTCTCAGCTTTGCTGCTCTGCCCAGTGCTGGAGGGCTTGTCATGAACGTGCTCCGTGATGGGATGAAAAATGAATCCCACATGCGTGTCACTTAATGAAAAACAGCTGGTCGTCTGACTTGAGGCCATCTAATAAAAATGGAATCTAGACTATTCAACAGGCATTAAATACCTTTTCTAACACCTCATATGACAGAGGAGGAAAAGGAGGCACAAAGAGGTAGAATGATTCACTCAGGGGAAATACAGCTGAGAGAATGAACATGAACTCTATAACCTTTGATTTCCCAGTCCACATTCTTTCTACAGTAGTTAAGAGGAAACAGGGGTGGGGAGAGGAAGCAGGGCTACACAGTGGCCCTCTTCTTAAGACATTTTGGAGTAAATTTTCCATAGTTTGTATGTAGTTGCAACTTATCCTTTCTTTGATTCAACAGACATTCACTAAGCACCTACGATGTGCTTTGCAAATAATACTTTCAGTAAGATTTAAAGTGAGCCCATAGGAATCTACATCGTGGTGTGTGTAAACTAATGAATTCTTGCCGCATGCAAACGTTCACCCCACAGTGATAACTGAACACCCTGAACGGTCTGCCACACACTGGTGCAAGTGAAGAGCAGGCATAGTCATTACCCCAGGCATTCTCTGTCTAGCAGGGACGATTCTCCTATGTCATGTTCATGTGATAAAGCCAAATCTGGGGTATTGTGGCACTTCATTAATAAGCCATATCCTTAATTAAGATGGGTGAGAGTGATGGTGGCAGTGTCCACAATTGTGGTAGGGGGAAATAAAACTGCTGGTCCTGGTGGTTTGAAAGGATCTCAGGAAGAGTGGGCTTCTGAGCTGCATCTCGAAGGTCCATATGAATTGATCAGGCAGAACAGAGTGGAGAGAGGTGTGTGGGCAAAGACAAAGAGGCAGGAGAGAGCCTGATGCTGCAGGTCGAGGGTGTGTGGCTGGAGCCAGGAGTCGACAGGGGTGATACAGTGGAAGAGGCAAACAGATGAGGTACAGAAGCCCTTCTGTATTATGTTAAGGAGTTAGATTGTACCTAAAGGCAAAAGGATCCAGTGAAAGAATTTAGAGAGAGAATATACAGGATCAAATAGGGATCTTCGAAGGAAAGCGAACTGGAACGTGGTGAGGCCAGAGGCAAGGAAGAAACCAGGGTTGAACCTGATCATTCCTGCCCACACACACTTAGTTTTAAAGTCTGAAATATAAGAGAAAAGATTGTTTTTCATGCACATCTCTCATGGCATGAGATAATTTCTTCAAAACTTTGCAGAACGACATCACCTTCATCATTTTCCAGTCACGTGATGGCAGAAGAGTGATGTTAGCTGTGGCATCACGACCAGTGGTGATGTATAGGAACCTCAAACAGGACAGCCATTTGGCAGGTGGTGGCTGAATGCATGAGCCCCTTACATCAAAAGGGCATGGGGGTAGATGAGCCCTAAACAAAGTAAGGTCAGGGTCCAGAAGCATGGATAAGTCAAGTCCAAGCAAAGCAACAAGTCAGAAGCAAGACAAACCAAAGTTCCAGGAAAGGAGTTGAAGATACCAGTTCTCCACAGGAATGGAGGGTTAAAAGCAGACAGACTAGGAAACCAGCAAGGGAGCCAGCCCCTGTCTCAGCTGGGGTAGTCCACACAGGACCCTTATGAGAATCAAAGAAAGACACTCCCTCTGGACAGACTGGGCCACAGGCGGTGGAGTTTGCAGCAGGGGGTCCCAACCGTGACTGGCCAAAGCCTGCGTGCACGTGTGGAAGGGCATGTGCGAGCAGCTAAGGAGGAACATCTGGTGGGACAGGGGAAACGGGTGGGGAGGAGGCAGATCCTGAGCAGCGAGGGCTGTTTAAAGCTGGGTAAATCCCATCACATGTGCTACAGAGCCATTCCTACTGGGAGTTTGCAATCAAACGACTGATGAAGAGGATGAGGTCAGAAGACTAAAATACTCTCCTTCCTTAAGGGGGAAATACGCTCATCTAGGCAAGCCTGAACCTACTAAGAACTGAAGGATTCTGACGTTATCCCCCAGTTCCCAGGAAAGCCTGATCTTTTCCCCCCAAGATAAAGTGGTCTGAAAATCAAGAGCACCTGACTGCCAGCTTGCTACTCAGAATGACCCCAGCAAGGCACCTTCCACTGAATCCAGGACCAGCAGAGGAACAGGCAATTTTCACAAAATTTATGAGGTTCTGCTCCAACCCACAAACGAGCAACAGGCTTGCAGCTGCATTAGGGGAGGCTCTCGGTTGTAAAGACGTAAAATTAAAACAATTTCTCTACGTTTGTATTAACACTAAGCTGAGGCCAATAAAAGCAAGGTTTATAGTATCAATTACCATCTTCTAGGCCCTCCAAATTGGCCTTGAATATGAGTTACCATGAGCTAGGAAAAAAACGTTCAAACAGAGGCCAATGTGACAGCCCGTCTCTGAATTTCTGGGCCACGGCTGTTTTAAATTAGATTCTCAGTGCAGATTCCGTGAAACTTTTGGCTTAGCTCTCTAATGGAAAAGTTATTCTAGTGCTCCAAGCCACGGATATTTATATGGAGGTACATCCATAATTCCAATTATGTTTTGTTTTCATGATGCTCTTTTCCTCTATGTAAACACAGTGATAGCTTTTGTTACCATTTCTGATAAGACACTTGCAAAAAGCTCTGGGCTAAGTACAGATTCCATAGAATCCAGATAAATGATTATAAAATAGGCAGATTTTAGGTGTTGGGAAGTCCTCAAGGAATACTTTCAGTTCTTCTACCCAATGAGGCGTCATGCCTCTTCCTTGTCCATCCCCTACCCCATCTACCCCTCAGTTGCTCAGGGACTTCATGGTCCTTCCTGGTAACACCTAGTCCCAGAAGTAGTTCTGTTATTTACTCCTTATATTTGCTCTGGGGTCTTTGCAGTGAACATATTGTCTTAAAAAATAAAGAGTTTTTATCTTCTTAAAGGAAGGCGCACCACCAAATAAAGCAAAGACATATTTCTGATTAAAAGGAACACAGTTCTTAAGTAACGATGTAGTTATTCTATACAACAGTCTGATTAATAGTCTAGGAGGGCTACTAAGAACTGATATAGACAGAAAACCAAAATGGCAGTCCAAAGCTTTGAGGAAATTTATCCAAGAGAAATCTAAATTGATTACCAAGAAAACAGAAGATATTAGGAGGTACATCCATGGCCTCTTCCTAGACATCTCTCTGAAGCACAATCCTAGTTTGAAAGAAAGAGCAGGGCAAGGGAGATGATGGGAGGAAGCTAACATTTGTAAGTATTAACATATGCCAAGCATTTGGTCCATATTATTTCTTGTTATCTCACTTAATCTTCAAAACAATTGGGGGGATAAGTTTTATTATTACTATTTTATAGAGAAGGAAACTTAGCCTCGGAGATGTGAATTAACTTGCCCAAGGCCACTGCTATACTCTGACTGTCTGTGTCCCCCCAAAATACATGTTGAAATCCTAACCCCCAAGGGGAAGTGATTAGGTCCTGGGAGTGAGCCCTCATGAACGGGATTAAGAAGAGGCCTCTCAGTATAAGAAGAGGCCACCGAGCACTAGCTCACCCCTTCCGCCATGTGAGCACGCAGAGAGAAGATGGCTGTCTGCAAGAAGTATCCTCACCAGAACCATGCCAGTGCTCTCATCTTGGACTTCCTGTCTCCAGAATTGTGAAAAATTAATGCTTGTTGTTTGTAAGCTACCCAGTCTGTGGTGCTTTCTTACAGCAGCCCAAAAACACTAAGATAGCCACACATCTAGTTAGCAGCAAAGCTTGGATTCAAACCCAGATGTGCCAAACTCCAAAGTCCACTTCTTTTCCATTATCACATAGGGCTGACGTGAGGGCCAGAGAAGGCCAAGGATGATTTCTGGTTTGGTTTCCTTAAAAGAATGGGGTTTGTTGGGAGGATATGGACAGATATATGTCTGTGTAGATTTCTTTATATATTATAAACAGGTTTTGCTGATATCAATCAACATTCCCAGAGATGTTGCCAGCCGTGAGTAAAGGATCACGTGTTGAACGTACACTTCTCTGCACCATTAGGACCACATGCAGACACACATGCAAGCAGAGAGGGAACATGGTCTCCATGACCAAAGGGAACAGGAACCTCTCTATAGAGGCTTTTCAGCACCAGTGTGAGTTAGGGTGCTGGCTGGTCATGAGAAGGCTTTAATCCACTACAGAGAATCTACAGGACAGCAGGTAGGGACTGGAGCAGTTGTTCTGGACATTCAGAACTCTTCCGCACTGGGAACAGAAACCCAAATTCATCAGTAATCGTTAATAAAATTGAATGATCAAAAACCTAACACACGTGCCCTTCATAAGCAGTTCAGATGATTTTACAATAAACTGTACCAAATTTTTAAGGAACAGATAGATAGTCTTTATCTCTTACAAAATGTTTTAAGAAAAATATTTATGAAACAGGAAAAACTACCCAACTTCTTTAATGAGGTTAATATAAACTTGACATCAAATAATATAAAAATAATATTTTAAGAGAAAATTATAAATCAATTGTTTCACTTATGATCATTTGCAAAACTCCTAAAGTTATTAGCAAATTTTTGGATTGGCCATAAAGTCTGTTTAATTTTTTCCATAAAACAAAAGATACATTTTTTCATTTTCATGAATAACTATTGATTTGAATATTTTGAGTATGTTGATTATTCCCTGTGTGGTAGAACATTGATTGTTCTCAATAAATGTCTCAATTTGATCACTACCAACTTCAACTGGTCTACCCAACCATGAAGCATCATCCAGAGAGACATCTCCAGCATGAATCTTTGCAAACCATTTTTGACACATTCCATCAGTCACAGCACCTTCTCCATATGCTGCATTTCAGTTGTTTTTATCACTCTTGAAATAATAAAGCATACTATGCTGAAAATGTTGCATATTTTCTTCCATCTTCAACATTAAAATAGCTACACAAAAATTCACCATTTTGATTTTTTTAAGCACATGCTGTTACAATACAATTAACAAAATTGTTTTGAATGAAGTTAAAGACAACTAAGCACTATACTAAAGCCATCTTATGGAAAAAAACAAATGCAACCAACTTTTTGTCCAACCCAATATATCCCATAAAACAAAAGAATGTATCTCTATATGCGTATATATGCACGTATGTCTCAACATAGGTAAACATACTCATATTATTTATCGCATTTTAACATAAAGAAGAAAAATATATCATCTAATTCACATAAAAACATTAAGGCATTACATAAAATCAACATTCAGTCACAATGAAATTTTTAACTTGCTAAATAATATTAATACAGGAAAAGTCCTTAATTTAATAGAGAATATGTACCAAAACTTTAAGTAAACTTCATGCTTAATGGAAAAATTTAAGAGCACTCGTTAAAGACAGTAAGAAGATAAGGATACCCACTGTTATTACTGAACATTGTACTGGAGGATCTATCCAATGCAATAATAGAAGAAAAAGATATAAGTAAGAAGAAATAGAAAAACAAGACAAATTATTGTTTTGTGATTGCCTACCTAGAAAATTCAAGAATAGCTACATATAGATTCTTAGATCTATCTAATAAGGAAGTCAGCTGGAATGATGAATATAAGATCAAAATTCAAAAATCAGGAAATGTCTCTATGGGCCAGTAAATTTGAAAATATAATACGAAAAAAAGACATTATGTAAAATAGCAACAAAATCTATAATAAATAAATACAGCAAAAGTTGTATAAGATATTTATAGGGGAAATCACCAGTCACTCACCTGAATAAAAGAAGACCCAATATTGGAAAGGTGTCAGTTCTCCTGTAATATAAATTGAAAGCAATTTTAATAACATTCCCAAAAGGTTTGTGTGTGTGCACATGCATGCCACCAGACAAACTAACATTGAGATGAGCTAGTAAAACCCAAAAAAGCCAAGAAATTCTGAAAAAATAGAAAAGTAATCATAATAGTTAACAATTATCGTGTGCTTCCTTAAATATTCTAATATTCTGCACACAGTATCTCTTCACAATTATCCTGGAAGTGGGTACTGCGGTCTATTTTATAGACCAGGAGACTGAGACATTAGGTAACTTGCCCAGAGTTACCTGATTCTCAGGAGTAGCAATAGGGAGAAAATAATCGAGTCCAGAATTCTACACTCAGTCAAACTCTCATTTGTAAGTGCAAAATAGGGACACTGTGAGAAATACACTTTAAAGTTTACCACATACCTTTTATGAAAGAACTTCTAAATTTATGTTGGCATGAAGAAAAATGAACTCAGAAGGAAGGAGTGTGGTGTCAGAGTAGGAGCCTCCAAAATGCATTGAATAAAACGAAACAATGCAAAGTAGGTGAGAAAATTGGGGATCAAGGAAAAGTATAGGTAGGAAATAAAAGGTGTATAACAATGTTATTAGTTATTGAAAAATACAGACCTATACCTATGCCAAAGGGGGCCACTAAGTTGACTCCGTGATACCATGCGGCCAAATAAGAAATGAGAAATGTCAACTAAAGGAATTACATCATCCACACAACAGAACAAACAAGTTGCTCATAAGAACTTCTCTTGACACTGACCAGAAAGACATTTCTCATGCGGTTAACTGTCTACGAGATCTGGGGCACTAGTCCGAGTATGATAATTTGGGAAAACGTCCTTGACTCTTACAATTTTTTTTTCAACAAGGAGGTGATTTACATGCATCAGCCTTCCAGATACCTCTTCCTTGCAGAATGGAAAAATAAAGCCTCCCTCTGAAGGCATATTATTTGGATGACCACGTGTCATAGAAAAGCCCATCCTTCTGGGATATTCAGGTGAATTTCTGGAAGAGGACGGATAAGGTGACCTCTGGGGGCCTGGCTGCTTGTGCAGGCTTGTGGTGGTATAGGATGTGGGCATTTTCTCCCCAGGGCTACCCCCAGAATCACTCACACTGACTATTTCCACCTCCACTGAACCAGTTCATCTTGCCAACGCATGGGCTCACCCAAGTAGCCAGTCTTCTAACAAAGTAGTTTATTATTGCATTTTCACAGTAATAAGCATCAAGAAGCAATTAACTTTCCTTTCTCCTTGCTCTGTGGTAAATCTTTGACCTTCCTACCCTGACATTCCACATAACATGTAGGTAAATGGGAGCCTGGGAGCTCTCCCTGGGTCATCCTACCCATCACACTCCCCTGACAATGCCAAGAACTTTGTAAGCCCATATTGGCAGAGCTCTGAAGACATAATTTGCCTGATCTGCTTAAAAATTCTGCCTTCTACCAGGACTACTCCAGAATCCCATGGGGTTCCTCAAACTACAGGCTGGCTGGGAAGCCTCCAAGAAATGCTGGATACTTTTCGGTACAGCTGGCTCCCGAGGGAAGGTGACTTACCGCTGGCTAAGTCTGGAGCAATTCCCAAGGACTTCCAAGGAGAAGTGACAAAGAAAGAAAAAAAGAAGTGGCAGTGGGAAATGGGAGAGATGGGAAGCATTTTATAGTTCATTAAAATATCAGTTATTAAAGCAGAGAATACTCTCCCCCTCCCTTTTTCTATTTTTTTAAAAGATTTTATTTATTTATTTTTAGAGAGGGGAAGGGAGGAAGAGAGGGAGAGAAACATCAATGTGTGGTTGCCTCTCATGTACCCGCTGTGGGGGACCTGGCCTGCAACCCAGGCATGTGCCCTGACTGGGAATAGAACTGGTGACCCTTTGGTTCGCAAGCCGGCGCTCAATCCACTGAGCCACACCAGCCAGGGCCCTTTTCCTATTTTTTATAAGTAAAATAATAATACATGTGCAGGGAGACTGCAGACAGTAGAATTGAGATACATAGACTTTGGAGACTGACCTGAATTCAAATAACATGTAGTGGCTATGCAACCTTGGTGAATTACTCCTCTGATTCTAGTTTCTGAATCTTATATCATTAGACTAACAATAATGGTACATATTTCAAAGAGTTTATAAATGAAATACCATATCCATGTGTTTTGTACTCAATAAATCTTAGCTATTACTATTGTAAAAAAAAAAAAAAAAGGTGAGAAATACAGGCAAGCACAAAAAAATCAAAAGTATCTATAATTCCACCATTCATTTCAATGCATGTAATTCCAATATTGTTGAATGTACTTTTAAAGAGTAAAATTGCAGTGCTTTCTATCTCCTAATCTGCTTTTAACATTGAACACCATACCCTGAGCATGTCCTATATAATCTGGTATGCTTGTACAATATGATTTGAAAAGGCCACATCCTTTTCCTTTGGGTTATTCTACTTCTTAATGACCCCTGCCCTCCTTTCTCTCTGCAGGCCCCACACTTCATGTATTTACAACTCATCTGAACCATCCCATGATCGCTGCTGGCTGCTTTCCAATTGGCTCACTGGGGACGCAGTCTTCATCTCACCACCCAGAACACCTGCTCCTTAGGTAAGAGACACATTGCCAGCACTCATTATACCCCTGGCATCCGGAGCAGCCTACTTGGGGCTGCGCAGCAAACTTTGTGACTGATGGCAAGCCACCCAGTTTAACAAGATTCCATAAAGTGTTGGTACAAAAGCTGAACAAGGCACAAGGCAAGTTCTCTCCAAAAGGCATAAGGTTGATTTCTGGGGCATTAAATACTCTATTAAAAATTCTCAGGAAGAGGAAGAGATTGAAGATTTTTATCTGAGCGCATTGTTTTTCTAAGTAACAGGGCCAAACAAGTTAAAAACTTAAGGGCTTTTTTTTTTAATGGACGTCATAACACTTCCTTTATCAATCACACTTTGAGACTACAGTAAAACTTTACTAATGTGTACAAATGGGAAACAGTCAAACTGAATCAGCAGAGAAAAATGAATTATGTCCTTTTCAAAATAAAGGAGTTTATTTCCAATGAAATTCATTTTACAAAAAATCTTTATTTCCAAATAGTTCAACATCTTGACCTGTTCTGATGGGCGGGTCAGAACATGATCTAGTTAGCACATATGTTACAATCACACTAATTGTTTGTATAGAAATGGGAAAGGCTAAAGTTCTTCAGAAGTGCATTCTCCCTAAAAACAAAAAAGTTCAATACCCCCTAGAATCCTGCTCACACAGCTCACTCCTTAGGAAAGCTTTTCCCTCCTAGTTCATGTGGAAGCAAGCTCCAGCTCCGGCTGTCCCTCTGCTGCTCCATCCCCCTGCTGCTCCATCCGAGGGGCCGGGGGGCAGCATTATCAATCCAGATCAATTCTGTCCCCCTCCGCCCCCAAATATCTCCAGATTCCAGGCGTGACCTGTCCAGACCCATCTGAGAATTAACAAGCTCCTTCTAAGCACCCAGAGAACAAGGCCTGTCATGGAAACACTGATTCAACCTTAATGAGAACCGACATAAAACCACACAATGAACTAAACATTCTTCCACCCAATCAGAGTCAAGTTGAAGCAACAGCCTCAGGAGTAAAAGAAGTGAGGCTGTTTTTTCTTTGTGGTCCTGCTCTTTTTAGCCTATTCCACTGCCTTATTTTCACAACTCCTGTTTATGAGAAAGTGGGGGAGGTGGGAGAGAGAGAGGTGGAGCGTAGCAGGAAGGGAGAGAAATGCAGAGGGAATATGCCCGGGTGAGGACTGCCAACAAACACTGGGGCTTCTGTCAGGCCAATTAAAACTTCTCGCCTCCAGGAGGCCATACTGGTCTGTTTGGGGAAGTCTGAGAACAGGCTATACACTGAACTCCCATCTCCCACTAAAACGGTTCAGTGCAGAACGAAGTCTTCACTTTCCAAAGAATGCTTCTGCACAGCAAGCATTCTTTTTAGCTTTCTTCCCTTCTTTATTATTTTTTCTTGTGTTTCTTTTTTTTTTTCAGAATTAGAAAAGGCTAATTACATGAAATACCATTATTATTGGGGGAAAAAGCAGAGTTGAAGAGGTTTCTAAAAAGATGCTCAACCAATAGAAACAGTAAAATCCTAAAAAGGACTACACAGAATTTAATTTCCCCTTGGACTCAAAAGGTACAGTTTGTGGTTCCACGGGACCCAACACCAAATCCCAGTGCCGGTCATTCCTGCAGGAAATGTCTTCTGGCGGTAGCCCCTCGGCCTGGGTCATCGCCTTCTGCTGCTGAACAGGACACGGGGCCAGAGACACCGGTCGTGGTGGGAGCCCGGGGGACAGGAGCCTCCCATGGAAAGGAGGGATGGGACGGCTGCAGCACAGAAAAACAGGAGCCCGGGAAAAGGAGGGGAAGTCCCGGAGCCCCCAAGAGAGAATGAGGCGCCGAGGCTGGTGGCCCAGTACGGGAAGGCCGGACCGCGCGCGGTCTGCACGAGCCCCCAGCCCCGCCCTCAGAACCGAGTCTGGATTCTTTGCTCTGCTCTCTGAGTTTTCTTCCTCTTTAGAGCCGGACCCAGGTCGCAGCAGCCCCAGAGCTGAGGTGCAGAGGGGAAGCCCCGTCGGGGCCGCCCCGCGGGCCCTGGGCAGCTCCGAAGCAGCAAGGGCTGCGTTGGGGGGCCCCCGCCCCCGACACGGTACACCGGCCAGCCCCGGGATGTCCGAGTCCTGGGGCGCCCGCGCTCCCCACCCGCAAACTTTCCTCATCCTGGAAAGGGGGCTCCCTGTGCCTCCCCGTCTGTCCCCTGGGGCTGGTCACTCACCGACAGCGCTGCTGGGGCTCCGACTCCAGCCGACGTCCACACGAGTAGGAGGGGTGGGAGGAAGAGGGAGAGAGGCGGAGAAGGGGGCGGAGGAGGAGGGGGCGGAGGGGGAGGGGGAGGGCCGGGAGCCTACGGGAGGGGAAGGGAGGGGAGGGGACGGGAGGGGAGGGGAGACCACAACTCTGAGATGCTGCTGTCCATCCCCCACCTGCTCTGTCCTTTACCAGATTCCCCCTTACCTCCTCACTCCCTTCCTACCTTGGATCCCCCCAAGTTTTTCGGGTGTCTGATTCTCCAGTCTCTTCCTTCCCTTGAGTCTCCAGCCCCCAAGCGGGGAGAGGATGCTCCCTCCAGCAAAAGAAAGGGGTAAGGGGTGCAGTAGGCGGTATCATTACAGGCCCCCACAAAGCAGGAAGCAGGGACCCTTGGCATGTCTGGAGCCAACCTGTACTCCACTCCCTTGGACCTCGTCGTCACCCCGGAGGTGACATAATGGGGTGGAGGGGGGTCCTTTGTGGCCATGCTTTCCACTTGACTTCGAGATTTTTTTCGTTTGGATGGTTTTGTTTTGTCTTGTGGTGAGGAGAACTAAAGAATTCTTTTTTGAAGCTTCTGGGTGTTTCTTTTTCTTTCAGAAGTGGGACCAGTCCTGGTTGTAGGGTAAGATGGACATAAAGATAAACCCTCACCTTCCTGGGAGAATCAATACTCAGGAGGAGGAGGAGGATGCAGGATGGCTCGGTGAAGGACCTGGCTGAGTGCCAGGGACAGGAGGTAAATATTTGCTGACACCTGTCGTCTGCCTACCAGTGCAGAAGAGAAGTCCTCTGAGGAGAGGTTAGAAGGTGGTTTTTCATCCCTGCTTCACCTGCTGGCAGTTGATTCTGGGCAAGGCGCTTGGCATCTCAGCCTCTTCCAAAAGGGGGGGCTCCTCACCGGTAGGGAGTCAGAACGAAGAGCTCTGCCCGTGCCTTTTACCCTGGAAGGACACCCAGCCCCAGGATGGGAAGCCTGAATGGGGCTTGAAGAACTCAGGGGAGAAAGGAGGGCATTCTGGGCCGGGCCGGGGTCCTGGGATGCTTTGGAGGGCGGCAAGACTGGAAGCCTTAGGAGAGGTGGGAAATGTTTGGATGGGAATGTGTGGCGACATGAAGCAGAAAAAAGGAAATCCATGAAAGTTTTTAAGCAAGGGAATATTTTGACCCAAGTGGTGTGCTATTCCCTTTTGCATTCCCAGAGCCTGGTATACAGTAGGCACCAGTAAGTCCTTGTGGCCGCACAGTGGTGACTGGGGCAAGTTGGTGTTAACAGCCTGAAAGATGAACTGCCTGGGGAGAGAGGGCGTCGGCCCAAGGAGCGGTCTGAAGTTGACGTGCTGTGTCCGGATGGTAGAAAGAAAACTGGGGAATTCTGACTGAATACTTCCTTGTGTTTGCATAACAGTGAGATTCGCTTTTAAATGCTCTTTCAGGTGTAGTCTGATGTTTGGCTTTGGAGTCCCTCTGTGAAACGGAAAAGATACTCGGTCTCCTGTTCAACCTCCACCCAGAGTCATGAACCTGAGCTGGGGGCTGTGAGGCAGGAAACACCCTGACAGGACTGGGAGCGCCTGGAGTCGCAGAGCCAGGATGCCATGTATAATGTGCTCCCATATGTAATACGCACCAGTTTTGACCCAAACTTTCAGGAATAAATCTTGTTTTAATTTTTTAATTCAATTTTTAATTTATATTTAGATACTTGGAATTAATACTACCCGTGTATAATGTGCATCCTTATTTTCCCTCAAAATTTGGGCAAAACTGTGCATTATATGGTATATAGAATTCTTCTATTCTCAGATAAAATTAATAATTGTGTTTATCCCTAGTGTCCCCTAAACAAACAGTAAAAGGCACGGGGTCTGCCTCTTCCTCATTCCTCCAGCTGCCTTCCTGGGGATGGTCATCAGTTGAGGAAGGGCAGGAGGGAGGCTAGAAAACAAAAGTCAACTGAGTGGTAACTTTTCAGAGACTCTTCTATGGAACCAGACAGGTACTAGAGGGAAGGGGAGTTGGCAAGTCAGGCTTCTTGCAAGGAGCTGAGAGAGAGGCAAAACAAGGAGTAAGGCAGGGGAAGGAAGGAAAAGAGGTGCCTTGACCCCAGGCCTTCTGGTTGAAGCTCCAAATTCAACCTCCTATATCCTGTGTCCAGCCAGTGGGCCTCCTAGGGAGGCCAACCCATCTCAGAAAATGCCACAGGTAACAACTGGAGAAAGGATGGACTCATATAGGAAACAATACACTTGACCGATAGCAATTTTCATTGCATTTAAATAGAGTACGAGGGCACTTTTTTTAATTCTATCATCTTTGTATGAGCAGTATGGCCTTGATTAGTAGGTACCCCACCTAGTAAATAAATCTTTTGTAAACTTTGACACAAAGCAGATAGGCCCATAATTTTCTAACGACCACATAACTGGCTGAAAACCACTTTTTTTTTTGCAAGAGAAGCACCCCACCACCATCACCCCTTCTGTATTGCCCCAAAGGTTGTTATTTTCATGAATGCAGATTTATTTCTTGTAACTCCATCACATATTTCCAAAGGACCCTTTCCTGGCACTGTTCCTTTGTATCAAAATCTGCTGGTAAACTGTCCAGCCTGGCCCCAGTTAGCTAAGCTACCACAGCCATTCGTCGTCAGCCGTGCCCTCGTTTTACTACAGTCCCTGCTCTTTTCCTTGCTCTACACTAAGTAAACCTTCAGATGATAGCACTCTCCTTTTTATTAACAGGTCCCTTTCCTGGCAGCCTTTTCCTCCAATTTAGAAATGATTCAGAACTTCCACACTGTTTAACAAGGGGCCCCCAAAGTGCCTATAGATGTGACCCAGCAGATTAATGTGGAATTTCTCAAAACTGAAAGCAGCCGAAGCTGTTGGGATCAATTAATAGAAATTCAAACCAGTTTGCAGAAATGCCCATTTTGGTCTATGGCCATATCACCCTGAATGCACCTGATCTCGGCTGATCTCGGCAGCTAAGCAGGGTTGGGCCTGGTTAGAACTTGGAAGGGAGAGATGCCCACTTTGAAAGGGGATGTGGTTGGGAAAAGTGAGGACTTCAGAGATAAGACAAGCTTGGACTTAGAGGCTTATTTGAGAACATTCCTCTCTAAAAACTTTACAATTAAGTCTCTATCTATATTGCAACATTCATTCAAGAAAGTGAAGGCTTTTGGAAAGCCATATTTAAAAAAAAAAAAGTGATTACAGCGTATGGCTGGCTTTTACAAAAGTGAAAATGAAACAGGAAAAAGAAATTGCCATTTTAGGTACATGAAATACTCTGGCCTATCTGAAGCATACACTGGTTTTAAACAACCTTTACCACAAGGAAACCTGAATACTATTTGGATAGGAATTTCCAGACATAAATAAAAAGCCCATATCTTCACCAAGCATGCCAACCAATGATATTTTAAAAGGGGATGATCATGTAATTTAGAATGACCCACAATTGGCTATCCTTTGTCCTAGAAATGGGACACTTAGGTGTGGCTTGAGCTACACTGACCATTGCTATTGGCTGGTCCCTTGGCCTGCTCCCTAAAATGTATCCCATTAGTATTTACTGAACACCTACTATGTACAAGACATTCTGCTAGGCACTGGGGAGGAGTAAGTATAAGGCATGGTTCCTGCCTCACACATCTGAAGTTGCTTAGGGAGATGGCGTACATGGAAATGACTACATGACATGTGCTGATAGTTTAGCACAACAGGAGAAGTGTCCTAAAATACGGGAAAGCTTAAGAGAGGGAGAACATCTTTACCATCTGAGCAAGATGTGACTGATAGTTTGTTCTTTGCTAATTAACTGAACTGTGTTGATTCTATTTTTGGACCTTCGTGGTGTCACCACTTAGCTATTCCTCTGCTGTTTAGGGAGAAGTGGGGCTGAATTCAGAGATCATTAAAGCTCCTGAAAAAACAAATGCAAAGGTTCTAAGTGGGGAAGTTGCCTTTTGAGGCCCCTACACCAGCAAAGCAGAAAGTAGCCTCCACCATGTTTTCACCTAGGAGTCAATTCTTATAATCCTCTCCTTATGAAAACAGTTATTCTAATGCTCCATAACCACTGCTTTCAAAGATTTGGAAGAGCTATAATGGGTTTTCCTGCTCTAAAGCTCTGACTGCCAGTTAATTTCCTAATTTGGAGCTAATTACTAAACTGCTTAAAAATTTAAGGCATGGGCAATGGCTTACTGACAAGCTTTCCATTTATCACCATGGTGTCTGAGGACATGGCCCTGAGCCAAGAACAGAAGTTTCTTCTGTCACAGAACAAACTAGTCCTTGTCAGTGTGGCTCTGGCAGATGCTTTCTTAGCCATCATCAACCAAGTTGTTATCTTTACGTGCTAACGTAATACAGTTTGAAGGATTTCAAGAACTGGGAGCAACTTCCAGGGTTAATGCTTCAAACAGCAAAACTATTAACTGCACATTTTTCTCTCTGAGGATTTTAATGATAAAGAAGGCTTTAATTCATGTCCTTTGGAAAGAGCTTTTTGCTCCAACTTTTCAGTCACTTTCTTGGCTAATTTGTTCCTCATTTTACTTACTTTATCTAACATTTTTGTTTGGAAATAATGCAGCTGAGTTTTGTTGTTTTAATGGATAATAAATTGGGGAAAGTGGTCATGTTGTTAAAAAGTATGTTAGTTGAACTTGATAGAGTTAGTTTCTTACCAAAAGCAATGAAAAATCCAATTTTACCAGCCTTGAAAAGTGAGCGGTGTTGCTTGTAACAAGATAATGGGGGCGGGGAGACATGTTTAATAATGCTCTCACAGGACACGTGCTGTTTATCACAGCTTCACAGGCTGTGCCTGGAGGGTCACCCAGTGCTGTTAGGTGACATAATGGAACAATGCCCCCTGGAGTTGTGCGGCCATCTAACCATTACCCCATCCTATTACAGAACTTTTTTTCCTCATTTGGAATTTCTTATGAATCTCAATTTTGATTAAGAACAAGTATTTTATATATGCGTGAAAAAAGCAGGAACAAAAATGTTAATAGTTAAATCTCTACAAAGAGAGATGTGTGCTCTTGATACTTTTCCTCATTCCCAAACTTTTAATAAGCCAGTAGTACATTAAAAAAAAAAAGAAAAAGTAGGAAATGTCATTTCAATAAGTTCTGAAAATTCCATCTTCTCCAGGAAATAGTGTATGATTACTTGAAAGTCCTTTTTCTTTTTTTTCCCCCTTTCACTCCTACATGGACTTCAAACAACTGTCCCTACTCTGTGCCTAGACTGAGGATGATCTCTTATTTTTCCTTTCCATGCCACAGAGGATCAGACAGAATAGACAAGCCTTTGAGAGGTGGGCTGCATGGCAAGTAGAGGGCCAGCACAGTCACTGGAAGGGCTCGTGGAGTGTGAGAGGGTTATTTTAAGAGTGGGAGACACTTGAAGCCCAGGACGGTAAGGAAGGGAGTTCCAGGATAGCAGCAGCACTGATGGCCTCGAGCAACCAAAGCAGCCGGGAGCAGGTCAAAGGGCTCTGGGAGAGACTTCGCGAAGAAAATGAGGTTGGCTGAAGACTCAATTGACTCTGACCACACTAAGAGGAGAACTATACACCTGTGAGAGAATTTAGAAACAAAGTAATACAGAAAACGTAAGTAAATTTTTTTAAAAGGCAACTATTAACACCAAGAAAAAACAAAGAGTTGTTCAGGAAAGGGAAAGAAACCATAGCACAGTACATGACTCAGCTGTGAGTAGCACTTGAATAATAAAGTATATACTGAGTAATGACCTAATCAAAACGTTGATGTCACTAGTTTAAAGACAGGAAAAGAGAAAGTATATATGTATATATGAGTGGTACAGAGTGGGGCATAGTTGAAACACAGGCAAATCCCCATCTTTCAGGTGTGAAGTCAACTGATAGTGCCCAACAGGAAAACACAAGTAACGTGCTATTTGGAGACAGACACCAAAACAGTGAGTGCAAGCGGTCTCTCTGGGGAGCATGAAATGGCGGGAGGGAGGTGGAGGTCAGGGAACTATTTTTGTTGGTTTGTTTGCCTTGTTTTATTTTTCTTTGTAATAAATACTTTAGAACAGCTTGAAATATAGGCACTTAATTTAAAAAAAATATAGCCACTTAATTTTAAAAAAATATAGCCTTTATGTATTCTCTCTCACTTGCTGCTCTGAGACAGTCCCAGGGCAGGATGGACACCTCTGACAGTGCGTAAGGACGTGTTTCTGTGATCGCTCTGTTGTCTCACTAGCTGGCTAAATGCTCTCAAAGGCAGCCAGCGTATGTTTTGCTCATCACAGTCTTCTCAGGACTGAGCACACAGCAGGCACTCAATACATACTTGTTGAATGAAATAAAACGGCTAAGGTAGAGTTAGAAGTCAGCGCTCACCATTTTTACAAAGATATGCATAACTGAAGTATTTACAGGCAAAGTCAGCCAATATCTGGGAACTGCCTCAAACTACTTCCAGAAAAAAGAAGTGTGGAAACAAAATAAAACAAGATTGACAAATGTTCATAACAAGCAGTAGGGAGATAAGGGTTTGCATTCATCTCTCTACTTTTGTGTATATTAGAAAAGTCCTTTAAAGAAAAGAAAAGGAACAATAAGGTTTGTACAAAAAGAGGACTATAAGGAAGGGGCGGCTTTATGGCATAAATACATTACATTCAGAGTTCAGTAATTAGGAAGGTTTGTATAATAGTTAATATATAAATAAACATGAAGCATCAGGGGAGGAAAAAAAGCATGCTGAAGGCTAACACTGGGCCAGGCCATTACTAGCCCAAGAAGCTAACCAGAAGCTGACTGAAAGAAGAGGTCAGGGGTACTTAATAAAGACATGGAACAGGAGAGTTGAATGAAGTACTGGAGTTACTGAGAAATTAAATATATTTCATCCTCCAAATATTATATATACAGCCTGTAGGAACAAAACTGAATACCCCAACTAAAAGGCTCATATGTACTACAGCAGGGGCATCAAACTAATTTTCACCGGGGGCCACATCAGCCTCGCGGTTGCCTTCAAAGGGCCGAATGTAATTTTAGGACTGTATAAATGTAACTGCTCCTTAACTAGGGGCAAGGAGCTTGGTGCTGCCGCCAGGTAAAAACAAGGTGTCAGCCAGATAAAACAAGGTGGAGGGCTGGATTCGGCCCACGGGCCTTGTGTTTGTCATCTGTGTTCTACAGTAAGATAATCCAGGCTCTGGGATCAGACTAACTTGGTTGAATCCTGGTTCAACATGTACTGGCTGTATGACCATGGACAATTTGCATAGCCTCTCAAAGCCTGGTTTTCTGTTTGTAAAATGGAGATATTAACAGCACCATGAGGAACAGTTATTGGAGCTTTAAATTAAATAAAATAGGTCAAGTCTTACCCATGCCTGACATATGATAAATGGTTAATAAATGGTGGTGGTTGTATGCCTTGGGAAGGGATTCTGCCAAGACAGCAAAGATCTTAGCAAGAGTTAAGTTAAAAAGGAGAAATTTTGCAGGAAACCAACTGTACCCTTTACAGTCCTGCCCTGTCCGCCAGACTTAGGAAAACTCCCAAGGGGTACTAACCCTCTCAGAAGGGCCAACCAGTCCACAAGTCTTGCTTGTGAGTCTATGGGGCCAGATGCCATTCAGGATAATAGGGGTGGCTGGTCTGGGAGCTCTGGCAGCTCACAGCTGGAGGGAGATACAAATCTGAGCCCCAAAGCAGAGAGGGAAACAATCCCAAGATTCACAGCATTTCTGAGAGAAAAAGAGGCCCATCGTGCAGGAGAAGTAAGACTTTTCCTGACCTAGAGGTCTGAGAGGTTGTTTTCTCTTTTAATATTTTATTTATTTTTAGAGAAGGGAAGAGAGGGAGAAAGAGAAGGAGAGAAACATCAATGTGTGGTTGCCTCTCATGCACCCCCCCACTGGGGACCCAGCCTGCAACCCAGGTGTATGTCCTCACTGGGAATCGAACCTGCAACCCTTTGGTTCACAGGCTAGTGCTCAATCTACTGAGCCATACCAGCCAGGGCTAAGAACTTTCATAAAGGTAGAGGGAAAGTACACTGGACACATGGAGAAAAATGAAGAGAAAGGGAGAGAAGGTTGGCTGTACGTGTCTCGCATGCACACAACCCTGCCAGACAGTGCCCAGCAGGCAATGAAGAACCGTGTGAAGGCTTTCCATCAGGTTCTGCAGAGATTAAGCTTCAGAAGGATGCTCTGGTAAAAGGGATGGGAGGTCTGGAGTACAAGAAAGAATAGTCCACATATTAGGTAGCCAGGGCTCGATTTAAGGTATCAAGTGAACAGCGGTTAGAATTGAGAGGTACTGCAAGGCAGGAGGATTCAGTAAGATGTGCAGAGGAATCAAAGGAGATGATTCCCAGGTATTCGGCTTAAGTTACAACTAGGTAGCTAGCTGCTTCTCCCTCACTCTTTGTCAGGTCTGTTCAGACCAAAATCCTTGGCTGCATTTTTGACTCCTCTCTCTCATACACCACATCCTGTCCAACTGACATTCATTCAGCATTCACTGAATGCCAGGCTATGTTCCAGGCACAGGGAATACAGCAGTAAAAAAGCCAACCAAAACTCCTGCCTTCATGGAGCTATATCTTCTAGAGGTTGAAACAGGCAGTAAATATGATAAACAGGCAAGACATATTGTCCATTAGATTATGATAAGACTTAAGCAGTAAAATAAAGCAGATGATAATGGAAATATAGAGGGAAGGAGCTGTAATTTTATATAAATCTGTCAGTAAATCCTATCAACCATTTTTTCAAAAGAAATCCAAACAGACTTCACATAACTTCCATTGCCACCAGCACAGTCGAGGCCACCATCTCCTCCCAGTAGCCTCCTGTTGTCATGACAGCCTCCTAACGGGACTCAGCTTCCACCACTGCTCCCCTACAATCTAGCACAGCAGCTAACAATTCCATTAAAACATAAGTCAGATGACATCCCTTCTTTGTCCCAAACCCTCCAGAGGAGGGCTAGGAACAGACTGAAAATGCCAAAAGGATTGTCAGGAAACAATGAAGGCCTGGCAGGGCTGGAAGCCCTAAGTTTATGAAGGGGCTAATCAGCGAGGTTATTTGATGTTTCCCTTACAGTGCCTAGGGGCCTAGGCACAGCTGCAGTGAAAACAGCTGGTTCAGTTGATAGAGAACTGGAAATGGGCAAGTCATAGAACACGAAAAGGGCAAAAGGGCTAAGGACTTGAAGGGCTAGGAAGAATGGGACTGAGCTGACTCACCAAAGATCCCCAAAGCAGGATCCAAACACTTCATTACTGTGAAGACCGGGCATAATAACCAGCCTCTCTACGGCAGGCAGCGGAGGATCTGGGGCAGAGGCCAAGGGGCTGGCCTATGTGCGGAGCACAGAGAGAAGCCGGTGGTGAGGTCTCAGGCCAACCATAATAAAGCATTTTGGAGGGTGATTAGTAACTGCCTAGAGAAGAGGCTCAAGGGAGATGGAACTGCAGGCAGGGAGACTGGGAGGTAGGGAGGAAGCGGTTTCGGCAACATCTCAACTAATCCGGGGACTTGGGCATGCTCAGGTGAGGTGGGCCTGTGAAAGTAACTCAGAAGAAAGGAGCAATCACTGTATTTAGAGTGGGGTAATGGGGGTCCTAGGAGAGACTCCCCTGAAGCGTACACTGAAATGACATAATGTTTATAAAATAAACCAAGGGGAGCCCCAAAGACCTCAGGGTCCTAGCCTGAAGTATGGTTACAAGTAACCTCTCAAGGCAAAACTCAAAGCCTTACTAAAGGATTAACCACACAATTATTCCAATTTGGGGGATTAAAAAGATTATATCTAAATCAATTGGGATTTGGTAAATTATGTAAAGCCTACTCTAATAGGTTTCAGTTTCCTTTATCAAATTTTCAGAGAGAGACTGAAGGTTTGATATAAATACGAATTTATTGACATCAATTTCCTTAAGCTATTATTCCAACACAGAGAGGGTCCTGAAGAGCTGAAGACAATGATAAACCCACAAGATTTGAAGTTTGCAAGGCCCACTCCCTCCCAGAGAGACAGACAGACAGACAGAGAGAAAGAGAGAGTAGGGGAGAGAGAAAGGGAGGAGGAGAGTGGGAGAGGAGGTGAGAGAGAGAGAGAGAGAGAGAGAGAGAGAGAGAGAGAGAGAGAGAGAGAGAGAGAGAGAAGGGAAAAAGTCTTCAAAAACAATCTGGAAACTGCTTTCAATTACAGCAAGAAGTAATGAGTTTGACAGTGTAAGCATTTTATCCAGAAACATATCTATTCCATAGATACCAAATCAATTACCATATAATTGAGTTTGAAAATATACAAAATATTTTTGTTCTTACATACTGAAATTAAGACCTAATTTTAAAAAGTGCACGGTAAAAACAGCGTAAGGAAACCTACAATATCCATGGTATATGTATAGTTTTCCATTTTACTGTCAACACCAAATTCTGCATTTGCCTTACTGGTTACAAATATATTTTGAATGCTTCAAGGTCATTTACAACACTGACTAGTTTACTAGGTCCAACGACACTGCAGCTTCTGAAGGCGGCCAGCACTGGTCGTGGAGTCCTGGCCCTGCAGCTCCCTGCAGCAGTAGCAGCTCTGGAAAGAAGTCACCAACCAGCTATGTGTAAACTATCGACTCTTGTTCTTTTTAGAATTTCCCTGTGTAAAGAAAAAATATCAATAGTAAGAACACAAACTTAAAGAAAAACATTTCACACAGTGTATAGACCAGGCTGTCTGGAAGCCATACTCCACTTGGGACTTCAACTTCCAAGAGGAGAAAAGCTGATAACCTTGCATTGCTTTTATTCAGTAATCACAGAGCAGTTTTGTTACTTTTAACTCTCCCCATCTCTAAGTTCATGGGCCCTTTTACCCCTGGGGGCTGAGGATGGACAATAATGAAAGAAATTTTAGCCTAAACATGTTTCTTTGCTATTTTATTTAAATAAGTACCTTTGAAAGGTCTTAATATACTAACTTTGCATATGTGCCAACTGACACCCAAATGGCAATGGTTATCGTCAAAAGGGAGCCCTGACACTGGTTGAAAACAAGCTGGAGAGGACGATGTCTTGACTTATTCCCAATTCCCTCACATATGGACATTTGGACTTTTCAGTTTTGCGTAACTTTTTCTGTTTCTGGAGAAGTTCCACTTTTTAGAAAAACATTCTAACTAGATTCCTATACTTAACTATTAGACACAAATACATTCTTTTCATGAAAGTGGAAAAAGCTTGGAGAATACAAACATTAAGAGCAAGATAACAGCAAGCAAACGGTTTCAGGATGTTTACTTGGTATCCAGTGGAGATAATGTCAACTCAGCTATAAGATGCTTTGGCAATCTGAATTATTAATGGACAGGGAGAGGAAAAAAAGCAATAGCGATTATAGCATAATCAAAGAAAGGTTAACAATATAGAGTACAAAGTGAAGAAGGATCTCTAACTCACTGCTTCATCAATGACAGGTATTTTAAGGACCAGATTGAAAAGTTCTGTGAGGGCCTGAAAATTCTCTAACTTCTAAAGTAGCTACAATGAACTCTACTGTACTCACCACTAACCCTTTTCCACTCAGAACCAAATGCATTCTGCAGCTCTGCAGTCTGAAGTTTTCCTGCTACTTTCTTTCATATGTTAGGTGCTAAAATAGGCTTTCTCATGCTGCTTGGACTAATGTATGTTCTTTCTACATCAGCTAACTATTGCCCTGCTAGAATACCAAGAGGCCAAAAGGGTTAAAGGAGGCATTAAGAGAACCAACCCCCACCCCCTACCTCCAAGCTCAAGTTTCCTGAAGCACAAGTAACTGGAGAACCATAATCAAAACCACATTGGCTGGTTACAATCATCACAAGATGTCCCAGAAAAGCATCACAGACACTCTCGAAGTAACCAGAGGCCAATCAATATCATGAAACTACCCCAAGAAACAAAACTATATAATGCAGATTCTAATACATTAACATGATATACTTTCCAAGGAGATGCCAATTAAACAGAATGCTGCCCTGCACCACCCCTGGCAGATGATAAATAAAGCTATGGTTTGTTTATCTCTATTTCCTTCCCAGTGCCAGCACATAGCAGGAACTCAGTAAGTGCCTGCTAAATCAATAAGGGGCAGCAGTGGATTTCAAACAGCACAGGCTGGAGACAGTAAATCCAAGCTGGTGGTGGTACAGTATTGTCTGAGTTACCAAAATGTGCTAGGCATCTGAGTTGATGCATGAAACCAAGTCCCGGGCCTTCTGAAGCCTACTTTTCATGACATATGGAGACGCATTTCAGCATAAAAATAATCCCAGTGTCTACTGACCCCCTCCCCCTCCTGGAGGCTTTATGTGAAATGAAATCAAAGGAACATTTTGGAATTAAAAGGACAAGACACTCTTAGGTTATATGGATATATCTGAGAATACATTTGCTAAGAATAGCACCATTTTAGATTCATATGAAAAACAGCAAGCCCCACGATAAGCCTCCTAAGGATCCCCCAAACTCACACAACGTAGCAGAAATGCCAAAAAACAAAGGACACGGTATTAGGGCCTTAGTGGTCAGACCTCCTCCCAACTTACAACTCAGCCAAAGAAACTTAATTTTACTTTTGGATAATAGGACAAATTATATACATAAAATGATTTATAAATGCTTTAAACCTCTTAACCTTTTGCTCCTGACATGCACAGCAATGAACTATCTTACATTAAATACATTAAATATTATACTGTACAGAGACTACGCCCCTCCTCTTTTTACCTTACTGGACATCTTTAGTGTGTCAATCTCCTCTCTCTGTTTAGACAATGTCTCGTTCATGCTGCACAGGTGGTCACTCATCATACTTAACTGATCCTCATAACTTCTCTTGGTAGTGGTCAGTTCATCCTAAATGGCAAAGGAAAAGAGGGGGAAAACGGCAGGGGGGTCAAAACCCCACTAATCATACCACTCTAAAGCTTTTTAAATTTATTTTTTAAAAAACTGGAAAAGCAACTTATCTAAATGACCTATATGATCAATTAGCATGAAGGTTAAGTCAAAGGCTTAACAAAGAGAACAAAGTTAAAAGACATGAGGAAAAAGTTTTTCTGAGCCTTCAAAAAGGCTTTAGAAAAACACAAGCATTTCCTTCTATGCCAGGTATAAAACTGTCCCAAAAAAACAAGAGCTACTTGATCTTTCCAAATCCCCTCAGGTTTTCCCAAGCCTTTGGCGAGGTGGGGAAGTCTGCCTCAGGTACCATGCCACACCTGGATGGCCCGCAGACCTTCCAGGCCCGACCGTCCTCGGAAGGAATACCTTCCCTTCTTTCCCATCCCTAAACTCTCCTCAGCCCCTTCCATTAATCCTGTGCTCCCAGCTAATCTCATCCACTAATCTGTAGCCAGAAGGAAGTGGGGGTTGCTGTGCTAATGTGTTTTTCTTTGCCTGTGTCATATTTATATTTAATGAGAGCTTTCTGGAAACAAGGCTTTAAAACAAAGCAGTGAGTAAGGAGAAGTATTTTGCAGCCCTACCCTTCAGTTTAGGCCAGTTTTATGAAACAGTAAAGAGAAGGAACAGAATAAAAGTAATGGGACAGGGAGTAACAGGGAGGAGGAAAAGAACGAACTGTGGGTAAACAGGTACAATTTTAAAAATGTTTTCCCACTGCCATCGTTGCAAATCACACTACCATATTTGGAATGAAAACATTTCACAGAAGCTCAGTGCTACTGTAAATGAAGTAATTACTAGTATTTTAACCCATAAACTGGCAACTTTGACATAAACCGATAAATATTCTGTTAACTCAGCATAGGTGACACTTTGTAATTAAAATATTCATGTTTTTTGAAATAGTGTTGAAAATTTTGAGAAAAACAAGGTGCATGCAGGGTATAAAGAGATATATCTATTTGCTTTAACTACTGGATACATTTCTTAATTCATTTAAAGTGGATAATGACAACTAGCATTCTGCTAAAAGTATTGTTTGTATAATGAATTATCTTTTCATTTATAAAAATAAAAGTAATTTTACTTAAAAAAATGAAATGCTGACTACAAAACTATTTAAAATCAAAATCAAGTCAGAGAAACAAACAATATAACCACTTTTTGTCTTACATAAGTGAGGTGTTACATTAAAATGAGTTAGAGCCCTGGCTGGTGTGGCTCAGTGGATTGAGCTCTGCCTGAAAACTGAAGGGTCTCCAGTTTGATTCCCAGTCAGGGCACATGCCTGGGTTGCAGGCCGGGTCCCCAGCTGGGGGCGTGAGAGAGGCAACCAACTGATGTTTCTCTCTCACATTCATGATTCTCTCTTCCTCTCTCTCCCTGTCTTCCTTTCTCTATAAAAATAAATAAATAAAATCTTATAAATAAGTAAAATAAGCCAGAAATAAAGTGGTTAGAAAGATGTGTGTCTAGAGGTCAAATGCTACTACTTTATTTTCTCTAGACAAAATAGACTTCGTTTTTTATTTTTTACAAGTATCTCTCATCTTACTACGTTTTACAGATATCGTGTATTTTTACACAGAGAAGGTTTGCAGCAACCCTGCTTTGGGCAAGTCTACCATCGCATGCCTCTACTTTAGAAAGCAAATGTTGACTTTGCTACCCGAGAACTCTGAATGCAAAATAATTTGAAAATGGCTTAGGTACTTAGGAACTCACCTGAAGTCTGCTGATGTTCTGACTGGCTACTTTCATTTCTTCTGCCAGCGTCTCCTTGGACTTTTCAGCCAAGGCTAGTCTTTTAGAGAGTGCTCGGCACTGTTAGATCAGAAAGCATTCCGTTATCACAGGGGGTATTGCCCAAAAGCACATTTACTTCAGGGAAGATTATCAGAAAACAGTCCCCCAAACCAAAGCCCTCCCTCCCTTCACAATATCTGCAGAACACCTGCAGGCCTTGTACCAGACACTACAGTACACATCAGGAAAATGAGGTCCCACTCAGATTATTTTAATAAGCAAGCAAAATGTCTACTAACCCAAGCTCATCATTTTTTTCCCCTAGCTCTGGTCCAATGACCAGTGGTTACAAAAAAAGTTTTTCCATTTACCCAGGATTCATTTATACTCACACTGGACAAAAAGGAAGTGGTTATTTCAATCATTGTCAATGGCATCTGACTAGGCAATATGGATCCTAAGACATTTCCTTGTGTTTTAAGTCCTTTATGAAAGACCACATTACAGGAACAATAAAAGCTTTACAGTCTACTCTATCTACATGGAATAAAAAAAGTGAGGGCAGGATTGTAAATATCCCAGCTGCTTTCTTTAGGGGTTTTACCAAACCTAGGCTGTCCAGAGACGAAGAAAAAAGAAAAAAAAAAATCTATCTCACACTCTTGTTTAAAGAGGGTGTGCCACTGAAAGAATCACTAGACTTGCTGACAAGGCCCAGAGACTGAAGAGGAGAATCTGCTGAGACTCATTCAAATGCTCTGTCAACATCAGATGCTCAGACTAATTATTCCAGTACAGTCATACAGGGGGGTTACCACTTCCTGCTTACAGATGAGGGGAAAACTAGGACAATTTGATAATTCCTGTATCACGTTTGAGCTGAAGACATTTACTAAGATAAGCAAATGAAACTGCCTCCAACATCCCCACTCATTTCGGGAAAGCTCAGCCAGCCAAATCAACCCCTCTCTATTAATCAAACATCTATGTGCTCAGCACTAAACCTGAAAAAGAGGGAGAGAGTTTTACAAGGCTCAGGTCCTCATGAAGATAACAATCAAGTCTGGAACAGCAACTCAGAAGGCAGTTAGGGATCCAAATAAGGACATGATTTTGTGCTGCACCACATGGCTCAGATGCTAAGTGCTCCAGCAGATTTGTTGTAAGTCATCCAGTCTGCTATCCTCCCTGTTTTCTAGGGCCCTTCAAGCTGTCACTACTCATCCACTCATCAAACCAGTATGTAATGGTTGCTTATGAGCAACACCGAGGTAGGCACACCATTTACTTTAGCAGGAAAAAAAGCAAAGCCCCTTTCCACTTCAGCAACTGGCCTCCTATTCTCCATCTCTGCAGTTACTGGACAAAATCACAAAGTAAGGTCCCAATAAAGGGTGTTGTCTTTTGAAAAAAATTCTTTAACAATTAACAACGTTATAATTCTGTCTGACATCTGCGGCTGACCTTTTAATGTAAAGTTTCAAAGCAGAGACCTACAGGGATTCTTAGATGTTCTACCTTATGTGTTTCTTACTCTTTGATACTGTACTTTCTTCATTTTCTTCCCTTCTAATCAATGGGATATAATTTTATTGATTATCTTGCATGGTGTTTTTCCAGTTCTCAAGAAAATGAATTATTTAGTGAGGAAAGAAGAAAATGTAACAAAAAGTAAGATTTTTAAATCTTATAATGGTTGAAAAAGGTCGCTTTTTTTAAAGATTGTGTTTATTTATTTTCAGAGAGAAGGGAAGGGAGGAAGACAGGGAGAGAATCATTAATGTGCAAGAGAAACATTGATCAGTTGCGTCTCGCACATGCCCAACCGGGGACCCAGCCTGTAACCCAGGCATGTGCCCTGACAGGGAATCTAACCCACAACCCTTCGGTCCACAGGTCAGTGCTCAATCCACTGGGCCACACTAGCCAGGACAAAAAGGTTATATTTTTATCACTTACAGTAACTCATTTCAACAAAATGTCATTTAAAAACTGAAAAGTACTTTTTAAAAAAGGAAAAAGGCATATTTTGCTTTCTAATTTCCCTATATGAAAATTCCTTGGCCTATGAATGTTACCTGCATATAGCTCTCTAGAGGTAATCTATAGCAATAATGTTCCAAAACATACATGACCATAAGAAAAGCTACCTGTAAGTCTCAACTATTTTTTTGTCAACTTAGAAATGATAAAGCAGTGCCATATTTATTGAAATGAAAATTTTGGGTTGGTATACGGACACTGACTTCTCTCTTCTAGTGAACGGTGGGAGACCAGGATGGTGACCCAGTTCCTGAAGGGGTTAGGGGAAAAAACCACCAAGTCTAATTAACTGTCCACTCACCTCAGCATAGAAATGCACTGACTTACTGTCAGCCAGCTGCAGTTGAGACGTCAGTTCCACTATCCTTGCCATGTAGTGATTTTTAATTAAGTCTTCACGAGATTCCACATCTGGAAGCTAAATAGAACACACATAACTAAATAAATGAATGCCAGTGAGATGAAGCAGTTCTAGAAAAATAAAAAGGAACTCATGTCAGGGAAAAAAGATACAATGTTTTGTACACTTTCATTTGAAATTTGTTGGGGAGTCATTGTTTTCCTACCCCTCAAAGAAACTTCAGACAGGGCAGGGAAATGACTGCTCTAAATTTCTTGATTTCCAACATCTGCCTATCTCAGAATGGAGTTGTGGCTTTGAGAACAGAGCAGAAGTGAGGTACTGGGAAGCCCCGGGGCCATGTCCCTCCATTAGCCATAAACCTGACTTTCAAAATTTCTGTCTGAGTCCTGTGTCCTTCTCTAACTGGAAGAGAAGAAAAAGGGAGCATGTACTGGAACCCCTAAAATATGAACATTCTTTTTTCTCCAACATTATCTTAAGATAGCTTTAATGCTCTTAAAGATACTAATCAATTAAACTATTGCTATAATAAAGTTGTGACCCTTGTCCCAGACTAGTAGTTACTTCTAGTTACTCTAGCAATGACACATTATTGAATTTAGTTCAAAAATATATGCAGAAGTTCAAGATTACCTAAAGTATAAGGCCAATAAGGAAATCAAAGAATTTATCCATGTTGAACTATATTTACCAGCTCACTGTACTAAGTGGTAAGTTAAATGACTTCAATGTCCTTTTAATGGTTATTTATAAAGTTACATCTCAATAATATTTCAAAACAAATTTGCAACCCTGTGTGACAAGCCAAATCTGACCTGGGTTCACTCACTCAAGGGCTGGAAACAACCAGCAAGCACACTGTTTGTAAGCCCCTGAAAAGTCCTGCTTTCCCAGCCTGCCCACTGGGCGGGCTGACGGCTCAGCCTCACCCAGCATGCCAGCGAGCTGATGGCCGGCTCAAGCCACACCTTGTCAAGCTGCCAACTCAAGTCATTCAACAAGGCATTTACAAAACAGGCTATAATCTGTTGGGACAGTTAAAATAGAACCAGAGAGAAAAGCAACATGGACCCACTGATAGAGGGAGAAAACACTGGCTCCATATTTGCTAGAATGGTCAGAAAACACAATTAGACAAAGCTGGCATCTGTAAGACTTTGTCAGCAAACACACAGCCAGATATTTACTAACAAACGATATGATGCTAAGCACACGTTACCTCACTGTCAGATGTCCTGGTTAAAACCCCAATCTGGAACGTAAGGAAAAAAAATTCTTTAGAATAGACTGTTTACATTTCAAACAATAGTTTAAGCACATAATATTTTCTCTTCTCGGTTCACACATTTAAAGAGCGCTTGGGCTGGAACGCTAGATCACCCTGGGATTGTGTCAAAACACAACTGTAGTAAACTACAAGGAAGCAGTGCCTGCGGAGAGGTACCCGCATTTGCTATTTCTCCTGTGAGGTGGTAATGAGTAACAATAATCACTATTTCCTCTACCAAAATGCTGTTAGTCATTTTCATCACTGAAACCAATAAATTGTGAAGAGAGAAGAATATCTTTTGACTCCCCTTGTCGTTTCTGTGCCTATTTCCAAAGCGGCAGCCAAGATAATGGCCACGATAACAGAACATTCCAAACAGGAAAACAACCACCACCACCACCACCACCACCACCACCTCCCCCGCCACTAGCTAAAATTTTAAAAGAAGACAAACACATTTTCGATGCAATGTTATTATGACATCAATAAATATCCATTTCAGATTTGAATCAATGAAAATGTAATTTTAGACACATTAAAGTGCTTTAATGCCAGGTTTTAAAGCTTGGTTCTGTGGCTCGAGATGTGGAAAACAGAAAGTTATGATTACTCAGGTCATGGTTCATGTGCTTGGATACAATAACTTAAGAAGGCTATTGGAACCTCAGTTGCAATGTATTCTGTTCATCAGAGGACACCCAATAAAGTTTGCACAGGTTCTAAATAATATGCTCAAGAGTAACACTCTGAACAGTGAGCAGATCAACTGAACGTGTACTAAAGAATGTTATGCCCACCTAGCTAGCTCTAAACGGTCTTTTATAAGACTTCTTTTTTTAAAAAAAGAAAAGCCATAATTTTCTACTCACTAAAGCAGGAGTAGCAATTAGTCTTTCCCTTTCAGTTAAAAACTGTTTACAGTGACCAATTGTTTAATTTTATATATTCAAATATCACTACTTTGGTATCCATTCTGCCTCCCCACTCTCACCCCCTCACTCCCAAGTTAGGACTTGAGACATCCTCCGTACAGATGTCTACCCAAGCTCTTATTCGACTGAGACTAACTAAGGAAAAGGAATATATATTCAATCACATGAAAAATGAAAAGTGGCCGGCCATATCTTGGGTCTCTAATCCTGACCATCAAAGACTATGCCCAAAACTGGGGCTCATGGAAAATGTGGTAAGTGAGGCAATCTCATCTGTACCTTGAATGAAAGGGAATAAAAAGAAAGACTGAAAAGCAGAAACACCAAGGAAGACAGAAAACACCACCTCTTTTTATCCCTGTGGTGTCCAGGTCATTTTTGGCAGGAATCTACGATGGGCAGAGGGCAAGAGAGTTCTGTGGTGAGTGCCTTCTCCCTCAAGTACTCTTCTCCTGCCTTGGACTCCTGCTCACTCGTGCAGCGCACTCATGTTGCCTCCCTGTGATGTGCTCCCTGAGCCTCCAGAGACCTCTCTGTGATCCCACAGCACTCTGTACAGGGCTCGTTATGGGATTCTTCTGTGAGCGTGGCATCCATTCAGGTCCAAACGCTGAGAAGTTTCATTATATCTTTTGCCTTTCTAAAACTTTTCTTTTTCTCTCCCTTATATTTTATAATAAAGAATTTCAAATATACATAAAGTTGGGGGGGAAAGTATAAAAAACATCTATACAGCCACCACCTATACTCAATGGATATTTTATATTTGCTTTATTTATCTGTATGTATATATTTATTCTCAACAATCTGAAAGAAAACTACAGACATTATGATGCCTGACCCTAAGAACAGTGGTACCTCGGTACTTATCATTAATTCAATCCGAATTCATTGCAAGTACCGAGCAAGTATTTCCTTAGAGCGACGGTGTCGTGACTCACAAGTTCTAACAAGTGTCTCGAGTCCTGAGCAGGTACTAAGAGCCAAAGTATTTTTTTCTCACCAAAATGCGACAAGTACAGGGTTTGACGAGTTCTGAGGCCAACAAATACTGAGGTATGACTATACTTTGGCATTTAGCTCCCCAAAATTAATTTATTCTCCTAAATAATCATAATACCATGATCAGACCTAGGAAAATTAACAATAATTTGAGTTTCTGATATTATTAAGGAGCAATGAGGTCAGTATACATTTTGAAAATAAGTCGGGTTGCATATTTTACTATTAGGTATACTCCGAATCGGGTACAAGTAAATATGAGAAGGACCATGACTTGTTCTTCAACAGCATCGGTGAGCTATGGGATGAAGTCACACACCTTAGGACAAGGACCTCAAGAAGAACTATGGCTCTCCTCAAGTTCCTTAAGAAATGCTTGTGAAAATGCACTTAATGAGACCTTTCTGATTATGACGGGTTTTTTTAATTCCCTTCCTGATTTCTCTTTTACTAAATTTTCTAATGTGTTTTTACATTAGGCAGAATAGTATAATCAGAAAACTTCTCTCAAAGTAACTTTAAATCTACACCTCCAAAAGAGATGTTTCATTTTCTAAATCACTGCAATTAAATATAAAGTTGCAAGACAACCAGCCAGTCTACTGCCTTATGAAGTAAAGTTAACATGATGGACTTTTGTATTAAATGTATGCCATAAAGCTTTACAGTGTCTAGAAATATACCACATAATTGGTCAAAACTGCATTTGTGGTCATTTCTATAAAGATCTAGGCATTTAGCCTTTGGTCAGAAATATAATTCCATTTTATAGATGTTTCTATGAAAAAAACAGTCATCTTAAATTTGATATATCTTTTCCAGGAACACAGCCATCACCATGGGAAAGTCTCAGGTAAAATCAAAGGGAATTTCATGGATATGCTTTTGGAAGGAGGCATCTGCTTACCAACTTGCTTTTTCTAAAGCACACAGATTATTCCTATCATAAACTGACACGTTTATATAGTCAGTGAACCTAACATTAGGTTAGCTCCTTGCCCTTAACATTAAAAAAAGACGGCGCTCACCAGACTGGTGCTGTGAACTGGCTCCAGCACAGCCTTGGCTGAGGCTTCTTCCTGGCCTGAAGCATTCACCACCGAGGCATTTTCCTGCACCGGCCCAGCCGCCTGCCCGCTGCTTGTACTCTTCAGCTTATCTGCAATTCGCTGGTTTTCTTTCTCCAGCTTGATTTTGGCTAATTGTGCTTCCAACATCCAATGTTCTTTTTCCTGCTCCAGTTTAGAAATCTTCTCCAAACTCTGCTGAACCTTGAAAGCAACAGAGAGTTCTGCAGCTTAGAGGATGATGAAGATAAAACTTAGTGGCCAAAATAATACTTTACAGAATGTAAAGCAAAACTGCCTCACAGAGGCAAAACCAAAAAAGCCTGACCATGGAATAGGGAACAATTTATTCAACGGGATGCAAAACGGACATCCAAAAATTAAGAAATTGAGCTATAGTAAAATAAAATCTCTATTCATCGAAAGATATCATTAAGAGAATAAAAAGGAAGGCCAAAAAGTGGAAGAACAAACATGTATCCGATAGAGGACTAACATCCAGAACATATTAAAGCATTCTACAAATCAAGAAAAAGATAGACAACTCAACAGAGAAACAGAAAAAAGAAAAAAAGACTTGAATAGGCACTTGAACAAGATTATAAACATAAAAAAGAAGGTGCCCAATGTCGCCTGTTATCAAGGAATAGCAATTCAGAATCACCCAAATGACTACATTTTTTTAAAAAAAGGTGAAGGGATTAAGAAGTACGAATTGACAGTTACAGAATGACCACAGAGATGCAAATTACAGCATAAGGAATATAGTCAATAATATTGCGGTAACTATGTACGGGGCCAGTGGGTACTTGAGATATCAGGGGACCACTTTATAAAGCATATCATTATCTAACCACTATGCTAGACATTTGAAACTAATACAGAATAATACTAAATATAAACTGTAATTGAAAAAAAAGAAAATACAAAGGTGGGCATGTTTGTGGAGTAACTGTAATAATCAGAGTATAGTGCTGAGAAGAGTGGAATTTGGGACAAATACTGAAAAACTGTTTGGCAGGATCTTTTAAAACTGAACATATAATATCCTATGACCCAATAATTTCCCTTATAGGTATATAACCAATAGAAATGCATGCATGTTTACCAAAAGACATGTGTGATAGTCAAACACTTGAAACACCCCAAAAACTCATAAGCAGTAAGAATAATTAATGCATATTCACACAATAAAATAGTCAACAGCAATGGAAATGAACTGATTACAACTATATATAACACAGGTGAAGATTACAAATATAATGTTGAGTGAAAAGCCAGACCTGAAAGAGTATTCACTACATAATCTCATTTCATAAAAAGTTCAGTATCAGGCAACAAGCTTAATTTATGGTGTCAGAATGCAGGATAACGGTTTTCTTTGGGGGGAGAAGACAACAGCAACTGGAAAGAGGCAAAAGGAAGGCTTCTGGGGTCCTAGTAACTGGCTACATTAATTCATTGGGATATCGTATATTAATGATTTGTATACTTTTCTTTAAGTACATTACACTTCAATTAAAAGTTTAAAAAGCTTATTCTCAGGACCAATAAAAGCCTGAGAAATACATAAAATAAAATCTTATAGCGAATTCCAAATGCTTTACCAGCTACCATGGTTGAGCAGTCACTGAGCACCAGGCCCTATTCCTGGCACTTTCCTCCTGTTACCCCACCGAGGCCTCCTAACAGTCCTGCAGTCCGCATTTCTCAAAGAGCACTAAAGCTCCCAGCAGCTAAACCACCTGCTAAGCTAACAAATGGCAAACCCCCAGGATTTGGGACCCCATCTGTCTAGCTCACAAGTCTGAGTCTTTTCACTATATCACACTGCCTCCCATTGGCTCAATTAATCCTTACCAGACCTTGAAAGGAAGATATTATCCTCACTTTAGAGAGGCAGGAAGTGAAACCCAGAGTATTTATCAGACTAGCCTGCAGCTGGTCAATGGCAGGGTGGGAAAAGCAATAGCTCTGAAGCCAGACAGTTCTGCCACTTACTAGCTACTTTGGGTGAAAGCTGCTTCATTCCTTTGAGCCTCACTTTCTTCGCATAAAATAAGAATATCCAAAATCATTTTTTTAGATATTCCACATTTTATTGTTTGTCTCAGGACATTGAGTTTTTCAGAAATTATTCTATGGATGAAATTTTTAGTTCCAACATCAGAGCATACTAATAATGAAAAGATAAGTGATTGTGTGTGTGCGTCCAGTGAAAATAAGGTCATCATAGACAAAATATTGTCTCAGATTAATGCATCTATGTTGTCTTTAAAATAAAGACAATTTCCAACACTGAAAGCAAGCCAGTGTTAAAGTGAATACATCTCTGACAAAAGCTAAACTGGTATCCATTTGTACTAGCTTATATAAACACAGTACCTCCTACCTACTGCCTCAAATTGAAACAACCAATCAAATATTAAAATTTTTTTATTCCTGCTCATAAAATAATTGAGTCTCTAGCCCCTTCCCCCTGACCTTGTTTTTCCAGACATTGAAATCTAGTGCCCAAAGAAAGAATTAATCATCAAGGCCAAAGTGTTTTGGTATTACTTCACTGGCAATTATAACACCAATTGAATCAAGAGGACTTTCAATTTAGAGTACAAAGAAATGCTTTTCAAAATGAATTATGCTTATGGTGCTTTTCAGCATGTGTTAAACAATTAACTTTACATGTTTATTTATACAGCCTTTAAACCACCCCATGAATGTTCAAAACCTTTTCCAGGGGGTTCAACATTTATGCTCTTTAACAAGAATGATTTCCCAGGTGCCATACCTGTTGTGCAAGGCCTTCTCGGCTTTCAGTAGAGCTGAGAAGGACGCGGCGGTTCGCCAGTGCTTCTTCGTAAGGCACAGACTCCGGGAGGGGCTGTGGGAAAAACACCATAAAAATTAAAGAAAAAGATCATATCATCTTCCTGATTCTACATATACAAATTAGTATGCTAAATGGGGCTTGGTAATAAATTCAGAGGTATGCCAAAACAGACTATTTCCTTTAATATATTTGAAAAGAAACTTCTCTTCATAAAAAAGAAAAATAATGAAGATGAACTTGTCATCCAAGTTACAAGCTACACTAATTAAAACCATATTGGCCTGCGCCAAAATAGAGAGATAAAAGAACAGGATAGAGATTCTAGAAACAGACAAAAGCACATGCAAAAATATATTACATAACAAATGTTGCATTTTTCAGTCAGTGGAGAAAGGTAGCCTTTCTCCAGGATAAATGGTACAAGAACAACCAGTTAATAACTTAGGAAAATAAGTATTTATATCCCTATTTTTATACCTTTTATCAGAATAAGTAATTTCAAAATGGATTAAAAATCTCAAGCCAAAAATTTAGACCAAAAAAATATGTGACCATGTCTACAATTTTAGGAAGTGCCTCAACCTTCTAAGAGCTCCTTGAGAATCACCACCATTAAGAAAAATACTGGTTTGATGATACAAAAATTAAAACTTCTATTTTGGAAAATTACTACAGCAAACTGAGGGGAAAATACAAAATAAGTAAGATTTAAATCCTTGATATAGAGAGTGCTTTCAACTCTACAGATAAATGCTTTGAACAGGCAATTTGACAGAATAGATACTCATGATAACTTTAAGAAAGGATGTTCTACTTCAATAATAAGCAAAGAAATGCAAATTAAAATAATATAAAAAGCCTCTTGTCTGAGTTTGACAAATATTAAATTTATGGGTAAAATTTACACTTCTATTAATAGTAAACTAGAAATAGGTAACCCTCCTAAAGTGTGTCAAAATATGAAAATATGTCAAAATATGAAATACTCATAAGACTTTGAGCCAGCAATTCCTTTGTAAGGAATTTTTTTTAATGCCAAGATTTTTTATTAATATATTTTATTGATTATGCTATTACGCTTGTCCCATTCCCCCCCTTCACTCCCCTCCACCCTGCACACCCCCTCCCACCCACATTCCCCCCCCTTTAGTTCATGTCCATGTGTCATACATATGGCACATGGCTTCTACATTTCCTCTACTATTATTACCCTCCCTGTCTATTTTCTACCTACCATCTATGCTACTTATTCTCTGTACCTTTTTGCCCTCTCTCCTCCTCCCACCCCTCTGTTGCTAATCCTCCATGTGATCTCCATTTCTGTGGTTCTGTTCCTGTTCTAGCTGTTTGCTTAGTTACTGTTTGTTTTAGGTGTGATTGTTAATAATTGTGAGTTTGCTGTCATTTTACTGTACATGTTTTTTATCTTCTTTTTCTTAGATAAGTCCCTTTAATATTTCATATAATAAGGGCTTGGTGTTGATGAACTCCTTTAACTTGACCTTATCTGGGAAGCACTTTATCTGCCTTTCCATTCTAATTGAAAGCTTTGCTGGATAGAGCAATCCTGGATGTAGGTCCTTGACTTTCATGACATGGAACACTTCTTTCCAGCCCCTTCTTGCCTATAAGGTCTCTTTGAGAAATCAGCTGACTGTCTGATGGGCACTCCTTTGTAGGTAATTCTCTTTCATCTTGCTGCTTTTAAGATTCTCTCCTTATCTTTAATCTTGGCTAAGGTAATTATGGTGTGCCTTGGTGTGTTCATCCTTGGGTCCAACTTCTTTGGGACTCTCTGAGCTTCCTGGACTTCCTAGAGGTCTATTTCCTTTGCCAGAATGTGGAAGTTCTCCTTTATTATTTGTTCAAATAACTTTTCCACTTGCTCTTCCTCTTCTCCTTCTGGTACCCCTATAATTCGGATGTTGGAATGTTTAAAGATGTCCTGGAGGTTCCTAAGCCTCTCCTCATTTTCTTGAATTCTTGTTTCTTATTCTTTTCTGATTGGATGCTTCTTTCTTCCTTCTGGTCCACCACTCCATTGATTTGAGTACCAGCTTCCTTCCCATCACTATTGGTTCCCTGTACATTTTCCTTTATTTCACTTAGCATAGCCTTCATTTTTCACCTAATTTGCCACCAAATTAAACCAATTCTGTGAGCATCCTGATCACTAGTGTTTTGAACTGTGCATCTGATAGGTTGGCTCTCTCTTCATTGCTTAGTTGTATTTGTTCTGGAGCTGTGATCTTTTCTTTCGTTTGGGCATTTTTTTTGTCTTGACGCACCTGTTAGGTAGTAAGGGGTGGAACCTTAGGTGTTCACCAGGGCGGGTCAACCCATGTCGCTGGGTTGTGACGCTGTATGTGGGGCAAGGGTCCGAGAGGGGAAAATGGTGCTTGCTCCACTCTCTGCCAGATTTCAGTTACTTCCCATGCTTCCCCCAAGCAAATTGGGTCCTTCTGGTGCTGATTCCCGTGTGGGTGGGCTTGTGTACGTTTTAGGACCCTGTGAGTGTCTCCAACGAACTCTCCTGTGAGGGTGGGAGTCTCTCCCGGCACCTCAACCCCCACAGGTGTTTTCAATCGGTGTTTGAGGCTTTATTTCCCGGTGCTGGGGCCCTGGGTTGCACAGTCTGTCTTGCTCCCCAGTTTCGCCTGGTTTATCTGCACGTGAATGTGGGCCACTCCCCTCCACAATCTTCCACCTTGCTAAGTCCGCCAGCCACCGCTTTTTTTGCCGTGACCCCTCTCCACCCAGACGCCTGACTCCACCCCTCCTACCAATCTGAATGAATGTGTCTACTTTAACTCCTTGGTTGTCAGACTGTCATACAGTTCAATTTTCTGTCAGTACTGGTTGTTTTCTTGTTTTTAAATTCTTGTTTTCCTTATTTTTGGTTGTGGGAGGAGGCACAGCCTGTCTGCCTAAGCCTCCATTTTGTCCGGAAGTCCAGGAATTCATCTTAAAGATATCTTAAAACAATTAGACAAACACAGGGAGATAGGCAGCCTTATATATTGCTAGAAGTGTAAAACAGTATAGCCACTTGTAAGGGCAATTTGGCAGTAAATATTAAAATTTAAAGTGTGCAAACCACATGATCCAGAAAATTCCACTTCTTGGTATTCCACGCACATGCCCAAGGAAGCATTTGTAAAACTATCCATTGCAGTATTACCACAACAGTAAAAAAATGGAATCAACCTAAATGACCACCAATAAGGGAATACCTAAATGAACCATGGATCACTCACATTATAGAATTCTATACCTTACTTAAAAGGAATATAGTGGCTACCATGTGTAAAGACACAGACACATCTCTAAAATATTTTAAATGTAAAAAGGAAGTTGCACAATAAAACATGCACTTATGTTCGAAAAAAGAAAATTCTATATATTGTCTATAGGTTTATATAGATGCATATAAACGCTCCAAAAGAGTCTGGAAGGTTATACATTACACTGATAACTATATAGTTACCTCTGGAGCAGAACTAGAATTAGAGATTGTAATTTACCTGTAATGTCCTAATGTAATATAAGAATGTAGTTATGCATTACGTATATATAAAATTTAAAAAGAAATAGAGAGGGAAAGGTTAAAAACAAATGCACAGAGTTGTACGTACAAAAGTACCCCCTGTAGTATTGCACATAACAGTGGAAAATAAGAAACCACCTAAAAATCCACTAGAAGTAGATCAGTTAATTAAATTATTACACATTTATAGAATGACATACTATAAAGGCATTAAAAAAAGAATAATTTATATTTCCAGATACATACTTTTTGATATATAAAGATATCCACACTGTTTTATGAGGAAAAAAGATTCTAAAACAGTATATTTTCCAAACAAAATGCTTTTTATACAGCATGTGTGTCTGTGTGCATACATGCATTAAGGTTTTTTGTATGTAGAGATACTCTAACAAAGTTAAGAATAGCTTGCTTTGGATGGTAGGATCTGGGGTGACCATAACTGTCTCCTTCATCTTCTGGTTTCTTTTTGCAATGATTGTGTATTCTTACTATATTCACATAAAAATTATAAATGTATTCCAATTATTTTTCTGTTTCTACATGTTAAAGATTTTCTGAAGTTTGACACTTATTGGCTGCCTCACCCTAAACAATTTACCAGGCGCCAGGGACAGGAGTCCAACATGAGCTATGCACCTATCATATGTCAGATGAGGTTTGGGTCTCTATTACCTCCTCCTCCTCAAAGAACCCCAACATCCATCGACCACCTATGCCTCAAAATTAGGTACAACCTAAATAGTAAGAATTGTGGAAAAACTCTTGCCATTTTCTGAATTATTCCTGGTTTGTCCTTTGATTTAAATGTTAACAGAAGTTCACAAACCTTTCTCAAAGCCTTCATATAGGCAGCGGCTTTTTTCTTGTACTGTAACATGCATTCGGCTGAAAGAGGGCTAATGAATCCACTTGCTGCCTTAGGCCCATAGCTCAACGAGGCAATGAAGTAGTCCACATTGTTGCTGAAGAAAGACGCAACCTAAATGAAGTGTGACAAGAAGATAGATTTTGTCTTCCAATAATATATCTAATATATGTATGTAGTAGCTTTTAAAGCAAAGTTAAAGATGCTAGAATGGAAATGAAATTTCAGCACCTGCCCCAAAGCCCACATTTATTTGAGAATGCCTAGGCAATGATTTATAATAAAAAGACAATACCAGTATAAATATTGAAACTACACTTCTGACAGGTCTCAATTTAGACAATTTTTATTCTTCCTGAAAACCAAAACTGTTTCTGATTTATTCAGAATATTCCTAGATGATGTCCACAACCTATTGACCTCATTAATTCTGCCATTAGTCTCAAAATACACATATTTGGGTTACATAATCCATTTGAACTTTAACTTTAAATGTTCCAAATTCCAACATAAGACATGCCACAGGCATCTTGAATATGCAATCTCTACTCAAATTTAATTCCATAAAGCTCAATCTGTATGTCACAAACATATTGGGTTGGCCAAAAAGTCTGTTACATTTTTTCTATACAATGGCTCTAGTAGTGCTAAGTTGTCTTCAACTTCATTCAGAACAATTATGTTAGATTGTATTGTGACAGCTGTCATATCAGCATGCATTTTAAAAAATTATCAAAATTGGTGAATTTTTGTGCAGCCATATTAATACTGAAGATGGAAGAAGATATGCAACATTTTTGGTATAGTATACTTTATTAGTTCAAGAAAGGTAAAAACTCAACTGAAAAGCAAAAAAAGGTTTGTGCAGTATATGGAGAAGGTGCAGTGACTGATCGAACATGTCAAAAGCGGTTTGCGAAGTTTCTTGGTACTATTGACATTTTAGCCAAATAAGTGTTTGCTGTGGGGCTGGATTATGCATTAGAGGATGTTTAGCAGCAGCCTTGGCCTCTACCCACCAGAAGCCAATAGCAAGAGATAGCCAACACACTCAAAATATCCCAATCAATAAAGTAATGCATGAAAATGAAAAATGTGTCTTTTATTTTATGGAAACAATGTAATGAACTTTTTGGCCAACCCAACAATAGAAAAGACTGAAAATTAAGTAGAGCCTTGTCACTTTCTGATTTAACCTTTATTAAATCTACATGAGCAGCCACAAAGATCCTTAACTGTAACTTCGCAGAGCCATGATTTGTAAACTACAGTGATATATGAAATGGTGGTATAAATAAAAATGTCTAAGAAAGTACTTAGCCAGGAAAAGTAAAGTCTTGGAGACCTTAAAGAGTATTCTATTTTGAAAAGTAAAAAATGTGACATGGAACAGAGCATCCTACATTGGCAAAAACTGCTCGAAAAGTAGCCAATTAATTGCTAGTGGTCTGAAAATTTTATTTTTCATTAATACTTTACTTTGTCAAATGAAATTGTTAGGGAGTATTCAAGAAAATGAGGACCTAGAACTCTTGAGCTACATATTCCTTGTAAATGACATGGACAATCATATACCGTGTGTTCGCATTTAGGTCACATTAGTATACAGTGAGGCTTATTTTCTTTCCTCTTTCTAATATGTCTACCTTTCCCAAATGTTCTTTCATGTGCTTGTTATACTTTCCAACTAAGTTTCTTAAAATTACAAACAATAAAATTTATTTTAATCAAAACATATTAGCTAAATATTAAGCTACCACAGACTACCATTAGTTCAGACACTTATTTTAATTAAAAACCATTTGTAAAAAATTTAAACTAAAGATCAAATACCTTTCCTTGAGACAACATTTTAAAGTTTCAGGCAAAGCTAATCGAAAATAAACTATGAGTATACAGGTATTTAATATTCCAGAGTTCTCATTAAAAGTGGCAAATGCAGAGACTCTGATAAAATGCAAACATTCTCTTTTTCTGGACTGTCTTAATTGACTCAAAGTTAGAATTCTCCTCAGAAAGCTTCCGGCATGCCTGTAGAGAAAAGCATTAAAGTGGGAGCAGTGGGCATGGTCTTCCAGCTAAGAAATCCTGTAGACACAAGTCCCCTGACAGAACCTGACAAAAACACCTTTTTAATCACATCCCAAACTATAGCAAACTGACACAAAGGCCAGCCTCATCTAGGAAAGATGACACTGAATATTTGACATAATCTATGATCATTTCTGATTAACTTAAACCACCGGAAAAAACTTTCTATTATAGTCAACCTGTCAAAGAATAATAGTATATAAACATGACAGAAATTAGCATTTCCTTGAGAAATTGCGTTGAGTCTGTTGAAATAAATGGGCTAAAATAGTCCTAAATATAGCCCTTTCAGCTTTATATATATAGGTAATTCTCACAGAAATCTTAATCTTTTTTTTCATGTTTACATATATCTATTTTATTTTTTTAATCAGTATTTTTTAATTGTTGATATTGTACAGTTTTCTGTCTTTTACCCCACCCCAGCCCACCACCCCAGCCCTCCCCACCTTCCTCCCATTTCCACCCCCCATAGTTTTTGTCCATGAGTCCTTTATACTTGTTGCTCTAAACCGTTCCCCTTTTCCCCTGAAATTCCCTCCCCTCCCACTCTGGACACTGTCAGACTGTTCTCAAGAAATCTTAATCTTTAAAGGTGCTGATGATAGCCAAATGAACATACATTCTTAGAATGTGACTTCTGCTGAAACTAGATATCCAAGATAAAATGAGTTTTAAAGAAACTGCACTTTTGTCATTTTATAATAATAATTAAGTACTTAATGATCCAAATGACCATTATCCACTATTAAGAGTTCAGTGAAAAGATGTACGTTGAAGGCACTTTAAAAGTTCTTGTTAAGATACAAAACCACACAGGTAGTATTACCACAAACATTACCAAAACACAAACAAAAAAACTTGGAGGGAATAAACCAAAATATTAACAAAAGATTTTTTCTTTTTATGTATCCTAATTTCTAAATAGCAGACCTCTGATATACAAAAGGTAAAGGTGTGTATTGAGACCATCTAGAATCTTCAAATCATCAAATAACTCATTAAAACATAAGAGTTAAGCAATCCCCTTACTCATCACAAATGCTAAGCAGCGACTACCATACTGTTTTAAATACTGGGCAGGGAGAAGGAAAAAGGAGACAACTTTACAGAAAACCTGATATTCCAATATCCTTTTACAAATCAATTTTCCTGTATCATTCCAGGAAGGGAAAAAAGGAGCATATTTAAAAACTGAATTTAATGTTAATATAAACCACAGAAAAATTACCTTTCCTGCTCCATTTGTTAATGCTACTACTGATGACAGGATACAGTCATTCGTCGTTATGAGCTTCTGTGTTGCTATTGGAAGTTCATGCTCTATTGTAGCTTTTTGACTATAATGTTTGGAAATATCTGTAAAAGCAATTGAATGAAAACTCATTACTATCCATACACAAGTGGCATATAGATAACCAGCCTGTTAATTTCTCATATCTCTTCTTACAAATTTACTCAAAAAATAGTCCTAAATATCAGGATTGCGCTGAATATCGATTAGGTCACAATCCGCATGGAAAAAATAGAGAGGAGTGAGGGTCGCTTAACACCATCCTGGCATCTCTATTACAGCCACCAGTTTGCAGTTCCTCCTTTGAATGTTAGCCGTTAATCTAGCGTCGGGTAAGTAACTCTAACCAGTATTTACCAGTTAAAAACCCTAATTTGATAATCCAGTAGGCACAGATGAGAATGTATCTTGCACTTACATAAGCAAACCATGTGGTTGAAACAGAGCAGCCAACAGAGGCAAAATGTCCCACAGTCCTCACGGGCTCTTAGCTAGTTAGCTAGTAATGATGAGAGATGTCTACACAGCCAAACAAGGATTGGGACTCCAGTGTCTGGCTTCATGTGCTACTGCCTCCAGTCCAAGAATATTATAACCAGGGTCTGGGGTTAGAAAAGCACAGAACAGAGGCTGAGTTATAAACATGTTAAGACAAGCTGCAGTAGGTGAAACTGACAATCAGCTAAGCTTGGGGTTTCCTGAGTCTTGGAGAAATAAAATAATTTTGTCTTGGAAGTATGGGAAAAATGGGGGAATTATTAAATCTCTGACTTACAAGGAAGGATAATTATATTTTCAAATAACAAAATGTTTACCATACAGCCTCCTTTGAATTTTTTTAGAATACTTTTGTTATATAGCATTATCATTACCAATAATGCTCAAAATAAATAACACGACCTGAAAATTAACTTTCATGGCAGATGTGTATGCAGAGAATTTCATTTATTAAGAATCAAGAAATTTAGCTGCTTTTAGACAGTGAATAATTAAGAGATAAGACTATTTAGAAAAAATGGTATTTAAGATTTAACCTGATATGAGCATATTTTAATACAAAATTACTGTAAATTTTATGAATAACATTGTTGCTAAAAATATTTTATGTACACATGTACTTACATAGATTTTTAATTTAATATAGTTTTTTATTTTTTAAATTACATTTTATTGGTTATGTTATTACAGTTGTCCCAATTTTTCCCTCTTTGCCCCCCTACACCCAGCACTCCCCATTCCCTCTGGCAACCTCCTGCTTAGTTTATGTCCACGGGTCATATATATATAAGTTCTTAGCCTGATCCCTTTCCTATACCATACTTTACATCCTCGTGACTATTCTGCAACTACCAATTTGTACTTCTTGAATCCCTGCGCCTTTTCATCCATGCCCCAGACCTCCTTCCCCTAGCAACCATCAAAACACTAACTGTATCCATGCTTCTGTTTGTTTTGCTTGTTTGCTTTTTAAGATTAGATTATTGATAAATATGTATTTATTGCCATTTTATTGTTCATAGTTTTGATCTCTTTTTAAATAAGTCCCTTTAACATTTCGTATAACGGTTTGGTGATGATGACCTCCTTTAGTTTTTTCTTGTCTTGGAAGCTCTTTCTCTCTCCTTCAATTCTAAATATTAGCTTTGCTGGGTAGAGTAATCTCGGTTGTAGGTCCTTGCTTTTCATCACTTCAAATAGTTCTTGCCAATTCCTTCTAGTCTGCTAAATTTGTTTTGAGAAATCAGCTGACAGTCATATGGGAACTCCCTAGTAAGTAACTAACTGCTTTTCTCTTGCTGCTTTTAAGATTCTCTCTTTATCTTTAACCTTTGGCATTTTAATTAGGATGTGTCTTGGAGTGGGCCTCTTTGCATCCATCTTGTTTGGGACTCTCCGTGCTTCCTAGATTTGTATGTCTATTTCCTTCACCAAATTAGGGAAATTTTCTTTCATTATTTTTTCAAATAGGTTTCCAATTTCTTGCTCTTTTTCTTCTCTTTCCAACACCCCTATGATGTGAATGTTGGACCTCTTGAAGTTATCCCACAGGCTGTTTACACTATCTTCATTTTTTTGGGGGGGGATTCTTTTTTCTTCTTGTTGTTCTGATTGATGATTTTTTTTCTTCCTTATGTTCCAAATCATTTACTTGATTCTGGTTTAGCCCACTCTGCTGTTAATTCCCTGTATATTGTTCTTTATTTCATTAGTGTATCCTTTTTTTCTGTCTAGATCTTTTTTATGCTGTTGAGGTCCTCACTAAGTTCCTTGAGTATCCTTATAACCATCCTTTAGAACTCTGCATCTGATAGATTACTTATCACAATTTTGTTCAGTTCTTTTTCTGGAGTTTTATTCTGATCTTTCATTTGGGCCATATTTCTTTGTCTCCTCATTTTGGCAGCCTCCCTGTGTTTGCTTCTACATATTAGGTAGAGCTGCTATGACTCTATCTTGGTACCTTGGCCTAATGTTGTATGTGTCCTATAGGGTCAGTGGCACAGCCTTCCCTACCCAAGCTGGGTTTTCAAGGTGCACCTACCATGTGGGCTGAGTACAACCTCCTCTTGTAGTTGAGACTTCATTGCTTTTGGCAGGTCAATGGAAGGGATTTACCCAGGCCAGTCAACTGCAAGGACTGGCTATGACTACTGACCACCAACCTCTGGCCTCCATGGAGGATCAGCTGTGTCGGGCCCACTCCACTTCAGCAGGGCTGATGCCCACTAAGTCCACCTCTGAGTGTGCTGCCTGTGGAAGCTGCTGGGTAGTGGTGCTCTGATTTGGTCTGTAGCTGTCCACTGGGTGTGCAGGCTCTGGGGTTTCCCAGGAAGTGCAGGCCAAGGTCAGTCACTGCTTGTGTTCTATCTGGGGCCACTTGATATAAGCTATAAAATGATCTGCAGATGGCTGCTACTTGTGCTAGGTTTAGAGGTGCCCAGGCATGGCAAGACTGTGATCCAAGGCCAGCTGCTCCTAGTGCCAGACCTGGGACCACTTAGCAAGAGGTATGGGGGGCCCACTGAAGCCACCTGCTGCTTGTTTGAGAGGGTTTAGGAAGATATGAAGCATGAGCCAAGACAACCCATTCGTATGGAAAAGCCACTGTTAACAGCTTGGGTGGGCCTGTTAGTTGAGCAGAGCCTCAGAGAATCACCATGGCGGGGCAAACAGGGCAAGCCAGGCTGACAGAGCCTCAGATATGGTGCCCACTGCTCTGCTGCTATGGAGGGGAGGGCTCAAAAAAGAAACAATGGCCTCTGCCAGCAGTTCTGTCTGGGAGAAAGCTGTCCCCCAGCTCTCGCCCTGATGCCAGACACTTCAGTTCCACCCCGTATGCCACTGGTGCCTTTTATGCTGCTTCCCCAGTGCTAGAGCTCAGAGTGAATCTGAATAAGTCTGTGAGTGGGCCCCTTAAGAGGAACTGCTTGGAAATCCAGCAGTTTTTTCCGCCAACTCAATCTCTGCTGATTTTTACAGCCAGAAGTTATAGGGACTTAACTTCCTGGCACTGGAACCCTGGGCTGCAGGGCCTAGTGTGTGGATGGGACCCCTTACTCCCAAGATATCCCTCCCAATTTTGATCTACCACACATGGGTGTGGGACCATCCCATTCCTTATCTCCACGTCTTCACCCATACTACCAGTCTGGATGGATGTGCTTTCTTCTTTAATTCTATAGCCGTGGGAGTTCTACTCAGCTTGATTTCTGATGGTTCTGAGTGATGGTTGTTGTACAGTTTAGTTGTAATTTTGATTCGGTTGCCTAAGGAAGCATGGCGTGTTTACCTAGGCTGCCACACTGGAGAATCTCCCTCATTTAATATAGTTTAAGATTTACAGAAAAGTTACAGCCAGTTTTCTCTATTGTTAACATCTTATGTCACTATGGTATAGTTGTCACAACAAAGGAACCAACTAATTGGTAAATTATTATTATGTTCAACGTATTTTTAAAAGTAAATGATTATTTTCTATATATTCATAAGATATCCAAGTGAATAAAACTTCTACTGGAATGCCAAACAGCTTCTGTATACTGAACTTGCTAACCTTTAACACAGACATTTTCTTTCCACATACCACAGTAAGTTCCATTTAATATTTTATAGGAAATATGCAGTGCTATAATACAACTTGGCTGGTAGGCAGTCCTGGTTGATAGGTAGGTGATTGAGATACTTATGAAAGACATACAATACTAAGAACACCTATGTGGCTTCTACTGGATCAGTGCTACTTATAGTATGACAATAATTCTCCCAATCCAATTGTTTACTCTTTATTCAGTCCAAATATTTTAAATATTTAGGGTGTTCCTTAACATTATATTTTAACTCCAAAAGAACAAAGAAAACATGTGACCTAGGCCAGAGATTTATTTTTCTTTTGTTTCCTATGAGACTACCTGCTTAGACCTGAGAGTAAAGATCAACAATTCTCATTTAGAATGGCCCTTGTTAAAAGGTTAATTCACTATTTTAAATCCACATAGGATACACCTTTTAATAAATCTCTATCTCTCTTTTTACACCAAGACCAGCCAGCCAACCTGCCTGCCTTCTTTCCTTCCAACTAGAATCAAGCAATTAGTCAGGGCGAAGCAGGAAGGGAAGAGTTCTCTTAAACTGAAAAACAAGAGTTCTCTTAAACGCAAAGCTTCTCTTAATGCCAGTTAATGTTCGCCATGAGTTTTCATGAGAGATGTACAACAGTCTTCCAAGCAAGGTAAAGAGATTTGAACTGTAAACCTAACAACAGGACCCCATAATCCTGCCAAGGATTGTTCATGTTTCCCAATATTCTCTCTTTGTATTATGTTCATTTTCAAGGACACAAATAAATGGAGGTGCAAAGGGGTCTTAGGGAACCTCTGATCCTCCCATAATCTCTATCAGCTCATGCCAAATAATGACAGTAACATTCTTGGATTTGGACCACCTGGCATCTCCTCAGTTTTATGTAATATATGAACAAAAGCATATTTAGAAAACCTTGTAAATGAGATTAATTAAAATAGAAACAAAATCAAGATTTTTTTAATGTAAATAAAGACCCCTCTCATCGGATAGCTACCTTCCACTGATCCCTCATTTACAGGAATGCTGGAGGAAGTTACTAGCAAGAATAAATCATATCAGCTTAGGAAAAGTTAGAAAACAAAACCAAAAAACCTCTAGCACAGAGCCACTAGTAGTTTCAGTGGCCTAATTCCAGGTTAAGTACAATTCTTAACTATAAGACTACAGCTAAATCTGAGCTCCCCAAACCAAAGCTGCACAAGAAAAAGGGGCCAGTCCCTTAGGTTTTCTATAAACCAGAGTAGGTTCTGCAGGGTTAGGTTGACTACTGTCACCTGCCACCAAGACTGTCTATTCAAGCTTTGTTTCTTGCAACCAGGGCTAGCTCCAGAAGTAGGGTGACTTTTAAAGTTCCTTATAATTGAAGACAAGCCACAGGAAGGACCATTCTCAAACTGAATGGTAAGGTGATACTGGACAACACAGCTGAGACTAGGAATGATCCCCAGTGTCACAGCTTATATGTCAATCTATGAAAGGGCTGCAAACACACCCATCTTATGCATGCTAATACCACTCTAAGCTTTTAAAATTTTCTATAAAACTAGCAGCTGGTCACTAATTGTTAACTAAATACCGCAATGAATAATCTAGGCACCTGGGCTATTTCCAATAGTCCCTAATAATTGCTCCCTTCCTTCCCTCCTTTCCCTACCCCAACAGTCTTCAAAATGAACAGAAAGAAAAAAAACCTACAAATCACACAGAGTGACAGATTAAAAATGTTTAGGACTCTGAATAAGAAGCATATGAAATGCTTTTCAGCAGACTACAGACTCAGAGGCACTCAAGCAAATGAAAACTGACCAAAGCTTAAAAACAGAAATTCATTTCTTAAGGTTCTACTGAACAAAATAGGACTTGATATGGGGACTTTACACATAAAAAATGCACAGGTTGGTGGAAAGTTAGTGCATTCTTTCAGGGAACTTTAAACCTTGGTTTCCTCAAAATTCCTTTGTGCTTAGGCTCTCTAACAAGGGCAATGTATTCTGCTAAATGCCTCTGAATAGCATGTCTGGTCTGATAAAATTCATATACCTGCCTTAAGTCAGTGTAATGTATTTTTGGCTAAAGTACTGTGCACAAGGGTTTCTCTTCAGCACTTTGTTTACCTTCAGAAATGAAACAGATGGGAAAAGCAGAAGGCAGTGAGCTATGCACTTCACTGGAAGCCAAATGCTACTAAGCCTCTATCTGGGGTCTATTAGCCTTGGCAGTATTTATTTAAATCTCATTCAGACAGATCTGAGAAAGTAAGATGAAGGTTTTAAGCTTATTTATGTTCTTTCCCAAGCCTCACCTTTCATGACATCATGAAATCCATGCAGAGCAGCACCAACATTTGTTAAGATGGAACTGTAGTTTGTCCGAAGGAGTCCATCTGGCTCTGTACCTAGGAAACCAAAATCACAAACCTGAGCATTCTCCCAGAACACTTCACCTGAAAAATGGACAGCCCACCATCTCCCTCTACTTTTGGGAAGAGAAAGAATGAAGACCACTTGTGATATATTGAAAATAATGGCTCTTTAAATCACTGCAGACATATTTAGATATAATGGGGATAAACAGAGAATTCTAACTTATCTACCTCTCCCAAGTCCACAAATATTTTTAATGATTAAGAATTACATTTTTCATTTTATTCTTTCCCTGCACATTATTTTTTGATAAGTATCACTAAAAACACTACTATTTAAACATTGCAGAGTTCCACTTCTGGATGACAAAATGAGCAGCTAGCTATACAGACCTGCTCTCCAACACAACTGGTGAAAATTATTTAAAAAAGCAACCGTTTAAAACTCAGGAAATGGTCCTAGAAACATACAGCAAATGAGGAAACATTTACTTAAGAAAATCTATAATAGTACATAAGAACAGTGAGTCCATGGTATGTGAATCAAGACACACTGCCTCCTTCCCTCCCTGCCCCTCCCAGCTTATGAAGTAGAAACCCCACTCCAGACTGGCACAGCCAAGAGTACAGGACTCCCTCTCCCTAACACCAGGCTGGAGAACTGTGGCTCTCCTCATGGCCCCAGGTACCTACCATTGAGCAGAACTGAGAGATGAGGGCTCCCTTCTTTCACGGCCCCGACTCATGAAATGAGGCACTACCCAGGCATGGTGCTGCTGAGAATATGGGACCCTGATCACCCGTACCCAGCTCAGCAACAGGAGTTCCATGCCAAAACAAGCAGGTCAAGGAGACCTGGGACTGCTGCCCTACGCCCTCAACTAAGTGCTCAGGTGCTAAGTGCAGGGGTGTCACTCTGAGAGAAGGAGCACCAGAACCATGGCTCAGAGATTTAGCCCAAGTTGGAAGCAGGCCTTAAAACAGGCAACTCTAAATCTCTTCTGAAAGGAAGTGACTTAATTTGCAAGAATATGGAAGGGTTCAAGCCTAAGGATAAATGCTCAAAAAATGATGAAGCTGGTAGCAAAAGCAATGAAGAGGAAATTGGTAATTCATTAAAGATATAAGTTAAACTGTAGGCTAGTTGGTTTACCAGAGAGAACCAGAGAAAGAGACAGCTAAGAAGAGCCCTCCTGGGTTCAGAACAAATTTCAATCACTATCTCAAAAATTATACCTGCTAAGAACATACTAGGTCTATAACTAACTATTCCTACAAAGGAGCCCAAATTTAATTAGATCCATCTATGGAGCAATTTATGCCCCACAAGGCATTGTTGAAAACAAGAGAGCCATCGGCCAGCATCAATGGAGCTTAAACCTGGGTGTTATTAAAGAAGGAGACAATGAAAGAGAGTCCTGTCAAAACCACTGTCCTCCCTGGGGTGACTCTTCATGTTAGGGTGCAGAAATTATACTCTGAAAATTACAAAATAATGTTTAAAAAATTAAAGAACTATATAAATGGAAAAAACATACCATGTTCATGGATCAGAAAACCACATGTCAAGATGGCAACCCCATATTAGTTTCCTAGGGCTGCTGTAACCAAGTATCGCAAATGGAGTGGCTTAAAACAGCAGAAATTTATTCTCTCAGTGTTAACGGTACCACACTCCCTCCAAGGCTCTAGAGAGGAATCCTTCCTTGTCTCTTCCAGTGTCTGTTGGCCCCAAATGTCCCTTGACTTGTGGGAGGATAACTCCAATCCTTGCTTCTTTCCTCATGGCTTTCTCCCCTGTGTCTCCATCTCTCTTCAAGCTCTCCTTAAAACGACATCGGTCACTGGACTGGGAGGACTCTCCCTAAATCAATAAGACCTCATCTTATCTATTTACATCTGCAGAGATCCTATTTCCAAATATGGTCACTCACACAAGTACTGGTGGTTAGAACTTCAGATATCTTTTGGAGAGACAGAGTACAACCCAAAAAACTCCCCAAAGTAATCTACAGATTCAACACAATCAACATCAGAATCCCAGTTAATTTCTTTGTAGAAACTGACAAGCTGATTTTAAAATTCATATGGAACTGCAAGGGACCCACAAAATCCAAGACAATCTTGAAAATGAAGAACAACGTAGGACTCCTCACACTTCCTGATCTCAAAACTTACTACAAAGCAGCAGTCATCAAGACAGTATGGTGCTGGCATATGATAGATATAGAGATCAATGAATTAGACCAGAAATAAATTGATACATCTATGGTCAAAGGAGCCTTAACAAGGGTATGAGGACCATTCGATAGGAAAAGAATAGTCTTTTTAATGAATGGTGCTGACACAAGCAGATGGCCACACGCAAAAGGTAAATTGTACCCCTACCTCTCACCATATACAAAACTTAACTCTAAGTGGATCAAAGATGTAAAGGTAAAAGCTAAAAGTATAAAACTCTAAAGAAAACAGGGGTTAAGTCTTCATGACCTCAGGTTTGACAACAGATTCTTAGATATGATACCAAAAACACACGCAACAAAAAGTAAATAAACTAGACCTCACCAAAATTAAAAACTTCCAGGCTTCAAAGGACTCCTTCAAGAAAATGAAAAAATAACTCACAAAATGGCAGAGAATATTGTAAATAATATATCCAATAAGGGATTTGTATCTAGAATATATGAAGAATGCTTACAACTCAATAATAAAAAGACAGCTTGATTGAAAAATGGAGAAAAGAGCTGAATAGACCTGTCTCCAAAGAATATATACAAATGGTCAATAAGAACAAGAAAAGATGCTTGACATTATCGGAAATAAGAGAAATGTGAATCAAAACTACAAATAAGATACCATTTCAAAAAGTCAGATAACACTAGATGGCTAAAATAAAACAGTCAAATGATAAGAATTAGTAAGGATGTGGAGAAATTATATGTTGCTTGTGGGAATGTAAATGATGCAGCCACCTCGGAAAATAGTCTGGCCTCCAACAGTTAAACAAAAGGTTACCATTATGACCCAGTAATTCCATTCCCAGCTATATACCTCAGAGAAATGGAAAAATATGTCCACTCAGAAATTGTTCATAAATGTCTACAGCATCATTATCAGTAAGAGCCAAAAAGGTGAAAACAATGCAAATATCCATCAATTGATGGGTAAATAAAAGTGGTATATCCACATGATGAAATATTATCCTTCAATAAAAAGAAATGAGATGTTGATATATGCTACAACCAGGATGAATCTTTAAAACATTACACAACATAAAAGAAAGCAGTCACAGAAGACCACAGATGATTTCATCTACAGAAAATGTTTGGAATAGGCAAATCTAAAGACAAACAGTAGCTATTGCTTGCTGCTGAGGAGGGGCAAAAGGGGAAGGGAGAGGGTGACAGCTGAAGCGCGCAGTTTCTTCTCGAGGCAATGAAAATACTGACTGTAGTGATGGGGTACAAATCTGTGATTATACTATGAACAACTGAACTGTACTCTTTAAAGGGATAAATCGTATAGTATGTTAATTATATCACACTGAAGCTATTACAAAAAAAATCCCAGTATCAGGAAAATCACAGCATTTAAAAAAAAAATCATTTAAACTGAGGTCCACTCAATCCCTTGAAAATACTTTTTTGAAATACAATCAAAGGGAAATGAATGGCATTTTTACTCCCCTACGCTACTTGTTGGAAAGTTACAACAATTCTTTTTCTGTTTTTGCCCATCTCCATATTTTAAAAAAAGAAATAAAAGGGAACTAATATTTAATGCATGTCTTCAACGTCTAATATTGTACATTCTTAATTTAACTTAATAATCATATTTGCCTCCATTTTATAAATGGGAAAACAGGTATAGAAAAGTAAGGTTATTTGCCCAAAAGTAGCATAGACGGTGGGTAGAAAATAGACAGGGGGAGGGCAAGAATAGTGTGGGAAATGTAGAAGCTAAAGAACTTATGACACATGGACATGAACTAAAGGGGGGGAATGTGGGTGAGCGGGGTGTGCAGGGTGGAGGGGAATGATGGGGGAGAAATGGGTCAACTGTAATAGCATAATCAATAAAATATATTTTTTTAAAAAGTAAGGTTATTTGCCCAAGTTCATGAACGTGTAAGGGGCTGGAAGACTTGACTTCAAGTTTTTCTGACTCCAGATCCTAAGCTGGTCTCATTCAACCAAGCTAAACCATCTCCTTCCTCTGGCTTCTTGTTCTCTAAGTTTTTCAAGTTGAACCGTGAAAAACAAACACACTCACTTGGCAAGGCAAGAAGGCTGACGTAAGTCTGCAGCTTCTCAAACACAGCTGTCATCTTTTTCATGTCCTGAGACAACTCTAGATTCCTGGCTCTTAATGCAGATGTACAAAGAGAAGACTCACATTCTTCTTCTAAACTAGGAATGGGCAGATATTTAAAAAGTGAGCATCCTGAACAATTTTCAATTCGCTGTAAAAAACCATCTAAATCCACAAACAACTTTATTCAAAGACAGACTTTACAAAAAACAAAAATTGATCTCACTTATAAGGTTTTGTTTTTTTATGTCATGATATATACACCTGCTAGTTGCAGTGTCCCTGGAGTAACAGAGGACTAAATGGAAAAAAGATAAAGGCATGTGTCCATTATCTTTTCATCCTGAGCAGCGCAAAAATGCACCCCTTAAAAATATTTTCAGGAGGAAAATATTTCATGAACTGAAGTCCTACAGAGAATTAATTAAATGGAAACTAGCAGAGAGAATCAAGAACTCTTCTTAGTATATTAAGTTGCAAAAGCCATACAGATTGGAAAAAAACAATCTATAGACTCAAATCTAAAAGTAAATGGTTAACATTCATAAAATACATCATATCATTTTCAATTTTATATGGTTACTGTGGAAAACCCAATTATTAGTTTTTGAAAATCCATGTGGACTCAACATTATAAAGAAAATGTTGCAGGTAATCAAGTAAAATGCTTTTAAACACAACTAGAAGTGATTAGCACGGGAGTGATAATCATATCCTCTTCTTTGACCTTGCCCCTTGTCATCTTCTACTTTATTTATGGCATACAGCTTCACTCAGTGCAAGCCTGTTCGCTACTGAAGAACATGTCATCTTGTCAATTAAAGTGGTATTTAAACCAATGACAAAAAATTGCCTAAAAGCACAAATACCTGCTGAATTGGGGCAAAAAGCATACGAGATAGACCATTCTAAGAGCAGAAATCTTAGATCAAGAAAGGCCTTATCCAGTCTTTCTAAAAATGTAACAGTGAAAAATAAGAGAAAATAAAAATACATAACTGTTTCAAATAGTAAATACCATTCTGCAATGGTTCTTAAACAGATTCTTCTTAAAAATAAGCCAAATCAATAAGATATATTCACTTTAGTGTTAGTTTAAGTCATAATTCCCTGATTTCCTAAAATTCTTTCATATGCATAAATCATAGAATTTACTGAAATATCTTAATAGGTTAGAATTAAAAAATAAGATGGCAACAAAATTTTATATTTCTGAAAAGCTAAAACCTACTACCTTAGTGTTATAAGAACTTACAACTATAATTACCTGTATATTTTCAAAACCTGTAATTCATTTACATATTTTCTAAACCTTAGTTGGCAATATACCATAATACATGTATGCTCTTATTTTTCTTATGTTCCATTATTCTTTGGAATTTTTTAAAGGTTAAATCTTAGTATGAAAAGATTTAGAAGAATTAGAAGTCTTGGTAGTCTTAGACCATAAATATCAAAACTTTCAAGCAGTATTATCAACTTTCCAGTTATATAAATTATTCTCACTTGCCTTTCCAAAAATAGTTAAGATGGAATATTTAAGGTTACTAAATGACATATCCTATAAGGGCTAGAGTAATAAAGTTTTTAGTTTGTAACTTAAATAAATTATTAATAATAAGAATATACCATTTCAAAGAAACCTAAAGATTATAGATCCAAATGTAGATATTATTATAAATGCCACCTAGATATACATATTTACTGCAGAAAAATAGTAAATAGCCAAAACTGAAATATTTCTTGCAATAAATGTGTCATTTACAATCACTGAAAATAATGATTCATATAGCATTATGTGGTTATAGTAGTAATCATAGTAGAGAATTAGCAAAAAATATCCTAGCTGAAGAACCACAATTCTATTTTCTTAAATACCAGTTTATGCTGCTCAAGCCATGGTTTCCCTTTTTCACAGAAGTCCAAACTGGTTGTGGTGCAGAAAAGCCAGGTAGATCACAAGAAGCCATGTCACTATTTTATTAACTCCAGCGCAGGTCAGGTGACACCCCACCATTCCCCAAGCTCCCTGGCCTAAGGTGTAAGTACCTTTTTAACTGATAAGGAAGAATCTTCCTAAGAAAACATATGTAAGAGGTTAAATGCTCTGAGAAAGTTTTCAATTTCACAGTTGTCTCCTGGAAAAGAAAAACAATTCCAAGGTTAACAGTGCTATTTGACAAAGAGGAGCTCCCGCTCCCAGAAGTAAAACAGAAGAAAATTACCAGGACGGTCACAGTATCTTCAGTAATACTGTCAAACAAATGAAGCATTCCTTCCTCAAGAGGGCGGACATAGGATGCATTTTCATGAAGGTATTGTGAGAACTAAATAGAAGGGAAAGAATTTAGTTAGATCGCTGGAAAATACCAAATGCCAACATATTGGTAAATGGACTCACTGTGTTATAAACCTAAATTCTTTTAGAGAATTTTTGGAGGGGGGGAATTTGGCTTTTATACAGAAATGCTCCCCTCTAAGAGTCCCAGCTCCTATCCCAAGTCCCCACCTCAATACGAACAGAGGACGGAGAAGAGGGTGACAGAGTTAACCACCAGGCAGGAGGTACTGCATTACAACCCAGCACCAGCAGACCTTCCCTAACACTTGCTTCTCTCCATAGGGGTCCCCACTTTAAAAACAATTTTTTTTTTTAAATCAAAACTGTGTGACATATTTTTGTGTTATATGCTTCCTTTTTAAACAAGTCTTGCTGAGGGGACAGCATCTTATTTTTACTGTATACAGTATTCAGGGTTACAAATTCCAAGAATGTAATTATTATCAAAAAGAGGATATAAAAACTTTCTGTCACTGATACTTTAATATTTACAAAGAATTAATTCAGTGGGAAGAATAGATTCAGAAACAATCCTACAGGCATTTAAACAATTTATAAGTGAAACGTTAATTTTTACTAATAAAATACTTCGATTATCTAAGTATTGTGCAATGTCTCAATAAAGAAATATAAGATCTCATTCTGCAGAAATGTGATTCACTTAGCCCTGCAACAGACTACTCAAACATATGGCCCTGGACAATTCACCTAAATCTCTTTGGCCTTTGATCTTTAAAGCTGTCAAGATGAACACTTAAGCTTGCAGGTGCAAACGTCTACTTTAAGATTCTACAAACAAGTCTAAACACTCTGGTCATCTTCCAACAAATGGCATCGGAATCTCCTTCAATAGTAAAGACTTACTGGAAAATCGCATAGGGCCTTTCACAGGCCAAAACATCAAAGGTAGAATATTGGGAAATACATAAATTTTTCAAAGTACTGAAGTTTTTCAGACAAGTTAAGATAAAATTGCAAGGACACAAGGACAAAGCCAAAGTGGGTAGGTTCAAGGGTGGGAGGTGGTGGTGGGTGGGGCAGGGGGCGTGGTGGGGGGAATGGAGACAACCATGCTTGAACAACAATAAAAAAATTATAAAAATTTTCCATAAGATAAAATTCCAATAATGGACAAAGAACCAGTATTGAATAGAAAATATTTTTGATATTGTACAAAGTATAAAAGAAAATACAATTATATTAAAATGTTGCAGTACTGTTTTCCAGGTCTTCTGATAGCTTTCCCCAAGAGTGATATTAAGAGCATTTCAAAGACTCAAAAATTTTTATGAACTTCAATAGATTTGTGGAGTCGCACCAAAACTGATGAAACCAAGTACCTACTAAAGCTTCTTATGTTTAAGATATAATGATAAGGATGATGATGGCTAACCTTTATTAAATGCTGTTCTTAGTGCTTTACATCTATTATCTCGTTTAATTTTTCTATATACATGCATGCCTGTAAGGTAGGTACTCTTATCCACCATTTTAAAGATGAGGAAACTAAAACACAGAAGGGTTAAATAAATTGCCCAAGGAGTCACAGAAAGCAGCAGAGCTAGACTAGAACCCCAAAAGTCTGACTGCAGAGGCCAAGCCTCTGCTATACTAACATAAATGGCACTTAGGGGATCCGTGGACATAACACACTTCAAACCATGTGATGCACAAAAGCAAGCCGGGATGGAGAATCAGGGAAGTAGGAATAATGGCATGACTCATTTCAGGCTGGCACTTACAGCACATTTATGGCAAGATCCCTCAACTTCCTCCCTGTGGGGACCTCCCCCCAGAGGGCCCTGATGGTCTTGGCCTCCTGCTCGTCATGGCTTTTTGCCGCACCCTCATGTACCATCTCAGGGTTGGTCGGACTGACCAACAAGAGATGGCAAACGTGATGGTATGTGATGACATGCACACTCCCTATGCTCTCCCACTCCATGATTTGCTCACGTCCTTCCCTTTTCCAGGGGGAAGAACACGCAACCCACTTTTCTCCTCCTATTCAACTCATGCTCATTTTTCAAAGCACGTTCAAATTGCAGACACTACCCCTGACAGCAGTCTCTTCCCTTTAATGACTTCATATTGCTTACGAGCCATAACCACTCACTCACACACTAACGTCTTTTGACAACTCCCCTAGGATTTAACTTCTTAAGAATCTCCATGTTTGCCATATTTTATCTTGAAGGTAAAGACTATGACTCAGTTTTTTCCCATGCCTTCCACAGTACTTGGCTGATGCACAGCAGTGGTATGAAAATGAATAATATGTTTCTCTACTTGTATAAGGCAGGCAAAAGGTATCTTGAGTTACATTTACCCTCTGATTCAATGGAGATATAGTGTCAATGGCAGAATCAACAGGAAAAATCTGAATCCTCTGTTCTGTGTAGGTGTGGAAGTTCAGGAGAGCCGTCACAAGATCTTGAACAAAAGCCAGGGCCTGCCCAGCTATGTCCCGCATCTTCAGCTTTAAAATGGAAAACACATAGTTAAAGTCAACTATCAAAGTCTCATTCTCAAACTACTTTATTAAGCCTGCTTTTGGAGATTACATTTGAATTCTAGTATAATTATTCACTAATTTAAATTTATTCACTCTTACTTGGATTTTAATATCCACACCTAAGTAAATTATAATAGAAAGCCACCAGTTTGGGCAAACACACCTCTCCCACTTAACCCAAACCATTTAGTTGCAAGGTCCATGGACCTAGAAGAAAGGTGCGGCTCATGAAATGAGCGCATCCCACAATTCAGCTCTAATGTTATCGGATAAGAGAGATGGCAAAAATCTACATCTGGTTCAATAAACAGCAAATTACAGAATTTTTGTAAAAACATAGGACAGCCCTGGCCAGGTAGTTTAGGTGGTTAGAGCCCCATCCCAATGCACCAAGATTGCGCGTTTGATCCCCAGTCAGGGCTTGTACAAGAGTCAACCGATGAATGCATGAATAAGTAAGTGGGACAGCAACTTGATGTTTCCCCCCACCCCACCCCACCCTGCCCCCGCTCCCTTCCTCTCTCTCTCTCAAATCACTAAATGAAAAAAAAATTTTTTAATGTATGAGGCAGTAAAGCATAAGTTTAATACAATAGCTCAGTGGTTTAGTGCACTAAACAGAGGCCCAAATCAGCAATCCTTGTTTCTGAAAACTTTGACATGCACGTCACTGAAAAGAAAAACATGTATTTCATCTTTACCTGATGTCTCCTATTGTGGAGTGGAACATTCAGAGCATTATACTGACTATATTCTACCAAGAAAAAAAAAAGTACATTAAATCTCTCATTTTACATTTATAGAAAAGCAGTGTAATTGCAAAATAATAAATGATTTGCAGCAAAATCAGCTTTACATAAGAATTTAAAATGATCGAAGTCACAGTCTAGGAGAATAATGGAATTTACAGTTAGTTGTTTCTCAGACAAGGTAATACCTCTAATATTATTTTTGCCTTTAGGATAAAATATATATAAAATATTTAAAAACACCCTGTTTCTGTTTCTAAGAAATCCTTTCAAACCTGCTTTGGAACCTATCAGGATTACTTGGAAAGGCTCATGGTGTTCACGTTATCTTCAGTCATTCTTCTAAAATACCCTGCACCCAGCTGCCACACTAACCTTTCAAAACACCAGTTTTCATGACACTGTAATATTTGAAAACCTATCACTGTCTGCTACCACTGATCCCAATGACTCAATCCTAACTTTTCTGGGCCGGTTTTCCTACCTTTCTCACAGTGCTCTCTCTACTGAGTCTGTCCTCAACCTCTGACAGCTTCCCAACACCTGGCCTCACACTTCTTGGACCCCCACATTTTAACGACCTTCGCCTCCCCTAACCCCTGCACACCATTTCGGCCACTCAAACCTTCTCTCCTCTGCCTGTTTCCTCAGTCAGAATGACCCAGTGCCAAAATCCGATTCAGAAAGTCCTTACACCATTCACACCCAATTCTCTCTTACGTCCCCATTTCTGTCAAATCTGCTTGGTGTCCCATCCACAACCGCAGTCTCTACTTTCCTGTCACATACTTTCTGAGCCTTGCTTGTTTTCCTTCCCAGCCTGGTCCATCATTTTCAACAATGCTCTTGCTAACTCGGAACCAGACCAGGGCCCACAATAACACAGTCTAATGGAAGGGAAGGGGGTCTTAAATGCTACTGAACAATCCATGACTTCATGGCTGTGTCCCTGAAATCATACTTCCCATGATTTCCATTCCAAACCCCTTCCATTCTAAGCCCCTAACACCATTCCTCCTCTCTTCTGCTGCCTCATGGATGGCCTGGCCTCCCCCTACGACGCCAAGGCCAGCGCCAAAGCACAAGGGCTTCTTACAGTCCTCACCTGCCACCTCAGTCTACGGCTCCACATATTCTTTCCTCAGTTACCCTTCCTCCTGGCCCCCAGCAATAGGTCCTTCTGCGTCTAGTCCTTCAATCACCTCCTCCTTCTTACATCTTCAAAATTACCTCATTACAAAAACAAAAACAAACAACAACAACAAAAAAACTACTTGTTGCAGCTTGGCTTGTTTGACTCTTTCTCTTTACTTATATCATTCTTTATTCTCTGCCCTTGCCTGTCCCCTGCACACACAACATTCCTTTCACTCTGCTAGAGTAAGAAGCTCTCGTCCTTTCCTATCTCCTTCATTCCTACTGCCCCCAAACAGCCTGTCTCTGCCTGTTTCCTAAGTATCTGCTCCCCTCTAACGCTTTGTGGGAGCAATCTGGTGTCTCCTGCATGGGAGCGCTTCTCCCAAAGTCACCAAACCCACTGCCTTCACTGGCACTACCCTCCCTGACCTCTCCACAGCAATGTGCACAACCTGCCAGCACCACCAGGTGGAGCACCCCCTCTTCTGCTTTTATCTCGCCTTTTCCCCAGCTCCTCTTCACCTCAGCCCCTCCCCTTGCTGATCACTGTGATGGAGAACACTCCAAGGACACTGCCCAGGTCTCTGCAGTTTGTACCCCTCATTCTCACCATTCCCAATAGGGGTGGCAGGCTCATCCATCCCAAGGTCAGCATCATTTGCTCTCCAGAGGTCTAGGCTTTTATTTATAAATACACACACCAATGGGTAATAGATACACAACAATCAATCTGTCTGAATATTACACAACAAAGTTAACTTTATCATCTTCCCCATAAACCTGTTCCTCATCTGCTTTTTGATTTCTATCAACTGTACCACACCTTTCCGCCACGCTGCCTCCTCCCTCTCTCTGGCCTCCTTGCCCCTCCCTGACAACTCAGGCTCCAGCCTCCATGACTGCACACCAGGACAACCACCACGACAGCCTGGGCCCCTTCCCCCATTCCAGGGTGGTCCACACTCTTGCCAGATTAACTCTGTGAGTATACAAGGCTCACCGCAACATTCCCTGGATCAAAAATGTCTCCAACATTCCCACTGCCTTGCCAATTAAGTCACAATTCCTCTGCCCACAGCTCTGGGTCCAGTCCCACCCACCCTTTCAGCACTCATCTGTCACTGCCCTCTTTACTTCACTAACTATCGCTCAATAGGCCATGACAGCACCTTTTGTCCCCCACACCACACTCCACGCACTTCCCTGGCTCACTCTTCCTCCTCTCCGCACAATAAAACCTACCCGCGTAGCCAGGCCCAGCTCAAAGCACACTTCTTCCAAAAGACTTCTCCAAACCCCACCAGCAATAATCTGTCCTTCCCTCTGACTCACCAGGAGGGTCTCTATGGAATAGTTTAATTTATATTTTGGACATTTCTACAACATATACTGTCTCTCCCCTACTAAACTATAAGTTCTTTGATGATAGAGATTTTTACATTATAAATCTCTGCATCCCCTATGCTCCCTACCTTTCGGGACATTGAGCAAATGATCTCTAAATACTTCAGAGCTAAAAGAAATAACCCACAACGACATAATGATCTAAAGCAGGGTGACAACTAGTACTGGAAAAGAAGTAATAAACACAAAAGAGATTCAGAAGGAAATTATTAGAACCTGATGACTAACTGATACAAAAATGAAAGGAAAAATGAAATGCCAAGGTTTCAAGCCTTAAGTATCAAAGTTCGCTCCTGCTATTGACATTAATGTAGAAACTGGAAGCAGGTGTTGTTTTCAGAGGAATTTAGGTTTTTGATGCAATAATGACATGATGCTGATTATAGTGTTAGATTAAACTGCTGTTTTTCTTTGGTGTCTCCCTTCCTCTTTTTTTCTGTCTTCCCTTAGAAATATTTAGAGGAAGTAAAAAACTGAGTTCAATCATGTGATTGTAAAAAAGGAAATGTGTAATTTATTAATGTAAATTTCAAAACCCAAACAATTAAACATTATTTACTTTGTGTTCAAGGTTCTGAATCAATTCTTGTCTAAAGGTTACAAAATCAGCACCTATTATACATGTAAGTTGAATTTTTTTAAAGTCCTTTTTGTTGCTCTTGGCTGCATAAATCACCAGACCATTCCCAAAAGGAACAGGAAGCAGGACTTAACCTGAATCAGCTCCCTAACAACCACTGGGGGTTGTCCAAGGACTAGGAGATACCAGGCTGAGAAATCTACCTCTTAACCCCACCCCTCTCCATCATGAACAACAACTTCTCTTGTACAAACTTTGGGGTACTTTATGGGTAGGCTGGTTTTTACCTTGGGATATACTAACTACAAGTTTAAAATGTGCATTTTTCCAAAAAGGATAGCTTTGGAGTAGTTATATGACAATTTAAAATCTCCCTATGAAGAAGAAAAAAAATGAACAAAAATATAAAAATAAAGAGAATAAATTTCCCTATGAAATATAAGGGCCAAACCTGATCAAAAGCAGAAAAAAACACCCTTCTGCTGGACCAATGAAGTTTTGTGCCAATAGATAAGAAATAATTTTAATTAGTTGGCTACCACAGAGATTCATAACTATAAATAATGACAAGTGTACATAATACCTACTTGTATCATTAAAAGGTACTTTTTCATTGATGACTGATAAGGATTCCTCTAATCTACCTGACAAATCTTCATGAAGATTCTTTAACTGTAATTGACTGAAAGAAAAAAATACAAAAGCACATTATCACCAATCAGACAGTGGATCCTCATTTGCTTGTTACCTCAATGGCTGGTATCAGGCTTTCAGAGAATCGTGCCTGACATCTGGGATACTCTTGGTGGTACAGAATTATTAAAAGATAAAGATAAGAAAAATACCAAGCCGTGATTCTAAAGCCCCTGGGACTTGTGTTCAATAATGTTGAAGTTTGGAAGAATTTATCATTGTCTCAGTATCTTCTATAATTTTAATTATGGATTTCCCTAAGTGCAAAGTAATCTCAGAGTCATTTCAACATCACACATTTTCTCTTTATGACACATAAATGTTTGTTCAAGTATGAGGGTTAAATTCTTTTTAAGATTTTATTTATTTATTTTTAGAGAGCGGGGAAGGAAGGGAGAAAGACAGGAAGAGAAACATCAATGTGTGGTTGCCTCTCCCACACCCCCTACTGGGGACCTGGCCTGCAACCCAGGTGTGTGCCCTGACTGGGAATTGAACCAGTCAATGAAACCAGTCAATTGAACCCTTTGGTTTGCGGGCCTGCGCTCAATCCACTGAGCTCCCAGAGCAGGGTTAAATTCTTTTTTAGGTATTCTATCTTTTTTACCTTTGGCTCAAAATCTGATTAACTTTCTGATTTTGATTCAATTATGAGGCATACATCTAAACCAAGCATGTAATTCTACCAAAGTAACTACTGAAGAAACTCCCTTGACTGATTCTATTAAAACCTAAACTATTAAGCCATTTATCAAATAAATGTTGGAGAATGCTTTATCACCCATCGATACGTAATATTTTAAGATTTAGATATCTACAAATTAGATAATATAACCTCTACTTTATTCAAAATGGACTATTAGCCCTGACTAGTGTGGATCAGTAGATTGAGCACTGGCCTATGGACCGGAAGGTTGCTGGTTCAATTCCCAGTTGGGGCACATGATTGGGTTGCAGGCCAGGTCCCCGGCTGGGGGCGTGTGAGAGGCAACCAATCCATTCTCTTGCATATCATTTCTCTTCCCCTCTTTCTCCCTCCCCTCTCTCTAAAAATAAATAAATAAATAAAATTTTTAAATGGACTATTATATATGTGCCATAGTGATTACTAGTCAGTTTTCCTGCCTGGGACTACCAAAAGGCTCTCTCTTTACTGTAGTCTGAAACAGAAAGTATCCACTCCTTAGTCAAGGAGCCCCAGAGCACTATCTGCCATGACCCAAAACATCTGCAGCTGAGGACTCCTGAGCCGCCACTCTACCAGAAATGCAGAAGGCCCCAGAGATAACAGAACTGAAAAGGACCTACTCCCATGTCATGTCAATCATGACAGGAGCTGCTAAACCAAAACTCGGGTCTTCTGATTCTTACTTCAGGGCCCTTTGGAATTCATGTTTTCACATACCATTCTTCTGTTCGAAGCCGACATTCCTTGGCCTCCTTTTCTAGAGCCTGGGATATTACCTGAATTTTAGAAGACAAAGAAAAGCAGACGGCTCAGACAGTAGATGAGAGCACACTCAGGAGACACTGCAGGCAGCAGTCTCACCTTAAATGACTAACGTCATGCTCTATAATGTACACAAACAATGTCCAATAATAGCCTTGACTATTTCTTAAAGTACTCTCATTTTAAGTTTGGGCTTACTTCCAGTTTGGCCTTGTCATTCTGCAGTTTCTCAATGGTTTCCATGTACTTCCGCGTCAGACCATCAACCACGGCTTGGTGCTGGGCTGCCTCTGTCTCCAGAGTGGCCAGCCGACTCCTCAGCTCTGCTTCCACATGCTTGTGCTGCTCGTCAGCTTCAAAAAACTGAAAAGAAAAGATCATTTTCTTCTCATAATATCCTAATATGCAGAAGTGAAGAGAAAAACAACAGCAAGGACCATTCATTGAGCAACTTCCGTATCACTCCCCATGCTCACTGTGCCAAACCCGCACAGGCACATCGCACTGAACCCTCAGGGTACGTTGGAGGTAGTGTGACTGTCAGCCCTCCTTTACAGATGGGGAAGCTGGAGCTCAGAGGGGCGCTATAACTTGTCAGATGTCTGTCTCACTGTGGACATGTGATGGGAATCAGACTGGAGCACAGGAGATCTACTCCAAAGGCTACGCCTCCTTCCTCTCAGTCTCTCCAATTTCTATTTCAATTTCTGGCACACGGATAACTCAACTGCCCAGTGTAAAACTTTTCTATTGGGTTACCTTCCATAATTAAGTAATCACGATGCAAATAGATGTTATTCCTAAAACAGGTAAAGCTCTTTTCCTTAATGAGAACCCAATACTAATTAATAATTAGGAATACTTAACACAAAATGCACTAAAGTCAAAAGTTCTTTTTTTAACACTGTCAAAGACTGAGAATTAATGCACATTTACTTTCTACTATTTGACTCTGTCACATTTCTCACACACAATAAAAATCAGAAAGCATAGTTGGATACACTACACTATGACTGTTACAATATGCTGACTATTCGGAGGTGAAAAACAATTATTGAACATTTCATAAATACTTGGGGGCCTGCCCTGAGTGCAATTCAGTTCTGGGCCTGGGCATATAAAACCGACTTGATCTGTACCCTAAAAGTCATTACAGATTATCAGATAAACAGTAATAAATTAAAAAACAAACACTACTTATTCATAAGCCCCCATCTAAATGATCTAATGAATCATTTCCTAAATAAAATAGTGCTCAGTATATTTCTGTATTGTTGTTATAAAGTTACTCTACTGTTCTCTAAACAATTGACTACTTCATGTGTCCATATTAAGACATGAATGAGATTTAAGAAATGAATGACAGTGACATAATACCTAGCAACCACGGGAAACATTAAAACACCCACACATACACAGAACACTCTATTCTGCATTGATTTTTCGACATTCCAGATCATATGACCCATTTTTAAATTTGTGTGGAAAAACAGAAAGATTTTCTCACTTGTATGTGCAACCGTTCATTCTCTTCTATCTTCTTCTGCAGATCTTCATCAAAGACACTCTTCTGCTCTTGACTCAACTGAGAAGAAGAGTCTCCACTTTTCTGATGGAAAGAATAAGTTATGTCCACATAACTTTCATCCTTTAGAGAAACATCCTAAGGTACACAGATTCTCTATCACCTTAGCAGCTTGTCTCTTCTACGTGTTCATCATTCTCATACAATCCTGCAAAAGGTATACAGTCCATCATTTAACTTTTCCTACGTGACAAGTTGGAACTGCAAGTATTGCAATGGGCAGGAAAGCTTAAAAAAAGAGAGACAAAAAAAAAAAAAAAAACAGATAAGACTTGCTATTGTTTGCAGATGAATTCAGGAGTAGTTTTGTTGGAAGACAGAGAAGACCCCAAAAGTTAGTGATATAAAAATAAATATGCTAATAAGTATCATTTCAATTTGATTTTGGGGGTTTGGGAAACAGTTTTAGAAATTCCATGAGTCTAAATTGTTAAACTCCTCTAAGATAAATTACTTAGCATGCACAAAGATAAGATACAAAAGTTCACATAAATTTCTGATTAAAAAGAAAAGAAAACTGTTATAAACAGAAGAAAAAGAGCTCAAAGATTATGAAAAATACCTTTCTTTTGCTTGTTTTTTTAACCACTATCAACTTTTCTACACAGAATAGCACTATTTAAAAGAGCTAGTAATGAACATTTGTTTTCATGGAATACAAGAACTGAGGCTATTCAAGCTACAACAAAACTGTGTTCAGACATCAGTCACCACCCTTCTCTGCCTTTCTTGTGTCCTCACTCCTCACTTCAAATGAAGTCACTTACTGACCCAAGATAAACCAATGATTAGAAAACTGTGTGAAACAGAGCAGCTATATTAAAAAACATATTAAATATCCATCCTGTTTGGGACACAAGAAGTACACAAGGAACTGCTAAATTATATACTCTGTGTCCTCAGTGTTTCCAAGTTTGGAGAGCTTTAATTAACATGATTTCAGGAGTGTTATACCCGAACCTCTGCTAAAACAGCCCTGTGAGAGATCTCACTAACCTGTGGAGCACGTTTCAAGCACTGATGGATGGCTATTCCTTCCCCAAGGGTCTTTCAAATTTCCAGAGTATGTGTATTTTGACAGTTTCCCAAGTGATTCAAATACATACCTGTTTTGCCAACTGTTTCCATTTGAAAATCACCACTCTCAAGAATTCTTCCATGTAGGGGAAATGCTTATGGAATGGTACTAACACATAATTATGTGGATTGCCCATGGTATGGCAAATAGAGTCCCAGGCACTTTTACATTACCCCATGATCACAAAAAGAGTACCATTCCTATTTAGCTGATGGGTAAACTGAGGTTGCAAGGCTTAAAAATTTGCCTGAAGTCACAGAACTATAAATGGCAGACAAAGAATCCAATCTTGCATTTTCTTCTAAAGCCTGCACTCTTCCCGAGACACTGTGCTGCCACAGAGTTACTGTGGGTCTTCCTCTTCCCTCCCTACGACTCTACTATGACTGCCTCATGTCTGCGCATTTGGGGGTGCTGTTCTATATACACATACAGACTTAAAGATTCAGTCACTAGCCCTTACCCTTAAAAAATGCAACTTCTCAAAGTACCAGATCATTCATATCAGAGCAGTAAGAATCTTGCCTCGCTACATTAATCATAAGGGGAAAAGTTTATTTTTACATCTTGGGACAAGAATACCAAGCTGGCCTAAGAATAAATACTAAGAAAAAATATCTAGCTCTGTTTGATGTGGCTCAGTGGGCTGGGGCACCGTCCCCAGGGCACAATCCAAAAGGTCGCTGGTTGATTCCCAGTCAGGGCACATGACTGGGTTGCGAGCCAGGTTCCTGATTGGGGCATGTAAGAAGCAACCAATAGATGTTTCTCTCGTGCTTTGATTATTTCTCTCCCTCTCTTTCTCCCTCCTTTCCCTCTCCCTAAAAATAAATAAATAAAACCTTAAAAAAAAGAAAAGGAAAAATATCTATAGCAAACTTACTAGTCTAAGGTATGTAGCTGCTACTTTCACGTGAGCAGTTACACTTTTACAATATTTCTCTTTTTATTTGCCCTACCTTCGGTTAATGGCAATTTGGTATAACTGAAAGATAGCAATGATTTTGACCAATATAAGATATTCCTTTCACTTTTCTCAGCCACTAAATCAAGTATGTGCATGTTTGCTCTTAATAAATTCTTTTAAATTCACACTCATATGAAAATGCCTCTAATACCTAGAATACATGAATAGTAAATATCTGTTTTCTTGACCCAATACCCAGGTGTAATAATGAAACATTAGAGAATTTGGAAGTGGGGCCTTCTGTTACAGACAGGATGGCCCATAGCTATCTGTTCCTAACGACAAGGTTACACTACCTCGCTCCTATTTGACCTACCTTGTTCTTCTTGCCTCGGGGTTCACTTAGAGCCAGTTCGTCTTGAAGTAGTTCTACCCTCTTGGCAAGCTGCAGGTTTCGAAATGTCAAACTGTCCATTTCCTGCTGTAGTTTTCTCAGTGACTGATCCTTCATTTTCAGTTGTTCCTACATCAAAGTGAAAACAAACTATTCTTTATAATTTAGCCTGAAGGCTTAAAACTGAAAAAAATTATTCTTGTTTCACCAAAATATAATCAAAACCTCTTGCTTTAGGAAATTCAAATTGCATGTTTATTACTCTGATTCCTATGTTTTTAGCTCTGTTTTGGGCAAAATCATTTTTTGATCAAACCAAGTAAATTTAAAAATAAAGAGTATATATACTAAAGAAACAAGACTGTCGTCAACTTAAAATATCTGCAACAATCCATTGTTATATAATGTTGTTGTATGTGTGTCTGGCAGTGAGGGGACACAAAGCCTGAGGCTACAATTTTATGAACTTGAATTTTTAAAAGGAATCGCAGACTCAACTGATGATGCCCTTCAGTAAGCAAGAACGGCCAGAAATATATTTGTATTCATTTTTTTCTATAAATCCTCCCTGAATTTGTCAGTCAAATGAAATCTTTTCAATACACTTAATTTTCAACTACTGTACTGATTTGTGAGAGATAAAAATTGTTATCCTAACATAAGAATATTTTTAGCTACTGTTCTACATCAATTCCCTTTAAAGTTAAGTGAAAATAGAAACAAAATCTAAAAGCCAAACGACCTAACTTCTGCTGGCCATTCTGTATTGTTTACACCATAATGAGATAAGAAATTAGGAAATTAGAGAAATATTTAGTTTCACTCTATTGTTAAAAAATATTATTCTAACTATATTTCACTTACGATATTCTGACAACTTTGTATTCACTGATAATCAAACACAGATGGTCATATGCTACTGTATATTTACAGAACTGTACTTTCATTACTTTTACTTTAAAACCACTTGTAAGCTAAGAAGAGGTCAAGTTTTAATGAATAGGTGATTTTAAATGTCTTGAAACAGCAAACTAAAAACCACAGGCTGATGTCTGCAATCTACTGACACTTTTATATTGAGGGCAGGGCTGGAGTGATAGAATACTGTTTCCAGTAAGAAGAAAAACATTGTTCTATTTTTTGTTTAATAGCCCTTGATTTTTACTTGAAGTTCAATGGTCAACTTAGTTCTGCTCCATGTCCAAATTATCACACTTCAAATTAAAGAAATTCAAATCAATGAATGCTTATTGTATCCACAACTCACTGAAGAGGCAAACCCAATATAATCAAAAGCCTACCATAATAGAAGACATCCTAGCATTCCTATTGAGTTACTGTCACTCTTAACTGTAATTATAATGACCACTGCAATGGATAGTAAAAAAAAAAAAAGTAATTTCTTTACATCCTTATAATTAATCACTAGCTGACTAATGTTCCAACTCTATTAACTAATCATTAATTTAGGATGACATCTTTCCCAGCCTCTCTGTAAGTCCTAGGTTGTGCAATGGGGATAATAATGTTATCTGCCCTTATACAGTTACTATGAAGACTGAGATCGTGGATATAATGTATTTAGCAAAATGCCCAACATACTGTGAGTGCTCAATAAATAGAACCTGCTGTCAACATCGGCACTGTCACCACCATCACCACTATCACAGAGCTAATCAAACACGACCACCAACAGAAGGGTGTCAAACCAAGAGTGGGCTACAAAGAAAAGGTAGGAAATACATTCCCCAGTAATAGGTTTTAAATATCATGAGGAGAGATAATGATCATTTCTTTGATGACTTAGGCATAATAATGACTTGACTAAAAACTTCTGACTATAAAGCTTATTTTTCATCATCTTGGCTTGGGCACAGAGAGCTGTGGAAGTATGGGTAAGGTATCCTGACCCATCCCAGCCCTGGGTCTGTGGAATAACACCTGAGGAGGGGGCACTCTCAAAAGACATAGTTCGCTAGTGTAGGGCTCAACACTGGCTAAGTAAGAGGGCATACTTCTGGGTGTCAGTTAACTGAATGGAACTAGGGCATTGGTTAGAGGCTACTCCCGAAAGAGATAAGGGTAAAGGGAATCCTAATCCCTTTGGTCTAAAGAAGGAGCAAGGAAGAGAGCCAAAGAATGAGGAAGGCAGTATACAAGAGTGGGCAAAATTACAATAGGTTTTTAGGTGTAATACTATAAATATTGGGTTGGCCAAAAAGTTCATTTGTTTTCTTCCTTAATGGTCGGACTCCAGTAGCGTTTAGCTGTCTTTAACTTCATTCAAAACAATATGGATTATATTGTGACAACTATCCTATGAGTGTGCATTTAAAAAAAAAACTTATCAAAATTGGTGAATTTTTGTGTAGCCATTTTAATTACTGAAGATGGAAGAAAACATGCAACATTTTTGACATTATGCTTTATTTCAAGGAAGGTAAAAAGCACAAATGAAACACGCACAAGAAAGATTTGTGCAGTGTATGGAGAAGGTACTGTGACTGATCGAACGCATCAAAAGTAGTTTCCGAAGTTTCATGCTGGAGATTTCTTGCTGGACCAGACTCCAAGGTCAGGTAGACCAGCTGAAGTTGATAGTGAGCAAATTGAGACATTATTTGAGAACAATCAACATCATACCACTTAGGAGATAGCCAACATACTCAAAATATCCAAATCAATAAAGTTATTGGTGAAAATGAAAAATGTGTCTTTTTATTTTACAGAAAGAAATTAAACAGACTTTTTGGCCAACCGAATACTACAATAATTTGGACTAAATGACTCACACTTTCAAATCCATTTATTAGGGCACAACCCTCTGGCTGAATACTGGGGATATAAATACGAATATGACCTTTTCCTCCTCAGAGTACTGTCTAGTGATCCAGATGAATTTAGCTAAATAAAGGCCCTGAAGTATAAGAGAAATGCATTAAAGTCAAATAATACATTTTTTAAAAATTTTAGCCAAGAAAATCAAAGCATGTAACATTCATCCTGAAGGAAGTAAGGAAGTTAAACACAAAAAATTGTGTTACTCATCACTATCCCCAGTGAATTAGCATCTGAGTTGAGACTTTAACTCAGAAAACCAGCCCAATTCCCTGCTTCAAGCATCGCCAAACACTCACTTGACCTCACAATACAAATACCCTGCTGCATACCTTTAAAGCTGCAGAATTTGCTTGTTCATCCACAACACCTTTTTTCAGTACCTGATTCTGAGCCCGAAGCTGAAAACAGAGTAAGTGATAATTAAGTTTTAATTTAACTTAAAGCATCACTTACCATTAACTTTACAGGAATCATATTAGCCCAGAGGAGAACGGAAGGTATCATCATTCTGCCACTTTACAAATAAATACACTGTGCCTTAGCTGCCCAATGACATAAAACACATCACTTGTGGCAAAACTGAGACTAAAATCCATCTCTCTCAACTTCTAGCACATGGCTCCTTCTATGAAACCAAGTTATCACCCTAAATAAAAACCACTATTTTCCTTGAGACTCTGGACACCATTCACCTGTAAAATATAAAAAATATAAAAATATATAATATTAAATATAAAATATATAAAATATAAAAACACAATTGGACCAATTACGAAGTAATGATTCCATAGAAAATCAAAGAGTAAGGCACCCACATACCCAGCGGGACACTGCGCCTACTATTAGTTGTGAAGATGTTATCAAGATGGCAAACCTGTTGTCAGGCATCAGCTGAGACAGGGTACCAAATGCAACTAAGAAGCAGGCTCAATTTATAAATAATAATAATAGCAGTGAACATCCTAATGCTCATTACATACCAGCACTGTCCTGAGTGTTTTACATAGTTTACTTCATTAAACCTCACAATCCTATGAAGTAGGTACTATATTACCTCCATTTTACAGGCGATGCTGAGATTCAAGCCCCAGCAGTTTTATTTTTTTAAGATTTTATTTATTTTTAGAGAGAGAGGAGGGGAGGGAGAGGGAAAGAAATATCAGTGTGAGAGAGACATCGATCAGCGGCCTCTCATACACACCTGAAAGCGAACTGCAACCCAGGCACATGCCCTGACCAGGAATGGAACCCGCAACCCTTTGCCTTGCAGAATGCCGCCCAACCGAGTCACTGCTCAGGGCCTGCTCTGCCATTGTACTAGATGATATAAACTTGGGGAATTCACTTAACCTTTCTGAGCCTCAGTTATATGATCTATAATATGGGTAAATACATCTACCCTATCTTCCTTCTTCTGAGGTTGTTGTGAGAACCAGATCAAAAATATGTAAAAACACTTTCTAAACCATAAAGTATTCCACAAAGGAAACAGAGCTCTTATTTAAGAATAGAATACAAAGGAGAATAGATACACTTATCATAGTTTGCCTGGCATAAGACAATGCCCTAAATGATGTGGGGGAGGGAAAGAAGTAAAAGAAGTGGTCCCTGTCTTCAAAGAGCTTACAATTTAAAAGGGAAGATGAAAGATAACTAGCCATCCTAGTATTTTCTGTTTGTTTTTGTTTGTTTTTTTTTTTTAAAGCAGTTTAGACATTAAGTTCTCTAGAACAGAAATTGGCAAACTAAGAGCCATGGACAAAACTGGCCTGCAACCTGTGTAACAGTTTGGAACACGGCCACGCTCATTAGTTACATATTGTCTATGGTTGCTTTGGAGCTACAATGACAGAGACAAGCAGTTAAAAACTGTATGGCCCCGAGCCTAAAATATTTACTATTAGGCTCTTCACAGAAAAAGTTTGAGGACCCCTGCTCTAAAAGTTCAGAAAAAAGAAATAACACTTTAATGTTGACTTCTGTCATGTACTATTTTACTTTTTACGCAATAGCAGCATACTCTTGGATAATGTGTTACCTACGTAGCAAAATTCAATAAATACATTCAAACCCACCTAGCCAAAAGGTAGCAATGCTACTTGGGTATTTTAGGTCTCATTTCATACCCCTGCCCTAACTTTGATCTATGACGTCTTCTTGGAGTGGTTTTTAGAAGCTCCTTAGTGACTGCTTCAAAAACTAGAGATGAAGCTTGAAATCTACTGAACTGTAAATTTTCTGTAGGACCAGAACTACAGCAATTAAAAAAAAAAAAAAAAAAGACCTCAGCTTTCATTTCTAAGGCACATTTAAAAGCTACCTGTAGCAAACTGAACAGCCTACTTTGTTAAAAAGAAAAAAAAAAAAAAACCCTTTCAAATTACTGTTGTTTGGAATTGAATCTGATTATAATGAAAAATGATTTGGATTATCCTTTTGAAAATAGTTTGCTAAATTAGTAACAATTCAAACAGTTTCAGTGAAACTGTGTAATAGAAAATGCAGCTTTCAGAAATATTTATCTAAAAATACTTTTATTATTTAGTAGGTAGGAAAGGGTGGCATGGGATACTCCACTGCCACGTGAATTACACTTTGTGGCATTTGGCATTTTCCTGCCTTTCGACAGCACACTGGTGCATCACTGAACCAGCAGCCTGTCAAATGCTGACACTGCTGTGATTAGCCTGGTCTTTTACAGTCTACTTCTCCTCACCAGCATTCACCACCATAGGGAGGCAAATGCATATTACTCCTGTTTTAGAAACGGATATAAGATGACCAAATGGTCCCTAATGCCTCTGAGATAAGCGTGGAGACTCCAATGCATGTGGATGTATCTGAAGTCTCGGTTATGACAGGAAAACACTCCAGAAGACGATACTGTGCAGTTCCAGCAGCTGTGCACCAAGCTCTTCCATTCATTCAGCAGAAGGACAGTACCTCTGAATCCCAACTCTCAAGCCCTCTTAGTCCTTTCACACCTCATTTTTCATGGTCTTGTAATTTTCAGATTAGCTATACCTTTACTCTGAAAGCACAGCCCTTCCTCTTTTCGACCAACCATATCCCAACTGTTGTTTGATGAGCTTATTTCCTACCTCTGGTCCTACCTCTTCCCTAAGTTTTTCCTGACCACTCCCTGTGGTCCCCCTACAGTCCACAGTGAGCTTGCACCCTCAGTTCCCTTGACACTTACTAGTATAGTAACAAGACGCCTCTTATTAAACTGTTCAGTTTTAATTTTACTTTTAAAGTAGTAAATTTTACATTTATTAAGTCATGTATGATCTATGATTAATTTATGATTTCTCTACTCATCTCCCGTCTGTCAACTAAACTGTCCTTCATGGTAGAGACTACAGCATAATTCCTTGTATCTTTTGCCAACAATGAAAGATCAATGCTACGGATAGAGAAGGCACTCAATAAATTTTTAGAAAATCAACTTAAATACTATGTGCAAAAGGTGTTTAAATGTAATGCATTATACACCTGTAAGAGACTGTCCGTACTGTAACAGTCCCTAAGACCCTTCTGCAAATAATTTGAACCTTCTGGTCCTATAGGACACCATGCATCCTCAAAAGCCCTGACCAATGACCAATGCCCAACCTGTTCTACGATTCTGGAACAGCCCGGCCTCAGTCAGGCTTATCACAAAGCTGTTTCTCCAAGTTCAGAGTGTAGTGGTGAGCCAACTATGACCTCTCTCATGCCACTCTGACAATCTGTGGTGGGATAACTGGCCCAAGATTAGGGATTTACTACCTTCGATCACAAATTGTTGGAAGAGTTTGTGGGGAAAGAAAGACAAATCGTCTATATGCATTTTCTCATCTATTGCTCAGCAATCCTCTGTGTTAGAACTACTCTCACATAGCTACTTTCATACAACAAACATTTTGAGATCTGTACATGTTTTACAACTCTGTGAAACCCATCTTTATACATACAGCATTTTTCATTACAAATCAGCGTGTGCAACAGACAACCCAGAGCCCATTCCTAAGCTTCACCAAAACCCCCGACTTGCAGTTTCAGGATACTGGAGTCATCTGCAGACCCCAGCTACAGGACCTCTGGCCTCGATGATCCCTAAAATTCCCTCCAGATCTAACATTTTAAGTATTCCAAAGGGCTGGGAATACCACTTAGTCTTTCTACCTACTCACTTGTTCCTCCCCCTGGAAGGGAATAAAGTATCGGTGGCTGGGTAGTCTGTGTACTAGCAGCTGAGGTTATTTGGTCACTGAGGCACGGAAAAAACCTTCTCCTCTCAGACCTGCCCTCAAGTAGAACCCTTTCTCCAGCTCCTGCTACCATGTAGGGTTCGTTACAAAACCCCCAACCCTTGCAGTCTAGCTGCCCCATCAGTCACTGAATGTATAAGTCAAGTGAATTAAAGAGGAAGAGTAAGACTGCCCTTGTCTTTCTAAAGCCCCGCTATTCAAAGTGTGGTCTGTGGACAGCTGCAACAGCATCCCTGGGAGCAGACTCTGAGACCCCACCCCAGGCCTACCAAACCAGAATCTGCAGTTTAACAAGGTCTGCAGATGAGTCACACGGACATTTGCATCGATGATGCACTGGTCCAAGGGCTGAGCTAGCACTGTCCAACACGTCCCTCCTTAAATTATTTGAAATGAAATAAAATCTAAAATCGAGTGCTTCAATGGCACTAACTGCTACATTTCAAGTGCTCAACAGCCTCACATGGCTAGCGGTTACCCTGCCAGACAGCACAGACACCGAACACCTTCACTCTCACGCAACGCTCCGGCTTTAACAGTTGACCCTGCACACCAGCATAAAAATTTAAAAATAATAATATAATAACCCTGTCTCTCTTACAGGAGGGGGCGATTAATCAGGTTTCCAGACCCCACTACCTGGAAAGCAAACACACAGAGTCACAACTGACCTTTCCCCAATATAAGTAGCTCCATACTAAGAGCATAAATCTGACATGTTCCCAAATGTAATATCCTTCATAACTAAGAGAAGCATCAATTGCAAAACAAACTGTTAGAGAAGTAATTGATGCTTGGTTTTCCCATTGGTTATCATTGCCTCAAAAAGAGTTTTTAAAAGATTATCTCTGAGCAAAAGCTCCTACACTGATATCATTCCAGGAGCAACAGTTCTCAAACTCTGATGTGCATCTGAATCACTGGAGAGGTTTGTTACAACACGGACTGCTGGGATTCACCACCTGTTTTAGTTTCAGTAAGTCCAGGGTAGACCCAAGAATTTGTTTCCAGCCCATGATGCTGACCCAGGGGCAGCACTGTAAGAACCAATGATCCTGTTAGAACTTGAAACTTTACGCACACAACATGGTGCCAGGCAAGAATGCAGGAGCCCCTGCCAAAAGCAGGCTGAAACCAAATGACCCAGGACTGAGTGCACTTAGCCGCTCTTTTCCATAATGAGATGTACCAGAGCCTCAGAAGCAGAGCAGGCCATGGAAGAGACAAGTAAGAAATGCTCTTTGAGTCTTCATCGACAGTATAGTAACTGAGGCCTTCATCAGCTTTCCCTCACACCTCAAAGAGGCAGCTTTCATCTATTAACTTCACGAACCTCTGAAAATCAGCTTCTACACACCTTTCTCCTCTCCAAACCCTATCACACCTGAAATTTTAAAAGCCTTCAATGATGACCCCTTAATTGCCCCCAACGACCAGGGTCTTATGCTCCACTTTCACTTCATGTTTTTGCAACTTGCCTGCCTCAGCAATTTTCACCTGCTTTGGCCTCTATGGTTCATCTTTTACCTAACTAAACTCTCAGTCTCTTTAATGCAAGCTCCTCAGACTTTTTGCCTTCTCAAGAGGAAAGATGATTACGACCATGATTCTTAAGCAAGCAATGGGCTCCTTCCTAGAACACAGGCTGAGAATTGATTTATATAAGAATGAGAAGAGTCCTGGACAATGTGGCTCAGTTGGTTGGAGTGCCATCCTGTACACCAAAAGGCTGGCGGTTCAATTCCCAGTTGGTACTTGCAGGTTCGATCCCTGGACAGGGTGCATATGGGAGGCAACCAATCAATGTTTCTCACATCAAGGTTTCTTTCTCTCTCTCTCTGTCCCCTGACCATCTCCTCTCTAAAATCAATAAACATTTTTTAAAGATTTTTTTTAAAAGAATGAAAAGATTCTATAAATGTTCTTGGTTTAGGAATCATGTTTGTTCCTCTTTTAATATGTAGGTCTCCTTATACAGATTATAAAAGGAAATCTTATTTTTTCTTTATATCCTAACTGGATTTCAACAACAGCACACAATTTCTCCATCAAATAAAGTAATAAAAAGGAAGACTACCCCCTCCATAGAATCAGAGCTGAAGGTAGCATAGACCTTATCTAGAAATTCCTTGACATTAGAATTGGCAAGAAATAAAAAGCACGTGAGACCCTAGCCAGGCAGCTCAGTCGGTTGGAGTGTTGTCCCAATATGCCAAGGTTGTGTGTTCGATCCCCAGTCAAGGCACATACTGGAATCAACCAATGAATGCATAAATAAAGTGAAACAGTAAGTCCATGTTTCTTCTTCTCTTCCTCTCTCTCCGTGCCCCCCTACAATCAATCAATAAAATTTTTTTAAAAAATCACATGAAATCTTTTGACCAATCTTTGTTCTCTTGTGTTGAGATTTCCATCACATTAAAATTAAAAGGATGAGAAATGGCTTGGCCCGGTAACAAAGAATACCCTCTGTCCGACAGACCTGTTACAGTCTGCTTAGCCTCTCCTCCTCCTCTTGTCACATCCTTCCCACAAATGTTCCCCAAAGACTCTCCCTAACGTGTTCTACCCTGATTCACTCTAAAAGTTCAACTATCATTTTCATGGTAATTATTTCAAAAGTTCTTGCTTTTGTCCTGACTTTTAGCCAGTCCATCTTCACTAGAAGTTTTCAGCAATTACCCAACATCAATCACCTCAAGCTATTACTTTGTGAATAACTTTAACATGACTTTGAACCTCAAAATTCTATGATTGCATCTAAACTTTAATTGACCCCTTCACTTCAAATTGGCTCGCCTTTCTGCCCATCCTCTGCTATGAGTGGCAGTCATGTTCCTTCATCTCAAAACTTCAAGGTCAACTCTGACTTCTTCCCTCACTTACCATGTCCCACAGAATGAATGAGACAAAAAGGATGACCATCTCCTACATTCCGTATTATCTGTCATACGTGTAGTGCTATGCAAAAAGCAGACACTCAGACAAGAAGGAAGCTAACAAGTATTTTTTAACTGTAATTCCTAAATCTAGGGCCCCTCTCCACCTCACTGTCACTGTCTTTATTTAACCCTGTTATTCTCCCCCAGACTATTCCAACAACCTACAGTCTCGTCTTCTTTTCACTGTTCTTTCCCTACTTAAAACCATCCTCCAAGTAGTAACCTTCCTAAAAGTAATGTTACACCCCCTCTAGAAACCTTTGATGTTGCTCTATTACTCAAAAACTAAAGTTCCAATTTCTTATTTGACATCCACAACCCCTCATGATCAGGTTCAAATTAACTCTCCAACCATATTCCACCCTCTCTGCCACGCATCTTAATGCGCTTTCATGTCAGCAAACATAGTCTGTCCCCTTTGCCTAGAATGCTACCATACTTGCCCTCCCTCCTCCCAACTCCCCACTCTAGTAACTCCTACCCTTACCCTCCATCTCTTCTGTGCTCCCATTGAACTAACACTTCTCATAGTGTATTATAATTATGAACAATGTTTGAACATTCTATTAAACCTATCTCCTTTAGCTGGAACTCTGCCTCACTCAACCAACTCTGGCAGACTGTTTACAAGAGGCACATAACAAATGTCTGTTGAACGAAAGAGCTTAAACATCCCCCCAAAAAACAAAACATGTCCAAGTTTGTATTACTTTCTTTAGGTTACTCAATTTTTCAATACAGTCAGGGCTCAAAACATTTTTGGAACTTCTCTTTGCCATTTGGAATTGCCTTCTGAGCTTGTTTACTTTCTGGAGAAGAAAATCAGTCCCCTTACTTTATACTCATGAAATGTTTTCACACCAAAATAGTAGAGCCAAGTTTGTGTACTCCGGCCATTCTCCACCCACCCCGCTTCATCACAAGGATTTGTTCCAACTTCTGGCCCTTTCAAAGATCAAAATATTCCTTCAAAGGATGAAAGCTGTCACCATTGACATTGTGTCATAGCTTCTTAGGACAATTTCAAACAGAAATGCAAGAAGCTGTGCCAATGGCGGCACTGCTGAAGTTTAGTATCTCAAAAGGCTCCCATTTGATAGTGAAAAGACCAATGTGCATGTTTAGACAATGGTTTTGTTTTTTCATTTCACCTTACCGAACATTTGTTAAATGAAATCATAAAAAATGTCTCAGTTTCTCCAAATTGTAAAAAGGGGGCTAAGTTTTTCCACTGCCCCCATGAATGCCACTCACTGAAAACTAAGGTTGATGACTGCTAAATCGTACCTTTCATAGTTGTAAGATTCCGCTTTTATAACTTCATTAGGATATTTAAGACAGAAACACCCTCCCCAGAAGCAGCCCTTTTCAAGGGAAGGGTTCCATCATTTAAAAGACTGGTGCCATAAATACGACAAACAGGCCTAATTTAACATGTACTGAACACCTGCTGGGTTCCCTGCCTCACTCCAGGTGACCGAGGGAAAAGAGAGACGATGGCACAAGCGTAGATTCAAGCTTTCAAAATCATTTCCAGACACCTTGCTTATCACTGAACACATCAAAATCACCATGCCTGGTGAAGCAGTTTACACCCGTGACTCTATTTACCCTTCCGAATTGAATGCGAGCAGATGAATCTCTTTATGCGAATACCATCCCTGTGGGAAGGAAGGAATCTTGATCTTCTCCATCACTGGGCTGGGAAAATTGAGGAAACAGCACCCACCCGGCCAGGATTTCTGACATCCCAGTTCCACGCCCGCTAGTTCAGTGAGAAGGAAAAATCAAACTCCTGCTACTTCCCGCAGAAACGCACACGAACCCGGACACCGCCCGGCTCCATCTCTAGGGAGCTGCAGGTGGAGGATCGGTAACTGTGGGCAGGGGAGCCGGAGGAGAGAGGTGGAGTGTCCTCGCGTGCTCCCTCGGCGGTACCCCACCGTCCCGAGAAGTCAAGGCAACCCGAGGCCGCAGGGCCAGGGACCCCCTAATGCCCGCCCATGATGGGTACCTTCGAATACTCCTGAGCCAGCTTCTGGTACTTCCCCTGCAACTCTGCCGAGGCCATGGCCTCCCCCGCCCCGTCCAGGCCAGGCTGCCCAGACCGTTCAGCCCCGCCCCCCGCCCCCAACCCCAGACACGCTCCCCGATACGGCTCAGCCAGCGCCTGCCTGCTTCGCCACCGCTGCCGCCGCGCCTCCTCCTCCACTTCCGGGTTCGCCCAGGGGAGGAGCGACTGCCGGAGGCGGGGCGACGTCTGTACGTCACCACCCCACCCTCCTGCAGCCAAGCACGTGCGCGCGCAGCCTGGCTCTCCCGGGTTCAGTCTCTGAGAGCAGAGGACGCCATCTTGACGCATGGTCCAAGATGGCAACTGGGAATGGAGAAGGAGAGTCAAGAGGGGAAGAGAATGATGCGTCCATAGAACGGGCGGGAAACCAAGGAAAGGGGCGGTGGTTGCGAAGAGCCGAGGACCGGAAGAAACATTCTAAGCTTAACAAGAATTCTAGCCGGCCCGCTCTTTCCTCCCCCTCTGGTTCCCATGGCAACCGTCTGGTATTTGATGGTTCCATCTTTCAGAACGTAGACGCAGAGAAAGACCTCTGTATTCCGCTATCTCTTTATGCGGATGTGGTAGCAACACTGGTCATGCCCTGAATTGTAAACTCTCAGACCTCCCCTGAATTTATAACACTGCTCCACACCAAACAAACCTTTATTGTTTTATATTTTGACATTGAGATTTCTCTGTGTTCTTTCTCTACCCAGTCCATCCTCTGCCCTTATACGCAAAACACATCAGAGGCTTTTTCAGTGGATTGGTTAAAAAGCCGTTAGAAATTTTCAGGAATGATAACCTGCTACGCATGCAAATAGGGTGGATGTTAACGACAAGTAAGTGGAGAATTGAAACAAAAAGTATTTTGCCTGAGCTATTTTTATACCACTTTTGTTTCATTTAACAGCCTGCCTCTACTCATTTATTAAATAAGTTTTGAGGACCTATTATATGTTAGATGTTCTCGGCATTGCGATTGCTGCTACACAGAAATGTTCATTGGTAGAGGAATGAAATAAATTCAGAGTATATGTTTGCCATAAATTACAACACGGCAGTTAAATCTAATGACCTACAATAGATCTGTATATATCAACATGATAAAGCACTATGTTTAACATCAAATTGCAGTATACTGTAGCATGAAAAGATACATTTAAAAAGCACGAAGCAATATTTGTTAATGAAAACAGAAACATGCACAGAAATAGAAAAACAAGAACCATCGCATTCTGGGTAGTGGCTTCCTCTAGTAAGAAAAGGAGAAAGGAATGAAATATGAGAACAAAGGAGCATAAACTGTTAACTTTATTTAATTTTTAAAGTGAATAGAATGTTAAAATATATTATCTAGGTAATAGATACAGGGATGCTAGTTACATCGGCAATTTAGAATGCTTACAGTTTACCATGATTTAAAAAACTATTTGTGCTCTCCCAGTTTCTTGTTTGGCTATGAATATGCCTGGGATTTTATAGTGAAAGGCTGAACACACATGTACTTTTCAGCCAATGTAATAGGTAAAAAGATTACAAACTTTTCACATGTTTATATTTTCAATTTAATAGCCATGTGCTATTGTTGAGCAAACTTTAAGAACAACAATTTTATTACTGCTGTTACTATTACTATTATCATTGTTATTATTAGTTTTCCATTGCACCACCAAGCAATGAAATTAAATACTGTACGTACCTTTCTGTGGTTTGTAGTGTGATGGAATGTCCAATCATTTAAAAATAAAATGCCAGCTCAGAAATGACATTCTAAAGAATGAATGTGCAACTTTGGCTCTAGGGCCTGTGTAAATTCATTTTACTGAATTGAGAAATTTATTTTCCATTGCTTAATCTAGTGATTCTGTCAGATACATTGTTTCAAATTTTAATTGATAAGTCTGAATACATTAAAGTTAAGACTCTTTTCCTTAAAGACGCCATTGAGTGAAAAGGCAAACCAGAGAGTGGGAGATGTTTGCAACATATATAGCCAACGGAAGTCTCATTCAAGCACATAGAGAGCTCCTACAAATCAGTAAGGAGAAAGTCAGGCAACTAACTAGAAAAGTGGACCAGAAACTTCAACAGGCATTTCACAAAAGAAGATACACAAACAGTCATTAAATGTACAAAAGGGTGTTCAGTTTCATTAGTAATCAGAGGAAGTGAAATTAAAACCACAATGAGATACCATGCACACGGCACTAACGGCAAAAATTAAAAAGGCTGACAAGAGTTAGGATATGGAACAAGAGAAACTCTCGTAAAATGTTGGTAGGAATATAAACTGGAACAATCATTTAGAAAAAGTATTTGGTGGGGGGTGGGATGGGCAGAGGCAGGCAAAGGGGTAAAAATTGGGACAAATGTAATAGAATGACAATTTTTTTAAACTTGAAAAGAATTTAGTATTATTGACTCACCTGAAAACATATATTCATCATACTAAACAGCAATTTTTAAAAAACTGAAATACAGCTACAGTTAACTGTATATGCTAACAGTTAACTCTTAAATAGGTAACAGTTATTAACTAGGTAAATCTGAAAAAATAATTCAGAGCGAAAGAAGCCATATCCCAAAACAATTATATTGTATGACTTCACTTATATAACATTCAAAAAAATGGGCAGGATTCAACTATAGGGTTCAGGTATACTTGCCTCGGTAATAAAACTAGAAAGAAAAATAAGCAAGTGAAAACCATGAAAGTCAGGAGCTTCATTACTTTTTGGAGGAAAGAGGGAGATAACTATTGGGCTTCAGACATGTTGGTAATGTTCTAGTTCTGTGTAATAGTTACACAGATGTTAACTTTGTGATAATTCCTCATGAGATACATTTTTGTTTTGTGTACTTCTTTGTATGGGTGTTACATTTCACAATAACAAATTTTTTTAAAACCTTGATTGTCTCATACACTTCCAGCCATAGTTCCCAACCTATAAGTGGTGTAAATTAAGGTGGCTTGGAGTTATTATAAATATGCAAGTTCTGTGATATCATTAAAGCATTTAAAAACATACTGTCTTAGGTTTTTCTTTTTCAGTTGCAGGTGTCAGAAACCGACACTAGATTTCACCCAAAGATGGAAATTTACTAAAAGGATGTATGGATAGATCATGGAACAATAGGAAGACAAGAGGAGCTGCAGGACCTCAAGAACAACTTAGACCAAGGACCATAATGCTTCTGCAGCTTTCATCCTCTCTGTCTATGCTGCTTCCTGCTGCTGGGCTACCTCTACTTCTGCTGGGTGGCAGGCATAGCGGCCCTTGGGTCCTGGGCCTCATCTCACAACTTTCCCTCCAGAGATGAACTAGGTTGCTTAGTTTCAGTTTGCAAAACACAAGGAAGATCTCTGCTGGCCCACCCTGGACAAGGTACATCCCTGGGTCAGTCAGCTCTGGCATGAGGTCTCAGTCACATCAGACAGGCAGGTCAGCTGGGAAAATCCCTAGGCGATGGATGAATAAACCAAGAGGGACTACGCTTTCCTCAAATGAAGACTTCTGTGGCGGGTTAAGCAAGGGACCATCACTAGAGAGGTCATGAGGCCCAGAAATCTGCTTGATGCAGATCTAAGATCCCCTGCCCTGACCAAAAGGCACAGTACACTCTCCACACTCCCAGAAGTGATCTTGGAGGTGAGAGGGAGAGGACAACACTCAGAACAAAGGAGCATTTTGTGAAAGGTGGGACTGTTGCACACTAAAAGAAAACTGTTTTGACTGAAAAGACTGGGAAATTATTAACCGATGAAGTAGGCTTTCCTCTTCCAACGGAGAGGACATTGAGGAAGACCAGATCTGTCATAGCAAAAGAAAATCCTTTATTTTCCCTAGGAGAAGGGTTATTCAGTAATTCAGTGTTTGTGGTGATTTTACAGAATGCAACTACTGCAAATAATGGGAATCAACTATGTATAGCTAGAGAAAAGTATGGAACTTCCCTTGGTCACACAAACAATGATCAGTTGTGCCATTGGGTTACTTAGATGATATTGTCAGTCTCTGAGTGAGCATTATTTCTTGGTACAGTAGAGACGTGTGTTCCATCTTTGTATACATGGGAAAATCAAGAACTTCTTTCAAGCTTCAAAGCTCTATTTTCTGAAATCACAGTCAACTTCATAATAACCTGTGGGTATGTAGTAGATACCACAGTGACGTCGAAAGACCAGCTAGCCCCACCAGCATCTGCCCTCGTGGTCACTGAGATAACTAAGTTAAGGTTTTCTCTGGCCTGGTTTCACAATCCTCAAGGCTGGTCACCACTCTTGATTGCTGAGATAATGGACAACAGTGTTTATATAAGAAAAGGATTAAAGAAGGCAACTTTATGGGCCTTATATTATGCCATATTGTCCTTGTTGTTATATTTTTAATCCAGCGGGAAATGCCTATCACTCTACTATGAAATTAAAATAAGATGGGGGATGGGGCACGGGGAGAAAACACTTTCCTCCACATGATTTTCTCTTTGAGCAGCTAGCTCCAAAGTTCAGGTTTTGTCATGAGTAGTCAGTGAGGAACATTCTGTAGATTTGCAACTTTGAGCACTCTACTAAAAATAGAAATTCTAGACTTTGAGGTTTTGCAACTCCTTCCTTCAGCCATGCCCTCAAGCTTTGCCTGTCTCCATCTCAGCAAGAAAGAATAACAGAGTAGGCACAGAGCCCTGTCCTACCTTGTCCAGAGTCACATTGCAGACAATGGGCAGAAGCAAAACTAGAACCCAGGTCTTTTGCCTCTACTGCAGTCTGTATTTTCTCTGTTAAGTGCCACTTGTGGGAAACCTTGGCCATTCAGCTTAAATGACCAGAAGGTGAATGAACCCTAGATTAGGAGGGAGAATGCCAAAGGGTGGATTATACTGCTTGATATTTGTTTGGACTTGGTCCTTCAGGAAATGGATAACATTAGAGCTGTTTAGGAGAAAGGGGCAGAGGTGACGTGTTCATGTGGATCATCTTGATAACCTATTAGAGGTTAATCTTGATAACCTGTTATACTTGGATATTAAAGAGTTGTGTTTTCTTAAGCACAGAGCCTTCTCTTCTCTCCATTCTCCCGCCTGTGATTGCACAGGAGACAATCACCCATTGATGTTTCTCTCTCCTCTTTCTTTCTCCCTTCCCCCTCTCTCTAAAAATAATAAAATCTTTTTAAAAATTTACCATTTTTTCCAGTGTCATTAAGTAGATGCACATCATTGTGCAATAATCACCACCTTCCATCTGTAGAACTTTTTCAAGTTTTCAAACTGAAACTCCCTGTCATTAAATACTGACTCTTTATTTCTCTCTCTTCCCAGCCCCTGGCAACTATCATTCTGTTTTCTATTTCTACCCATTTGACTACTCTAGTATCTCATATAAGCAGAATCATACAATCTTTGCCCCTTCGTGCCTGGCTCATTTCATTTAGCATAACATCCTCGAGTTTCCCCCCTGTCATAGCATGTATCAGAATTTCATTACATTTTAAAGCTGAATAATACACCACATTTTATTTATTCATTCATGTATAAATAGACATTTTTTAAAACAATAGCCAGTCCTAATGGGTGCAAAGTAGTATCTCATTGTGGTTCCGATTTGTGTTTCCCTAATGACCTGGGATGTTAAACATCCTCTCATGTGCTTATTGGCGTCCTTAATTTCTGAAGATGCTTTACCACTACCCATTGTTTATTTGCTTTCTCTATGGCAAATTTCACCATCTTATTCCTTGCCAGTATCACACAGAGAGGCAGAGTAGGGGCACAGGCCTCCGACTCTGTAAGAGGACAGGCTTTTTTCTCCTTTCTCCACAGCTCTACAAGTAGTACCCATCTTCAGGCCTCACCTGAGGCAACAGGTCTACCAAAGAATGGAATCCTGTCTTCCACAACTCCAGGCAGCTCTCCTTCTTGCCAAAGATTGCCAGCTTCATAGGTTGAAAACAGCTTCTTAGTTCCATAGGAAAACGCCGGGCCCATTTATCTTTCCCACACTCTGCTTCGCTGGGTGTGATTTTCCATCGGCTTCCCCAGCACCCCTCTGTCTCCGAGCACACCCCTCTCTTGCTCACTTCCAATGGCTTCCCTGCTCCGTACTATCTGACAAATGCTTTTTTACATTAATTCCTTCTTTTCTCTCTGTTATCCTTTTTCTGATGTCATTTAGCATTTAAAAAATCTGAACCATTATCGATAGTTATTTTCTTTAAATTGTGAAGAATTTTTTTAAACATATTTAGGCCGTATTTAGACATGTGCCCTTAACTAAACTGCAAAATCTTTAGGGTGAGAACTGTGTCTTATTCAGCCCTTCAAGGCAAAAATCACTTGAAACCAGTAGATGAAGGGATGATAAGAGAGTTTACACTTCAGGGGGCGAGGCTGCCACCACCTGGGCCTACAGATTAGTCTGAGCATCTTAACTAAGAGGGGCAACCAGGCAACATGAGCTTTCCACTGAGTTGCAGGATAAACTACACAGCACCATGTCTGAAGCATTCTTGTCAAAGCATTTAAAATGGATCTCATTCAGGTTTTAGATCGAACTAGTTTATAGGAAACCCAGGGTTAGAGGCACCCTGGGTTGAGAGACACCACAGGGAAGCTGATGGACATATGCGGAACCCAGAACTACTGGGCAACTGGAAAAGTGGAAGGGCAGGGAGTGCTTATACGAGGCTTGGGGTTTTCTTACAAAGTTAAACATACATACTCACTGTGAGTGGTTATTCTACTCCAGGGTATTTACCCAGGAGAAATGAAAACACATGTCCGCATAAAAATTTATAAAAAAAAATAATCATAGTAGCTTTTTTCATAATACTCCAAATTGGAAACAATTCCGAAGACCAACAACAAAACTGTACATAAGCAAATTTTGATACACACATACAATGGGATACCATTCAATAAAAGGAACATACAACAATGGGGGTGGACCTCGAAAACACTGTGCTGAGTGAGCACAAGAAGCTTATTCACAAAAAAGAATGTACTATATGTTTCCATTTCATGTGAAATTCTAGGACAGGCAAGATTTATCCATAGTGAAAGAAATCAGAGCAGCGGTTGGGGTCGGAGAGAGCTGACAGTGAGGAAGGCCCAGGAGGCAAGTTTCTGCTGTGATGGGAATGTTCTCTGTCTTGATAAGGATGTAGGTTACCTGGGGTATGCTTTGATCGAAACTCACCGAACTGTATGCTTAATACCTATACATTTCACTATACAGGGTGGGGCAAAAGTATGCTTTCAGTTGTTCATATAGAAAGTAATACAATAATGAATAAATAATGATACAATAATAAACTCTATGTTTTGCATACTCACAACTGCAAACCTACTTTTGGCCCACACTGTGTATAAGGATAAGTTAATTAAGAGGGAAGGAGGAGAAGGAGAGAGATGGAGATAGATGCCCCCAAGGGATTATACATTTTTAGATGTGATTGATAATGATATGTGGTTATAAAAAATGCTCAGTTTTTAGAAATGCATTCTTAACTACAGTACAGTATTTAGGGCAAAGTGACATAATGTCTGGGCTATAAAATTTAAGGGACAAAGCAACTAAAAATTAATGGTATATATAAAGCAGGAGTGACAAAATCTTGATAATGCCAGGACCTGGGTAGTAAGTATATGGGAATTTATTCATTTTGCCTGTTTTCGTGAATATTTGGAAATTTTTGTAATAAAAAATTAAACTGTCCTATATGAACACAGAGATAATATAATACCCAGAATGTAAAAGCAAACAGTATATGGAAATTCTCAAAGTTATGTTCTCTTTCTTCATCAGACCAAAAATCAATTCTCCCTGTTTTTTCTCTGCTTTGGCAGATTTTTCACTGTTGATTAAATTCACACCTTCCAAGATCATGATTACGAATGGATTATACTAATCAATTTAACTTCACATTTCAACCAACAATTACTGAGAAAGATCCATTAATGTGCCCCGCTGAGAACGTTCCAAAAACACCACCTATTCTCAATTATCCTCCTACCCAGAGGCATCGCTCACTCAGCTGAATGGTTCTTTCTACCTTGTATAGTTTCCTGTTACCAGCAGGGGGCGCGCCCTCACCGAATTTGCTTTCAGGAAAGATTGAAAAGCTCAGACCCAGAGCCTGAGTAGCTGATTACCTCTTGTTGCTCCCATGACCAGTGTTTGTGATTGTTTAGGCACGTCTCTGGTGACCTCATCCCACTAACACTTGAGTCTTTTTGAGGAAACAATTAGCCTGTTTAAACAGAACAGGTAAGGCAAATTAGTAACTGGAAAATTACTAAGTTGTTCTACAAGGCCTGTTGGGACATCCTGTATCTTCCTGAGGCTTAGGGTTTGGGTGTGGACCCTTCTTCCTTACCTGATGGCTGAGAAAGCAGCGAGTCACTCCTCCCTGCAGAGTGCAGCCTCTTTTTTTGTCCTGCGTGGGCAGAGTGGGAGTGGAGCAGCCCTCCCTGGACCTGGGCTTCTCTGGGACAGACGTGGGACCCTCCAGTGACCGGCGCGGAGCCCCAAGATACACTTTCAGAAGCCTCTGTGGTGAAAGCTCCAGAGAGGTGGGGACTGCTCCAAACTGCCATGTGCTGCTCAGCGAACCCCAGGGGCTGATTCTCCCAGGCCTCCTGGCTCCATTTGGCCATGTGCTGAGAGACCAGTGGGTTCCAGGCCGTGTTCCTGTCCCATGAGCAATGCTTCAAAAGACACAGGGCTTGGGGGAGAGGATGACAAAAGGAGGAATCGCTCTTATTCTCTCTTTGATCCTGCTACTCACCGCTCAAGGAAACCCTTCAGTGAGAGTGGGAAACTTTTTTTATTATTATTGAATTTAATTTTAGAGAGCGGGGAAACTCTGGTGTTTCCCTGTGGTTTTCAGGGTAAGAAACAGATCCTTGTCATGGCCTACCAGGTCTGCACAGTCAGCGCCTTCTACCTCCTCAGTCTCATCCTGACCACACTCCCCATGTTCCGTGAAGTCCAGTCGACGAGGCCTCTCGGTTCCTGGGCTGCGCTGTGCCTGCCAACACGTTCCTTCCTCTGCCTGACACTCGGCCCTGCCCATGTCTCCTCCACCCTCCCGGCTGACTGCCTCTGGGAAGAATTCTTCCTGGACCTGAGATTTTCCTATAAAGCTTTGCCACAAACCATAATCCTATACTTCTTATTTCCCCACTGGACTCTAAGCAACCTATGAAGTCTTTCCATAATACTTTTTGAAAAGTTAAAAACATTTCAGACACATCTCTACCCCATTAGTGAGCCAGTAAGTGAAGATACGAAGGGTTCCTGCCCACCTCTCACCCCAAAGACCCCAAGGAGACCCGGAAACAATCTAAGTGTCCATCATCAGATGAACGAAGATGTGATAACACAGACACACACATATCCACACACAATGAGATACCATTCGGCCATAAAAAGGGAAGTCCTGCCATTTGTGACAACATGGATGGACTTTGAAGGCATTATGCTAAGTTAAATAAGTTAGAGAATGACAAACACTGTATGATCTCACTTACATGTAGAATCTACAAAAAATGAAACTCATAGAAAAAAGAGATTAAATTTGTAATTACCAGAGGTAAGGGGTGGGGGTAGGGGAATTGGATGAAGGTTGTCAAAAAACACGAGCTTCCATTTATAAAATAAGTACTGGGGGGTAACATAGAGCATGATGACTATAGATACATTGTCATATAGTACATTTGAAATTTGTTAAGCGAGTATATCTTAAAAGTTCTCATCACAAGGAAGGAAAATTTTTTTGTATCTCTATGAGATGATAGATGTTAATAAAACTTTTGTGGTAACAATTTTATGTTATATGTAAATCAAGTCATTATGCTATATACTCTGCAAAGCCTTGGTGGTCTGGTAAATTGTGTCTGAAAAAAGAAACCCTGGTGTTTTACCATTTGCCAATTTCTGTGGTGTAAGTACCCCTACCTATTCCAAGCTCCCCGTGTGGCTGGAGCAATGCATAACGCCCACATCTTTTAACTTAAGTAACACTTCAGTTAAGGTGTGCGTGGTGTAATGAGAAAGGACTGGGTAACTACTTGGTGACTGGCACAACACAAGCCATGCAAAGCCCAAATTTGTCTCTTACCAAAGCTGCGTGGGACCTTCCCAAGATGCTACTTTTTATAGCACCATAAACCCCCTGGTCTATCCATCCGGGAGGAAGCTGACTCTTGCTGTCCTTCAAATCATTTCCCACCCCACAAATGGCTGCTCTTCTTCTCCAAGTCCAGGACATACGTGTACATCTTCCATACAGTCCCATAGACGGTTTTAGATGGATCATGAAGTCCTGACCCCACCTATACCACTGCATCCAGTTTTACTTTTTCAGTTGAAGTCTTCAGTTGTATTTCATACTTGTAAGGTTTGTTTCCCCAGTGAGCCTGGAAGCATGAGTTCAGGGGATACCAGAACTGGACTCTCAGAGGCTCTAAGGGATATTTGCTGTTCTCAGATAATGATCCAAACCCCCAAAGCAAAAAAGAGATGACCACCTTTCACGTTAAGACTCTAAAGAGAGTGTTCATCCATTTCCTTTCGAATTGGACTCTCCATAAGAGAGCTGGACCAAAAGAGTGTGTGTGCCTGTTTGTAGGTGTGTGTCTGTTTTTGAGAAAATAAACATGTATGACCATCATTTACTAGATGCCTCTGGGCACCGAGAACTTGATATTCTCATTGAATCCTCACTACAGCCCAGTGAGGAAAATATTACAATGGAATCTGATTAATAAGTCTGCTACAAGCTAGTCGTGGGAATGACATGCGACTTTTTGATTCGTTTTCTCTTAGGAAATGTTCAATGATTTTTACAGCTAAGCCAAATTTTTCCACTTTGCCACTTTTATGAGATAACACTGTGCTGTAATTCAAACTAAGCTCTACATGATAGCCTAGCTTAATAAGAAAAATACAGATGCATTGCTGCACTGAAACATTTTTAATGAATGATAACATTAGCTATGAACAGCTCTACGCCAAAAGAGTTTACCAAATGAAAGTGTTCACTTCAGTAACTGTGGATCGTGAAAAATAAATCTTGAGCAAAAAGCAAAAAAATAATAATACTGTCTGTGTTAAATGGGTATGGGTGTGCTTTGGTAACTTGTGCTAAACTTTCCTTTAAGAATACATGTTACCGAATGTCTCAGTTGCTACAGTGATACTCAGGGAAGCAAAGAGACTTGCCCAGGGTCATACAAGCTTGGTCTCTTGACTCCCTTTGTCTGCGTGTTGCAGGACAGAGAAAGTCATACAAGAAACACAGCATCTCTGCCCTCCATGTGAACACGAGCTGGGGCCTGGGCTCCTGCAGTTCAGGTTGGAAATCCCCAGGAAATAGTCATCATAAACCAACCCTGAGCCAGGAGCAAATGAGGATGAATCTTTCCAAAAGAGCCCTTGTTCTGGAGCTCACTGACCCCCACTTCCTTTCTAGACCTGAGCACATTTCACAGCTGATTCCAAAATGTAGCTGGAAAAGGGCCCCTGGCAGTCACAGGATGGTCATCAGGCAAACACTTCACTTCCCACATCCTCAGAAATGATGACACCTTCACTGGTGTTTGGTTTCTGTTGTCCTGGCAACGGCCATCTCCAAGCAGTCCCTCTCCCTTGCATCTCTTAAAGACAGGCAATGGGCTGGGGAAGGGGGTTGACTAAGATATTTCCTAACCCAAAGTGGAAGTTGCTTGAGATTTATCTGGGGAGAAGGTGAAGATTTAAAACACCCTTCGGGGATTGTTTACATTTGTTTGTTTTACACCCATCTCACCCCCACAGGAATTCAAGGAAGCAGGCATAGCTCCTGGCAGGGTTCTACCCACAGAGTAGGCATTCAAGCAATGTCTATGGATTGGATGGAATGGAGTGACATGATTATAACAGCGTTGTGACATTCCTCCCCTCAGTTGTTTTACAGATGAGGAAACAGACATAAAGAGGTTAAATTCCTAGCCCAAAGTCACAAAGCAGCTTAACCACTGAGCCCAGCCCCGGAGTCCCAGACCGTCATCTGCTCCAGCTATCTTTCCAGGAGGATCCCACACGCCTGCGGGTGTGCACAGGGCTCTCCATCCCCACGCTTTGCTGGGCCAGGCTCCACAAGGGACACTGCCTCTTTGTGTCGCCCTCCTTGGCACAGGATGAAATCAGGTGGTCCCCATTCTTCCTGTTCCACTCTGCCAAATCTATCTGAACACATTTCCTGTGCACAGAGCCAGCTTGCCAATTATCTGCTCCAATTAAAGAGTGTGAGATGTGGTTAGTTCAGTCACTCCAGTGGGGTGACCAAGGCGAACAGTGGACTGGCCACGCTGCAGGTCCCCTTGGCAGCCTGGGCTGTGCTGTTTCCCCTGGCACTCTTCCCCCACCCCCAGATGGCCACGGCAGTTTCTTCACCTCCCTTCTCCTTCCTGAGTCCCTGGAGTCCCAGAACTGCGCCTTGCTCTGCCACCCCCTCTATCAACAGACAATTCTGTCCTAATTCTGTGTCCTGCAATAAAATAATGTACAGAGTTGTCAGTGGTTGAGGATGGACAAATACTCAAATCTCTCAAGATAATTAGCTGTCAAATGACATTGCACGAGGCATCTTCTGCATTGATGCCCAAAGCCAGGCTTGCCACAAGTAAATGGGAAAACCATGCCTGTTTTGCTTTCATAGGCAGACCCCAGACACTCAGCTCTCTATTGCCAGGCCTTTCCACCTCTCAGCACCACAGCAAAGAGGCAGACAAAGGCTGAGGGTAAGTCTAATCAGTTAGGACAATGGGCACTGTCAAGACAAATGCTCACCCTCCTCCCCCCGTTTTAGAGCAAATATTATGATACTATGATGAAGTGTATGGACAATAAGCCTGCACGTATGTACCTTCTCAAAAAAGAACATCAGCATAATGCCTTGACTATAAAGAGTCAAAGTAGATATAAAAGAAAGGTAATTTATTATAAAGTGTTATTACATATATATTAATAAAATATTATTACATATGTATTTCAGTATAGAAATGCTTGGGTCCAACTACCTTAGAAAATAAAATGAAGGATCCAAATGCTGTAATTATCATACATTCACTATGAATGGGACAACTATAAACATAGATCAATACAGGTGTGTTATACTGCATACAATTAGTGCTACTGTTGGCGATGTAATTTTGTGAATGCTGAACAAATCTTAGTAAGTTCCAAAACACGAAGTACAAGATTTCTTTGTTTTACATGGCAGTTGTAATCCTGAAAAACTGTTTATATGTTAGATTCAAGACACACATAATTATAAATATTTTATTGTTGTTGTTTTATTGAATAAATCTACATGAACATCTGGAATAGGACATCTGAGGCTCTTGTCTACTAAATATAAGTAGTGCTCCCATTTATTGTGGCAACAAAAAATACAACCCCCTACCCCCAAAAAGGAATTTCCCAAACACGCCCAGATGGTAATACTGTGCCCTTAATCCCACAGAAAGTCATTCCATTAACAATTACCTTTGGCCTCTACTAAAAGAGTCCTCAAATGACAAGATAGCTTAGACAAGATAGGGGTTTGTTTTCCTCTCAAGTAAAATAAATCTGCAAGCAGGCAGTCTTGGGCTAGTTTGTCCAAGGCTCCTATCTTTTCTGCTGTAACATCCCTAGTATGGATTTCCATCCTTAAGTTCATGGTCACAAAATGGCTGCTGGAACTCCAGCTATTGTGTCTGTGATTTAGGTAAGAAGAAGAAAGAAAGATGGAAGTCAGGAAGAACAAATAAGCCTCCTTTAAGAACTCCCTTTATATCTCATTGGCTACCCCATCCTCAAAGCAAGCCTGGAAATGTAACTTTATTAGGTGCTTTACTGTCTCTAGTAATAGTGGGTTCCCTAGCGAAGAAGCAGAGTGAATGGACATTGGGTAGGCAGCCAGCTATCTCTACCATATAGTTTCACCTACTGACAATGTCCAGTGAACCTGCTGAAGTCCAAATACAGATTCAATGCATAGGTCCTAAGAGAAGTACACAGTCTTTTGGGTTGCTTGGCTCAGGACCTCCAGTTTATATGAGCTTCGTTTTTTTTGTCTGCCAGTTCATGCAAGGGAACAGAGTGAAGCCTCATCACAGTGATCTGCTCTGACTAGACCCTGATACTGAACCAATCTGGGTCAGCAGACCCATCTGAGAACAGATACAAAATCCTAAATCTACCTGAGCTTCTAGTGTGAGAGATCAAGATGACAGTGGTTTAGCTTCTCACATTTGACTTTAGTCATTCAAATGTATGTATGTGTGTATGTTTTCCAGAGTTTGTGCCGAACCCTCTAGAATTTCCCTAGGGGAATTCTGTTCAGTTTCACGAGCACGTATTGCATGTCTCCTGCTGTGTGCCAGGCATGCAACATGAAGCCAACAAAGGCTCTTCCCTGAGAGTCTGGGTGTGGGAGTGGGGAGGAAAGGGGAGGTTGTGGGGGAGCGTGCAGAGACAGGCCCCCGCTCTCTAAAGTGGTCAGTGCGGTGGAAAGGAACATGCTGGCATTGTTTGTCCATGGCAGCCAACAAAGTGCCATACTTTGTAGGTGCTCAATAAATAGTTGCATTTTAACTTATAACTCTTCTCTGTGATGCTTGGAGAGGAATCTGTTCTATTCCAAATAGAGGCTGGGCTGAGGAGTTACTCACTGCTGCTTCTGTTGCTGAATGCTCTGTTTTTTCTTCTGTTTCAGTCAACTATGCTCTAAAATAGTTTCTGAAATATGTTTTTATTTTCAACCTTGCAGAAATCCTTCTTGGGTTGAAATCATGCCAAAACTTTTGGAACTGGGAAATATCCAGAGATATGCAACGATGATAAAAATAATCCCTGTACTTGGAAATCCCTAATTCTTCCCTAGCCTCAAAAATCACTCCAGGAGGAAATTTGACAGCACTTTTAAGTTTTAATGAAACATTCATGGCCTTTGACCTAGCAATTCCTCTTCTAAGAACTTATAACCAAGGAAATAATTAAGGATATACACAAAGATCAAAAATAGAGATCTTTTGTTAGGGCTGGTTTACAATCATGAAAAATTGGAAAGCACCTAGATGTGGTTGTTTTCAGTGTATTCTGGCCAGTAACAGGAGATCAATGAATAAATATAGTACACTCCATACAGCAACATGTTTCATCCACTTGAAAATGATTCATTTAATAATTGTATATTGATTACCTACTATGTACCAGACACTGTTATGAATAGAAGGATACATTAGCAAATAAAACTGTGCAGATCTCACAACTGGTTATATGCCATAATTGTATTGATTGACCTGAAAATATATTTAGGATATATTGTTAAATGAAAAAGTCCATTTACAAAATTAATAATGATAATAATAGCTAACAATTACATATAGTATTCATTATATGCTAAATATCATGCCAGAAGCTTCATATACAGTAAGTTGTTTTGTTTACATAAGAACCTGGGTACGATCCGATGCTTGTTTAGAAATAGTTGGTGTTCATGACTATTTTGTTGAATGAGACAGGACACAAATGCAACAACAAAGCAAGTGTTTCCTTTCTCCCACATCTGCTTCAAACCCTCTCTCTGGATTTGTCCTTTTCCTGTTCCTGGATGGAATCTTAGGCAGGTCTCAAAGATTTTCTGGTCTCTTTCAGTTGGCTGGACAGTTTTACTTTGAAGATTAGAATGACCAATCTATTCTGAACTTCTTTCCATTCAAAGGGAATCTCCTTCTCCACGCCAACTTGCTTCCAGCTTAGAATCCTAGAAGGGTTAATGGTTGCTATCCCCCTCTCCTAGGTCCTCCTCTTCCTTCCAAGGCTGGGACTGTGGAATGGGACTGGAGGAAGACTGTCCTGTGAGTGTGGCAGATGCAACTTTTCAGCTTCTTTGCCCAGCAGGTATCTTTGCAGGTCGCTCCCAAGGTTCTTTGTTAAGGATGCCATTTTTCCTCTAGCTGGTAGCCCTCAGCCCATGCTAACCCTCTCATGAGCCCTTTGCCCTCCCACTCAGGAGTCCTCCTATGTGGTTCCCTTTAAAAACAATCCAGACCAACTCCCTCCCCACGTCCACATGGCCCCTGGTGAAGCTCATGCACCTTTGCCTGCCACCGTGAAAGTGCAGCCCCTCTTTCTCCTCGCTGGCAGGCAGGCAGAGGTCCTGCCACCATCTTTCACTTGTAGGCTTCTCTTGGCTGAAGGGATACCAGTTCCCAAACTCCAGGGGGCACATGCTCTCTGAGTGGGTCTCTGGAAGGCCCTCTCACTTGGCTGGGGATGAAGAGATGTACCCCTCCTCATCCCCTGGGAGGTGGGGCAGGACCCAGCCCACCAACAGGCTCTCTAAGAAATTTTTCTCACTACTCTTGAACTCTCACTTTTATAGGCTGGAGGGGTGATTGCTTCATGCTGGCAGAACCTGTTTCATAATCACTCAGTCTACCTTCCATAGGTTGCATAGGAAACATAGCACCTCAGTTTGGATGTGTAGGATGTAGGGCCCTTGGACAACTATATTGTTATCAGCCTTTAGGGTATCAACCAAAAGGAAGCAGAAAGAATCCCATTTTAACATCCCATTACATACATACACATGTGCACATATTTGAAAGTTTCACTTCAAACTATTATCAGTTATCTTCAGGCCATGGAGTTATTTTCCTATTTTTTGCTTATCTGTATGTTATTTCTACCTGTATTGCACATTTCTTAAAAGGAAAATAATTCTTAAAAGGAAAATAGTTTTCCACATGCAAAAAAAAAAAAAAAAAAAAAAGAATCTAGACCCAGACCTTACACCCTTTACAAAAATTAACTCAAAACAGATTGCAGACCTAAATGTAAAATGGAAAACTTTAAAACTCTTAGAAGATTACAAAGAAGAAAATCTAGATGGCCTTGAGTATGGTGATGACTTTTTAGATACAACACCAAAGGCATGATCCGTGAATGAAATAATTTATAAGCTGGGCTGCATTAAAATTAAAACCTTCTGCTCTGTGAGAGACAATGTCAAGAGAGTGAGAAGATAAGCACAGTCTGGGGGGAAAACATTTGCAAAAGACAATCTGATAAAGGGTTGTTATCCAAAATACACAAAGACCTCTTAAAACTCAGCAATAAGAATAGAAGCAATCCAATTAAAGAAATGGTCCAAAGACCTTAACAGGCACTCCAACAAAGAAGATACACAGGCAACAAATAAGCATATGAAAAGGTGCTCCACATCATGTGTCATCAGGGAAATGCAAATTAAAACACAATACCACTACACACCTATTAAAATGGCCAAAACCTGGAACAGTGACAACACCAAATGCTGGTGAGCATGTGGAGCAATAGGAGTCCTCATATATTTTAAGTGAGAATGCAAAATGGTACGACCACTTTGCAAGACAGCTTGGTGGTGTCTTACAAAACTAAACATTCTTTTCCCATATGATTCAGCAGTTGAGTTCCTTGGTATTTACCCAAATGAGTTGAAAATTTATGTCCATACAGATACCTGCATGTGGATGCTTATGGCAGCTTTGTTCATAATTGCCAAAATTGGGTAGCAACCGAGATGTAGGTGAATAATAAGTAAATTGCAGAACTTCCAGACAATGGGCTATTTGTTCAGCACTCAAAAGAAATGAGCCATGAAAAGACAGGGAGAAATCTTAACTACATATACTAAGAGAAAGAAGCCAATCTGAAAAAGCTATGTACCTTACGATTCCAACTATAGTGCATTCTGGAAAAAGCCAAAATATAGACATAGTGGAAAGCTCAGTGGTCACCAGGCATTGGTGTCGGGGGAAGGGATTAATAGGTGAAGAACAGAGAGCGTGGGGGGAAGGAAAATATTTTGTATGATACTATAATGATGGATAGATGTCATTATTAATTTGTCCAAACCCACAGAATTTACAAAACAAAGAGTGAACCCTAAGATCAACTATGGACTTTGGGTGATTATGGTGTGTCAGCGTGTCAGCGTGGGTTAGGGTTAGGGTTACAGTTTGTAACAAATGCACCACCGTAGCAAGGGATGTTGGTAGTGGGGTGCCCTATGCATGTGTGAGGACAGGGGGTGTATAAGAAATCTCTGTCCCTTCCTCTCAACTTTCTGTGAACCTAAAACTTCTTTAAAAAAACGAAGTCTGTTTAAAAAAGAAAATATTCTTTAAGAAAAAATGTTTACTCACACATCTATTTTCTGTTTCTTCTTCTTGAGTCAGTTTCAGTTGTTTGTCTTTCTAGAAATATGCCCTTTTCATTGAAGTTATCTAATTTGTTGGCATACTGTTGTTGCAGTATTTCTTTAAAATTCTTTTAATTCTGTAAGGTTGGTAGAAACGGTCCTATTTCATTCCTGATTTCAGTCATTTGTGTCTTCTTTTTCTTGGTCAGTCCAGGAAAAGTTTGTCTATTTTCTCGATCTTTTCAAAGAACCCACTTTTGATTTCATTACATTTCTCTATTAATAGTCATTTTATTTATTTCCACTTTTATCTTCATTATTTCCTTTCTTCTTCTGCTCCCTTTGAGTTTGGTTTGCTTTTCCTTTTCTAGTTTTTGTTAAGGTGAAAGTTTAGGATATTAATTTGAGACTTTTCTGCTTTTCTAATATAGGCACTTAGCTATAAATTTCCCTCTTAGCACTGCTTTAGCTGCATCCCCTAAGTTTTGGTACACTGTGTTTTTGTTTTATGCATTGATTTTCCTACTTTCCTTACAAGTTTCACTTTTAAGAAAGGTCAGTTGACCATACTCGAACTAATGAAACAGGGGGATAGTCTAGATTCAATCCACCTGGTAATGCCCTTTAGATGGTATCCTACCTGCCATGACATTGTGGCTGTCTAGGCTCCCTTTGGGAATGGTTTAAACAATGAATGCTGTTTTATGTATCTATTCGCTGCTTACAGTTGCTCTCAGGAATTCAAACCCCCTTCTGTTCACTGGTTCACATGGCTGTTGCTAGCTACCTCTTCAGTACTAAATTCTAGGCAAGTCTCCTATGTAACAAAAGCTTTGAATTTAAATGCATTTTTGTGTCTATTCTTTTATTTTACCCTTTTATTCTCTCAACAAATATTTATTAAGCTAAGTACTGAACCAATCCCTGAGACACAAAACTCTCAAGACTGGTTTTGTTTTTGTTTTTGTTTTTCTGCTTATTTTTAACATTGGGGATCATATTAAAATACTTAAATTAATGAACTTTAAATGCATATTTATCACATTTATCTATATTTCTACATGTAGAAATGTGGAAAAATTCTCTTCCACCCCTCCTCCAAAGAACTCTGATAAGTTACAGACATCACAGAAATTAGACAGTTTGTCAATTACTTTTCCCATACTTGGTTTTGGCCATACAAGAGTGAAAAGTTTCATTTAGACATTTTTTCATAAGTAATCTCAACATTCTACAGACATACAAGGACATCAGATTCGGATTCATCGTGTACACCTATCCAATTTACAGCAGTTAACACGCAAACAAGGGATGCGTGGACCAGGAAACAGACCAAACGTCCCAGGGCGACAGCGCCATACCCAGGCACTGAGGCACCGTGGCCTAGAGTTTTGGGGTTAGAGAGGAAGAGAGGAAATGACCTCTGTTGAGCTCTGAATGTTGCTTGGAAGTTAGCCCCCAGAAAAGGCCCGGGGTGTGTAGCCTCCAGTGCCATAAAAAAGGGTCGCGCAGAGACAGTTCAGTTTGACAACCGGACTTGTCTAAAAAATACACACTGTTTATTTTAGAAGCTCACATAGTGATTGAACCTGTTGGACTCTGTGACCTTGCAGTATTTTTACCCTTACATTTATTTTTACCCTTACTCTGTCATCTTTTCCTGAGAGAAATTCTAAGACACTTTTTGTTTTTCTAGAAACAAACCTAAACAATTCGAATGAGATGATTCTATAAATCCAGTTTGGAAATTATGCCGCCGGTCTCACCTGGGTCTGTCAAGCTCTGCGCTAAATTCTCTAGCATGGTCAAGTGAAAAAGAGGAGGGGTAATATTGTAGAACTTTCTGGATAGTCGGAAAAATAAGCTGTATTCATAGGGTGCCCCCACCCAGAGCTCATCCAGCAAGTTTGTGCAAATTAGGAAAAAGCACCGCCTCCAGCAAATTACAAAATGGCATCTGATCAGGGCAACAAATTAGATAGATAAGGGTACCTTTCTAAAGACTGCCGGTAGAAGGGTGTGTCCTGGCCTGTGGAGGACTGGCTGATTTCAGCTCCACTCACCGACAACCCTCCCCCAGCAGCATGCCTGTCCAAGGCACAAACTACACACCTGTGTGGCAGACGGGCTTCTGGGCAGCAACTGAGTAACAGTTCTAAACACATAGAGGAGATAATCGTGTTGCTTGTTCTGTGACCCGTGTGAAAAAGAGGTTTTAAAATGCTCTCAATTTGCCAATATTTTCTTTTTAAATTTTTTCAATTAAAGTTTACATTCAATATTATTTTGTATTAGTTTCAGGTGTACAGCATAGTAACTTTACCAATCTTTTCAAGCCAAGTAATGTCCTTAACCCTAAACAGAATGATAGCCCTAAACCTATTGTCTCTAGAAACATAGCTTTAGGGGAAAAAAAGCTACATTGTTCATTAGTTCTTTTGTCCAGAGATTACTTCCATATCAGTGACGAGAAGCCCTGACAGCGTGAGGGTTAAATGTTTGAAAATTCTCTTCCACTGAAGGCTGGATCCTGTTGCCTAGTGACTGCTGCGTTGCTTGCTGCTGTCATTCACCTTATCTCCAGAGAGTTATCCCCCACTCTCATAAGAAAGGTTATGATTGGACAAAGGTGACATCATAGCACAGAGGAAGGGCATCTCTTTGTCAAGACAACACCAATAAGATGACTCAAGAGTTGGTAGCAACGTGTTTTGGTTCCTTTGTTTTGTTTCTTTAACATAAAGCTAACAAATAGATGAAACATTTCTCGCAAAGTCAATTTTGCAAGTGTCAGTAGTGGATTTTTGCCCATAAAAATATTCCTTGACAGCGTACGGATTATCTTCACATCCATATAATCAACGCTAGCCCAGTCAGAGCCTGTTGCCCCTCAAGCACTTGGTCAGCACTCCTGAAGCTGAATAGATTACCAGCAGTAAATGACTACTCCACAGCTCATTATCACACCATTGGTTGCAGAGTGGAATTTCACACAAGGCAGGTTCTCAGTGCTTATCTGAGCAGTACCTAAAGCAGCTCCAAAGCATCAGTTTCAAGGACAGTCCTATAATAAGACTTCAGGGTACACACATAAGGCTTCAAAAGAATTTTTTTTTAAATTCGATTAAAGTTGAAGGCACATCTACTTTTAAAATCAAGCAGTTGGAGAAATCTCACTCATTTTGGATAATAAACAAGCATAAACTTTTGGATTACTTTTGAAATTTACATCACATATGTTGACACTGCTTTGAAAATCAAGCGTAATAGTCTTTATTTTACTTTTTACACTGACTAGAGCATCCAGTGTACCCTTCAATACAGTAGCCAGTGGAAACTAGCTATGAGATCAGAGTGTCGGTTGCAGATTCATTACGCCAGGCTGCTATATTAAATCATCTGTTAAATGTGTTCTTTTCTGGGTAAATATTCATTATACAGTATAGTCACAGCTGGTATAATTGGATAATTGCTTCCAATTAATGCTCTATTTTGAAAGCTGCAACTCCGTATAAAGCTTATATAGTTGGGCTGTAACAAAGGCAACCCCTCCTGGGAAACAGAAGAGGAGAATTCCTTTTTGCAATTCTGCTGGAAAGCAATTAGAGAGAGAGTACTAATAAATTATATATGGTCCTACTTCCACCTCCACTGGTAAAAGAACCAGTGGTACATCAGCTGAAGTGTGTAAGTGCACCACTGCCTCTCCCAAGAGCTGATTGCAAGTATTTGGATATTGTAATTTTTCACTTGAATAACCAACATTATTCTTTAGGCGAATTAAAGCTGACCATATATTTCCTGGGAAAAATTTCTCTGTAAGAAAGGAAAGACAGTATTTACACATAATGAAGTTTCAAGGAATCACTCATTCTCAGAATTATCATCAAACACATTCAGGAAAAACTGATTTCATAGAGAATTTCCTTTAAGAACTCAGACTGGTGTGCAAGTGAAAGCAGAAAGCAGGTGGGAGTTCTTTAAACAAAATTTTAATAGATGTGAAGGAAAAGTCCTGCTGATGGCCTGGGTCTTGCTCATTTGGGAAGATATCAAACAGCTGGGTTCCTAAAGCGTGTGCTCGGTAGCAGGAAATTGTGTTGTTCTAGAATCGGTAGTGTTGTAATTTGATCAAGATTCAGTTTTATATTTACTCTGACCTTACCTAGTACAAGGTTCGGTAAACAATAATATGATCAGGTTGCAAGCAAATATGTCTGACCTTTGCCCTAGAGGGAGCCATTATCTTTATCATCCTGGATATCGAACCTGCCCTCTGCTTGGAGAGGACGGTGTCTTCTGCCAGAAGACACTCTCTCTTCTCTGGCTGTCCACTATACAGACACCTTGAAAATATACACAGTCTGGAAGAAAAGACTGGCAGTGCCTCTGTTTGCAAGACATGGAAACTATGGGACACCCTACTTTAGCCGCAGCAGAATAACTATTATAAACAAACAGGAAAACTGTTGGGGAGGACATGGAGACATGAACGTTTATGTACTGCTGATGGGAACGTAAAAGGGTAAAGCAGTAGGGGTGGCTTCTCAAAACAAATTAAACATGGAACTGCCATATCATGCAACAATTCTGCTTAAAGGTATATACCCCAAATAATTGAAAGCAGGGATTTAAACAGGTACTTGTACTCCAGTGTTCATGGAGGCATCTATACAGAATAGTTTAGTGCCTTAAAAATTCTCTGTGCTCTACCAATTCATCCCTCCCTCCATCCTCTGAAATTCCTGGTCACTGCTGATCTTTGGACTGTCTCCAGAATTTTGCTTTTCCCAGAGTGTCATATAGTTGGAATCACAGTATGTAGCTAGTTCATGGGCTTCTTTCACTTAGCGATATGCATTTAAGTTTCTTCCGTGTTTGTGTGGCTAGACAGTTTCTCTCTCTCTCTACCCCCTTTCCTCCCTCCCTCCTTCTTTCTAAATGTGGTGAAATACATTAACAAGAAATGTGCCATTTTAACCATTTTTAAATGCACTGTGCAGTTAAGTACATCCACATTGCTGTGCAACCCATTTCCAGAACTTTTTCATCTTGCAAAACTCAAGCTTCATGTTCGTTAAACAACTCCCCATCTCCCTCTTCCTGCAGCCTCTAGCAGTCTCCCTTCCACCTTCTGTATCTATCAGTTAGACTACTCTAGGTGCCTCATATAAATGGAGTCATACAGTATTTTTCTTCTCGTGGCTGGCTCATTTCACTTAACATAATATCCTCAAGGTTCATCTGTGTTGTAGTATGTCAAAATTCCTTTCCTTTTTAAGACTGAGTTATATTTCTTTGTTATGTATAATACCACATTTTGTTTACCCATTTATCTGTCAATGGACACAAATTATTTCTTTTGCTATTGTGAATAAGGCTGCAATGAATATGGATTTACAAATATCTTTATGACACTGCTTTCAATTCTTTTGGGCATATACCCTGAAGTATACTTGCTGGATCCCATGGTAATTTTATTTTGAATTTCTTTAGGATACTCTCCATAGCAGCTGCACAGTTTTACATTTCTACCATCAGTGTGCAAGTATTCCAGTTTTTTCACATCCTTATGTGAGGTGGAAGGTATCTCATTGTGATTTTTATTTGCATTTACCAAATAATTGGTGTTCAGCATCTTTTCATATACTTGTTGTCCATGTGTATATCTCCCATGGAGAAATGTCAATCAGCATTTCTTTTTATGGCTGAATAATATTCCACTGTATGGATGGATGTAATAGCTTTTTATCCATTCACGTACTGAAAGACATGTTGGTTACTTCCAAGTTTTGGTGGTTACGAATAAAGCTTCTGTAACAACTGTGCACAGGTTTTTGTGTAGGATTAAGTATTCAACTTATCTGGGTAAAATATCAGGGAGCAAAATTGGTGGATCATACAGTAAGGGAATGTTTAGTTTTGTAAGAAACTGCCAACCTGTCTTCTACAGAGGCTGTACCATTTTCCATTCCCACCAGCAATGGATGAGAATTCCTATTGCTCCACATTCTTGCTAGCGTTTCATCTTGTCAGTGCTTTGGATTTTGATTTTTTAATAGATATATAATGGTATATCATTCTTTAAATTGGCATTTCTCTAATAATATATAATGTTTGGCATCTATGCATAATCTTTATTTGCTGTGTTTATTTTTGGTGTCTGTTCAGATATTTTTGCCCATTTAAAAACTTGTGTTGTTTTCTTATTGTTACATTTGAAGTTTTTTTGTATATTTTTGATGCTAGGATTTATTTTTTTTGTGTTTTGCAAATATTTGCTCCCAGACTGGCTTTTTTTCTCATCCCTTAAAAGTAACTTTCACAGAAGTTTTTTTTTATTTTAATAAACTGTAACTTACTATTTCTTTCTCTTTTGTAGGTTGTGCCTTTGGTGATTGCATCTTGTTGGAAGATTTTTAATTACTAATAATTATTAATTCAATTAAAATAAGTACAAGATTATTCAGATTTCTGCTTCTTGATTTAGGTTTAGTAATTTATGTCTTTTGAGAAAGCTGTTCATTTATTTCATCTAAGTTGTTGTGGAATTTATTGGCATAACATTCTTAATATTCATTTATTACCCTTTTAATATCCATAGTATGTCCTTAGGTCTTATCTCATTTTTGATTTAACTAATTCCTGTCCTCCTTTTTACCATTAATTAATCTGTCTAGAGGTATATCACTTTCTTTAATCTTGTTAAAAAATGTTGCTTCATATAATGTTTTGTCCAGTTTTCTAGTTTGCAGAGGAGCTTAAGTCTGGTCCTGTTACTTTATCATGGTTACAAGCCAAAGTGTCAGGGTAATCCTTTAAACTGTGTATACCTTCAGTGTCTTGCCTAGGTGGTTAAAAGCCAAATCTATGATCCACATAGTTTTGCAAAATCTGGCTCCAGGTCTTTGCTTTGTAGCCCCACTAGCTTTTTAGTTCATTGAAAAATCTCATGTACTTCCCTATCATAGGGATCTCAGTGAATGCTGTTACTTTCCACCTAAAACAATTTGCCGTACTTTTGTAGTAGGTAATTAGACAGGTCTGAGCAGAGTAGGAATGATAGGCCAGGTACAGAGGGTCACGAGAGAGAGCCCCTGGTGCCTAACAATGGGCAAAACTATAAGCCCTTGCTTAATCATCCCCTTAAGCATTAACTCCTGGAGATGACACCTGAGGCCTTAGCTGTTTCAGCTGCAGGCTCAAAGAAACTGCAAAATCGGGCAAGCGATGCCATGGCTGATGTCAAGACCAGCTGCACCAATGACCCCCAGTCCTGGCACCAATCGGTGGAAACTACAACCCTGAAGAGGCACACCTGGAAAGCTGATATTCAGTTGAGATCCTCCACTTGAGACCTCCAGAAAAAAAGCCCTTAAGCCAGGGACCCTGCACGTGCTTTTTCTCACGCATACCCACACCTTTCCTCCCTTTTGTCTCCCAAGGTGTGTATCTCTGTCTCTCCCCTAGCTTCAAGGGCCCTTCTTTTTGCCTTTGTAACTCATTTCCTGGGTCCATTTCTTCTACGGTTCACTTCTTCTACCTGTGATTTTCTAAATAAACTTTCTCTTCTAGCTTGAGTCTTGGCTCTGAATTCTTTCTTAGCCAGAATTTAAGTATTGAGGTTGCTGCACCGAGGTCTAACACCTGGTGCCGTTTTGCTGCCAACACTTTCATTCCTGAGTTAACCTGTTTAAGATCTCAGCTTACATCATTCCTCAGGGTAGCCTTCCCTAAAACCCTAGATTCAATGTTAATGTTTTCATAACTTCCTATCTTTTCTTTCATGGCAATCACAACTCATAATTGTATTTACATTTTTAAGAGAGAAATTGTCTATTTTTGCTTCTCGGTGCATATCACATATCCCAAACTTAAAGCCCAATGCTTGAGTGAAAAGATGCTCAGTTAAACAGAATGTGGAACTTTTTCTCAATTCCTGTCCTGACATACAAGGTTATGAGTTTAGTTACATTGTGGAGCTCTTTAATTTGGTTGCAGTCTCTTTAGAATTCTCAACCAGTAGATAGTAATTTTGCTTGATGTTCTTAAATCTCACCTAAGTTCATGTTTTCTACAATCTCTTTTCTGTCAACTCCTAGTTTCCTATTTTATTAAATTTCCCCCACAAGAATGATTTATAAGTATATACTTAAACCAAAATCTCATGGCTGAGGAAAACTTTTGTGTAAGAATCACTTTCAATTCAGAAGGGATGGTTATTTACTACAGTATGACATAAACAGACTTTATAACTTGCCTTGAAGTTCAATGACAAAGCTATCTTTTCAACAACATATTTGTAAACAACTTTTGGAACACAAACTATCCTAAAATACAAGAGTTATTTATATTCTCTACGTAGCACAAGGCTATTTAAATTTTCAGTTGACAGCTTCTAAACGTTCCTATACTTAAAAATTCATGGAGCATAATAATGCTGTTATTTTTAGGATTAGCAATTGTTTTCATTCTTAGATTTTCTTTTATGAAAAAAGATTTAACACTTTTACATCTAAGATTTTGTATTTTTTGCTAGTTTTAAAAATTATCAAAGTAGAATATCCTGAAATTCTTGAGGAAAAAACTAAATGTTTTTAGCCCATATTTTAATAAATTATTTTTCTAAAAATGGTGTATCTTCCCCCTCAGAATTAGTATGGCCCTAGAAAATGGTGATTGCAATAGAGAGAATAAAGCTCTCGTATGAAACAAATACATGACTCCCCAAAGGGCTATAATTAAAAAAAAAATTCTATTGACTTTATTGGAGTGACATTGGTTAATGAGATTATATGGGAGACTCAAGTGCACAATCCCATAACACATCATCTGTATACTGTATTATGTGTTCACCACCCAGCAAGTGGCGATGATTTTTAAATGACTATATTTCAAAGGGATGCCTTGGAAGGAGGTCTTAGAGAGGGTGATGGTAGTTTAAAATGAAGATGCCTCATTTTAAATAGACAACCCTATGCAGAACTTCAAAGGGACATCACTGGAGAGAGAAATAAAAATCGAGATGTTGGTTGTAGATTATTCCATTTTACAATGGATGCCTCAATATTTAAACATATTGTGTTACTGGTATTTAAAAATAATCTTAATTTCATATTCTATTTAATTCTTCCTAGTTGTATTTCAAAAATCTCACATATATGTATGTGAAATAGAAAAGTTCAACTTTAGGAAGAAAATCACTTAATTGACACTACTTTAGCTTTCAATGACTAAGAAGACATGTAAAAACCAGGAAAAACAATACTTAAAAAAGCAAACTTTAAAATATCTTGAAATTGAAACTTTATTTTTTATCTGTACATAATTCTAACTTTGTAACACTAAAATGGAAAGTATGTGCGTGTGTAGGACCATGAGTGGCCTACGTCTACACTACCCACCCCAAAAGAACAGAGAAAACACAAAAATGCTATAAAACAAGGTTTATTCTGTAATACCTTATCATAATGAATTGCATCTCTTTGGTAAAAATAAACTTTATAAACATTTTAATAATCAGAGATTACATACAAAAACTAAACTTTTGTGAGTTGTTTTTAATATCAGCAAAGACTGGCAACTGAAAAGTGATTCACTTGAACTGCTCATCTACTGGTAGTTAAAAAACTCAAACTCAGGGCAATTTTTATGCTGCATTAGAAAAGAGGATAAGGAAACAGTATAATTCAAATTTATTGATTCAAATAGCATTCTTACACTTTCATTAAAAATAAATAATAGTTACAATGAATTGGCAGTTATACATTTTTATACACACTATGATGGCAACATAATACTTTAAAATTAAGCACTTAGTTTAATAACAACTGTACAACACTTTAAAAACAAGTGTTGACAATGGCACTGGCAGTTAGATGCAAAAAAATGTGCTTTAAGAAAAAAATGGCAGGTATAACATTAAAATACTCTGTTTTTCAATAAATATTTTGACTGCATCATTAACAAACTGAAGTAAATTTTGTTTAATCAAAGCTTACACATTTCAAACAAAAAGTATAAAATATATGTAAACCAGAAAGCCTCAAAGTTTCTTATTTAAATGCTATGGTCTTCACAAAAGAAGTTGTTAAGTAACTGTAGTACTTAAGACAATCGTCTTTACAGATTTGTGAAGTATTCACGTATGTTGCCTAAATTGCTGGGAAAGGCTTCCTGGTCTACCAAGACACACACATTCTCTCTTTAACATTTTCTCTAGCTTTGAATTCGTGCTAACATATGTGTAACTGGCCATCTAGTATGAACCCTTTACCTAATGTCTCAGAAAGTAGCAAAGAAAAAAATATATATATATGCTAACTTTACTATCTACACAGAAACCTAAGTTAAGAAAAGTCATGCGGGCTATTAGGAGAACAGGAAAGGCTTGAAGGTGGAAAAAAGGAGGTGATCCACCAATAATTAGCTTTTCCATGAATACAAGTAATGTTTTCTTTATCTGAATTTGAAAATAAAATATTAATTTAGTAATATATTGCACAAATTTCAAAAATATATAGTAGTCAAGAAACACTGATTCTATTTGGGATGTGAAAGATAAAGATTGTGTTGAGGCAAAACTCTTCCTAGGGATCTTCTATTTATAAACTGAAATTGGTTATAACAACTTATATTATATTGATGTAAGGCAAATTATAAATTAGCTTAAATCACAGTTTTAAAATCTGTTGGAAAATATGTAAGTTCTCCAGGGTTGTTATTTTATTACAGTAAAATTTGTTGATGATATATTATTGGAAATACAGTTTCCAGTACATAGGACTTCAAATGACTTTCCTTAACTGAGTGGTTATTAGCCGTATTTTTATCTCAATACACCTGAGAAATGAGATCATAATGTCTATGGAAGTAATAATGGGGGACCATAATTAAAAAGGCTCTTCCCCCTGAAAATAACTGTGTTGGTAAATCAGTAAATGGAAAGTTAGGCACTAAATTCTGTACAAGAATTAAGTGTAAAATATCATGTAACTTCTTCCTGTTAGCTTTTAGTGCAAAAGTGTTTATTGCCCTTGCTAGTGATAAACTTCAACTTTTAAATTTGTGGGAAGAGTACACGAAGAGGAAAAGAAAATCAAGTTTAAAGAGTTATTACGACAAAATAATTTTGAAGGTTCCTGTTAAAACTTGGAACAACTCTCCCCCCATTCTTGTTTTAGATCTTTTTCCTTCATTACAAAGAATAAGTATCTAATAGAAAGGAACTAGAGAGAAAAGTTTTGGTGCAGAATTTCAGTCAAAGAAAATACATTGGACCCAGATCATTGAAACACTGTTACTAAGGTCTATTCACAAGGCCATGGTAAATATTGTTACTAAAATGATTTTATAATCTGTATACTATTTTATACTGCGGTAAAGCAATTTTTGGTGTTATATTCACTATCTAAAAGATGCCAACTTGGGTTAGCCACTTTCTGTAGTAGACATGACATACATGAAGAAAAGACCGAATACCTCATCCTTCATGCTTACGGACTATTTTTCAATAGCAGATTTAAATAATTATCAAATTTCAAAAGCACTGATTCTATTAATGTAGCTAACCAGGTTCAATTACAATTAACACAGAAACAGAACAGATTATATTGTTGTTCTCCCTGACTTGAAAGTCTTGCCAATTAAAAAAGACATTTTCATTATGCTTCTCATTTGACAGTTTTGCTCTAATAAAACTTAGAAGTTAAAATATTTGTCTCAAAAAAAATCCAAGAAAATGTTTTATAGTCATAAAAATAGCTGAAAGTAACAAATCAGAATCATAAACCTGTGTGTGTATCTATGTATATGTATTTATGTACAGGGTCCGGCACAAATAACACCCCTTTTTTATTACAAAATTATAACCATGTAATTCTGTAACATAACAATATCACACTCAAGCACACCATATGACATTTTAGGTGAATGTTAAAATTAAAACTATAAGTTATTACACCCATATTATTACCCTACCAACCACACTCCAGCAGGCGTTACTTCTGCTGGACCCTATATAAATGAAATCATCAGAAAATGAAAACAAGATCATTGCCTATGAAGTAGGATTTTGGAAAGTTGCTTCTGCCATTATAAAAAAATATATAATGAATAAGTTTAGTTTTATTAGTATCCCTTATACCTTCTAAATAATATGAAAATGATATGAAAAAATGTTTCATACAAACAGATTTTTTTTCAAGTACTTAAAATGCCTTAGTCAATGCACGTTTGGAAATGTAATATAAGATATTTTAGCATGGATTAATGGCACATACTAGATATTACATTGCCTCCTCAAAAGGCTGTATTTTTTTAACATTTAATTTTATATACATTTTGAGATCCATGAAGGTACTTTGTCTCTGTAGTCTTCTACAGTTTTTTTCCTAAATGAGGACATTCCTTCCCTTATTTATGATGACATAAGTAATATTATTCAAAATATTTGTATTAGATTATACTCCATTCCTACTGTAAGTTTCTCAGAATGCAGTACATTTAACTGGCAAATGAAAAGATTAACTGGTAAATGAAAAGATTCTCTTATTGCAAAAGTGTGTTCAAATGGGTGTTAACTTCATAACAACTCTATCTATGGCTATATCCTCTCATCGGATAATTTTCATTGAACAAATGACAGCTAGTGGCTAATATTTAAACACTGGTTGCAAAGCACTCTGGGAAAGAAAAGAAGACTTCAGTAAATGCTATGGAGTATCTGGCAAATAAAAAATTTTCAAATATATGGACTGAGCGCGGGCCTGCGAACCAAAGGATCACAGTTCGATTCCCAGTCAGGGCACATGCCTGGGTTGCAGGCCAGTTCCCAGTGAGAGTTCCCAGCAGGGGATGCACGAGAGGCAACCATACATTGATATTTCTCTCCATCTCTCCTTCCCTTCCCCTCTAAAAATAAATAAATAAAATCTTTAAAAAAAATTTTTTTTTCAAATATAATATTGTAATAGTAATTGGAGTGCTCTTAGATGATATTACACCACAAAATTGCCTTTTTAAAATCTTATAAATCTTTGCTGTACTCTTTGCCTGTGTAACCAAAGAGAATTTTCTAGACATCTAAAGTCTTTTCCAATTTATATTCAATTTTGTTATGCTTCAACAACAACAAAAAAATTAAGACAAAAGAAAAAATTTAAATCTTATCCTACTGGATTGCATATGTCAGAGAGGAGTATATGAGAAAGACATCAGCAAAATGTCTAACTGAATCAGCAGTTAATTACAGATTAAGGAAAGGGAGTTGCCAATTAATACATTTTGACATATTAATAGAATAAAAGATTTCTCCTACAAGTTTAAGACAGAAGCTGTGGGTTTTCTTATATAAAAATTTCAAAATCTTGAAGACGCATCACAAAAATTATGCTTTTAGGACTTTACGGTTGGGCATGATCCTAACAGCAATTATTTAATAAAAGTTAAAACACAAACAAAAATGTTTTGAAATAAACAAGTAATTGGCATCCCTTCCCCACTCTAAAACAAAAATAAGTCCATATGGCTTTGATTCCCTTGTAAAGAACTAAGTAGAAGAGTATTGCCACACTTTAAAATAATTTCACACTAATAGGTATTTCTATTTTTTCCGCTGCTTTTGATTTTGTGCCTTTGCAGTACTTATTAGGGAACCCAGACATGTACGAATTCCAGCAAGGTGGAGCAGAGATCCAGCTGCCTCTTTGAGCTCCTCATCAATTTCTTGACATGACTGTTTTCGCATCTTTTTGCCTGGCTGCCCCTTTGCAGAGGCATCTGCACAAGCCTGTGATGCATAGCCACTGTCTCCAAGAGGATCATCTTCATAATCAACGTCTGTATCTTCTTCACTGTGAAATCCTTCACTGCCATCACTTCCCACATGACTACTCTTTGGGATAAATTCATACACCTCATCCACAGAAGACAGGGAAGACACACTAGACCTGGATGCACAACGCTGTGTTGCGATGCTATTTGCACTGTAATTGTGATCTTCTTTTGGATCAATGCTGGTGGCTAAAGAATTACTTTCTTGTAATCGCACAGCACTGGGATGATTAAATGCATTGCCATAACTCCTTTTTTTATGCATTGCTGTTTTAAGAGAAATAGGCTTCTCACCTGTGGAAAATAAAACTTCCAATAGGTCAAATGCATTTGATTGCAAAAACAGGCCATTTAAAACAACTATATAATTCCTGAATAGCAAGTGCTATAGATTAGTAATAATTTGTAGGTTCTTTTTTAAAAAAACACAAACCATATCATCCTGTAGGTATTAATCTGAAACATTTTTAAACCACTTAATGATATGTCTTGACCTTCCCAAGGAAAATATGATTATTTGAACTGCTCACACAGAATACCTGAATATGTATGTTATCACTGCATTGAATTATCACTACAATGGTTTGCCAACCATTTCCTTGTTGATATTTGTAGGTTCCCAATTTTTCACTATTACAAATAACACTGTAATGAAAATCCTTTTAGGTGCCCTTTCTCACACATATGAAAATACTTTTCCAGAAAAAAAAAGAAGTGGAATTATTAAGTAAAAGGGATATACACATTTAAACTTACAGTTGGTATTTCCAAATTGCCCTCCAATATGGTTGTACCAATTTATATCCTACAGTTTATGACAACACCCAGTTCCCATACGTAACACTTAATATTATAAATGATTTAAATTTTTCATAATTCATGGACAAAAAAGTATCTCAATATTGTTTCACCTCTAGAAAGTATGATTTCTAGAGAAGTTACGTACTTTTTTCTAATGCACGTTGTCCGTACGTATTTCTTCCTGAGATACACCTATTCGTGTATTTTGCTAGTTTTTTGAACTGGTTTCTTATTGCTTTTCTTTTTTAATTTTATTTATTGATTTTTAGAGAGAGGGGAAGGGAGAGAGAAAGAGAGGGAGAGAAACATCAATGTGTGGTTGCCTCTCATGCGCCCCCTACTGGGAACCTAGCCTGCAACCCTGGCATGTGCCCTGACTGTGAATCGAACCAGCGACCCCTTGGTTCACAGCCCACGCTCAATCCACTGAGCTATACCAGCCAGGGCTGGTTTCTTATTTCTTACTTGTAGAATCCTTTAAAATTTTCAAGCTTAATTTCAAAATGTGCTATTTATTTCTTAATTTCTTGTTCAATGTAACATAATATATCTTAGCAATAACCTCTCAATCTCTCAAATGCTCACTAAATTAATGGAAATACAATAAAAGAAAAACTAAGTTTATTCAGATAAAAACATAAGCTGGAAAGAATATTTTTGCTATAACATTTAAATATCTTGCACTCTGAATTATATTTGAAAAGGTACTCAAAAATGTAGTTTACAAAGAAAAGTATGATTACTTACATTCTAAAATTCCTTGTTCTATGGAAGTATTTAAAAGCATCATTGCAGTGGCAGCATCAATATCAGATTCTGAAAAAGGAAAAGAGTGACAATGTTAATGTTTTTAATCATAAGTATTTGCATGCACCCAAAGGTAACCAGTGTTAAGGTTTTGATGCATATTCTCCTACTTAAAAAAAAAGAATGGTGATGGAAGGAGACTTGACTTCAGGTGGTGAACACACAATGTAAGATATACATGATGTATCATAGAGTTGCAAACCTGAAACCTATATAATTTTATTAACCAATATCACCCCTATAAATTCAATAAAAATTAAAAAAACAAAATGAGGCACATATTTTGTAACCTGCTTTTGTTCACTTAAAATTATGAACAGTTTTGTGAACAGTATCATATAAAGGAGGATTGAGAGGTATGAAAGATAATAAAAGTTCTCTTCTTTAATTATTTACTATGAAAATAAAAACCTGAACTGCATTTTAATAAGATTTACCTTTAGACAGACTAAGTTACCTAAAAATGTATTATGACTTTTTAACATTTTTACCTCTTTAGTATTTAAAAAATACCCTTACCTATGCATATGTACAGCTATAAAGTACTGCATTATTCCTCGTACATGCTAGTTACAAGAAATAAAAATATATGTAATTGGTCAGTCTAGATCATGTGAATCTACAAAAGCTAAATGAATAATTATTGCTGGCACAAAAACATTAGTACTAACATTTTTAGTCATAAGTCTATAAGTACTATAGATATATAATACTCAAGAGGTCAAACATAATTACGAATATCCCATAAGAAAAATAGGCTTTAAAAGATGGTAAAATCAACACATTCTACTCCAGATAAAGTTATTTTGCTCTCATGTCTATTTATATACTGGAAGTTCCTCTCCGTCTTAGTGATCTATTAGTCTGAATAACTGTAGTTGAATAAAAGTGAAATGGTAGCCCTGGCCAGGTAGCTCTGTTGGTCAGAGCATTGTCCAGATATGCCAAGGTTGAGCGTCTGATCCTGGCTCAGGACACATACAAGAATCACCCAATGAATGCATGAGAGTAAGTGGTACAACAAATTGATGTTTCTCTTTCTCTCCCTCCAAAATCAGTCAATAAAAAAATTTTTTTAAGTGGAATGGTATAACCTAAATTGTGAAGGAAAAGTCAGAAAATAATTAAAATTTTTAGATTATAAAGGATACATTTAAAATAAGACTCGGATATGAAAACTCCCATTCCTATCTCAAAGCTGGAAAATTTTTATTATCCCAAAGTTTTTAATTTTACTTGTAATATCTAATTATAAAGTTATTTTAAATAATAAAGTCATTAAGATATTGACTTGTTTTTCCCCCAGTGTGACTATAAATTCTGAATAGGCAGGAAATGTTTGTTATTGACTTTGCTAAACAAGCTTCAGTAAATCATAAGATGGTTGCTATGAGGGAGCACATAATATTAGAGCTCTTTTCCCTTGACCTCATGAAATAGAGTCTCTATGTGAATGCCTTTCCAATTAGATGTCAGCTTCTTTAGGGTAGGAACTGTATCTTATCTGCTGTCTTCCATAATGTCTGGAACAATAGTAGGTCCTTAATAAATGTGTAAAGAGTAAGTGTATTATATCTTTGCCTCCCTTTCCTTACATAAGCAGAGTATCACCAAATTATTAACACTGAGTACTTTCAATGGTCTTGGCATGTGTTAAGTATTATTAACTCATCTAATCCTCACAACTTCATGATATGGGTACTATTAGTATTTCCATCTTAAAGATAAGAAAACAGATGCAGGAGTCTCTAGGAATGACAAATGTAGGACCTGAACCTCAGTAGACTACTTCTAGAACCCAGGCCTTCAATTTGTACTCCATCATCATGCTTTACTAGTTAGTAAGGACCCATAACTGGAGTAGGAAATTCTGCAGAAAATTATAGAATATACTGGAAATCATTTATTCTGTTATTCATTCAATAAATTGAGTGTCCTGTTATCAGCCTGACATCATTCTAGGCTGTGGGAATGCAGCAAAAAACAAAACAGAAAAAACCCTAATCTCAAAACACAAAGAAATAATTAAAACACAGTATGTCAGAGAGTGATAAGCACTAGGAAGAAAAATTACTAAGAGGGAAGGGCGATACTGAGAAAAGTGGCTGCAATTTTTAATACAGAGGTTAGGGAAGAGGAGAAGGTAACAGTTGAGCAAAGACCTCAGGAAGGTCAGAGAATGAAGCCATGTGAATATCTGAAGGAAAAGCACTTCAGAAAGAACAGCAAGTAAAAAAAAAAATTAATCAATGATTCACACATGTCATAGCCAAGAGGCTTGCAAAACAAAGACCTTTCTTATTCCTATCTTTTAAAATGAGACTCGACTACAACTTGATAGAGTTCAGTATTCTAATACATCTTTGAGGATAAAAAAGTACAGCCGGGAGCCCATATTGTATCTCTGCGTGAATTGGAAAAGAGGCAACTCTCCCTCCAGGTGGATGCTTTCCTGTATCAAGGCACACAGCTTGAGGACTGGAGTGTAGGCTGGATTTCAGATCCCACTCATTCCTTAGCCAGTTGTCCTTGCACAGGGCACAACTTACATGGCATTATGCAAAAGCACTAACAGAAATTTTGCTGCTCCATGAAATAATTTTTCTATTAATAAAGAAGGTTTTCCTATTTCCAGTTATATATATAAGGAGGTGGTGGTGAGGGAGCAAATCCAATACTACTGACATTCATTATAATGAGGAAATTTATAATCTTATAAATGAAACAAATAAAATCTTACTCAAATTCAGTATATCTCTAATTTGTCTTCCTATAGTAAACTTCCATTACAATTCAAGGAGTTATATTTCTGAACACTATACCTAAAACTAAAGAAAACGAGTAACAGGCTTATCTTGGCAATATAAGTAAGCTGCATGAACACCATTTCTTTTCTTAGTTTTCAAATATTTAAAGTGATAACAAAATTAGGTACTATTTCTATAACAACAGAATGATAGATTTGTTCCTTAAATACATTTATTTCTTGTAGAAGTTATTATAGCCTCATTAATTTGACTCTCCCATAGAATTAACTTTATGAAACCAAGACTTTGCAAAAGGATTTTATCTACATCTGATTTGCTTGATTTAGAAAATTTGAAAGTATGCTTCCCACAATGCCTTGTCAATTAATTCTAACGCTGATAAGTTTTACTTCAGTGTTAAAATATGCATTAGAGAAATGACTCATAACACTTGGTAATCAAGAATACCTGATTATCGCCCTGGTTGGTGTGGCTCAGTAGACTGAGTGCTGGCCTGCAAACTGAAGGGTTGCTGAGAGGGTGTCAAGGATGGCCGAGTGGTCTAAGGTGCCAGACTCAAGCTTTGCTTCCCTGAAGGGTTGCTGGTTCAATTCCTAGTCTAGGGCACATGCCTGGGTTGTGGACTGGGTCCCCAGTAAAGGGTGCAAGAGAGGCAACCACACACTGATGTTTCTCTCCCTCTCTATCTCCCTCCCTTTCTCTCTGTCTAAAAATAAATAAATAAAATCTTAAAAAAAATACCTGATTTTCAATGATTTGTCTAAGATACAATCTTGAGCTTCTTTGAACAAGAAAAACTCTGTGCAGGCTTCACAATAATTTTTATTTATAGTAACCAATCTGTCTTGGTTATTAAAAATAAACTGAAGACTTACTTGTTTATTGTCACAATAAAAAACACCTCGTAATGTTATTTTTTCATTAATAAGTACTTAAAACTATTTTAAAGGTGGCTCTGTTTTTAAAACACGTGCTATTAGCTATATTATCTAACATATCCAGTTCATGAAGGACAAAAGTTCTGTTTTTATAAAGTCATTTGTATGTATTTTCTCTGACACTACTTAGAAGTTTCTGTTATCTCACTATCAGTCCATTTGCTTAGGGCATGGTATAAGAACTACGGAGGCAGAATCTAAGTAAGTATAAGCTCAGCAATAACTAAGAGGATTTACTGCCTCTATCAAAATTAACATACACATTTACAGAGCATCCAAATGGAGAAGCTGTCTCCTGTGATTCTTTAGGAGAGCAATTTCAATAAATTACCAATACTTTAAGCTGACTGGACCATGGGTTTACTTACATTTCAATGAAGCTACAGATTATGCTCACTTGCAACCTTAAATTTGAATTCAGATTTACACTTAGCCTCTAATATTATCATATCTAAATTTTATGTTTGCTTGTAGTATATTATAGTGCTTATGTATAAATACTGAAATCTACTAACTAGTATGTGAGTTCCATTTTTGCCTGCCTTGTTGTTCACTGATGTGTCCTTTTTTAAAAATTTATTGGTTGATTCTTTTATGTGCCCTGACCAGAGATTGAACCTGCAACCTTGGTACCAGGATAATACTCTACCAACTGAGACCCAGCCAGGCCTTCACTGACATATCCTTGGTAGCCTAGAATAGTGCCGAGCACACCAGTGTGCTCCATAAATATTTTTAGACAGATGAATTTACCACAAATGCACAGCAAACCAAAGACTGACAAAAAAGGTTTTCTTTCACTATCTCAGTATGAGATTCCTGTGCCTCTTGCTATCTGTTACACAATATTGTAACATAGATACTAGTACATGAAATTAGTCAATTTAAGGTGAAAAAGACAGACAACTATACTTTAAACAAACTGCTGCACCTGTTCTGGGTGATACTGGTTTCTGAAGTTCCTAAGCCTAACTTCTGTTATTCTCATATGTGTCTAAAGGTCATTCTAACATAATGATAAGAAAGACGTTTCCATGAAGTGATAAATGAATCTAATATTAGACTCCAACATCAAGTCCAACAATGACACCGAAATAATCTTTACAAAACTGATAATGTCACCTCATTCTTTAAAGGCTCTAAAGCAGCTCCTTCAACGTCTCAGAGCAGGTAGGAGTGCAGGCTCCAAAATCAGAGTTCCTTCTATTCTATTTACTAGTTGTGTCACCTTGAGAAACTTGCTTAATTTCACACAACTTTAGTTTCCTTATTTGGAAAAGAGTACCAGTACCTCAAAGAGTTGTTGTGAGGATTAAATGAGATAATGCATGCAAAGCACCATAGTAAGCAACTCCATGCTAACTGATGTTATAATCATTGGAAGAAGTTCAAACTCATGTTAACTAAATTCTCCTTGATTTGGTTAATGCCTGCTTAAACTTCTTCATTCATCTTGTTCACACTAAATGTTAACATCTACAGCCATCAGACCAAGGCTACCAATCTTCTTCTATACTCCTAGGCCTCAGCCATACTCATCGACCTGCAGCTCCCAGCAGCTGCACAGGCTAACCAAACCTCTACCCAAGGTTAAGAATGCTCTCAACTTTTGAGTCCAGCTCAACCACCACTCTTTCTTCTCCTAAGATGCCTTTCCTAACTCTAAGCATAATCTGGCATTCACTTTCTTTTCCCTCAGTGTACTCTACATAATTCTAGCCAACCTTCTTCAAATAAACTCCATATTTTCTGAGACCAGAACCTGGGTCTTTCATCTGTCCATATGCAAAACCAACCACTACACTACAATGCCTGGCACTATGTAGGAACTCAACAATTACTGGTAGAATAAATAACTGTTTAATCATTTAGTGTTCTCTTTTTCAAACTTTTCCCTAGAAATCATATCAAGAGGAAAAAAAAGCAGATTTCTTCAGAAGTCTATGAAAATGCCCTAAAGTAACCTGGTTTAAATATACATTTTTTTACACTTTTGTAAATTTTATGTTTTTCTCTTAAAACCCATGAGAACTTTATATTCTATTCCAGGACAGATCTGCATTTGTTTTACCCCAGAACGCCAAACACCTTCCCCACCAAGTTAATTATTAGTATGGGAATAGACTCAAGACTTAATCGTATAGAAATGAAGGGAAGTAAGGTGCTAGTAGCACTGGGGAGATCATGCATAATATACAGACATCATTAAAGAGAAGTACCTAAGCTCTAGTTATAAAAATGGTGATTGAAACTAGCAGGAGAAACTTGTGAAAGTATCTGCTCTCCAAAAAGTAGAATTTAGATGAAATGAACAAGAGCAAGACAAGATTCTAAATAAACTCCGTAATTCAAAAAGAAAATGTTCTTAAAGTGTATATACGAACTCAGCTTAAAAGATTATGGGTCATATATTAATGAGGTAATAAAAAAATACAGGAAGTTTCAACAATACATAAATGTAAAGAGAAACCACATTTATCCATCAAGTAATAGAAAAATGGACGCTTACATCAACCTAGAACGTATCTGAAATGGAATCCATATCCACTTTTCTTTGCAAAGTTCTCTTAAGAGTTTTCACATTCTCTCCCTCCCTTATTTTTACAGACCATCATTACACTGCTTCCTATGGTCAGCTTATTGTAATTCCAAAGAGCCAATATGTTTCCAATACACGGAAAGACTTTTGGTCCGAGAATTTCTATTTTTTAAATAATTTTTGTTTATTGATTTTTAGAGAGCGAGAGAGGAAGGGAGAGAGAGTCAAAAACATCAATTTACTGTTCCACTTACTGATGCATTCATTGATTGCTTCTTGTATGTGTCCTGACCAAGGATCGAACCCACAACCTTGGCATATCAGGACAATGCTCTAACCAACTGAGCTACCTGGCCAGGGCTGAGAATTTCTATTTTTAAAAATCATAGTCTGCCCTGGCCGGACAGCTCAGTTGGTCAGAGCATTGTCTCAATATGCTAAGGTTGCAGGTTTGATCCGTGGTCAGGGCCCATGTAAGAATCAACCAATGAATGCATAAATAAAGTAAGTGGAACAACAAATCAATGTTTCTCTTTCTCCCTTAATCTCTAAAATCAACTTAAAATAATTTATAAAAATCAAAAAAAATTCTCTAGGCTCCAAAGCAACAATGCTAGAAGATTTTATGTTAATACATCACTAGTCTATGATATCGATTATGAGTAGAGGAAATAACCCGCTAATTTGAAATTTTGATATATATATTCAAAAAGAAGTTTACAAAATTCTAAAAGTTAACTTATTGCCTTCTTAAAGTTCTTTACATTTAAATAACCTATAAAAGAATTTTCTGAACTATATTTAATCTAGGAGTTGGCAAACTGCTCCTGTAAACGGTCATTAAGTAAATATTTTAGGCTTCATGGGCCAAGAGGCAAAACCAAGGATACACTACAGAGGTCTCAGATGAAACTACTTAACTCTGCTGTTGCAGCAAATTTTTACAAGCCTCCAAATTATTATTTTTATTTTTTCAACTATTTACAAATGTAAAACCATGCCTAATTTATAGGCCATACAAAAACAGGTAACAGACCAGATATGGTCCATGAGCCATCGATTGCCAACCTTCTGTTCTAGTTACAGATGCACCTGAAAGGGTATGTGATGCTCTACTGATGATATTACTGAGAAATATTTTCCTATTTTGAAGGGAAAATACATAAAAAAGGAAACAAAAAATGGAATGCACAACAGTGTATATAGTGTAAGTCCAATATTTGGAGAAAGGATAGGTTTGTGGGCATGTCTGTGCATGCATGCAAAAATTACCTACTCACATGTAAAGCATAAAAAGAACAAAAACAATTCTATCAAAATGTTAATAGTAGAATAAAGGGAAGTATGTTTATTTTCCAAATTTTCATAAACATATAATTGTTTTATAATTTAAAAAAATTTTAAATCCTAATTTTTAACTTGAGCTTTTAATGATTTAAAATACTGATCTTACACATACCTTTGAGGGTTTGCACCTGGTTCTGCTTGAGTACAGAGCTTAAGTAGTGAGGTGATAAAGAGCCACTGAAAAAAACAGAGAAGAAAAATGTACTTATAAAAACCTTAATCTCACTTTTTATAGAACTTAGTCACAAACACAACTAACGTGTACCAAAAAACACAAACAAACAAACAAAAAAAACCCTACAAACTATTTTTACTTTTTTTTCTTTGTTAATACTACTCAGTTTAGGAAGTCTGCCAAAGCAGAAAGAACATAAGATCCAGGATTAAATCACAGCTATTTGGATGTTCTTAGGCAAAATAATTAATCTCTTAGTTTCTTCATCTGTAAAATAGGAATAACTAAACCTCCCACACAAGGTTGCTCTGCAAATTAAGTAAGGATAATGCATTTAAAATGCTTGGAACAATAGGCAATACATAATAGCTACTATTTGGTGTTGCAATGCTGAAGTTTGACATAATATCACTGTAGGTGTTACCACAGAAATAAAAGTGTTTACCAAAACAAATGTTTAAGGAGTACTGTATAGTAATGATGCAAAATAGGTAAGTCCCTAATTTTATTAGTAAATATCATTATCACACTAAGCTTTCTATATTCATGAACAGACCAGCAATTTCTTTTTAATTCCAAAAATTAAAACATTCTGGGGACAAACTACTTCTGTTTTTTTGAGCTTGTGACAGCATTAAAAAAATCTGTTTTTCCAACTAAATTAAAAATCTATTTTCTATTCACAGTTTTATATACATTATATCTTTTTCTCTTCCTCAGAATTACCAATTATGATATGAAAGGGGCTACACAAAGGCATGTCAAATGAAACTGTCATTTTGCCAAGCCATGAAAAAGATAAAATGTTTCTAAAAATATTAGGATAATGTCTTAAGGTCAAAGATTATAACCTTTATGCTGTCATTGTTTAATCTACTTAATTTTAAATTGTAAAATCATCTTTATCTACCTTTAAACATATGATAAAGTTAACAAATATAAAAATGAAAGTGCAACATATGAAAGGCATAATAAAGTGTGGTTTTGACGATATACAAAAAATAGTGCCAAATCTCCCATTTAATTTTTAATTAAAAAAAATAGCATGGCTAAATACATAAGTGACTATCATAGAACTTACCTTTCGTTTCTAAATTATTATTGTTTTTTAACTGGAACATAACCACTAACATTAACTAATAAAGATATCAATTCCTAAACAACGAAGATATAATCGATAATTTCTTTTCCAGATTTCATAAGAATAAACCACTCAGTTCTTCTTACAATGATCCTTTTATCTATAATATGTTAAACAAGCTACAGTGAATTAGACATACTAATTTTTTACTGTATTTCAGCTACCTCTAAAAGTTATCTAATACTACTTTAAGAAACTAACCAATATATGAAATGGTGATAATTGTTGCAGCTGGGACTTCATTGTAACTTTCTCCCTACTTTTGTGTACGTTTGAAAATTTCCATTTATTATTTTATGAAAAAGGTTTAAATTGTTTTCAAAAATCAAATGATCCATTATAGACAATACTTAAAAGTATCTTGACAAAATCTGACATTTTAAACTCAAATGAATATACTGTATTTTTCAGACTATAAGACCTACCCCCACCCCCTTTTGGGACAAATAATGGTTGTTAATGCTGCTGTTGAGTTCTGCTTACATTTACATTGGTGAAGTATTATGTTATTTATGTTATTAAATATTTTACATTTTTTGCTTCAAATTTTCCCCCTCTAAAACCTAGGTGTGGCTTATGGTCCGAAAAAATACAGTACATAATAGAATTCAAAAAGATTCTGAAGGCTTCTTTATAAGAAAACAATATCAGATTTAAGGAGGTCGTACATTTTCAGATGCAACTTAAAATGGGAAAGCTATAAGACCAATAGGAGTCACTTAGTTTGAAAACAAAAGGCAAGGAAATACATTACAATTATATTTACCAGCAAAAACAAAAATCACATGCCTCTTTAGAGATTAGTTATAACATATACAGTATTAACTACATTTCCCAGAATTTATATTCTTACCTATCCAATACCTTGTTTTCTAATAACACAAGTTAGACTCTAAGTAAAATGGCCTTAGACTAATGTCTTATCCATAAATAATTCTTTATACAATAAAAATCCCCCAAACCCCTACAACTTTGTTGAGTTTCTCCATCTCACACAAGGCAATCTCATAAATCACTACTGACAGTTATATGGAAGACCCTATACCTTTGTGGAGATGTTAATGCTGAAGGAAAAGGTTGCTTCTTCAGTGCTTGCATAAGGTTGGGTTTATACTCTGGATCAACACACCATAAGGAACCTTTCCCATTAACCTAGAATGAAATACACAAGAATTAATAACCTGGAACTTTAAGACATACACAATTAGGGTCTGAATGTTTTTATCAACATGAAGGGAAAAAAACCTCTTATAGTACCTTTTCAGTACAATGCAAAGGTTGAAGTAAGCTTGCTAGGAATACACTGTGTGATTAAAATCCCTGAAGGCAGACTGCCTGGGTTCTTATCTCCCACTCTGCCATTTACCTGCTATGTGGCGGACTAACTTCCATCTCTCTGGGCCATTATTCTCTTTCTTGTAATGTAGGATAATAACAGTACCTATACCACAAAGAATTGTTACATGGGTTAAATTATGCATAAAGATTCCTGCACAGTGACTGGCCCAGAGGCTCATAAGGCTGCACAACTTCAGGACATGCCATTCACATCATAATCAGTGAGAATGATACAACCCCAAGTTATGCTGTGCACAGCATGGAGAAGTGCACAACGTGGCCCTCCACACGTTAAGATGTCACAAATGCCATTACCATTGTTATAGAGAAATTAAAAAGAAAAAATACTTTTACGCAGCATCATTTCCCCAAAACTGTTAGGGAATATGGTATTAAGTGAGGCATCAAAAATTATTTTTATTTTTTAATGGCATTAACAGCAAATAATTTAATAAATGGAATGGTAAAAGTCTCAAAGAGTAGTAAGTCAGTGACTGAGGTATGAAAAAGACTCTTGTAAAAAATAAAAAAGAGGGAGAAGCATCATTCCTTCCCTCAAGAAGCTTAAGTTTCAACATTTGAGTGACTTCTGGGTAACATGGCAATGAGTACACAAGCCCAGATGCCATTAAAATAATCAATAAAACCTAAAATCATGTAATTTGTATGATTACTGGAAACTAGAGAAAATATAAATAAAAGTGCCTACTAAATTATAAATGGGAGGTGTCTAAAAGAAAGATCTGCTTGATCCACAGTTCCCATAACATGAAGGAACAGCTTACCAGGAAGGTAAATGAACAAGATACCTAAAGAACCTCACTAATATTATCTAACATGCAGGGGAAAGGCCAGGCTAGGAGATAATTCCTTTGGGTAGGTTTAAAAATGCTGCACATTTCACCAGACTACACATTATCATCTTGAGGAATCTACATAGTCCTACTATAATTAAACCTGCTTTACATGGTTTCCAAAGTTATATGACACAGAACCTCTTTCTCCCAGGTAACATTTACAGAGTTAGTGTTCTGTGGAATACCTATGAGAAAAACTGATGTGATCAGTGAATTCTTATAGAATATGCTTTCCAAATATTAATGGAAAAAATGACAAAATCAGGTAACTTTAGGTACCTTGTGTTTCTCCAAGAAGTCCAAGGCTCTGATAAAATTTTAAAGGTGCTGGAGTACCAGAAACTACTGCATATATTCCATGCAGACTGGCCCTAATCCTGTGTTTTCATTTTCCTGTCATACCCCTCAGTTCCTCAAAGCCTTAGAGGCTATACCAGGAGAGAAGAGGTTTTTCTAGGCATAAAAAATGAAAAAACAGACTTAAAATTCAACAATTGAGGAAGTGCCTTTTCTAAGGAAACAAAATCAAATCTCTTATGGAGCACGGGAGCACATATATTTATTTAGCAGTGGTGCCGTACTGCCCATGGCTCCCAGCAAGTATTCCCTAGGGTCCCGTACACACGTGGGACGGTGGATGCCGGTCTGTGTCACACATGTGACCTTTGCTCCATACTAACACCCTTGCTGCCGTGAACTTGACACTCTGGGAACAAGAGTAAGGAAGAATTAATAAACATTTCCTGTTACCAAACAAACAATTAAACAAATGCTGGTTAGGCCATGAAGAAAAATTAATTCCCTTTTTAAGATCACGATTTTTTTGCCTTGGATGGTGTGGCTCAGTGGATTGAGCGCCAGCCTGTGAACCAAAGGGTCACAGGTTGGATTCCTGATCAGGCGACATGCTTAGGTTGTAGGCCAGGTTCCAAGTTGGGGGCATGTGAGAGGCAACCAGCTGATATATCTCTCACACATTGATGTTTCTCTCCCTTTCTTTCTCCTCCATTCCCATCTCTCTAAAACTATATAAATAAAATCTTTTTTAGAAGATCACAATTTTATAGCCTGATACAGAAAAAAAAAACAGTTAACAATCCCACAACAACAAAGTTCTCCGACCACTTGGAAATTTATAAACACTCTTGGATTAAAAAGCTATCCAAACTACAATTATAGATTACCTAGTAATTAAAGGGTATGAGAAATATTGTTGTATCAAAACTAAGCAGATGTGGCCATAGCTCTACTTAAAGGCAAATTTATACCCCCAAACAATCTCCTTCTTAAACAAGAAATAAAATATCTGATACAAGCTTTTGTTACATCTATGGGGGGGGAAGAAAAAAAAACTATATAATACTTTATAATATAAATATATTATATGAAATCATATAAAAAGAAAATAGATAAGTATATAAACTAGAAATGAGGAAAAGAATGGAATTGATACATAAATTCAGGAGAGTATTTAAAAATATTTTTTATTCTTACCCAAGGGACATTTTTTTCATTGTTTTTTAGAGAGGGAGAGAAACATCAATGCAAGAGAAGCATCAATGGGTTACCTCCTGTATGCACCCCAAAGGGGGATCATATGGGCCCAGACCAGGGACTGAACCCACAACCTAGGTATGTGCCCTGACCGTAATTAAACCCACAACTCTTTGGTTATGGGACAACATTACAACCAACTGAGCCACATTGGCCAGAGCAAGAGAGTATTTAAAAACCATCAATATGTTATTCACACTAGTTCAGCTAGTCAAGTGAAGTAACTGAAGAACTTTAGGAACTGTCGTATCACCCATTAATTCTAACTTCAAGATAAATCTTTCCTATTTCCTTAGTTGAACATCCCAATCTGCATATCCTGAAGAGAAACTCAACTATAGGCATATTCTACAAATGTACCACATCCATACACAGCTTACGCACAGAACTCCACAGCCACACAAGGAGGGTGTCCAAAAGCAATCTCATCCCACTGCGCCAGAGCTAAACACTATTTGTATAGTGGTTAAGAGTGGAAGCCTTGGAGCCAGACTGCTTACTTTAGAAAATGGCTCTACCACTTACCAGCTGTGTAACCTTAGAAAAAATATCTATGTTCTCTGTGTATTAATGTACTCAAAATATATCTCTATATAAATTGTACCTACTTCAAGAATTACTGTTATAAGTTAATGCATGTAAATTGCTTAGTATACTGCCAAATACATAAGCACTCAATAAAAGTTGCCTGCTAGATAATTTTTTCTCTACAAATGTCAAAAATCAATTACTGGTGTAAGTATAACCTGTCCCGTCTCCCACCATGGGATGTACAAAACTTCCTCAGAACCTCAGAACTAACACATGAGATTAGTGAAATTCAAACTATTTAACTGTTTTTTTATAATACACCTTTTCTATCTCAAAAACTGATCCTTTAATTTGAATTATACTCTAAAAGCACACTAGCAATTACTTAGACAACAATAAAATTTATGTTTTCTATTCTCCTGCTCTTTGTTGCTTGTATAAAACCCTGTATTATATAAACTATTATGGCTGTTGCTGATGTGATGAATTCCAGAGTGCTTTCATTTCCCAAAATCTTCCTAAAGGTAATATTGGTCTATTACTGAGGCTCTTTTACCTTACAATATCATGTGTTAATTATTAAGGCAGAATGGTACAATGAAAGAACACTTCTGCAGGTTTAAAAACTGAGGTCCTAAACACTGCTTATTGATTGGCTATGTGATATTGAGCATATATCTTTAAGAATCAGTCCTCCTGCATAATTTATCTAGAAAATAAAAAAACAGGCCATTTAAGCTATGATGAGATAAAAAAAGTAATTTATATGTGACAGTTAGATACAAAATAAGTGAATATTAAAGGGTTATTCTGAAATTAGCATATATATTAGTTTATATTATAAACTATATATTCCTACTTCTAATAAATGAGAGAATTTAAAAAAAATAACAGTAATAACAAAATCAATTAATTCTGCATAAGAGACAAAAGTTAGATAGTTAAAGAACAAGAAATAAACTAAAGTTAGAAGGGAAAAAAGCTCGTCTAAGGAAAAGTATGGTAATTGAGTACAAAGCAGTATTTAACATCCCCACAACTTAAATATATAGGGAAAGAAAAACATGAGTGGCATATCACACTATGATATAGGAAGTAATATATCATACATCAGGTAAAACTTTTTTCTAGCCTTCTGTGGCAAGATACCACATAACTGTGCCAAACAAGTATTTGAAATTTTTCCCAAAGGAAGTTTAACAAGTGTATTTTTATATTAAATGATGGAACTTCTTAAATTATATATTCAGTCACTTGGTCCAAATGATAACTGTTTTGATAGGGAAACAAAATTATAAAATGTTAGCACCCACAACATCCTTTGCTCCCAAACCATTCCTGTTTCACAGAGAAAAGACATGCATATATTATTTTTCATATATTGACTAAGATAATCATTATAATAATTCTAGCCATGTTCTATCTTGGTATTGCTGAGATTATACTCCTGGAAACTGTTTAGTTTAAGTCTACTTTTCAAATTCTATCATAAGAGAACTGCAAATTGTTTTGGTAATGGTAGAATTGCTGTTTCCTTGAAATAGCAAATTAGAAAATCCGGTACTGAAAACTTGCAGTTCAGGGTAGTTAAGTATCTTGAATAAGGTCTCCAAATAACAGTCTGATTTATGTTACCATGGCAGCACTTCCTTTCACTGGGTCTGTTCACAACTATCAGTAACAAGAGAGAAACTATGCATTTGCTAATCTATGTTTTGGAGTTGACAGCAAAAAGAAACTTATTTTTAACTAACTCTCAGGTTAAAACTTTGCTTCTTCATTAATGTGCTTAGATGATAGAACACAAATAATAAAGAGCTTTAGAAGAATTGTTTTAAACTAAATTTGCATAAAACAAAGTGTATTTTTTGTGTGTGGTAAAAACAGGAAATGTGCATTCTCTCATTTACTATTATGCATTTTTGAACTCTAAGGCTTCTGGATTTATTTGGTAGAAAACCAATGAAGGTTTTGAAGAAATGAGCTGAATTTTTAAAATATTTACCTTAATGGAAGTTGTAAATAATAGACCGGGAGAAGAGGCAATGTTCACTATTCTTGAAATGCTTTTATATACTTGCCCTATACATTTTAGTAGAGTTTCCCTCCTGACCACCTTTTCAGTGGTTTTTAGAACCACTGAATTAAAAAGAATTAACTAATTAAAAAACACATTCATGACTCTTGCTTATAGCATGAACTTTTATAGCAATTAGCATGACTTTTTCCACCTGAAATTCAGCTATTGAAACAAGTCATCATCATGCAAATATACAGAGTAAAATTGTACTAAACCAGGTAAAATGTCAAATTTTATATTTCCCAGCTAAATTTTTTTTCCAAAGGAAGTTAAGTTTTACAAACGTATTTTTAGATTAAATGATGAAACTTCTAAAATCCCACTTTGGCTTTATAAAAAGTTAGAAAAATAGATATAAGGCTTGGACGTTAACGTTTAAAATATAAAACCAAAGCCAAAACCCACCATGTCTTACTTTTGTAATTTTAAAATCTTGAAGGAGAAAAATATCAAGCCAAGATTTTTAGACCTGTCTTTTGAGAGTAGTAACTATGGTTGGTATCAATGACAGGGGGAAATCTAAATAGCAGGCATACAAACTGATTGGACATCATCACTGCTTTGTAGTTTGACCTGGACTTTGCCATCTTGCCTTCTTTTGAGATCATCATCTCTACATAACAACTAGTCATCAGAAAAGTACTATCAAGGTTGCCAACATTTAATGGAAGTAAGTACACCTTACTTGCCTTCTGTAGATTAGAAGAGAAATACTGTCATCTTGAGGCACTGATTCAAGAAGTATTTCATAAACTAAAATATTCATAAAGCTTCTCAATCCTACTTCAATCTATAACTTTCTGTGTCCAAATTTCAGCCATTTTAGTAAAGTGGTCTACTGATTTTTGTGAAGACCATCACCTGTGAGTTTTCTCTCACACCCAGACTTGTGATAATAGCTAGATACTTTTGTCCCAATATATAACAATTTCTATATTTATTCTCATATCCTTTACTATCTCCGAACATGATTTCTTTCTCTTTATCACACTCTCCCTGTACTCTGGACTTAACGCTCTCCCATTTGCTAGCTCTCACTTCCTTAATTTCTTTCTTTCTCGGAGCATTCAAAAACACTCTAGTTAATGTCATAAATAATGCACACATTTCAAAATTATGGATAAAAACAACTTCCTTTGATCATACCACATTGAACATATTATTCTACAACTTTTATTACAAATACCACAGTGAATATTCTTATATACATCACCTTCTATGCAAGTATGAATGTTATTGCAGGGGAGAAATCAGAATCTGATCCATTAGAACTAAGGATATGCAGGATATGCACATTTCTAATTATAATAATTTCTGCCAAGTTGTCTTCAAGTTTGGTCATATTTACTGACCATAATTTACACTCTTTTGTAATCAATGGTGTGAAACTATTGATTTTTTTAATTTCCCATGTCCTCCTCATCTAATTTGATGCTATCAAACATTTAAAATTTTTATATTCTAATAGGTCAAAAGTAGCCTCTTGTTTTTTTTAATTTGTATGTCCCTGATTATTTGTGAGGATGAAATCTGTGCATATGTTTATGAGCCATCTGTATTTCTTCTTCTGTGAACTGCCTGTTCATATTCTTGCCCATTTTTCTATTAAGTTTTCTTTTCTTCATCAAATTATGAGTTCCTTATATACAGTGGTGTGTTGCTGACTGTAAACCTCTCATCAACTTCACATTTAATGTTGTTAGCTTGAAACTGGCCATGATGGAAGTATGTGTACCATGGAAATCTGCAAAAGCTATGTCCTTGCCTTCACCCAATTACTAAACATTAATCAGCACACCACTGCTTATACATTTGATCCTAAATCTTTTGATTGCTACTTGTCTCAATGACTTCTTAACTATGTGAAACATAGCAATCTGTTACATAGCAATAAATAATTAATACAACCTCCTCTAAGTTAGCATAAGATGATGATATGTGCTAATGTCTTGATACTCAGGGTCTATCCATGGACTAGCAGCATCAGGATCACCTGAGAGCCTGTTAGAAATAAGAGCCTCATTCCCCATCCTAGATTTGCTGAATCACAGTCTGCATTTTAACAAGATCCTTAGGTGATCAGTTGGTACATTTAAGTTTGAGCAGCACTATCCTAGAAAATACTTCAGTTACCTAAAAATATAATTACTTACTCTTTTAACTTTTATTTCACATAAGGATAAACTCCTTCTACCAGTTTGGGTATAGTAAGCCATAAGAGAACATCACTCCTAGACTAACAGGGAAAAAAATAATAATCTATAAAATTATCATTTTTATGGGCCTGTTGAGAGCTAAAGCTGCAAGATAACTGAAATAACTAAATTCTAAACCGTGACAGGGCCCTGTGAGTAGAGATGGAACATGTAGACTGTTTTATCTTTGGCAGAGCATGGAAGACGTGACCGTCATAAAAGAAGAAAAAAATGACTCAAAATTTAACAAGCCGACTCACATTTAAAAGCCAAGTGTGAGCTAACAAGATAAGTTAGCATCCCTGGCACTCCCAGACAGAAAGAGAGTCTGTATCCACTAGCCAGCATTTTTCCATGGGCCTCCATCCTGTGTTCTAGAGGAAGAAAGTAGGCAGGGCAGGAGATCTAAGAGATACCCTTGTGTCTCTTTATACACCCTTCATCTAAAAGAGATGAAGACAGATGCGCAGAATCTACCAAGGCAGAATTCATCCACGCTATAGGCCCTGAATGAGCATAAGGTGAGATGAAGTGTCACTGTGGGACAGGCACACAACCTTCCTACACTCTGGACAAAGCTCCAATATGAAGCAAAAGCTGTCTGCTACTGAGAGACAAAATACCCTACCCACCTCAGTTCCACGCAAATGATGGCTACTGGAAGAGAAGTACCAAACTGAGCTATTCTGATACTTCACTGACACTAGGCAGTGTGCCATGTGTCATTAGGAGAAGGGCAGAAAATCAGCTCATGCCGAGATTCTCCAATGACACAAAGCACAAAATCTGCTACACTGAGAAAGGAAATGGTCATTCACCTGTACCTAAGACATCCCAGTGATATTAGCCAGTTTACCTGCCACAATGGGAATAAGCAGGAACTAGGCCTGAGGTCTGGAATAGTGCTCTCCAGTAGGACTTTCTACAATGACAGAAATATCCTGTATCTGTGCTGTCCAATATGCCAGCCACTAGTCCCTTGTAGATAATTGGCTGTTGATGAATGCAGCTCTAGACTCCATGCCTAGTAGATGGGACAGACTGTCTGCTCCTGGACAAGGCATGAAAAGACCCTTACCTGGAGGCACAGGCATATAGGACCTGCTTAAGACTAAAACTGGAACAAAAGAAAGAAACCCACCATACACAAAACCCTTGCACCAAGTAATAAGCAATGACAATCTATTGCTATGGGAAAGGCAAAAACATGAAGGGAAATGTCCAAACTCCTCCCCTGCCTCCAAATGTGGCATAAGCTGAAAGATGAAGGTAAAGTATAAACACTGAAAAAAAAATCATCTGATACACCAGTTCTTATATTTTTTAAAGATTTTATTTATTTATTTTTAGAGAGAGGGGAAGGGGGAGAGAAAGAAAGGAGGAGACACAATGATGTGTGAGAGATACACTAATTAGTTGCCTCTTGCACAACTCCCACTGGGGACCCGTCCCACAACCCAGGCATGTGTCCTGACTGGGAATTGAACTGGTGACCTTTTGGTTTGCAGGCCAGCATTTAATTACCTATGCTACAACAGCCAGAGCTGATACAATAGTTTTCACACTAAGCCCAAAGTATTAGCAGTCCATCTCTGTAGGAATGTGAAGCCTGTGGTAGGCTGAAGGTAACTATGACAATCACAAAACCCAATCCTAGTTCAATTATTAACTACATTGACCAATACCTGTTTGCACTATCAACATGACAGAAGTAGAGGCATGCCTACTTCTGGGTGGAAATATTATTTACTTCAATCTCTACCATTTTTTTACACTGACATTCAATCCAAAATTATGAAGTACACACAAAAACAGGAGATAAAATAGTCAAACTAGACCCAGAGATGGACCAGATACTGAAATGATCAGATAGATACCACAACTAAGATTAGTATGTTTATGGATCTAGTGGGAAATTCTAGCAGGATCTAGTGGATCTAGTGGGAAATAAAAGGCGAATTTTGCATTTGCCTTTTAAAAAATAAAAGGCAAATGCAAATGCTAGAAATAATATGAAAATCCTTTTCAGGCTTATCATCACAATGAACACAACAGAGGAAACAGTGAATCTATGTAAAGATTAATAGAAATGACCCAAACTGAAACAAAGGGAGAAAAAATAAGAAAAGGGCCAGAGCAACTAAGAGGTGAGACAACAGCAAATGGTCTAACATATTTTTACTTGGGAGTCCCAGAAGTAGAAAGTTAGCTAAAAGAAATATTTGAAGAGATAATGAGCTAAATTTTTTGAAATTTGATGAAAGACAACAAACCACAGATCCAAGAACCTCTGAAAAAACAATGCAGGACAAAAATTAAAAATAACACAATCAGACACATCATAGTCAAACTACTGAGAAGTGATAAAAAAATCCTGAAGATAGTTAAAAAAGAAACATAACAGAGGAACAAAGAATGGCAAGAGACTGCTCATTAGAAATTATGCAAGCCAAAGACAAGAGAACAGCATCTTTAAAGTACAGTTAGTTCCCCCTTATCTGTGGGTTTGCTTTCCACAGTTTCAGTTACTTGCAGTCAACTGCAGTCTGAAAATATTAAATTTCCCCAACCAATATGGATGACATTCTCTGCTGGTGCCATCCAAACACCAATATTGCCATGGTTCGATGATCCAGGACCACCTAAAGCAGATGACCCTTTTCTGATGTACAGTCAGAAGGTCAATAGCAGCCTAACACTAAGTCACAATGCCCACATCATTCCTCTCACTTCATCTCATCCCATAAGCATTTCATCATCTCATATCATCACAAGAATAAGGGTGATTACAGGACAATGAGATGTTTTGAGAGAGAAAAAGAGAGGCCACACTCAACTTTTATTACAATATATTGTTTCGATTGTCCTGGCTGGTGTGGCTCAGTGGATTGACTCCTGGCCTGTGAACCAAAGGGTCGCTGGTTCAATTCTCAGTCAGGGCACATGCCTGGGATGTGGGCCAGGTCCCCAGTTGGGGGCATGTGAGAGGTAACCACAAATTGATGTTTCTCATCCTATCTTTCTCCTTGCCTTCCCCTCTCTCTAAAAATGAATGAATAAATAAATAAAATGATATATTGTTACGGTTGTTCTAATTTATTATCAGTTATTGTTAATCTATAACTGTGCCTAATTTACAAATTAAACTTTATCATCATAAATATGTATGTATAAGAAAAAACACAGTATATTCATATATACATATATATGGCTCTGTACTATCTGCATCCACTGGAGGTCTTGAAACATATCCCAGCAGATAAGGGGGGGGGAATACTGTACTTAAAAATTGCTAACCTAGAATTTTATACCCCTCTTCCACAAAATGGTTAAAACAGTATTTCATTGCTAGTGGAAATGAATTATAAGAAATGTTAAATAAACTTCTCCAGGAAAAAGAAATTGATCCAGATAGGACATCAGGATTAGTCAACTTTTTCTGTAGAAGTCCAGATAATAAATGAAATGATATAACATTATTTGAAGGTAGACTGTGATAAAGAGATACATTGAAAATTTTACAGTAACAAGTAAAAAAATAAAGTAATAGCTAATAAGCCAAAGTAGTGATAAAACTGAATCATAAAAAGATACTCAATCCGAAAAGAAGGCAGGAAAAGTGGGGAAAAGGAAAAAAAACCAAACTGAGCAAATAGAAAAAAACAGCATAGTAATAGATTTAAATCCAACCATATCAATTGCATTAATATAAATGGTCTACATTTCAATTATAAGGCAAAGGTTGTCAGACTGAATAAGTAAGAATACACTGATACACTGATAGAAACACTACAGAAACTAATAATAGAAAATTGGAACATTAAAAAAACTCATTTATGTACCTATAGTAAACTGAAAACAAATGATGGATATAATTAACATCAAGCTGAAGTAATCTGACTTGGCTATTTTTGTCTTCCTTTGATTTCTCCATATTTTAGGGTCTCCATGTTAACTTTCCCCACTTCCCCAAATATAGTAATGTTCATAACACTGACCTTGCCATGGCTTCTTTCCACTTTCTGAAAACATTTATTCAGGGACAGATTATGTCGAACAGAATTCTTCCAGCCTGTTGGTGCAGTAGCAAAATATGGAAAGCGGTCCAGAATCCAGCTATAAATTTCTTTGACAGGCAAACATTTATTTGGAGAGTGTTCTATAGCCATATAAATGAGAAGACTAAAAGAGTACGGGGGCTTCGAAGTTGCTGATTTTTTTTCCGGGTTTTGATAGCAAGATGGTCCTAATGATGGCACATCATCTCCCTCTATGTCATACAAGGGACTAACAATTGGAAGACCCTCACTTCCAAAGCTGAAGTTTGTTAGAAGATTAGTACTTTCATGAAGCCAGTTCAAGTTTGTGAGTTCATCATCTGCTGATTCATTGTCCACTACAGTGGCCTTTGGCCTGGCAGCATCAACAGCTTCAGGCAAGCTTCCCATTTTGTAAATTTGACTTAATCCTGGAACCTTTTCAACTCCTGGAGTTTCAGCACTCTTTTCTGGAGTCATTCCAATTACCGGACCCATTTACTCTTACAGTTCTGCAACAAAGGAAATAATTATCAATCAATGTAATGCTTAAGATTCTTAGGCTCACGGAAAAATAAAATATATATTTAAATATCTCCAAATTGGAGAAATTTGCAATTATCCCACATAATATTTAAGCACTGTATTTGTATAATGAAGACACTAAAGGTTACAATATGAGTAAGAGAACTTATATTATTTGAAATGGCTATAAATAAAATGCAGTATTATAGTATCATATGTCTAGGTGATATAAACAAAATTAAATAATGTATTTTGAGTATTTATTAAAGTCCCTAGCCCACAGTTACTACTTAATAAGGAATCGTTATTATTAAAAAGGAACAGACTATTTCTTTGAATTATAAGGCTTTATAATCTATGCATTCTATGGATCTACGTTTTTACTATAATAGTCAACATAGTCTATTTATAGTCATTTACTATAATAGTCACGTTTTTACTATAATATATTGCTCAATACTGAAAACAAATTTAAAATATTGCTTAAACAATAATCCTAAATAAACCCTTTCCTCAAATCTAAAATATTTACTATAAAGAGAAACCATTTTTAGTATTTTTATTACATCATACTAAGATAACATTTCTTAATCACTATATTTATTATCAGTAAAATTATGTTATTTCTTTTGTAAATTCCAGTATTTTACATCTACATTGTGTATAATCTCATCACATACTGATACTGAAAGGTTGACATTCTCTTAATAAAGTCTGAAGTGTCACTGTATTGCTGGCACTCAATCCACTGAGCCACACCAGCCAGGGCTGAAGTGTTACTGTATTTTCAAAGAGAAGAGAAAAAAACTATTTCTATACCATCTGTTTTTATTTATATTTTCTCAAATGACTTTTCTTTTGCTTTTTAAACACACTTCAATTCAGAACACTTAACATGGGAAAACAACCGACCAATGTTGAAGGTGACAGAACTAATGTACTATTTCATTTGTTTAATGATTCATAAATATGCCTCATTTCTGAATTCAGTGAAAAACCTTCTATGTTTTCCATTATTCCAGTTAATCTACTTATAATTCCGTAACTGAAATATGAAAAGTACCATATTGTGCCATGTATAATGTGCACATTTTGCCCCAAATTTTTGAGGGAAAAATAGGGATGCACATTATACATGGGTAGTACCTGAAATCCCTTGTATCTGCTCGTGTGTTTTGTAATTATTTGTTACATAAAATTTCTTGAACTATAATATGTTCAAAAATAAATGCTAAAAGTCCTTTATAATGCAAAAAACATGTATCTACATATAAATGAATAAAAAAATTGAACTAAAATGGGAGATTTTTTCCCTTAAAGTTTGGGCCAAAAATGTGGGTGCACATTATACACAGGAGTGCATCATATGGCAAAATACAGTACCTCCAAAGTGTTACTTTACTTAGAATACAGCTGGGAGGTTAGCCCAAGATTTATGAAAATCAGTCAATTTTAGATGTTGAACAGTCATTTGGATTCTGGTATCTAGTAGCAGATATAATCTCAGGGCACTCAATTATCAATAGCATTAGTTATCGATAATAATTTGGGGCCAGCCATTGTGTGAAACACTATCTCAACCATCAATTAAACCCTATAAAATAGGAACTATTATTAACCCAATTATTATAGACGAAGAAAATGATTCACAGATGTTAAACATCCTGTCTGAGGTTGCCTGGCTAGTAACTGAAAATGCTAGAATTTAAAACCAGGCAGAGTGACGTAGAACCAAAACTCTAATCATTACGTTATCCTGGTAACAGTACATATACATCACCTATGAGTATAAATTACTCAATCCTATCCATTTAAATTTTATCATTGTTCTCTCCAGCCAGCTCTTCTCTCTCTCACATACACCTATATCTTTAACTTCTTACACTAAGACACTGTAAAAAGGAAAATATCAAACTATAACAAATTTGTTGTCTATTTCAATCAATAATGAAACCACACATACATAAACAGATGCACATGTGCTCATACGTGCACACATATTTCAGAGAGGACATCCTGTTCTACGTAACTGACCAAATTGTTCATTTACCACTAAAGTCTCTCTACCCGTAGAAAACCTTAAAAACTTTTTTTAAAAAGATTTTTATTTATTTATCTTTAGAGGGGAAGGGTAGGAGAGAGGGAGAGGGAGAGGGAGAGAAATATCAATGTATGGTTGCCTCTTGTGTGTCCCCTGCTGGGAACTGGCCTGCAACTCAGGCATGTGCCCTGACTGGGAATTGAACCGCAATCCTTTGGTTCGCAGGCCCGTACTCAATCCACTGAGCTACACCAGCCAGGGCGAAAAAAACCTTAAAAACTTTAAAAAGGTAATGGTTGAGAATTAATTGGTTGAAGAAAGTCTTGTTTCCTTTAAAACAAAACAAAACAAAACAAAAACATAGCACTTACTATCCAAAGAAGGAAATAACTAATTTCTAATGGTCTACTTTTGTCTTTTCACCTATCTCTTCATTTACTTACTTTTTTTAGAGGTTTTATTTATTTATTTTTTTAGAGAGAGGGGAAAGGAATAAGAAAGAGAGGGAAGCATCAATGTGTGGTTGCCTCTCACATGCCCCCAGCTGGGGACCTGGCCCGCATCCCAGGCATGTGCCCTGGCCAGGAATCAAACCAGCAAATTTCAGTCCACAGGCTACTGCTCAATCCACTGAGCCACACAAGGCTTTATTTTCACTTACATATAGAAACTAGGGGGCACCAAATAGCACTGACTAACATTTACTGAGATTTTACTATATTACAGACACTATGCTATATGGGCTTTGAAATGCATTGTCTCTACTTACTCCTCCATACTACTTAGCTCTATGTACCATTCTTTCTTATTGACCATGAATTTCATAAAGGGCATGAATCTTTTGCTTTTGTGTTCCTAATGAATCTTAAAATGTTGGGTGTGAGTAACCAATCAAATCATAATTATTTCAAACTGAAATGAACTAATAGTCAACGCGCATGTCAACTATGTACCAGGTGCTATGCTACCCACCTTTACTAGTTATTTATTTTAGAAACACATCCTTAATGCTAGTAAACACTGTCACTGGTAACAACCAGAAAATTGAAATTCACTGTTTATAAATAAGGAAATGGAAGTGAACTAAGCCATTTGTCTAAGGTTCTAAAGCTAAAAAAAGGAGAGCCAAAATTATAAACCAAGTTGAGTTTAATAGACAAGTCCTTTGTCCATTCAAATACACTCAGTCTCTTAAGGAATTTATATTTTAGCAATACTACTTAAAACAAATAGATATTGTTGACAGACATGAGAAAATAAGGTGACAGAAACTAATTTAGATGGTTACAACTATGTTATTCCTTTGAATTACAAGTTTAGAATAAAATCTTATTAAGATAAAAAACCAATGTTATATCATCAAATTCGTCAAAGATTACACAAAGTACACAGCCAAGCAAAGTTAAAAAATCAAGTACTGACACTGAAAGGCTAACATGCTCTTAGTATAGTCTGAACTGTCATTTTCAAGAAGAGGAGTGTTTCTAAACTATCAATTTAGAATACTTCAGAATACCATCCACTTAGAACATTAGAACACTAAATCCACCAAAACAAACAGGCAAATGATCTTTCTCACAAATAATTGTAAAAGTAGAGAACAGATATACTAGAAAATATTCAACTTCACTAATGATTAAAGAAACGCAAAACAAAAACTTTAAATATGAAAATGTACTATAGTACCTAGTCTTGCACCAAGCACAAATACTAGTAATAAAGTAATCTATTTTTGCACAAATAAGCAATAGTTTAAAAATATATACAATAACAATTTGGGACAAGCACCTCAGACCATTTTGGATAACTACCTGGCAATATGCACCCAGAATCATTAAAAATGTTCTATTCCTTGACCCAATAATTCCACTTATGAATCACTTCAGTGAAATGTCCTCTGTAGGGAAAAGATTCTCTCTTCTCTTTCTCCTTCTCTTTTTATTTATTTAAAAAAATTCTCACCTGAGGATATGCTCATTGATTTTAGAGGTGGGGTGGGGTGGGGGGGAGAGACAGAGAGAAACATCCATGTGAGAGAAACATCAATGGGTTGCCTACTAAACACACCCCAACCCAGGATCCAACCCACAACCTTTCTGGTGTATGGGATGATGCTCCAACCAACTGAGCCACCCAGCCAGGGCTCCCTCCCTTTTACACAGCACAAACACACAGATGTCTATCCAAGATTAATGAAAGGTGATAAACAACTATAAACAACTTATATATTTTATTACAGAAGAGAAGGTAAGTAAACTAAAGTACATCTATTCCGTATAATATTTAGTAGTCATTAAAAATGACTGTCATAAAGACTGTGAGGTAAACAAAAAAGCTTTATTGAAAACTGGTAAATAGAAAATAAACAAAAAGTGAACAGTGGTTTATATGTTAACTTGGTAATTTTTTCTTTGTTCTTCTATTTTCTAGTATTTCTTTAATGTGTTTACCATTTTTATAGTTTAAAATTAAAAGAAACTCAAGCAGGAAAAGGCTGTGCTAGATTATTTTTAGTTGTAGTAAGGGGGGGGCAAAAAAAAACCACAACGGAATTTATTTATAAAAAATTGTGTATTTATTCTTACATGTTTAAACTCCAGTAACCTTCAAAGTACTCTCCATTTGATGCAATATACCTATTGAGACTTTTTTTCCACTGCTCAAGACAGTTTTTGAACTACTTGAATTTGATGCCTTATGGTGATTCTGCCATTTTTTGTTTCACCTCTTCCACATCAACAAAATGTTTCCCTCTGAGGACTGTCTTCATGGGGGAGGGGGGCAGGGAACAATGAAACAAAATTGCTTGGGGGAAGATTAGGTGAATAGGGAGGGTGGGACATAGGAGTCATGACATTTTTAAGTTATAACTACTTACCAATCTTTTTATCATTCCTTCTTGAATTTCACATTTTCTGTGACCATTTTCCCTCTATTTAAAAAGTGGTCTGCTGGTAAACTTCCAGATTTTATTTCTCTGAGCATGTGTTTATTTAACCCTTGTTCTTAAAAGAATGTTTTTGCTAGCTATAGAACTCTAGCTTGAACCACCATGAGTCATAGTTGTTAGATTTATTTTCACTATCATCATTTCATGGTCTTCTACTTCCATTACTATTATTGAAACCTTAGTCCTTTGAAGGTGTTCTGTGTTTTCTCTAAAAATTTCCCATTTATTAACCTCTTATTTTCCCTTTATTGTCTCCTTGTGTTGCATTCCAGATTCCTTCGGATTCATCTTTCATTATATTAATTTTTCTTCAGTGGGGTCTATTTGATTTTATCTATCCCTTAAATTTTAATTACTGTATATTTTAATTTCTAGAACTTCTGATTTTTTTACATAGTATCTGCTCTTTTCCTCATTTTTAAGCTTTCACTGAACATATTATTTTCTATTTTACATCTGATAATTCCAAGATGTGAACTATTCTCAGGTCTGATTCTTCTGATTCTTTTATATTGTACCCTCTTTTCCCTAGATGTTTACACATTTTTATTATAAGCTAATCATTTTCATTAGAACTTTACCAAGTGGAATCATTCGATGATGATGATTTGTGTTGCTTCTGTTAGGCTTCTGGGAGTAGTAACAATCCATGATCCTTTAAAATTCTTAGCTTGAGGGTTAGTATGAATTCAGGCTATAAATCAATAAGAGGGCTGGTTTGTGGTAATAAATTTTCAGCAGAGATTTTATTTTTCCCATTAGCAGAAATAATCTAGAAAGATCACCTTTTTTTATTATCCATTGGGACACCACAGTAAAGCATTTCTAGATCACTCTTACCTCTACAATGTATAGCCTTATAGAACTCCAAATTACTGGGAGAAGCCTATTTCTTGCTTGATGTTCTACCTTGGCTGGGTCTGGGCTTTGCTCCCTGATCCCTGAGCCCTACATAGCAAGGAAAACAGAGTTCACTTAATTTGGTAAATACCCTCAATGCAATAGCCAGTTTCAGCATTCGGCTTATCTCACTAGGTTTTTAATTAGTGGTGGGGCTAAATATTCTTTGCTTTTGTGCCAGACCACTGATGCATTTTTATTCAATATTTTAGGGTGTTTTCAGCAGAAAGGCTTGTCCAGGTATTTAGTTCACCATGCTGCTGAAAACAGATATTTACATTACTTTCGGATGGCAACTTCTCTATCATGCATTATCATCTATGTTAGAGCATGTGTTCTTAAGTTTCTTCGGCTTCAGCACACTTGAGGAATTTGACTTACAGTACTCATGTCTGTAAAGAGTTGCTCATTATGACAGTGACTTACAACTGGAATTAGGTAGAGAACATTTCCTTGGAGGTTGAAGATGGTTTATCAAAAACTCGGTGCAGATTTTTAAAAAGAGGGTGCTTTCATCCCTTTAAAACACCATGCTCCATAAATGCAGTAAAGATATTTTAACCCCTTAACTATGATTCAGGTCCATCATTATAAACAAAGACTTGATAAAGAGTAATACTTATAGGAGCTGCCAAAGTATACAGGACTATTGGCCAGTTTATCTGTTTCCCAAATCAGGATGCTCCAAGGTTATATTCCGGGGGTCACAGGTTCTGCAATTTTCATTTTTTGCTTTCATTTCAATAACAGTATAAAAATGCATTTGCCCATTTTCTTTTTTAAATTTTTATTTACTAATTTTAGAGAGGGGGAGTTGGAGAGTGGGGTGGAGAGAGAGAGAGAGAGAGAGAGAAGGAATCATTGATTTCTTATTTCACTTATTTACGCATTCACTGGTAGATTCTTACAGGGGCCCTGAGAGGGGATTGAACCTGCAGTCTTGGAATAGTGAGACAATGCTCTAACTGAGCTACCCAGCCAGGGCCTATTTGAACATTTTCAAAGAGAAAAATGAAAGGACTTAAAACTACTTGAGGACCCAGGCGGTGTGGTTCAGTTAGTTGGAGCATCGTCCCATAAATCAAAAGGTCAGGACGCATGCCTGGGTTGCCAGTTTGGTCCTGGTCAGGGCACCTGTGAAAGGCAATTCTCACATTGATGTTTCTCTCCCTCTTTCTCTCCCTCCTCCCCGCTTTAAACACGTCCTCTGGTAAGGATACAAACAAACAAACAAACAAACAAACAAAACTACTTGAAGAACTAAAGTCAGTGATTCTCAAAATGGGATCTATATTTTTTTTTCTACATAAGGGATCCATATAATTGAAGTTGAGAAAAATTACTACATTTTAGTTACTGGATTAATCTTCTTAGTTCTATATCCTAGTCCTTATTTGTACTGTAGTCACTGTACCTGATTATACAGGTATATGACCCCTTATCTAAAATTTCTGAGATACATTTAAGAATTCAGAGCATTTGGATTTTAGAAAGGGACAATGCAAAAGAGGATTATATGATGTGACCGTGAAGTCTGAGGAAGCACCCCATAATAAACATGTTCATATTTCTGCAGCAAAACATGTATTCACACTAAAAGGTAACTAAATAAAGAACATCAATAGTCTTACATCAGTTCAGATCATGTTTCACCAATAAATAAAACTTTTGGTTTTCAGAGCATTTTTGATTTCTAAATCATGGGAATGGAATTATACAACCATTATTTGCTATAATTATACAATCATTATTTGCTATAAATTTATCTGGGAAGCAGATCACAGTAAGTAAGATTGGATAAGGGTAACAAGTTCACCTTAAGGTACATAAATTTAATGCATAAACTTAGGAAATTCCTAGCTACTTAGGAATTTCTTTGTATCTATTTATACTTTAATAGTGGAAGATACGGAATAAGTGAGCTCCTGATAAGCAGGAAATGTATTATGAATTCTAAAATATCAGAAGTACCTAAATGTATATAGGAATTTAAAATACATTCCAAAGCCAACATATTAGCCAAATTAGATTATGATTACAATGTCTCTTTAGCTAGCAATGTATATAAAAGACAGAGAAAGAGAAGTATACTATTCAGAATAACCTCTCCTGGTTCTTTTCTAATAAACTTCAAGAAGATACCACTTCTACTAAACTCATGGCTCTGTCGTAGCTGTTAGATGCTATAGTGAAATAGTGTACAACTAAAATGGAAGCCTTTTTTCTTGAGAAAGAATATACTGTATTTTGCCGTGTATAATGTGCTCCCATGTATAATGCACACCCATGTTTTAGGCCCTAACTTTCAGGGAAAAAATCCTTCATTTTAATTTTTTAATTCATTTTTTATTTATTTACATTTAGATACTTGTTTCTTGTATTATAAAGAAATTTTAGCATTTATTTTTGAACATATTAGGGTATAAGAAATTTTATGTAACAAATAATTACAAAACACAAGAATAGATACGAGGGATTTCGGGTACTACCCATGTATAATGCATACCCTTATTTTTCCCTCAAATATTTGGGCAAAGAAGTGCACATTATACATGGCAAAATATGGTACTTAACACTAGGAGATATTAAACAGAAACTTGAGAGGGCAGTATACTTGAAGTTGTAAAGAATTTCATATTATTGCCCTGGCAGGTATGTCTCAGTGGATTGGGTGCTGGCCTGTGGCCTGTGGAGTGAAAGGTCGCTGGTTCAATTCCCTGGTCAGGGCACATGCCTGGGTTGCAGGCTAGGTCCCTAGTTGGGGCAGGCAAGAGGCAACCAATTGATGTTTTCCTTCTTCTCATTCTCCTTCCTTTCCCCTGTCTCTAAGAATAAATAAATAAAATCTTTTTTAAAAAAAGGATTTCATATTATAAAAATCATAAAAATAAAATCTAAATCATTACTCGATATCATAATCACATCTAGATGTAGTGAAGCAGATGGTTAAGAGCATGCGCTGTGAAGAGGTATTGCCTCAAATCCCAGCTCTACCACTCAATAGGATTCTAATAGTATGTACTTTCAATTTAGAATTCTAATAGCATCTACTTTCATAAGATTGTTAGTACAAATTAAATGAGAATAAATATAAAGCACTTAGAACAGAGGTAAAGTATACAATAAATACTAGCTGTTGGGAACCACCCTGTGTGGTTTCAGAAGCTGTAACCCCTCACCATGGCTAAGGCTGAGTGAGAGACCTTGGGACCCTAAGCCACTGAGGAGACAAAGCTTATCTCCCTGGCAGGGGCACTGCCTCTGCCTGCTTTACTTCACCCTGCTTGGCCCCAAGCAGATGACCAGTTAGCCAGTGACAGGTAAGATTCCTCAAGGGAGGGATGACCTAAGACAGGCATGGTCACAAAGGGGCCCTCAGGGAAGGACTTAGGGGGCTATAGAAAAAGTGGGTGATGGACCCTGTTCCCTCGGCTTTGACATAGCCTGAGTCCTCATTCTGTCTCCAAGAAGTCTCCTAATCTCTTGGCTGCCTTACTTCCCCTGCCTGACCTAAGCCTGAAACAATGCTGGATGCAGGTGCAGCCCTGTGCTGGAAAGGGCTGGTTCCCTGCAAGGGGGGTGGGGGGGTGTGTGGCGCGAGCTCAGGCCTAAGAAAGAATGCATAAGATCCTGAGAAAACTGCTTTGCTAGGAATTCTCTCAATTTTCTGATAAAGGTCCAAGCATGAAATGAGTTTGTTTCCCCAAACTTTTATGGCCCTTTAGCTATCTGACCCTGACTCAAAATAAGCCTTCATAGTTCTTTGAATGTTATCTATTGTTTGATCCTTACTGCCTGACAATGACTGATGAGCTTTACCTATATGCCCTGTATTCCTATGCAAATGAACCCAATAAAAGACCATTGAGGAAAAGGCTCCTGGCCCTTCTCCTTTGGGAGACTGACCACCTCTCCTCCCTAAGCAGATCATGTCTTGGTAGACTTATTCTCATCTGTGGCAGCCCAGTGGGGGGTCCTGTGGGCAGAGCCCCCCGACAACCAGCTATAGAGATAGTGACTATTATTGTTATTAATTTTTAAAGTTACTACTATAGCTTTCTTTTTAAAGTAATAGATTTATAAATGTTATATCTTTCAAATAAAAATTATGGTACAAAATCAGTAACAATACTTTGTTTTGAAGTTTGAAAATTAGAATAAAATTCTAGGGTTAAGGATGGATACCCTTCATGACCAATGACACCCACTGACAAAACGGCCAACTGAAATTAGGCCTTCTCAGAAGAGTGCTGCAATAGCAGTTTCATCATTTTCTTTATGATACACTTTTCACTTCCTTATTCTATTTGTGCCTATGAACTTTATTTGTTAGGTTTTGTCAATATCTTACCCAATCACTCAACATGATAGAATACTTCAAATCTTTCTAATTTAAATAATATAAAAGCACTTAAATCATATAAACTTTCAGAACATTTTTTAGTATTTTATTATCTTGTGTGCCCCTCCCCCTCTAAATTCCTTTATTAACAGCTCTGACTGATAACATTCACACACACACACACACACACACACACACACACAAAATAATGAAAATAACTATACTACCTCTGAACTACCTCTGAAATAAGAAGTGTTTAGTTTTCACTAGTAATGACATTATCAATAACAAAAAGAAAAGATAATCTCTATGTAATGCTAATTAAATGTATGGCAAATATAATGCTATAATCAAAACAGGACAGAAATATAAATACCTGCATATATAGTTACATTCATTTGTATTCAACTAATTCAGAATCTACTATCTTGTTACAAAATTCTTATCAAGTTAAAATATTCAAAATAATAATTTTCCCTACTTTCAAGATATTACTCATATTGTGAATTTCAGCATATATTTATAATATTTTAAAAATATGAATTCATGAATATAAAATTTAATGACAAGAACTCAGGCTCTCAGTCCAGCAATTCTCATGAATATAAAACTTTTTTAGTGTATACTTTACTAAGTAACATAGCACCATAGCAAATAAATAATCTCAATTAACTTAGTTCTATTAATGATGTTTAATACCTTTAAAAAGTGCTTTTCAAATCATATTATCAAATCTTGTCATGTTACATTTTTCTTACATTATCTTACACATATAATTGTCAGAGCCCTAAATCTGTTATTTGCAAGATAATTTTTAACTGTTAAAAATTTACATTTAACCCATTACACTAAGAGTCCTTATTAGAAAATAAAAAATAACACTGAAAATGGACTCAGATCAAAATAAAACATGATAGCCAATTTTTGATATCCAAAGCAAATTTATTCCAATTTACCTTTTTTCTTGCACCACCAAATATTTCTTTCCTCATTACCTGAAAAGAGTAATAAGGAAAAACAATTCTGCTGTTTCTCAAAAGCTTTTACTACACAGGTATGAAAAAGAACCATGTTACCTGCTATGTTATACTGGAATTGGGAAGAAGACGAGACCAACACTTGAGCAGTGGTACTGAGAGGCCCTGAAGACTTACAGTCAGTGCCATGCTTAAAGCAAGGGATGATTAACTATGAACTATACACGGCAGCATCTGACTTAACAGATGAAGTTGTTTCTCATCCTTTTTACCCTACTGGTCCAGCTTCCTACTTAAACTCAAGTTTCATTATACTTACTTTAAAAATGTGAATTTCTGAGGCATGTGACAAATGATCATGATTTTTTTTGGTTATATTTAATTAAATACATTTCCAACTGCTATTTCTGTCATTTTACATGGTCTTAAGACATTTGGAAATTTTATTCTTATTGACTTGCCATTTTACTTCCCACCAAGAACTTAATGTCACTGATAAATCAAACAATCTCATAAATGTCAAAAGAGCGACCAGAGAGTAGACCTCCCACCTCAGATTTGGGCTTTCCCATCCAATCATTTTAAATTAACTAATATTAAAACCATTTGATTTGGGCTAAGACATTCTAGAAAAGGGAAATAGGCATTCGCTTAATTCAGATCACTAAACAACGTTTTGCATAGAAAAAAAGTCTATGACAGAGCTACGGCATACCACAGAAATATAAAATGTGTGTGCACTAATATTAAAACTACCTGCCAATTACCTGATTTCTTTCCTGTAATTTAAGCACTGTCCCTGATTAAGATATACTACACATAAAAGAAATTTCCATTCAATTTCCCTCTCCTTTCCTCACCTCTAATCTCCTTAGGAATGAACTATTTTTATTTGTTAATTATAATAAGGTACCATTTCTCAAGACTGAAAGCCACTGCATTGTATTTCCTAGATTTATTCAACAGTATAAAAAGCTTATTATAATAAGCTCAACATAAAATATTTTAGCAGTTTATAGCTACTAATAATTTTCTAAATCTTATGAGTTATTCATTCAAAATTTTTTCTTCTTGTTAATTTGTCACATTTGGTGAAAAATATGAAAGGATTAAGCAAAAACAAACAAAAAACGTCAGACACAGGCAACAGTACAGTGATTACCAAAGGGAAAGGGGGATGGTAGACAGTATAAGAGGGTATGGGAAGGTAAATGGTGATAGAAGAAGACTTGACTTAGGGTTGTGCGCATACAATATAATATCCAGGTGATGTTATTATAGAATTGTATACCTGAAACCTATATAATTTCATTAACCAATGTCATCCCAATTCAATAGAAAAGAAAAAATTGTTACACTGTTAGCAGAAACAAAATGTAACATTTATTGAGCACATACTATTCGCAAGGCATTGTGTAATAAACCTAAGAAATGCTATAACTTTAAAGATATTCTATTAACTTAAAATATCTGTTAACTTTGGTAACCTTCGGTAAGGAAAAGAAAAAGACATAAAAAAGGAAGGAACTCACAACTTTTCCTATTGAATTAACAATACATTCTTTGTTTTTATTAAGATTCTTGATTATAAGTGCTGCCCCTCCCATAAAATCCAATGCTGAGATTAGAGGGTAGATTCAAATCCCAAATGTACTGCAAAAAGACGTATGTCTGAGTATAATGCTACATGATGTCATGTATCCAGGACAACAGAAGCATTATGGTCTCTTAGGAATAAAACTGCCTCTTCGTCATAGATTTAGGTGACACAGCATGTGATCCATTGTCTCGAAACAAAAAATGTGTGCAGCTGCATTTTCCAGTCCAGAAAGGGGGGTGGGGAGCAGAATACAAAAGGGTCAAAGATGTCTCATAGTAAAACTGTTTTTCAAATAGGATTTTAAAAAAAGAAAGTAAAATGAGTGTGTATGTGGAGGGGGGGACTCTTTCTCCAACTCATGCAAAAAGCAGAAAATACTAAAATCTGGGGGGGGAAATCTGTTGTAACCTTCCACTGAAGCCACTTTTCTCCTATCCTAACTTGCCCAGATACACTGTGTAAACCTTGGCTCAAATGCCACTTTTATCTAGAAAATTTTGTACTATTTGTACGCAGTATAGAGTTACCCTATACATTGTTGCAGCATATGCCCCGCCCCCCAAAAACACTCCTCAATTGTTCATCAGTGTCTAGGGGAAGTTAAAATGAAGCAATAGCTTTGTAAGTTAAAAAATGAACACACTGGCTTCTAAACAGTAACAAACCTGATGTTTTCTGCATAAAAATCCAACACTTCCCTTTACAATGAATCTCTAGTACAAAAACCTACCTTTCACAAAGTAAGGTAAAAAGTACTACCACACAGAAAAGGAAAAAGCAGTACTCAAATCTAAATTGAGTGAAAACTGTTTTCTCTAATAAAGAAAATAGCTATGTCTAATAAATGTTTAAAAAGTAGATGACACAATAACTTGTAAACTATCAGTACCTAAAATATTGCACTTAATTACCTTACATGTTATTAAATATAATGATAGAAAAGAAGCACTATGAAGAAGCACTAGTAGTTCCAAGAATAATCTATTTTTAGAAACCCATCTTCTCAAACTTTGAATAGCAATCAATGTGGGGTCCAAGCAAAAATATGCTGGAGGCTGAAAAAAAACTAATCACACAGAAATAAAAAAAATAATAATAATCACTAGTGGAATTAGAAGTAATAGCACCTGTGCAACAAACCATATAGTGGCAGCTTAGCCAACCAGCACTCTCGTTCTTTGATGGTCTTACACTACTGCACTTGAAAAGTAATGTGGAAAGGAACAAAGTTACAGAAACCTGAAAGTCAAGAGATCTAATGTCCCAAAATACAAAGGTAAATTTCGTTGGCACTTTAAACACAAACAGCTGGTATTCTTTGTTGCCAAGATTTTAAGATGATTTTCAATACCTTGAATGTAAGCCATAATTAGTCGGTCATGGAGTAAATCTCTCACAGCCAATTAAGTTGTTCCACTGAAAATAAGCATTTTTAAAAAGCACGCTCATGATCAGAAATATATTTAATAAAGGAATAAACTGGAATCTTACCAATAAGCCCCTGGTGTCAAATTTGGAAAGCAAGAGTAAAACTGAGTATAATAAAACTATACTGGTTGATTTAATGTACTGAATTTATATGTAATTCCCAAAACAAGACAAAAATATGATTAATTTAACACAGAATTAAGTCCATTTTACTTTATTTTTATTATAATTTTCTATCTTCACATGAGGACATTTTTTCATTGCTTTTTTAGAGAAAGAGGAAGGGGGAGAGAGAAACAATTGGTTGCCTCCCATATGTGCCAGACTTGGGGCTGAACCTGCAACCTACGCATGTGCCCTGACCAGCAATTAGACCCACAACCCTTCAGCTACAGTACAACACACCAAGCAACTGAGCCACACTAGTCAGGGCAAAATTAAGTCCATTTTAAATAAGACTAAGCTAACCTTGTAAGTACACTTACACTAAAGTAAATACTAAAGTAAAATACTTTTATACTAAAAATTATTAAAGACATTTCTGCTATAAATAGACTCCCAGAGCATTTTAGAAAATAACACTTCTACCTAATAAACTCTCAAGTTTCTAAATAAACTTACATGGCATATAACCTAAAGTCTAAGTAGCCATATTAACTGCAGCTATGTATAGCTAAGTAGTCTAGTTTTCACAACTAGGAGACAGAATCAGCAAGAGTGGATGTTGGTTCTACTTGATAATATAAAGAATATTGAAAGGGATAGTGGCTGGTTTTTTCTTGGAGGTAATCAATGTTGTCATGGGTTTTTGTTGTTGTTTTGATCTGGTAAGTTTGAGATGCTTATGAGATATTCAAGTAAAGTAGGCATTTGGGATAGATGTGATTAAAACTTAGGAGATATGTCTGGTCTGGAGATAGATTTGGGGGCAATTATATCTTAAATCTGCCCATCCCTCTCTCTGTTCTCATGGTCACAGCTATAGTGCAGGTTTACATCATCTCTCATCTAAACCACCACAATAGTAGTCTACATAAATGGTACACACTATGGTTGTGTTCTGCACAAACACACAGTGGCTGTGACAATATCTTCCTAAACTAGTCTTCCTGCATCTACACCTGATCCTCTTAATTTGTTCTCTAAAATGTAACTAGAGTAACCTTATAAAATGCAACTCTGAAAACGTCCTTTTCTTGCTCAATATATCAAGGAGACCCTTAGAACAAAACCCGAAGTTCCTGACATGGTATATGAGAGACCCTGCACAACTTAGCCCCTGTGTAACCTCCCTGGCCACTCTTCTGCCACTCTTTCCCTTACTCTCCCCACTTTAGATTATGAACAGGCCATGCTTTCTCCTCCCCCAGGACCTTTACAAATGCTACTTCTTTTGCCTAACACTTCCTTGTATCTAGCCCTGGCTAACTATCATTCACATCTCAGCTTTACAATCTTAACGGAAACCTCCTCCTACATTCCATATTAAAGGGTATCCCAAATTGCATTCTTCTATAATATCCTGTACTTTTTTTAAAAAAATATTTATTTTTAGAGAGGGGAAGGGAGGGAGAAAGAGAGGGAAAGAAACATCAATGTGTGGTTGCCTCTGTACGCCCCCTAGCGGGGACCTGGACTACAACCCAGGCATGTGCCCTGACTGGGAATTGAACCAACAACCCTTTGGTTTGCAGGCCCATGCTCAATCCACTGAACTATACCAGCCAGGGTGATATCTTATACTTTTTGATAACACTTATCACACCTAGAATGGTTTAATACACTTCTTTTCCTGATTTACTAAAATCTCCATAAGGCAGATCTTGGTTATCTGTTTTGTTTACTGCTCAAATATTTGTTGTCTGACATCTCAGTTCTAGCTCTGCTACTACATAACTATGACATCTATTAAATTAGATGGTTGAATTTTCATTCTACAATTACCTACATGCTATTAAAAACTGAAATTCAAATACTAGTAGTTTTCCTGCAGATATACACATGGTAAGACCTACATGTACATTTCCTACATGCCTGAATGTGTGTCTAACTTATGTACATAATTAATATAAAGGTGAGAACTAATACTTTTTTATATGTATTATTTTAAGTGTTTCACTAGTATTAAATCCTTTTGTTTTTATAACAACCCTACCAGGTAGTTGCTATTATTAGTGTCCATTTTCTATCTGGAAACAGAGATAGAGAAATTAAATGATATGCCCAATACCACAAACCTTGAAGTGGCACAACAAACTCAGGGAGTATAGCATAAAAGTGCACACTCTTCACTACTACACTAGCTGCCATCCTGCCTAGGTTGCTTCATAAGTATCAATATGAAAGAAAGAATTTTAAAAAAGTACATATTATCATCAATAAATCTGACTCAATATCTACATCCTCAAGCTAATGCTCTTCTGCTTGAAGTTAGTCCAAACTAGACTAATCCTGTTCAAATGCTTCCTGAGCATTTCTCTATTTAGATGCTTGCTCCTACTATTCTAACAGTGGATTGTCTACCTTGCCTGCCACTATTCAGCCAAAGCCATAAAATTTAAGGCCTAACTCAATGACAACTCTTCTATGTAATTCTCACCCAGACACCTTTTACAGATTTTTTTCTCTCTCCTACTATGTTCCAAATGCACTTATCTATCCTCTTTTTTCTATAGTTTTATGTCTCAATAGCTCAAAAGAAACAATAGACATAAATTGCCTGATAAACACTAAAGTTCTATACTTTATAAAATACTTAATCCAGACTACATTTTTATAAAAAACAGAGAAGGAGAATAAAAACAATGGATACAATACTCCTAAACAGATTGCTTCCAGCAAGTAGAACCTGGCTCTAACTTGCTGCCAACTAGCTTAAAAATGCAAAGGGAAAATCACACTCAAATTACACCATGCTATTAAGTTTTCTTCAACCAAACAAAGGAGATATTTTTACCAAATTATACAAAAAAACAACTCAAGTAAAGTATAATATTTATTTTAAAAACATTTACGGAGCATTTAATACTCAAGTACAAAATACTATATTTTCCATTCTGCTTTGTGATCTTTTCACTTCCTAAATTTCAGTTCTCCACTTAAAAAGTATTACTGATACACCATTAATAAACTTCTATCATGAATGTAAAATCCACCCCACCCAATCCTACTACTTGGGAAAAGTTACTTCCTACTCTCTGTGTTCCCACAGTACTCATGAATCTACGTCTAGAAGAGGATGTCTTACACTGCTATAATTTACTCACATTCACCCAATTACTAACATGTAGTAAGCATTTGATATTTGTCAAATGAATATCTTCACCTTGTACAAATTATTTAAAGTTTTGTTCTTCTAAACATAAGGAGAATTTCCTATTGAGCTTTCTAATTATTTTCTATCTCTGAATTATCTTTATAGAAAGGAAAACCAACAAACAAAATTCTCAAAATTCTAACCAATCAATATGAAGCTGTTAAACCCAATTCTAACTCCAGAATTTAAGAATAGTCCTAGGTGTACATAATGAAGGTTAGCTTTTTAATACTGGAAACAGCTAAGGCAACAAATGTCAAAGCAACTAACACTTGTGTACTTGCAACATAAAGACAATCCCATGACCCTTTATTGTATTCTCCTCTACTCTTTTCTGGGGACAAATATCCATTTTTCAAAGATGTCAGCTTCCAGTTCAAAGTATGAATTTTCAACTCCCAGTCACAATGGCAGCATAGGTAAATACAGCTTGCCTCATTGCACAACCACATCAAAGTTACAACTAAAATCAGAACTATTAGATGGAGTTGAATGGAAGTCCAACAACTACAAAATTAAAGAAACCAGATCCATCTAGCAGCCCTCTGGCCACCACAGATGAGAATAAGTCTACCAAGACATGATCTGCTTAGGGAGGAGAGGTGGTCAGTCTCCCAAAGGAGAAGGGCCAGGAGCCTTTTCCTCAATGGTCTTTTATTGGGTTCATTTGCATAGGAATACAGGGCATATAGGTAAAGCTCATCAGTCATTGTCAGGCAGTAAGGATCAAACAATAGATAACATTCAAAGAACTATGAAGGCTTATTTTGAGTCAGGGTCAGATAGCTAAAGGGCCATAAAAGTTTGGGGAAACAAACTCATTTCATGCTTGGACCTTTATCAGAAAATTGAGAGAATTCCTAGCAAAGCAGTTTTCTCAGGATCTTATGCATTCTTTCTTAGGCCTGAGCTCGCGCCACACACCCCCCCACCCCCCTTGCAGGGAACCAGCCCTTTCCAGCACAGGGCTGCACCTGCATCCAGCATTGTTTCAGGCTTAGGTCAGGCAGGGGAAGTAAGGCAGCCAAGAGATTAGGAGACTTCTTGGAGACAGAATGAGGACTCAGGCTATGTCAAAGCCGAGGGAACAGGGTCCATCACCCACTTTTTCTATAGCCCCCTAAGTCCTTCCCTGAGGGCCCCTTTGTGACCATGCCTGTCTTAGGTCATCCCTCCCTTGAGGAATCTTACCTGTCACTGGCTAACTGGTCATCTGCTTGGGGCCAAGCAGGGTGAAGTAAAGCAGGCAGAGGCAGTGCCCCTGCTAGGGAGATAAGCTTTGTCTCCTCAGTGGCTTAGGGTCCCAAGGTCTCTCACTCAGCCTTAGCCATGGGAGGGGGTTACAGCTTCTGAAACCAGGAATGTTCCCAACATTAGGTAGAAGGGGTGGAGATGGAGAGACATGCTGGTATCACACCAAAGTGTAGTGGATAAAAATTCAGGAGAGATATCTCAGGAGTGAGGAATCCTAGCCCCACACCAGGCTCCCCAGCCCAGGGTTCCAGTGCCAGGAAGATAAGTACCCATAACTACTGGCTGCAAAAACCAGCAAGGTATGAGTTGGTGGAAGAAACTTCTGGAGTCTCAAGTAGTTACTCTTATAGAACCCACACACAGATTCACTCTCTCTGAGCTGCACCACCAGGGTAGCACGTTGGAAGGCACCATTGGAATACAGGGAGGAAGTGAAATGTCTGGTATCAGGGCAAGAGCTGGGGGACAGTTTTCTCTCAGACACAGGGGTAGGCAGAGGACATTGTCCCTTTCTGAACCCTCCCCCACAGAGCCACAGAGCCACAGAGCCACAAAGCCAGCAGGCAGGTGCCATATCTGAGACTCCATCAACCTGGCTAACAGTGTTTGTCCCTCCGGAGATCCCCAGAGACTCCATCCCACCCAAACTGTTAACCATGACTTTTCCACATGAATGGCTGGTCTTGGCTCATGCTTCACAACTTCCAAAATCTTATCAAACAAGTGACATCTGGCTTCATTGAGCCCCCATTCCCCATACCTCTTGCTAAGCAGCCCCAGGCCCACTACTAGCAGCAGCCAGCTTAGATTTACAGTTTGGCTTTACCTGGGAATCTCTAAGCCCACCACAAGTAGCAGCCATCTCAGATTGCCTTATAGCTCATGCAGGCTGGCTCCGGGCAAAACACAGGTGGGGACTACCCTGGCCTGCACCACCTGGGAAATCCCAGAGCCTACATACCAAATGGACAACTACAGACCATATCAGAGCACCACCATCCTGCCCCTGCACAGAGGGTCCTCTGTCCTCTGGTCCTCCACAGAGGGCAGAGGTTGGTGGTCAGTGGTCATAATCAGTCCTTGCATCTGACTGGCCCAGGGAAATCCCTCCCACTGACCTTCCAAAAGCAATCAAGGCTCGACTACAAGAGAAGGGTATACTCAACTCACACAGTGGGCGCACCTCATGTACCCAGCTTGGGTAATAGGGAAGGCTGTGCCACTGGACCATATATGACACCTAATACATTAGACCATGCTACCAAGACATGGAATCAAAGCAGCTCTACCTAATACATAGAAACAAACACAGGGAGGCTACCAAACTATGGAGACAAAGAAATAGGACCCAAATGAAAGAACAGATTGAAATTCCAGAAGAAGAACTAAACAGAGTATCACAAACAGGATGACCTCTGGGCCCCATTCTGAGGATAAGGGGACTTTATTTTCCTGTTGTTAAGACACAGGAGGACTCAACTAAGAAAACGAAAAAGAAAAAGAAAAAGAAAAAGAAAAAGAAAAAGAACTAAATAAAATGGAGATAAATCTATCAGATGCAGAGTTTAAAATACTAGTTATAAGGATGTTCAAGAAATGTGGTGAGGATCTCAACAGCATAAAAAAGATCCAGTCAGAAATGAAGGACACACTAATTTTAAATAGAACAATTTACAGGGAAACAACAGTGGAGTGGATGGAGCCAAGACTCAAGTCAGTGATTCAGAACATAAGGAAGCAAAAAACCAATCATAAAAACAAGAAGAAAAAAGAATCCAAAAGAATGAGGATAGCGTAAACAGCCTCTGGGACAACTTCAAGAGGTCCAAAATTCACATTATAGGGGTGCCAGAAGGAGAAGAAAATGAGCAAGAAATTGGAAATCTATTTGAAAAAATAATGAAAGAAAACTTCCCTAATTTGGAGAAGGAAGTAGATATGCTAGTTCAGGAAGCACAGAGAGTCCTAAACAAGATGGACACATCATAATTAAAATGCCAAAGGTTAAAGATAAAGAATCTTAAAAGCAGCAAGAGAGAAGCAGTTAGTTACCTACAGGGGCAGTCCCATAAGACTGTCAGTTGATTTCTCAAAAGAAACTTTGCAGACTGAAGGGACTGGCAAGAAATATTCAAAGTCATGAAAAGCAGGCACCTACAGCCAAGATTGCTCTACCCAGTAAAGATATCATTTAGAATCAAAGGGCAAGATAGTGCTTCTTGGACAAGAAAAAACTAAAGGAGTTCGTTATCACCAAACCATTAATGTCGAAGGGACTTAGTTAAGAAAAAGATCAAAACTATGAACAATAAAATGGCAAAAATACATATCTATCAACAACTGAATTTAACAAAATGAACTAAGCAAACAAGAACAGAAACAGAATCATGGATACAGAGAGCATTTTGATGGTTGGCAGATGGGAGGGGGGTGTGGGGCAATGGATGAAGCGGTGAGGGGATTAAGAAGTACAAATAGGTAGTTACAGAACAGCCATGGGATGTAATATACAGTATAGGAAATAGAGTAGTCAAAGAACTTATACACATGACCCATGGACATGAACAATGGTGTGGGCATGGCTTGAGGGAGTAGGGGGATGCTGGGTGGAAAGGGGCAACAGGTGAAAAATTGGGATAACTGTAATAGCATCATCAATAAAAAGTAATAAAAAAAACAACATGAATTTTCATAGTCTGACAAACTTGGGTTCAAATACCCAGCACTTTATTTAAATAATGTGTCATTATCTGTTTCTTAATCTATAAGAATAAAACACTTCCTCAGGGTTGTTATGGAAGTTAAATTATATACTCATACGACTAGCATAATACCATGCCAGGACATAGTAGGTACTCAATAAAAAGTAGTAATTATTACTATGATTATTAATAGATGTTCAATCAGCATAGAGGAGATAGCATTTAAACTAAACTTTTACGGATGGAAGAGTTGAACAAAGGCATAAGGCAGGTAAGATGAACAGTAAAATCTTAATTTATAAGAAATCTCTTCCTTTTTTCTGTGATTCCTCTTTTAAGATAAAGAAAAAACTATAAGGATACAAATTTATCAATTTCCTCAATTCTCTACCTCCAACGTTATGAATATAGCTTAAAATTTTATATTAACTCTGTATCAAAATTGTAATTTAAACATTAAATTTTGCTCAGTGGTCTGTACAATATAGTGTGAAATGTGTAAATGTATTAATACATTTTAGAAAGAATCAATTAGAGTTCAAGGTAAGATTGTTTTGTAGTTAACCCAGTTAACTAGAAAAAAATTAACTGAAACCCTCATTGAACAAGTCCTTGGTCAGGTTTTATTCTCCAATAAAACTGGTATAGTTGTATTAATAATATCCCAATAACATTCCCATTGTTAAAATGGCATCACTCTTTTCTATTAAGTGTAAGTGACTTTCTTCCAAAAAAAGTTAGCTTCAAAATTTTGATTAATGTTCTTTATTTCCTACAACCTCATTTTCTTTTCCATAAAGAAATAAACAAAACCTCTCAAAGAAGATAGCTCAGGATCTCTGCTCTTTTCCCAATACACCTTTCAAACCACTTCTCAGGGGGGAGAAAAAAAAAAGCTTTTAAGTAGCAAAAGTACTAAATACCTATGAAAATACTGTCGAGAACCAAGAATTTTCTTATACAACCTGCAAACTTTATCAGATATGAAGATAATTAATGGTACTTAAACTGTCCAAATAATTCAACAATAATACATCAGCTTAGGGGAAAGCAAAGTAATTTTCCATTCTCTGTTTCAGTAGCAAAAAGGTGGTTATTTTTATGGTACATAATATTTAACCTTTATGATAACAGTGTATCTTCTGAGTGACTACTTAGTCACAGAGCTTTATTTAGACTTTTAGGCCTCACAGTAATACTATGTTTGTAACTGTCAGTGAAATTGAAGCCTGTATTGGTAAGGGGATAAATTCTATTTCATGTTTATATCAGGCAGGTTCCAGAAGAGTAGAAATGAATGAAGTCTCTTGTTTACCACTATATTCTTAGCACTTAAATATAATAGATGCCTGATAAATAGCTGTCCAAGTTTAAATTTTTATTTATGGAAAAGAAAATTAGGTTGAGGGAAATAAAAAATATATGAATCAAAACTGGGTTAAGGCCTAGGGCATGGGCAGTGCTTAGTGACTTGCTTCCAGAGCAGAATATGGAATGGGTAGGAGTTGGGGGTGAAATCTGGCAAACAAAGACCTCAAACAGGTGATCAAGGTTAATACAATGTTATCATATTGTTAGTATGTATGTACCCTTGATATAATGTGATAAGAATGTCACTTTACCTCTGTTGTCTTAAAAAAAAAAAAAAGGCATGCTTATTGATTTTAGAGAGAGGGGAAGGGAGGCAGAGAGGGAGAGAAACATGATTCGAGAAACATCGACTGGTTGCCTCTTCTACACACCCTGACTGGAAACTGAACCAGCAACCCATGTATGTGCCGTAACTGGGAACCAAACCCATCACCTTTTGGTCTAAGGGCAATGCTCCAATCAACTGAGCCACACCCGCCAGGGCTCACCTCTGTTGTCTTGCTCCCTAAAACCCATGACCAGTCTAATCATGAAGAAAACATCATACAAATCTCAAATGAGGGATGTTCTATAACAGTTCAACTAGTACTCCTCAAAACTATCATAGTTATTAAATGTAAGAAAAGTATGAGAAACTGGAATTTTGGAACAGAAAAAGGACACTAGGGGAAAACTAGTGAAATCTGAATGAAGTGTGCAGTTTAGTTAATAGTAATGTAGCCATTTTGTTTCCTTAGTTGTGACTAATGTAGCATGGTATAATGTAAAAAGTTAACAGGAAAAATAGGATGAAGTATATACTGTGTACTTTTGGTAAATGTAAACTATTCTAAAAGAAAAAAGTTATTTAAATTTAAAAAAGTTAGGGTAAGAGAAGGAAAACTTGAATCAAAATCCCTTGGAAGCAAATGATAACAAACACTCTTTTGGTCCCTTTATATTTGGTAGTAAGACAGAGATAGCATTTTCATACAGTGGAAATAAAGTTATTAATAAAATAATATCACAGGTATTATACAAGTCTACAGTATTAATTATGAAGCCACATGTGGACAAGCAAATACCCCTTGAATTCTACTTTTCTAAAATATCATTCTTAGTCTTCAATATTTCAATTAACTAACTCTATGACAAAAATTCATAACATTAGCTATCAGCTCTACGTTGACTGAATTATCCTATACCTTTAACTTCTAGTCACTAAAGTTCAAACTCACCTTGATAGCTCTCATTCACTTTACACTCAACTAAATTCACTGTCCTCTTTGTGATGTTCCCTTTCTACATCTCCTTCTCAAAGTTATTAAATTTTCTCTTCAATACATTGCTCTCTTTCCCATTCCTCTTCATTCCCACCATTAATAATTAGTCCTGCACATTGGATATGAAATGAACCTTCCTCAAATAAGGATATTATCATTCCCAGGCTCAAATGCCATCTTTCTTGGGAACTAAACCATATTTAAATTCAGAAGTGATGTCTTCAAGGCCATCCATAATTGGTTATTCTTTTGTACCCTTCACTTGTAAAGAAAGATCTTTCTATCATTTTCCTACCTCATACCATACCATAAGCCCTGCCTTTCCTTTATTCAGAAAGTAAGCAAATATTCACTAAGAAGATAATACTCCTCTGGGTGGTCGACTTTATGATCTTCTTGAGATGATAAAATCTAAAAAGATAACTAAAACAAAGGATATGGGAATTTGTCTATTCAAGGCTGTATCATCAGTTCCTAGTGCCTGCCACATGCTAGGTACAGAAAAAACATTTATTAAATGAAAACAAGGTGGTACAGACTGTTACGGCCCAAAAGTAGTATATATATATACTACTAGAGAAGAGATTTTCAGTTGGTGAGATAAAGGCAGGTAAAAATTGTATTATTCTAAGGCTCTCAAGGCAATCAAAATTTCAGCCAAGCTTCAACCTTGAGGAGATCTTCAGTAGTTAAGAGGAGGTGTGCAAGTGCATTTCAACAGAAAAATGTCATATCAGCAAAGGTAAAAAAGAAGCAAAATTGGTATACCATGCTGAAATAATGAATAAAAAGTTCCTATAGGTTAGTGGAAGATAAGATGGAAGACAACAAGGACCAAAGGTTGAAAAGTCTTGAGAAGAAATTTGGTACTCATGCTTCATATAAAGGGTTTTGGTCATTAGTGTGATATAATTTTCAGGAAGATTAATCTAATGGGAGTAAAATAGAGGTTTGACTTTAGAAAGCAAGAGCCTTATTTCTTCAAGAAGCCACCCCTGTCTTTTCAAACCCTCTAGTTTTCTTCTCTTCTTAACTCTTACAGTGCCTGCCTGCATCATACAATTTAACTCCTAACCATATCTTCCCACATTATAACCTCTTATTTTCATGTCTGTTAATCTAGTTTCTTCAACCTAAAAATAGGGATGAAATCTTAGACCTCTTATCTTCCCTAAGAAATCAACAAAGTATTGGGCCTTCAAAACTTTGTTTTTGGAGGACCTTTTTGCATTTATGCAAAACCCAGTTACTAAAATGACAACAGTTTAAAAGCAACACACACGTGGCTAAGGCATAAACTGTTTGGATGGCAGTTTTTTTTAAGTTCCACTTGATAGTCAAATCCTATAACTAATAATGTATAGAACAATTATCTTCCAGTGTATGTTTTCAGTGCTTTCTGCTTTATATAAGTGTCTCATAACCTCATTTCCTTTTCTTTCTCACCTAAGCATGGGCACACATACTCATTTCTCAGTCTCATTATCTTTTCTGCACTGAAGACTCTGATATTTTTATCTGTTAACCTCACTGATTAAGAACCATTGTTATGGTATAATTAAAATTCTAGTAAGTTTTACCATAATTTCTCTACACATCCTGCTCACTGTGGTTTATCATTCTTCAAGTAAAACCAATTCAAATAAAAACATATGTTACAGAAATAATTCAAATCCACCAAAGTATTCACAAAACGGAACACGATGCATTAGTAATCAGGGATTGTACTTAATTTTTTAAATTTTCCAAACACTACAAAAGTTTGGATTTTTAATTTTTTAATCTTTTGACATTTAATTTTTATGTATTCTAAAACTTAAACTTCATTCCTTTAAAATAAAATCCATTTGTTAGCATTCATATCTTTTAATACCTTCCCCCCAAAAAGCTTCAGAAAGTGTACATACACAAATCAAATGAGTATTTATTTCATACCTACTTTTCAATGGTAATATATTTATATCTTTTCAAGTCACAACTTTCAGGTAAAAATAAAAAACCAGATTTTTGTAAAACTATCAAAAAGAAATCCTCCAGAATGTGATCATTTCTGATTATATCAGAACCTCTCATTAGTGGCTTTGAAATTCAAATGATTTCCCCCCAACCTCAGTTGGAAAACTCCATAATGTACCATTCTATTCCCAACCAATCTTTAACGGTACTTAATACTGCTGAGATTTTAAAAAAGAACTATCAAAACGGCAAAGGAGGGTAAAAATGTCAATATACACCTTACACGGACTGCAAGGAAACAAGTCAGTCTTACGATGCGGACAAGTGCAGTTCAACTTTTTCCACTTCCCCACCCAGAAAACACCAAAATAAATGTGGGTGCAAAGCTGCTGCACAGTTACAAAGCCCCTGGCTACTAGTGAAGCCTCAGCCCTGGTGGCGCTAGGGCAATCTCTTACACTCAGACGGCCACGTGGCTGTCACAATTAAAAGACAGGAGAAACAGCGTAAGCTAACCTGAAACAACTGCCCTCCTCCCCCACGTCGGAGTTCGGGTAGCAGAAAGCATGTGACATTTCTTTGCATAACTTTTTTCCTGTAAGGAGAAAACTACATCCAGAGGTTGCTTTAAGGAGACTTTAAATTGAAATCGGGTCAAAAAAGATCCTGAGAATGTGCCCCCCATGAGGTGGATACCTCCAAACCGTGAGCTCTGGTGAGAAGAGGCATTCGGCTAAAAGGTAAAAGGGGTGGAGTTGAGTAAGATGGAGCACTGAGCACATGGGTCGCTTTCCTGGACTCCCACCGCCCTCCCAGGTTCCAGACTCACTGCTGCTGCCGAGGGGCGAACCGAGAAGGCTGAAATGCCTCCCGCACGCCCTCAAACCTCACATCCAGGAGAGAGGACTAAAGAGCAGAGTAACCTCGGCCCCAAGACAGCAGGCGAACAGGAGGAAGTGTCCCTATTGCAGCGCTGAAACGCAAACTCCCATCCCACCTAGACAGCCACCTTTAGAGGCCCCCAGGGCGCCCGCTGGAGGAGATGCCACAGGGCGTCGGGGTCGGCCACCCCCACATCCGGGACCCGAACCTGTCCATCCCAATGCCCCTCCACGCAGCTGCCCGAAGTTCACTCCTGACGGTGCCCAGCGCCTTCACAGACACTACTTGGCCAGGCCCAGCCAGAGTTCACCTGGGGCCGGACGAAGACTCCACGCCCGCACGTCTCACTCCACTATAAGCCACAGGAGGGGGCGTGCAAAGACTCCCGCGGGGCCTGGGGCAGACACTTCCTCAAACAGCAGATTCTCCCAGAGTTGCACCCGAAGCGTTCTCCCGGCCACCTCCGAGCCTTTCCGGAGAGACAGCACCACTCACCAGTTTCCTCAGCGCGACACCCGCTCCCAGGCAGTCAGTACCTTTCAGGAAAAAACTCCGAACTCCTCACGGGCTGCACTCTGCTCAGTTCGACATCCCGGTGGAGCCCACATACAATCTAAGCCGCGCGCTGCAGAGACCCCCAAGCCGGCGTCAAAACCTTAGGACAAATATGTCCGGGTGCGTCACGGGACAGCCGCCTCCGGGCCCCACGCCCGGCCCAGAGACACGCGCTGCCTCAGTGGCCAGGAGCTGCCCCGGCAATCCGGGGCAGGGAGCACGGAAGCCGGGCGGCGCCGGCCAGGGAGGGCGGCGTTCCGCCCCGGACTCACCGTCAGCTCAGCCGCCGCAGCGGGGAGGCAAGGGGTGGGTAGGGGGAGACACAATATGGCAGAGCACCGCAGCTACTGCCGGCAGCTTCCAGCAACCGCCTCCGGGAAGACACGGCAACGAGCAGGCAGCGGCAGCTGCGGTGGCGGCCTCGGCAGCACCACATCCCCCTCCTGCCTGCTTCCTCCTGCTCCCTCCGCCCCCGCTGCCATGGCAACGTGGCGCCTAGGAGATTATCCCCGCCCTTCCCTCCGGTTCCGCCTCCCTCATCCTTTCTGGAGGGGTGCTCGGTCTGCCCCTTCCCGTCCCCTCCCACCTCCTACAGAAGGGCTGGCCAGGAACCCGGAGGCCGCCTAGAACGACGGGTAGAGGAGGAAGGGGTGTCCGGAAGGGCGGGGCTCGCTTGAAGGTAGGGCCGAGACTTGGTGGGCCAGTGCGGGGTTTCGAGCTGAGGAGGGGCTGGAGAAGGCGGGAAAATGGAAAGGCCTCGTCTGTCCGAGAAGGACCTATAGGAGTGTGGCGGGGCTCGGCGCAGCCGCTGACTGGCGGAGGAGGCGTGGGGGCGGGGCGGGGCGAGGGTGGCCGTCCCAGCCCATCGGAGCGCGGTGCCAGTGCCGGGACTGCAGCGACAACCCCTAAACAACTCAAGTTCTGTGGATTTCCCCAAGAGCTTTCCACCATTGGCCAGGCTTTTTGAAAGCTCTACAGAAACGATAAAGCATTAATATAAACTTACTCGTCACCCTCGCTGACTGAAATTTTGTGTGGAAACGGAGCTCAGCGTATTTGTGGTGGAAAAAAAAAGACTTTGGAATCAGAACCAAAATTTAATGAGCATAGCATTTACAGAGTGCTCACTAACAGCTTGGGACTGGGCTAAGTCCTTTACATGCATTGTCATAACGGTAGTGCTGACATGGAGTTGCCAGATAAAATATAGGAGTGACCTGTTACATCTGAATTTCAGGGAAAGGTAGAATAATTTTTTAATATAAGAATGTTCCATTTGGGATATTCTTTCTGATTTGTTTGTTGGATCTGCCAACCCTATCCTAACTCTTACAAATTCCCACTTTACAGATATGGAAACTGAGGCTTAGAAAAATAACCTGTCAGATATAAAGTAAGTAGCTCTGTTTTACTATTATTATGATACCAATAATTAAATCTCCGAATATCTATAACCATGTCTTCAAAAACTAGAGTAGTGATAGTACCTCACAAATGTATTGAATGGAGTAAAAGAAAAAGTATATGAAACAGACCAGGGCTGTGACTGATGCACAGGAGGTGCTAATAGAGGTTTATTTCCTTCCCAAACAATGAATGTTAACTAGATATTCACTGTGTCAAGCTCTGAGTGTAAGTGAGCTGATATGGAACAAGCTGCTTACTGACAATAAGACAAGTCAAGCTGTGGGGATGACAGAAATACAGAATTATAGGCATCAGGATATATAAAAGCAAAAGTGGAAGTTTGAGCCCCTCATTCTACGAATGAAAATGCAGTATTTATACGATTTGTCCAGAGTTGTCTGTTAGTTCCATCTGTTTTTCATTACACTGCCCTGAAGGGCCTCATAGCTGCATTTAGAGTAAGAGACCACAAGACAGATAGGTATATGATGCGCTTCAACTGAAACGGGAGTTACTTTATTCTCTCCCTTCACAACAATCACCATTGTCCCCTCCTGTGGACAAACTGAAGAAAGAACCTGTAGGAGAAAGGAAGCAGAGGAAATAAGGAAGGAAAGATTGAGAGAAGGTAGCTTCTGGAGAACCACAGCCTCCTCAGACCTCAGTCTTGTTTTTATGTCTGCTGGCCATTGTAATGGTGGTTATTAGCATAATACAGGTCTTCATCTTCTTACACACACACAGGAGTCTTCAAAAGTAGGTTTATAGTAACATTATGACATTCTTCTGAGTTAATAAAGCTACTGTAATAATCATAATCTGCATGTCTTTTTCCATACAAACAATTGTAAACCTACTTTTGCCCACCCCTGCATTAAACTTTAGTTTCTCTTTTTCCTTCTATTTTAAACTCAGGTGGGCAAACAGTGCCCATCAACTCTAGAAGAATGATAGAATTTGAGAGCTGAAAGTTATATATACTTTAGAAGTATATCATTCAGGAGCCAAATCTATCATGGATGAGAAAACAAATCCAGAAAAATTATGTAATTTGTCCAAAGCCACATAATGAAGCTACGGCATCTTCATCCACTAAGTTCTTTGTACTGATTCCTTCTGCTCACTGGCTTACCCTAGAGAGGTTGAGCCCATTTAAATAATCTCTGTGGGTGAGGTTCATTCATGTCTCTTAGGAAATCTGTCACACTTAGTTTGGAGTCCAGGGACACTTGTGCACTTAGAGGCTTTTTTAGAGGACTTTGAACACCTACCAAGGAAGAGCTCTGATTGAAAATAATAATGAATCAGCATAAATGGCTTTCCCCAGAAGTTTACAATAGTAAAAAGGCTAGGAAACCAGAACTTAACTCTTTAGGAAAAAGAGGATACTGGCATTTAAGGTCTCTTGCAAACCTATTGTTAGTTCTCCAAAACCTTTAAAAGAACATATTTAATAGTAAATTTTATTGGAAGACAAATGCATTAGAAAATACATTGTTTAGCCCTGGCTGGTGTGGCACAGTGGATTGAGTGCCAAACTGCGAACCAAAGGGTTGCTGGTTCAATTCCCAGTCAGGGCACATGCCTGGGTTGCAGGCCAGGTCCAAAGTAGGGGGTGCATGAGAGACAACCACACATTGATGTTTCTCTCCCTTTCTTTCCCCCTCCTTAGTCCACTCTAAAAATAAATAAGTAAAATCTTTTTTTAAAAAAGAAAATACATTGTTTAAAATGCTCTCATGTTTAGGCCGAAAGGTGATAGGAACTCAAATACACATGTTTAAACTTTAAACATATTTATCATTGTATTGCACATATTTAATAAAAGACTTTTTGATTGTGAATTAATGATTCTAAAAATAACCAGTTTACCAATAAGGAATCTAGACTTTTATTTCCTTTAAATTGATGACCATATCTTTTTCATCTTTCTGGTCTAAATTCTTAGAACAGCTTTTGGAAGAGAGGTGATGTTCAATTCTTGTATTCTTATCAGTAAAAGTATTCTTGTTAGTGAAAGAAATAGCTTTCCTCAAATTACGTGGTACAAGGACTACCATATAACATTCCTAAGTACTGATCTGCCACTTGGGCAAAAAAAAAAGTAGAATTGTGAATGAAAGTCTATGTTATTTTCCTTTAAGGATTTTTTTTCATTGTACACCCTAAAAGTAATTACCTATATTTAATAATATCTACATTTCTATAAGCTCTGGTATTGGCAGTAATGTGGATCAATCCTTCTACTGAGGACACTAAAAAAACTGAACAAAATACAAAAGAATACCATCTCAAGGCATTAGAGAGCTTACAAAATAGGAATTACTAGGCCATGACCTGAAGAACAGTGGAAACCCAAGAAGGTCCATTTTCCTTTCCATAGAAAGTTGCTGAGAGTATGAATGAACAGAGATGGGGGCTGGCAATTAGAGTTCAGGGTGTGTTAAGGGATGGGGGCAGGAGAATTCTGTTGAAGCCCCATTGCTTTGGACTGGAAATCCAAATGGCTACATCCTAGAAGTGAAGGAACTACATCTATTTTAAATCAGCTCAATTCTAAGATTAGATTTAGGTAATTCCTTTGAGTTTGTGCCCCCAAGCACTTGGCAGAAGCAAACTAATATTCTGTTATATGTGGAGGAAAGTAATATCTTCATTTATATAAATAATGTTACAAATACAATGTCTATACATAGTAAGAAATAATTAGTTATCCAAGGAAACAAGAAAAACATAGCAGAAATACCATAGAATAAAAACAGACCCCAGAGGGATTTCGATAGTGAAATTATCAAACAGTTTTCCCCTTCTAAGTTTGGAATTTCTGATCCTTGGAAAGAGAATCAAACAAAATCTCAAGTTCAGTGAGAGCCTGGTTCATTACACTACACTGAAGAAATAAATATTATAGTGGTCTTATGTAGTCTTCAAGTATATATTTAAAGAGGTCTTTTTTCTATTAGTTTTCCTGTCACTTCAGTTTCTTTATTATGTATGTTTGATTATTTTTTCCTATTAAAATCTAAAGATATGAAGATATTTTGCACTTTAGCCTTGATGAAAAATACATATGTTCAAAGCTTCCCCAATATTTTTTATATTGGTAGGTATGTAAGTTAAGAATAACATGGCACAGAACCAACAATGGGAAAAAATGTTTTCTTTTGTTTTCAAAGTGCGTTTAGCATTTTGGGTTGTCATATATCAGTTTATAAATTTGGTGCTCTGCTAATTACACTCTAGAAAGGCAAGTTAACAGAGCTTGTGACCTTCCCTTATATGCAGTAAAAGATAATTCTGTATAAGAATATCAGCCAGTAGGGTAAAAGTCATTCTACTCTTCTTAATTTAGTTTTATATTGAGGGACAGTGTTTGGTATTTGGACCCAGAAGGCTTTATGATGATGGGTCAGAAATAAGATGGACTCATGTGTTACTTTTCATTCCTGTTCTGTATTCAGGTATGTTTCCAATTTTATGTTATCACGATAGTCATAAAGACATGTTTGCATTGAGAAATTAACCCTAAAGGATAGTTATCTGTCATTTTTGACAGATTGGAGTCAGCTTGATGTTTTAAATCTTCAGCCCAATATGAAAACTTAAAGGCTTATTCAGCTTTTTACCATTTTACTGAGAATACTAAAATTTGCTTTTACAGGGATTTTTTTTGGGGGGGGCAGTGATAATCTATGCCATGAAATTTAGAAACCACTGAAAATCAAGGGACATTTTGTATTCAATTCCTTTTTCTGGTGCTGTGTTACATTGTATAGATTCTTAATGCATGTCCACTCAGTATAAGCATGGTTTTGTGATATAACTGTTCAGATTTTATTGGTGACATTAGATTAGTAGTTGCATTAAATAACTAAGTGCCCTTTGTGATTATTAATTGAAAAAATAAATGCATTCTATGTATACCTAAATATAACACAAGATTAAAAATTTAGGCAAACAAGCAGAAACTTAAATAATCAGATGGAATTTTAGGACTAATAAATTCTCTAATTGAAAATAAGAACTTGATGCTACTATAGCATATTAGACACAGATAAAAATAGATTTAGTATTAAAATAAAATTTTAAAAACGATAGATTTAGTGAATTAGAAGATAAGTAAGAAGAAAATAAATAGAAGCACAAAGAAGAAAAAGGATTAAAATACAAAAAAACAGGACAAGCACATGTAAGATACCATGATAAAGCTTAATATACATATAAATGGAATTCAAGAAAGAAAGGAAAGATAGTATTGGGCTGAAATAATATTTGAACTAATGAGTCCCCTTCAGGATAAATTTTTTTAAACACACACAGTTGACACATAGACACATCATGAAAAAACTGCTACAACTCTAAGACAAAGAGCAAACACTTAAGAGAAGCAAGAGAAAATAGAATTGATCTTTAAGGAAACAATAATTAGATTTACAACTGACTTTTTTCAAAGAATTATCTGAAGCCAGAAACTGATGGAATTATAACTTTAAAGGACTGAAAGCAAACATTTTAAGAATGAAGATAAAATTAAGACATTTTTAAACAAAGAAATCAGAGTATTTGTCACCAGCAGATTCACAGTGGTATTCTTTAGGCAGAAGGAAAATATCCCAGTTTTAAGGTCAGAGATACATAAGGAAATAAAGATCAGTCAAAATGACAAATATATGGATGAATAAATTAATATTGATATTGTCTATATAAGGCAATAATAGTAATGTCTTCTGTATATAAAAATACAGAGCAGTAGTATAAAACTCAGGAAAGGGTAAATGAAATCAAGTGTTCTAAAATCTGTGCATTGTCTTAGAGAATGGAAAAGGTTACAATTAATAGTAGACTCTAGTAACTCAAGAATCCATCTTCTAATCTCTAGAAAAATCACTAAGAAAATAAAAAAAGACTGTGTGTATTAGTCAAGGTTCACCAGAGAAGCAGAACTAACAGAATATGTGTGTGTGTGTATGTGTGCATGCATAAAGAGAGAGACTTATTTTAAGGAATTTGCTCAAGTGACTGTGGAGGCTTAGTAAGTCCAAAATCTGCAGGGTAGGCTAGCAGCCTGGAGACCCAAGGAAGAGTTGCAGTTTGAGTCCAAAGGCAGTTTTTTGACTGAATTTCTCCTTGCTCAGGGGAGGTCAGTCTTAATTCTTTTAAAGCCTTCAAGTGATTGGATGAAGCCCACTCATATTCTGGAGGGTAGTCTGCTTTACTCAAAGTCCATCAATTTAAATGTTGATCTTATTGAAAAATATATTTACAGAAACATCTAGAAAAATGTTTGAACAAATATCTGGGCACTTTGTGTGACACAGCCAAGCTGACACAAAATTAATCATAACACTATGTAGCTTCCAGGCTAAAAGGTGGAGAAAGGGAATGGGCTAATAAAAAGTAATCAATCTAAATGCAAAGTAGGAGACATATGAGGGCATATAACAGGCAAATAGAAAGTAATTAATGAGATGGTAGATTTAAACCCAAATATACCAGTAGTTACATTAAATAGAAACAGATCTCAATGAAAAAATTGTTTTGGTTACCTATTGCTATGTAACAAACTACCTCCAAATTTGGTAATTTTAAACTACCACCATTTTATTATATTTCATAATTTTGTGGGTCAGGAATATGCATATGAAATGAAAAGAATGGCTCATCCCATCTCTGGACAATGACTGCTAGGGCTGAAATGTCCTAGATAGTTTCTTTACTCTCATGTCTGGCACCTCAACTAGGATGGCTCCAATGGTGGGGGTTAGCAGGACCAGCTTGATTGAGATCCCATGTATGGTTCCTTCATTCTCACTGTTGATTGGGTTCTTTGGTTTTTATTCAAGTGGTTTCATGACTTTCTCCTCTCCATATAGTTTCTCCAGGGAGATAGTGTTTCCAGAAGGACTTGGAACTAGCATATTGTTACTTCTGCCACATTTATCAGATAAAGCAAAATACATGTCCTTCCCAGAGTCAAAGAGAGGGAACTATATGAAGGTATAAATATTAAGAGATATGATAAACCTGGGGCTACCTGGGGTTAACCAGCTAGCATAGATTGTGACACATTACACACACACACAAGATCAGCTACATGCTGTTTACAAGGGATATATCTGGAACATAAAAATGCAAAGAGGTTGAGCCCCAGCTGGTGTAGCTCAGTTGGTTGAGCATCACCTCAAAAACCAAGGTCCTCAGTTTGATTTCTGTTCAGGGCACATGCCTGGGTTGCCTGCATTGCAGATTCAATCCCTTGGGGCGTACACGAAAGGCAACCAATCGATGTTTCTCACATCGATTTTCCTCACTCTTTCTCACTCCTTTCTCCTCTATCTAAAATAAAAAATATATTTTTAATGCAAAAATGTTGAAAGAACAAGGATGGAAAATAACTAAACCATATAATATTATCAAAAGAAAGCTGGAATCGCTATATTAATATCAGATTCAGTTGACTGTAAGACAAAAAGCACTATTGGATATAAAGAGAGACTCTTCATAACGATAAAGATTTAATTTGCCGGGAAGATAAAAAAATTCCAAGTTTTACTCCCCTAATAACATAACCTCATAGTACATAAAGCAAAAATTATAGCACTACAAGGAGGCATACAAAATTGAGAGTTTTAGCAGGAGATGCTAATATATTTATTCATTTACTAAAAAAATAGGCAGATAGAAAATTCAGTCAGAATATAGGTTTGAACAACACTGTTAGCAAAGTTAAGTGTGAAGGCAGATGAGTACATTTCTAGAGTCCTTTACATATGAACAAATTTATCAGTTTATATTATTTCTGTTTTGGCTCATCACATCCGAGAATCCTGAGTCTTAAGGCTGGAGAGAACCTATCCCTGTGTTAAAGGTAGAGAATTTACCATGTATACTTTTACCTTATTCATTAAATAAACGTATTAAGTTTCAATTATGTGGCAGGCCCTGTACTTAGCACAGAGATGAAAACTATAGTTAAAACTACAGACAAACATCAGAAAATATATAATGTGGTATTATAAGTACAGTGATAGAGCTTTACATTAGGAGCAATGGGAATGGAGTCCTAACTCAGCCACAGGGGATGATGATGCCTGAGCAAAGTCTGAAGAAAGAAAAGAATGTGAAAGAGAAGTGGCAATGTGGGGGTGGAGAGTAGAACCACACCTAGCAAAGCCCAGTTGTGAGAGAGCATGATTGTTTGTCAGAGAACAGCCAGTTGCTTGGAATGTCTGGAGTAGAAAAGGTCGCTGGAGTTAAGAGTTATCTGGTTGCAGGAAACAGAAAGTCATGCCAGTTGGCTAAAATAAATGAGGAACATGTATAAAAATAGGCAGGGATTATGTGAGACACAACTGTGGGAAGCACAGACAACATTACAAGAAGTCTCATTCCCCCATTCTCTTTCTCATCTGATCTCTAGTTCCAGCTTTTCTTTGTATGTCTGCTTTATTCTGTCTGCAGACTGGCTTCTCTGCTCACTTATCTGCTTGCATGAGGGCTACTACTGCTGTGCCAAATAGTGGCCCTAGCTCTCCACCTCAGGCCACACCCAGTTTACCCAACTTTATGGCTTAGCAACCCACAGTTATTACTTAGTCTCAGGATCTCAATTCCATATTTCTAGGAGTTGTAATCTGACTGCTAAAGTTTCAACATACATGTAGATCAGGGGTCAGCAACGTGGCCTGGGGCTGGGAGTAGGTTTAGGCAATCTGGCCTGTCTTCCACTTTTGTAAATAAAGCTTTAACAGAGCACAGCTACACACATTTATTTATATATTGTGTATGGCCTCTTTGGCATTAAAAGGATAAAGTTGAGTAGTTGTGACAGAGCACCAATGGACTGCAAAGCTGAAAATATTTACTCTCTAGACCTTTACAGAAATAGTTGACCCCTGCAGTTTGATGTGGAAATGTAGGGCCCTATAGAGGATTAGTGCAGGTCAACTCTGGTAATTGAAGCTGAGATTTTTTTATGGGGATAAAAGATAATGTGGGGAAATGGCAACTGAGGAAGTATTTTGAGAAAAGATCAGCTTGAAGGCTTGAACATAGGGAAAAAAGTGATCCGTCTCAAGTACACACTATATTTTGTACACAAAGGTTGAAAGAGTGCAAGACAGTTACTTCTTAATCTGGGGAAGTTCATTAAGATGCTAAATTTAGGAGAGTGTGCCACCCTAACTACCTTTAAATAACTCATTTGTGGCAAATTTCCCAGACCCTGCACAGTTAGCTCTTGCTAGATGAACTGGCTGAGGCACAATGTTTGCTTTACAAGATTTTTAAATGCATGTCCAGAAGGTTAAATGTTGTTTCCTTTTCAGAGAGAGAGAGTGAAAACAGGACCTGAGAGAATGAGACAGATAGATGGAAAGATAGAGGCAGATAGACTGAGACTTGTGGGTAGGGGGAGTTTAAATCTAGAATTTACCATTTGGTAATCTTAACATCATTGTGGGGAAAATCTTTCATAAGCAGTCTTTGGTTGAGTAGAAAAATGATTTGAGTTTTAAAAACCTTAGAGATCATTTTAGTCCTTGCTACTCAAAGTGTTCTCAGAGCACACTCAGCGGCATTAGCATCACCAAGGAGCTTATTAGGAATGCAGAATCCCAGGCCCCACCCCAGACCCACTGAATAAGAATCTGCATTTTTAAAGATCCCACAGGTGATTCATATACACATCAAAGCACGAGAAATTCAAGCACTGAATTAGAATAGTAGCTTTTAGGCCCTTCAAAGTAGAACAGTTGTGGGGCTTTTTGTTTGAATGAAATCTTACCTGGAATCCAACTCTATTAAACAGATCAAAGTGGACCTGCTCTGGTTGAAGATGGGCAGATGCTAAAAGGCAGAGAAGGGCTGGAAAAAACTAGGTATTTGCATCCAGTGTTCCTCAAGGAACATAATACTTTGAAAACTACTGATCTAATGGAATGAGCATAAGTATTGATAATACTAGAATCTTGAGGGGCAGGCTTTGTCAAACTCCCAGGCCCTCTTCTGCTTCCATCTTATTGAGAACTTCTACTATAATGAATCCCTATTAGAGATGAGATGTGTCCTGCCTTTGGAGAGTTAGAATTTTTAAAGACCTAGAAGTCACTGTTCTAGATCCCTTCTCTCAGTTTACAGATGAGGAAACTTGGGCTCAGGATGTGACCAATGAAGATCCATTAAAACACGGGTACATTTAAAACTATACTGATTGCTAACAAAAGAAGCTGCTATAGATTGAATGTTAGTGTTTTCCCAAAATTCAAAAGTTGAAACTTAATGACCAATGTGATGCTATTAGGATGTGGGACCATTGGGGAGTGATTAGGCTATGAGAATGGATCCCAAAGGAGTGGGATAGTGCCTTTATAAAAGAGACACCACAGAGTTGCCCTTCCCCTTCTACCACGTGAGGTTATAGCAAGAAGATGGCAGTCTATGAACTAGGAATTCTCATCAGACACCAAATATCAGTACTTATTCAAAGATTATATATACCGTTCAGGTAATAGCTAGATACAATGTGTAATTCAGCCAATGATGATGTCTGAACAAGGCTGAACTACCTAATTGGCTTTATTTTCTCATCAGCAAAGACTACATTTCACATTCTCTTGAAAAAATCTGATCTCTAAGAGAAAACAATGTTAACCTTAATGCAGTTCGTTTGACAAATTAAATGACTTTTCCTTTTTATTTACTGGGCCTTTCTTGGGGGTCTGTGTTGCCACTTAAGGGAGAAAGGTGTTGAACCTCACCCATTGCTGATCTGTGTTGGGCTTCTGCTCTCCAACCAGGCTCATATCTTCTTCCTTTCCCAAACCAATTAAGAAACTAATTTGCCATGTGCTCAATAACAAATATGTGATGGAATGGAATGCATTATTTTCTGTCTACCATATGATTTTAAACATAAATTTTGTAGTAGGACGAGGGATGCAAGAAAGAAAAAAAGAATGAGAGCCCTCAGGATAGAAGCAATAGTCTCTTTATAACCTAATCTTAGGATTGACATCCCACCACATTCTGTTCATTAGGAGCAAGTCTCTAGGTCCATAGGGAAGGAATAGTTTTTTTTTTTAAATTAAGTCAATTTACTTCTTCAACATACTGTGACCTGATTTAAAATATTACTGAAAGGCATAGGTGGTGGACTGCACAATTTTATTTAAGATAAGAAAGTGCTTTAATCAAGGAAATGGTTTTTAAACAACCCAAAGTTGTATTTGAAACTGTAAGAATTGGACAAACCACCTGAGCTTGGTGCCATAAAAATAGTACTTTAAGACATGTATGTGAATGTTCATAGCAATATTATTCATAAGAGCCAACACAATCCAAGTGTCCATCAGCTGGTAAATGAATAAACAAAATGTAGTATATTAGTTATCTATTGCTATGACCAAATCACCCCAAAATGTAGTGACTAAAACCAACAAACATTAATTTTCTCACTGTTGCTGTGGGTGAGGAATCTGGACTGTGCTTATTCAGATAACTCTGGCTTAGTCTCTCCTAAGGTTGCAGTCAAGGTGCTGGCCAAGACTACAGTCATATTTGAAGATTGGACGGCAGGGGAGGGGTTATTTGCCTTCATGCTCACTCATGTGGTGTTAACAGACCTCAGGTTCCCACTGGCTGTTGTCCAGAAACATCAGTTCCTTGCCATGGTGGGTCTCTCTATCAGGCTGCTCGTAACATGACAGCTCAGAGAGGGGGATTCAAGAGAGAAAAAATGGGAGTCCCCAAGATAGAAGCCATAGTCTTTTTATAACCTAGTCTTAGGAGTGACATCCCACCACATTCTGTTCATTAGGAGCAAGTTACTAGGTCAAGACCACACTCAATAGGAAGGAATTGTGCAAGGGCATGAATATCTGTGCAGAGATCATTGAGGACCATCTTAAAAACTGCCAACCAATGTAGTATATCCATATTGTGGTAGTATTCATTAATAAAAAGTAACAAGATACAGAGATGTACTACAAATATATGAACCTCAGAAACATGAGGCTAAGTAAAAGAATTCAGCCATAAAAGACTACATACTGTGTGATTTTATTATTTGACATTTTGAAAAGGCAAAACTATAGAGCAGAAAGCAGATCAGTTGTTACTTAGGGCTGGGGATGGCAGTGGGGGGAAAGGGGCATTTTGGGGATGGATGGACATGTTCTAAAATTAGGTTGTAGTAATGATTGCACAACTCTATATATTTACTAAAAATTATTAACTAAATTGAACACTAACAAAAAAGATGGCATGGGATACAAAACAACTGGCCTATACCTTTCAAAAAATGCCGATATCATGAAAGGCAGAGGAATTATGTCAGATTAAAAGAAACTAAAGTAGCCTGACAATCAACTGCTCCACATGATCCTCCACAGGATCCTGAATATGGTTGGGAGAGTCTCAGAGAAATGCCATAAGGACATTATTTGGAATATTACAGAAATTACTTATGGACTATAGATAGATAATGGTATGGTATCCATGTTAAATTTTCCATATAACTGTCTTGTGGAAAATGCCTTTATTCTTAATAAATACATATTTAGGGATAAGTGTGCACATTTTCTGCAACTACCTCTCAACTAGGTCAGAAAAAAATTATATGTGTTTAGAGAATATGGAAAAGTGATAGAGCAAATGTAGTAAATTGTTAATAATTGGTGAATTTGGGTGAAGGGTGTATGGGAATTCTTTGTCCTCTCCTCACAATTCTTTTGTAAGTTTAAAATTATTTCAAAATAAAAAGTTTTAAAAAATAAATCTTTAAACAAAATTCTCCCTCTGTCCCTTAGCTTCAGCCAGGATCAAACACAACTACTAATACAAATAGAAAAATCAACTGGAGAAATAAAAGAAACAAATGATTTTTGACTTAGTACTGTCAGGTACTGTTTTTCTTTGCTTTATTTAATTCTTATATGACTCTTAAAGCACTGGTTCTTGACCTCATCTGCACATTACAATCACCCAACATGTTTTAAATCTCCCTATACCCTGATAACAATCACACTGATGAATTTAGAAGCTCTGGTGGGGGTGGAAACTAGCCATCAGTGTGTTTAAAGCTCTCTAGGTGATTCCATTGTGCAGCCAAGGTTGAGACCACTGCCTTGCACATAAAGCTTTATTATTGCCCTTTTGCAATGGTCAAGGTTGAGGTCCAAGGAGATTCAGCAAATTTCTCATGGTTATATAACTTGTGGAAGCAGCAGAGAGAATGGAAGTGGACACAGTCACAGAAAAGGAGTGGGGGTGACTGTGGGACCCCATTTTGGGACTCTCTTCACCATATGTCTCTTCTTGGGTCTTCAACTGGCTTTTCCAAACCTGACCTACAGGCAAGTAGTTGAGCTGGATGTTGCAAAATATAATCAGACCTGTTTTGGATTTTAAGGAACTTACAAAATTACGAGAACATGTGAAGAAAACCAGTGAATAATAAAAATTCTATAGAAGCGCTTAGGTGCTTTTTAAAAGGGTAAAAACAGCTGATGGGAGCAATTTAATCAAGAGCGATTTCTTTCTTAAGTGGTTAAGAGACATTAACATCAGTAAACATTTCTTCTTTTGGAACATATCTCCTTTCAACTTCTTTTCCCAACTATTTTCCTGTTTGCTCCTCCTTAAATTTTCCTCAGCTAGACAAAACAGACCTACATTTTTTAAATTGTAAAATAATAAATTTTGAAAAGATTTCACTCCAAATTTAGAATAATTAAATGTTTCCTTTAAGCCCTGTTTCTCAATAACTCATAAGTCATTACAAAGAATTATGTCTTCCATTTAGTCCATCTATTAATTTTGCATATTGCTGAACAGATAATATTAATATGTAATTAAACATTAATTTTTCTCCCTAACATTTAGTAACAAACCTTTTCAAGTGCTATTTAAGCTGAAGAGGAAATCTGACCCACAGTTTATCACTTGGCTCATTAGCATACTAATATGGCTACAATTTGCATTTGACTAGGGGGGTTTTCTTTCACCCTGGAAACCTTGTTTGAGAATTATCACAGTTTTTAGTGGATTTTTAAACAATTGTCTATCTACACAAGGGAAAATAGGTGATGTTGATACAAGAAGCTTGGAAGTGAATTAATTGCTCTGAAATAATCCATGTTGGTTTTAGCCCCTTAGATAGTGTTATTTCCACAGCTCTCGCAAATGCTCAATTCACAATGCATTTAACAAAATCAACCCTAAAACATTTCTCATGCTTCCTAATGCATGATTCCTTTTTTTCTTAATCTCAAATTGCCTATGTCCTGCAGTAATTTTAGGATGGCTCTACGTGCATAAGGAAAAGTGTGGCTGGGGCTTTCCAATAGTTTTTCCAGGCAACTAATTCAGAATGAATTAGCTCTTTTCTAGCCAGTTATGGTGTAAAGCATTTACCTTGATGTGGATACACATAGAAAGGAAATTAATTAAACCATGTTGATGGCAGTCTTTCTGATAATTGAGATTTTTTATTATGAAAAAATGTAATTAAGTATTTTAAGTAATAACAAGGCCTGTAGCAAAAAGCACACACTCTATAGAGAGATGGGGTATCTGGTGTAATGAGGCCATTACTTTCTGTATGAGCTATAGACTGAATAATTGTGTCCCCCACTCCTACCAATTCATATGCTGAAACCTAATCCCCAGTGGGATGGTATTTTGGAGGTGGGGACTTTGGGAGGTGATTAAGTCATGAGGGTGGAGCCCTCATGAATGAGATTATGAAGATCCAAGTGAACTGCCTTCACCTCCATCCACAGTGTGAGGACACAGCAAAGAGATGGTGATTTATAAAATAAGAGCTGGGTCCTTACCAGACACCAAATCTGCCAGTGCCTTAATCTTGGAATTCCCAGCCTCCAGACTGTGAGAAATAAATTTCTGTTGTTTATGCTACCCAGTTTATGATGTTATTATAGCAGCTCAAATAGACTAAGACAATATGTACCAGGTGCACCAGTATAAGGAGATAGATATTTCACTGGATAATAACATAAATATAATATATAAAATAGGTCCTTGAATAACATCTTTTCATTCCACATCATTTTGTTATAATGTTGATGAGGGAAAATAATCAATTCCCGGATGTGCAAACTCTCTGAGTGGAACTCTGATTTCCTCACACATCCCAAATATGCACACATTAGGAAATTGATGTGTCTAAATCATCCCAGTATGAGTGAACTTGGGGTGGGAGGGTGTGAATGCATCCTGTAATGGAAGAGCGTCTAGGGCTGCTTCCCGCCTTGTACCATGAACTGGAATAAGTGAGTTGGAAAATAATTATCTCACTTGTTTTTATTAATCTTTCATATATACATAACTCACATTTATTTCAATGTTTAGTATTAGAGGTTTTTGGGTTTTTTTATTTAGAAGTTTGGTGATGTTTTTGTGACCAGAAATATGTTGTAGGAACTCAACCCTTATTTATATCAATAATCCTATGGTAAATTGTTTTAAAGATTTTACTTATTTATTCTTAGAGGGAGAGGGAAGGAGACAGTGAGGGACAGAAACATTGATGTGTGAGAGAAACACTGATGGGTTGCTTCTTGCAAGCACCCTGACTGGGGACAGGGCCGGCAACCCAGACACGTACCCTGAGTAGGAATTGAACTGGTGACCTTTGACTTTGTGGGAAGACATCCACCCAATTGAGCCTCATGAGTCAGGATATTGACAATTTACTCTGTGTGTGTGTGTGTGTGTGTGTGTGTGTGTGTGTGTAGTGTGGGTTCAGAAGGAGTCACACCAAGATGTGTCTCTGTAGTATACAGACTATTTTGAGCTAAAGACAACTTTAGGCCAGGGCTCAAGAGAAACTTCTGCTCCTCCTTTAAATGCCTAGAACTTGAATTAGGAGCCTTGCCCATAATAGATCACTAGAGATAACCTGTTTTGACCTATCTATAGGGCAGGGAAAACCTCCGTTTACTAAATGTCTCTTCTTATCATTCTGCAAAGAGCCTTTGCAGAATGCAATTGCCCAAGGCAATTCACTTCATCTCTAGCTCAGAATGTCATATATGCCCACATTCCCTCTCTGTCTCTAAATTTCTCATGCCTGTGGGGTCTCTGACTTTCTCACTGGTGGGGTTCCCATACATATATATGTATTGAATTTGGCTATTCTCTCTTGCTAATCTGCCTCATATCTGTTTGATTATTAGCCCAGCCAAAATAACCTTGACAGTAGAAGACATTTTTCCTCTCCCACTATAATATATATTTGTCAAAGCGATAGAGAGATATGATCAGATTACTAGGGAGGAGTAAGAAGGGGCCATAGGAGAAGGTTGCCTGAGGCAATGGTAAGCAGTATAGGGTGGGATTGGCTGAGAAGCTGACCACCTCAGAATGCATGGAATTATGGGCCAGAGATTTCAAATAAAAGGAGGGTAGAGACTGGCTTTCTGGCCCTCTTCCTCGAGGATGCATGGATGATTATGCTGTACCTGCCTGCGTTTCCCAAAAGATGGCATTTTGGATGGGAGAAGAAACTCCAGGCACAGCGTGGATGGGGCTGGCCTGGCAAGAGGATGGCAGGGTTATTCTTTAGATATTTTAGAGGGGACGCACTCTGAGGCAGAAGCCTGCCATTGTTTCCCAAAATTGTGTACTTTTCATATCTTATGTTGCTTTACTTTGTAAACAAATCCTATAGAAATAAGAATTAAAAACTAAAAGGAGGAATGATAGGGAAAATCAGAAGTTAAAGACTTTTAGCCTTAATTGATAGGCTTAAATGATTAAAGCTATAAAGAATTAGAGTTAAGCCTTAATTGGTAGGCTTCAGTGACTAATGCATGTGGAAAGCTGTTGTTCCAAAATTGTGTAGCTTTTGAATAAAGACTCCTTTCCTTTATTAGTAAACATTTGCCTCTGGAATTTTGTCTAGTGGGTCCTTTATTAGTAAACATTTGCCTAGTGGAATTTTGCCTCCTAACAGTAGGTCCCCACTTGCTGTTTGGTAACAAAAGAGAAACGTTGCTTTCTTTTTAAGAGACATCAAATACTTCATGGGTCTCTCAGCTCAACTGGTAAGATGGTCTTTTCCCTGTCCTGGGACAAAGTGCCAAAAACTCTCTCACCGTGGAGAAGGGATCTGTAATACCTGTCAATTAGGAGTCTAAAATAGTTACCTGATAAAGACAAATTTCTGGAATGCTGACGAGAGGATTTTTGTGTGTGTGTGTGAGCTGTGATGGAGGTCTTTTTGGTTACACAGGTGACTTTCTATTGCATCTATTTTAAGAAAAAGTACCTGAGAGTCATTCAGGGGGAGGAAGGAGAATAAAAGAGGAATGATACCAATAGTTAACAAGCACCTACTCTATGCAAAACACTATGATAAATACACTTAACCAATGTTATCCTGTTTAATTCTCTTAGCATAAAATAGCCTAAAGTAACAGTAAACTAATAAAGCAGAGTTCAAACCCAGTTTTATGAGCTCTAAAGCTTGCTTTCTGTTTATGACACCACATTCCTGTCAAAATGTAAGAAGTTTCAATAAAACCTCATTATGATTAGAAAATGAAGCTGAATATTTGACATTCTGTTGAGGGAAACAGAATAAGGTTTGGGATTAAACATGGTAAAAAGAGTTCAGTGTATTGCTCAGGATGTGGGAAGAGAAGACAAGAAGATAAGTAGAAATAAAGAACACGAGAATCCAGACTTCTCACAGACCCAGGACTAAGAATAGAATGTGCTTTGGTAACTGAGCAAACCAACAACTCACAGGATAGATTTCTTCTAAGTTGAACAGAAATGAACTGTGAGCCTGTATATGCAGACCTATGTGTAGCTATGGTTTTCAAAAAATAGTTTTATCACTTATGGTTGCTTCAAGATTAGCCTAAGTGTTTATGAAATGTCATTGAAAATTTACTAAGAGGAAGAATGTAAGAGAAAAATGGGATTGTGTATCAGGGCATTTCTCTAGAGTATATACAGGGGAATGCAATTATTGGAGCAATGGGTATGTGGATCTGCATATTAACTGCATGTTACCAAAGGAAGGGAGGTTAGTTGTTTCTAGGAAATCACTCCAGGAATATGACCTGATCTCTCTATGGGAGGGAAAGGAAACTGCCTTCACTCTGTCAACAATTCACCAACCTCATGAAGAACTCATTATGAATGTGGCACTGGATTCTGGAAGATGCTAATAAATCCTCAGGATAGTTTCTGCCTTTGAGGAGCACATCATATGATGTGAGACCAGAGCATGAACCCCTGAAACACTAAATAAAACCTGGTGGTGAGGGGCTGCCTTGGGAGGTCAGGGACAGGAGAGATGTGATAAAGAAGGCCTTCTGAAGGACTTGAGCAGGGCCTAGAAGGACAAGAAGGTGAGAGAAATGAGGCTGGGGCAAATATGAGAGGGAAAGAGAGACAGGTGAGAATATCCAAGCTTGGATCTTTTGATCCCTGATGCATACGCATGACATACTCACCATATACATCTGATACATGCATGAATATATATATTTCTTTACACTTAAAGAGTACATTATACTTTCTGGACCTGGTGTAGTAGGAGGCATCATCATGGGAGTTGACATCCACCACAACAAAGACTGAAAGGTTCGGTATAAAGAGATCAAGGGCTAGGACACTTACCTAAGGCTATTGGTCAAGTTGTACAGGTTTGTGGTCAGATGAACCAACTCCATCTTCAACCAAGTGGTACTGAAGAGGCTGTTCATGAGTGGCACTAACTAGCCACCTCTGGCCTTTTCCCAGTGACCTGGAAGATGATCTTCCTGGCCAGGAGGGCAAAACCACTGTGGTTATAGGGACTATAGCCCATGATCTACAGAAGGTGCCCAAACTAAAGGTGTGTACACTTTGTGTGAGAAGCTGCACCAGGAGCCTTATCCTTAAGGCTGGAGGCAAGATCCTCGCCTTCAGCCAGCTGGCCTTGGATACCCCCAAGGGCTGTGGCACCATTCTGCTCTCTGGTCCTAGCAAGGGCCAAGAGGTATACAGGTATTTTGGCAAGGCCCTAGGAACCCTTCATGGCTACACCAAACCTTATATATACTCCAAGGGCCAGACGTTCTAGCACACAAGAGGCTCATGGGCCAACTGGGGCTACAAAAACTAACCCCTTGTTATTAAAAAGATTTTGGATGCTAAAAAAAAGAGTACATTACACATATTATTGGTAGGAGTGTAAGTTAACAAAACCACTTTGAAGGGTCATTTGATAATATCCAAATAATTTACACCCTTTGTTTCAATGATTTTATTTCTAGATTATATATCCTAGAGAAATTCCTCCTCATGTGTTTAAGGGAACATGTATATAATGGTTATTGCATGTTTTTAACAAGATATTAGAACTAACTTGCATGTCAACCCATAGGAAAATGGATAAATTGTGGCATATTCATCCATGGGAATATCAATGATACAACAGTTAAAATCAATGCAGTGGAACTATATACATAAATATGAGTGAATTTTAAAAGCAATGATGAGGGGTAAAATTGCAGAGGAATGTATTCAGAATCATATTCATATAAAGTTTTAAAAACATGCAAAACACTCCTTTATATCACCCATGTGAAGTAAAAATATACCATAATACAGTCATCCCTTGGTATCTGTTGGGAGGATGGTTGGTTCTGGGACACTCTGAGAATACCAAAATCCATGGATGTCCAAGTCCCTAATATGAAATGGTATAGAACAGTGCATACAGTTGACCCTCTGCATCTGTGGATTCCCAATGGCAGATCAAAAATACTATTTTTAATGTGTGGTTGGTTGAATCTGTGAGTGCAAAATCTGGGCATAAAGAGGGGCAACTGTATGTTTATTGAAAAAATGAGGGGAACTTACAGCCAAGATGGAGGCATAGGTAGACACACTGTGCCTCCTTGCACAACAAAAAGAAGGACAAAAACAAATTTAAAAACAAAAAACAACAGAACTGACAGAAAATTGAACTGTATGGAAGTCTGACAACCAAGAAGTTAAAGAAGAAACGTTCATCCAGACCTGTAGGAGGGGTGGAGACGGGCAGGAGAGAACTCACAGCAAGGCAGCAGCTGGAGGACCAGGACAGGCAAGACAGTGGCTGGCCGATTGGGCAGTCCCACATTTGCGTGGGGATAAACTGGGAGGAACAACTGGGGAGTGAGACAGATTGCGCAACCCAAGGTTCCAGAGAGGGGAATTAAAGCCTGAAACCTCTGACTGAAAACACCTGTGGAAGTTGCTGCAGTGGGAAAAACTCCCAGCCTCACAGAATAATTCACTGGAGAGACCCACAGAATCCTAGAATGTATACAAATCCACCCACCTGGGAATCAGCACCAGAAGGGCCCAATTTGATTGTGGGTAGCGGGGGAAGTGACTGAAAACCCACTGAGAGCTAAACAAGTGGCATTGTTCCCTCTCAGTCTCAGACCCCTCCCCTGCAGACAGTGTCACAAGGCAGAGATGTGAGTTGCCTTGCCCTGGTGAATGCCTAAGGCTCCACCCCTTATTACGTAACTGGCGTGCGGAGACAAAAAAAAAAAGTCCAAATGAAAGAACAGATCAAAGCTCCAGAAAAAATACAACTAAGTGATGAAGAGATAGCCAACCTATCAGATGCACAGTTCAAAAGACTGGTAATCAGGATGCTCACAGAATTGATTGAATATGGTTGCAAGTTAGAGGAAAAAAATGAAGGCTACGCTAAGTGAAATAAAGGAAAATGTACAGGGAACCAACAGTGACAGGAAGGAAATTGGGGCTCAAATCAACAGTTTGGTACAGAAAGAAGAGTGAAACATTCAACCAGAACAGAATGAAGAAACAAGAATTCAAAAAAATGAGGCCTTGGCTGGCGTAGCTCAGTGGATTGAGCGCGGGCTGTGAACCAAAGGGTCACGGGTTCGATTCCCAGTCAGGGCGCATGCCTGGGTTGCAGGCCAGGCCCCTAGTTGGGGCCACGTGGGAGGCGACCACACATTGATGTTTCTCTGCCTCTCTTTCTCCCTCCTTTCCCCTCTCTAAAAATAAATAAATAAAATCTTTAAAAAAAAAAATAAACTATAGTCTGTAAAAAAAAAAAAAAAAAAAAATGAGGAGAGGCTTTGGAACCTCTGGGACAACTTTAAACATTCCAACATCTGAATCATAGGGGTACTAGAAGGCGAAGAAGAAGAGAAAGAAATGGAAAACTTATTTGAAAAAATAATGAAGGAAAACTTCCTTAATTTGGTAAAGGAAATAGACTACCAAGAAGTCCAGGAAGCTCAGAAAGTCCCCAAAAAATTGGACCCAAGGAGGAACACACCAAGGCACATCATAATTACCTTAGCCAAGATTAAAGATAAGGAAAGAATCTTAAAAGCAGCAAGAGAAAAGAAGACAGTTACCTACAATGGAGTTCCCATAGGCTATCAGCTGATTTCTCAAAAGAGACCTCGCAGGTAAGAAGGGGCTGGAAAGAAGTATTCCAAGTCACGAAAGGCAAGGACCTACATCCAAGATTACTCTATCCAGCAAAGCTATCATTTAGAATGGAAGGGCAGATAAAGTGCTTCCCAGATAAGGTCAAGTTAAAGGAGTTCATCACCAAGCCTTTATTATATGAAATGTTAAAGGGACTTACCTAAGGAAAAAAAGATCAAAACTATGAACAGTAAAATGACAGCAGACTCACAGTTATTAACAACCAAACCTAAAACCAAAACAAAAACAAAAATGAGCTAAGCAAACAGCTAGAACAGGAACAGAATCACAGAAATGGAGATCATATGGAGGGTAAGCAACAGGGGAGTGGGAGGAGGAGAGGGGGTAAGGTACAGAGAATAAGTAGCATAAATGGTAGATAGAAAACAGATGGGAGAGATTAAGCATAGTGTAGGAAATGTAGAAGCCAAAGAACTTATATGTATGACTCATGGACATGAACTAAAGGAGGGGAATGCAGGTGGGAGTGGGTGTGCAGGGCAGAGGGGAATGAAAGGGGGAAATAGGACAACTGTAATAGCATAATCAATAAAATATATTTTAAAAAAGAAAAAAGAAAAAATGAGTGTATAAGTGAACCCACACAGTTCAAACTGTACTACATATAATTTATTATGTGATAAAAAATATTTACAGTAATGGTAACCCTGACAGTGACAAAACTGAATATAGCTGGGAAGGGGCCTTCAACAGTTCGTGTAATATTTTATTTTTTAAACTGCATTTAACAGTATCTGTTGGGATTACATGTAGATTAAAATTTCTCCTTTATATTATTCTATATTTTCCAAAATAAATATATCATTTTAATTTAAAATTTTATAAATAAAAATTCAAACCCAGAGTACACTATAGAGACATGCTATATTGCAAGGAGATAGAACAGTAATTGGCACATATTAAAGTCTCAGTAAATATTTACTGAATGAATGAATGCAATGGATGAATGAATAAATGAGACTTTAGCAATATATGCCAGAGGGAGGAGGAGAAAGCTAGGAATAGTGGGGGTAGGCTAGTGCCTGAGCCAGATAATCCTATATAATACATTGTACAGTGGCCATATTCCTGTTTCTAAGAAATAAATAGCGACTCAAGTATAATATAATCAGATTCATTCGGCAGGTAAGGTTAGGCAGAGGCAGAAATGTTAATGTGATCTTTTTCTCCACCCTCATCCAATCTATTTCTACCTTTCTTCCTGCATTGCTGAGAGTCCATCATTCTTAGCGCTCGAGTCTGCCTGTCACCATCTATAGGACAAGTGGCAATATCTATATATAAATGGCATTCATGGTCTGAACAACTAGCCTAAGTAACCTGAGTTGTGTCTAGACATGAAATGGCTAAAAACTAGCTAATTTGCACTGGCATTATCTTACTCTGGACTGTTATAACAGTGTATCATAGATTGGATGGTTTTTTAACAATAGGAATGTATTTCTCACAGTTCTGGAGGATGAAACTCTGAGATCAGGGTACTAGCATAGTGGTGTTTCAGTGAGAGCCCACTTCTGAGCTGCAAACTGCTGACTTATCCTTGTGTCCTCAAGGCAAAAACAGGGGGAGAAAGTTCTTTGGGGTCCCTTTTATTTGCACATTAATTCCACTTATGAGGGCTCAACCTTCATGACCTAATGACCTCCCAAAGGCTTCACCTTCTAATGCTATCATATTAGGGTTTAGGATTTCAACGTGAGTTTGGAGGATCATTAACATTTCATCCATAACAGGGATCAAACCCCTATACCATCATCTCAAAACATTTCAGAAAGCTGGGGCTGAGGCACCATAGACAGATTATTTAGATTCAGTAATACAATTGCTTGCTTTAAATGAGTTTATATTTGGAACAAAGTTCTTAGACATCCAAGCAGAATTATTTACCACTTGGTAAGGTTCTGCTTTATTAAACTGACTAACAAGGTAATTCTTTGGGCCTAGGCAATTTGAGGAAGATACAATAAGAATCTGCTAAAAAAAAAATAGCAGTAATCTAAACACAGCCAAGTCAGTTGTATCTGTTGTGCACTAATAGAAAGACTCCTGGGTTTTAGTAGATAGCCCACTATGTAATCATCCTGGCTGAATAGCTTTAGATACTTTGTTTTGAAGGGAGTGCAGAAATCCTGCAGGTTTAATTGCCAATAAATCAGCATGACCTCTACTCCCTGGCAGTCCTTTTCTACAATGATCTTTTCAACCAGAAAATGAAGAGATGGATTTTACAGGATATGCGTACTGCCTGTGGTAAGATAACAGAATTACACTTGCTGTTTTCTCCATTATGGGCTATACTAGATAATGAAGGACTCTATTAATGATATGTTCTGTTTGCTTTTAGGTTATTTTCATCTTGTAGTTATTTCTTTTGTTGTTATGGAGAGCTTTCTTCCTTTCTTTTCTTTTTTTTCTATTATTAAAAAAAAACCCTTCTATCACTTGTTAGTTCAATATTTTATCATCACCAGAGATTTTATTCCCTAGTTAATTTACAGGAATTTGAATTAAAATATTCTGGCTCACTCAAAAAGCTATTTACAAACTGATTGATTTGGATGTTGCTCTTAGCTGATTTTCAGATTTGTTTTAAAAAGTAGCTATTTTACATTAATATTTCCAATTCATAACTATAACTAATACAGACATTTTAACACTCACCCATACCCAAATGTAAGATAAACCTACTGTTTGCATATTTATTTATTTTAATATAAATAATATTTATGGTATAATTTATATGTTTGGATATTTAATTGAACAAACACTGTAAGAAAATGTCAAAATTTAAAACTACTAAATAGGTTCCACTCCTCCTTACCTTTGGAGTGCTCCTGCCACCTGTTCTGAGTTTAGGATGATATATTTCTTGCCTGAACCACAGGGAACTAGACCAGCTTATTTATTGAGGCTCTAATTCTAAGATCTGTGATACAAGCTACTATGTCAAGAGACCATCTTCTTAGGGTCTGTGTGCTGGACAATACTGCTGTACATTTAAAAAGTGTTTTGAGATTTAGAAGATTCTGCAATGATGGAAGCAGCCACATACTTTTTTACTCTCTCCAAAGCCCCACATAACAACAATTAGAGCCACTGGATAGCAAACTTCAAAACTTTTTTTGAAAGATTTTATTTATTTATTTTTAGAGAGAGGGGAAGGGAGGGAGAAAGAGAGGGAGAGAAACATTGATGTGTGAGATACATCTACTGATTGCCTCTCCCAGCTGGGGCCCTGGCCCACAACCCAGGCGTGTGCCCTGATGGGGAATCGAACCAGAGACCTTTCGGTTCACAGGTTGGCACTCAATGCACTGAGCCACACCAGCCAGGGCCCTAAAACATTTACAATAAAATTAAGTGACAGCATATTCCCAGAAAACCCAAAATACGAGTGAATGAGAACATGCCCCCAAAATCTACGAGACCTCCATTTCTGTGTGAGAAGGCAGTGGGAAGCAATAGATCCTCTGATGAACCTGATAACAGAGTAGAACAGACAACCTGCAGATGCTTATTAGGAAGTGCTAAGGACAGATTTGGGAATAGTAGCAGAAATTGGGAGGTGTTCCCCCTACTCCAATAGCAGATGAATGCAAGAGGCCTACACAGAGGAAAGAAAGGACCCGAGCAATTTGGCCCATGAACCCATGAAACTGACCTGCCAGGGCTTCCTTCTAGAATAGAGGCTGACAGACTTCTGAGAGTGAATTTAAAATTGATCACAATAAAGATAATAGACAAAGGAAAGAGAAGATCCACAGCCAGGAAGTCTCAGAAAGCAAGCCTTTAATTTTTTAACACTTCATGGAAACAAAAGAGGGAACTCTGTGAAGTTAACAAAGCTACACTGGACCATGCCTCCTTCTAAAAATTCAGAAAAAAGTCCTGGCTGGTGTGGCTCAGTGGATTGAGCCTGGTCTGAGAACCAAAAGGTCACTGATTTGATTCCCCATCAGGGCACACGCCCAGGTTGCAGGCCAGGTCCCCAACTTGAGGGGTGCAAGAGGCAACCACACATTGATGTTTCTCTCCCCCTCTTTCTCCTTTCCTTTCATTCTCTCTAAAAATAAATAAATAAAATCTTTAAAAAAACTAAAAATAAAAATTCAGAAAACAACTCTTTTCACATAAAATTGAACAACACATCAGATACCGCACACGCACACACACAGTAAAGAACGGAGCAACGTTACTTTGATGATGACAACACATCAGAAACGTGTCCACAGAATACATCAAGATTATAACCTTCAATTTAATCTAGAAGGCATTAAGAAAAATAATCTAAAAGATATTAAGACATAAAAAAACAAATTTATTTTCAACTCGGAGTGATAGAACCTAGAGAATTAAAAATATAAGAAAAATCATTTCAGAAATGAAGTCTGAACTAGAAAGAATATAAAAGAACAAATGTACAAATAATATTTTAAGAGAAATACTAGGTGAAAAGAATAAGAATTTTAAAATTGAAAAAGAAGTTAAAAGAGGTAGGAACAATTCAAGAGAAAGTAACAAATTAAAGGCAGAGGAGATTCAACATAGACATAATAAGTCCTCAAAAAAAGAAATCAAAGTTAGGGAACAAAACAGATACTAAAAAACATACTTCAAGAAAACTTCCTTGAAATTAAAAGAAAAAAAGAATTTAAGTTATATGTTGAAAGATTATACCATGTATCTGAGAATATCCATCCAGAACAACCAACACCAAGATATGATATAATAAAATTATTGGACTTTAAAGAAAAAGGGGAAAATTCTTTGGTCTTCTAGGCAAGAGGAATGTGAGATTTATTATTTTTCTCTTCTGTTATTGTTGTTCTATTATAGTTGCCCCAATTTTTCCCCCTTTGCCCTCCCCTGCCCCACCCACCCCCTGCTCCCACAGTGAGTCCCCACCCTGTTGTCCATGTCCATGGGTCCATTATACATGGTCCTTGACTAGACCCTTCCCCTTCTGTCTCCCCTTGTCCCCCTCCCACCTCTCTTCTGGTCACTGTCAGTCTGTTCCTTGTTTCCATGCCTCTGGCTCTACAGAATGTAAAATTTGTATAACAAACACAGTTAGATTACATCAGACGTGTTAGCTCTTATGCCAGACAAAAATGGAGTAACATATTTAAGGAACTCAAATAAAACAAATGTGAACCAAGAAGTCAGCAAAATGACCTTCAAATATTAAAAAAAAAAAACTCAGACACATGTTTATCAGCATGCAAGAATTTAGGAAATAATGTTTTCTTTTTCACTCTCAGGAATCTCCTAGAGAACAAGCTTTAGACAACAAAAATGACTAGATAGATGTTGACATAAAGGCCTGCTCATGAGCATTAAACAAATACTTATGTGTAGGTCTAAGACTAAATAAGGGCTAAAAGGGAAAATATGGTATGTAATGGCTATCTGACAATGTAAATTATAGTACAACCATTAAAACTGGGAAGAGAATGGGGAGAGAATATACAAAAAAATGCGGCTGTTCTTAGTGATTGTAGTTTTCTCAGTGTGTTAATACTTGATGTGAGATAAAGTAAATAGCAATTATGGGACTTTTGGATTCTGTTTTACCCTCTGTTCTTGAGAACAGAGATAAATAAAAAACCCATAGCCCTGAATTTGAAGTAGAGATATCACTATTAATTCAGAGATATTTTATGTTTAAAATGTATGTTTTTCTTTATCTGTGTGTTGTTTTACAATAAAAAAGTTTCTTTTAAAGAAGTTTTCTTTTTCAATTTGCATATTTCTGTCCACTGATGAGGCTTAGAAACAGTGACCAGTCCTGTAGCCATGAGCATCCTAACAGCTCTGCTGTGGTCCTGAAACACCATCTTTCCCTAGAGAAACCAGAGTTTACTGGGGGAATGGCTGATTTCAGCTCTTCAGCAGTGTATTTGTTTGCTAGGGCTGTTGTAAAAAAAAGTACCACAAACTGGGTGGCTAAACAACAGAAATTTATTGTCTCACAGTTCTGGATGCTAGAAATTCAAAATCAAGGTTTTGGCAGGGTTGGTGGTCCTTCTGAGAGCTGTAAAGGAAGAATCTGTTCTGGTTTTCTCTGCTTGGCTTGTAGATGGTTGTCTTTTCACTATGTTTCCTTACATTGTCTTCTTTCTCTACATATTTCTGCTTCCAAATTTCCCTCTTTTTATTAGGACACAAGTCATGGATTGGGGCCCACTTGAATGACCTCACTTTAATTTACTCTGTAAAGACCCTATCTCCAAATAAGGTCACATTCTGAGGTACGAGGGGGGAGGGTTAAGACATCAACATATGAATTTTGGTGATAAAATTTACCCTATACAAGCAGTAAAAAAAGTTTCCCCCAATCTAAAAATAGAGTGTTCCTATGAAAACTTTCATAAGTCAAAATGGTTGGTGTAAAGTGAAGAAGCAATTACCTTAAGACTCATCTTGCTAATAGAATGCATGGAATAAATTGAGATGAAGTGCAGATGCCCACAGACACAGATCAAAGCTATGACAGCTTGATGCTGAAATGCTGTATGTAGAGTAGTTCAGGTAGTTCCTACAGAAGGGGCTTAGGGGTACCACTCTCGCTTCTCTGAGTGTGTGCTGCCTCTATAACAGCTCTCTGCAAAATAAACACTGAACACTATTTTCACTTTTTGCCATTTTTCTGTAAAAGTGAAAATCCTCTTTGGATTCCTTTTGTTTAGCAAAATCAGATACTAATGTAGGTCTTCTGTAAAATCAAAGTGGTGTAAAGTGAACTTTTGAAAAGGTGGAAAACCTGTACACAGAATGAAGTTCAAAATGTTATAATACATGTGAGGATATTATCAAGAGTTACCAGTGTCATGTCAGAAGACCCAAGAGCCAACCAAACGAGGCTCCCACTGGCAAAAAAAAGGACAATTACAGTTTGAGCTTCAAAGTTTACACACACACACAGAGACTGTTTAGAAAATATCCACCTATGCACTATGAAAAAGAGATTTATTGAAGAAGATACAAGATACAAGAAAGACTGCATGTAGGATAACGATGCCTTAGTCCCCTTCAAAGTGGGCACTTTGGGACCCCACAGAGTTCTCCCAATTGCCATCAGCTGCCCCATCATATTTTCCTGAAGCTCATCGATGGTCTGAAATCTCTTCCCTTTCAAAGGTGATTTCAGTTTTTGGAAAAGCCAGAAGTCACAGGGCACCAAATCTGGGCTGTAGTGGGGCTGAGTCACATGGGTGATTTGATATTTTGCAAAAAATTCTGCACAAGACGTGATGCATGAGCAGGTAGGCCCATTGTCATGATGAAGCTGCCAATCACCAGTTGCCCATACCTTCATTCTTCTTAATCATCCAAATAGTTTCTGCAGAGGAATGTTCAAACTTAACAAAATTTGATGTAGATTGATTGCTTTCCTCTCTCAGTCATTTTTAATGCGATGGTCACCCGGTACACATGCTCACTCAATGGCATCTACTGCCACCACTAACTAGTGCAGTGAAGTCGTCATTGTTCACACATGCGCATTCTAGTCCATTCTCCTTGGCTGTCAGGTTACATTGATGTCACACAAACCATTCTTGTTATATTAACAATGGCTGGACTTTTAGAGTATCATCATTTTTCAACTTTCAACAAATTAATGCACCGAGCATCAATAAGCTGCTTACATCACAAAAAGAGACAACCAGATATACACCTTCTGGTGAAAGAAAATATTAGTACCTAGTGTCTTAGTCCATTCAGGCTTCTATAACAAAATACCACAGACTGGGTGGCTTATAAACAGCAGAAATTTATTGCTGAGTTCTGGAGGCTGGAAATCAAAATCAGGATGTCAGCATGGTTGAGTTCTGGTGAGAGCCTGCTTTATGGTTCATAGATGGTCATCTTCTTGCTGTGTCCTCACATGGTGGAAGGTACTAAGGAGCTCTCTGGGGTCCAGCACTAATCCCATTTATGAGGCTTCAACTCTTATGACTTAATCACTCCCAAAATTTCCCACCTATGAATACTATCATCTTTGAGGGTTAAGCTTTCAACTTACAAATTTGAGGAGGACTCAAACATTCAGATCATAGCACCTAGTTTTCCCATAGGGATCAAACTTGAATTTGATCATGCCTTTGGATCCAGCTGCCAATATTCAGAAAATAAAAGGACAGAGAAACTTGACCTGCACTACCAGTGTTTAATCAGCAGCATTCAGAATGCAGGAAATGTACAGGTTAAATGGTATGGATTCTTCCATGGATAGGGACTAAAGAAAAGAAGTGGAGGAGGAACCTATAGATTAAAAGAGATTTAAAAGAAAAACTTTCCTAACACATAATACTAAACAATAGTCTAGGGATACACAATTGGATGTTTTATTATACTTGGGTGATAATATTGTAAAAAAAAAAAAAAAAAAAAAAAGCCAGGATTAGTGTAATCCTCAGAATAGTGGATACTTTTGGAGAGAAAGGAAATTATCTTTTTTTTAATTGCTTTTAGAGACAGAGACATGGGAAAGGAGAAAGAGAAATATCAATTAGTTGTTCCACCTATTTATGCATTCATTGGTTGCTTCTTGTATGCGCCCTGACTAGAGATTGAACCCACAACCTTGGTGCATAGGGACAATGCTCTAACCAAATGAGCTAGCTGGCCAGGACTGAGAGGAATTTATCTTTGGAATGAGTATTATGGAGGGACTTCTTGGTGGGAATTAGGGTTGGCAGAGTTCTATTTCTTGGCCTGGTTGGTGGTTACATTGGTGTTTACCTGAATAACTAAGTAAGCTGTACATATATTTTGTGTGTTTTGCTGTTCCTGTTTTGTTTTTCAATAAAAAGGTTTGTCTTTTAGTGTACTTGTGTTTTAAATGCAGTGCAAACATGAAGATCTTTAGAAGAGACTTGTGCTATATACTGCTTTAATTTCAGGATACTTGTCAGTATCTTTTAAAAGTCTCATGTGACCCCATTTTTCCATTAAATTCAGTAAAGCCTTTTCTTGGAATAACAGACAGTCATTTGTGCTGCAACCTGACTTAAGGACAGGGAGGAAGAAAACAGAGTAGAAAAGGCAAATGTTCTGCCACCCAAGCATATTACAGTAAAACATTAGATTAAGCAAAACTGGGAGGGCATAGGTATAGGTGTGGCAGCATTTGTGTCGTGGTGTAGCAGAATTTCTCTGAGAAGCTAGAGAATCTTTCACTCTCGGTTCAGGTTTACAGCTTCACTCCATTCAGATTAGACAAACAAAATGGCTTTTATCCATTCAATCCATTGTTCTTTCAACTTTAAGCTGCAAAGGGCTGCCTGGAGACAAGTTTGCAACCCAAATCAATCTTTAAGTTATCAGCAAAGAGCTCTCTGAAAGCTAACTTTCCTCAAGTATTCATTAAAGCAAAGAACTGGAGTCCACTGTGCAGAGCAGTAACACATTGCCTGCAGCAAATGAGAGGAGGGCCTTGGGATCTGTATCAGACAATTTGCAAGTATTTACTGAGCACAGATTTTTCTTTACAGTCTCAATTTCAAATATGGAGTTGGAGCTCCAAACACATGGTCATTATACCTATGCTACAAAATCATCCTTTGTCTTCTTTCTTCCACTTCTTATGAAAACATTGCTCACTTGCAAGGTAGATCTGACAGATGAATTTAACACATTCTTAAAATTTAAATTATTGGAACCAGCTCGCAAGGTTCTAAGGATGTGCCCTAGAACCCTCAAAGTGCCACTTGGAGAAGTGGGGTTAATAAGCCAGTAGTTATTTAAACCCTATCTATTCTTTAAGGCTCGACTCAGCATCCATCATCTTTCTGCCTCAGAGCATTACAGACTGAACCACTCCTAACCGAGCTATCATTATTGCTGCTATTGCATATTGTTCTCCAACTATTTTTTTCCTTGCAGAAGCACTTTATTCAGTTTTCAAAGCACTTTTTTGAAATGTTTTTGGTGAGACTGGTTAATAAAATTATATAGGTTTCAGGTGTACGATTCTATAATACATCATCTGTATATTGCATTGTGTGTTCGCCCCCTGAACTCAAGTCTTCCATCACCATTGATCCCCCCTTTAAACTCTCCTACCTCCCTCATCCCCCTTTCCCTCTGGTAATCACCATACTGTTGTCTGTGTCTGTGAGTTTTTTTTTCCTTTGTTTAATCCCTTCACCTTTTCACCTAGTCCCCTAACCCCCCTCCAACTACTTTTTAATTGTTAACTTTGTGACAATATCTGGTTACAAAGCTTCCTGAAGGCAGCAATTATGTCTTACATTTTCCTTTATTCTTTGTAGCCTATAGCAAACACTCAATATTCATTGATCTCATTGCTTTGATCCTTTAATTCATCCATTTATTAAATCAACAATGTTTATTGAGGACCAACTATATGCTGTTCTTTATGCTGGGGCTATAGCTATGAGCAAGTTTGTGGTCTCGTAAAACCTCCATTTTAATGATTGGGGTAAGGAAACCCCCCAAGGTACCTTTTATTATTTTTCCAATTTATGGACTTTAAAATGACTAACTTTCCAGAGGTAGCAGGGGCCAAACCACCCTTTGTCCATAAACAATCCCCAGCTCATTCTGCTGCTTACTGGTAGGCAAACTGTAAGAAAAGAAAAAAACAAAAGAGGTTTAGCAGGTATGAATTCTGATTGCTCTCTTCAGTGACCTGCTAACTTCAACAAGCCAAGTAGAGCCTTTTTTAAAATCCTGAGGTGGTCAGGGAGTCAGCTTCCCTTTGACTCCCTTCCTTCTCCCCATCACTTTCCCTTAGACATAGTTAACATTATACATGTATATACACATGTATTTATGTATGTATATAAACACATGTGTGTATATAATGTTTGTCTCTCTTCCCTTCTGCATAGTGTTTCTAGGGAGACTTTTTTAAAGCACTAGTCACCCTAGTGCCCTTTGCCCTCTAGAAAGATTTCTCAAAGTCAGGGCTGTGCCAAAGCTATAAACCTTTGTCTTAGTGATTTTCTTTTTGATGTCGGAGCTTTTCACCACCTGCTCTTTTTGTCTAAACAATTCCCAGGCTTGTATTTGGCTACTTCTTAACCATTCTTCCTTATTTCATCAGTAGTATTGAAGTGGCTAATTTTATAGTACTGTGACAACAGTAACATTGATTCTCAAAGTATATTAGGTGTTTTCCTGGTTTTATTTGTTTTGATAAAATAACCTTTGAGAGAAAAAAACTAAATACAATTTCCCCAGGTGAGCTGCTTAAGCTTTATAATGGATATAGTATTAAAATGATAAAATTGCCCTTAATGTATAATTATAGTACAAATTAGTACAATGCTGAACATAATGTTAAAAATCATTAATAGGTAGATACGTATATACAGTACCTTCTGAAGGAGGAAAGAAGTTAAAAAGTCACAGTGTCTGCCCTTAATAAATATAGAATCATCCCTGCACATCAGTGCTGCTACCAGATCAACATATAGTAAGCACAATAATACTTGTTGAATGAATGAATTTAATTCCCTTCTTTTACCCACCACTCCAAGATTCCTAATATGTTAAGAATGAATTATCTATGAAGGTAAGGAAATATGTTATAAATATAGATAATAATAGGATCATAACAAATCATGCATCAAACCAGTGTCACTATGATCAAAACTTAGTGCTCTAAAGCCAAGGCTCATGTAAATAATTGCTCACCCATTCTTTGTACATCATCTGAGTAATCTGATTACAGACAGATGGAAAGAGAAAAGTTTCCCAAAAAAAGGAATTAGGTGTATTTTTCTTATGGAAATGCACATTCTAGATACTTCCAAGGTTTTCTCTAGGTGATCCATTCTCGATACCTAAAGAATTGCTGTCAGGGGTGTTACTACTCCAAGGTGGGGTGAGTGTCTTTGAAGGAATATGAATTAATGGGTGTTCATGTAGGGTGATTCTGTCCAAGCAGAAACAGCACATGGGAAGCAGATGGCTCTCATTCAGTACAGAATGGCTCCAGATGACTGTACTGTTCCCAAGTTAAGCTCTGAGGAAGCTCAAACCAAGTTGGCTGTAGACAATCCGTGAAACTTGTGGGTAACTCTGGAGAGTCTTTTCTGTGTGTACTCTGACCTGAGCTTCATTCTGCGGCATCTCTTTGGGAAGAGACATTTGTTTACCTCAAAGTAGACTTTTGAATGATTCAACGTCCTAAAGGACTAAGAGATTTTAGTCAAACAAGTGCAATTCATGTCTCTTTTCCATATAGAAGTGACAGAAAATATTGAAATTGCTTAGGTATCCTCTTTGTTCATACCAGTGGAACAACAGTAATGCAGTGACCCTGTAGAGCCTTCAGCTGAGTTAATCAGTTGGTCTAATCAAAGCAGTTTCTCTAAGAGTAGATCATATTTCTACCCTGTGGAAGGGAGGCCTAGCTGAGCAGCTAGAGGCCTAATCCCTAACAGCTACTAGGAGCAGAAGAAAGCACCTTAGAAATTCCTCCCCTCCCCTCTAACCCCAAGTCTTCATCCATCACGCTATGTCCTAAACCTCCCTGATACCAAAATCCAGAGCAACCACCCACAAGCCTATGTTTCTGTATAATAGTGGTAACTAGCATTGGTTGAGTGCTTACTATGTGCTAGGCTCACACTGCTAATTACTTTATACATATATTATCCTGCTCTACCCTCCCAACCTAATAAAATAGGTACTGTTATTACCACAGAGTAGCTCTGATTGGACATATTTCATTTACTGCTGGGCAGGAATATTACACAGATTTTGGCTCTGGGGGGCTGAGATTCAAAAGTGAGACACTGTTTTGTATTAGTTATGTCCTGCTGTATGCCCCCTAAAGCTAACTCAAATTTAGCAGCTTAAAATAACACACATTTATTGTCATACAGTTTCTGAGGAACAACTTAGTTAGATGGTTCTGGCTCAGGGTCTCAGTCTAAATGTTGGCCAGGGCTGCAGTCCTTTAAAGGCTTGACCAGGACTGAAGAATTAGCTTCCAAGATGCCTGACATTCATTGCTCTTGGCAAGAAGTTCCTTGCCTCATCAGTCTTTTCACAAGACTGCCTCAAGCAATGGCAGCGGCATCCTTCAGAAAGACTGATCCAAGAGAAAGCCAGGCAGAAGCCAAAATGTCTTTTATAATCTAGCCCAGGAAGTGACATTCTATTCCTTCTGCCTTGTTCTGTCTGTCACATAGTCTAACTCTGACACAAGAAAACGATACGAGAGTATGAATACCTGGAGGTGTGGATCTGCAGGTTGACTGCCACACCTTTTAAGGCTGAAAATCACAAACCAGCTCTTTTTCATATTAAGAAAATAAAGTTTTGGAGTGTCTCTGGTTGGCTGGCAATATCTGGCTTTAACATTTAGGTGTTAGGTAAGTGCTATGCTGTCTGGAAGTGGTCTCTGCCAACTCAGGTAAAGTGCCCAATCGGGATTAGGGCTGTCAGTTGTCTTCGCTGTGTAAGTGGGTAACCAATAGGGGGTTATTATATCAGTTGTTATTCTAGCAGAAGTCAGGTCTGTACCAGTGTCAGCCTGGCCATGTCAAGGGTTTATGATTCTTATTTTACAGGCTTTGGAAAAGTAGACATTTGTTCAAGATAATACTATATTATTAATGGAGGAGGCAAGAATTCTAATGCAGGCTGTCAAAATGCAAAGGCCACCCTCATAACCAGAACACCATAGAGCTCTACCCTCAAATGGCAGGCCATACATACTCTCATAGATCCTTCTAGTCGTGAGCCCAAATTCAAGGAATGGAGGAAGGGGAGCTAAGGCAGGAAATGGGGCATATCCAGAGTGTTACTCCAGATTCCCTTGACAGGGCATCCCAGAAGAATGGAAGGTAAGCACACATTTAGATCAAAAGAATACTCAGGGCTGGAGATGGAATGAGAGAATTAAACAAAGGGATTTCTTGCTTCTGATGGGCTGATTGAAGGTCTTTGTTTTCTAACATATGTGAAAGTGACATAAGAAATTCAATATTGGTAAAAAAGTAATGCAAAGATGCTTTTCATTAATGCTGGATAATTAAAAGAATGGAAGGGAAAGATAAAGACACTTGTGTTGACAAGTCATTAACATGAAATGTTTGCTATTTGTGTCTGGCTAATGTAATCACATTCAGGAATGAAAGCAAGGAAGTCGTGGGCTCTGACCTGCATTTATGAGCCTCTCAGAAGTTCTTCAACTGGATATTTCTCTTGAGACTGGATCTGCCCTACCTTCTTTCAAAAATTAAATAAAAAGAAGCTGAAAGGATAAAGTCAGCCCCATTTGCTATTGTGGCACTATTTGCTCAGCAGGCCTATGACCTTGTTAAACATGACTGCCATTTTACTTTTCTGAGCTTATGTCCCCAGGACTGGAAATTATTGGAAAGCAAAACAGAATATAACTAACTGCTCCCCACAGCCACAGGCGGAAGATAACTTTGGAACAAACTGCAGCCTGTGTTACAACCCACCTCACCCTTTCTTAAGCCAATTATAATCCAATGAAAGCTCAAAGCCCCTATCCCTCAATGCTGGTGTATCTCTTCATACCATATTCACTGTCTTGGAGAGTGAATAAAAACTTTACTCTCTACACTTTCTTCTCTTTGTGAATTTTTTCACAGCCCTCATCACTGACCACCCTAACCGCAGCTATTCCTTTTGAAAATGATGTTAGCTCTGGAGATTCCATGGATGCTGACACAGAAGGGTGCTGAATCATAAAAGAATTCCGTAGAGGTGATGCCAAATTAAGAAATGTGTTTGTTTCTTCCTCTTCTGCAAAGCATCCTTGATTTTGCCATGGTAGTCCAGGCATTCCCTCTTTCTATTTTGCTTAAATGGGAATTCGGATTAAGGATAAGAAGGAAAGGCTATTTGAAATCATGGGGCACCTAGGAGAGGACAGGCACTTGGGGAATGGAGGGTTGTACTGCCCTAGGGATTGTTGGGGAACTCTTAGGCTCTCTTCCTAGTCAGACTTTCAGTGACCTGCCCCCCTTTGAACTTTTTTCTCCTGAACATAGGTCTGAGAAGTTCAGCTTGCTTTTTTTTTCCCCCTTTTCTGAGCTGTTAGCACCTACTCTATTTCTTGTTTCTCATTTTCCTCCAAGAGTGGATTAGGAATGGGATATATCCCTGTAGTTCTGTGCATGAAAATAAGTTTTCAGTTTTAAGGGCTTTGTTGAGGGGATCATAGGGAAACAGAAGGGGATAAAAAAATAACAAGATGAGAAAGTTATAAAGTTTCCAAAAATCTTACATGACGTGCAACTTTATTCTTATCTGGTACCTAGAAATGTAGACGGCTCCTTTTTTGCTTCTGGGGGTGTAACTCTCATCAGGGCCTCTCCTTTCTGCACATTTTCCCTCCCTTATCTTGTTCCCACAGACCCCTTTCTTCTTCCCTCTCTTCAAGATGTTAAATACAGTTTGGGTGTGGACACATAGACACTCAAGTAGTCCCAGACCCAAGATATCATTTACTGTCAGAGTCACTCCAAGACAGTTCTCTTCATCTCTCTCAATGCCTCCCTTAGGCCACCTCAGAAGTTCTTCACTAGAACTAAGAACATAGAAACTGAAGTTGAGGAAAAGGAACATGGGGAGAGGCAAAGATGTGGTCTTTGGGAAGGTGCCAGTAACATACCATACTTACTTTGCCATTTTGCTGAGGGTGATTGGTGCCAGAATCTGGTCTGGGTGCTCCTGGACATCATCTCTAGGTGAAGCATTTAATAGGCTCTTCTAGGTGGGTGTTCTCTGTACATACGAATCTGGACACTCCCCATGTTAAAGGTATGAATCACAGGAATCCAACCTGGCATAACCAGGAAACCAGTACTTTGCAGGACAGACCAGTGATTCATCAAAATTTGATTCTATCACAAACAAAGGCAAAGCTTGGAAGCTTTGCTTTGCTAAATGGAAATCAAAAATAGTAGTCATTTTTTAAGCATAAGAGAGAGTGCATCTAAAGTCAACTTTTAAAAATGTCTCCAACTGTTGGTGTGCTTCAACAAGAAGTTCAACAAAGAATGGAAACTGGAAACTGAAATATTGATGTTACTTCAAAGGGCTGATAAGTAGTTAAGTGACTTGGGTATAGCTTGTTAGTAATTAAATCTTCAATGTTATGAAATATACTTTTTGTGAAAAAACCTCTTGAAAATTATTCATATAGCTTATGCTCTCATTTACGTATTGACAGCATATTTGGTGCTAAGTTACTCTTGCCATCATTAGTGATAGCTGAAACTGGTCTCCCTATTACCCTGGATTTCAGCCCCTCCCCATGGGGGGAGTTACATTCTGCACCCAGCTTTAGAACAGGAAACAAAGGAAGGTTCAGGGACCAAAAGGATTCGTGATAATGGATAACCTAAACGGAAGCATTATATAAAAGTAATTATGTATTTTTAAAATTATAAAATTCTTATGAGATAAAACTTTCATACGATATGTATACTTCAATAAAAAATTAATCTTAAATTTAAAAAAAACTCTCTACATGAGGGAAGGCAGCTGATGACACAGTTGTTTGGAGAAGTTTTTTTTTAAAGAACAACAAAAGACCTCTCACTAAAGGATTTTGAGAAACCCCAGATGGTCTCGAACATATTGATGGAGGCAGTGGGCAGCAACTTGACAGATGAGGTCTGACTAGAGTATCTATAATTTTCAAAAGGAAGTTTAAAATTCTCAGAAAAGCTAAATTTTCTGAAAGAAGGAGAAGTCTCTAGAATTCATACTTCTCTGTCCATGGGTTTTGGAGAACTATTTACCAGTATGGAACAACCGTAAGGGTAAAATGGGAGCCATAGATTGCTGCCCTGTCCAAGACAGCTGGGTCGTTTGATCTTATTTGGCCACATGGAAATGGTTATGGGTCCTACCACTCCATGCTGTGATTCCTCCCCCCACATCACCATCCCACTCATATCAACCCTGTTGGGTTCTTAAAGCACCATATACTTTCCTTGGTGGCAATTAACCTAGTTTGCAATTAGATATTTACTTGTTTGATAATTTGATTGTCTGACATCATCATAATGCAAACTTCAAGAACGGGGACTATGTCTGTTTTGTTCAGAATTGCATCCCCAGTGCCAACTTGGTACATGGTATCTAGTAGTAATCAATAAATATTTTTGAACAAATGAATAAATGAGCCTTAGCAGATGGTTCTCTACTTGGAATTTCTTTTCTCTTCCATTTAGCTGGTGATTTCATATTTATGTTTTTCAAAACCCAGCTGTATCACAACTCCCAAATACTGCTTCTACAGAGGAAATTACAGCCTCCTTTCTCTCCATGTCTTTTAAGCATCTGGATTGCTATACTCACAACATTCGCCTGCAGTTGTTTATTTATATGGCTCTCTTGACAGTTAGACTGTGAGCTCCTTGAGGTTAGCAACTGGGGTTTATTGATCTTTTTATTCCCAGTATTCAGTGGCATATAGTAGATGTTCATAGTTGTTTAGGAAGTGACGTGATAAATGAACCTTATGCTTTCTATCTACCTCATCAAAAGGAGAAGTTCATTTAGGGGAGTGGTGAGTGGCACATCAACAGCTCAGTGAATATGCAGGGCACCAGTAATGCCTCCATGTAACATTGATGTTGCTTGCCTTTTGTTTCAGGGCTTGCCACTTTTCTCCCTCAGTTTTGTGATCCAACGGACCTTTGAAGGCCACTGTTGGGCAAGTCCACAATGAAAGCTGAGACTGTCAAAGAATTTCCTTAAGTTTTTTCTTCCAAGAGCTGACTAATATATATCAGTCTTTCCTTTCTGATGATGCTAACGTCAAGGTATGAGCATAAGTCATTCCCCACCACTTGGAGAATATAGCAATCTCCAGAGTGAGTCCTGAGAGGATCAGGTACCTAGTAAGATCCAGCCATCCCTGTCCTTTCAGTGGTTTGGTTATATAAGCAAGTACATTCCCCTTTGACCTAAACTAGTTCAAGTTATAAGACTTACTAATAGAGGCAGAGTTTAGCTTCTCTACCACTGTTGGTCTTCTTTCCCCATGCAGCCCCCAGCCTCTCATCTAAAAATTTCTTGAACAGCTCTGACCATTGTGATTCAGTTGGTTGGGCATCATCCTGCAAAGCGAAGGTTTGCTGATTTGACCCTTGGTCAGGGCACATGCCTGGGTTGCAGGCTAGGTCCCTGGTCAGGGCGTGTGTGAGAGGCAACCAATAGATGTTTCTCTCTCACATCAGTGTTTATCTCCCTCTCTTTCTCCCTCCCTTCCCCTCTCTGAAAAAATAAATAAAATATTTTTAAAATAATAATAAATAATATCTGTGAGATGATAAAAATATATATTAGTCTTTGCCTCTAGTTCCTGACATAGAACTCCTAAAACCCTTATAATTTCCCAAGTGATAAGAGTACTAGGAGCATCTTTTGTTTTAATATTTGATCTTTGACTCTAGTTTTTGATACAGAGTTTCTAAATTCGTTAGACTTTCCTAGGTGAAAGCAGTAACTCTTGGCGAGTTCATAGATAAGGGCTAGTCACCAGAAAGACCAAGCTGAGATTAAAGCTTGGAATTTCAGCCTAACCTCCCATCCTCCAGAGAGGGGCTGGAAATGGAGTTAATAATTGGTCATGTCTATGTGATGAAGCCTCCATAAAACTCCCCAAAATACTGAGAGTTTCCAAGTCAGTAAACACATCCACATACTGGGAGGGTGAGTCACACCCTCTGAATTCCAGGGGGACAGAAGCTTCTGCTCTCAGGACATCCCCAAATCTACCCTATATATCTCTTCATCTGGCTGTTCATCTATATCCTTTATCATATCTTTTAATAGCATGGTAAATGGAACTAAGTGTTTCCCTGAGTTCTGTGAGTACGCTAGCAAGTAATAGAATCCAAGAGAGAGAGGATCATGGGAACTTCCAATTTATAGCCAAGTCAGATGGAAGTTGTAGGTAATCTGGAGACCTACTACTTGTAATTGTCATCCAAAATTTGGGGGGGTGCCAATTTCATGGGGCTGAGCCCTTAACTTGTGGGATATGATGCTACCTCCAGGTAGATGGTATCAGAATTGAGTTAAATTTTAAGACACACAGCTGGTATCACAAAATTGTTTCATGTGGGGTTAAAAACCCCACACACATCTGGCATCAAAAGTGTTGTGAGTGTTGTAGTAGTATGAGAATAAAATATAGTATTCATTTGGAAGGCTTCCAGTTTTAAGATGACAGAATAGAGATGGTTCTGCCCCTCCTATTTTCCTCAAAAAACTTTCCCTAAAACAACAAGAATCAGAAACATAGAATCTATCTTTAGTAAAACTAGGAGATAGGGACTCTGAATCAAAGAGGAAGAAGGTCAGACTAAAGTCCCTGCATGGGGCCATGTTAATCAGAAGGAGCTGGTTCACTCTGCCCAAGTATGGAAGGGCCTAGGAACCAGCGTTGCCAAATATCTGGAAGGCAGAGGGGGACATAAGGGAGTGGAAAGGGGACTGTTTAAGAGTGTGTAAGAAACAGACAGACCTGTAGGATCCCACCTACTCTATATGGGCGCTACCTTTTCCCCACCCTCATAGATGAATGTAAGGTCTCTGGAAAAGCTGAGCTAGAAAGTCTCAGGAGATCAGGTGCAGAGGAGAGCTGGCAGTGAGGTCCTAGAGTCTAAAAAGAGGGAAGTGAGGACTTCAGTGCCAGGTTCTAATGCACTACCTCTCTGCCCTTCTCCCAAAAAGAAATTAAACACCATCAGAAACTGAAATCTAGGAATACTAAATGAAAAAGTTGGGTAGCCACCTGCTCATATTACAGGTCACCAGAAGATAGGTACATCCTTGTATAAACGGGTTCCAAATAGCATTTAAGTACTTCATTTTAAGTTGTAAATGGATAGACAAAGATCACTGGAGATCTGAGGAAAATCTCCAATGTGAAAATTAGAAACCAGAACAATAAACAACAAAAACTCAGAGCGGGGAAATCCTTTCAGAGATAAAGAAAAAATATAATTCCAAAGGACTGGGAAAAAGAGTAACACCAGATTGCTCAGCAACGATATTGACAGCTAGAAACTAATGGAGTAATACCATTAAAAGTCTGAGTAAAAGTTACTTTCAACCTAGAATTCTACATCACTCACCCAAACAAACCATTAGTTATGTGTGAGGATAGGATAGACATTTTTGTAAAATCTCAAAAAGATGTTTCTTTCACATATCCTTTCTTAAAAAATTACTAAATGATGTTTCACCAAATGAGGAAATGAAACAAGAAAAAACATGCTGTATCCTGAGAACAAGGAGTCCAACACAGGAGTGAGGCAAAGGGCATCTCCAGGATGATGGCAAAGGAAGTCCCAAAAGATCTCAAATAGACTAAATGATGTGGTGGGCCTAGAAGTGACTTGTATAAATTAAGTGGGATGAAGGGCTTCAGGAACGATGCTATCAGGGAGAACAAAACAGAACTGCTAGATTGTCTAACAGGTTTAGTAATATGAAAATTTTTAGTGAGAAGTGTTTTATGGAACTATTGGTGGGGGTGGAAACACTTACATTTAATTCAATGAAATCTAAGCAAATGAAAAAACAGAGTCAGTTATCAACTTCAAGAGAAACCAAAAGATATACAAGAGAGAAAATGCAGTTACCATACACCTCTTGACCCATGAGCAAACAGTACCTTGAAGTCATATTAATTAACACTGAATATGGATTTAACCAAAAAATATGATATGACTATGTTGGGAGGATGGGGGTATAGGCAGGGGAAAAGGAAGAGAGCTAATTGCCTCACCTAAATGAAAGAATATCGATAGGTAATATCTAACTTGATGAATAGAGAGAATCACACACCCAGAAACTTGGAGGCAAATAGAAACAACTTAAGCTGGAACTGATGGTCCCTGGATCGTAGGATGGTGGGTGTAGGACAAAGGAGGTGTGAAAATATTGCTGTTTTTTGTTATAAGCATTTTGGCACTACTTGACATTTTAAATTATGTATATGTATTGCTGTAATAAGTAAAAATTAATTTCAGAAATATCATATTGAAGGGGCAACGAATTACTAGCCAGCTCAGTTGCCCACATGTGTCTTTACAGCTCTATGCTTATGCTTGGAGAATTGAAGATGTGGTCAGAGAGGGCAGATTATGGAGTGTGTCTTAGGCCAAGCCAAAGAGCTCAGATTTTATTGTACAGGGAACCCTTCAGAATATTAATGGAATAAGAACATGCTCTCTGAGCATTCATTTCCTAGGTTGGGTTGACCTAGCAGAGACTATTCTGCTTTTCTCTCCCTTATTATTTTATTATAAATTTTTCAAATGTTGTATTAGTTACTAGTTTTACATTTTATTTAATTTATTAGTATTATCTATTAGTACATAAACATAAATTATATGTACTATGAAAAATTTTCAGAAAAATTGAATTATACAGTGGACATCCATATAACTCCCTAGATTCTACCTTTTGCACTTCTCACATAACGATCCATTTATCTATCCCTATCTGTCAATTGATCTGATATTTTTGATACGTTGATAGACATCAAGACACTTCATTTCTAAACACTTTAGCATGTATATAATTTATTAGAGGGATTTTTTTTTACAGTTTTGGGGGGTATAATATACATAAAATGGAATTCACAAATCTGTAATGTACCATTCCAGTGTTGTGACAAATGCATATGCCTAAATAACCCACATTCTTTTCAATATGTACAACATTATCATCACTCTAGAATGTTCCCTCATTATTCTGCCACTTTTTAGTTTCTCTGAAACTGTAAAGTTCCCACAGGACTGGGTGCTGACTTGAAGCCATTGAAGCCAACTGAAGCCATTGCATGAAGTGTGGGATGTGGGTTTGGGACTGTCAACACAGCTACCCTCCTTGACCTGGATTCCAGGAAAATTAGAGACATTGACAGAGTAGGCAATGTTCATCTTGGTTAATATCTTTGTTAAAAAATATCGAATAAATCTTTAAAGTCTACTGGTTGGCAAAGCCTAAACTAGATGACTTCTAAATCCCTTCCAGCTCTGGTGCTATTGCACATCTTTGTTTCTGGGGTTTGGAAAGTTGACTTTGTTTTTAATGAATTTCACAAGTACTTATTTATTTGTTTGTTTGTTTGTTTTTAGTTAGAAACATTTTATTTAAATGTGCCAAATAAAAACCCACCATTTTCAAGCCATAAGATGTTAATACATTCAACAAAAACTTATATTATCTTAGTGCTGTGAATTTACCGAGTAATAATCCAAATCCATTTTGACTAGGTGATTGAAATAACCTTCCTAGATTACATTTAACAAACATCACAAATCCCTTAGAGTAATGTAAACGAAATAACCTTTTCCTAAAATAAGAACTTGAGAACTTCAGTCTACTCTTTCAGGACTTGCACTTCTTTGTGGACTTCCTGATAGGAAATGACTTCTTTTTGGAGATCTAGACTTTGATCAACTGTTTCTTGGTAATGAAAGAGACCTAGACCTTGATCTTGACCTTGACCTGGATCTTGATCCTTTCATAGAATCAGGCCTAGATCATTTGAGTAAGACTGATCGTGGTCTACGAAGAGACACAGATCTTGATTGTTGAGGAAATGCTGATTTTAACTTCCTTCCCCTGCTCCTGCTTCATGAGCAAGAGTATCTCCTACCTCTGGATCTCAAATGTGATCTAGACTGTGATTTGGTTCTTCTTTGGTGGCTATAGCAATGACAATAATAAGCATAATGTCCCTTTTCACTACACTCATAGCATTTATCATTGGGATTAAAGGGACGTTGAGCAGGTGGTCTATCAAAACGAGATCTCTGAGGCATGCCTGTTGATAGTTCAACCCTCACTTGGGAACCACAAATCACCTTGCTATCCTGGCCTCCCACTGCATCTCTAGGGTCTTCAAATTCCACAAAGGCAAATTCTGGAGGATTTCTTGCAATCCACACAATTCTTAAGGGACCATAACAACTGAAAGCCCTTTCTAACTCTCCTTTGCCAGCACCAGTTCCCAGGTTACCAACATACACCTTGGTTTCTCCTCCATACCACCCATAACACGACATGATGACTGACCCACAAGCTCTGCTTCTTCAGCTTACAGTGCCCAGGGATCCAGCTGCAAATTCCTCACATGCCAACACTCCCAGTGGCACTACTTCACAAGTACTTATTGAGTGTACAACTGTAACACACCCTGAAAGGCTCAATATATTTAGTATTATTAATGCCATCTGTTAATGGGCAGAGTTAGCCAGCTTTTGCTCTGGCTTGGGAGTTGGTTATATCTTCCTGATTCTGTAAGGTTGAAGTTGGTAAGTTGAAGAGCTTCTGTAATGTACCACTCCTGGTGATGGCACCTCTTACCCAACTTACGTAAAAGTTACACAGTGAAAAATTGCTCTATCATGACCAATGATGAGAATTTGTGAGATTGCTGGCTAGAGTTAGAGTTTTCAGCACAGAACTTTTCTCAGTTAAGTGATCTCAGGACTGTAATTTCATGTCCTTCCTAACCACAGAAGACTTTAATAAATACTCAGTAAAAACTATTTGGTAGAATTTAATCAGAACTCTCTCTGGCATTTCTACAAAACTGGATTATTTTCAGAATGGTGAATATACAGAAATGCATTCCCCAGCATAAAAGAAGAGACCTAATCAGTCATTCAGTTGTTTCTGAGCTACTAACTACATTCCCCTGGCCCTGGGCTAGGGCCTATGGGTGACTCAGAACAACCGTGACAATGACTCTACTTTCAAAAAGACAGAACTCATGCCAACTAGACAAACACCCAAATTTTCAGCTGTGTGCTAACATTTCTCCTCTGACCTAGGGAAGGTCCCCTCTGTTACAGACCCACTCTTTCTCTACCACAACATTCTTCACACTTAAATTTAATGTCAAAGTCTCACTGCCAGACTGTGAGCAAAGATCTGTCTGGTTTGCTGCTGCATGCTCAGGACCTAGGACAGTGTGTGGCACAGAGCAAGTCACTGACAGATGTTGGCTAAATTAATAGGTTATACAAAGATATTTCTATTAAATAAAATCATTTGAAAAACCAGGTTAGCTTTCGTAAGGCCTTTCCTTTACAACACAGTTATGCCTTTCTCTGAGGCTTTCCTTGATCCATGACAGAAACCTCATCCTCACAAAAGCTGGTCTCACTTCTGTGCCTTTACCTTATTATATCTTAAGCATCTGTTAGGCTCCTTATTACTCTCTACCATATAGCTTTTTGTTTTCTTGTTTGTATTCCACACTAGACCTTGAGAGCAAGATCCCTATATCTTTGCATCCTAGAGTCAGGAGATAGTGGTTGAATAAATAAGCTTTCTTAAAGTTTTTAAAGCTGAACCCATTTATAGAACATGCTATAGACAGGATCAACCAGAAGCAAGAGTTTATAGCATTTTTATAAGATTTCCATCAGTAAATATTTGTTGAAAACTGTTAAAGATAAATTATTAATCCCTTGCAATTAGTATTCCCAAAGGCCTCTGAGAATACATTTCCCATTTTGAATAAACTATCATCTTCCTAGATCTAAGCTTTATTTCACAGGAAGATAAGACAGATTCTCTCTGATGGTACATTGAACAGTGATGGTGAGTCTCATTGAGAGAATCGTTTTCCTTCTCGTTGGTGAAAGTTTTCAAGGCTGTAACATCTCTGAAGTTGACATATTAAGGCTAATAATTTAGGATTAATATTTAGAATATGGTAATTGTTGTTATCTGCAGACTCTGGTCCATTCACCCTAATTAGTTGAAGAGTTTAGTTCCTGTCTCACTGTCACTTTCTCCAAAAATATCCTGTCTTAATTCTGGGTGATTTCAATGGCATGCTGATGATCCTATCCTGGCTTCTCCAAGTCTTTGATCGCTGCTTCACTTCTCCAATGATCTCTTCCTTCACCCTATCACAGTCATTCCCTCTATGGTTCTGTCTTGTCATTACCAATAACTACAACCTCTCTATCATCTCAATTTCAAGTAACCCACTCTCTGAACCCATCTTTTAACTTCCTATGCCCTTCTTCTAGTACCCCATCAGATTTTATCACCATTTTATCATTCCTTATTTCCTTATGGCCTCACTTCCCTGCTCTCCCACCTTTGTTACAATCACCCTTTGCATATCCAGCTAGTCTCTTACTCCTCTCTCCTTTCATGTACTCACCTGGCAAAACCCCAAACCCGATAATGTCAACTTCTTACCTCCTCTAACAACCACCCACACAGGTAAACACAATTGAAAAACATTAACTGTTTTCACTTTAAATATTTCACCATCAACCTCAATTAGGCCCTCAGTGCTGCCAGGTAATCCTCCTACCCTTCTTTAATATATTCATTTTCCCTATCTCTTAGATACCTATCTCAGGGTTCACATTTCTTCTCAAACCTCCAATACCTCTTACACTCCTCACTCAGAGCTGAGGCTCTTGCTTTATGTCTTACAAAGCAGAAAGAAGTTATGAGAAGAGAAATTCTACACACTCGCACCTACATCTGTACCTGTAGACTTGGCCTATGCTTCAGTCATGGATGAATTGTCTACATTCCTAAGACCAACCTCTGCACTTGGGCACCACATTCTATCCCTCTTTTCCTCTCAAGGACATCCCCTCTCCATCTTGTAGTATTAATTTTTCCCTCTCAATAAGGATCATTTCCTCCACCACAGAGTTATTTCTCTCATCTTAAAGAAAACAAACTAAAACAAAAACACCCTTTGGCAACTGTCAATTTTTCTTCTTCCATCTTTATCACTCTCAAATTCCTCTTTTCCTTCTCATTTTGCATTTATCTATGTACCTCATTTTATTTTTGTATTTAAAGAAAAGAAATAAAAAAAGAGGAAATGGTCAGTTAAATGTGGCAGTTCTTAATCTGAGCTTTTTACAAAAGATTATTAACTTAAGTAAGATGATAAGTAAATGTCGATTTTTCCCCTGAAAAGTTGAAATCTAAAAATAATCACAACAAATAATACTTATTAAGGATTTATATCTACTGGACCTTACTAGATACTTCAAACATGTTATTTCCTTTATTTTTTAATAACTCTATGAAGAAAGTACTAACATACCCTTTTTATAGCTAAGGAAACCAATGCATAGAGAATGCAAGTCGTTAAAAGCTTTTTTCTCTCAGATGCACTTCAACCAAGCCTTCCCCCCACTGCTCCACCAAAGTAGCTCCTGAGGTCACTCCTGATCTCCATGCTGCTAAGCCCAATAGAACAATTTCAGCCCTCATCTATCTTGACTTATTTTCAGCATTTGACACAGTTGTTCACTCCATCCTTCTTAAAACATGTCTTTTTACTTGATTTGAGGACTCTCTTTGTACTCCTTTTATCTCTGTGCCTGTTTTTTCTTAGTCTTCTTTGCTGGTTCTGCCTCATCTCCCTAACCTTTGACTATTTGGAGCACCCCCAAGATACCCCATGGCTCAGTTATTGGACATTTTCTCTATCTACCTTCACTCCTTGGAAATGTCATCCAGAATCATGTCTCTGAACCAGTACAAGACAGAACTTCCAATTTATGTCTTATGCTGCACTTTTTTTTCTGAACTCTGGACCTTTATGTATAACAGTCAATTAATATCTGCACATATATTTAATGAGGATTTCAAACTTCATGTCCAAAACCAAATGTCTGATTCCCTACCTGTTTCTACCCTGAATCTGCTCTACCTAACAGGCTTCCCATTTTAGTAAATGGCAGCTCGATGCTTCTAGTTTGCTCAAGCCAGCAACCTGGGAGTCATCATGATTACTTTGCTTTCTTTCATACCTGATATCCAGTCTTTCAGCAATCTCACTGATTCTACCTGCAACATATATCTAGGATATGATAACTTCAATTGCTGTCATCCAACCTGAGCCATCAATTTTTCCTGGATTATTGTAATAGTCTCCTAGTTGTTGACATTATTTCCACCCTTGCCCCTTCCAGTCTTCTCAGCAGAGCAGACAAAATGATCCCTTTAACCTAAGTCAAGTCATGGCATTCCTTTACTCAGCCCTCTGGCAGCTTTCATCGCATACTGTACATGCCAAGATCCTTACTATGCCCTCAAATTCACTCCATGATGGGAGCACAGGCCTCCTCTTAACCCCCACCATTTTCTCTCCCAATACTTTCTCCTTCCTTCTTCTGCCCCAGCAACATTGTCGTCCTAACTCACATGGCTTTGCACTTTCTATTCCCTTGGCCTCCACTTCTTCCCACAAGGCTCCTTCCCTTCTCCCTGCCTTTAGTCCTCTGCTCAGGTTCTACTCTGTTAGTAAGACCTTCCCCAGTCACCATATAAAAATTAGTGACATCTTTTCCCTCATCCCAAACTTCCCTTTCTTCTCCCAATACTCTATTTTTCTCCAGAGCATGTACCACAATTTGATATTCCATATATTTACTTATTTATATATTTATTGACAATCTCCTCATAAGCTCAATGACAGAGGGACTTTATTTTGTTCAGCTCCGTATTTCCAGTACATAGGACTGTGTCTGAAACCTAATATTTAGAAAACTTTAGTTGTATGAATAATATATATGAGGTCTGTTCAGAAAATGTCCAGCCATTTTTAATATAATGAGAACAGTTTGCACAATATCCATGTAACCTGGCAGCCAAGGAGAGTGGACTGGAATGCCATGTGTAAACAATGACAACTTCACCATACTTGTCAGTGGAGGTGGTAGACACTGTTGAGTGAGCATGTGCACTGTGTGGCCATTGCATTCAAAATGACTGAGTGAGTAGGGCAATGAATCTGCATCAAATTTTGCATTAAGCTTGAATATTCCTCTGCAGAAACTATTCAGATGATTCAGAAGGCTTTCAGGGATGATGCAATGAATGTAGCACCATTACAAGTGTGGCACAAACACTTCAAAGATGGCTGAGAATCTATTGAAAGTGATCCATGTTCTGGAAGGCCTGCAACAAGCAGAACACCTGAGAATGTTGAATGTGTTCGTGCTGTGATCAACAAACATCAGCAACTGAGTGGGAGAACTAGAAGCTGATCAGGGGATTCCAAAAACTACTGCATCCAAGATTTTGATGCAGGATCTTGGCATGAAATATGTCATGGCAAAATTCATTCCATGGCTTCTGCTACCAGGGCAGAAGGAACATCTTGCTGCAGTTACTAATGACTTGATTCAAACCACTACCAATGAACCAGATTTCCTCAAGAAGTTCATAACTGGAGATGAATCGTGGGTCTACTGCTATGATTCAGAAATAAAGGCCCAGTCATCCCAATGGAAGTTGCCTAATTCTCCACACCTGAAGAAGCCGCAGCAAATTGCAGCAAGATCAAAATCATGTTAATTGTGTTTTTTTTTTATTGAGAAGGTGGTGTCCATCATGAGTATGCCCTTTCAGGCCAAACAATTAATAAGGAGTACTACCTCAATGTTCTTTGTTGGTTGAGAGATGCAATACCACAAAACAACCACAGTTATGGACAACTGGTGATTGACAGCTTCATCATGACAATCTGCCTGCTCATGCATCACATCTCATGCATAGTTTTTTGGCAAAACATCAAATCACCCAGATGACTCAGCCCCCATACAGCCCAGATTTTGTGCCCTGCAATTCCGGCTTTTTCCAGAACTAAAATCACCTTTGAAAGGGAAGAGATTTCAGACTGTCAATGAGATGCAGGAAAATATGATGGGGCAGCTGATGGCAATTCCAACAAAGAATTTTGCAGAGTATTTTGAACAATGGAAGAGATGCTGGGAGAACTGTGTAAGATCCCAAGGAGTCTACCTTGAAGGGGACTGAGGCATAATTGTCCTACGTACAGTGTTTTTGTATCTTGTATCTTCTTCAATGAATGTCTCTGTTTTTCATATTACATGGCTGGATACGTTCTCGACAGACCTCATATATAAATAGTAGTTTTATTACTATAGAATATGTTATTACTAGTATTGTTAAGATAGTTCAGATTTTTTTCTCCTTAAGCTGGCAAGCTTTTTATTCACCCTTTAAGACTCTACTTAGGAATTCCAAATTCCAACAGGTACTCCCTTCATCTCCAAGGCTGTGTTAGGTATTCCCTCTCCGACCTCTCATGGGAGAATCTGAGCATGTTTCTATCAGACCATTGGTCACTTGATGATGTCTTTTACCTGAGATGCTTCCCCTCTGCTGGATTATGAACAGGGCATGATATCTTTTATCTGAGCCTCCAAGGGCCTCTCTTAATGTTTGGTATGCATTAAGTAGCCTATAAATGCTTGAAAAAGGGAAGAAAAGGGGTTCAAGGAAGGAAGGAATAAAGAAAAGAATGGATGGAAGTTGGGCTGTGATTTTCATTTCTAATTTAAAAAAGAATTCATTATAAATTCAGAGAACTTCAGGAATACGGCAGTACTCATTTTTAAAAAATATAGTAAAATACATAAAACCAAAAAAATTACCACCTTAGTAGTTTGGTGACAGGACATTCACATTTTTGTGCAAGCATCACCACTACCCAACTTTAAAAACACTTTTCATCTTATAAAACTGAATCTCTGACCTATTAAACACTAACTCCCCACTTCCCATTACACAACCTCGGCAACCACCATCCTGCTTTCTTTCTCTATGAGGTACTCTAGGTACCTCAGATAAGTGTAATCACACAGTATGTGTCATTTTATGACTGGCTTATTTCACTTAGCATGATGTCCTGAAGGTTCACCCATGTTGTAGCATGTGTCAGAATTTAATTCCTTTTTTTCGGTTGGAATCAGCAGTTCAGCAGATGACATTTTCTTTTATTTGTTTTTCATTTCCTTTTTCTTTTTTTAAAATATTTTTACTGATTTTACTATTACAGTTGCCCCAGTGTTTCCCCCTTTGCCCTCCTCCACCAGCACCTCCAGCCCCTTAGGTCATCCCCATACTACTGTAATTTTATTTTTCAATTAAAGTTTACATTAAATATTATGTTGTATTAGTTTCAAGTGCTCAGTATAGTGGTTAGAAAATCACATACTTCATAAAGCGTCCCCCCTGATATTTCCAGTACCCACCTGGCACTATACATAGTAATTACAATGTTATTGACTATATTCCCTATGCCGTACTTAATACTCCTGTGACTGTTTTCTAACTACAACTCTGTAGTTCTTAATTCTTTCACCTTTCTCACCCTGTTCCCCACACATCTACACTCTGGCAACCATCAGTCTGTTCTCTGTATCTATGAGTCAGTTTCCGTTTGGCTTGTTCATTTATTTTGTTCTTTAGATTCACATCTAAGTAAAATCATATGGCATTTGTCTTACTCTGACTGACTTATTTAAGTTAGCATAATACCCTCTAGGCCCATCTGTACTATTGCAAATGGTAAGATTGCATTCTTTTTATGGCTAAGTAATATTCCATTGTATATATGTACAATCATATTTTTTGTAATGTAAGAATTTATGTTTGTTTGTTTTGTACCACCACGTTCTACTCCACTCATATATTGATGGGTTGCTTCCATATTTTGGCCATTGTAAATAATGCTGTGATGAATGTAGGGGTGCATATATTATTTTGAATTAGTGTTTTTGGTTTCTTTAGATATACACCCAGAAGTGAATTCACTTGGTTATAAGGAAGTTTCATTTTTAATGTTTTGAGAAACTTCCTTAGTGGCTGGACCAATCTGCAGTCACACCACACTGCATGAGGTTTACCTTTTCTTCACATCCTAGACAACATTCATAATTTGTTGATTTATTGATCATTGCCATTCTGACAGGTCTGAAATGGTATCTCATTATGGTTTTAAGTTGCATTTCTCTGATGATTAGGGACATTGAGCATCTTTTCATATACCTATTGGCCATCTTTATGTCCTAGTGTCTATACAGGTCCTCTGCCCATTTTTGAATTAAAAAATTTTCAGGTGTTAATTTGCATGAGTTCTTTATAAATTTTGGGTATTAACCCCTTATCAGATTTATCATTAGCAAATATCCTCTTCTATTCAGTTTGTTGTTTTTTCATTTTATTGATGGTTTCCTTTGCTGTGCAAAAACTTTTCAGTTTGATGTAATCCCATTTCTTTGTTTTTCTTTTGTTTCTCTTGCCCAAGAAGATATATTAGAAAAAATATTACTATGAGAAATGGCTGACATTTTGTTGCCTATGTTTTCTTGTAGAATTTTTATGGTTATGAGTCTAACATAGTATTTAATCTATTTTGACTTTATTCTTGTATATGGTAAGAAGCTGGTCTAGTTTCTTTCTTTTCTTTTCTTTTTTTTTTTGCATGTACCTGTCCAATTTCCCCACCATTTATTGAATAGACGGTCTTAACCCTATTGTATATTCTTGCCTCCTTTGTCAAATGTTAATTGACCATAAAGGCATGGGTTTATTTCTGGGTTCTCTATTCTGTTCCATTGATCTATATGTCTGTTTTTATGCCAGTACCATGCTGTTTTGACTACTATACCCTGGTAGTATAGTTTGATATCAGGTATCACAATACCCCCAAACTTGTTCTTCTTTCTTAAGATTGCTCTGGCTATTTGAGGTCTTTTGTGTTTTCACATAAATTTTTAGATTATTTGTTCTATTTCTGTGAAAAACATTATTGGTATTTTGATAGAAATTACATTGCATCTATGGATTGCTTTGGGTAGTATGGACATTTTAACAATGTTAATTCTTCCTGTTTATGAACATAGTAGATGCTTCCACTTAATTGTTTCTTCTTCAGTTTCTTTCTTCAGTATCTTATAATTTATGAGTACCATACAGGTCTTTTACATCCTTGGTTAAATTTATTCCTAGGTAATTTTTTTGTTGCAATTGTAAATGGGATTGTTTTCTTAGTTTCTCTTTCTAATAGTTCGTTATTGGTGTATAAAAATGCAACTGATTTCTGGGTATTTACTTTGTACCTGCTAGTTTACTGAATTCATTTATCAGTTCTAGTAGTTTTTGGTGGAATCTTTAGGGTTCTCAATATACAATATTATGTCATCTGCTAATAATGACAGCTTTACTTCTTCCTTTCCGATTGGAATGCCTTCTGTTTCTTCTTGTATGATTCTTGTGGCTAGGACTTCCAGTAATATATTGAATAAGAGTGGTAACAGTGGCCCTGGCTGGTGTGGCTAAGTGGATTGAGTTCCAGCCTGTGAATCAAAGGGTTCAATTCCCAGTCAGGGCACATGCCTGGGTTGCAGGCCAGGTCCCCAGTAGGGGGCTGGCAAGAGGCAATCACACATTGATGTTTCTCTCCCTCTATTCTCCCTCCCTTCCCCTCTCTAAAAAAATTAAAAAATAAAATCTTTTTTAAAGAAGAGGGTGGTAACAGTGGTCATCTCTGTCTTGTTGCTGATTTTAAGGGAAACACTTTTAGTTTTTTTCATTGAGTATGATATTAACTGTGGGTTTGTCAGATATGGCCTTTATCATGTTGAAGTATATTTCCTCTATTCCCATTTTGCCAAGATTTTATAAAATCATAAGTGGGTACTGAATTTTGTGAAAAGCTTTTTCTGCATTTATTGATATGATAATACTATTTTTATCCTTCATTCTGTTTATATGGTATATCACATTAATTGATTTTTAGATATTGTACCTTGGATATCAGAAATAAATTGCATTTGATTATGGTGTATGATCTTTTAATGTATAGCTGAATTGTGTTTGCTAATATTTTGTTGGAAATTTTAGTATCTCTGTGCACCAGGGATTTGGGCCCAAAATTTTCGTTTTTTCTTGTGTCTTCTTTTACAATTATACAGGAATCCTGGCCTTGTAAAATAAGTTAGGAGTCTTCCTCCTCTTGAATATTTTTGGAATATTTTGAGAAGGGTAGGTGTTCTTCTTTGAATGTTTGTTAAAATTCATCTGCGAATCCATTCAGTCCAGGAGTTTTGTTTTTTGGGAGTTGTTTTTTTGTTGTTTTTTTAAATTTCTGCTTCGATTTTTTTGGTTATAATCAGTCTGTTCAAATCTCCTGTTTCCTTTGATTCAATTTTAGAAGATTGTATGTTTCTAGAAATTTATCCATTTCTTCTAGATAGTACAATTTATTGGCACATAGTTTATAATATTTTTTATAATCTTTTGTATATCTGTAGTGCCAATTGTTACTTCTCTTCTTTCATTTCTGGTTTTATATATTTTGGCCTTCCCTTTTTTTTCTTGATGAGACAGGTTAAAGCAAGAGTGTCAAATTCATTTTCACCGGGGGCCACATCAGCCTTGTGGTTGCCTTCAAAGGGCTGAATGTAATTTTAGCACTGTATAAATGTAACTACTCCTGAACAGTTAAGGGGAGCTCAGTGCTGTTGCTGGGTAGAAACAGGATAAAACAAGGTGCAGGGCCAGATTCAAGCCTCAGGCCTGTGTTTGCCACCTGTGGGTTAAAGGTTTATCAATCTTTTTTTTTTTTTTAGAATTTTTTAAATATATTTTATTGATTATGCTATTACAGTTGTCCCATTTCTCCCCCATCATTCCCCCCACCCTGCACACCCTCTCCCACCCACATTCCCCCCTTTAGTTCATGTCCATGTGTCATAGTTCTTTAGCTTCTACATTTCCCATACTATTCTTCCCCTGCCCCTGTCTATTTTCTACCCACTATCTATGCTACTCATTCTCTGTACCTTCCCCCCTCTCCTCCTCCCACTCCCCTGTTGCTAACCCTCCATATGATCGCCATTTCTGTGGTTCTGTTCCTGTTCTAGCTGTTTGCTTAGTTTGCTTTTGTTTTAGGTGTGGTTCTTAATAGCTGTGCTTTTGCTGTCTTTTCATTGTCATATTTTTGATCTTCTTTTTCTTAGATAAGTCCCTTTAACACTTCATATAATAAGAGCTTGGTGATGATGAACTCCTTGAACTTGACCTTATCTGAGAAGCGCTTTATCTGTCCTTCCATTCTAAATGACAGCTTTACTGGAAAGAGCAATTTTGGATGTAGGTCCCTGCTTTTCAAGATTTCAAATATTTCTTTCCAGCCCCTTCTTACCTGGAAGGTCTCTTTTGAGAAATCAGCTGACAGTCTGATGGGAACTCCTTTGTAGGTGACTGTCCCCTTATCTCTTGCTGCTTCTAGAGTTCTCTGCTTCATTTGAATCTTGGCTAATGTAATTACGATGTGCCTTGATGTGTTCCTCCTTGGGCCCAACTTCTTTGGGACTCTCTGAGCTTCCTGGACGTCCTGGTAGTCTATTTCCTTTGCCATATTGGGGAAGTTCTCCTTTATTATTTGTTCAAATAAATTTTCCAATTGTTGCTCTTCTTCTTCCCCTTCTGGGACCCCTATAATTTGGATGTTGGGATGTTTAACGATGTCCTGGAGGTTCCTAAGCCTCTCCTCATTTTTTTGAATTCTTGTTTCTTTCTCGTTTTCTGTTTGGTTGTTAATTTCTTCCTTCTGGTCCACTCCATTGATTTGAGTCCCAGTTTTCCTTCCATCTCTATCGGTTCCCCATGCGTCTTCCTTCATTTCACGTATTGTAGCCTGCATTTTCTCATCTAATTTATGAGCAAAATCAACCAATTCTGTGAGCATCCTGATGACCAGTGCTTTGAACTGTGCATCTGATAGGTTGGCTATCTCTTGGTCGCTTAGAGGAATTGACTCCGGGGTTTTCATTTTTCCTCTGGTTTGAGCCATTTTTGGGGTTTTTTTGTTTTGTTTTGGTTTGGTTTTAGTCTGGTCACAGCTATTACGTATGAGGGGTGGAGCCTTAGGTGTTCCTCAGGGCAGGGCAGCCCAGTCGCTGGGTTGTGACGCTATAGGTGGGGGCGGGGTCCGAGAGGAAAGAATGGCGCCTGTTCCGCTCTCTTTTGGACTCCGGTCCCTTCCGCTGCTTCCCCTTCACCTGGATTATCTGCGCACGCGAGCGTGCTGTTACATAGTGAGGGGTGGAGCCTCAGGCGCTCCCCAGTGTGGCGCAGTCCAGTCACTGGGTTGTGATGCTGTATGTGGGGGCGGGGCCTGAGAGGGAATAATGGCGCCTGCTCCGCTCTCTCCTGGATTCAGTCCCTTCCGCCACTTCCCCTCTGCCTGGACCGTCTGCGTGTGCGAATGTGGGACCCCCCTGGTCAGCCAGCTGCCTTATGCGTCCTCGCTGGTTCTGCACAGTTGCCCCCCTGTGCCCAGGGTCCGCCAGCTGCCACCTGTGGGCCCGAGGACCGCCAGCCACCGCCCGTGCACCTGGGAACTGCGAGCCGCTGCTACTTGCGTTCCTGGGTCCGCACCTCCACTTTTTCCTACCGAGACTCCACCCCTCTTACCGGTCTGGATGAATGGTTGTTGGACTTCCGTACAGTTCAATTTTCTATCAGTTCTGGTTGTTTTCTTGTTTCTAAATATTTGTTGTCCTTAATTTTGGTTGTGAGAGGAGGCACAGTGTGTCTGCCTACACCTCCATCTTGGCTGGAAGTCCGGTTTATCAATCTTGTTTATCTTTCAAAAAATCAGTTCTTGGTTTCATTGATCTTTTGTATTGGTTTTTTTTTTTTTTTGGACTCTATTTTGTTAATTTCCACCCTGATCTTTATTATTCCCTTTCTTCCAGTCACTTTGGGCTTTGTTTGCTGTTCTTTTTCTAGATTCTTAAGTTGTAAAATTAGATTGTTTATTTGATATTATTCTTGTTTCTTGAAGTAGGCCTGAGTTGCTATGACTTTCCCTCTTAGGACTGCTTTTGCTGTGTTCCATAAATTTGGGTTGTTGTATTCTTCTTTCAAGGTTGTCTCAAGGTAGTTTTTGATTTATTCTTTGATATCATTGTTAACCCATTCATTCTTTAGTAACATGTTATTTAGCCTCCATGTTTTTGTGTTTTTCAGTTTTTTTTCTTTTGTGATTGATCTCTAGTTTCATACCATTGTGGTCAGAGAAGATACTTGATATAATTTTTTTACCCTTACCTGAGGACTTTTTCATTGCTTTTAGATAGAGAGGAGGGGGAGAGAGAGCCAGAGAAACATTGATTGACTCTCATAAGCACCATGAAGGAGGATCAAACCCACGACCTAGGTATGTGCCCTCACTGGGGATCAAACCCCCAACCTTTTGGTGTATGGGATAATTCCAGCCAATTGAGCCACATCTGCCAGAACAGCTGCTTGATATGATTTTAGTATTTTTACATTCATTGAGACTTGATTTGTTTCCTTACATGTGGTCTATTTTGGAAAATATTCCATGTGTACATGAAAAGAATGTACATTCTGCTCATTTGTGGTGAATGCTCTAAAAATATCAATTAAATCCATCTGGTCTAGTGTGTCATTTTAGGCTGCTGTTTCCTTGTGGATTTTCTGTCTGGAAGACCTATTTATTGATATGAATGGGTTATTAAACTCTCCTACTATGACTGTATTACTGTAGCTCTCTCCCTTTATATTCATCAGTATTTGTTTTAAATATTTAGGTGCTCTTGTTTTAGGTGCATAAATGTTTACAAGGCTTATATCCTCTTATTGGATTGATCTCTTTATTATTATGTAATATCTTACTTTTTTCTTATTATAGCCTTTGCTTTAAAGTCTATTTTGTGTGATATAAGTATTGCTACCCCAGTGTTTGTTTCCATCAGCATGAAATGGCTTTTTCCAGCCCTTTACTTTCACCCTGTGTGTGTGTTTCGTTCTAAGGCAGATCTCTTGTAAATAGTACATACCATATTTTGCCATGTATAATGTGCTCCCATTTAAATATGCATCCATGTTTTTCTGTGCATTATACACAGGATTATTATACCCATTATTATATACATGTATGTAATCATTATACCCACGTATAATGTGCATCCTTATTTTTCCCTCCAAAATTTGGGGGAAAAGTGGGCATTTTACACAGAGAAATACAACATATGGGTTTTGTTATTTTATTCACTCAACTACACTATGTATTTTGATTGTAGCATTTAATCCGTTTACATTTACAGATTATTGGCTGGACAAGATGGTAGCATAGGTAAACACACTTGCCGCCTCACACAACAACATTAAAATTACAACTAAATTATAGAAAACCATCACTCAAAACTGTCAGAAATTTAGCTGAATGGAAGTCTGACAACTATAGAATTGAAGAAACCACATCGATCCATACTGGAGATGGGGCATGGATATGGAACAGTCTGGCCCCACAATGCCATGGATAAAAATTCAGGAGGAAATCTCAGGAGTGGGGAGTCCCAGACCCACACCAGACCCCCCAGCCCAGGATTCCAGTGCCAGGAAGATAAGTCCCCATGACTAGTGGCTGCAAAAAACCAGCAGAGATTGAATCTGTGGAGGAGGCTGCTGGAGCCCTCGACAGTTCCTTTTGGGGAACCCACACATTGAAACTCACTCCCTCTGAGCTCCAGCACCATGGTTGCAACTTAAAGGGAACCAGTGGTATACAGGGAGAGACTGAAGTATCCAGCATTGGGGTGAGCAGAGGCCATTGTCCCTTTGCTGAGCCCTTCCCCCGCATAGAGCCTATAGGCTGGTTCCCTATCTGAGACTCCATCAACCTGGTTAAAACTGTGTGACTCACCTTGGAGATCCACAGAGGCTCTACTCCACCCAACTTATGGGCCCACCCAAGCTGCTTTTTCATAAGAATATCTGGTCTTGGCTCCTAAATTCTATCAAACAAGCAACAGCTGGCTTCAGTGGGCCCTAGCAGTAGCCAGATTAGTTACAGCTTGGCTTCACTTGGGAATTTCCAAGCCTAGTACAAGTAGCAGCCATCTCAGATTGCTTTACGGCTCAGGTAGGGTGCCCTGGGCAAAACACAGCTGGGGGCTTGCATGTTAGCCTGGCCACCTGGGAAACCCCAACGTTAACACACCCGTGGACAGCTACAGACGATGTCAGAGCACCACCACCCTGCCTCTGAACCGCTGATCCTCCACAGAGGGCAGAGGGCAATGGTCAGTGGTCACAGCCAGTCTTTGCAGCTGACTTGCCTGGGTAAGTCCTCCCTTTGATCTGTCAACAGCAACCAAGGCTCAACTACAAAGGGAGGGTATACTCAGCCCACTCCAAGGATGCACCTCGAGTACCCAGCTTAGGTGATAGTGGAGGCCATGCCACTGGACCCTACGGGACACCTGGTACATTAGGCCACACTACAAAGACAGGTAGTCATAGCAGCTCTATGTAACACATAGTAAGAAATACCAGGAAGCTGCCAAATCAAGGAGACAAAGAAACATGGCCCAAATAAAAGAATAGATCAAAACTCAAGAAAAAGAGCTAACTGAAATGGAGCAATCTATCAGATGCAGAGTTCAAAACACTGTTTTTAAGGATGCTCAAGGAACTTAGTGAGGAAGTCAACAGCATGAAAAAGATCCAGTCAGAAACGAACTCTAATCTAAATAAAGAACAATTTATAGGGAAACAATAATAAAATGGATGAAGCCAAGAGTCAAATCAATGACTTGGAACATAAGGAAGCAAAAAACAACCACACAGAAAAACAAGAAGAAAGAATCCAAAAAAAAAAAAAAAAAAAAATGAGAATAGTATAAATAGCCTCTGGGACAACTTCAGGAGGTCTAACATTCACATCATAGGGGTGCCAGAAAGAGAAGAGATATTAGAACATGAATTTTATGAAAAGCTTTTTCTGTATTTATTGATATGATCATATGATTTCATATAGTTATGAAATCTATCTGAAAAAATAGTGAAAGAAATCTTCCCTAATTTGGTGAAGGAAATAGACATGCACATTCAGGAAGCACAGAGTCCCAATTATGATGGATGCAAAGAGGCCCACAGCAAGACACATCATTATTAAAAGGCCGAAGGTTAAAGATAAAGAAAGACCCTTAAAAGCAAGAGAAAAGAAGTTAGTTACTAGAAGGTTGGCAAATGGGAAGGAAGTGGGGGAGAATGGTGAAGAGGTGAGGGGATAAAGAAGTACAAGTAGGTAGTTACAGAATAGCCAAGGGGATGTAAAGTACAGTATAGGAAATGGAGTAGCCAAAGAACTTGTATGCATGACCCATGGACATGAGCAGTGGTGGGGGGATTGCCTGAGGGAGTAATGGTTGCTGGGTGGAGGGGGGCAAAGGAGGAAATATCAGGACAACTGTAATAGCAAAATCAATAAAATATAATTTAAAAAATGGAATAAAGTTATAGTAATTGAAAAACAAGAAATAAACTGATTATTGATAGGTACATATTTATTGTCATTTTATTTCTTATAATTATGTTCCTTTTATTTTCCTTATTTTAAAAAGAAGTCCCTTTAACATTTCTTGTAATACTGGCTTGGTGGTAATGAAATCCTTTAGCTTTTTCTTGTCTGAGAATCTCTTTATTTCCCCCTTTAATTTTAAATGATGGCTTTGCTGGGTAAATTAGTCTTGTTTGTATGTTCTTGCTTTTTTTTGTTTTAATCCTCATCTGAGGATATGTTTATTGATTTTATAGAGAGGAAGGGAGGGAAAGAGAGAGAGAGAGGAATACTGATATAGGCAAGAAATATCAATCAATTGCCTCCCGTATGTACCCTGACCAGGGGTTAAATCCACAACCTACATATGTGCCCTAAACTGGAATTAAACCTGCAACCTTACTGTGTAAGGACAAAGCTCCAACCACCTAAGCCACCTAGCCATGGCTGTAGGCCCTTAATTTTTATCACTTTAAATATTTCATGCCAGTCTCATCTGTCCTGAATGGTTTATGGTGAGAGATCAGCTGACCATCTTATGAGAGGTCCCTTGCAGGTACGAGGAGTGACCCAAACAAAACTGGAATTTATTTATACAACATTTTGTATTTATTCTTACATGTTTAAACTTCAGTCACCTTCAAAGTACTCTCCATTTGATGCAATACACCTATTGAGACATTTTTTCCACTTCTCAAAACAGTTTTTGAACTTGCTGATTTTGATGCCTTTTACTGCTTCTGCCTTTTTTTTTGTTTGTTTGTTTCACCTCTTCCACTTAAGGAAAATATTTCCTTTGAGGAATTTTTTCATCCAGGGAAACAACAACAAAAAAGTCACTCACAGTGAGATTAGGTAAATAGCGAGGGTGGAGCATGGGAGTCATGTATTTTTAGTCCAAAAATGCTGAATACGCAGCACAGTGTGGGCAGGTGTGCTCATAAGTCATCCATCACAAAATGGGCAAACAGGTGTGTTGAAGGAGTCTTCAAAAAAATTCACTGAAGCTGAACGCAGCCTCTCACAATAACTGCAGCTGGTACACTGATACAGATGGATCCCTAGAACACTTACCAGCGAGTGAAGCCTATACTACAAGGGGCCCACCCACCAGAAGATAATTCCATTTTGGGAGGGTCCCCTCTCATAACTGTCTTCCAGTTACTTTTTTGAAAAGATTTTATTTATTTTCAGACAGAGGGGAATGGAGGGAGAAAGAGAGGCAGAAAAACATTGATGAGTGAAAGAAAGATAGATTAGTTGCCTCTTGCATGCCCCCAACTGGGGACCTGGCCCACAACCCAGACATGTGCCCTGACCAGGCATCAAACCAGCACCTGTGGTTCATAGGCAGGCCATCAATCCACTGAGACACGCCAGCTAGGGCTCTTGCTACTTTTAAGGTTCTCTCTTTGTCTTTAACCTCCTCCATTTTAATTATGATGTGTCTTGGTGTGGGCCTTTTCTGGTTCATCTTGTTTGGAGCTCTGCACTTCTTGGATTTATGTGTCTTTTTCCTTCACCAGGTTGGGGAATTTTTCATTTGGTTTTTCTGCAAATAAGTTCTCAATCCCTTGCTCTCTCACTTCTCATTCTAGTACCCCTATGATGCAGCTGTTATCACTTGACATTGTCCTAGAGGTCCCTTAAACTATCCTAATTTTTTAAAAATTATTTTATCATTTTGCTGCTCTGATTGTTTTCTGCTACCTTGTCTTCCAAATCTCTGATTTGGTCCCCTGCTTCATTTAATCTGCAGTTTATTCTTTCTAGTATATTTCTCATTTCAGCTATTGTATTCTTTATTTCTAGCTGTTCTTTTCTTATGGTTTCTATGTTCTTTTTTATGCTTACAATCTCTTTAAGTTTTCACTGAGTTCATTCAGTTTTCTTTTTAAGATTCTTGAGCTGACTTATGACCATTTTTGAACTCTGTATCTGGTAGATTCCTTGCCTCCATTTCATTTAGTTCTTTTCCCCAAAGTTTTATGGCCCTTTAGCTATTTGACCCTGACTCAAAATAGGCCCTCAGAATTCTTTGAATGTTATCTTTTTTGTCATTACTGCCTGACAATGATTCATGAGCTTTCCATATATGCCCTGTATTCCTATGCAGATTAAAGCTAATAAAAGCCTATCAAGGCAAGGGTCAGGAGTGCTCTCCCCTTGAGAGAGTGGCTGTGCCATCTCTTTTCCTCAGCAGGACTCAGTAGTCTCTGAATTTATCTTGTCTCAGCCATAACGCTGTGAGCACTCCTGGCTGGTGTCCGCATCAGGGGCATGTTTCTTTATCTGCTCGTTTTTGCTACCCCTCTGTATTTGTTTCTGTGTATTAGGTAGATCTGCTACGTCTCCCAGTTTTAGTATGGTGGCTTTGGTATGGCATCTTGTGGGGCCCAGTGGTACATCATTCTCCCTGATCACCTGAGCTAGGTGCTCCAGGAATGTCCCTGTGTGTGTTGCATGAGCCTTCCTGATGTAGTTGAGTATTGATTGCTATTGGCCCATTTGTGGATGGGGTTGACCCTTAGGCTGGGTGTCTATGAAGTTTGACCTGACCACAATGTACTAGCTGCTATGTAGGAGCTGACCCCGCAAAGTGGGATTTGCCACAGCAGGTTCCTTCTGAGTACCTTCTGAGATCTCCCTTTGGGTGTGACTTGGGAGTTAATTGGGCCATGCTTGGTTGTGGTCTGAAGCCAGCCAGCTGGTGTGTTGGCTTGGGGGCCTCTTGGGAGGGTCTCCAGTGCAGGTTAATGTTAGATGCTGCCTGTGACTCTCCCTAGCCTAACTGTTCGAAACTACTAAGCAACCCACAGTTTGTGGCTGCCTCTACTGGTCCTGGGTGCATGTGGAAGTGGCCAAACTGCATACCAAAACTGGCTTCCACTAGCACTGAGCCTGAGGCAGATCAGCAAAAGATCCAAGACATCTTGAGATCTGTCTCTCCTTCTGGCTGCTTATTAGGCTCAGTCAGTAAAAGAACCTCTGGTGGTATTTGAGTTGTGTGAGGTTTGTTCACAGTAAGTCACCAGGTAGGGTTGAGTGGTGTTCCTAGGTTGACACAGATTCAAACTCAGTGCCGGTACTGGGTCTGGGGCCACTCAACAAAAGTCTCAGTGTACACCAAGGCCAATTGCCACCTACCTGAGGTCTGCAGTCTTTTGCTATAGGGCAGGGTCTCAGAGTCATCAGGGTGAGGCTGGCAGAGTTCATCAAGCTAAAACAGACCACAGTCTGGCCATGTGGTAGGGCTCTGCACAGGAATAATGGCACCAGTCAGGCGTGTGAGGGAATAATGGCCCTTGCCTCAGAGCCACACAACTCAGTCCTTCCTTGTGCATTCTTGCCACCCTCCAAATAGACTTCAAGAACCAAGAAAGTCTATACCAGGGGCCTAGGCTGGCCACACATAGCCAACTACTTCTCCATAGAGCATGAGTTCAACTGGGTGGGGCTGCAGATATTTGGGAGGGTAGGGCTAGTAGATTTCTCATGGTGGAGCATTGCCGGTGGGGTGTGATGCGGGGAAATCGCTGTTTCCCCAGAGTCATACAAGTTAGTCTCTCCGCAGGTATTTCTGACTCCCACTGAGTCTGCAGGATATCCTCAAATGCTCTCCAAGAAAGTCTGCCCTAAGGATCCAGGGTAGCAGCCACAAGCAGACTCCTCTACTGGCATGAGACTGGCAGGAGACTGGCAGGGTAGGGCCACAGGAAGTTGAGAGGGTGGGGCTAGTGTATTCCCTCAGGCTGATGCCACATGGAGGGGAGTGCTTGACCCTGGAAAGATGGCATATGTGGGCAGTATAGTAGAGGGACTGAGCACAGGGACCTTGGTGGCTGTCCCTTTAGCCCTCTCCCCAAAGCCTCACAACCCAGTCTCTCCCTGTATGACCCCAGTCCTCTCTGAGCCTCCCTCCACAGGAGCCCAGTTTAAGTGTCTGCAAACAAGATTTTGTGTACTGGCTCTTTAAGATAGCACTTGGGTTTCTGACTCTCATTTCTTCATGTCAGATAGAATCTCTACTGATTTTCATAGTAAGATGCTGTATGGGCTCCTCTTCCTGGTTGTGGTGCTCTCAGCATGGGGTTGAGACCCCTTGCTCCTCAGGGGGACTTTTGCAGCTGGAATATACCTACAGATTCTCAACCACCACACGTGGGTGCGGGGCCAGACCTTTTCGCATCTCCACCCTTTCTACCTGTTGTGATATAGCTTCTTCTGTACATCTTTGCTTATAAGACTTCTGTTCAGCTAGTCTACAGTTGGTTATTTAGGTTGATTGTTCTATAATTTAGTTGTAATTCCAGTTTGGTTCTAGGAGGAGATGAGTGCAGCTTCCACGTATTCCATCACCACCTTGAATGCCTTTTTCATTTTTTTAAGACTAATATTTCTTTGTATGTATATACAGCATGTGTTTATCTATTCATCTGTCAGACACTTGGATTGCTTTTACCTTTTAACTATTGTGAATAAGTTACTATGAACGTGGGTGTATGAATATCTGCTCAAGTGTTTGCTTTCACTTTTTGGGGATATATACTCAAAAGTAGAATTGTTGGATCATAAGGTAATTCTCTTTTTAAATTTTGGGGGAACTGCCATCTTGTGAATAGAGGCTGTACCATTTTACGTTCCCCACAGCATTACACAAGGATTATAATTTCTGCACATCCTCGCTAGCACTTGTTTTTTGTTTGTTTGTTTGTTTTGATAGTAACCATTCTAATGGATGTGAGGTGCAGCAGACTTCCTTTTAAAATCCGAGTACATCTGCAAATACATTTAAGCACCCAACTGTGGGTTTTTATCCTGAAAGACAGCCAGTGTTACTGAGTTGAGCTTCTGGAATTTATTTCCTGGCTTCATAGACACTTCTTCATCTCACTCCATCTGCTTTCTCCTAGCAGAGCCCCACCAACTACTGTTGAACAGCTTCAGTGGTGTAAATTCTCATGATTTCTGGCCCCCAGCTGCTTTGCAGCATTAAGTGTATACTGCAAACCTTACTTTCCTCTCCTCTCCTGGGACTATGGTGCATTCTCTCTGCTAGCCAAGGTAGTTTTTCCAGAGTGCTTATAGGTCCAGCTCCTCCCTGAGATTCCATGGTTCACAAAACACACCTGGGGAAGACTATACAAGGTTTACGTTCAGGAAAGTGGTAGTATAAAGGTAATAAGCAATCTGAGTGAGTTCCTAAAATAAGAGAGTGAGGGCAGATTTTGAAGACTCTTTATGGTGCTGGCAACAAAGCTGAGTGAAGTAACACCTGGCAGGCTCCTTCCCCAGCCACATACCCCTTCACCCCATCAGCTCGCTACCCCTGAGTCAGGCTCTGTTCTTAGGGAACTTGAGTGTGGATTGTTTCCCTCATATTGCAGATAATTCTAAGGATATTTCTAAAAACTTACGTGTAGGCTAATAAAAGAGAAGCTATGATTTAAACATTTTAATTTCACAATTAACTGTTACCCTGGGCAAGTCAGTAAACCTCACGATATTTGTGTTCTCAGTTATGAAATGAAACAATTGGACAAGAAACCTTTTTTCATCCTTACCCAAGGACGGTTTTTTTTTTTTTTCTCCCATTGCTTTTAGGGAGTGAGGAAGGGAGAGAGAGAAACATCAATGTGAGAGAAAAGCATCAGCTGGTTGCATCCCATACTCACCAGGACAAGGGACCGGTGCTAGGATGGGGATCATAGAGTCTGGACTGGGGGTCACACACACCCACACCCAGACCGTGGATTGAACTGGCAACTTAGGTGTGTGCCCTGACTGGCACTTGAACCTGCAACCTTTGGGTTATGGGATGACACTCAAACCACTGAGCCACACCAACCAGGGCTGGATAAGAAGTCTTTAAGGGCCCTGCCAGCTCAAAATAACTTTGATTCCAAAACTAACTTTGGATTATCCAAAAAACATTTCCTTTTAGCTTTAGCAATTTTTAATATATTATATATTTTTATATTGTTATCTTAGACATAATCACCCATAAGGTTTTGTGCAGTCTATATTTAAATAAGTTAGTGTTTCCTAAATGTACCTCAGGCAGAACAGGTCACTTGGGGTTATGCTGGTTTAATTTTAAGGAAACAGTAATCCACCAAATAGATAACTCACATATGGTCAAGAACTGGAAGGCTGTAGCCAGTCTGTAACAGGCCTGAGAGTCAGAAATTCTTATTCTGCCTTCAATGGTGACTTCATTAGTTGAGTATATCTCTGCAAACTCAGAATCAGATATTTGTTGCTGTTTGTTCTCTGCCAGAAAACTGTATATTTGTGTGTCTGCCTTTCTAGGGTGCTGTGACTTCTCAGTCATTTACTTTCTTATCCACCACCACTCCCAAATACTTCTTTTCTAAAAACACACCAAAAATGTCACTGGATTAAATGTAAGTATAAAACGCTGCATCAGAAATGAACATATATAAAGTGTGTGCTCAGTGGTACTTAGTCTATAATTGCTCTTGTATCACTTCCTTTTACTCACTATCAAATTTACATTACAAAAAGATGTAAAAAGACAAAATTCAGAATTGTCATCATTTCCCACAGTATCAGTGTGACTAAAAGGTAATGAGCCTATCATTGTTATAGACTATGAGATGTTTTAAAGGGTGTCCCAGCCTGCTGAGAGTCATTCCAGGACACCTAGTCAAGGAGAGTGAAATCTGAATCACCCGGTTGTTTCTGACACACCTTTTGATTGATGTCGCCAGGCATTTCTTAGAGAATAGAGTAAGCCACGGCAACCTGCTAGTCATGTTCATTTTCATCAATTTAAATAATATTCATTTATTGAAAATAATCCTTAATTCTTATGTATTCACTCATTCTATATTCTGGATAAACTTTAAAAATGAAGTTAAACATGCTGCCCTGACTTGCTATGTATGTTTTACCATACCAGTAGCTGTTAGTACATGCAGAAGAGAATATCATAGGTAATTCTCAGTTTTTAAACCTTTAAAACCCATTTGGTAGCCTACAGTGTACAGGATAAAGTAAATTACTTTAATGATTCTAAAACGAAGTTTGCAGATTGTTTATGTTTCAAGTCCACATTATCAATTCTATCAGTTAAAGTAAAGTTACAGGAAACAAATCACTACCTATTTTAAGCATAAGCACATTTAATACAGGAAATTGGGTGTTTACAGAATTGTTGTGGAGGCTTATAAGAGTGGGATAAACTGAGTCCTTTCTAATGATCTCCAGAACATCACCACCAAACTGTCCTGCTGGAGGAGTGCCACAGTCAGGACCTTGCTCTGGAAGCGTTGAGTTCAAGAGCACACCACTAAGACTCTGACCCAGTGATTAGGAAACTGCCAATTTAATTACCTTTTGCTTTCTATAAAGCTAATCTCTGGACACTAGGTAGGACACTGCTGCAGAAAGCCCTGGTAATTCTGTGACCATTACTGTTAACAGCAACAGCTAACAACGTGAGAAGGTGGTGCCTGCCTCTTCTGCTTTCCAAATCTTGTGCAATGCATGGGATTGGTGCAATCTATTTCACACCCAGAACCAGCTGCAAGGGAGTAAAAGTGTGAGATTTTTTAAAAAACACAAATAATCATTATTATTGTCATAAGTATCACAAAGACAAAGCACAGAATACAATGACAACATAAAACAGGGTAATCTGTTGCAGGGGTCAAAGATATTTTTCTCCCTGTATTTTTATAATAAAATATATACTCTCTTCTACATCTTGCCTTTTTAAATTTAATAGGATATCTTGGATATTATTCTATATCAACACATAATTAGCTTTTACATTCTTTTTTTAATGACTACACAGCATTCTCTGTTGTAGATGTACATAACTTATCTTACCATTTCTCTCAGCGAACATTTAGGCAGTATCCAGTCCTTTGTTATCAAATAGTGCTGCAGTGAATGGCCTTGTATTTACAGAATTTCACATTTGTACAACTATATCCATAGGGTAAATTCCTAAAAGTAAAATTGCTCAGACAATGGGCATGTTGTTTGTAATTTTTTAAAGAAAATATGTTCCTTTATTCATTAGTTCATTTTTTGAATAGCTAGTGTACAGAGTAAAAAAATTAAAAGGAACAAAAAAAGTAGATAGTGGAAAGTTGATTTTCTTCATAATCTCTCCAGAGATATTTTATGCATATACAAGGACATAGACAGTGTACACATATACAACATATGAACATATATATTAATGTGAAGATTTTTTCTTCTTTTAGTATTTTTATTTTATTTTATTTTATTATTTTAGTCTATCCTATTTTATTTTATTTTATTTTCATTATGGTCAATGAAGGCCAGGAGAGTTTTGCCAAGATACAGAGAGACCCCAGCCTTCAGAGTACGATTGTGTTCTCATCAGTTCATTTTTATTGCCCATGCATAGGCTTTCAGTGTTCCTACATAGTTACTCTGGAGGCAAAGGCAGCTATAGATCTGGGCCGTTCACAGTCCTTGGTCTTGGATTTTCTAAAAAGACATTCTATGTTTTGTGTAGAACAGTCATTGAGAAGTCCACTGTCTTGGTGTCTAACAAATTCCCTTTACCTCTCTGCTGTGTTGAAACTGGTGTTTCATGTGGCCCATTACAGGGTCTGGCACAAATAACACCCTTATTTCATTACAAAATCTTTTATTACAAAATCATAAGCATGTAATTCTGTACCATAACAATATCATACTCAAGCACACCATATGACATTTTAGGTGAACTGTTCAAATTAAAACAATAAATTATTACACTCATGTTGTTACCCTACTAACCACACCCAAGCAAGCCTTACTTCTGCCAGACCTGTATATTCCTTCTTGCTTTACGTACCCATTTGATGGAACATATTTTTCCAGCAGTTGTCTAAAAAAAAAAAAAAAAAAAAAAAAAAGGTGGGAGGGACAGGGAATGTAAAGGATAAATTTTTTGAGATCTTGGATGTCTGAAAGTGTTTTTATTCTACCTTCCCACTTAATTGATAAAGTGACAATATAGAATTTTAGATTAGGAATAGTTTTTTCCTCACTTTCAAAGGCTTTGCTCTATTGACTTCAAGTTCTAAGTGCTGCTGTTGAGAAATCTGAAACTGTTCTGATTTCTGCTTTGTGACTAATTTTTTAGTAGAATTTCTTCTTTGTTCCCAGTGAAACTTCATAATGCTATGCCTCTGTGTGATTCTAATTTTCATCCATTTTCTCGGGCATCCAGTAGGCCCTTTCAGTCTAGAAACCCTGGGTATTCTCTTAAATTATTCATTGCCGCTTTCTTCTCCTCTGTTATTTAGATGTTGGATCCCCTGACTGGGCTCCATTCTTATCACTTTTCTCCTATTTTTCTTCAGTCTTTTTACTCTATTTTCTGGAAAATTTTTCCAACTTTATCTTCCAAAATTTCTATTAAGCTTTTTCATTGCTGTTTTCATGCTTTCAATTTCTAAGAGCTCTTTTTTTATTTCCTGAATTTTTCATTGCACTTAGTATGCAGACTCTTCTCATCTTCCTAAGGAATTAATATAATTTTTTTAAAGTATGTTTTATTTTTCCTGAAAGGGTTCTTCTCTTTAAATTGCTTTTTACAAAATTTGTTTGCTTTATTTAATCTTTATCTTCTACATGAGGATCTTTCCTCAGATGTCTTGTAATCATAAGTTGTCTGTTCATGATTTATTTTTGTTGTTCATGATTTAAAGTGAGGGACTAATTTTGGGGGGTATTGGGAATATTCCATGTTGTGTTAAGGGCATGAGTTACACAGATGTGTGCATTTACCAAAATTGTTCAGTACATTTAAGATCTTTGCATTTCAATACTATATATCAATTATACCTCCAAAATATTTTAAAAAGCTAAGAACAAGTGAGGATTGAAAATACTGGTAGCTCTGAGCAAGTGAGTGGGACTTACCAAGCTAGAGATTTACCTTTGAGACATCTGGTGGACCATTTGTTGGTACAGAACCCTTCTTTCATTGTGGCTGGGCCTTCCCCAGTCCTGACATCTTGTACCTCCATAGGGAATAACCCCCAAGCTCTGCTAGGATAAAGGAGGGTTACCTGGCAGTGTGGAGTGGGGAAGAAGTTCTAAGGATCTAATTGCTTCTCAAACATCTTTCACTTGACCCTTCTTATTTCAGCATTATACCCTTTCACCCCAGCTCCAGTATTATCTAGTATGAGTTCTTGAATCTTGAGAATCCTGCAATGTAAATTGGTTTGTTTCTCTGCTTCCTTGTTGCTACCATGCAGCTTTCAAAACATTAATTGTTTTTGCCCCTTGTTTTCCCAACCCCAGAGTGTTTATGCCTTAAAAACAAAAAAAACAAAAAACTTTCATTGTACTTTTTCTAGGGTTTCAAAAGGAAGCAAAGTTAGATATGTTTATTCAAGCATCTGTTTTAACTCGGGAGTCGGGAAATCAGAAATATGCTTTTTAACTCTCTGGCTTCTGCAATACGGAAAGGAATTCTCTAAGGAGTTTGGAATACATGGTAAAAGTGACTCACCAAAATGATCGTAGTTCATCCCTTTGTATTCAACATCTATACATAACCTTCTAACCATACTTTAATTTCTAAATAATAGAAATATGAACATGCTTTCAGCAAACAGAGTGCAATGATCCTTTGTGCAAATGAAAACATTTTGAGTATCTCCGAAGGGGAAATTAAAAAATCTTCTTTTTTGGACCTCTCTCTGGGTAATGTTCATTCTTCTAGTTTAGGAATAATCTCTCCTGGATATCCTATAACCTGAGAACTAAACTATAAAATTAACTACCACCAACATATCTTATATGAAATAAGAAGGGGTACTGCTTATTTATAATTATGTGTGTGTTAGGAAGAAAATATAAGCGGCTGCTATAGTCCTTGTTTCTACAACTGGTCACAAGGGCACAGTTGGTATTTATAATTTTCTTCCTTTGTATCAACAGTTCAGTTATTTGGGATTTATATTGTATGTTAATTCAATTAGTGGCAGGGCTAGGCATTTGGAACTGTCATAAAGAAAATTTTAAATGGATCCTCCCTTATTTTTTTAATTTTCAAAATGCAAATTTCCAGTCTTCTGGCATTGCAAGGAGTATTTTGATATTACTGATTCTTATGAAAAGAGAAGAGCAAACAGGGGTCATGTGTTGTAGTTTCTGTATAGATGAGAATCCCAGGTGAACATTACAGCTTCACTGGTGAGTACTTTTACAAAATTAAGCAATAACGGATTCATTTACCAATGGAAAAAAGATGATTGTGCCTTAGATTCAAGCTAGCAAGTAAAGTTGTCATTCTGCATCCAAATTGTGTAGCTTGATGTTGTGTTCAAGAAAACCACCAGCCTCAGTCCAGACATGATTATCAGGGGTAATTGCAAGCAGAATTAAGGTAGTCCTAAAAAGCAGTCTGGGAAGGGTAATAAAATTTGTTTTGGTGAGTCTGTCTCCAGGATACTTCCTGTCCATAACAGAATTGCCATGACTCTTCTTCAGAGGCTCTTCAGGTTCTCCTCTGTCATTCAGTCTGCAATCTCAGTCTGTTTGAGGCGGGATATTGGTGTTACAGCACTGGCATTTAATAAGGAACTTGATCCTGTACAGAAACTCTTCATGGATAAGATTAGAGAATACAGAACTAAGCATCAGTTCTAGAGGACATATTGATACTGGCCCAGGGTACCAGCAAGAGTTGAAGAGGGAGCTTTTTAAGCTTAAGCAAATGTATGGTAAAGCAGCCTGTATGCACTCCCTGACTTCAAATTTGAAGATTCCAAATTTGAAGTCATCAATAAACTCCATTTGAGAAGAAATATAAAATTTATCTGGTAATTTGCACTAGGTAAGTTGTGCAAACTGATCAGAATACATATACATTTCAACAACCATCAAATGTTCTTTAATTCTGATTCTAAATAAATTATTTGGTGATGTATATTTAAAAAATTTTGTTTTGGTGCCCTTCTCTCTCTCTCTCTCTCTCTCTCTCTCTCTCTCTCTCTCTCTCTCTCTCTCTCATTAGCCTCAGCTTTTCCTTCTCTTCCTGACCAACCTCTGCTAAAATATTAACTTTTTATGATATGTTAGCTGATAAAAGATTGGAATTTTTTAATTCCAATAAGAGAGATATTTACATTTCAATAGAGTATTCATCAAAATCCAAAAAGTTTTGATATTAAAAAGAGTAGAACTTTACTTATGGAGTAATAGATGATGAGATTCATCTGCTGCATCCCCCTCTTATTTGAGCAGAAGTTTCCAATAGCTTGTAAAACCATCCACTAAATTGATCTGTAATACAGATTATAATTAGTGATGGGGACGGGTTATATCCATATCTCATGACATATGGCCCACATTCAGACCCTATTATCATTGAGCTCAAAGGTGGCTTTAATAATTGATAGTTCTGTTATTATCAAGCCCAGAGTATGTGACGTATAGTTAGCTTGATGTTTAGGACATACAGCTATAATCTGTCAACACCAGTTATATCTCAAGACTATCCAACTTTCTTCCAAATTCAATAGCTGGTCACTAGGATAATTGGCTTAGGACCTAATGATACTGTTCCCAGGTCTCGTTCTCTGGCAATTTAAGAACACTTGGAGCTGTTTTCACATTGGGAAATTCTTCAGCAAGTTTGAATTGAGAAACAAGTGCATTTTAGGTATGACGTGGCTTATGTTAACACTGGGGATTTTCCAGGGCGGAAATAGGCAAATATTCAGTAATACCCAAGACTCCAGGGTCAAAAGAAAGGAGTGCTAAAGTGTGAAAGGATTACTCTAGGTCAGCTTTAGGGGAAGGAAATGGGGGAAACCTTTGGTGATCCTTGGGAGAACTGAAATACACACTGATCTCTGCCCTGCACAAGTCAAATGATGCTTCCTGCCCTTTCATTCAGAATATACTAACTTGAGTTTGTGATCTTTTGACTTTGCCCTTGTGCCATTTCTGAGAATATGATTTATCAAACAATTGATTAAAAGGGGAAGTTTTCTGAGGGAAATAATGAAACTGTTTTAGAGAACAAACTCTTTTCACAGAAACAATTGATATACTAATTGAAAACAGTTTACTTGTTCACTATACAAGCCTAGAAGGCTCTTCCCTTGAAATGTTTTATTACCTTTAAATGTACTTTCTGTAAATACTAACAATTAATTATGTTACAACTCTATGGCTGAGTTTATAATTCATATCTGCTCCTGTCCCCCAACAAGCAATTCGAAAGCTCTATTTTACAAAGCAAATGCTCTGATTTCAGACTGAAGAAAACCTTGATACTTGCTCAGAAAGAAAGGGCCTGGTGGAGGCAGTTTAAAAAAATTTTTTTTTTGAGTAGGAAGAAAGCAAATAACTCAGGTAAAGTATTTAGGTAGTCTGTCAAATAACAAACCAGAGGAAATTGTAGGGTGGGTCAGGAAAGGGGTTAACTGAAAAGACCTTCAAAGTGGATGTAAACAATCTAATAGTAGTGAGTGTATTTGTGGGTTTGGGTTGCCCCAAACTGTATGTTTGATGAATTTGAGAAAATGGACAGATTAAGAATTAAAAAGGCCAGTGAAATCCATGTTTTTGAAAGCTTCTGGTCTTCTTGTAATCTTTAAACCTTGCAGATCAGGTTGGACCCAGAGATACTGAATATAGGCATACCTCAGAGATATTTCAAGTTTGGTTTCAGACCACCACAATAAAGCAAGTCATAATCTTTGCTAGTGATCTTTGCTTGTGGAGGAACTTGCCTTCACTTGGTAAAAAAAAAAAAAACAACAACAAAATGCAACATCTGTGAAGTACAATAACAATGAGGTACACCTATACAGACATCTGGAGGAGGTTTACTCTGAAACTTGCCTTTAGAATGGAGACACATTAACATCAGCCTAGCTGCATAATGGGAGGTGAACCTTGCTTTACTATAGAGATTAAACCAATACTCTGTTATCTTGGTTTAAAAGAGTTTTATACTGCAATTTTTTAAAAAGTATTTGCTTTAGTTCAACTTAAAAGTATATGTGTTAGCACCTTTATTTAGAGGTTTTATTAAAAGAGGTGAAGTAAAAACAAAACAACAAAAACCATTTTAATTGCTGGATCTATCTAGTTGGATGCTTTGCTCATACTTCATGTGCATACAGGTGTTTAGCACCAAGCCCTGTGCCAAGGAGGCAGGGCAGAGAATAGATTAAGAAAAACCAGGTCACTCGCTTATTCGAATATTTACTCAAGAAATAAGCTTAATAAATAAAGCAGGGAAAGAAGAACAAAAGAATTTCTTCTGTTTTTGTTCACTTTTCAGATCCAGGAATCTCTAATGATCTGTTATGGAAACAACTAGTAATGATAATACTGGAAATTAATTTGTGTTCATTTTATTTTAACAAATATTTAAATTGTGTGATTTTCCACTTGGGATGCTTGATTTTGGTCCTGAAATTTTATTTATACCAACCAGTTTTTTTGGTTGTTCACAAATGTATCTCACCAGCTAGACTGGAGGATCCTTGCAGGAAAACTTCCATCCTCTCAAAATCAAGATACTTTGATTTTTTCCCTTTATTTGTGTGGATGAAAAAGGAGCCACATACTAAACCTGACAAGCTCAGGGGAGGCCTGCATGGTGGCCCTTACAGAGACCTAAAGTAACCACATAGGAAAGTTTGAAATTAAAACTTCCTAACTAAAAGCCTGTCCCAGTAGGTAGTCATGTTCTAGGCCAGTATCTTCCTTGACAACGGTCAATCTTCACCTAAACTGAGCCTGTCTGTTGTCTTTTTGCATCTATGATAACATGTCTTTCGAATGTCAGGATAATTTTCTTTTTCCAGACCCCTCAGGGCACAATTTCCCACCAGAGCAGGAGAAAGAATCCCTCATTTTTATTGTTATATGTTAATTGTTAACTGTTAACTATCCTATACACACTAATGTAAAAGAAGTATGTGTCTTTTCTTTTTACTTTATATCCAATCTCAGACATTCCCCTGCTTTGCTTTTTCCCACCTCCCTAATCTATCACTAATAGATTTCATGTAGCCACCTTAAGTCTTCTCCATTGATTCTAAAGTATAAAATAAGGTATGAAACTGCCACTCTCTGGAACATTTTCTCATTTCATTGAGATTTTGCTTCCTGGCAATTGTCATTAGTTTGGCTCAAATTAACTCATAAAAATTCTTATACTTTTGGTCGTTTCTTATGTCGACACCTGTAAATCAACCACAGATAGTGATATTTCAACAGTGATTTGATGCTGCCAGTCCTGGAGGCATTATTTTGGTGTTGGAAATTGCTGGAAAGTAGCCACTATCCCAAATAGCAAAACTAAGCCATTATCTGAAATTGTCACTTAGATAGTATCCTACTCACACTAGGACCCTTGAACAATTTTCAAGGAATTATAAGGAAAATGCAGGGTAATCATATCTTCAGGTGAGCATGCCAAGGCGCAGATGAATAGAAGCCGCCTTTGCTACTGCCTCACCACCATCATTTATGGCATCTGTTAGCAGATGCCACAAACCTGGAAATCAGCACCCCCATGTGCTGTGTTTTGGAAATCACTCTATTAACACTGCTATCTCTAGAATATGGAGGAAATAAATGCATTTCAAAAACAGCCCAAGAATAAATACCATCAGGTACTCTTTTGACTGCCTGAATCATTTTCAACTTGGAAATAGAGACAACAGATGCCAATAGAGGAAATTACACCCAGTGTTCTGAAATTGGGATAATCAGGTCAGGCACAAATCTGAAGGGTTTGAATAGCTTTCAAGACCTCCAGCTGATGAACCTAGAGGAAGCCAGGACCATCTGGAAGCCCAAAGGAAATTCTGTCAGGTAAATAGAATGAGTAGAGTTAATTATAGCAGCACTAGAGCTCAGACCACCTGACTTGAAGGAGCCATGCCGAATGATACTTCATGTCTCTACTGGTGCTGGGTGAACATGGCTACGTGGCTGTTTCATTTGGAATAACAGTAATTTGATTTTCTCCCTCTGTAGCTAGAGTTATTGTTTAAAATGCAATATTTAGTGGAGAAATGATGATGTCAGCAAGCCCTTTCAATATTTTCTTTTTTGTTTCTCTTGGCTGTGAAGTCCTTGCTCCCCAGTACCACCGCCTAATTATCTCAGGAAGATCCTTATAATTGCTCTAAGTTTGGTGCTGTCTCCCTTGCCGTTCTTCTGATGCATTATGAGTCATCTGGGAGGACTTTTCTCATGTAACCATCCACCCCCCCACACCCCCAAGCTCATGCGGGCGCACACAGAGAAGCTCTAGAAATTATTGCCTCTTGCAGTGGTTTTCAAAGTGTGGTTCCTGGACCAGCAGCAACAACGACCCCTGAAAACTTCTTAGAAATGCAGATTATTCATCCTCACCTCAAGCACACTGAATCAGAAACTAAAGAAGAGTCCCAGCAATCTGTGCTTTATCACTTCCTGCAGATGATTCTGACTCATGTAAAGGTTGAAAACTGCTGGCCAATGGGATCAGGTGTAATCTCTTCTGTCCTTGAGGGCTCTTGGTCATCTATTCTGGCCTATCAATTCAATTCTGTTGGTTTTAATAAGTACCTATTCTGTGTTGGGGATTTATAGTTGCTCTCTGGCTACCTTGAACCCTAATCTGTCAAACTTTGTATTGTACAGTAAGTTTTTTTATTTATTGACAATATTAAGAAATAAGGTGTTCCTTATATATGAAAGAAAACGCCATATGACAAAAACATATTCTTTTATATGCCACAATGTTAAGAACTGGTAAAGATTTTACATGCAGCATTTCTGTATTAATTAACCTTTGATAAGTAACAAATTACCCCCCAGTTTAGAATTAGAAGTTTTAAACAACAAACATTTATGATCTTATAGTTCCTGTTGATCAGGGATCAGGAAGCTTAGCTATGTGCCTTGGTCTCAGTCAAGGTATCTTAAAAGACCCCAGTCAAGGTGTCAGCAGGGCTGTTGTCTCATTCGCTTCAGATGCTCACTCATGGGTTGTTGGCAGGATTCAGTTCCTTGTGGGTTGTTGGCCTGAGGGCTTCAGTTCCCCACTGGATGCTGGCCAGAGGCCTCCCTCTGTTCTTTGCCCTGTGAACCTCTCCATCAGCAGCTCACTACAGGTTTCCCCAGAGCATGCCAAGCAGAGAGAGCAAGAGAGGACAAGCAAGACAGAAGCCACTGTCTTATTGTAACCTAATCTGGAATGTGACATCCCGTCATTGTTGCCTAGAATTAAGTCACTAGGCCCACCTGGCTGATTCTTAAAGTATTTGGACCTGTTCCTAAGTGTCTATGCCAAATACTTAGACTCCTAAAAAACATGATTTTTAATTCTCTGCTATTTATTCTTTACTTTTTAAAACTTCCAAAGGAACTTTGATGTAGCAGGTCTGTGGACCAGTATTTAAGAAACACCACTCAAGAGCTGTGCTTCTTGAAATTTCTGTGTCTGTAAGCATTACCTGAGAACCTGTTAACAATGTATATCCCCAGCCTTTAACCCAAGAAAGTCTGGTTCAAAAGAGTTGGATGGTGAATTGATAGCCTCTCGAGAGCTGCTCCACATCCTCACATCTGCCTTCAGCTGCTGCCATGGTGATACCAGACAGGGAACCTGGCCCTAAGTAGGTCCGCCTAGGGCCAGCCAATAGTGTGTGAGTTCTTGACTTTATGTGGGAAAGATTTTATAACATGAGTTCAGGTGACTATGAGCGTAGGTTTATTAAAGCTGTGACAGTGAAACAAGGAAGGGCTTAGCATAGAAGAAGCAAGAGAGCCTGGGCTGGGCTGCCTTAACTCATAGGGAACTCAGAGAAAAGGGAGCCTTGGGGACAGGTTCAGGGGATTAGCATCGGGCTGCTGCCTGTTACCCTCCTGGTTGCAAGTCTTGTGGGTTACCCTTAGAGTTTAGAAGATGTGTGCCTGTGGGAGAAGGAGAGAGGGAAGAAGAGGGAGAAAGGAATAGTGTGGGCTGCTCCCCAGACAGAGAGCACATTGGGTCCTTTGTCTTAAGGCTTCTGTCTCTCTCTTGCAAGTGGAAATCGTAGGGGAGGTCTTAGGGAGGGTTTCAGCAGAATAGTCATCAGTTTTCCAGGTGTGCTCTTTCAGGGTAAAGGGGTCACTAGTCATTGCAGTTGGTCCTGGAGTCTTCCACCTAGTTTTGCTGCTTTTCTGGGCCTGAAGCTAAAATGTAACTGAAGCCTAGATGTTTTTTCTAGGGAGGTGACCTTCTATATCTGGTTGTAAATTGCTCTGTGAGTCTGTTCAACTATTTGTCTCATTTTCCCTATTCCACTTGTTCTGGCTCAACAGAGACCAGTTCTATGGCTTCCACAGCTTCATGTAGGTATGACCTTAATGGCACCTTGCACTGGTCCTGTGTACCTGTATCTTACTTTCTGTTCCAGAGCTTCTCTGAACACCAGGGAATATCTGAAGGAATCAGCTGGCATTCACCTGCAACACTGCACTTGATGTACACAATGAATACTCATGTATTCATTAGAACCAATTTTTTATTTAGATACTGAATTTTGGTAAACATTTTTACTAGGTTTTATACACATATTTCGATTGCTAGAATTGGGATGATACATACTTGTGGAAGCCTCCCATAATCCTACGGACCTCTGCATTCTTGTATGCCTAGTAGCCCTTGAATTTTATTTTCTTACTTTTCTCTTCCAACATGATCCCCTTAGCTATTTATTTTATCATTGGTTTTATTTGTTTATAAGTCTTTTTAAATCTTATGTGATAGAAAGAAAATGGAAAATCATTTAAGATAATGGAGTGCTTGCATATTCGTTCAAACCAAGCCTGGGGATCGATATTGTAGGTGGGTTTTAGTAAATATTAAAAAATAGAACTTAACTAAACAGATCTGTGGAGGTAGAGGTAGGAGAAGAGAATTGGAGATCATTTGCATGCCAAATAGCATTTGCTATATGAAAAAATTTATGCCAAAAATCTTTTAAGTAATGATTGTCCTTGGTAAATGTTTGTTTCTGATGTTCAGAATCATATTTCATAGTGAAGTTGGTACATCCTTCTGGTAGATACTGCTAGTCTTCTAACCAGCATCCATCTGAACTCTCCTCCTCCTTATTAATATTAATATAACCCAGACTTTGTTTAGGTAGCCATGTACCCAGCTGAAAAATTTAGGGGTAGTCAAGTTTCTATCAATGAGATGTAAGTGGGAATGGCTAGGTGAGACTTCTGGGAACACTTAGTAAAAGGAGGCATATTAAGTTGTCTATTAAGCTTTACCCTTTCACCTTTGTCTTCTTTTTGCTGGCAACACTGGTGCAGTGTGATAGGAGGAATTTCCATCTGCCATTTTGCAACCATTACACAAGCAAGTGTGAGGGAGAAAACCTACGGTGAAAATGATCAGGAGCAGCTTGCCCTGCAAGCATTGCGACGCCATACCAGCTTTGGAGCAACTGGCTTTTAACTTCCTGATTCACGAGAAAAATAAACCCCTTATTCTTTCAGCCAGCAATTTTTAACTTGCATGCCCCAAGAATTTTTAAAACATGCAATACCTGACTATTTAGTCAGGGGCACCAACCTCTTTTCCCTTAGATTGTCAAATAAAAAAAATGACAAACAGCCAACACAACAATAGCCATCCAGTGTGAATGAATAAAAATTATACCTATTTTTTGTCAGATTTGCAAAAAATATAATTTTTGGTGTGCTGCAGGATTTTAGTAATTAATTTATGTGTGTCATTAGATGAAAACAGTTGAAAATTGCTGTGTGAAGCCAGTTATTTTGTATTTCTGGCACTTACATGCAGCCAAACCTGTTTCCTAATAATATAATCTCCTAAATCCTTTTGTTTGAGATTTATAAAGATTTCCTTTCAGATTTCCTACAGTTATAGCATTTATTATGTTTTTAAGAAGTACAAATTTATCCACAGCTATATCTTACATTAAACTAGTTCAGTAAAAAAAGATATATTATAAAAATGACCTGGTATTTTATAATTTTTAAGCTGGAGTAGGTCTTGGAGATCACTTGGTTACTAAATATTTTATCGCTACCTCAAAAAAGTATTTATAAGCTTGTTTATTATATGTCTCCCTTATTGCATAGAGTACCACAAAGACATTGCCGTGTTCTTTACTATATACTCATCACCTAACACAAATGCCTGACACATAATAGGCCTCTGATAAATGTTTAATCCATGAACAAAAGTAATTCTCCAATGTCAGAGAGATTATTGTTTATCCTGCACCACGAATCTATTCAACCATTTGTGACCTATAAAATGATCATTTCATATGATTCAACCTTAAGGTGGCAAAATGGAGATGAGAATCAAAGTCTTCTGGTTATTTACCTAGTGCTCTTTCACTGCAATATACTGACTACTGGTTATGATTCAGATTGCAAAAATTATTCTTCATTAAAAAATAATTTACCATAACAAAATTGAAACAGACTCATAGACACAGAAATGGGAATGGTGATTGCCAGAAGGGAAAGGGGTGGAAGGACTGGGTAAAAGAGGTGAAGGAATTAAGAAGTACAAATTGATAGTTACAGTATAGTCATGGGGGTGTAAATTATAACATAGGGAATATAGTGAGTAAGATTGCAATAACTATGTATGGTGCAAGGTGGTCCTGGAAATATTGGGGTGGGGGGGTAGATATTTTGTAAAGTATATGATTTTCTAATTATTATGCTGTACACCTGAAACCAATATAAAATGGTACTGAAAAAATTACCATATATTAGAGCTCATATTCCTGTATATTTAAAATAGGGTCCAATTAATAAGAAACATCACACCCAGCCTTGTAGGGAAAAGGAAGGAAGAACATTAAAATCACTTGAGAAAGGATTTGACACTTAATATGTGTATTTACACTTAATCCTTACAGTAGTTTCATGTCACAGATGATAAAGCCAAGCATCATTTGGGCTAAGTAGGCTTGCCTGGGTTTTCCCAGCTACTAATGGTGAAAAGAATCTGAGGCTAAGTGTGTCTCATTCTAAAAACCTTTCCTAGTGGACCAAATACTATTTTTCAGATTATAATCTATAAAATACTTGATAAATGTAAATTGTTAAATTACCTACATCTTTCCTATAACTGCCTTCATCAACCTCAAAAGCAGTGTTATTCATATCTAATAAAAAGCATTCTTGCCACCTTTAAAATGGATCCACATTTTTAACTGCAGACAGCTGCTCTGGTTAGACAAATTTCAAAGTTAGAACATGAAACATTGTAAGACAAGGCATTTTAAATTTTTCTCTGGTTCTTGTTCATGCATCAAATCTACAATATCTTGACCACATAAGATTTGTACAGTCTATACTCTTGAGTCACTTATCTAGTGGTTTAGAAAAAAGAGAAATGTGAATTCAGAAAAGCAGCTGCTTCTAATTGGAATGATATCAGACAGTCTCAAAATAAGTTGGGTCCACGATTGCTTATTCTCCTATGAATTGGTTGGTACTTTTTAAAACTTCCTCATTTTGCAATAATTATGTTAAATCACCTTTCTATTTCTGTAAGATTAGGCTATTGGTGGTTTTAAACCTATTTGTAAAAATAATGCCTCTTTTTCAAATAGAATCTTATGTGGAACATTAACATGTAGATCAGATAAGAAAAAAAAATGGGTGAGGGCTGAAATGGGAGCACAGAGGCTCATACCAGCAGGGCTGAAGTTTGAGTTTAGAGAGAAGGTTGCCCAGGACCTCTGCAGAATCCCCACATAAGACAACCTCTAAGGTCCCTTGCAAGTTGAAAATTCTATGAAGCAATGGCTCTGTTGGGTATGTGTTAGTTATCTTATTGCCATGAAAACCAGTTGTAGTCAACAAGGGGAGAATAACAATTACTGCTTTTCTCTGGGAACATCTGTTCTGAAAATTAGAACATTTTAGTACTAATCCCAGCTCTACCACTATTTAAGTCTGTTACCTTGGACACTGTTTGCCTATCTATGAAATGATGATAAAACATTTCCTACCTAATTTATTTTCTTGTGAGGTTAAAAATTCCCTCACAGTACATTTTCTTGTGAGGTTAAAAATTCCCTTTGACAAACAAAATTGTAGAGTACATTGTAAAGTATTAGCCCCAGGGAGCTCTAAAACAAGAGGTGTGGATATTGACTTCTCATTCTAAAGTATCTACTGTACAGGTACTGCCTTTGTTTATGATTATAATAAAATTAAAATGTTCAAATATAAGTTTGATTAATGCCTAGGCATGGGGCAGGTTTCATTTTTATTTGTGCATAGTCACAAAATATTTCCCCCCAAAAGTAAGAGAATTTCTTCATTTTAAAAAAAACTTAGTTTTTTACAGTTGATGTATTTTATCACATTAAAACATGATCCTTATTAAAATACCAAAACAAAAAAAAATTTCCACCCTTTAGACCTACAACAAATGGCATTTGTTGAAGATCTTTCAAGACCATACACATACATCTGAGATACAGACAGAAAGATAGTAGGTAGGTAGACAGGTAAATGTAGGTGAAATGAGAAAGAGTCAGGTTGGTAGACAAAAATGGCAATTTATACTCTATATGCTGTTTTAAAACAAAATATATGTAATAACTTCAGAATTTCATTTAATGGTGGTGAAGGAAATTGAAATGAAACTAAGAACTGAAGAACTTTAAATACATGTTTCTTCACTATGAATATTATTAGTTACTGGGGGAGGCATCCAGCAAAAAGGAGAAAGGACTCATGGTGATAGACAACAGTATGGTGATTGCTGGGGGAGGGGGTATAAGAGGACTGAAAGGTAATATAAAAAAATACAATAAAGGTTAAATTAAAAAAAGAAAGTTATTAGTTACTAAATTTCTTTTAAAAGTTATGAAAAACACTAAGAGGTTGGAATCATTATGTAAAAGGTTTTTCTTTAAATTCCATTTGAGACTATATTTACAGATCTCATGTGATGCAAGACAAGAAAATTAGCACATTTACAGTTCTAGCATATTCTTTATTTTTGTGTCCTCACATTCTGTTCTGTAACCATAATTCCCATAGGTATAATCTTATTTTTATATTTAAGTGAATTAAAACTTCTTCATTAAATCTTTTACAGTGGCTTTCATATTTCCTATCCCTATGTTATTTTGATGTGCTTCTTGCTGAGTTTCATCATCTAGTTTTCTTCCCAAGCTTGAGAAATCCTGTCCCTTTACATCTGAAGGACAGCTGCCCCGACATAATCATTTAGAGTTTGGTTAAAAATAAAGAACCTTCCCTATCTCCAACACACATACACATAAGAGATTTTAACAAATTGAAAGATTCTTGTTCGCTCACATAACAGAAGTCCAGAGCTGGTGTGACGGACCCATGAACTCATCAGAGACCTGCAGTCTTTCCAGCTCACCGCTCTATCATTTTTTGGAAGGCTACTTGAGTGCCAGCCATCATATCCATATTTCAGGCAGCAGGATGAAGGAAAGAGTCAAGAAGGATAGAACCCCACTTTAAGGAGACTTCTTTACAGCAGCATACAACATTTCTCCTTAAATTTCACGAGACAAAGTTTTATTACATGGCTATAGGACATAGTCTTTTAGGTGATGGCAATTGTATAGCTCAGAATCTGGGTTCTTTGTGTTAAAAAGGAAGAAGAGAATGGACATGGAGAAATAACCAGCAGTCTTTGCCTGTCATATCTGGATATGGAATTTGGGGTCATGACTTCATGTTCTCAAAACCTGTGTAGTCAGGCACCGCTCTCTTCAAACGTTTGATTATTGCTGTGAAGATGTCTGAAGTCAACCTAATTTTTTCCTCTTTGTTAGCAGCCTGCCTTTTTTGCTTGGATTCTCACATGAGTAGTTTTTTATTTTTGAAGATGCGTAGTTTCTGTAGTGTATTACTTGGGTTCATCTTTCTGTATCAGCTTTTGCAAGTATATGCTGTATCTTTTTGATCTGATGATTGAGGCCTTTCAAGAAACACTTCTTTTATTATATTACTAAATATTATTTTAATCACACATTTATTTTTCAAGAAGTTGAATCTGCTTTGTATAACTTTTCTATATCATTTTTATATTTCCTTTTTTTGTGCTTCCTTTCTCTCCAACCTGTACCTCATGTTTTAACGTGCTTTTATCACACTTTACCCCATTTTTCATTATTTCTAATATAGATTCATCCCTAAGATGTTTTTGTTTTCTCCATTATTTATTATTTATTTTAAAAATTATTGAATTTATTGCGGTAACATTTGTTAATAAAATATAAGCTTCAAGTATATAGTTCTATAATACATCTGTATTATAAATCATTGTATTGCATGTTCACCACTCAAAGTCAAATCTCCCTCCATCATGATTTATCCCCTCTTTACCCTCTCTACCTTCCCCTACCCCTCTTTCTCTCTGGTAATCACCATACTGTTGTCTGTGTCTGTGAGGTTCCTTTTTTTTTTTTTGCTTAATCCCTTTACTTTTTTCACTCAGCCCCCCAGCTGCCCCACCTTTGACACCTGTCAGTCTGTTCTCCTTTTCTATGACTCTGTTTTCATTTTGTCTGTTTGTTTTATTCATTAGATTCCACTTTTAAGTGAAATCATAGAGTATTTATCTTTCTCTGACTGGCTTATTTCACTTATTTCACATAGCATAATACTCTCCAGGTCCAGTCATTCTGTCACAAAGGTAAGATTTCCTTCTTTTTTATAGCCAAGTAGTATTCTGTTGTGTAAATGGACCACAGCTTTTTTACCTGTTCATCTATTGATAGGTGCTTGGGCTGCTTCCAGATCTTGGCTATTGTAAATAACACTGCAAGGAATGTGGGGGTACATATATTCTTTCCAATTAGTGTTTAGTGTGTCTTTGGATATATTCCCACAAGTGGTATCACTAGGACATAAGGCAGTTCCATTTTACTTTCTGAGGAAACTTCATACTATTTCCCTTAGTGGCTGCACCAATCTGCGTTTCCCACAACAATTCATGAGGGCTCCCTTTTCTCCATATCCTTGCCAACACTTGTTTGTTGATTTATTGATGATAGCTATTCTGACAGGTATGAGGTGATATCCCATTGAAGTTTTAATTTGCATTTCTCTGATGATTAGTGGTGTTGAGCATCTTTTCATATGTCTATTGGTTATCTGTATACCCTCTTTGGAGAAGTGTCTATTCAGATCCTTTGTCCATTTTTTAATTGGATTGTTTGCTATTTGGTATTGAGTTGTTTCAGTTCCTTGTAAACTTTGAATATTAACCCCTTATCAGATGTATCATTGGCAAATATGTTCTCCCATTCAGTGGGTTGTCTTTTCATTTTGTAGATGATTTCCTTTGCTGTGCAAAAACTTTTCAGTTTGATGTAGTTCCATTTGTTTCTTTTTCTTTTCCCCCCCTTGCCTGAGGAGATATAGTAGAAAAAAATATTTCTACAAGAAATGTATGAGATTTTACTGGCTGTTTTCTTCTAGAATTTTTATGGTTCTGAGTCTAACATTTAAGTCGTTAGTCCAGTTTGAATTTATTATTGTGTATAGTGTGGAAGGTGGTCTAGTTTCATTTTTTTTGCATGTATTGTCCAATTTTCCCCATCATCATTTATTTAATAGACTGTATTTACCCCATTGTATATTCTTGCCTCCTTTGTCAAATAACAATTGACCATAAAGGCATGGGTTTATTTCTGGGTTCTCTGTTCTTTTCCATTGATCTATGTATCTGTTTTTATGCCAGTACCATGCTGTTTTGATTACAGCAGCCTGGTAGTATAGTTTGATATCAGTTAGTGTGATTCTTCCAACTTTATTCTTCTTTCTCAAGATTGCTATAGCTATTTGGGATCTTTTGTGGTTCCATATAAATTTTTTGAATATTCATTTTAGTTCTGTGAAATATGCCATTAATGTCTTGATAGGAATTGAGTTGAATCTGTAGATTGCTTTGGGTAGTGTGGACATTTTAACAATGTTAATTCTTCCTGTCCATGAACACAGTATATGCTTTCACTTATTGTATCTTCTTCAATTTCTTTCTTTAGTGCCTTATAAGTAATGAGTACTATACAGGTATTTAACATCCTTGGTTAAATTTATTCCTAGGTATTTTATTTTATGTTTTGATACAATTGTGAATGGGATCATTTTCTTAGTTTCTCTTTCAGTTGAATAAAAATGCGACTGATTTCTGGGTATTTATTTTGTATCCTGTTGGTTTACAGAATTCATTTATCAGTTCTAGTAGTTTTTTGATGGGATCTTTATGGTTCTCTAAATACAATATTATCTCATCTACAAATAATTACAGTTTTACTTCTTTCTTTTCACTTTGGATCCTTTTATTTCTTTTTCTTGCCTTATTGCTGTGGCTAGGACTTCCAGCAGTATGTTGAATAAGAGTTTGTTCTTGTTCCTGATCATAAGGGAAACTCTCAGTTTTCACCAATCAAATATGATATTGGCAGTGAGGTTACATTGAAGTATTTTGCTTCTATTTCCACTATGTTAAGAGCTTTTATTGTAAATTGGTGCTGGATTTTATCAAATGCCTTTTTTTTTTTTTTTGCATCTATTGATTTAATTATATGCTTTTTATCCTTCATTTTATTTATGTGGTATATTGTATTTATTTATTTATTTATTTATTTATTTTTTAAAGAAAGTGGATGGTTTTATTTTTATCCTTTTAGATTTTTTTTTTATTTTTTTATTTATCTTTAGAGAGGAAGGGAAGGAGAGAGGGAGAGAAACATCAATGTGCGGTTGCCTCTTGTATGTCCCCTGCCAGGAACTGGCCTGGCAACCCAGGCATGTGCCCTGACTGGGAATCGAACCGCGATCCTTCGATTCGCAGGCCCGCACTCAATCCACTGAGCTACACCAGCCAGGGCGGTATATTGTATTTATTGATCTGCAGATATTGTACCAACTTTGCATCCCCAGAATAAATCCTACTTGATTATAGTGTACAATTTTGTTAATGAATTACTGGTTATGGTTTGCTAATATTTTGTTAAGGATTTTAGCATTTATGTTCATGAGGGATGCTGACCTATAATTTTCTTTCTTTATAGTCTTTATCTGGTTTTGGAATTAGGATAATGCTGGCCATATCAAATGAGCTTGGGAGTCTTCCCTCCTCTTGAATTTTTTGGAGTAGTTTGAGAAGGATAGATGTTAGTTCTTCTTTGAATGTTTGATAAAATTCACCTATGAAGCCATCCAGTCCAGGACCTCTGTTTTTTGGATGTTTTTTGATTACTGCCTCAATTTCATTAGTTGTAATTAGTCTATTCAAATTTTCATTACTTCTTCTCTATAAATCTGCTTTAATCTTCTGTTGTGTTTTTTAAACCCCTATAATATTCATTGACACCTAGTTTTAGAACAATCATTTCTGTTTAATCCATTTTGTTCTTCTCATTATTTATTTGTTTGTTTGATTAGTTATTTTAAAATAATCTAATAAACACCTGACAATCTAACATGAAAACTAGTTTTGGCCCTGGCCAGGTACCTCAGTTAGTTAGAACATTGTCCTCATACACCAAGGTTGTGGGTTCAATCTCAGGTCAAGGGGCATAACAAGAAGCAAACAATGAATGCATAATTAAGTGGAACAACAAATTGATGTCTCTCTCCCTCTCAAATTAATAAAATAAAAATATATTAAAAAACAAAGCTACTTTCTTGACAATAAGCTGTATCTAAATATTTGTTTCCCTCATTGCATCCCAATGCCTCCCAACATCCAAAGTGAGCATCATCCTGTATCTTATGTCACCATTTCTTTGATTTCTTTTTATGTTGTCTTATTGCATCAATAGGTACTCCTTAAAAGGATTATATATTTAATATATAATATAAATCATACATATACTTATGTTGGTTGTTTTTAACTTTATAAATAGGATACCATGCAGTATGCAAGGGACTCACTTTTTTAACTTATATTGCTGTCATACATCCATATTATAGTGTGTCATCACAGTTAATCTGTTTTGGCTATTGTATAATATTTCATGGCCTGAATATACCACAATTTATTTATCTACTTTTTGTTCATAGGCATTTGAATTATTTCCAAGTTATTGTTTTACTGAAGTGTTTCAGTGAACATTCTTTTGCACCTTGTTATACAGGTCCAATAGTTTCTTTGGGGTTTATGCCTAGGAATGGAATTGTTGAGCTATAGAGTACATCCAAAACAGAATTCATTATGATGCCCTTACAACCAGCCTTCTCTCTACCTCCCTATTTCTGTGAGAAACATCATAATCACTAGCTCCTTTGACTTCTAGTCCTTCCTGTTCCTTATATGCAATTGATTGACAAGCCTGGAAAGTTCTTGCCTTCCCATGTTATTATCCACCTCTTCTGTTCAAGCCTCATTAATCCTCCCCTGTACTCCCTACTTCTAAACATAATTGTTAGTAAATTCCAATCACAGTTAAGAATAGTGGAGTGAAATAGTTTCAGGCTGGGAGAATGAGCATGAGTATATTACATTGAGAAAAACATTGAGATACTGCACTGGAAGAAAAGAACCAAAAAGAATATACTCTTCTACTATTATGTTCAGTATAATAATTATTACACAATATTACAACTTTGTTCTTTGTGACCAAAAGAGTGGAGCTATTCTCTTGAAGATAGTCATTGCACTTGAGAGGCACCTTTCAAAGAGAAAACCAGAAAGTGGTGATGGACGGGCCCTAGATATGTAGTTTGAGTAGGAGGGTTGAAACTGAAATCTTTCTCTCATTCCCTCTCCCCAGCACCCACCCCTTTCTCTCTCCTCATCTGTCAGTCTTGCTTGTGAAATAATAATCAATAGTATTTACCAATTGCTTTCCATTTGCTAAGTGCTTCACTTAGATAATCTCATTAAATTCTCACATCAACTTTATAAGGTAGATACTATTATTATACTCATTTTACAGATGAACACATTGGGCAAAGAGAATATACCTAACAAGTGAGTAATGAGTTATAAAATGTCACTCTTCGCCTTTAGACAATATAAGAAATAGAAAACAAGAACTCAGTGTTTATATCTAAAAATTCTGCTGTTTTTATTTGCAGATAGAGTGTGGACACTGCAGGTGCCTTGTGGAATTGGACAGGTCTTGAGCACCTTGATTTTGAACTTATGTTAGAATTATTCAAAATTTATAATGTATGAATCTTTTGAAAATTTTTTCTTTGTGTTCGTTCTCCTTTTGGCTTTCCTTAGTAATTAATAAAGCCTATCCATTTTGTGCTAGGTGACCCAAGAGAAAATCTGTTTGTTTATTCACCTGATCAGAGTGCTCAAGAGGCAGCAGCATGCTCCTGGAGGAAGAGAACCCCATGACAGGAGAAAGGCGAGAGCACCGGAGACAGCCACTTTACCACTGGAAGAGCTCTTCTGTCTCTTCTGTGCAGGCCCCTTCCAGTGGTAACACCTGAAATTCTAGACAAGTTCTAGCCAGAAATTAAAAATGTTGGCCTTTTGGAACTGAAATACTTTATGATAAAAATCAAGTAGGAAAGCTTATAGGAAAAAGATGAAAGCAAAGGGTTGCCATATTTTAACTGTCAATCACTTAAAAATTGGTAAATATTTACTGAGCCCACTGTTTGCTAGTTATGATCCTTGCCCTCAAAGTGAAACATCAAAGATGAAAAGGTAAATATGCACATGAGTGGAATAGAAAAACGAGTTAAAAATATAAGGCCTGTCATAAGTCATCATGCCAAATGAGGGGAATAGATAGTAAAGAGGTCCTGTAAGTTTAACAAGGAAAAAGAACTCACTGGGCTAAGTGATCTTTCATCATGAAGGAAGAAGGACTTGAGTTAGATATTTAAAAAATTACAAATTTTACGTAAGTAGAACAGAAGCAGAAATGGCAGGAGTAGAGATGAGGTTAGGAATACCTAAGCTATTTAACAGAGGCAGTGAGCAGATTTTTCTGTCTTGAAGTAACAATTCCTTTCAGGGAACAGTAGGAGATACAGCCTGATAGTAGGGGACTTGAATGCCAGGGTAAGAAGCTTGCCTTCACCCTGTAGAATGTGGATACTTTTTAAGATGCTTGAGATAGGCAATGAAATAATGCAAGTTACTTTTTAAAAAAGATTTTATTTATTCATTTTTTTGTTTAGAGAGAGAGGGAGAGAAACATCAATTGGTTGCCTCTTGCATGCACCCAACTTGGGACCTGGACCATAACCCAGGCATGTGCCCTGACCGGGAATCAAACCAGCAAACTTTTGGTTTGCAGGACAATGCCAAATCCACTGAGCCACACCAGCCAGGGCACAAGTTACTTTTTAAGATGATTGGTTAGTAGGGAGATGAGTTAAGGCACCGTTGTAGAAAAACAGCAACATTTCAACAGTAAATGTGTCTTGAGGAGACTTTTAAATGTGCAAATGTTTAGGAAATTGCGAATGCTTTTTTTCTTATTCTGACTGCTGACTGTCAAGGAGAAAGGAGAGAAAAGAACAGGCAGAAATCTTTTATCTAAAGCAGAAGACAGTTATTTTGCTAGCATTTACATGCATTGCTGACATTTGGGGGACAACTATGGCAGAGGCCACTTCTCTGGAAAAAGTAGAGCACAGTTCTCAGTCTACAGATTGCATATGGGAAGACAGAGGACCTTCAAAATTGGAAACAAATAAAGCCCTCAAAGGCCAGTGTGATGTTTCTTTCCTCTTTTAAAATATATTTCTGCTTCAATAAAAAGCAAACGAAAACAACTTTATTTAAAAATCTCTTTTATACTAATATAACTAGGACATTTTATAAAGAGAGAACCAGTTCCCTCTTCTTAGCTAGAAGTTTCTATAGCCTCAATCTGTGCCAAGATTTCCTTTGAAAATTAAACACTTCATAGGCAGGGCCTCAGCTGATAAGGACACAAGGCTGTCACCCTCAGGGATCAGTGTTGCCAAGATTGCTAACAGTGATGTCTTCTCAATAAGCCGGGAATGCTCCATTACTAAACAGACCTAAAGAAGCCAAGTATTGGCCCTAGGCCAACAAAATCAAGTGGGAAATGGATGTAGAGCAAGTTTCTGGAACCAAGGATGCTAATTGAAAGCAAAGAGTCCCCACTGGGCAAGATTTGGGATCAGAATGGAGGCCACTGGAACAGGGGATTAGAAAGGACTTGGGAGTAGCACTAAAGGCTACTTGCACCTAGTCCAGTGCTCTCTCCACCAAGCCAAGCTGCATATAGGAGGCTGGTCCAGAAAGTATCCAGCCATGTACTATGAGAAGTAGAGACGTTTATTGAAGAAGATACAAAAGAAACATTGTACATAGGACAATGACTCAGTCCCCTTCTAAGTAGGCTCGTTGGGACCTCACACAGTTCTCCCAGTTGTCATCAGCTGCCCCGTTTTATTTTCCTGAAACTCATCAGTGGTCTGAAATCTCTTCTCTTTCAAAGGTGATTTTAGTTTTGGAAAAATCCAGAAATCACAGGGTGCCAAATCTGAGCTGTTGGAGGCTGAGTTGCCTGGGTGATTTGATGTTTTGCTAAAAAACTGCACAAGATGTGATGCATGAGCAGGCACATGGTTGTGATGTAGCTGCCAATCACCAGTTCCACATTGCTGTGGCCTCCTGAATCATCCAAATAGTTTCTGTGGAGGAATGTTCAAGCTTATCACAAAATTTGATGCAGATTCGTTGATTTATTCACTCGGTCATTTAGAATGTGATGGCCACACAATATACATGCTCACTCAACAATGTCTACCACCCCTACTGACTAGTACAGTGAGGTCATCATTGTTCACACATGCGCATTCCAGTCCACTCTCCTTGGCTGCCTGGTTGTACCAATGCTGTGCAATCTGTTATTGTTATATTAACAATGGCTGGGCTTTTTCTGGACAGATCTCATATACTTATTGTGAGGTCTAGAAACTTATCCCACTTTCTTGACTCTTCCTTGGCCTCCTATGATTGCTTATCTGAGTGAGAGTTTTCAGCACACTCCAATACCAAACCTGCCTTGGCACAGAGTGGTCTGGGGCAGATGTTGACTTAGAATCAGATTTATATCACAGGACTCTGATTGCTTGGCCTGACGTATCCTTGATCTGTTCTAACCTGTGCTAGCCATTATCCACTAACCGACTTTTCCTCCTATTTTCTTGACATCTGGTAAGTCCTATACTTGATACTAGCCAAACCTTTGGTCTGTTGGCACCCATCACCCTGAATTAAATGTGTCAATATTCACTTTTCATGTGGTTGTAAATAGTTGTGTTCACAGACCCAGTCACTCCAGACAGGGTTCCCATCTAAATTGTGATGTAAATTTCAACCAATAATCAGGTTATGAGGCTCCATGGAGCTTGATTCCTTCCAGGGATAACAGTACTGACCTGGGGAGTTGGGATTTAGGAACTAGATCAGACCAATGCAGCAAGGGTCACTGGAGAACAGACTGAGTTGCTGGTTCTAGAAGTAAGTTCAGTCTTAAAATGTATTCTGACAGATTGGAGATACAGGCACATACTTCATTTTCTTTTTAATTAGAAGATTTTTTTTCAGTTACAGTTGGCATTCAATATATTAGTTTCAGGTATACAGCATAGTGGTTAGACATTCATATAACTTACAAAGTCATCCCCACCCCCTCATAAGTCTAGTATGTACTTCATAATTGGTGGGAATTTAGAAATTTAGGAACATTGGCAGATAGCTCAGAGAAGTCTGGAATCTGGTAGCAGAGAGCCAGCCACATTATTTAGTTCAAGGGTGGGTACTGGTGATGGTAATGGTGCTTGGAAAGAGAAGACAAAGCTTTAGTTTTGGAATAATAAGGGATCTGAACTTGTTCTCTAGTTTTCCCAACTGGAGGCTTAGTTGTTTGCTTTCCTTCGGTTCTGTTACCTCAAGGGACTCTGTAATACTTAATCCTCTCAGTTCCTCTATCATCTCTGCCCTCTGCTATCAATCCAAAACTAGGGCTCTGGTTTTGCTGTCTGCTTACTCACTTGAACTGACCACTAAGTTTTTCTCTCTTTCCAAAATGTTGCCAGCTTTGTGCATGTTTAAATCAATCCTGGTTCCAGATATCCTGACCCTGGTCATTGGCCCAGGACCCCTACAATACCAGGAAGAAAAGTTTGGACAGGATGGAGGTAATGTCATAGAAAGAAGGAACTAGTTACTAGAACTAAGGTACTTGGAGAAGGTAGACTGCATTTGAGAAACAGGGTAAAATTCTGACTGTTGAAATTGGGGCAGCAAATTTCAAAGGTGCTTCTCAAATTTTTTCTCCCTAAGATCAGTGCCTATCATACTTAGTAAGCTTCAGAACCAGTACCTGCACAGATTTGGCCTTTAGGTCTGGGATAGGGATTACAATCTAGGAGCCTACAATTTTCCTCATACAGCTTTCCAGAAATATTTTATGTATACTAAGCAAAAATTATGTATGTGTATTCCCCCTTTCATTCACTTGGTAGCATACTATGCACACTTTCTGAACCTTTTTTTCTCTTAACAATGTTTCTTTGCAATTATGCCATGCCAGCATATAAAGTTTTCTCATTCTTTTTGATGACTATATAGTATTCTATTGTGAGAATATAGTGTAATTCATTTAACAATCAGCCACTGAGGGACATGTAGGGTGTTTCTAATTTCTCCCAACTGTAAACATTGTAACAACAAGTACCATGTATATATGTCATTTCAAAAATAAGTGATTATATCTGGATAAAATCTTAGAAATGGAAATTACTGGGCCAAATGATATCATTTTGTGATTTTGATAGATATTGACAAATTGCCCTTCACAGAAGTTATATCAATTTACACTCCTACCAGCATGAGTATCATTTTTTCCACAAACTATAGCTAATTAAATTTATTATCAAACTTTTTAACTTTGTCAATATGATGGTCACAATAGTAGCTCAATGCTGTTTAAACTTATAATTTCTTTCTACCATAAGAGAGGACGATGAGCATATTTTAATATGCTTAATAGTCACTTGTATTTTCTTCTTGTGAAGTCTGTTCATTTCCTTTGACCATTCTTTAAATGAATTTTTTAATCTTTGTTTTGCTACCTGGTTTGTAGGAACCCTTTATATATTAGGAAAATTAAGTCTTTGGCTATGATACGAGTCACAAGTATTTTTTCCAGTCTGTCATTTATTTTTTAACTTCCCTTTTGGTAGCTTCTGCAGGATAGCTTTTTATAAAGGTTTAATTGTTATGGAATTTATTAATATTTTATTTGGTTTTGTGTTATACTTAGAAAGGCCTTCTCTATTCTAAGATTATCAAAAATTATCCCCCAGATTCTTCTTGTACCTTTATAGATTAAAAAAATTAAATGTTCAATCCATATAGCATTTATTCTAGAATAAGATGTGGAATTTGTTTGCAACTTATTTTTTCCAGGTAGCTATGTAGTTTCCTAATATCATTTATTGAATAACCTATTCTTTACCTCACTGCCCATGATTAGAACTGTCCCTTTTATTATATTCTAGATTTCCATATAGATTTGGGTTTAGCTCTGAGCTTTCTCTTTCATGACACTACTATATCTGTCTCTACCACACTTTTTAAATTATATTAGCTTTATAAGGTAGTTTTAGTGCATGTGATCCATGGAGTGTACTTTGAGGAATACTTAGGGACTAGGGCAGTACCAGCCCTGTGCAGAGTAGGATTATGAGTTGATTTCCACAATGAAGAGAAGAAGACTACAAAGAAGAACATTTTGGGGGGGGCGGGAATGAATATTTCATACTTCAAGCTGAACACGTGTTTCACAAATTTGAGGCAACTCCTATATCTTGATAGCAGCAAGATATATAAACAGATAATGGGTCATACCCTTCTCTGCTCTACCTTCCAAGTCAATAATATTGACTATTTAACAGACCAGAATCTATAGTTGAAGACTTGGCTGTGCAGTGGCTATAATTTATTACTGGCATGACTGATCAATTCTGACAGTTTCAGAGAGAATATAAAGCAGATAAGACAGACTACTCCTTTTGGAATAATATTTACATTTTTCTGTTTAAAAGCATAACTTCATTTTTACTTTTTTTGGTAGGATTTTTGTTAATTGTTATTTTTATTTGGATGGCTGTTTAGTTCATGTAAGAAGTAGTTTTATGTGATGCATATTATTTATTCAGTCCACATACATGGGTTTATAGATTAATGTGTCCTTTGCAATAGTAAACAACTAAAAATACATCAGAAAGTATATCAGTATACTTCTATATAAACAGATTATACACATACATAATCAACTTACTCCTTTGTTCAACATGTGTTAAATAAGCTCCCATTATGCTGCTGAGAACTTTGATAAGTACTGGGGATACAAGAGGTAGTAAAACCAGAAAAGAAAAAGAAGATGGATTCATGTGAAAAAAAAATCATATTCGTTTTCTCTATATAAAGACTACTATAATAAAGTGCCACCAACTGAGTGGGTTTAAAAAGCAGAAATTTATTCTTTCACAGTTTTGGAGCCTAGAAATCTAAAATCAAGGTGTTGGCAGGGCGTCCCTCTGAAGTCTGCTGGGGAAAATACTTCCTTGCCTCCTCCTAGCTTCTAATAGTGGTCTGAAATCCTTGGGATTCCTTGTCTTATCACTGCATCAGTATTTTCATACAGCCAATTTCTGCCTCCCTCTTCACATGACTGCCTTCCCTCTGTAAGTGTCTGTGTCTCTTCACAGCTTTCTTTATGGGCACCAGTCATTGGGTTTATGGCTCCCTTTTATCTAGTATGATCTCATCTGGATTCTATTTCCAATTAAGGTCCATTCGCAGTTGTCAGGGGTTAGGATTTCAACATATCTTTTTGGAGGACAGAACAGCACTTACCAAATATAAGGCAGAAATAATATCTTATAATCTACTTACCATATTTTTAGGACTATAAGACACACCGGACCATAAGATACACCTAGGTTTTAGAGGAGGAAAATAGAAAAAAAATGTGAAGCAAAAAATGTGGTAAAATATTTAATAACATAAATAATGTAGGCCACCCCCCCCCCCACACACACACACACACACACGCAGTGAGCCAGGTAAGCTGCATTCGGACTATAAGACGCACCCCCCAACTGGGGGGGTGCGTCTTATAGTCTGAAAAATATGGTAACTAATCAAGTTAATTCTAAAACATAACTTAGCCCTGATTGGTGTAACTCCGTGGGTTGGGCATCATCCTGCAGACCAAAAGGTCACTGGTTTGATTCCCAGTCAGGGCACATGCTTGGGTTGCAGGTTCAGTCCCCTGTTGCTGGGGTGAGCAGGGGGAGTGCAAAAGGCAACTGATCAATATTTCTCTTGTACATCAATGTTTCTTTCTCTCTCTTTCCCCCTCCCTTCCACTCTCTCTAAAAAAATAAATAAAATCTTTAAAAATATATATAACTTAAAAAGAGTTGCCTGATTAACTATTTAATTCAATCAAGTGGAAGCGAAGACAATGGATTAGGAGATGGTAGAGTTGTCAAAATCACTGGACCTGCCATTGACACAGACCATCTTACTGAACACAGAAGCCACATTTACCGTGTTGGTGGCCTGGGGTGCCAGGAATAGTAGGATTTGGGACACCTAGGTGAGAGAGAGGCCTTTTGGAAGGGGAACAAAGACGGGGCCAACAAGAAATATCTCCACAGTTTCATGAAGGGTCTGCAGTTTGCCTTGTTTAAGGCAAACTACCCCTACTTGTATGAAGAAGACACTAATCTGGGCTTTTTTTTCTCTTCAAAGAGGCAGTAGAAACCAAAATACACTCTCCCTGACTTCCTTGTTTCACTGAGACTGCAGAAAAACAAGCTTCTCAGCTTCTTCCCATTCCTGCCCTCGGGAACCTTGGCCACAGATAGGAACATAATCCTCAAAACATATTTCTATGTCTTTGGTTTCCTACCAGGCTGTCTCTTCCAGAGCCAATATTTTCATACAGACAGTAAAGTGACTGTGGTTGATTGAATTTTATCATATCTATTAACATTATTTTTAAAAGTGTAGTGACAGATTCAGAATCAAGAGTCTAGGAGGATCCCATATTTTCCTACTGGTAACATGAAGAGCTGTAACAGAAGTTCTATCTGGCAGCAGTAGATGGAAAAAAATTTAGCTGCTACATTGAGAGCTAGCCCTCAGCTAACAAGTGAAGTTGTTTTCATTTGCCTCCAGCTGCACACAGCTGGTTTCTTCCCCAGCCCTACTGAGAGTCTCAATGGCCCCGCTCTGTCTTCTCCCTCCATGCTGTGAAAACCTATTTTCAAAAAGCATTTGGTAATCTCACTTGCACATTTGTGATAAATGGTAAAAGGACATTAGTGGAAAGTGTCTGAAAGCACACCTGAGTAGGAATCCAAAGCCCTAGGGTTGAGGGAAAATGCTCCCACACTTTGGAGGCAAGCATGCCTGAGTTTTAATCGTGGCTCCATCACTTATTAGCCATATGACTGGAGATATTTAATCTTGGTGCTCCTAAGTTTTCTATTCTATAATGTGGATAAAGTAATACTTTAGTAGATAATTTTATGGATTACAGTACTTCCCACTTATCTGTGGATCCACTTTCTCAGGCTTCACTTACCTGAGGTCTACAGCTGTCCAAAAATATTAAATGAAAAAGTCCAGAAATAAACAATTCACAAGTTTCAAATTTCTTGCTATTCTGAATAGAGTGATGAAATCCCGGTCCCACCTGGGAAGTGAATTATCCCTTTGACCATCGTATCCATGCTGTATATACTCCCTGTCCATTAGTCATGTTACCAGGCCAACTGTTGCAGTATCACAGTGCTTGTGTTTAAGTAACCCTTATTTTACTTAATAATAGCCCCAAAGTGCAAGAGTAATGATATTGGCAATTCAAATATGCCAAAGAGAAGCTATAAACTACTTTCTCTGCATGAAAAGGCAGGTATGTAGAGGAAAAAACATAGTACATACAGGGCTTGTTACTATTTGTGTTTTCAGGTATCCACTGAGGGTCTTGGAACATATGCCCTATAGAAAAGGGGCAATTACTGTATTTGTCAGGTAGCACAGTACTTGATATCTAGAAAGGCACTAAAATGGCAATCACAGTAAGTTGCTAATAGAAGGGGATTGATGACTCTGTACTCTTTAAGAGAGAATTCCTGTGCCTTTTTTCCCTAGCTAATTAGTGGGCATTTCTTTGCTTCTTATAACAAATATCAAACAGACTGTGGCTCTAATGACCAGTGACAACTTTATGTAGAACTAGCTAATATCAAGCTTGCCTATAGACATATCTAGAGAGGCAGAGATCCCCTGGCAGAAAGACAGGATGTGTCCCCTTTGGAAAACTTTGACAACCCTTAGCCAGGGAACAGGCTACACCTCTTTGATCAATTACCACACAGTTATAGCTCAAGAATTTAAGAAGCAGAAAGAAACATGGAAACAAAAAGGAGACAAGCAAACAACACCTGGACAGTCCCTTTCTTAGTTCTTCTCTATCATCAGGTTCACTCTTACCTCTGAAGAATCCATCTTTTCAAAGATTAAATTAAGCCCTTGAAGATGGGAATGTGCTACTTCACATCTCCAATCCAGTCTCTCCCATGGATCACTGGTACATGATCATAAATATTTTTCAATGGTCATCCTTCATTGGACTGAAGTCTCCTAAGAAAGAGGACTATGTATTTTGTTCATTCATTCCGTTATCCATTAATTTATATATTTATTCACTCATGTCTATAAGTTTAATAATAACAGTCAGGATTCACCGAGTTCTTCCTATTTGCCAGATAATTTACCAGAATTTCCCCATATTATCTAATTTAACTATACCAACAACCCTATGATGTAGTTACTAATTATATTTCATTTTTTAAGTGAGGAAACTGAGGTATAGTTATCACCTGTCCCCTCATACAGCTAGCAGTTGGGAGAGTCCAGTTTCTACACTTTGCCGAAGTCAGCATTAAGTAGACACTAGGTGGTATAAAAGGTATACAAATGATAGTTCTTTCCCTCCAGGAACTTATGTGGGTATATAAAACATAAAACAATCAAGGAGCCAGATGGGACAGAAACTAAATATACTTGGACAAAGGAAGTTAGCGTGGGCTAGACCAGTAAAAGAACTCCTAGGCTGAGGCACTGGGGTACTAAGGAGGCAGGCACAGCTAGACCCTATCTGGGTTATTATTGTGTTGCATTATTATAAGTGGTAAGGAATGAATGTAGTTCAAGTCAGTTCGTCCAACAGTTATTAAATGTCTATCTGCAGGGAACTATGTGAGCTACTGGGCAAGTGACAGAATAAGACATGTTTTCTAATCTCGAGGATACACAAATAAATATTGTAGAGCATAATACTTACATACAATAATAAAGCCTTGTTCAAGACACAGAGGAGATGAGTGAGTCACTGACTTTAGGGCAGGGGGACCGAGAGAGGTAGCCAGGGAAGAATCCCTGAGAAGCAAACCTTTGCACAGCATTTTGAAGGATGACCAAGATGAACAGGGGTTTTCCCAGGAGGGTGGAGTGGCTGGAGCACATGGCTCAGTCCAAGGTTTAGTTAGAGGAACAGAAAGGAAACGGCAGAAACTAGCAGGTGACAGAGCACTTCAGGATTCAAGGTCAGACTCTGAGCTCAGCAGAGAACTAACATAGTAAAGAGAAAACTGAGGTAGAACTTAGGCATGTGACAGGGCAGGGCAGGGGCAAGGAATAATCAGGCCTCCGTGGGCATGATAGTGCCATGGCTGACTAGTGGTGTGTGGGATGGCAGGCCTCTGGTCATGTGACTAGTTAAAGACCTTCCCAGCTGGAAAACCTGATTTTTAAAGCATCGGTTACCTGCCCAGGATGAACTCGGACAGGAGGACCAGGCCTCTGACTTTTGCTGAGTGAGGCTGGGTCAATTCCTTCTTTATGAATTCTGCCATGTTCAGACTCTTGGCTTTCTAGATTATTAAAATAGCATTCTAATTATGTTCGCTGTCTAACACAAGTTTCTCTGATCCATCTTCCAGACAACCCTCAGGGTGCTTTTTCTACAAGGCAAATCTGATGTCACTTTCCTGCTTAAGATTCTTCAGTAACTGCCCATTGTCTGCCCCTGACCCCCTGCCACCACCCCCCCCCCTCCACTCTTTAACAAGGCCCCTCACAGTATAGCCCTGCCAGGAACAGATGTTTCAGGAAGATTCTGAAACTGAAATGTCAAGGCTTCCCAACTTCAGTTCCCGTGAGGTTGCTTGAGGTGTATTTACACGGTCATTTTGTGTTGTTTTGTAAAGAGGGTCTTTCAAGTTACAAAAGCTCCAGGCCCCATAAAACCTAACTGTACCCCAACAGCCCCTGCCCATATCTCCAACCTCATCTCATGGTCTCTCTCTCTCTGTCTCTGCACTAAGAGCCTGAGGTTCTCTGATCGCCCAGCCTGGAACATTCCTCACTAAGCTGTCTGTTCTTCAGCACCCTTATGAGGCACCTCTCCCGAGGAAAGGCTGCCCTTATCCCCCCACATCCCTGAAAGTTTACAACCTCCCGCTCCATGCCACCCGGTACCATGGGTATACTGCCAGACTCCTGCGGGCATCATGCTGTCTGCCGCACTGAACTGAGTGATACCTGCTCTCCCTTAGGTGTTTGCAACACAAAAGCTACACCTTGGATGAAGAGGGGGGTCTGAAATAAGACTTGTTGAACTGACCTGAAATGAAATGTTACTACTGTCTCTTATAACTCATATTAGTCACCATTTATTGTAGATATACTAAGTGTCATGGAATGAATAAGACATTTAAAATAGGTTATCTGTAATCCTCACAATAACCTGAAGGGTGACCAATGAGAAGGTGATATTAGGTTGACCCACACCAAATTGCCAAATGGTCATCTCTGGTGTATACAAACAGTAATTTCCTGTGGTTCACTGTAATAGATTTAAGCCAGGTCAGTCTGACTTCCAAGTCAATGTTCTTTCTTGTAGAGAGAAAGACTCATCCTGACTGTCCTAGGTAGAGAGGAAAGATCTTGGAGCTGCAGTCTCAGGGTAACTCCTGAAAAGCTCACTATTCATTGTGTGGAGAGAAGTGCATGTGCTAACTCTTTTCATTTCTAATTTTTTATAGGCCATATTTAACAACCACAGTCAAAAAATCAAAATATTGTTTCTGTTTGGTGTTTATTTTCTTCCCCTTCAGTGAAAAAGGTCCCAAAGGGAAGGATTCTTTTTTGAAGAAGAAGAAGGAAGAAGAAGAAGGAAGAAGAAGAAGAAGACAACGACAGAATGCACAGCATAGTTTTCTCTATTAAGATCTTAAATAATAGCTCCTTGCTAGTCTTATGAATAGAAGAGCTCCCCTTTATTTTTTTACAAGGTAATATTTTTAAGTAACAGCAACTTTCACACAACACTCCTTGCATAATGATTTTTGAAAGAGGAAATTGTGTTTATGTTTTAGGATAGCACTTAATTGCCAGAAATGTAAAAAACCTGAGGGAGCTTTACTATTGAAGCCTGAAAGAAAATGGAAAGCTTCCAGTCCTATCACTGCAGTGCATACAAAGTCATAATTAATATAACTTATCAAAGGAAGTATGTCACCAAGACCTACCATCCCTAGTTGTTGATCTACTTGAGCTCATAGCTGCTTTGCCATAACCACTCCCATTACAGGCAGAAAAAAATTGGGGCCATACCATAGATCCTTCATCAGCTCTACAAAGGCATTTTGAGCATTGCCGGAGGAAAAATTTTGAACTGATTGTCTAGAGCAGAATGGGAGAGAACAAGAACTGAAAATGGAAATCTGCAGTTACAGCTGAGACTATCTTTAGGGAAGCTGAACCATTTCAAACCACAGGTCAGGCACATCAGATGACAAATGAGAATGGCGAAAGACTTCTGATGGCTGGCACCCCTCACAAGTCACAGAATGACTTTTATTTTTCCCTGGGACCTTTCCAATCTCTTCCAGCCCACCCCAAGTGGCCATCTAGACAGGGCAGTGGTCATTTCATCCTCAGATGCATACATCCAGTAAACCTTCCATTAATAGAATCCCTCCCAGGTGTCTCTCCCACCTCATCACAGGAATGTCTCCTATCACCATCAGCCCCAAACGTATGTGAATTCAGCTGTGAGCAAGACCAAGTTAGGCAGCTGCTACCCCTGCCTTCACGTTAATCTGGAGCGGAGGGACCACAAGTTTAGTCCTATGAGGGAATGTTTACTCTTTTTCCTTTGGTGTCAACCTAACACCATCCTTTCTTTTTTTTTCATATTCCTTTAGAGACTCCCATTTCCAAGCAAAGTTTCCTCTAGAGCAGAAGAGAAAATCTTGGTTTATAAACAAAATATAAACAGTGAAGACGAGAAGTGGTGGGAACAAAGATTTGACAGCTGATGGAAGACATGTCAGTAAGGATAGCTAGATCCAAGATAGCCAATAATTTGATTAACATCTTCAGGACTTGCATCTTGCAAGAAGCCTGGGCAGTGAGACTTGGTAGTGCAATGGACTGATACCTACAATGGCATTGGAAGATGTGGGTTCTAATCTCCTCTCTGTTACTATGTAGCTAAGTGGCCTTGGGCTGCCACTTTGTTTCTTAGAACTTCCATTTCCTCACCTGTAAGGTGCCTGGATCAGACTAGATCAATAATTCTCAACATTGCTTCCTCCAGTGACACATTCCCACAACAGCCCTGTGATCATATCCCCAAATTTGAGCTTCCTCCTATGGGATGTGGCTGTGTTTTTCTCAGAATCATATTTTAATCCATGCTGTCTTTTGAAGACCATAACAATATAAAGAAGGATGATCTGATACCCTTCCAACTTTAACATTCTCCAATCGCAAGCAGAAATGGTGGAATTTTAATTTGTGCACTTGTTTCCGTATCTGGGTGTGTCTCAGCTAGGCTCCTAGAACAGTGATTTTCAAAATTTTTCATCTCATGGCACACATAAACTAATTACTGACATTCTGTGGCACACCAAAAAATATATATTTTTGTTGATCTGACAAGAAGAAATAGGTGTAATTTTGATTCATTCAAACCAAATGGCTATTGTTATGTTGGCTGTTGTCATTTTTTTAATTTGACAATCTAAGGGAAAAGAGGTTAGTGCCCCTAACTAAATAGTCAAGTTTTGCATTTTTTAAAAAGATTTTATTTGTTTTTTAGAGAGGGGGGAGGGAGAAAAAGAGGGAGAGAAATATCCATCAGTTGCCTCTCAACAGCCCACCTGGGATCTGGCCTGCAACCCAGCCATGTGCCCTGACTGGGAACTGAACCAGTGACCCTTAAGTTCGCAGACCATTGCTTAATCCATGGAGCTACACAAGCCAGGGCAGGTGTTGCATGTTTTTAAAATTCTTGCTGCACAACCATGTGCCATGGCACATCAGTTGAAAATTGCTGTCCTGGAAAGTATTCGAATATTTGTAGAACACAATTTAACTGGATGTCTTAAATGTCCTTCTCTTTTTTGGGTCAGGGAAGGACCGCCTCACCTCTTTTCCTCTTCACTGCCTTTTATCTCCTTTTCCCTCCCATTCCTTCCATAATCCAAAAAGTGTGTGGGCTGTGGGACAGGTGCAGTTTGGCATAGAACCTATACTCATCACTTTAATCCTTGGCTGATGAAGCACATTCAACCCCCTGGAGATCTGGGATTTGCTTAGGAGAGAACCAAATGTCAGTTTCCCTTTCTCTTTTCCTTTTCAGGCAGCAGCAAACAAGAATGTCCTGCAGAGGGCCAAAGCTGATAGACTTACATGGAACACACTGGAGTCTTTTTGTTCTTGTCCTCCCTATATTTTGGAAGCTCCAGCGGGAATGTGGCCTGAATTTAAACACTTGGGGCCATGACCATTAACAGTGAGTACTTTTGTAGATTCATGCAGCCTCTCCTGCTTTTCCTCTCCCGTGGCATTGAATGATCTGTTGTTTGTGGACAATTTGCTTGTTGTACTCTAGAGAGCAGGCTGATCCTGGCTCTCCCATTGTCTCTTATATGGGCAAACAAAAGCAGTCTTCTTAGGCCAGAGCATCAAGCTGATAAAGGACTGATTAAAGCCTCTTTTGTGGTGAAATTTAATAGGTCTGGGTTGGGCATTATATTTGATTAACCCCAACCAGTCATTACATGGCATTATATATACAGCACAGCTATGCCCAACAGTCCTCAGCTACACAGATCTGTCTTTGAACTCCTGAATGGAGCCAATACACTGTAGGCAGAGCTGGCCATTGGCAAAATGGAAGTCAATAAACTTATCTCTGGGGCCTGCAATTTTCCCTCTCAGTGTCTTTCCTTCCCCACACACCCTTTATGTTCATTTATTCAGCTCCTTCCGACAGGCAGGAAGACATTTAATGAACTCATTCACACAGAGTGATTTAATGGGTTGGTTACCCTTTCCAACAGTAGCAGCAGTTCAAAATAGGAGCTTGGATTAGGTATTGATAAACTTGAAGAGACAAAGCCCTTATGGTGGTGTCAGAGCCTGACTGCTTCCTCAGCTCAGACTCTCCTTTCTTCCCATAATTGGGCCAAGTGTCTTCTCCCTTCTGGTCTTAGTTTGAAAAAATAAATTAAAAAACCCCTCTGATTTGACCCTCAGGTGACCCTCAAGCCTCTCTAGCTGCCTGTCCTGCTTTGCTCAATGACTACCTATGTGATGGGCTACTAGCCTTTTTGGAGCAACCAGTCTTCTTACCTCCTGGCCCACCCAGGATCCCCAGCTTTCTAAGAATAGGTCTCTGCCTTAATGTTGCCAGTTGTGCCTCTAAACTCTCTTTAACCCTCCCTATCCCACCACTGATGAACCCTGAGCTTCCTAGCCAACTTCCTGGATTTCCAAGTTTTCCCTACTTCCCCGTTCTTTCTCCTTCCATTCTTTATCTCTTGATAGACCACCCTAAGGCTGACCTGAGCCTGACCTATAATTTGCCACCCATCCAACTGGATTTCCTCCTGCTGCCCCAACCCAGTGAAAGCGTTGGGGTCCTAAACCCACCTTACTTTTCTGTCAGTTAACTTTTTCTTCCCTCAGTGTCGCAAGAATACTGGAGCTAAGTGTCAGGAATCAATAGTAAGAGGCCAGCTTGAATTATCAGGGAAATTTTTTCAATAGTTGCATGAATGGAATACTCTTCAAAATTCCACTCAAATAGCCCCCTCACTGTCATTGTGTTCTCAGGGCTCCGTAGGCATTCCTCTATTATTGCACTGACCATATCATGCTTTAATTATTGATGTAGTGTTTTTTAATATGTTTTATTGATTATGCTATTATAGTTGTCCCATTTTCCCCCGTTTATTCCCCTCTGCCCTGTGCACCCCCTCCCACCTGCATTCCCCCCCCCCACTTTAGTTCATGTCCATGGGTCATATAGATAAGTTCTTTGGCTTCTACATTTCCTATACTGTTCTTAACCTCCCCCTGGCTGTCTTCTGCCTACCATCTATGCTACTTATTCCTGGTACCTTTTCCCCTCTCTCCCCACCCACTCTCCTGCTGATAACCCTCCATGTGATCTCCATTTCTGTGATTCTGCTCCTGTTCTAGATGTTTGCTTAGTTTGTTTTTGTTGTAATTGCGGTTGTTAATAATTATGAGTTGTTGTCATTTTACTGTTCATATTTTTTATCTTCTTTTTCTTAAGTCCCTTTCATATAATAAGGGCTTGGTGATGATGAACTCCTTTAACTTCACCTTATCTGGGAAGCACTTTATCTTCCCTTCCATTCTAAATGATAGCTTTGCTGGATAGAGTAATCTTGGATGTAGGTTCTTGCCTTTCATGACTTGGAATACTTCTTTCCAGCCCCTTCTTGCCTACAAGGTTTCTTTTGAGAAATCAGCTGACAGTCTTATGGGCACTTCTTTGTAGATAACTGTCTCCTTTTCCCTTGCTGCTTTTAAGATTCCCTCCTTATCTTTAATCTTGGCTAATGTAATTATGATGTGCCTTGGTGTGTTCCTCCTTGGGTCCAACTTCTTTGGGACTCTCTGAGCTTCCTGGACTTCATGGAAGTCTATTTCCTTTGCCAGATTGGGGAAGTTCTCCTTTATTATTTGTTCAAATAGCTTTTCCACTTGTTGCTCTTCCTATTCTCCTTCTGGTACCCTTATGATTCAGATGTTGGAATGTTTAAAGTTGTCCCAGAGGTTCCTAAGCCTCTCCTCATTTTTTGGAATTCTTGTTTCTTCATTCTGTTCTGGTTGAATGTTTCACTCTTCTTTCTGGTCCAAACTGTTGTTTTGAGTCCCAATTTCCTTCCTGTCACTGTTGGTTCCCTGTACATTTTCCTTTATTTCACTTGGCGTAGCCTTCATCTCTTCCTCTAATTTGCGACCATATTCAACCAATTCTGCGAGCATCTGGATTACCAGTGTTTTGAACTGTGCATCTGATAGGTTGGCTATCTCGTCATCACTTAGTTGTATTTTTTCTAGAGCTTTGATCTGTTCTTTCATTTGGGCCATTTTTTTTGTCTCCACACGCCAGTTACATAGTAAGGGGTGGAGCCTTAGATGTTCATCAGGGAAGGGCAACCTGCATCGCTGCGTTGTGACACTGTCTGTGGGGGAGGCGTCTTAGAAGGAACAATATTGCTTGCTCCACTCTCTGCCAGTTTTCAGTCACTTCCCCTGCTACCCACAATCAAATTGGGCCCTTCTGGTGCTGATTCCCAGGTGGGTAGGCTTGTGTACATTCTAGGACCCTATTGGTCTCTCCAATGAACTCTCCTGTGAGGCTGGGAGTTTCTCCCGCTGCTGCCTCCACCCCCACAGGCATTTTCAGTCAGAGGCTGTGAGGCTTTATTTCCCTGCACTGGAACCCTGGGTTGCGTGATCTGTCTCACTCCCCAGTTGTTCTTCCTAGTTTATCTGCATGTAAATGTGGGACTGCCCAGTCCACAATCCACCACCTCGCAGGGTCCACCGGCCACCACCTTGCTGTGAGTTCTCTCCACCAAGCTGCCTGTCTCTGCCCCTCCTACAGGTCTGGATGAATGTTTCTTCTTTAACTCCTTGGTTGTTGGACTTCCATACAGTTTGATTTTTTTCTGTAAGTTCTGATTGTCTTTTGTTTTTAAATTTGTTGTTGTCCTTCTTTTGGTTGTGCAAGGAGGCACAGTGTGTCTACCTATGCTTCCATCTTGGCCAGAAGTCCTGTTGATGTAGTTTTTTTTTCTCTGTGCCCCCTACCAGACTGCATATTTAAGAGGACCACATTGAATTTTATTAGCTTGGCATGTCATCAGCCTTTTATTATTGTAATGATTATTATTTTTAAATGAGTTGAATGAGTTATTAGAAAATGAGAACCATACCCTGAATTGTGGAATTTCCACTCTTCACTATTCATGTCCCTGTCTGACACCTATTAGTTACAAAGCACTTTTTAAAAATAGGTAACAAACCTTTTGGGTTGATAATAACATAACTGTATATACCTAAATATTTGTCTGGTTTTACTTTTTCTGTCCTTTCACTTTCAACCTTTCAGCGTCTCTGTTTCAGGTTTGCTCTTATAAAAAGAGTGCTCCTGGGTTTACTTTTATTATTATGTAACAAACCCTGTTTTCTAGCCTCACTAAACTAGATTAACTAAACTAAATGTACTAAACTAGACCATTTGCTTTTCTTGCAATGATCAATATTTTTGAAATTATGTCTACCATTTTGTTTTGTGCTATTTGTCCTGCCTTTTAAATTTTCCTTTCTTTTTCCTGCCTTATTTAGATATATTGATTTTTTTTACTCTATTTTTATTTCTCTAGCTACTTTTCAATTAAATTCATCTTCTTCAGGATAAGAATACAAGTGATTTTGGAATGAAGATATTTTCTTGTTTACTATTGCATACATTAGGTAAATGGATTAGCTTCCTTGAGTGCAAATAGTTGAATATCTGATAATTTAGTACATGATTTAATAATTCTTTTTTCTATTAAAACTCTGAATTTGTAATGAAAGTTAAAAAATTAAGACTATTAAATATTCTTTAATTTTGAAAATTTACAAAATAAAATGAAATAAACATAGAACAAAGTTCAAAGAAATACTACAACTGAAACAATCTTATCTTTTATTTAAGAAATTCAAAATCTTGCCAATCATAACAGATCTCTTTTGATTACAAATGACAAAAGATTCCATCCAAACTGACTAAAGCAAAAAAGGAAGGCTTTGGCTCTTGTAACTGGAAAATTGTGACATGACTCAGTGTGAGGGCTCAGTATATCACTAAGGCTTAGTTTCTCCATTACCCTAACTCTTGAGTTGGTTTCAGTTGCAACCACATGCTCCTCTTAAAGTAGGGGAGAGCTAAAGCAACTCTAAATCACACATTCTCTCAAATTCAAGTCTCACCTGAGAGAGCCAAATTTCCCAAAGTCTTATTTTTTTCTCATTGATTTTGACTGGGTCATGTTATCTATCATCACACTCCAAAGTGCAAGGATAGAAACTGGGGCATGGTAGATACCCAAAGAGCTGTAACTGAGATTGGGGTAAATGGATGCCAGATAGAGTATCCACTGAAATTGCTACTTCATTTTTCTCTGCTTTCCCTTACTATGGTTAAATAGAAAGCAATGCTCCTTCATACTTTTGTTTAGGGTCAAAAGATTTCCAGGAGTTTTGTGTTTTCTGAATTGGGCATTGGTTTTTGAGTAGCAGCTTCAATATTAAAAGTCCTTGCAGAGTTGTCTTACTGCAGGGGTAAGGGTGGGGGATGGGATGAGAATGGGTAATTGAGATGCCACTACAGTTATTCCTGTGAAGGTGTATTGTTTTTCACAGTTTTTGCTAATCACAATCAGAATATTTGAGTTCTAGTCCCAGTTCTTTCATTAATTTCCTATGTGACCCCTGTGTTTGACTTTTTAACCTATAAATGAGGGAGTTGAGCTAGAATCAGTGGTTTTCAAACTTTTTTAAAAAACGTTGGAACCTTTTCGCTAATAAAGTCTTCCTTGTAACCCCAGTAAACATGTGACAGTAATATTTTATTAATGTGCAAATGTTTCCAGACTTACTTCCTTCCCCACTCCCAGCCTGATTAAAAGGATATATTTTTCTACTTATATTACTCAACTCAACTCTAAAGTGTTCACTTTTACAAAGCAGATCCTGGACTTTTATGATTCAGGGCCAGAACTAGAATAAATAAAATAGGGCACTCCTGGTGCAAAATTTTTTTAATAATATTTTCTTGATTATATTACTACAGTTGTCCCAATTTTTCCCCCTTTGCACCCCTCTGCCCAGTACCTCCATTGCCTCCAGCAATCTCCCCACTTAGTTCATGGCCATGGGTCATACATAGAAGTTCTTTAGCTTCTTCATTTCCTATACTATTCTTAACATCCCTGTGTCTATTTTGTGTCTACCAATTTATGCTTCTTAATCCCTGCACCTTTTCCCCCATTCTCCCCTTCACACTCCCAGCAGATAACTCTCCAAACGATCCCCATATCCATGAATCTGTTCCCATTCTTCTTGTTTGTTTAGTTTGTTTTTTAGATTCAGCTGTTGATAGTTGTGATCTGTTGCCATTTTAATGTTCATAGTTTTGATCTTCTTTTTCTTAAATAAGTCTCTTTAACATTTCATGAAATAATGGCTTGGTGATGATGAACTCCTTTAGCTTTACCTTGTCTGGGAAGCACTTTATCTGCCCTTCCATTCTAAATGATAGTTTTGCTGGATAGAGTAATCTAGGTTGTAGATCCTTGCTTTTCATCACTTTGAATACTTCTTGCCAGTCCCTTCTGGCCTGCAAAGTGTCTTTTGAGAAATCAGCTGATAGTCTTACAGGAACTCCTTTGTAGGTAACTCTCTTCTTTTGCTGTTTTTAAGATTCTCTTTATCAGTAACCTTTGGCATTTTTATTATAGGGTGTCTTGGTGTGGTCCTCTTTGGGTCCAACTTGTTTGAGACTCTCTGTGCTTCCTAGATTTGTATGTCTATTTCTTTTGCCAAATTAGGGAAGTTTTCTTTCAGTATTTTTTCAAATAAGTTTTTAATTTCTTGTAGATTTTGCTCTTCCTCTTCGCCTTCTGGAATCCATATGATTTGGATGTTGGTACATTTGGAGATGTCCTAGAGGCTCCTTATACTGTCCTCATTTGTTTGTTTGTTTTTTAATTCTTTTTTCTTCTTGCTGTTCTGATTGAATGCTTATTTCTTCCTTATGTTACAAATTGTTTATTTGAATCTCGGCTTCATCCCCTCTACTGTTGGTTCTCTGTAGATTTTTCTTTATTTCACTTCATGTAACCTTCATTTCTGCCTGGGTATTTTTTATGCTCTTGCTGTACTCAATGAGTTCTTTGAGCATCCTGATAACCAGTCTTTTGAACTCTGCATCTGATAGGTTAGTTATCTCTGTTTCATTTAGATATTTTTCTGGGGTTCTGTTCTGTTCTGTTCTTTCAGTTGGGCCATATTTCTTTATCTCCTCAATTTGGCAGCCTCTCTGTCTGTTCTGTGTATTAAGTAGAGCTGCTTTGTTTCCCTGTCTTTTCAGCATTGCCTGTTGTAGAAAAGGCACCTATAAATTGTGTGGGTCAGAGCTTAGGTAATATCTGGGGGCAGGGGGGAGGCAACCTGCTTCACTGCTTTGTGGTTTTTTGTGGTAGGAGGGCTCAGAGAAGGGGCAATGCAACTGTCTGGCTTCTGGAGGTTTGCACAGCACTCTCCTATTTCCAGTCACTTCACTCACTCCTTGTATGCAACTGGTGCCCTTCAAGCTGTTGCCAGTGCTGAATCCCAGAGAGGGTGTGTCTGTGGAAGTTTTATGTTCCTGCAGGCCCTCTAAGAGGAGTCTCCTGGAAATCCAGCAGTTTCTTCCACTACCCCAACCCCCAATCGTTTTTACAGCCAGAAGTTTGGGGATTTGTCTTCCTGGTGCTGGAACCCTGGGCTTTGTGGCCTGGCCTAGGCGGATCATTCACTCCTGAAGTATCTCTCCTGATTTTTATCCACCATACATGAATGTGAGACCACCCATTCTGCCACCTCTCCACTCCATACTTCCTCTCCACGCCTCTCCACCCATCTCTGAGTCTCCAGCCCTCCTACCCTTCTGGATGAATGTGACTTCTTTAAATCCTTGGTTGTTGGACTTCCATACAACTTGACTTTCTGACAGTTCTTGGTGATATTTGTTTTGAGGTCTAGTTGTAATTTTTTCTGTAGTCGTGCGAGGAAGCACAAGGTGTTTACCTATGCCTCCATCTTGACTGGAAGTGCAGTTCTGGTGCAAAATTTAAGGGAGTTCCTAACACTTAATAATGAAAATATATTTTAATGCAATATTTTAAAAATCAAAATTAATGCAAAAAAACCCCTAGTGAGCAAAGCAAAAATGTTTTTTTAAAAGACAAGATCCAACTGTGCTGAGCCTGAGGCAAAAAAAAATACTTGGGCCTCTCACCATATTAGTTGTTATGAATTTATTTTAATGTTTAATTTTTACTACTGTAGTTGAAAAAATATTAGAAAGTTAAAAATTAGTATTATAACTCCATTATTTTAATTTTAAATATTTTATTTATACCAAAACCAGAATTTATTATAATTTTACTATCTTTGCTTTAATAGAAGCAAATTTACCAATGATTTTTTCATTGAAATCATTAACAATTAAAATTACCTAAAAAACTGTATATAGGGGTGCATGTTTTTAATTAGTGAAACTATTAGCAAGTGAAACTTGTTTTTCTAAACTTGTTTAATATCTCCAGGCCTAACTTTGCTTCTCCTTATAAACCTTTTATTTTAATAGCCGTAAAAACTAAATTAATTAAATCTTAATTAATACAATTAAATTTTTATAATGGATTTCTTTTGTTTTTCATTGATAGATATGTATTTATTGCCATTTTATTATTACATTTTTTAATTTAAATTTTATTTTTAAATTACAGTTTACATTCAATATTATTTTTTATTAGTTTCAGGTACACAGTATAGTGTTTAGACAACTATATACTTTAAAAAGTGTTCCACCAGATAGTTCCAGTACCTACCTGGCATTATATAAATTATTACATTATTGACTATATTCCCTGTGCTGTAGTTTACATCCCTGTGACTATTTTCTAACTACAAATTTGTAGTTCTTAATTCTTTCACCTTTCTCACCCTGTCCCCCGCACCCCTACACTCTGGCAACCAACCATAAGTCTGTTCTCTGTATTTATGAGTCTTTTTCAATTTGGTTTGTTCCTTTATTTTGTTCTTTAGATTCTATATCTAAGTGAAATTAGGTGATATTTGTCTTTCTCTGACTGACTTATTTCACTTAGCATAATGCCCTCTAGTTCCATCCATGCTGTTGCAAATGGTAAGAGATCATTCCTTCTTATGGCCAAGTAATATTCCGTTGTATATAGTACCACAGTTTTTTTATCTATTAATCTATTGATGGGTACTTGGGTTGCTTCCATATTTTGGTTATTGTAAGTAATGCTGCAATGAACATAGGAGTGCATATAGTTTTTCAAATTAGTGTTTTGGGTTTCTTGATTTAATTAAAACTGAATTAATCCTTGATTAATTAGCTTAATTAAAATATTATAGTGATTTTTTAAGTAGAATATCAAGATTCTATAACCCTAAAATTATAGTTTTGGGGTATTTCCATCTAGTTCTTTTTGTATAGCTTTCTTTTATGTATTATAATCATGGCATACATTCAGTTCTTTTTTTTTAACTAAACCACTTACCTATGTTGTGAAATGGCCTTTATAATTAGCACTTAAAATGATTGCAAAATATAATATTGAGTAAATTTCATGTTATCTTACCCCATTATTAGATGTTTGAATAGTTTCCAATTTTGCACTGCTATAAATAGTGCTTTACTTTGTGTTGCTGTCTATTTTTTTTTAAGATGGAATGTCTGAGCATTTAAAAAACACAATTGAATAGACTTCTAATCAAAGATAGGGCGCTGAGCTGATGACAGAAGTCCCTCTTCACCAACCCAAACATGAAAATTACTACTTAGTTGTGTAGCCAACCCTGAAAGCAAGAAAGGGAGATCTCTATAGATCAGAAACAAAGGAGCCCACAGCAATGTGAAGGATGCTTGAGGATGATGAGGCTGGGAACATGGGATAAGAGTTGAACACAGGCTATTTGGAATTAAACTATGGACTCCATATGCAGTGCTGGGGGAGGGTGTGCGGAGGGGGGGCTGGGGGCAGATAATATATGTTCCCTGTAAGAAAAACTTTAACTCCAATTCAGAAGTGAATGGAGATAATTTTCAGAAAAAGGTAAAATCATGACTCTAATGCAGACATAAAGGTCATCTGGTAGCAGGACCCTGGTCTGGAAAGAGCAAGGGAGGTCCCTGGATAGAGAGAATCAGATTATTAGATGGGTCACCAAAGGTGACATATTTTTTAGAGGATTTGTACTTTTTAATATGTCAAATACATATAACATCTTTTAGAAAGACATACTTTTAAATATCTAGCTATGAAAATGTATGCTATAATATAACTGTGGTCACCCTGCCATTTAGAGCCGTACAAGACTGACTCATTCCTCAATCTGTTTCAAGTTCAGTAACTTCCTCAAATTTTCTGGAAAAGTCCCAAGGGCAAGTTCCTCATCAGCTTTAGTTTTCATCTCTTACTTCTGCAGAATTAATTGTTTGGAGAGCATTTGGCCACTTCATACATGCTGCCTCTGTGACTATATAGTCCCAGTCTTGGAACCAGCCCTCTCCTTGATTCTTTTCATCTTCTCACCACCAGTAACACTCACCACCACTGAGTCATGCAAGGCCATTGGGTGTATAGCAGACTTTAGTGGTGTGGGGGGTAAGGAAGTTGTATTGCAGCAGCACATACAACTTGTGGTAAAAAAGTGTCATCACTGTTTTTTAAAAGTTCTTCACTGCTATAGCACACTGTTCAGTACCCCCCCACCCCACCATTCCCTAATTGCTGACACCCAAATTCCTATTAATTTTTCATGCCCTCAGGATATAAGATAATTTTTCACCATGAGAGGTTTCCCAGAAGCAGTATTGGTCTTAAACCCAGAAAGAGGCCCCTCAGCTCTAGTGCTGTGCTTTGGAGGAGTCTGTCCACAACCTATAGTTTGAGGTGTTCAGTTGGCCAAGGAGATAGATGTATCTTCCCCGAGTTTGCCCTCCTTCCTACTTTCTAGATGAAATAGTAAATATTTTAGGCTTTATGGCCGCATGAAGTCTATGTCAGCTGGGGGCAAGAATATGATCCAAGCTTGGCTGGGAAGGCAGGGTGTCTTCACATATGTGCCAGAGCCTCTCGCTATGTGAGATAGAATTTGGGTGGAAAGAAAGGCCAGTGATGGGGGCTGGTTCATGCAGCAGGAGCTGGGACTGGGGCCCAGCTTCCCTAGGATACTAAGTTCTGTTTCAGAACTTGGAGGAGTCCATGAAGTCCAAATTCAAGACTGGCCTTCTAGGTTATTAAGAAGGAATATTTGTCAGATTAGGAGAGTGGAACACATTTTATTTAACAGTTTGTTAATTTATAACTTTAAATCTTTGGGCCATATTGTATGTGCTTCCTTTGCCATTTTCCCCAGCTCCCCCCTCACACTAATGTCAAGGGGTTTTCCTAAACAAAAATTTAATTTCATCTTAAAGAAGAATCCTGATTATAAAATTTTTGTTCCACTCTGCTACAATAATATATTTCTTCTTCAGCTCTAAACATTCAAAGTCAACACCAGATAAGCAGTTAGTATAATTCGATGTTAAATCCTGCTTTTGGGCAAGAGCTTCTTACATCTCTCTGCCAGTTCAGGATGTATTCTAGTGACAGGCAGGTTGGGGGTTTGCTAAATTAGCTAGTGGAGGGTCCTGATGTTTACCCGTGGAGAGGTGCTTGCCAAAGGTAGAAAACAGGCAGGGTCTGTTTTTCAGATCCAAACTTCTGCAACCTTCACTCAGTTTAGAAATCAAATTTTGCAATAGCTAGCACTGCTAGGAATGGAACTATCAGGATTTGTGTTTGCCAGAGAATAAACACCATGTGAGAAAGACACAATGGGAAGAATGAGCTTTGTGCCAGCTCTAAACTGTTAGGCTAGGAGGCTGGAAAAGGGACACTGCAGCTGGTCAGGAGGGCTTTTCCCTCGTGTTTCTCTTGGCCATCTGTTCTGAACCATACCATAAGCTTCCCATTGGAAAGGTCAGAATGGGATTTCGGGTAAGACCTAATGTTGGCTCCACACGCCACGTTAGGTGCAGCTGCTCTTGGCTTGGTCACGCCTGGGTTTGTACCCAGGACCCTCAAAGCTCTGTGCATTATGGTAATTAGCCATCTGCTGCAGCCTTTCCAGGACTGCTGATCACAAAGGAAGCCAGGAAGCTTTCCACTACAGCAGAAATGGAGGTATGAGGAGGTGCCTCAGGCCACTGGTCTCCTACCCCTCCCCTCCCCCCACCCTAAAGCCTGGAGGGAACTGGCCCAGCACTCAGCTCAGGCTCTCATAGGACCCCAGGGAAAATAAGCAGAGTCTCTTTGCCGATGCATGGCTGTCACTAATTCAAATAGAGGAGCTGAACAGGGGACTGGAGTCTGCTGAGACAATGACATTGTGTCATTAGAGAGACAAACACCATTTGTCTGAGAAGTGACTTTTCTTTGGGGAATGGATGACTAGAGATAGCATGACTGGCAATTTTTAGATCATTGGTTCCTACGGAAACTCTAAAGTTGTACTTACATATGTAGGTAGATTAGTCTCTAATTAGTAGTAACTACTGAGATTCTAAAATTATTTATAGTGTATATGTATAGCAATAGATATAGTTACATATGTATGCAATGAGATCCAGATCTAAAAATAGCCATCAGCAGAAATCTTGCCATGCAGAAACAACCTTCTAAGGATGAAACTTCTATTTTTTTTATATGTGGATATGTACATAATAAACTATAAAATAACTCTAGGATATGTGAGTATATATTTATGCATATTTATGCAGTCTATATAGGTTAAGGAGTTTTTTTAACTTGAGCATAAATGTGTATGTAAGCATTAAGCTACATCTGTGAGGGGAGGAGAATAGCACATGGAACTCAGGACTTAGGGATTGGTTCAAACCTGAATTGTGCCATGCCACACATACATGTTCTTACTCATGGGAGGACTGTATTCATTGTAGCAAGAAAAGTGGAATACAATGAACAACAAACCCTTGGTGGTGTTGTCTGGAATTGCCTGCAGCTATGTTAGAGCTCCTGGGGAGAACTAGAAGTATGCGTTTGGTGTGGTGAAATAGAAACATGCAGGAGGCAGCAAGAGGCTGGAGGCCTGTGCTAGAAAATGGGGACATACAGGGGTGAAATGCAGTTCTATTCATAATTATAAGGGCAAGGCCAGAGGTGTGTGTGAGTGTGCTTGGGGCACAGAGGGAAAAGAGTCTAACTGACTAGGAAGGTCAAGGAGAGGAGTCGTGGTGGAGCTTCCTTGAGCCTGATCTTAAAGAATGCACAGTGATCATGGGGTGAGGGAAAGCATTTCAAGATTTAGAAATAGCAAGTCCAAAGGCATGGAAATGCAAGGTGTGTGCTTGTGCTGGTGAAATGTCTGGGGTGGCCAGAGCCAAGGGCAATGAAAACAAAACCCAGGAAGTAGGGTGGGAGTCTGATGGAGGAGGGCCTGTGAGCCCCCTAATGAGTGAGGGTTTTATCCTGTGGCCAATGAGGTACCACCAAAAGCTTTTAAGCTGGGGAATTATTAAATCACCCTTAAAAGTTTGAGAGATTTTAGTCTGACAGCTGAGAGGGGACAGATTGGAGTAGAGGGCAGGAGGGAAGTTTTGCAAGAGGCCAAGCAGGAGATGATGGTGGTTGAGGTATTGGATATGAAGAAAATGGGATGAAGTGAATTCAAGATCCTGTGGCCATAGATTTAGTAGGACTTTGGGGCATGAGAGAGAAAGAAGAAAGAAAGATGACAAGGGCTTCTGGCTTGATTAATTGGGTAGAAGTTTATGCTTTTAATGTGGACAGAAAATACAGGAGTGGTGGTTCTGAGTGGTAGAGAGGTATTTTGGACATGTTTTGGGGTGGCTGCAAGACAACCAGGTAAATACTTTCTAGAGTGGAGTGAAAGTACTTTACACACACAGGACCCCCTACCAAGAGTAATTAGATAGGAAATATGACGAGCCCATACCTGAGAGACCTCAGCAAACCCTCATATGATTCAACCACTGGTCCTCTCAGATCTCTCGTTCACCCTTTGCAGCTCTCTCTGGTCCAGCCACACTGGCCTCCTTTGCTGTCTCTTGAACAGATCAAACACGCTCCCATCTCAGGTCTTTAGCTCTAGCTGTTCCCCCTCATTTTATCTGTTTTCTTACGCTATGTGTTCATTGTGTGTTGCTTGTTTCCCTATGATAACATATACTCCACAGGGGCAGGGACTTCTGTTTGTTTTGTTCACTGATATATCTCAAGCACTTAGAACCATGTTGGGGACATGGTAAGCTCTCAATAAATATTTGTTGGATGAGTTAATTTTAAAGTGAGTCCACTTAAATGAGGACCAAAAGTTGATTGCAAATTTACCTTTAAAAAGAAAAGTAAAAATTATACTAGTATTTTAATTTATATTTCACAAAGTATGGTTTATAATTACAACTCATAATTCTTAGGGTAAAGAATAAAACAAGTGTTTTTTATCTGGGAGGATGTATAATTTTTCTGACAAAATTGTTTGATAGCGTGATATAACTTAGACCAATTTCTATTTAAGTTTTGCAGTATGACCATAAAAAAGGGTCATCTTTTACACAAATATTTGAGGCGTTATCAATTTTCCCCAAAAGCACTTCTTTCTCTCTGTCTGCATAAATAAATAAATAAATAAATAAATAAATAAAAATTTTAATTAGATGTAATAACATATAATAAAATGCTCAAATATTAAATGTACTATTCAATTAGTTTTAGGAATTCATATCAAGACAGAATATTTTCATCATCCCAGAAAGCTCCTTCATGCCCCTTCCTAGTCAGCAACCCCTCCCCAAGCGATAATCATGTATCTTATTTCTATCACCTTAGACTAGTTTGTCCTATTCTAGAATTGCAAATGAACGGATTCATAGGTACATAGGGTTTTTTTTTTGTACCAGGCTTTTTTTTACAACATAATGTATTTTGAGATCCATCAATGTTGTGTGTATCTGTAGCTCATTTCTTTTTACTACTTAGTACTACTAGGGACTTCTCTTTTATTTCAAAAGGCTCATTCTATTATCACCTTTGTAGATGTTATCAAGTATTGCTCTAACTCTGACAATGGCTTTGCATGTGGTTCAAGTAACAGTTCTTTTTCTCTTTCTCTCATTTGAAGTTCTGTATCTTTTGTAAGACTTGCCACTTTACTTTGCAATTAGTTCCAATTATATTTGCAATGTACTGTAAAGTATATATGTCTTACCAATGCATGAGAAACTGACAAAAAAAGTTGGCCCCAAAAGAGTATGTAGTTAGATATTATCAGTGTAAAAGATAGGATATTTGTAATAAAGACTAATAAAGGGAATATTTTTATGTTTTGATCACTTTTGCTTCACAAAGCAACCTTGTAAATAGAGGGGCCAGGATAATGAAACTCTTATACTGAGGACCCTTATTCCCTGTGCGCACATGCAGAGCATATACTAGTTTATGCCTGGGAGTTGCAGAATCACTCAAGTGTACACATTCACTAGCTAGTTGGTATTGTTCATTTGAGGCTATAAATTTGAACAGGCAATAACTGTTTGATGCATAGAAAATTATTTGATTCAATTATACGAAATTGCCAATATTTGAGCATTTCTGATCTTTATAAAACTAGCAATTTCATGGAGTTCAATTTTGTGGCTTTTAAACTGCAAATTGCTACCCATTAATAGGTTATGAAATTTAATAGATTGGAACCAGCATTTAAAAAAATGAAAGAGACTAGAGTAGAAAATATTAAAGGGCATTTCATGGTGTAAGAATAGATATTGTTTTATGAACCTTTTATTTCAGTAATGTGTGCATGTATTGTATCAGTTAGAATATTAATTTGGATGCTTTAATAGAGACCAATCAGTGGATGCTGAAACAAGATAGGTTATTTTACTTTCCTGTAAGTCTACACTTAGAGTTTGTCTAGAGCGGTAGGCAGCGCTGGTCCACCAGCCATACAGGCACCCAGGTCTCTTCTGTCTGGTTGCTCTTCTGTCTCCAGAGTGATGTCCTCCTCCACTTGGTTAAAGCTGGCTCATGGCCACCACATCTTTATTCTAATCTGTATGAAGGGATAAAAAGCAAGGTGAGAGCAGTTTCCCTTGAAAGACATCATGGGGCAAATATTACTTCTGCTCAAAATCCAGTGACTTCACCTTAGTTGTCAGCCTCCACCAAGATGTAAAGGCATTAGGAAATATTGTCTTTCGCTGGCCAATATGAGCACGAAGACAAATCCAGATAGCCCTGGAGGCTGACTTCTTCCCTGTTTGTGGGCTCATATTGCCCAGGTCTGAATTAACTCAATGGAAGAACAGACTGCTATTAGCAGCTGAGCTCCAGAAATCATTTTTCACAAGGCGACTTCTCTCACAGGGAAGTTCTACTGTTACACACATAAATATTCCCTGCCCCTTCTCCCTGTAAGTATATAGGGCATAGGGTGGCAGCGAGGCAGGGGGCAGGGAGAAGTCTGTATTTGAAACCATCCTGGGTGTGTGGTCCAGCTATGCCATGTAAGCAAGCCTGTGGATGGATGAGGGCCTGGGGATCATGAGTGTTTTGCTCTTCTCTCCGTGTAAGTTTGCCCTCAGTAAACCTCATTTTATATCTGCACTACACATGCTGAGACCTGATACTGTGGGTTATGTTTAAAAAAAAACTGGCCCTGACCCATGTGGCTCAGTTGGGTGGGTTTTGTCCTGCAGAGTGAAAGGTTGCTGGTTTGATTCCCAATGAGGGAACATGTCTGGGTTGTAGGTTTGGTACCTTGTCAGGGTACGTACAATAGGCAACCATGAATGTTTCTTTCTCACATCAATATTCTCTCCCTCACCTTCTCCCTCCCTTCCCCTGTCTCTAAAAATAAATAAAAAGACAATTTTTTAAAAGTTGAAAATCTCTAGATAATGAGCCTAGCTGATGGCTATTGTTCCAGTGACAGAATTATTAATACTTCATCCAATATTTCTGTGTGGCTTATTCTGCTAAAGGTAGTTATCTTTAAGATAATGATGGAGAATCAAATAAAAATTAGCTCTTATCCTTGAGGTTGGTTCTACAAATTATGAAAATTGAGCCACTATTAATATTTTGCCACATTTGCTTTATCACTTTCCATATGTATACACTTATTTTCCTGAATCATTTAAGACTTACAGACATAATTAATGCTCTTTTGCCTCCCAATACTTCAGTATGTATTTCCTAAGAACAAAGATATTCTATTACATACCTTTGCAACAGCATGGATGGAACTTGAGAGCATCATGCTAAGCGAAATAAGCCAGGCAGTGAAAGACAAATACCATATAATCTCACCTTTAACAGGAATCTAATCAACAAAACAAACAAAGAAGCATACTATAACCAAAGACATTGAAATTGAGAACAGGCTGAAAGTCACCAGAGGGGAGAAGGGAGGGAATTTCAGGGGAAAAGGGGAAGGATTTACAGGAACAAGTATAAGGGACACATGGACAAAAACTATGGGGGGGTGGAAATGGGAGGAATGTGGGGAGGGCTGGGGTGAGAATAAAAGACAGAAAACTGTACAAGATCAACAATTAAAATAAAAATTGGAAAAAAATTAAAAAAAAAAAGATTCTATTACATAAGCCCGGTAAAAATATCTAATTAAAGAAATTTAACATTGATACGATACTATTATATAATATATAGTTTCTATTAAAATTTTGCTAAGTATGCCAATAATGTTCTTTATGCCAACCTTGAGCCCTCCATCACTTCTCCCCCTCCCCTTCCAGCATTCCATCCAGTATCCAATTCAGGATCCACATTATATCTAGTTGTCATGTCTGACGAAAATGAAGCAAAACTTCCATATTGTATACTGTTTCCCTTGGTCATTGGACTCCTCTCTTTCCTTCTGGTGCTCTTATAATCCTGTACTGTGGCCATTTGTTCTCTTTTCATGGAGATGGTTATAGAAATAGGGCCAGAATTCAATCAGATATTATTTTAATATCTATATAAGGTGTGGCTTCAGGAGATAAGAAACATATGAAAAGAATTCCATGAAATCCAAAGGTCCTTAGACTGGCCAGGAAGATATTTAAATATCTAAAGAACTGAAGAAGTGCAAAATGCAATATATTTTCCCCAGGTAGATTGGAGATATGTAACTTGACCACACCTTCTGTAGATTCTGGAGACAGGACTGTGCAGACAGGCTCAGACGGGGCCGTGAGGAAACTGCCCAGGAGCCTGCAGCTCCAGCCCTCAAACCTCAGTCATCGTCTCTCATCCATGAAGTAACTCCACCAAGGTTTGCAGGGAAGGGAAGGCCAAAATGGTTTAGGATGACATGTTTGTTTCCTGAGCAGGTTAGAAATAGAGATTTGTAATTATGTATAGGTATGAAAGATATCAAATGAAAATATTAGAAATAATCTGTACATTTTCGTCTTTTTAGTTCAAGTGATATTTAAAAGAATTTGGGGCTTTAGACTACTTCACAGATTAATCTTATGGGTCTAATATAAAATATATTATATATAAAATACACATTACAGATCTAATGTAAAATAAATTTAGACTTATAAGTTTAGGTTGAAATTGTCCTGAGTTCATTAATGAGAACAGTCAAAAGAACATTAGATTCACCATATAGGTAAGTTTAATTTATTATTAGATTTATAAAACAAGGTCTTGGGAAAGTCTTATTTGTCAGAATTGTAACTCTTCAAAGAGAATAGAATACATTAAATGTATACATGCATTTGAAATATTTAAAGGAATTTAATTTACTGTTTGTAAATAATAAACATTATAATTAAAGAACCCTTCAAAGTGATTATTAGAATTTGCTAGAGTAATATACAGATTATAATCCATAACTGTAACCTGAACTTAAAGTTTAATAACTAGGTTTTTTATTTTATAACCTTAATAACTTGAATATTTATTTTTAAAAATAAAGTAAGTTTTGTGTAATCTTTTTGGTGTTCAAAAGCCATCCTCAAGAGGACCTGAAAGCTCACATTTGCAGAGATGGTCTCCTTCCTACCCAGGGATGCTATTGCCAGCAGGAAGTCAAAGCAATAGCTGGCGGTCTCTGCCTACATGCCCTTTTTTGTCCAGCAGTGGCAGAAACTGCTCTGTTCTCACCCACAGAATAGCCAAACTTGTGAAAAGCCTTTGGTGTCAGCATTGAGATCATGGCCAACTAGGGCCTACATTATTAGGGGAATCCAGCCTTCAGAAATATTTTTTACCTCCACCTGTCCTTAAATGCCTTCCCTCTTGCTGAATTGGGCATGTTTTGTGATTTTAGTTATTTCTTATTGAGATAATATGAAATGAGACCTGACTGGGATAAAGCTAACTGGTCTTCCATAGTATTTTTTTTCAGACATAGCCCTATTAAAAGGAGCTGTCTGCTTTTATTGTTTTAGCTTTATCTCCATAAAGTGATTCCTATCTTAGGAAAATTCTCACCTGATTTTGTTTACTATCGCCTTGATATTCTCTCAATACCCCTATCTCACACAAGGTGTCCAAGTCCCTCACTCTGGGTCTGGCTGTTGGATGCAGGTGACTTAGCCACAGGTGACCTGTTGGTGAACTTGGTACTGAGAGAAGAGCCTGGTACTAAGATTCCTCCACACACTGGCTCTTGGGGTCCTTCTTCACATTTCCTGAGTATCCCTTCTACCTCCTGTCTTCCAACTTCCAGCTCTACCTCCCTCCTCAGTCTGTGGGAGCAGAACATGCCTCCAAATTAAAAATGCATCCAAATCTTTATTTCTCCACTTTGAGTCTTTATTTATGATTCTGACTTGAGGAAAGAAAACTGTCCCTTGGGTACCAGTAAGAAAACAAAGCAAACAGGAGAATACACATAAATATAGAGAGATAGGATCCTCCTTCCCTGAAAATGATTCATTTTATTTCATCTTATCTATTACTTTTTATTTAAAAAAATTTTTGAACAATTAAAATAAAAAATGATTTAAGAAAAAATAAATATTTTTTATTGTTGTTCAATTACAGTTGTCCCCATTTCCCCCCCATTACTCTCCCTTGCCCTGCCCACCACCCCCCACATGCAATCCCTCTCCCTCTCCCCCTGCCCCCACCCATCATCTTTGTCCATAGGTACTTTATACATGTTCCTTGACTTGACCCTTCCCCTTCTTGTCCCCATTATCCTCCCCACCTCCCCCCTGGTCACCCACAATTTGTTCTTTATTTCCATGTCTCTGGTTCTCTTTTGCTCAATTGTTTGTTTTGTTGATATCTTTTACTTTTTAAAGAGGAAGTGGAAGTATGAGCTCAAGGAAGATGGACAGGCAGATGATTTTTTGCCCCAGACTGCAGAGATTGAATCCAAAGTGCAAGCTCTGGGTTTGAACTGTGCTTCACCACTTATTAGCTGTGTAGCCACAAGTAAGTTATTTGCGTGTCTGAGCTTCAATTTCCTCATCAGTAAAATGAGATTTAAAAAAATATCTGCCTCTTAGGGTTGTTGCTAGGACTAAGGAGAAGGCTTGTAAAGTACTTAGAATAGTGCTTGACACAGAGTAAATCTTCAATAAGCTTTAACTGTTATCATTATCAGCATCGTGATTAGTAGCTCTATGCTAGCCCTAGTGGGCCAAGAGAGACTGATGATATCATGTTAAAACTTCATTTAGAAAATTGAAGACACTCGCATGTTGAATTATCCGACAGCTGTATAGCTGCCACAAGACTATCCCCAAATACTGCCAGGGGGAATTTGACAAGTTGTGCCCTCGTGGTAATTCCAGGAAAACTAAGGATAGTATCTGATGTGTACTTCATAGTATCTCTTCAGTTTTCTCAACAAACTCAGAAAACGAAAGTCAAAAGAATCTTTATATAATGGATGGGTTTCTGAAAAGTTAAAAACTTAAAAATCCAACTCAGTACTGAATGCCTGGTATTTATGCTGTGACTTCTGGAATCATCAGGTTCAACTCCCTCATTGTACAAAAACCTCCCCCATTACATAAAATTCAATGGTAAATCCTTTCGTAAAGTGAACACTTCCATCCCTGGTCCTCATTATCATATTTTCCTAAAGCAAATAGTAAGTCTTTCCTGTTCAGTAAATAGTTAACCTATATGAAATGTGTACTCTTTTTCCATATTCCTTAGGATAATGAGATTAATTCAGTTGCCGGAGTTTGCCCTTTCCACAGTTTTCCTAGAGCCATAAATTAAGTTCTAGGCTTTGCTGATAGGTAAGAGTGGGTCCCTTTTTTCTTTCTTTTTGTTAAAAGATAATACTCTTGCAAAAACCCACCCCACCAAAAACACCCCAGACAATAATAGCTAGTGTAGCCAGTAAAGACCTCTATCACTCTTCCCTTCCCGCTCCCCAATTTTCCCCTCTGGAACTTAGTTTCTATAACATCAGCTTATTTCACTCTGAATAGAAGGTAAGCAGAGTGCTTATACACTCTAAGAGCATGAACTACTACACCAAAAATATCAGGGCTTATAAGGCAGGGTTCCTGCAGGCATCTGTCACCTCCAGTACCTGGAGCTGACAATTCTTGCCAATAAAAAGCTTCTTTGCAAAGGGATTAATCTTGCAGAGGCTCCTGGTGCTGGAGGAGCATTCCTTTACTAAGAGGAAAGTTTTTCAAGTTAGTGTTTTGAAAAAGCCAACATAAAGTAGTAACAATAAGGGCTTGACATCTGTTTTCTCCTGGGTTAGAAGGGAGGAACAAAAAGCCTGGATGAGTAAGAAGCCTCTCTGTCTTACCAGATCCACTGCAGCAGAGGTGTTTTGTCAGTGGGCTGAAGGTTATGGTAAGCTCCTCAGAAGTTCTGAGTAGACTAAATAATTGTTCTTTGGTGCACATCAGTTAAAGCAAATATTTATTGAGCACCTACTAAGTGCAAAATCCTGTGCTTAACAAATCATATTGTAATTTCAGAGAGGTATTTTTCTCATTCTCAATAAACAGTTAATGGAAGCTGTCTCTGAGGGCAAGCAGAGTTTGCCACCCAAAAAGATGCCTTTTAGCATATTGATTATTTTAAGTGGGTTATTTTCAGGAAAGGAAAGCTTCCAGAAAAACTTTTGACCTTGTCCCTAACTGCCTAAAAGAATTTAGATAGAGTATCTGATGTAAGAAGGGAGCTATGTTACCATAGATAACTATAGTTTTGAATAGTTTGTGATAAACAGGAAGGATCCTAACAAGGTTCTCTCTGTGTGTCCCATTGTTAAAGAGGCCTAGCAGACACTTGTTTTCCAAACATTTGCTTTTTTTTCATTTCCACGTGAATTGCCTTTCTCTCCTTTGAAGTCCCAAACCACTACCTACCCTTCCCCTCATGAAGATGACATATCAGCCACTGCCCAACTTGTCCTCAGGTTCCCTGTTCTTGTGGAGCCCCTATATGTACATACATAAACAATTTGGTCATTTTCTCCAGTTAATTAGTCTCATATTATTTTAATTATTTGACCAGCTAGACAGATTTAGAAGGGTAGAAGGAAAATTTTTTTTTCTTTTCCATGTCTTAATACTTTAAAATTAAGCCACTTCATGTATACTTCCTGAAAACCCTGTCATTCATGTCAAGTGGTTATTCTTAAATACTTCAATGACTCAATATATTTAGGCTCTCCTTGATTTAGGGACATTCAACTTTTACACACCCTGCCCTTTTCTACCTTTTACATTGATACCTCTACTCCTCCTGTATTGTACTGTGTATGAAAAGGGGCACGTGTGAAACCTGACAAGTTCAGGGCTCTGTGTGACAGCCTTACAAACTCAGAGACCTAAAGTAACCACAAAGGATGGTCTGAAATTAAAACCGATTAACTAAAAACAGGTCACATGGCTGGCAGTCATCGCCCAAGGCAAGAATCTTCTGTGACAAAAAGTCAGTCTTTACCTTAACTGAGTCTGTCTATTGCCTTCTTGCATCTATGATAACACAGCTCTGGAATGTCAGGTAACTTTCTTTTTTCGAAAGTGCTGGGGCACAACTACCACACCAGAGCAAGGACACCAAAGCCCGTCTTTGTTACTATGATCATTTTAATTGTTGACTCTTAACTATCCTGTACCCACCTGTATAAAAGAAGTATGTGTCTATCATTTTACCTTTTTATCCAATCTCAAAGGTTTCCCCACTTTGTCTTCTCCTACTTCCCTAATCTATCAACAACGGATTTCATGTAACCCCCTTATGTCTCCTTTTTTTATTGTAATGTAGAAAATAAGGTGCGAAACTGCCATTTTCCAGAGCATTTTCTCAATCTGTTGAGGTTTTGCTCCCCAGCAATTGTTAGTTTGGCTCAAATAAGCTCATAAAAATTCTTACAGGTTTGGATATTTCTTACATCCATAGTACATTGAATTCAAACTTTCTTTTATTAGCTTATGAATGAGCAATTTAAGTTTCTGCATGCACTTAATGTCTATTAATGTCTTAATTTTGGCCAAGTCTCTGTCTTTGCTTGTCCAGCACTATTTTGCAATTATTCGAATACTTCTTTTGCATTTTGCTCTAATGTTATAAATTAAGTCCCAAGTGAGAAAAAAAAGAATGAAAAGACATAGATCTCAAAATCAACATAATGGAAAAGATGAAATTATTAGGAATGCTAAGAGCAAAGCAGTTTTAGCTATAATCTAATGTTCATTGAACTTAAGCCAGTATTATGTGTGTCTGAAAGGAGAGAACAAAACTGCACAAGAGTCAAAATTTGAAGATTTTATCTGAAGAAAAAGGTATATTGAAAATGGGTTTTTTTTTTTTTAGCTTTCTGCAAACAGACCTTTCCTTATAACATAAAAGATAATACAACTTTCTAATATTCGACTGTGTGTACATATCAGGCATGCTGTATCTACGTGTAGAGGACTGCAAAGAATCCTGCCTGTAAATCTTTTCTAGGAAAAGGAATCATTTTAACCGTGAAAATTCTTGTTGGTGGAATAAGTACCAAGTTTGCTTCTTGCCCCTCTTGGGAGGGGCAGGTTGCCCACTAATGAGAATTTTCAAGAGATTTCTAAAAAAGAGACCTGACAAAAGAAACCTGTAGGGAAAGGAGAGTGGAGCAGGAGCTGCTCCAAGATAAGAGCACTTCCTGTCTTTTGTAAAATCATAAATGAATTGAATAGACTTTGCAAAGTGTCTTTAATGGCAATAAGACAAGAGGGGTAAAGAGTGATTTATTCCAGAATAAATGCAAGGGTGGAAGAACAAAGAATCCCCCTGACCTTGAAGAGGAAGCAAGACCAGAAAGGTAGAGAGGGTTACTGTTTGTCAACCTGAGGTTGACTGGGCTCCAGCACCAGGGTCCCCACTCTGGGCAAAGGATCCTAAACTCCTGGCATAGAAGCAGAAAGCCACTGAGCCTCACAGAACCACATTTTTCAACAAGAACAGAGGTCTTGAATGTTGATGGTAATTGCAATGTAAACCCACTGTGAGGCATGTTAAGAATCTGATTTAATTGTACTGGAAGAAAGTAAATAGATATTTCTTTAACAAAGGAGCCTTCTTTTAAGAGCCACAGCCTCCACATTAAGATAAGCAGGAGGAGTTGTAGTTGTACCATGAATAATAGTAATTTTGAGTATCCTGTAAACCCACAAGAGAGATGCTTTTGGCCTTTTGACACCTAAAATTTAAAGAAGTAAGTAATTGTCTGTTATCCTTAGAACCAGCTTGTCTTTCAGCTTTCTCTCTCCCTGTAAGCACCACCTGTCACTGCTAGGTATGGATGGGTTCTGAGTTTCCCCACCATGAGTCAAATTCATTCCATCAAGTTACTGGGTACAGGTCACCTTTTGTACCCTCATTGGGAATGGAATGGGGATACAAGAAGGGTATAGGGTAACAGCTGGCCTTCTTTAAGAGGCAGGTGGGAGACCAGGAAGTTCAGCTTGACACTGCAGTCAACATGTGAGGTCTGGATTAACTCGAACTTCCTCTCAAATACCTTAACCTTTCACTCTGCCCATTCTGCATGCTGCCTCTCATGTTTTGCCTCGTACTGTTCTTTCTCTGAGGTGTCATTGTTCAGCCTCTGCCTTTGGACTTTAAGGTCCTGGAAAGCAGAGCTGGTGTCTGTTCTCACACCCAGTATAAGACTGGCCTGCAATAAGGTGCTCAAGGAAAACACTCCAAGAAATTTGATTTTTGTAAAAGTAAAATTTGAATCTGGCTGAAAAACAGTCCCACTCACCAGAGTTTTTATTTCTTCTGGTGGTGATCTCTACATCTTCAATTATGCTTATACTACTCTTTTTGATTCATAAATCATTGGTGATGTCTGTTGACTTCTTGCTATGTCAGATGGTGACTCAGCTTATTTATATACTCTACTTATACCATATATCCCTCCTCCCAATGTTCCATTTCCCCACTGGTTTCATCTTTGACTTCAAACAATGTACGTAGACCTCCATTTGTTGTTCTACTTAGACAGTATCTCTAGACTTCCTTGTTTTGACAGGAGGTTAATTATGTTCAGCCTTTCCCCTCTCCTCTTTTCTCCTTACTCTTTTCCATTCTTCTACCTCTGCCAAGATTGATCAGATTAACATTCTCACGTCTGGGGAACATTTACATTCTGTTCTGCACCAGATTGTCTTCAGTGATTTGCCCATTCATTCATTCATTCATTCAATAAATATTTATTGATTTCCTACTATGTGCCAAGCACTGTTTTAGGCATGGGGGATATAAAAGTAAATACAACAAGCAGCATCATTCATGGAGCCTTCCTTCCAGTAATGGAAGAGAAAAAAGAAAAATATATTATTATGTTATATGATGATAAGTCCTAAAGATACCAATGAGCAGGGAAGGGGAAAGCAGTTACATGAGCACACAGATACACACACACGTGGTCACAGTGGCCTGAAGGAAGTGAGGGAATAAGCCATTTGGGTATCTGGAGACAGAAGGGGTAGAAGTGCAATGGTCCTGAGGTGGGAACATGCTTAGTAGTTGAAGAAACTGAAAGGAAGCTCAGGGAGGTTGAGGGAGATTAACAGGAGACGAAGTCAGAGGAGTGATCAGGAATGTGTGTGTGAGATGTGTGTGTATGTACCGCATACGTAGCTTGAGTAGATCCTTATAGTCATTGTGAGGGCTTTGGCTTTGATTCTGAGTGACACAATATAATTGCATTTTACCAAGGTCACTCAGGCTGCTGTGCTGAGGAAAGACTGTAGAAGACTATGAGTGGAGGCAGAGAGACTAGTGAAATTTCACCAACCAATTCTCCCAAGTGTATTACCAACAGGGTATCTAACAATTCAATTTAATTCTGACACTCAGTACCTGGAGTTAGCCCAGGCTGCAGGTTAAGGGTTCAGTCCCACAAGACTGCCCCCACTTTGGATGCCAGCCACAAATGGAGTAACCAGGCTATCATAACTTCTTCAACTTAGGTTTGATAATTGCCTAAAATGACTTACAGAACTTAGAAAATCTCTTTACTTACTATTACCAGTGTACTACAAAGGACACAACTCAGGAACAACTGAATGGTAGAGAGGCACAGGACAAGGCAGGGGGTGAAGTGGGGCACAGAGCTCTCATGCACTCTCTGGGAGTAGCACTCTTCTAGCTCCTTAACATGTTAACCAACCCAGAAGCTCCCCCAAACCCATCATTTAGAGGTTTTTATGAAGGATCCATTACATAACCTTGATTGATTAAATCATTAGCCATAGTGATTACACTCAATCTCCACCTTCTTACCCATCCCCAGAAGTAGGCTGTGCAGTACAGGTAAGGTGGGGTAAGGTGGCAGGGTGAGAGAGTGGGGTTGAAAATGCCAATCCTCTAATCATGGCTAGGTCTTTCTGGTGACCAACCTCCATCCTGAAACTATCTAGAGCAACCCCACCCCCTTTAGTTATTAACGTAAACTCAGGTATGGTTGAAGGGGGCTCATTATGAATAACAAAAATTACTCCCATAACTCGTGAAATTCCCAGGGTTTTGGGAGCTCTGGCCAGAAACTGGTAACAAAGACCAAATATATGTGGGTTTTTTTTAAATTATCATTATTCCACACTATGGTTCCGATGTCATGGCCATTTGGGTTACTGAAAGGAGAAGGTTTCTAGGAAGAAGTCCATCCACATGGATTCTTTCTTAAACTCCTGCTACCTTTTAGTTCATTTCAGATTATTTTTTAAATAGATAACATATTCATATGATTCAAAACCCAAAATGACATGTTATGTGGTGAAAAATCTTTCATTTATACCTATCCCATCACTTTCATATTTAGACCATGACTTTTTTTTTTTTTTGCTACTGTTTTTTGTTTTATTTTAATTGCTGCTATTTTTTCCCTGGAGTTTCTGAACACATGCCTTCTTCACCATATAGGTAACATTTTGCAATTTCTTACTCCTTTTATCTATAGCTTAGAGTAGATAATTCCACTTATATGAGGTGTCTAAAGTAGTTAGATTCATAAAAACAGAGAGTAGGTGGTTGCCGGGGGTTGGGGGTGGGACTAGGAGAGAAGGGGAAAAGGAGGGTTGTTATTTAATGGATATAGAATTTCAGGTTTGCACAACAATGTGAATGTACTTAACACTACTTGAATGTACACTTAAAATGATTATAATGGAAAAATTTGTTATGTGTAATTGAAGGGGTTCAGAACAAACCTTCCCCAAATGTGGTGCTTTGGCATGTGGACTGTTTTCATCTAAAGACAATCAAGACCCAGCAAATTCAAAAAAAAACATTTACTTGCCCCTTAGCTACCTAAAAGCATTTAGATGCGGGGGGCGGGGGGGGGGGGCTGGCCCAGAAAGGAAGCTATTATAAGAGATGACTTTTTAATCTGAATGATTTATCTGTATGGCAGAGCAAATATCTCATTACCAAACATCTGTTCTTCTTATCTTCCTGTGAATTACCCTTCTCCCCTTGGAAGCCCCAGGTCCTCATCCCATTCCTTACCTCAGAATGGCATATAAACCTCAACTGCCTGACTTGCCCTGGGGTGTCATAGTCTTAGGGGGCTCCCATACATACATAATTAAATTTGTTTTTCTCCTATTAATTTGCATTATGTCAATTTAATTATTCAAAGTGCCAAAAGAACCCAGAGGGGTAGAGGAAAAAAATTTCCTCCCCTACCTAATTTACAATAATTTAAAATAAAGTTCTAGAAAAGGTTAACAAAACAGAAGTTTTACTAGCCTTCACTAGTTTCTATGAAAGTTAGAACTCTGGGCTTGAATAATAATTATAATAATTATGATAAATTGCAGCTATTAATTATTGAGCATTTACTTGGTGATAGTCCCTAACACAATTTCCTGAGGTAGGGATGACCACTGCCCTTTTAAGATAAGAGTATTCATAAAAATACCAGGGTCATCGAATGGTCTCCTCACACTTTCAGATTGCTAACTAATTGGGGTGGCAATAGGGAGCAGAAAAGGACCAGATTAGCAATTAGGAGTTTAGGCATGCTGCTTAACTTCAGTGAGCCCCTCTGGATCAGAGATGTCCCCACTGTGTCCTGAGGAACTCTAGGAGTTTCATAGAGACCACTCAGTGCCACCCCAAAAGTCACCTAGGTGTGGGGATAGAGAGAGTTCAGGTGGACATGGTTTAAAGCCTGCCATCCCTCCCCTCTGCACCAAAGCAGTTTGTATTTTTCTCTTTTGCATTTTGGATTTTCATCCTGAAGAATGGGTTCTGCTCCTAAAAGAAATTTGAAAATCACTGGATTAGATTATTTTTAAAATCTCTCTGAGCTCACACTTTATACCTCAAATGAATCTTGTTGTATTGCATCGCTGGGACCTGTGGGTGGGAAGGATCAGCTACAGATTTGTAGGGCCAAGAACAAAATGAAAAGGCAAGGCCCCATGTTCATAAACCAGTAAAAAAAAAAAGTGTCATTAAAGGCACTAAAACATAAAACTTCCTTACCTCTGTGGTCTTTCTCTTGATTTGTCATGTGTTTTTATTTTTATTTGCTATTTTAAGTCATTCCAAGTAAAGATAAAGTAAAATTTGATATTATTAACATATAATTTACCACTCATCTTTATATTAGGCAATCCTCTTTCAAATGCAAATATAAAAGCATTTAACTCATAGTTGAATAAAGTAATTTAAAAAAGCGCTTAACTCATATAAATGATATAATTTATATTTCTTCTTACCAAAACATGTACATGTATTTTCTTCTTACCAAAACAGTGGAAACACAACACAAAACTAACTTAACTGTTTCTATTTCACATCTTCATATGCACACATTCTACCAACACTCTTTACCTTCTATTGATAAATAAGAAAGGATTGAAAAGAAGAGGAGCTGTGGGTTGCCCTAACTTTCCCTTTCCTTCTATGTCATTTTTCTCAGCAATGAAAAAAATTCATGTCAAGTGGTTGGTTAGATAATACAGGGATCTCCTGTTAGCCAATACACTCATCTCCCACTCACTGTGGGTCCAATGAACCTCTGTACTCAGGGGGCACTGTCAGTGCTATATGCAGAGCAGGTAATAAGGAATGGCAATGAGCATACATATTGTCTATCTCCTCTGTTCACACACATGCTCCATTGTCCCACTGGACTTCATTTAAGAATACAAGTTCAAAGATAAACATCAAGAATTTCAAAACAGCAACCAGCAAAGCACTCAAGTCAAAATGTGGGGCCCTACTGAGCAGGGGCCCTGTACAGGTTGCATGCTCTAAAGCTGGTTGTATGGGTGGGTATGGAGCATGAACATTTTAGTAGGCAAGTACTTTCTTCTTTGGATGGGTCATTGTTTCAAAAAGTTGAAAGGCTTATATAGCCTTTTAGGGTGTATACAAGTTGAATGTCCCTAAATCAAGGAGAGCCTAAATATATTGAGTCATTGAAGTATTTAAGAATAACCACTTGACATGAATGACAGGGTTTTCAGGAAGTATACATGAAGTGGCTTAATTTTAAAGTATTAAGACATGGAAAAGAGAGGGTTCTTACCCTGGCTGGTGTGGCTCACTGGATTGAGCACCAGCCTGTGAACCAAAGGGTCACTGGTTCGATTCCCAGTCAGGGCACATGCCTGGGTTGCCAGCCAGGTCCCCAGTAGGGGGCACATGAGAGGCAACCACACATTGATGCTTCTCTCCCTGTCTTTCTCTTCTCCCTTCCCCTCTGTCTAAAAATAAATAAATAAAATCTTTAAAAAAAAGTTGAAAGGCTTATAAGTAGAAATAGTTACAGTAGGCATTTACTACTGTTCACCAATATCCAGTTCTCCTTCTAGGCTAAAACCCATCTTGAATAATGTTCATGTGACTTTGGTAATAAAATGTGTATAAAATGACATGTCTCTTTTAGGCAGTATTTAAGAGTTAGTGTGTGATCTTTAACTCTCTTCTCCCCACCAAAATGACTAACAATATCCAGATGGAGTCTCCAACAGTCCAAGTCCCTGAACGAGAATAAGAGGAAGCAGAGCCCCAACTCTCCCACCACCCTCTTCTTCTGACCCAGAGTGGGCATGTACCAAGAAAAAAACCTTTGTCATAAAGATTTTGGGGCTGTTTGCTACTACCCAAACTAATACATTGTCATTACCATCTCACCCTCCTCTGAAATGTAACATTCATAACTATACCATGGCTTAAAATTATCTTTGGAATAACCATAAAATGTATATTTATAATCTATAATTTATAATCTATAGATTATAAAACCATAATCTATGGATTTTTTTCTAAAGGTGATTTAATTTTTTTCTTGAAATAGAAATTACCTTTGGTAAATTTTGTGGATATTACCGTATTTTTAGGACCATAAGATGCACCTAGGTTTTAGAGGAGGAAAATAAGAAAAAAAAGTTTTGAAGTAAAAAATGTAAAATATTTAATAACATAAATAACATAATATTTCACTAATGTAAATGTAAACAGAACTCAACAGTTTTCCACAATCTGTGTGGCTCTGCAGCTGTTGCCAAATTACAGCTCTCACCATTCCAATCTGTCCAAGCATGATGGGAGTTGTAGTTTTGCAACAGCTGCTGAGCCACCTTGACAGGTGACCCTGCAGTGGAATTTGCCTATGTTGATGTTGATGTTGATGGAGGACACACCAGTCATGCCATGGAGGCAGGTACAGGCGCCGCAGGCTTTATTCTCCTAACATGCCTGCACCGCCTGTCCCCTCCTCCCTAGCACTACAGTATGAGGCAGTGGGGACTCCACTCCTGCCTCCCTTGCTTCACACCACCAGGACACCTTCTCCTCCCAGCCCAGGGCCCGCAGCACTGCCCCACTCCCACCACCGCCAGCTTCCTGCAGCAGTGACCCTGTTCCTGCCTCCTGTGACCCCACTCCAGCACTGCCCCCACCCCCCACAGCAAGCCAAGTAAGCTACATTCAGACTATACGATGCATCCCCTTTCCCTCCTAAATTGGGGGGTGTATCTTATAGTCCAAAAAATACAGTAGTTGAGTGTTTAACCATTGTTAATGTTTGTGTGTTATTTGAAGGGCAAAACACAAGGTTAAAGTTCTAATTTTCATTTGTATCCAGGGACTCCACTGATATCCCAGAGTCACTATAATATCCTAGAGTCCATATTCATGCTATCCAGCAAAGCCTTTTCCTTTTAGCCCGCTTTGACAAATAGAGAAAATAATAACTCCACTGAATATTTTCTCTTGCCTTACCTCCAATAGTGGAATGATCAGGAAAAGTGTTTTCCCCAAAAAAGGATACAAAGAAAAACCAAAGACCTGAACAACCAGAGCCCGAATAACTCTATGTACCTGAAATTCTTGCCAAGATATCACATATATGATAAATTGACAGTTTGTATTAAATTCTTCTTCTTTCTCTGACCTCTGGAAAGAAAGACTCAACTGGAGAGAGCTATTTGTAAGAAGGAAAGAACATGGAAAACTTGTTTTAAAAGCAACAATAAAAACTGGCATCAGAGATATTTGATGGATTCTTTGTATTCAGAATTAATGCTCTAAGGAGAAGAAAAGCCAATGAATATAAAGATCCGAGGAGCACATTAACAATTCTCATGGTTGGTCTTGATATTTGATGTCAGATAAATTTCAATGAACTAAGTCTCCAATTTCTTTCTTAGAGCAAATATAGAATCTGCTCTCTATAGACTTTAACAGATGGAAAAGAAATATACTGAATTATGTAAAATGTTAACTCTGAGATCCAGTTATGTGAAGACTCATATAATTCCTAGTAAACTCCATATGTCTGGAAATGCATTTGTAGGTTTAATGTTTTCAGGCTTGACTATCTTTGGGTGACCCTGAAGTTTCATTATAGTTAAAACCTTGCAAATTTGTGAGAGCCCATATGTGAATAAATTGCCACAAACTTGGGATATCTGAGTTACTACAAAGGTGTGCCTTGCCTGCTGCCCAATAGTTCCACCTCTGTGCACCCTTGCTGTTTGCATATCCAGTAAATACAAGAGGTGTAAAAGAGTGTGTGTGTGTGTGTGTGTGTGTGTGTGTGTGTAAAGAGCCCTGCAAAGAAACAGTTTCTAGTCCTAATATTGTTAAAGAAAGGGTAACAAAAAATTTTAATGTAAAAATCTAAAAAAGTAATTGTTCTTAGCTGGAAAATAATTTGGGGGTTAAATATAACCTATTGTCAAAATCTCTTTCATTTGAAGTTGACTATTTGGTTAGTCTTCCATGTACGAGAGAGAGAGAGAGAGAGAGAGAGAGAGAGAGAGAGAGAGAGAGAGAGAAAGAGAGAGAGAGAATTGGTTTATGAGATTGTTTTACTTCCCAGCCAGGGCACAACTACTTTTCAAGTGAGAAACAAAACTTCAGCAAACTGTGAAATGCCTTTAACCAGTAGTTGAGGAAATACAACGGAAATAATTTCCTTTGACAGAAATGGGACTCAGGAGAAAGCATGTTTAAACATGTCTGTAGAGGCATGTTTATGAAGCAGTAGGTAATATAGCTTCTATTGCTGCAATCAAAACACCAAAAGTAAAAGATGATTCAACAATCTGCATAATGCGAAGCTAAAAAGGGGAGGAGGCTTCAGCTGACCCTCCACTCAAACTTAAGAAATTTGTACAGGAAACATGCCCTAGCATAGAAGTGTATAAACAGGTAGTCTGCCTATATTCAAAGGCAATGTTATCTTTATGCCAGGAAATGGACAGAGTTGCAAAGGAGACAAAGGCAGTTGTCAATCTGTTCTTTTTTTTTTTTTTTTGCTGGTAATATTTTATTATTTCTTGACAAAGGTGGTATTTACACAGCTGTTCACATGGTTATTCATTACATTAGATTTCATTGTTTTTTTTAATCAGTATTTTTTAATTGTTGATATTGTACAGTTTTCTGTCTTTTAACAGGAAGCTAATCAACAAAACAAACAAACAAGCATAATATAAACAAAGACACTGAATTTGAGAACAGTCTGACAGTGTCCAGAGTGGGAAGGGAGGGAATTTCGGGGGAAAAGGGGAACGGTTTAGAGCAACAAGTATAAAGGACTCATGGACAAAAACTATGGGGGGTGGAAATGTGAGGAAGGTGGGGAGGGCTGGGGTGGTGGGCTGGGGTGGGGTAAAAGACAGAAAACCGTACAATATCAATCTGTTCTTTAAGGAAGCATTTAACAACATTAAGGATGCCTTCCCAGATGGGTCCTTGGCTTTCTGCTTTCATAATCCTCTACAATCCCCTTCCCACATTTCTTCCAACTCTGATGCTGGAAAATCACTCAGAAGGATGACTTTTCATTCTCCTCTGTTCACAATACTTTTGAACAACCACAATTACATTGTCTCATCAGCATAGACTGGATTTTGCAGGTTCAGGCCATGTTTACAATTAGAGTTCCTTCAGTAATTATGCAAGTAGGATTGGCTTACTTTATTTATCTTAATAGTTTTATATAAGACTCTAATCCTGTATTTAGAAACTCTTTCCAACTTTGAAGAAATTTAAAATTTAAGTAATAATTTTCTGGAATTCATGGAGGAAATTATATCTGGTGGTAGTATTTAGAAATTTGGTTATTCATAACAAATTCATGATTTTAGGTGTCCTAACAGACACCAAAGGCTTATGTTTTCTGTTTATACAATTAACCATTTACACTGTCAATGTAAGAAACATCCAAACCTGTAAGAATTTTTATGAGTTTATTTGAGTCAAACTTACAACAATTGCCGGGAGGCGAAACCCCAAGAAGTTGAGAAAATGCTCCCGGGAATGGCAGTTTTGCACCTTATTTTTTTAATATATTTCAGTTAAAAAAAAAAGAGGCAGAAGGGGGTTACATGAAATCTATTGGTGATAGATTAGGGAGGCAGGAGAAAGCAAAACGGGAATGTTTGCAATTGGATAAAAAGTTTAAAAAAAGATACATACTTCTTTTGCATTGGAAAGTATAAGATAGTTGACAGTTAACAATTAACATGGTAACAATGACAAGGAGGGGATTTGTAGTCTCCCCCTGGTGCATGCTTTCAGGGCTTTGGAAAAAGAAAATTTGACATTCCAAAGGTACTTTATCTAGATGCAAAAAGACTACAGGCTCAGTTAAGGTAAAGGGTGACCTTTGTTAGGGAAAAATATTGGCCTAGGACATCACTACCTGCCATGACTTGCTGTTTAGTTAGAAAGTTTTAAATTTCAGATCATCCTGTATGGTTACTTTAGGTGTCTGAGTTTGTGAGGCCACCATGCAGACCTCCCCCGAGCTTGTCAGGTTTCCTATGTGGCCCCTTTTCTTCATCAACATATTTTTACTTTGTTTCATTCTGTATATTTTTAAAACTACTCTCAGTTTAAGTATTTTTTAAGTAACAAAAAAGGTTTACAAAGCCGCAAGGAGAAAAGAGTAAATATAAGTCAGCCAGAACTCAGCTCTGCTGCTGTGTGCCCATAAGCCCAACAGAGACACAAGAGACTTGAAAATTGAGTTGCTGTTTGAGAGTTAATCTTATAAATAAAACACATATTAGATTGGAGTTCTGAAGAGCTAGATTATAAAAGCAAGAAATACCTGGAAATCTAATAAAGATTTGCCCAAAGTCAAAAAAGCTATAGCTTAATCATCAGTGTTAGTATACCTACAGAAAAGATGTTCATTTCCAGCAGTAAGGCAAACTAGGTAAACTTGTCAACACTTCATATGAAAACAAATAAAACAATAAAATTTACAGCCATCTTTTTTAATACATTAGTGATCTGGCGAAAAAATAAGGATTACTCAGGCCAAAAACTAAGTGATAAGAAGTAAAAGAGCCCAGAGATACAGGCTGAGCAATACAATTGATTTTTTAATTTCAGGGCATTTGCTAAACTGAGTAAACTTGAACTTTGGTTTTCAGGGTTTCATAGGTACTAGAGATAAGAGACAAAGTCCAGGAACCCCAAGGGTTGGGAGAGAGCATCTACTATGAGACCTAATGAAACTGGGACATTATTAAACACCTCACCCCTATTCTAGTTACGAGGAGAAAGCAATACTTATTCTACTCTTTCCTTACCCCAGAAGACTACAGGGAGAATTCTCTGCCTCAAACCTTGTAACTAAGTAAAAAAGGCAAACAAAATCTCACTTGAGAATTTGTAAGCAAACAAATAGACTTATAGCCTGAATTCACTTTTCATGGGTGTCCAACCTGCAGCCCAACACAAAATCATAAATTTACTTAAAACATTTTTTTTGCTCATTGGTTTTTGCTAGTGTTTGTGTATTTAATGTGTGGCCCAAGACAACTCTTCTTCACCCATTGTGGCCCAGAGATGCCAAAAGGTTGGACATCCCTGAATTTCTAGATGGTCAACCTGATATACCTTTGAGCACCTGGCAAAAGGAAACCTACCTTCATTTCTGTCCTTAAAAACTTCCCAGAGATAAGATGCTATAAAATATAATATGTAATAAAAAACTATAACTGAGCAAACTGGGGCTCATCCGTGTGGCACCTTGATGCGTGACCCAACAATTAGTGTTAAAGGAAACAAGTTTTTATTTACAGGATTCTGACCTCAAGGGGGCTGAGAGCACTCCAGCTCGGAGCCCTGTTCTCCCATGAGATCTAGTGCTTCCCCTGCTCCACACCAGTCTATAATCCAAAACCATGCCCAGAAGTTCCCCATATCCTTATTTGTTCTTTAGCCGCCTGCGCAAACAGGTCTCCATCCCCTCTAGAATGTGCTCTTGTGGGTTTCAGAGTCGCTGTCCTCTCACAGCAGCTCTCTCTTTCAGGTTCTGGGGTACGTTGTCCTCAGCCTCCATGTAGTGGTTCAGGAAAGCATGTGCCATGTTGCACTGGATCATGGTGGAGTCCAGGGAGGCACACATCCCAAGTGAGTATCTTCTCTATGCTTCCTTCACAGAAGCAGAAGTCTGTAGCTTGGCATTCCCAGTTTGGCTCCAAGCATCTCCCATGAATTTTAAATGCTTGGCCCAGAACTTCCTATGCGACCTCACATCTGACCCCTCCTAAGATGTGCTACTTTTACCAATTCCCCTGTATCTTTTACCTTTTTTCACCTACTAGCCAGGGCAAGAGTTCTCAGTGACACAAGGGTATTTGGCTCCTGCCTCTCATGCAGATGCTGTAGAAGCTCCCCCCAGCTATGTCTTGAGTGTCTGAATGCTCTGAAGTCACATATACCTTTTGCCTAAGGGCACAACTATTAACTTGCCATTGTTATTCAAAGTATCTTAACTGCCATATCGTCCATTTCCCCTTCCCCCAATCCAGGTTTGTGGGGAAAATGTCCTATTTTCTGGGGATCCCCACTTTGTACCCCATTACAAACTCACAAAATCAACACATACACACACACACACACACACACACACAAAACATACCTTGATTGAAAACTGGAAGGAATTAGAGTTAGCACAATCAGATTATCAAAGACTTCAAAGGAATTTTCAGAAACAAATGTAAACTAAAAGGTATGGAAAAAATTGATAAAGAACAACAAAACCAGGAATTACCAAGCATATTACAAAAAGAACCAAATAAACCTTACAGAAAGAAAATTTGATAATTAAAGTTAGAAATCAGCCCCTGACTGGTATAGCTCAGTGGACTGAGCTCGGGCCTGCGAACCAAAGGATCGTGGTTCGATTCCCAGTCAGGGCACATGCCTGGGTTGCAGGACAGTTCCCAGTGACAGTTCCCAGCAGGGGACGCACCAGAGGCAACCATACATTGATATTTCTCTCCATCTCTACTTTCCTTCCCCTCTAAATATAAATAGATAAAATCTTTAAAAAAATTAGAAATCAAATGAACAGGTTTAACAGCAGATTACATATAAGTATAGAATTAGTGAAGCAGTAGGTGGGCCATAAAACAAAGACATAAAAAATAAAAGAGATTGGAACAACTGTAATAGAATAACAATTAAAAAATAATTAAAAAGAGAAAGAGAGACACGGAGTGAGGCAAAGTAAGAAAGCCTAAAATGTATCTAAATAGAATTCCAAAATGTGATAGCCAGTTTTATGTGTCAACTTGACTAAGTTAAGGCACCCATATATTTGGTCAAACATTATTATAGATACTTCTGTGAACGTTTTTTTTTTTTTTAATAAGAATGAGACACCTGAATCACTGGACTTTGAGTAAAGAAAAGTACCCTCCATTATGTGGATAGGCCTCATCAAATCAGTTGAAAACCCTAATAGGAAAAGACTGATTTCTTCAAGCAAGAAGGAATTCTACCAGCAGACTGCCTTTGGACACAGACTGTATGTAGCTCTTCCCTGGGCCTTCAGCCTGCTGAGCCAACTGCTTAAAATAAATCAGTCTCTCTCTCCCACCCGCTTTCCCCCTACACACACACACACACACACACACACACACACACACAGACACACACACACACACACACATCCTGTTGATTCTGTTTGTCTGGAAAACCCTGACTGATAAATGCAAGGAAAGAAAAGAGAGAGAAGCAATATTGAAGAGATAATTTCTGAGGATTTTTCAGAACTGATGATAGACACCATGTACAGACTTAAGAGTATTGGTGATTTTACCCAAGAACATGGGATAATAAATATAAAGAAGTCCATAATAGTCAAATGTTCTTGAGGCAAATGTGACTTCATTAGTTGAGTCCCTTCTTTCACTTAGATATTTGGCTTAGTCAGTCCTTGCTATTTTACAGTCCTATTGAATGCTTTTAAAAATATGTTTAAAAATATTTTTTATTTTGTATTTTAAGGGTTTTTTCTTTTTCTTTTTTCTGGGGACTGTAAAACATCTAGACACTTATACTACTGGAATAGAAAACCAGTTCATTTGTTTTTAATTTTCTTTTATTTTATAAAGGGTATTTAAGGTTATAAATTTTCTTTTGAGTACAACTGTAGCCATTTCCCATAGGTTTTATTATACATTGTTATTCTTTTGTTAATGTCTAAATAAATCATGATCTCAGGTTTTATTTCCTCTTTGACTCAGAAGATATTTTGAAAAACATTCTTTAATTTTGAAGTGGTTAAGTGTTTCTGTTTTGTTATGTTTCTATATTCTTCTGTTGATTTCCAGCTTTATTGAATTGTGGGCAGAGAATGTGGCCTGTAAAATCTTTATGTTCTGGAATCTATTAAGATTTTCTTTGAGCCAAGTACATGATCAGTTTTTATGGATATTCCATAAGCAATGGAAAAGAATGTGTTTTCTCTGTTTATGGAAACCCTGTGTAAACAGGGATAACATTTATACTTTAAATGAATGTGCTTTTCTCTTTTACATTTCCATATGTGTGTTTTTCTTCTACTCCCCAGAGTAATCTTTTGCTTTATGTGGGAATTTGGACAGTTACAGCAGAGATAAAAAGAGAAAGTGGTAGTCTGTGTGTAGCTTTTGATGGCCAAAACAGGATTTTTAAAATCTAAAGTAAAACAACATTCTTAGAAATCAGGCTTTCACCAAAGGAAAAAAAAATTTTTTAAATTCCTCATACTTCATTAGCATTTCCAAATTCAGGCCTGGGGATTTGCATGCTGAATTTAAAGTAAACCATGAGCAGACCAAATTCATGCTGCGAAGCCCTTTCTAGGAGATCACTCTTTCTGTCTGGTCTCATTCTTTGTATTGGAAGAGGGAAAATATCCGTGCTCTGACCACCTTCCTCCAGGCTAAAATCTAGGATGGAATGGTTTCGAGGGTGATACTTATCCTGAAGGTTGAGAACATAAAGGGACCTCCTCACTATCCTGTGTTTAAGAGCCAGTCTGTTACAATATAAATACAGTCCCGTGGTAAAGTTAGACAAATTGGAGCCATTATCTCTTTCAACATTTCAGTGGTATGAGAGGGAATCAGAAGTTCCCATATACCCCTAGGGTGATGGCTGGCTTCTAGAGTGAAGGTTGACCTGAATCCACCACAAGGTGCAGGTGGACCGAAGCTAGGGCTGTGACACTGGTTTGACTTGGAGGAGTGTGCAAGCAGTGACTGCCAAATTTCAAGGAGGCTACTAGGGCCCAGAGAAGGATAATGAGGCCACTAGCCACAGCCTTAGGCAGTGGATTCCTCCTAACTAGGTTGACCATCATTACAGAAACCTGGTGACTCTGAGGACAAAACCAGGTCCTGTCCACACAGATCCGAGCCCCAACTGTGGTATAACTGACATCGTCTTGGGAGTTGTAGGACTTGGAAGAAAAAATCTGAAACTGTGAGTACATACCCAAAAGAAACTAAAGATCCAAGAGTGACTGAGATACTGTTGATTAGCAAACGAAATGCTACTTCATTTAGTGCCCAGTCAGGAAGAACTTGTGAGAAAGATTAGATTATAAGATATAAAGAAGCTACAGTGTTTTTTTTTTTTAACATATCCAAGTAGTTGTGGGTACAAATGTATGACTTCATTATCAAATTGGCTGTCTTGCATTAAATTTGTTGCTTCTTATTCAAGTTTTATGTATCCCTTACCTACTTTTTATCAATTTGAGCTGCTAAATTCTAAAAAAAGAATATTATCTCCTCTCCCCATTTAATAGTAGTTTTATCAAGTTCTGTTTCTGGTCATTTTTGCCATACATATTTTGCTGTGTTGAGGCTTGATAACAAAAATGTTATATTTTCTTTATGGGCTCTATTATTTATCTTTATAAAATGCTCATTTCTACCACATTTAATATTTTTAACTTTGAAATCTATATTATTGGATGATAATTAGGCATTCTTGCTGACTTTGGGTATGTTTCCTAGGGCTGACATAATGGAGTACCAAAAACTTGGTGACTTAAAACCACAGACATTTAATGTCTCACAGCTCTGGAGGCTAGAAGTCCAAAATCCTGTGTCAACAGGACCTTGTTTTTTTCTGATGGCCCTAAGGGAGAACCCTTCCTTGCTCTTCTAGTTCCTGGTGTTTGTCAGCAATCCTTGGTATTTCTTGGTTTGTAGATGTGACATTCTAATCACAAGGTCAGTTTTTCCCTGGCTGTCTTAACTTTGTCTTCCTTCTGTGCATATCTGTGTCTAAATTTTACATTTTCGTAAGGACACCAATCCTATCAACTAGAACCCACCCTAATGACTTGATTTTGACTTGATTACCTCTATAGAGAACTTATCTCCAAATAAAATCACATTCTGAGGTACCAAGTAAGGTGTGTTCTGAGGGTTAGGACTTCAAAATAGGTTTTTGAGGGGACAGGGTTTAGAGCCATAATGCTTTGCAGTGGCATGATCTATTTGGCCCTTTCCTTTATTTTCAACCTTTATCATTTTGTTCCTGGTGCATTTCTTTTAGACAAAATATTTAAGAGCCTTTATTTTTTATAAGGACTTCAACTCACTTATATGAGTTTTAGTGCTTTCATTTTATGTTGCATCTACTATGGTTCCTCTTTTCCCTTTCCTTAATTTTGCTGGGTTGGTCAACTGGTTACTATGCTTCCCATGAGGAAGATGCAATTCTTTGAACACTTTTACTTTTTTTACTTCTTTCATTCTCTCTCCTACCCCTATTTCTATTTTTTTCCTTGAAGTAATATAGAATTTTAGTTTATGATTATTTTTACATCTTTCTTTATTCCTTCTGTTTTCAAGAATCTAAATCCTACATAGCAGTTCCCAAACACATTGGCATCATCCATTTAGATTTAATTATGAATTATGTTTAATTTATGGCTTACCACTCTTTCTTATATATTTTTTCTAACTCTATTTTAAAATCTCTGCTCTGAATTTAATTTTTTATTTAGTTGAAACACTTCTCAAGCAATTTCTTCAGTAAGAGTATATGTCTATGTATTTTCTCTGCCATTGTATGTCTGAAAAAAAATCAGTCCTTTGCTTTCATGTATAATGATAACATGGCTCAGAATAGGAATCTTGATTTATGGTCCTTTTCTTTCAAATGTCTGTAAATGTTATATCTAAAGTAATGCAGATGAGAAATCTAAACCTGGCCTGATTATCTTTTTATTTAGACAACCGCATTTCTGAAAGCTCGTAAGATTACTTCTTTATTCCTGGGGTTTTGAAATTTTACTAGGATGGAGTCAGGTTTGTTTCTCTTCCTGAAGTCTGCCTGCCACTTCATGAGCCTTTTAAAAAAGCTATTTATTTATTTATTTATTTATTTATTTATTTATTTATTTATAGAGAAGGGGGAAGGGAGGGAGGAAGAGGGGGAGAGAAACATTGATGTGAGAGAGACACATCAGTCCGTTGACTCTCAGATGGGCCCCCACTGGAACTGAACCTTCAACTTAGGCATATGTCCTGACCCAGCAACCTTTCACCCTACAGCATGATGCTCAACCAATTGAGCCACACTTGTCAGGGCTCATGAGCCTTTTTAATGAAAACATTTTTTTTTGATCAGTAATGTTTTTTTTCTTTGTTTATTGCATATAGGAGACTGTTCTGTATGGTGTGGGAAATGTAGCCCAGCTCCCACTTGGAAAGGCCAGTGGAAAGCGAGGTCTGGCACACAGGACCCACGCCCATGGATAGATTCTCCCTCAGGGAATCAGACCTTCATTGTACCTAGGCCACTTTGAGACTTGCTTTTTGCTAAAACTCCCTGACTCTGAGTTGAGACAGCAAACATTTACTGTATATCTTTAAAGTAACTTCCTAAAATCTATGCTAAACCTCCCAGGGACAAGTATAACCAGTTTAACCACGTTTCCCTTTACATTTCCAAATACTCTTCTTTTTTGATATAATTAGCAACATGCTCTCCTTTGTTTTCTATAAAAGGTAACCACCTAAAGCGAACCTATGCATAGTAAATGAGGACCATTCTCAAGGTAATGTGCCCAGAAAAGCAATAAAAGCTTGTCCTTTCCTGGGGAAGGGTCGAGGCCAGCCCTCTCTCACTCCAGAGAGTGGCCATGCCCTCCCTTTTTCTCCACAGGACTCCCGTAGTCCATGTGAATTTGCGTCTCATCCATAACGCAGCAGACACTGCGGGCTGGTGTCTGCATCAATTGCATAACTGCATCTTCTCTGTCAATTCCTTTTTTTCCCCTGAAGCTTATGATTCCCATTTTAGGACTTTTGGGTATGCCTTCCATGGATCAGCCTTTTACTCCTAGCTTTTTCTGTAATCTTGCTTAGGGATGTGCGATAGTGTCTCCATCTGTACGTAGATCACTCATTTTCCTTTCAGCATTGTTCTTTTCCTTTTTTACCTTTCTTGAATTGTTTGGTAACTTTTTATTTTGATATGATTTTTAAAGTTGCAAGAATAGTACAAAATAATCCTTTACCGACTGTTTATATTTTACTCCATATTCTGTGAAATTTTTAAGTAAGGAATCATGTTTTCTGTTTATCAAAGGTACTTTATCATATTTGTTGCTATTATGAATGGAAATTTTTTTCATTACATTTTGTAATTGGTCATGTATAAAAGTTGGTAGGGGAATAATTATCTAGTAATCTTACTTTTTAATTAATTTTTCATATTAATCCTAGGTTTTTCAGTTAATCTTTTGTATTTTCTCAATAGCTGATGATATCTACTGCAAAAAATAACAACTTTGTACCTTTCTTTCCTATAATTGAATTTCCTACTTCCTCTTCTCAGGTTATTATTTTGACAAGGGCCTTCAGAATAATGTTGAATAACACCCATGATCTTCCTGGTCTTGTTCCAAATCTTAATGGAATAATTTCTTTCCCAAGTAATTGAGGAATGTCACTTGGAGTTCACCATAGAATGTGGTATTTGCTACTAGTGTTTGAAAAATGTCCCATCTCCAGTTAACAAAGTTCCATGTACTTCCAGTTTAAGAGTTTTGATTAATAATAAATTTTAAATTTTACCAAATCTCTTTTTGTACCTATCATAATGAGCACATAGTTTTTCTCATGTAATCTGTTAATATAGCAAACTACATTAATACATTTTCTAATTTTTAGCCATCTTTCCATTCTGGTAATAATGTTTATTGCTCAAAGCATATTCATCTTTTTAACATACTATTGCATTTAATTTCCTGTAATTAATTAGGATTTTTATATCTATATCTTCAGCAATATTGATATTTTCTCCCCATATCCTGGTTTTACTGTTGCAGTTATATAAATTTCACATCCTTTACTATGCCCTTAAACACATTTTAAATAAAATAAGTATTTACAATGACTAAGTTTGAGGGCTTAATCAACCTCTTAGAAGCTAAATCTAGAAAGTTAAATAAAACTAAATTATAATAAACATGTTTTCTTTATTCTTCTCATTTTATTAGAACAGAATCTTTCAACATGTCAGCTGAATTTAAGATATCAGTTGCTCAGGGCCTCATAGACACCAAACTAAGGGTGAAGTAATGTCATTTCAGAAGTGTCAAAAACTTAGATTTGCAAAGTATTTAAAAATTTATGTAGCTTATAAAGTCAAATAGTACTAAAAGTGACATCAAAAAACCCACCAAACTGGTGCCACTGCCCCTGCTTCCCCAACCCCCAAAGGCATCTACTGGATGATGCTTCTGTTATTTGTCACCATGTGGCCGAATATTAAATGCGTACTACTCTCACTTGACTCATCGATTTATATTACAATCAATTATTTTCCTGTTATGGGAGCTGAAGATTTTAACTTTCAAGGACTTTCTACTATTTTCCCCACTCTCTAAAAATAGATATATCTTTTCTTTTCATTCTATAGTCATTTTTATGTTAAATAAATCTTGCACACTGCTGAACTGAGTCGTACAGGCTTACTATATTTCCTTTCTTATAAGAGACTTTGATTTTCTTGTCGTTATTCATTGCCTCATGTTTAGTTTTCCCTGAGCCTATTGCTAAGTCTTCCAGTACTTCCCAATAGCTCTGTAGAGTGTCTCCCACACAGTTTCCCACACAGTCAGTCTGGTTGGCTAAGCTCCCTCCCCACGTTCCTCCGGCAGACCTGCTCTGGTCTTCTCCTGTTGGGCGGCACAGCTCTCAGCCTGGAAATCTTTTTAGTACTTTCCTCCCCTGGTGTCCTGCTTTGCATTTCCAATTAGTCCTTCTTTTTGATAGAACATATATGCCAGCAACTTCCTGAGAAAGGCAATTTGAGACTGAAAAGTTTTGAGACTTTGTAGGTCTGAAATATCTTTATTATGTCCTTATGCTCGATTTGCCAGGACATGACATTCTAAGTGGGAATTAATTTTGTAGCATCATTCTTTTTTCTTCTAGCTTCCAATGTTACTCCTGATACATCACCATCATTTTCTTATTCCTAGCGTGTTTTGTGTGATTGTTTTTTCTCTTTGGAAACCTTTGGGATATTCTTGTCCCTGGTAAGAATAAGTAATATTGTGAATAACTACTATGTATATGGAGACTATTCTTCCCACTTCATATGTTATTCAGCCACTTGATCCTCAAAAACCCTATAAAATTGTTGATACTATAATTATTCACATTTTGCAGAAATAGAAACCATGATACAAAAAAAGTTGGGTTATTTTCCTAAGGACACAGACCTATAAGTTAATGCACCAGGAATTTATATCCAGTTGGACTCTACAGTTCATGCTATTAACCACTATTCTTGATTTTTCAAAAGGGTAAAAGTAATTAAAGGAACTTCCCACTAATGCAAACTTTTTGGCACTAGGTCCAAGTGGTAGGGATTAACACCACCTGGCATTTGGGTTCTTAACCTATGCAAAAGATCAACACTAATTATGAAGCAGTTTCTCTCTTTACCACAGGGCCTTAAACATTTCCTAACAGCCAGCAGGTAGGGAGTTTCCAAAGGCAGAACAGGTATGATTTTCAGCATGTCTCATACCATTTACAGCCGAAGAGGAGGTTTGCAGAGGGTGAGTCATTTGTCTGCAAGGCTGAACCAACAGCACTCGACTGGACTAGCACAGTAGCAAGCTAATCCTCTTTGTGATGTCTTGAGGTGTCTTGTACCCAAATGCTGCTCAATGTTCATGCCCTTACCTTTCATATTGACCTTCCTCTTCTAGGAGTGGTCTCCTAGAGGACTGCTACAGATGCTAATCATTGGTGCATGATTGATTTCTGTTCTGTGATATTCTTTGTCTTTTTTATGACGTTTTAACACATTTATGTCTTCCCAGCTAGACTGTGGGCAGAACTATCTTATGTATCTTCTGATTCTTCATGGTGACAAAGAGATGAAACACACACACACACACACACACACACACACATACTTATGGATATATATGAAGATGTATATATACAGATACAAGAGTCCAATATATGTATAAATATCTATATAAATGTATGTGTGCACATGCTGTTCAAAGGCTTTTTACCATAAAGGTCATATATCTTCATGTTAAAAAAAATTAATACAGCCCTGGCTGGTGTAGCTCAGTGAGTTGAGCGTGAGCTGCGAACCAAGGGGTTGCCAGTTAGATTCCCAGTCAGGGCACATGCCTGGGTTTTGGGCCAGGTCCCCAGTGGGGGCCATGTGAGAGGCAACCACACATTCATGCTTCCCTCCCTCTCTTACTCCCTCCCTTCCCTTCTCTCTAAAAATAAATACATAAATTTTTTTTAAAAATTAATACCGTACAGAAGGATGGAAAGTGAAAGTTAAAGTATGTCAATTCTTGTGTCTCCCAATGCACTCCTTTCATCTCCTGCCTTCTCACTATCTATTCCCACTCCACAGAAATAATAATGATTACTTATGTGGCTCTTTCAGAAACTTCCAATGTATATAATAGCATTTTCTATTATATAATAATGTGAATATATTTACTATATCTTAACACAAATTGGATCATGTAATACATACAGTTCTGAAACTTGGCAATTTCATTTGTTATATTCATATTTTTTATAATACACTTTCTGTAAGTGCAAATTCTTACCTTTTTTAAACAGCTGTGTAGTATGAATTAATCCACTTTATTAACCAGTCATCTATTAATGGGCATTTAAGTCCTGTCCAGGTTGGATTTCTTTTTGTTGTTTTTGTTTTGTATTAAACTAATGTTGCAATGAAAATCCTTGAGACACATCTTTAATCATTTATGCAACTATATTTATAAATAAATTCATGGAAGTGGAACTTCTGGGTCAAAGGGTATATGCATTTAAAATTATGATTAAGTACAGCCACACTTAATTTCCACAAAAGTTATGCCAAAGTATGCTACCATAAACAGTGTTTAATAGTATCTGTTTCTTCCATCATATCCAATTCCAAATCATGTAGCTTTTTAATGCTACCTCATCTAACATGGAAAAAATTTTCATCTCTGCTATTTCAAATCCTCTAATTGTAATTGAAATTGACTATATTTTTAGATATTTGTTGAGTATTGATCTCTCTTTTGCAATGAACTGATTCTCTATCCTCTGGCCATTCTCTATTGGGTTGTTCATTGGTTTGTTGTTTTGCTTGACTTTTTGTTTGATTTGCAAGAGGTTTTTTGTTTGTCATTTTGCTCTTTAGTATATTAATAAGATTCATTAATTACCTGTTATATGTGTTGCCAATAGTTTCTCTGGTTTGTTGTCTATCCTTTAACCAAGTTTTTTGTTTTAACTTTCTTACTTTGTCTGTGTATAAATGTGAGGATATTTATGAATTAAAGCATCTGAGAAGAACAGAGGATTGTTTAAAGCTCCTAAGCACAAAGAAGTGGAGAGAATGAGGGAGCAGGAAAAGATATAAAGGAACTTTCCAACTCTGTTGCTCATGTGCATTTTTTTCCTTCCATAAAAGTCCTAAGCCTTACAAAGAAGCCAGGAAACAACCATTATCTAAACCTGAAACTCCTGTTTACTATATAGTTTTAGCGAAAAAAAAAGACAATAAAATAATTTAAGAAATACATTGTTAGACAAAAAGTAGCTTCCCCCCCTAAAAGATTATAGGCTATTCAAGATTGGATGACAAATTAATATGCAACTTGTCCAAGCCAACTCTTTCAGCCAGCTTAATTGTCATCAGCCACTATAATTTATTAACAGTGAGGTGAGAAAAGACATGAATCAGCTTAATGTGATATAAGTAGGGCGTTGCTATAGCAACAAGATGCAGTCTGTTTTCTACTATTTATGTATGGTTTATTTTCTCCAGAGCCTCTGAGTTATTGCTTGAAACAAATGGAATGAGAAACAGCTTGTTCTGAACACTTCCCCCCACCCTCAGTGTGTATGTGTATGTAAAACCACATTCTCTTCATGAGAGGAAATACAAAAACACTTGAATTGTTTAAAAAAATTATGTTTATAGCAACAAAGCTAACTACACAATGTCCAATCTGCTGTGATTTTGCAGAATTCAGGGTTGTTTTTTTCCACCTCTGAGACCCTAGATTCCTCACTGAAACCTCTGGGAGAAAACCCGAGACACATGCTGGAAGCAAACCTAAGGCTAATAGTGCTTCTCAAAGGAAACATTCATATTCGCTCTCCAGCCTTCATGACTGCTAGAACCAACTCTCCACTCCTTCAGGGAGTGAGCAGACTAAGCCTGCTCACTGACAGTTTTTTATTTTAGGCAAGCTCAAAAATTCAGAAGAAAAGCCCAGTCCAGGGCCAAATTTGTGAGTTTGCCTGCTCCTGGAGAACACACAGGTGCTTAAGGAAACTTACCAGCAAGTAAGCAGCCCCACCTTTGCCTTAAGTACCTTGCATGGAATAGATGTATTTCATAAAGAATCTCCATAATTTTCTCCATTCCCCACTTTCCCTTGAGGTTGTTAGCAAAGATTGCTCATCTCCAGGCCATAGAAAGCTTCAGGGTTTCAGATGAGCAGAAAAGGAAACAGTAACAGAGTCCTTCCATCGTTTGCTTTCCTCATTCCAACTCCCAATTCCTATAATAATTGTCCCCACACTCTATAAAGACAGGAGACATAACACAATGGAGAAATTCAGCTCTCGGTATTTTTATTCTACATTAAATGTGAGTTGATGTTTGTTTATTTGGCTATTTTATTTGACTCTTTAAATCACTTCATATGTTTAGCAATTCTTCCCGATCAGATCCTCACAGTCACCATCTACAGCATGACTCGGAAATGACCAGTAGCACTTACCTCTCATAAAAATGGCTCTCAGACCTCAGATTCTAACATGCTTACCTTTAGGATCCCCACACTTCTTCAGACATTCCTCCACAGCTCGGGTCTGAAAAGAAGGGAAACCATGGAAGAATATTATAACTGCTTCCAGGGCCTCTTTTGGTGTCTGGGAAAGGCCCTTCCCCTCACGCCATCTTCTTCTGGAGGGAGGGTGCATGAATCGGGATGTCATACAGCAGGTGGGTTTACGCAGTTTTTTGTCACCCAGTCTCATGAGTCCAGAAGACCTGTATATCACTTTATGATGCCCCACCATCTGTATCCACTACAATTTACCAATAAAGGGAGGATCTAATTCAACCCAAACTGGAATCTTCCTTGAGTCAGTTTCCTTCAAGGGTTGCAGCATTTCCAGCTATATTGAACAATGGGATGTCTTCTTTTATTTATTTTTTAAGTATAATTTAAATATAGTAAAGTACACAAACTTTAGTGTTCAGCTTAAGGAATTTTTCTTATGTGTATACCCACAACCACCTTCTAGACCAATATACAGAGGCTTCCCTTATCCCTGTTTTCAGTCTATACCCCTACAAAAGAATACACAATTCTGATCTCTATCATCATCTATGACTTTTGCTTGTTCTTGAACTTTTTATAAATGAAATTCAATGATACAAACTTTTTTGATATCTGGCTTCTTTTGCTCAACATTATATCTGTGAGTATCAATCATGAATGATATTATATGAGCAGTTCATTTATTTTTAGCTGTGCAGCACTCTATGAATATTCCACATTACATTTATTCACTTTTCTGATTGATAAATATCTGAGGGTTTCCAGTTTGGGGATACTATGAATAAAGGTCTATAAATATTCTGATACATCTCTATTGATGAGCATGTGTAATTATACAGAGCTGAGTTATACAGAGTCATAAGGTAGGTTTAGGTGTAGTAGTAACTTTCAAAGTTCCGAATGTGGTTGAATCAATTTACACTCCCAACACATCCTCGGCAATCTTGGTATGGTTATTCTTTTTCATTTTACTCACTTTGGTGGGTGAGTAGTAATATCTAATTGTGGATTTTATCTGATGACTAAGGATATTGAGCACCTTTTCAACCGCAGGACCCAGGGCATTTGGTCACTATGAGGTCTACACCTGCCCAACAAGTATCCCCATGCCTGAGGGAGGGAAACATTAAATAATAACTGAAAACACAATGTAGGTGGAGGGAGAGACCACAGAAGAAAGAAAAGCACATTTCCTGCTTTTTAAACAAGAGGCCCTATGTTTTCACTTTACACTGGGCCCCCCAAATTACGTGCCTGGACTCTACCCTCAGATCCTCAGAGTAAGGTCAGGAATTCTGCATGTTCATTAAGATGTCAACATAATTGCTATGTTCTACAGACTGTTTCCAATAAGCATATAAATATGTTCAATTTTTTCAAGGGTAAACGGACAGGCAAACCAATAAACAAAACCCCCAGCACCATCTCCTTCTGAGGCCCTTTACTGTGCACTTGAGAGTTGTCTCCACACACTGCTCTCACTTCTCCATCCACTACAGACCAAATTCATTTGATACCATTCCACAGAAACTGCTCTTGCCAAGGTCAACAAGTGCATTTTAGCTTCAAAATCCAAGGACTATTTTTCAGTTCTTGTAATAGAAACCTTAATTTAGGGTATTTACTTATTTCATAATATCTCCTTGAACTGCCCTCTTTGCCAGTCAGGGTGGACCCTTAAGAACCCAATTTATACTTTAAGATCTTTTCCTTCTGGCTGTAGATGATTGGATGAGTGGTGATCACCTATATCTATTTTAGGGCAATCAATTTTTCTCCCTCTTTTCTTCTGCCTTCCCCTTTTCCTCCCTCTATCTCTACCTTTCTTTCCCCCATCTCTCCCTTTCTCTTCTTCCTCCCCTCTCCCCTTCTCTTCCACTCTCTCTGTCTCCCTCTCTTCTTCCCTCTCTCAAGAATTGGGATTCTAGTTTAGTCTGGGAAACTGCTTTACCAACAAGGACAAAAAAGCTGTACCCTCCAAACCCGAGGGTGACCATCTTTCAGTCCCTGCACAGCCTCATGAGTCAAGGAAAGATGGCTGCATAAAGAGAGGTGCAGAGAAAAACTGCAAGTATGCTAAGAGCTTTAAGTTCTTGCCTGCAGTCCTGCCTGCTCTTGGGTCCTTGTGACGCTCCTGTACCCTTACAATCTGTCTTCTCCTTTTTCTTACACTAAGTCAAGTTGGTTTCTGTTAGCTGCAGCCAAAAGATTCTAATGAACACAATCCTTGTTTTTCTCAGCTTCTTGGAAAAGTTGGTTCCTACTGAGTACTCCTGTCTTCTCATCTCCTTTCTTCTTTTTACTTGGATGACTCCACCCTCCTAGGTTTTCTACAGTTCCAGTCAGGTCTTCATTGTCTCCTTTGCTGGATCCTCTTCTTCTGTTTCTTTCCTAAATATGTTTCAGTTTCTGTCTCTGCTTCTTTCTCTTTCTCATGTTACCACTTCCAATATCAGTCATTCCATTTATCATCCCTTTGTTGACATATCCAGCCATCAGCAGTCTCTTGAGTTCTGGATGATCCACTTATTTCTCTGCCTGCTGCTTACACATTTCACAGGTACCTCAGACTAACAAGTCCAAAACCAGAGGCATTATCAACCCTCTCCCCCAAAGCCTCCTCCTCCTCTTCCTCCTGCACTGTCTGTCTCAGGGAATGGTACAACCCAACTGTTCAACAAGAAACTTGTCCACTGTCCCCAGCTCCTCCCTCTTCTTCTCTTCTATCTGCCATCCCCCAGTCAGCAGACCTCCCAGTCCTGTCTATTCAATTTCCTGAATCTCTCTTCAAATCATCTACTTCCTTTCATTTCCATTGCTTCTAGGCTAGTGTAGATCATATTCTTTCTCTCCAGCTTAATCATCTACTTCCAATGTTGCCCTCATTCTCCCTAACAACTTCATCCCACTCTCTACTTTACAGCTGGGATGATCTCTCTAAAACGAAAAGTGAATGCACATTCCCTTGCTCCTCATGGCCCCATTTTCTGTAGCCTAGACTCTGTAATATGGTTTACAAGACTCTGCATGACCTACCCTCTGCTTGCTCTCCAGCCTCAGCTTTCAACATTCTCAGCCTCCAATCACAGGAAATTACTTTCGGTTCCTCCAAAGTATATGCTTTTTTGTATTTTATGCCTGTGTATAGGCTGCTCCCACTGCCCCATCACTCTAATTCTTCTGACCTCGCTATTCCCTTCTTAATTCTAACTCCTCATTCAGGGCTCAGCTTTAAAGTCTCTTCTGTGGAAGTCTTCCTGGACCCTCATCTCCTGTTTGTCCCTATCACACTCATGGTGCATTATAATTGCCAGTTTACTTATCTGCCTCTTCCATTAGATCATAATCTTTATGAAGTCAGGGTTGTGGGCCAGGTCCTCAGTTGGGGGTGGGTGTGTGAGAGGCAAGTGAGTTATGTTTCTCTCCATCTCTTTCTCTCTCCCTTGTTCTCTCTCTAAAAATAAAATAAAATAAAAATAAAACAAAATAAACAACAAAAAACAAATTTTATTTGAATATATAATATTCTGATTTCTTTTTTTTTTAATTTTTTTATGACTTTTATTTTTATTTATTTATTTATTTTCTTTTAGATTTTATTTATTTATCTTTAGAGGGGAAGGGAAGGAGAGAGGGAGAGAAACATCAATGTGCGGTTGCCTCTTGTATGTCCCCTGACGGGAACTGGCCTGGCAACCCAGGCATGTGCCCTGACTGGGAATCGAACCTCGATCATTCGGTTCGCAGGCCCGAGCTCAATCCACTGAGCTACACCAGCCAGGGCAATATTCTGATTTCTTTATGGGGGAAAAACTAGTCATACTATTTTTCAGTCATTCCTTCTATTTCATCATTTTCCCCATCTGGTTATCAAGTTTACAAATCATTTTGTTGTTGCTGGTTATATTTTACCTCTACTGAGTATTATGGCTCATTCATAAGTTGTTTAAAAATAATACAGGGATATGGGTAAGTCCTGGAAAAGTATCCCAGAGCTGGCCAATTCATTGTCCTTTCCCAAGGTGAATATTCTTGCTACTTTCTCTTGTCATGGACTTACTTTGTAACTGTAGATTTTGGAGTTCATTTTTTTCTCAGGGCTTGTGCCCCCCTGGCCTTTACCACATCTGTCTATGTCCTTTCTTGTTATATGCCCTGTGTTAGCTTCCTTGTTATAGCTCTTTCTAAAGGCTTTCTCCTTTAATATTGACATTGTAACATGGATGATCCTATTCTTGTCACCCTAGCCAAATTCAGATGGAAGAAATGGTATAGTTTCATTTTATGGGCAAATATATCTATCTATATATAGATAGATAGATTAATTGATATATTGATATATTGATATATATATATCAATGCCCAGAAGTTTAAGTGTTATCAGTCAGATCTCAGTTATGAAAACAGAAGGCAAACTAGGTACTTCAACAAAGAGAATTTATTACAGGGGATTGGTTGCATTTGTATACTAGAACTGCTCATACCAGGTTGTGAAGTTCAGTGGTGCCATGTTTGTAGTTGGAAGTTATCCATGGTAAATGATTTATATTACGAAAATCACACATTACAAATCAAGGTTGCCTTTGTTATTGCTTTCCTGGAGAGCTGGTTGCTAAATATTTACCAGCACACCACTCTTTAGAGGTATTGGAGAACTGGAAAAAAAGGGGGGACACTGAGGTAACACAGAGGTAGTAAGTTAGAGAAAGCAGCTATCAATCCAGGACTGGGAGACAAAGGGAAAAGGTGGGGTTTTGAAAACCTAGGAGATCACAGGAGGGGCTTAGATTGCGTAGGAGAGGGGCTGCCCCCCTGGTGCTGATACACCTGAGGGGGAATGATGATACTGCAGAGGGGTGCTGAAGGAAACCGGAGGCGAGACTTACTGCGGTCGCCAGGGTGAAAAGAAAAAGGTGTCCTGAAGAGTATGTCCTTCCTCCTTCTGCCTTGAGTTTCCCTCTAGCGCCCCTATTGGCTGATCTTAACTAGGAGAAGCAGCAAAGGAGAAAGGCAGTTTGCAGAGAGACCCAAAGACAGCACTTCAGAGCCACATACAGAAGGTGGGTTGGGGTGAGAGTCAGTAGCTTAGTAATTAGCACATTAAGTGACTTTCCCAAGTTCACATAGTATGCGTGGTCTGACTCGTTTCCTATGATGTCTCAGTAGCTAGAAAAGTCACTGGTGTATAATATGCATTCAACAAACATTTGTGAAGGAAGGAAAAAAGGCAGGCTAGACTAGCCCAGTTCTACAGAGCACATTTAAAGGCAAAAAGAGTTTAAAATAACCTTGTTTGCCTGCCCTGAGATGTAAGCACAATCACAGCACCAAGTATGTCTTTATACTTGACCCACTTGTCTCCCAGTATTGCTTAAGGAGGTTTGGTACTTTGGAGAAATGTAGATCTGGATTCAAATCACAGCCCCACTATTTCTATTGTAGGGCCTTGGGCAAATTACTCAACATCTCTAAGCTTTGGTTTTCTCATATGTAAAATAAGGATAATAATGGTGTGTGAGGCTTAAATAAGGTAATTGTATGTGGCACATGTTCAGCTGAAGCTCACTGTTACTACTATTCCCTTCCCACACCCCAGAAGGGTAGGCAGATAAGTGGCAGGCTGTGAGGCCAGGCTGGAGCCGGCAACCTACATTGTTCTGGGCTTACCTCTCATGCCCCCAGTGCTGGCCAAGGCCTGGGCTGGAGGAGTGGGGATCTGCCCAGGGATGCCACAGTCAGGCCTAGAGTTGTAAGATGGAGGTCAGACTGGCCAGGCCCAGGCTCTGCAGCCCAGGAGAGTCTCATACATCGCACTTGGGATCTCTGTGTTTCCTAACAGCACTCGGTTTCAAAGCAACAAACGTGGGTGTGGCAGTTCCTTGCATTCAAAACGAAACAAAAGAAAACAAAGACATACCCTGTGCCCAAGCCTGGAGTGGCCTGCGGACTTTTTCCCAGGCAAAATGTGCAACGGGAGGGGAGGGAGCACCTTTGTGGCTGCCGCTTGGATTCAAAAACTACGAGCCAGCGCAACCTTCTCGGGTGCTCAGGTCTGGGATCCTGAGCCCCAAAACCAAGGGGCGTCAGGGATTGGACAGGAGGGGTTCTCCCTGCCCAGCCCCGGTCTAAACGGCTTGCCCACAAGGTTCCAGAACGCAGGATAGCTGGCGGGGACTGCTGGACAGAACACGCCCCGCCCCGGGAGGCATTCGCTCCCCCTGCCGGAATCCCGGGAATGTTGCTGGTTTGGGAAGCATCTGGACTGCCTCTGGGCAAAGGGAGGAGTCAAAGCTGGAATTTCTCTGGTGTTTTTGCACAAAATCTCCTAAGCATTTCAGCCCCATGAGGTTGAAACCCACGGGGCTGAGAAAGCACCTTCTTACTTCTTATCCGGACAGACCGTGTGCCAGCAAAGGTTCCCAATCCCCACTGTGAGAAAATCCAAATGTCTCTCTTAGCTCGAAAGATCCCTTCTTTGTGTCTGAGCAAGGAAGCCCTTTCCCTCCTGTAAACCTGCAGGGCCACCCCGGCAGGCATTTCCAGCTGGATTGTCGCCATCTTGTGGCAGGATTGAGTGGCCACACTGGCTCATTGGCCACACCAGCCTGTCTACAACTTTCTTGGGTCCCAAAGTGCCTTTTCTTCTTTCCCCGACCAGCTAGCGATGGAAATTTTAAAATCATGTTCCCTGGGCATAGAAGTTGAACTATGATGCCACTAAACCCTCATCTCCCGATTGCATGTGCATGTCTTCCTAAAAGCAACCAAGTGTTAGCTGGAGAGTCCAGGACAGACCAGGTTGCCTCACTGAGGGGCTCTGCCTCCAGAGACACCATAACCAACCCGAATGATGTGCCAATTCCCCCACCATTTTCCCATGATACAAACTAATGATTAAGAAGACAGAGACGCACTTTGTCTTGTTCCTACTGGTTAGTAATGTTATTATGCTTGATGAGTATTATTAAAGGACCCCTGTTATTAAAGACTCCTTATTATTATTATTATTTAGCATTTATAATGTATTCTGTGTTTTCAAAGCACTCAAAGACTATTATCTCCTTCGGTTTTCCAAACACTCCAGAGAGGCAGGCAGGTGACAACTTTGTTTTATAAAATAGGGAAACCGAGGCACTGTAATTAGTTCAAAGTTCATGGATTGGTGAGTCAACAGTACTCATTTCTTCCCAGATGATTACTGTCTTACTCCCAAGTGTCATTGATGCCCGTAGATGGTAAATAGACACCCTAACTTGGGAAACTAGTTTCTATCACCTGCTTTTATGACCCATTGTAATTATATTAAAAACCCAGTCCCAGAAGTTTTAAAACTTGAGTCATGTATGTGCTCATGGCATTGAGCACATGTGTGACATTAATTTTATTTTATTTTTACATATCAAACACAATTCATAAAAAAACAAGGATGTTACAATCAGTAAACCAGTTGTGTCTGGATTTGGAGAATAAATTGGTTTTCAAGACAAATATGCCATTCGTTAGGCACAACAGTCATAAAAATGACCAATAAAAAACCCATCTTATTTCAATGTCTATTTCCTTTCAGAGACAAGAAAAACTATTTTCTGCTTTCAGACTTTTTTCTTCCTTTCAAAAAAGTTTTCAGTCCTATGAGTACGCACACTTATATTACCACAGCACCTTAAGTTCCTTCAATAACTTAGTTTTCTCTCCAAAAGCAACAACAAAATAAGTTACTTTGCTTTCCTCATAGAATACAGTAATATCGTGTGCTCCCTCCTCTCCCCTTCCCCCACACCCAAGAAAAACATCCTGTCTTTCTGGAAGTCTCCCATGGAAAGCCTTGGGCTTGAATTTGGAGCTGGGTCAGGGTCAAGGTAAAGGAGGATTTGAGAGATTTGTCCCACTATCACGTGCTGAGTTAGCCTACCCCCAGCAAACCAGTAAAGTTGAGGAAGTCAAGCACAATCCATTAAAAATGGAGCTTTTCCATACAGTCTTTAATGTTCTTTTTACCCAGTTCTCACCTAAAATACTAAATTTTTAAATGTACATTTTTTTAAGGAAGTCGTTTGATGGTTTAGAAGTATCAGGTTAGCCATCTCAACCTTCCCTCATATTCATTCACTAAGAAGGAATGTATTTGTAAGTTCTATTAATCAATAGCTATTCCTTAATGGGCCTATAATAAGCAAGGCACATTAAATTCATTATTCCTATGCAGCAATCCTTTGAAGTAGATTCTTATTATTGCCACCTTACAGGTGAGGAAACTAAAGTCCAAAAGAGCTCAAATAACTGGCTGTTAGTCACACAGTAAGGGGAAGAGCTGGGCTAGGTACATAAGCCTGAAACGTCTATGCACACAGAAATATGAAGCTACCTTCACTCTCAAGTGCTTCAGGTAGGAAAAAATACTCAGGAGTATGATAGGTAAATAGGAAATGAGTTTATGCGACAAAACATTCCCAGTCAGAGGGAAAAGGCCTTAGGAGCACACCCAATGTTTATTGTGTCTATAGAGTGGACTGTGGTAGGGCTAGCCCTACTCAGTTTGCCAGCCAGCCTCACCTTTTTGCTTTCTGTCTTAAATCAAACAGCTGGACAAGTGGGACGGACTGATGAGTCAGTGATGAAGGACATGACTCTCAAACTCTTTCAGACTCCTTTAATTTCCAGTCAATGGGGGAGGGGGTTCTCCAAGGAGATCCCAGGCTTCACAGGGTACAAAAAATCCAAAGCCCTATGCAGTCCCAGTTGGGTATAAATACATAGGTATTTACTAGTGTGGTAAATGGGCATTTTCTAGCGGTACAGTGTACACTGAATAAGAAAAGGGTGATATAACAATGGGAGCAGTGATTTCCTTCAATTGTTAGATTTAAAAAAAATTGGTAGGAAATTGATAAGCAATACAGAATGGTGTTTGAGAGTACTTCTCAATTGAAATCTCAGCTTCATCACTTATTAGAGGTGTGACCATGGGCCAGTAATTGGGCCTTTTTGTACCTCAGTTTCTTCATCTGTAAAACAGAAGTGATTGTAGTATTTACCTAATGAGGTTGATGTGAAGACTGTATGAGTTAATAATGTATATGCTCAGAGCAGTGTCTGGTCCACGGTAAACACAATGCAGGGTCCACTCTGTAGACACAACAAATGTTGGGTGTGTACCTATGGCCCTTTCCCTACTGACTGGGAAGCACTCGAGAGCAAAGGCAGCTTCATATTTCTGTGTCTAAGAATAGTAAAAATGAAAATATGCATTATCATTAAAAAGAGGACCCTGGGGCTTACACGGGTGTCATAGCCCCCAGATATAAAATGGGTGCCGAGCAGGGCTGTTCCTCAGGAAAACTGTAAGGCATGCCCATGGGCAATGGCTAGTCTATGTCCCTTTTCTGGGCAGTGTTTTGGGCATGTTCAGCCTTGCCTTCTCTTCAGACTGTCTGAGGGAGGGCAGGATCTACGGGAGGAGCGAAGCATAAGGTGAAGAAAGAGAATAACTCACTGGAGTGGCCACAGTGCTCACAGTTGCTTCGACTCCTTTCCTTTTCCCCTGAAGCCAAGGTCAGAGGGATAAGAACAGAGCTGAGGTGGAGGGAAAGGTTCAGCTTGGGGTACTGGCCCACTCAGAAGCCCTGGGCTGGGGTCAGGGTAGTTACCTGAATCATTGCCCCTCAAAGGGCAACACAGGCAGCATCTAGGAGCTTGTGGAAAGGCAGAATCTCAGGTCCCACCCCAGACCTACTGAATTAGAACGTGTGTTTTAACGAGATTTCCCAGGAGATTTAGATGCACGTGAAAGTTAGAGAAGCACTGTGCTGGAGCCTATGAAGCCTACTGTAGCCTCTTGATTTGGAGGGATGCTGGAATTGGGACTTCTATTTTATTTTTATTGTCTTTTTTATTTGTTAAGATTTTATTTATTTTTAGAGTGGAAGGGAGGGAGAAAGAGAGGGAGAGAAGCATCAATGTGTGGTTGCCTCTCATGTGCCCCCAACTGGGGATCTGGCCTGCAACCCAGGCATGTCCCCTGACTGGGAATCAAACTGATGACCCTTTGGTTCGCAGGCTGGCGCTCAATCCACTGAGCTATACTAGCCAGGGCAGGGACTTCTATTTGAAATTGTGCATCTCCTCTTCATCTTCTCTTCCCTTGAATCCACATTGTATGTCTTACAAAGGGAAAAGACAGTGGCGAACTATGGCAAGAGTGGCCCCTTTAGTTGATTAGAACTCCCAAGAGGCATGGAAGTGGGAGATGGCCCAGGTGACAATTGAAAATTCACTTTCGTGGCAAGCAGAGCGGTGAAAATGATAATCTGTCAATCAAGCAGTATATATGGAGTACTGACTATGTGTCAGGTGCCAGCTGTGCGCAAGCACTGTGGTTGACAAAAAGATAAAACATAGTGCCACAGACAGCACTGGGCTGGGAATGTTCAGTAGATCTGGGCTCTGGTCCAAACCTCACTTTTAAGTAGCTAGGTATTTCCCCTCCCCCCTCAGCATCTTCATTCTCCATCAGAAAAACATGTGGGTCAGATTAGAGGACCCTAAAATTTCCATCCAACTCTAAAAATATGTGATTCTAATAGTCCTAACCTCAAAACCTTGGTCTGATTGGGTAGACAAAATGATTTTAAATGATTACACATGAAACGGAGGCCAACCTAGGACAGGATGTGATTAAAGGCTGAGTTGTGCAGAACTGGCAGCAGAGGGATCAAGGACTCCTGGAAGCTGTGTGTAAAAGGCAGTATCTGGAACCTCCCTAAATTCCTTCCAGAGCCAATAGGAAGGGGTGGGATGGGCTGAACTTTTACATGTGGCCACTAGGTGGCGCTGTCATGATGTGAAATCCATGGCTGGCAGGGACACTCCCATGGAAAACTGCCCCTCTGGGTAAAGAGATAACACTGGCTTCAAGATCTAGAAACACGGGTTTCTAACAGTGCTGAGGAACTCAGAGGACAGGGTTATCTTGAGTCCAACCCAGCCTGGCTCAGAAGACATGAAATAGTGACCATCAAGAACGCCAGGGGAGACTACGTAAAGGAGCCCACCTTCCTACACACACACACACACACACACACACACACACACACACACACGTTTTGTTCACTGAGGTGTGGGGACCCATCTTCTTACACTGAGTCTATCCCACATTCTGATCCCCAACTCAGCTTCTCACTTGCCCTACAAATAGCAAGGAATTTAAGTCTTCCTCAGAAGTCCTCCCTCCACATGACCACCCCCAGGACAGTTGGCTCTAGTGGTAGGCAGACACAAGAGCACAAGCCTGAGGCTCCAGCCTGGTCACTCTTCCCTGGGGTGAACAGTGTCCACTCGATAGCCACCAGCACTCTTCAACATTCTCTGCATGTCATTTCCCTGGGAAGGGGGATGTGTGTAAGGTTAAACAGCATTTACTAAGGCTCTGCTATAGTTCAAGCTCTGGGCTAGGTCCTTTACGTATATTGCTCATGAGTCCATGCCCTCTGCACTGATTCCCTCCACCCACTCCTACTCACCTCCTGAAAAACAACCTAAACAAACTGAAAACCCATGGACTCTTGTAGGGAAATAACCAGCAATTACCCCAAGGTATGGGTGAAAGTACTCAGAACTTGCAGCCCCCACATCTTGGTCATTTTCAGTTCTGTTTCTTGACAACCATGTGACAATAGGAACATCATCGAACCTTTCTGAGCCCCAATTTTCACATCTGTAAAATAAAATAGAAGTTATATAGAAACAATTTTTTTAATTTTTAAGTTTCTTGTTCTTTTAACTTTTTATTGAGACAGTTTACATACACTAAAATAAGCATATCATCATTGTATATAGCCCTCTGATTTTTCAGGCTAATCATCACAGCACCTAGACCAAGAACAGCACAGCCAGTATCCCAGAGCCCCTCATGCCCTCTCCCAGTCACTAACCTCCCCTCTCTCCCACCAGAGTACACACTAGCTTTACTTGTAAAAGCACAAATTACTCTTTGCCTATTTTTATACTTAATATATGTAGAATCATGCAATATGTACTCTGTCATGTCTGACTTCTTTCATTAAACATCATGTTTTTACATGTAGCAATAGTTCTTTCTACTTGTTATACAGTATTTCATTGTGTGAATATACAAACATCTATCCTCTTTACAGTTTATGGGTATTTGGGTCATTGTCTGTTGGGGGACTATTATACATAGAGCTTCTCTGACTGTTCTAGTATATATCTCTTTAAAATATTTTTAATGTGGTATAATACATATAACATAAAATTTACTGTATTAACCATTTTAAGTATACAATTCCCTGGTATTAAATACATTCATAATGCTATGCAACCATCACTACAATCTATCTCCATAACTCTTTTCATCTTGTACAACTGAAACTCTATACTCATTCAACAATAATTCCCCGTTCCTTCCTCCCCTGTAGTCTCTGGCAACCACCATTCTTCTTTCTGTCTCTATGATTTTGATTACTTAAGTGCCTCATATAAGTGGTCTAGTATATTTCTTTTGATGAACATTTATACTCATTTTGGTTAGACACAAGACTCTAATTTCTAATATTTTCCTTTTTTGTGCCACTTTCAAGTAAATTTGGGTTTGCACGTGTTAAAGCATCTATATTTTTCTGACAAGCACACCCCCTTCCCAGTAGGCTGGCTGTGAAGGGATCTGGGAACACTGGTGCTGGCAGAATTTTGCTGGCTCTTAAATGTGCTTCCTTTAATAGGTGTGTGGCTGCATTTCAGTCCTGCACAGCTATCACAACCTGTTTCATGTGTTTCTGTTCTGTCTCCAAAATTAGGTTGTCAGATCATTGAACAAAAAGGATCAAATTTTTTCCTTGTCTTATATGTTCTGCAGAGCTGACCACAGGTTGGGAACAAGGTGAATGAATGTTCAATTGATTACTTTCATTTTAAATCCATTAGATTGGACCACACTAGACTAGCCTAGACTAGGCAATGCAGGAAAAAATTGTCACCATAGGAACTCCAGGTCATTCTGGCGTGGGAGAGGGCAGTTGAAAATGGTCACTGTCTCTTTTCTGGAAGGCTCAGCAAATGCGTTTTATTGGCTCTGATTTGGTCACATGCCCAGCCCTGGGGGAAAAAAGTCAATCCAGCTAGATACTGCAGTGCACATTCGCCTGATTTTTAAAATCGTGTGCCTGTGTACTTTTTATTAACTTTTAAAATCATGAAATACAGAAAAACACATAAAATACATAAATGCAATTTAGTGAATAATTAGACAGTAAACAACTATGTAATCACTAAGCAGATGAAGAGAGAAAACATAGCTAGCTAGCTACCCAAACTTTCCATCATGTGTCTCTTCCTGATCAAAACTTCCTCCCTCCAAAGATACCATAATTAATATTCTGACTTTTATGGTAATCATTTCCTTGTGCTAATCATTACAGTGCTGCCAAATAAGCATCCCTAAAAAGTAGTTTAATTTTGCCTGTTTAGAACTTATGTAAATATCATGTGTAGACTTTTGTGTCTTGTTTCACTCAGCATTGTTGTATGGTCAAAACCATGCTGTTTCATGTAGTTGCAGTTTATTCATCTTCATTCTTGTATAGTATTTCAATATATTAATTTCAATGTATTAATATGCCACAGTTTATTTATTCATTCTGTTGTTGTTGGATATGTTGGGTTGATTCTAGTTTGGGCTGATTATGAATAATGATGCTAGTATGGGCATTCCTATACATATTTTCTAATATATGTGTGTATAGATTTCTCTATGGTATACATTTAGAAATGAAATTACTGGTTTATAGGATGTGCATATCTTCAACTTCACAAGATTCTAGCAAATTGTTTTAAAAGTTGTACCAAGTTACACTACCATAACTAGTGTACAAAAGTACCCATTACTTAACATCTTTGCAAATATTTTATTGTTAGACTTCTTAATTTTTACCAAATAATGCCTCTATGGTGACTTTTCATTGTGGTTTTAATTTTAATCTCCTTGTTTATTAATGCAATAAGTGCTTTTTAATATATTTGTTGACCATTTTTACTTCCTCTTTTAAGAGATGCCAAAGTACTTTCCCCTTTTCATTGTCCATTTCTATTTCTTTTTTAAATATGTTCCTTGTGTATTCTGGATCCAAGTTCTTTGTCAGTTGAATGTGTTGGAAATATCTTCTCCTACTTGATAGCCTATTGTTTCACTTATTTTTTGTATTTTTTGGTAAACAGAAAGTTTCTAATTTCAATGTAGGCAAATGATTTGCTCTTTTCTTATATGGTTGCTGCTACTGATCTTAAAGTAGCCAGATATTTCTTCAGCAAAATGGGTTTAATCACTAAAGAGATTTATTTTTAATTTTTTCCCATTACCGATTAGTCCCCTTATATCCCCTCTTCCCAGCAATCACCACACTGTTGTCCATGTCCATGAGTCCCTTTTCCTTTTTGCTCAATCTTCCCCACCAACCTCTCCCACTAGTTTCATCTGCTCTCCATCTATGAGTCCGTTTCTGTCTTGCTTGTTAGTTCAGTTTGTTCATTGGGTTCCACATATGAGTGAAATCATATGGTATTTGTCTTTCTCTGACTGGCTTATTTCACTTAACATAATGTTCTCCAGGTCCATCCATAGTGTTACAAAGGGTAAAATTTTCTTCTCTTTTTATGACTAAGTAGAATTCCATTGGGTAAATGTCCCATAGTTGCCTTATCCTCTCACCTATTGATGGGCAATTGAGCTGCTTTCATATCTTGGCGATTGTAAATAACACTGCAATGAACATAGGGGTGCTTATGTTCTTTTGAATTAGTGTTTTGAATTCCTTTGGATACATTCCCAGAAGTGGAATTGCTGGGTCAAAAAGCAGATCCATTTTTTAATTTTTTGAGGTATCTCCATACTGCTTTCCACAGTGGCTGCACCAGTCTGCATTCCCACCAACAGTGCAAAAGTGTTCCCTTTTCTCTATGTCCTTGCCACCACTTGTCATTTTTTTATTTATTAATAGCCATTCGGACAGGTGTGAGATGCTATCTCATTGTGGTCTTAATTTGCATTTTTCTGATGATTAGTGATGTTAAGAATCTTTTCATATGTCTATTGGCCATCTGTATGTCCTCTTTGGAGAAGTGTCTATTTAGGTCCTTTGCCCGTTTTTTAATTGGGTTGTTTGTCTTTTTGGTGTTGTTTTGTAAGTACTTTATAAATTTTGGATTTATACCCCTTAAATTTTTTATTTAACCCCTTATCAGATGTATCAGTGAATATGTTCTCACATTCTGTGGGTTGTCTTTTTATTTTATTGATGGTTTCCTTTGCTTTGCAAAACCTTTTGGTTTGATGAAGTCCCCTTTGTTTATTTTTTCTTTTGTGTCCCTTGCCTGAGGAGATACCTCCAATAAAAAATTTCCAAGAGCAATGTCTGAGATTTTGCTGCCTATGTTTTCTTCTAGGATTTTTATGGTTTGGAGTCTAACATTTAAGTCTTTGATCCATTTTGAATTTATTCTTGTGTGTGGTGTGAGAAAGTTGTCTAGTTTCATTTTTCTGCATGTGTCTGTTCAATTTTCCCAACACCATTTATTGAATAAACTATCTTTAGCCTATTGTGTGTGCTTGCTTCCTCTGTCAAATACCAATTGACTATAAAGGTATAGGTTTATTTCTGAACTCTCTGTTCTGTTTCATTGATCTATGTGTCTGTTTTTGTGACAGTATCAGGCTGTTTTGATTACGATGGCCTTGTAGTATAGTTTGATATTAGGTAACATGATTTCTCTGACTTTGTGCTTTCACAGGATTGCTGTTGCTATGTGGGGCCTTTTGTGGTTTCATATAAATTTTTGAAATATTTGTTCTAGTTCTGTGAAATACATAATTGGAATCTTGATAGTAATTGCATTGAATCTATCTAGTATGGACATTTTAATGATGTTACTTCTTCCATTCTATGAACACTGGTTGTGCTTCCACTTATTTGTATCTTCTTCAGTTTCTTTCTTCAGTGTCTTACAGTTTCCCAAGGACAGGTCTTTTACATACTTGGTTAGGTTTATTCCTAGGTATTTTATTTTTTTTGAAGCAATTGTGAATGGGATTTTTTAATTTCCCTTTGTTATTTCTTTATTGACATACAAAAATGCAACTGATTTCTGAATATTAATTTTGTATCCTGCTACTTTGCTGGATTTATTTATCAGTTCTAGGAGTTTCTTGGTGGAATCTTTAGGGTTCTCTGTACAGTATCATGTCATCTTCAAATAAAGATTGTTTTACTTTTCCTTTCTGATTTGGATGCCTTTTATTTCTTCTTCTTGTCTGATTGCTGTGGGTAGGATTTCCAGTACTATGTTGAGTAAGAACAGTGAAAGCGACATCCTGTCTTGTTCCCAATCTTAAGGGAAACACTTGTAGTTTTTGTCTGTAGAGTGTGATGCTGCTGACAGTGGATTTGTCATATATGGCCTTCATTATGTTTAGGTATGTTTCCTCTATTCCCACTTTGCTGAGAGTTTTTATCACAAATGGGTGCCGGATTTTATCAGAAGTTTTTTCTGCAGCAATAATATAATCATGTGGTTTTTATCCTTCTTTTTGTTTATGGGGTGAGTCACATTTACTGATTTGCAAATGTTGTACCATCCTTGCACTCCTGGAATAAATTCCACTCGATCATGGTGTATGATCTTTTTGATGCATTGCTGTATTCACTTTGCTAATATTTTGTTGAAGATTTTAGCATCTATGTTCATCGTTGATATTGGCCTATAATTTTCTTTCTTTGTAATGTCTTCATCTGGTTTTGGAATTAGGATAATGCTGGCCTTGTAAAATGAGTTTCAGAGCCTTCATTTCTCTTGAATTTTATGAAATAGTTGGAGAAGAGGAGGCATTAGTTCTTCTTGGAATGTTTGGTAAAATTCACCTGTGAGGCCATCCTGTCCAGGGCTTTTGTTTGCTGGGAATTTTTTGGTTACTGCTTCAATTTCATTAGGTGTGATCTGTCTATTCAGATTTTCTGATTCTTAATTTTGGAAGATTGTATGTTTCTAGGAATTTATCTATTTTGTCCAGGTTGTCCAGTTTGTTGGCATATAATTGTTCATAATATTTTCTGACAATCCTTTGTATTTCTTTGGTGTCAGTTGTTATTTCTCCTCTTTCATTTCTGATTTTATTTATTTAGGTCCTTTCTCTTTTCTTCTTGGTGAGTCTGGTTAAAGGTTTGTCAATCTTGTTTATCTTTTCAAAGAACCAGCTCTTGGATTCATTGATCTTTTGTATCATTTTTCAGACTTTATTTTATTTATTTCTGCTCTGATATTAATTATTTCCTTCCTTCTACTCACTTTGGTCTTTGTTTGTTGTTCCTTTTCAAGTTCCTTTAAGTATGAAGTTAGGTTGTTTATTTGAGCTTTTTCTTGTTTTCTTGAGGCAGACCTATGATGCCCTGAATTTCCCTCTTAAGATTGTTTTCCTAGTGTCCCACAGATTTTGGATTGTTTTGTCCTCATTTTCATTTGCTTCAAGATATCTTTTGACTTCTTCCTTGATCTCATTATTGACCCATTCATTGTTTAATAACATGTTATTTAACTCCCATGTCTTTGTGTGTTTTTAAGTGTTCTTCTTGTGACTGATTTCTAGTTTCATAGTATTGTGACCAGAGAAGATGCTTGATATGATTTCAATCTTCTTAAATTTATTGAAACTTATTTTGTGTCCTACCATGTGGTCTACCCTAGAAAACATTCCATGTGCACTGGAAAGGTATGGATAATCTGCTGCTTTGGGGTAAAATGCTCTGAAGATATCAGTTAAATCCATTTGATCTAGTATGTTGTTTAAGGCCACTGTCTCTTTTTTTATTTTCTACCTGGAAGATCTATCCATTGAAGTCAATAGGGTGTTAAAATCCTCAACTATTGTTGACTGTATTTCTGTTGACCTCTCCTTTTATGTCCATCAAGATTTGTTTTATATATTTAGGTGCTCCTATGTTGGGTGTGTAAATATTTACTAGGGTTATATCCTCTTGTTGGATTGTTCCCTTTATCATTATGCAATGTCCTTCTTTGTTTCTTACTATAGCCTTGGTTTGAAAGTCTATTTTGTCAGATATAAGTACTGCGACCCTGGCTTCTTTTTCTTTTCCATTTGCATGAAATATCTTTTTTCCAACCCTTTACTTTTAGTCTGTATGTATCTTTCAATCTGAGATGGGTCTCTTGGAGGCAATATGTATATATTGATCTTGTTGTCTTATCCATTCAGCTACCCACTGTCTTTTGGTTGGAGCATTCAAGCCATTTACATTTAAGGTGATTATTGATAGATAGGTATGTAGTGCCATTTTATTGTTAGACTGTTTTCCTCTGGGTTGTCGTCATCATCGTCTTCGTCTTCTTCCTTCTCCTCATCCTCCTCTTCCTCCTCCTCCTCGTCCTTCCCCTTCTCCTTCTTAAAGCAAGCCCTTTAACATTTGTTGCAGTACTGGTTTGGTGTTAACAAACTCCTTTAGGTTTTTCTTATCTGGGAATCTCCTTATTTCTCCTTCAATTTTAAGTGACAGCCTTGCTATGTAAAGTAGCCTTGGTTGTAGGTCCTTGCTTTTCATCACCTTGAATATTTCATGCCACTCCACTCTGGCCTGAAATGTTTCTGATGAGTAATCAGATGACAGTCTAATGGATGCTCCCTTATAGGTAACTACCTGCTTTTCTCTTGCTGCTTTTAGGATTCTCTTCTTATCTTGAAGCCTTGTCATTTTAATTATGATGTGTCTCAGTGTAGGCCTCTTTGAGTCCAATTTGTTTGGAACTCTGAGCTTCCTGGACTTGTGCAACTTTTTCCTTCACCAAATTAGGGAAGTTTTCAGTCATTATTTCTTCCAAGAGGTTCTTGATCCCTTGTTCACTCTCTTCTCCTTCTGGTGGTTCCATGATGTGGATGTCATTATGTTTCATGTTGTCCAAGGTGTTTCTTAAGCTCTCCTCATTTTTAAATTCTTTTTTCTTTTTGCTGCTCTGCCTGATTGTTTTTTCCTACATTGTCCAAAACACTAATCCGATCCTCTGCTTCATCTAACCTACCATTTATTCTTCCCAGTGTATTATTTATCTCAAATATTGAATTTTTTATATCTGACTGATCATTTTTTATGATTTCCATGTCTTTTTTGATGCTGTTGAGTACTCTTATAATCATTACTCTAAACTCTGTATCTGATAAGTTGCTTACCTCCATTTTATCTAGTTCTTTGGGAAATTTTTCTCCTTTCATTTGGGATCTGTTGGTTTGTCTTCCAATTTCAGCTGCTCCCTTGTATTTTCTGCCTTAGATGTTAAAAAAAGATTTTTAAACACAAAGTATAACTGAGCAAATGTAATCATATGAAATGCTCAGTTAAGGTAGCAAAAAGTATAAGACAAAAATAGGAGGACTTCTGGCCAAAATGGAGGCATAGGTAAGATATACTTTGCCTCTTCCTACAACTAAAAGAAGGACAACAACAAATTTAAAGACAAACAATAACCAGAACTCCCAGAAAATTGAACTGTATAGAAGTCCAACAACCAAGGAGTTAAAGAAGAAACATTCATCCAGACTGGTAGGAACAGCGGAGATGGGCAGCTGGGGAAGAGAGGATACATGGCAAGATGGCAGCTGGAGGACAGGGCAGGCAAGGTGGCAGCTGGCAGAGTGGGTCCCACAGTTGCATGCAGATAACCGAGAAGAACAACTGGGGAGCAAGACAGACCACACCATCCAAGATTCCAGCATGAGGAAATAAAGCTTCAAGACCTCTGGCTGTTAAAACCTGTGGGTGTTGCAGTGCCCTGAGAAACTCCCAGCCTCACACCAGAGTTTGTTGGAGAGACCCACAGGGTCCTAGAACATACACAAAACCACCCACCTGGGAATCAGCACCAGAAGGGCCCAGTTTGCTTGTGGGTAGTGGGAGAAGTGACTGAAAGCTGGCTGAGAGCCAAGCAAACAGCACTGTTCCCTCTAGGACCCCTCCCCAACATAGAGCACCAAAACACAGCAAAGAGCATTGCTCCACCCTGGTGAATGCCTAAGGCTCTGCCCCTTACAATGTAACAGCTGCACAGAGACAAAGAAATATGACCCAAGTGAAAGAACAGATCAAAGCTCCAAAAATAAAACTAAGTAATGAAGAGATAGCCAACCTATCAGATGCAGAGTTCAAAACACTGGTTATCAGGATGCTCACAGAAATGGTTGAGTATAGTTGAAAAATGGAGGAAAAAGTGAAGGCTATGCAAAGCAAAATGAAGAGAAATGTACAGAGAACCAACAGTGAAGGGAAGGAAACCAGGACTCAAATCAATGATTTGGATGAGAAGCAAGAAATAAACATTCAACCAGAACAGAATGAAGAAACAAGAATTCAAAAAAATAAGGAGAGTCTTAGGAACCTCCGAGACAACTTTAAAGATTTATTTATTTATTTATTTTAGAGAGAGGGGAAGAGAGAGAGACGGAGAGAAACATCAATGTGTTGTTGCCTCTCATGCACCCCACCACTGGTGACCTGCCCAGCAACCCAGGCATGTGCCACGACTGGGAATAGAATCAGCAACCCTTAGGTTCACAGGCCTGCACTCAGTCCACTGAACTACACCAGTCAGAGCAACCTCCGGGACAACTTTAAACATTGCAACATCTAAATCATAGGGGTGCCAGAAAGTGAAGAGGAAGAGCAAGAAATTGAAAACCCATTTAAAAAAATAATGAAGGAGAACTTCCCCAATCTGGCAAAGGAAATAGATTTCCATGACGTTCAGGAAGCTCAGAGAGTCCCAAAGAAGTTGGACCCAAGGAAACATACACTAAGGCACATCATAATTACATTAGCCAAGATAAGGAGAGAATCTTAAAAGCAGCAAGAGAAAAGGAGACAGTTACCTACAAAGGAGATCCCATAATACTCTCAGATGATTTCTCCAAAGAAACCTTGCAAGCAAGAAGGGGCTGGAAAGAAGTATTCAAAGTCACAAAAGGCAAGGATCTACATCCAAGATTACTCTATCCAGCAAAGCTATCATTTAGAATGGAAGGGCAGATAAAATGCTTCCCAGATAGGTAAAGCTAAAGGAGTTCATCATCACCAAGTACTTATTATATGAAATGTTAGAGGAACTTATCTAAGAAAAAGAAGAAGATCAAAAAGATGAACAGTAAAATGACAACAAAGTCAGAACTATCAACAACTGAACCTAAAAAAAAAAAAAAAAAAAAAAAAAAAAAAAAAAAAAAAAAACCGAAAACAAATTAAGCAAATAACTAGAACAGGAACAGAACCACAGAAATAGAGATCATATGGAGGCTTACCAGCAGGGATGGGGGAGAATGGGGTAAAAGGTACAGAATAAGAAGCAGAAATAGTAGGTACAAAAGACACAGGGAGAGGTTAAGAATAGTATAGGAAATGGAGAAGCCAAAGAACTTACATGTATGACCCATGGACATGAACTAAGGGGAGTGGGATGCTGGTGGGAGGGAGGGTGCAGGGCAGAGGGGAGGAAAGGGGAGAAAACTGAGACAAGTGTAATATGATAATCAAAATATATTTAAAAAATAAAATATAAAGTGTATTAAATGTACAGGGTGGGCGAACGTAGGTTTACAGTTGTGTGTATGTGAAACACAGATTAGACTACACAAATGAGTAATAATGTAAATAATCATAACCTGCATTTCTTTTTCCATAGGAACCTACTTTTGTAAACCTACTCTTGCCCATCCCTGTACATATGACACTTAATAACTGGTAGGCTTCATAGGCTTCATGTCCATGGATCAGGTGGAGAGCCAGCTGTTTCTCTAGAAAAGGGTTGTCTAATCTCCCACTGAGATGGCATTATGCCAGCTGTCAGAGTTTCAAAAGTGGAAACAGGGAGTGGACCTGAAGATCCAACTACTCCATTCTCTTGTTTTCATCATCACACCTCACCCTTTCCTCCACGGTTCTTGTGGTTTTATGCATGTTTTTATCCATGTCTCCTTAGTGTTCCACTCTGAGGTTCATAACTTTCTGCACTCTGTAGTTGATTATCTTTCCTCCATTAGGTTTTTATCTTGCAAAAATCTCTTGTGAGCTAATGCCTTCTCTCCTTTTTGTCTTTCCGTCCCTGTATAATTTCCATCTCAGGTAGTGGCATAATTACCCATCTTCTCAACTGCCAGAAATCAGTATGTCATTCTTTTTTCTCATCCAATTGTTCACCTAATCTAATTGATTCTTATATTCTAAATATCTCCTAGATACATACCCATCAATGCTATGTTAGATCTGGCCCCCCTCCTTGGGCCACTAAAAAAGAAAAAGTAATCTAAAGGGAAAAAGTCCCAAAGGAAGCATTTTTCTTTGTGTTCCAGTACCGATGAGGAGCAAAAATGTCCCAAAGTGAAGTTACTGGCCATTTGGCTGCTCTCTAATAGGGAGATGGTTATTTAACAAAATATCAGTATTTCTTGGGATAACTCACCTTCTTTTACTCTGTGCTTATCAAAGAATTTCCTGCAAAGAATGTTATTTTTTTCCTTTCCTTCCTTCTAAAAGGGGTTGTACTATTGGCAACTATTATTGAAAAACAACCAATAAATCTGGTGATTGGGAACCTTGGGACCTGATTACTCTCAAGGAAACTGTATCTGGTTGACCTTACGTGCTGAGGCTCAGGTCCTAGGTCCATTATGACCCCAGGGAGTTCTGATGCTCTAGAAAAATTCAACTATCAGCAGACACCTCTCTCCCTCTCCCTCTTCCACACTGACTACCATACCAAATTCTGAAACAGTATTCATCATATTTTCAGTGTTACCCAGTATATCATATCACCAAAGGCTAGGCAGCATGGTTATAGGCAATCAAGAAATAACCCGAAAAAACCTCATTGTGTCAAACTGATGGTTTCTTCTTTAGTGTGAAAATCAGTAGAGCCAAGCACATAGGAAAAAAATGTAATTCGCATAGTCTATACATACACACATGCCCATTCAGAATTCATATTTATATTCATATCTCTAAGCTGCCCCACCACAATACACTCCTAAAAACTAAGATTCCTTTGGTTCTGCCGGTTGCCAAGGTGATTTTTGCTGGAGTAAACACAGTTTTTCTGGTTGACTCAGGCAGAGAGAGCTTCATTAGGACTTCAGGTCCTCTGGTGAGGAGCCCTCCCCTTTCCTGAGGTCCTTCTTCCTGCCCACTCTCTCCCCACCACTGGACAGAAATGCAACTGCCAGCTGCAGAGCTGGCTCAAAGTATGAGGAGCCCTATGTGGGAATCCTCAGTTAACACATGGAGCCCAAAAAGAAACAGGGAAAAAAAATCTCAGTGCTCAGCTGAATTCCAGAGCCTACTCATTCCAATACTAACAGATGAGTAGGAGAACAGGAAAGCAAGTGTCATGATCCCACCCCTCCCATTTTCCCTGGCTCACTCTTCTCATCATTCCTGCCTGCTCCACTTCCCCCAATTCCTGCATCTGAAGCAGCTCTATTACTTGAGTCTGGAAACCCAGCATCTTTTATTTCTCAGTCTTTCAGTGTTATGATTTTTGAGCCAACTAAGGCTATTCTGTAACCAGAAGAAAAAAAAATTTAAGGATGAGATTAAAGAGCTCTGGAAAAGTTCAGTGCTCCTCCCCAGAAAGATAGCAGTGCCTTAAATACAGCACAGCCTACAGAGACAGGGCCTCCCTGTGAGCTCTCTGACCCTGGCCCTAGTGGCCAGGGTGGGCTGGGTAGGCCGATAAGGCCAGCTCCTCTCACGGCTATCCCTGGACATAATTTTTATGTCTCAAAACTCAAATTTTTAATTTTTAAAAAAATATTTTCTCTGCCTCATTCCCTAATATAAAATGAAACAGAGGGACTTACATTTTGAGGTCTGGCTGTGCCTTTGAATATGCTGTATGTTTCTCTCCAGATTACGCCAGAGGCAAAACTCAGTCTCTTTGCTGGTTTTTCCAAGAAATCCACTCATGCCAAGTTTTGGTCAGTTTAGTAGAATTTACTTAAGCTTTGGTGGAGTTACAAGAAGAAGATCACATCACAAAATGAGCAGCTTTTCTTCCTTTCTTCTCAACCCTTCCTCCCCTTTACTTTCCCTCCTCTCTGTCCATCACCCCTCCAATTATTTCTCACCCAATTAGGCATAATAGTTTCCCTCTCATTATGAAACTGTAGTGCTAAGTGACATCCAGGAGCTGGTTGAGGGTAGGGTGGCTGGAGAAGGCAGAAAAGGAGTTGGGCTTAAATTCTACCTTAAACCTGCATATACATATTCATTGAAATGCTCAGAAAAACAAAGGTCTCTTCATTAACACAACTTACTCTCTTTAGAACATAGTCATATTACAGATAGCAAATTTTCCCCCCAATATCAGGAAATATATATACGTATGCAACAGTAGAAATTACTTTTGACTCTGGCCCCCCCGAAAAACTGCTGGAAACTTCTCTCTTTCCTGTGGGGTCTCTGGGGCTCATTTATTCTCCTTGAAGAATGTTGCTTTTTTTGGTTCGAGCTGATGGTCTCTACTCTGCTGCCTGGTAGCTGGAGCCATCTCCTACCTCCTTTCTTCTGACCAAAGGGCTGTCCTGCTCCCTGGGTCCATGCCCATGTGGCCAGTATAGCCAGTGATATTTTCCTGAGGTTGGGGAGGTCTTCATCTCTCAATCAGGTTTATGGCTTTCATGGATCTGGTCCTTAAACAGTAGGCCTCCTATTATAATTCTTGTATATTACTTGCTGTCTCAATTTCTTAATGGTTCTTCTCTTTGAAGGATATCCCTCAGTGTTACACACAAAAATATCCCTTAATTTGAACCTTTATGTATTATCTCAGAGCTAAGTCCAGCTGCCTTGATTGTCTCCTACTTCATTGTGCATCCATAGCTCTCACTGGTGTGCGTGTGGGGATGGGGGAATGCAGCTTTGTTAATTCTGGCTTCCTGGGCATTTCCCCAGCCATTTACCTCTAAGCCTCCCTATTGCTCCCAGAATTCCTGTGTCTGTTGGCTATTCATGCAAATAAGATTCTTTAAAGCTCATCCTGATATTCTAGAACAATGCTATCTAATAGAAATGTAATGCAACTTCCGTATATAATTTTAATTTTCTAACAGCTATATTAAACAACTTAAAAAAAAGTAAATTTTAATAACATTTAATCCAATATATTATGAATACTATCATTTCAACAAGTAATCAAAATAAAACATTTAATGAGTTTTTTCAGTACAAAATCTTTGAAATTCAGTGTGCACTTTACACTTACAGAATATCTCAATTCAGACTAGTCACATTTCAAGTGCTCCATAGACACCCATGGCAGGTTGCTGTCTATCGTACAACATAGTCCTAGAGTTTCAAGGGTCAGTATATAAACAGGCCCTTCTCACGTATACAAAATACACAGATGTTTCAAAGTACAAATTTCTCAGCTGAGGTTTTTAAGGCCTTTTGTAATGCGCCATCCCATTCCAGTTGATCAGGTCTCCTTGTTGGTGTGCATTACCCCATGTTCATTCCTGCCTCCAGGCTTGGCCTTTGCAGTTCTTCTGACCAATGAGCTTCTCTATTTTCTCTTTGCTTTGCTAACACCAAGCCCAGCTACAGTACCATCTCTTCCTGGACTACAGCAGTTCCTAATGTTCATTCTTCAGAGCTTCCTACAGCAACCCTTTATAGGAGGACCATAAAATTTAGATATTACTTTGATTATATTGTCTTTGTATTACTTGCTATTATAGAGGAAACTGTTTCTTCCACCAAAATTGGGAGTCCTTTCAGAAAACTATCTGTGTTGTATATTACACTTCTCAGTCACCGAAAATGATCTACCCTAGTACGGAGCCCACTGTACACACTAAAATGCTTTTTGGTGGTTTAATATACTGTTAGATGTAGTTTTTATGCCATTTCACTTGTACCTTGTCTCTCCACATAGATTGAAAACTCCTCCCAAACCATATGTTTGTTCTTTTTTATCTCCCAAATCACTTAACACAAATTCTACTAGGATTTAAATATCTAAGTTTAGCCAAAATTGCAAGTACTTGGCAGATTAGTAAGTGCTTTTGCATATACAAACTCATTTGATTCTCAAGACAGCTCTTTGAGGTAGAACTTACTGATGTGATCATCACATTATACATGATTAATGTGACATTCAGAGAAGTTGATTGATTTGCTTGAAGTCACACAGCAGGAAAATGCTAAAGATTCCAGACATCTAAATACAAATAAGAAGCCTTGCTTTCCAAATCAATGGTTACCACCTGTAACTCCATCATACCTTCCTCCTTCCAAATCAGGGTGGAGGCAGGGATTTTGTTTTGCTTTGTTTTTCTAATTAACGTTTAGGAGATCCTTGGGCATATGGCCCTGCCATTTCCAAGAATAAGCATTTGAGAACTACTCCTCAGATAATGCTGTATAAAGGGCAGCTCCCTTCTCTGCTCCTGTGGGAAGAATTTCCAGGGAAAAGTGTTCTTGTAAGGGATCTCCCCACCTGTTTTTCTTCTCTGGCCTGAAAGAGAAAGGAGCACAAAAATTGTTAAATATGTGTGAGTGAACACTATTCAGTAATAGTTCTAAGTGTAAGCTGTCATATTATTACTCCAAAATGAACTAGTGATAATAGTTCAGAACTTTAAGCTACACATTCCCCCTCCACCCAGAATGCCCCACACCCATTAAAAGCAGCATTATTAAAAACAGCAGCTACTGGGTGTGCTTCGAAACAACTCTTCTCGAGTAAATAACTTGGAATGTTTTTATTTTAGAATATCAAAGGGAGTCTGGACCACATTATGGCTAATTGACTACATATTTTCATGAGCAGAAATGAAGCTATATTTTAGTTATAAGGATACAACCACATTGTCTTTAATGCTGGTTACTAGTTGGGTTTTGTGTTTTTTTTTAAGATGAGACGCAGAGAGAAGCAAAAGTGAATTGCACACTTAATTTCCACCTGACTGAAATCTTAGCTCTAGTTCTACAGCACAGAGGTAATGGGGAATGTAGCACGTACATTTTGGCCTAATTACTATGCTCGCAACCGTGTTGCCAGGGCCCTACCTTTGCGTAGATCTGTTCTGCTAAGGAAATGTTTTTTAGGGACAATATTCTCTCCTCTCCTTTCTTCACTCTCTTCCCTGGAGGGAGGTGGTTAAAGCAGCCTAGATGACTAGAAGACAATGAATTCTGAAAGCTGAGCATACTTGAATGAAGAGCCACTCCTGAAGTTAAGAAACACAACGAAACTGATCTGACTCTTTTAATGATTGGTATAATTATTTTTGTGCTACCTCCTAGTTTGGCTTAATAAACATTATTATTTTAGAGCCAGGTCAACGATTTCTACACTAGCTACAGCAGCGTCTGTGAGAGGTCCCAGGGCAGAGCCTCTCCCCTGCTGTCCCCTCACTGCCCATTTGTATCAGGGGAGGGGCCCAAAGTGAAGCCACACCTAGCGCCACATCCTCTCCCTTGGTATCCTCCCTGTTTCCTCTGCTGGTGAGTAAATGACTTCTAAAACATCTAGACTGTGGGTGGCCTTGATTAAATGTTCTAGGGAGAAAAGAAGAAAGAGGAAAATCTTCCTTATCCAGAACCCTTGAATAATATGTCTTTCTGGGTGGTAGAAATTTCCCAGATAACTAAACATTTACTTCTTTAAGCCCTGAACTTTTTATTTTAATCTGCATCAAATGTCTTCCTTGGGTTCTTAAACAATGGACTTAATTTTCTTGACTGAGTCACAAAAGTTACAATTTATTTCAGTGACTTGTAATAGGAATAAATAGAAGGATGACCTCAGAGGTTGCTGAAACATGTAAGATGGTTTATTCCTATATTAAATGACCCAGATTTATGTACATGTAAGTCCTTGCAATGGCTTTTTATAGTTTTTCTGAACATCTACCTCTCTATTGTCCACGTATGAACAGTTTCCTTACCCTCTTTTTAAACTGCTACATTCTGCAAATTAGAATAACTAGGGTGTCTATATTTGGTGTAAAGTGAAGGTAAATAGGCTCTGGCAGAGGATGTAAGGACAGCAAATAGGACTTTCCTGTGTCCTACAGAATTTCTTCATTTGTGTCAGCTTTCTGTATGGTATTTTCTATATGGGGAGATGGTCAGAAAGCTGAATTCTGAAAGGTGAGAAATTAGTATAGCTGCTTCAGGGAAGTTGATTTGAAAACCCTGATGAAGATGTGAATCTCTCTCACAGATTTTATAATAAAAATAATTTTCTGATGACAAAAGCAATATGTGCCGATTTAAAAATATTTAAAGCTCATATATATATATATATACACACACACACAGTGTGAAAAAGAAAAGCCCCTCATATTATCTTTACCTCCACTACTAAAAAACTACTTGTGAAATGTACACCAATGTTTTTTATATCCACATACTGTGTTATTATGACTTTTTTAAAAGATAATTTTAGTATCGTACAGTACTTGGTATCTTACAACTTGATATTTTAACTTACCAATTTATCTTAAACAGCTTGTGAATTCATACTTTTTTTTACTTTATTGCTTTTACCTACAACTTAGTATTCTGCTAAAGAAGTCATAATTTATTTAAACAATCCTCTACTGATGGGTATTTGGATAGTGTCCAGTTTTTCAACATTATAATCATCAATAAAATGGACATCTTTGAATATGTACAACTGAGTGAGTATCTGGGTAAAAAAAATTCTTAGATGTGGAATTTGTCCTTTCTATTAGTTTCCTAGGACTGCTGAAACAAAGTGACTGAAACCCACTGACTGGGTGACTTAAAACAGCAGAAATTTATTGTCTCACAGTTTTGAAGGCTAGAAATCCAAAATCAAGATGTCTGCAGGACCTCTAACCCTCTAGAAGAGTCCTTCCTTGCCTTTTTCTAGCTTCTGGTGGTTCATTGGCAATCTTTGGTGTTTCTTGACTTGTAGTGGCATTACTCCAATGTCTGCCTTTAACATCACATGGCATTCTCCCTGTGTGTCTCTGTATTCTCATGGCTATCTTCTTATAAGGACACTAATCATATTGGATTAGGGACCAACTCCACTCCAGGGTGACCTCATCTTAACTAATTACATTTTCAGCCCCCTTATTCCCAAATAAGATCACATTCCGTGGTACTGAAGGACTGGGGGTTAGGACTTTAAGATACCAATTTGTGTGTGTGTGGTGGGGGGGGGACACAATTTAACGCATAACATCCTAAGGACTTTAAAATTTTTAATAGATGCCAAATTTTCTTCTAAAAATATTATACCAATTTAGATTCTCACCAATAATTTATGATAGTGTCAGTTTCTCACCTTTTACCAACACTCGATATTTTTTATTATTTTCTGATCTAAGTAAAAATTACTAACTCATTTCATTTTGCATTTCTTTAATTATTAGTGAATTAGCAATGTTTTACTCACTCTACTGATTACTCACATTTTTTTGTCATTTGCCTCCTATTCTTTGCTCACTTTTTTATTTCATTGTTCATCTTTTTCTTATTGATTTATATGTGCCTTCTGTTTATTACAGGAATATATAAACTCTTTGCTTATTATATATATTGTACTTTTCCTCCAATTTGCTTGTCTTTGTACAATTTCTTATTTTTATTGAGATATAATTGATAAATATTTTTATTAGTTTTAGGTGTACAATGTATGATTTGATATCTGCATATATTGCAAAATAATTACCACAATGAGTTTAGTTAACATTCATCACCACACCCAGTTACAATTTTTTTTTCTTGGGATGAGAATTTTGAGGATCTATTCTCCTAGCAACTTACAAATATACAATACAGTATTATTAAGTACAGTCATGCTGTACATTACATTTTCAGGACTGCTTCCTTGACTGAGGTTTTCCCAGAACACAGAAAGCTCTGCTTGTAGGCTCCATATACCCAGAAGTGTCTCTCTCTGACCCAATCTGCTGCTTCTCCTATCTCCATATAGAACCTAGAAGAAGGCTGGGGACAGATGGAAGTATGAGGACTAACCCTTAACTCTCTCAAGGGATCTTTCAGAGGAGAAATGGGCTTCCCATTTCCAATGACATTCTAGTTACTTTCTTTGTTCTAAGAGGACATTTCAGTCCCTAGTCCTCAAGGGGAGGTTAAAATGAAATAGGTTTTATTTGGCTAACTTTGCTTTCAATTTAGGGCAGTTAGAACTGCAAGGGACTTCATACCTAAGGAATGCTTTCAGGTAGTAGGTACGTAGTAAGTGCCTGCTGACTTTGGTTAAGTGGCTTGTGGTAAGTCGGGTGGATGGTTAATGGAAGAGTTCAGACCAGGACTTAGAGCTATAGGCTGTCTTCCCAGCCTCCTTCCACCAAACCCACCTTATTCACCCTTTGGAGGTGAAGCAGAAGTAATTATGATGGTGATGAAGGCAATAGCCCTGTGGGAGCCACTGTAGAAGCTGTGCCTAGAGAATAGGAGCAAGCCATGGAGTCCCCCAGACCCAGCCAGTGCTGGGAATCAGGGTTTCCAAACAGAGCTATGTGTCAGAGCAGGCAGCCATGAGGCAGAAACCAGGGTCTCTGTGACCAAGGGGAAGCTTGCAGGACTTGCCATTCTTCCTGCTATTGCAGGATCCAATGGCTGTCCCAACAATGGCCTTCCCACAGTATGAAGGCGTATCAGATATCACATCAGCCCTGCTGATTTAACCACATCCACAATATCTTGATGTTAAGGGTTGAACTTCAAGATAGTTCATCTGAGAATCCCTTTGTAGAATGAACACCACCTGATAAACACCAATTGTCTCCTTCAGTGTTTCTCAAAATGTGCTCTGTGGATCACCTGTCTCTGAATTACCCAAATGCTTGAAACAAATATAAATTCCTAGGCTCCACCCAGACCAACCGAATCAGCATCTGTGGGAGTGTGGCCAGGAGTCTGCATGTTAGATGATTCTTATTTATGCACACTGACATTTGAGCTCTCTTACATCATAGCAAAAAATACAAGTTCCCTGGAAGTGGATAAATGGTGATAATAAGCTCTGGCCCATATTCATTCATTCGTTCATTTATTTGTTCAACAAATATTTTTAAAGATGTGTTTAAGGCATTATGTTAGATGCTATGAAAAGTTAAATTTAACTAGTTAGTGTATGTTCCTATTCAATTCAACAAGCAACTAATAGATGCTCACTCTGCTCCAGGCAAGGTGCAGGGTGCTGAGATCCATCCTAAATTAGCAGTTTCTTAACAAACAAAATAGATACAGACTCATAAATGGAGAACAGATGACAGCTAGTAGGGTGGGGGAAGGTTAGGGGGTGAAGGGATTGAGCAAAAAGGAAAAAGAACTCATAGACATAGACAACAGTATGGTGATTGTGGGGGGGAGGTATATGGGGACTAAATGGTAAATGGTAATAAAGATTATATTTAAAAATAAATAAATAAAAATAAAACCTATATAATTTACAAGAAAATAAGCAGTACCTGACCCCCAGGCCCTGGGCAGGGAGGGCAGCCCTTACAGAAGAAATGTGACATAGTATGAAAAGTGCTGCTGGTGTTATGAATAAAATCCACAAGACCAGAGTTGGAGAAATAGTTCTATTAAAGGGCAGGGAAAAAAATCCAAAAAAGGTTTCAGAGATGAGATAGCATTTGAAATGGATCCTGAAGAATGAGTAGAATTTTGCCTAGGGTAACAGGCAAGGGCAAGAGGAACATTCTGGGCAGAGGGAGCAACCCAAGCAAAGATACAAACACAAAGACTCGGCAGAAAGGCAGACACAAAAATGCAGGGTCCAATGAGTAGTTTGGTGTGATTGGCCCATGGGGTGCCTGCCAACAGGAAACTAACTAAAAATGAAGCCAGACACAGGCAGGTGCCAGATTGGGGGAAACAGTGAATGTTATTCCAAAGTCTGAATTTGATCCTATGAGCTGGCGATTCCCAAACCTAGCCTTGCCGATTTCTGAGTCCTGTCCGCTACCAGCCTGAGTCATTCTGGGTGGGGTCAAAGTCTATGTTTTCTCCAAGGACTGAAGATAATGCACAGCCATGGTTGGGACCACTGCAATGAAGATTGCTAGAAGGACTTTCAGTAAAAGAAAATCATTATCACCATTGGACTCTGGGCAGGCCCAGAACTAAAGTGAAGTGAATGAGGTAGCTATGGAGCAAAATGTAAGGAAGGCTTCACTCTCAGCATTTGCATGATCCTGGGAGTAGTGTCTCTTTGAATTTTATGCCTTTGGCACCTCACTCATTGCACCCTAGTCCCAGCCTTCATATGGGGACAATGGAGAGGCTTGAAGATGGGGAGGGCATATATCAGAACAGACTACAAGGAAGCCAGTACAACAATCCAGGGGAGAGAAGGTGGAGGCTTTAGGGATGGAGACAAGATTAGGGAGACCCCGCTGGAGTAGCACCTGTAAGACTGGGTGTGACCCAGGGCAGTTGCCTAGGAGAACACTGAGGTTGTCCGGCTTAGAGACTGAGACAGGGATGGTAAGCACTGACACAGCAAACATGAGGTAGGTTTAGGGAGCAGATAAAGGGTTCAGTTTGGGACACATTATTTGACATTCTTTTAAGAGATTCTGGACAGAACTGTGCTACCACTCTTCCCAAAGATATTTTCTGGTACATCTTATTGCGAGAATCTCAACAAATTCAACAACTAATCATTAAGTACCTACTACATGCAAATCCTTGATTTGTGGGGGTTGAGGGTGAATAAGACCCTGGGTACCCAGGAACTCATCTATACTAATGAGTAATTCTAGTGTACATTAGTCTATATTAGATCCAATGATTAAATGTGGAGAAGAAGAATTCATAAGATTAATTCTGGCAGTGGAAATTAGAGAAGGCTTCTTGGAGGTGAGATATGAGCCGGTTCCTGAATGTACTTACAAAAGAGAAGAGCAAACAAAGCAGAGGAAACTTCGAGCAAAAGCTCAGAAGTAGGAAATGCACAGAGTATTATAAGACTGCTTTGGAGACCACATTTCCACACACATTCATTGAGTACTTATGTATGTTCAGAACATAGGGTAGGAACCATGAGAACACACCCCAGCTGGATTAACCAAGGGCCTAACCACCACACACTGAAACCCACAGGCTGCTCTCAGCCAGTAACCAAGCAAAACAGGGATTCTGAGAGAGGCCCATTTCTAGAAAATATGAACTCCTTTGATGACCAATTTTGGTTCAAAGAACCTTCCTGAAATTACATAGCTATCTAGGACACTTACCCATCCTCCATTCACTCCCCTTCACTGGGTCAGATTACAATGGAGCCTGACACCTCTCCCAGCCTTACCAGGAACCTCCCCAGTTTCTTTCAAACCAGCTTTTCCAAGGACACAGACCAAAACCTAGAGAAGTATTATAAAGAGGAAATAATATCAAGGTGATTCTTTTTTACAGTTCTTTACACATTGAATTATCCTTAAATACCCTAGTAGGGCTACCTGTTCAAAGGAATTTGAACATTTCTGAAAAAGGACAAATTACCCTGCACCTTTATGCATATATCAAGATTATTCAAAGAGGGGTGCAGCTGGAATGAAAACACATGTGGCCACTGAGCACGATACTGAGCTGTGAACCTCTTACTGATTGCTCAGTCCAGCCTCATTGGCTCTGTGCTTTCTCAAGTAGTACAGAATGGATATTTTCTAAGGTTCTCTGACTTTTCAAAAATCACATGGGGTAGTAGAAAGAGGCTTTGGAGCAAAGCAGACCTTAGTTCGGATGCAAGTGTGCCACTTTCTGAATGACGTTAAACTGGTTCTGTAAATTTTTTGAGCCACTCTTTCCTAGTCGACAAAATGGGGCTAGCACATAGAACATGCACAGTCACTGGGGGGATTGGAGATAAAGTATAGAGTGTCAGGCACTCTATAATTGGGAGTGCTTATGCCTTTTAGTTTTATCAAAAATTGGGATTGAACTTAGCAGTATAAAATGAAATGAAGGAGTCAAGGTCACGCTGAAGAATAATTTAGTCTAAGGATTCAATATTTCTCTCTGTCACTGCCAACATGAGAAAACACAGTTCAAAATCAAAATGAAAGTCATCCAATAGCTCTATGCTAGGGATACACTTTTAAAATCCTTCCTATCTTCAGCTATCAGAACCAGAATCTTCTGCAGGTTGTGTAGTACCTACTGGCACACAGGCCTTGGCACCATTCCATCAGGGTAGGCACAGTTTTGATTCAGTGGACCCAGATGTTTCCATGCCAGGTATCCCTCAGCACAGGGAATTGTAGACCCTCATTCTTCTGACATCCAGCAGAGGGAAATCCCAGTTCTGTGTGCATTATTAGTGTATAACGTATAAGCCCCTACAGTGGGTAGAAGATACCTACAAATTCTTTGACACTCCTCCCATAGAGAGGTGGTCCCATTTTCCTCCCCTTGATTCTGATCTGGCACATTTATATTAGTCAGTGTACCCAGAGAAACAAAAACAATGACACACACACACACACACACACACACACACACACAGATTTATTATAAGGAATTGACTCACATGATTATGAAGGCTGAGAAGTCTCAGTATCTGATATCTGCAAATTGGATATCCAAGAAAACCAATGGTATAAATTCCATTCTGAATATGAAGACCTCAGGACCAAAAGCACTTACGGTGTATGTCCCAGTTCAAGGGCAGGAGAACACCAATGTCCAGCTCAGGCAACTGGGCCAAGAGTGCAAATTCTCCCTTCCTCTTTCTTTTTGTTCTATGTAAGTCCTCAATGGATTGGATGGTACCCACTCACACGAGGAAGAGGAATCCGTGTTACTCAACTAAGTCTACCAATTCAAATACTAATTTCATCCACAAACACTTTCATAGACACCCACCGACCGAAGCGTTAAATGAAATATCTGGGCATCCCACTGCTCAGTCAAGGTGATAATATTAACCAGCAGAGTACAGTGAAAGAGAAGCTATGCTGGTTCTGAGATTAGTCTTTAAGAGAACAGGCAGCTTCCTCCTTGCTCTTTTGGAGCCCTGAATAGCCACACGAAAAGCCTGGCTGCCCTACAGGAGAGGCCACATTGAAAGGTCCTGAGATTATGTGACGAGAGACAGCCAACCCAACCTTCCAGCCAGCACCATTCTCTCTAAAGTGACAGGAAAGTGAGAAAAGCCACCTTGGACCCTCCAGATCAGGCAAGCTGCAGCTAAATACCCTGAGCAATCCCAGGCAACCCAAGGTGGAGCAAAGGTATTACCCAGCTGAGAACTGCTGAATTATACCTAACGAAATAGTGAAATATTATAAAATGGTTGTTGTTTCAAGCCATTAAATTTTGCAGTAGTTGGTTATACAGGACTAGATAACCTTTAAGAAACAGTCTGCACTTGAAACTCCCTTTGTATGGTGCCTGTGCAACCCTAAGGGCTTGAAATGACTCAGCACCCTGGATGCCTTATTACACTGAGATATCGAGTGTCTTAGAATTTGTTGCTGGCTCTCCATCTCAGAACTCAAGGCATGTGTAGCGGGGACATGCAGAGGAATGCTCCCAAGCCGTCTAAAAATGATTTGTTTCCTTTAACCCTAACCTTCTGTCCTCTTGACCATTATTTTAAAATGTGGAAGACTAAGATTATAGAGAGACGGAGAAAGAATAGAGTATAGAAAAGAGGAAGTGAAAAGAAAAGAAGAGGAGGTTTCAGATTGTTGGCAGCTGCTCAGAAATGAAAGACTAAAATCAAAACATCCAAGTGAAGAAATGGGCCAGTTTCACCCTTCCTTTGGAAACTCCATCTGCTGTTCAATACGACCCCACCTTACAGGATGAATGAAGATAAACATCTAATGGTCAACAGAACTCCTTTATCCTCAGTTTTTATTCGACATCAGTTCACTTGTTCTTTCAGTCCATAAGCACTTATTGAATAATTGTTATCTGTGGGAAAAACTGGGTATAATTAAAATGTTTTACTTCATCCATTGTAACTCAAAATAAGGTAATATCTCTTTTTATAATCAAATCAATAAAATTCTGCACTGCCATTCCAAGGGCAAGAAATCTATCCTCCTCTCCTGGGGTTTCCTGCCTGTGACATATTCAAGAAGCCCATGGGTGCTTACCCAAATCACTTCAAAGAAAATCCATTGTCTGGCAAAAGAAACCATCCTCCACCATCATTGCTGCAGTTGTGGCTTCACTGTAGAAATGCTGAAAACAGGGAATCCATCACAGTCTTTAGCCAAAAGAAGTGCTACAGTGGCCAAGGTCCATGACGGTAAGAATCGAGGTCAGTGTGGCCAACCTGCCACCAAAGCAGCAGCCCAGCACTAGCCCTGCTCCATGAGGAATCACCATCAAATCAGAGGTTTGCTGCCAATTTGGCAGTGGTTTCTGAGAATGCAGTAGGATGAGAACACTCCTTCTTCCCAATGTCTCATCAACTTCAGATGCTTCAGACACCAGCGTTACAGATCTTTAGGAAAACATCTCGTATCCCAAATCCTCTCCTGCTAAGAAATGCTGTGGAGCCTGGGTGACCAGGTCAATAGAGGTTCCAAAGTAGCCACAAGATACACCCCAAACCAAACTTCTTCCATGAGCAGTCAGATCAGATTCCCAGAGAGGAGAGGAAGTCCCTCCCTCCTCTGCTCAAGACTGCTTAATTTCCTGTCCCAGTATTAACCACTTGTCATCCCCCATAGCCTCACCAGAGAATACAAAATTGTTTGACAATATTTTCCCATTGTCCCTGGTCACTTCATTATAATAAAACATAGTCTTCCTCCCTTGGAGAGAGTATACACATACAAAGACTTAGGTAACAATAGAGGAGAATAATACATTGAATTGCAGAAATTTTTAACTAGAATAGACTCCAAAGACTATATAGTTCAACCTTTCTATTATATCAACAATGAAGGAAACAGGCTCAGAGGCTTAACTAATCTGTGCAAAGCCCAGGCATAGCATTTGGTAGTTGAGTCCAGGTCCTCAACATAAGCTCCTTCCTCCAGATTTTCATGTAACTGCCTTCCCTCTCTTGGCCCCTAAAATAAACCAAACGATACTTAAATAATTTGAAGGCTTTACTTTTTTTTTCTTTGCTTAAGAAAAATAGAAACATTCCTTGTTAAGCCAAGGCCGGGTCTGACAGAGCTTGGCAGCTGGACGTGTCTTTCTAAATCTGGAAACACCACATCTCCTTTGAAAAATGGGAGCAACAACTTGAGCCTCTTAAATGTGAGGAAACGTACTTCTTCACATTTGAGAAAAAAAATAACTGAAGTGAAATTGCCAAAGACAAATATTAGGCAAAGCAGTCAGCAAGGCAAGAGATGCTGAATATATCAGAACATTCAGTTTGTTTATGTGCCAAAAAGGGGAAAAATACCAGCAAATTATTTTCCATTTGCAAATATCTTCTGTGAATTTTCTCAGAAGATGAATATACAGGAACTCATGAGTTACAAAAATTGAATGCCCCAGTATTTGATAAAGAGAACAAGCTGAAATAGGACTAAGGAGGAAAAAAATCTTTATTCACTCTATAATAAAATATTCCCATCATCATCATCCAGGATTATTGATGGGCTGAGTTATATACACAAGATCACTGGTTTGGGGGAAATCTCAGTTTAAAATGCACACACTCCGTTTATTCATGTATATGAGTGATGAATGACGTGAAGATAATGACAATAATGCCTTCCACTCCACGCCATTTGGGGGGTCTTGCTTTTGCTTTTCCAGATTTGTGTTTATTTTTGCTTTTCCAGATTTCTAGTCTGGACAGCTGGATGGTACAGTCACCATGTAAGGAAACTTGGAAAAAGGCTAACAAATTCCAATTTTGACCTTGTGTTTCAAGTGTCTATGGGACCAAATTTCTTTTAATATATGGCTGAAATTATTCTTTTTACTTGTTTGTAATTTAGCACAAAACTTGCCAGACAATTTGTGTTTTTGTTCTTTCACTGAGTCCCTCAGCTGTTTGCTGTTCCTCTTTCCTTTTTTCTTACCTGCTCCTGCATCTTGAGAAACAATATGTGCTCATGATTGAATGATTAACTCCTCTACTGGAACACAAAGGTCTGGTCCAGTGGAATACCTATTGTCTTCTCACTTTGAATCACTCACTCCTGTGTGTCCACTATTGCACATCTGCATGCACATGGTCTTGAATTAGTTTTCTTTTTTCTTGTTCCCTTTCTCCTGGCATATCTCAAGAAGCAACTGCACATCTGTGATAAACCTAAATGGAATAGCACTGACTATTAAGGGAGAAAATTCAAGAATTAGTTCTGTTCACTAGAAGAGGAGACAGGAGGGTAGGTACGTACACTAGGGGTCTAGACCCAGCTACAGATTCCAGAAGTTCAGTCTGCAGGCAGAGCAGGGTGTGACAAACAGGGTGGGCCAGGTCCACATTGGCACCATAGGATATAATGAGTGTTGGGCACAGTTCACACCAGAGCGTTATGAAGAGATGATGGCACTCCTCCTACTGAGGGAAAGTCAGAGATTTGTCATGCAGATGGTAAGCAGAATCCAAGGCAGTACCGAGGCGCACAGGAGACAGTGGTAGCATCTGGTTACCAGAGTTGAGCTCAGACAGGAAGGAGACCAGCAGTCAGGATGAGCTTGAGGCCCCCTGAGGCTGCTTCAGCAGATCTGCCCCAAGACCAGGAGTTGGGATGAGGTGGGCATGGGGAAAGAGGGGCATGTGTGGGGAGAACTGCAGCATCGGGAGAGGGATTGTTGGTTGCGCTTGGTATTTCCCAGTGCAATTGTGACAAGCCCCTTGAGGTCAAGAACTGTTCTGCTCCTCTGGTCTCCTATCAGAGTGCACATAGTGAGTACTTAAGGGTAAATGTAGTTGTCACAAGCCTATGTTTCATGATATAGTCTTTCCTGTAAGTCAGCCTTCAGTCTCTGCTTGGGTTATCTGACCTGGGCCTTAAGAAACGAAAGTGCTGAGCCCGCTGTATGACCACCAGTCCTACAGTGACACCAGCACCGAGAAATAACAGGGAGCCAACACAGGTACTATGCTATTCACTTGGCTTTTATTAATGCAGGTTCACTCCATATCCATACTAACTAAATAACAGTAATAATTACTTGGATGCAATCAGTAATAACATCACACAAGAAAATTGGGGGATAACAAACCCAAGTCCAAGAGTCTCCATCTGTGGGTCCAGGACACAGCACGGTAGGCAGGGGAACCATCAACGTCTTACAAGGCAGAATCTCTGGAGCTGTGTCAACAGTGGGACAGACAAAGTTCTTGGTCCAGTGGCAGAGCCCTCGACAGCACAGCAGTCAGAAGATTAGCACAGCATGGAGCAGCACATGGGTGTGTGGAGCTCGGCCGTGTCAGCAGTGGTCTGAAGCCCGCCTCTGTTATACCCTTGAGGGTCATGTACTTCACCCCTCTGGGCCTCTCGATAAATATTTTGAGACCCTTGGTAAGTCTTTGGAGAATTCCTGGTGGGTTTATCCTGGGATGCTCCAACTCTAAAGATGTGTCTGTTCACGTCACATGTGCAGGAATCTTGAACACTCCACCCTGCCAGACATGACTTAGGTAATAGTTTCCTTCTTGAACCAAAGTGTCATGGCTGACTGGCAGCCACCTTGGTTGACACAAGTGATGCCATTTTGTTTTATACACTTTATCCTATGTTGACTAAACCAACATCATTTTATTTCTCCTGCTCACCACAGTAGTTGAATTTAATTAAAAGGACACCTTCAGTTAATTATTCAGAATGCCATTGCAAAAAATAGCTTTATGGATTTAGTATATCGCAAGAGAATAGACAGTCCCCAGAAAAGGAACAGTTGCATATATTAACAGCCAGATTATTTGGATGACAGTTATCAACAGAGGCCCTGACAAAGGACACTGCTGGTTATAGAGGTTATACAGATAGAAACTCAACAGCCTTCCCACCTTCAAAGGGTCTTCCCTGTCCTCAATTCCCTGCTGCCTATGCTATGAAACCACCAGATCGTCTGAGGAGCCCATCGGAGTCTTCGGAAGCTCCCTTTTCATTCTCATTACTCTGTTAGTCCTTCATTCTATTGTGGAGACTAGCTTAGGACCTGCCTACAAGTAACCTAACCCAACACATTCCTGAGTGCTTACTAGGAAGGTGAAGGGGAGGTCAGCTTCCCAGGATTAGTTGCCAGGTGCAATGCACCATTCCTAAAGAGTCGACTTCAGTGTTTCCTGCACTGGTTCAGCACAGTAGCTCCTTAGTTCACTTCATACCACCTGCACCCTAAAAGGGACAGTGTTGGGAATCTGTTGTAATTAGGTTCTAGATGTTAGGTAGTCTACACCTGCCAGAGAAGAATACATTCCTGTGGAACACAGAGGAGAGATGCATGGTTTCTGCTAGGGTGAGGGTCAGCACTGGTCACTTGGTTGGACATCACACATGTTTGGACAAAAGTTGTGTTTTTCCCAGAAAGATGTGAAGATAAACAGATCCTGCCTAAAGCAAAATTGTGAAACTGAGAAGCCAGTGAAATTTTTATCTGCCCCCTCTCCTAGTTCCCCTGTAGTAATCAAGCCCTCCTTTCCTGCCTTGCTCCTTCCTGGTTCTGGATACCTTCCCGGAGTGTTGTTTTTTTTTTTTTTTTTTTTTTAATGATATTATAACAGAATTATCCTTAACTGTCTCCTTCACATTATTGTGGTAACTGCCCCAGGTACTTGCAAGTTAAAACCTTTTATTTTATCCCTGGCTGGTGTGGCTCAGTGGATTGAGTGCTGGCCAGTGAACCAAAAGGAACCTAAAGGTTGCTGGTTGATTTCCAGTCAGGGCACATGCCTGGGTTGCAGGCCAGGTCCCCAGCTGGGGGCGTGCGAGAGGCAAACAACTGATGTATCTCTTGCACATTGCTGTTTCTCTCCTTCTCCCTCCCTTCCCCTCTCTCTAAAAGTAAAATAAATAAAATCTTTTTTAAAAAAACTCATTTTATTATAGAAAACAGTGGTTTTGTAGGTCTCCCTGGAAGTAATTTTTAAGCAATATGAAACATGTTAAACTGGTAGAGTTTGTGGGGTTTGGTTTTTTGTTTGTTTGTTTGTTTGTTTGTTTTTTAGAGGAAGGGAGTTTTTTTTCTGGTTTCCAAATTTACACTGCACTGTATCAAAGGCTGGCTGGCCCCAAATGTCAATAATTGATTTGTAAGTGTGCTTTAGGTACATTAGGTGCTGGGAAGTTGTTTCAGAAGGAACATTCTAGCCTTCTTTTCCCTTCCCTCAACCCTTAGCCCATACACTCCCATTCCACTGCTAAAGAGAATACCCAACATTTGTAAGCCTCAATGAATTATTAAAATATTTTTTGTGTATGCTATCTCATTTAATCCTCACAAAACTCCTATGAGATAAGGATTATAATTATCTAATTAAAACAGTAATTCCACTTAATGCTTCCTTTAGAAACACCATATCCTTGCCTTGGTGATACCACGCTGTCCAGGTTACTCCCCCGCCCTAACCCCATTGCTCCTCCTCAGGGACCTTTGCTGGTTTCACCTCTCCCTGCCCCTTACATGTTGGAATTCCCTGGACTTTCACTATGGTCTAACCTTTCTCATTCGTTCGGGAACTTTAATTGCAGCATTTATGTCTAGACTCTCACAGCTACCTTGAGAGCCCAGCCCACTCTCTGAGTTCTAGGCCTTTTCAAGGTTTCTGCTTGGATGTCTCACAGGTCCCTAAAACTTCGTATGTCTAAAGTAACTTTTTTTTTCCTTTTAGATTTTATTTATTTATCTTTAGAGAGGAAGGGAAGGAGAGAGGGAGAGAAACATCAATGTGCGGTTGCCTCTTGTATGTCCCCTGCCGGGAACTGGCCTGGCAACCCAGGCATGTGCTCTGACTGGGAATCGAACCGAGATCCTTCGGTTCGCAGGCCCACGCTCAATCCACTGAGCTACACCAGCCAGGGCTAAAACTTCGTATGTCTAAAGCAGAATGAATAATCTATCCACACCACCCACCATCACCACTGAAAACTCTGCCCCTCGGACGGTGTTCACTGAATCCTCTGTCATCTGCCCACAGTCATTGCCCAAGTGCTATCTGTTATCCTCCTGATGGTCTCTCACTGCTACTGCCACCATTACCTTTCCAATTAGACTCCTGTAGCGCTTCCCCAAATGGGCACCCACATCTACTTTGTCCCTCTTTCAGCCATTCTTTGTGGCAATTTGGTGGGGGGGAACAGTTGCTGGGGACTTGTAGACCGGGTCCCCATCCTTAATGTGGCCTCTGAAACTCAGGGCAGTATGGTCCCTACCCAGCTTCCCAGTCCCATCTCACCCCACTGTCCCCTTCATTATCAGCATTCCTGCCCCTCCAGAAGTTCAATGGTCTTGGTACCGCAGGACCTTTGCACCACCTGTTCCTCTCACTTGGCTAATTCTTCATCAGTCTCCAAACTGAAATTTAAAATGTCACTTCCCTAAGGAAGTTTTCCTTAGACAAAACTAAATTACCTTGGGATGTGCTCTGAGAGCACAAAACAGTCATTGCAATTAAAATGATATTTAATGTCTGTCTGTTTAGCCAGACTATAAGCACCACAAGAGTGAATTTCTTTCTCTTTCCACCCCACTAACCTCTTCACACTTGTCCTTGGAACCTGGCTAGCTAACAGCCAGTATTAATTACCAGACACACTAGTGATGAAGCCTTCAAATTGTTCTAGCTGAGGTCCCACTCATCAGGCTTCAGAGGTAAGCCTTTCCTACTTTTTCCTATTTGAATTTTTTGATTCATGAAAACTATGATAAATAAATAATTATTTATGTTTTAAGCAACTAAATTTTGGGATGATTTGATTTGCAACAATAGTTAACTAATACACAGTCTTATAAGCATGATGTCATTAGCAAAGAAACCAGAATGATGTCCTGTGAAATAATAAGTTGGTTAAGGTTCAGTGTAGCAACTATGGTACAACAGCAAAAAGTTGATGTATAGCTGAGGTAGGACTGTAAAGTTGTGCCGTTGTCCTTGCCAAGTAAAAGCACCCTGTCTCACGTGTTCACATTTGTTGAGTGGGTGTGGGGGAGGGGGAGGATAAAAGCATTTGCTAGATTATTAGCTGTTTTCCTGGTGCCAGTGGTATTGATTTGCTCCAGTAAGAACACTGCATTTCAAACAAAAGTTGCAGTTGGAAATACCAGCTGATTAAGTTTATGACAGTCCACTTTTATAATTCCAAGACCCACCCATCTTCACTGAAATAAGAATGTAGTAGGAATTACCACACCTGTATCTTTCAAACCTTTGATGATGGCTTTGATTTATGAAATTTCCCTGAGAAATTTAGTCATCCAGCTAGTCAATAGATATTTATTGAGTACCTATTATGTGCCAGTCATTGTTCTAGGTACTGATGATAGAGCAGTGAACAGGACAGGCAAAATACCTGCCCTCGAGGAAATTATATTCTAGGTAGGAAAAGAGACCATACACAAACAAACAATTGTTTTCAAACAATGAATTGCTAGGTAGTGATAGGTGTCATGAGGTAATATTGCTTTTCTGTGAGTATTTTGCTGATTAGGGGGTGCTTCCAGAGCTTACACTTTGCTCTTCCTATAGTAGCCCATACTCCCTGAGTCAAGGAGTTAACGTAAGAATTCTTCCAGTTGCTTACATTGTCTAATTCTATTTGTGTCCTTAGGTAATGGGTAAATTGCCATGGGAAGAGAATTTGGGGTCCCACAGAACCTGCCATGAGGTTCACTGGGCCAAAATTCTATTTAATACCTGTCCTACATAAATCTTAATACTAGTGTGTTCTAGGTCCCAAGAAATTAGGGTAAGTCCAGTGTCAGTGTTGAAGAGCCCCTCAATATGTTGAGTGTTTCCCTTTCTCTTGATCACATTTACCAAGTAAGTGGTTTCAGATCTACGGGGAAACACAAGAACAAAGATTCCCAGCTCATTACTGTGACCCTTGTGTAAATACCTCCCTCATGCAAAATTGAGCACATCTTCACTCTAGAAGGTCTGCACTGTGAATTCATTCAGGGCTAGAAACTGGGTGAAGTGCTCCGACTCACTTTGGAAACAATGTAAGCCAAACTCGTATTCAACAGACCTGTCCTTTTAAAAATCAAAAATTAAGTAGGGTTTTAGCAGGCCACCCATCTCCTCAGTCCCAGGAGTCCCATAAACAATTGACCAACGCCAAAGATCTCTGTAGAGCAGATCATTCTGATTACCCTCTTGCCTGTGGCCTATTCAGAAACCACAGTTACTTTGCCTCTGGCAATTGTGTCTAAGACTTGGGCTTTGTCATGCCTTGCATTCTTCCATTCCTATTAGTTGATTTAAGCCTCAAGCCTTACCTTACATACTGCTAATTGTGTTAGCCTAACCAAGGACAGAAGCCAGAATTTACTCATGCTTTTGTAAAGGGCTGCAATAATGTTGTCATGAAAAAGCTTTTCCCAATTCCTCATCAAATGAACACTTCTGCAAAGAACATCATATAACTCTTAATTACTCTACCAATACAACTTTGAAGGAAGAGACTTGTTTTGGACTAACTTGTATGTCAAGGTCTTCAAATGACGCTATGAAGAGCTATCTGGAACATTTTGCAACAATGTACTCTGAGTAAAAAGGAGTTTAGAGACCTTACTAAATTCTTGCAAATGCCGTTCTCATTTTCTATTTGAGTGAAAGTGCCTGAGTGAACTCCCCCAGTAAATGAATTCCCTAGCAAATCCTCCAGACAGGTCTTCCTACAGCAGTTCTCCATTTTTCAGAAAGATACTCATCGCTCCTGCCTCATCTTTAGAATATGTTCACTATTGGTCATTCCAGAAGAAATGTCTTATTCAGCATTTTTTGCTTCTTTCCTTTTCAGTGGTGGGGAGATGTACTAGCTGTATAAAAGGGGAGATCAATAATTCCTGGCACTTAATGTATAGCACACTTGAGAAGGAGCTCAAGATTTAGAGGAATGAGCCAAGTTGGGGTTAATAACTGTGGACTCAAAAGTGATTTAATCAGATGCCATTTGAAATTCTAATTCCACCCCTTCACTTATTCCTTGCTGCTCCATTCTCAAATGGCAGGCTGAAAGAATCACCAGTGAATTCCATCTCCTTGTATGTGTAAAAAAAACCACTCAGAGGAAGCTTCGCTGGGTCTTCCATTACAATTCTGTCCGCTTTGGGAAAGGGCACAGAGCTCAAGGGATTGCTTCAATATGGGTCTGAGCCTTTCTCCAACATTTCTAAATACTTCTGTTTCTTTTGTGGCTTCCTTTCTGTTTTGCACTCTTTTTTCTTTGCTCTTGCTTAAGGTTGCTCCTGCCCCTCAATTCATTGTCCCCCGCCAAGATGATTTACTAAGAGGTGCTCTGGGAAGCTGCATGGTGGAGTGGGGAGAGAATGGGGTCTGGAATTATACCTGGGTTCCAATTCTGGCTCTGCAGTCCCTGGCTGGGTAACTTTGGTCACAACATTTAGCCTCTATGAACACCAATTTCCTCACCTGGAAATGAAGTAAACTGATCCTACTTCACAGTGTTATTATTAGACTTAGAGAAAATATATGTAAAGTACCTACTCAGATGCTTGGCACATGATAGGTAATATATTAATAAATATACCAGAACCATATTAGTATATATTATTAGTAGTATATATTATTGATAATAATATGTGCATTGTCCTTTCTACTTTCCCAATGAAAACATTTAAAATGTTGTGAGTCTTACTATAAAGGCATACTTCTAAGCTTTCTACATATACTAATTTATTTAATCCTCTCAACAACTCTGTACAATAGGCATCATTACAAACCTAGTATTGCAGTGGAGCATACTGAGGCACAGAAAATCTAATTAGCTTCCTAAGGTCACATGCTGGAAAGTATAGAGCCAGAGTTTGAGTGCAGTTAGTTTGGCTCAAAGCTGGTATCCTTTAGAAGCCATACAGGAATGATGGCTTTATGAGAAAAATATTGTGCTTTATATTTATTAAAAAGAGGTATTTAGATGTACCAGAAAGATTAGCAGAGTCACTCCCCACAGAGATAAGCTGAATTTATTCTCAGCCATGAGGTTCATCCCCTGTCCTTGCTGTAAGATGCTTTCAACTGTAGGTAATAATAGAAAGGTACCCCAAAGTGGCTCAATCAAAGGTCTCATTTTAGTATGTGTGCTTCCAAAGTGAGCACAACAGAAGTCAAAAGTAAGGCAAGGTTTAAGTTTGGTTCTCTAGCAACTCAATGAGATCCTAAAAGACAGACTCTATTTCTCTGGTTTGCTGTCTTCTGTCAGCTTTATCTTGAAGCTGGCTCGCCTCGTTATCCTGTAGCGATTGGAACTGCATGAATCTACATACCCATGTAGAGGGAAAGGAAAAGAGGCCCCAGTGTTTTCCCAGAAGAGTAAAAAAAAAAAAAAAAAAAGGCTTTCCTGAATATTACACCGCTCCCCACCCCCACCCCCACCCAACAAATCCGTCAGTGACCCAATTAGCATGCCCATTCCCAAATGAGTCACTGCCCAGGAGATGGAATTACCCTTAAGCCAATCAAACTCGTCCGTTGAACTTGGAGGTGTGGTCATCTTCCTCAAGGCACACGGTTGTCACGGAGAACAGAGAAACCTGAACAAAGTTGTGATTCTCGTAGGAAGGGGGAGTAGAGATGCTATACAACCAGCACATCTAGTACTTTCAGAAGTAGTTTATCTATTTTCTCATGGAGTGAGCTTACATGAGATCATAGGTTATAAAAGGGTTTTTAAAACTATATAAATATAAATTATAATTATTTTTACTGTGCTCTTTTGTACTTGGGATTTATTATTCAAAGTATGTTGTGTGGTCCGTAGCAAGGCCAGAACAGAGACTGTGTGCCTGCTCCATTTCATCCATTCCTACCTGCTAGAACCCACTTTCTCCCATGCACCCCTGGACGGTCCTCGCTGCCCAAAGCAACCTCTTCCTGATAAACTCAGGCTTATCCTGATATCCAGCATCTTGAATACCCAAATTACTTCCCCCTCACAACCTTCCTACCATCGAATCCCATTTCCTAACAGAGTTGCTCCGAGATGAGTTCTAGTCCCACATGCCTTTCACCAGTTGTGTGATTTGGGGCAAATCGCTTCACCTCTCTGAACTCCACTTCCCTCTTCAGTGAAATGAGAAGCTTGGACTAATTAATCTCTAAGGCACCTTCAAGCTTCAACTTTTTATGATTCTATGAATTTCAGGCAGCAAGGTAAAGAGGAGTGAAGAATTTCAGAGAGGTGGGGAAAGGGATTTAGGGTAAAGGGGTTTTAAGCATTCAAAAGGTCAATTAGCAAGGCTACCCTGATTTTTGGATTCCAAAAATCACACACACAAAGTGCACACACACGGGGTGCACCTTAGCAATCAACAGTGAACCTCACAACAGGAATGAGAACATCTAATAAAACAGAGATGGGCCCAAATACAGGGCAGACCTGAGACATAAGGTGTGGGGAGTGGAGGAGTGAGTCCAGAACCTTAGATAAATTTGGCAGAGCTGAGAATTCCACTGAGGATGGAGAATTATCACTGCTGTGGACATTGTTCTTACCGGCCTGTATGAACCAAAATCCAAGAGGATTTCTGAAGAGATCATTTTGATCTTCCAACCACAGGAAAATATCTACTACTGGGTCTGACCTTGTTTTGCTTTTTTTCTTCTAGTTTCAGCTGGACCTCAAAAGCAGAAAGGCCAAAAATCCAACAAGAAAATCTGTTTCTGTTATATTCTCTTGGCTGCTTAGGAGAGCTCTCTTGGCAGTCTTTCTGGTGATTTGTCCAAGCCTGAGGCCTCTCTTTCCTGGAGTTTCCATCACCTTGTTCAGGGGAGAAGAAGCCCTAAGCATTGCTATGCAGTGTCTGAGAGGCAGTCACTCTTTTTCTTAGCCAGGAGCCCTTTGGTCCTTTTCCCCCTTCTTTTCCTCCCAAGAAACAAGACAACCCTCACATAGTGGGAAACAGAATAATAATTATTACAATGATAATGATAGCAGGAGCTACCTTTTATTGCCTACATATTATTGCTCAGGCATGAAACTAAGCACTTTATATTATCTCAATTACTAATTAAGTAGTAATGGCAAATATTAATATGGTATAAAATCATTAAAAGAGATAAAAATGGGTATTTGATTTTGATAAAATGTAGTTTATCAGGAAACTATATCAGTCATGAACTTTTATGCACCTAAAATATAGTTTCAAAAATGTACAAAGCAAAAGTGCTAGGGATACAAGAAGAAATTGATAGGGTCACTATCATATTAGATGTTAACATACCTCCCTCTGAAATGGGTCAAATAGACAAAATTTAACTAAGTATATTGAGAATTTATATAACATACTAACAAGTTATATAAAACTTTCCACTAAACAGAGATTACACATTGTTCTGAAACATATGTGGAAACAGTTACATTTGACCATGTATTAGGTCATAAAAACAATCTTCACAGACTCGAAACAAAACAAAACCAAACAGTATTCATATAAGCACTTTCAATGACCAAATGCAATATGACTTAAACTAGCAACAGAAGGATAGCTAAATAAATAAATAAATAAATCTACCTACTTTGAAATTTTAAACACCTTTATAAATGATTACTAGATATATCAGTCAGCGTTTAGTTAGGTTGATCCCCTAGGAAATATCTATTTTGTTATCCATATACACAGAGATTTGACCTTATGTAGTCTTGGTGGTTGATTAAACAATATCTGTAAGGCTGATGGCTCTGGTTGGGTAGCTCAGTTGGTTAGAGTGTCATCCTGATATACCAAGGTTGTGGGTTCAATCTCTGGTCAGGGCACATATAAGAAATAACCAATGAATGTATAAATAAGTGGAATGACAAATCAATTTGAAGTCTCTCTCTCTCTCTCCCCCCCGCTCCCATCTTCTTTCTCTCTAAAATCAATTTTGAAAAAGCAGTATCTGTAAGGCTGTTGTCATTGCATCTGATACTGAAACTTGAAGTCCTCAGGGCAGGTAGTCAGGATGTAAAGTGGGAAGAGCAAGAACAGGTTGGAACCCACAAACACATGCTGTAGCTTATGAGGACAGGCTAAAACCTGTGTCATCTTGCCTCTGACCTCAATCATGCAGAAGCCTGGGCTCTTTGTCACAGAGCTAAACACACACACACAAGCACACACATACACTGAGTGCATGTTAGCAGTCAATAGTGAACATTACAACAGAAATGAGGACATCTAATAACTCCTCTGACTGAGGAGTAAAAGAAGCTGAAAGGGGATCCTGGAGAAGGTAGAGCAGTTCCAGTCTTGGCCATTGTCCCACACCAACAAGGAAAGCCAGCTATTGCTTCACTTATACTCCAAATTGCTCATGAGAATCTCTCTTATGACCTAGCCTATCGAGAAATGTACAAGGAAGGGAATCCTGGGAAATGTAGTTCAGCCTAACCAAGGCGACACCTTGCAAAACCACCATAATCCATCCCTTGTCAACTTGGCACCCATGTATATCTCCATTTTTAATCTTCAAATAAAGATCGTAACAAAATCATGCTTCTGCCTAACATAATACAACTATGCCCATACAGCCAGAAACATGCTAACCCGGGGCTCAAAAAACTTTCTGAAAGGGCCAGATAGCAAATACTTTAGGTTTTGCATACCACATGGTTTTTGTTACAACTATTCAGTGCCAGCATTGTAGCATGAAAGTAGCCATAGACAATATGTAGCTAAATCAATGTGGCTGTGTTCAAATAAAACATTATTTATGAAAACAGATGGCCAGCTCTTGGGCCATAGTTTGCCAACCCCAATGTTAATCTTTTCACCAAAGAAGAATTTTTGAAAATCCTCTTTTTGATTTGAGTGATCTTTATTCTCCTAACTAATTCACACATCACCCTTGGATATTTTATAGATTAGATACTGAGATATGTTACTTCACTTAGTACATCTTATATTAGCTAAGGAAACGAAAGAGGAGGAAGAAATGAAATATTTTTGATTAATATATATGCAAACATGCAAAACGAAATAAGGAAAAAATACTCATAACTATTATATTCCTCTTTTTTGCAAGTAGTTATAGTTCTTTTCTGGTTTCTAATGTTATTTCTGAAGGCTCTGGGCCACTAGCAGTCCTGCCTGAATTGGAGATTGTTGTAGTTTTCCACTGACTTACTATTCACAAAATACGGGTGTAATAAAATTTGCCCTAGAGGATCTCCTGCATTCCAGACATATTCGTTGTGTGATAGCAACTCAATTTCCCCTTGATAGTCAACATCAGTTACCAAAAACAGTATAGTAAATCCCTTCTTTGCCTGTTGATTCAGTGGATTTAGGAGCCCAAAGTGTCCAGGTGGCAGTCTCAACTTCCAGCTCAATAGCATCATTATTGTGCCCACTGGTAAAAGCATCACTCCTTGTGTAACTAAGACTTCTAGAGCAAGAGAGCCTAAAGTTGTGGGGATGGGAAACAAAAAGTGTACTAGTGAATCATGATTGGTAACAATATGAGCAACAGCTTTCATTTCTACCCTCTTGATTCCTAAACTTGTGAATCCTGCTATGCGAGAAGCAACAATATAATGGATATCGATTTAAAGCATTTAACACAACAAGACTCTACTCTAAGAAGACAAGCAACCCAATTAAAAAATGGGCAAAGGATTTGAACAGACACTTCTCCAAGGAGGACATACAGAGGATCCAGAGACACATGAAAAGATGCTCGATATCTCTAGCTATCAGAGAGATGCAAATTAAAACTACAATGAGATACCACTTGACACCAGTCAGAATGGCCTTCATAAACAAAGCAACAAACAGCAAGTGTTGGAGAGGTTGTGGAGAAAAGGGGACCCTAGTGCACTGTTGGTGGGATTGCAGATTGGTACAACCACTATGGAAAACAGTATGGAATTTTCTAAGAAAACTAAAAATGGACATACCTTTTGACCCAGCAATTCCACTGCTTGGATTATATCCTAAGAATCCTGAAACACCAATCCAAAAGAATCTATGCACCCCTATGTTCATAGCAGCACAATTTACAATAGCCAAGTGCTGGAAGCAACCTAGGTGCCCATCAGTTAATGAATGGATCAAAAAACTGTGGTACATTTACACAATGGAATTCTATGCAGCAGAAAGAAAGAAGGAGCTCCTACCCTTTGCCACAGCGTGGAAGGAATTGGAGAGTATCATGCTAAGCGAAATAAGCCAGGCAGTGAAAGACAAATACCATATGATCTCACCTTTAACAGGAAGCTAATCAACAAAACAAACAAACAAGCATAATATAAACAAAGACACTGAATTTGAGAACAGTCTGACAGTGTCCAGAGTGGGAGGGGAGGGAATTTCAGGGGAAAAGGGGAACGGTTTAGAGCAACAAGTATAAAGGACTCATGGACAAAAACTATGGGGGGTGGAAATGGGAGGAAGGTGGGGAGGGCTGGGGTGGTGGGCTGGGGCGGGGTAAAAGACAGAAAACTGTACAATATCAACAATTAAAAAATACTGATTTAAAAAAAAAGAATCTAACAAAAAAAAAAAGAAAGAAAATTTACATCAATCATACATCCACTGTTATGCTGAGAAACCACTGTGGCATGGAGGCTTATTCAACTCCAGATCTGTCCAATAATTCTGACACAGAGTTGGAATCTTTCAAATATACGTATATATTTCCCTGTTTTTCATTTAATAGTATATTGTAGATATTACATTGTGAATTATTTTCAAGTACGGAAATGTTCATTTTAATGTCTGGGAGTATAACGGTCTCATGTGGAATTGGCATTTTAAAGAAAAAGTAAAATCTATGTTAACTATCAAAAAAATAAATAAAAATAAAAATAAAAAAAATAAAGCATTTAACACAATCTGGAGGACCTGCTTCAGCCCTACAAGGCAATGCTGCCTACCTGGTGCCATAACTGAGACTTTAACAAATGATTACACCATTCTCTTACATCAGCTCCTTCAGAATTATGGGTAATATTGTAAGATCAGTGAATTCCATGAGCACGAGCCTATTGCCCTACTTCATTTGTTATGAAGTGAGTTCCTTGGCCAAAAGGCATATTGTGTTGAGTAGCATGTTTTGGATAAATTATTCATTCAGTTCACGACTGATAGTTTTGCCAAAAGAATTGCATGCAAACAAGCAATAAAGGCAAATCCATATCCAATAGGTATGATTGAGAGAAAGAAGGAAATGTAGCAGAAGTAAAGGGCATGTACATCTAAGCTACTTCCTCATGCAATCTACTTGTGCCTTCAGGACCTGCTTAAGTCCAATCTCATAGACGCCACTTCCTTCTGATGATGAACTACTGCTGTACATGCCCAACTTAATGGATTGGCGGGTCAGAAAATACTCAGTTCAAAATGGGCAGCTCAGTTCATATGATAACTTGGTAGCTCAAGGTCAAGCATTCCATCTCTGCTAAGGCACAGTAATAAGCCGAAAGTTGTTTTTAAAAGGATAAAAGTCATATTATCCTCAGAGGATGATATGACTTTGCTAAAAATTCTAAGAGTCTGTGCTGTGATTCACCTATGGGATAGGGGCCTGCCAAAGGCTCCAAACAACATCCCTATCTATGCACCATTAATACTTGAAGTACCATCATATCTTCTGAGTCATATGGCCCAATTAGCAGAACAGCTTGGAGAGCAGCTTGACCTGTTGCAGAGCCTACTCTGGGATTCACTCAAAACAGGCAGCTTTTCAGGTCACTTAGTAAGTGGGTCAAAGTAGCATGACCAATGAGAAACATGTTGTCTCCAAAATCCAAAGAGGCCTAGTAGGCATTGCACTTCTTTCTTAATAATAGGAGGAATCAAGATGCTCTTCACCTTAGAAAAGAAATATCTTTATATCCTATACACTTGGACCCTTAGAACTTTCATTGAAATGGCAGGTCCTTGAATTTCTGTGGAATTTTACTCCCACTCTCTAGCACACAAATGTCTTAGCAATGTGTCTAGAGTAGTTGCTACTTTCTTCTCACTGTGTCCAATAAGCATAATACTGTTAAGGTAATGAACCAGTGTGGTGTCCTATGGAAAAGAAGAATAATCAAGGCCCTCGAAGACTAAATATCACTAAGGGGCATCTTACACAGCAAGGGTGTCTTGCTGCCTTGCCAGATGAAAGCTGTCTGCCTCTGATGGTCTTCACCAACAGATACAAAGATAAAAGCATTTTCCAGATTAATAGCTATGTGCCAGAATTTGCTGATTTGCTCCAAAACCCCATGTGGAAAAGCAACTACAATTGAAGTCACCACCTGATTAAGCTTTTGGTAGTCCACTGTCATTCTGGTTGAATCCCAACCCTGCATCTTTCAAGTCCTTTGAAGTGGCGCTAATCTCTGCAATTTTTCCAAGAATGCGGTGTTGCTTTTGGTTTACTGTTTTTCTAGGTAGATATAGTTCTAGTGGCTTCCACTTGGTCTTTCCTTCCATAATAGCCTGCATTCCATGTGTCAGAAAACCACTGTACTGTAGGGATTCTGCTAGTTGCTGAGTGTGTCTATTTTAATTATGCATTCTGGAATTGGGAAAATAACCACAAGGTGGTTTTGAGAATGCATTGGGCCCAATGTGAGATGGACTTCAGCCATGTATTAGTTATATATTGCTACATAACAACTTATTCTAAAATACAGAAGCTGAAAACAACAATATTTATTATCTTACAGTTTCTGTGGGTCAAGAATTTCGGAGTGGTTTAGCTGGGTATCACTAGCTTAAGGTCTCTCATGAGATTACAGCCAAGGTGTGGCCTGGGGCTACAGTCATTTCAAGACTTGATGGACAGTGAAGGACCCACTCTCAAGCTCACTCACCTGGTTGTTGGAATGCTTCAGTTTCTCTGGGTTGTTAAACTGAAGTCCTTTGGTCCTCACCATACCACATGAGCATGTCCATAGAGTTGCTCACATTATGGCAGCATACTTCTCTCAGTGCAAACTATCTGAGAGAAGGAGAAAGGGAGAGAGAGAGAAAGAGAAAGAATTAACCAAAGACAGAAGCCACAGTCATTTTATAACCAAATACAGAAAGTGTTTTCCCATTATCTCTGCCATATTACATTCATTAGAAGCAACTCACTGGGTCCAACCCAAGTGGAAGGGATTACAGAAAGGTGTGAATACCAGAAAATGGGAATCATTGGGGACCATATTAGAGACTGCCAACCACATTGGGTTATTGAAATAAAAATGAATATTATGAACAATTTGGAATTATACATTAAAAGCCAGAATAGCAACATTCATGACATCTTCATACAACACATCCTATTGTACAGATTATAAACTCAAGGCATAAAGTGGTGAAAAAAATTTGCCCAAGGTCCTTTGCATTTGTTAGTGGCAAAACTGATGCTGAAATCTCAGTCTAATTCCAAAGACTAATTCTGACTATCTCCTCCCCTCTAAAATGTCCTTTAGCGATGTCAGTTTATCCCAGATCACTTCTCTTCTTCCAACTTTTATCTTCACTTCTCTTTCATCAAAGAGAAATACTATTCAGGAACTGGCATATTTTCTTTATTGGACCAATTTTGAAACACCCTGAAACATGAAGTTAACATTTTTTCAGAGATGAGATCATGTTCAACGATAACCCATGGCCTATTGCACTGAACTGTCTCTTCCTTTCTGATGATTTTACATCTTTCCGTACGTTTTGCCTTCTGCACAGGAGCTGGTGACATTGATACCACAATTTAAGCACACTCGTTTCCTAGCAACAGCTGGGTACATCAAGTTTCAGAGCTACCCAGAACTTCCCCTCTAAAAGGGCCAGATTCACTCTCAGAACAATACATTCAAAGTTTAAAATATAACTTGAGTGGTTTAATTACACACCCCCATTCCACCCACTCCTTCCACTTCCCTTCCCCTCCTTCCCAGAGGCCCAATCATTGAGATTTCAGTAGTAATTTCTGTAGTCTGGGAAAATGCCAAGGTCACACTTGGGAGTACCTGGCTGCCCAGAGAACAGTTTCAGTTCCCACTGCCCACCTACAAATAGGAAGCAACTTGTACATTTAGAATGATCATTTTCTTCATGTAGTTGAAATAAATCTCAGGCCACAAATTAAGGATTGAAAGAAATAAACTATACTTTTTAACAACAAACATTATTTTATGAGCCTCTTTTCACATAGGTGTAAAATCCTACTGCATCAGTTTAGGGACTCATACTTAGGGTTGACTTGAGGTCTGGGGGATAAGATAGGAGAGGGGGACCCTAGCATGCAGCTATTGAGATATCCATCATTAAGTTGCTTCCCCCATCTTAAAGCCATTCTTAGCCCCTTGTGCTTGACCACAGACTGCTCCAGGCTGGCTCTATCTCAGACATACAAGAAACACTTAGAAATACAGGAAACACTCAGCTGCACTTCTATCACATCTAAACAGGAAAAACAGACAAGTCTTACAACCTTCCTGGAAGTAAGATACAACCTTCTTCTTCTCCTACCTGATAGTTACCTGGGGAAGGTTTTATTTCCTTCACTGCCCCCAGGAACTGGCCCTAGGTTCCAGCCACAGGACTCCTGTTCATGAACCAATAATGTTTTGCTTCCTCTCAGATACTCCTCATCTTCCTCCCTTAGTTTTGTAGACTTTATCTAACCCCAGGTGGAAAGGAGGGAGAAAAAAAGAACTAGTTTAATTAACAACATATTATTCTAAGTCCTTTTGTCTTCTTCCTGGACCTAAGCTTTTAAAACTCAAAAGACAATATTTTACTCTTGTTCTCTGATTTTTCTGTAACAACCTTCCCTAAGGCAATCCATACCTCAAGAATGGGGGAAGAGCCACAAGGTTAAAAAAAGGAATTATGGGAGAACACAAATTAATATCAAAATATTACTTCACTAAAATTAAATATTTTTCTGCCCTACATGATGTATTCATTCACTCATTCATTCATTCATTCATTCATTCATTTTCTTACTTACTTACAATCATTATTTATAGTGAGTAGGGCTCCCTACTCATCCCTCAAAAAGAATGGATACTTGTCTTTCTTTGGATAACCAGAAGAAGTCACTAAAGTGGTCCCCCCTAAAAGAAAGAGCAGTCCTTAGGACAAATGTCAGCTTCAGGAGTTGTGAAATTCAGAAAAGGTAGTTTGCCAGTAACTTTATTCTTTCCCTATCCCTTCATCATCCTCCCCTCTGGCAACCATCAGCTTGTTCTCTATATCTATGAATCTGTTTCTGTTTTGTTTTGTTTTGTTTAGTTGTTACTTTTGTTGTTTTCAGATTACACATATAACTGAAATCATAAAGTATTCGTCTTTCTTTTTCTGACTTATTTCATTTAGTATAATACCCTCTAGGTCCATCCATATTGTTGCAATGGCAAGATTTTATTCTTTTTATGGCTGAGTAATATTGCATTGTGTGTGTATGCATATCTTCTTTATCATTAATCAATTGATAAACACCTAGGTTACGTCTATATTTTGGCTGTTGTAAGTAATGCTGCAATGAACATCCTATGTACACATATCTTTTCAAATTAGTGTTTTTGTTTTCTTCAGAGAAATACTCAGAAGTGGAATTGCAAGGTCTTTTTCATTTTTTGAGGGCTCTCCGTGCTATTTTCCACAGTGGCTGCACCAACCTGCATTCCCATCACCAGTGCACTAGGGTTCCCTTTTCTCCACATCCTCACCAGCACTTGTTGTTTATGGATTTATTGATGATAGCTATTCTGACAAATCTGAGGTGATGCCTCATTGTGTTTTTTTACTTATATTTTATTGATCATGCTTACAGTTGTACTTTTTCCCCTTTTGCCCTCTTCCACCCAGTGCCCCTAATCCTTCAGGCAATCCCCCCACCATTGTTCATGTCTATGGGTCATGTGTATAAGTTCTTTAGCCAAAGAACTTATGCTAACTCCATTTCTTATGCTGTACTTTACATTTCCATGGCTATTCTGTAACTACCTGTTTGTACTTTTGAATCCCCTCACCTCTTCACCCATTCTCCCCCTCCCACCTCCCATTTGGTAACTAGCTTCTTTTCTCCTGCTGCTTTTAAGAGTCTCTCTTTATCTTGAACCTTTGGCCTTTTAATTATGTGTCTTGGAGTGGCCCTCTTTGCATCCATCATAATTTGGACTCCCTGTGCTTCCTGAACTTGTATGTCTATTTCCTTCACAAAATTAGGAAAGTTTTCTTTCACTACTTTTTTAGATAGATTTCCAGTTTCTTGCTCTTTCTCTTCTCATTCTGGCACCCATGAGGCAAATGTTGGACCTCTTGAAGCTGTCCCAGAGGCTGTTTATACTATCCTCATTTTTGGTTTTTTGGATTCTTTTTTCTTCTTGTTCTGCATAGTTGTTTTTTGCTTTCTTATGTTCCATATCATTGATTTGGTTCTCGGCTTCATCCACTCTACTGTTGTTTCCCTGTAAATTGTTCTTTATTTTAATTAGTGTATCCTTCATTTCTGACTGAATCTTTTTTGTGTTGTTGAGGTCCTCACTAAGTTCCTTGAGCATCCTTATAAACAGTGTTTTGAACTCTGCATCTGAAAGATTGCTTATCTCCATTTCATTTGGCTCTTTCTAGAGTTTTGATCTGTTCTTTTATTTGTACCATGTTTCTTTGTCTCCTCACTTTGGAAGCCTCTCTGTGTTTGTTGCTATGTATTAGGTAGAGCTGCTTTGACTCTGTGGGTAGTGTGATCTAATGTAGTAGGCATCCAGTAGGGTCCAGTGGCACAGCCTCCCCGTCACCCAAGCTGGCTACTCAAGGTGCACCCTTTGTGTGGGCTGAATATGTGCTCCTCTTATAGTTAAGCCATGGTTACTGTTGGCAGATCAAGGGGAGAGATTTACCCAGGCCAGTCAGCTGCAAGGACTGGCTGTGACCATTGACCACTAACCTCCGCCCTCTATGGAGGATCAGCTGTGTAGGGGCAGGATGGTGGTGCTCCCATGTGGTCTGTGGTTGTCTACTGGGTGCACTGGTCCTGGGATTTGCCAGTTTGTGTAGACCAAGGTCAGCCCCCACTTGTGTTTTGCCCTGGGATACCCTACCTGATTGTAAATGAATATGAAATGGCTGCTACTAGTGCCTGGTTGGAGATTCCCAGGTGAAGCCAAGCTGTGAATCTAGGCTGGCTGCTGCTAGTACCTGGCCTGGGGCTCACTGAAGCCAGGTGTTGCTTGTTTGAGAGGATTTAGGGATCAAGAGCAGCCATTCTTATGGAAAAGCAGCTTGGGTGGGTCAATAAAATGGGTGAACAGAGTTTTTGGGGATGTCCAAGACAAGTCAAACAGTGTTAGCCAGGTTGATGTAGTCTCACACATGGCACCAGCTTGCCGGCTCTGTTTAGGGAGGGTTTAGAAAAGGGACAATGGCCTCTGCTTGCCTTGATGCCAGACACTTCAGTTTCTCCCTGTATGCCACTGGTGCCTTTCAAGCTGCTACCCTGGTGCTGGAGCTCAGAGGGAGTAAATATGAGTAGGTGAGTCTCTGTGTGGGTTCCTTTAGAGAAACTGCTTGGAGCTCCAGCGGTTTCTTCCACCACCTCAATCCTGGCTGGTTTTTGCAGCCAGAAGTTGTGAAGACTTATCTTCTTAGCACTGGAACCCTGGGCTGGGGGACCTGGTGTGGGTCTGGGACTCTTCACTCCCAAGATACCCCTCCTGAATTTTTACCCACCATCCCATTCCACATCTGCGCCATTCCTACTAGTGTGGATGGATGTGGTTTCTTTAATTCCATAGTTGTCAGACTTCCAATCAGCTTGATTTCTGATGTTCCTGAATGATGGCTGTTCTATATTTTAGTTGTAATTTTGATGTGGTTGTATGAAGAGGCGAGCCATGTCTGCTTACACTGCCACCATGTTGATACCTCATTGTGTTTTTTAAATCAATTAAATTTATCAGGCTGACATTGGTTAATAAGATCACATAGGTTTCAAGTGCATATTTCCATGATACATGCTGTGCACCTTGCATTGCAGGCCCATCACTCAAAGGCAAATAATTTTCTGTCTAGATTAATCTATTTATTGTAGATTATCTAGTTTGTTGTTATATGACTGTTTGTAGTGTTGCTTACTGATTATTTGTATTTCTGTGGCATTAGTTGTAACTTCTCTTTCATTTATGACTTTATTTCATGTTTACCTTTTCAAATAACCAGCTTTCAGTTTTATTGATCTTTTCTATTATTTTTAAGTTTCTGTTTTTATTTTGTTTATTTCTGCTCTGATCTCATTTTCTTCTTTATATTTACTTTGTCTGGATTTGTTTGTTCTTCTTTTTCTAGTTTCTTTAGGTGTAGAGTTAGATTGTTTACGGGATTTTTCTTATTTCTTGAGATAGGCCTATATAGCTATGAGCTTCCCTCTTAGCTTTTGTTTCATCCCATAAATTTTAAAACATTTCATTTTTATTTTCATTTGTCTCACTATAGTTTTTGATATATCTTTTGATCCATTAATTGTTTAGTAGCATATTGTTTAGTCCCCACTTATTTGTGTTTTTTTCAGTTTTCTGTAGTTGATTTCTAGTTTTATGACATTGTGGTTGGAAAAGATGCTTACTATGATTTCAGTCTTCTTGAATTTACTGAGACTTGTTTTGTAGCCTAATATGTGATCTTAGAGAATGTTCCATGTACACTTGAAATAAAAAGAGTATTCTGCAGTTTGTGGAATAAATGTCTTATAAATATCCATTAAGTCAATCTGACATTTCAAAGGTCTAATGTGACATTTAAGGCCATTATTTCCTTTTCATTCTCTGTCTGGATGATCTATCTATTCTACTATGTGAGTAGGGTATTAAAATCCCCTACTACACTTTTGGCTTTTGGCTTGGAGGAGACTTAGGTACAACTTTCTTTGGTCCTCCTGATCTGGTTCATCTGACATCAGCTGCCTCCACCATGCCACTGAAGTTCGACCTCATTGAGATCAAATTCCTATAAATAAGGTACTACAGTGGCAAAGTTGGTTTCATGTCTTCCCTGGTATCCAAGATGAACCCCCTGGGTCTGTCTCTGAAAACATTTGGTGATGACATTGCGAAAGCAACCAGTGATTGAAAAGTTTGAGGATTACAATGAAACTGACCATTCAGAACAGACAGGCATGGATTGAGGTAGTACCTTCTGCATCTGCCCTGATCATCAAAGCCCACAGAGAACTACCAAGAGACAGAAAGAAGCAAAAAGCCCCCCACACATTAACCACAGTGGAAATATCACTTTCAATGAGATTGCCAACATTGCTCGACAGATGCAGCACTGAACTTTGGTTAGAGAACTCTCTGGAACCATAAAGAGATCCTGAGGATTGGCCAGTCTGTGGTCTGCAATGTTGATGGCTGTCACCATCATGACATAATGCACGACATCAACAGTAGTATAGTGGAATGTCCTACTGTTATTGTATTACTGTGAATTTCTCCCTTTATGTCCATTAACATTTGATCTATTTATGTAGGTGCTCCCACATTAGGTGCATAGATACTTATGATTGTTATATTCTCTTCCTGCATTGACCCCCTTTATTATGTCATGTGCTTGTTTGTGTTTGTCTTTACATTTTTTGTTTTAAAGTCTATTTTTTCTGAGATGAGTATTGCTGTTCTAGCTCTCTTTTCATTTCTATTATGGCTAAACTTTTCAGCCATTATTTTTTTTAAATAAAGTTCCTATTCCTTTCTCTCTCTCTTCTTCTACAGGGATTCCTATAATACAAATGTTTGTGTGTTTGATGTTATTATAGAGGTTCTTAAATTATTCTCATTTTTTAAATTATTTTTTGTTGTTGTTGTTCTGATTGATTGATTTCCACATCATTAATCCATTCTTATGTATTAGCTAATCTGCTGTTCATCCCTTCTAATGTGCTTTTCCTTTCAGTGATGGTATTCTTCAGCTTTGCTTGGTTCTTTTTCTTTTAAAGATTTTATTTATTTATTTTTCAGGGAGAGGGGAAGTAAGGGAGAGAAACACCTATGTGAGACAGAAACATTGATCATTTGCCTCTCAAGGGCACTGCAACTGGGGATCACAATGCAGGCATGTTGGGAATCATGCTGGGCTGGGAATCAAACTGGCAGCCTTTTGCTTTACAGAATGATGCCCAAACAACTGAACCAAACGGGTCAGTGCTCTGCTTGGTTCTTTATTACACTTTCTAACTCTTTAATGAAGTTCTTCCTAAGTTCTTGTATTCCACTAAGTTCAAGTTTGGTGAGCATCCTTATGACCATTTCTTTGAACTAATTATCAAACAAATTACTTGTCTCTTTCTTTAGGATTATTTTCCTGGGGAATTTATTTTTGTTCCTTCATTTGAGAGATATTCTTCTATCTTTTCATATTGTTTGATTTCTATATTTGTTTATATGAAACAAAATAGGTCTTCCAGCCAAGATGGAGGCGTAGGTAGGCACACTGTGCCTCCTCACACAACCAAAATTAAGGACAACAAAGATTTAAAAATAAGAAAACAACTAGAACTTATAGAAAATTAAACTGTACAGAAGTCCAATAACCAGTAAGAGGTGCGCAGTCACGGCAAGAAAAAGTGGAGGTTGCTGGACCTGGACTCACAGGCAGCAGCAGCTGGCAGATCCCAGGCATGCAGGTGGTGGCTAGTGGACCCCTGGCACAGGGTGGCAACGGTGCAGACCCAACAAGACTGCGCAAGGCGGCTGGCTGACCAGGTGGTCCCATATTTGCGCTCAGATAATCCAAGCAAAGGGGAAGCGGCGGAAGGGACTGGACTCCGAGAGAGAGCCAAGCAAGCGCCATTGTTCCCTCTTGGACCCCACCCCCACATGCAGCATCACTACCCAGTGACTGGGCTGCCCCACTCTAGGGAACACCTAAGGCTCCACCCCTCATAGGTAACAGCCGAGACCAGACCCCCCCCCCAAAAAAAAGGCTGAAACGGGAGAATATATCAAAGCTCCAGAGCCAATTCATCTACGTGACCAAGAGATAGACAACCTATCAGATGGACAATTCAAAGCCCTGGTGATCAGGATGCTCACGGAATTGGTTGATTTTGGTCACAGATAAACAAATGAAGGCTACAATAAGTGAAATGAAGGAAAACACACAGGGAACCAATAGAGATGGGAGGAAAACTAGGACTCAAATCAATGGAGTGGACTAGAAGGAAGAAACAAACAACCAAACAGAAAAGGAAGAAACAAGAATTCAAAAAAATGAGGAGAGGCTTAAGAACCTCCAAGACATCTTTAAATGTCCCAACATCCGAATTATAGGGGTCCCAGAAGGGGAAGAAGAAGAGTAACAAGTGGAAAACTTATTGGAACAAATAATAAAGGAGACTTCCCCAATCTGGCAAAGGAAATACACTTCCCTGAAGTCCAGGAAGCTCAGAGAGTCCCAAAGAAGTTGGACCCAAGGAGGAACACACCAAGGCACATCGTAATTGCATTAGCCAAGATTAAAATGAAGGAGAGAATTCTAGAAGCAGCAAGGGATAAGAGGACAGTCACCTACAAAGGAGTTCCCATCAGACTGTCAGCTGATTTCTCAAAAGAGACCTTCCAGGCAAGAAGGGGCTGGAAAGAAATATTCCAAGTCATGAAAGTCAAGGACCTACATCCAAAATTGCTCTATCCAGCAAAGCTTTCATTTAGCATGGGAGGGAAGATAAAGTGCTTCTCAGATAAGGTCAAGTTAAAGGAGTTCATCATCATCAAGCCCTTATTATATGAAATATTAAAGGGACTTACCTAAGAAAAAGAAGATAAAAAATATGACAGTAAAAAGACAGCAAACTCACAGTTATTAACAACCACACCTAAAACAAAAGCAAACTAAGCAAACCACTAGAACAGGAACGGAACCACAGAAATGGAGATCACATGGAGAGTTAGCAACAGGGGCGTAGGAGGAGGAGAGAGGGGGAAAAGGTACAGAGCATAAGTAGCATAGATGGTAGGTAGAAAATAGACCGGGGGAGGGCAAGAATAGTGTGGGAAATATAGAAGCTAAAGAACTTATGACACATGGACGTGAACTAAAGGGGGGAATGTGGGTTGGAGGGGGTGTGCAGGGTGGAAGGGAATGATGGGGGAGAAATGGGACAATTATAATAGCATAATCAATAAAATGTATTTTTTTAAAAACCCAAAATAGCTCTCTCTCCTACTCTTGAAAAGTGGCCTTAGGTAGAAGCAGCCTCTATGTAGGCTGTGTGTGTCGAGTGGTTTTGCAGGTGTGTTGGACCCTATGGTGTCCAGGGCACTGGCCTACTGAGCTGGAACAGCTCTGAGCAGAGAGGCCAGGTTTGTGTGGTAGTGTTCTGTTTATCCTGCTTGCTCTTTGCTTGAAGCTGAAATGGGCTTGGGCAATAGGTCTGAGAATGCACTACGGCAATACTACAGACGGGCCAGAGCACCTGAATAGAGCTCCCACTCACTGTATAGAGGTGATAGGGGACATATACAATGGCATTCATCAGTACCTCTGACGCTTCAAAATTCTCAAAATTCCCAGAGAGCTCTTGCAGTTCCCAACCTTCTCTATATTGTCTCTCTCTTTCATTTGTTGTATAAAAGTGGTCTTGTGTAGAAGTAACCTTTGTGTAGGCTGTGTGTGCCAGGTAGTTTGGGCAGGCGGGGTGGAGCCAGGCAGGCACTTACAATGCCTGGGGCATGCTTGCAGGGCTGGAGCAGCTCCAGGAAGAGAGGACAGGTGCATGACCTGTGGTGATGCCCTGTTGATCCTGCTTGCTCTTTGTTCAGAGGTTAAATTAACCCTGGGCATTGTAGCTGAAAAATGCACTGTGGTAATCTTGCAGGTAGGCCAAAGCACCCAAATAAAGTTGCTGCCCGCCCTATCAAAGTGGTGGGGGACATAAGCAATGGCGCTCACCAGCCCCTCTGCTCCAGAGAATTTCCACAGATCCTGTAGTCTTCCCACAATTTTGCAACCTTCTCTGTTTTGGTCTCTTTCTCTTGGTTGTTGCTCAGAAACTGTTTATTCAGCTCTCAATTTTCTCTCAGGGGTAGTTGTTCTTTATATACATGTATATTTCAGTTTGTTCATGGGAGGGGACCAGTTCAGTGTCATCCTACACCTGTGCCATTTTCGACCTCTCAGTGTCATTCCTTTTTAACTCAGAGTCCCTCATTTTTTTTTCATGTTCCTCCAAAGATTACCCTTAGTTACGTTCCCTTGGAGTGAAAAAAGAATAAGGCATAGTCTCTTTCCTTAAGAGTGGTTCTTATGGATTGAATATTGTACCCCCTAAAGATATGTTGAAGTCCTAACTTCCTGTACTTCAAAATATGACTTTATTTGTAAATAGGGTAATTGCAAATGCAATTAGTTTAGATGAGGTCATACTGTAGTAGGGTGAGCCTTTAATCCAATGTGACTGGTGTACTTATAAGAAGAGGAGAAGAAACACAAAGACTAAGCTACACAGAAAGAAGATGGCCATATGACAACAAAGGCAAAGTTTGGAGTGATGAGTTTACAAGCCAAGGAAATAAAGGATTTCAAGAAAACACCAGAAGCTAGAAGAGGCAAGGAAGGATAGTCCCTTCCAGATCTCACATAAAAATATGATCTTCCACTTGAGAGTGTCTCATAACTGGTCCAATAAAGTAAATATATCAGTCCCTGAGTAGTCTTTCTATTGATAAAAGGGATCATGGCCCTACCAACACCTTGATTTTGAACTTTTAGCATCCAGATCTATATGGCTATACATTTCCATTGTGGAGCCACCTAGTTTGTGGTACTTTGTAAAGGTAGCCCCTAGGAAATGAATAGAATAGTCTAATTAAAGATTCAAACAATCAGATATCACAAAGCAGTTATAGAATAATGCAGTGTTTAACTGTATGGCACTAAAAGACCTGCAAAATGAGTCCAGAGACTCCTGGACTCAGCCAGTCCTTCTCTTCTCCAGACTTTTGCCCAGTCCACAGGGGTGACTAGGTTATTTCATTTATAGCATTGGCACAAAGAGGTTTATATCTTCATGGATTTTTTTGGCCCCCATGCTGTAGGATCTCATGTGACAAAGCCCTCAGCTAAATGTCTGGGAATTACTCTTTTTTTTTTTTTTTTTTTTTTTTAACACATGCCATAGTCTTCTGAGATAAACAGGACAACCCCTCACATGTAGGAAAGGTATGCTTGCTATGACTGTCAGCCCCAGGATAGGGCCAACCCTGTGGTTCTGGGCTTTCCCCAACTAGAACCTGAACCAACAGAACTCTGCCCTATAAAACCTGTTTTGGATCTTCATTTGTTTGCCAGTAATATTGCTGATTGAATTAAAATAGTGGGTCCTATACATCCTGCTTGACTTGGTTCTCTCAAGTCCTCTTCTGCTCTTTGGACTTCTTTGACGTGGGCCACTGAATAAATTATCTCTAATGTGTTTTCAATGCCCACCAGGTACATAACCAATAGATTCTCTTTTCCATAGTTGCTGGATGACCATTAATTTTCTGTTTTCAAACAATGAAGCAAGAAACAGGAGTGAGATTGCACTCAATGGGCAGAGTGGTAAGAGCAGAATGAGAAGCCAAGTTATGGGTTTAAAAAAGGATAAAGGGAATGAAAACTAGCTGGGTTTGCTAGTGAAGAGTCATTCTTGTTTTCTTATTTTCTCTCATCCCCCACATCCAAATAATCTGCATTATCTTATCCATTTTATGTCCAAGTTACATTTAAAATCTACTCTTAGAAATTTCAATAACCATAACTTCTTTAGATCAAGCACATTTCATTTCTGCCCTAGACAACTACTAAAATCTCCTAACTGATCTCCCTTCTTCCAGTCTTATTCCCATGTAATTCATTTCTAAAAAAGCCACCATAGTAATATTAAATCATGAATAAAATCACCTCTCTTCTTTGATTAAAAGCCTTCAGCTTTCACTTTCAGCCAAGATGCAATAACAGAAACGAGATCTATCCTCTTTCCCTACGCAATTAGAAAAATGAACAAAAATATATAAAACAACAATTTTCAGACGGATACTACAGGACTATGATTGCTGAGAGAATAGAAACAAGCAATGTAAGATCTACTATTGCATAAGCTAACTGTCTGGAAGGAGTCGTCAGTACATGTCGATAAACCAAACAGCGCTCCAAGAGTTGCAGAGATAGAGATCTAGCTCAGGAAGTAAGGTGGCTAGAATTTGTGGAGCAGAGTACTGGAGAAGAGAGAGAGATCCTATCAAGTCTCTGGCTGAGTACTGATATGTGCGCAAGTAAGAGAAATCTACCCTAGCTCAGGGAAAGAACCACCTAAGGGAGTAGGCAAAACAATCCACAGATCTGGTAATAGTTCTTGTAACTACCAGTCAGAGTAGAAACACCTCATAATACGTGGGACATTGGGTAGAGTCCTTAAAAAAAGTCTTTAGTAGTAGTACTAAATTAGCCCTAGATTAAAAGCTGCTCTGGACCTGCTCTAACAAAGCTTAAAAGCAAGCCTCAAAATAAGCCAAAAGATCCCAAGTAACTTAACTGTGCACCAGAACAAAATCCAACATTACTTAAAGAAATAAACCAAATCCAACAATATAAAATTCACAATGTCAGGCATCCAATAAAATATTAGCAAGCATGCTGACAGGACTTCTAGCTATGACTGAATGAAGAGGTACGTGAATCTTCTCTTTAAAAAGCAAGTAAAAACTGGACAACATACTAAAAAATTACCATTTTAGGACATTATAAAATGACCAAAGTCAAACATTGAGTTGAGAAGCAGTATTAATTTTTTAAAAAATTGAAACCTGAGAACAGAAGGAATCTGTACCCTTATTGCCTGGGTCCACTCCCATCTTCCCACTTTCCACACTGATTGCTGAAAAATGATAGTTTTAAAAAGTGAGGCTGGTTGTAAAAACTAGTAGCTTCATTGCCAAAGAGGGCAGATAAGACTTGTGGCGGGAAGAAAAAGCCACAGCAGCACTGTCAGTTTTTAAAAAAGAAGGAGGAGGCAGTGGAGGGGGAGGGGAAAGGAGAAGAGAAGAAGGAAGAGAGGAAGAAGGAGAAGAAACTTGGATAGGAAATGAAAACGTAAAACTAACAATTCTGCTAGCCTAAGTGTAAGATCACAGTTGGGGCAAGCAGCCAGATCAGGCAGAAATTTAACAAGGAAATCCTGCAAATGGCAGAGCCATAGAAAGGCTAGATTAGCACCTGACTAGGAAACTACACACATGCATAGAGGGGACCCAAGAAGGCCCATTGGAAGGTAAAGGCCTAAGCACACTTGAAAACTAACTGAACTTTGAATGTATTAACTCCTCAATCCACATATAGATAGGTCAGCAGAGTGCTGGTCAAAGCCTATGGACTCAAAGTGTTTGAGCAATACCTCTATTTAATCATTGGCTGACTACTAAGGCTATATTGACACAGGATGGCCTATTGTAGGCTAGGGTGAAAAATGGAAATAAGAATAAAAATGTGGGCAGAGACATCAGCAGTGGCCTGCAACTCATGGGGGAGGAAAATTCTACCATTTAAGTCCAGTCAAATTAAAGAAAAAAGAAATCGGGGGGGCGGGGGGGTGGAATCATAATACAGAGCTGCTATAGGATATCATTGAAAATGCCCAATTATCAACCAAAAATTATGAGGAATGCAAAAAAAAACAAAAAAACCCCAAAGTGTAACTCACATTTTAAAAAATCAGTCATTAAAAACTTACTCTATGGGCCAGATATTAGACTGAGCAAACACTTCAAGAATGCTATTATAAATATATTCAAATAATTAAAGAAAACTATGATCAAAGAACTAAAATAAATATGAAAATGTCTAATAAATAAGGAATCTCAATAAAGAAATAGAAGCTGAAAAAAAAAGAACCAAATAGAAATTCTGGAGTTCAAAAGTACAATAAGTAAGATAAAAAATTCCCTAAATGGGCTCAACAGCAGATTTGAGTTGGTAGAAAAGCAAATCAATGAACTTACAGATAGATTAATAGAAATTTTCCAATATGAAGAATAGAGAGAAAAAAAGAATGAAGAAAATGAAAAGATCCTCAAAGACATGTGAGACAGCATCAAGTAGTATAAGAACCAGAAGGTGAAGAGAGAGTCAGAAAAAAACATCTGAAGAAATAATAGCTAAAAATTCTCTAAATTTGATGATACACATTAATCTTCAAATCCAGGAATTTCAACAACCCCCAAGTATGATAAAGAGATCCACTCCTAGACACATCATAGTTAAAAAGTTGAAAGCCAAAGGAAAAAAAGACAATCTTGAAACCAGTAAAAGAAAAATGACTCATCATGAACAAGGAAACAAAAATGTGAATAATAGCTGACTTCTCATCAGAAATAATAGAGGCCAGAAGGCAGTAGAGTAACATATTCAAAATGTTGAAAGAAAAATCTTTTAATCAAGAATTCTATATCCATCATACTAAAAGTAAGGACGTTTCCAGATGATCAAAAACTCAGAGAATGTGCTGTAGACTACCTATCATACAAGATACACCAAAAGAAGTCCTTTAGGCTGAAAAAAATTATACCAGATGGTGAGTCAAATTCACAGGGAGACGTGAAAAGCATAGAAATGATAAATAAATGTAATATATAAGAAATATATGTGTAAATATACATTACACAGTTTATAAATAAATACATTTCCTGTTCTCTTAATTTCTTTAAATATATGATTGCATAAAACAATAATTATAACACTATATTACTGGGTTTATAACCCACATATTAAAATATATGACAATAATAGCATGAAGGAAGGTGGAAATGGAGTTATATTGGAGCAAAGTTACTATATTTTCCTGGAATTAAATGCTATTATCCCTAGAGCAACAACAACAACAAAAAGCTTTAAAAATAGTGTTTAAAAATCAAAAGAGGAATTAAAATGGTATACTAATATGTTTGTTTGACACTTAAAAAAAAGACAATAAAGAGGTAACAGGAACGAAAAAGCCATGAGACATATTGAAGACAGATATCAAAGTGGCATATACATAAATCCAACCATGGCAAATATTATGTTAAGTGTGAATAGATTAAACACTCCAATAAAAAATCAGAGAGTATCTCTTTATAAGGTATATTAATGTCTAATCACTATGGTGTACACCTGAAGCTAATATAATATTATATGTCAACTATAATTGAAAAATAAATTTTAAAAAATGTCTTGGAAAAAAATGTGAGCCCAAAGCAAAAAACAAAGTGTCAGACAGGATGAAAAAGCAAGATCCAGCTGTAAGAGACAAAGTTTATATTCAAAGACACAAGGATTGAAAGTAAAAGTATGGTGTGACTGTTAATTTTGTGTCAACTTGGCTAGGCCATAGTGCCCAGATTTTGTCAAACATTATTCTGGATGTTTCTGTGAAAATATGTGTGTGTGTTTTTAAATGAGATTAACATTTAAATCAAAGAATTATAAGTAAAGCAGTGTGAGCCATAATATGGGTAGGCCTTATCCAAAACACTGGAAGTTCTTAATAGGACAAAGACTAACCTCCCCTGAGCAAGAAGAAATTCTGGGATGGCCATATAACATTAGACAAAATAAGCATTCAGACAAGAAATCCTACTAGAAAAGAAAGGGGAAATTTTATGACAATAAAACATCAATTAATACATCAGTGAAAAGAAATAAAAAGTATTAAAGTATATACATGCCTAACAACAGAGGCCTAAAATACATGAAAGAAAAACTGGCAAAATTAAAAAGAAATTCACAACTTATCAGTTATAGTTGGAAACTTCAACACTCCTTTCTCAGTGATTGAAAAAACTGCTTAGTAAACAAATAAAAATATAGAAGACTTGAATACAACCAACTTAACATAACTGACATTTATAGAACACTACACCTGCAAACAGCAAAATATACATTTTTTTCAAGTGTCCATAGAACATTCTCCAGGATAGACCATATGTTGGACCATAGAACAAGTTTCAATAAATTTAAAAAGATTGAAATTGTTTGAAGTACATTCTCTGACCACACAGAATTAAGTTAGAATTCAACAACAAAGTTTAAGAAAATTAGAAAAATTTACAGAATAAATAAAACACTTTCAAATTACTTATGGATCAAAAAGAGAAATAACAAAAGAATTTGAAAAACATCTTCATTTTTCAAAATGTATTTTTACAGAGAGGAAGGGAGGGAGGAAGAGAGGGAGAGAAACATCAATGTGTGGTTGTCTCCCGAGCGTCCCCTACTGGGAACTTGGACCACAACCCAGGCATGTGCCCTGACTAGGAATGGAATGGGTGACCCTTTGGTTCACAGGCCAACACTCAATCCACTGAACCACACAAGCCCGGGTCATAGAAAAGGTCTCAAGTTGAATGAAAACACAACATATTAAAATTTGCAGCATATAGATAAAGCAATGTTTAGAGAGAAATTTATAGCTTTAATTACTCATATTAAAAGGCAAAAAGATCTAAAATCAATCACCTAAGCTACCATTTCAAGAAGCAGAATAAGCCGAAAGATAACCATGCCAATTTGAATCATAAATTACTGAAAACTAGTGATGAAGATAAACTTGTAAATTCAGAAGAAAATATGATACAAGGTGGAAACAAGATAAGAATGACAGCCTGCAAACCAAAGGGTCGAAGGTTTGATTCCCAGTCAGGGCACATGCTTGGGTTGCAGGCAAGGTCCCCAGTGTGGGGTGCGCAGGAGGCAACCACACATCGATGTTCCTCTCTCACTCCTTCTCCTTCCCCTTTCTCTAAAAATAAATAAAAAATAAAGAAAATAAAAGAATGATAGCATGCATCTCATGAAGACCAGGCAATCAGAAGACAACAGCTGTTCTCCATCTCTTTACTTTTTACTGAAAGGAAACTGAAAATCTAGAATTCTTTACCCAGAAAAAAATATATTTCAAAAATAAAGGTCAAATAAAGGCATATTTAGACAAACAAAGCTTAGTTATATTAGAGCAGATCTTTCCTACAGAAGGATAAGCGAAATTATTCAGGTGGATGGAAAATGGTAACAGATAAAAATGTGGTTCTACAAAAGTGAATGAAAAGTACCAAAAATTATTACTCATTAATTACAAAGTGAGATATATATAGTACTTCTGGGTTGAAAAATATGGTGGTCATCACTTTGACCAAGTTAGCAAGTATAATCTTTAAGACAAATTGACATTATGCACTTCCTGATGTGATATACGAAAAGAGAACATGATCTATGCTGTCTCGAAGGGTAAAGCTCCTTCTTTCTCTCTGCTGTGTAGAACTCCATTATGTAAATGTACCACAGTTTTTTGATCCACTCATTTACTGATAGGCACTTAGGCTGCTTCCAATACTTGGCTATTGTGAACTGTGCTGCTATGAACATTGGGGTGCATAGGTTCCTTTGAATTGGTGTTTCAGGATTCTTAGGAGAGCATCATGCTAAGTGAAATAAACCAGGTGGTGAAAGACAAATACCATATGATCTCACCTATAAGTGTAATGTAATCAACAAAACAAACAAACAAGCAGAATATAACCAGAGACAGTGAAATAAAGAACAAACTGATAGTAACCAGAGGGGATGGAGGAGGGGGATAATGAAGTAAAGAAGGGGAAAGGTCATCAAGGAACATGTATAAAGGACACATGGACAAAGCCAAAAGAGGGTAGAATCAAGGGTGGGAGGTAGGATTAAGGGTGGGAGGTAGGATCAAGGGATGTGTGTGGGGGGGGGGTAGAAACAATTATACTTGAACAACAATATAAATAAACAAACAAACAAATAAATAAAAGAGAACATTCCCCGGCTAGTGTAGCTCAGTGGGTTGAGCATGGGCCTGCAAACCAAAGGGTTGCCAGTTCGATTCCCAGTCAGGGCACATGCCTGGGTTGCGGGCCAGGTACCCAGCAAGGGCCGTACGAGAGGCAACCACATGTTGATGTTTTTCTCCCTCTCTTTCTCCTTCCCTTCCCCTCTCTCTAGAAATACATAAATAAAATCTTTGGGGAAAAAAGAGAGAACATGATCTACTTACATAGTACTCATGCCAAAAATGTATACCTTGAATGTAATCATGAGGAAACAACTCCAACTGAGGGATATTCTATGAAACAATTTGCTTATTCTTTTCAAAAATATCAATGTCATGGAAGAAAAAGGTTAAGAAGTTGCTCCAGATTAAGGAAGACTAGGGAGACATGACACATAAATGCAACACCTGATCCTGGATTGGATAGTGGATCAGAGGAAAATAAAGGACATTGTTGGGGAAATTGGTAACATTTGAATATGTACTCCATATTAGATAATAGTATTGTATCAGCGATAAATTGTTGAATTTGATGACTGTATAGGAATTATATAAGAGAATATAAATTTTCTTAGAAAGACAAGCTAAAATATTTAGGGACAAATGGTATTATGTCTATAAAATATTCTCAAGTGATTCTGCTATATATACATACATATGTGCATACACACACACATATGTATGCACACGCACCATGAACACAGTGGCCCTCTGTGTGTTCACTCCTCAGCACCTTGCCATTTACCATTTGCCATGAGGAGATAGGATAAATGATCTCTGAATTTCTTCTATCTCAAAAATTCTAAGACTCTGATTTTACCTTATTTTTCTCATCTTTTACATCCCAATCACTTCCCTCGACTCAACTCAAAGCTGTTCCACTATCCATTTTCCACTCTGCACCTTTTCCACAGAGAACAGTTGTCATAAAAATGCTCAATTCCTTTAAGAAGGTAGAAAAAAACAAACAAAATGAGGAGATTAGTAGAACATATAAAAACATAAATGAAGCTTTAGAAATGAAAACCAAACGCACTGGAAAATATTACACCTTGCATTTTTTTCATCATGCAATTGGCCAATGTTTTCCCCACATCGTAAAGCAATTCCTGAAACATCATATCTTTAGACAGCCTTTCAGATTGATTCCAAGAAAGAGCTCTACTCATGACACTCATATCACTACTTCCTTTAGTACATACAGGGTGGGGCAAAAGTAGGTTTACAATTATATGTGAAACAGTTTATTCTTGTATTATTATTTATTAATTGGTATATTATTTTCCACATAAAGAACTATAAACCTACTTTTGTCCCACCCTGTATTTAAGTTCATTCAACCTTTCCTGAAAGGCAATCATCCTTAGCCTATATTAATATACACATTTCACCCATTTATTTGTGGTTTTGACTTATGCTAAATTAGATTGTGAATCCTCTATATGTATACCCAGGTCAGTGAATCTGTTTTTGACTTTAAAGGGACTGCATTCTCATACGTTAATAAGATTGATCTCACTATCAAAATAAATGAATAAAAATAAAAATTTGATGCCCCATTTTTTAATCAGACTTTATTCTTAAATCCTTAATAAAAAGTACAGGATTTCTGCTCTGAGGAAGATGGAGTAGACACACTTTTCCCTACACTTTCACTAAGTACAACTAAAAACTCTGGACACTATATAAAAATATAAAAATTCTGAATGATAGAAAGAAGGTAAACTGGCTAGGGACCTCAGGACCCAAGAAATGACATGGTGGTGACTTCCCTAATTTTTTTTTTTTTTTTTTTGCCTCATATACCTCAAACTGAATGCTAGAAAAAATGACAATGTGGAAACGCCTACAAGAGCAGACAGACATAAAAAATCCGAATAAAAGCTTGCTCTCTCTAGCCAAGGACCAGGACAATAAAAAGTTTTAGACAATAACATGGCCCCTTCCTAGGCCCCTCAAAGCACAGTCCAGAAAAGGAAAAGTTATAAATGGGTCTTCATAAAAATGGAAAACTTTTTCTTTGTGAAAGACCCTGTTAAGAGAATGAAAAGCCAAGCTACAGTCTTGAAGAAATTATTTGTAAAACGTATATCTGACAAAGGACTAATATCTGTAATATATAAAGAACTTTAAAAAAACAATCCATTTAGAAAATAGGCAAAATACCTGAACAGATATTTCACTAAAAAGCATGTATAGATGGCACATAATACATCAAAAGATGTTTTACTTTATTAGCCATTAGAGAAGTACAAATTAAAACCACAAAGAGATAGCATTGCATACCTAATAGAATAGCTAAAACAAAAAATAGTGATAATATGGCAAAATGGTACAGCCACTCTAGAAAATAATTTGGCAATTTCTTTTTTTAAAAAAAATCATGTAATTACCATACGGCCAAGAAATTGTCTGGGCATTTGCAATGCCAGAGAAATGAAAATTTATGTTCACACAAAAACTTGCACATGAATACTTAGAGCATCTTTATTCATGATAGTCAAAAAGTAGAAGAACACAAACAGCCCTCAATGGATAAATGGTTAAACAAAATATAGGTGTGGTACCTTCATATCATGGACTACTACTCAGCAATCAGAAGGAATGAACTGTTTTTTTGAAGATAGCACATTCTTTTATTTATTTATTTTATTTTTTAATTACAGTTTACATTTAATATTTTGTATTAGTTTTAGCTGCAGAGCATACTGGTTAGACAATCATACGTTAATAGGTGTTCCCCCAATTTTCCCAACACCATACGTAGTTATTACAATATTATTGACTATATTCTTTATGTTGTACTTTACATCCTTGTGACTACTTTGTAACTACCAATTTGGAGTTCTTAATCCCTTCACCTTTTTCAGCCAGTCCTCCAACCCTATCCCCTCTGGCAACCATCAGTACCTATAAGTCTGTTTCAACTTGGTTTGTTCCTTTATTTTGTTCTGTAGATTCCACATCTAAGTGAAATCATATGGTATTTGTCTTTTTCTGACTTATTTCAATTAACATAACACCTGCTAGGTCCACATATGCTGTTGCAAATAATAAGATTTCATTTTTATGGCTGGGTAATATTCCATTATACACATATATGTGTACCATAATTTTTTTATCCACTCACCTACTGATGGGCACTTGAGTTAAACTATTAATTAATGCAACAACTTGGCTGAATCTCCAGAGAATTACTCTTAGTGAAAAAAGCCAATCCCTAAAGGTTACGTACTCTATGATTTTATTTATGTAACATTCCTGACGTGACAAAATTATAGAAATGTAGAACAGATTTGTGGTTCCCAGGAGTTAAGGAAGGGTTAAGAAGAGTTAATGAAGTGGGTAGGGGGTGCAAGAGAAGTAGATGGAGCTATCAAAGGGCAACATGAGGAATATTTGTGGTGATGGAAATATTCTGTATCTTGAATACTAATTTTAATAATCTGATTATGATTTGGTACTCTAGTTTCACAAGATGTTATCATTGGGGAAACCGGGTAGAGGGTAAATGGAATTTCTGTTTTATTTCTTATTCTGTGTGTGAATCTAAAATCATCAAAAAATAAAAAGCTTAGGTTAAAAAAAAGTCAGTACACCAGATGAGATCACATTTGGCTGTTTTTAAGCTCTTAGATCTTAGTATAAAAAATATTTTGATAGAGGATCCTTCAGAGAAAACAGAATGACCTTAAGTGGCTTGTGAAAAGAAGGTAGACACAAAGTAGATGTTTAAAGAACCAGAATGAAGCCAGATACAGAAATTAAACTTCATCAACTTCATAATTTAGTCCAGGGCTGACCCTGCTAATTTCCTTACCTAATTTCTTTCTTACTTTTTTTTTAAGGCAGACACATACACACACACACACACACACACACACACACACACACACACACACTGCTAAACACAAGATATCCTTCATGCTACTGCTACTCAAAATATTATTGACTTATATAATGGGACTGCACTCAGAGAAGACTACTCTCCAGCCAAGGCAAGCTTTGTTTACTGAAGCCACATCTGTTGGGTGGCAATTGTAGGCTTAAACAAGTGGAATATTATTTGATTCCTCCCCAGGCTTCTCTGATTCCTACCTTCCAGAAATCATAGATTGTTTAAGCTCATATCTGATCAATTCCCCACTTAAAAATGGGGTTTACTCAGTTTTCATGAGTTTCCTGTTTTTATTCTCTGTGCAGGGGCCGGTCCTACCATGTCACCATCATTGCTTCAACATGAACTCTCAGTTTCCCACTTCATCACTGCCAACCCCTGCACCATGTAATACTTGGAGTTTAAGGGGTGCTTTCTCAATTATGACAGTTTGTTAGAACCAAGAGATTTAACTTCTTTCCATTTTTCAGTTCTCTTTGCTGAAAGACTTGGGACAAGCCTCCACAGGACAGGATCATTCTGGAAGATACACACACCTACTACCTGCCAACACCAGAGTGGATCATTCTTAACACTCCCTCCTTTCTATGACAAAATTATTTTTAGTAATAATTATGGAATTAAACAAATAATTATGATGACCAAAAAAGAACAAACAACAATGGAATTTTTCTTTTATTTAAATGTGTGTCTTTTTAGTGGCATATGTGCCAATAAAAATATAAATATTATAATGCATAAAAATAATTAGTAATAGAGTAATACTTTTTAATTATACTGTGTTTTTGGAGTCAAAGATAAGAAACATATTTACTTATTAGCATGTTATAATAATGAACAATAAAGTTTTTTTAAAAATCAGAAAAAATAACTAAAAAGAAACTTAAAATTTAAAGATATTAATATTCAGTAAAAAATATCTTGAATGAACTAAAGTTTGCACTTACTAAACAAAAATATTACACCTTAAATTCTACATTGTGCTTTATTTTAAATTTTAAACGCAATTAAAAAGCCTAAGTGGTCACAGAGAAAGATGGAATTTTAGTAATACATGTTCGGTTTCTTTGTTTTCATAATCACTATGGTATTGGCATTTATTTCTAGTCTACTATTTAAATATGGGAATATGTAATACCCCTGGGGTGAGAAGCAGAGAGCAAACTCAAATGATTCTGGATCATTACTAACTGACTCTTGAAACAAAAGCATGTGGTTAAGTCTGAATATATTGGAAGCCCATCATAGAACTGGGAATTCTTGATATTAACTTCCATTTAGAATGCAGTATTTACCGAAGGATCGCGGTTCGATTCCTAATCAGGGCACATGCCTGGGTTGCCAGGCCAGTTCCCGGCAGGGGACATACAAGAGGCAACCGCACATTGATGTTTCTCTCCCTCTCTCCTTCCCTTCCCCTCTAAAGATAAATAAATAAAATCTAAAAGAAAAAAAAGTACTTAAAAAAATAGAATGCAGTATTTATTAAAGAATATGTAATAAATTGTGCCAATTTGAAGTTTACATATATTACTAAAATTTAAGAGAGAATTAGAACTTAGCCCAACAAAAGATTTTATTGGGGAAGAATATTTTATCATTGACATTATTTAGAATTGCTGGCACTTAGTGATGATAAAAATTATATCTACTTTAACATGGTTTTATAATGGTTTTTAGATTCTCTAGCAAAAAAGCGCACCCCTATTGCTTGCTTTACATAAGATGAATCATTTCTGTCACCCCACCTTATTTTGCCACCACATAAAAAACCCGGCCTTCATAACATGTACCCTGTTTGGTCTTTCCTACTGACAGTTAACAGCTTCTTACATTTGTAGCAGAAAAAGAACTTAATCTATTAAAGGTAGGAGAACAAATCTTCCATTCCCCTCTGCTTTTCAACTGTAATAAGAAGTCATTCAACATATTCTTGGCAAGTGGGAGAGAAACTTCCTCAGGATGGAATAAAAGAGATTCCTCCATAAAACAGTGTTTTGGCAATTTGAGGAGGAAGATATATCAGTAATATTTAAAGAAGTGCTTCCTGCCACCATTAGCCCTTTTGGATCTGGTCTGCTTTGTGTTGAAAGATGGTACTAGTTCTCTCAGGCAGGTTTGTAGCTGCTAAACTCTCTTAGCTGTTGTAAGGCTGAAATTTTCCTTTCTTCACTGTCATTCATGTAATGGTTAAGCTTGGTGGTTCTCAAGTATAACCCCTATAATAGTAGAATCTGAAATACATAAGAACTTGTTAGAAAAGTACATTTTCAGCCCACCTAAGAGCTACTGAATCAGAAACTCTGGGGGTGGTCTCAGTGATCCATGATTTCATGAACCTTCCAGGTGATTCTGATGCATACCAAAGCCACTGATTTAACTAAAGACTCCTAGGTTGATACTAATTTTTCCCTTCAGCTTTAACAATATTACTTATGGTCTTTCAGTATCTATTGTTACTGATGAATAGACGGTATCATTCTGTCTTTGTATTATATTGAACCATATGAAATTTCCAGTATTCAACCATGTTTTATTGAGGTAAGTTTATAAACAATAAAATTTACCAAATTTTAAGTATATAAATAAATGAGTTTTTAGCAACTATACAGTAACATAACCATCATCACAATCAAGATATTAAAGATTTCCAATGGCCAAAAACATTCCTTCATGACCCTTTATAGTCTGTCCCCTCCTCCCACTCCTGGTCCCCACCAGTCTGTTTTGTCATAGATTAGATTGAATTTTCTAGAATTTCACATGCATGGAGTCATATAGCATATGCTCTTTTGTATTTGCTTCTTTTGTTTAGCATAATGCTTTTGGGTCTCATTTATGTTATTGTATTTATTGGTTTTTCCTTTTTATTTTATTAGTTTGTTCCTTTTTATTGCTGCCTAGTATTTCACTGTATGAGTAAATTACAATATGTTTATCTGTCCATAAACTGGTGGACATTTGGGTTAATACATATTGTCTTGTTCTCTAACTAATTAGAGGTAAGACAATTCTCATAGCAGTTCATTCTTTACAGGCAAAAGCAGAATTTCTGCTCAATCATTTGTGATCAACAATTGATCGACATTTCACATGGCTTACCTAAATAGATAACCTGTCTTTTTTATCTTGAAGTTTTAAGGTTTTTCCTTTTACTTTGACTTTCTATGTTTTTACTTCACTATGTCTAGATTTGGGTTTGTTTTTGTTTATTGTGTCTAATTCATTTGTACTATTTCTACCTACGGACTCATGTCTTTCTTCAATTTTGGAAAATTTTTGTAGCCATTATCTCTTCAAATATTTGCTCTCCTCTTTTCTCAATCTATTTTCTTTCCCTACTGAGCATATTGCGTAACCTCTTACTTCAATCTCCATGTCTCCTAATTTCCCTATTTTCTGTCTTTTCTTTCTGTGTTCTGCATTCTGTATGATTTCTTTACATATATTTTCTAATTCTGTAATTTTCCCTTTAGCAAATCTAAATTACTACTTAATCCAATTTCCCCAATAAATTTTCTCAGTATTTTAACTTCTAGAGAGTCTGTATATTCCTGTTATTTACTGCTATCTAACACATTATCTCAAAGTTTAGCACTTTAAAACAATCTGTTTTGCTCATGATTTTGTGCATTGGGAATTCAGAAAGGGCTCAGTTAGAGGTTCTGGCCTAGGCTCTTTCATGCAGCTGCAGTCACCAGTGCTTAGAACTGAAACATCAGAGGGCTGGAGAAATTGTGGAGAGCCAGACATTTTTCTTTCTTTATGTAGTCTCAGGACCTCTACATGTGGTCACCGCATAGGCTAATTTGGGCTTCCTCATGCCTGACACCTCCTAGGCAGGTGAACTCCTACATGCCAGGCAGCTCAGGACACCAGCACAAGTGATCCAGTCAGCACGGCCAAAACTGCCTCACATTTGTGATGTGGCCTCCAAAGTCACACAGTGTCACTTATGAAGTGAGTCACAATTGTGTCTGTGAAAGGATGGGACATAAAACCCACTTCTTGGTAGAGGAGTATGAAGAACATGCTGTAAGAGAAAAGTATGTGAGATGGGAAATATTGTGGCCATCTATGTGCAACGATTTTGGAAGATAACAATATACAATGCTACAGGATTCTTTCCCAAATCTCTCCTTTTCAAAAAAGTATGTCCTCTTCTTATTTTACAAGCTCTGATCTTTCACCTCTTTTTTTTGAACATTTTAAAGCATACTTAAAGTCCCTTTTACATTGTGTCCTGGGTTGTGGATAAGACCCAAACTTTTCCATAGCTGCCTTTGCTGGGGGTTCACTAGGATACACTGATTCCACGCAAATAATTAGTTTAGATTCTTGGCACAGGGCTTTTATGTGATGAGGTTATTGTGAGTATTTGAGGCTGCCTAGGCAGCACAGAATAAGGATCTTTATTTTTCTTAGCTGACCCTTTTGACATTTATGGCCCAACATGCTCTGGAGGGAGACTAACTGCAGCTTACCTCCACCCGCAGGAGATCTAAAGGCTTAACCACCATCCTTTCCAGATGTTAAAATCCATACCTGCAGGTGCTGGGATTGCTCATAAGTCATAATTATCACTCACCTCTGTGGAATCTCTCTTAATTTCTAACACCTGGAAGTTTCTATTTGTTGCTTATGAACTCAGCTATATACTTTTTAAAAAATGTTTTTAGTATGTAGCAATTTTTTTAAAGATTGTATTTATTTTTAGAGAGAAGGGAAAGGAGGGAGAAAGAGAGGGAGAGCAACACCAGTGTGTGGCTGCCTCTCACGTGCCCCACACTGGGGACCCTGCTCACAATGCAGGCATGTGCCCTGACTAGGAAACAAACCAGTGACCCTTTGGTTTGCAGGCCAGCACTCAATCCACCGAGCCACACCAGCCAGGGCAGTATCTAGCAATTTTATGTGTTAGGAGTGGAAAGAGGATTTTCCATGTTTTCTTAGTCCTCATCTTGACCAAAAGTCAACTGTAATTCTAAATATAGAGCTTTGGATTGCTGAATGCTTGCATTTAATGAACAAATAAGCTCTTCTTTATGGATCATCCAACCTCATTTAGGAGAAAATAAGAGAATAAGCCTTTTGTGTGGAAGGATGAAACAGGTGTGGGTGTGTATTTGTGGAAACCTGTGAGGGAATAGATAAATTTAGAGTCTGTTGGATTCAAGTCACAGATGTTAAGGACCCATTCTTGAAGAGTTATTCCAATGTGAGTCTGCTGTCTGGAAGGTACCCAGTGAAAGTTGAGACTCTATTTACAGCCACTATTAAATGATCTTTCTATCCCCATCAACTGACTATCAGTCTTCAGATAGGGTAGGAACACTAAACTGTGTATTCTCAGAGCCCTTGACTACCAGCTTTCTAACTGAGAAGTGAGAAGTAGCAACACCCTGCCCAGCCATCATTCTATCCAGGCCAAAATGTTTGCCAACCCCAGGTGCATGGAAACCTGGGATGAGGTTTCCAACCTCAGGAAATTGAAGTGAACATTCTGGAAAACCAGCAAGGTTTGGGAAGGAGCTCTCTTTTACTTCATGGAGGAACAAAGCATAATAGAGCACTGAGAACTGGGACAGCTGGAGAGATTACCCATGTCACAATGCAGAGACTGTAGTCACAGGTAAGATATAAGGCAGGGAGAATCCTAAAGAAACTCAATCTAATCCCACAGAGTCAGATTTCAGGGGAAAATGAGATTTTAGTAAAGTTGGTCTTTAGTTCATTTTCTTGCATCTTCCCTGTCTCTTGATGCTTACTCACAGGGAATTCTTTTTAGACCTCTGTCTGAAAGTATTCTCTCAAATGGTGACTTGTGAGGGTTCATATTTATACAAGTGCTCTTCTGTAAGCATGTTGATAATGATAATGGTGACTTTTCGACCACTACTCATTCCCCAAGGTTTAGTCAAATTCCCACCCTTATGTGAAGTCTTCTCTGTCATCTCCAGCCCATTCTGACCTTTCCTTTCCTCTAGCTTCCAAGTTATTGTCTATTCCACTCGCTAGTCACCTCACACGTGCTTCAGAATTTTTCCTGTCATTGTCTCAAGTTGTTATTTATCTCTAATATTCTTTGTAATCTTTTAGTATGTTGAGGTTTGGTCTCTCCAACCAGATTATAGGATTTTTAAGTCTAGGAATGTACATTGCACATCTTCATTTTAAAAATTTATAGCATTCACCATAGGCTGAGCATGACACAAGGGCTCCATAAATATTAATAAATGATAGCTTATTTGTTCACTGTTCTTCTTTGGAAGTTTACATGATATACCACATATTCAAACACTGAGATGCTCTGGAATACAAAAATCCCTTGAAGAAATGATTCAGTCTCACCATGCTTTAGTCTCCCACCTGCAATATGGAGCTGGCAATACTCATCTATCTGCTATGCTGGCAGATGAGAAGGTTGTTATTGTTATTGTTTTTTTTTAATTATGTGACATAAATGTCTTTTAAATATAGATTTACTGTAAAGTTTTTTTGCAGGTGTGCCTCACTTTACACAAATGACATAGTTTTTGAAAACTGGATGAAAAATAAGTTTTCACTGATTTATTGTTTGACATCATCATTTAAAATTTGATATGAAATTGTCAGTTGTAAAATTAAATATGCAGTAGGGGCTTGAAAAAAACTTGGTTAGATTAAATTAACTTAAAGCTACTGCTCTAATTTGTATATTTATAAATTTAGACTATCCCCTTAACTCTCCCCCAACATCATGGAGATCTATCCATGATCCATCAATCAAATCGTTTTTCTGATTCTCACTCTCCCCACTCTTAACTTATTTTCTGCTGAACATAGCTAGTGAAACTCCAAATGGTGCAAGCCAACTTTCTGCCTTCAGGGCTCCTGCACCTTGAGTATCCAGCTCCTCTGAGGATAATCAATCATACAGCACTGTAGATTTCACTATCACCAATCTCCTCAAACCTCCGATGCTTTCACCACCCCCAGAACTCACAGTAAATGACTTTGCCTCACACTTAGCTGAGGAAAATGTGTGTGTGTATCATAATATAGGAACAATCTCAACAAAATTGCTTTCACACCACATAATCTCCTGGGAAATGTTCAGATATTCATTGGGCTCCTCTTACTGCTGTTTTCTGATGACAGCCAACTACATGTCTCCAACAATATCACTCTCCTTTCACCAGATATGAATATCTAAATATCTCCTGGACATAGTTTGGACACACAAATTCAGTTTCCTTAAATTATATTTTTATTGATTTGCTACTACAGCTGTCCTGATTTTCCCCCTTCACCACCCTCCACCCAGCACCCCTCACTCCCTCAGGCAATCCCCCTACCATTGTTCATGTCCATAGGTCATGCATATAAGTTCTTTGGCTATTCCATTTGTTATACTGTATTTTACATCCCCACAGCTATTCCATATTACCTATTTGTACTTCTTAATCCCCTCACTTCTTCACCCATTCTCCCCCACCACCCTTCCATCTGGCAACCATCAATACATTCTCTGTATCCATGATTCTGTCTCAGTTCTTCTTGTTTGCTTAGTTTGTTTTTTAGATTCAGTGGTTGATAATATGTACTTTTTTGCCATTATATTGTTCATAGTTTGATCTTCTTCTTTTTCTTAAATAAGTCCCTGTAACATTTCATATAATAGTGGTTCAGTGATGATGAACTCCTTTTTTTTTTTTTCTTGTCTGGGAAGCTCTTTATCTACCCTATGATTCTAAATGATATCTTTGCTGGGTAGAGCAATCTTGGCTGTAGGTCCCTGCTTTTCATGACTTTGAATATTTTGTGTCAGTCCCTTCTAGCCTGCAAAGTTTCTTTTGGGAATCAGCTGACAGTCTCATGGGGACTTCCCTGTAGGTAACTAACTGCTTTTCTCATGCTGCTTTTAAGAGTCTCTCTTTATCTTTAACTTTTGGACTTTTAATTACGGTATGTCTTGAAGTGGGCCTCTTTGCATCCATCATAATCAAGACTCTCTGTGCTTCCTAACTTGCATGTCTGTTTCCTTGACCAAATTAGGAAAGTTTTCTTTCACTATTTTTTCAAATAGATTTCCAACTTCTTCCTCTTTCTCTTCTTCTGGTACCCATGAGGTGAATGTTGGACCTCTTGAAGTTGTCCCAGAGGCTGCTTATTTTTTTGGATTCTTTTTTTTTCTTGTTGTTCCAATTTATTGGTTTTTTGTTCCTTATGTTCCAATCATTGATTGATTCTCAGCTTCATCCACCCTACTGTTGTTTCCCTGTAAATTGTTCTTTATTTCAATTAGAGTATGCTTCATTTCTGACTGAATCAGAGGTCCTCACTAAGTTCCTTGAGCATCCTTATAACCTGTGTTTTGAACTCTCCATCAGATAGATTGCTTATTTCCATTTCATTTGGCTCTCTTTCTGGAGTTTTGATCTGTTCTTTCATTTGGGCCATATTTCTCTGTCTCCTCACTTTGGCAGCCTGCCTGTGTTTGTTTCTATGTATTAGGTAGAGCTGCTTTGACTCTATGTCTGGGTAGAATGGCTTAATGTAGTAATTATCCTATAGGGTCCAGTGGCACAGCCTCCCCTATCATCTAAGCTGACTACTCGTAGTGTACCCTTTTTGTGGGCCGAGTACACCCTCCTCTTGTAGTTGAGCCTTGGTTGCTGTTGGCAGATCAAACGGAGGGATTTACCCAGGCCAGTCAGCTGCAAGGACTGGCTGTGACCATTGACCACCAACCTCTGCGGAGGATCAGCTGTGCAGGGTAGTGGTGCTCTGGCGTGGCCTGTAGTTGTCACCGGGTGTACTAGCCCTGAGGTTTCCCAGGTTGTGCAGACCAAAGTCAGCCCTCACCTGTGTTTTGCCCAGGGCCGCCCTGCATGAGCTGTAAAGCAATCTGAGATGGCTGCTACTTGTGTTGGGTTGGAGATTCCCAGGTGAAACCAAGCTGTGAATCTAAGCTGGCTGCTGCTAGTGCCTGGCCTGGGGCTCACTGAAGCCAGTTGTTGCTTGTTTGAGAGGATTTAGGAAGTTGTGCAGTAGGAGCCAAGGCTAGGCATTCATATAGAAAAGCAGCTTGGGTGGGCCCATAAGTTGCGTGGGGCAGAGTCTTTGGGGATTTCCAAGACAGGTCAAACAGTGTTAGCCAGGTTGATGTAGTCTCACGGATGGCACCAGCTTGCCGGGTCTGTTCAGGGAGGGTTTAGAAAAGGGACGATGGCCTCTGCTCACCTAATTGCAGACACTTCAGTTTCTCCCTGTGTACCACTGGTGCCTTTCAAGCTGCTACCCTGGTGCTGGAGCTCAGAGGGAGTAAATATGAGTAGGTGAGTCCCTGTGTGGGTTCTTTAAGAGGAACTGCTTGGGGTTCCAGAAATTTCTTCCACAGACTCAATCCCTGCTAGTTTTTGCAGTCAGAGGTTGTGGAGATTTATCTTCTTAGCACTGGAAACCTGGGCTGGGGGAGCTGGTGTAGGCCTGGGTCTCCTCCCTCTTCAAGATATCCCTCTCAAATTTTTATCCACCACACATGGATGTGGGATCAGCCCATTCTGCATCTGTGCCCCTCCTACTAGTCTGAATGGATGTGGTTTCTTCAATTCCATAGTTGTCGGACTTCCATTCAACTCTATTTCTGATGGTTCTGGGTGATGGTTTTTCTATATTTCAGTTTAAATATTTATGTGGTTGTGCGAAGAGGCAAGAAATGTATGTCTGCCTACGCTGCCACCTTGACCAGAAATCTCAATATGTTTTTAAGGGAACTACCTGTCTGCCTTTGCTATCATCCTTCCCTGAAAGAAATATGTTCTTTCTTTTGTGTGAAGGGCACTCTCATCTACCCTGTTGAGCAAGTCACCCTTAACCTTCCTCTTCTGCAACTTTCACATACAATTAAACAATCACGGAGACCAATCAGTTCTACCACCTAAATAACCTTCTCTCCCTTGCAAATTCAAACCTACATTATTACAACAGTCTCCTTGCTAGCCTCCTGGAGGCTAGTCTTTAATTCATTCTTTGGACTTCATGCTATAGGTTGGTCAGATATGCTCTACTTTGTACTCATTATCTTTGGGCCAGCATCTACTTAGGGCTTGAATATAACTCCATGTATCTTATTCTAGCATCCAGGCTAACAGAGCAATGGCCACCCATAAGTCTATTGTAACCAAAGAGATCATTTTAAAATTCAAAGGTTATCAAGATCTCCCTTAATTAAAAAATTTTAGTGACTCCCTAATGCTCTTAGAAGAAAATTCAAACTTATGCTGTATTACTCAGCTATTGGCCACAATGATACTGTATAACAAACTAACTTCCAAATTAGAGGCTTATGATAATAGTCCCTTATTCTCATTCTCATAAGCCCATAGCTTGGCTACAGCTAAACAGAGCTAAAGTAGAATTCAAGATCCTGAGCTCCAGGATCCAAGCTAATGGAAGCAGATTAGGTACAGATCTGTACACAGCATAAAGTATCTTCACAATAAAGGCCCTGCCTTGTCATCCAAGTTCCCAGAATAGAACCTAAGTTGATATTGAATGACTGAATGAAGCCAAATATGACTGACTGGGGAAACCAAGAATTAATTTGTGTCTTCAGCCTCCCCACTTTGCCTGCCATTTTCTTCTTTATAGTGTGTCTTGTTTAGGAATGTGATTCTCTCGTAATCATTTCCCTCAGCTCATTACTAAAATTCACTCTCACAAAGGCCAGTAATTTACACATTAATAAAAGTAGCAATCTGTTAACCCTTTCATATTTATTTGGTATCTGAGCTCTCAGTGAGGAATCTGTAGCAGGACTTTGACCCCCCCAATGGAATTTAAATCACCTAGTAAAGGATAAAGAAAAATTAACACTAAGTAAGTGGCAAGTTATTTTGTCCTTCAGGTAAGGTTCATTCAAAATCAGATCCAACTCCCATCAGTTCATCATGTAAATGTCAGCTCAACCCCCTAACAACTGTGTTACAAAAAGTTTCACTCAGTTTTAAGCCCTCCAGAATAGAAGTGTTCTTTAAATGTACTATGGATAAAGACAGCTGCCACAGACAATGATCTTCCCATAACACACCAACATTCATGCCAGCCTCCCCCATGTTTAATCCTTCAGCCTGTGGTGTACACATGGCTTCTTCCAATCAGATTTCAGAATGCCCCTAGAAATAGGTCATCTGAAATAAACATCAACTTTGCTTCACAAAAATTCTGTGCCTATGTGGTCATAGACCAAAAAAAGTGTCCTTTGGGGAAACAGGACATGTAAACAGCAGAGCCCAGGCATCCCTTGCATCCTGTTCCTTCCTTCTCAGTGGCAACTTCATATTTGAGCTCTAAAATCAACAGTCCTCTGCTCTATAAATTGAGTTTTGACAATGTCATTCCCACCTTCCCTGATTTCCAATTCCTCACCCCCTCAACATAATACTCATTTGCAAGAACATTACTTAAATCTTATAAGGAGCAGTTTTGCTCCACCTCTCTGGTAAAATAAATATAACAAAAATTTTTTTAGTTATATCCCTATAACAAAAAATAGCAAATATAATAAGAATGCATCTCTAAGTGAGATTTCTAGGCTCAGAGTTGCAGGGGTAGTTGGGGATGCAGAAGAAACTAATATTTATTGAGCAACTTCCATGTACCACTGTTCTATTGTTTTACCAACAGGATGTAGTTTAACCCTCATGACACTTACCTGAGGTACCTGTTTTTATTTCTTTGGTAAATAGGAAAGCCAAAGCTCAGAGAGGTTAATTAACTGGCTCTTGGGTTCCACAGCTAGAAATCAACAGAGATAGAATCAGAACCCAAATCTGGCCAGTTTTCAAAATTCATGTCCCCAGCAGCTGCTTCATAACATATCTCCATGGTTGAGTCCTATTAATGAAAGAATGAAAGACATTTCCAGAGCTGCATGATAAGCGAAGAACTGTTTTAATGAACCAATCAACAATCTTTGAATTCACAAGTATGTACTTAAAGCCTCATAAATGCTGAGCTCCAGGCTAGGCAATATGGGAGAGACACAAGTAATTAATGGACTTTATGACCTCCAGTAGCTTCAACCTATTAAAGGAGAAAAGCATCTTGCAAACAGGGAACGAATAAATGCTCTATATTGTGTAGTACAATTCAGAGATAGAACAGGCCAGTGTGGGCTGAACAAGGAAGGGATCAATCAGGGTTCTAGTTGCAAGAAACTAGATTTAAGCAGAAAGAATTTATTTAACAGGTAATGGAAAAAATACAAGATATTACTTTACACTCACTAAAATGGCTATAATCAAAGACAGGTAATAACAAAGATTATTTGGCAATGATGTGGAGAAATCCGAACACTCACACGTTGCAAAATGGTGTGCTCACTCTAGAAAACAGTTTAGCAGTTTCTCAAAAGGTCAGTCATGGTTACCATACCAGAAATTCCACTCCTAGGTACATGTACCCAAGAGAAGTGAAGATCTTCATCTTCACAAAAACTTGCACGTGAATGTTCACAGAAGCATGATTCATAATAGCCAGAAAGGAGAAACAACCCAAATATCCACCAACAGATGAGTAGGTAAATAAAATATGGGGTAGCTATACAATCGAATATTATTTAACAATAAAAAGGAATGGATTGCCAATATGTGTTACAACACGGATCAACCTTGAAAACATACTAAGTGAAAGAAGCCAATCACCAAAACACCTCACATATTACACGATTTCATTTATATGAAATGCCCAGAATACACAAATCTGCAGAGATATAACATAGATTCATGGCTGCCTACAACTGGGAGTAGGGGAAATACTGGAAAGTGGCTGCTGATGGGTAACAAGATTTCTTTTTTCAAAGACAAAAATATTCTAAAGTTTGATTGTGGTGATCATTGCACAGTCCTGTGAACTTACTTTAAAACACTGAACTGTATGCTTTAAACAGGTGAATTGTATGGTATGTGAATTAAATCTTGATAAAATGTTTTTTTTTTTAAATAAAGGGGATGGCTTACAGAAACTCTGGGAGGCTGCAGAACTAGGCTTAGAAGCAGAAGCAATGCTCCAAATTTTCTAGGCAACCGGAATGCCAAAGACGTTACAGTGTTGCTGGGAACAGACTGTGTTGCTTGCCCTGAGGACACAACTAACACAGAACTCTGCTGCAGGGACCACAGCCATCACTGCCTCTGGGAGCCAGATTATCTGCGGCTGCTACAGCCCCCACTAGCCACCAGAACAGATTTGGCACAGTCCCTGCTTCTTCTCAGGGCTAGTTTGGGGTGGGGTTGTTTCACTGGGAAAGCCTTAGTTAATGCTGGTAGCCTAGCTACAACAGAGGCTGGGAAAGTGAGAATTCTGCATTGTCAGGGTTGTAGGGGAAAGTGGACTGTGTCTTATAAGGGTGAGCCTGCAAACATAGAGTGTAGGTGGCCACAAAAAATGACTGATGCTGCTATAGAAATTTTCTCTGATTGGAAATAGCTTTAGTGGCACTCTGAGGGATGGACAAGATTTGGACCCAGAAAAAAATGAGAAAAACATTGCAGCTGAAAAAAAAATCGTATTAGGTAGATGGGAATGAAAACCTACATTTTTCAGAAATTCACAAGGTCCTCCAACATGATGGAAAGATAAGACATGTGGACGTCTAACAGATGGTACAGGGGGTAGCGTGGCATCAAGCTCTGGGCTGTGCAGTTATAGGGACTTAAAAAGAAAGGTCACCACCCAAGGTGGGTTATTAGAGGAAACCCTCAAGGTCCAAATGGCTTGTCAGAATTCTTTGTAGTCTGGCCACCAGGAGCTTCAGTGATAACTTGAAAGTTAGAACTACCCAGTCCCCCAGGTATCAGGAAGGAGGCACCCAGGTGGTTTCTTCACTTTCTTTGTTTTGTCCCCCTGCACCCCTGGGCAGGAAATAGCAATGGAAACAGGGCTGCTTTTGAGGTATATTCGAATGGGGGGCATGGTGGCAGTCTGGGGGTGGGAAATGCTATTTCTAGTTTAGGCTGCTGAAGAGATTTTTGCCCCCAAATTTCTTTTTGTCCTTCTATCACTATGAACACAGGATAGATTGATACCTTTCTCAGACCATCCCACATCATTTCGTTCTATTTTTGAGTTTTGTTTGGAACTCTAAATCTTTGTTCCATCTGTGTTGCTGGGATGATGTAGAGCAGTCTGGAAGAGGGTCTGCCTCTCTCACCATAGTTCATATCATTTTTATGCTCTCTTTCTATCTGGCTTTTCTTAATAGCTTTGAGATGAATTTCCTTTCAGCCTTGCTCTGGCCTTGTGAAAGCAAAGAGTTGAGTTATTAGGCACAATAGGAGCATTTATTTATCTGGCTTTCATCAAGATAAATAACAAATTTATATAAAATCTTAGCACATCAAAACACCCCAATATATAAAAAATAACTGTGGTTTACTTAATGGTTTTGCAAAACTTTGTCATAAAATATCAACATGGTAAATTAATTTGTGAAGCAGTATCTTAACCTGAAGTCACTTACAGCACTATGGGGCAAATGGAAAGGGTGAATTTCAAGAAAAGTCTCACCATAGAGCTTTAAAAAAAATCACCACATCAGCGACATCATACATAAAAAGCAGAGATGATGGATTCACCATCAATAAATTTAATAGCAGCCAGAGCACCATTTGCTAGAAATTCACTTTGAGACTGAATTATTTTAAATAAGGCATCACACATAAGGTAAGGAAGAAAAAAATTCCAAGTTCAGGTTCCATTAATTTCCCAGCCAGTAATTTTGAAATAGTGTGAATTTACAGGCCAGCAGCAAAAACTCACTCAACCAGGGAAAAAAATGGGCCATTTCTCTTTGGTGTCCAACTGAAGATCCCACTTAGGAGCTATTTTCTGATTCTTGAAAAGTCTTTTAACTGTATCATTTCTTGATTTTTAACTGGGCTGAAGTGGCTCCCCATGATAGAGGGAAATGTGAGTGGATTCCATTTTCCCTGCATTATAAGGGTGTTATCCAGGCTCCAGAGCAGCAACCTGCCCAGATGAGTATTGAAGACTGTGTCACGCCAACTGAGAGGAGGACACAAGGCCCAGATGCTGGCTTCTTGTCATTGGCAAGTTAGAAATGCTGAGCAAGTAGAAGAGAAAAATGTGCCCAAGTTTTGCAGCCCATTACAGGAGGGTGTCTTTTATTCTGCCTTACTCCACAGAACAGGGCTTATCGTTGGGGCTGGGGATTCAGGACTGCCATTTGGCTGCTTATCACATTCATGAAGAGCTTCAGATGTTTGATGTTATCATCAAAGGAGGTCAACCATCCAGTACCAGAGATACACAGTAACTAAAAGAGGATGGCATTCATTATAAAACTTTCATCTATCTCCTGTTCTGCCTGTGGTGCACTATACATTAATATTTCAAATCTTATTATGTGAATAACACAAATACAACATTTCACTAGATTTAATGTAACTAACATTTAAAACACACTACAATTTTTAATGCCATGTTGGAACTTTTTATTTGTTTTATATACAAAGGCCCTCAAAAAATAAATAAGTAAAAGAACAAAAGAGGGGGGAAAATAGTCATAGCCCCTCTGATTTCTGAGAGACCTCATCTAGAAGGCCATGTTTATCTTGCTAATGACAAGATGCTATATATTTGGCTCAGTTTGTTTCAATTATCGATCACTCTTTAGGACCTTAAGTTGTAGAAATGATCAAAGCAATCTATAAATACAAATAATAGTTAACATTCAGTGGACACCAATTATATCCTGGCCACTGTGCTAGAGTTTTTTCAGTTATGTTCTTTAATCTATAACAACTTTCAGGTAAAAATTATTACCTATACCTAAACTGAGAATTGGTTCGCAGGCTGGCACTCAACCCACTGAGCCACACCAGCCCTAAACTGAGAATTGGTATTTGCCTAAAATCACTCATATAATAAAAAGAACTGGGATTTGACCCAGATCTGTTTGCTTTCAAAGGCCGTGTTTGCCACTACTGAATGATCATTTAAGTGACAGTTACTAATTTTATATGAAAAATAAAAGACACACTGTGCATGTTAGAAAACACCTCCCTCAGTTAATGCTAGATAAATACTGTCAGTCTTTACTTTTGACCTCCTTTCCTCAACCCCATTCTCACCAGCTCCCATCTGCCAGGGGCCTTCCTTCAAACAAATAGCTACAATTCAGCTAAGTAGGCTTCAACTTTAGATTTTTGTGTTCTCCTGAGATTAGTCGCTGACTGGGACTGGGACAGTTCAGAAACTCCTTAGCAGCCATTCACAGATCACTGTTAGAATAATAATTTTATACTCAGTAATGTATGTTCAGGGGAAAAAACAAACAAACCCTACAATTCTTGAATATTTACTAGTTAAGTTACAGAACAGCTTTTACTTTTAATAAATAACTGTAGCATTTTATTAGGTAAGATAAGTACATGAAAAAATATTCAAAAAGTGCAAAAGGATATGTAGTGAAAAGTAAGTCTTTCCACCCATCTACCTGGAGGCAGCCACTATCTTTTAGAGATAGTCCATGAAAACATAAGCATTAAATGTACCCATTTAAATGTCAATGCCCCACCTACCCTGAACATTGCATTTTTAATGATGCAACTTTAATATGGTTTCACATCTGCATAGAACTGCTTTCTTCTTTTTTATGGCTTCATAGTATTCCACCGATGGATGTACTGTTATGTATTTAACCAGTCCTTTTTGACAGACATTTAGGTTGTTTCCAACATTTTTGCTATTGGAAACAATGCTACACTGAATGCCTTTCAACATGAGACAACTTAAAAATGGAGATATATCTGTAGGATTAATTTCTAGAAATGAAGTTATTACATCATATTTAATCTGCCCTTTCCAGAAGTTATGCCAGTTTACATTCACATCAACAATTGACTGCTTCCTAATATCTTCATCTACGCAAGGTACTACAAACTTTTGGATCTTTGCCAATCTGATTGTCAATTTTAATTTACATTTCTCTTTTATAAGTGTGATTGAACAACTTTTTATATGTTCACAAGTCATGCTGTATTTCTTTTTTATAAAACAGCTGTTAATATACTTTGCCTATTTTTATATTGCTAATCCTTTTTCTCATTGATATATATAGGAACCCTTTTTATATTAAGAAAATAAAACCTGCCTTGGCTGGTGTAGCTCAGTGGGTTGAGCACTGGCCTAAGAACCAAAGGGTCACTGGTTCGATTCCCAGTCAGAGCACATGCCTGGGTTGTGCACCAGGTCCCCAGATGTGGACACATGAGAGGCAACCACGCATTGATGTCTCTTTACCTCTCTTTCTCCCTCCCTTCCCCTTTCTCTAAAAATATATAAATAAAATGTTTTTTAAAAAGCAAAGGAAAAAAAGCCTATGGGATATATGTTACGAGTAGTTTTTTTTTTTCTTAATTTGTTGCTTGTCTTCTACTTTATTATTTCTTGGCAAGCAGAATTTTTTCATTTTTATTCATTAAAATTATCAATCCTTTCTTTTATGACTTCTGGGATTTGTCTCAAACTTAAAAAGCCTTTCCAACATTGATATTGTTGGAATTTTCCTTTGTATTTTATGACTTTATTTTTTTATGTTTAAATCTTTTATTCATCTGGAATATATTAGACACGAAGAGCAAAGTAGTGATCCAATTTGATATTAGTGTTCCAAATGGCTGCCAAATGGCCCAAAAACCATTTTGTATTTTGTCATTTTTAGATAAGATTTGGGGCCATGCTAAGAAACCTAGAAATTGGTCTTACCTTCAGTCTCAGATCCCTTGGGAAGCCTGTCTTTGCATAGTATATAGAAAGCACCATCATTACCCATCAAGAAATAAGCTCGTATAGTTGCATGTATTCTTTATATATTTTGGATATTAACCCCTTGTCAGAGCTGTTGTTTGCAAGTATCTTCTCCCATTCAGTTGGTTGCCTTTTTGTTTTGTTTTCAGTCTCTTTTTCTGTGCGGAAGCTTTTCAGTTTGATATAGTTCCATTAATTTATTTTTGTCTTTACTTTCTTTGCCTTTAGGACAAATTCATAAAATCTCCCATAAGTCCATAAGCTTAGTACCTATGTTTTCTAATATGTAATTTATTGCTTCAGTTCTTATATTTAGGTCTTTGATCCATTTTGAGTTAATTTTTGTGTATGGGGACAAATTGTATTGTAGTTTCATTCTTTTACATGTAGTTCTCCAATTTTCCCAACACCATTTACTGAAAAAGATTTCTTTTCTCCATTGTATGTTTTTGGCTCATTTACCAAAAATTATTTGTCCACATACATGTGGGTTTATTTCTGCCATTTGCAACAACATGCATGGACCTTGAGAATATCATGCTAAGCCAAATAGACAGAAAAAGTTAAGAACCATATGATTTCACTCATAAGTGAGATATAAAACTGAAAGCAACAAATGAAAAAACAAACAAGCAGACAAACAAACAAGAACTTATAGATACAGGTAACAGTATGATGGTTATCATAGGGAAGGGGGGTGAGGGAAGTAAAGGGTAAAGGTGGTCAAATATATGGTAATGGAAGAAGTGACTCTGGGTGGTAAGCATACAATGCAATATACAGCTCATATATCATAAAAAGGTACACTTGAAATCTATGTTATTAACCAATGTCACCCCAACAAATTTAATTTTAAAAAAAGAAAGAAGCTGGTACATGAATACCACATATCTGAATGAGAAGCAATGCGACTGGAATTAGTACAAATCTAGGCAGACAAGTTTGGTGAGGCCTTAAGCTAATAAATTTGTGTATGTGGGGGAGATATATTATTTAACAAAAATAATATAAAGTTCAAATACAAAATTAGATATAGACATGAATAGTTATTTAAAATAAAAGGAGAAATAATACATCTTTAAAAATTTTAAGTGAATACATTCTGCAAACATTAGAAAATGCAGAAAAATGCATTTCAGAAATAAACCCATGTCTCTATGGTCAATTAATATTTGACAAAAGGGGCAGCAGCATAAAATGGAGTAAAAATAGCCTCTTCAACAAATGATGTTGAGAGATCTAGACAGCTACATACAAAAAATGAAACTTGACCACCAACTTACACCATACAGAAAAATAAACTCAAGGTGGATAAAAGACTTAAATATTAAGTCACAACACCATAAAAGTCCTAGAGGAGAACATAGAGAGGAAAATTTCAGCTATTCCACACAGCAATATTTTCACTGATATGTCCCCTAGAGAAGGAGATAAAAAGGAAAGAATAAACAAATGGGACTTCATCAAAATAAAAAGCCTCTGCATGACTAAAGAAAACATTAGCAAAATGAAAAGGGAACTAGCCATATGGGAACATATATTTGCCAATGATACCTCAGACAAGGTTTTAATCTCCAAAATATATAAATAACTCACACGACTCCACTCCAGGAAGACAAACAATCCAATTAAAAAAATGTGCAAAGGACCTGAACAGACACTTCTCCAAGGAAGACATACAGAGGGCCCAGAGTCATATGAAAGGATGCTCAGCATCATTAGCTATCAGAGAGATGCAAATGAAAACCACAGTGAGATACTACTTCACACCAGTCAGAATGGCCATCATAAACAAATCAACAAACAACACATGCTGGTGAGGTTGTAGAGAAAAGAGAACTCTCACGCACTGTTGGTGGGAATGCAGACTGGTAAAGCCACTGTGGAAAACAGTATGGAATTTCCTCAAAAAACTAAAAATAGAACTACTTTTTGACCTGGCAATTCCATTGCTGGGACTCTACCCTAAAAATCATGAAACAGCAATTCAAAATAACCTATGCATCCCAATGTTCATAGCAACACGATTTACAATAGCCAAGTGCTGGAAGCCACCTAAGTGCCCATCAGTAAATGAATGGATCAAAAAACTGTGGTACATTTACACAATGAAATATTACACAGTAGAAAGAAAGAAGGAACTCCTACCCTTTGCAACAGCATGGATAGAATGGGAAAGCATTATACTAAGTGAAATAAGCCAGTCAGTGAAAGACAGATACCATATGATCTCACCTATTAGTGGAACCTTATCAACAACACAAACAAGCAAGCAAAATATAACCAGAAACATTGAAATAAAGAACAAACTGACAGTAACCAGAAAGGAGGGGGCAGAGGAATAATGGAGAAAAGAAGTGGAAAGGTCATCAAGGAATATGTATAAAGGACCCATGAACAAAACGAAAGGGGGGTAGTATTGAGAGTGGGAGATGGGGGTGGATGGGGTAGGGGAGATTGATGGGGGGAAAATGGAGACAACTATACTTGAACAACAATAAAAAAATAAGAAGAAACAAAGGACACGCTAATTGAAAAAAAGAACAATTTAAAGGGAAACAACAGTAGAGTGGATGAAGCCAAGAATCAAATCAATAAGTTGGAATATAAGGAAGCAAAAAATAACCCATCAGAAGAACAAGAAGAAAAAAGAATCCAAAAGAATGAGGATACTATAAGCAGCCTCTGTGACAACTTCAAGTGGTTCAACATTTGCATCACAATGGTGCCAGAAGAAGAGAAGGAGCAAAAAATTGAAAACTTATTTTTAAAAAATGAAAGAAAACTTCCCTAATTTGGTAAGGGAAATAGACATACAAGTCCAGGAAGCACAGAGAGTCCCAAATAAGATGGACACAAAGAGGACCACACCAAGACACATCAAAATTAAAATGCCACAAGTTGCCCTGGTTGGTGTGGCTCAGTGGATTGAGTGCTGGCCTGCAAACCAAAGGGTTTCCAATTTGATTCCCAGTCAGGGCACATGCCTGGGTTAACCACCATGTCCCCAGTGGGGGATGTGTGAGAAGCTACCACACATTGACATTTCTCTCCCTCTCTTTCTGCCTCCCTTCCCCTCTGTCTAAAAATATATAAATAAAATCTTTTAAAAAATTAAAATGCCAAAGGTTAAAGATAAAGAAAGAATCTTAAAAGCAGCAAGAGAAAAACAGATAGCTACCTACAAAGCAGTCCTCATAAGACTGTCAGCTGATTTCTCAAAAGAAATTTTGCAGGCTAGAAGGGACTGACAAGAACTATTCAAAGTGATGAAAAGCAAGGACCTAAAACCTAGATTACTCTATCCAACAAAGCTATTATTTAGAATGGAAGGGCAGATAAAGTGCTTCCCAGACAAGGTAAAGCTAAAAAAGTTCATCATCACCAAGTCATTATTATATGAAATATTAAAGGGACTTATTTAAGAAAAAGAAGAGCAAAACTATGAATATTAAAATGGCAATAAAATAACAAGTGAATCTAAAAAAAATGAACCAAGCAAACAAGCAGAATAGAAACAGAACCATAGATATGAAGATCATTTGGAGGGTTATAAGTTTCAGAGGGAAGGGGGAGAATGAGGGAAACAGTGCAGGAATTAAGAAGCACATATTGGTAGGTACAAAATAGACAGGGGGATGTTAAGAACAGTATAGAAAATGGAGAAGTTAAAGAATGTATATGTATGAACCATGAACATGAACTAAGGGGATTATTGCTAGAGGGAAAGGTGGTACTGGGTGGAGGGGGCAAAGAGGGAAACACTGGTACAATTGTAATAGCATAATCAGTAAAATAGATTTAAAAATAAATAAAAGAAACTTCTGTTTTTTAGAGAAATAGCTGATTCCAGATCTGCAGCAAAAAATATACAGGAAAAGCCTAGAATATCCTGTAATACTAAATAAGAAATAGTATATTGATGTCAAAAGAATTCAGAAGTTAACTTGAAGAGGCTCATATTGACCAAAAAAGAAAAATTGAGCTTTAAAAAAGTAATAATTATAATTTATTGGAACTTATCAAATATAGTTAAATCCATGAGTTTATAATATTTTAAAACTAAGCAAGCCAGACACAAAAGGTCACACATTTTATGATTTCATTTATATTAAAATATCCAGAATAGGTAAATCCATAGAGATAGAAAGATTAGTGGTCCCTAGGGACTATAGAATGGGAGGAAATGGAAGTGACTACTTAATGAGTAAGGAGGTTCCTTTTGGGCTGATGAAAATGTTCTGGAACTAGACAGTGGTGATGGTTGTATAACATTGTGAATGTACTGTAACTAATAGTAAATTGATATGTATTTTACCATAGCTTTTTAAAAACTAAAAAATACCAATCTGATCACCTCCAGAGAACTGTAAGACATTAATTCATTATCTTGAAAGCTCTTAAATAAAAGAAAGAATCAATAATTTATCCTTTTATATATAATTTTAACACTGGGTAAGTAAAACGTAGGTTAGGGAAAGGAGGGAAGAAGGACGGAGGAAGAAGGAAGAGAGAGAGAATAATACTATCTCAGCTTGCAAGGGATATAACTGTGTTCCTAGAAAACTCAAGTGACAGAAAGTATTAAACTCAAGTATTAAAAAAGAATTTAATAAAATGACTGAACACTACATACACACATAACACAGAAACAAAAAAATCAATAGGTGTTCCCCTATACTTTCAAGCATAGGGAAAAATTTCATTCATAACAATGGCGAACATAAAATACTTGGGATAAAATTTTATAAGACTGGACCTATATAAAAGAAAACTATAAAATCTTGAAGACTACATGACATGAGAACTGAACAAACAGAAAATTTATCATGTTTCTAAATGGGAAGTCTTAATTCATAAAAAGTTCTCCCAGAATTAATACATAAAGTTATTGCATTATAATTAGAATCCCAATAAGGGGGAGGGTGATTTGTTTGGGAACTGAATAAAATTATTTTAAAGACAACTATGGAAGAATAAGTACAAAGAATAGCTAAGAATATTATTTTTACAAATAGTAAAGGGTGGTATGCTACACAGAGAGACAGTTTTGCCTAATGGTTAAGAACATGGCTCTGCAGTTCATCCCCTGTCTGTGCTATTGATGGTAGGGTACAGAATATGTTCTGTAACCTCTCTGCCCCTTAATTTCCTTATCAGTAAAATGAGGATATTAATAGTACCTAACTCATAGGGTTTTTGTGAGGATTAAATCTAAATTGCTTGGAACGGTATACTATAGTAAGTATTATAACTGAGCTCTGTTATTATATTATAATTACTAAAAAGTCAGTATAGCAAAAGAGTATCATAAAGATCCAGAAGTAGGCAAAGAGATAATAAAACAAATTAGAAAATCGGAAATGGAGTCCAGCATGCATGGGAACTTAATGTACCATAAAGGTAGCGTTTCAGTTTAGCAGGAAAAAAAATTTATTTCCAGAAGTGGCACAATGGGCTAACCATCTGGAAGAAATGCATGTCATATACAAAAATAAATCCCAGATGGATTCCAGATTTAAACGCAATCAAAAAATAAAACTTTTAGAAAAATTTAGGAGAATAATCACCCTTCGGAGGAAAGAGGCCTTCTTAATTAGGACAGAAAACTCAGATGCAATAAATAAAAAGACAAACATATTTGACAACAAACAATATTTTTCAATAGCAAAAATCATAAGTATAAATAAAATAAGAAGATAGGTTATAATCTGAGGGAATATTTGTAACACATTCATCCATTTAACAAATATTTAGTTGAACACCTTTTGTGCAATAGGTACTACCAGATGCCATGTTGAATAAAATATTCAGCAAATGCTACAAGTTGGGGTTTGATTTATTATTTGGTTATTTGTCTAAACAGTATTCCTATATTCATGGAGCTTACTTTCTACTGATAGGTGAGTCATATGACTGACAACATACGAAGGGTTCTTACAAGTGGGAGAGAGAAAGAATGTGATAAGAAAAGTAAGAAAATATAAATAGACAATTCAGAGAATTCCAAATAACCATAACATGAAATATCTATTGTGTTCACATGGTGGAAACACTGCATATTTCTTCCCAACTTTGTGTTCAATAGCCTTGTGCTGGTAGTTTGAACTCAGCCATGATGAGGATATTTACACCATGGAAATCAGCAAATGCTAACTAAAGTCAGGGCTTGACTTATTATTTCTTTTATGTGTCTAAACTTAAGAAAGTGATGGAGAGATATGTTAAAAAGGCAGATTAAAGTTAAAAGTGTGGCATGTCCGTGTCTATCACATTATGATAACATCAAACATTAAGGAAATATTCTTTTCATATTTGAAAACTATTACCCAATATTCAGCACAGAAGCCACTCACCTCATTGACAAATGAGGGAGGTTCTGACACATGCAGTGCTAAAGTTGAAAGAGATTTCAGTTTAATGAATATAATTTATATGAGGGTAAAAAATAGTTTAATAGTAGATTACATTTCAAATTAAATGATAACAAATGTATTTGAAAAAGAGTTAGTGAATTGGAAAGGAACTCTATTTGTCAAATCATGGTTGAAGGGTGATCATAGATTGCGTATAGATTTAAGATTTCAGAAACAATCAACCAAAGCATTCTGTAAGATTCAACTGGCTACGTAGAACTTATGATACGGTACTATATATTCTATTATTACTTTTTAATTTTGTATCTTTACTGTCAGTAAAATTTATGATAAATGTATGTATTTATCTATACACACACTCTGTGTGTGTGTAGAGCCAGTTAAATATTTACTGGTCCCCCCACTTTTAACCAGAATTTATTCATGTGGCCAGGGAAGGCTTGCTCTATCTCAGCAACTTCACAATCATCTAAAAATTCTATTACTATGGTAAAGGATAGGCTACATTTAGAGAAAGAATTAGAGTTTCTGGCACAGCACTATTACTTTCATTTGGTATAAAGGTAACAGACTCAGAGAGGTTAAGTTAGCCTGCCCATGATCACTTATCTAGTTAAGATTAACAAAGATTTAGATTCATGTTTGTCTAGCTTCAAAGTTTTTTTTCCCCATGCCATTCTCCAAAATATAACATACTGAGTTTGAGGTAATGGTAGAATTCATAAATAAAAAAATTTTGCAATTTCCCCACAGATATGTACTTGTATGTTTCCATCACAGAGAAAAGAAGTCAATGAATAGCCAGAGTTAGAAAGTCAGTGGTAACAATATGTATTCTCTGGAAAGTTCATTTGCCTACAGAGAGATTAAGTCTATGGGTTTGCCTAGGGAGATAGTGAGTCATGTCTAGCTCCATTTTTTTTTTTTTCAGACAAAGTCCACATGATTTATTATTATTATTACCTTGGAAATAAATATTGCTACAGACACATCATGAGATACAGGTGATAACCAGAGAGAATGTTATGAAACATGAGAATGAGGCAACTTGGAAAATTGGTCAGCAACACACACTCTCTGATGAATTTAGCTCTGTATATGAATCTTATATACTACCAGGGGTGTCCAACCTGCGGCCCGTGGGCCACATGAGGCTCAGGATGTCTGTGAATGTAGCCTAACATGAAATTGTAAATTTACTTAAAACATTATGAGATGTCTTTGTGATTCTGTGTCACAATGTATTTAATGTGTGGCCCAAGACAACTCTTCTTCCAGTGTGGTCCAGAGATGCCAAAAGTTTGGACATCCTAGTAACCTCTTGAAGGCAGGAACTATATTTTGTTAAATACCTTAACACAATTTTTCATATAACTAATGAGTAATAAATATTGGTTGAATTAATTTATCATATGAGTGGATCGTGATTAAATGTACTCAGTACTTGTTTATGTAATGTATATTTTATTGCTCTTTGAATATTACCTAAAAGGAGAAGCCATGTCTTCTTCAGGACCAAAGGTTATTCAATTATTTATCCAAAAGATATCCATTAAACTCTTGCATATATAAAGCACCACAGAGTGAAAATATTGGCCGTTCCTTAGACTAGGAACTCTTCGTGGGTGGGGACCACATTCCTTCTTTTCTCTGGAATTTTCCATAGAGGACTGTATATATTCAGAATGCAAGTTTCATTATAAAACTAGCTAAATTTATTACAGTGTTATTTAGAATTACCAAAATATGGAAGCAGCCCAAGTGTCCATCAGTAGATGAGTGGATAAAGCAACTATGGAACATTCACACAATGGAATGCTACTCATCTATTAAAAAAAAATAGAAGAAAATTTTACCCTTTGTGTTAGCAAGGATAGACCTGGAAAACATTATGCTAAGTGAAATAAACCATCAGAAAAAGACAAATATTGATACCATATGATTTCACTCATATGTGGAATCTAATGAGCAAACTGAACTAACAAGCAAAATCGAGACAGACTCATAGATGGGGAGCTATGGAGTGGGGGCAGGGTGTTAGTGGGTGGAGGGATCCAGCAAAAAGGGAAAAGGACTCATGGACATGAACAACAGGGTGGTGATTGTGGTGGGGAGAGGACTATGAGGGGAATAAATGGTAATGGAAAAATACAATAATAAAAAAGAAAAAGGAACTAGACTTTTAAGGGTGTTATATAAAGTTGTAAAAGTAATCAATAGAGAGCCAATGATATAATGATAACTAAGAAAACTTGAGAGTAGAGGGGAGGTGAAAGTTCATATAAGTGAGTTAAATTCCCCATCTTTCAAAGTAAGGAGTCAATTAATAAGATCTAAATTTGGAAAATCAAGAAATAAATAATTTGCATATTATTTTGACTGACCATGAACAGCAGAAGAACTAAAAATAGAAATGACTAAAAATGGATACTTCCTATCTATTCCAGAGAAACACTTCCACATGTGCACCAGAAAGTAGGGACAATGATGTTCAGCTCCGTGTTGTAGTCATGAAAAATTGAAAATAGCCGAATGCTCATTGTACATAAATAAACCATGGCACAGTCATATTATACAACAGTTTAAAGAAATAAAATAGATATCTATGCATTCACATGGAAAGAAATCTAAGACTTATTAAGTCAAAGAAATAAGTCCCTGGATAATAAATGTGATGGCACCATTTGTGTAAAATAAAAACCAAAGCAAGCATACTCATAAAAACTATAAAGATCTGGAAACAAACCCACCACTGTTAACAATGGTGGTTACCTTTAAGGGGGAATGCAATTGGGGTGATGGTCAAGCGGGACTCTAGCTTTATCTCTATGGTTTGAAATTTTCATAGGAAAGTGTTCATGCATGATTTGTGTGGCCTAAACCTGATCATTTAAAGTGGTTACCACTGTGGCAAACATAGTTTTTTCATTTATACCATCTATGACACAGTAATTTCTTTTTATTATGTTTGTATTATTTTAAAATTATAATTTTAAACAACAGGAATCAATGTTTTTGCTCCTTTAGTTATAGGAAACTTCATAGAACAGTGTTGCTGCAGGCAGTTCTCTAAGCGCAAAGGTTGCCCTCCCACCAGCCCCATAAATGATAGTTATTTATGACCACTTCATGCCATAGATGTGTACAGCTATTTACCATTTCTGCTGGGAGGATGGATGTTCACATTCATATGAGACAAAAACAAATCAAGATTCAACTAGACAGGTTGCTGTGGGCTTGGGGATTAGAAGAGCAAAAATAAAAATAAAAAACAAACTTGGCAACATACTCCCGTAAATCACTTCTCTTTTCTGTCTTGTTCTTATGAAAGAATTTAACAACCTCATCTGGGTTGCAGACATTTTTATGTACTCGCCACTGTGTTTTAAAAAGCATGAACAAAATTTTTGGCTAAACTGGACTCTGGACTGCAAGCTAGATTGTAATCATGGTGGATTTTTTTGTCCAGGATTTAATATTGAAGTGTATGTATGTTACTTCATCTGTCTAACAATGGCTCTTTTCTTTTTTAAAAAAAATCTTTTTTGAGCAACCTTTCCGAAAGCTTCAAAATTTTAACCAGACCTGGTAGGTTTCTTCTTAAAACCAAGTGAGATCATTTGAACATTAGGGAGGTGAGAGAATATTTCTTTCAACTCTTACTCAAATTAGGACCTTCCAACAGCCTCCTTCCTTCAACATCCCACCATTTTGTTCTTTCTGAACCTGAAGGGGTGGGTTAAGTTTAACCTTCCTCTTCTATTGTCTTTTTTAAGTCATGATTCTCTTGGGAAGAACCTGGAATCCTAAAGCAAGAATCACAATATTAGTTCAGATGGTAATTGTGAGCATTTTGCTTTACCTATAAAGGAATTAACATTAAGGAGTTTGTTCACAAACAATATTATTTAATCCTCTCAATGTCCTTGGAAGGCTGAGTTTTAAGGAGGAAACCAAGGTGAAGCATTAGAAAATTTGCCCTCGGTGATGCATCACAACAAACTGCTCTCCATTCTTTATAGGGTTCTCCTGGTCCAGTTATCTAACAGGAGGTCTTTATTAAAATGCCTACTGGGCCTGCTTGTATAAAAGCACCTTTATGCAGTTTAGTAAACTTGAAGGGACTTTAATGAGAAGATCTCTTAATGAATCCTTTTGAAGTTGCGGATATATTTGTAGTGATACCATGAGATGCTTTTTAACCTGTTGAAACAAAGCACCCTATCTTTGATGTTGGGCTCTGAATCCTAACCTGCGTTTCTACCTGGGGCAGTGCATTTAGGGCAGTGAACCGACATTTGAAAACAGGATCCACATATGTGGTGTCCTCATTCTCATCCCCTGTCTACTCAAACACTCTCTCTTTTTGGTGTAGGGGATGTAACCTCACTCCTGAGCTTTGGGATATGCAGGAGAGAACCATCAAGTCTTCCCACCCAGAACCAAGTGGGTAAGGAAAGTAGATAGAGGTCAAAGCAAATAAGAAAGACAGAAACATCACAGGATCTCTCTTTTATCCCACCTCTGTCAACTTGGCCTAGACACTGATATTATTCCACTCAACCTCATTTTAAAGGTACTTAAACCAAATTCAAAGCTTGGAGTTTCATGCATCAAATCACACCTTCATTTACTTATCCCATCTGTGATCTCCCCAATTTTCCTAGCAGTAGGGCTGCTCCAATGTGATCTAGGCTTGTTCTTCCCAAGTTGATACTTTCTTAATCTGCCTCATTCCTGTTGGTTCAAAACGTCTGTGCTTTCCACAGTGAACTGGCCTGATGAGCCAATCCATGCAAATACACTCAAAAGCTTAGAATAAAACCCCCTTTCTCCTCCCAAATAAGGCATACATAATTTCTTCAAGAATAAAATATCCAAAATAAACAAGCAAGCAAAATATAACCAGAGACATTGAAATTAAGAACAATCTGACCATAACCAGAGGGGAGGTGGGAAGGGATAGTGGCGGGAAGGAAGGAAGGGTTTTCAGGAACAACTATAAAGGGCACATGGACAAAACCAAGGGAGGGTGGAAGCAGGGGAGGGAGGTGGGGATGGCTGGGGTCGGGGTGGGAGGAGGTTGGCGGGGCAGTAAATGCAGACAACTGTAGTTGAACAACAATAAAATAATTTTTAAAAAAAGAACAAAATATCCAAAACTAAAAAGAAAAATTATAAATACATAAAATTTTCCCACCTTATTTTTCAACTAACTTATCAAGAACATCTTTCCATATTGATCAACTTCATGCAGCATCCTTTTTAATGTTTCAAAATTGAATTATACTTCCCTGTCTTCCCCCATTGAACATTTAGTTTCTCTCCAGTTGTTCACCATGAATATCTTATATCTAAATTTGTACACAAAGTCTGATTTCTGTATCATAATGAATACAGCCTGATGAACAGGGAGGAAGTCCCTTTGAAGGCCTCTTATGCAGCCTCATTTTCTGTGTGTGCTTGGGGCCAGCCCTCCTTCTAACAGTATCTCTGTCCTGCTTGCAATTATCACTCTAAAACCTATTAGTTGGGGACAAATTTGGGGAAAGAGCTTTGAAGCTAATAAACCTTCACATGTCTGTCTAAAAATTCACATTTATTGTATATACCTCTTTTTTATCAGTCTGGATAAAAGCTGGTAAGATTTAACCAAAGTCTGTATGGATAATTCATGTCTGGACAATTAGAAAGATGATTAAGTTTCTACAGTAAATTTGGATTTTGTGAGGCCAGCAGCTGATCTGAGCCTTTAACTGGCTGTTTTATCTTCCTTTGCTTCTACAGCCCTTTTTTCTCAGCTTCAAAAGGTCAAAAGAGGCAGTAATTGCCCCTCTCTTCTAAAATTATGTTGGAATATAGGCATCATGATGATGGTGGTGGTGGCGGTAACGATAGTACAAACAGACTCTGGCTAAACAAACTCTGGTTTGTTCTATTGGCAAAATCTTCTACTCCAGAAGCAATATTGCAGAGCAGAGGAACGGAATAATCAGAACTGGAGTCTTCTCATTTCAGAGGAAATATGGGGCTCAGTGCTCTTCCCATCTGCCTGCAATGGGATCCAGCTTTGTGTCCATCCTGCTGTTCCTAGTTCCAAGAAGGGCAGACTTTATAATTCTTTGATGATTAAAAGGCACACACTTGAGGATAAAACTAGAATTTAGGGAAAGGTTCATAAATCGCCTTTTAGTCACTAGAAGACTAAAGACTTTGCCTCCAAAATCCTGGGGATAAGGAATTATCCATCATCTTGATGTGTTCAACATTCAGTTATAGAGAGAAGCTCAATTTTAATGGAATACCAGGAAAAGAGTATGCTGGATGATCAAGTGTTGATTTAAGGTATCACAGAGAGTGTGTATATTTTGTGTCAGAAAGATGGAGGATCTTTTCTTGTGATCAGAATTAGAGGTCTTTCCAGCAAAAGACACCTGAAGGGTATCTGTATACTACACCAGAGGCAATTGCCAGGTTCTCACTAGCTATTCTCACTTCATACTTTCCCTTTTGGACCATGGTCCTCTCATAAAGCGCTGGGCTTAACTTTAAAGTGCAAATTGCTAATATTCAAAAATCAACTTCATTTAATGATGCAAGGACATATGAATTGATGGGAAGCAGCCACGGGTTTGGGGAGATTATAGCAGTTTCTGTTGTTTGGTTTGAGGGACACCAGAAAGACTCTACTTTTTCTCCCACCAGGTGTGCTCATTGCATCCATTAAGGCCTTTCTGACTTCCTGAGCCAGAAGCCCAGAGCCCCCAGTTATGACATAGAGCCATCCCTTAGCATCCACAGGGGCATTGGTTCCAGGACCCCCAGTGGACACCAAAATCCACAGATACTCAAATCCCTTATATGTATATAATCTATGTACATCCTCCCATATGCTTTAAATCATCTCTAGATTACTTATAATATCTAATGCAATGTAAATAGTTGTGTTGTTTAGAAATAATGAAAGTAAAAACCTGTACATGTTCAGTACAGACACAATCATCATAGGCCTAATTACATAGTATGTGTTAGCAAGAACTTAACTTTTTTTTTTCAAATATCTTTTATCCATGGTTGGTGGAATTCCTGAATTCAAAATACAAGGATCCTGAGGGCCGATTGTAAATATCTCTCGAAAGGATCACATAATAACCTAACATTTTAGAAGGGGTTGATTATATTTTCATTTTTATTATATATGTTTTAAATTAATGTAATACTTTCTCTAATGAAAAAGTATTAGGACCCTGATATATAAAAGGCAGAGTAACTGGCCGAAGCTGGGTGGAGGGCTGGAGCTCACCTACGTGGCTTCTTCTAAATCTGAAGAAATCCAGAAAAGCAATAGTCAATTGTATATTTTTCAAATGAAATTTGAATTAAACATTTGAAGAGCCACTTAAGTAACCCCACGGAACTTTAGAGTTCATCAATATATAGTTTGATAATTAAAAACTGGGCAACTAGATATCATATGTTTCTTAATGTAGTACAGTAGAAAGAACATAGGGCCGCCTGTGAAGTTTCTCTACCTTAAAAAGTAAATTCAAGCAAGCCTCTAGTTCTAAAGTAGCTACTTACAGGAAACAAAGAGCTAGAGAAACAAGTTAAATTACACCATGTGGAAATGGTCAGCAAAATACAGAATGAAGGAAATAACACAAGACAAATGAACCAGTTTTGTTTTTTTTTTTTTTAACAAATAAGCATGAAAAGGGAAAGGGTGGTAGGGAAACTATTAGATTTTAAAAGACAACAATACCAAAAAGACAAACAGCCCAATTTAAAACTGAGCAAAGGACTTAAATAGACATTTCTCCAAATTGAGTGTACAAATGGCCAAGAAGCACATGGAATAATGCCCAACATCATTAGTCATTAGGGAAATGCAAATCAAAATCATAGTGAGATGCCACTTCACACCAATGAAGATGGCTGCAATAAAAAATGTAGAAAATAACAAGTACTGTCAAGATGTGGAAAAACCCTGACTGGTATGGCTCAGTTGGTTGGAACATTGTGCCATAACCAAGAGGCTGTGGATACTATTCCCAGTTGGGGCACATGCCTAGGTTGTGGGTTCAATCCCCAGTTCGGGCACGTATGATCCCTAGGTCTGGGAAAGTACGATCCCCTGTCTAGGTATGTAGGGGAGGCAACTGACCAATGCTTCTCTGTCACATCAGTGTCTCTCTCTCTCCCTTCCTCTCCCCCTTCCTACCTCTCTAAAAGCAATAAAAAAATGTCTTCAGATGAGGATTAAAAAAATGTGGAAAAATTGCAACTTTCATACATTGCCGGTGGCAACAGAAAACAGTGCAGCCTCTGTGGAAACCAGTTTGGAAGTTCCTCACAAAGTTAAACGTAAATTTACCATATGACCCCACAAATCTACTTCTGGATATATACCCAAAAGAACTGAAAACTGGCACTCAAACAAATACATGCACCCACATGTCCATAGCAGCACTGTTCACAATGGCCAAAAAGTGAAAACAGCCCAAATAATCATCAACAAATGAATATATAAACAAATTTAGTATGTTCATACAATGGAATATTATTCAGCCATAAAAAGAAGTAAAGTACTGATACATGATACCATGTTTTTGAATGAATCTCAAAAACATTAATGCTAAGGGGAAAAGCCAGGCACAAAAGGTCACATATCGTATGATTCCATTTTATGAAATAGCCAAAACAGATAAATCCTTAGAGATAGAATGCAGATTGGTGGCTGCCAAGTGCCGGTAGGAGGTGGCAATGAAGAACAACTAATGAATGGGGTTCTGGGTTTCCTTCTGAGATTATGAAAATATTTTAGGACTAGATAGAGGTGGCAGCTGCACAACACTGTGACTCCACTAACTGTTATTGAATTGTTCACTTTAAAATGATTCATTTTATGCTATGCGTATTTTACCACAATAAAAAAGTAGATGGGTAGATAGATAAATGAATAGACAAGAAGATAGAAAGATCTTTTTAAAAAACAGACTTGGAAAATACACTGAACAAATGAAATGTATAGCCCTTGTTTTGATTCTAAATCAATTAAAGTAATTATAAAAATGCCTTTTTGAGGCACTTGGGGAAGCTTGGATATGAATTGTTAGATGATATTAAGAAATTGTTATTTTTTGTGAACTAATGGCATAATGATTGTTTTTAAAAAATTCCCTTTCAGAGAATCATTCTGAAGCAGGGATCCCCAACCCCTGGGCCATGGATTGGTACCTGTTAGGAACCTGGCTACACAGCAGGAGGTGAGTTTGAGTGTAACGCACTTGAATCATCCTGAAACCATCCCCCCAACCTGTCTGTGAAAAAATTGTCTTCCACGTCCCTGGTGCCAAGAAGGTTGGGCACCACTGTTCTAAAGTTTTTATGAATGAAATAATATGGTATCTGGGATATACTTTTAAGTACTCAGAAAAAATGTTGAGAGAGAGTATAGTTGAAACAAGATTAGCAAAATTTTGACAATGATGAGGCTAAGCAATGGGGACATGGACATTATTGCTACTTTTGTGTATGTTTGAAATTTTCCATAATGAAACACTATTTAATGTGGTTAGAAACCATACACTTATTTAATGCCATTTATGGTCCTTCAACGTGGACATAGGACAGGTGACTGAGAGGTTTTTGGCAAGCATGGGAAGAGAAAACAGAAGGAAAAGCAGCAGGTGGAGAAGAGGAATCCTGGAAAAAAACACAAAAGGAGCCTAAAACCACACAGTCCACGACTTTGCTTCAGGAAGGTCCTTGAGGAGAAAGAGAAAATTGTGCTTCTTCAGCTGTAAAAAACAGCCCCACCCTGACTGTGCTTTCAGTCACTATAGTCACAAGGGACCTGGACATGCAGTAGGAGACACTAAGTGTGTCCCTTCCTAGGGAAGAAGAAACAGCATCCTCATCCTGGTTACCAGTGGCCAAGCATTTACTGGGCACAACCCATGTATCAAATACTGTAATTATCAGCAGCTCCAAGTTAAACCACAGCCTTAAACAGTAGTCTACCAATAGTTAGTGATTGCATCCAAACAGCCCTTACAGAACTTGGGGATCATCCCTTTCTGGAAATGTAAGAGAATCACAGATCTTGATTTTGTGAAGTTACGGTGGACCTTAGCGGTACTGAGCACACTAGTCAGGAGCCCTGGGCTCTATCTAGTCCTAGATCTAACAACTACCAGCTAGCTTTGTGTACCCTCACCTAGCTGTGAGTCTGTAGTTGCTGACTTTGCACACCCCATTTGTACAACGAGATTTTGGATGGTTTCTCTTGTCCTTTCTACCTCTACAAAGCATCCATGTCATTCACTTGTTAATTGCATGAACATGTATTCTATGAATAACTTTACTACATCACAACTAGCAAAGTACTCTAAGCCTTTGTTAAACACAGAATCTCTAGAAAGTCTTCCCTCAGCAAAACTCTCTAACAGCCCTGTGGCTTCATGGGTTGTAAGTTAATTACTCAAGGCTTCTCTAAATGGGAAAGGTGTGACAAATACCTTTCTTTATCCCTAGTCATAGGTTCCTCATAGGTAGAGCCCTAATATTGAAGGAAGACAGCTTTACTTTGCATTTATTGAAGGGCAAGGAGGTCTTCCCGAATTTGCTTCCTTTCCTTGTATTTAAAAATCATCCTGAAACTTTGCCATCCAGGGGAAAGTTCTTCTAACACATTTTTGTACATCTTTTCCAGGCATCATTTGTAATGCTTACATAGTATGGCTTTGAATCAATGTGCTGTAATTTACTTAAATATTCTCTACTTAGGTAGTTTCCTACTATGAAAACACTGGCAGGAACATCCTGGTACATACATCTTTGTTAAGTTGTCCAAGATACTCCTAGAAGTGGAATTTCTGGGTCAATGGAAATGCACATATAAAGTTTTAATAAAACTGCTTAAGCGCCCAGAAAGACTCTAGCAATTTATTCTCTCCCAACACTATATAAAAATGCCCGTGTCACTTCATCTTTCCAAAGTGAGTGTTAGCATTCATTTCGGTCGTTGCCAATCCATCCTTCCTGGCATTTTACAGGGTCTCCTATAATGCTGTGCTTGCGTTTCTATACCTGAGAGGTGCTATAATGCCACTGTAAGTTTATCCAAAGGTGGCAGCTCTTGTTTCTGAGGGAACAGGATTGATCACAAGTCACCTGAACCACATAGCTCTCAGAGCAACAGTCAGGAGTACACAGGAATCACAGCTTCTCCTTTTCTTTGTCCTGCTGCTGTAGGAAACTAGCTTTCCATTTCCATGTCTGGCTCCCAACTGCAAGAGATACTTGTTCAAATTCTCTATCTATGTACGAGTGATTAAAAGTTAATTCAGACTTCCCGCCAAGATGGAGGCATAGGTGGATACACTGTGCCTCCTCTCACAACCAAAATTAAGGACAACAAAAATTTAGAACTGAAAAAACAACCAGAACAGATAGAAAATTGAATTGTACAGAAGTCCGACAACAATTCACCCAGACCGGGAAGAGGAGTGGAGTCGGCAGCCAGAGGAGAGGGATAGCGGAAGGAAAAAGCAGTGGCTATTGGTCCTGGATGCGCAGTTGGCACACCCCAGGTGCACAGGCAGTGGTCACCGGGCGTGGGGAGGCAAGAGCAGACCAAGCGAAGCGCACAAGGCAGCTGACCAAGGTCACACATTTGCACACGCAGATAAACCAGGCAAAAATGGGCAGTGAGACAGACTGTGCAACCCAGTGCCCCGGCACCGGGAAATAAAGCCTAAAAGCACCAGTTGAAAACACTCATGGGGGTTGAAGTGCCGAGAGAGACTCCCAGCCTCACAGGAGAGTTTGTTGGAGAGACCCACAGGGTTCTAGAACGCACACAAGCCCACCTACACGGAAATCAGCACCAGAAGGGCTCAATTTGCTTGAGGAAAGTGGCGGAAGGGACTGGAATCCTCAAGCCTGGAGTAAGCACCATTGTTCCTTCTCAGACCCCATCCCTACATACAGCATCACAACTCAGCCACTGGGCTGCCCCGCCCTGGGGAACATCTAAGGCTCCGCCCCTCGCTACATAGCAGCTGCAACCATACAAAACAAAACAAAACAAAACAAAACAAAACAAAACAAAACAAAAAATGGCTCAAACGGGAGAACAGATCAAAGCCTCAGAGCCAATTCGTCCAAGCGACCAAGAGATAGACAACCTATCAGAGGCACAGTTCAAAGCACTGGTGATCAGGATGCTCACAGAATTGGTTGATTTTGATCGCAAATTAGATGAACAAATGAAGGTTACAATAAGTGAAATTAAGGAAAATGCACAGGGAACCAATAGTGATGGGAGGAAAACTGGAACTCAAATCAATGGAGTGGACCGGAAGGAAGAAAGAAACAAACAAACAGAAAAAGAATGAAGAAACAAGGATTCAAAAAAATGAGGAGAGGCTTAGGAACCTCCAGGACATCTTTAAACATCCCAACATCTGAATTATTGGGGTACCAGAAGGGGAAGAGGAAGAGCAACAAGTGGAAAACTTATTGGAACAAATAATAAAGGAGAATTTCCCCAATCTGGCAAAGGAAATAGACTACCAGGATGTCCAGGAAGCTCAGAGAGTCCCAAAGAAGTTGGACCCAAGGAGGAACACCTCAAGGCACATCGTAATTACATTAGCCAAGATTAAAATGAAGGAGAGAATTCTAGAAGCAGCAAGGGATAAGGGCTCAGTCACCTGCAAAGGAGTTCCCATCAGACTGTCAGCTGATTTCTCAAAAGAGACCTTGCAGGCAAGAAGGGGCTGGAAAGAAGTATTCCAAGTCATGAAAGTCAAGGACCAAGATTGCTCTATCCAGCAAAGCTGTCATTTAGAATGGAAGAACAGATAAAGCGCTTCTCAGATAAGGTCAAGCTCAAGTAGTTCATCATCACCAAACCCTTTTTATATGAAATGTTAAAGGGACTTATCTAAGAAAAAGAAGATAAAAATATGACAGTGAAAAGACAGCAAACTCACAGCTATTAAGAACCACACCTAAAACAAAAGCAAACAACTAGAACAGGAACAGAACCACAGAAATGGAGATCACATGGAGGGTTTGCAACAGGGGAGTGGAAGGAGGAGGGGGGGGAAGGTACAGAGAACAAGTAGCATAGGCAGTGGGTAGAAAATAGACAGGGGGAGGGCAAGAATAATGTGGGAAAAGTAGAAGCTAAAGAACTTATGACACACGGACATGAACTAAAGGGGGGAATGTGGGTGGGAAAGGGTGTGCAGGGTGGAGGGGAATGATGGGGGAGAAATGGGACAATTGTAATAGAATAATCAATAAAATATATATTTTAAAAAAGTTAATTCACCGTGGCTCCTGTTTTGGCTATATAAAATAAAGCCTTCTTGCACCCCAGTTCTGCTATTAACACTGATTTGTTGGGTATAATGTGAGCTTTACCAAGCAGCTGTGAGTGATAGAGGAGATTTTATTTTATTTGGATTACTTTCAATTATGATTCTTTGCTATGTGCCCATCTTACAGTTAGCCAAACACAGAGGAAACCCTATACCATAGGTAACCCTGTTTTCTGTCTTAAAGATTCAGTTCAATAGATATTGGCAATTACCTATCAGATTGCTAGGGATTTTTCCCCCAGCAAATTAAACACCTAATTGATTTATTCTTCTGACCGATCTTCCCTCCTCTGCCCCTACCCTTGTGACATTATAGTCATGAGGTTATGAAAACATAGAGGTTGTGAGAACCAGTAAGGTTCAGAACATGCTGAACCTTACTTGCCTAAGGTTGCCTTTATGAATGTGTACAAATTCCAATTCTCATTTTCTCTGCAGAGAGCAGGCAGACTGTTACATATTGCTCTCACCGCATTGTGAAATCAGCTCTCTATATCTTCAGGGTCTCTCTCCCTGAACACAAGCCTCTCTCACATAAAGCACTGATCCAACTAGTGTTTTTAGCCAATGCATTGATAGAAGAAATGAGGGTGTTTTATTCCTTCTGAAGAGGACATGCTATGAAAGGCAGGCTTTTTAGAAGGGTCACAGAGGGCTATGGATTTCTGCTGGTCGTAAATCAAGCTGTTGATAAAAAGCAATGTGCTTTCCGGGAAGGTGTGATTTGGAGTAGCCCTGACCCAAGACATGGTGAATATACAGCATGTTAAATAAGAGACAGTGGTCACCTGGGCTACCGCCGGGTGGCTCCAGTAATTTGTAAAAATTGTATGTTGAAGACTCGAGGGAGTACTTTAAAATTATAATCTTTTGGAAGAGGCACTTTGTTGCTGGGCACAAGGGGCAGCTTTTGGAGTATGTGGCCATCAGAGGGCTCCCCTGCTACTTTGTTTTGAATCCACGTCCTATCTCCCCCCAAAAAAGGAGAATCAGTGGGTCCAGGGCAGACTTACCCATCCGTTTTGAACTATGCCTTCTTTAAATTAATATAAAAATCTCATAAACACGCTCCCACAGAGACTCTGACAGCTTCCACACGCACTCAATTTAGAAATCATTACTTTCTGCATACCCCCACCAGCCTGGGAGATTTTACTTGCAGTTGTTTTAATTATGAAAATAGTAAGCAATTGTTTTTATCTGCCAAATGTCTTCAAATGTTGAAAATGACTTTTCTATACAGCTCTCCCAAGGGTGGATGATGGCCATCCTAGAAGATCAAAAAACACCATAGTCCTAACACTTGCTAACCTATACCTCTTTTCTGCTCTCCTTCTGTTCACCATTCCTGGGATTAAAATACTAGCCAGAAGCTCTATTAGTCATTTACACTTTAGTGTGAGTCTATGTCACTCTGTTGTTTCCTTGGAGATGTGTGTGGATTAAGCCTTATTTCTGAAAGTAAAAGGCTCCTGATTAGGGGACATACATTAAACCTGCCAAAATCTAGAACCCACATGGACCTACTAAATCAGCTTCACCAAGGGTGTGGCCTGAGAAACTTTATTATTGCAAAGTTCCCCCAGGTGGCTCTGATGCATTCCAGATCTGTAACTAAACAATTCACCTTGTAATGGACATTTACCTTTCTTGGCTGCTCTATTTTTTTAACCTACTCATCACATTTTAATGGTTCTCCACATTGTGAATCTCACTTTCCCATTGAAAAATTCAAATAAATTGTTTTCCCAGATTCCTTTGCTGCTAAGATGTGAGTGTGTGACAGGTTCTACCATACAGATACAACTATGTGAGACTTCCAGTAAGAACCATCTAAGGAAACAGTCTGAGCACTGGGAGTTTATTTTTGCTAGTCCGAGTGACAGTAGAGGCAATGTGTTTCTGGGGTTGTCAGTGGTGCTGCAGCTTTCAGATAAATGTAGAGTCTGTGTTATTCTGAGGTCAGTGTCGGCAGCAGCTCCCTCACCTGGCAAGTTCCCCAGTGTGGTTCTAGATGTTATTCCTAGAGGCTCAGTCTAGAGTATGATTCTCAATCTTGGCCATGCATTTTGAACTCACCTAAGAATATGTTTTTTAAAAAAATACCAATGCCGGACTTCCGGCCAAGATGGAGGCATAGGCGGACACACTGTGCCTCCTCTCACAACCAAAATTAAGGACAACAAATATTTAGAAACAAGAAAACAACCAGAACTTATAGAAAATTGAACTGTACGGAAGTCCAACAACCATTCATCCAGACCGGTAAGAGGGGTGGAGTTGCGGTAGGAAAAAGTGGAGGTGCGGACCCAGGAACGCAAGCAGCAGTGGCTGGAAGTTCCCAGGTGCACAGGCGGCTGGCAGACCCCAGGCACAGGGGGGCAACTGTGCAGACCCAGTGAGGCCGCACAAGGCGGCTGGCTGACCAGGTGGTCCCACATTCGCTCGCGCAGATGGTCCAGGCAGAGGAGAGGTGGTGGAAGGGACTGAATCCAGGAGAGAGCGGAGAAGGCGCCATTGTTCACTCTCAGACCCCACCCCCACAAATAGCATCACAACCCAGCGACTAGGCTGCCCCACACTGGGGAGCGTCTGAGGCTCCACTCCTCACTATGTAACAGCACTCGCGAGTGCGCAGATAATCCAGGCAAAGGGGAAGCAGCGGAAGGGACCGGAGTCCAAGAGAGAGCGGAACAGGCGCCATTCTTCCCTCTCGGACCCCACCCCCATAAACAGCATCACAACCCAGCGACTGGGCTGCCCCGCCCTGAGGAACACCTAAGGCTCCACCCCTCACTATGTAATAGCCTCGGCCAGACTAAAACCAAAACAAAACAAACAAACAAAAAAACTACCAAAAATGGCTCAAACCAGAGAACAAATGAAAGCCTCAGAGCCAATTACTCTAAGCCGTGAAGAGATAGCCAACCTATCAGATGCACAGTTCAAAGCACTGGTCATCAAAATGCTCACAGAATTGGTTGATTTCACTCACAAATTAGATGAAAAAATGCAGGCTACAATACATGAAATGAAGGAAGACACATGGGGAATCAATAGAGATGGAAGGAAAACTGGGAATCGAATCAATGGAGTGGACCAGAAGGAAGAAACTAACAACCAAACAGAAAAGAATGAAGAAACAAGAATTCAAAAAAATGAGGAGAGGCTTAGGAACCTCCGGGACATCGTTGAACATCCCAACATCCAAATGATAGGGGTCCCAGAAGGGGAAGAAGAGGAGCAACAAGTGGAAAACTTATTGGAACAAATAATAAAGGAGAATTTCCCCAATCTGGCAAAGGAAATAGACTACCAGGACGTCCAGGAAGCTCAGAGAGTCCCAAAGAAGTTGGACCCAAGGAGGAACACCCCAAGGCACATCGTAATTACATTAGCCAAGATTAAAATGAAGCAGAGAATTCTAGAAGCAGCAAGGGATAAGGGCTCAGTCACCTACAAAGGAGTTCCCATCAGACTGTCAGCTGATTTCTCAAAAGAGACTTTCCAGGCAAGAAGGGGCTGGAAAGAAGTATTCCAAGTCATGAAAGTCAAGGACCAAGATTGCTCTATCCAGCAAAGCTGTCATTTAGAATGGAAGGGCAGATAAAGTGCTTCTCAGATAAGGTCAAGCTCAAGTAGTTCATCATCACCAAACCCTTATTATATGAAATGTTAAAGGGACTTATCTAAGAAAAAGAAGATAAAAATATGACAGTGAAAAGACAGCAAACTCACAGCTATTAACAACCACACCTAAAACAAAAGCAAACTAAGCAAACAGCTAGAACAGGAACAGAACCACAGAAATGGAGATCATATGGAGGGTTAGCAACAGGGGAGTGGGAGGAGGAGAGAAGGGAAAAGGTACAGAGAATAAGTAGCATAGACGGTGGGTAGAAAATAGACAGAGGGAGGGCAAGAATAGTATGGGAAAAGTAGAAGCTAAAGAACTTATGACACAGGGACATGATCTAAAGGGGGGAATGTGGGTGGGAGGGGGTGTGCAGGGTGGAGGGGAATGATGGGGGAGAAATGGGACAACTGTAATAGCATAATCAATAAAATATGTTTTTAAAAAATACCAATGCCTGGATTCTATTCCCACAGTGTTGGTTTAAGGCATGGGATGAAATACAAACATTAGCTCTGAAGTAATTCTAATGTGCAACCAAGTTTGAGAACTTCTGACCTGAAGCCTCTGCCTCTTTCTTTCCAATAATGATTTAATATTCAATAAATTATTTTCCTATTAAAATAGCTAAAATTCATTCTGCCATCTGCAACCAAGAAGTCTGACCAGAACAGATTCCTAAAGTTCCTTTCAACTCTGAAAATATAGAATTTTATGGTGTTCTGTCTTTTTTAATCGTTGGAGGGGTACCAAGACAATTTAGTGGGGAAAAACAATCTCTTCAACAAGTGGAGCTGAGACAATTGAATATCCAACTCTGAAAATATAGAATTTTATGGTGTTCTGGTTTTTTTCATTGTTGGAGGAGTACCAAGACAATTTAGTGGGGAAAAACAATCTCTTCAACAAATGGTGCTGGGACAATTGAATAGCCACATGCAAAAGAATGAAGTTGGAATCCTACCTTACACCATATATAAAAATTAACTCAAAATGAATCAAAGACTTGTACATAAGAGCCAAAAGTATAAAATTCTTAGGAGGAAAAATAGGTGTATATATCTTCTTGACTGTGGATTTGCCAATGGTTTCTTACATATAACACCAAAAGTGGAGCAACCAGAGAAAAAATAAATAAATTGGACATCAAAATTAAAACTTGTGTGTTTCAAAAGACACCATGAAGGAAGCAAGAAGACAACTGAAAAAATTAATAAAAATTTTGCAAATTATATATCTTACAAGTGATTTTTGTCTAGATAGAATAAATAAAGAACTTCTACAACTCAATAAAAAAACAAATAATTCAATTAAAATGGACAAATGATCTGAATAGACATATTCCCAAAGAATGTATTATAATGGCCAAAAAACATATGAAAAAATACTCAACATCATTAAGCATTAAACAAATCAAAATAAAAAACACACTGAGATACCAGTTCATACCCGCTGGGGCAACTACTAAAAATTACCAAGTGTTGCTAAAGTGTGGAGAATCGAAACCCTGATACACCACTCCTGAGCATGTGAAATGGTACAACCATTTTGAAAAATGGTTTAACAGTTCCTCAGAATGTTAAACATAGTTACCTTATGATCTAGCAATTTTACTCCTCAGTATATACTCAAGAAAAATTAAAATGTATATCCACACAAAAATTTGTACATTATGTTTATAACATTATTTATAATGGCTAAAAAGTGAAAACAATCCAAATGTCAATCAACTGATAAGTGGGTAAATAAAATGTGATTTATTCATATAATGATTATTATCCAGCCATAAAAAAGAATGAAATATGCCAGTCACACACACACTGTATGATTTCACATTTATGTGAAGTATCCAAAAGAAGCAAATCCACAAAGAGAGAAATCTGATGAGCGGTTGTCTGGGATTAAGAGGGTTGGGAGGAAATGGGGAGTAGCCACTAATTGGCATGGGGTTCTTTTGGGGGGTGATGAAAATGTTCTAAAATTTATCATAGTCATGGTTGCACAAGTTTGTGAATATGCTAAAAACCATGGAACTGTATACTTTTTTAAATCTAAGGATCTATTTATTGATTTTAGAGGAATGAGGGAGGGAGAGACAGAGAGAAACATCTGTTGGTTGCCTCCCATATGCGCCCCAACTGCAGGTCAAACTCACAGCCTAAGTAAGTGCCCTGACCGGAAATCAATCCCACAACCTTTTGGTGTATGGTCCAACTAACTGAGTCACCTGGCCAGGGCTGGAACTGTACACTTGAAAGTTATGGTCTGTGAATTATATATCAATAAGGCTGTTATAAAAATATTGTTGGAGGGATTCCAAACCTTGGCCTCTGGCAGAGGAAATATTTGAGAGAAGTAGCAGGAGAGAAATCTTTCTAGGACTCAAGAATTAAGCTCACGTAGTCAACCACCTTCTCTGCGTGTAGGTAAAATGTACTGCAGAAAACTATGTGCTACAGATACTGAAAGCAACAGGGGACTCCAAAATAGGTGACAGCAGAAAGAAGGGTTTTAATGGCGACTGAAGTACTTTTTGAAAGGAAGTTGGGGAAATACTAGTGCATGACATGACTAGTTGATCCGCTTCTTGTAGTCAGAAAGAAGGTAGTGGGGGAGGAGCAGTTGTCCTGTGCACCCTCAACTGGGTTGCAAGGCATGGATACTGGAGCCAGTGGAAAAACCTGATCTGAGCCAACACAGAGACAGATGTGGTTGGGAAGGTAGAACCAATCCAAAGAGCAGATGCAAAATCCTTATGGAAAGTGAAATGTAAGAAATGTTTAAGAGGTTTGCATCACTGAACTGTTAATAGGGGTCACCTACAAGGTGGATGGCGGGTCTTAGAATGGAAGGGGGAGGGGCACTTTCACTTTTTATTGTATTTTTCTCCCTCGTAATTAAATTTTTACAGCAAACATGTATTAGTTTGTGGCTACCAACACAAAAATAACCTAGTTTGCTTTAGCAAGTGTGAGTGTGACAATTTAAATGAGAAAATGATCAGGAAGACATCCACGAAGCAGTGAGAAAGGGAAACAGGAGAGGAAAGGAACAGAGGGTGGTGGACAAAACTCACCACCTAAACTGTATTTGGAGAAGGAAGTAAATACAGTCTTACTTCAAAGTTTTTTAAAACATAGTTACAAAAGAGTTTTTGTGGTGCAGGAAAACTAATAAAGACTGTGTCCTTGATTTTGTACTTGCCAACTTAAGTGATTTTTCTCAAGGTTACATAATTAAAGGTAAGCTAGAATTTTAGTAAAAGAAAATTGGGATAGATGGGCTGGGATATTGTATGCTAAGCTAATATTTTAGTTTATTCTGTAGACAATGAGAATTCTTGAAGAATTTTGAGCGATTGGAATTGGATTTGCTAAGGACGTATAGTAGTGGTTCCCAAACCTGGCTGTGCATCAGAATCACAGAGTTAGCTTTAAAAAATATAGAGATTTTTGGGGCCTACCACCTTTCTTATTTCCATAGGTTTGGGGTCTAAGAATCTATGTTTGTACATCTCATGTGTTTCTGATGCTCTATCATATTTAGGAATGAATGGAATATAGAATGGATTAGAGTGCAGGAAATAATGCAAACAGGAAGACAGGAGTCTACTGAAAATGTTCTGGTACAGAGTGCTGGAAAACTGAACAGGAGTGGTGATAGAAAAAAAGGGTTATAAATACGACTGTCGTTGTGAAGGTGGACGCAGTAAGATTTGGTGAGTGCTTGACTGTGCATCCCATGAGGCAAATATCAGTCTGCTTATTGACTACTGGGTATCCTGGAACCTTACACAGTGTCCATGATGTCGTATGGACTCGATAATGAAACTCAAAGCTAACTCCAGGGGTTGGAGTAGGGTGACTTAACACTGGCAGCACATATATTTAGGGAATCTGGTTTCAGGAAAAATAATGAGAGATTTTCCAGTGTTGAGTCAGAAAGAATGATAAGACGTATATTGCCTTAGGAATTAGTGCGGAACTTGTGCCTACACCTCTCTAGGGCATTGTGGCTGGAACGGTAGGGGGAAGAAGTCTGGAGGACCTTTTTTTCCCCACTGGCTATAAAGCCTTTATGTAACTGTCTGCAAAAGTGAACTCTATGACACATTCAATTGGGTCATCAGGTCTTACTGCATTTTCCGTCTACAAGTGGGAGGTTACAGCTAGGTGGTTTTCCACATGTGGCTTTCCCTCTGTAGTTTTTAATTAGCTCAACTCACCCCACACTTTCAGTCATTATCCATAAATGAGTTTGTACTCCAGCCTGACTTATCCATTCACCTACTAGCTCCTCTCACCTCAATTCCCCTTTTCTGTCTGTCAAATCCTTCTCTCCACAACCCCCAGCCTCAACAACCACAATCTGTTCCTGTGTTTACCTGGCCCTTGACCTTTGGGTTCTGCCTCCCTTTCATAAAGAGATGGGGCTTCTCTGCTGGCTGGACCCTGAGCATTCTCTCAGAAACGTGTCTGCACTTTCACTCTGCTTCTTTCTGCTCCTGGCCACCCAGGCATCAACTTCTAGGCTGGGACCCCACTAGGCCTGCATCCTTTTCCCCAGAAGAGAATGAGTCAAGCATGTAGCAAAGAGCTTTGGCCAAAAATGGGACATTTCCTTCCTCCATATAGGAGTAACAAAGACATGGGCTAGACCTGTGGTCCATTTCCATTTAGGCTGAATCACACCTGCCTAATCCATAGATCAAATAGAATGTCATCTTCCTATGGAATCGTAGGAATTGGTAATAATAACAAAAAAGCTCACCCTTGTACCTAGATGCCACATTACAGTGCAATTAGCTGTGCAGCCACAAGCAAGTCATTTCACCTTAAATGAGGCTTCTTTAGCTAACGGCGAAAATTATCCCTTCTAACTCTAACATTCTTTGATCTAGTAAATGTATCCCTTTGTTTCTGATTCCTCCGCCCTGAGGTGGAGAAGATGGGGTGGAGTATGTGGGCCCACCAAGACTGGGGAGGAAAATGGCAGTAACATATTCTAGTTTCCCTGGTTAATGCTGAGGAAATGTCGAGTCCAGGTGGTCCAGCCAGGCTGGAGAGGCTTGCCTGAAAATGGTCTCCAAAGCCACAGGCACCTGATGTCAGATGGACAAGCCATAGTATGCAGCTAAATAAAAATCAGAAGATTGGGGAATATGACACCCATGAGTAATAGAGGCAGAACAAAATTAGAAGTTATAATGGGAACATTTCAGGTATATAGGCTTTGCCCTGAGTTCCCAGACCCTGCTTTTGTAGGTAGTCAGTTCCATTTAAGAGGGCCAGGATGAAAATGGGAATGTTGATGTCATATCCTGGCCTTCTGAGCTACATCCAAGGACTTATTGAGTACCTACTATAATCTCTGATTTCCCTTCCTCAACTTCTATGCCCAGAGAAGTAACATTCTGCTGTTACCACTTTCTTAAGGTCAGACTGATGCAGATGGAGACCCTCTCTCATTGTCTCAAATGGATGTTTTTGAATGATAGAACTACATTTCCAGTCATCAAAGGAAATGACAGGTAATTTAAAGAAGGAAAAAGAATGATGTGTGTTTGTGGAACCAAGGAATTAAGCCCCACCTTGTCAGGAGTGCAAACTTCTGGGTCTTCAGAGGGGTGAGGGTGTCATAAGTACAAGGTGTCACGCTGTGTTCTGCTCCTCCTGCTCTCTATTTGTGAAAGACGCTGCCATTCAAGAAGACAAGTCTTTATTATAAAAACATGTTTGCTTATTTCAAACTGGCTTTTTCTTTCTTGTTTCTCATCTCTCATAAATCAACTTAAAAAAAAAAACACTCTTTGGACATTCAGGCTGTTGCCAATGTTTCACTATTACAAAAACACTACCATGATAAACATCTTTATACATATATCTTTGTATATTTGTCCAATTATTTTATGAGGATGAATTTCTAGAAGTGAAGTTGGTGAATCAAATGAAATTGATGTTTTCAAGAAATTTAACAAAATCTGCTAAATTACCCTCCAAATATACAACAATATACAAGCCATAGGTTGATGGTGACAGTACCGTTTCCCCATATGCAAAAACCTTTTTTTAATCTTTACTAGTCCAAAATGTTAAAAATATATCTCCTCTTTGAAATAATTTCATTACGAATTACCAAAGATTTTTTATTTCATGTTTATTGGCCATTTTCATTTATTCTTCTTGAATTTCCTTTTCATGTTCTTTGCCCATTTTTCTTTTACAACATTTAGATTTATTTTACTTATTGGTAATAATTCTTCATCTGTTAAGACTATTAACACTTTATCCACAATTGCAAGTATTTTTCTAATTTTTCCTTTGTCTTTATCATTGTTTGTGGTATTCATTTTGCTTTTTCTTAATCATATAAAATTTTATTATTTTTTATTTAGACAAATCTATCTGATTCTTGCCTTTAAAAGAGAAAATCCTAAAATAAATAAATAAATAAATAAATAAAAATAAACAACAAAAAAACCCAGAAGGGGAAAAACACCTTAATTATAGAGGACCAAAAATAAGAATTACAACAGACTTCTTAAAAACCATGAAGAGATTTAAAGTGTTGAAAGAAAAAAAAAACCCCACCAAACTAGAATTTTGTGTTGAGTGAAATTATCCTGCAAAGGTGAAGGGGCAATAAAGACTTTTTCAGGCAAACAAATGCAAAGGAAATTATCACCACTAAGCCCTTGTAATTCAGAGAAAAGGAAACTCAGATAGATATTTTACATGTGGATCTACATTTTAAAAAGAAGAAGAATGTTATAGAAGAAACTAATGACAATAAAATAAAATCTTATATTTTTGTTACCCTTAATTGATCCAATAGATAACTGCTTGTTAAAAACCACAATAGCAATAATGTATTGGACAACCGCAATTTTGTAAGGGATGAGGGCAGAATTGGGAATACTTTGTTTTGTCATTTCCTACCTATGGAGCAATACAAGGTTATTTTAAAATAGGCTTAGATTAGTTGTAAATGTATATTGCAAACTCTAGGGCAAATATTCAAAATTTTTAAGAGGTATAATTTGCTCAGAAAAAATCGAATCATATAAAATTCCAACTAAAAACAGCAAAATCAGAAAAATAAAGACAAAAAGCAAAGAACAAATGAAATAAATAGAAAGTAGTTGCTAATATGGTAAATATTAATCCAATTTATGTTAATAGCCATTTTAAATGTGAATGTTCTAAATACACTAATTAAAAGACAGATACTGACAGAGTGGATAAAAATCATATATGGTCTACAAGAAGCCCAGTTTGAATATAAAGATATATACAGATGAAAAGAGATAGAGAACCATATACCATGGTAATACTAATCAAAAGAAACCTGAAGTAACTGTATTAATTTCAGATGAAGCCAACTTCAGAACAAGGAAAATTATCATGGCAAAATCAATAATATTAATATTAATATTTTAATATAAATATCAACAATATCAAGAAAATTATTAATGACAAAAGAGTCAATTCTCCAAGAAATGTAACAATTCTGAATGTGTGTGTACCAAACAACAGAGTGCCAAAATAAGTGAGGCAAAAACTGATAGAGTTGCAAGGAGAAATAGACGAATCCACTATTATAGTTGGAGCTTTGAATGCCCCTCTATTAGTAACTGCAGATTCAATAGGCAGAAAATTAGTAAGGATAGTTGAACTGAATAGCATCATCAATCGACTGGATGTCATTGAAACTTATGTAATACTTCATCCAACAACAGCAGCATACACATTCTTCCCAAGTTTACATGGGGCATTCACCAGGATTGACCACGTTCTGGTCCATAAAACACATGTTAACAAATTTAAAAAAACAGAAATCATAACACATATGCTCTCAAAACACAATGAAATAAAAATAAAAATCAATAACAGAAAGATAGGTGGGAATCTCCCAAAATTTGGAGATTAAATAATGTACTTCTTAATAACACATTGCTCAAAGAATGTCTCAAAAATGTTTTAAATATTTTGAACTAAATAAAAATACAGCTTATCAAAATTTGCGGCATGCAGCAAACCAAGGCTAAGAAGGAAATTTGCAGCATTAAATTCAAATACTAGAAAAGTAGAAAAATCTAAAGTTAACCATGTAATCCTCTACCTTCAGACACTTGAGAAAGAAAAACAATATAAACCTAAAGCAAGCTGTTTTATATATATACTAGAGAAGAAAACAAAGAGATTGAAGTGAGAAAAACAATAGAGAAAATCAGTGAAATCGAAGAACTAAAAGCTGGTTCTTTGACACAATCTATATTTGCCTTTGGAATGTTTCTTTTCAAACTGCCCTGTCTCTTTACCAAAGGATAATTCACATACCATAAACTTACCCATTGTAAGTGTACAGTTATGTCAGCACTGTCCAGTAGAATTTTGTGCATGTAGAAATATTCTATAATATGTAAAGTCCAATCAGTAGCACTAGCCACCCATGGCTGCTGAGCATCCAAAATGTGGCTAGTGTAACCCAGGAAATGTATTTTACTTTGTATATTTTTTATTGAGGTAAAATTCACATAATGCAAAATTTACCACTTTAAGGTATACAACTCACTGGCCTTTATTACGTTCACAATATTATATAACCATCTCTAGTTCCAAAATATTTTTGTTACCCCAAAAGGAAACCCAAACCCATCAAATAGTAACCCTCCACTATCCCATTCCCCCAGCTATTGGCACCCTCTAATCAGCTTTCTTTCTGTCTCGGGATTTTCCTCTTCTGGATATTTCACATAGACAGAATCATACAATATGTGACCTTTTGTGTCTGACTTCTTTCACTTAGCATAATGTTTTCAAGGTTCATCCATGTTGTAATGTGTCAATGCTCCATTTTTTAAATGAATAGACCACATTCTATTTATCCATTCATCAGCTGATGGACATTTGTGTTGTTTCCACCTATTGGTTATTGTACGTGATGTTGCTATGAACATTCATATCAACTTTTGTTTGAATATCTGTTTTCAGTTCTTTGGGGTATATATACCTAGGAATGAACTTGCTTGGTCACATGGTAATTCCATGTTTTACTTTTTGAGAAACTGCCAAACTGTTTTTCATAGCACTGTACTAGTTTACTTTCCCACCAGCAGTATACAAGGGTTCTAACTGGTCAACATCCTTGCCAACACTTGTTATTTTTCCTTCTTTTAAAATTGTAGGCATCCTACTGGACATGAAATAGTACCTTGTTGTGGTTGTGATTTGCATTTCCCTGATGACTAATAATATTAAGCACTGTTCATGTGCTTATTGACCACTTGTGTATCTTCTTTGTCAAAGTGTCTATTTGGCCCTTTGCCCATTTTGGAGTTGGGTCGTTTGTCTTTTGTTACTGGGTTACAAGTATTCTTAATCTATTCGGGATACTAGACTGTTATAAGATATATGATTTGCAGATATTTTCTTTCATTTCCTTGATTGCCTTTTCACTTTCTTAATTGTGTCCTTTGATGTACAAAAGTTTTAAATTTGTATGATGCCAAATTTATCTATTTTCTCTTTTGTTACTTGTACTTTTGGTGTCATATCTAAAACTCCATTGCTGGATCCAAGGTCATGCATATTTACCTCTCTGTTTTGTTCTAAGAGTTTTACTATTTTAGCCATTACATGTAGGTCTTTGATCTATTTTGAGTTAATATTTGTGTATGGTATGGGGTAGGGGTCCAACTTCATGGACCCCCTTTTCTTTTTGCATGTGGCTATCCAGTTGTCCCAGCACCATTTATTGAAAAGATTATTTCATCTTCTTATGTTGGTACCACATTGTTTTCATAACTCTGACTTTGTAGTATTATCATTTTAATAAGTTTTAATTTAGTAGCTACATGGGGCTAATGGCTACCATTGGAGAACACAGAATTAGATGATTTTTAGATAATTCACACAGTTGTGTAACCTACTATGAAGTTTAGAACACCTATCATGGGGTCATATTTAATATCATATTTTTAATATCTGTTCATTCTTCTTTTCATTCTCATAATATTTGGTTTTGTTGTGATTAAGTTTAACCAGTATCCAGCCTTTTAGGTAAGAATGTAACAAATTATATATATATGTGTGTGTGCATACATATATACATATATATGTATATATATAATTTTTAAATATTTAACAAAATTTATAACATTTTTGAATAATTTACTGGATTTTTTCCTTTGTTAATTAATTAATTCCTTTGTAAATTAATAAATATTAATTTATTTGACTGTTAGCTGAGATCAGGGCCAAAAAATGAGAATTTTGCTTGATCTCTTTACTTTAATGTATTATCCTTGTCTCTTATATAGCCTTTGTTTTAAAGTATATTTTGTCTGGGACCTGGCCAGATAATGCAGTTGGTTAAGGCATCATCACAACACACCAAGGTTGAGGGCTCAATCTCTGGTCAGGGCATATACAAGAATCAACCAATGAATGTATAAATAAGTGGAACAACAAATTAATGTCTCTCTCTCTCAATAAAAATATAAAATAAAATAAAGTCTATTTTGTCTAATATGCCATATTTTGCTGTGTAATGCAGTCCCATGTATAGTATGCACCCACATTTTTGGCCCAAACTTTCAGGGGAAAAATCTTTCATTTTAATTTTTAATTCAATTTTTTATTTATTTATATTTAGAAACAAAACCGATTATCATATTCCAGGGTATTATTTTGCATACAGATATTGTTATTGCTTTCTAGAGTTATACTTTTAATGCATAAGCATAAATAAAAAATGAAAAACATTTATATATATATATATACATACAGAATTAGTACTACCCATGTATAATGCACATCCTTACTTTTCCCTCAAAAATTAGGGCAAAAAAGTGCATGTTACACATAGCAAAATATGTTAAGTATTGCTACCCCACCTTTTTAATTGCCACTTGCATGAAATTTCCTTTTTCATTCCATTACTTTTAGCCTCTGTATGTTGTTTGTTCTGAGGCGGGTCTCTTATAGACAGCATATGTATGGGTCTTGTTTTCTTATCCATTCAGCTGCCCTATGTCTTTTGATTGGTGAATTTATTTTTTTTTTATTTTTATTGTTGTTCAAGTACAGTTTTCTGCCTTTTTCCTCCACCCCTCCCCACAACCTTCCAGCTTTCCCTGCCTCCCTGCCCTGTTTCCAGCCCCCCTTGTTATTGTCCATGTGTCCTTTATAGTTGTTCCTGTAAACCCTTCACCCTTTTCCCGCATTACCCTCTCCCCTTTCCCTTCTGGTTACTGTCATCCTGTTCCCAATTTCAGTGCCTTTGGTTTTATTTTGCTTGCTTGTTTGTTTTGTTGCTTAGGTTCCAGTTAAAGGTGAGATTATATGGTATTTGTCCTTCACCGCCTGGCTTATTTCACTTAGCGTAATGCTCTCCCATTCCATCCATGCTGTCACAAAGGGTAGGAGTTCCTTCTTTCTTTCTGCTGCGTAGAATTGCATTGTGTAAATGTACCATAGTTTTTTGATCCATTCATTTACTGATGGGCACTTAGGTTGCTTCCAGCACTCGGCTATTGTAAATTGTGCTGCTATGAACAATGCATAGGTTCTTTTAGATTGGTGTTTCAGGATTCTTAGGATATAATCCTAGCAGTAGAATTGCTAGGTCAAAAGGCAGTTCCATTTTTAGTTTTCTGAGGAAATTCCATACTGTTTTCCATGGTGGTTTCATCAGTCTGCAATCCCACCAACAGTGCACTAGGGTCCCCTTTTCTCTACAATCTCTCCAACATTTGTTGTTTGTTGATTTGTTTACGATGGCCATTCTCACCGGTGTGAAGTGGTATCTCATTGGGGTTTTAATTTCTGTCTCTCTCTGATGGGTAGTGATGCTGAGCATCTTTTCATATGTCTCTGAACCCTCTGTATATCCCCCTTAGAGAAGTGTCTGTTCAAGCCCTTTACCCATTTTTTAATTGGGTTGTTTGTCTTAGAGTGGAGTCGTGTGAGTTCTTTATATATTTTGGAGATCAAACCCTTGTCTGAGGTATCATTGGCAAATATGTTTTCCCATACAGTTGGTTCCCTTTTCATTTTAATTCTGTTTTCTTCAGACGTGCAGAAGCTTTTTATTTTGATGAGATCCCATTTCTTTATTCTTTCCTTTATGTCCCTTTCTCTAGGGGACATACCCTGAAAATATTGCTGGGTAGAATATCTGAGATTTTCCTGCCTAGGTTCTCCTAAAGGACTTTTATGGTGTCATGACTTATATTTAAGTCTTTTATCCATCTTGAATTCATTTTTGTGTACGGTGTAAGTTGGTGTTCAGGTTTCTTTTTTTTGCACGTAGCTGTCCAGCTTTCCCAACACCATTTGTTGAAGAGGCTATTTTTGCTCCATTTTATGCTGCTGCCCCCTTTGTCAAATGTTAATTGACCATAGAGGCTTGGGTTTATTTCTGGCCTCTCTATTTTATTCCATTGGTCCATGTATCTGTTCTTATGCCAGTGCCAGGCTGTTTTGATTACAGTGGCCTTGTAATACAGTTTGATATCAGGTATTGTGATCCCTCCTACTTTGTTCTTCTTTCTCAAAATTGCTGCAGCTATTCAGTCATTTATGGTTCCATATAAAACTTTGAAGTGTTTTTTCTGTGTCTGTAAAATATGCCATTGGTACTTTAATAGGTATTGCATTGAATCTATAAATTGCTTTGGGTAGTATGGACATTTTGATTGTGTTAATTCTTCTGATCCATTAACACAGTATATGTTTCCATTTGTTTGTATCTTCCTTAATTTCTTTCTTCAGTGTTGTGTAGTTTCCTGAGTATAGATCTTGATTGGTGGATTTAAGCCATTTACATGTAAACTGACTATTGATAGCAATATATTTATTGCCATTTTATTCCTTACAACTATGTTCCTCTTTTTTTTCTTTTTCTTTTTCTTCTTAAAGAAGACCATTTATTATTTCTTATAATACTGGTTTGGTGGTAATGAACTCTTTTAGATTTTTCTTTTCTGGGAAGCTCTTGATTTCTCCTTCAATTTTAAATTATGCCTTGCTGGATAAAATAGTCTTGGTTGTAGGTCCTTGCTTTTCACCACTTTGATTGTTTTATGATAATACCTTCTGGCCTGAAATGTTTCTATTGAAAAATCAGTTTTATGGGAGTCTTATGGGAGTTCCATTGTGGGTAACTGTCTTTCTCTTGCTTTTAAAATTCTGTGTGTCTTTTTTAACCACTGCCATTTTAATTATGATGTGTCTCATTGTGGGCCTCTTTGGGTTCATCTTGTTTGGGACTTTCTGTGCTTCATGCACTTGTGTGTCTTTTTCCTTCACTACAATAAGGAACTTTCAGTCACTTCTTCAAATAGGTTCTCAATCCCTTGCTCTCTTGTTCTCCCTATGGCACCCCTATTATGCAGATGTTGTTATGTTCATGTTGTCCCAAAGGTCCCTTAAGCTATCCTTATCTTTTTAATTCTTTTTTTTTTTTTTTTTTTTTTTTGCTTCTCTGATTGGGTATTTTCTGCTACCTTGTCTTCTAAATCACTTATTCAATCCTCTGCTTCATTCAATTGTTTACTTTCTCTAGTGTATTCTTCATTTTAGATACTGTTTTCTTCATCTCTGACTAGTTCTTTTTATGGTTCCTGTGTCCTTTTTCATATTTACTTTCACTTGGTTTAAGTTCTCACTGAGTTTATCCATTTTCCCCCTAAGTTCCTTTAGCATCCTTATACCATTGTTTTGAACTCTATATCTGGTAGATTGTTTGCCTCCATTTTATTTAGTTCTTTTTCTGGGAATTTCTCTTGTTCTTTCTTTTGGGGCATGCTTCTTTGTCTCACCATTTTGGCTGCCTCTCTGCATTTGCTTCTGTGTATTAGGTAGATCTGCTATGTCTTTCAGTCTTGGTAGGGTGGCTTTATGTGGTAGGTGTCCTGTGAGACTCATGATATGGAATTTGCCTCAGCAGGGTGTGGTGTCTGCTGAGGTCTCCCTTTGGTTGTACCACTTGTGGAGCTAATTGGATCCTGCTCTGAGGTTGTCTGAAACTAGACACTGGTTATGTTGGTTCTGGAGCCTCTTGGGAAAGACTATGGTGCAGATCAATGTCACATGCAACCTGTGACTGGCCCAGGGTAACTTGCTTGGAGCTACAAAGCAATCCAGAGTTTGTGGCTGCCTCTGCTGGGCCTGGATGTACATGGGCAGGGCCAAGCTACATACCAAGGCCAGCTTCCACAAGCACTGAGCCAAGGGATAGGTCAGCAAAAGGCCCAAGGCATGCCAGGATCCACCTCTGCATGCCTTTGCCTGTTGGCTGCCGGTTAAGCTCAGTCACTGAAAGATCCTCTAATAGTACATGAGTTGCATGAGGTAGGTTCTCAGTGAGTCACCAGGTAGTGGCAAGTGGTACTCACCAGATTGATACAGGTTCAAACTTGGTGCCAGTGCTGGGTCTGAGGCCACTCAGCAAAAGTCCCAGGATACTTTCTCTACTTTCTAGGCTAGCTGCAGACCTTTGTGTCAGGGAAAGGTCTTGGGGACTCATCAGGATTAGGCCAGCAGAGTTTATCACACCAAAACTAAGATTTGGCCATGTGAAGGGAGGGCTATGCACCAGTTTTGCGTTCAAGGGGAAAATGGTTCCCTCGTAGAGCCACACGACTCAGTCTGCCCCAGATTCTGCCTAGCCCTTCTAGAGAGACTGAGCTCAGCAGGTTGGGATAGCCTGAAGTTAGGAGGGTGGGGCTAGCGGATATCCCCTGGGGAAGAGATGATGGTCAGGCTTATGGGAATGTGGGAGGAATGGCCCTCACCCTACAGCCACACAATTCAGTCACTGACACCCTCTGAATCTGCCCAACATCTATACCTTGAGCCCAGGCAGCTGACTCCTCTGCAGGCAGTGAGCTCCACACGGTAGATGACAGGAAGTCCGGAGGGGGAAGCTATTGCATCCCTCCAGGCTGATGCTATATGGATGGGACTGCTCAACCCAAAAAAGATGGTCTGTGGTGTAGGAGAGGAATTCAGCACAGGAACCCCAGCATCTATCATTTCAGCTCCCTCCCTGGAGCCACACAACTCAGTCTCTGCTCATACAACTCTTGTTCACTTGCCCTCCCTCCTCTGGAGCCCAGAGTGAGTAGCCGCAAATGAGATTTTGTGCACTGGCCTCTAAAAGGGTGCCTGGGTTTCTAGTAGACTCTTGTCTCTCCCTGACAGACAGAATCCCACTGATTTTCACAGCCAGATACTATGTGGATGCATCTTCCCAGATCTCGTGCTCTGGGCTGGGGAGCCCAGCATGGAGTTGAAACCCCTTACTTCTCAGGGGGAAACTTTGTAGCTGAGATTCTGGAGGGAGCAGAGTCAGCCCTTTTTGCATGCCTGCCCTTCCAACCAGTCTTGATGTGACTTCTTCTGTACATCCTTGGTTGTAAGACTTCTGTTCAGCTTGTGTTCATTTGGCTATTCAGGTTGATTTTAGTTGTAATTCCAGTTTGGTCCTGGGAGGAGAGGTGAATGTAACTGCCACCTACTAAACCACCATCTTGGATCTTTCTCCAGAATTTTGCTTGAGAATAACGGTCACATATAAAGAGAGGATATTTTGAAGTTTAGGGCATATCCTGAGACAGGTGACAGAGGCAAACATCAAGAGCACAGTGGACCCAACCAAGACCACTTTTCCAGGGTCAGGTTGAGAAGGGTGAAGGTACTTAGGGTCAAACCTCTCCTAGCCAAGGATCTTTTGGTAAATGTTCTTTCTATCTTTTAGGGATAAAGTCCTAAATATTTCAGATTTATTTTCCCTCCCTCTGTTCCCTTCTAAGGTGATGAACAACAACATAGAGGAGAAGTATCACTTACATGACCACCTGGTACTGGAGGCATTACTAGATTCCATTCAACGTTCTCTAGCTTCTCACTGATATTGTTTGTAAAGTGACTAGACCAGACAGTTTCCTGGACTGGAAATAGATGAAGGAAAGCTAACCCTGTCTGACTATTATGATTGGTATGCTGATATCCATAACTATAACCCAGGTCCCAACAGGTCCCAACTATGTACTATTGGTCCTAATGTCCCTGTCTACTGGGCCTCCATTTTATCCCCCATTCTTCATCAAGTCCACTGAAGCTCCTAGCCGCTCTCCCTGTCCTTCACTTCCCAACAAGCTGGCACCAATGTTCTTTGGGCTCCTTCCCCTAGGCAACAAGTTTGGGGTAAAGGCATTCTTTGCATTATGGAAAAAATTATACTTCGGTCTTAATTGTTGATATGTAAAGTAATTTAGAAAAATCTTTTCTTTTGATGACACTAGGTTTTCACCACAATTTTCTTGCTAGGGGAGGAAAGGCTGAGTAATAACATTTTTTAAAAGCAGGTATTCATCCTTTCCTGAAGCTCTGAAACATACTGCTTCAGTGGGTGGAAGTCCCATGGCAGCAGCTTTAGAGAATATAGCAATACATATGACAATATTATTTTAAATATCCCCTCTGTTACACTCTCTCTTCCCCATATGCTCCATAAAAGGAAGGTCTTATGCACCTTTTTTTTTTTTTTTTACTGCTGCACCCTAGCTCCTAAGATAGTGAGTACAACATGGGAAAGGCATGCATGGATGAGGTACAACCTCATTCTTCATTAGTTCAGAGTGACTTTAGGAAGATAATTATGCTGCTACTAAAAAATTATAAAGGTGAGTAGAGATGAGTGTCAAACTACCTAAATCTTATGTTTTTCCATGACACTGTTTTCTGAGTCCTGAATTAACTCTTTCGTGTGATCATTGATAAATGTTATATAAGGCTAATACTACATTTCAATCTCTTCATTCACCAAGTAGAGATGCTACACAGATAACTCAAAATATCATATAAATTTGTGCTGATATGCATTTTTTTTAGGTTGAGGATTTTCTGGGCCTAAGGTTAATTTTAACCAATGGGATTTAGTCTTGCAGATTACATGGTTTCATTATTACTGCTGCTGCCTAGAGAAAAATTTCCTCCTACTGAGTTGCTAGAGTACTTCAGAATTTTCTGATTCTGAAAGTAATATGATCTTATTGTAGAAAACTTTAAAATTGCATGTGATAATTTCTGTTTGTTCTTGCTGAGTGGGTGATTGATATATGCATATTTGGAGAAATGAATTCTTCTGCATCAGAAAGGGTAAAATATTTAGAGGTCTGGAATGGAGAAGATCTTGAATTGAGGTAACCAGAAAGAAGCTTGTCCACATGCTACCCAGAGAAGGAAACCTTGTTTGGCTTGTAGCTGGAAAGAATTGAGATGAGGCATGTATTAATCAGGGTTCTCCAGAAAAAAATAGAAGCACTAGGAGATATATAGCTTTACATAACATTAATCAATAACCAAATGAAACAGTTGATTTTGGACTCAGAAAAAATCATATATAGAGAGAGATTTATTATGAGGAATTAGCTCACACAATTACAGAGGCTAAAAAGTCCTACAATCTGCCATCTGCAAGCTGGAGACCCATGAAAGCTGGTGGTGTAGGTATAGTCCAAGTTCAAAAGCCTGAGAACCAGGAGAAATGATGCTATAAATTCTAGTGCAAAGTCTCAAGAACCAGACAGTCAATGGAGTAAGTTACAGTCTGAGGGCAGAACACTGATACCTTAGCTCAAATAGGCAGAGAAGGAATTTTCTCTTCCTCCATCTTTTTGTCCTATTCAGGATTAGATGGATTAGATGATGCCCACACAGATTGAGAAGGGCAATCTGCTTTACCAGTCTACCACTTCAAATGCTATTCTCCAGAAATACCCCCACAAACATACCTAGAAATAATGTTAACTAGGTATTTCCATATTCCACAGCCCCATCTTATTGACAGATTAAAATTAACCATGACAAGGTGCAAGTGAAGGAAGTACAATATATGAGGTGCTATGAACTGTACAGTATAAAACTCTCCTCTGTCTCTTCTACAAAATCTTCAGTAAAAATCAACATTTGGTCCTAATAGAATTCTCCTGGGGACCAAAAGGTATTGAGTCTTACTTAATGATAGGTTCAAAGCTATGACAGAGACTAACATAGAAAAATGTAAAAAGAAGAAAATGTAAATGCTCTGTAATTCCATGTCACAGAAATAAACTGTTGACCTTGCATTTTCTTTCTTGTTTTATGTCATATATATATATATATATGGAAGTACATATATAACTGGGAATGAGGTATATAAATAATTTTCTATTCTATACTTTTCACCTAAAATTGAATCATGACTAATAAGTCACTAATAGATACTGTCAGTTTTCCAAAGTGGTCATACCATTTTATATCCCATCAATAATGAGAGTTACAGTTGCCTCACATCCTTGTCAACAGTTAGCATTATCAGATTTTCTTATTTAGCCATTCTGGTGCATGTGTAACAGTATTTCATTGTGGTTTTAATTTGAATTTTCCTAATGACTAATATTTGGTTTATTTTTACTTATTGGTCATTTAGATATGTTCTTTGTGAAGTGCCTATTCAAACTTTGCTCTCTTTTCTATCCATTAAGTTAGATATATGTGTGCAAATATCTTTTCCCATTCTGTGTGTGTTCCCTTTTCAGTCACTAAACGGTATTTCAGATTTCTGGTCACAATGGTGGCATAGGTAAACACAGATCACCTCCTCACATAATCACATCAAAATTACAACTTAACTATAGAACAGCCACCATTCAGAACCATCAGCAATTGAGCTGAATGGAAGTCCTACAGCTACAGAATTAAAGAAGAAACCACACCAAGACTGTAGGAGGAGCAGAGATGCAGAATGGGCTAGTCCCAGACCCACATGTGGCAGATAAAAATCAGGAGGGATATCTCAGGAGTGATGGGTCCAGGCCCCACCCCAAGCCCCCAAGTCTAGGGTTCCAGTGCCAGGAAGATAAGTCTCCATAACTTCTGGCTGTAAAAACCAGCAGGGATTGAGGCTGTAGAAGACAGAAATTGCTGGAATCCCAGGCAATTCTTCTTGGTCCATGCACAGACTTACACAGACTCACTCCCTCTGAGCTCCAGTGCCAGGGCAACAGATTGCAAGGCATCAGAGACATATGGGGAGAAACTGAATTGTCTGTCATCACAGCAAGAGCTGAAGGGGCAGCTTTCTCCCAGACAGAAGTGCTGGCAGAGGCCATTGTTTCTTTGCTGAGCTTCCACCCACCAAGCCCATATCTGAGACTCCATCAACCTGGTTCACACTGTTTGCCCCACTGCAGTGATTCCCTGAGACCCCGCCCTACCCAACTTTTGGGCCCACCTACACTGTTTACAGTGGCATTTCCATATGAATGGCTTGCCTTGGCCCATGCTTCAGATTTTCCTAAATTCTCTCAAACAAGGAGCATTTCGCTTCAGTGAGCCCCATACCTCTTGTTAAGTTGCCCGTCTGGCAATAGCAGCAGTGGGCCTTGGTTCACAGCTCAGTGTCTCCTACGCACCTCCAAGCCAAGCACAAGTAGCAACCATCTGCAGATTGCTTTGTAGCTAATGCTATGTGACTCTGAACAGAGCACAGGTGGTGGCTGACCTTATACTTGCCAATAGCAATCAAGTCTCAACTACAAGAGGAGGGTGTACTCAGCCCACACAGTGGGCACACCTTGAGAACCCAGCTTGGGTAATAGAAGAGGCTTTGCCACTGGGCCCTACATGATACCTACTACATTAAGCCACTCTATCAAGCCTGGGAGACATAGTAGCTCTACCTAATACATAAAAACAAACACAGGGAGGCTGCAAAAGTGAGGAAATGAAGAAACATGGATCAAATGAAAGAATAGAACAAAACCCCAGAAAAAGAACTAAACAAATGGAGACAAGCAATCTACCAGATGCACAGTTCTAAACACTGGTTATAAGGATGCTCAAGGAACTTGATGAGGACCTCAACAGCATAAAAAAGATCCAGTCAGAAACAGAGGATACACTAATTGAAATAAAGAATAATGTACAGGGATCAACAGTGGAGTGGATGATGCCAGGAATCAAATCACCAATTTGGAACAAAAGGAAGAAAAACTACCAATCAGAACAGCAAGAAGGGAAAAGAATTTTAAAAATGAGGATAGTTTAAGGAGACTCTGGGACAATTTCAAGCATACCAACATTTTCATCCTAGGGTTTCCAGAAGGGAAACAGAGAGTGCAAGAAATTGAAGACCTATTTGAAAAAATAATGACAAAAAACTTCCCTAACTTGATGAAGGAAATAGATATACAAGTCCAGGAAGCACAGAGAGTCCCAAACAAGTTGTACCCAAAGAGGACCACACCAAGACACATCACAATTAAATTACAAAAGGTTAAATAAAAAGAGAGAATCTCAAAAGTAACGTGAGAAAAGTTACCTACAAGGGAGCCCTCATAAGACTGTCAGCTGATTTCTCAAAAGAAACTTTGCAGGCCAGAAGGAATTGACAAGAAATATTCAAAGTGATGAAAAGCAAGGACCTACAACCAAGATTACTCTACCGAGCAAAGCTAATATTTAGTATTGAGGGAGAGATAAAGAGTTTCCCAGACAAGAAAATGCTAAAGGTGTTCATCATCACCAAACCAGTATTATATGAAATTTTAAGAGATCTTCTTTAAGAAGTAGAAGATCAAAAATATAAACAATAAAATGGCAATAAATACATATCTGTCAACAATTGAATCTAAAAAGCAAAATAAACAAATAAGCAGAACAGAAACAGAATCATAGATACAGAGAACATTTTGATGTTTGAAAGATGGGAGAAGGGTTGGAGGGATGGGTGAAAAAGGTGAAGGTATTAAGAAGTACAAATTGGTAGTCACAGAATGGTCATGAGGATGTAAAGTACAGTACAGGGAACAGAGTAACCAAAAAACATATCTGTAGGACCCATGGACATGGACACCAATGTGAGGATTGTCTGAGGGAGTGGGTGAGCTGGGTGAACGGAGACAAAGGGGGAAATTTGGGGACAGCTGTAATCGCATAAATAATAAAATATAATTTAAAAAATAAGTGGTATCTTTGGATGAACAAAAGTTTTTCATTTTAACATGGCCCACTTAATTTTTTTTCTTTAATGGTTAATGCTTTTGTGACTGTTTAAATAATCTTTGCCCAGTCCAAGTTCATGAGGATAGTCTTCTATGTTTTCCTTCAAAATTTTGTTGTTTTCTCTTTCATATTTAGATCTGTAATCGATTTAGAATTGATTTTTGTATGGTGTGAAGTGGGGTTCCAAATACATTTTATTCCATGCAGGTAGTCAATTTGCCCAACATGATTTAATAGAAAAACTGTCTTTTGCCCTCTGCTTTACAATATTTATTGTCTGTCATTAATCAAATGACTGTATATATGTGTTTCTCTTTCTTCATTCTGTTCTATTGATTGGTTGATTGGTTTTTGCATTCCTTTTTTTTAATTATTTTTCCTTTCTAATTTGCACATCATCCTTTGCAGGGACTATGCTAATCTTGTGTACTGTTTTAATTTTAGTGTATGTGCTGCAGAAGCAAGCACTGGTTTGTGTATTCTTGCACTAATATCATAATGTCTTTGTAACTTTAGTTTGTTCTTCAAGATTATTTTGACCATTTTATAATGGGATATTTGAAATTTTTTATTATGTCTATTTAAGATTCCTTATCAGTAAAGCATATTAATCCTTATAACATAATGTAACTATCTTTCCTTTTCTCATTTGATTTTGATATTATTCATAGTTTTTCTTGATTTACAGGAGTATTAAATTCTTAAGAAGTGAATTTGATTATTCTGTGATCCCCCACCCTATTTTTCATCTTACAAAGTTTTTCCCAATCGCCATTAAGTTTAAATGTAATGTTTATATTCACAATATGGAGGGTGTGTAATTACATAAAAATAAAGATCTTTTTTTTATAAAATAATAATCCTCCTCACTTTCTAGATTAGGAAATTGAGGTTCAGGGAGCACAAGGAGGAATCAGTCTTGCTTAAAATTAGGAAAATGGGGATTCTGAGAAGGTATTTGCTCACTTCCCTGAATCCTGTCTTCATGGGTCAGTTTCCCTTGGTGGGGGGGAGAAGTACCCATATTTCATCTGATTTCTCTGAGCCCAATTAACAGAGTAAATTGCTGTGTTAGCATTAGAAGGATTTAAGTTTCAAGGCCTGGGTTCCGAGGACTGGAACTGAGTCTGACAGCCCTCCAGGATCCCCCTGCTCCCTAAGTAGTCAGCACTCAGGTAATCCAGAGCTTGCTGGGGCAGGGCAATATCCTGGTCTTCAGAAGGACTGCCTCAACCCTGTGGGTCACAGGAGGCTGCCTGGGAGCTACTGACCAAATTAGTCAGGTTTATTAATATGCTTGACCAACACAGCAGTGGCATTTCAACTCACAGAATTCCCTGTTTAATGTCTTCTGGAAACGCAGGTAGAAAGAAGGTAATTTAGTTATTTGACTTCTTTTTGACAAAACCAAACCCTTGTAATGATTATTTAGTCAGAGGAGAAGCCCAACCAAGGCAGAAATGTGGTTTTCATTCTAGCTTTTTTTTGCTCCTGTGCTCATTTTTTTGCTTTGCAGGGGAAACAAGGGGAAGCCATAAAACCCCTTTGGCACCATGTGTGTTGTGCTTAGTCCATGGCCAAAGAGAGTTCTATGGGAAACTTGGCTCTGTGCCAGTGAAGCATTTTCTTTTTCATCATTTTAAAAACAAAAACAAAAACATTAACTAAAACAAAATATCTCATCTCCTCCTACAAGGAGAAGGAGGAGGAGAAGAACAGGAAGGAGAAGAAGAAAGAAGAAAAACCTGTGGAGTCACAATGCTGCTTGCCTTAATATGAAAGTTTTCATAACTTAGTCTTTCCCCAACATTAATGCATAGGACTGATTGCAGTTATGAAACATCAAAAAACTTTGGTTGTTTTGGGGTTTTTTTTTTTGGTTTTTTTTTTTTTGTGTGTGTGGTTTTTTTGTTTGTTTGTTTGTTTGTTTTTTTGCTACTTAATGTCCTGTTCACATATCCTTGGAGGAAAGCCAAAAGGGATTGAAATCTTTTTCTGCTACAAGATGATTATCTTCTTTGGCTCTACTGTTACACTCTAAATGTCTGGCTTTGGAAAAAGGTGGAATAATCCAGTTCCAATGGCAAAGCTTTTTTCCTTCTTAAAATTATGTTAAATTATATTCATATATCCACATTCAATCTCATATTTGAGAGGAAACGCAATAAACTGCAACCTTTGTAGACTTATTTTAATTGTGCAGAGAAATGAGTTTCCCATCTACCACCTAAAACTTGGAGTTTCACCTTTTGATGAAGTTTTCCTGAGATAAAATGCAAATACTCTTAAACATTAATACTAATTTTTACCTCAGCATGAATGACTTTACCAGGACTCCTCTGCAGTGCTAGTTTTAACAGTAAGAAGTTATATGCTCTGCTGAGATCCAATCTCAATGGATGGGGCTAAAAAGGAAAACGGAAGGAGCCAGAAGAAGGTACAGAACCCATGACACAACCAAAATACAGGCACAATAATATCAAGTGTACAGCCCTTCAAAAACACACCTTTGTTTTATATCCTCTTTCTTCTTCCAACAAGATAAGTGAATTTTTTTCTCAATAAAGATAAATTTGGGGTAAGGATTAAAAACCATAGTATTTTGGAAAGGAAAAAACTAGGGAAATGGGAGGCAAGGAGGTAATGCCTGGCAGGGACATCCACTCAGGGTCCTTCAAGACTGAGAAGCCATCCTACACTGCCTCTGCAGAGAGAGCCAAAGGCTTCCAAAGATGGTGTTAAAACCTCGCCCTGGCCCAGCCTCTCAGCTGCTCAGCTCTCCTGGGCACTGTCAGTTGACCTGTCTTCCAGTCTAGGCAAAGGCACAACCCATACCACTTCCACCATCGCACAAGGTGGCCATACAGCTCCTACTCTCTCTCAACTTCTGTGAAACAATTGATCTGCTCTAAGGAACAACTGATTTCTGATTTCTTATCAGATATTTCCTGGAAAACCAAGATTACAAGAATATTTGCAAACAAGGATAAAGGTGTTTAGTAATCATATCCTAAATAAGAGGAAAATACCTTTGGCTTTCTTCCGAAACCAAATAAATATTAACTACAAAACATTTCAAGATTCTCTTTTCAAAACACTGAAGTCATGATTTTTAAGAGCTGAATTATGGATAGAGTCAGTACAGCTTTGCATGTAGGTTTAAAAACTCTTTGAGCCCATATTAAATGTTTTGTGCACAGTAGGTACTCAGTCAGCATTGATCAATTAATCACATTTATCGACTCCATTCCCTCTTACTCTGCTGCATGTTTCCCAAGTAAAATGATGTCATTACCAAGGATTCAGTTACCTTCTCAACTTTTTCACGCACAAATTCCAGTAAGAGCCAAACCAAAATAAAGAAGAACAGAAAGGAGTACATGAACCTCCTGTGTTTTCAGCTTTGACCTTTACTATTTTGTGACCACTGTCTGATTTCCTTTGCTCCTGGCCTGATTTATTTGAGGGCTTGGAATTATATTCACTCTTTAAAGAAATGGGGGTGACTTCCAGCCAAGATGGAGGCATAGGCGGACACACTGTGCCTCCTCTCACAACCAAAATTAAGGACAACAAAAATTTAGAACCAAAAAAACAACCAGAACATATAGAAAATTGAATTGTATGGAGACTGACAACAATTCACCCAGACTGGTAACGGGCAGAGTTGGCGACCAGAAGAGAGGGATCACTGCAGGAAAAAGCAGTGGCTAGTGGCCCTGGACATGCAGTCGGCCACTAGGTTGGCACCCCCTAGGCGCACAGGCGGCAGTTACAGGGTGTAGCGAGGCAACAAGCAGACCAAGTGAAGTACACAAGGCGGCTGACTGAGGTCACATATTCGCGTGCAGATAAACCAGGCAAAAATGGGCAGTGAGACAAACTGCTCAACCCAGGGCCCCAGTGCTGGGAAATAAAGCCTAAAAACACTGACGGAAAACACTTGTGGGGGTTGAAGTGCCAAGAGACACTCGGCCTCACAGGAGAGTTTGTTGGAGAGACCCACAAAGTCCTAGAACGTACACAAGCCCACCTACATGGAAATCAGCACCAGAAGGGCCCAATTTGCTTGGGGAAAATGGCGGAAGGAACTGGAATCTGAGAGAGAGCAGAGCAAGCGCCATTGTTTCCTCTCGGACCGCACCCCCACATCACAACCCAGCAACTCTGCCACGCCCTGGTGAACACCTAAGGCTCCACCCCTCACTATGTAACAGGCACGACCAGACCACCCCCCCCCAAAAAAAAGGCTCAAATAGGAGAACAGATCAAAACCCCAGAGCCAATTCATCTAAGCGACCAAGAGATAGGCAACCTATCAGATGCACAGTTCAAAGCACTGGTCATCAGGATGCTCACAGAATTGGTTGATTTTGCTCACAAATTAGATGAAAAAATGCAGGCTACAATAAGTGAAATGAAGGAAAATGCACAGGGAACCAATATAGATGGGAGGAAAACTGGGACTCAAATCAATGGAGTGGACCAGAAGGAAGGAAGAAACAACCAAACAGAAAACAAGGAAGAAACAAGGATTCAAAAAAATGAGGAGAGGCTTAGGAACCTCCAGGACATCTTTAAACATCCCAACATCCGAATTATTGGGGTACCAGAAGGGGAAGAAGAAGAGCAACAAGTGGAAAACTTATTGGAACAAATAATAAAGGAGAACTTCCCCAATCTGGCAAAGGAAATAGACTACCAGGAAGTCCAGAAAGCTCAGAGAGTCCCAAAGAAGTTGGACCCAAGGAGGAACACGCCAAGGCACATCATAATTATATTAGCCAAGATTCAAATGAAGGAGAGAATTCTAGAAGCAGCAAGGGATAAGGGCATAGTCACCTACAAAGGAGTTCCCATCAGACTGTCAGCTGACTTCTCAAAAGAGACCTTGCAGGCAAGAAGGGGCTGGAAAGAAGTATTCCAAGTCATGAAAGTCAAGGACCTACATCCAAGATTGCTCTATCCAGCAAAGCTGTCATTTAAAATGGAAGATAAAGTGCTTCTCAGATAAGGTCAAGTTCAAGGAGTTCACCATCACCAAGCCCTTATTATGTGAAATCTTAAAGGGACTTACCTAAGAAAAAGAAGATAAAAACTATGACAGTAAAAAGACAGAAAACTCGCAGCTATTAACAACCACACCTAAAACAATAGCAAACTAAGCAAACAGCTAGAACAGGAACAGAAACAGAGAAATGGAGAAATCCACGGAGGGTTAGCAACAGGGGAGTGGGAGGAGGAGAGAGGGAGGAAAGGTACAGAGAACAAGTAGCATAGACGGTGGGTAGAAAATAGGGGAGGGCAAGAATAATATGGGAAAAGTAGAAGCTAAAGAACTTATGACACATGGGCATGAACCAAAGGGGGGGAATGTGGGTGGGAGAGGGTGTGCAGGGTGGAGGGTAATGATGGAGGAGAAATGGGACAACTATAATAGCATAATCAATAAAATATATTCAAACAAACAAACAAACAACAAATGGTGGCCAGGTTGTAGAGGAAAGGGAACCCTAGTGCACTGTTGGTGGGAATGCAGACTGGTGCAGCCACTGTGGAAAACAGTATGGAATTTCGTCAGAAAACTAAAAATGGAACTGCCTTTTGACCTGGCAATTCCACTGCTGGAATTATACCCTAAGAATCCTGAAACACCAATTCACAAGAACCTATGCACCCCAATGTTCATAGCAACACAATTTACAATAGCCAAGTGTTGGAGGCAACCTAAGTGACCATCAGTAAATGACTGGATCAAAAAATATGGTACATTTACACAACGGTATACTACTCAGCAGAAAGAAAGGAGCTCCTACCCTTCGAGACAGCATGGATGTATCTGGAGAACATTATGCTAAGTGAAATAAGCCAGATGGTGAAAGACAAATACCATATGATGTTACCTATAAGTGGAACCTAATCAACAAAACAACAAGCAAGCAAAATATAACCAGAGACATTGAAATAAAGAACAAAGTGACAGTAACCAGAGGGGGAGGGGGATAATGGGGGAAAGAAGGGGAAGGGTGGTTAGCAGACATGTATAAAGGACCGATGGACAAATCCAAAGAGGGGTAGGACTGAGGGTGGGAGGTGGGGCAGTGAAAATGGAGACAACTGTAGTTGAACAACAATAAAAATTAAAATTAAAAAAATTCAGCAACCTATAAAAAAAAAGAAAGACATGGGGGTGAAATTAATTAACTCTTTTTAAAAATACTAAAATGCCTAAAGCACTTATCCTAAAGAAGCAAAATCAAAACTAAGGCTCAAATAACTTTTTGAAAAACCCAGATGTTCTAAAGAGTAAATCTGACCTGGAACCCCACTCAAGTTGTCCAAGAAAACATTTTCCTCTACCTTTCCTAGAAACACTTCTCTGTCCCATGCCTTGCAAGCCAGCATTGCAAGGTAAGGGCTGACACCAGGATAGGATACTAGAGAACAAGGGGAAAACAAAAAGTGGGCACAGTAATGCATCTCATTGTAGACCTAAATGTCATGGATCCATATGTGGCTTTTTATTTCTGGAAATTTGATTTCAGAACTCATTAGGAACCCCTATCCTCATATTTGACCCCCTCATCTTGAGATTGGGAGGGAAGTTTCTTCACTTCCAAGTAGATTCCCTAGCAACTTGTCTTGAGAAGACTGGCAAAGCATCACTCCTTTCTTGACTATAACAAACTGATTGAAAATGTTAATATTTGATACAAACCAGAGCTGCTTAGACCATGTTTCAATAACGCTAAAGCAGAATTCCATCTCCATTTAGGCCAGGAGTTACCAAACTTGTTCTTTCCGATGGACAGGGCCTGTCCATCTCCACTAATGAACTTAGGCTTGGTAGTGTGAAAACAGCCATAGACAGTATATAAATGAATGGGCATGGCCATGTCCCAGGAAAAATTTATTTACAAAGATTATAAAGATGGTGGGGCCAGGCCATAGTTTGCTGACCCTTAATTTAGGTAAAAATAATATTGATTAATATAAAATAAATATAATAATTAACAACTTATGGCCAACCAATCAGAACAGACAAAGCATAGGTGAATACTGGTGAAAATCAACCAGGGATCAGGGTAGTAAACTGTCCTAGATTATATAAATAGTCCATACAACAGTTCTGGCATTTTCAAACATGTGATCTGACTCCAGAGCCTATACCTGATATATGCTTCTGTAGGCCAGAGAGACTTTGTTTCCATTGAAAGCTCGCGCCCCTATCAATGCTTAGTCACAACTGGGCAAGAGAAAGCCATTCATACAACTTCAAAAAATATTCAAAACACAGGTAAAATAGTTACTTACAAATATTTCAGTATGTTGCTAGTTAGATTGAAAATAATTTAAATTTTAAAATGTGGACTTGTTTGGCTTCCAACTTGAATTCTTTTCCCTTTTCTATCCTTGTGGCTTATTCCCACACTTCTTTCTGCTCAGGTCTGTATTTGAATATTGCCTTACTGTGGGGCCTTCCTGACCACAGTAATAAAAAATGTTAATAAAATAGCAGTGCCTGCTCTGTATTTCCTATCTCTCTTGACATGCTTGATTTTTCTCCTAACAGAACACCATCTGACATACTACAATACATTTTGAATTTATTTTTTAATCTCTCCCAGTTAGAATGTGAGCTTCACAAAGTTAGGGACTTTTTCTTGTTGGCTATATCCTCAGCACCTAAAACAGCACTTCTTGAATGATTGAATAAATACTGTTTTCAGTAGAGAGGCCGCATGGTACAATAAGTAAAAGCATTGGATTTAGTACCAGAGGTGGGTTGGAATCCCAGCTCAGTCACTTACTTATATGATTTCAGACAATCCAGCCAATCGAAGCCTTGGAGGCTGCAGGAAGAGCAAAAACACTGCCATGGGGGCATGCTAGTCAGGGCAGAGTCCCTGCAGCACAGAGAGCAGGCAGAACGTGGTAAGAGATGAGAAAGATAAGGTTGACAGCCAGATTTTAAGGACTTTGAGTTTTGCTTTGAGTGAGAAGAGAAGCCAGTTGAAGGATGTGACACAGAGGAATAATGTTATCTGTTTTAAGTTTAACAAAAAGTGTTTAAGGGTGAGAACAGAGGCAGAGAGACCAGTTGGGAAGCTACTGCAGTAATCCAGGTGGGAGATGATGGTGGCTTAGGCCAGACTGGTAGTAGCAGAGGTGGTGAAAGATTGTCAGATTCTGGATACATTTTGAAAACATAGCCAACAAGATTTGTTGATGTTTTGGGTGTGAAATGTGAGAGGAAGACAAAAGTCAACAATGATTCCAAGAATTTGGGGGAGGATTATGGGAGGAGGAAGTGTGAGGTGGAGGAATAAAAAATTTGTTGATTGTCCAGCTAAGTTTGAGAAGCCTGTTAGATGTCCAAGTAGAGATGTCAAGCTTTCAATTGAATAGATGGCTCTAGCATTCATGGGAGATGTACAAGGATATAAATTTGAGCAATATCAATAGATAAATAAGAATTTTCTATCTTGGCTGCTAGTAAGAATCACCTAAGGTGCTTTAAAAATATTTTTTAAGTTGTGTTAAAATGCACAGAACAAAATTTATCATCTTAACAATCTTTTAAAAATATGTCTGTGCTCCAACCAAATAGAATGAAAATTTCTTGGGGTAGGAGCTAAGCATCAGTATTTTTAACAAATATACCAAGTGTCTAGACTTGGGATGGTGGGGTGAAACCATAAAGGAACTAGAGAAAGAACAGCTTATGACGTAGGAGGAAACCAGACAAGTAGAATATCCCCAAAGTTGAATACAAAAAGTGTTTCAAGAAGACTAATAATAAACTGTGTTGGTTCAAATAAGATGAGGACTGCAGAAAAAACATTAAACTTAGCAAAATGGAGATCACCATTTTCCTTGATAACTCCTCTTGGGGTGGATTAAAGAGAGATTTTATAGTAATGGGCACTCTCATATTTATTTATATTAAAAACAATATGTGGTAGTTTAAAATAGCACCTTTCAACATCAGAGCCCATTTGAAGTTTTCAATCCTGCTAAGTCTTACTCAGGACAAGGTCAGTTGGTGATTTGGACCCAGCCTGAGTCTCCTGCAGATGATATGAACCTGCATATTCTTCTCTGGGCTAGAATCAAATCCACAACCTCTTGGTGTACAGGATGATGCTCCAACCAACTGAGCCATCCAGCCGGGCTTCTTTCTCTTTTATTATTTGAGAAAATGCCTTCATCTCTTCCCTGTAACAACACCAAATGTTTAACTTGTGCTTTAAAGATTAAGAAATTTGAGCTTTGCCAGACCCCAAAACAGAGGTAATTCAAAGACTTGAGCTGTCCATTGAGAAAGATCTGCTGCTCAAGTTCAAAACCATGCTTTCCAGATGTTTCCTCTTGTCCTCCAGAGTCACTTCCTACTTGCTGACCCTGAATCTGCGCTCAATTTATTCATGAATCTAGTTGGAGGCATCCGCTGTTTAGTAAGAGCTTTTCTCCAACCCACACTAAGGAACTAACACTTTTACTCACCTCACTCCACTCCAAAGGGACAGAAACTATGAGGAGGAACAAGGATGAAATCAAGGATACACGTGGAATATAATGTGGGGAACACATAAGGGGATGTCAAAATTCTCATCTTTCTTATTATTTACAAACTTCTTCCTCTTTACTTCATCTGGATAGTGTATCTCAAACAGGCACCTAGGAGTGCCTCCTGCACTTAGAGTAGTGTTCAGAAGGCTTATCTAGAGGGCCAAGAGGTCTTTAAAAGCTATGTTGTCCCATTCAGTTCATCAGAACAGGAAACAAGATTGGAAGCTGGGGCTGAAACCCTAATGAGTAATAAAGAGGGGAATCTTCTGAGTAGATGCTCAATGTGGCGATGATCTCTGTGGTGTGAACTAAATACTTGTATCCCTCCAAAACTCAGCCTTAATCCTTAGTGTGATGGTATTTGGAGGTGGAGTATTTGGTAGGTTATTAGACTTAGATTAGGTCATAAGAGTGAAGCCTACATGATGGGATTAGTGCCCTTATGAGAAAAGACACCAGAGAGCTCTCCTCCCAATGTAAGGACATAGAAATGTCGTGGCCATCTTCAAAATAGGAAGAAGGCCCTCACTATGCACCAAATCTGCTGGCACCTTGGTCTTGGACTTTCAAGCCTCCATGCAGAACTGTGAAAAATAAACATTTGTTGGTTAAGCCACCTAGTCTATGATGTTTTGAGATAGTAGCCTAAGTTAAGACACTGTGGATACTTTGGATGATTCAAGAAATTATAACTAACCCTTAGAAATTATAAATTATACTCTTAGAAATTATAACTAACATTTTTCAGAAAAGGGTCTGTAGTTCTCATGAGAGATTCAAAGGACTAAATATGTTACCCTCCTCTCCCCCACCACCCACAAAAAAAATTAAAGACTATAGATTTGGAGTGACCTTTGTGTTCTTATGCTATAGGAATACAAGAAAATTCAGGATTGAGGATCCCAGTCTTGACCTTTATTCCCACTTAAAGACATGACCAATATCTAGGACTACTAAAAAACATGATGAAGTAAGAAAGATTCAAGAGGATACACACATTTTATTTATCCAATATTGTTCATGTCCACCTGAGGAAGTTTATTACCCATAATAAAATACAAAGTCAAATCTGTTTACAATCATTAGCATGCACTGGGGCTACTTTCCCCATAAGCTTTTAATAATATATAACTCAAATTCCAAGGAAGCTAAGTCATTGAGCCTAACCCTATCCCTGCTTTTTTTTCTCCACTCCACTCCCATGCTATAATGTATTCCAAAACCAAATATAAAATTTTTGGTGTTCAATTATTATTAATTTTCTAGTACACTGAACCTATAGAGTGGGTAATTCAACTTTGGAGCAAGAGCTAGTCTGACTTTTTTGCATTCTGTGGACTGTACAGCAAAGGTTGAGGACCAGTATAAGCTTTATTACAACAGTAAGGGAACTCTTCATTGAAAGAGATAGAGAAAAATATGACTCATTATAAATGAACCTTGAAAATATGATAAGTAGACAAAACCAAACATAAAAAACCACATTTTATGTGATTCTATTTACATGAATGTCAAGAACAGGCAAATCTATAGAGAGAAAAATGTTTGTGGTTGCCAGTGGCTGAGGGAAGGGGAATGGAGAGTGACCGAAGATGGGTATGGGGTGATGAAAATGTTTTAGAATTAGATAGTGACGAGAGTTGTACAACTTGTGAATATACTAAAAACCACGGAATTGTATTCTTTAAAAGGGTGGGTTTATGGTATATAAAATTACACTTCAATTAACAAAAGAAGAAGAAAGAAAAGATGTGACTCAGAAAGGATTACTCACAATTGTGGTTAAATAAATTATTTGGCAGCTAATTTGGGGGTATAGCCTTGAGATATTTTTGTATGCATAGTTCTACGCTGTTTAACCTGTCCTTCACTCCAACGAATCTTTTTATTGGCTTTTCCACTTACAAAAACAATACATATGCATGTTTTTAAAAATTCTGAAAATACAAGAGGACATAAAGAATAGAATAACTTGAAAATCCACCACTCAAAGAGGATCATTATTAACATTTTGGTGAATATTTTTCCAGGTTATTTTTCTATGCATATACAACAAGGAAAATATTTTGAAACTATATTAATGTGTTTTTTCTCATTTGCACTTCCTTGTATGTCACCACCCCACATTCTGTATGAAGCATCCTTTTTCTTTAAACCTTTAGGATTGTTACAGCAGAAATCTAAAAAGTAGAAAGAGCCAATATTCAGTTTTTACTTGTAAAATGAGATTTTTTTATTTACATTTTTTTTAATTTTTATTTTAATTGTTGATCTTGTACAGTTTTCTGTCTTTTATTCTCACCCGAACCCGCCACCCCAGCCCTCCCCACCTCCCTCCCATTTCCACCCCCCCCCCATAGTTTTTGTCCATGTGTCCTTAATACTTGTTCCTGTAAATCCTTCCCCTTTTCCCCTGAAATTCCCTCCCCTCTCCCCTCTGGTGACTTTCAGCCTGTTCCCAATTTCCATGTCTTTGGTTATATTATGCTTGTTTGTTTGTTTTGTTGTTTAGGTTGATCATACGTTAAGAGTTTCAAGCCCTGACCCACGTGGCTCACTTGGTTAAGCATCATTTCACAAAGCAAAAGGTCACTGGTTCAATTCCTGGTCACAACACATGCCTGGCTTGCAACCGATGTTTCTTTCCCTCTCTTTCTCCCTCCCTTCCCCTTTCTCTAAAAAGAAATAAATTATTAAAAGAAAAAGAGTTTTGAAAGCCCAACTTTGAGAACAGAGAAAAAATTTTTAATAATTTTATTTTTTATTAACACAAGACAAGACAGAGCCAGTCAACTAAATCACACAGTTTTGCTAAAAGCCAGGAGTTGAGAAATCTCAGTATGAGGAAAGTGTACTTGAGGAGGGGGCAAGAGCCCCGAGGGGAGGCAGGAGAGGAAACTTTTGCTCAGAGGATTATGGGGAAAAAGAAGGAAATAGGGGAAACAGAAGCAGACAGTCAAAGAGCTATATTCTGGACCACTACTCTCTGGACTGAATTTCTGGAGGGCAAAGCATATTAAACAGTTGGAAGGGTAAGCTGAAGGCAGGGGAGCCTTTCTCCTGCCTCCCAGAATAAACCTAGGAAGAGACTGCAGCTCAGGAAGATCCCACGCTGGTACGTGTTGGAGGTTGAGCAGTAGCAGAACAACGATGGAATGTGACTGGACAGACTAAGCAGAACGGCAGTCCCAAACTGGTCTTGGCTTCCCTGTGACATAGAAGGAATCCCTCCAGGCAAAGTCCAAAAATTAGATGAGCATTAGTTGGGGAGCAGCTAGTGTACATCAACCAGACCAGCTGTCCCACAATGGAAACCATCCCCCCACTCAGTGCCATAAGGACAGATGAATACCCCATGCATAAGACACCATCATGGGAAGGAGGACGGTGAGGGGAGAACAGCCTTGTTAGGGAATTGAATTTTGAATTGGTTAATATTTACCTGTGAGAGACCATTTTAAATCAAAATAGACTGTTAAAAGACTATTTAATCTGGAAAACACTGAGATAACATGGAAGGGTGGGAGTGTGAGACAAGATTAAATCAGTAAGGAAAGCAAAGAAGCCCCATGCTCTTGCTTCTGAGTAGAGCAGTGTCCTTATTAGATCTTATGCTTTTAGCAAAATAAGTAAAAATGAATAAAAGTGTATAAATATTTTTAGCATACAAACTTTTGTAACCTGATGTTTTTCACTTTATGATATTGTTTATTTTTTGGTTTGTTTACATTTTCTTTCCCCCAACTGGGCTATACATTTCTCATGGACAAGGACAGTATTTTCTATTTCTTTGTATCTACTTCAGTGCTGAGCATAAAGCAGACACTCTGTGTCACTGCCACCTCAAACATTTTCAGTTCTTTCCCTATACACTTGCAATTAAAAAAAGAATATCTTGAAACAAGCAGATAGTTCGCAAGAAAGGGCCAGTAGAAAGAGCATTGAACAGGCACCTGAGTTCTTGTCCTGACTAGTCACTGATTTTAGGCAAGTCACTTCACCTCTCACCCTCACTTTCTTTCACCAGCAAATTGTAAATTGGAGCTAATGCCTTCACCACCTTACATGCATATGTCAGACTCAAAAGGAAATTGACAAGAAAAATATTTGGAGATGTTCTAAATTAAATGACAACATCAGGAGAGTAAGAGAGACAGAACAATTAGCCTGGTAGTTGCTGTGGACCACCTTGGATAAAAGACCACTCACATTCCGGGACAGTGTATCTGTTGGAATTTAGGATTGACTTCCAGGTGGCTATTTCTGAAGAGAGACTAGCCAAGTGCCATTGAAACCCAGAAGCCACCTCCATTCTGACCCCAGGCACCTCTACTTCTTATTTACACATGAATTTTCCAATCCGCTGCTCACAGTTAATCCACAGGAGTGGACAGCTGTTCCTTGTGGACTTTGGTCCTCCCCTAGAGCTGGCCCCACTTCAGCTTCTCCCACCCACTTTGTCCATGGCTAATGCTAAATTCTTCCAAAAATGCTTACATCTCTCCCCTGCCCCCACCCCCCAACTTGGTGTATAAAAATGCTCAATAACTCCCAGACATGAATATGTTATTATCTTTCCACCTAGCCATGTTGCTGGTGGTTCAGACTTTATGCCCAGGATCTGGTCTCTTCACACTAGCAATGGCCTTATAAACACTTTTTTTTTAAAAGAGGGACTTTCAGCAATGGAAGTTAAAATTTTTTGTTTAACAAAGTGTACATGAAATCACTAGAAAGAGAATGCAAAATGATCAATGTATAATCCCAATTTAATTTAACAAGCGATCCAGACTAGAAATCTCAGGATGAGGTCAGGCTTTCTTTGCAGGCTTCCCTCCTTGCACAGACTTCCTCCAAATCCATTGCTACAGCATCACCCTCGCCCTCACCCTCACCATCAGCTCCTTCTGCAGCAGCCAGACTGAAGTCAATGATCTCCTAGTAAATTCTTGTTTTTAAATAACAACTGAAAGATTTTTACTTAGCTGACTTGTGACTGTTCCCTAAACACAGATGGGAAAAGGTTATTTAGAGACAGGAAAACAATAAGTGTATTTTTTCATTCTAACAGTGATTAAAGATCCTTTCTACTTCACCAATTAGCAGGTCTTACAGGTCTTGATTGAAAACAAACAAAACTAAGGATGTTCTCGACACACCTATAGTCTTAACTTATGGCATAAGCAAGCTGGGTAGCCAGGACCTCATCAGGCAAGGCAATGCACCTTGATTGCTCACCAGGAAGCTTAGGAAACATGCTCTGTGGTATGTGTAATATGGCTCTAGGTCCTCAATAAAACCCATAGCTTGCCTCCAGTGGTTTCAGAATCTAAAACAAGCATGATCCTAAATAATTCTGTGATTTTAATCCAATTCCAATTTAAGTATCGACCATTCACTATTTAAACAGATCTCTGAGAAATGTCTTCTTGAAAAATAAATAGTATTTTTTAATGTTGAACAATTATTCATTCACTTAGGAAACATTAAATGAGTGTTTGTTATATGCCAGGACCTTTGCTAGGCACAGGGACACAAAAATGAATCAATCTCAGTTTAGTAGGAAAAACATGTATGTCAAACAAATCATTGTTCTACACTGTAGCAAGTGCAGTAATAGATGTTCGCTGGCCTAGGGGGACCCAGAGCACCCAGGTTAAGTGCTGCAGGAAAGGTTTTATGGAAGAGGCCCTTGAGCTGTATGTTTTCATTCATGCACTCATGCCACAAGTACTTACTGCACTCTCCATATGTCAGGCAGTGTTCTAGGTACTGGGAATACAATAGTGAACAAAACAGATGAAAATCCCTGCCCTAATGACCTTACATTCTTGTATGGACAATAATAAAGCTAACTAAATAATGACTTATTTATATAACTAGTAAAAACTACTGTGCTAAGGAAGAAAACTTAAACCACAAATACAGATTTGAAACTGTAGATGAGAAGGCCATGGAAAGTCTCACTGAGAAGGTGACTTTTAATATCTAAAGAAAGTATGAGAACAACTCCCCTACCCCCGCCTCCGGGATGCCATGGGATGACAAGGCAGAGGGAACAGCAAGCACAAAGGCCCTGAAGTAGACAAGTCCCTGGAGCATTTGAGGAAGAGCAAGGTTAGTGTCCCTCAAGTAGAATGAGTGAGGGGAATAATACTGGGAAATGAGATGGAAGAGACGATTGATAAGGAGGGCAGACTTTGGACAGAAAGTCACTGGAAGGCTCTGAGCAAGGGGTGACATGATCTGACATGACCACTGCATGATATGTTCACAGGGGCAAGAGCACAAGACCAGCTGAGAGGTCATTGTAATGGTCCAGATGAAAGATGGTAGTTTTGGACCAGGGTGGTAAGAAATGGCCAAATTCTAGATATATTTTGAAGGTTGGGCCAAAATAACTTGCTGATCAATTAGATGTGAAATGTGAGACAAACAAAGGAATCTGAAAAGCACCAAAGTTTTTTTGGCCTGACCAACTACAAGGATAGAACTGCCATTGGCTGAAATGGGGCAGAGTAGAAAGAATTGGTTTAGGGGTTTATATCTCAAGTTCAACTTTGAACACATGAGTTCCAAGATGTTTACGACATGTAATTAAGTCTAGAGTTAAAGACAAAGAGGTTGGATATGGACATATAAATATGAGCACTATCAACATATAGATTAAATAAAATGCTGAGTTTGGATAAAATAAGTGAGAGAGTGAGGACATAGAAGAAAATAAAGAGGAAAAAAGAAAGCATTCCAGACAGAGAGGAAAACATGTGTGATGACAAGAGGGTAAGGACAGAAATTAGTTTAGCTGAGCTAGAACAAGTGTTGGCAAACTGCTCTGTAAAAAGCCAGATAACTGTTTTGGACTTTGGGGGTCTTACTGATCCTGTCGCAACTACTCAACACTGCCATCATGGCATGAAAGCAGCCATAAACAACACTTCAATGAGAGTGGCTATGTTCAAATGAAAATTTCTTTGTGGACTCTGGAAGTTGAATTTAACATAATTTTCATATATCACAATTATCACTCACTTTTTGATTCTTTTCACTCATTTAAATATACAAAAGCCATCTTAGCTCACAAGCCATGCAAAAACTAGCATCAGGCCAGATTTAGTCCACAGGCTATCATTTGCCAGCTTCTAGCTAGAATATAGGGTACAGTCAGACCAGTGGAAAATGAAATTGCACAAGTAGTCAGAGTTTTTACATCATGGATTAGAAATATTGGGTATAAAGTGACTGATACATGGTATTCATTCAGTAAATGGTAGGTGTCATTATTGATTTGATGGGTTATATAAAGGGAACTAGCAGACAACTTTAAGGAAGAGAGATTTATAATCAAAATTGAGACCAAAAATCACAGGATTTAGCAATAGCTAAACCATGAGAAGGATAAATGAGGCCTTAACAGCCTTGATGATAGGTACTATAGAATTTCACACACAGATGACAAGATGTAATGATCCTTTAATTTTACAAAACATATGGAAACTCATTGTGGTTGTAGGCATGATTTATTTGCTATCCATAAATTAAGATATTAAATCATTAATACAAAAGTTGCTTCAGAGCTAGCCCAAGTGTCCATCAATAGTAAGTAGATAAAAAAACTATGGGACATTTAAGCAATGGAGTACTACTTGGCCATAAAAAGAAGAAAAATTTACCCTTTGCAACAGTATGGATGGACCTGGAGAACATTACGCTAAGTGAAATAAGCCAGTCAGAGAAAGACAAATACCATATGATTTCACTCCTATGGAGTCTAATGAACAAACTGAACTAACAAGGGAATTGGGTACAGACTCATAGATGGGGAGCAGGATAGCATCTATTGGTGGGGGTAGGTTAGGGGATGGAGGGATTGAACAAAAAGGAAAATAGACTCAGGGACATGGACAACACTGTGGTGACTGATGGAGGGAGGGGAGTATAAGGGGACTAAATGGTAATGGAAAAAATACAATAAAGATAAAAGAAAATACAAAAAAATGTTGCTTCAGAGCAAATAAACCATATTTTTCTAATGTAGGAGCTTCTTTAATTATATGTAACCTTGTCAAACAAGAGAGAAACCAATGTCTGAGTTTAAAGTGCTCCCATCCCACTCAGAATCACCAGGCAGAATATAAGCTATGTAGTAAAATGAACTACCAATCCTCCCCACCAAACTACCTCCCTACTAGGAGGGCAGAAGGTCAGGTTTACTTGTTCTCCTGCTGCTTACTAGCTGAGTGAACTTAGTCCAGTCCCTTAAGTGTAGTGGACTTCACTCTTCTATAAAATGGAACTAATATATTTACCAGTTTGAAAGCTGGCAAACCAACTGTTTATCTTTTGGATCTTTCAGGTAATTTTAATAAAAAAAGACAACTGCCCAGTGACCTGGCCTGCAAGATTCTCTTTCTAATTACCATTATTTAAAAATAAATTGTATTGCCCTGACTGATGTGGCTCAGTTGTTTGGACGTCATCCCACAAAGTGAAAGTTCACTGATTCAATTCCCAGTCAGGACACATGCCTAGGTTGTGGGTTTAGTCCTCAGATGGGGCTTGTACAAGAAGAAACCGATTGATGTTTCCCTCTCACGTTGATATTTCTGTCCCTCTCTTTCTCCCCCCTTCCCAAATAAACAAACAAACAAACAAACAAAATATTTTTAGAAATAAATAAATTTTATTTTATTGCATTGTAGGCATAAGATATGCTCGTTGTAGAAAATATGGAAAATACTGGAAAGGAGAAAAATGGTCATATGGGGTGGACCAACCCCAAGAATATCACTATTAAAATTTCAGGGAGGAGGTATATAGGGGTTAAGTGGTAATGGAAAAAATACAATAAATTTTTATTTTTTAAATTTTAAAAATACTTTTGAAGTGACATAAAAAATACAACTAAACTGCAGAACAACCATCATTCAGAACTGCCTGAAATCTAGCTGAACAGATGTCCTACAACTAAAGATATAAAGGAGAAGCCATATAGAGATAGAGCTGGCAGGCCAGAACCCATCTGAATCTTCATCAACCTGGTTATTACTGTTTGCCCAGCCCTGATGATTCCCTGAGACCCTGCCCTACCAACTTGCCAGTCCACCCAAGATGTTTCTAGTGGCTTTTTAATATGAATAGCCTATCTTGGCTCATGCTTCAGACTTTCCTAAAATCTCTCAAACTAACAGCATCTGACCTCGATATGCTTCATACCTCTTGTTAAGTGGCCCCACACCCAGAACTAGTGGCAGTTGGCCTTCTTTCGAACCTTGGCCTCTCTTGGGCACCTCCAAACCCAGTACAAATAGCAGCCAGCTGCAGATCACTCTGTAGCTCATGCTGGGTGGCCCCAGGTAGAACACTGGCAGGAGCTAATCTTGACCTGCACCTCCTTGGAAGCCCCAGAGCCAGTGCACCCAGTGGACAGCTTCAGACCATATCAAAGTACCACTCAACCACCTCCACAAGTGACACACCCAAGGAGTGGACTCAGTGGGCAACAGAGCACTGTTGAAATAAGTCCTACTCTATGGGATGGGACCCTGCAGAGCTGATCCTCCACAGTGGTCACAGACAGTCCTTGTAGCTGATCAGCCTGGGGGTAAATCCCTCCCATTGATGTGCCAACAACAATCAAGGCTCAACAGGACAATGTACCTAGCCCACATGGGGGAGGGGGACAGTGCAACTGAGGTACCTAGCTGAGGTGAATGGGGAGGCTGTGCCACTGGACCCTACAGGACACATACCACGTTAGACCACTCTACAAAGCCTGGGAGATGCAGCAGCTCTACCTAATACATAGAAACAAACACAGGAGGGCTACCAAAATGAGTAGACAAAGAAACATGTCCCAAATGTAAGAACAAAGAACAAAACAAAACTCAAAAAAAGAGAACTAAACAAAATGGAGATAAGCAATCTACTAGATGCAGAGCTCAAAACACTGATTATAAGGATGCTCAATGAACTTAATGAAAGAGTAGTTGAACTTAGAACTTCAACAGTATAAAAAAAGGACATAGAAACCATAAACAAAGAACCACTCAGAAATGAAGGATACACTAAATAAGGAATAATTTATAGGAAATCAAGAGTAGAGTAAGTGAAATTGAAAATCAAAGCAGCAATTTGGAGTATAAGGCAGGAAAATACACCAAATCAGAACAACAAAAAGAAAACAGAATCCCCCCAAATGAGGATAGTTCAAGGAGCCTCTGGGGCAAGTTCAGCAGTACCAATATTCGCATAATAGGGATGCTGGAAGGAGAAGAGAGAGCACAAGAAATTGAAAACCTATTTGAAAAATAATGACAAAAAATTTCTCTAATTTGGTGAAACAGACAGTCCCAAACAAGATGAACCCAAAGAGGCCCACATGAAGACACATCACAATTAAAATACAAAAGGTTAAAGACAGAGAGAAAAATCTTAAAAGCAACAAGAAAAAAGAGTTAGTTACCTACAAGGGAGTGCCCATAAGACTGTCAGCTGATTTCTCAAAAGAAGCTTTGCAGGTCAGAAAGGATTGGCAAGAAATATTCAAAGTGATGAAAAAGCACAGATCTACAACCAGTATTACTCTACCCAGCAAAGCTATCATTTAGAATTAAAGGACAAATAAAGAGTTTCCCAGACAACAAAAAGCTAAAAGAATTTATCACCACCAAACCAGTATTATATAAAATGTTCAAGGATCAAGAAGAAGGAGGAGGAAGAGAAGAAGAAAAGGAAGAAGAAAGGGAAGGGGAAGAGGAAGAAGAAGGAAGAGAAGAAAATGAAGAAGGGGAAGAGGAAGGAGGTGGAGAGGGAGGAAGAGAAGAAGAAGAGGAGGAAAGGGAAGGGGAAGAGAAAGGAAGAAGAGGAGGTGTAGGACAAAGGGAAAAAAGATAAAAAATATGAACAAATAGCAATAAATACATATCTACCAACAACCAAATCTAAAAAAAAACCCAAAAACAAAATTAAATAAACAATAAACAAGCAGAAGAGCTCCCTCCCTTACCCTCTCTCTAAAAAATAAATAAATAAATAAATAAATAAATAAATATAAATAAATAAATGTTTTTTAAAAATTTTGAAGACTTTTGTCTCTGTATAATTCTTATATTTTAAATTTCCAAACTTTTTATCACCACCAAATTTTAAGTCTCAGCCTGCCATAAATATAACCTGAAAACACTAGAATACATTAATGTTACCTAACAAATTCTTTTTCAGCATGCAAAACAAAACTTCATAGTCCACCAACAATATATTATTAAGATTCTTGCGATGTGCTTCAGGACTGTTTGTTGAATACTTAAAAATAAAGATCAGCATTCCATTTTAAAGAACAGCTGGCTGTGACTCCTCTGCAGTTTTGGATTTATGGTTCCTTCTGATTCTTAGCTGTAATTAATTTACTGGAAAGATTTTATGAGACTGAATTAACAATGCAAACACACAGTTGTATGATAAAAGCCTGTTTTGTTATTCTTCATGTCTCTATATTTTTTTAAATCGTAACTATTTTTCAAAGAGGCTATTAGATATAGATCAAACTATATTACATGGCAACTAAAAAGCTCCTTTTAAGCCACAGTAAAAACATTCTCAAGAATCATCTTACAGCCTACAAATGAACTTTAAGGAATATTTGATGAGATAAAAATTCCAGTCTAACAAGGAATTGTCCCTTAAAAATTGCTTAGAAAGGAACTGGAGCTATGATAATAAATTAACACATGGCTATTGAGCATTTCCTGGAGATCACTTCAGATCTCCTATTCCTGTCTTGCCCTTCACAATGTTATTGTTGTGATGGGGGAACGGTACATGTTTTTAATGGTTTCTGTGCCTGTTGTTTTGCCCACATTCTCCAGAAAGCCCTTTCAAGGCTGCTCTTTGGAATCAATCTTCACATGTGCACTGCCACTGAAAGTTGGGCATTTGCCAGTGAATTCAATGTCACTGTCAATTGTCAGGGTCCAGGGACCGTTCTGTGGAAGGCAGTTTAATACACAAGAAAGAGCATTGTACTAAGGTTCTCAGTCCTAATTCTGACCCTACCACTAACTAGTTTTGTGTGCCTTGGCTATTTACTCAAACCATATGAGCTTTCATTTCCTTATCTGTAAAATAAGTATAATAACTGCCCCACACATCTCTCAGGGTTGTTGTGAAGAACAGATAAAATATTGCAAGTAAAAGTGCTTTTTAAAAAGTGCTAAATAATTGTTCATTTTTTTAAACTGTGGTGAAATATACGCATAAAATTTACCATTTTAACCATTTTAGGTGTACAGTTCAGTGGCATTAGGTACATTTACAATCATCACCACTATGCATCTCTAGATCTTTTTCATCGTCTCAAACTGAAACTCTAACCATTAAACACTAACTCCCCATTCCTCCCTCTCCCTAATCTCTGGCAACAATCATTCTGTTTTCTGTCTTTATGAATTTGACTGCTCTAAGTACCTCCTACAATTGAATCATTCAATATCTGTCCTTTTCTGTCTGGTTTATTTCATTTGTATAACATTTTCAAGGTCCATTGATGTTGTAGCATGTATCAGAAATTCCTTTCTTTTTAAGACTACATAATATTCCATTGTATACATAAACCATATTTTGTTTATCTATTCATCTGTTAGAGGACATTTGGACTGTTTCCCCCTTCTGACTATTGTGACTAATGCTGCTATGAGCATAGGTGTACAACTATCTGAGTCCCTGCTTTCAATTCTTTTGGGTAGACACTGAGTAGTGGAATTCCTCGATCATATGGTAATTTTATGTTTAATTATTTTAGGAACTTCCAAACTGTTTTCCACAAAGACTGCATCATTTCACACTCCTATCAACAATGCACTAAGGTTCTAATTTGTCCCATATCCTCATCAATACTTGTTACTTTATATATTTTTATATGTATATATATGCTATCCTACTGGTTGTGAAATGTTATCTCATTGTGGTTTTGATTTGCATTTTCCTAACAATTAGTGATGCTGAGCACCTTTTGTGTGTCTGTTGGCTTTCTGCTTTTTTCTTTGGAGAACTGTCTATTCAAGTACTTTGCCTGTGTTTCAGTTGGGTTGTTTGGGTTTTTGGTTGTTGTAGGTGTTCTTTATATATTCTGGATATTAATCCCTTGTCAAATGTGCAAATTTTCTTCCCATTCCACAAGTTACCAAATATTTTTATTTTTATTCATGTACCAGATCCTTTAAAACAATATGTTCAATTTTTCATCATGGAACTTTAGAAACTAAGAACACTCTCCCAAACAGACTTCCTCTATATTAACATGATGCCAACAGTTTAAAGATAAGATTTTAATAGGCAGCTTTTTTCCCTTCCAATTTAAGTAGTAAATATACACACACACACGTATATACATATATACACATATGTGTGTACATATATACACATATGTGTACATGTATATTTTAAACTTCCCCTACCTACAACTTGTCTCAGTAATATATTTAATTTAGTAGCAAATTGGGAAGTGATTTTCTTTACCTACTTACACAGAATTTACAAAGATTAACAGATTTGACAACAGAAAGTAAAGCTCTATATGTCTGCAGGGAGAATATAGAATCACTTTTTAAAAATGACACTTCCTGCTTGTGCTTTGTCATTCACTATCCACAGAGAAAAGACGAACAAGCCATTTTCTAGCAGAGAATAATCACTCTCTCCAGAGGCAAACTATTAATTATGTAAGTAGACATAACATTAAAAAATATTGAATGCCTATAGGTCTTTCATTTGGTCATTTACTTTACAAACTTGGTAGACTCCACTCTGTGTTAAGTGCTGAAGACACAAAAATGAATGGGCACATTTCCTGCCCTCAAGGAGCTCTCCCACTGGTGGGAAAAAATAACCAAGTAAACAGACAATTACAGTACAATATGGTGAGAACCAGGGAACTCTAGGAGTGCTTCCCTTATGGATAATCCACAGGTAACTGCTGGGAGGGATATCTCAGGAGTATCAAGCCAATTGCTAACATGTAGGGGCTTATAAAATCCATAATGAATATGAAAACCTTATGAAATGTTACTTATTGTTACTACATTCTTGGTATTTTTTTAGTACTAAGAAATAAGTTGTATACCCACATAGGATTTTGTGTCTAAAAAATTTTAAACTTGTTTTCATTATAAAAATAATTCATTCTTATCATAAAATGTGCAAGCAATACTGAACTCACCAGAAGTACTGATCGTTAACAGTTTACTATGTTCTGTTCCATCTAAGATGTCATTGACTATACGACACAGCCTAAATACAAAGTTAACAAGTGCAGAGGTAAAAAAGGATTTTAGTAAGCACTTGACATCTTGGGTCTATATGAACAGAGAGCAGAGGCACCAGGGAAGTTCTGAGCAAACCGTACAGGAGAATTGCAAAAAATCTGGCTTTATAATTAAAAGAGGGTTATACTTATTTTCATAGCAATGTTTTGTACTTCTAGGTGCTGTATATTGCACTAAGATGTAAACATTCCAAAAATCCCTGGCCCTTAGAAGATGCTTCCAAAGTTTATGTTCCCAGAGTTGTACTTAGTACCTCATGAGTAGATTAAGGAATATGATCCTCACCCTTTGGAAGATTTATTCTATATTACTCAAGTGAACCTTTGTCTGGAAGAAGATAAATCTCTAGTTTCTGAAACATTGGTCAATAAATATATATTGGTCCCACATGGACTTAACAGATATAAAAGAGCATATGGCTTTTTAAAAAATTCATTGTCCCATATTTATTCCCTGTTCTAAAATCCAAACGGTTTTAAGGAATAAAAAATGCTGGGACGCAACATGTCCTGCCTTCAGGTCTCTTTGTTTTAGAAACATTTAGAAGGCAGCATGGAATAGCAGAATACAACAGGAAGAGATGTGTATGGAGACCTAAGTGCTACTCTTAGATCTACCACTAATTAGATGGGTAATTTTAGATAAATCACTTAACCTCTCTAGACCTCTCTCATCTCTAATTGCTCCATCTAGTCCATAGGTTATTGTGAAGATGAAAAGAAATCATAACTGTGGAAGCAATTCAAAAAATGTAGCATATGCATGTTATAAGGTATTATTAATACACACATTTATTACTGGTCTGCAATGCCATGCTTAGATTCGGGCAAGAGGGGCCCTTGCCCTGAGCCCTGTACTTCAGAGGGCCCTGCATATCACAAACACAAATGCATACAAATTTATTGCATACAAATATCTCCCAACATGTTCCTAAAAGACAACCCCTCAATTCTGACAATAGCAACAGCATTCTCTGGAATGATTCAAAGATTATATACAATATGTTCTGAATCTGACTCAGACTAACCACATCAAATTTGACCTCACGGACACTCCAGGTTAACAATGAAGATGTCATTTAAATAATTTTAGGCAAACACAGGGGTGGGAGCTGCCAAAATAAGGAGAAAAAGAAACATGGTCCAAATGAAAGAACAGACAAAAACTTCAGAAAAAGAATTAAACAAAATGGAGACAAGCAATCTACTAGACGCAGAGTTCAAAACACTGGTTATAAGGATGCTCAAGGGACTTAGTGAGATCCTCAACAGCATAAATAAGATCCTGTCAGGAACAAAGAATACACAGTTTTAAAAAAGAACAGTTTACAGGGAATCAACAGTGGAGTGAATGAGGCCAAGAATCAAAGCAGCAATTCAGAGTATAAGGAAGCAAAAAATAACCAATCAGAACAGGAAGAAGAAAAAAGAATCCCCCCAAATAAAGACAGTGTGAGGAGCCCCTCAGACAACTTCAAACATACCAACATTTGCATCATGCAGTTGCCAGAAGGAGAAGAGAGAGCAAGAAATTGGAAACCTATTTGAAAAGATAATGACAAAAAACTTCCCTAACTTGGTAAAGGATATAGACAAACAAGTCCAGGGAGTGCAGAGAATACCAAACAAGATGAACACAAAGAGGACCACACCAAGACATACATAATTAAAATGCCAAAAATCAAAGACAAAGAGAGAATCTTAAAAGTAGCAAGAGAAAAAAAGTTACCTACAAGGGAACCCTCATAAGACTGTCAGCTGATTTCTCAAAAGAAGCTTTGCAGGCCAGAAGGAATTGGCAAGAAATATTCAAAGTGATGAAAAGCAAGGACCTACAATCAAGATTACCTTATCCAGTAAAGTTATCATTTAGAATCAAAGGACAGATAAAGAGCTTCCCAGACAAGAAAAAGCTAAAGGAGTTGATTACCACCAAACCAGTATTATATGAAATGTTAAAAGGTCTTCTTTAAGAAGAAGATCAAAAATATAAACAATAAAATGGCAATAAATACATATCTATCAACAATTGAATCTAAAAAGCAAAATAAACAAATAAGCAGAACAGAAACAGAATCATACATACAGAGAACGTTTTGATGGTTGACGTTTTGATGGGAGATGGGGTTAGGGAGATAGGCGAAAAAATGAAGGGATTAAGAAGTACATATTGGTAGTTACAGAATAGTCATGGGGATGTAAAGTACAGTATAGGAAATGGAGTAGCCAAAGAACATATATGCATGACCCATGGACAATGGTGTGGAGATTGCCTGAGGAAATAAAGCAAAGGGGAAAAAATTGGAAAACCTGTAATAACGTAATCAATAAAATTTTGTAAGTAAATAAATAAAGTTAGAACAGTTAGATTTAATTTAGACATAAGAGTGAGATGCACTAGGATAGTTAAATGAAGCAACAGATGATCCTCAAATAAGGAATTGTGGTCTATGGTAGAAAATATATTTTTTTAATTTATGCAAACATTTTAGAAAATATTGTGTAATTTTGCTGGATATCACAAATGGGTTTCATATATCTCTGAACATTTTACCCAAGGCAGGAACTACATGCGTTCATGATTGTGTTGACTTTCTGCCACTGTCCACAGACCAGTGATAAAAAAAGCCATCAGCCCTGGCTGGTGTAGCTCAGTGGATTGAGCGCGGGCCTGTGAACCAAAGGATCGCGGTTCGATTCCCAGTCAGGGCACATGCCTGGGTTGCAGGCCAGTTCCCAGCAAGGGACACTCGAGAGGCAACCATACATTGATGTTTCTCTCCCTCTCCCTCTCTCCTACCCTTCCTCTCTAAAGATAAATAAATAAAAAATCTTAAAAAAAAAAAAAAAGCCATCAGCTCTTTAGCAAAAACAGATCAGATCAAGATACAATCTTTTCAGGGAAGGCCTTAGGTTGGTTTGAGATAACTGGTCATTCATATCAAGGATGTTCTATAGAGCATTCTGTTTGTAACTCCAACCTTTTATTCAATATAAATATTAGGTTTTAAGACAATTTGTGTAGAAAGTTTAAGATCCCCTAATCTTCTATATGATGGAGACATATAGCTTCATATTTCCTTTGTATCCAGTCTTCAAACTAGAAATGCCAAGGGGTAGAATTAAGATAATTATCTAGATGACAGTTAATCAAGATAACCAACCAACAATTATTTTGTTTTGTCTAAACTATATATATGTGGGGGAATCCAAAAATGTAATTTATTTATTAAAAAGTGTGTATTTATTCTTACATGTTTAAACTTCAATCACCTTCAAAATACTCACCATTTGATGTGATACATCTATCAAGACTTTTTTCTACTGCTCAAAACAGTTTTTGAACTAGATTTTGATGTCTTTCAGTTCTTCAGCTGTTCCTTTTTCACCTTTTCCACATAGAGAAAATGTTTCCCTTTGTGGACTTTTTCATCAGGGAAAACAAGAAAAAGTCACTTAGGGCAAGACTAGGTGAATAAGGAGGGTGGGGCATGGGGACCATGAGGTTTTTGGTCTAAAACTGCTGAACACTCAGCACAGTGTGGGCAGGTGCACTCGTAAATCATCCCTCATGAAATGGGCAAATGTGCACATTGAAGGAGTCCTAAAAAGAATTTACTGAAGTTGAATGCAGCCTCTCACAACAACGTCAGCTGGTACACTGATACGGATGGGTTCCTAGAACACTCACCTAGTGGGGGAAGCCTGTACTACAAGGGGCTCACTCTCCAGAAGATAATTCCAGGGTGTTTTTTTGGTTCCCCTCGTATTCCTACCCAAAAGTTCCTTGTCTATTTGAATAAACAGTGTGATAGCTCAAATCTTCAAATGCAGCAACGTTTTCTGAATCTTGAAAAAACTTATTTCCAGTAAAGTATGTTCATACCACATTCTTCATTCTAAGAACCTTTAGACTGTAGAATTGACTAAAAATGTAGTAAACATGTTCCTAGGAGAAAAAAAATAAAGGCTCTAAAATTAATTTCAATTTCAGAAACACTGAAGGGGGACAATATGTCTTAGAACTGAGAAAACATTGAAATAGCATTTTAAAGTCTACTTCAGCCCTGACAGGCATGGCTTAGTTGGTTGAGCGTGGTCCTGCATAGGAAAGTTCTCTGGTTTGATTCCCAGTCAGAGCACACACCTGAGCTGTAGGCCAGTCCCCAGTTGGGATGCACGAGAGAGGCAAACCAATTGATGTTTCTCTCACACATTGATGCTTGTCTTTCTCTCTTGCTCCCTATCCCTCTCTCCATAAATAAATAAATAAATAAATAAATAAATAAATAAATAAATAAATAAATAAATAAATAAATGTTTTTAAAAGGAAAGTGTACTTCAGACTTAAGAAAGTTATTATTCTTATGGAAGGCTGAGGGGAAGATGAAATAAAAAAAGTCATACATGTGGGGTAATTATGTAGAAATAACATGGTAGCCCTCAGTTCTGGTCATAAAGACAGAAGATGAGAGATGGGGACCTAGCAGGGAGGATACCACGAGTGGGGATAAGGGGGCTTTGATGCAGTCAGGGGTCATGCAGGAGTGAGGCATGAAGATACATGACATCATGATACTGCCTCTGAGTAGTCCTAAATAACCAGAATTCTATAAGTTATTAAGGTGAGCCCTCACTTCTGTTACCTCTTCCCTTAATTTATTGTCAAAACCTACCAACCAGGCAAAGCACAAGAACTTTCAGTTAGCCTTTTGAGAAACAGGGCTCAGCGCTGTGCCTCCTAGAACATTTAAAATTGTGTTTAATCTCATTTTAGTGTAATGTCAAAATATTTTTTAATTTAATTGTGAAGAAATGCAAAATGTTTTGAAACTAAATACCAGAGGGTAGAGTCATTACGTGTTACTGTGTTTACCCAATAATTGGCTCCTTTCCTATATGGATGAATGTCTGTTTCAGAATGGGAAAATAAATTAAATAGAAAACAAATTCCATATATAAAGGTCATATGAGCTCTTTGTAACTAGGAATGAGGTATTACAGTAACTTTACTGAGCACCTGGTATTTAGTTCAGGTGATTTGCTTCACTCTGTAAATGCCAATAACCAGCATTTGTAAGCCTGAACTATTATAATGGTCACTTGCAAGTAATAATCACATTCTGATTCTCTGACCGGAAAAAAACAACATAAAAACTGTGCAAACTACATGACTCAATAAGGAAAATAAATATAAATATCCTTTAACAATTTGGGAATCGGAACAGTGTTTGAAGACAGAGAATAGAAAGGTATCCAGAGCCTTCTAGGCAGTTTTGATTCTGTCCTCTGCATTTCCAAAGCCTACGTGGGTGCAAACTGCTACAAAACGTCTTTAACGTGTCTCTATTCCTCATTCCCAACTCCTTTCTAGGTAAAGAGCACACTTTGGTTTTTACATGTTGTTCTATTTCTTAAGCAGGATAAGAGGATATCAGATGGTAACCAAAGGAAATGCCTCCTTCATTCATTGAGCTCCTAGTAAGTGCCAGGCGCTGTGCTGGGTGTTGTGGATCCAGACACAACTAAGATAAAATCCCTGCTCTTCAGAAGCTTTAACGTGGTGGGGGTGGGGGTGGGGGCATTATCAGGGATTGGGTCCAGACAAGTAAACAAATCATTAGGCTACTGGGTATTTGTTTTTTTAATTATTGGTTTTAGAGAGAGATAGAGGAAGGGGGAGAGAGAGAGAAAAACAATCACCTTTTTTCCATTTATTTATGCATTTATTGGTTTATTCTTACACGTACGCTGGCTGAGGATCAAACCCACAACCTTGGCATATTGGGATGATGCTTTAACCAGCTGAGGTACCCAGCCAGGGCTAGGCTCCTAGGTATTGATTACAGGTAGGGGGTACCAAACAGGATTACTTAAATCAGCCTGTGGTATGTGTCTTGGGGTGGGACGTGGAACCTGCAGTGGTTACTGGAAAGAAAACACAGAATTTAAAGTCTTAACCAGTAAGTAGGAATTAGTCAATTGAAGTATAGCAAAGGAATGCGGAAGAGCCTTTTTGGCAGAAGGGACAGAAATAAAATTGGTGGAAATTGGTGAGTCATTAGATAGGCACTGGGTCAAAAAGAGAAAGAGGAATATGATAGATGCACATGCTGCAAAGGAGCCCGCAGAGGAGCCAAGATCAGGCTTTAATCAGGTTTTTCTTCTGTCAACTCTGCTTTGGGGAATGTCCCCTCCCCTTGTTAACTGGTGTCTTTGTCCTGGCTCCTAACTTGGCTCTAGTAAAGGACAGGCCAATAACTAACCTCACCCTTCTGGCTTTGGCACTGTAGGAAGTCACCATCTTTCTAGCTTCCTCCTCGCTCTCCTCCATCCCTGACATTCAATCCTGTGAAACCTCTATTCAGTGCATTTTGCTGCTTGTTTGGCTGCTGTTCCAGATGCCTCACAGGCAGTTAAGTTAAACTTGGCTTTATACTTATTGATCTTCTTTTGCTAGAAAGAATACACTTATTCAAATAAGAGCATAGTTTTTATTTTTCAATAATTTCCAAAGAATTAGCTAGAGCCAAGGGCTAAGGGCCAAGAAAGCCAATAATAATGATAATAGCTATGAAAATAGACTTTTGTTGTTTGCCTGCTCATTGTCTTAGCCCTGCCTTCTCTCCTCCACAGTACCTTTATTTTCTGCTCCATCCCATGTAGCCATGTGCTCCCAGAGAAGCTGACCCACTGCCTGGTTAGTTTGAGGCCATCATCATATTCCATCTTCCCAGGTACAGCTTTTGTTTCCAGGACAGGTATGTGATTTAAGCAAATAAATATCACAATATTTGCTGGATTGCTGGGACCAAGTCATTCTCTCTGGGTGTGGATGAGGGAACATGGACTGTTTGGAGCCACCTTCTGATCATAAGTTGCCGGCTTTAGGGTAAACACATTGCAAAAGGCAGAGTAGAAAGATGGGAAGAAACTGAACCTTAGTGACTGAAGATTTAGAGAAACAATCCTTAGTGATATAAACTAACCCAAAAGCCTGTACTACCCCAGGCTTGAAATTTTTTTAAAGTTTTAAAATTTATTGACTTGGGAGAGAGAGAGAATTGATTTGTTGTTCCACTTATTTATGCATTCATTGGTTGCTTCTTGTATGTACCCTGACTGGGGATGGAACCTACAACCTTGGCGTATCACAATGCTCCAACTGAGTACCCATTCAGGGCTCAGGCTTGGACTTTTAAATGTTATGAACCAGTACATTCTCTTAGTTTTTAAACCAGTCTAAGTTGTGCTTTTTTGTTATTTGCAACATAAAATATTTTATGCTATATAGCTACTATTTATTGAGAGCCTACTATGTGCCAGGTATTATAACAGGTGTTCTATAAAGATCAGTTCTCACAACCATCTTTTTCTGTTTTAATTGTAGTAAAATATACATAAAATTTCCATTTTAATATTTTAAGGGTAAAATTCAGTGGCACAATGTTGTGCAACCATTACCACTATTTATTTCCAGTCACAACCTTATTTTGAGGGGGGTATCAATATATTCATTTTACAAAAAAGGAACTGATCCTCAGAGGAGTACATTACTTAAATCATACCACCAATTAGTGGGATAGTCAGGATTTAAACCCAAGTCTACCTGACTGCAAAGCCCATGTTTTTTCTACTTTATTATAGTGCCAATTAAATTATCAAGCAAGAAAACAGGAAATATTGGTCAAATTACCACTCTGGGGTCCATAACATAGAGGTTAAGATCTTTGAAGGTACAGATCCAGCAAACAGGAAACTGGGCAAGAAACAAAAAGTGATCAGAATCCAATTCATCAATGGTAGGACACTAGAGGTTGGAGTTGAGAGGGATAGGGGAAACCATTTAGGATCAAGAAGTAGGATTTGGAAAAGGCTCATCAGTGGAGACTGTAAGAATATCTGGCTTTATCTGCACATCCTGCCCTGGATTGTAGGCAAACAGTCCTTGCCCTGACCACTTACTTTCCCTAAGGATTTTGACATGAAGACTAATCACAAACTTCCCCAATTTGGCAAAGGAAATAGACATACAAGTCCAGGAAGCACAGAGAGTCCCAAACAAGTTGGACCCAAAGAGGAACACACCAAGACACATCATAATTAAAATGCCAAAGGTTAAAGACAAAGAGAGAATCTTAAAAGCAGTGAGAGATGGAGAGGGTTACCTACAAAGCGTTACCATAAGACCATCAGCTGATTTCTCAAAAGAAACCTTACAGGCAAGAAGGGATGGCAAGAAGTATTCAAAGGGATGAAAAGCAAGGACCTAGATTACTCTATCTAGTAAAGCTAGCATTTAGAATGGAAGGGCAGATAAAGTGCTTCCCAGACAAAGTAAAGCTAAAGGAGTTCATCATTGCCAAGCCATTATTACATGAAATGTTAAAGGGAATTATATAAGAAAAAGATCAAAATTAACAACAATTAAAATGGCAACAAATTCACAACTATCAATAAGGGTATCTAAAAAGACAAACTAAGCAAACAACCAGAACAGGAACAGAATCATAGACATGGAGATCATTTGGAGGGTTATCAGCTGGGAGGAGGAAGGTAGAGAATGGGGGGAAAGGTGCAGAGATTAAAAAGCGTAATTGGTAGGTACAAAATAGACAGGGGGACATTAAGCATAGAATAGGAAATGGAGAAGCCAAAGAATTTATATGCACAACCCATGGACATGAAGGAGGGGGAGGATTGCTGGAGGGAAGGGGGGTACCAGGCAGAGGGGGGAAAGGGGGGAAAAATTAGGACAACTATAATAGCATAATCAAGAAAATATATTTTTAAAAAATAAAGTAAAATAAACCAAAAATGTCCTCAATTTTATGTTAAGCATTCATCAAAGTTAAGTCACATAATAAAGCTGATCCGTATCAAGACACATCCCGTGGTGGGGCCCGGTCCTCTAAATGAGGCCTCTAATGACTGGAAAGCTCTATTACCTTCCTGTTGGGACAAGATGGATTCCAAGTAGTGTTCCCTAAAAAAATTACAAGCTTCTTTGCTAAAAGCTATCCACCTTTGATGAGAATCTCGTAATTGTTTACTTTTTAACTAAGGGTTTTTAACTAGGGCTATTAGAACTCTGGAGGGTGTTTAATCTGTTGATCTGTTTGTTTTAAAAAGTCTGACTCCTTTCATTTGCAATCCTAGGTAAGTAGTAGCTTGGAGGGTTTTAGTTTTACAAAAGGATCTGTTCCCTAATTTTCAATTTCCGTAAGTGAATTTTTACAGTGTCAGAGGTTGTCTTGAAGTGGGGGAGGGGAAATTATGAGAATGGATTGACTCCTCAATGTTTTCACACCCAAAAATCTGGACCTCCATACCAAGGCCCCTTCTCCAGCTATGTAGTGAACAAAAATACTAACATTTGCTCAAAAATTTTTTATATATAAATTTAAGTGCTGACCTTAATAATTTATTGCATGCTGACTAGAAATATGACAGGGGCAGGAGCTCCACGGAGCCAGTCATTTGACTTGGTTGGCACATGTATGAGGCTTATCACCCTTCCCACTCTAGAGCATTTGTGGAGCAAATGCCCTTCACATGTGTGGACAGTCTATTTTGCAATATAGTTTTTTGGACAATAAAATATAAAATCTGAAAATTGTTTTCTTTTTAAAAAATTGTTTTGTGTTTGTGCATGTTAGTAAACTTTATTTCTTTAGAGTAGTTTTAGGTTCACATCAAAATTGAGCACAAAATACAGGTATTTCCCTTGTACCCACTGCCTCCACATACCTAGCCTCCCCCATTATAAACATCCCCCAACAGAGTGGTACATTTGTTACAATTGTTGAACCAAACTGACACATCATTACCATCCAAAGTCCACAGATTACATTACAGTTCACTTTTAGTGTTGTACATTCTATGGGTTTGGACAAATGTCTAATGACATGAAGCCACTATTATGGTATCCTACAGAATAGTTTCACTCCCCTAGAAATCTTTAGTGCTCTGCCTATTCATCCCTCCTCCACCCTAACACCTGGCAACCACTGATCTTTTTACTGTTGTTATAATTTTGCTTTTTCCAGAATGTCATATAGTTGGACTCATATAGTATTGCAGCCTTTTCATATTTGCTTTCACTTAGTAACATGCATTTTAAGTCTCCTCTATGTCTATTCATGGCTTGATAGCTCAACAATATTCCATTATTAATTTAAATTCCATTACTATTCATTGTACCACACTTTACTCATTCACCTACTAAAGGATATCTTAGTTGTTTCCAGAATTACGTATAAGCTGCTGTAAACTTCCATGTGCAGGTTTTTGCATGGGCATAAGTTTTCAACTCCTTTGGGTAAATACCAAGGGGTGTGATTGCTGAATTATATGGTAAGAGTATGTTTAGTTTTGTAAAAAATCTCCAAACTGTCTTCCAAAATGGCTGTACCATTTTACGCCCACCAGCAACAAATGAGAGTTCCTGTTGCTCCACATCCTCACCAGTATCTGGTGTTGTCCATGTTCTGATTTGGCCATACCAATAGATGTGTTAGTGGATCTTCTCATCTTTTCAGATTTTACCTTTGTCCTCCTCTCTACCCCCACTACTCCTTGCAATAGCTTATCTTCTCAGAAGGAGCCATGGAATTGAGGGCTGGACAGTGGATGGCACAAATTAAGCAACATTAGGTAAGTAATAGAGTGAAAAACTAAGAAGGGACTGGCTGAAGTCATGTGGGAGCCCTGAAAAAAGCAGTAATCTGGCACCCCTTCAAAACAATATTCTTTAAAAAGCTGAGGGTAGAGAAAATTCATTTTCTATTAATAAAAAATGTATAGATTTTCATAATTAAAATAAAGACTTTATTATATACATTGAAAATAACAATATTTCCACTTATTTGGAACTGTCTTTCATTTCACATTTTTTACATCACTTATTACTTGAATAGCAATCATTAGTCACTAAGCAGAGAAGTAAATTAGGTCTACAAAATCTTATTCAAAATATACTTACAAGTTTTCTTCTGGTTTATATGTTACAAAAACAGTTCTAACTTTCTTAAGTTATTGTTCTTTTTTCATTTTCTTTTGGGAATATCTGAGCTAGACAACCTGTTTTAAGACATGTTCATGGCTTTAAAATGTAGAAACTGGGTGTATGTCCCTAAACAATGGTGTTATAAATTTGGAGAATTCCAAACTCAAATCCTACCCCACCTCTTCTCCTGACCAGCTTACCTGGGGAACATACACACCTGTATCTATGCTCCAAAGAGAACCACAGCAGCATTTCATTAGTAACTAAGCAAATGTCCAAACTTAAAGTGAAGCTTGGGTCAAGACTGGGTGGAAGCCAGGACATCTAGGTGAGGCTTCTTGCTTTCAGCCCCAAATCTAAATCCTGTGACCCACTCAAGTATGCCAGATGAGAGAAGAGTAAGAGTGAAGATACGAGTAAGACTCATATAGAGATGTATTAATAGCTGAGCTTAAATCCACTTACCTGACTAGGTGCCAGTATGACGTTGGCCTGCCAGACCCACGGAATTAGGAACAGAGAGAGAGGAGGACTAACCCTAACCCCCACCCAACCTCTCCCTTTGCTTATGACATGGAGAGAATATGTGCAAAACAGCCTGTTCTCCTAAGGGTAGGAAATGAAAAAGCAGGTATTAGAACCTGTAAGAAATGAAAATTAAGTGCCTTTCAATGCCATAATCTCTCTCTAATGAGCCTCTAGCTAGACTAGCCACTTCTTCTATGATGAGGATCTAATAAGAGAGTAAATATAGGGAGATGCATGGGTGGATGTTTCCTCCTTCATGAGCTCTGGCAGAAATGCAGGGAGAGAAGCTGAACCCACTCCGACCCCACCCCCCGCAACAACACACATACATACACACACCCCATTATTTATTTTCTCTTTAACAGCCAAGGTTGTCCAACTAGGAAAGCTTATCAAGTCCCTTAGTTGATATCCCTGCTCCTCACTGTAACTTCCTGGGACCACTGAGATGCACAGGTAAGCTGGTCCTGTAAGACTTCCTGTAACAGGTCATGTCAGGTCATTAATTTAACTTTAAGGGCACACTGCAACCTAGGCCAAATAGTCACTCCCCAGTTTATTTCCCATATGAAATCTAGTCATGTTGTCCCAAAATTGTTCAACAAAGGAGATAACTTCTTAAAGACTCCAAATAAAACACAAAGAATTGCTGAAAATGGAACAATACGAAGCCCTTCCTACCGTTAAAGCCCTTCCCAAGTTCAAGATGAATTTCTCTTCCTATTATAAACTCCAAAGACTTTAAAGTCCAATTACTATTCTCCCTAATTTCCTGATTTTCTCAGTCCCTGTCAGAAAATTCTCCTTCAAATGCACTGAGGTTTGGGTTCCTTCAGCAGCCATCACACCTTGCACCTTTTCCCAATACAATGGGTGCAGCACTTTGGTACCTTCAAAATTGAAGTAATCCATCCAAATCTCTAGTATACCATAAATGTTGAAGCAAATATGAATCCTGCAGGAACAGCATTTTGCAAACAAAATGATGTTCCGAGAGCCCAGTACACAGACCCTATCAGAGACTGCAACAGAACTGGTGCTACCTGGGGGAAGAAATAATGCACAGGGAACAAAAGAGGAAAAGAGAACATCTTTGTTTGTTTCAGCCTTGCCAGGATGTCTATTATAACATGTTTTCCAACTCTGTAAATTTAAATTCATATGGGATAAATTTCCCATCAAGAGGTTAACCATGGCATAGGACATAATGGCTTTTTATAAGGACAAGTTGACTTCCTACAAAACATAATCCTCTTTGCGCCCCCCAAAGCTAATTTTTTTCTAGAGACCCACATTTCCTCCATCCACCTGACTACATCTGAAACTACAGAGGCAAGTCTGATTGGTCTAAGAGGAATCCCCTCACTTTTGCCAGAGATTAATTCAAGAATAGGCATAATGCCCAATTAGGTAGAAAGAGACATGAGGAGGTTTTCAGTGGTAGTATCTCGAACATCCAGATTACATCCAAATCTTCCTTCTTTCTTTTGGTATCTTTCCCATGTTTTGAACACTTCTATTTCCATTTCCCTTTTGAGTCTGGTGTTTCAGGCCTGGAAGCCAGCCCAGTGTTAAAATGAGCCTGGTCTCTGTCAAGTCATAGAGCTTCCTTTTCCATGTATGAACACAGCACTCCATTGCACAGCAGTCCATACCTATAGCCTTGCAGCTGATCTCCTCTGGGTATCTGTCCATCTCTGCCAGGAACCAAAAACTTTTTAAACTTTATGACACTGTCACTCTTTCCTCCTCTAAAACTTCTTACATCTACTAACCTTGCTTCCAAGATCCTCTTTCTGAAATGTGTCTTAGCTGGATTATCACTCTCAACAGATTTCTGAATTTGAAGCTTTATGGATGCTTCCAAAGGCCATAATCTCAGGATCATAGAGGGGTCTACTACGTCCTCCCCTAAAACTCCACTTCCTTTAGCTTTCGGATTCATCAGTCATTCAGTAACTTCTGTTACTTTGTGTATTACTTTCTGCCATTTCTTTCTCTGCTTCTGTACTATATCTTTCTGTCACTCCTATTCCTTTCCAGGAGGCCCAAGTGAGTTTTTAAATTTTAACCTGCTACTTTTTTTTCCTCTTTCATTCTTTCCTTCTCTTTCTTTCTCAGCCTATGAATTTGTTTCCTGACCTCCCTTGAGACTCTCCCTTGACTCTCCCTTGAGAGGTTTCCATAGTGAAAAAATATCAGTGTATTTTGCATCTGCCACAAGAGCCTCAGTTCAGAAATAAGGGTAAGCAAAAGTAGGTTTTGTTTAAGTATCCACTTTCATTGGTTGCTGGTTAAACTACTAGCCATCATTACTTAAAAAATAAATCATAAGTAAGGATATGAAATAATAACAATAATAAGACAAATAATACAATTATTAATAAATAAAATATAAGCATAAATTGTGTTTCACATACTTACAACTGTAAGTCTACTTTTGTCCACCCTGTATGGCTTGAGTGGAGAAATCCTGCACAGGCTTTCTCCCATCAGTTTTAGCCCATGCCTGATCTCTAACTATTGTTGTTCTGCCTCTGCCCTTTGGTATTGTCTCCCCTGTACCTTTTTAAACTTTTTCTAATACCATTTATTTTCTAGGCATATTTCTTTATAACAAAAGCCACACTTGCTTCCTTACATATAATGTCTGTGTAACTTTGATAATCGAGTAAGGCCTGAAATAATACCAATGGCAATAACAATAATGGGTAACAGTTTACTGAGTGCCTACTATGCACCAAGCACTGTTCTAAGCATTTTATAGTATTAATTTACTTAAACACCACAAAAATCTCATTAAACTAGAACTATTATCACCCCCATTTTATAGATGCAGAAACTGCAGCACAGAGAGACTAAGTAATTTGCCCCAAGTCAGACAGCCAGTAAGTGGCAGAGCTCCCTCTTGGTCTTCCACTCTGACACCCGACCACGCTTTTGTTCACCTGCCAGTTTTTCCACAATATAATACTTTTTTTTTTTTTTTTTGGTTTGGTCCAATCTCCTCAGAATGCTTAGAAATTGGGTTCTGCCTTTAAAAAGCAAAAGTAAAGATTTACAGCTATCATAGCCCATCCTATATCTTGAACATTATTAATTTTAATAGTGCTATATGTCTATTATTCAACAGGGAAGGGTATTAAAGTTCAATTCCATAATTCTTTAAAGATAACCTCTATTATGAGTATCATTGGACTATGTGCTTACTAAGTTTTCCCACATATACATTAAATTTAAATCCTTAGTTCCAAGTTAATTTTCACTGCCTAACTGATAAAATATTATCTGAGTATGTACTAAAGAATGAATTCTTGCAGCTTAGTGAGATAAGTCATTCATACTCTAACAAGGATATGTTAAACAGAGCTGGTTATTCCTTCAGGAAAACCGTATTCAGAACAAACTAACTTCCTAAATGACATAAAAGGAGTGAGCAGCTTTAAGGTGTCTTACATAACTGACTGAGTGCTGACGACTTTGGGTAGATGATGGAATGACAGAGGAAAGGGAAGCTGAATCTTTGAAACTGTAAAAATTATCATTTAAAAAATCACAGTAAATATCACCTGCCAGGTATTAACATGATTAAAGGGCTTATTTTTTCCACACTCCTATTGTGATAGGTTTTATAAACAAATAATTTTAAGTACACGAACCTGTTAAGCACCAGTAATTAGTTGAGAAAAACAAACACAAATGTTCTTGAAGAGAGAGCAAACCCTAAGGGAATTTAGTCCTCTGAAATTATGCAAAGTATACACTAAAATCATTCTGGGAGACGCCTACCCCAAATAAAAATCCCCTTTAAGGTTTTCTCCTGTTTTCTCTCACACATAAATTCTATGACAGCTAATTTACAGGATTACTTGCTAACACAGGTGGACTTGGCAATGAATAAAACCATCTGGAATATTTTGGATTTTCACTAGAAGAATTAAGAGTCTATAACACTTGTGAATAGAAAGGGCACTGGACTGGCAGGCAGTAACTTTGCTACTAAATAGTTATGAGATTTGGTTTTGTCACCTCAGCTCTTTGAAGTTTAGTTTCCCAGTCTGTCTAGTACAAAAATGAGGATTAAATGATCTCCAGTGCCTGTTCTAACAACTCTTAATTCCACAATTCTAAGTTAAGATGGCTTTGAACACTTTTGCACAAAGACTACTCTAACATTTAATCTAGTAAGATAAACTAAGAATATGAGAAACCAGTTAGTTGTATGGAGATAGAATAGTATTTTTAAATATCTCCCAATAGATGTTCCACTACTGTTAAACTAATATCTCAAGCACTCCAAGCCATCATGGTTCCAAGAAAGAGAGCAGAGAGCAGATGCCATAACAAAAATAAGGAGGATATGGTACATAAGGAATGTTGACATAGTACCAGAATGAGAAAAATCCATCTCTTGTAGTCCCTGAGGCATGATGGAAAGAAGAAAAGGGGACATGGAAGAGGTATCAGACCCAGTTTACTTTCCATCTTTCTCAGGGTAAAAAGTACAATCGGAGGTATATAGTTGAAGTGTTCACCTAGATATTGGGAATTCCGGAAAAAAAAACTGGGCATAGTGGTTTGCTTCCCTGCATATGCCTGTGAGTTCACTCTGCTTTCAGTTTGAAAGCACGCTCAATATGATGTAGGGAGAATAATGCAACATTGGTGGAGGAAGGTGGCTCAACAGAAGAGTCCAAAGCAAGGCTCCTATCTTATCAAGGCTTACATGTGGTGTGCAGGGAATCCAGAAGTTCCCATATGTCTCATTGGAAGACAGAGTGGTGCAGTGACAATCAATGGACCTGCAGAGACCTGGGGTCAGTACCCCAGAGGATGCAGTGTATAGGGCAAATGGCTCAGGTATGGACTTCAGCAGAAGAATCAGTGTGACATCTGTAAAGGACAGAAATGACTAGTTTCGCCTCTGTTTTCAGACCATACCAGCCATTCCATGCCATTGGACAACACAGGGACTGGCACAATTAACTCAGGCCCATCCCTCATGCCACGTAAGTTCCCCGTTCCTCAGGGCTGCTATCAACCCACTAGTCACTGTGTGAATTAGAAAAAAGCACTCCCTTTCTCAAGACATTTTACTTCCACCTATCAGAAAATTGTCTTAATATATTGGTTTGTTGAAACAAGGCATCTTACTGCTGCATGCCAAAGAACTGCCATAATGACTTAGGAATCTAAGGTGCCAAAGATGTGAAAGACCCTCCATCTATACCTCATTTACCAATCCTTGCCCCCCACCCCCCATACATCTCTTGGAAGGAGAGTGAAGTGGGAAAATAAAATCTAAAAGATTCAGCATTTATGTTTTTAAAAAATTAGATAATGTGGGGACTCAGGTTAAAATTTATAGAAAATAAGCTCTGTTTTCTTTGTACATCTGAATTAATAAAGTAAATCTGTCATACCAAAATACAGTCTTTATGATGGAGATTTTGCCTTTTATTTTTTGGTATTTCCTATAGAACCTTACATAGTAATACATAGAAGGAATCAATAGGTGCTTGTTAAATAACAGTTTTCTAAATCCACTTATACGTATACTTTCCCTTTTCTCCCCTACATTTATTTGGACCAAATCTACAATTGTACCCATCTGCACCTAGCTAACAACCATAAAAACCCAGAGTTCCTCAGGTGTTTTCTAATAGCCCTCCTCCTCAAATACTTTTTGAGAAGGAAACTTAGATCTACGCAGTCTCCATCTTCAGGACCAAAGAGACATTGTCCGAAAATTACAAAAGTTTTAAAAATTGAAAACAGGATTATATAGTCCCAAGTCTGTCCTTATTAAAAGGTGCCTCCCCTCTCCATGTCCATTAAGGTAATTTGCCTAGAGTAACAGATCAAATTAGGGACTCAAACACCTAGGAGTGTCCAACTTTTTGGCGTATCTGGGCCACACTGGAAGAAAAGTGGTCTTGGGCCACACATTAAATACTAATACAAACACTAATGAAACCTGATGAACAAAAAAAGGCTTTAAGTAAATTTACGATTTTGTGTTAGGCCACATTCATAGCCATCCCACAGGACTGGCTCACATCTCTCTCCTTCCTCCCAAAATACTCCCTCCCAGGCTTACTTTATCATACTTTGTAACTGCTTAATTATCCCAAACCTAGGCAGAAACTGATCAAATTCAAAAGATAGAGAAATCACCCAAAGATCTGACAATTAGAGTCAGGTAAACTGGCAGTTTTACCACGTCCATAAAATGATACAAGAGAGAGTAGAGAAAATTGAGTAGGGGTAATTTTTCGGTCGTCACAACAGCTAGGGAATAAAAAACACGTTTCCCTTGAGGACAGATTATGCTGAGGGGACCAGATACAGATACAAAGGATAATTCCTTTGGGATTTTTTTCTTTCCTTTGAGTTTGTGGGATCTAAAAAAAATGTTAATCACATAAACAAACGTAAACACATTTACTTCTCACCTTTTGTCACATATTTCTCCGAACATTACACAGACTACGTCTCCAAAAAGCAAACTGCCTATTAATCAGAACCTTTTCAAGACACAGATGACTCCTCTTAGACTACGATTAGAAATCGTCTCCAAACTTCTGTTACCATGCTCAAACTGGATCGCCAAGGTTTGCAAATACCTCAGCTTGGCTAAAGGGCACAGAATCTCTACCGCTCCCTACAGCTCAGACTTTGAACCTACCTACACAGAAAACCCAAGTTACCAAAGATCGGCTCCTTCGCTCCACTTTTTTTTTCCGCTTAAAAAATCGGGTGCAGGTGGGGGTTGAGGGAAAGCTGAAACGGCGAACCGAAGGATTAATCACTTCTCCCCATTACATCAGCAGCCCCCGCCCTTTCCTCCGAGCACCTCCTCTCCTAGAGTCGTCGCTACGCACTAGCGCTCCCTTCGCCCACCCCTGCTCTATTATATGCCCTGATACCTCCCCATTATCACCCGCCCCACCACACTCCCCCTTTCCTTCTTCCCCCCGCCTTAGTCGGGAGGGAGGAAACCCGAGAGAGGAAACAGGGCGTTGAAGGAAGGGACTTCGCGATAAGAGGAAAGGTCCCATTGGCCCGAAGGTTGTATAAACGCCACCGATTGGCTTCTTGGCCAGAATCCCCGCCCCTCTCCTCCCCGCCCACCCACCCCTCCCCCCCACCGCCCCGTGGCCCTCCCCCCGTCGCCCCGTGGCCCTCCCCCGCGGCCCTGGCCAGCCCCCGACGGGGAGGGACCGATTGGGCGAGTGGAGGCTCCGGTGGTGTCAATGGCTCCTCCTGCCACGGAGCAGCAGCAGAAGCCGCGGCGACGGGGCTGAGGAGGAGGAGGAAAGGTTCCTTTAAGGAGGAGGAACGACGACGCCTCTTTTTCCCCCATCTCCTCCTTTCACACTCATTTCCCCTTCGCCGAGGAGAGAAGGGGGGGAGGAGAGAGAAGAGGCCGAAGAAAGAGAGAAAAAATTCCTCTCAGAAATCTCTTTCAGGGGGTGTGGGGGGGAGGAAGAGGAAAAAAAAGAAGCCGGGCGCCCCCTGCTCCCTCCCTCCCTCCCTTCTCTCCCTCTCTTCTCCTTCTCCCTTTCTCACCCGCCCGCCCACTACCCCTGCCGCCGGAGTCGCCGCTCGGGAGTCGGCGGGACCAGGGTCTGTCTCCTCAGCCGCCGACGCCGCGCTTCGCCTCGGGATTCCTAGGCGGGCGGACGCCCTTTCTTTCTTTCTCTCGCTCTGCCCGTCTCTCTGTCTCCGTCCCTCGCGGCCGCCCCGCCCGGCGGCCTCGGCCTTCCCCGTGCGTCAGGCCCACCCGCCCGGCCTCGCTCCGTCTCTGTCTCCGCGGGTCTTTCTCTGGACTCGGGGGCTCCCTCGCCCCCTCCACCCTTACCGTCTCCCCTTCCCCTCGCTCCCTTTCCTTCCTCCCCCTTCCCCCCACCCCCTTCTCCTGCCTCGGAGCTCGCTGTGCGTGTGCGTGTGTGTCCCTCCGCCAACGCCGCCACCTCAGCCCGGCAAATGAACTCCGTCCGAGCCGCCAACCGGAGACCCAGGCGAGTGTCGCGGCCGCGCCCGGTGCAGCAGCAGCAGCAGCCTCCGCCGCAGCCGCCCCAGCAGCCGCTCCAGCAGCAGCCGCCGCAGCAGCAGCCTCCGCCGCCGCAGCAGCAGCAGCAGCAGCAGCCTCCGCCGCCACCACCGCCGCCTCCGCCGCTGCCCCAGGAGCGGAACAACGCCGGCGAGCGGGGTAAGGCCGCGCTCCTTCCCCACAGCCCGTCGGCTCGGGCGCCCGCCCGTTGGGGACCCGCGGGGAGGACGGCCGGGGTGAAGGGGGGCGGCCGGAACGCCCCGAGGGTGGGAGACGGAGGCTGAGCGGAGGCGGGTCCCCGGGTGCCGCAGTGTCAGCCCGACTCGGGCCCCGGACGGCAGGAAAAGCCGCGGCTTCCCTGCTCGCCCGGGCTCTCGCTCAGGCCGCGCTTTGTTTGGTTTCGGGGCTCGGCACCCTCTACCCCCACCCATCCCTTGGGCTTCCCAGCTCGTTCACGGACCCCGCCGGAGTCTCTCGGTGGCTGGGGGGGTGGGGGGCGAAGGGTGGGATTTCTTCCTTTTTTGCTGCCTTCCACGGTTTACAGTCTCCCCCTTTCTGAGGGTAGGTGGGGGAAACAACTGGGAGTGATCGGGCGGTGGGGTTGGCTGGGGAACTTGTTTTCCCCCTTTTCTCTGTTAGCCTCCCCCTTCCTGTGGAGGAGGGGAGAGGGGGAATCGGAGTGGTCCGTGGTGTTGGCCGGGGAACTTGTTTCTCCCGCCCCCCCCAACCCAGTCACGGGGTAGGGGGAGCAGCAACTCCTCTCTCAGCCCCACAATGTTTGCTGCGCAGTTTGGCTTTAGTTACAGAACCCCTGGAAGGACCCGTTAAATGAAGACCTTTAAATAAATAAATATAGAATTCATCGGCCATTTCCAGCCCCCTCCCGCGCGTGCAGTGCAGTTACCCTTAACGTTCTATCAACACCCCTCTCGCCTGCCCCCTCCTAGCGAACCCCCCACACTGCTTTGCTATCCTCCATCTCCTAGCGGGGTTTGAAACGCCCCTTCCTTACAACCGGCCCCTTGGGGTGTGTGTGTGTGGGGGGGGGGGGTGTGAGTGAGTGTGTGTGTTGTGTCCAAGGCCTAGTGAAATGTGTCATTTAGACCCAACTGTGCAGCTCTGTCTGGTAACCACCATTGTCTAAGGGCTGAGGCTCCCGGGGGTTGGATTCTTGCTTTAGCAAAAATAATGTTCAGTTCTACTTTGACGATGTGCTTATTTTGGGAGGTTTTTGAGGTGTGGTGTTGCACCTTGGTCTCCGAATGTAACTACTCTCTTTATTAATTAGCTGCTCTCAGTGGGGTGGAGGTCAGTACCATATTTACGTGTACGGTTGTTGTTTTTAGGAGGAGGGGAATTGTTAGGAGACATTTTGCGTGTTTTCGTTGGCGGATTAAGGTTCATTTTACTTGCGTTGGTTGTCACACCTCCTTGAATAAGGTGATTGAGATTAAACGCCTTTTTTAAATTATACATTCTTTCCTTAAAAGCTGTTTCATTGTTTTACTTCACGAAAATACTTACATGAAAGAGGGAGATGATGATCTGAAAAATACTTTAAAGGGTTTTCACTAGTCACTGTTTCAGATAGTCCTTGAGAATGCAGTTTGCTCTACATTGCTTCAAAGAATGTGATGTTTCAAGCCAGGTAGAGGTCTTGTGCAACAGTATTGGTAAATGTTTTAATGATTCTTTGATACATTTACCATTTTTTAAATTTAAAATGTTTGTAGTTTCATCATTTCCTTTCACTTTTGCGTATCAAGGTCCTCTTGTGTCCCATTCAAATAATAATCAAGTCTCCTTCCAGAATTGGCACTATAAATAAGAGAATTGACAAGTTTTGTTTGTTTTTGAGAAAACAATGACACTAGATTGAAACCCTAGCAAAATATTTTATTGCTGGATGTAAAGCTTTTTCAAGATGTACTGATTTGTTCACAACATTAGCACTGAATCACATTCTTTCAGCCAAACTTAACTTAGTCCCATTGTGTGTTTCTAAATGTTTTTTTAAATCTCTTTTTCACAGTTTGTGTGTAATTTCAGACTTCATTGAGGTACTTTTATCTTAGACACTTTTCTTCATTTGTTTGAAATTATTAGCTACTAACGTCTGCTTCCTCTTGAAGTAAGTTAACTTGGTGGTTGCTGGTAGTCACATGCTAGAGTGTCAGTTTTCTTTTCATTGATATCTATAAACTGACTAAGGTGTTCATGAATCAAAATTTCAGTGTGTACCCGGCCAAATGGTAAATCAAATTCACTGTAGAATTGTTGCTTTGCTGCAACTAGTAGAAATTGTTCTGGAGATTCTGTGATGGCACAGAGTGGAAAAGAACGTGCTGATTAGTCTTTAGGGAATCTATGCTATGGATCTTTTAGGGAACAAATAAATGGCCTCAGAATGAAGAAAACAAAGATGAATTGAAATACTAAAAATAATATTTTGCTAGCTTTATGTAAAAGTGTCATTCTTTGAAAATTACATTTTTAAGTGTACAGTTCACATAATCAGAAGTTAGCCAAGAAGAATACTTTTTATTTTAAAAGTTTTATGGAGCATGCAAAGTGTCTACTATTTCTGGTTTGGATAGGAGGTTTTGTTGTTGTTTTAGAATTTGCTAGGTTTCATAATTTTGACAAGGTAATTAAGGAACTACAGCTAACTGTGTGTGTGTGTGTGCGCGCGCGCGCGTCGTTTTACTAACTCTTAATGGATATGTAATTCTTGCATTAGAATCTTGGATACAGTTACATAATAGTGTATTGGACAACCTTCCAGGTAGGGAATTGAAGAAGTGAGACTCACTGTTTTAAGACAAGTTATTGCAATCTCTATATAAAATCACTTATTAATTTTACATGAAGGATGGGCTTTTGGCTCTTTAGAAGAAATAAAATAGTTACAAGATAGTATATTTTTCAAGCAAAAATTCTGTCAACTGATTTTTAGTTGCTTTTTTGCCAACAGGTTAATTGATCTGAAAACTTCCTTGACATATCCTTAAACAACACACACATACACACAGTTACATGTAACGATCAATATTTGAAGAGGAAAGAAACAACCTTATAGTGTGTAATCTTATAAGGATTTTTCAAAGACGTCCATGGGGAAGAATTTCTTACACTAAGAGTCCACTAATCATTAGTTTTTTTAGTCATTTAATTTCAATTCCTTAGTTTAGGATTTCACATACCACTTTAAGCTAATGGAAAATAATTTGTGTTCCACAAAGGGACACTTTGATAATGTATTTCAGAGTTAATGAAACTGAAAGTAGTGTGGGGTTGAATATTTTATATTTTTCTTTTTAAATGTTAAAAGGATTTTAGCTTTTGCAGCTTGTTCTGCTTAATTTATCTTGATACCTAGTTGGTTGGTAGTCTTTTTTCTGGAAGTATAAGGAAACTTACAAGTCTGCAGAAGTACTTTGTATTCTGAGTACTTTTAGTTCTTAGTTGTTAAATGGATTACTTTGAATAAATAATAAATGCATATACCCACCCTCAGCTATCAGATTCTCCTACCCGGAATCAATCACTATTAGTTTCTGATTTATTATGTTTTAGTAAAAAATGAAATCTGACATCTGAAAATAATCTTGATATGGAAGTTTTTGAAAATAGATGTAATTTTTGTTCTAATTATTGGAAAATTCATAAGATGTTTTGAAGTGCTGAAATTTTTGTGATTATAGTTCAAGAGACTTAATAAATACATTATATTAATGGATTTTGCTATTAATTTCTAGTCTGAAATAATTAGAGAGTAAAAACTTAATCTCTTTAAATCCCATATGTATTTGTGGGATAAAAATATCACCTATGATTCTGAAAATAAAGATTATTTTAACTGAATTTTTGGAAATAATTCAGTTGTATAGTATTACATAAAATACTCCTAATGGAGCTACATATTTATAATATGCAGCAGCCAGGGAACTTCTTAGTGTTCTAGTCATGTATGCTAATTATACTTTCTGTGGGATTGCTCTGGCCCATGATATTTTACCTTCAAAATTTCCTGCTACTTATGTAATGAGGAACTTATGTAGCCTTTCTAGATAAGAGAGTTCTGGACAAGGAAAATGATTTTTCCTGTTTAGGAATTAAGTACTGTGGGTTACTGTTCACCAATCTGGTGGCTAAATCTTCAAAATCTTTACATCCCATAAGAAAAAAGATGCTACCATGTGTGTGGTGGGGGTGGGGGGAGAGCCTCTTTTCTCAAAATTTAGAAATATTTGAGGAATAGAAATGGGATAATGATGATACTGATGTCCAAGTTCTGCTGATTAGGCCTAAGGGTGTCCCTGTACTACTTTTCTCTTTCTTTTCTGGAAATTCTGACAAACCCAAGGAAAGGCCAGCAAGCTTGGAAACCAGGTAAGGCAAGAACCACTTGTAGATCTTGACTTGTTAGTGAGAACCCCTGGACTTGGCATAATTCAAGGGTAGTGAATATTTTCTTAATTATTTCCCATTTGTTTAAACTTTGAAATTAAATGATCTATAATAATGAGTTTTCCAACTTATGTTCTCTTATTGTTCCCCATTTATTACTAAAAAGTTACTCTTAATATTGTGTCTATCTTGTCCCATTGGTCTCTGAAGGGTTATTCTGTTTTAAACTTCCATTTCATTAATTTATCAGCCTTTTAATTGCATTCTTCCAGAGAACTGTGGTTAATACTGAGATTGCTAGTAAGGTACTCCAAAAATGCAGTTGTTATGCTCTGAAAATAAAATTATAAGAAGTAAACTATAAGGGATGAGATACTCGGGTAGTATGAAGGAGCTCAAGAGTTAGACCAGGGTTCTAATCCTGGCTACACCACTAAAGAGCTGTTTGACATGGAACAAGCAATACCCTCATGGAGCTTTAATTATCTTTTAAATGAGGATGCTAACACTTGCCTTATGGAAAAATTGTGAGGATAAGCGGTAGTAAAGTCCAGCACATGGAAGCTACTCAATCAAATGGCAGTTCTCTTAAATGTTAATAGTAAGGAATTGAGTCAGCTATATATAAAACTAAATCCAAGAGATAAAATCCAAGAGATAGTCTTGAAAGAGTTTCTGGCATCCCCCAAATTGCAATCTGGGTGACTTGTAAATCACTAATCTTAAATCTGATGAACTGAAATACTCTTCAAAGAAAGAATAAGGTAACAGAAGAAATGGAATAAAGATAGACATTGACTGTTTCTGCTTATGTCTACTGGACTCTGTGTCAGACACTTTCTTGTATACTACCTCATTTAACCCTTAACAATTCCATAAGATGGACATTACACAGAGTGAACATGCATAGTAAGTAACAGAAGAATTTGAAAACTGATTTATGTCACCTGGTTTTTCCATAAACAAGGGGAGATAACGAAATACATTTGGCATAATGTCTCCATCACTTTCAGGGGAGGAAATAACCCTTGAAGCACATCTGTCTCCTATCCCATCCCATCTATCTTGTTGGAGACTAATCCTGTAGTCTAATGCCCTTATTGTTAAATCATCTGGTTTCACTTTTTCTTAGTTAACCTTCTCTGATCATAATTTTACCTCTCATGTATATTTGTCTCCAGAAGAGATTGCACTGATTGGCCAGCATGTTTTTCCAGCTTGTTGATGAGATCACTAAGCACTCATTGTACAAAGAAGGGTAGATTTCCCTTGAATTACTCATAAGTCATGAATAAAGGGCGTTAGGTCGTTTTAGCTCATAGTTATAAACTGGACAGTTTCAGAAAGGGGGAAAAAGTGAGTTAAATTAGATTTCAGCAGTAATTTTGACATGCTTGTGGACTAATTCTTTTCTCACCATAACTTGGTATCTACATACATAGGTTGGGGTTTTTGTATATGTTTAGTTAATATAAGATATGTGCTTAAACTTAATCCTTAGAAAATAAGGAAATGAAACCAACTACTTTACATAATTTATTTTAGTTGAAGGAAATATAGAAAATATTTACTTTACTTTGAAAATAAATGGTGTTTTTTTATTTTAAAACACCCAAAATAAGATAGCATGTTAAAGCAAATATAAGTTCTATATGTTAGTTACTTACTCTCCCAATTTCTAAAACTACAATTGTCAAATGTGCTGCCCTTCTAACAGATGGAGAATTATGTGACTGTGTTTCAAAGAGGAAAAAACACGCTATTCTCTCGATTGGTGGTTGTGCCTTAAAAAACATTAAGGAATACTTTCACATCTCATGAGAGAAGAGGTGTCATTCATCTATTTTCTGAAGCGAGCCCATTTTTCTAGTTTCTCAAAGCTCAAATTATTTAATGATAGAAATGGAGTAACAATCTATATTTTCAAATCATTTTTCTGGTAACAGTGATAATCTTAGTTTTACTATTTTCCTGTAGTATACCACAATGCTCATTTTCCAGATGGTTGATTTGGGTTGTGTCAAAATCTTTGTTGAAAGTTTTTCCTTAGTGTGAAATTAACTGGCTGCTAAATGGGGTCAACCTATGGCGTTGGTTTCTTTAGTACGGTATATTGATAACTGACTTGAATCAGTTTAGCCTTTGCTGGTTTGCCAACTCTGCTTGAGTTTAGCTCTGAGAATTCTTTTTTACATTCAAGTATGATTTTGCACCCATAGTATACTATGGGCTGTAACATAGTATATAATGTATATAAGACGTGGCTTTATAATGATCTAACACTTTAGAGGAAAGGGAGTGGGAAAGAGGAAAAAAGAGCATAACTTTTTTATTCACCTGTTATATTTTGAGATAAGACAGTGTTGGTATACAGTATATAATGTCACTAGTAATTGTTTCTTCACACATAATTGATAATATATTTTTGAAAAAAGAAGAAAAACAGGCTTTAAGGAAAATTAGAAGTTACTAAAATTTAATGAACGAAAAGTCGGAGTCATTCCACGTTTGTATTATGGCAGAGGAGAAAGATAAAGACTTGTTTGAAAGATAGGGATGTGTGAAGACAGTATATTTTGAAATCTAATATTTTTGGCAGAGTGATCACATGATAAAAGAAATGGTGGAGTCATTCATCATTCTTCCCCTGGAATGTTATATGTTAAAAGTAGCCACAGAACTAATTCACAGTTGTGTGCAAATGACTGATATCTTCATAATCCTTTGAGATGCATTTGAATTTATAAGAAACTGATTACTTAGTCAAGTTTTGGTATTTTAGGCCCAGTACAAAATAAGAGAAATTAGTGATTTGGACAAAGACTTTTTGGTAGGACTACTTCCTAAAAGGCAAAATAAGCATATTAGGGGAGGGAGAAAGTATGAGATTCTTGCAGAAATCACTTACATTACACATTTGTTGTTTTTCCTAATCTACTTCGGAACCTAAAATTTTCCTTAAAAGTTTCATTTTTGTTTTTTTTCCAAAAGACTAATGTTGGGTAAGGGTTGGAATGGAGAGAAGAGAAATAATTCAAGCAGGTAGGAATTGCCAGTATTATGGGTCATTTAAATTAGTAGTGGTCATTTGAATTAAAAACAGTCTATATATAATTATTCCTATATCTATTTGTGTATGTACTACATATAAATACATAGTTGCTTAAATTGTGGAAATAAATTTTGTCTTTTTTAACTTAGGTCGTAATGATAGTATACAAGTACACAAATCATTGGTATGTACAGCTTTATGACTTTTTCACAAAGTGAACACATCTATGTAACTAATAATACCTAGATCAAGAAATAAAACACTACCAACATACTCCACCCTTCCCAGTCACTAACCCCATCCCTGTCTTTCTAAGAGCTTGGATTAGTTTTACCTGTTTTTGAACTGGATGTAAATGTAATCACCCAGTATATATTCTTGTGTGAGTTCTACCCATGTTGTTGCTTGTAGCAATATTTTGTTCATTTTTGTTGCTGTATAATACTACAGTTTATCCATTCTACAGTTGATAGACATAGAATTGTTTTTTGTATTTGGCTGTCAGGAACAATACTGCTATGAGCATTTTATATATATCATTTAGTGAATAGAATGCATTAACACATTCTCCACCATTGCTTATTTCTTCCCAAAGGCAAAATTTTCATTTACTTTACAAGAAGATGAAACAGCTCTAAGACAGATATTAGCATAGCTTCTCATGATTATGTTGCTAAAACAACTGATTTTATTTCAAATATTGGTGTTTTTCTTAAATCTTTTGGTATGTCTACTTTTGCATCCTTTAACAGTCCAGTGTTAGGAAATTTACCCATCAGCTTCATATATTTTAATTTTTTCCAAAGATCATAGGTTGGGTTATTTTGAGGAGGGGGGCAATCTCTTTTATTTTTAGGAATTTTAAAAAACACATTGGACTTCAATATGTGATTCTGAGCTTTCATTCCCAAAAAACCTGTTGTTTCTTTTTGCTACTGCCATAAATATTTTTGTTCCTTCATTTCAGTTTGGAACCCTGTTTTTACTATGTTTAAGCTTATCCTTTTTAACTTCTTGGAAAATATTTTGTTATTGTGTGGTTGGTTGTGTCACTTTATTTCTCTTTTTCTGCATATCTTGATTGTTTTTTATTATCTTACATTCAAATTACTTTAAAATTACAAAACTTTCCCAGAAAAATTGGGGTACATTATGCCCTCAAAGTTGTCTTTCTAGTCCTTGACCCAGATCTATCAGTTAGCGATGTATTGGAAGATATAAAAATACCTCTGACAGCATAGTAAGTTTTTTCTCAAGTGAAAGCTTGTGTTAAAGTGGTAGACTTATATCCCCTATGATACAAGTATGTCCTGAGAATGACAGATGAAACTCTTCTTAAGGAACTACTTGCTTGAAACTGATGATATAGATGAACTTAGATACCAAAAGAGTAAGATTTCATTATTTCATGTGTGCTCTTTCAGCACTTAGCAGTCCGGTGTTAGGGCTAACAATTGTTCTTTCTTGCCTATCACAAGCAGTGTGGAAGAGACCACCACCTCTGTTTTTGTCTTAAATGCACAGCCACATTCAGTAAATGCTGCCATAAAGTTTGAGCATAAGGAGCCAAAGTGTTTTCAATGGCATTTTTCTTCTTTTCTAGAGTGATGTCTTAATTTCACCTAAATTAGGGGACTTTGAATATGGTGACACTGAAGTCCTCTAAAACTCCTTCTTGTATCATTTGAGTTTCCAGCATAAATCAGTGAGATCTGAATTTGTTAGGTATTAATGTATAGACATATTTCTTGCCTTTTGGAACTTACAGTTGAGATAGAAGCTGAATTTTAAATAACTTTTAAGATCAAGGTGAATTGCAAATAATAGGTTGATAATTTCATCTTCTTCTGATGAGAGACAAAGATTGGTTGATTTGTAACCTTATTCTTAGGCTGCTTGCAAGACCAGTCTGTTAAGAGTTTTCTGTGAAATGCTATTAAGATGGTTTGTTAAAACCCCTTGCTGTCTGATATATGTTGTACCCCTTAATCATTTGTTGTATTATTACCTTTGTGCCATACTTAGAAACTTGTTGCAGCCCAAAGATTAAGCTAAGTTATAGCATGTTTATATAAGTGATTAAGAAAGAAATATGTACCTAGTAAAGGAAATTACCTGCAGAGTTTGGGTCATTCATCTTGTTCTCACAGTATCATCCTTCATTATATTCACTGTTTTGCACTTATATCCAAAAACGAAGTAGGAGGACAGACCTAAGATTATATGTTGCTAGAATCTAACTCCTTAATTGCAGAGATGAAACAAAACTTAAAGTTTCTTCATAGCATCTGTAATCCCACTTATCAAGTAATTGTAACTCTCAGGTCTTCTTTATGAATTTTTCTGATTCTTTTCTCAATATCTCTATTGCTATATTTCACAGGGAACCTGTCCTCTATTTCTGAGTCGTTTAATTTGAGAACCTCTTAGCTGAAATTTTGAAAGCTATGAAAACTGAGCTGGGAGATCTACATGTAATGAACTTATACAGGGTCTGTGATTTAGAGGGCTAGAAAAATGTCACGTATTGATCATAGACATGCATTGACAACACAAGCACAATGAAACAATATGCACTTTTGATTTTGTGAAGTATCTAAAATTTTTCAGTGAAATGTTAGCATAGAATCTTGGGATGGTGGAGGTAAGGTGATTTTTTTGTTACTCTTTCTACATTTCTTTTTTTTTTTCCCCCAAATGCTACATGAAATCTGGAAGGAGGGAGGTTTATATTTTTTAAAAGAATTTAGTAGTTCTGATTATTATGTGAACTCATTATTGCTTGGTTTGGTCCCCACATAGGTCATTTTAAATTTGAATAAAAGCTTGAAACTTTCTATTTTTCAATGTTAACTGTGTTTTAAGTGCTTATTTATGGAAATTTTAGTTTGTATTCACAGTAACTTTAAGATAATAAATGGCACTATAACTTAAATAGTGCCAAATGGCACTAGGTAATGAGAAAAATTGATAATCAAAAAGTCAGAATTAAAAACAAAATTTGATATTTGAACTCTGAGTCAATATTTGTTTTTCTAGGATAAGTTTGTGACAATAGACAATGGTAGTAAGTACAAATAGTATTTTAATTACATGCCTGGCTGAATGAAGGGAGATGGAAATTCAGTGTGCAAAAAACTTGATAATTAGAAAGAAGAAATTTATTTGATCACAACAGGTGGCTCTTTCTTCAGTACCTTGGAATGGTATGGACTCAGGTCTATTTGATAATATACGGGGATATTTTCCTTTTCATAAAACTAGAATTAGCTCTAAAGAAATTATTGACTGTCAATTTATTAAATTGAAAGAGATTGCTAAAAGAAATTGTTTCATCATTATCAATAAAGAAAATACACCCCTCCCTTTCTAATATATGATATTCTAAGACAATTTAGATTGTGGATTCTATTGTGCTTGGGACGAATAAGAACCTAGCAATGATTTTCAAAAAAAATCTGGGCTTTTGTAGCTTAAATTTAGTCATTAAACTTGAAGTTAATTCACCTCACACTCAACTAGTCTTGTGATCATCTTATAGAATCTTTATAAACCTAAACCAAATGGAAACAAGCATTTTTCTATTAGAAAGTACACAAAGGCCTTTATTGAAAGAGGTGAACTGTTTGATTTTTCCATTTTGTTTTTAAAATAGGAGCTACTGATAACACTTTAGGGCAAATTAGTCTTATAAGTGTAGATTCTGGATAGTAATCCTAGATGGTTTTATGAAGATCTGATTACAAGTCTTTTTTTTTTTTTTTTTAAGTATATTTAAAATATTTCTCTGGCCCTGGCTGGTGTAGCTCAGTGGATTGAGCGCGGGCCTGCGAACCAAAGGATCGCGGTTCGATTCCCAGTCAGGGCACATGCCTGGGTTGCCAGGCCAGTTCCCGTCAGGGGACATACAAGAGGCAACCGCACATTGATGTTTCTCTCCCTCTCTCCTTCCCTTCCCCTCTAAAGATAAATAAATAAAATCTAAAAGAAAAAAAAAAATCTTTAAAATATTTCTCTGGGGGGGGGTGCAGGGTGGAAGGGAATGATGGGGGAGAAATGGGACAACTGTAATAGCATAATCAATATATTAAAAAAATAAAATATTTTTCTGAAACAGCGACTTTTGGTAGCTGAATAGGGAACAAAAGCAATATAGCCATATGTAAATAAAGCTTTTAGTATTCTTTTTTGAAGTAGTCATATCGGTGTTGTAACAGTTGGCAGAAATTTTTTAAGTTGTGTTATGTGGAAACTACAACTTACAAAAATAGTGCTAGTCATTTACAAATAGGCATTTAGTAAATAGTTGTTTTTGTTTCCCTTCAACTACCCTGGACATGATTTTGTTCATATAATTACTAATTTAAGTGACTGAGCATATTAACTGCATAGATTTTTTAAAATGGTATGAGGTTAATTACCTGAAAAACTAAGATCATAGATAATTTTAAAAATGGTATGAGGCTAAGTACCAGAGAAACTAAGAATGAAAGTCAAATTACTTTGAATAGTTTTTTTAAAAAAAGTAAATGTGCTTTAATCTTTGTAGAAATAACAACAAAAGAATGAGTAATCACTTAGAAATGTTTAGCCAGAACTAAGTATAGCAGCAAGCAATATGGACTGCAGTTAAATGAATCATCCTAACGTGTGTGTGCCCATGTAAACACATGATATTGTATTGTAGCAATAAGACTTGTAAAATGTTAAAACGGTTGGGCAAATATACCTATTAGAAAAATTTAAGTATTCTAAAGAGAGACAAGCTAAAGGATGAACAAACCTTTCATCCTTGGTTGAAAGTAATTATTAAAAGAAAAATGTTGCTCAGTTATTTTTCATTATGCTCAGAAGATAGTTGGAGAAAATGAATTTAAATTATTAGTATGGTGATTTAGACTGTATAGAGAATATCTGGTTACTAAGGAAGACTATATACTTTCTCTTTTTTTGGTTATTAGTATTAGATATTTTAATTATCTTAGAGATGATAGTTAGAAATTATAGAATGTTGGGACTAGAATCGTAGTCTTGAGGTTTATTCACTTAAGGTGGGGTTGGAATTAGAACCTGGGTCTCTTGACTCCCGATGAGTTTTCTGTTCTTGTTACAAAGTTTTTTATCATTCTGTTCATTTTTCTGTTTAGTGATTGGTTGAACCTCTTTATCTGGTAAAAGTTTCTATAACCTTATTTGAACTAAACAAAAAAATTTTTTAGAATACTTGTTTTACTAAAAAAGAATATGCAAGTAAAATTACAGTTTGTTTCTTTTTGATTGATTTAATTTGTTTTAGCTGTGAGTGGTTGACAATAAGGCAGTTAATACAGTGTAAGGTGAACCATGTTAATGACAGATTCCCTGGGTAACTGATTTCAGATGCTTAAAAACTGGTTAATGTTTTTGAAGAAGTAAAGCAAAGTTCTTTTCCACTGTGAATTCAAGTGTCCATTTATGATAAGGGTGGTATTTCAGAGCAATGAGGAAATAATTTACCAGTCAAGCAGTGATAATTGTGACTATCAATTATTCATTTGCAAAAACTTTCCGTTAGTTTCCTACTTTCTTCAGTACCAAGAAATACATTCTGAGTGATTAAAGAGTCAACATTTTCAAATTTAAAAAAATTTTATTGTACTAAGAATATTTAACATGAAATCTCTTTTAACAAAATTTTAAGAGTACATTTAATTTAAATGTACTTAAATTTTTAAGAGTATAACATTTAAGTACAATATTTAAGAGTACAAAAGTGTTACCTATAGATGATATATTGTATATCAGATCTGGAGAACTTATCTTGTGTAACTGGATCTTTATGCCCATTAAATGATAACTACCCATTTCCCATCCCCCAACCCCCCAGCCTCTGGCAACCACCATTCTGTAAATTTGACTATTTTAGATACCTCATGTGAGTAGAATCATTTAGCATTTATTTGTTTTTCCATAACTGGCTTATTTTACTTAGCATAATGTTCTCCAAATAAGAACTCATTGGTTTTTAAAAATCATAAAAGAATTAGGAGAAAGTACTTTTTCCTAAGCAAGGACAAAAGAAATAAAAAAAAATCATTGAAGAATGATCAAGAAATTGACTTCATAGGCGCTAATAAAGTTAATGCAAATGACAGAATGGAAGGAAAAAATGGCACCTTATCTAACATGCAAATAATATCATACATGAGTTTTTATGAAAAACATTTTAGAGGTAAAATATTAATTATTGAGCTAAAACTTACTCATTCTCCTCCTCACTTTGACTGTTCTCAGAAACTATCACTATCATAAATTAGATGTGCACTTGTTCATTTGTTTTTTAAAATACGTTTACATATGCGTGTACATCTATAACCATTTAGTTCTAGGGTGTTGTGGTTCCTGTGGGAAAGTAAGAACTTGCCTTCAAGATATTTATGGTTCGGTGGGGTTAAACAGGAACATAATATATTCCCTTAAAACATATTTAATGTGTAAGTGCCAAGTGAATGGTATAAATCATAAGTACCTGGTATTCTCAAAATTTAATGATTGAGAAGTGAATTAATGAATACATAAAAATGAAGTCAGTTCTTTCCTCTTTCACCTGTCTTATGCCCCAAATAACTCTTAACTGTGTGTTTACTTTTGAATTTTTTAATGCATGTGTATATAAATACACATAACTTTTTTCACTAAAAAAATCCCCACACTGTATGTATTAATTTGTAAATTAAGTTTTTACTTAAATATATCCAGGGCATTTTTCTATATCAATATAAATGTAAAGTTACCTCCTTTTTTACAGTTGCAGAATAGTCCATTATATAAATGTGCCATGATTTATTTATATAAATATATGTATATATTTTAGAGAGAGAAGAAGGGAAAGACAGAGAGGGAGAGAAGCATCAGTGTAAGAAACATCTATTGGTTGCCTCTCATACATGACCTGACAGGGGGGCCGAAACCACAACCCAGGCATGTGCCCTGACCAGGAATCAAACTGGCAACCTTTTGCTCTGCAAAATAATGCCTAGCCAACCTAGCCACACCAGTTAGGCCATGATTTATATTAAATGTACCTCCATTGATTAATATTTAGGCTCTTTTTTGTGTGTGCTATTATAGGACTGCAGTGACCATCTTTGTACAAATATATTTATGTCATGATTTCAGTAATAGCTTCATAAAAGCGAGTTATTAAGTCAAAGGGACATTTGCATTTTAGTTTAATAAATGTTGCCATTTAAAAAAATAATCTCACTATTAATGTATGAGGTTAAATGTTATCAAATGAGTGAATACATGAAATACTTAAGAATTGAGGGGAAACTAGTCTACATGATGAAATGGCTTGGAAAGACTTCCCAGAGAAAAGGGATACTTAAACTAGATCTTGAAGAATGAGTATGTCACAGATAGAGGAAAGGGGGGTGGGAGGATATTCTTAGTAAGAGGAAATGGGCCAGACAAAGGGCATTAGAAGAGTTACCAGGACAGAATTTTTACTCTGTCATCATGTTCTGTTCATCTCTCAGTTCATTTTATGTCAGTGTTTCTTTTTCAAAAAGGAAATTAAAGTTGAATTTAGGTACTCTTCTATCTTCAAGGCTTTACCATTTCTGGAATAATCTAAATTCTTTGTCTGGAATTCAAAGTCTTCTACACTCTGGCTACCTGTTTTTCTTTTATATGATTTTTCTTTTGACATATTCATCTATATAATGTTTTTGAATAAACCATATACATTGCTATTCCATATATATATATATAGTTTGTGTGTGTAATTGTTTTTTGACACTGATGTAAAATTGTGCGTTGAGTTGTTGCCTGATTTCAGTATGTGGTCACTTCCTTTTGTGCCCACATACTTTCTTGTTAGCTACCCCATATCCCAACCTCAAGTACTTGCTATCATTTATAGTTGTTGGTAGGTCCATTTATGCTTAGTGCGTGAATGATTATCAGTAACTATTTGATAATACTTAATACTATAAGTTCATCTTGTTCTGTGTCCCAGATGTTTTATTTATGATACTGTTTGGCAATGAAGTTTCTGAAAACTCACCAGAAATATATTTTTCTTATTAATAGCTATGTACTATTACTGTGTGGATTTGTAATATATAATAGAAATGATGTATAATTTATATATTATATACTAAGCATAACAAGAAAATATTTTATGAGTAATTAAGTACCAATTAAGCTATCTAGATATCCATGGGAAAGAAACACAAGGAATTTCTGTAATAATTGTAATATTATAATTATTCTTTAGTAGTTGGAATATTTATAGCCATATTTCTTTATCACTCTGTTCTAGGTAGACACTAAACACTTATTTTATTCTTACAGAATCTCCCATATGTAGGTAATATACCCATTTTACACATGAGGATACAGAAGTTTAGGGAATTTAAACAACTCACAAGAGCTAGTAAATGGCAACTTTAGGGTTAGAATCCATGTCTTTCTGATTAAAAACAATCTGAATAAAGTTTGAATTACATGTTATGCTATATTAGTATTATCTCCATGTGTAAGTTTATAAAAATACTTTTAGGAAATATTTGTTGAATGAAAATGATCACCAGTTGCACTGTAGTTACTTGCTTTTGGAAGGCAGAAGTAATAAATAATCAGTTATGGGTTTCCTAAGAAAATTTTGAAAATTCAGAAAGGCATAAAAAAATTGAAAATTAGCAACATCCAAACTAAGGAAACCATGCCATTTCTTTTGCTGCAAATGTAATTTATAGAAACATGTAAAATTACAGTACTTTCATTGGAATCATACTGTAGATACAACTATATATTTTCCCTTACTTGACATGTTAGTGTTTTCCTACTAGAAATACATATGCCTATGTTCTTTGAAAATGATTCTCAGTGGTATGTAATACACATTATGTATGTACTTGAGTTTATTTTATTATTTCTCTATTGACTGACAAGGAGCTTACCTCTAATTTTTCTCTGTTATACTGTAAGGAGAAGTCATCAGGATGGCTGCTATGAGTTCCAGTTTTGAGATTCTCCACTTTCTCAAAGACAACAGTGATAGATTAAACAAGCATACACAATTTATAATAAGAATTTCAGCATGAATATAGCTGTATAAATCTGCATCTTTCCCCTCTTATAAGTCATTAAAAAAGTAAGAAGGGGAAAAAATCTCAACTTCCCATTTTCAGTGAACTGAAAGACATAATAATGTAGGCTCTAAATTTTATTTAAGGGCTATCAAAAGCATCTGAGAAGGGGAGGAAGCTGTGAGCTTAAAATACACTTACTGAGCAAGGTGTTCACCTTGAGGTTCAAAATCTAAATCTCTTGTTTATAATGGCAGGATTAGTGACAGAAATACCTGGTTTGAAAAAGCAGAGCCATATGTACAGGAAACCACCTTTTCTCTTTATTCTCTATATGGCATCAAAGGAGGACTCTCTGGACTGTGAAGCCTCTCCACACCAGTAAATAGCTGCTTCAGGAAAAATTCAACTTATTTTATGATGAAAAATGCAAAAGAAAATAACAGGAACAGCAAAACTTTCAAATGACAGAGGAAGTCACTCATTAGAAGAATGTCCTACAGAGCACATGAAAATTGTGACCCAAAATTGCACGATACAGTTAACTTAGAGTTGGGAAAAACTTCATTCTCTGTGAAAGGAGAACACGAAGCAGGAATGCAGGAAGTCTGGGAAGAGATGGCAAGGTAACAGGAGAAAATGAAATGGGGGAAGATTTTTTTTTTAATTGAGCAAAAATGCAGATGAAATTGGAAGGATCCCAAGGAGCATACTAGACCTGAGGAAAGCACAATAAGGGACATAAGGATAAAAATTAGAAAAATGGACAAAATGAAATGGAACTAAAGATATTTTTAAGTTTTAAAAAATAATACAAAAGGCAATAGATCCAACACACTTAAAAATGAAACCCCTTTAGCAGTTTGGTGCAACAACAAATTGTTATTATATAGTTAAAATGTTACCGAACTAAAATTTACATGTTGAAAGGGCATCTGTGCAAGGGAAAACTAACCAGAATGGTCATAAAGATAAACAAAGATTCCTTTGGTCAGCCAACCACCCTCCTCATCCCCTGCATAAAATCCTTTATAAGGGGTTGATATCAGGCTGGCCTCAGATTTCTCCACAACATTCAATACCAGAAATCAGTAGAACAGTATTTACAAAATAAAGAATTAAAATGGGAGCCAGAGACTTCATATCCAGTCATGCCACCCTTCAAGTATAAAAGATAACAAACAGAACTCAGGGAATATTGTTTACAGGAGCACTTCTGGAGGAAAATACTACAGTATAAACTTCAGCTGAGAGACTCTGAGGAAAGGATTGGTAGTAAGCTTAGATTATATATAGATATATGTAGGTAGAGACTCTACATAGTCTGTCTATGTCTGTATAGATAAATCTATATATAGATAGAATATATATATATATATATTATAGTCCTAAAAACTAAAACAAATATAGAGAGCATGATGATAGAACATAATGTTATAGACCCTGGTGATGTAGAAGTGATAAAACCTAATAAAAGTTGAAAGAAGGAAGTTTATAGAATATACCTCATTGTAATTACTGGTAGTTGAAAGATATGTAAAGATCACAAATCAAATAATTGAAGTTTAAACATATTTAATACTCCAAAGGAAGCCCTAAAGATAACACTACTGATTAAATTGGGTAGGGGGGGGGAGAGGAAACATGTTAATTTTGACATTGTTCATAATAAGGAACTAATAGTTATGTAAAGAGATGGAAATCTAGGGGAATTCTGCTAAGTTATAAGTGTAACCACTAGAACAGAAATATAAGTCTTAACTAAGTATTGAAAGAACTATAAAGCTTTCAAAAAGAAAACATATAGTAAAAGAATACTGACAGCCCCACTCATAACAAAACATGTCAGTACTAAGACCAAACATATCTTTCATATAAAAAAACATAAATGAGACTTAACTCATCTTTAAAAGAAAAAGCTATTCAGATTAGACTCCAAGTTTATGCAATGTGTACACCTGTAACAAAATGATTGTGAAAGGTTAACATTTTGAAAGATGGGCAAAGTGAACAGAATTTAGGGTATCATGATCTTAATGTATAAGGTGGAGTTCACACTAAAAAGCAATAGGTAAAGATGGGCACTTATTACAGAGTATAATGAAAGTTCAACAGCTGTATCCGTATATCAATAGCAGCAACCTACACTAAGCAGAAATTTACACAAAGTATGAGGAATAATGGAAACATCAGTAGTAGGGAATATTTAATTACAAGATATTAAGCAAGCCTTGAACAAATAAAAAGACATACCATGTTTTCTGGATAGGAAGAATAACATTGTAATAGTTCTTAATTGAGGTAATTTACAAATTAATTTTAAAACTAGACATACTAATTCCAAAGTTAATAAAGAAAAAGTAAACAAGAATAGCCAAGAAAACTGAAAAATGAAGAGTACCAAAGGTTTACTAGCCTTGCTAGGATATATAAAACAGCACAATACCAGCCAACAGACACATGGATCTCAGTGAAACAGAATAGAAAGTCCAGAAATAGTTTCAAACACATGTAAGAATATAATAAAGAATATATTATTATTATTAAGGTAGCATCTCAAATCAGTAGTGAAAAGATCAACTGACTAACTCTTCGGACAGCTGGATAGCCATACAAAAGAAGTTGGATCTGTATTTCACACATAATACAAATGGATCAATGAAAAGTAAAGCCATGAAAGTAGTAGAAGAAAACATTAGAGAAGTTTGTTTTTTAATGTTTGTTTGAGGAAGATATTTTGAACTAACTCCAGAATTTATAAATAAATGGATAAATTTACTACATTAAAAAAGAATTTCTGAATGGATAAAGAAAATGTGATATGTACATACAGTGGGCATACAACATAAATGAACCTTGAGGACATTATGCTGGGTGAAATAAGCCATTCACAAAATGACAAATGCTGCATAACTCTACTAGATGAGGTATCGAAAGTAGTCACATTCATAGAAAGTAGAATGGTGGTGCCAAGGTGTAAGGAGGAGAAAGAAAGGGGGAGTTAGTGTTCAGTAGGTAGAGTTTGTTTTGCATGGTGAAGCTTTAGAGATCCGTTGCTCAACAATTTGCTTGTAATTAATACTACTACATTGTATGCTTTAAAATTATTGAGGTGGTAAGTTCCATGTGTGTTTCACCACAGGTTTTTTTTTTTTTTAACATTTTATTTGTTTTTATAGAGGGTGGAGGAAGAGAAAAAGCGAGGGAGGGAAACATCAATGTGAAGGAGAAACATCAGTTGGTCTCCCCATGCAGGTGCCCTGATCCATTCAGCCTGGGGACTGAATGCACAACCCAAACATGTGCCCTGACCAGGAATCTAACCAGCAACATTTTGCTTTCAGGACAATGCCCAACCAACTGAACCACACCAGTCAGGGCTACCACAATTTTTAAAGAGCGCTCAGTGTCAAAAACCATATAGGTAAAAATCAAAATGCATATTAAAACCTAGCAAAACTTATCTGTAATTTATATCATAAAGAATATCCTGGAAACTCAATTTAAAAAGATTTTGCAATCCAGAAAAAGTGGGCAAAGATATAAATAGATAATTTACAGAAAATTAAATGCAAATGGCTTATAAGCATATGAGAAGTTGCTGACCTCATTCATAGTAAGAGAAATTCAAATCAAACCAAAATGATATAGTTTACCTGTTGGGCAAAAACATAAAAGCTGGATAACATAGTCTGGTGGGTAAAGGCTGTCTCATACATTGCTGTTGAGAATACAACTGAGATACCTGTGGAAGGCGATTGAATACTATTTTCCAAAATTAAAATGTATTTATTGTTAAAGACAAAACAAAGATAAAGCATCTTTGAACTTGAACAAAACAGTATGTTAGGTAGGAACTAAATATATATAAATTGCATGTTCACAGTGGTAGAAGGAAACAGTGAAAAGCTCCTCGATAAGATCTGGGCCAACCTGCTCATGACTTATTGACTGGATCTCGAGGAAGAGCCATCTGTAGCAATTAGAAGCCTCTTTCTGGGGTGGTGGTGAGATGGTAGCAAATGAAAACTGTTAGAGTGAGGTAAGCACATAAATGTACCCAGCAGTCCCCTCCCCCCCCCCCACACACACACAGCATTGACTTCCAATGAAACAGCAAACAAAAATTCAAGAACACACAAGAAAATCTAAATGTTGGGTGGAAAAAAACTGGTAAATACCATTAAATAAATAAAATGCTCTGTGTACTAATACGGAAATATCTCTGCTTAGTGGGGGGGGAAGGAAATCATAGTAGTGTTTGTAGTATGGTCTCTTTTGTGTGGGAGTAAGGGGGGATAATTGATATTCTTGTTTAAGTGAATTCTTAGTCTATGAAAAACAGTCTTAAAGTGACTACATTTAAGATCCTCAAGGAGATAAAGGAAGTAATAATAGTCATAGAAGAAAACCAAAATTAAGTAAATGTTAATTAACAAATGAATATCAGAAGAGAACACAGAAATCATTTATCTGAATTCAGTAGATGGGATGTACTAGACTGAACATAGTCAGTAAAAGAATTTTAGTTATTTGAAACATAATATTGAATTCATCCAGAATGTAGCAAGAGAGAAATGAAAGATATGAAAATAAATATTGAACATAGCCTGAGAGAGTCAAACGTTATGTCCAAAAGAAATTTTAGGACTTGCAGCCAAGATGGAGGCGTAGGCGGACACACTGTGCTTCCTCTCACAACCAAAATTAAGGACAACAAATATTTAGAAACAAGAAAACAACCAGAACTGATAGAAAATTGAACTGTACGGAAGTCCAACAACCATTCATCCAGACTAGTAACACAGGAACGGAGTCTCGTCAGAAAAAAGTGGAGGTGCAGACCCGGGAACGCAGGCAGCAGTGGCTGGTTGTTCCCAAGCCTGCAGGTGGCGACTGGAGGACCCCAGGCACGGAGTGGCAACTGTGCAGACCCAGTGAGGCTGTGCAAGGCGGCTGGCTGACCAGGTGGTCCCACATTCGCACGCGCAGATAATCCAGGCTAAGGGGGAGCAGTGGACGGGATTGGAATCCAGGAGAGAGCAGAGCAGGCGCCATTGTTCCCTCTCGGGCCCCAGCCCCACGTACAATGTCACAACTCAGCGACCCAGGGCAGGGCTGCCCCGCCCTGGGGAACACCTAAGGCTCCACCCCTCACTATGTAACAGCCCCGACCAGACCAAAAGCAAAACAAAACAAACAAACAAGCAAAAATGGCTCAAACTGGAGAACAAATGAAAGCCCCAGAGCCAATTCCTCTAAGCGCCGAAGAGATAGCCAACCTATCAGATGCACAGTTCAAAGCCCTGGTGATCAGGATGCTCACAGAATTGGTTGATTTTGCTCACAAATTAGATGAAAAAATGCAGGCTACAATATGTGAAATGAAGGAAGACACATGGGGAACCAATAGAGATGGGAGGAAAACTGGGACTCAAATCAATGGAGTGGACCAGAAGGAAGGAAGAAACAACCAAACAGAAAACAAGGAAGAAACAAGGATTCAAAAAAATGAGGAGAGGCTTAGGAACCTCCAGGACATCTTTAAACATCCCAACATCTGAATTATAGGGGTACCAAAGGGGAAGAGGAAGAGCAACAAGTGGAAAACTTATTGGAACAAATAATAAAGGAGAACTTCCCCAATCTGGCAAAGGAAATAGACTACCAGGACGTCCAGGAAGCTCAGAGAGTCCCAAAGAAATTGGACCCAAGGAGGAACATGCCAAGGCACATTGTAATTACATTAGCCAAGATTCAAATGAAGGAGAGAATTCTAGAAGCAGCAAGGATAAGAGGACAGTCACCTACAAAGGAGTTCCCATCAGACTGTCAGCTGATTTCTCAAAAGAGACCTTGCAGGCAAGAAGGGGCTGGAAAGAAGTATTCCAAGTCATGAAAGTCAAGGACCTACATCCAAGATTGCTCTATCCAGCAAAGCTGTCATTTAGAATGGAAGGGAAGATAAAGTGCTTCTCAGATAAGGTCAAGTTCAAGGAGCTCATCATCACCAAGCCCTTATTATATGAAATGTTAAAGGGACTTATCGAAGAAAAAGAAGATAAAAACTATGACAGTAAAAAGACAGAAAACTCACAGCTATTAACAACCACCCCTAAAACAAAAGCAAACAACTAGAACAGGAACAGAACCACAGAAATAGAGATCATATGGAGGGTTAGCAACAGGGGAGTGGGAGGAGGAGAGAGGGGGGAAAGTTCAGAGAATAAGTAGCATAGACAGTGGGTGGAAAATAAACAGGGTGAGGGCAGGAATAGTGTGGGAAATGTAGAAGCTAAAGAACTTATGACACATGAACTAAAAAGGGGGAATGTGCAGGGTGGAGGGGAATGATGGGGGAGAAATGGAACAACTGTAATAGCATAATCAATAACATATTTTAAAAAATTTAGGACAGATTAGAGTAGCACAGAAACAATATTTAATGGGAGAGTGATTAAGCTTTTCAGAACTGAAATAAAACCTATGTTTCCATATTGAAATTGTGTATTACTGAACAATAGCTTAACAGGATAAATACCAAAAAAAAACAACAACAACAACAACAAAAAACTTCTAAATGTTCAATAATGAAACTGCTGAACGTAAAAAATAGAGTTCATTAAAATGATGAAAAGACAAAGTGCTTACACCAAAACATCAGTTATACTAACAGTATATTTACTGGAACAGTAATTTCCAGAAAATAATAGGATATTCTGCCCTCAAAATGTAGAAAGAATGTAGCTTTTCCCTGAATTCTGTACTCTTCTATCAGCAAGAATAGGCCCAAAGCGAGAATAGACATAAAAACTGAGAGTTCATCACTTATAAAAGCTTAATATAAGAATCAAAGGATGTACTTGAGCAGGAAAATAGTAAACTAGAAAAAGAAATGGATGAAAGAATACATCATGAGCAAATAATTGGTTTTAAAAATGTTACTGAATAGGGCTTACTATTGATTGTAAATAGGTACAATATTTTTAATGGTGGAACTAAAATATTAGAGAATGACAAGAAAGTTGGAACAAAAGGGAATGACTACATTGAGTCAAGAATTATAATATTATCTAGTTCACACAAAGTGGACACAGAGATACTGACTTAACTTTAGGACATCTTACAAAAATATAAATACTATTTTCTTGACTCTGCAGCCAGACTACCTGGATGGAATCCTAGTTTAGCCCTTACTAGATGTATAACATTACGGTTATTTCACCTTCTTGTACCTAAATTTTCTTATCTATAAATGAGGGTGAAAGGAATACCTCCTCATAGTTTTGTGAGGATTAAGTGAAATACATACAAAGCTATTAAAACAGTACTTAGTGCATGTAAGCACTCAATGCATGTTTGCTGGTGCTGCATTTGTTTTGTTTTGTTTTTACCTAAGAGTGACCATGGAAAGAATGGAAATAAAATCAATGGCTTCCAGGCCAACAGAACTGAAATTTAAAAGTGTAGAAAGCTTAACCTTCAAGTGTACCATCAGGATCAGTTGGAGTAATTTTAGTTTTTTGTTTTTCTTTTTCAGCAGTTGTACTTATAAGGGTTGGTGTTTTTACTTACTCTTTCTTAGAGATCTTCAAAGAACAGAAAATTTGTACTTTTTTTTATTATTATTATTCTTGCAGTTACCATGAGTCCATCAGACCCTTTTTTAAAATCTAAAAGGTGCATTATTGGGGTCTTAATGATCTTAGGTTTCCTGTATCTTTAAATATTATGATATATTTAATATAAGGAATTTTGTCATTACCAGCGATTATATCCTGCTATGTAAAAAAAAGGATTAAAATTAAGCAAGAATGATAGAATCTCCTAGAACAAAGATGCAATAGTGAAAGTCATTTTTCAGTTTTTAAATTGCATTTCTCAAGTGTTGTATTCTTTGAAATGGTATAAAAGATGATGAGAGACCTATAGGTCAGAAAATAAATGCAAAGAGCAGTATGGAATTTTCTAAGAAAACTAAAAATGGATCTACCTTTTGACCCAGCAATTCCACTGCTAGGATTATATCCTAAGAACCCTGAAACACCAATCCAAAAGAACCTATGCACCCTAATGTTCGTAGCAGCACAGTTTACAATAGCCAAGTGTTGGAAGCAACCTAGGTGCCCATCAGTAAATGAGTGGATCAAGAAACTATGGTACATTTACACAATGGAATTCTATGCAGCAGAAAGAAAGGAGCTCCTACCCTTCACAACAGCATGGATGGAACTGGAAAGCATTATGCTAAGCGAAATAAGCCAGGCGGTAAAAGACAAATACCATATGATCTCACCTTGAACAGGAACCTAATCAACAAAACAAACAAACAAGCAAAATATAACAACCAAAAACATTGAAACTGGGAACAGGCTGACAATCACCAGAGGGGAGAGGGGAGGGAATTTCAGGGGGAAAGGGGAAGGGTTTAGAGCAACAAGTATAAAGGACCCATGGACAAAAACGGGGCGGGGGGGGGGGGCAGGTGGAAATGGGAGGGAGGTGGGCTGGGATGGGAGTAAAAGACAGAAAACTGTACAAGAACAACAATTAAAATAAAATTTAAAAAAAAAGAAAAGAAAGAAAATAAATGTAAAGAGAATTAGCACTGTAGACCTGAGCTGTCCAATATAGTAAGCCGCTTACTACATGTGACTGTTTGTATTTTTAAATTAATTAATGGAATTTAAAATTTAGTTCCTCCATCACAGTAACCATGAATTGGTTATGCAGAGTGAGGATAACTGTTAGCTTCATTTCACTATGGCTTTCATACATAACATTTTCATCATTGCAGAAAGTTCTGTTAGATATTACCACTCTCAACTCTAAATACAATAGCAAAATTGATCATGTATATTAAATCTCAGATTATGAGTCTTGAGATAATCAAATCCTGTATGAATTTTCTCAGACCTGAGAATTGTATGTTTACAATATATTTCTGATGAAAAACAAAAAGAACTGTGATATTCTCCTTCAGTGAATCATTCAACAGGAATATTTTGCATCATAAGCCTAGGTTATGCCCTTTTGCTGAAAACAGCCCTGTGGCAGTGTACCTTCCTCTCTTATGATGTTTGTAAAAAATTTGAACAAAGAGGTTTGCCATGTTCAAATTCTCACTAAAATTTCTAATGATGTTGTCTTTTACTGTTGCTTCAATTTTCTGTAAATAGTTTATAAAATGACCTGAAAATTTATTTTAAAGAGCTAGTCCATTGGACTCAGATGATAAATGATACATTAAGGGTTAAAGTATGAGAAAAGAACAGGAAAGGGGAGAGTGTGAAATAAAGAAAAAGCAGAATAAATGTAATAATAAAACAAAAAAGTAGCCCTGGCTGGTGTGACTTTATGGATTGAGTGCCAGCCTGTGAACCAAAAGGTCACCAGTTCGATCCCCGGTCAGGGCACATGCCTGGGTTTTGGGCCAGTTCCCCAGTTGGGGGTGCGCAAGAGGCAAATAGTTGATCATTCTCTCCCTCTCTTTCTCCCTCCCTTCCCCTCTCTAAAAATAAGTAAATAAAGTCTTTAAAAAATATTTTAAACCCAAAAAGTACAAATATAATTAATTATAAATATTAAATTAATTACAATTAATTAAGTATGGGTGTTTAACGGTTATAATAGGGTTTGTTTTTAACAGTCAACTGCTACGTATAAGAGGTATACTCAAAGTGAAGGAACACAGATTAAAGGTAAAGGGATGGAAATGTAGTGAATTGAACTCATTTATCTTTATTTCCTCTGAAACACTATAATATTACAGCAAATCATTTTAAAAAGACGTAAACCTATAATAAACAGAAAAGGGGGAGAGAACCAAAGTTTTTGGCAACTGAAAAATAAATAAATGAGTGGTAACCAACTTGGCATATCGAAGAAACAAGCCAAATCATGCCAAACCACCCCCACGGCCTGTGAAAGCTGAGTGTAGGACAAGGAAAAAAAACCCCAGAGTCTCACTAGTAATAAGACTTTAAAAACATGATTAGACTTCAGTTCCCTTCCTGTGTCTTATGCTACTAGGTATTTTGCCTCTTTATACCATCAAGGCAAAAAGCTGAAGGTTTTTTACCGGAGAAAATATACCAGATACATATAGGTGAGGGTGGGGCCTTCAAACCTAAGATGATGATTAAATGGAAAGCCTGCATATTGAAAGTTGAAAACCCCAAGCTTTAACCCTCTTTGCCTCCTTGATTTGTAGACTTATGTCCTTCGGGAAAGAAGTTGTAAGAGTAGTTTCTGGGAAAACTAACCTGTCTAAAACCATAAACTTACGGTTTCATTATTGACACTGATACTTTCTGTGTTCCTATTTTATTTTTAAACATTTATTGTCTCAGATGCTGAAAATCAGGAATCTGGTAGCAGTTCAACTGGTAGTTCCACCTCAAGGTCTCTCATGAGATTGCAGTCAAGTTGGCAGCCAGGGCTGCAGTTATTTGAAGGTTTGACTGGGGCTGGAACATTGCAGGACTCATTCAGTTCCTTGCTGGTTGTTGGCAAGTCTTAGTTTTGATCCACAAGGCTGCTTGAGTGGTTTCATGAGACTACTCCTAATGACATGGAGTTATGTACAGAATGGAGTGATTCCCTCCTTCCTCCCCAGTTTCTATGTTGAAAGTATATTGTTCAACTATAATCTCCAGTGTTAAGGTATTTATAAATGGGGCCTTTCAAAAGTGATTAGGTGACTAGAGTGGAGCCCACGTGAATGGGATTAGTACCGTTAGAAGAAGAGGCCAGAGAATTCATTCACTCTTCCTTCTCCTCATAAGGATACAGGAAAAAGTCAGCTATCTACAACCCAGGAGAGGGCCCTCAACCAGAACCCAATCATGCTGGCATTATTATCTTGGACTTCAGCCTACACAACTATGAGAAATAAATTTCTAGTGTTGATAAGCCACTCAGCAATAGTATTTTGTTACAGCAGCCTAAGCTAAGACACATGGCATCCAGCTTCCCCCCACTACAAGTATCCAGGAAGGGACAAACAGGAAGCCACTGTGCCTTTTATGATCTCTTCTCCCATACTGCATATTGTCACTTTCTATTCATTAGAAGCAAGTCACTAAGTCCAGCCAAAGTTAAGGGAAGAGGAATAGGCTTCACTTACGAAGGGAGAAGTATCAAAGAATTTGTGGGTTTTGTAACACTACTATACTGAATAATTCTAAGTGTTATAGGAGTGTATACTCTGCAGTCATTCTGAGGCTCAGTTTAGTGGTATTTAGGTTAAGAATATGAATGTCTCGTGACCCAGTATTTTTGTTTCTAGACATATATCTCAAGGTGTATTTGTATGAGTTTCACAGGGAATATGTGCATGGATGTTCATTGCAGTATATTACTTGTAGCAGCAGAAAGATGGAAGCAATCTAGGTGTCCCATATACCAGTCCGAGTGTAGATAAATAAAATTTGTAAATGTATTTTGTATTCGTTTCCTAGGGTTCCCATTCCAAGTATAAACTGAGTGGTTTAAAACAAATTTATTCACTCACAGTTTTGGAGGCTAGAAGTTCAGAATCAATGCATGAGCATGGCCATGTGCTCTCTGAGACTCTGGGTAGAATTCTTCCTTTCCTATTCCTAGATTATGTTGGTGGCTGTTAATCCTTGGCATTGTTTGACTTGCAGCTATATCACACCGATCTGCCATCACAAGTTCACCTCTTATCAAACTGACACCATAAATATTTCCTTAAATCATTTTTAGTATCCAAATAAAAGACAGTAACAAGGTCATACTTCCACCTACGATGATACAACTATCAAAACACACAAACCCTTTTCCCAGAGGAGGAGGCAAAGTCTTTAGATGATGTTTACTCTTCTGGATATCCCAATAACTTAAATATTGTGATGTTATTTTTATGTATAGTTTATATGCTGTGATATAAAGTCAGTACATCTTATGTTAAATGATAAGAGGATAAGAGAGGGAAGGAAAACGTTCAACAGAGACAGTCATAACAAAATAAAAAAAATAATTCATGGCAATTTCAGTTTTGGCTTTTGTAACTGATCACATGTCATACCTGGTATTTATAACTACATTAATCCAGTACCCATTTTGTACTGCCTTTGCCTTCAGGAAGCAACTCAGCTAGCTGATCATGGTTCTTTACTTAGTATAGTGACCCAAACTTCTATCCTGAAGGGTCTGGGCCATTAAGTAGTCCTCCCTGAATTAGGTTGTTGTAGTTTTTCAATAATTTTAATACGAGGTCATAGTAATACTAAGAGATGCCCTTGGGGGGTCCCCCCTGTATTTTGGAAATACTCTTTACCTTCATTGTGTGGTAACAGTCTGACTTCCCCTTGGTTCTATAATACCAGCAGTACACTAACTCCCTTCTTCACCTGTTGATTTAGAGGCATGAAGAGTCCACAAATGTCCAGGTGGCAGTTTTAACTTTCAGTTTAGTGGAATCATTCATATGTCTCCTGATAGATGCATTCCCTACCTTTGGAACTCTAGGCCATAGAGCATAGGGCCTTAGGGACATGAAGCAGAAATTTTGCTAGGGCACCACTAGGGGTAATAGTGAGGGCTGCCACTTGCATTACACTCCTTGATTCCTGGATTTGTGAATCCTGCCATTGGGGAAATAACACCATATATTGGATGCTTATTCAGAGCATATACAGCCACCTGGAGAGCCCTGTCCCAGCCCTGTAAGGTATTGCCATCCAGCTGGTGCTGTAACTAAGTCTCAAAAGGCATCCCACCATTCTGTCAAGTGAACTGCTTCAGGACAGTAGGGCACATGGTATGACCAATAAATCACATGAGTATGTGTCTATTGCTTCACTTCAGTGAATTCCCTTGATCAAAAATAATGCTCTGTGAATACCATGAGGGTGGATAAGGCATTCTATAAGTCCACAGATGGCAGTTTTGGCAGAAGCATTGCATGCAAGAAGGCAAGTCTGTACCCAGAGTAAGTGTATACCAGTAAGAACAAATGCTTGCCCCTTCCATGATAAGAGTAGGTCCAGTGTAGTCAGCCTGCTACGAGGCTGATCACCCTGGGGAATGGTGCCTTATAGGGGATTTGGTGTTGATCTTTGCTACTAGCAGATTGGGCAGTTAACAATAGCTGTAGCTAAGCTGATCTTGGTGATTGTGTAAGTCCATGTTGCTGAACCCATGTATAACCTCCATCCTTACACCATGAGCCTATTGGGCTATGACAGAGGTGGCTGGAAAAAGAGGCTTGTTGATACCCACAGAATAGTCATCCTGTTCACTTGATTACTCCCATTGTCCTCTGATGAGGTCACTGTTCGGTGGGCATTGAGATGGGACACGTATCTTCTGTTTCACACATTCAGAGAGGTCTGTATGCATACCTGTTTCTTAGGTTTCCCTGTCAACAATTTTCCAATCATGTTCCTTCCAAGTTCCTGACCATCTAGCCCAACAATTTCCAACCTTTTTCATCTCATGGTACATATGAACCAGTTACTGAATTTGTGCGGCACACCAAAAGATACATTATTTTTTGCCAATCTGACAACAAAATAGGTATAATTTTGATTCATTCACATCTATTGTGTTGGCTGTTGTCATTTTTTTTATTTGACAGTCTAAGGGAAAAGAGGTCAGTGCCCCTGACTAAATAGTCAGGTATTGCATGTTTTAAAAATTCTTGCAGCATGTCGGTGTGCCTACTCCAGCACACCAATTGAAAATCGCTGGTCTAGTCGAACTATTGACTGTAGCTGATGAATTGGTATATAATCACATGTCTGGCAATTTCTCCTTTCAAGCAGAATAAACAACCTGGTGCACTGCTTGAATTTCAGCCCACAGGGAAGATTTTTTTTTCACTACTGTCCTTCACAGATGTCCCAGAAAGAGGCTGTAGTGCCACAGCTGCCCTCTCTCAGGTTGTGCCTGCATATCATGCAGAACCATCTGTAACCAAGCCTGAGTTTTCTTTCCATCTGTCAGCTGATTGTAGGGTACCACCCATGAGGTTGTAGGTACAGGCTGGAAGAAAAAAGGTAGTGTAGCAGGGATAAGGACCATGGACATTTGGGCCACATCTTCATGTAACTTACTTGTGTCTTCAGGGCCTGCTTGGGACCAGTCTCATATATACCACTTCTATTTGATGATGGAATGCTGCTGTATACACCCAACTTTATGGCTTTGTGTATCAGATAACACCCAATTTATGATCAGCTCAGGTTGCATGGTAACTTAAAGACCCATAGTTAAATGTTCAGTCTCTACTAAGGCCCAGTAGTGTAGGTCAAGAGGTGGTTCTTAAAAGGAGAGTAGTTATCTGCAAAGGAAATCAGGGTTTCACTCCAAATGCCAACAGACATGTGCTGTAGTTCTCCTATAGGAGCCTGCCAGACATTCCAAACAGCATCCCTCTTTGCTACTTCAAGCACCACTGGATCTACTGGATCATATAACCTATGTCAGAGCAGTTTACACAGTAGATTGGAGCTATTGCAGAGCCTTCACTTGTTCAAGATCTCACTAGCAGCTTTTTGGAATATTTAGTAAATGAGCCAGAGTAACACACCCAAATGAAAAATACTGCCTCCAAAATCCAAAGAGGCCAACTAGGCAGTGTGTGTGTGTGTTTATTTAATTGTAGGAGAGGCCAGATGCAAAAACTTACCATTCACCTTGGAAGGTGATCAACATTCCCACACCACTGACTGTAGAAATTTTGCTGAAGTTAAACACATCTGAATTTTTGTCAGATTTATTTCCTACTTCCTGGCATGTACATATTTTACCAGTAAGTGTAGAGTAGTTGCTGTTGTTGCTATTATTAGCTTACTAGGTCCAATCAGCATAATGGACTTGTGTGATATCTTGTGAAAGGGAAAGGTGATCAAGATCCTTAATCAAACCATGTGTAAGAACTAATGCACCCTGGCTGGTGTGGTTCAGCGGATTGAGCCCCGGCTGGCCTGTGAACCAAAGGGTTGTAGACTCCATTCCCAGTCAGGGCACATACCTAGGTTTCGGGCCAGGTTCCCCAGGTGGGGACATGTGAGAGGCAATTGATTGATGTTTCTCTTGCACACTGATACTTCATTCCCTTTCTCTCTCCCTTCCTCTTTCTCTAAAAAGTTAATAAATCTTTCAAAGCCCTTGCTGATGTGGCTCATTGGATTGAATGCCAGCCTGTGACCAAAGGGTCACTGGTTCAATTCCCAGTCAGGGAACATGCCTGGGTTGCAGGCCAAGTCCTCAGTTGAGGACACACGAGAGGCAACCACACATTGATGTTTCTCACCCTTTATTCCTTCCTTCCCCTGTGTCTAAAAATAAATAAAATAAAATCTTTTTTAAAAATACTGATACTTGTTTTATGATAAAAGATTCATGATATTTATAATAGTTGTCTTTGTGTATGGAGAATGAAAATGGAAAATAAATATAACAAGAATTTATACAAATAGAATTGTTAAAGTTGCAGAAGTTTCCCAGACACTAGAATCAAAAGACCAACAGTATGGAATATGGGTAAGAAAAGTAGAGAACAACTGTCAGTCTGGAAAGTCCAGCTCTCAAGTACAAGGAGTTCCAGAAAAATAAAAGGGAGAGGAAATAATTTAAACAAGTATTTCAAGAAAATTTATCAAAACCTAAGGCCATGAACTTGCATGCAAACTGGGGTGGCCCACCAAGCATTCATGACAGTGAATGATAAAAGACTTACATTGCGGATATGATGAAATTTCAGGACATCAGGGATAAATAGAAAACCCTAAAAGGTTTGAGGAGTTTGGGGGGAAGTCATACCAATGATCTGGAGTCAGAATATCATTGAACTTCTCAAAAACAAACCTGAAAGACACTTGAGCAATGTCGTCACATTTATGAAGAGAAACTATTGAAAAATTATATCTACCTTAGAAATCAGCCCTGGCTGGTGTAGCTCAGTGAATTGTGTGTGTTCTGCAAACCAAAGGATCACCAGTTCAATTCCCAGTCAGGGCACATGCCTGGGTTGTGGGCCAGGTTCCCATTGGGGGTCACATGAGAGGCAACCACACATTGATGTTTCTCTCCCTCTCTCCTTCCCATCCCCTCTCTCTCTAAAAATAAATAAAATCTTTTAAAAAATTTTTAAAGACAAATCATTACTGAGGCACACTGCCAATCATGTGAAGTAGAATAAAGTATAATACCCTTAAAATATGTGAAGAAAAATATTAATCCAAAACGCATAGGAAAACGGATGAGTCTACAGTCATAGTCCTACCTCACAAAATTAGAATATAAAAGATTAAACAATACAATTGGCAGGCTTGGTTTTAAAATATGTACACACACATACATACACAAATAAGTAGAGCATATACATTATTTTCAAGTGTGCATAATTTAAGTTACAGAAGTTAAATTTGTATTAAGCCATAGTGGAAGTTGCATCAGATTTCATGGAATCAATATCATGTAGAGCATATTCTTGAAATTCAATTAAATGAGAAATCAGCAACAGTGGGTTTTAAAATAACATTTGAAAACTATGTAGATAATTTATAAGAGAAAACCATTTTGGAAATCACAACATATTTAGAATCCTTTGACACATAAACACTACACGTCACAACTTACTGGTTGCAAGTTTTGTAGTGAACACACAGTTGATGGCCTTAAAAATACTGATTTTAAAAGATTGAATGTAAAGTGATTAAATCTTCACCTCTTGGAGCTAGGAAACAATAAAGCTAAAGACAAAAGAAGCAATATAAAGTAAAAACTAATGAAATAAATAATTAGATCAGTGTATAGGCTAATAGACAAACTTCTAGTAAGAGTAATAAAAGAAAAAAGATATAAATACGCAATATTAAGACAAAAAGAACTATAACCAAAGATAGGGTAAGAATCTTAAGAATCCTATGATAAATAGTTCAATGAATGCATCATGCCAATAAATTTGAATCCCAGATAACATGAACCATTATTTTTAGAAAGATGTAATTTGCCAAAAATAACTTTAGAAATAAATAATACTAATCAATTAATTACCAGTAAATGCTAAGTAAAAAACAAAACCAAATTCCCCTGTACCAACTCCCCCACCAAAAATACACCAAACCCCAAAATTTTATAGTTACAGGAAATAGAAAAAAGTTGTGTATTTTAAAGACCAATCGTTCAACAAGTATTTCTAGAGCATTTATACTATATATATTAGTGAAATAATACAAAAATATTTGACACCCAAAGCAACCAATGACAGTATAGGAAAAGATCTTACAAACAGAGATGCTAAAATCTTAAAACATTAGCTAATTAAACCCAGCTTATAGTAATGAAATGGTATTAATTCCAGAAATACAAAGTTGGTTTAATACCAGAAAATCATTTAATATAACCTGTCACTTTAAACAAATTAAGAGAAAAAAATATTTTAATACATTCATTGAGCAGATACTGAGCATCTGCCATCTGCCAGGAACTAGGCATAAGTGGTATAGCAGTGTATAAATCAGAGAATCCTGTTTTCATGGAGTTTACAGTCTAGTGTAAGATAAATGATAAATGCTATGAAAAAACAAATCAGATAAAGAAGACAGTAATAATTACTACTGAAATTATTCATATATTAAATATAAAGCAGTCTCTTTTTTTTCCATCCCTATTCTACTTCAGTCTCTTTGGCATTTACATTTCCCTAAGAACAATTAGAAGAACTTTATTATAAAAGAATTCAATAATTAAATACTTTCGTACAGAAAATATGAAAACTGCTAAAATGGACTTACTAGACAGCAAGATCTTGTAATAACTCAGTCTTTATCAGTTGAAGTTTAAAAAGTTGAAATTTGTATCTGGGGGTGATAATACAAATATGTGGAATATAAATATATCTTTTTAATATAATCACTTGTATAATTTAGATAAATGTATACAATAAATATAAATGTATGGAAGTAGTGTTTCTTAGTAAAGCATGAAATTCAAAAGCTTGCCCATGTATAATTTATTTGTTTACATAGAGCAATTTTACTTTTTATCTCTCATAGAAGGATTAAAGGAAAAAAATAAGCTATTTCCCTAGCTTATTCATTCAATTTTGTGGCACAAAAATATGGTTCTAAAATTATGATGAGCAAATAAATGTCTGAGTCGTTTAATTGAACACAGTGCTAAATGAAGCAAAAGTCATGTAAATTTCAGATAGAAAAACTTATCCCAGGTGCTCGAGCAATCTTGCAGATCCATTCCTATCAGTCAGTATTAAGGTGAACTGTGGAATATCTATCTATAGCTTTAACAACAACAAAACATGGGTACTTCAATAACAACCCTTAGTCATGTCTATTAGGGTTCCGTAGTATAACATTGTATTTGAAGTACAACAATTAAGAAAAATCTGAACTCTTTAATTGGATTTTGGGATATCTATTTGGATATAAATTGCTTTTGTTTAATCTCTGCAAAAGAACTAAACTCTCATGCTTTAACTTCATTAAAATAGTACTTTAGGAGTTTCTGCTAAAATTTTTCTTACACTAACTTTTATATTAATGTATTTTAAATAACTTTAAAAGCAGAATTGTATAAAGTATTTTAGGTCTGTTCTGTCAGACTCCTAATTTTTACCTCAATATTCCCACCCCCCCTTAACATAAGGAGTTATTTTTCTAAGATGCCTCTGAGACAACAGTCAGGAATCAGGCAGCTTTCCAAAAGATGTGTGCACAAAGGTCTTTGACTTTGCCTAGCCCAAGGTTTCAGATTTACAGCCAACAGACTGATCTGGTCAGGTAGAATGTTTTATTCTGCACAGTCTTTGTAAAAAAGGAAGTTCAGTTGGTTCCCAACATTTTAAATGTGAAATTTCACATAATCTTGATTCCTAGATTCCTTTAACATTTTACATCACCTGATAGCATCGGCTTGAATTCCAAGAGTTGGCCACGGTTTAGCATTGTGTAAGGGTTGCATGAACCATAAACTCTGCAGTTATCTTCATCCTCCACCACTTCTTACTGTTTCACTTCTCTCTCTTTACCTGTGACCTTTGTAGGCAGTTAACTATGTGACCCTTGCTAATTTATTGGCCCATATGCAAAGGCTTTTTAAAAATTGTTGTTTCTAATTCCTTGTGGCATAGGAAGGTAACACTAATTAGGATAAACAAAGTGGTTTTTTAAAAATCCCTAAATTTGGGGGCATTGCCACCTCTCTTTCACTGATCTATAGTGTCTCCAGGAGAATATGTTTATGTATGTCTCTATATCTGTCTACATAGATACAGATATGTATTATCAATTCTACTGACTTACTCAAAGCATTTAATATGCCTTCCCCTAGAGTTTAGTACTTCTATAAGAAGAATGTTGATGGAAAGTTTTTTAAGTTCCTAATTTTGTTAAGTGATAACATGACTATTAGAATTAATGATTTCTCAAATTTATATCACTAAAAAACATTTATTTAACATCTTTCTGTCTCATTAGGATGGCCACTTGGGGTACTTATTTGTACTTAATAAATATTTTTGGCTCTTCTCCATCACTGGGCTGTATGTACAGTTCTTGCCAAATAGTTGGAAATGAATGTGTCACTTCAGGCCAGTCATTTAATTGCCAGTATGAGACCTTCCAGAGCCCTCTCTTCTTCTGCTGTCACTAACAGTATTTCAGAGAGTAGTTACTCCATAAGTCTGAATTCCAGAGAGTAATGTTACAGAGCAGAGCTCTTCACCAACCAGTAATAGACAGGCAAAGTGGGCAAGAAGTAAATCTTTGTTGTTTGAAGCTGGAGATTGTTTTAAATTTTTTTTAATCTTCACCCTAGGATATGTTTATTGATTTTAGAGAGGAGGGTGGTGGAGAAAGAAACATCAAACAGCTGCCTCTCATACACGCCCTGACCCGGGATTGAACCACCAATCTAGATATGTGCCCTGATCAGGAATCAAACCTGCAGTCTTTTTGGTACGTGGGGTGACACGCCAACCAGCTGAGCTGCCTGTCCAGGATGAAGCTAGATATTTTTTAATTGTTCATTGCTGCAATTTAACCTAGCCTTTCTGACTGATGCTACAATATGCCAATAAACTAATTAATTAAATTAGTAATTAACTAATTAAAAACAATTAATTTTAAAGGCAGCTATGTTAAACAAAATATGTAACCTGCAAGCTAGTAGATTGTTTTTAGTCTTTAGGGTAACTCATTTATTAGTTGTGTCATTGAAAGCCTTAATCCTTATAAATTGCTAATCTAAGAATACACACGATATACCAGATTATCGAACACTTTGTAGAGTCAGCACAGTATTATGTACATTGAAAGAGTCAGAAGATAATCAAGGCTTATCATGGCAAATTCTGCTTGTTACTGGAGAGGGGGGTGTGTGTGTCTTTGTAAGTGTCTTGGAACTGAAAGCCATTCTTGGGCAAACTTGCTAGATAGATAATAGATATTTCGGTTATAACACAGTCGTGTGGGATAATCTTAGATGCAGAAGAACCCTTAGATGTCATGTAATACAGTACCTTACTTTACAGGTGTTATGTTATAAAAGATAAAGAATATGTTCGAATGACCTACTATTGGGTTGGCCAGAGAGTTTGTTTAGTTTTTTTCCATAAAATAAAGACACATTTTTCATTTTTACCAATAACTGTATTGATTTGGGTATTTCAAGTATGTCAGCTCCCTCCTGCTATTGACTTCTAGTGGGTAAAGGCCAGGGGTGCTATTAAACATCATCCAATGCATGACAGTCCCACAGCAGAGAATTATTTGGCTAAAATTCAGTAGTACCAAGAAACTTGGCAAAAACGTTTTTGACACTTTCAATCAGTCACAGCACCTTCTCCATACACTGCACAAATCTTTTTTTGCATTTTGTTTGCATTTTGACCTTTCTTGAAATAATAAATCATAATACACTGAAAATGTGTAGTTTCATCCATCATGACTAAAATGACTGCACAAAAATTAATCAATTTTAATAACTTTTTTAATGCACACTGATATGACAGCTGTCACAATACAATCCAACAGAATTGTTTCAAATGAAGTTAAAGACAACTAAGCACTACTAGAGCCATCATATGCAAAAAACTAAAAGAACTTTTTGGCCAACCCACTATGTACATTATTTTTAGGTTTTAAGATACCATTTTTATTATATTTTATTAATTATGTTATTACAGTTGTCCTAATTTTTCCCTCTTTTCCCTCCCTTGACCCAGCACCCCCTACTCCCCGAGGTAGTACCCCCACCATTGTTCATGTCCATGGGTCATGTGTATGAGTTCTTTGGCTACCCCATTTACTATACAGTACTTTATATCCCTGTGTCTTTCTTTAACTACCTATTTGTACTTTTTAATCCTCTCCCTCTTCACCCATTCCCCCACATCTCCCTCCCATCTATCAACCATCAAAATACTCTCTGTATCCATGATTCTGTTCTTCTTGTTTGTGTAGTTTGTGTTTTACAGATTCAATTTTTGATACGTATTTTTTGCCATTTTATTGCTCATAGTTTTGATCTTTTTCTTAAATAAGCTCCTTTAACATTTCATATAATAATGGTTCAGTGATGATGGACTCCTTTAGATTTTTCTTGTCTGGAAAGCTCTTTACCTATAATTTGGTATCTTTGCTGGAAGCAGTCTTGACTGAAGGTCCCTGCTTTTTATGACTTTGAATATTTCTTGCCAGTCCCTTCTAGCCTATAAAGTTTCTTTTGAGAAATTAGCTAACAGTCTTATGAGAACTCCCCAGTGGATAACTACCTTCTTTTCTCTTGCTGCTTTTAACATTCTTTATCTTTAACCTTTGGCATTTTCATTATGATGTGTATTAGAGTGGGCCTCTTTGCGTCCATCTTGTTTGGGGCTCTGTGCTTCCTGGACTTGCATGTCTATTTCCTGAATCAAATTAAGGAAGTTTCTTGTCATCATTTTTCAAATAGATTTCCAATTTCTTGCTCTGTCTCTTCTCCTACTGGCACTCCTATGATGCAAATGTTGGACCTCTTGAAGTTGTCCCAGAGGCTGCTTATACTATCCTCATTTTTCTTTGGATTCTTTTTTCTTCTTGTTGGTTGGTTTTCTTCTGATTGGTTGTATTTTGCTTCCTTATGTTCCAAATCATTGATTTGATCTTCAGCTTCATCCACTGTACTGTCATTTCCCTGTAAATTGTTCTTTATTTCAATTAGTGTAACCTTCATTTCTGATTGGATCTTTTTTATGCTGTTGAAGTCCTCACTAACTTCCTTGGGCATCCTTATAACCAGTGTTTTGATCTCTGCATCTCATAGATTGCTTATCTCCATGTTGCATAGTTCTTTTTCTGGAGTTTTGATCTGTTCTTTCATTAGCGCCGTGTTTCTTTGTCTCTTCACTTTGGCATCCTCCTTGCGTTTGTTTCTATGCATTAGGTGGAAATGCTTTGACTCCACGTCTTGGTGGTGTGGCCTAATGTAGTAGGTGTCCTATAGGGTCCAGTGCACAACCTTCCCTGCTATCCAGATTGGGTACTTTGTGAACTGAGTACACTCTCCTCTTCTAGTTGAGCTTTAGTTGCTGTTGGCAGATCAAGAGGGATTTACCCAAGACTATAAAGCAATATTAGATGGCTGCTACTTGTGCTGGTCTTGGAGATTCCCAGGTGAAGCCAAGCTGTGAATCTAGGCTGGCTGCTGCTAGTGCCTGGCCTGGGGCTCACTGAGACCAGGTGTTGCTTGTTTGAGAGGATTTATTTAAGAAGTTGTGCAGCATGAGCCAAGACCACCCATTCATACGGAAAAGCAGCTTGGGTGGGTCTATAAGTTTGGTGGGGCTGAGTCTCTGGGTATCCCCAAGTCAGGTTAAACAGTATTAACCAGGTTGATGGAGCCTCAGATATGGCACCAGCTTGCTGGCTTTGTGGGAGGAAGGTTTAGAAAAGGGACAGTAGAACTTCCGGCCAAGATGGAGGCGTAGGTGGACACACTGTGCCTCCTCTCACAACCAAAATTAAGGACAACAAATGTTTAGAAACAAGAAAACAACCAGAACTGATAGAAAATTGAATTGTACGGAAGTCCAACAACCATTCATCCAGACTGGTAAGAGGTGCGGACCTGGGCATGCAGGCAGCTGCCCCTGGCAGTTCCCAGGTGTGCAGGCAGCAGCTAGCAGACCCCGGGCATGGGGTGGCAACTGTGCAGACCCAGTGAGGCCACGCAAGGTGGCTGGTTGACCAGGGTCCCACATTCGAGCACAGATAATCCAGGTGAAGGGGAAGCGGCGGAAGGGACTGGAATCCAAGAGAGAGCAGAGCAAGTACCATTGTTCCCTCTCGGACCCTGCCCCCACGTACAGCGTCACAACTCAGTGACTGGGCTGCCCTGCAGCCACGACCAGACCCCCCCAAAAAAAAAACAAAACAAAAAAACAAAACACCAAAAATGGCTCAAACCGGAGAACAAATGAAAGCTCCAGAGCCAATTCCTCTAAGCTGTGAAGAGATAGCCAACCTATCAGATGCACAGTTCGAAGCCCTGGTGATCAGGATGCTCACAGAATTGGTTGATTTTGCTCACAAACTAGATGAAAACATGCAGGCTACAATGCATGAAATGAAGGAAAATGCGTGGGGAACCAATAGAGGTGGGAGGAAAACTGGGACTCAAATCAATGGAGTGGACCAGAAGGAAGAAAGAAACAAATAGAAAACGAGGAAGAAACAAGAATTCAAAAAAATGAGGAGAGGTTTAGGAACCTCCATGACATCTTTAAATGTCCCAACATCTGAATTATAGGGGTACCAGAAGGGGAAGAGGAAGAGCAACAAGTGGAAAACTTATCTGAACAAATAATAAAGGAGAACTTCCCCAATCTGGCAAAGGAAATAGACTACCAGGAAGTCCAGGAAGCTCAGAGAGTCCCAAAGAAGTTGGACCCAAGGAGGAACATGCCAAGGCACGTCGTAATTACATTAGCCAAGGTTAAAATGAAGCAGAGAATTCTAGAAGCAGCAAGGGATAAGGGCACAGTCACCTACAAAGGAGTTCCCATCAGACTGTCAGCTGATTTATCAAAAAAGACCTTCCAGGCAAGAAGGGGCTGGAAAGAAGTATTTGAAGTCTTGAAAGGCAAGGACCTACATCCAAAATTGCTCTATCCAGCAAAGCTGTCATTTAGCATGGAAGGGCAGATAAAGTGCTTCTCAGATAAGGTCAAGTTCAAGGAGCTCATCATCACCAAGCCCTTATTATATGAAATGTTAAAGGCACTTACCTAAGAAAAAGAAGATAAAAACTATGACAGTAAAAAGACAGCAAATTCACAGATATTAACAACCACCCCTAAAACAAAAGCAAATATCTAGAACAGGAACAGAACCACAGAAATGGAGATCATATGGAGGGTTAGCAACAGGGGAGTGGGAGGAGGAGAGAGGGGGAAAAGGTACAGAGAATAAGTAGCAAAGATGGTGGGTAGAAAATAGACAGGAGGAGGGCAAGAATAGTGTGGGAAATGTAGAAGCTAAAGAACTTATGACACACTGACATGAACTAAAGGGGGGAAATGTGGGTGGGAGGGGGTGTGCAGGGTGGAGGGGAATGATGGGGGAGAAATGGGACAACTGTAATAGCATGATCAATAAAATATATTTTTTTAAAAAAGGGACAGTGTCCTCTGCTTGCCTTGATGGCAGACACAGGGCCTCTCAAGCTGCTACCCTGGTGCTGGAGCTCAAGGGAGTGAGTCTGAGTAGGTAAGTCCATGTGTGGGTTCTTTGAGGAACTGCTTGGGGCTCCAGCAGTTCCTTCCACCAACTCAATCCCACTGGTTTTTGCAGCTAGAAGTTGTGGGGGCATATCTTCCTGGCGCTGGAACTCTAGACTGGGAGGCCCGCTGTGGGACTCAGAGTCCTCACTCCAAAGATATCCCTCCCTAATTTTTATCCGCCACACGTGGGTGAGGAACCAGCCTGTTCTGCATCTGCCTCCCTCTTACCAGTCTGGATGGAGATAGTTTCCTTAAATCCATAGTTGTCAGACTTTTCCATTCAACTTGATATTTGACAGTTCTGAGTAATGGTGGTTCTATATTTTAGTTGTAAATTTGATGAGGTTGTACGGTGCAGTAAACCATGTCTGCCCATGCCTCCATCTTGACTGGAAATTCCTAAACTTTATCTTAATTTCCTTTTCCCAGCTAATACTTTTCTTACCTCTCTTTGCTGACATTTGTTTTCCTTTTGTTTTCTCATTTTCCCCCTTTATTATATTTAATCCCTATAATAATTCTAAGAAGCAGATATTTTTCTGCCATTTTACAGCTGTGGAGAGTGAGACAAAGTAATCTGCCCAAAGTCATAAAGCTAAGTAGCAGAGTTGGGATTTGAACAAGTTCTGTTGACTCCAATAGCTCATGTTTCCACTAATGTCTAAAATGTATTTAAGATTCTTACACAAATGCATAGAATGTTTTTGCTTTGTGTGATTATTATTTAAAATTAGATTAGTGAGAGCGACAGGAAACCTTAAAGCAGAAGTTGTTTAAAAATGTAGAAATTTATTTTTCTTTGTTGTGATAAAAGTCTAGAGGTAAGCATATAAGGTTAGTTTGAAGGTTCTACTGTGTATGACATTATGGTCCTAGGCTCCTTTTCAATTATTACACTATCCTTAAGCACATGACTTTTATTTTATGGTTCAAAATATTTGCTCCTGTTCCAACATTGTACTTAGCAGAAAGGGTGAAGAAGGGCTCTCTTTCTTCCCATTAGAACCTGTCCCGGAAGTCATACCAGGACACTACTTAAATCCCATTGGCCAAAACCTGGTCAGATGGCCAGCTCAGCTGTTAAGGAGGCTGAGAAATGTGTGGGCTGTATTCTAGATGGTCATCTGCTCAACTAAAAGTCTATAGAGTCAGCAGAAGCAGCAAATAGATTTGGGGTATATAACAATTTCTGTCACAATGATGTAATCAATTTTTGTTTTGAATTGTTTATTTATAGGTGTTTATTGAATTCTTATGTACCACATACTGAAAGTGTTAGGTTAATATTTTACCTTAAAATATTGTTGGCAAAATAAATGAGAAAAGTTATATTTAAAGTCTTTAATCCATTTTGAATTTATTCTTGTGTGTAGTGTAAGAAGGTGGTCTAGTTTCATTTTTCTGCATGTGTCTGCCCAGTTTTCCCAACACCATTTATTGAATAAACTGTATAGTCCATTGTATGTACTTGCTTCCTCTGTTGAATATCAATTGACTGTAAAGATGTGGGTTTATTTCTGAACTCTCCATTCTGTTCCATTGATTTATGTCTGTTTTTATGACAGTACCAGGCTGTTTTGATTACTATGGCCTTGTAGTATACTTTGATACTAGGTAGCATGTGATTCCTCCAACTTTGTTCTTTTTCAAGATCACTGTTGCTGTGCAGGGTCTTTTGTGGTTCCATATAAATTTTTGATTTGTTCTAGTTCTATACATCATTGGCATCTTGATAGAAATTGCATTGAATCTACTATAGATTGCTTTGGGTAGTATGGACATTTTAATGCTGTTAATTCTTCCTATTCATAAACATGGTATCTGTTTCCACTAATTTGTATCTTTTTTAAATTTCTTTCTTCATTGTCTTACAATTTTCCAAGTACAGGTCTTTTACATCCTTGGTTAAATTTATGCCTAGGTATTTTGTTCTTTTTGAAGCAATTGTGAATGGGATTGTTTTCTTAATTTCTCTTTCTGATAGTTCATTATTGGCATATAAAAATGCAACTGATTTCTGTATATTAATTTTGCATCTGGCTATTTACTAAATTCATTTTTCAGTTCTAGTAGTTTCTTGGTGGAATCTCTAGGGTTCTCTATGTACAGTATCATGTCATATGTAGATAACAGTTTTACTTTTTCTTTCCAAATTGGATGCCTTTTATTTCTTCCTGTCTGATTGCTGCGGGTAGGACTTCCAGTACTATGTTCAATAAGAGAGGTGAAAGTGGACATCCCAGTCTTAAGGGGAACGCTTATAGTTTTTGCCTACTGGGTATGATGCTGGCAGTGAGTTTGTCATATATGTTCTTAATAAGTTTAGGTATGTTCCCTCTATTCCCAGTTTGCTGAGAGTTTTGATCATAAATGGGTGGTTGATTTTTTTCATTCTTTCTCTATATCATTGATATGGTCATGTGGTTTTTATCCTTCCTTTGTTTATGTAATGTATCACATTTATTGATTTGCAAATGTTGTGCCAACTTTGCATTTCCAGAATAAATCCCACTTGATCGTGATACATAGTTTTTTTGTTTTGGTTTTTGGTTTTTGTTTTTGTTTTTTTTTGTTTGTTTGTTTGTTTGTTTTGATGTATCACTGTACTCAGTTTGCTAAAATATCGTTGAGGATTTTAGCATCTATGTCCATCAGTGATACTGGCCTATGATTTTCTTTCTTTGTAGTTCTTTATCTAGTTTTGTAATTAGCATAATGCTGGCCTCGTAAAATGAGTTTGGGAGTCTTCCCTCCTCTTGAATTTTTTGGAATAGTTTAAGAAGGAGAGGAGTTAGTCCTTGGAATGTTTAGTAAAATTTCACTTGTGAACCATCTGGTCGAGGAGTTTTGTTTGTTGGGAGTTGTTTTTTTTTTATTATTGCTGTTTGAATTTCACTAGGTGTAATCTGTTTATTCAGATTCTCTGATTCTTCCTGATTTAATTTGTGAAGATTGTGTGTTTCTAGGAATTTATCCATTTTGTATTAGGTTGTCCAAATTGTTGACATACAGTTGATAACATTTTCTTGTAATCCTTTGTATTTGTTAGGTGTCAATTTTTATTTCTGATTTTATTTATTTGGGTCCTCTTTGTGTTTTTCTTGATGAATCAGTTACAGTTTTGTCAATCTTGTTTATTTTTTCAGAGAGCCAGCTCTTGGATTCATTGATCTTTTGTATTTTTTTAGACTATTTTGTTTATTTCTGCTCTGATCTTTATTATTTCTTTCTTTCTACTCACTTTGGGCTTTTTGTTGTTCTTTTTCAAGTTCCTTTAAGTGCTTAAATTCTTTTTGAATTTTAGATTATTATTTCTCTAGTCCAGTGGCTTTCAACCCTGGTTGTATGTTGTTAACAGTGGATCTTTTTCAAAATTCAAGATGCTTTTAGGTGTTGAGTAGCTTAAATCTGACTCAAACTGGCTTACACAATAAGAAAACTTATCTCACATGACAAGCTTTGTCTCAAGTTAATTCCCCTCAAGGGCCTAGGATGGCTGCCTACCATAAATAATGCAGCATTTATCCTTGTTTGTATCTACTAGGAGAAAAGAGAGAAGGACCTCCCTCTCTAACCCAGAAGCCAAAAAAGCAAGCTACTTCTTGTATCTCCTTGGGCCAAATTGGTTTAGGCCTGCTCATCCTTGAGTGGAATTACCATAAATAGCCAGACTATTCATATGTGGTGGGTAGATATTATGAAGTCAATCACAACGTCCACTCCATAGGAAGTAAAGTGTGGAAATAGGTGTTTTTACAAAGTCCACAGGTGATGCAGTGCACAACTAGGTTTGAACATTGCTATACTTCCCAGATCAAAAAATAATAGAGAAGGGAAAAAACCTTTTTCCCCCATTATCCAGTGGAACAAAGGACGGTTTGTTTTAATATTTGTAATTGTCATTAAAATGTATTAACCAATCATGTGAAATATAGCCAATTTCTAATGTCATAGCTGCTGTTAGAGATCCTTTAGTTGTGTGCTGTCAGGCAAATGAGTTTTAACCACTCAGAGCACAGTGTTAAAAAGTATTTTAAACTATTTGGAATAAAGCTGTCCAGTAATGTCATTTATCTTAACACTAAGAAGCAGAAGCAATAAAGACTTCTGAGCCGCATTATGTAGTTCTAAAACCCGTGTACTTTATTCTTGGAAAAGTCTCCTAAGCCCCTTTTTGGTGCCATTTTACCCTTATTTTTAAAACAGATACCCGTTCTGCTATTTCTTGGGTTTATCAAAGAAGAGAGGAGTCTATAGTCAGGCTTTTGGACAGCTAGAAGTGACAGCTAACAACATGACAGCAAAAAAAGGAGGGGGGGAATCTGTAAACTGCAACAGTAACACAAGAAACTCAACAGTTCCAGACAACGTACTCCAGAAAATAGCTTTATACTGGTAAATGAGTCCTCAGGGTCTCATCATATTACAAAACAGTAGATTAATTTCATGTTCCTAATGACTATCTTTTAATCAAAAAAAGGTTACATTATTTTAAGGATATTCTTTTAAAGGCTAAATTTACTTCAGAAATATTTTCAACTAGAATGATTAAAATTAAAATTCTGTTTGGTGCTTAAAAGGGGTATAAAACCCTCACTATCCTGATAAAGTTGCTATGAAACACTTTGAGGGCTACAGATAAGAAAGACACAGTAGAGCTCTAGCTGTTTGTACACTAGTGATTGAACCACAATCTTTTTTGAGGTCTCATTTGTTGATGAATTTATGAAAATGTACTATTTTTTTTGTGTAAATCATCTAGCACCTATCACTTCTAAATATTGCCAAGTTTTCACCCCCACCCCACCTCAATCAGTGCAAATTAGTTTAATCTTGACCTAACCCATACTAGTTTGAAAGGATATATGCACCCCTGTGTTCATTGTAATACTATTTACAATAGCCAAGATTTGGAAGCAGCTCAGGTGTCCATCAGTAGATCAGTGGATTTAAAAAAAAAAAAAATGTGGTACATTTACACAATTGAATGCTACCTGGCTGTTAAAAAAGAAGGAAATCTTATTCTTTGTGACAGCATGGATGGACCCGAAAAGCATTATGCTAAGTGAAGTAAGCCAGTCAGAGAAAGACAAGTACTATGTGATTTCATTCATATGTGGAATCTAATGAAAAAAATAAATTAACAAAATAGACTCAGAGAACAGATGGACAGTTGTCAGAGGGGAGGGAGGGGTGTTGCAGGGTTAGGTAAAAAAGATGAAGGGATTAAGCAAAAAAAAAAAAAGAAGCAAACAACATCCTCATAGATACAGAGGGAAAGGGAGGTGGAGGGAGATAGAAGAGGGTATAGTGGGAATAAATGCTGATGGAAGGAGACTTGACTGTATATAGATGATGTGTTGTAAAATTGTGAACCAGAAACCTATATAATTTTATTAACTGATATCACTCCAGTAAATTCAATAAAAAGAGCAAACCATAGTTTTTGGGTTTTTTTTAAGTGAGCCATTGATGTTGACACAAGTGTTCTCCAAACCCTCATTTTTTTAAAAATTTTATGTTTTCATATTTTAAACTCTGGATAATCTTGAGATCAGTGGATATATTTTATTGTGGTAGTGTTCCTCCTTATCTTAGAATCAAGAAGGGAAAAATACATTTCTGTGAAGGGTATTTTTAATTACCTATATTGCTGATTAGTTTTGTTAGTGCCATTAAGAGTTTATTATGTAAATATTGATATCAATTCCTTTAATTTTGTAGATATTAATACTTTTCTAGACTAGTAACTCTTTTGTAAGAAGTATAGTTAAACTGTACTTCCAATAGTTGTTTTTTCTATTTGATGCAATCCTGTGTTTTTAAGTAGGTATTTATGCTCTAGGTCATTGTTATTGACATCACTCTGGATATACCACATGAAAACCTGGATTATTTCTAATTTTTTTAATACTCTTCAGTTCTAATATGACGAGTTTTTCCTTTTGGTTTCAGTTAATGATCTATGTGATCCAGGGCAGTGGTGGAAAAATAAATATTTTGGCGCCATCTGCTGTTCTTTAATGTGATAATTTATTTACTTCAGTAAAACTTGTAGGTATATTGACATATATATACACATATATATTTTTTCTTTATACATAAAAAATACAAAAATAATGGACTTTTTAAAAAGTCTGTTAAAGCTGCCTTGTGTTTCCTATATTTGCAACCACTAAGGCTGTCTTCCTTGTAATTTTGGTAGTAAGAAATACCTCGTCTAAAAAATAATTTCATTCAGTGCCTGAATTCCTAAGACCTCCTTCTTTAGCCTCCTATGTCCTCCCCTGAAAGCTCCTGAATAAGACAGAGTCACTGAACTCCTTACCTTTTTTTGTGATTTTTGTGTCTCTTTTCTGAACACCTAGTTTTTCATCTTTCATAGTCTGCTCATAACTTACCCTCAAGCCCCATTTCTGTCCTATAAAATCTTCCCCTGTAATTCTGAACTACATTTACTTTTATTTTTATTGCTTTTCTATAGTTTTTGTATGAACTACTTGCACTAGAGGTAATATTTTATATTCATAAAATATATATGAATATAAACTATATTCATAGCCTCTGATTGTCTCACATGATCTATTACTGTAGCATAGCATGATAGATAGATAGATAGATAGATAGATAGATAGATAGATAGATAGATAGATACTGTTTTGCTCCTTAATTATCATATATGTCTTTTCTCTCCAAACAAATGGCATGTTCTTTGTTGACTAGGGCAATTTATATACTGATTTTGTAATCTTCAGATAACGAAATTTCCAATTTGGAGACTTGGAAATCTGATGCCCTAATTAAAAGAACTGTGTGCAGAGTAAAGATAAATTAATCCTCGGCAGTTAACTTTGAGTAAAGTGGATGAATTTCTGTGCATAAATAGCATGATGTCTATCTTGCTGCCCAAAACTTATCCTACTATTTCTCCATGAAATTTAAATATTGTTGATTTCTTGATTTCTTCTGCAATGGTTTACTTATAGTATTCCCTCCACCTTCCTCATCCCAATATAATTTTAAAGCGCATACTTAAAGCTTAATTTTATCTTTCCTCAACTATGAATATAGAATCACTTCTTTGTAAGATAAGGATACTGTGGTTCTTGCCTTTCACCACTAAACTGTTCATTTCAATTCTATATTTTCATTATCAATGTTAATAACATGTATATTGTTAATGAGATATTTTTCAGTGATTTGTATGTAGGTTGATTCTAGATACTGAAAAATAATGTGTTCGTGTTATTATGAATATGGAAATATTTTCTCTGTGGAGCCAAGTACGTACTAGATTCTGTTTCTCTACTACCTAATATTATTCCTAGGTCACTCAAAAGAGATTATTCCTAATTGTTTTGGTGGATTCTTTTATACATTTCATATATTACCTTTATCATTTCCTCAAGTTTTTATAAGCTCTCTGATATATGTAACCTATTGGTTCCCCCTCCCTCCAGGAAATTATATTCCTACAGCCCTCTGGAGCCTTGTTCCAATGTATTGGCCTGCTTCACACCCTGTACCTTTGAATTTCTTCCCTTTGTTGTTTTTCTGTGATGATAACATTAATTACTACATTCCAAATCTTCCTCTTTGTATATTTACTCCCTAGTTTTGTTGAAGTATGTCCTTGAGTGACTTTCTGAGGTTATATAGGAGTTAACTTTGTAAGTCTCTGCATGTCTGGAAAGTTCTTTATCCTACGTTCACTCTTGTTTCATAGTTTGATGAGGAGACTAGACTTCCTTTTATTTATCTATAGTGAATGCCATTGTTTTCAGATCCACATATTACTGTTGTCCTTTTTTGTACTTAGATTTTCAGAGTTCAAAGCTTCTCTGAGGCTTTGAGGGAACTTGACAGCTCCCTTTTCTGTTGTGGCCTCTAACATGCTTTATTAGGGAGTAGCTTCCTCTACATTGCTTCTTTTTGTGTCCTTAGTCTCCAGATATTATTAATATTTACAATACAAAAATAAAGAGATTTTTTGGTTTTGTATGAAATGTTAACTCATTCACACTTTGACTAAAGTAAGACATGAAAAAATATGATTTGATTTTGTTTTAATTCTGTAAACATTTCCTAAAGTCGTATGTGTACCATTTCATGGTATTCTTTTGTATTTAGATTGCACAGTGGTTAAGAGTGTCATGCTCTGGAACTAGACTGCCTCTGCTACTTAATACTGTGTGACCTTGGGCAAGATGCCTAACCTTTCTGCCTAGTTTCCTCATCTGTAAAATAGGAATAATAATATGTTCCTCATAGAGCTTACATAAGGATTCAATGAGTTAATACATATATAAAACCCTTGAAACACTAGCGCCTATACTTTTAAGTTTTCAGTTATTAGGTATACTAGTAGTAGCCGTAGTAGTAGTAGTACTGTTACTTCAATTCTGTCATCATCATTTGTGTTGATTATATAGTAAACTTTTTTGAGACTCTTTGTTAAAAATAAGTAAATAAAAATATTGTACTTGGAATCCATTGACCTAAAAATTGTTTTTGCTACCACTTACTAGCTTTCTAACCTTCAGCATTTAACTGAACCTTAATGGGCCTCGGTAAAACAAACGAATAATAATTTTCTTGTCAGGTGATCTGTTGGTCTCTAAAATGTTACCAGAAATCATGCATTTCCAGAAATTATGGTCTCACTGTGGAACTGAGAGAGAAAAAGAACTGATGATGCTCAGCCTCCCCACTTCCCTCTCTCCTGCCTTGCTCTCTCTGTCCATTTTCCTTCCTTCAAAACATAGTTTCTGAGATGAAGTCACAGTAGAGTTTAAGCATTTAACATTTGTAAGAGTATGATAGCCTTATTTTCATTTTAATCTTCATGCTCTACCCTCCTCCTAGTCTTGGCTATTTCTTCCCCCTAAAACTGAACTAATAAAAAGAATTTCTAAAATTTTCTAAATTTTACATGAAAATAAAATTAGGGACAAGCTAAATTGTTTTCTTTTAAACCCTGTGCATATGTGCATTTGTGTCTCCTGTTTTATACTTTCCTAACACCTTGTATATTACATGTCTTTAGTATGAAACTATTGCTTCAATTGGATGTCCAACCTTTTGGTGTCTCTTGGCCACACTGGAAGAAGAGTTGTCTTGGGTTACACATTAAATACACAAACATTATGAAAACTGATGAGCAAAAAAAACGGTTTTAAGTAAATTTACGATTTTGCCTTGGGCTGCATTCATAACCATCCTGGGCCACACGCGGCCCACAAGCTGTGGGTTGGACACCCCTGCTTAGCTTTCCTACTAGATCAAGTCCCTCGGTGACTGATGTTTATAGTGACTAGCAAATTACTTTTATGAATCTTAGATTAACTTAGAATTAGGTTTGTCTTAATTGTTGATTTGGGGCCATGATTATTCTAATCTTGAGTTAATGATGCACTTGATACTCTGGTAATATCAGCTTCTACTTTAGGTGTAATGCTACTTTTGAATTATATTGTCATTCAATCAAACTTAAAAATACTTAGAATTTATTGAAAAGTTACTAGATTTAAAGATATTTTTCTTTTTTGATAAAGTAGAAAAGAGTAATTATTATTTTGTGAATTTTCTCACTTTAGGAAATAGTGAAAATGTAAAACTAGAGGTAAAAATGTGAGACTGTAAGAAAGAATTTTAAAATGTTTGACTTTGGGGTTGGAACCAGATGGTTTTGAGGTTGGGGAAACACATTGTTTTCTTGTGAGATGTGGAACCATGCATTTTTGGGGGAGAACCACACAATTTTGAGGCTCCCTTCACCACACAGCTCAGGAAGCTGGAAAACCAAGATGTAGCAGCAAATGCAGAGCTTTCTCTTAGCAGTTTAGAAGAATGCAGGAAAGACATTGCTGGAAGGAAAGGAGTAAAAGGACTCTTGCTGGTGAGTCATGAGAAGGTACCACATGGGTTTGGATTAAGAACTGGAAATCCTGGCGACACAGCTGAAGGTGCTGTGAACTGTGGGAGGCCTGCCAGCCAAGCATTGATTACCGGGTAGAACCAGGGGCTACCTGAGCCACAGACTTCTATTTCTTTTCCTGGGATACAGGGACATATTGGTGAAGGTATTGCTGTGTGGAATATCTGAGACTTTCCTGCCTGTGTTCTCCTCACGGACTTTTATGGTATTACAACTTAAATTTAAGTCTTTTATCTACCTTGAATTTATTTTTGTGTATGATGTAAATTGGCAGTCAAGTTTCATTTTTTAAGGAAGACAACCCAATGAAAAAATGGGCAAAGGACCTGAACAGACACTTCTCCAAGGAGGACATACAGAGGGCCCAGAGACTTTTGAAAAGATGTTCAACATCACTAGCCATCAGAGAGATGCAAATTAAAACCACAATGAGATACCACTTCACACCAGTCAGAATGGCCATCATCAACAAATCAACAAACAAGTGTTGGAGAGGTTGTAGAGAAAAGGGAGCCCTAGTGCACTGTTGGTGGGAATACAGACTGGTGAAGCCACATTGGAAAACAGTATTTAATTTGTTCAGAAAACTAAAAATGGAACTACGTTTTGACCCAGCAATACCACTGTTGGGATTTTACCCTAAGGATCCTGAAACACCAATTAAAAAGAACCTGTGCACCCCACTGTTCATAGCAGCACAATCTACAATAGCCAAGTGCTATAAGCAACCTAAGTGGCCATTAGTAAATGAATGGATCAAAAAACTATGGTACATTAACATAATGGAATACTAGCCAGCAGTAAAAAAGAAGGAATTCTTAACCTTTTGCAATAGCATGGATGGAACTGGAGAGCATTATACTAAGTGAAACAAGCAATGAAAGAGAAATACCATATGATCTCACCTATAAATGGAACCTAATCAAAAAAACAAGCAAGCAAAATATATAACCAGAGACATTGAAATAAAGAACAATTTGACAGTAATCAGAGAGGAGGAGGGAGAGAGATAATAGGGGATAATGCGGGGGGGGGGCATCCAGGAGCACGTATGAAGGGACACATGGACAAAGCCAAAGGGGATGGGTTCGAGGGTGAGGGTGGGGGAGCATGGGGGGCGAAAATGGAGACAATTGTACTTGCACAACAATAAAAATAATAATAAAAGAAAAATACATACATGTTCCACTTTGGGGTGAAGTTATTTTATACTCCTTTCCCTGAAAGCAGTGGGGGAGCGGGGGTGGTGTCCTAGGAGAACAGAATGTGATAGTGTAGCAGGAAAGAATGAAAATAAAGCTCAACTATTCCCAAGGGATGTTAATCCTTGAATTAGTAGTTGTCAGTTGGTTTTCTTTTCATTATTCTCATCAAGCTAGAGTTATGAATTCTTATCAATTCTGGGGCCTACAGACATTTTTGTATACAGTATTGATAATTTTGACATCAATAGATACAAAAAAATTTTTTTACATTATATGGCTGTTTCTTGAGAGTTGGACAGCACACCTACTGTGAAACATCAATATTGGTACATATGTAAATGTTGAGAGCTATTATACACTTTCTGAACCTCCATTCCTAATACGGTGTATTTTCAGAGTGACAAAATTTTCTAATTCTTCTATTTATATCACTCACTGGAGCTTGAGATCATATATTTAGTTTTGTTAAGAATCTCCACTTGAATGTCCCACAGGTGCCTCAAAACTCAAAATCCAAACCTGAACTCATCTTTTTCCTCCTCCCCCTCCCCTTCCCTGTCTTGCCCACAAAGGTCTCACCTTAATATACATGGTACCATCACCCATTGGATTGCCCAGACTAATATTCCTGGCTCCATCCTGATCTCCACTCCCACTCGTATATATTCAGTCACTAAGTTGAATGAATTTAACTTGTGACTAAACCTCAAATCTATGCCATTCATCCATTTCTATTACCATAGTTCAAGCCATGTTTATCTAAGATCTATATAAGTGCCATAACCTCCTAACTGATCTCCCACCACCAATGCCATCATCTGTTTTCAACCATTTTTACACTGGTCAGGTAATCTTCCTAAAACACAAATCAAAATTTGTCACTATTCTATTTAAAACTCCTCATTGGCTATCCTTGACCTTCAGGATAAAAATCTAAAATTTTAAAGTGTTTACAGCAGCCTTTATAATCTGGCCCCTGCGACATGATTCAACCATACAGAGCAACTTACAGTTCCTTGAGACCTGTGTTGGAGGTGAACACCTTCAGATCTTCACACACGCTACTCCTCCTGCTTGACTAACTCCCAGTTGTCGTTCCTCTCAGCTTGGGCTTTCTTGAAGAAATCTTCACTGAGATGCCAATAATCATCTAAGATTGGATTAGATGTTACCATGTATTCCCATATTACCTTCTGTTTATCACTATTGCAACCTGTGACATACTGTATTACTGTTGACTGTATTATGTCTCTCCCAGTTTCTTGGAGGGCAAATACAATATTGTTTGGTGGTTCTCTTTACCTCATACAGTGTGTGGCACATTCATTCTTTTATTCTTTACTCATTGAGCAAGTATTTGGTAAACATACTTTAAAGCAATTTAGAATGAATTTGTTTAAATTTCTTCTGTTGAACTGAAGCCTCACTTGAGTTTCAAGTATAGTTCTTCATAATGTCAGAAATTTAGCTTCGAAAGGTTATTCAGTGGTCAGTGTAAATAAATTTTCTTTGACCAGTCTTAAATAATCCTTGTAGTTCATGTTGTGAAAATTCATCAGAAGTGTGTATGTGTGTAAGTGCATGTATGCATAAATAATAACTGAATACATTAATGGAAGTATAGAACAGTCTCCTGAATAATTAAATTTTTTAAAGTTTGTGACTATATATAACACAATTAGAAGCATCTGATCACAACAAGTCAGGCCTTTATAAAGCAGATTTTTAAAATGACTTTACTGCTGGAAACCTCGCCTTAAAATCCTGTAAGTAAATCTTTAAAGTAAAATATTTAAGCTTTTAGTAAAATGTTTAAATTTAAAATAAATCTTTGTCTTGATTTCAGTTCATTCGTGGGTTTTTTAGTAGTTGGAAAAAAGTTGCGGTAGTTCCCAGCTGTGTTAGAAACAGTTGCCAAGTGTGGTTCTTTACACCGTGAGACTGGGAGCTGTTTCTAAGCACAGTTACTAGCACAGATTTGCCTAAGTGTCCAGTCTGATCTGTGGCTTTGGGTAAGTAATGTGGAATATATATATTTGGGGGAGGGGGTAAAACTTCTGTACATTAAATTCCATAAACTACTCTCCTCTAACTTTAGATTACTCTATACCCTAAATGTGTATAGACTTTAAGCCCCAGCCAGTCTATAGTATAGTCTTTTGTGAATATTTAAGATAGTTATAAATGTATGTAAAAATTAAGGTATCCTGCTAGCCTCAGTATGTGTAGAATTAAGTGTCTTCTTTTGTTGAAATGAATCCTAATGTAAATTTTCAATGCTATTTAATATCAAAGATTTAAAAAAAAATTTTTTTTTGTCAAGGAAGCATGCTTTTATTCTTCAGAAGCCTTTGCTTTCCACTGTAGTTCCTAGTAATAATAAAGACTCTATTATGTTTTTATAGGATTTATAGTCAAATCTAAAATAAATTTTGGTATATGTATATATGTGTATAATACCCATTTAAAGTGTGTGGTACTTTTTATTTAAGGGGATCGATAAGAATTTAACTGTGTGTGTGCATGTATAGTCAGTCCATTTAGGGCAGCCACTAGCCACATGTGGCTATTGAGCACTTGGAATATGGCTTGTCTGAATTTTAGGCATGCTGTGTTAAAAATACATAGCTATTTCAAAAATTTAGTAGGAAAAATGTAAAGTATCTCATTTTATCTTAATTACATGTTGAAATGATAAATTTTATATAGAATGAGTTTATATTAAAATTTATTTAGCTACTAGAAACTTAAAAATTACAAAATATGGCTCACATCCTGTTTCTATTGGAGATATCTGGTCAAGAACATTTTCCTAACTGAAAATCAATTTTTCTATAACTTACAGTTGAAATTGAATATTTTGATGTTGTTATTTTTATTAGTCATATATTTCAGTTCGACATCTAAATATTAGCATTCTGATATTACATGTAAAAGTGAAAGCTATAAAGTTAAAATTTTTTAACAAAATATTATTTTGAGGGCTTGTTTATAGACTTTGTTGTTGGAAAAAGACATAAGTAATACTTCATGATTTGATTCTTGGTTTGGAGCCAGATAAGCTACCATTGATTATTTGACAGATATTTTCTGTTTGCTTCTTATGTGCCAAATGTATCTTGGGGAATACTTCTCCATAATTTTATAAAGGAACAAAAAAATGGATGCACATACTTGTAATTGAATTTGTGGACTTAGAGGTAGGTAGAAGTAAAGTAGTTTCTGTCTGGGTTTTTGCTTTCTGTAGAGTAGTTTGTAAGTCATCACAGCCCACCACTAGTGATAGTTTCTGGGGAAAATTCTTTGAACTGAGTAAAATTAAAGGGCCTTCGTAGATGAGAGTCAGCATTTAAATACTTGTTGGGTCAGAAAAAGATAAATACCATATGATTTCATTCATGTGGAATCTAATGAACAAACTGAACTAACAAGCAAAATAGAGACACACTCAAAGATAGCAGGCTGACAGCTCTGGGGGTGAGGGGTCAGGGGATGGAGGGATCCAGCAAACAAGAAAAAGGACTTGTGGGCATAGACAATAGTGTGGTGATTTCGGAGGTGGGGGAAGTGAGTGGAAGTGGAAGAGGGTACAAGAGGGGTAAATGGTAATGGGAAAAATACAATTAAAAAGTTAAAAATAAATAAGTACTTACTGGACACTGAGGAAGAATATAAAAGAGGGAGGGGCCTCTTTCCCTCAGAGCTTATGATTTTATTAGGAAAATAAGGCATATACCAAAAAAGTAAATAACATAAGGCAGCTATGATACGGTAAAGAATGTGTGGTATATATACAGTACCCTACAGGAGTTCAAACAGTGAGGAGAACACTAATGACTAGAGATTTTATTTAACTTTTTCCTTTGCTTCTTACAAGTGATCTTTTCAGAATGACCCCTTTGTAAAAATCTTCTGGCGTAGTACCTTATAGTCAGTGGTAACTTATGAGAACTGTATAGAAATTTAGCACAGATTCTTTACCTCAGCACAAATAAGAGCTTGATAAAATTATTTTATAACTGAGCTTTGAATGCTTTAGAACAGGACAGTGTTTATGAATGGGAAGTTGAGGTTATGACATTATATAATTCAGATCATGTAGCTTCATGGATTTGGGGGGAACTTCAGGTTGTAGCTCAATTAACTAACACCTCTTTCCTGTTATTACCTCTCAGTTCTTTACTTTTCAGTCTTTAATATTTGTTGTGTTGATGGTGAGAAGGAAAAGAGAATTCTGGGGTGGGCGAGTATCTAATAACACTGTCTGTAGATTTTAAACAGGAGTTGGAGGAGGATGAGAGAGAGAGGGTTGGATGGGATGAAAAGTTTGAGAATGTACTTTGGAGTGTTGTAGAAACTGACTAGCTCACTGACTACTCACAGCATGATAAACCAAGCTGATAGAGATATCACCCCCACATGCATACACACTACAAATATAGAAATGTAACACAAAAGTGTAAATGCATAGCTAAACTCTTACAGAAAGAAGTGAAGGAAATTCCCACTTGCAGAAATGAGAGAAATCAAAGCAGTAAAAGAGAGGGGGTACTGCTGTATAAAATAGCACAAAGACCTTTAGGTCCTGGTTCTAAGTCCTAATGGATCTGGGGTGGAATTTTAGGGAATGTTACAGGGATAGGAAATGGGGCCTTGGACCTTGCCAAAATATAGCTAGCACTAAAACTGGGGTATACAGTCTAGAACCTGAACCAGTGTCTCTAATTGTGCTTAGATTTTTAAAAGTGCCCAATTATAAAACAATCTAAAAGAGAATATAAAATAAGTGTATAAAATGATTAAAAGAATAAAAAAGGCCCAGTCAGGGCACATGCCTGGGTTGCCAGGCCAGTTCCCGTCAGGGGACATACAAGAGGCAACCGCACATTGATGTTTCTCTCCCTCTCTCCTTCCCTTCCCCTCTAAAGATAAATAAATAAAATCTAAAAGGGGAAAAAAAAATCTTAAAAAAAAAAAAGAATAAAAAAGGGAAATGAAGTGTAGTGAAGTAATAGACCAGTATTTAAAAAAACAAACAAACAAAATGCTTGGAAAAGAAAACCAAGGCAACTTTTGAAATTAAAAATAATAATCATAGAAATTGGTGTTTGATGGGTCAAATAGCATATTAGTCAGATACTCTTGCTTTGGCTGAAAATAAAAGAAAATCTAGCAATAAGTAGCTAAGAAGAATTAAATTTAAAATGCAGTGACCTGAAAGTAAAAGTTGAAAATGCAAGGTTAAAAAAGGGTTGGGCTGATACAAAACAAAACTAAAAACTGTTAGGAAAATATTATCAACCAAAAATAGATTTTTAAGATAAAAAGCATTATTAAGCATAAGGATGAAAGGAGTAATTCACCAGAAAGAAATAGTAATCTTGAACCTGTATTTGCAAATAACATATTAAAGTATAATAAAAGCAAAAATTTACATATTAAAAATAAGTGGACTACCTACAGATAAAGTGGAAAGTTGTATAGGAAATTTACTTCAAAGGACAAAAGACAAATGAAACTATCGCTGCTACCACCACCAACAAAAGTAAAGGTGTAGAATATTTGAACACACAATTAACAGACCTGATATAGAAATGTAACCACATATTAAACTACAAAGGAATGACTCCACAAATACCCAGGCATGTCACATTGGCTCTATTTTCTGACTACATTGTAGTACATAGAAAACTTATCCAAGTTTTGTTTAAAAGTAATGTTAATAGAATATAATTTAAATGAAATAATTACTAAAACATTTATTGAACACTTAGTGTGAGCCAGGCATACTGCTGACAGGTGTTTTGCATATGTTATTCTATTTATATCCTTTCAGCAGCCCTGGGAATTGCAAGATACTGTTACCATCTTTAATAGTTGAGAAAATTTAGGCCTAAAATGTTAATTTGCCCAAGAACTGCTCTTAGAAAAACCCCTGTTTTTTAATGTTATGCCCTTAAAACCCCTCATCTTTTAAAAATCTTCTATTATTGTAAAATATAGCCAGGTCAAGAAACTCACATAAAAGAAATCTATAGCTTATCGAAATATTATTAAAGTTTACAATTATTACTAAGATTGGTATTGTAATACCAACAGGTCAAGAAATAGAACTTTGCCAACCACTGTGGAAGCCTTTTGTGTACTCCACTCTAGTCATAATCCTGTCCTTCCCACAAAAAGCATTTATATGATAATCATTTTCTGGCTTTCTTGAAAGAGTTTGTTTGTTTGTTTGTTTGTTTTAGAGAGAGGAGAAGGTAGGGAAATAGGGAGAGGGAGGGAGGGAAGACAAACCTTGTTGTCTCTCACACACGACCCAACTAGGGACCAGGCCAGCATCCCAGGCACATGCCCTGACCATGAACTGAACTGGCACCTCCTAGCTCTGCAGGAAGATGCTCAACCAACTGAGCCACACCAGCCAGGGCCATTTTTTTTTTTTTTTTTTGCCTTTTAAAAATTAATTTTAATAACAAAGTGTACATTCTTAAATAGTATGCTTTAGTTTTGCTAATTTTTCTTCTACTCGTTTCCCATGCAGTTTATTTGTTGATAAAATGGTATAGTTTGACCTTTTAGAGTTTCTTACATGTTTAATCAGATTCAAATTTAATATTTTTGTCAAAACTTCATAGGTGGTAGGATGTTCTTTCATCAGGAAGTATATAATGTCTGATTGTTGTTCTTTGTGTGATATTATGGAACTGTTGGTACTCAGTGGTTAAATCCAATTTTTATTTCTACTTTTCTTATTTATTTATTGCTAGACTATTTCTGTAGAGAAGCTTCCCCTCATTTCATACTTGGTTACCTGCTTCATTTGATATGAGAAAAGAAAAATACATATTTGATTATTTTTCAGTTTTCAAAATGATGAGTTGGTTTTCACTAGCATCTTTGAAAGTAACCGGGTTTTTTTTTTTTAAGTATCATTATAAACCCATGGATTTAAATATATCTCTTTTAGTTCATTCCATTCTTACTTATGCTCACATTATTCCACCTTTAGCCAATGGTTGCCTCCCTACCATCACAGTTTATATTTTAGTAAATACATACACATGTAAGAGTATATATGTGTAGCCTTAAATCACACACACATTAAACACATTGTTCTATATATTTCTATTCTTAAACTTAATATATTAAAGATAGTTTCTTACCAGTTTATATAAAACTGCTTATTTTTTTGTCCATGACCACATAATAGTCTGTTATATAGCTGGACCATAATTTATTTAACAAACCCTTATTGATGAACATTTGATTGTTATCTTTTAGTTCTAGAAACAGTATTCAGTAAAAATCTTGGTACATACTACTTTGCCCCCATGTGGGGATATAGCTGCACAATCAGTTCCTTAAAATGGAATTGCTAAGTAATACTGGCTTTTGCCAAATTGCTCTTCTTAGAGCAATTAAGAACTGTTTTAATCTGCGTGTTATCCTTTCATAATACTAGTATGTAATCAAACTTTTGGTCTTTGATAATCTACTATATAAAAAATATTTCATAGTTTCTATTAGAGCATTTCATGTCTAGTTTCTTGATTCTGAATTGTCCATGCCTTAGCCTAATTTTCTGTTGAATTATTGGTCTTTTCCTATTGATTTGTAGACACGGGTATAATAAGGAAATTATTCTTTTATGACATGTGTTGCAGATATTTTTTCCTAATTGTGTTGTCTCTTTTGATTATTCATGGTGTTTATTTTCCAAGTTGAGTTTTTTAATTTTTTATATATTACTCCAATGTATTAGTTCTTTTTATAACAATCCAAACTTAGAGAAGAGTTATTGGTACAAAACAAAGTTTATACCCCTGATCCTTTCCAAAGTAAGTCTGACTGCCTGTTGTCCTATCACCCCCTAATTTTTAGTCTGTATTTCCTACAAATAAGGATATTCTCCTAAATAACCATACTACAACTATGAAAATCAGAAAATTAACATTGACACATTAGTGTCTTCTAATCATTAGACCTCCATCGAAGTTTCGGTATTGGTCCTAATGGCAACCTGTTAGCAAAAGGATCCAGTTCGGAACCACATGTTGCTATTTATTTGCCTTATCTCTTTAGTATATACTATATTTCTTTAGTATACTTCAGTCCGGAACAGTTCCTCAGGTTTTCCTTGGCTTCTCTGACTTCGACAATTTTGAGGATGATTCAAAGCAAAGTAGAACAAATTTGGCTTTCTGATGTTTCCTCACACTTAAATTTAAGTTATGCATGTTTTTCAGGAATATCATAGATGTGATGCAGTGATCTTGTATGCTAGCAGGTGGCACACTATTTCAGTTTGTCCTAGTAATAGGGGTGATCGCTTGATTAAGGCACTATCTGATTGGCATCTCTACCACAGAGTTACTGTTTTCCCTTTCTACTTAAGTTTTTGTGGGGAAGGTACTTTAAACATCCCATTCTTTATCAAACTTTCAGTTTATTTATGTATTTACTTATAACAGTATGAATTTATAGGTTGCTGTTCACTAAGTGTGTTGACCCCTTTACTATCATGAATTTTGATGCTCCAACATAATTTTGCTTGTGGGTGACCATTCGGGCCTACATCTGTGGTTTTTTACCATGTCTTCATCATTCTTTAAGCACTTTCTGTTTCTACCACAAGGTACTCCAGGCTCATCTTGTATTTCCCCCAACCTGGAATCAGCCATTTCTCCAAGGAGACTTTACAGTATTTTGCTGTGTGTAATGTGCCATGTGTATAACACATACTTATGTTTTTGTGTGCATTATACACAGGATTATTATGCACATTATTATACCCATGGTATGTAATCAGTATACCCATGTATAATGCTCATCCTTATTTTTACCTCAAAAATTTGGGCAAAAAAGTGTGTATTATACACTGTAAAATACGGAATTTCTTTTTTATAGAAAGTGTTATTCAGAAGCCAAACTCCAAATGTTACTCGTGCTCGCTCATTGGTATTGGAGTGCCACTGCTTCTAGGCTCACTCTCAATGGACAGAGCTAAAGAATACATATACATACGTACATGCATCCAAACATTTATGTTTCTATTTATTTCTGTAACTATTAAAAATCATGAGTTCCATGTTGATACCTTCAATTCTAGTCTAACAACATAGAGTTTATTCTAGTTTTCTCTTTTTTTGTATTTTAACTCTTCTCTTACTGAAGGTACCTGGCTTCCATTATCTTTTATAATTATTTGATCAATTCCTTTATAGTACGTAACCAGTCTTCCAGGTCTACCATCCCCTCTGCTGTGCGATACTCTTCTTGCTCTGACTCTTCATTCTAAGCTACCCTGCCCTCCATGCAGACTTTGTTCTTTCTCCTCTTGAGTTCAGTACCCTATGCCAGACTATGCTCTTTGTGGACACTCTCTTCATCCTGCTTGGTATCTGACATCCCATACCAGGCTGTCCCTCTCAGTGGACATCCTCCTCACCCTGCTTCGACTCTGACACACCTCACCAGACTGTCCTTCCCATCCTTCTTGGACAAGCCCCTCATCAAGTGACCATCCTTCTCACCTTTATTTTTTAATGCCTTCCAGCTTTTGTGGTATAACTTTAAAGGAGCTTCTCTACTTTAACATTATAAAAAATTTTTTTGTTTTCTTCTAATGATTTTGTTTCCTTTTTTCTATTTAAATATATGGTATATTTTGGAATCTATTTTGAAGTAAGAAATATAGTAGAAAGCCAATATTTCTTTCAGATGGTTATTACCCAGTTAGCTGGAATTTTATATAAAAGTTATATTACCCCTCCAAAAAATTTAGGTTTTTAAAAAGTTCACTGTATTCATAGAGATTTTTTAAATGTCATTTTTCATATTGCTTTGTTTGTAACAGATGATGATGTACCTGCAGATATGGTTGCAGAAGAATCAGGTCCTGGTGCACAAAATAGTCCTTACCAACTTCGTAGAAAAACTCTTTTGCCGAAAAGAACAGCGTGTCCTACAAAGAGCAGTATGGAGGTAAATTAAATGTAACTGCTTTTCTTTTTGTAATGAAAGAATTGTTACGAAACAAACAAAAAAGAGAATGTCATCATTTTTTAAAAGTAATGATTACCTATGCTAAAAATATTTGCTTAGTTTTCATTTTGTTTTTGAAGGGTGCCTCAACTTCAGCTACAGAAAACTTTGGTCATCGTGCAAAACGTGCAAGAGTATCTGGAAAATCACAAGATCTGGCAGGTATTTCCTATGGGAAAACTAAGGGATAAGGTCCAATAATTATTTTTAAATTTTGTTTCACACCAAAATATTTAAATTAAATGTACTTTTTAGTATTACATTTGGGATTGAGAACGTGATTATTATAGAATAAACATGTAACAGCTCTGACCTCTCATTCTGTGACTTTGTTATATAAAAATACCTTTAATATATTTACTTTCACCAGTTTCTGAAATGGTACATAATAACTAAAAGAGAATACCTAAGTCAGGATAAAAGAAAATAAATGTGTCATCTATGAAAGCAAAATGTTTATAAAATGATTGTCATCACAAAATAAAAGCTATTCATTAGATGAAATGAAAATGATGCTTTTTAAACATTTTATTTATTTATTTATTTTTTACAGAGAGGGGAAGGGAGGGAAAAAGAGAGGTAGAGAAACATCAGTGTGTGCTTGCCTTTCACACACCCCCTACTGGGGACCTGGCCTGCAACCCAGGCATGTGCCCCGACTAGGGAATTGAAACTGTGACCCTTGGTTCACAGGTTGGCACTCAATCCACCCAGCCACACCAACCAGGGCAAAATGCTGCTTTTTAAAAAATGGGAAAAGTTATTGCTAGCATTATTATAAGTAATAGATTGTTTATATTTTATTTGCTGATCTCTTTATAGCAGCACCTGCTGAACAGTATCTTCAGGAGAAACTGCCAGATGAAGTAGTTCTAAAAATCTTCTCTTACTTGCTGGAACAGGATCTTTGTAGAGCAGCTTGTGTGTGTAAACGCTTCAGTGAGCTTGCTAATGATCCAATTTTGTGGTAAGTGAAAATTTATTTATTACCTTGAGATATATTATTTGCTACCCAAAATACTAAAGATGATAGGGAAGATGAAGTATGAGTTGGTGATTACAATTAAATAAGAATAAAATTAGGGTCCGAGCAGTTTGGGCAGCGGGAGAAGCAGTATCCGCCAGGCAGTCCAGGTTTGCGAAGGTTCCCTGCGCGCCCCGGCTCTCAGGCACCCGGCACGCGCCCGCCCCACCGCCACGATGCCCAAGAGGAAGGTCAGCTCCGCCGAGGGGGCGGCGAAGGAGGAGCCCAAGAGGAGATCGGCGAGGTTGTCAGCTAAACCTGCTCCTGCAAAAGTGGAAACCAAGCCAAAAAAGGCGGCAGGAAAGGACAAGTCTGCAGACAAAAAGGTGCAAACGAAAGGGAAAAGGGGAGCGAAGGGAAAGCAGGCTGAAGTGGCGAACCAGGAACCTAAGGAAGATCTACCTGCGGAAAACGGAGAAACTAAAAACGAGGAGAGTCCAGCCTCCGATGACGCAGGAGAAAAAGAAGCCAAGTCTGATTAATATCATGTATCATGTCTTATCAGTGGTCCCTGTCTCCCTTCTTGTACAATCCAGAGGAATATTTTTATCAACTATTTTGTAAATGCAAGTTTTTTAGTAGCTCTAGAAACATTTTTAAGAAGGAGGGAATTCCACCTCATCCCATTTTTTTAAGTGTAAATGATTTTTTTTAAGAGGTGAAATCATTTGCTGGTTGTTTATTTTTGGGTACAACCAGAAAATAGTGGGATATTGAATATGGGAGGCTTTGATTGTCTTGGGTGCCGGCTAAACATTCCATAGATGGGGGTAGTTTTTATATCCTATAATACAAAGCATACTAAATGGGAACTTGGAGTCAGTTGTGCATTTACTATGTCTCGAACATTTTAAATTACTTCTATTCTCATGTTTTTGGTAGAAGTGTTTCCTAAAGAAAACCACTCCTGGACCTTGGCTCCCCCCCATCAGAACTTTTGTGCACTCTGTAACATCTTGTTGTGGTAGTCCAGTTTTCCTAGTAACTTCGTTAATGTGCTGTGAAAGACTGAAAATTCGATTATGTAGTATATATATTAAATTGTGAATTAGTCGGGCTTTGATGTGACAGCGTATCAACATTTGCAGATATTGGTACTCGATACTCTATTAAGGAAATTAGTCCCCAAATTTTAAGCTGGAAAGTCACTGGAATAACTTCAGAAAATCATAACTACATGACTTTACATTTTTGGTACGTATGTTAAGAATTGTGTACAAATCGAAATGTCTGTGAACTTATCTTCAGAACAACCAATAAAATCTCACTTATGGAAAAAAAAAAAAAGAATAAAATTAGATTGCTTATAAATTCTAAGTTACCTGTTTATCACAAATGTGAGTTGTCAACTCAGTACTTATAAAATATTAAATGAAGTACTTTCTCTACTGTTTATCAGTTAATAACAACTGTGTGATTGTGTGAAATGTTATTTAATTGCTTTTTTAAATCAGAACTAAGTCTAATTTAAAACAGCAGATAGTTTAGTGAAAATGTGGGTTTTATACGTCACTTTTGGAAAAAACTTGGACAGTTGTATTCATAGCCACTTCTGAAAATTTTTTTGCCTTCTGTACATATTTTTTATAATGGCATAGTTAATAGTGAGGAGAAATTCGAAATTTTGTCTAGCAATAAGGAAATGGACTAAGTGAACACAAAGTAATGTCTACTTAGGGGGAGGTGATTGAGGTATAGTCATGAGCAGTGACTTTTACAGTTTATAATAGCATGGGGAGGACTTCTGGCCAAGATGGAGCCATAGGTAGACACACTGTGCCTCCTTACACAACCAAAGAACAACAACAAATTTAAACAAAAAACAACCAGAACTGACAGAAAAATCAAACTATATGGAAGTCCGACAACCAAGGAGTTAAAGAAGAAACATCCATCCAGACTGGTAGGAGGGGCAGAGACAGGCAGCTGGGTGGGGAGGGCTCTTGGCAAGGCAGCAGCTGGAGGACCTGGGTGGGCAAGGCTATGGCTGGCGGGTGAGGCGGCAGATTGCTGACTGGGCAGTCACACATTTGAGTGCAAATAAACCAGGAAGAACAACTGAGGAACAAGACAGACCAAACAACCCAGGGTTCCAGTGTGGGGAAATAAAGCTTCAAACCTCTGATTGAAAACACCAGTGGGGGTTGAGGCGGCAGTGGGAGAAACACCCAGCCTCACAGGAGAGTTCATGGGAGAGACCAACAGGATCCGCGAACATACGTAAGCCCACCCACCCAGAAATCAGCACCAGAAGGGCCCAATTTGATTATGGGTAGCAGGGGAAGTGACTGGAAACAGGAAGAGAATGGAGCAAGCGGCATTGTTCCCTCTCAGACCCCTCCCCCACATACAGCATCACAATGCAATGATGTGGGTTGCCCTGCCCTCGTGAACACCTAAGGCTCTGCCCCTTACTACATAACAGGCATGCCAAGCCTGCCCCCCCCCCAAAAAAAAGGCTCAAATGAAAGATCAGATCAGAGCTCCAGAAAAAATACAACTAAGCGATGTAAAGACAGCCAACCTATCAGATTCAGAGTTCAAAACACTGGTAATCAGGATGCTCACAGAACTGGTTGAATATGGTCACAAATTAGAGGAAAAAATGAAGGCTGTGTTAAGTGAAATAAAGGAAATTGTACGGGGAGCCAACAGTGATGGGAAGGAAACCGGGACTCAAATCAACATTGCAGACCAGAAGGAAAAAAGAAACATTCAAACAGAACAGAATGAAGAAACAAATCCAAAAAAATGAGAGGCTTAGGAACCTCCAGGACATCTTTAAATGTTCCAACATCCGAATCATAGGGGTAACAGAAGGGGAAGAAGAAGAGCAACAAGTGGAAAACTTATTTGAACAAATAATAAAGGAGAACTTCCCCAATCTGGCAAAGGAAATAGACTTCCAGGAAGTCCAGGAAGCTCAAGAGAGTCCCAAAGAAGGTGGACCCAAGGAGGACCACACCAAGGCACATCATATTACATTACCCAAGATTAAAGATAAGGAAAGAATCTTAAAAGCAGCAAGAGAAAAGGAGACAGGTACCTACAAAGGAGTGCCCATAAGACTGTCAGCTGATTTCTCAAAAGAAACCTTGCAGGCAAGAAGGGACTGGAAAGAAGTATTTGAAATCATGAAAGGCAAGGACCTACATCCAAGATTATCCAGCAAAGCTATCATTTAGAATGGAAGGGCAGATAAAGTGCTTCCCAGATAAGGTGAAGTTAAAGGAGTTATCATCACAAGCCCTTATTATATGAAACTTAAAGGGACTTATCTAAGAAAAAGAAGAAGATAAAAAATATGAACCGTAAAATGATAACAAACTCATAATTATTTAACAACCAAACCTAAAAAAAGAAACCAAAACAGAAACAAACTAAGTAAACAACTAGAACAGGAACAGAATCACAGAAATGGAGATCACATGGAGGGTTATCAGTGGGGGAGTGGATGGGAGAGAGGGGGAAAAGGTAGAGAATAAGTAGCATAAATGTTAGGTAGAAGATAGACAGGGGGAGGTTAAGAATAGTATAGGAAATGCAGAAGCCAAAGAACTTATATGTATGGCCCGTGGACATGAACTAAAGAGGGGGAATGTGGGTGGGAGCGAGTGTGTAGGGTAGAGGGGAATAAAGGGGAGGAAATGGGACAACTGTAATAGCATAATGAGTAAAATACATTTTTTAAAAAATAGCATAGGAAAATGGTGTGTTATAAAATGAAAAGAGCAGAATACAAAATTTTGTTTTTGTATGCTACATAAATCACAACTGTAACAAATGAAACTAACTATAGATTAAAAGACTGGAAGGTAATACAGTAAACTATTAATGAATATATTGAAAGTATAGGTTATCTTCTTTCTTTATACTTTCTATATTTTGCAACAGCTTGTATGGTGCTAAGGGTAAACTATTTTGAATCTTCAAATAATGTTTTGTAATTGTTTAAAAGACATTTTATGAAGAACTCTTTAATTCTTTTCCACCTTTAGGAAACGATTATATATGGAAGTATTTGAATATACCCGCCCTATGATGCATCCTGAACCTGGCAAATTCTATCAGATTAATCCAGAAGAATATGAACATCCAAATCCTTGGAAAGAGAGTTTCCAGCAGTTGGTACGATGTATAAATAGAAAAATTGGTTTATATATTGTATATTTGTAAATAAAATTTCCTTCTTAAAAAATTTAAACTGATGCAGGGAGATATTTCTGTTATCATACAAACTTATCTGTGAACCTTGTGAAAACAGGGAATGTTCCAGGTATTCCATGACTTACTGAGATAAACATTTTGCCACACTCATAACAACAAGTATAATGACCCCGATGAAGTAATAGATACTACAGAGGAACGTGTGTCACTGGGCAAAGACAGACAATTAACCAGACAATTAACCAGCAAATAAAATTAAGTTTTTAAAAATTTTTAATCTCAAGAATAGGTTTCAAGCCAGTGAACGTTTACCAACCAACAAAATATTCTACCATTTTACTACTGACATTTATTAATAATTTAAACAGTGACAGAAACATCAGTAGCCTGAGAGCAGTTACACTTTCTATGGATTTGTATGAACTTTTGTTTAAATTATTAGTGTTCAGTAGTTGTTTTAAAGTTTCACATTTAGCTTAATTTCGTATAGTCCTTTACTAATGATTCTCAGCTAGGGCACTTTTGCTCCACAAGGGACATTTGACAACTTCTGGAGACCTTTTTAGTTGTCACAACTGGAGAAGAGGATGCTACTGGTAGCTAGTGGGTAGAGACCAGGAATGCTGCTAAACGTTCTACAATGCACAGTACAGCCCTCACAACAAAAAACTGTCCCACAGTATCAGTAGTGCTGAGATTGAGAAACCTTGTCTGTTCTTAGTGGATATTACTGAGTCATGAGCTGTTCCAGATTTTATATTGTACTATGCAAAAGAAAATTAGTTGCAATAATTGGTCATTTTTTAATGTTTATACAGGAATACTAAATGTAGAATATGATTTCATTTTGTTTTTGTGTTTTGGTTTTGTTTTGGTTTTTTTACATTTAGTATAAAGGTGCGCATGTGAAGCCAGGATTTGCTGAACATTTCTACAGTAACCCTGCAAGATATAAAGGAAGAGAAAATATGTTGGTAAGCTTGATGTGTGTTTTTATAGGACTTTAAATGGTAATCTTTTAGTTCTATACTGACACTTTTATTTTTTATTTTTTTAGTATTATGATACAATTGAAGATGCCCTTGGTGGGGTACAAGAAGCTCATTTTGATGGACTTATCTTTGTTCATTCTGGAATATATACTGATGAATGGATATATATTGAATCTCCAATAACCATGATTGGTGCAGGTATTTTGAAATGCACTGTTATCAGAATTTTAATATTTTATTTACATAATGGGTTTATTAAATGTTGGTGACTTAAAATTTAGGTGAACCTTGATAATACTTCAATGGGAGGAAAAAGTAAGAATTAAATATGCATATTTTATAATGATAGAAATGAAAATATGAACTTCAGAAATTATGGGGGTTAGCTATTTATTTATAAGATGTATATATTTCTTGATGTCAATACTTTGTTCAACTGTCTTAGTTTTTAATTAAGGAAAGACAAATGTTTGTTTTATCTTAAATAGTTTTGTACTATATAAAAGCTGTTTTTAGCTCGAGATTCTGTGAATAAATGTAATAAAATATGTCAGTTGAACACTGATCAGTCATTTTTAAGGATATACAGGGATGTCGAACTCATTTTCACCAGGGGTCATATCAGCCTCATGGTTGGCTTCAAAGGGCCAAAATAATTCTAGGACTGTATAAATGTAAGTACTCCTTAACTGTCAAGGAGTTGAAATTACATTCGGCCCTTCGAAGGCAACTGCAAGGCTGATGTGGCCCCCTGGTGAAAATGAGTTTGACACCCCTGGTATAGTATATAGACCATTTTAAGATGGTTTGTTCATAAAATTTGCATTTACTGCCCCTTCTTCCCTCCCGCATTTCCACCATAAAAATGGGGAGGAGGAGGTGTAGCAAATTTCTGTATTGTGATTTTTATTACTTTCTAAATCAAGGCCAGTTTTGGAAATAAGTTTAAATAAAGAGGTTTCTTTCAATAGTAAATAGTATTTGTAGCTGAATATTATATTATTATACATAGATTCAGTATGATACTTAAATAATATTTACCTTAAATACGACTGCCTTTAGTAAAGGCCAGTGAAACAGTTGTCAATAAAATGAGTATTTGCCCTCCCTACTCAATGATTTTTAAAAGTACTCCGTTAAAAAGAACTTTAAAAGTGTTCTTCTATATTACTAGTTTTGTAGCAGAGTATTTGTGCTGTATTTTTAAAGTATATTTTTAAAAAGTAATTTTTAAATATCCATTTCATCTAATAAGTGTAATATGCTCAAAATATCTTCTCCACAGCACCTGGAAAAGTAGCAGACAAAGTTATAATTGAAAACACTAGAGATTCAACCTTTGTTTTTATGGAAGGTTCTGAAGATGCTTATGTTGGATATATGACAATAAGGGTAAGAAATTTTAAGATTTAAAATAATGTGTTCAAATCATTAAAGCAGTGATTGTTTAGTTAACAAAATTTCTATTTTTTAGTTTAACCCTGATGACAAATCTGCTCAACACCACAATGCACACCACTGCTTAGAAATTACAGTAAATTGTAGTCCTATTATTGATCACTGTATCATCCGAAGTACATGTACAGGTTAGTGTTCCCTTTATGTTTTATTATAAAATGAATCACTGTATTGTTGCCCATTAGGTTTTTAAATAAATTTTTTTTTATAGTTGGCTCTGCAGTATGCGTTAGTGGTCAAGGAGCATGTCCCACTATCAAGCACTGTAATATCAGCGACTGTGAAAATGTTGGACTTTATATAACAGATCATGCCCAGGTATTTTTTTTAATCTTGTGCTTTTATTCTTTTAAAATATTTTTTGAGGCTTTAATAATGTTTATTTCTGATTAATTGTTATAGGGAATATATGAGGATAATGAAATTTCCAATAATGCTTTAGCTGGGATTTGGGTTAAAAATCATGGAAACCCAATTATTAGACGGAATCATATTCATCATGGACGTGATGTTGGTGTGTTCACATTTGATCATGGCATGGTAAGAACTCTTATTCTATTAAGAATAAAATTAAGAAAAGCTTTTCTGTTAAGAAAAACTGACCTCTTATCAGTTAAATTTCAAATAAGTTTCAACATTTTATAGCCACCAAACTATCTGAATTGCAGGGTATAGGTTTAAAAGAGATTTCATTTCAGCATTACATTTTAAAATCAATATGCAATATTTATTCTGTACATTCATGGATCTCACACTATAATCAGGTAGAAAAGATGGAGTCCATAGGGAATTGATATGACATTTGGGAGGATTAATGTCTGGTCCACTAGTTCTCAAATGTAAGTGTGTATAAAAATCTCCCATACATTATAAATCAGAATTTTCAAGGATCAGGCCCAGGATATGCATTTTTAATAAGCATCATAAGTGAGTTTAATACAGGTTGTTTGTAGACTGTACTTTGAGAAGTAATGGTTTTATCATTAGTTTGACATCCATTTTACTCCTGTTCAAAAATTTTTTTAATTGACAGAACTTTTAATAAGAGATACAGTGATAATATATAAATTCTAAAACTGTTACACAGCAGTTAATTAGGCATTTTCATGGATGATATGTTTTAAATACTACTATATCATTGTACACAATTTTCTAGAGAGAGACTTTTTGAGCTCTCATGCTACTATTTAAAATATGTTCTTGGGTGTCTATTCAGGTATTATTTTCATTTGATGTCTAATTTTCATTGAGGTAATTTTCAAGTCCTAGTACAACATTTTTTGATGAATCAGGTGGGAGAGGGGGAGGTGAAGTTTTGTTGCTATTGTATGGCATTAGTCAAGCAACTTGGGAACATTAGATTCACATACACAAATCTGTTCGCAAAGGAAATTCTTTATTTTCATCATTTGCAGAACTCTTTTTTTTTTTTTAAAGCTGAACTAGACTATGAGGAGTATACCCTTTTATCAAGTTCTGATAGACATAAATAGTTCATCATTATTCCTGGGGTAGCTGTACCCTAAGAAAAATAATTTTTTTTACAACTTGGGTTGTAGCTCAGGCTGGTTGATAAGAAAGCAGAGTGGAGATAACCATTTGCCCTTCTCCAGCTGGAATAAAGATACTGGCGTTTTGTCCTGGCCGGTGTGGCTCAGTGGATTGAGCCAAGCCCCAGCCTGCGAACTGAAAGATTACCAGTTCGATCCCTAGTCAGGGCACATACCTGGGTTTCTGGCCAGTTCCCCAGTTAGGGGCTTGCAAGAGGCAAATAGTTGATGTTTCTCTCCCTCTCTTTCCCCCTTCCTTCCCCTCTCTCTAAAAATAAATAAGTAAGTAAGTAAATAAATAAATAAATAAAAATTTTTAGGTTGCATTTTGTTGAGAACTGTAGGTGTTTTCTTCAAGGAGGTGGGAATTGGAGAGTCTGGGCAAAGATGTGGAAGATGGGCTGTAGTTCCTAAATGGTCTCTTATTTTGTAATGGAACTATCCTATACTAGAATTTCTGTGCCTGTGTTGCCTTTACACTGCCCCAAGGTTACATACATTTCAAGTATCAAATTTATGCTTGCCACTGTTCTCATTCACAAATGATTTGAGGTACCAAGATAATTTTAACCTGAGTAATTTCCTCATTTTTAAACTACCTATCCTGATGATTACTTAGTAAAGTTCATTGTACTTATTTATAACACAGTTCATCACAGGCCCCCTCCACCCATTACCACCGTTCCCTCCAGAAATCCCCCCTTAGTTCATGTTCATGGGTGGTACATGTAAGTTCTTGGATTTCTCCATTTCTTATACTATTCTTAACATCCCCTTGTCTGTTTTGTGTCTGCCAATTATGCTTTTTAATCCCGGAACCTTTCCCCCCATCCTCTCCCTTTTGCCTCCTTTCCCCCTCCCAGCTGATAACCCTCCAAGTGATCTCCATATCTGTGGTTCTGTTCCTGTTCTGTTTGTTTGCTTAGTTTGTTTTTAAGATTCAGTTGTTGATAGTTGTGATTTGTTGCCATTTTAATGTTCATAATTTTGATCTTTTTCTTATATAATTCCCTTTAATATTTCATGTAATAATGGTTTGGCAATGATGAACTCCTTTAGCTTTACTTTGTCTGGGAAGCACTTTATCTGCCCTTCCATTCTAAATGCTAGCTTTGCTGGATAGAGTAATCTAGGTCCTTACTTTTCATCCCTTTGAATACTTCTTGCCATCCCTTTTTGCCTGTAAGGTTTCTTTTGAGAAATCAGCTGGTGGTCTTATGGTAATGCTTTGTAGGTAACCCTCTGCTTTTCTCTTACTGCTTTTAAGATTCTCTTTATCTTTAACTTTTGGCATTTTAATTATGATGTGTCTTGGTGTGGTCCTCTTTGGGTCCAACTTGTTTGGGACTCTCTGTGTTTCCTGGACTTGTATGTCTATTTCCTTCACCAAATTGGGGAAGTTTTCTTTTATTATATTTTCAAATAAGATTTCATTTTCTTACTCTTCTGGCATACCTATGATTCAGATGTTGGTATATTTAGAGATGACTGGGAGGCTTCTTGTACTATTCTTGTTTTTTGAATTCTTGTTTCTTCTTTCTATTCTGGCTGAATGCTTAATTCTTCCTTATGTTCCAGATCATTAATTTACATCCCGGCTTCCTCCCCTTCACTGTTGGTGCCCTGTAGATTTTTCTTTATTTCGTTTAGTGTAATCTTCATTTCTTCTTTTATGTTGTTGCCGTACTCAGTGAGTTCTTTGAGCATCCTGATCTACCAGTGTTTTGAACTCTGCATCTGATAGGTTGGTTATCTCCAATTTGTTTAGTTCTTTCTCTGGGATTTTGTTCTGTTCTTTCATTTGGGCTGTATTTCTCTGTTTCCTCAATTTGGCAGCCTCCCTGGGTTCGTTTCTGTGTGTTAGGTAGAGCTGCTTTGACTCCCTATCTTAGTAGCATGGCCTATTGTAGAAAAGACACCTGTAAATTGTGCGTGGGTGGAGTCTTAAGTAATTGCCAGAGTTGGGGGAACCTGCTTCATCAGTTTGTGGTTCTGTGTTGGTGGAGGGCTTGGAGAGGGGATGATACCACTGCCTGGCTTCTGGAGGTTTGCCTGGAAACCTCACCCCTTTCCAGTCACTTCACCCACTTCCTGTATGCAACTGGTACCATTCAAGCTATTGCTGGTGCTGAATCCCAGCATGGGTGGGTTTGTGTAAGTTCTAAAACCATGCAGAGTCTCCTGAAAATCCGGCAGTTTCTTCTGCTGCCCCAACCCCCACTGGTGTTTACAGCCAGAAGGTATGGGGAGTTAGTTATCTTCCCAGCTGTGCTATCTGCCTTGGGCTGGGATTGCTCTCTCCCAAGGGTATCCCTCCTGATTTTTATCTACCACATGTGAATGTGGGACTGCCCATTCCACCTCTGCTTCTCCGCACCACACTGCCTCTCCCTGCCTCTGCACCTGTCTCCACGTCTCTGCTCCTCCTGCCCCTCTGGATGAATTGGCTTATTTAAATCCTTGTTTGTCAGACTCCCATAGAGTTCATTTTTCTGACAGTTCTGAGTGTTACTTGTTTTGAGGTAGTTTTGATTCTCTTTGTGGTTGCTCAAGGAGTCAAAGTGTGTCTACCTATGCCTTCATCTTGACTGGAAGTCTATTTTTTATAACCTTTTTTTTAAACAACTCTAGTCATTAAGGATTAATAAAGAGACATGTAAGGGAAGGATTAAAATAAAGTATATCTTGGGCATATAATGTATTTTAGTATTGCAGCACAATCCTTTAAAATCCTTTGGTAAAATGTTCTTCCATTCCAAGTACAACAGGTCCCTGAATAACATCATTTTTTTTTATGTCGAGGAGAAAAAAACATTCCAGGCTGGGTCCACTGTCTGTGTGAAGTTTGCACAGAATATTCTCCCCTTATCTGCACACATTTTTCTCCTGGTGCTTTGGTTTATTTCCACATCCCAAAGATGTGCACATTAGGTTAATTGGTGTCCAAATCATGAGTGTGCCCTCATGCCTGCATTGCAGGCCAGGTACCCAGTTGGGGGTGTGTGAGAAGCAGCCGATCCATGTTTCTCTCCATCTCTTTCTCCCTCCCATCCCCTCTCTCTGGAAATAAATAAAATGCTTAAAAATATATTTTATTTATTTCCAGAGAGAGGGGGTGGGAAGAAGAGAGGGAGAAAAACATCAGTGTGTGGTTGCTTCTTGTGCACTCCCAAATGGGGACCTGACCCACAACCCAGCATGTGCCCTCACTAGGAATCGAACTGGTGACCCTTTAGTTCACAGACTGGCACTCAGTCCACTGAGCCACACCAGCCAGGCATAAGTAAAATCTTCAATAAAAAAAAAGTCATGTATGTGCCCTGAGATGGAAGGACATCCTGTCCAGGTTTGGTTCCTCCTTGCTCCATGAGCTAGATAGGCTCCAGCCACCTGTGACTGTGAACTGGAATAAGCAGATTGGAAAATAATTATCCTATATTTATTAATCTTTCTTAAATGTATGTGTAGCTCACCTTTACTTCAGTGTCTGATGTGTTTTGTGTCTTTATTTGGAAATTTGGTGGTGTTTTTGTAACAAAAATATACATAGGAAATTACCATATTTTGCCATGTATAATGCGCTACCGTGTTTTTGGCCAAAATATTCAGAAAAAATCTTTTGTTTTAATTTTTTAATTCAATTGTTTATTTATTTAGATACTTGTTTTTTGTATTATAAAGGAATTTTAGCATTTTTTAACATATTATGATACAAGAAATTTTCTGTAACAAATAAATTACAGAACATAAGAACAGATACAATTACTACCCGAGTATAATGCTCATCCTATTTTTTCCCTCAAAAATTTTGGCAAAAAAAGTGTATATTGTACACTGTAAAATACAGTAACTCTTCCTTATGTCAAGTAACCAATGGTTAAATTGGTTTCTTTATACATTGTTTTGTTTAAAATTGAAGTTTCCAAGAACCTATCGACCAACCACTTTGAGGACTTAATTATATTTTTTTTGCTTGTATTTGTGTTGCAGCCCATGTTTGGTAGTATGACATCACTAAAGATAACCTTTTTAAAATTTGACTTTGTTTTCTATAGAACTTCAGGAAAGAAAATAAACATTTGAACTGTTTTTTGTATTATCCTCTTTCAATCTGTACTGTTTAATTATATTTATCTTTTTGTTCTGAAATTGTTTTTCCTTGTCTATGACGTACTTAGAATTTAAATTTCCTTATTCATAAGAATTAGTTATAGAAGATTGTCTACACCCTGGCTGGTGTGATTCAGTGGATTAAGTGCCAGCCTGTGAACTGAAAGTTCACCAGTTTGATTCCTGGTCAGGGCACATGCTCTAAAGTTGGAAGTATGTGAGAGGCAATTGATTGAAGTTTCTCTTGCACATTAAAGTTTATCTCCATCTCTTTCACCCTCCCTTCCCCGCTCTCTAAAAATAAAAACTTTTAAAATATAAGTGTTTGTTTTACTTACATTATTTCTCTGCTCCATATGTTCCTTTCTTTTCTATTACTTAAATTGTTGTTCTTTTCCTGTAAGATTTGTGTGATTTCTTTAAATCTGTGTTCTTTACTGTCTCCATACCCTTGTCTCTTTTTCTGTTTTGTTTCCTGTTGGTTTTTATCTCTAATTTTTAAATGTATTTTTGTTTTACGGAATCTTTCTAATGTACATAAAAGTGGAGAGAATAGTATAATGAATCCCCATGTGCCCATCCTCCACTTTCAACAACTGTCAGTTCATGGCCAAATTTGTTTCATCAGTACCTCCTCACTCTAACTCTCCTCTTTATTCTCTGGATTATTTTTAAGTAAATCCTAACATTATTATCCCATCTGTAAATATTTTAGCATGTATCTTTAAAAGATGAGGATTCTTTCTTTTTTCTGTCTTTCTCATAGTTTTTCTATCAATATTCACAGTTCCCTAATTATCTTTGTTTAATATTAAATCCATTACAGAGTGTTATTTTTGTTCAATAAAATTAAAATGATACAATATCAAATTGGTATAAAATTTCTGAGACATTCTAAATTTATGAATTTAACTCATGACACATTGACAGATGACAGATTCTCTGTGCTGAAATCTGGCTGTCCTCTCTCCTTTCACTTTACTTTGGATAGTCGTTCTTAGATAGGAAACTTAAATTTTATATGACAGAAACTGCACATAATTGTAGTGGGTTTTCTTTTTCAAATTTACTTCTTGTGACTGTTTCTATGAAAATAATACTCTGTTTCCTTCTCCTTTGTTCTGTTCATGCCACTAGATCCTATCACTTTAGTAGATCATTAGGTAGGCTTATTAGAACCTTCAGTTACTTAGGAGAAACTACCTTGCTGAAGGTTTTTAAGGTAATACTTGTGCTCTTAGCACCTTGGTCTTTCTTATCCAGATTTCACAGTATTTAGCAAGCGTTTTTACAGATTATATTTTGGGGTTATGGAAGTTTATTTCAGTGAAGATAGCATATATTTTCTTCCTCCTTTTGTTGGGATGTGGAGAGCTCTAAGAGAAACACTTGAGTGCCTTTTACTGTCATTTAATAAAGAATACTTTATTTCAAAAAATTTTAAATAAGTGCTTAGTCTCATCTTTTATTTTTTATATCAGTGTTTTTAACTTGATAGAATGATAATTTTAAGTAATGCGCATGGCAAAAATTTAGAAATGCTTGTGCCAAGAAGTTAATGAGCTTTTATTTTAAATACAAAGAAGCCTGCCCTGGCTGGTGTAGCTCAGTGGATTGAGCGCGGGCCTGTGAACCAAAGGATCGCGGTTCGATTCCCAGTCAGGGCACATGCCTGGGTTGCAGGCCAGTTCCCAGCATGGGACACATAAGAGGCAACCATACATTGGTATTTCTCTCCTTCTCCCTCTCTCCTACCCTTCCTTCCCCTCTAAAAATAAGTAAATAAATAAATATTTAAATACAAAGAAGCCATTTAGCAATCTCATATCTTCTAGTAGGGCCATAAGTCACATTATAATCAGGGTATCTATGTCTATGCCTTTGGAGTTTTGCATAGATGTTGGAACTTCTGTGGTTTGCATTTAAAAGACAAAATAGAATTCCGTCTAAATTCTACCTACAGTTCTGTATTAGACCATTTTGCACTAAAGGCATCCCATCAAAACAGATACATTTCATTAAAATGTATTTTAAAGCAGATTTATATTAACTGAGCCCTTTAACCCAGAATAATACTAAAGAGATGTATCCTTGTAAAATTATAAAACTATATGTTTATCAGTTGTTTTTTCTAAATGTAATAAAATCACAGTTGTATTGTAGAGGCTTCTGATTTTAAGACATGAAGGAAAAAAATTTCTTTGCTGCATTCTTTTCTTGAAAGTTACCCTACAGCAAAAGATAGAAATTACAAACTCCATCGTTGACAGAAATAGGGGACCTTTTTAAGTGTAATATGAATTAAATATGATAAATGACCTTGTGCCTGTGACCAGGGCAACCAGTCCAGATTAGAGAAGATGATAAAACCTACTTATATTTAGGAAGATAAATTGATAAATCTAATGTGAATAAGAGGTAATTTAAACAACTGGTAGGAAGTTTAGGATAGATTATCATAAGAGACTTAAGCAAAGAAAAAGAACAAGATGATTACTTACTTCAGGGAAAATTAAAAGTTGTTCAGCTCTGAATAGCGCACTAATCTAACCCAAATGATGATGTTAGTACATAGGGAAAATACAGTGTGTGAATGTGTATGATGGGAGATAGAAATGTAGGAGAGTTCCAGTCTCATCTTCCTTAATAGGAAGTCAGTAGATAATACCTAAATCTAAAAACTCAAGATAAAGCAATATAAGTCTTTATTTTAAAATATGGAGGCAGATTGTGCTCACTTCGGCAGCACATATACTAAAATATGGAGGCAGATCAACAAATCTGCTAAAAGAATTGGAAGTGTGGGCCTCTGGGTAAGAGGAAATGAAGGTGGTCAGCTGTTTGCCTAAATAAACTTGTTGATCTAGTTGACTCTCTTATTGTACAAAATTAAAACGTAAAGAAAATAGAGAAAGAGTGTTCTCACATTTGATAATGTTTAGTCAATATATAGCAAAGTATACTTGCAGTACTACTGTATGTTTAACTAGGATAGCCAGGACATGACAGTGACCTGTAATTGGAATTTTCATGAAAGCCCCCAAAATAGGTCACGTTTCTCTGTCACATTGTGAACCAATTAAGAAATAAAGCCATGAAGGTAGCATCTTTGTTACTCTTTAAGGTTAAGTTGGAATGTACAATTTAAAATGAGAACCAAACTGGGTTTGTTCAACTGAACCCCAAATTAAATAGGCTTACCCACTTAGTCACAGGAGCAGTGTTTGAGTAGCAGTAGAGAAGGCTTACTACCTAAGGGTAGTTCACTTTTATGAGGAAAAAAGGTGAAACTGAATTGAGCATACCCAGTTTATTTCCCAGGTTTACCAGTCAGGTAAGTCATTTAACTTTAGGCAGAGAGAGACTAAGAGACTAGTTGAGCTCCCTTCTCAGTGATAAATGCAGCAGGGAAAAAAAAAGTTTAATTATTTCAGTAGAACATTAAGTTCTTTTAGTTTAGCCTCTTTTTTAATTTGTTTTTGTTTCTTTGGTGCTCTGTTTTGCCATAATAGTTTGTATAAATTCACCCAGTATCCATTTATTTGGTATAAATCAAAGAAGAAAAACTTTTAAAAAGAAACAATTTTTATTTAATTCCCAATTCTTTTAAAGAAAATGAATAAGACTATAATCCAAATGTAAAGTGGTAAATGATAGATAATTTGCATCTTATCTCTGGAAAATGAAACCTGGAAACTACTTCTGAATGTTATGTTCAGAATTCCATGTTCTAAAAGAGTTAAACATGCAGGATACTAGAGTATTCAGAATTACATCCTGTTTTAAACTCTGCTAGATTTCTCTGGCAAAAGGTTGTTGTCAAATCCTACTTCAGTGCTTGCTATGTATAAAGTCTTGCATAGTTGGATAGTTCTTTCTTTTCAGGAGATTATGATCAGGTATAAATAGATAAGACAAATAATATAGATCAGTACATGGAAGTTTAACAAGAGGTATGGATGTATGTATGAATGTATGTATGTATGTCACAATTTGGCTACTGAATGCCACAGTATCTTTTTTCTTTTAATATTTAATCTCAGTTGAGTCTTAGAATTTAAAATGTAAGTATTAGAGTACTTTTATTCTCATTATAAAATGAGCAAAACATGTCCACTATAGAAAATTCAAGAAATTCAGAGAAGTGTAAAGGATACAGACATCATCCTTAATGCCACTACTCAGATGATCATGCCCTCATTTTTATTTAATCCTTGGAGTTACCTTCTTTGAATAAAATTGAGATCATACTTAATGTACACTACCTTGAAGTATAGACTGTTCTTTTCATTTAATATGTTAGTATTTATACCATGAACATAGTCTTCAAAAACATTTTATTTAGCCAGTTCACAATTATTAGGCTAGGGTGAATTTTTTTTTTTTTTTTTTTTGGTCTTTCTGTAGTCTCTAATTATATTCCTAGGTCAGCTTTTTAGAAATTAGTTTCTTGGGACATTTTTGAGGCTACAAGGATTTATTTTCTTTAATACTCACAAATATTTTGTTGAAGAATATACTTTTTAGGTAATGGTATTTATTTGCAGTTATTGAATAAATCCATATTTTTTTCCTGAATATATTCAGACTAATTAGAGGATCTGTAGTTCCGTTGTACTAAAATTAAAACATTGCCTTCCGTGTTTATCATTTGAAATTTAGTGTACATCTGTCTATGTTTTATTCTTACTCTTGAACATCTCTCATTCTTAATTTTGAGGTGTACATTAAAAAGTTTTTCAGTGTTTCTTTTTGGAAAGTAGTCTTAGCTACAGGTTTGATTTCTGTATTTTTCAGGGTTACTTTGAAAGTTGCAACATACACAGAAACAGGATAGCAGGCTTTGAAGTAAAAGCCTATGCTAATCCCACAGTGGTTCGATGTGAAATTCATCATGGGCAGACGGGAGGAATATATGTCCACGAAAAAGGAAGAGGACAATTCATAGAGAATAAAATCTATGCAAACAACTTTGCAGGTGTATGGATTACCTCAAATAGTGACCCAACAATAAGGTATTTATGTATATTATGAATAGAAATTACTTTTTTAATTTTGTTTTATGTTATTGAAAAAGTCAAGCCCTGGCTGAATGGTGGCTCAGTTGTTGGAGTGTCATCTTATGCACCAAAGGGTTGCAGGTTTGATCCCCGGTCAAGGCGTATACCTAGGTTGTGGGTTCAATCCCAGGTCGGGGCATGTACAGGCGGCAACCTATTGATGTTTCTTTCACATCAGTGTTTCTCTCTCTCCTCCCCCTCCCCACTCTTTTTTCTCTCTCTAAAATCAATGGGCATATCCTCAAGTGAGGGCTCAAATAAAAAAGAAAAGTCAAAATACTGAGCTTTAATTCTTACTGGTTTTCCTAGGTACCCAACTGCTATAAAATAACGTTTCCTGATAAAAAAAGTCTGTGCATCTTAATGAGCATAGTTATTGCATTTATTTTGTGTGCGTGTTCGGTTCATTTTTTATTAATGATCTAAGCCATGGTCAATATTACTTTATGGACAATTCTAAATGCTGTAGTTTTCACTTTATTTTTTAATTTTTTTATTGTTTATTCTGTTACAGTTACCAGATTTTACCTTTAAATTCATCAAAAAAATGCATTGTAGATGAGTAAAAGGGCTAGAACCAGAATGACCTCTCTCTCTTTGTTCCGTGAGAGTCAACCAATACAATGACTCAGCAAACTATTTCAAAGATTCTTGAACAGACCAAGAATAACAAAAAAGTCAAAACTTCAGGCTGCGACTTCCTCTTTAATAGTTTCTGCCACTCGCCCAGACCCCTGACCAGTGTGGCTCAGTTAGTTGGGTGTTGTCCCACAAAGTGAAAGGTCAAGGTGGCTGTTTCAATTCAGTCACCACTTAGATTCCTGGTGGGGCATGTGCCTGGATTGTGGGTTCAGTCCCCATTCGGGGTGCATGCAAGAGGCATCCAGTCAATATTTTTCACATCGATGTTATGCTCCATCTCTTTCTTCCTCCCGTTACCTCTCTCTAAAAATAAATACCTGAAAAAAATTTTTTTTTTTAGTTTCTACCTCTCTCTCTGGCCACAATGAGGAAACAAACAGATCCAGTATTAAAGGCATTGCTTAAGAATGTTGAACAGCGCTATTGTAATTTAACTAAAGACCATAAAGTACTTTTAATTGTCAAATTTTATTTTCCGCTGGTTTTATTAGTGTATGGGTTTTCCATCTTAATATTCAGCAAATGTGTCTAGATCAGCTTAAAAAAGTTTTTTTTGAATGTGTGAACCATTTTGAGAGGAGTTTGTTTTATTATTTTTAAGATAGATAGATAGATTGATTGATTGATTGATTGATTGATTTTAGAGTGGGAGGGGAAGGGAAAGAGAGGGAGGGAAACATCAGTGTGTGGTTGCCTCTCGCATGCCCCCAACTGGGGGACCTGGCCCACAAGCCAGGCATGTGCCCTGACTGGCAATCAAACCAGTGACCTTTCGTTCACAGGCTGGCACTCAGTCCACCAAGCCACACCAGCCAGGGCCTGAGTCTCTCATTTGATAGATTAGGAAACTGAGCACCATAGAAGTTAAATAATTTCCCAAGATCATATCAGCATGAGTAGTTTTACAATTAATTGGATAAAACAAGTAAACTTTGCTGAATAGATGCTTATTTTTATTATTTCACTAATTATAGGGGAAATTCTATATTTAATGGAAATCAAGGGGGAGTTTACATCTTTGGTGATGGACGAGGCCTTATTGAAGGAAATGATATTTATGGTAAGCATGTGGTTTTGTTCCGTAAAACTTTAGCGTTTGACCTGTCTTCCTCACATTAGCAAAATGGTCCAGTGTGAAGCTAAGTAGAACTGATCCAATTTTTTTTTAATTCTCATTGAAAATTATTCTGTAATATTCACTTAACAGACATTTACTAAATACCTACTGTGTACCTGGTACTATGCCAAATACCAGGGATGAAAATATAAATAAGGTAGATAAATAATCTCAAGGAATATCTACAGTTTCCTTAAATTCACTCCATCATTTAACAATTATTCCCATGGTAGTATGATACTAACTAGAAAGGGAAAATACTTAATCCTCATTAAAACTTTTGAGATATTAATTCAACACCCTATTGGATTTCTATGTGCTAGACACTGATACATTCCTAGACTCTCTTTTGCTAACAACACCTGACAATACTTACATAAAACTTACTCAGTGCCAGGCACTATTCTGAGCACCTTATTGAAATTGTGCCAGGCACTATTCTGAGCACTGCACCTAAATTAAGTCATATAATATTCACATCAGCCCTGTGGAGTAGATAGTATTAAGTATCCCCTCTGATCAGGAAACAGAGGTACAGAGAGGTTAAATAACTTACTCAAAGTCACCCAGGAAGTAGGTAGAATTTCCTGGGACTTAAAACTATGCAGCCTGGCCAAGAGTCTCTACCCTTAACCACTATACCTATACTGCCTGCAATCCTTTACATCTTTTTACACATAGTTCCCCAGAAATATCTTTTTTTAATCAGTATTTTTTAATTGTTTATTGTACAGTTTTTTTGTCTTTTACCCCGCACCCAGCCCACCACCCCAGCCCTCCCCACCTTCCTCCCATTTCCACCCCCCATAGTTTTTGTCCATGAGTCCTTTATACTTGTTGCTCCAGAAATATCTTTCTAAACATTACATATTTCACAGAATTGTGCTTTTATTAAAAATCTAGTAAGAATTTTAACTACTACATATTGTGAAACTTTTACTATGTTTCACTAGGTTCCATATGTTGACAATGTAACTTTTACTTTTAAATAGGAAATGCATTAGCAGGAATTCAGATTAGGACAAACAGTTGTCCAATTGTTCGACATAACAAAATTCATGATGGCCAACATGGTGGGATTTATGTGGTAAGTTCATAAATACAGTTCTGGAATCTCATACATCAAAACCAGGGGAGAATGAGGGAGGGAGCAGAATTACGTCTAGCTTGAGGTAGGCCAATTTTTTAGGCTCTGAATTTGTGACTGTCTTTAATATTTAGACAATGAATAAGACTCTTGTTCTCCCTACAAGTATATATAAATGGTGTTTAATTGTATTGTGTGTGTAGAGTTCTATAAAATTTAATCAACTGACTAAATCTAGGTATAAGAGATGAATCTTTTCATTAAAGTTTTTAATTATAATTGGCAGTATTGGCTAAACTTACAGCAACAGTTTGTCAGTCTGAGTCATATTTGTTGCACTGGAATTTTGCCAGTGTGACTAGTATATGAATCTCTGAAATTTTCCAGAGAAAAAAAGCCAATTTTCACATGAATTTATGTTGAAACATAATTCAGCATAATACAAAATTTTAAAGCCTCTATATGTCTTCTGTTACCATGGTACCTGAAACTGTTACAACTGATTCATAAAAGAAAATAATAGGATCCTAATTTCTGAAAGCTCTAGGTAATGACAGGTGTGACTCCAATTTTTATTTACAGTTCGAGAAATATTGTCTTAATCTGCTGCTGAAAATAAAAATTTTAGCAATCTCAGACCAATCATTTTGAAGTGATTTTTACCAGTGACAAGTTTGAAATAAATATTAACTTACTAAATGAGAGATCTTTAGTTTGCTATATATCTTAGAAATTCTTTTGTTTAAAAAAATTGCATGATACTATTCTTACTATAGTAGATTTAAAAGTACAAAACCACATAAAGAATAGTATAAAAACTTTGGGGACCTAAACTTAGAGGTTACATAAAAATGTTATCATTGCCTCCTTGTCCCACATAAAGAACAAAAATTTAAAAAATTTTTGTTAAAATTGTCTTTAGAGGGGGGAATGTACTAAAAATTTCTTATATAAAATATATATTGTAATCAGTATAACTTTTATTTAGCACGAGAAAGGACAAGGTGTAATAGAAGAGAATGAAGTTTATAGTAATACTCTGGCTGGGGTCTGGGTAACAACTGGCAGCACTCCAGTACTGAGAAGAAATAGGATACACAGTGGCAAGCAGGTAAGATTTTCTTGGACACTTGTATGGGAATAATTGTTTTGTAAATACTTTTGTCATTTGGGGAAAAAAACAAACTTTTTTTAAATTTTAGGTTGGTGTTTATTTTTATGACAATGGACATGGAGTGCTAGAAGACAATGATATCTATAATCATATGTATTCAGGGGTTCAGATAAGGTAAATGTTTTCACATTTGGCTTTCTTTTGGGAGGGAGTAAGGAATATGTGGGGTATGTAGGAGAAATTCTTGTTATTCAGTGTTCAATCTTTATATATATATATATATATATATATATTTTTTTTTTTTTTTTTTTTTTTTCCTTTCCCCCACACTCTTACCATACTCTTAGTTTAAATTGTCAGGCTATAACTTTTTTGGACTAGCTGAGGATAGCATTCAGTGTACTCGACCATACTGGGATAGTGGAAAGCTATATAAAAATATTTGTGAGCTATGCCTGGTATATTGTAGATACCCATGAATGGGAACTCATGTTTTTATGCTATTTCTATAAAATTAATAGTTTTTCACACCCCCTCTTTCCTGTATTATAAGTTTTTGGAACTCTAGTAGTCCTAATCATATAATTCAACCCTTCATTTTACATGAAACAAGTATATAACAGTGATTTAACATTACCTCCTGCATTTAGTTCATGTTATTACTACAGTTTCTTAACATGTAAAGTATAACTGTTCCATGGGAAATAAAGCTATATTAAACCAGTTTATTGATTGGTTTAATATAAATTATTTTGAAGGACTCCATTATATTCTTGTTAACAAAGATTAATGTGGATTTTCCCACTGTTACCTAATCTAACGTGAGATGCGGAAGCAATTAAAATGGCATTGTTTTCTATTCTATCCATAGGACTGGAAGCAACCCCAAAATTAGGCGCAACAAAATCTGGGGAGGACAGAATGGTGGAATCCTAGTTTATAATTCTGGTATGTGTAATCTTTCATCTTTTTCTCAGTGCTAATTGTCTTTAGTAACATACTTTCTAAGTAACATAACCTAAATTTTTGCATTTATAGGTCTAGGCTGTATAGAAGACAATGAAATATTTGACAATGCAATGGCTGGAGTCTGGATTAAAACAGATAGTAATCCTACACTAAGAAGAAATAAAATCCATGATGGAAGAGATGGTGGCATCTGTATATTTAATGGGGGTCGAGGTATTGTTGTTAATTTTGCATTAGTTAAAACCCCAATTTTCCATTATTCTTCTTCCATATCTTTAACAATCAATGAAATTGCCAATTAACATGTTATAAATGAGTAAATCTCAGTTTTTTTTCCTATCAAGTTTTTTAGATAGTTTAGAAGATTAGTGCCTGAAGTTAAGTAGACAAATTTCCACTGAATTTTTCTTTTCCTGTGTAGCCACCTTGCTTGTGCCTGTTGTTAGTAAGGCTTTTTTAAAGTAGCAGTTTGTTTAATCTCTCTGGACCTTTTATTATTCAGAAGAGTGATATAATTATAATAAACTTCAAAGTCAAGTTATAGAACTAGGTGTGAGAAATTGGTCTGTAAATATACTAAAATGTCTAATAGATAAATTGCTTTGAACTTGTTTAGAACTGTGTTTGTTGGAGAATGGAATTGAAGCTAAGGTGGGCCGGGTTTGGTATCCATAAAGGTCAACACACTTTGTAATGAGGCAGAAATTCCACAGTCCCTGCCCTTTGCAAATTTATGTTCATAGAAACTGGGAAAGAATGATTAGTGTAGATTTATCACCATTCCTGAAATGTCAGTAACCCAACATTGTGTAAACTTATCTTACATGGAAGGATAGCTAGTTATTACTCTAACATACCAAGATTTAATCAACACAATTTACTACTGCAACCAAGCAATCATGATTCTATTAATGACATACTCTCCAGTTTATATAATAATCTACTAATTCAATGAACATATCTCTGATAGGAATCTTTACAAGATATAATGAGGAAACACAATACAAAATGGCAGTTTTATTTGTAAGGTATTGAGAAAAGATTCATGGAGTAAAATCATTCTTAAGCTGTGTCTTAAAAAATGAGTATTCACTGGAAAATAGGAGTGGGGAACATGTGGGAAGCAAGCCATTCTAGGTATAGAAAGTATAATTCTTTCACTCTTTCATTTGTTATTACTAATTGAACACTTCTGTACCAACCACCATGATACAGGTGCTAAAGATGTGGAGTGGCACATTGTAAGCAAGTCTAAATAAAACAAAGTGGTTAGTAAGGCAAGAGGTACTGGAAGCTCAGGCTGGAGGAGCAGAGCCCAAATCATAAGAGGCTTTGTGTGTGCAGTATATGGAGTTTGGACTAGACCTTAGCAAAAGTACTTGAGGTTAGTGGTCAGTACTGTAAAATACCAGATGGGTCAAATACCTACAAAAATAACGTTTCACATCTTCACGGAGCAGAGAAACACTCGTTCACTGAACAACTAACTATAATTCACTGTACATGAGTTTTATAATATTAGCTAATACTTATTTACTGCTATGTACTTTTACATATGTTGACTTAATTCTCACAGTAACTGTATGTGGTAGGTGATATTATGCCAATGACAAGGTAAAGTTATTTGCCCACTCAGTGCTATGCTAGTAAGAGTCAGTATTGGAAGGCCCAAAGTCTGGTTCCTTGGCCGACTTTTGGTAGTTGTTAAGCTGCCAGAAGAAAGAATAATACATTTGATGGAAGTACACTAAAAACTTCCCAGAGGAAATGACGTGAGGAAGAGTACAGGACATTCCAGGAAGAAGAAATAATACAAACCCAAACACATTAAGGATAAAAACATTCAGAGCATAGGTAAATGGAGTGAGACAAAGAAGTACGTTGGGGAATATTTTGAAAGGCTTTAAATGGCAAGTTAATTTAAAACGTTATTGTGAAAATTTAGGGACATGGTAAGAGTTGAGACTGGAGTAAAGGAAATTGATCAAGGAATCATTATAGTAATAATGGCCACACATAATCAGGACTTCAGCTAAAACTTGAGGGTAGGGTACAGAGGTTCTAAAAATGTTTCAAAGGAATTAATTCAGTATTCAGTGGGGATCAACTATATGCCAGGCACAGGGGATACGATGGTGGGTAAACTAGACATGGTCCCTGTAACCATGAAACTTCAGTTTATTGGCTAGGATGGTCACCTGTAATTTTTGACTAACCCCTACTTTAAATGCCTGAATTGCATCTGAACTTGGTTTTCAGCTGAGAAATTACTTGAATTTCACAATGCAGTTAAATAAGAAACTTAAAAAAAAAAAAAAAAAACCCTTCAATACCACCCAAAATTGTTATATGCATTAGCTTTAATCTAAGGAAATATTTTATTATAGGTCTCCTTGAAGAAAATGATATTTTCAGGAATGCTCAAGCAGGTGTTCTCATCAGCACTAATAGTCATCCAGTCTTAAGGAAAAACAGGATATTTGATGGATTTGCTGCAGGTTTGTATTTTCTTTTGTTACTTGCAGGTTTTTTTCTATACATTGAAGTGGTTGGGTTTTAGTGTATTGTTTTGCTTAGTAACTAAAGCTGTGCCAAGTATGCTGCAAAAGTGGCTGAATGCCTATTAACAGTTCATTGTGAGAGTACCTAATGCACGTTCTGGATTCTACTCATATATATTAATTGGGGTAGAATAAACGCAGGCTCTGTACTACCACCATTAGGAATACAGATAAATTCAAGCCTCTGGCCTTACACACACTTCTAAAAATCTTGATAAGTAAAATCCAGGTATCATGCATGTGTATTTCACCTTTTTGCTAATAAAGACAATTACTTTTAATATTACAAATAATCATCTAGCTCCTTTTCAATATATAAACCAGCTGTTACCTAAACATGTTTCTAGGCACTATCCTATTCTTAGTTTGCAAAGAAATTTTATAATAGTAGTAAACTATGAACTGTCTTGTACAATACAGTGGATTAACAGTGGAAAGTGAATGTTACTGTCAGCCATTCAAGTAAACATTTGCACTTTATTCCCTAGTTAATATACATTTGATATAAAAGAACTAGTTTATTGTATTTCAGGTTTAAGAAACTATATAAAGTGATACATCTGCTGTTTAAATTTTACTTCAGGTATTGAAATTACAAATCATGCAACTGCAACACTAGAAGGCAATCAGATTTTTAACAACCGGTTTGGAGGCTTATTTTTAGCATCTGGTGTTAATGTGACAATGAAAGGTATGTTGGCATCTACATTTTGCCTATAAATACACAAAATATGCTATGAAAAGATAATAGTCAAAGGCCACTATTCTTTAGGTAACTTTTCTTCTGTCACTCTACAAAATTAAGAACTCTAGAATTATTTTCAAAAGTTTTGACTTCAGTTCTAATTGGAGTACCTCACACAAAAGGAAAACCCATTTCTATTCTTAGCTTATTTACTTCATTGGTTAGCCTGACTCTTCTGTTAAAAATAATAGATTATAGGGTTATTCTATTTTATGTCTTTACCCTCTAGAATTTTACTTTTTTTTTTATTGCAGATAACAAAATAATGAACAATCAAGATGCCATAGAAAAGGCTGTTAGTAGAGGTCAATGTTTATATAAAATATCAAGCTATACCAGCTATCCCATGCATGATTTCTACAGGTATATTTCTAAATTATTTGAGTCTGGAAAAAGGGGGAGATGTTTTTTATTCCTATATTGGCAAGAGCTAGTGTTTTTAGATACCCCACCCCCACCTCTTGCATGTGTAAGCCAAGGCAAAGTAAATTGGGTATTTGCCAGTGGAAAGACAAAATTTTATAATTTGTCCGTGTGGAGTTCTGCGGTCAGTCTACTGGAGGATCCTGTGTTTGAGACCATAAATATGGGGGAAAGTACAAGACACTGATGTGTTCCCATACATCCCAGTTACTAAGTTTTGGCTCTCCTCTCCCCATAATTGTTTTAGTAGTGCTTAATAGTAAAATAGTTTTGAATAACATGTTCAAGAAAAAATAATGTAAATTTTTGCTTTTTAGATGTCACACTTGTAACACCACAGATCGAAATGCCATATGTGTGAACTGCATTAAGAAGTGCCATCAGGGACATGACGTAGAATTTATTAGACATGATAGGTATGTAACATACTTGCCTGCTCAATACCCAATTACTCCCCCCACCCTCCACTTCTTGCCTCCTCTATTGCCCAGTTATTCCTCCCTTTCCTAATTTTTGGGTTTTCATTTTGCTTTAGGTTTTTCTGTGACTGTGGTGCTGGAACACTGTCTAATCCTTGTACATTAGCTGGTGAGCCTACACATGATACAGATACACTATATGACTCTGCTCCACCCATAGAATCTAATACATTGCAGCACAACTGAATTCCTTACCTAAAGAAAAAGTTCTGCCATTCTTACGTAACTTAAAACATTTTTGGAAGAAGATTTAAAATATTTGCCCATGCTACAGGAAGAGACTGTATTAAAAATGGATACACGAGGTCAGTTGACACTATGAAGCTGGAGCTACCAAAAAGAAAGTGGCAATATATTGACTCAGGATCTCAAAGCTGGGTGTTTTAGCATTACTGTGTAAAGACTTGAAGGGACAGAAGTGAAGAAAAAATAAGCTGCAATTTTGTACAGATACCAACTTCTGAAAAAAAGCTGGTGTTTTTACAGCTAGCATTGAATGCAGTCCAATTTGCAGTAGAACTCTCTTCAATAGACAACAAGCAGCTTTGTTGCTGCCTTTATGGACATGGGTACCAATTGCTTTTTGTAATATGGTAAAAATGTGAGCTAGCACTTCTGCATTTCTTTTGATTTTTTTAACATGTATTCAGATTGAGAAATATGATTTTAATGCTTTAATCTCATGTAGTTTGTTTTTTTTTTTTTATTTCAAGCAGAATCTTACTGTACTTGAACGTGCCCTGTTTTGTTAGCACACCTAGACTCGCTGTAATGTACTCATGTCCCAGGATGTACGTTCTTTCTATGAAAGAGAAAACACTAACCTTAAATTATATCCAGCAATGTTTCTGGTATCCTTTAAGAGAAGTTAAGACTATTATTTCCTTCCCTTCCCTGTGCAGCATTCAGAATCACCCCTAGAAAAGTGAGTGTTTTAATGAGACTTCCTAGGAAGGGATGCACTGTAAAACAAAAGTATTCTTGTAAACTCAGTTTTGTGAAAGGTAAAAACTACTATGTTTTAAAGTACACTTTAGAAAGTCTCTTCAAAACAGTCCTGTATTTGAACTCTGTTCATAAGTTTTTTTTTGAACAGTTTAGACAAACTGCTGGAAATTAAAACAATTTCCTGCATTAAGCTGAGACAAGTATATATACAGCCCTATACAGTTTCATAGCTTCCCTCCCCCATTTATGTGTATTGGTGACAGTGGGTATAAAACAGCCTGAAAGTGTATGCATGTACCATAACATCTAGACTTAATATATTGTGAAGTATTCAATAACCATTATGTAGAAGGTAGATAAGAATTAAAAGGGTTTAATTTCCTAGAAAGAAATGGAAAAATGGTCATTTTTAAAAAATAAAGTTTATTAGATCATAACGTTGTCTGAATTTACCACCTTTGTCAAAAAAATGAACTCAAGGCTTCTGATGTAGTCTATAATTCCTCAATCATAGTCAACAACTTATGGACAGCTTCGGCATGTATAGTCGACCTTTCACTAGCCAGGCAAACTTCCCTTAAAATTTAAAAAAAAAAAAAAAAAAGTTTTAGTTCACATTTTTCAAAGTGCATCATCTATCATCATCCATCATCCCTCTTTACTGTTTTAAATAAGGTCAGCTACATGACAAAATTATGGCCAATTATAATTACCGAAATAATCTCAGCGAATTAGTTGTCTTCTCAAATTCTCTTGCTTTTCTGTGTCCCTTTTGAATAACCTCCTCTGGAAGATTAGCAAGCCTTGCTGCATTAAAGCCATAGCTTTTAGGACATGCTCCCTTAATGAATTTATAAAGGAAGGTAATAGTCTCTTGACTGGGATCTTCACATTCATTTTCTACCATGCATGCCTAAAAATGAGAAACATTAGTTACACTCATATGCTAACAATGAAAGTACCCAACTTGATTATCTCAAAAACCTAACCAACTTCTGAATAAGCTATCCGCACATACCATGTGTCCTAGGCGCACTGCAACATTTTGAGAATAATCTTCAACTAATGAATGGTAGTGGGTAGAAAACAATGTACGACACTTGATATTCTCAGCAAGTTCTTTAACAACTGCACTTGCTATTGCTGTCCCATCAAATGTTGCAGTACCTCTTCCTGTGAAAAGTAAAACATGCGTAAATTAGTATCTCCCTAAAAAAGAATGTACCTCACTCAAAAAACAGGGTACAACATATCAGTTACAAGTATTCTGGCCCTGGTCAGTGTGGCCCCAGGTGGTTGGAGCATTGTCCTGCAAACCAAAAAGTTATGGGTTCAATTCCTGGTCAGGGCACCTTACTTATTAGCTTGTGGGTTCGGTCCCTGGAGTCCCTGGTTGGTATGCAACCAATCTGATGTTTCCTGTCCTTTCCCTCCCTTTACCCCTTCTCTAAAATCAATGGGCGTGTCCCCAGGATAAAAAATAGGCCATTTAAATCAAATAGTTCTGCTTAGCCCTTGGAGTGGGGGTACATTTCTTTCTAAGACCACTGTCAAGTACTCCTGATCTTCAGAACTTCCTATTCTCCCTAGGTACTCTCATTATCCCCATATTACAGCAAACAAATTTGAATAGGATTAAGAAATTTAGTAATCAAAGACTTTTCACATTATTGCCAACCATGGGTCTATGGCACAAAGTTGAGTCCATTCATATTCTTTTTTAAATAATTCGTTTTAAAGATAGCCTTCAAATGGAAATTTTACTGTCTTACCTAGTTCATCCACAAGCACCAGAGAATGTGCTGTTGCATGTGTAAGTATACTGGCAGTTTCACTCAATTCAACAAAAAACGTACTTTCACCTTAAAAAAAAAAAATCACAAATGAGCAATCATTTAAAGAATCCTATTACAACAGTAAGTTCATCTTATAGGTTCCTATTATTTGCATTTATTATGAACTGCCCAGTTGTACAAAACGTTAAATGTCATTAAAGAGATTACTACAGTATTTTAAGAATTCCTAGTGTTTTCAAATGCCTGAGAGCATTTTGCTTCACATAACACCAAAAAAGAAAGAAAAGTCAAATAATAAAGTCTAATGAAGGAAAAAAAACCTCACCTGACATTATTCTGTCTGAGGCACCAAGTCTAGTAAATACTCTATCAATTGGTGTGAGCCTACACACTTCCGCAGGTACGTAACAACCCATCTGAGCCAATACAGCTAATAGGCCAGCCTGTGTGAATAAAGGAGAAAAAAAGTCTTTAGGACCGGTGTTAAAGAATATCATAGATACATATATACACAGAAGACAGACAATAACCTAAGCTAAACATTCATCTTTCTTAAGAACCATTATATAGGTAGAATCAGACACTTTAAAAAAAAAAAAAAACTTCACAATCCTAAGTAGGAAAAGTGAGGCTGAGAAGGCAAATGGCTTAGGCCCTAACCTGTTTTAAAATCTCTGCTTGTATACTGACCCACTACACTACTGATTCTCAACCCTGGCTATACAGTAAAATCATTTGGGGTGCCCAGAACCAATTCTAGTCCAAATGGATTCATTTCAGAGAATGACATTCTCCCCATGCATTTTTGTTGAGCTCTGTAGGCAATTTTATTTTATATTAAAAACAAAAGGTGCTGGCTTTTAACAACACAGATAGTAACATTGGAACAATACAGAGAAGCTTAGCGTGGCCCTTGCACAAGGATGACATGCAAATTCATGAAGCGTTCCATATTTTTGTAAATTTGAGAACCATGATACTGCATTATGCTGCCTCGCTCTAAATCTGGTAAACTTATATAGTAGAGAAGTGTGGGAGAGTCAGCCAACATTTCCATCAAGGGCTCAATGTCTTTCTCACATGATTGACCTTTTTTCCTACAATCCATTAAAAATGTAAAACGCATGTAGACCAATCCCTGGTATAAAGAGAAGACAAAATACATTTATTGTCTTCCCTAAAAGCAGTTGCCAACAGTTACTAGAGATCATGAATTTTGCTTTTCTAGATGAATAACTCTGCCATGGCTCTCTTTTGTAAGAGTTCCTACAAATGAGTCTAATCGAAAAACAACCTGCAACATTTGCATTATTTGTTATGAATATATCTACCTTCAGAGGGAATGAAGTCAAAAAGCTTACAGAGAAATCATGAGCCCTGGCAGGTGTGGCTCAGTGGATTGAGTGCTGGCCTGCAAACCAAAAGGCCACTGGTTGTCCAGTCAGGGCACATGCCTGGGTTGCAGGCCACGTCCCCAGTAGGGGGCGTGCAAGAGGCAACCACACGATGTTTCTTCCTTCCCCTCTCTCTAAAAATAAGTAAAACCTTTAAAAAAAAATAAAATAAAAAACTATGACCTGAAACCTCCCTTGCCTTTTTAACATATTTCCTCCCTTAACACCAGGTAGCTATTCGACTGATTAGAAAAATACAATTATCAATTTTATAAACATATGAGTTCCTTTTCATTCCTTAAGTCACTGACTGAATTCTATGTAATTCATGTGCTGTTTGGAAAAGAATGGTCTAAATGCATAAAACATTCACTCTTAACAGTTTACCTGTCTCATAAGTGTAGACTTGCCCCCCATGTTGGGTCCAGTAACAAGCACACAATAAGCTTTGCCATTTTCCTCCTCTTCCTCCTCACAGCCTATTACAATGTCATTGGGAATAAACTCTGCTCCAAAAAAAGTCTTTGTGATGCAGGGATGGCGTGATCCTTTAAAGTCTAAGAAGACAGGAGCATCTTCTTTTGGTAACAGAATTACAGGACGACACATAGGACCATCACCCCCTCGACTGTAGTTAGCCAAGCACAATAAGACATCTGTTAAAGAGAGAAAAAGTGAGGTTTTATCATTTTTGAAGTTTCTTGATAATCTCAAAGACCCAACTTCTACAAAATCTTTTTCAAAAATGCTTTTTTCAGTGGAATGTGTTCTAATTCCTTTTTTGACAGATACAGTAGGCGTTTTAATTAGTGATATTATCATTAATTTGCACAACAGTGTTTTCATTAACTGTAAATGAGTCATTAGCCTAAGTGTTAATATATGGTTTCATTATAGAACATAATTCTGAAGCTAACTAACACTTCCTGGGAGAAGCAGAACATTCTGACAGCAGACACAAATCTTAAGAGGAAAATAAATTCACCGATTTTGAACACTGCTGAGGAAGGATTTTAATACACCCACCAAATTGTTTGCTGTACTGGCTTAAGCAAAAAAAAAAATGTGGCACTCACAATACATAAAGATGCTTTTCTGGACAGTTGAGGTTCAGAACAAAATTATGTTACAAATTTGGATAGCATAATTTGGGTTACAAATGTTGGGTACACTGTGGTAGCTATATTTAAAAAAAAATAAATACCCTAAGCTGTAAAACAGTAAAGGCTTCAAAAAGATAGCCTTGAAATATAAAGAAAAATTAATGAAGCTGAAAAGGTTATAAATTACAAATACATAAATTATGGCTCTTAGAAATCAATTGCAGGGATGAAAGTGATGATTTGGGCTAAGATAGGGAAAATTTAAAATCTCTTGAAACAGGCATGTAAGGATTCACTAAAATATAAAAAATGGAGAGGTTATGCAAAAACCTCAAGGGATAGTTCTAAATTAGTGTTGACAAAAATGGGAGATCAAAAACAGTACTCTTCAAATACTAAAAATTCATTTGGAAATTGTCTCATTTAAAGTATTTTTATTAATCTTTTATTCAATTATTTAAGACTGAAGTAAGGCCAGAAAGCTATTAACAATGAAGTTTCCAATGAATGACTTACATGACTATGAGCTATCTAATTATTTTATTTTGCCTCGTGAGGAGGCAAGTATATTTCATACTTGTCAAAATGCACATAACCTTGTTACTTGTGTTAAGGGATATGCACCAATAGATTTACATCTAAATGCAGAACTGGGACACAGGACATTACTAACCAAAACCTTAGGAGCAAGCTTATTGAAAATCTTACCCAATACTGCAATGCACTCCACAGCAGCCTGCCAGTTCTTGTAATTTTTATCAAAGTTATAAAATAGCCGCCGCATGCAATCCTTCAGTGATACATCTCTCCGTTCTTCAGCATTTATCAGATTACCCAGCTTCTTCTCAATAGTTTTGGTCCAGTATCGTTTACAGCCCTTCTTGGTGGACTTCAATTCATATTCTTCTGGCAAATTATGGGTGATGAAATTCTCTGGAATTTCCAACTGGTAACGGTTCCTGCCAATTCCCCAGTAGACGATGGTCCTACAGCCAATTCGACTGCGCTGTTTCTCTAAGTATTCCAAGAGGCTCTGCTCATTTTCTTTTATGTCAGCAAGAGCTTGGTCATAATCAGAGTCGAATCCTGCTTTGGGAGTAATCAGTCCAGTCTTTCGAGCCTTTTCATGGTCAAAGGCTGTATCCCATCGGTTCAGTTCTACAGTTAAATCTGGAAAACGGCCTTCAGGATTTTTCGTCTGCAGAGTAATGACCTGCTTAAGGATTTTAGACTTAAAGTCATCAATGACTTCTTCCATAATCCCTATAATTTTACACATTACTTTGAATCCTTCCAGAGCAGAAAGAAAATCAATAATCTTTTTTTTGCTGTATGTAGTTTCTTCGTACATTATAGCCCTGCTATCTGGATGGTTCTGGCTCTTCAAGGGAGACCCAACATTATGAATTTTACTCAGTAGTCTCTCAAGGTCTGGAAGCTTCTTTAGAAGGTCTGCAAGCTCAGGGATTTTGTCAGGCACAACCATTAGATCTTCAATAGCATCCAGACGATCGTTGATAGCAAAAGGGTTACACAGTGGGGCACACAGCCATTGCTTTAGGAGCCGCTTACCAAAAGGAGTATGGCAGGTATCAATCTTCTCTAGCAGAGTACCTTCAGTAGAACCATTTGTTCCATTCAGAAAAATCTCCAAATTGTTTAATGTCACGGAATCTAGCACCATTCGTTGACTGGCTTTAGAAAAAACAGCACCAGGTCTTGTAGCATTTACCATGTCTGAATCCAAGGGAATATACTCTTCAAAATTAGCCATTGATAAAAGCTCCTGATCGATAAGGCATTTTTTGAGGTAGAAGACACAACCACCTAGAGCAGAGAGGGCCAATTCACTCTTCTCTCCTGGTGTCAACCCAATAGAATCAGACTCTGAAGTCATACCCTTAAGCACCTGGGGTAACATCACCCCACTGTCCTCATTTAACTTTTCTGTAAAATATCCTTCTTCAAGGAGAGTTCTCAAAGTTTTGGCAGCATCCCAAAACTGGGAGCCTGGTATCAGAGCTTCCTGAAGAGAAGAGGATAATGAACCCTTCAAAATCATCTTAGTTTCTGTTGAGAGATTTCCCTTCTCAAACAAGACTTGTACTGGAGGGTAATGTGCCACTAGAGTCCTAAACCTGGAACAATGGCGATCATCTGAAAACTGACCTATGAAAAACTTTCCCAGTGAGGCATCAACAAAGCATACACCATACACTCGAGTGTGGCCAGAATTATCATCCTCTTTTTCTTTGAGGCTAAGAAGATACTTGCTGTAGTTCTCAGAGGGGTCACCTTCCAGCACACTGTATGTCTGTGTACCCTTAGTAATGACCCTACAAATTTCCCTCCTCACCACTTTATCATGCTTACATATATGCGCCATCTTTCGGCATCTTGCCTCCATCATTTCCGGGGTCTCAGTCTGTTCCACTCGTGCTACTTTGTAGCCCTTCTGGACCAGAGAATCTGAGTATCGGCCAAATGCAATTTCAGGGAAACCAGAATGGGCCCAGTTGCCTTTCATGAATACCAGCCCTAATTCACTGACTCCAATAAGAGCATCCATGTGGTACAGCTCATAAAACTTCCCCACCTTATAAAATATGACAAGATCAAAGTTCTGAGACTTAATCTGCCACCACTTCCTCATTCCAGGAGTACAGGAATTAAGGAAATCCTCAGGCACGTAGAGCGTAGATGCATCAAAATCGGGATTATCAGGTCGCCTCCTGTGCACATCTCTTCTCTTTTCCTCCTTAAGCCATTCTAAAGTTTCGTGATACCAAACAGTGGGGCGACTACTATCATCGCATCCTCCGCTAACATGGGCTTGGGATTCAGAATTTTGAGGGGCAGAAAAGGCACACAAAGCACTTTTGGTTTCAGATGAAATGCTGGTTGCTCGTTTGGTGACTGGGGGCATTTCCTTCCTTGAACTTTTCCTTTTGAGAGAACCATTTCCAGTCACCATTCTCTTCCGCTTCGGAGCAACTTTGACAGAGCTGTGCAGGCTTTCGCTGTCACTATCCCCCAATCCACTGCTTATTTCATCACTGCTTCCTTCTTCCTTAGTATCTGGCTTGAATTCCACATCAGATCCACCAATGTCGCTCTCAGAGTCTGATATGACTCTTCGTTTTTTAATTTGGCGGCTACTTCGCCTAGATCCTTGCACCTTAGGTGGTACTTCCTCTTCACTCTCAATTTCATTGTCTTCTTCACTCTTATCTGATGCATAAGTTGCACCTACCTGTCAGGCAAGGAAAGAGCATTTAAAAACAAAGCAAAATTTGGAAAATTACAGTATTGCTCTGGAATACCTCTCAGTATGCTGAGACTTCATATACCAAAAGAAAAACCAACCTTCAAAGATGAGAAAATTTTCTTTCTCAAGGCATATCAATTTCAGTTTCACCTAACATTAAAACAAGTATCACATTAAAGATTAGTAATTCTGTCCTGACAGTTCTATCCTATTCAAATAGAGATGAAGCATTACCACATACCACAAATACCCACAGGTGACGTAATCATTATTATAGCTGTAGAAATAAAACCTTTAAATCTCCCTGTTATCTTCCAGCGTTACCTCTTCTACAGAAAACATATCTATGAAGTTTACCGTTTTATATATTCTTTAGTGTAATAAAGCTGTAAGTTAATCTTTACCAATTCTAGTCCTTGATCTTTCACAAACCAACTGTATCTTTTGGACAAGGCCCATCTACTTATCATGGACCTCTCTCACAAGTGAAGGCTAAAAATTCACTGTAGTTACTATCCACTTCTAAGCCTGATTATGTCATGACCCCTTTGGTCACAACCTCAAAATTAAAAACTTTTCTTTCATTTCTCTTAAAATAACCATTATATTAATTCACTTTTCCCCTCATCTATAAGACAATAGAATAAAACACAAAACCAAGCTTATACATGAATCTGTTAAGCACATAGCTCGTTAATTTCCTCTATTAGAAAATGTTTTAAATGGACAAATTATTTGTTCATTCCTTAACAGGACATGATTCATTCAAATTATGACCATTAACATTTGAAACCAAGGTTGTTTAAATCTTACAAAACTTAAAAAAAAAAAAAAAAAAAAAAGGCATGTGTGTATGAGTACCAAAGGATATACAGATGTAAAACAGTATCACTTTAACATGCCCCCCCTTTTTTCCATCACTTTCCTAGCAGAAATAACTGTTTGCAATATCTCACCTCCATTTCTTCCTCCTCTGGTTCTGAGGGCTCATCACACACTGCCAATTCAAGCCTCTTAATCTTGTCTTTATTCAAGGCTTCATCTGCACGTTGCATTGCTCTGAGTATTTCAGGCTTTGCACTATAAAAATGACCTCCTTTCTGGGCTTCCTTTGATTTTGAACCTAAATACATACTTATAAATAAGAACTGTTGGCTGGATAGTTGGTTCAACCTACAGCACTTGCCCAAATGAACAAGAATGACAACAATCAAGTATTAAATTCATATAGATTGATCAATAAAGCCCAAAGGAGGGAATCTTCAGGGTAAAACAACCAATGGAACTGAAATTACCTATTTTACCTCCTTGAACTTGCATCACCCAGAACCACCATCTCTCTTCTTCTAATGACCAGGGACTGTAGCCCTAAACAAACAGGTAAGGCATGCCTCTTGGGGGTGAGGCCTGAGATGTCAAGGGGTTTGTTTTGAGATCCTTTTTTTAAAAAAAAATTATTTTAGGACTATGTTGTCAGTTAAATGAAGCTATGATATTAGAAATAAGTTTGTCCCCAAGGCAGTAAGGTTATATTAAAAAATAACTCTGAAGTAAGGAACCCTAATGTTTTGAGGGTAACCCAGTTCAGACTTTGAATGTTAATTTTTTTTTTTTTTGAAACAGTAGCTCTGCTTTAAAGTAAAACTCTTCCTTTATTTGTTTCACTTTAAAAAGCTATAATACCCCTGGCTGTGTGGCTCAGGGGGTTGAGTGCCAGCCTGTGGACCAAAAGGTTGCCACTTTAATTCCCAGCCAGGGCACATACATGCCTGGGTTGCGGGCCAGGTCCCCAGTTGGCATGCGAGAGCAAACGGATCACTGTTTCTCCCACACACTGATGTTTCTCTCCTTTTTCTCCCTCCTTTCCCCTCTCTAAAAATAAGTAAAATATATTAAAAAGCTGTAATATTATATGACACTTCTATCCACTGAGCAAAAAAGTAGATGCAGAAGATCACTCACTAGTCTAACGGTACAAAACTGTTTAGTTCTTTTCCAGGAGTTATAACTAGAAATGTCTGTTTTCTTCTGCCCAGATATAACTATAATTGGAAAACAAACCTGAATCTGCCTAAATTGAACCGATCCAAACTTCACATTATTTCCTTCTTCTGTATACTGAAACTAATAGGACATCCTAAGTTTCCAAGGATTTACCAACTTTTATGGACTGCCTAAAATAAGGTTGCCATTTCCCATTTCTCTAAAAAGCTGCAACAAATTAAAACAATCAAAATCATTTCCAACAGACTATGATGCAATCCTCTACTATACAATTTTAAGGACAGGCCCCCACACAAAAAAGCACTTTATTTTATCCATGCCTCTCTGATTTATTCACATGTTATGTTTTCAAACAATTTGGAAATTTAAAGGACAAAGAGCTATATGCACAGGAATGACTTTAGAAAATAATAATGACAATATACACAGAAGTTTTCTGATCTCTTTTTAAAGTCATTTTGCCAAAGCTGTGTTTAGAATCTCAAAATTACTCATGGAAAAAGACCTCATTCATCATCTAGTCCAACTCATTTTAGATGAGTAAACAATATCAGAAATAAATTAGTTTGGTGGCCAAGATTATACAGCAAACTAGTGTAGAAGACAGAACCAAATTTCCTGATTATCTTCCCTTCTTGCACGTCAGGTTTCCATGTAGACTTAATTTTCTTCAGTGAGCCCTCCCCTACCCCGACCCTGCATGATAAGCACTAGGACCAAAAGGCATGAGTCCCAGATATCTTTGGGAAACTGACCCTTGTGCTGATTCTAAAACATTGAGTTCAATCATGTCCTAGCCTGGAAAGTCTGAGGATGATGGGTAAGGACATGGTCATGCTTGAGTGTACATAGTCACTGTATTACACAATCATACTATACATGCTCTATAGAATTAGAGAGATTAACAGGGTGCACGCACCTAACCTAAGTGAAGCTATGCATATTACTACAGTCTGCTGTGATAAGTGTGACTGGACCTGGGAAGAGAAAGTTCAAATTCCACAAATCCAATATAAAAGTGAACTCAGATGTGCTCGTAGGTGAGGATTTTGAAGGCCGCTAAGCGTACATCTCTAACTGTCCTGGAGAATGCTGTTGAACTGTATGCAACATACCCTGATGGCATTACATTTCTTTTTGATCCTTTAAGATGGACATACTGTTTAATTTACCCTTTTCATGTCTGAATTTGATATACTGGTCCAAATCCTAAGATCAAATTATGAAATCATTTTTCCTTTCAGGGTATGATATTGCTGTAAGTCACTGAAAAGACACAAAAATTCCACTCTACAAAACAAACTAATTAAAGACCAGATGCATCTTATCCTTTTTCCATGCTATAGCTTTCACCCCACCACTCCAATCCGATGAAGTAAAATACACTTAATTTCACTGGATGGAAGACACTGACACTTGTGCACACATGTGCAGGCTCTCTCATTCTCATACACACACACACACACACACACACACTCTCTCTCTCTCTCTCTCTCTCTCACTCTACCCACCCACCCCCCTCCTGGAAAGTGGCTCTTACCTGTATATGGCTTTAATAGCCGCCTGCTAACCCAGCCCCTTGTTGGGCTGTCATCAAAAAATTGTACATGAACTCGGGCAGACTTCCCTTTCTCACGGATGAATGTTCCATCAAAAGGGTGGTTGTAAACCAGGCAAGGCCACCAGGGGTAGCCCTCCATCTTGGCCCAAACCAAATCACCTGGTGAGAAGTCACAAGAACTGTTGCCAAAAGGAAACACAACTTTGTTAATATTTGGTTAAGCTGATTAAAGGTAATTACCTATGAATAAGCAATTCCAACAATGTATTGTTAAGCCTCCTCTGAAGTGTCCAAGCACATAAATTCTAGAGTTAATGATTTTTTAAAATCGGATTTTCAAGTTGTTTTTTTAAGCATAAGCAGATACACAACATATAAACTAACACAAATATAATGAATTCTAGTACACTAAGGTGAGAAACTTTCTCAGAATCTTTCAAAGCTTAAAAACTATGGCAAAATTCTCGTAGAATACTGATTGCAGGATAAAGGTACAAACGTACACACCGCTCTCCAAGTTACAAATCACGCCTGTACTCCAACACAGTATGTAACAGGAAGTGGCTCTAACCACAGTACTTATTAGTAAAACAGCAAATATATCAACTATGTAATTTGCTAGTTATATTAAATATTACCTCATTAGACTTTGCTTGTGGTCTCCAGTTAAGCTCTTCTACATTCCAAACACTGCTAAAGCTACCTAGCCCACTACTACTCACGTGCTCCTAAAAATCTGGTTTCATGAAAAACCTCATGTCAACAGGGTCAAGTGCCTGCCCAAAATAGCAAGTAGGAGTGCATATGCCTACAGAATGAAAACAGATTCAATCTTCACAAAAAGTGGTTTAGCCCTAAAGGCTCCCGAGAAAGGGAGAGGAGAAAGGGGGAAGGGAAGGGCAGGGGCAGAAGGATCTAGCTAACAGACTATGGAAGAGTCCACAAAGCTGATAAACCCTGCTCAAGCACCATAAACAAGATTTTCTAAAGCCTGCTTAGAGGTTTTCTCACTGAATAACTACCAAAATAAGTACACTACAAACAATGATAATTTAGACATTTTAGAAAAGTGACCATTATTAGTCAAATGAGGCCATTTTATTCAGACCTAATCATGAAATTAAAGCATTCCTTCTTCAAAATATGTGAGGTAGAAACCCCTAGCCTACACAATTACAAAAGAAACAAGAACCGGAGCATGACTGGCTGGTGCTTGTTTCAAGGGCCTTTATAGTAAATACAGTATTTCTCAACTTACAGAAATCTACAGTAACCTTTACAAATTTGTAAACATTGCAGTCAAGCTCACCACTGCGTGCAACTCGGTCTGCACAATTCAAACTTCTTACCACAGCTTCTTCCTTACTAACAGATCCATTAATTAACAAGAGACAAAGACCCTTATCGCTCTGCATCACTGTACAGAATGGTTTGTTTACAGGCCTCCCTATTGTCTGTCAAGCAGGCTTTCCCTTAAACTCCCGGTACTAGCCACAAAACCACAATCTATCACGCTGGTCTCATAAAACCACAAGCTTTGTCTGTACTTAAGTAGCTGAGAGTACCCCTAAAGCTGTTAACTTTTTCACTTCTGCTAAAGGAGGGAAATAACCTTTATTTACATAAACACACTATTCTGAGCCTGAATTTTTGGAAGATGCCTAAACAGAGCAAATACACGTAAAGTCAAGGAAGCATATTTCTGGCTATGTAGTCTTGAGACATCAGGCTTCAAGCTGTGTGTTGGCCAAGGCAGATCTTTGTGAAGGGGGACGGGTAGGGATACCCATCTGTCAAGCCTGGCTGCCCTTCTTTAAGGCAATTAAATCCCTTGAGATGGAGACTCCAGTAGGTTTTGAAGTGTTCACAGAGAAGCTCTAACGCGATCACTGGCCAGTTTGGGACAGTTCCTCCCCAGTGTATTGAAATTATTAAATATCTCTAGATAAGCCCTGATGCTGACCAGTATGGAGATTTACAAAGTAGTCTTGGTTTGTAAAACTGAAGATAACTTTTCCTTGTCTGTGTAAACTGAGTTATACAGATTGAAAGAACAAAAGAGGGGCTCAATCGGACACCAGCTACTTCATTACTTATCTGTCTACAGAGGTTATGGATTCTCAAGAATGGGGTTACGACATCAGAGACTTTGATAAGAAGGCATATCTTGGTGCTATTATCTGAAGTTCAAGGGAGCAAGAGGCCCCAAACCCAGTGAAATTCTATTTTGGCTGAAAGGAGGCAACCAAGTATTTGCAAGAATCTAAGGTGTTTTAGGGGTTCCCAGGGAAATTAAATGAATACATAAAAATTCTTGAGCAAAACAGTGAGACAGCCACGTGCCTCCTGAAGTTCCTCTCTATGCTCAATTAACAGTGACTCAAGTTTCTGAGATCCAAAAGACATATGGGGGAGATATTTTTTTTGTTTTTTATCTACAACTATACTGTGTAATAAAATAGTACTGTTTTAACACAGATAAGTTAATCATCCTAGTTTTACTGCAAAGAAAAAAAACTCAAACTTTCTAAGACTGTTACATTAAAACTTGTCATTTCTACAAATATAGTGCAAATTGTAAAACACTGTTCAAATGTCTCACAAATGATTAAAAAACATCCCTTTCCAAACAACCAACTTTAAATTTTAATGTCTTTAAATTTATCTGAAAGGCAAAGGGGCGTAGTCACTACAGAAAAAAAATTTTGTAAAAAGCTAGTTACAATCATTAGTTTTAAAATAAATTCATCTGTAAAACTAAAATGTTATAAGCTGAACTGTTTAAACAAAAATTGTTTTTCAACAACACCTTACCCTAAATATAACCTTATACTTACGAATCTCACATATAACCGAACTTCTCTGCTTTATGAATTGACAGTATACTATAAAATGCTAAGACTAAAAAATTTAGACATGGTTTTCCTCCAATGCTAAAAGGCTTTAAGAAAAATAACTAAAACTTCTGGCCTAGGAAACACTGGTTTCAAGCCACAAAGAGAATTGAGCAACTAAAAATTGTTAGCATTTCTCATTAAAGTTTTTCTTCACTTAATGCTAACAAAATTTTTTTTCAATTCTTTAATTTTTGTGTGCAAACTCTAATTCTTTAAAGGTAATTTTAAAATTTTATGTCTAGTAGTTGTGCAGTTTCCAAAGGCCAAAATAAAAGGAATATACCCATGCAAAAATTCCAATTTTTTTCTGCCAACGCTACTGTATTTTAAAATATGTAAATATAATGTAAGTGTGGAATGACAGTTGGAATGTGCTATAATTATCTGCTATCTTTCATACATTGGTCCTTGTAAAAGCGAAACAATCTTATAAATTAACATGACGTATACAACTGGCTCTACATCAAACTTTAACAGTCATATTATCTTTACTGTATTTTATTATTTGGCTATATCTCCTGACAATCTTAACATATTTCATTTTTCATATAACTTAGAATGTGTTAACGTTAACAAGGAGCATCTAGCTCCATGTAAATGTAAATCCAATTTGAAAATATCTGGGCCTGCCCTGGCCTGTGTGGCTCAGTTGGTTGAGCATCCTCTGGCAAAGCCAAAGGTCGTCGGTTGGATTCTGGATCAGGGAAGTCGGGCACATGCCAAGGGTTGCGGAATCAGCCAAGATGCAGCTCATTAGAGAGGCAACCTACTATGGCTTTTTCTCTGGCACGTCAATGTTTCCCTCTCTTTCTCCCTCCCTTCCCCTCTCTCTAAAAAGGAACAAAATCTTAAAATATGTATATATCTGGGCCAAAAGGTCACCTTACATCTAAGTATTATATTAATTACAATGTAAAATACGTTGGCTCTTCCTTAAAGCCCAAGTTGAAATGCCAAAATAAATACTGGACTTGTATCATGATATCTTTATTTATTCAATTATGACTTTACAAGTGTTTTTAAACTTTAATATATCCTAAATGTCTGAAATACTGGGATTTTAAAGACAGTGAAAAATAAAATCTGACAGCTCAGAAAAATAAATGTAAAAGCCTTCTTTCATACAACCAAAAATAAGTGACTTAGTAAAGCTAAACATACATTAAGCCTTTCAAGTTTTGCTTTAAAAATTACATTATTTTCATTTCTCTTTAGTCTATAACCTTGGTGTCCATTACTTATTGTGCCCAAATTTATAATCAACATTTTTAGCTATCTACTTTTTAAAAAATAATCAATAGATACCAAAAGCATTGCTACAATTTGCTTCTAAACAATAAAAGATAAACTGGGTTTGTCCAACAAAAACTTGTGTAAGTAAACACTGAGTCACCACAGATATACAAACACTCTTCAAACCAAACTACCAGTGTTTGTGCTTACTTATACCTTTCAAGGTGGACCATTAGAGCAGACTTCCCCTACCCTCCACTAACTAAATGCAGTACCCACCAAAAAAAGAGAGAGAGAAGTAATCAGGGCGATTAACTCCAAGGCTCCCATCATACCTATCCATCTACCTACCTGTACCTCTCTCTACCCACATACCCTGCTTTCGAAGCTTCAGCTTCAGTCCCTAAGTAGTGTTTCCCATCACTTATGCACTAGGTCTAAGGTGACTGATAAAATAATTACCCAAACTAGCCTCTACTACTGTATTTCCTAAACAGTATTAGCAACCAGGGTTCTTTGGAGAACAGCTTAAGTCCATGCCTTGAAGCTGGGAAAATTGCAAACTGTCATGAGAATAAAAGAATGTTTTCAAAAGTTCTAAGGTAATAATATTAAAAAGTCCTAAAAGCCCGTTTAAAAGAGGCTCCTGACCCAATTGTAAGTTGAGCATCTTTTTAAAATACCCGTTTTAATTATATCAATTAAAACAAGTTAGGTCTGTGAAACTGAGTTCACAATCATACTTTAAAAGCTTGAATCCTTTTCTCTTACAATTACATATATTAGAAAAATTCTCAGGAAATGCACCTACAACTAGGGCAGATAGTTACCTTAACTAAAGACTCAAAACTTGTCAGTCTGACATGCCACTTCTAATCTATGAATGTCCTCATTACCCATAACCAGCAGTTATCAAAATGAGATTATGAAAAAGGTACTGGCCATGACTTGTTTTTAAAAGCCAAATTTAAGTAGTCAGAAGTCTTGCTCACAGCTTTGTCAATTATGATCTTAATATAATGACAGAAAAAATAAATACTGAAAAGCAGGCCCAGGGCACATTTACTTCAAACTGATGTCATCTTGACTCCTTTATCTTTCATCTCCCATAAACTAAATCTTCATCAATACCCGCCAACTCTTTCAGCCTCTTCTAAATCCTCTCTATCCTCACTGCCATCACCCCCATCCGTTCTCCATTTCCACAGCAAGCTCCTGAGTGGTCTCCCCCATCAAACACCACACTTAGTTCTGAAGCATCACTCTGCCCTGGGAATTTCTTAATAAAACCTACAGAAGCATTAGCCATAGAGAAAAAGACTGACAAGTTCAACATTACAATCAGTAACTTCATTTCAAAAGATCTCATTACCTGAACAAAAGGACAAACCAGAATGGAGAAAGACTTTTTGCATCACACATGGACTGACAAATTAGGAAAAAACAGGCAAAACACTTAACACTTGAGCACAAGAGGAAATCTAAACAATATTAAGATGTTCAATTTCTGAAAAATAAATTTGAAGAAAATAGAGGGAGAAAGATCCTTGTCATTTTTTAAAAGATTTTATTTATTTTTAGAGAGAAGGGAAGGGAGGGAGAGACAGAGGTAGAGAAACATCTACGCGTGAGAGCAGCATAGACTGTTTTTGCCTCTCACATGCCCCCAACTAGGGACCTGGCCAGCAACCCAGGCATGTGCCCTGACTGGGAATCGAACCAGGGACCTTTTGGTTCACAGGCTGATGCTCAACCCACTGAACCACACCAGCTAGGGCCACAATGTCTTTTAAAGCTTTCATCTGACCTTCAGAAGTCAAAATGTCTTTGTGGCCCCATCAGCCTGTTCACAACTGCATCCCTACATACCTTCTCCATGGCTTCCACCTTCTCTCCTTTCTAGCCACAACTTGCAGGACCTTCCTCTTCCTAAATTGACTTCCTAATATCCCCTCCCTCACCCTCACAGGCACTGGAGGAGCCTGGCTAACTCTTCACACATCCTCTGGGTCTCAGCCTAGAGAGCTGAAAGGCTACCCTGATCAATACATGCCCCCTCCTGGTCCCAAAGCACACAGAACTCATACATTCTGCTCCTGCTCTATCACTGCCTTTTTGCTTGTCCTGGTCACTATTATATCCAGGATCCACAATGCCTAACACTGTACCTGGCAGAATAGGTATGTGAACATTTGCTGAATGAAGAATGGATCAAGGCCCAATCTATACACAGGTACTGGAGAGTTTCTTTATAAGCCTAGTATCAAAATGAAGCAGCCCCGGAGGACGGTCTAACTAACCAACTGAGCTAGGCCCTAGCTAGGTAATTCAAGGTTATAGCATCCTCCTGATAGGCCAAGATTGTGGGTTTGATCCCCAGTCAGGGCACATACAAAAATCAAAAAATGTCTGGCTGGTGTAGCTCAGTGGATTGAGCGTGTGCCTGCAAACCAAAAGGTCACTGGTTCGATTCCCAGTCAGGGGACATGCCTGGGTTGTGGGCCAGACTCCCAGTGAGCATGCAAGAGACAACCACACATTCATGTTTCTCTCCCTCCCTTTCCCCTATTTAAAAATAAGTAAAATATTTTTAAAAAATCAACCAATGAATGTAAAAAATGAGTGGAACAACAAACTGATGTTTCTCTCTCAAATCAATTTTAAAAATAAAGAAGCCTAGCATGAAATGCCCATCTTTCTTGAATACTCTGGAAATGGTCCCCAAGTGTAAATAGTGCTATACTTTTACATTATTTATGCTTTTACAGGTCTCCTGAGGTCAAACCTCAAAAAACAAATAGGCTTTCTCCCTCTGGGGAATAAGCCCATGCTTCCCCCTTCCCTCTCGTCTTCCCCTCAGGCATGTTACCTCTGCCTTTCTCTCTCCCAAACCCCAAGGACCCTTCTGCCTGTGAAATGTGCTACCTGGGCCTACACAGCCCAACAGACTCACTGCCTGTTAACTTTCTAAATAAACCTCTTATAATTTGAAAAAAAAAAAAAAAAAAAAAGCATATGCTCCCTATTCAATAGAAAGCACAACCATACAATAAATTTGTCTGTTTAGCATGGATGCAGGAAAATCAATTCACGTTCAAGTACCACATAACACCATGTACTGTCTCTCACCATAAAAAAAAAGTCTGTTAGGGAGGATACATGTGTAGGGGAGGAAAAATATTTTTCCCTCTACTCTTCTCAGTTCTTGGCTGAGACCTTCTTTAATAAAAGATTAACAAGAAAAAAGTAAACAAAAAGCCTATTAACAAGCATACCTCCTGTACACACGGGAGATACTAAGGAAAACTGTGTAACTAACTCCCTGAGACAGCCCAAGTCACCACCACCTTAAATACCATCTGCAGCTAAAGACAAAAGAAAGATGGAGGGGAAGTTATGGGAGGTTACCAGGAAAAGAAAAGTTAACAATGGTATGGTTGTTATGCAGATTTAGGTCAGTACCTTCTCCATTAATAAGTTTCTTGTAATTTAGAGTCATCCCTCTCTGATACAGAGAGGGAGACATCCTTACAAATGGAGATTTCCTTTATAAATGCACATTTCCTGTACAGAAGGTAACTACTACAGTGTTAAGAGTTTCTCTTTTGTCAGCTATTTCTCAAAAATAATCAGCTCAAAATAATCGTTATGCCGAAAAGGCATATTCTGGGTTAGGGTCAGCACATCCTGTTACTCTTCACACAACTATATAAACAGCCTTTGAGGATCGCTTAAATGAAGGTAGCATTATAATTACACTTGGACTTAAAAAATCTGTAGAACGCCTATAACACAGGACATTTCAAATCAACTTTTCAGAACCACAACCAACTTTCTGATCTTGGGAGTTCTTCATATTTTCTGAACCTCTATTTCTTCATCCTTTCACACAGCTATCCTTACACTTTGTGCCCAATTCAACACCTGGGATACAGTAAATGCCAGCTTTTCGAATGTCACTCTCTACTCGGACAAAAAGGCAGCTAAGCGCTGGAATACCAAAAAAATTGCCCAGGAAACAGTACACATGCAGCCAGGCTTCCCCACAACTTCATTTGTACATCCCTGCCGAGGGTCGGATCAAGTACTTAGAGGACTCACTCTCGACTCCGAAAATATTATGGTGCTCCACTCTCCGCGGGACCGTCAGAAATGGTGTTTTCATGAAATAACATTTTATTCAACTCAACACAATACTTCCACGTGTCAAAATTAAAAGACTCCCAATTTTTCACTTGTTTTGGTGTACAGCTATCAACCTGGGGGATGATGACCCAGGAGGTCCCAGCACTTTCTTCTCCCCGCCCCCCAACCCCGCCCCTGCAATCGCAATCCTCACTGGGACCAATCAGGCCCGCATGATTGGTCTAGCGGTGTGACACCCCCCCACACACACACACCCCTGGCGTTCTCAGCTAGAGGTCCACCCCACTCCCAACCGCATAACGCAAAACCCAAGCCGAGGGCCCACCGCCCCACAAAGGGTCTCGGCGTTAGAGCTTCATATCCAAAGTTCCCTGAACGTCTACCGGAGTCCTAATTCACTTTCTCGCCTTTCAAGGAGGAACCTTCTCCTGGCACCCATTCCTCTGGCATCCAGGGAAGCCGCACACCTACACTGTTCGGGATGCCAGCGTTCATCCTCCCGCGGGCACTTTTCTCCCGCCACCCCTCCCCCGCCCCGAGTACGCACCGTGCGGGAATCGGGCAAATCTCCTTTCTCCCCGCCCCATCCACAGTGCTCCCATCTCCCCATTCTTCCTCGAACCCCAAGCGGCTTGCACTTTCCTCCACCCAGCCCTCCAACCTAGCGGAATGCATCTCCTCTTCCTCCCAACTCTGTGCGTCTCCCCTCCCCCCTTCCTCCTGCAGTCTATTTCCTCCTGCGTTGTTTACAGTCTACACCCCCAATGCTACAAACTCAGCCCCGACATTCTTTCAAGCCAAGTGTGCAACCCCAGCTCCTCCGAGCCCAGGGCCTGGCCGCACACACTCCAGGGCCCCGAGACAAGCCTCTTGCCCCGGGCTCCGTGCGTCCCGCCCCGGTGCTCCTGCTTTCGACTCCCACACCCCACCCCACTACCTGGAGGAGACCGCAGGCGCTGTGGACCTCTGTAGTCCTCCGTTGATGTCCCTCGCCTCGGGCGGCGACGCGGAGCTGGCCAACTGCCTGGGCCCAGGCCCGTCCTCGCTCCAGGCCGCATCCCCGCTGGGGGAAGGGGAGGCCCTGGTGGTGGTGGCCGCGGCAGCGGCAGCGCCGCCTTCACCTGAGGCCTTGACCCGAGCCTTGTTGGTATTATTCAGCGCCGCTGGAGACTTGGGGAAGAAGCTGTACAGCGTGCTCTGTCGCGACATAGCGACAGGCGGCAAGGCCCAACCGCTCTATCCGACCGAGCGACTAGAAGCACAGGACCGACCGCGCGGCGCCTGCTGGCGGGAAATCTGGGGGGAGGCGCGCGATGCGCAAGAGGAATACTGGCCCCAGCCGCCAATCGGCAGGCACCTCGAAGTGCGCGGGCGGTGTCTAAGCAGCGCGCGCCCGGCCCCGCCCACTCGAGGAGCCAGGGGATTTGGGGAAGGGGAGGGGGAGGGGGAGGGCCGCTGAGCTGTGCTGTAGTCGGTGCTTGCCCCCCTGGCGGGAACAGCCTTGGGCCTGGTGCGCAGATGCGGGGTATTGTCCGGACCGGAACACCTCGGCCGGAAGCCGGCCGCAGCTGCGGGGTACCGGTCCGGAAAAGCGCTCCGGCTCAGAAAGGGGAGGGGGTGGTCGTGGTGACCGCGAGCACCGGGCAGGCTCCAGTGTGCGGAGTGCTTGTACCGCGTGGAGGCGTGAATCTCTGAGGTCCTGGGGGCAAACCGAAGGGTCGTGGATAGAGACCCTTCTGGGAAATGCCTTCCAGCCAGCGCCTGCTTGAAAATCCTGCGGTTGGACAGCTTCTGCCAAGGAGCCGGAAAATTATGAACCCAAACTTTTGTCTGCAGTAGATCAAGTCTCCTGTTCACGCTGTATTATCAAAGCATTGCACAGAGGCACTTGACAAACATTAGCTAAATGAATATTAAGTGGCAAGTCCTTCACGTATTTATGATAAAAACCTGCCAACTACCCTTCACCAGGCAATAATTCAATCATTTTATATAGATTAATTAAATCCTCTCAACCTATAAGGTAAATACTTAAGGTCCACAGTCTTTTTTTTTTTTTAAGGTTTTATTTATTTTCAGGGAGAGGGGAAGGGAGAGAGAAAGAGGAGAGAATCATCAGTTGACTAACCCTCGGAGACCCCCAACCAGGGACCCAACCCAGGCATGTGTCCCACAGGAAATAAAACCCGCCACCTTCCAGTTCACAGGCCTGCCCTCAATTCACTGAGCCACTCTAAACCTGGGCGTCAGAATGAAGGATTTTTTTTTTTAGAAAAAAATTTTAAATATATTTTATTGATTATGCTATTACAGTTGTCCCATTTCTCCCCCATCACTCCCCTCCACCCTACACACCCTCTCCCACCCACATTCCCCCGTTTAGTTCATGTCCTTGTGTCATAAGTTCTTTAGCTTCTACATTTCCCACACTATTCTTGCCCTCCCCCTGTCTATTTTCTACCCACCGTCTATGCTATTTATTCTCTGTACCTTTTCCCCCTCTCTCCTCCTCCCACGCCCCTGTTGCTAACCCTCCATATGATCTCCATTTCTGTGGTTCTGTTCCTGTTCTGTTTGCTTAGTTTGCTTTTGTTTTAGGTATGGTTCTTAATAGCTATGAGTTTGCTGTCTTTTCACTGTCATATTTTTATCTTCTTTTTCTTAGATAAGTCCCTTTAATGTTTCATATAATAAGGGCTTGGCGATTAACAGGGTGTGCATAAAAAGAAATTAGAAGGCTGACCATCCTTTGGCCCTAATCCCAAATTGTAAGTAAATAACTATGGAATCCAGAATCCTGGAAGCCAGCCCCAGTCAGCAACAGCTGTATTTTGGTAATTACCTACATAAGGGCAGCTCTTCAGTTTGTTAGGAGAAGCTGTGTTCTGTCACATGCTTTTCTTTTGTTAAGCAAATAATAAATTCAGGTTTGTTTCAGATATATTTCAAAGATATATATTCAAAGGGTAGATATGTGACACTCTCAGAGAGTCTGAGTAACACCCTGAAATTAAACATCCCTGCAGCAAAACATGCTTATTCACACTGAGTGGGATAAATATTGGTAACAAAAATTCAACTGAGTAAATTTTAAAGATTTAATTGGCTTTATTGAATGATTCATAAATTGAGCAGCATCCCTCCTAGCAAGTAGAAAGCACCAAAGGGCTACAGAAAGGCAAAGGTTTTTAAGGTCACAGAGGCAATGAGAAAAAGAAATCATAAATGAAGTTGAGGATTATTTACTTTCTTTAGGGGACAATAGGGTCTATTAGGAGGATCACCTCATTCTGCTGACCAGGAAATTCCAGACTAGTGTGTTAAAATTACATTCCTGAGAAAGGCTGAAATTAGGTTACGTATTAAGCCTTGGTATGCTTAAGTGGAGTTTAACACAGGTGATTGCATTTTGGGGTTGTAGTTCCTTTTTGACAATGAAGCTTGTGAATAGGCTCCAGTCAGCTCAGGTCAAAATTTGCTTCCAAGTGAGTTTGCCACAAAACTTTAGGTTCTTGAAGCTTTTGGGGTTTCAGAATTACAGATTAGGAATTGTTGGCACAGATGGCTCAAGTAATTTGCCCAAGATCAGCTAGAAAATGATGGTGTAGGGGATTTATCGGTAAATTCTGGGACGCTGTTCCTGAAGTCCTGTGTTACTAACAAATGTTAGACTTCCTTTTATTTCACATTATTTTATTTAAGCCTCACAACAACCTTGAATTGGAATGAACAACTGCATGAAATTGCCAATATTGAAACTTTTTTGAAATGCAAAATTACTATTTCATTTGGCTCAACTTAATATGATTTTCTTGTTTTACAAAAAGGAAATGGAGGCACTAAGGGAATAAGCGGTTATGGGACAAAGGTTGTGAGCCTATGTTTTGGGGTAATGGAGGCCTAGGCTCTAATACCACCCCGCCAGCCAGACAACCTAGTAATTTTTCTTCTTTGAACTTTTTTCCCCTCATCAGTCATGAGAACAATACCAACCTTGGGCCAAATTGTGAAGGCTATCGTTAGATATGTGGATAAAAAGGGCAGGACACTAAACCTGACAAGCTCAGGGGAGGCCTGTGCAGTGGCCTCATAAACTCAGGGACTGACAGTAACCACCATGGGATGGTCTAAATTTGAAACTTTCTAATTAAAAGCAAGTATAGCAGGTAGTCGTGTCCTGGACCAGTATCTTTTTTGGCAAAGGGCAGTCTTTACCTTAACTGAGCCTGTCTATTGTCTTTTTGTATCTAGATAACCTTTGGAATGTCAGGGTAATTTCCTTTTTCCAGACCCAGCCGGGCACGATCACCTACCAGAGCAGAGACCAGAGCCCCTCATTATGATTGCTATCATGTTAATTGTCAACTGCTAACTACTTTTTAACTGCCTATGTGAAAGAAGTATATGTCTATTTGCTTCATTTTTTATCCAGTCCCAAAGATTCCCCATCTTACTTTCTCCCACCTCCCTAATCTATCGCTAATGAATTTCATGTAACCCCCTTACGCCTCCTCCTTTGATTGTGTGTATAAAATAAAGGTGCAGAACTGCCACTCTCTGGAGCATTTTCTCAATCCGTTGAGATTTTGCTTCGGGCAATCTTTTTGTCAGTTTGGCTCAAATAAACTCATAAAAATTCTTTCAGATTTGGACATTTCTTCTGTTGACAGATGCCCCCGACAGGCCTTATTAAAGAATTAGACAAGTAACAAGTTACACATCTTAGAATCATCTGATAATGCAGAAAATAAAATGGAATAAACATTGCTAAGAGAATCACTTAAAACAATCAGGAAGCTATTAGAGAAGCCAGCCGTGCACACCCATGTGTCTCAGTTCTCTGCACTGCCATGAAGTTGCTATTTCTGTTGCTACACTCAGCTCAAATCAGTAAACATCCTGGAACAACTGTTAGTGGACATATGTGGACTTTACTTTCTTCCCTATAGTTGGAGCCCCTCTTCATTTGTATATTGGGACTAACCAATTGCTGCTATCCTTTTTTTTTTTTTAAGATTTTATTTACTTATTTTTAGAGGGGAAAGGAGAAAGAAAGAGAGTTAGAAAAACATCGTTGTGGGAGAGAAACATCAATTGGCTGCCTCTCTCATGCCCCCAGCCGGGGACCTGGCCTGGTTAGGAATCCAACGGGAAACCTTTCGGTTCACAGGCCAGTCAGTACCCAACCCACTGAGCCATGCCAGCCAGGGCTCTGCTATCCCTTTTTTGCATGAAAGAATTACACTTTGTGGGTTTGGGCTTTATAAACCCCGCCTTTCTTTGTCCCCTCCACAATGCTGTTTAGGTTGTATAACACGGGAGCTCCAAACTGGGGAGCTGTGCTTGCATTCGTGATATTCTGAAAAAAACACCCAGAGGACTAGCAGATATAGGCATGCTGTTTATTACTTATGTTACAGGGGAGTGAACGGATCAGTGGGAGAAAAAAGGCTGCACCCTGCCTCCAGCTATGGTGTTACTTATAGGGTGAGGGAAGGAGTAGCGTGTGAAAATTCTACACTTTTGTGATAAACACAGGAGCCTTGAGACACAAGGGCTGTTCCATGTAGATACAGACTGTTTTCCTCGTTCTTTATGGCGGCTGGCCAGGCAGCCTCCTGTTCTCTGAGGTTGTAGAGGGGCCACGTCCTAAGTTACCCTACAGGTTGCCACCTGAGTTGGCATTTCTCAGGTTGCAATCTTTTTGCTCAAATAAATGCTTTTTGTTCTTTATTACAGCCTGACCCTCTTCTTCGGTTAATGCATCAAACACACCATCCCTTGGTAGACACGAACACCCAGCCATCTCCAGAAGGTATGTACTGAGTATAGATACACGTGAAGAACACCCAAATAAGAATAAACAGAACAAGACACTTATTTAAAGCTTGCTACAGCAAGGGAGTCAGGTACTGTCATTTGCATTTGGCAGAGACTTAAAGACAGGCAGAGGAGCAGGTAAGCTTCATAGTGAACAAAGGGAAGGCTTCAGGTGTGCCCTAATTGGAGGTAGTTGGCATGGAAAAGCTGGAGATGGGCTAACTACAAGGAGAACATATTCTGTGATTGCCTTGGGGAGCATATTTAGCTTTCTCTGATTGGTCCTGAGTTTCAAGTGGGGACAAAAATAGAGAAGCTGAGCTGACCAGTCACTGACCAGTCATTTCTGGACTGGTTGCTGCCAGGTGCTTTGGCTTCAGTTTGCAGCAACCAGCTCAGGAAGTCAGCCATATCTGTAGCAACCAGTCCAGAGAACCAAACAACAACCCCTGCAGCAATGCCTTTGAGTCACTGCCAAACACAAATGATGGTGGCTGACTCCCTTGCTGTAGCATGCGTTGAGTAATTGGCCTTTGCTTGTCCCATTTGGGTGGTCCTAACTGTTTCCACATGTCTGAGTGAAGAGCCTTCCAAGCAGAGAAAACAACTCCTAAGTGAAGAGCAAACATCCTGCATTTGAGAACTGCAAGAAGGCCCAAATGGCTGCAAGAGGATGAGCTGGGGGGAGCAGCAGGACAGGAGTTCAGAGAAGAAAGTCAAGGGCAGGTCATCCAAGCCCTTATGGACTTTTAGCTTTGACTCTGAGTAAGCTGGGGAGCAGTTGCAAGTTTTGAGCAGAAGTGTGACCTAATCTAATGCAGACTGTTGTGTTAAGAACAGACTGTAGTATAATAAACAGTAACCTAATGCAGCTGTATTGTTTGCTACACAACAGAAAGAGTGGGGAAATAGGGAGAATATGGTCTTCATAAAGTCTGGGGAAAAAGAGCTGGAAGATCAGGAAATACTATTTTTATCCAAAGGTCTGGACACACTTACTCTGGGATGACTCCAGAGTGGGAAAGGGTGAAATGTCTTTCAGGAGTTAGTGCTCGAGCTGCACCTGTGCTCCCTAAGCTCAGGTGACACCTCCTTCAAATGAGTTCTTACTTGTGCCAGGTACTGATGTTGGCACAAGGGATATGGCCATGAACCAGACAGACATGTCCAGAGAAGATGAAGACTGCTGAGAAAAGAAGCAGTTAAAGTATGCCAATCCCAGCAAGCCCATAGACTATGTCGGATCACTTTGACAGAGATTTAGGCCAGTACCTTGGTTCCCAAACTGAGCACCAAGGCACTCCAGTGAACTACAGTAAATTCACAGAGACACCACAGGGTAAAATTCAAGGGAAACTCATCGACATTTGTGGGTCACTGCAGAAAACTACTAATGAAAGGTCCTTCACGGTATTGATGACATTGATGGGGAGGAAAAAACATTTCTTCTACCCGCTTAAGTTCACTTTGGGGAGTTTGCAATTTAAACTGACAAAAGACAGATTAGTAGAAGAAAAGAAAGTTTATTTTGGAATGCAACACCAGTACACGCAGGAGTGCTCAGTGATGGGTAACTCAAAGGGATGGTTAGAATTTGGGGCTTATATATCTAAGTGCATGGAAGAGAGGAAGAAACAGCTTCTATTGGAAGGACAAATAGGTTTCTTTAGGAAAGACAAATGGCCCTGGCTGCTGTGGCTCAGTGGGTTGAACACTGGACTGCAAACCAAAAGGTTGCCAGTTGGATTCCAGGTCAGGGCACATGCCTGGGTTGCGGGCCAGGTCCCCAGTAGGGGGCTTGCAAGAGGCCATTGATCTATGTTTCTGTCATACATCAGTGTTTCTCTCCCTCACTTTCTCCCTCCCATCTTCTATCTCTAAAAATAAATAAATAAATCTTTTTTTAAAATAAGGAAAAACAAATGGCTTTTTAGGAGAACAAACAGTTTGTGATCAAGTATGAGTGGACTTTCCGCTCATGATCTTTGTGATCATGGAACTCCTCTAGAGAGGGGATTTATGTCATCCTCATTTCTCAGAAGTTGCTGCTTTTAGTCAAATAAAGGAAGCTCTGTTAAATCTTCCATGTCTTCAGATTAAAATAATCTCTATACAAACTCTAAGGTTCTGAATGGGTCCCCACAAAATATCTTTATGAAGCTGAAGTTTTGGTGTTTTCTGTGATAAAAAGCAAATACCATGAGAAAAAATAATGTGAAATGAGGATGGTGGTATCCAAAAGAGTCCAAAGTTTGAGAAGTTGGCAGTGCCCAATCAGCACACACATCCCATTACTGTTATGGATGCTGAGAAAGAAGATAGAAGGGGTCTGGACTTCCGGCCAAGATGGAAGCATAGGTGGACGCACTGTGCCTCCTCTCACAACCAAAATTAAGGACAACAAATATTTAGAAACAAAAAACAACCAGAACTGATAGAAAATTGAACTGCGGGCCTGCGAACCAAAGGGTCGCGGTTCGATTCCCAGTCAGGGCACATTCCTGGGTTGCAGGCCAGTTCCCAGCACGGGACGCACAGAGGCAACCATACATGAATATTGCTCTCCCTCTCCCTCTCTCCTTCCCTTCCCCTCTAAACATAAATAAAATCTAAAAAAATTAAAAAAAAAAAAAAGAAAATTGAACTGTACAGAAGTCCAACAACCATTCATCCAGACTGGTAAGAGGGGCGGAGTCTCGACAGGAAAAAGTGGAGGTGCAGACCCTGAACGCAGGCAGCAGCGGCTGGCAGTTCCCAGGTGCACAGGTGGCAGCTGGCGGACTCTGGGCCCACAGGCGGCAGCTGGCAGACCCCGGGCACGGGGTGGCAACTGTGCAGACCTAGTGAGGCCCCACAAGGCAGCTGGCTGACCAGGTGGTCCCACATTCCCGAGCAGACAATCCAGGTGAAGGGGAACCGGTGAAAGGGACTAGAATCTAGGAGAGAGCAGAGCAGGCTCTAGCTATTGTTCCCTCTCAGACCCCGCCCCCACATACAGCGTCACAACTCAGCGACTGGGCTGCCCTGCACTGGGGAACACCTAAGGCTCCACTCCTCACTACGTAACAGCCCCAACCAGACCAAAAACAAAACAAAAACCACCAAAATGGCTCAAACTGGAGAACAAATGAAAGCCCCAGCGCCAATTCCTCTAAGCCATGAAGAGATAGCCAACCTATCAGATGCACAGTTCAAAGCACTGGTGATCAGGATGCTCACAGAATTGGTTGATTTTGCTCACAAATTAGATGAAATGCAGGCTACAATACGTGAAATGAAGGAAGACACATGGGTAACCAATAGAGATGGGAGGAAAACTGAAACTCAAATCAATGGAGTGGACCAGAAGGAAGAAAGAAACAACCAAACAGAAAACAAGGAAGAAACAAGAATTCAAAAAAATGAGGAGAGGCTTAGGAACCTCTGGGACATCTTTAAACATCCCAGCATCTGAATTATAGGGGTCCCAGAAGGGGAAGAAGAAGAGCAACAAGTGGAAAACTTATTTGAACAAATAATAAAGGAGAACTTCCCCAATCTGGCAAAGGAAATAGACTACCAGGAAGTCCAGGAAGCTCAGAGAGTCCCAAAGAAGTTGAACCCAAGGAGGAACACACCAAGGCACATCATAATTACATTAGCCAAGATTCAAATGAAGGAGAGAATTCTAGAAGCAGCAAGGGATAAGGGCACAGTCACCTACAAAGGAGTTCCCATCAGACTGTCAGCTGATTTCTCAAAAGACACCTTACAGGCAAGAAGGGGCTGGAAAGAAGTATTTGAAGTCTTGAAAGGCAGGGACCTACATCCAAGATTACTCTATCCAGCAAAGCTGTCATTTAGAATGGAAGGGAAGATAAAGTGCTTCTCAGATAAGGTCAAGTTCAAGGAGTTCATCATCACCAAGCCCTTATTATATGAAATGTTAAAGAGACTTGTCTAAGAAAAAGAAGATAAAAATATGACAGTGAAAAGACAGCAAACTCACAGCTAAAAACAAAAGCAAAGTAAGCAAACAGGTAGAACAGGAACAGAACCACAGAAATAGAGATCACATGGAGGGTTAGCAACAGGGGAGTGGGAGGAGGAGAGAGGGGGGAAAGGTACAGAGAATAATCATAGATGGTGGGTAGAAAATAGGGGGAGGGCAAGAATAGTGTGGGAAATGTAGAAGCTAAAAAACTTATGACACATGGACATGAACTAAAGGGGGAGAATGTGGGTGGGAGAGGGTGTGCAGGGTGGAGGGGAATGACGGGGGAGAAATGGGACAACTGTAATAGCATAATCAATAAAATATATTTTTTTAAAAAGAAGAAGATAGAAGGGTTCTAAAACAACCTAGCAGCCATTTTTAAACAGAGGTCTCTCATGTGATTCACGCTTTAGGGAGAAGCCTGCACTAAACTGTCTGCCTGTAGTATGTTCCTGCCACCTGAGTCAGCCGGTATAAAAGATTGGTCAGCATCTCTACTGACCAATCAGAGCTATTCCATTCTAACCAATCAGGACAGTGCTTTTTGGACCCATCACACTCCAAGGATTAGGAGTCCTCATTTAAGTGAGAATGGTCCAATCAGGGGCCGGAGGCAGCTTTCTGTATGTGTACCTGTGTACATCAGCTCCCCCCGGGGCTCAAGTAGTGCACTTTCCCTTTCCACCAAGGATGGAAGACTGTGTTTCCCTGCCGGAGCTGAAACGCCAAAGAAGTCTCACCAGATCAGAGCAGATAAGCTGGTTTTGGACAGGACAGGGCAGAACAGAGATTACTGAAGCAGGTGAAGCACAGCAGAGCAGGGCCACCTTGCCCCAGGGCAACCTCATGGTGCTGTTCCACAACCATGCTGCTTCATAATTGAGCTGTGACACTATTGAGCTGTCCCACAGCCGTGCTATGTCACAGTTGAACTGTTTTCACTGAATGAAGTTTTCTTCTTCACAGCACCCCAAATCAGAGATTCTTGTTGGCATGGAATTGGCATCAATGACCATCAGCTGACACTCTGTATGGGATATTTAAGAATGGAATAAAGATATTATTTTTTCTTTTAATTTCTATGTATTTTTTTAAAACAGTATATTATTAGGACATAAATGCTTATTAAGCTATATGGACGTAAAACTTAAATGGAACTGTTAAGTATTCCTTTCGGCCTGGGAGTTTAGTGGAGAAAATACTGCAAGATTAAGAGCACCAGGGGTTTAGGTTTAGGAGCCTCTGGCCTACTGGTTAAGAGCTCTGCACTCAAACTCTGCCCTCAAACTCTATATCCAGACTTCACGTGTTGAAATCCCAGCTGAGCTGCTTACTAACTGCATGACTGTTGGGCAAGGTTTTTAACCTCTCCCTGTGCCTCAGTTTCTTCACCTAGTTGTGATGAGGATTGAGTGAAATGGCGTGGTAAAGCCCTCAGCCCAATGCCTGCCCCACAATGAACACCAGATAAACAGAACAGAGTCATATAAGGAAAATTCTGCCGGTGTCCAGAAGTATGCAGAGCTCTGCATTCCTTCTCCATCCATCCAAGGAACAGGCTAACACAACAATCTTTGCCTTTTTCTTGAGCCTTGGGAGATAAAGTCAAGTCTGGAAAAAGGTGTTTTATGAGTGTCCTGTCCTAGCCCAAACAGCCTTTAATCACCAGGGAGAAGCTTACAGTCTGGCAAAGTCAGGGTTTTTTGGCCAGTTGCAAGGAAGGAGACTCCATAGCACAGCAAGGAGGCATCTGTCCAAACAAAGGAAAACAAAAGAAAAAGTTGTTCTGTACTTTGAGACAGGGTGGAATGGGCTCAGAGCAAAGCTGCGTGTAGTCAAATCTAGATCGCAAAGTGAACCCAAGGTCCCATTTCCTTAGAAATGACAAAGTTAAGATGGGTGTGGAATGGAGTGTCCAAAAATCCCTTATCTACTGTGTCCACCTGTGTTGTAACTCAAAGCTGCTTCTCTGTGTAAAGTGAATTAGGGGCTCCAAGCAAGAGAAGGGTAGTGGGTTATTTCACTACTGCTGATACAGTTTCAAACAGCAAAGTTTTTGTTTGTCTATAATTTTAGAGAACCAGATTTCTCAGTAAAGAAAGCAGTAGGAGGTGAACTCACAATACAATATACAGATGATATATTATAGAATTGCACACTCAAAACCTATATAATCTTACTAACAAATATCACCCCAATAAATTTAATAAATTTTAAATTAAAAAAAGAAAGAAAGCAGTAGTCCTCAGGCCTATGTGGATGAAAAGGGGCCACACACTAAACCTGACAAGCTCAGGGGAGCCTGCATGGCGGTCTTGACAAGCTCAGACCTAAAGTGACCACATAGGATGTTCTGAGATTGAAAACTTTCTAACTAAAAGCAGATCCTGGTGGGCAGTCAAGTCTCAGACCAGAATCTTCACTGACAAGTCAGTCATTACCTTCATTGAGCCTGTCTATGGTCTTTTTGCATCTAGATAACATACCTTTGGAATGTCAGAGTAGTTTCCTTTCTCTAAACCCCTTTGGGCACAGGCGCCACCCCAGAAGGAGACCACAAATCCCCTGGTTGTTACCATTACTGTGTTAATTGTTAACTATGTTGTATGTATTTGAGTAAAAGAAGCATGTGTCTATCATTTTATTTTTTATCCAATGTCAGAGGTCCCACATTTTTGCTTTCTCCTGCTTGTCTAATCTATCACCAATGGATTTCATGGAACCCACTCACATTTTCTTTTTTGATCGAAATGTATAAAATAAGGTGCAGAACCGCTATTTTCTGGAGCATTTTTTCAATCTGTTGAGGTTTTGCTTCCCAGGAATTGTCAGTTTGGCTCAAATAAACTCAGAAAAATTCTTACAGGTTTGGATGGTTCTTATGCTGATACCACTTTGCAGCTGCAGCTTGTCCTTGGGAGAAAATAGTGTTTCCTGTTTTACATTGTAGCTGGTTTATCTTTGCTGTCTCAGCCCAGTGAATGGAGGACACATTTTTAACTTTTCATTCCTTGCTAATTTTTACTTTCTTAGTCCTGAGAAATAAGGAGGGGAGGGACTTTGTGGCGGCCAGGTAGGAGATGCCAGCTGCAGCCTGTCTTTCCAACAGCAAAAGGACAGAAGTCAAAGGGGCCTGTGTACCCTGCCAAGTGCCCAAAAGTGTGATGGGGGCTCTGAGAGACTGTCCGAGAACCCACAGGGCCTACACCACCTGGAGGGAGGAAAGATAGGCCAGAGGGCTTCCACAGGCTGGAGCGACTCCCCTCCCAGACTCCCAGCCTTCTTCTCTGACTTGTAGCTAGCTTCCTTGCAAACTTCCATATAATCTCTGACCACAATCAGCGCCAGTATAGGGAGAGCTAGCACCAGCATTTCTCTGGCTTCCAGAGACATTCTGCGTAGAACTGCCAGGTGCTTTTCGAATTACTAGAGTAGCCCTTTCATGTGGAATATGGTCTCAGCCTCTAATCTCCAAGGTCTGGCTCCAGGCTCTCTTCCCAGCTAACTTCATTCCTGCCTTTTACCTTCACTGTTCTGGGATCATCCCTACCTTGAGCCATACAGACCTAGTTTCACTCCTGACATCCTCACCTACAAATTCTGGCAACCTGGGTAAATTACTTGCACTTTCACCTGCCCAATCTGATAAATGGGGATCAACTAATATCTACCTCACAGTATTGTGAACGGAGTGAAAGGCTCAGCCTCTCTGACTCCATTGTATTCAAGTCTGCACAGCTCCATGGCCTTGCCACTATTAGCTTCTTCTTTAGACATGCTAATCATTAGAGGAATTCTGTTTGAAGTTTGAGTTTTCACAAAAACAGCCCTTCCCGTTTTTCCTTCCCCTGACATAAAAGAAGGCTAAACTCTGTACTTTCTAAAGATGGATTTGAACATTAGGGCTCCAATCTTCTCACTTGGCGCCTTCTCATTCAAAAAACCTTTCCTTACTCCAAACTCTGACATGTCCAGTTTTGGCCTTTGGAAGCATGGGGTGCATGATCTTTGAACTGGTACCATAATTATTGGGAGGATGGAAAGCATATAATGTGTGACCAATAAATATAAATCCCTTTTCTCCCTTTGCTGTTTCTGCCCTTGCAATGCCTTCACCCACTTCCCCGCGCCAGTCCGAATCCAAAAAGCCTCTGCCACCTCAGTTGAAATCCCTGCCCACTCCAGCCCCTCCCCTGAATGCACAATTCCCTCTCCTGAGGACAGTCTGAGAGAACAGCCTCTTCCGGTCACAGAGCCCAAGCTGCGGTGTGATAGCTGTGGCCCCAGCAGCTGTGGCATGCATTTGATCCTTGTGACATGTCGCAGGTTGTCATTTGACATTTCACTGTAAACCAAAGAATGATGGAACTGGATCAGTCCTGTGGAAACTTGCCCTGGAACCTCAGAATTGGTATAAAGATTATTTTAAGCTGAAGACATCTGAGATTCAACAGAAGCAGATAGATGCCTTCTCAAAGCTTCTCTTATCTAACTAAAAAAAGAAACTTCTGACAAGTGAGGACTGTCATAAATTCCTTCCTTTGGAGTGGGCCTGCTCCCAGGAGAAAAACTAAGAGCAAATGTATCGTAAATCCTCTGTCAAAGGATATTTTATGGCTCTGAAGATGGAGCCACATGTACCTGCATCAACAAACATTATCCCAAACATTCTTGTCTCCCTTTTGTTCTCCCCAAAACCCGCTTGTCTTCCCTAAAGAAACCTATTTGTTCTTCCCATAGGGACAGCTTCCCCCCACCCCTTTTCCCTACTCAGTTAGATAAGCCCCTAAGTTAGATGAGCACTCCCACGGACATGTGCGATACACCTATAAATAAACTGTCTCTTCTCTTGCTAATCTGTTTTTTTGTCAGCTTCATTTGCAGGCCTCATTCTCCCTCCTTCCCTTTTTTACTGTAATATTTTTATCTGAAGGTACAAAAAAATTAATCAATTGCTTTTATTATGTGACTGTATTGACTCTACTGCATCCCATAAAGAACCAAAAATTACTTTTATAACATTAAAATAAAGTCATTTGTGCAGCCACTATTGATCGAGACGTTCTTGCACTATGATTAATCCATTATGCTTCATCATAGCCAAAAGGCTGAGAAGCAATGATGACTAATCCATTATGAACAAAAGTCAATCTTAAAAACACGATTCCAGGCCCTGTCCAGGTAGCTCATTTGGTTCGAGTGTCATCCTGATACACTACGGTTGCAGGTTTGGATCTGGTCAGGGTACAAACAAGAATTAACCAATGGCCCTGGCTGGTGTGGCTCTGTAGGTTGGGCATTGTCCTGAAAACCAAAAGGTCGACCCCCAGTCCCAGTCGGGGCACATGTCTGGGCTGCCAGCCAGGTCCCCAGTTGCGGGCGTGTGAGAGGCAACCGATTGCTGTTTCTCTCACCTCGATATTTCTCTTCCTCTCTCTCCCTCCCTTCCCCTCTCTCTAAAAATAAATAAATAAAATCCAGAATCAACCAATGAGTGCATAATAAGTGGAACAACGAATTGATGTTTCTTTCTCTCTCTCCCTCTTTTTCCCTGCCCCTTTTCTCACTAAAAATTAATAATTAAAAAATAAAAAATGTAAAATTGATCTTATATTGCAGCTCTATTGCAGGGTGGGACAAAAGTAGGTTTATGGTTGTAAATACATGAAACACAGAGTTTATTCTTGTATTGCTTATTAATTATTTTATTATTTTCTATATGAACAGCTATAAACCTACTTTTACCCCATACTGTATGAATGAATGAATGAATGAATGAATGAATGAATAAAATCCCATCTTTTTTCCCTGTACATATGCTTAGATTCCTTATACAAATAATGAAACACTTCATTTTATTCATGTTAGTAAAATGAGCTCTTCAGAAAAAGATTGAAAAGATTTGATAACCAACTCCCAAATTTTATGCTTTTTCCTCCCACCAACATATGCAACATAAGCCGGAAAACCTTTTCAGTAAATTGAGCAATTGAAGACTCAAGTAAAAAATCAAGTAAAGATGCAAAGATCACACAGAGCTCTGGCAGGTCACATGTACCCCATGTTGCTTTTGGTTTCCCATCTCTTCTTCGCTTCAGATCCTCATGCGAGTTTCTTCTTTTTCTGAGCAACCTGTGAATTTTCAGCTTCCTTTTTGGCTTTTACAAAGTTATGGCAGCAATCGCTTTGGCAATTTTTATACCAAGCTCTTGGATAGCTAGATATTCTCCTCTTCCACAGCCTGGTTTATGCTCTTTTCAAGGCTCAACTTCTCAATTTTTTTTTTCCTTTTTAACAGGGCATTCAAACCTGTTACTGACTTCACAATACTGAGTAAGCTCCTTTCACTGGGTTTCACTCGAGGACAGACTATTTACGATGAGATTCTTCTTCACTCTTCAATTTACCTTTTCTGGAGCATTTTCTTTCTTTTTCCTTTCTAAATCTTGAAGTTTAGAGTGTTTTTAAGATTTTATTTACTATTTTTAGAGAGAGGGAAAGGGAGGGGGAGGGAGAGAGAGAGAAACATTGATCCGCTGCCTCTCCCACATGCCACCTAGGCACACCTCCTGACTGGGAGTCAGACCAGCGACCTTTCGCTTTGTGGGGATGACTCCCAAGCAACTGAGCCACACTGGTTAGGGAAAGAGTGGTTTTTGTGCAATTCTTGAAATTTATTTCGTATACGTAAGGGAATTCCAAGGTACTCTTCACATGCATTTGCTTTTGCCTCTGCTTCGGTTTTTAGTCTATCTTTAGAGAAATCTGAGATCGTTGTTTCTGAATGGTTCCATACGCTTCATCTTCCTGCAAGTCCAGAGTTCTCTAATGCGTCTTCATCTTCCAAATTCAACTCAACATCTTTCATTTAAGCCAGGACGTAGCAGCCCACTCCCTATGTTTTTGTTTTTGTTTTTTTTGGTTATGAGCTGACTGCCCAGCAGCCTCTGGCCCCATTCTCTTAGCATAAGATGGTAGAGGAAGACCTCCTCCTAACAAAAGATTCTTTCCTTGGGCAGACTCTAGTCAGACTCCTCTGAACTCTCTTCATAACTAGGCCTCGACTTTTGGGTTTCCACTTCATCTCGGCATTGTCCACTTTTACCAAGAATCCTAATGAGTTAGTTTAGTGAACCCCGCCCCCCCCCACTCCCACCCCCCTCACACACACTGTCTTCCAGCCACCCTTGATACCTTTTCACTCTGGCCTGCCTTCAACAAAAATCCTGTTAGGTCATTTTGACAAAGAATTACCCTGCCTCTTGGCAATTTTCCATCCACTGACCCCACGGAGCCCCCGGTGCCTGGGCTATAAATCCCCACTTTTCCTTATTGTGTCCACATTCGAGCACAATCTCTCTCACCTACTACAAAACCCCATTGTAATAGCCCCTCTTGAATACAGTCTGTCTTACCATCTTTAAGAAGTGTTATGAATGATTCTTTCTTTACTATCTCCCCCTTTCCCCAACTCCCAGCCTTTATCATCTAGGCCAACCCTCTCATTGTCTGTAAGGGAAAGCTGAGAAGATAAGCAGCTAAACAAGGGAAAGATTAAGAGTTTGGAGGCAGGGGCCCAGATTTACCACCATTCACCAGCTGTGTGACCTCAGACAAGCTTCTTAGTCTGCGTCTGAGAGAGGCACATCTGTAACATGGGGTAAATAGCAGCACCCATCTCACTGGGGAATTGTAAAAGTTAAATGAGTTAATAGTCACAAAGCACTCAGAACTGCCCAGCACAATAAGTGCCATAACATAGTTACTTATTTTTTTAAAAAAGTCACTTGCCTGAGGCGTCTCAGTTAATGATGAGAACTGAGTGAACACACTTTCCTGTCCCTGTGTTCAGTAATACTAGGACCAAGCAGTAATACTAGGACCAATATTTTAGCTGCTTGCTCCAGGAAACATCAGCTCCTAAAAAGATAAGATTGTAAACTAACCAAGCAGTTGACTTACTGAGATTACAGCTTGCTCATCAAGACTTTCAAGAGCCTTGCCCCCAGGACCTACAATCCATTAAGTCAGAAACTGTGCCTCACTCAACCAGTTTTCTCTCGCAAGACTCAACCTCAGGGCAAGTCTTTCTTCTGCAGTTCTAGACCCACATGCCCAATAGCCTGGTTGTCTCATGAGCATCTCACACTTAATACAATCATACGTCACTCAACACCTGGGATACAGTCTACGAAATGTTTCACTCGGCTATGTCATCGCTGTGCAGACATCACAGAATGCACTCACACAAACCTAGCCGGTGCAGCCTGCTACACATCTAGGCCGTGTGGTATACCTTCTTGCTCCTAGGCTACAAGCCCATGTAGACATCACTGTATAAAACAACACAAGATTAAACCAGGCACAAGAGAAAACGATGCAATCAAGAGATGTGGTAAACATGAAATGTACGAGGCTGTTGCCGGCCCACTACAGCACACTGTTTTATGACAAACTTTTTTTAATAAGTGGAGTACATGCTAAAATAATGATAAAAAAGTATATAAATACATAAACCGGTAACATTTATTATCATTATCAGGTGTTATGTACTGTTCATAATTGTATGTGCTCTACTTTTATAGAGCCGGCAGCGCAGCAGGTTAGTCTGCACTAGTATTGCCACGAACGCGTGATAGGAATTTTTCAGCTCCTTTATAATCCCATGGGACCAGCGTCACATGCAGTCACTGTTGATTGACACGTCTTTATGCTGTGCATGGCTGTATATTCAAAGCCGAACTCCTGATCCCTCCTCCCAACCTGTCCTCTGTCTCTTCTCTACCTTTATAAGTGGCATCTCTCTGGTCCCAAGTTGCTCAAGCCAGAAACTTTGACACCTCTTCTTCTCTTACTCTCCACATCCAAAGCCTCAGCAATTTCTGCCAGCTCCACCTCCAAACATAGCTCAAAACTGTCCTCTCCCTTCTCTCTACTACTCCTAGAATCCTCCTGCTAACTTATCTCGCTAACATTCATTGATTCTCTACGTAACAGACAAAGTGACCTGTTAAAAAGCACAATCACAATCAGATCATGTAGTCACCCCCACCCCCACTACCATGTTCCAGTGGATTCCCAATCACACTTGGAATGCAACCCACATTTCCTATCACTGGTCCTGCCACTTCTTCAATCTTATTTCTTGCCACCCCTTTCCTTGCTCACTATTCTCCAGCCATGTTCAAAGCCTCTTTCCCATTACAGAGCCCAGAACAATGCCTGTGTGTATCTGGCCTTTGTGGCAAGCCGATTGCATCAATGCCTCCTTTCTTCCTGTAATTGTATAGGCCCCTGCACTTTGTCTCTGGGATCACTATGTGCCTTGCTTTGGCCAATGGGATATTAGCAAACACGACTGCAAGCAGAGGTTTGGAAAGCACACATGCACTCCCACTTGCTCTCCTGAATAATTGGGCTTATTCTTTCTTGGCTCCTGCCATTGCCATGACAATATACCCCGCTGTCTGCAATGAAGGGATGTGAGAGGAATGCAGAGAAGATCTGAGTCAGCCTCGAGGCGGCCGTCCACAACCAGCGGACCCTCAGATGTGCAAGGGAGCCAGCCGAAAGCAGCAGAGCTGCTTACCTGACCCACAGCTGCCTGTAGACTCATAAGCCCCCTGAGATCGGGAGAACCAAAAAGCCAGCCTACAGATTCACAAATAACAATAACTAGTAATTCTTTTAGCTCACTATGTTTGTTTGTGATTTATTATACAGCATTACTGTGACAACAGATAACTACATGAATATTTGTTGGCTACATGAGTGCTGGGGAATATTTGGTACTAGAGCAAGGCAGGAGATATGGGAGATTTCTTGGGCTGAAGGGATCTCCCTTTTCGCACATGCCATGTGGGGGGCTTTTTGTGGGTTGTTAGCTCTCTTGCTCTTTCTGGTTAAGAAGAAAGCCAGGGGTTAGTGGGAATGTTCCAGAATGGAGGTACCTGGAATGATGGTAAGGCCTATAGACACTGCCTGTATTACTTCCCTGCTGCTGCATACCAAATTACCACACACTTAGCAGCTTAAAAAAACAACACAAACTTATTGTCTCACAGTTCCTGTGAAGAGCCTGGGCTGGGTAGCTCTGTCCTCTGGGCAGGGTCTCTGCCTCTGAGATCAAGGTGTCAGCCAGGGCTGTGATCCCACCTGTAATTCAGGGTTCTCTTCCAAGCACAGATTGTTGGCAGAATTCAGTTCCCACAGTTGTAGGACTGAAGTCTCTGCCTCCTTGCTGGCTGTTGGCCAGGGGTCACTCTTAGCTCCTAGGGGCTGCCCGGGTCCTCGCCACATGCCCTCTCCATAGGTCCTCTCACACCTGGCGGCTTGCTTCCTTCTTGAGGCCAGCAAGAGAATGTGTCTCTGACCCGTTGCTTTCTCTAAAAGGGCTCACCTGATTAGGTCATGCCCGTCACGGGTGGTCTTCCTTCTGGTTAATTCAAAGTCAGCTGAGCAGCAACCTAATCACAGGAGTGATATTCTGTCACATTCACAGGCTCTGCCCACACTCAAGGGGGGCAGATAACACAGGGTGTGGGACATTCTGACCACCGCACTCCCCTGAAGTGGTCTGGGGTCCTGCCTCCAGCTAGAGGGCAGAATAGGCAGCAGATCCCTCCCTGCCTTCCCTCTACATCTGCCTTTCCCTTAAAAAAATTTACTTATTTATAATTAGAGAGAGGGGGAGGGAGGGAGAAAGACAGGGAGAGAAACATCGATGTGAGAGATCACATCCATCGGTTGCCTTGCACACACCCCAACTGGAAACCTGCCTGAAACCCAGGAATGTGCCCGGACTGGAAATTGAACCCGCAAACTTTTGATTCACTGGCTGCCGCTCAGTCCACTGAACCACACCAGCCAGGGCTCCCTTTGCCTTTTTAAGCTGCTCTCTGTGAGGCTCTGACAGACTTTATCAGACTGGGAGAAGAGGAGAGAGGGAGGCATGGGTGGGATTTCCCCAGCCCTGGGCCTCCAGTAGGGGAGCCGGCCCTGGAGCTCTCTCTCCCCAAGCCCCCTGCAGGGGAGGCCAGTGGGAAGCTGAAGGAGGGCTTGTGAGAGCGGTCCCCTTGGCCTGACCCAGCCCCTGGCCTTCCACCTCCTCAGCTGTTCTCTAGGCAGCCAGCCTTGTGCCAATCAAAAACCAGCCATAATCTCATGAGGGCAGCCTCTCAAGTCTGCTCAGATGCTAAGACAGAAGGGACACCTTTCTGCTGGTCCCCAGAGAACGCAGGTGGGAGAAGAAACTCACCTGTACAGCATTGGAAGGTGGGAGAATGGGCATGGCCGAACCCGCCCACCAAGCGCACAACGCACACATCCTGGGCACTCACTGCCCGGCCTCACTCGGGTCCTTTCAAGATGGAGTCTTCTGTGTCATGGATGCCACTGTTCCTCAGTCAGACCAGAAGTGCCAGAGAGCAGGGCCCAGCTCTGGGAAGGGCACACTGCCAGCTCGGGGCATGCCAAATGATCTCCCTGCATTCAGGCAGGGCCTCTCGGTGGCCATTTTGGTGCCTGAGGAATGAAAAAACAATCCCCCCTCCTACCTTTCTAAGTTCTTCTGACTGGGCTAATAATCAAATTAACATGGGACAGATTAACAGGAGAAAATGTCCAAAATTTATGGCAGACATCATGTGGGGGTGCCATAAGAGTAGGAGACGGGGGATGCCTTGGGCAGTTCAAGCACATATACCATTCTGGACAACGGAGAGAGAGGCGGGGGTCTGGGATTTCAAAGGGAAAGCAGGTACCTTACAGGTAGGTGAGAGAGCGGAGCGGACATGTGGCAAACCAGTTCTTGCAGGGCCACCGAGAAACAACGGGACACAGAGGGGAGCCCAGCCAACAGACTCTGCTGGACTTCGCCCTGTCTGCCGCATTTGGTTTGTATTCAGATGCTAAGGTGACACTCCCTTCGTTTAAGCAGGATTTTCTATCTGAATTCCTACGGTCAGGTAAGAGGGAAGGTCATGGGTTCTTTCTGAGTCTCTTGTTTCTTAAAAATAACCAGCTTAGCATCAATATCCCAAAAGGCATATTTGGGGGTTACAAAACTTCAGTCCCCCTCACATGACGTCTCTGCACTCAAATATACGCTGCTGCTGCTCCCTGCATCGTCTGCTTCCCTCCGTTCAGCTTGCCAGTCTCGTTCTTCGGGAAGCCCCCTTGATGCTCCAGGCAGGGCTGGGTGGCTCTGCAAGCTCCCACCATAGTCTATCGACCTGTTAATGTCTCTCTGCAGCTCTAGGCTGTGAGGCCTTGAGGGTCTTATCATCTCTGTGTTTCCAACTATACGCCAGCACATCCTCGGTACTGCATGTGAAGAGAGGAGCAGGGGTAGAAATCAGAGACTGGCCTTGGCACTCCACCAGTCTGCCAAGACAAACAAGAGACCATTTACAACATTTACAATGGTCTGGGTTAATAGAAATCAACAATGGACGATGACAGAGCAGGCAAGGGCAAGTCACAGCGAGAAGTGAAGCGCATCAGGACGTGCCATCCCAAAATACACCACTTTAGCATAAGGATTATTTTGAGCTGAAGGCAGTTGAGAATCAACAGGTGCAGAAAGAGTTGTCTGCCCTCCTCTTATCTGCCTGAAAGGCTATACATTTTCCTTGTGAAGGTGTCCCTCGTTCCGCACCAGGAAAAGAGACTCTTATCACCAGAGACAGAGAGTCAGCACGAAGATGAATTTGCATAAACAAAACCTACTAAAATAACCCTTATCTTCTACTAGTTTCCCCCACATATTTCCTAGTCACGTTCCCACACTTTATCATCCCTTCAGGCCCAAACCCTCTTTCCTTTGTTAAAATGGTATATAAGCCCCTGAGTTGAACCACTTCTTTGAGTTTTGTTCGTGGGGGAGAAACACAGTTTCTTCTACCCTCAAGGTTCTCCCTGGCTGGTCTAATACTCACATAGACATGAGACAGATTAGCAAGAGAAAAATAACCAAATTTAATACTTACGTGTGTATGGAAGCCTCACATGTATGAATGAGAGCCAGAGACACGCTGGAGAGGCTCAGAGCCAGGAAGGAGGATTTAGGTATGGACCACATTCCAAGCTAGGGATGAGGTAAGTTGCCTTGGGGACTTCAAAGGGTCAGAGCATGATATTGAGAAGAGCAGATGAGTTTCCCCTGCCATATAGGTAGGTCAAAAATGTTACCTCTAATAATGTCTTATTATGGGCAAGGCCCCTATTTCAAGTTCTTCTAGGCCAAAGTTTCTCTTGAGCCTGAAACTAAAATTGCTGTTAGCTCAAAACACTCCACAGACCACAGAAGCACATCTTGGGTGGCTTGTTCCGAACCCCCACATGTTTCTTTTCTGTGACTTCTGAGCCTATAAATATTAATGCAAATCATGTGACTGTTTTCCTGTCTTTTTAAAATTTAATTTGCAAGCCCTCAGGAACTTAACCTAAGAGAGTGGAGGAAAAGTTTCTTCTCAAGCCACTACCCGCTGTCAACAAAAAGAACCCAAATCTCTGAAAATATCAGAAAGTTTTTTTTGGCGCCTGACAACTATAGCCCAAGAGCAGAGTTTCAAGAAACCTTGAAATAGTGGCTCCACCTTTGGAAAAGTTTGGGTGCTCACAGAAGCAGAGAAGTAATCCTAGCGTACAGGATCCAGCACAAATAACACCCCTTTTTTATTACCAAAACCTTTATTACCAAATCATAGGCATGTAATTCTATAATATAAAAATATCACACTCAAGACACCATATGACATTTTAAGTGAAATGTTCAAACTGCTGTTCATCTCATGCGAGACAGTCATATACCCTCCCAACCACACTCAAGCAAGCCTTACTTCTGCCAGACCCTGTACATCTGGTGTGTTAGAAGTTTCAATTAAGGTACATATGGTGCAACAGTGAATGGTTTTACAGTAAATGTGTAGGGAAGATAAGGTTGGGCCGTTGTGCCCCCTGGCGTCAGGGAGTCTGGGATAGGGTTTGGAAATAATTAAATTATTTCAGAACTCTTTGAGGTGATTTTTATCAGGAAGTAGAAAGACCAGGCACTGTTTTCCATAATTGCTGATCTTTAGTGTTGAAGCTGTGGAAGATAACTGTGACTGCCCCCACGGTTTTTCTCAGTAAGGTATTTCAGAAAGGCTCATTGTTCTCTCCTGGTTACTGGTTAACTAAGCACCCTCTCCTTACTTTACCCCTTAGCCCTGAAAGGGCAAGGAAAAGAGCCCTTACCAGAACTGGGGGAGACTGTAGCTGTAGGAGAGGTCATCCACAAGTTGTGGCCTCAGGTGCAGAAAAACAGCCCTACCAACCCTCGGCCCAGCAGTGAGGACAGCAGGGGCAACCCTCTTACCCCTTAGGCTGAACCCAATCTGCAGCCAGAGGACAAGGGAGGCCCGGTGCAGCCATCAGCGCCCTGCACAGAGCAGGGTGGGGAGGAAATATGGAGGGAAGGAGAAAAACAAGCAGTTTAGGCACTGAGTGTGAGCCCTCCTGAGTCTTGTAGAGCCTGGGCCATAAACAGAAAGCAGGATGAGTTCTGGGCTGTTACGGGAAAGGGGACCTGCCCTTAACGGGTCTCCCTAAGGCCAGCTGGGAGCGTATGGGTTCTTACACAAGTCCAGGTGATATTAAAGCTGGAGACAATGAAATGAGGAGAGGCCTAGGAGAGAAGAAGCAGCAGAAGAGAGTCTAGGCTGGGCTGATTTGGCTCTCCAAGAAGTCAGAGAAAAGGGGGCCTTGGGGACAGGTTCAGAGGGTTAGCCCAGGATGAGCTGTCATTTCCCATTGCTCCCCTGGTTGCAAGTCTTGTGGGGACCCTTAGGGTTTAGGAGATGCACATTTGTGAGGGAAGAGAAAGCCATGAGCATGAGAGAGAGAGAGAGAGGGAGAGAGAAGCTCTGGGTTGTTCCTTTTTTTTTTTTTTTTTTTTTTTGGTGGTTGTTTTGAGAGTTTTCAAAAGTCTGGGTGTTTAGGGAGGCCTTAGGGGAGGATCTCAATAGAATACTCATTAGTTTTATGCTAATGATCCAAAATGAGATTTATTCCCTTAACTCCATCCTTCCTTGGGAAAGGTTAGCACAAATGGCACTAATTGGATTTCTGCTATCTATCTCCCTGAATAGGGTGACTTAAGTTACCATATTTTTCAGACTGTAAGACACACTCCCCCCCCCAAATTTGGGAGGAATAATGGTTGTTAATGCTGCTGTTGAGTTCTGTTTACATTTACATTGGTGAAATATTAAGTTATTTATGTTATTAAATATTTCACCTCATTTTTTGCTTCAAAATTTTTTTCTATTTTCCTCTAAAACCAAGGTGCATCTTATGGTCTGAAAAATATGATATTTAACCTCTGGTTGGGGAGGAGGACATTTACTCTTAAGTGTCCTTGGTTTAGAGAAGATAGAATTTACTGGATGGCTATAAATTGCTTGGCAATTTACCGTATTTTGCCATGTATAATGCTCACTCATGTTTTTGGCTCAAACTGTCAGGAAAAAAATCTTTTGTTTTAATTTTTTAATTCAATTATTTGTTTATTTATATTTAGATGCTTGCTTTTTGTATCACAAAGGATATTACTTTGCATACAGATATCGTTATTGCTTTCTAGAGTTACACTTTTAATGCATAAGCATAAATAAAAGAATCAGAAACATTTATATAGGTACAAAATTAGTACTACCCATGTATAATGGGCATCCTTATTTTTCCCTCAAAAATTTGGGTGAAGAGTGTGCATTATCTGTGGCAAAATACGGTAACTATCCATCTCAGTTTCCCTATTCCACTTGTCCTGGCTGACTGGCCTGTCTCAGGGCCTTCGAGCCAAGTACACAACCAAAGAATGTGAAAGGGGCCTTTGGGGAGACACCTTAACACCTTCCCAAGCCATTCTGGCCTCTGCAGCTCTCAGAGGAAAGGGCCAGCAGGGAAGTCTCCTTAGGGCTTGGGGTGGAAGACACACCTGCTGTGTGGCTGGGTGTTCAGTCTTGTCTCTTCAACGCCGGGAAAGCAGGAGGCAAGTGGGTCACGTTTGCAACCCTCAGCACTGACATATCCTGACAGAGAAGGTCTGGGATAGGAATGAGTCCCCCAAGGGGACGTGTGGAGCCTGTATGGCACTAAAGAAATCTTCTAAAAAGCAGATTCACACGAAGGCAACTATAGGACTCCACCCTGGGCACAGACTCCAGCTGATTTTTTAGAAAGATTTTATTTATTTATTTTTAGAGAGAAGGGAAGGGAAGGAGGAAAAGAGGGAGAGAAACATCAATGTGTGGTTCCTTTCACGTGGCCCCTGCTGGGGACCTGGCCTGCAACCTAGGCATGTGCCCCTATTGGGAATCGAACCGGGGACCCTTTGGTTCTCAAGCCCATACTAAATTCACTGAACCACATCAGCCAGGGCTCCAGCTGGTTTTAATAAGGAATTTTCCTCCAGTGCTGCCCTCAGTTTGTATTTGACTTCCCACGCGTTGGAGTGGGCAGAGGAGCCAGGAAGGCGGGTGGAGAAGCAGAGGACAGGAAGACACAGATTTCAGCAGTTCTTCCTTTGGTCCTTGTAATTTTAAGGGGCTTGAGGATCTGCTCTTTGCAGATCAGCCGCCTGAGGGCGATAAAGTGGCTGACTCAGCACGAGACTGGATCTCCAGTGCAACTACATGCTTGAGAAAGCGCCTCGGTGGCTCTGATCCTGGCTCGCCTTCATGACTTTCTTCCCGTAGTCCCTGGTAGGACCTCTGCTCTTGGGTAGAGGTCAGAACCGAGAACGAATGTCCGCTCCTGTTCTAGTGCAGCAGCTGGACTGGCTGTGGCGGCAACGCGCCGCGCGGCCACCAGGGGTCACTCCTCTCCATGCGCTCAAACCAGAGACCAAGCGGCCGGGCTTCACCCCACCCTCCTCTGTTGGTGACGTTCCCTAGATTCCTGGCCTGTCCTCTTCCCAACAATTTAGCGGCCAGCACCCTGTTCCACACAAAGTTTACCTAAATCTGGCAACTAGGTTTAGAGGCAGACCCTTGCAGTCAGATTCCAACCTCACCCTTCACTGAGTGACAGGAGCAATTCTTTTCATTTTTCCGAGCCTCAGTTTTTCAGTCTACAAAATGGGTAATGACATTTCATGGGATAATGTGAAGTCTATGGTCTTCAGGTAAGGGCTCAATAAACCTTGGCATGTTTTCTTTTCATTCCTTAGGTGCCACTGATTCTTGACTTTACAGATGGAATATCTTCTAGCTAAAAGTTGACTATAAACAAACAGGAGAATGCAAAAGGCACCCCAAGTCAAACCCCCTACACCCCCAGACTTCTAGTCTATATTAACATGAGTTTACTCTTCCACTGTATTTATCAGCCTTACTTTACTATTATAGGAAACTCTGGCCAAGGAGGATAAAAGTTACAAATAACTTTATTGTTGATGCTAAGAACTTCCTGAAAGAGTCGTTTAAATTTAAATACCCCCCAGGAGACATTTTTGGTTTTCATGATTGTGGGTGGGGAGGGCTTCTGGCATCTGGTGGGTAGAGGCCAGGAATGATGTTAAATATCCTACATTGCACAGGACAGCCCCAAATGTCAAAAGTGCTGAGATGGAGGAACTCTGATTTAAAGAACATCACGCTGTTCAACTCTTCAATAGTGTTAAGTCAAATAAATAAAGAAGGAAGCCATTAGACCGAGGTGGTTCTAAAACTGAAGAAGCCTGAGTAAGCAAACCAAAATCTAAGCCTGTAAATGCTTCAAAGTGTGAAATGGGAACCTAAGAACAACCAACCAACAGCTCTAGCCAATCAACAATTTCCTTAGTTTGCTTCCACCTTTTCCTACAAAAGTTTTCCTGCAGCTCCCAGCCATGGAAGTCTTCTAACTACTTCTGGCTTGGCGTTGCCCAGTCAAATCCATTTTGTTCAAATAAATTTTATAATTTTAACTCGCCTCGTTTTACTTTTTTAACAGTTTGAAACCTCAACAGACAGTTTACTGCCCAAGACTTTTAAAAATCTTTGCTTTCAAATCCCGGCCTTGCTGTATCCATCAACTCTAAACTATTACAATACTATCCTCACTCAATTCTAATCAAGTCCCCACCTCACCCTGCCTTTGCCCTCCCTCCTCGGTGCTCCTAAGACTCTGGTAGTGTTCTAGAGAACACTATCAGAGGGAGAACAAACTTCATTTGGTTTTCAAAATTGTTTAGGTGATTGATTCAAGGAGCCAGTGTCCCACAGGCATCTTTCCTGCCACACCTGGTTGTAAGGTTGGCTGTTTATGCGTCTCCATTCCTGTGTGAGGCTGAGGAAGATGAGGAGCAAGCTCCAGGCCTCCAGGACAGGCCCAGCTCCCCAGAATGTGCAGAACCCATCATCACAACCTCCCTTATACCAGGTCTGCCAAGGTGTTCAGACTGTGCAAATCCTCCAAAATTCAGAGTAGAAAAAACAGGACAGAGACTTGGGTTCTGTTTTTTAACACCTGACTTTCCGGTTAACCCACTGGGAGGCCCCTGGGAGGTCTCTCCGAGCCCATGCCTGCAGGTGAGGATCCCTGCACTGATGCCATTCAAACTGCAGGGCACTCCGAAGGTACAGAGGCAAGGAATGGCCCCCATTGTTCACCCAATCAGGGAGTTCCAACTCCCAGGCCTAGCTGATTTAAAAATGATTGAAAACTAGAGAAAAGGAAGGAAAAAGTAAAAAAGAGGAAGTACCCTGTTCTCGGTACCTGTTCACATTTGGAATGTTTCCTTCTAGGCTTTCACGTATACATATAACCGATGATCACAGCCTATGTACCAAGTCACGTCTTATACGTATTTTCCACCCATAATGAAGACATTGCCTTGTGATAATAAATCTCCTAGGAAAACTAAGCTTTACTTCATGGCTTTAAAATTCCATCAGGTAGATAAAACCTAGTGTTTACTTAAGAATTCTACGACCAGACTACCGTTTTCAGCTTTTCACTATTGTAAATAATAGTCCGATGAACATTTTGAGCATAAGGCCCACTTTCTCCTTCCTCCAGTTATGGATGTGTTGCTAAGTTCATCCACAAATACTTTGCTCCTTGGGAGAAGTGAAAGAAATTTATTTTTGTGTTCTTTTAACCTCAGTACTTAGTCCAGAGCTTGGCACACCAGGTATTCAGAACTGACTGACTGCCTGGCTGGTGTGGCTCAGTCGGTTGGAGTGACGTCCTGTAACCAGTAGCATTCCCTGGCCAGGGCGAACGCCTGGGTTGAGGGTTTGATCCCCTGTCCTGCAGTGTGTAGTAGGCAACTGATCGATGTTTCTCTCTCCTTAAAAGCAATGAGAAAATGTCCTCAGGTGAGGATTTAAAAAAAACAAAAAAACTGGCAGACTCACTGACCTGCAGTTTTCTGTTCTCCTACTCCCGGTGTGGCTCTTGCCTCCGTTTGGTGGCCGCAAGCCACAAGATCCCATTCCTGTGAGGCTTTGGTTGGACTCACATCACCTCTACAGCTTGTCTTATCTGTGTTTAGAGCATGCTGGACCAGATCATGGGTGCTTGATTCTGGGGGGACAGTGACATGACCTGGGGAGCTTTAACAAAAGGCAGCTGTGGCTCTCCCTGCAAAGAGCCTGATATCGTTAGTTTGGGGGTAGGGCCCAGGCAACACACTTTGTAAAAACTGAGTAAAGGATTATAAGAGCAGTTGAGAGTCTCTGCGTTATATGGTCCTCGAGGTCTCTTCCAGCTCTCATGATCTGAGATTTGACTCCAGTTAATGAAGCAGAGACTCTATAGTTTGACCTTAGACTGCTTATCCATCCATCCATCCATCCATCCATTCATTCATTCATTCAAAAAATGGGAAAATAGAGCATATGAATCATCATTGCCAGGAGTATATGGTTAAATTCTCAGGCCTCAAGGAAAGAGTTTACAAAGAGTCTCTCCACCTTTTGGAAATATCCTGGCTCCCATCAGGACTTCAAGGACTACAGGCTAGCCTAGCATTTGATTATTTCCATTTCACAGATGGAGAAACAGAGACTAGGAAAAGTCCTAAAGACAAGAGTCCAGCTGCTGGCAGAATCTGTAGTAGGGAGCCCTGTGTTTTCAACTATTCTGTTCAGCCAACATCTGTGTGGGAGAAATTTCTGGAAGGTGGGATGGGTGGAAAACCTGCAAAAAGGAGTGTTTGGGCCCTGGCTGGTGTGGCTCAGTGGATTGGGTGCTGGATTATGAACCAAAGGGTCACTGGTTTGATTCCCAATCAGGGCACATGCCTGGGTTGTGGGCCAGGTCCTCACTGTGGGACATGTGGGAGGCAACCACACATTGATGTTTCTCTCCCTCCCTTTCTTTCTCCCTCCCTTCCCTTCTCTAAAAATAAATAAATAAAACCTTCCTAAAAAAAAAAAAAAAAAAAAAAAAGAGTGCTTGGCAGCTTTGTCTCACCAAGACTGGAAGCAGGAAAGCAAACTAAAATGAGAGTGAGGGAGACTGCCCTGATGCCTGGAGCGGTCTCTCCTGCTGCAGAGTATCAGCTCTGCTTACAACCCTGACGGGGGCTCAGGACAGCAACAGGATGCCCAAATATGGCACCTTGGCATATTGAATATGTTAAGCTGATGGAATCTGAGAATTAGCAATTGCAGAAGGGACTCTGATCTTCCTTCCATGAAGCAGGTCCTAAAACCCTCCTGTGAGAGGTACCCTCCCTCCACCTGGAAACAAGGAGCATCCTTATCTCAAGAATAGGACAGGCCTTATCTCCAAACCCTTATCTCCAGTTTACTACTCCTAGCTCCTAACTTTGTCCTATCCTATTTTCCAATGACTCTTTTAAAATAGATTTTTAAATTTATTTTTTAGAGAGAGGGGAAGGGAGGAAGATAGCGAGAGAAAGAAACATTGGTTGCCTCTCACGTGCTCTCACAGAGGGATCTGGCCCTCAACACAGGCATGTGCCCTAAGTGGGAATTGTATCGGCAACCTTTTGTCTTCCAGACCAGCGCTCACCCTAGAGAGCCACACCAGCCAGGGCTTCCCTTGACTTTCAACTCTTCCTCAAACCTAGTGTAAAAATGCAGATTGACTCTCCCCACCCCCCCCCACTCCCCCGTCTTTATTGCCTTAGGGAAGACTCCTTTGCCTCTTAAAACTTACACTAAATAAATGTGTGTGCTTTTCTCTTGGTAATCTGTCTTTTGTTACAAAGACCTAGCAGAAAACCTAGAATGGCAGAAACTAAAAGATATTTTCCACTTTAATTCTTGAAGAATTTTCCTTTGTCTCTAATCGCAGAACCCCCTGAAGGGATCTCATGCTCCCTTGTGGTCCTCCCGAGACTTGGACGGCCAGCGGCTAAAATGGGAGCAGGAATTAGGAGACCGCCAGCGGAAGCACAACGCGGACGCAGCTGCTGGGGCGCCAAAGGAGGCCGCTCCTGTCGGCTGGCCATTCAGCCGAGGGCCGCCTCTGGAGAGAGGGACGTTCGAGTGCAACAGCAAACGAGTTTTCCTAACAGCTTATTCTCTGATTCAATAGTGGAATTATTGCCTGGATGCACTTGAATCACCTTCAGGGGCTTGTAAGACACCCCCAAAGAGATTAAAGTGATTTCTCCACAGAACACCTTGATTTAATGATAGCTCAATAAAGAATGAAAAAGAAAACACTGCCATATAGGAGAAAATAGTTATTTCCTCCTGCTCACAGACAGACACGGGGTATTAAAGGGTAGCATGTAGGAATACAGCCTGTAGGAGAATGTTCTCATGGGCTAACAGTCTGGCCCACCAAGGTCCTGAGACAGTAAGGGAAGGAGGGGCGGGCAGCGCCCCCTGTCGGAGGTCCTGACTTAGTCCCATCTGCAGCTCCGGATGGAACGCAAACGTCCTTTCTGCTTGAAAGAGCCCGCAATGCGGTCTGTAGGACCCCCGGAGTAGAAAACTGGAAGGAAGCACATCACCTGGACTATCAATTCTCTTTTCTTAGATTTAAAACATTAGCTCAAATTTCAAACTTTTAACTATAATGAACAGAATAGCCTTGCATTTACACTGAGATGTATTTTTGTATGGCTACCACCTTCCAAAAGTGTGAGACATTTGCTTCCTGTTTCATAAAGGAAATGAAGTGATTTAAATGAGAAATACTTCCCCTTTGGAAATAAAACACTACTTGCTCATTGCAAAGATCATTTTTCATGTCTTCTACATAGCTGGGAACACTTGCTGAAAAGAAGCCTGTAGACGGCTCAACAGCTCTGTCATTGAAACAATTTCTGTTGGCAGACATTGTTCTACCAATCATCTTTTGAGCACTTAATTTCTTTGTTCTTCTTAATGCAATAAGAAGAACTGAGCATAACCCTCTCTCAGGATAATCTGGAGGAGGATGGGAGGGGGGAGGGGTGGGTGCAAGAGGGAGCGATCATGGTCCCAACTGATTTTGTGTTGATCCAAAATGCATACAGATTCACAAATAACCAGGTTTCTAGGAAGGGTTGGGACATGAGGGACACAGATAGCTTCCTAATGTCTCTGCTGTCATTTTTGTAATTCTACTGGGATCCTCCTCTTTGGGATAAGGTAGTGTATCTCACACCTTGTAGCACTGTCTCTTAAAGGCTCGTTAAGGATTTGTGTTAGACGACTTTGAGGAGTGTTCAGAGAAGCAGGGTTTGCTCTGAATAAGATAGTGTCAGAAAGTGGAGGTAATTCTGTCCTTGGGAATCTTAACATTTCTTACCTAGAAAATGGGAGGAATGAGGTGATGCAAAAGCTACAGTTGGCAAAGAAGCAACAGTCATTCGTATCAGACAAACGGAAAGGATGTTTTTGTGGTTTGGACCATAGCATTGTTTGGTCCATGTTTAGACAGGACTGCAGGTGGACAGCGGTCTCCTTTGTTGTCAAGCTCTGACTCAGCTCGCGGAGCTGTCTGGTCTGTTGGATATTCTGTGAGAGCGCTCTGTTCAACAGCAGACCTCCACAGCCTACTCAGGCCAGTGCCCGGTTCTCAGAGGCTGTTTTTCTCTTTCTCGTTGTTATTGCCGTTAATAATGGAATCTTGCTAGTGTTCAGATTCATTTCTCAGCTCAGAGAAAGAAAAGGGTGGGCCTGAAAACAGGTAAGTGTTGACCGCGGAGGAAGCCCGCGCCCTCACTCTATAGGAGTGTACGGGAGACACAAGGGCGTGGTGGAAGCAGCCTGTGTGCCTTAAATGGCCACAGTGAGGACATCACTGCACAGTCACTGATGCACGTGCTTTTGGCTTTGAATTATCAAGAAAAAGATGAGTGATACCCAGTGAGTGCTGTTAAAGAAGGCAGTCCATTTAATGATTATAAAAATCATTAAGATATTTAGTAAAAAAGGTATTCCCTATAGAAATCAGTATAGCGCCCACCCCCACCTTCAGCTACCCCACTCCGGTGGGAAAGGTATGAATACCCTGCTGGGGGTCTGTGGTAGATCAGGGACACTGAGGCTTTACCTCCAGTGACTCCTGGTCCTATGGGAGAAGCCATTTCCACTGTTGACAAGGCCCTGATGGAACCAGACAGATCAAGTTCCTGCCCTTGGGGATAGCCAGGCTGATGGAGGAAGAATGGAACCAGTGTGATGGGGGAGGCACAGGTCCTGCTTGCTGGCAGTGGTGAGGATCATGACTGGGGCTTGGCCTTTAGCCTGTGTGGCCTGGGACACAGTAAGCAGAGCTCAGCCTGGCCTTTTACTATTAGCCAAAGTGTATGGCACACAAAGCAGACTTCCTGCAGAATGTCATAATGAGAGGAAGCAGCTAAGGCGAAACAGCAAGGAAGATCTGTATATTGAACTTCCAGGAGGGCCTGAACTTCCAGGAGGGCCGTGGCCCTGTAAGAAGCTGGCTATCAAAAGGCTCAAAAGCCTGAGAAGGACCCTTGAAAGAAAAATCAGTAGTTCAGCGGTTGTGGAGTGTTAGCGGGAGTGTAGAGAGAAGGGGAAAGATTGAGATAAGTAATAGCTAACACTTACCAAGGGCCTACTATGTGCTGGGTACTGTTTTGTTTTCCACATGTTAGCACAGCCCTCACAAAAAAATCCTATGAACTTGGTATCACCATTTTCTTCCTTTTTTATAGAAAAAAAAATTGAGGCACAGGGATGTCAAGTAAGCTTTCCATGTTCTGATAAGAACTGGAGCTAGAATCCGAGCAGTCTGGTCTCAGAGTCTTGTACTAACCGTCACCCTACACTAGAATTATGTCTTTTTTTTTCCTTAGATGTTATTTATTTTTTAGAAAAAGGGAGAGAAACATTTATATGTGAAAGAAACATTGATTGGTTGCCTCTGGTGCACCGCCAACTGGCGACCTAGCCCAAAACCCGGGCACGTGCCCTGACCAGGAATGGAACCGGTGACCTCTGGTTCTCAGGCCACTGCTCCACCCACTGAGCCACACCAGCCGGGGCAGACCGTGTCTTGATAAATCATGAACAGTGGTGTGGATCCTGATCCGGCAGCCCCTGCAGACCTGTGGGCTTCTCAGAGAAAGTGGTGCCTACAAGCAGATTTTACAGTTTGTATGGAAAGGTAAAAGAACTGGAATAGCCAACACAATTTTGAAAAAGAACGATGTTGGAGAGCTGACACTACCTGATTTCCAGATTTATCAGAAGCCGTAGTAGTCAAGACAGGGTGGTACTGGAGAAAGCAGACGCATAGAAGTGAGAATGGGAGTCCAGAAATAGATCCACACGTATGTAGTCTATTGAATTTGACAAAGATGCAGAAATAATTCAACGGAAAAAATATAGGCTTTTCAAGAAATGGTGGCAGAACAATTAGATATCCGCATGCAAAAAAATAACCCTTAAGCCACATTTTGTACCCTATAAAAATGAGCTCAAGATGGTTCTAGACATAAATGTAAAACAAAACTGAACAACCGGGAGAAAACATTATGGCCTTGGGTTAGGCTGAGATTCCTTACATATGACACTAAAAGCATAATCTATAAAAGAAGAAATTAATAATCTAGAGTTTATCAAAATTAAGAACTTCTGCTCTTCAAAAGACACTGTTAAAGAATAAAAAGACAAGCCACAAGCTGGGAAAGAATGTTTGCAAAACATATCTGATAAAAGACTTGAATCTAGAATATATAAAGAACTCATAAAACTCAATAATAATTTTTAAAAACCTAGTCAACTTGACTTTTAAAAGTGGGTAAAATATTTGAACAGACACTTCCCCAAAGATGATATATGAATGTCAAAAAAAATGCAAAAACGTTTAACATAATTAGTCATTAGGGAAATGCAAATTTAAACCACAATGAGATCTGCTACACCTACTAGAATGGCTAAAATTAAAAGCCCAACAAACCCAAGTTCCGGTGAGGATGCAAAGCAACTGAAATGTGCCTACATTGCCGGTGGGCGGGCCGAATAACAGCCTTTGCAGAAGACAGTTGGGCAGTTTTGTAGAAAGTTAAACATTTTATCATACTACCCGAAAAACCCACTCACAGGTATTTACCCAAGAGAAATGAAAATCTGTTTATAACAGCTTTATTCCTAATTACTAGAAACTGGAAACAACCCAAGTGCCCCTCAAGTGGAGCATAAATAAATAAAATGTGGTGCATCCATACAACGAAATGTTATTCAGCAATAGGCATGAACGATTGATGTGTGGAACAGCGTGGATGAATCTCAGTTGCATTCTGCTAGGTGAAAGAGGCCGGATTTAAGGCTACATATTATATGCGACATTTGGGAAAAGGCAAAACCATAGGGACAGAAACAGATCAGTGGTTGCCAGGGGATGATGGCTGGGGAAAAGGCTGACTGTGAAGGGAAACAGTGAATGTTTTGTGGCTGATGGGACTATTCTATATTTTGATTGTGGTGAATGACTATAGGCAAAACTCACAACACTATGCATTAAAAGGTGAGATTTTACTATATGTAAATTACACCTTCATTTTTTAAATGAAAGGGGAAAAAAGGTCAGTTCCAGCAGCTTTTGTGGCACTGACCACAACTGGTAAATTCTACAGGTGATCTATCCAGAGTCTGGCCAGCGTCCTCAGAGGCTCCGTCAATGGTATTTCCCTGACATGTTGTAAAAGCAGTGAACTAGCTGGGTTCTGTTCCTCAGCGTTGCTCCTTCTCCAGGTGGGGGGCCTGGAGGGTGGACACCAGCGAAGAAGGGCCTCCCTAAATTAAATTAAATTAAATTAAATTAAATTTATTACTTAATTCTTGCCTCCTTCTGGTTCAGCTGGCAGGTAGCCACCTCCCATTTATGTCCTGGATCCTCCAAGTTACCATGAAATGTGATCTCAGAAGACATCTCTACTGGGGCCACAGCCCCTCCCTGTGGCCCTCAGCTGGCTCCTCCCCAAGCCCTTCCGTAGGGAACCACTACTCGAAGTTCTCTTGGGCATCGTGTGCTCTCGAGAGTTGTGGCCTGCTTCTCCCAGCATTGCTTCTCAGAGGAAAAGGCAGTTCATTTTCCCCATAAATTCAAGCCCCTGGCACAAATAAACCCCTGGGAAGCATTTGTGATGCTTCCCAGGCCTTTCTCAGCATGAATATTTTATACCTCTGCAGTAAACTAGATCGTTAAAGCAAGGAAAAGGACTCGTCTGTGCCACACCGCTGCATGCTGGTGAGGAGCTGGGTGTGGAGGTGGTGGGAGAGGATGGGCTTTCTCATCTCTTCCAGTGCAGTGCAGAAATTCGGTCCCTCATCTGAACACCCAACCTTCCCCAGCAATGCGATGGGTGACTGCTAGCAGGCCAGCGGTGATTCCTGCTCACTGTACACCCTTGAGTGCTCCAAAAGGTCTCTTGGATTTCTGCTTTGTCATTTTAGTGCCTGCCTCTTCTTCTACCCCAATCACTGAATATGAGAGCCCCAGCTCTGAGACCCTTTTACCCAGCCGCCACATTTTACAGGAGGCGCAATAAGACCAAAGAGATGAAGGGACTTTGCTCTTTGCACCCAGGGAGGATGCTGTGCCCCTGAATGCACAGAACACAGGATGTACCCAGCAGGAGGCCAGCCCTTGAAGCTCCTAGCCAAGCCCTCTTCTTTCAAAGTCAGAGAGGGTCAGATGTGAGGAAACTGGGACCTTTTGGATATCAGTAGTGCCAGAGGAAGAAAATCTTCTATTAGAATCACTTCTTTAAAAAAAAAGATTTTATTTACTTAATTTTTAGAGAGGGGGCAGGGGGTAAAAGCAGAAGGAGAGAAATATTGATCGGTTGCCTCTTGATTGTCTCTTGCACACCTCCAATTGGGGACCTAGCCCACAACCCAGGCATGTGCCCTGACCAGGAATTGAACCAGCAACCTACCAGTTCATAGGCCAGCAATCAGCCCACTGAGCAACACCAGCCAGGGCACCTCTTTCTAATAAAGAGGTCACTTTAATCTCAGAAACAAGATGAAGACAGTATGCTTGTCTGGAAAAATCTGCCTGCAGGGACAGCTTCCCCACTTCTGAGCGACTTTGTTCTAATAAAAATACAGGCAGTGGTTATTGGACACATTAATTTTTCTAAGAGATTCTCTTTGATTTCAAGGCTGGGATGCCCAGAGGCCAGTGAGTGGGCTGGGACGTAGATGCTGGGGAGAGGTGACTGTGCGGGCAAGCCTGGGAAGACGTGATGAGGATGCCCAGGGTCATGCAGGGCAGGATGGAGAGCCCAGCAGGCTTTCCTGAAAGGTCAGGGGAGGGAGGAAGGGTGGGAGGAAGGAAGGGAGGGGGTGAAATGAGGGAATGATTTGTATGCAGTAATCTTCCCAGCGGGAGTTGAGCAATGCATGATATGTTGCTGGATTAGTATTACTTTCCTTTTGAGAGACTAAGTGAAAAGGGTTTCAGTTTCTCTTTCCCAAGCATACAAAGTGTGTGCAGAGAAGACTATTGGTACCCAGTTCCACTACCGGATAGACTTCAACTGAGGAGGATTACCTGTGGGAGAAAATTAAAGGGCTGTGATGAACACAGGTGAGATTGGTGTGCTGGACATCAGGGGGGCAAGGGGTAGATCTAGAGTAACTAGGTTTGTGAGGGAGGTAGGCAGTCCTGGAAGTTGGAATTTCAGGAAACCCAAATGTACTTATCTGCGGGCGACATGTTCCAACAACCCCACTGGTTGCCTAGAACTGCAGATAGTACTGAACCATACAAACACACACACACACACACACACACACACACACACTATGTTGTTTCCCATGCAAACACTTTACGGCTTCTCTTTGGCATGTCCGAATTGCCAGTATTACTGATTTTGCACTTTGGGGCCCTTATTAAGTAAAATGAGACTTACTTGAATACGAGCACTGCAACACCTTTTTTGTTTTATTCTTGTTTATTCTGTTACAGTTGTCTCAATTTCCCCCCCTTTGCCCTCCTCCCCGCCGCCCCATTCCCCAGTCCCACAGTCGATCCCCACCCCATTATCCATGGCCATGGTCATTCATTCATGTTCTTTGACTAGTCCCTTCCCTTTCTTATCACCATTCCCTCCCCACCACCCCATTTCCTCTGGCAGCTGTCAGTCTGTTCCTTGTTTCCATGTCTCTGGTTCTGTTTTGCTTATTAGTTTATTTTGTTCATTAGATTCCTCTTATAAGTGAGATAATATGGTATTTGTCTTTCACTGGCTTATTTCACCTAGTGTAATAGTCTTCAGTTCTATCCATGCACTAGCAAAGGGTAGGAATTCCTTCTTTTTGCTGTGTAGTATTCCGCTGTGTAGACGAATCGCAGTTTTTTAATCCATTCATCTACTGACGGTCACTTAGGCTGTTTTCAGCACTTGACTATTGTAAATAGTGCTGCTATAAACGTCGGAGTGCATTAATTCTTTTGAATTGGTGTTTTGAGATTCTTAGGATGTATTCCTAGCAGTAGAATTGCTGGGTCATAAAGCAGTTCCATTTTTAATTTTCTGAGGAAATTCCATACTGTTTTCCACAGAGGCTGCACCAGTCTGCATTCCCACCAACAGTGCACTAAGATCCCCTTTTGTCTGCATCCTTGTCAGCACTTGTTGCTTGTTGATTGTTTATGATAGTCATTTTGACTAGTATGAGGTGATATATCATTGTGGTTTTGATTTACATCTCTATGATGGCTAGTGATGTTGAGCATTTTTTCATGTATCTATGGGGTGGAGAGGTGTCTATTCAGGTCCTCTGCCCATTTTTTTGATTGGATTGTTTGTCTTCCTGGTGTTGAGTTGTGTGAGTTCTTTAGGATTAAACCCTTGTCCAATGTATCATAGGCAAGTAGGTTCTCTCATAGAGTCGGTTCCCTTTTCATTTTGATGATTGTTTCTTTAGCTGTGCAGAAGCTTTTTAATTTGATGTAGTTCCATTTGTTTATTTTTTCCCTTTATTTCCCTTGCCCTAGGAGATATATCATCAAAACTATTGCTACATGGCATATCTGAAGTTTTACTGCCTATGTTCTCCTCTAGGACTTTTATGTTGTCACAGCTGTATTTAAGTCTTTTATCCATTTTGAGTTTATTCCGGTGTATGGTGTAAATTGGTGGTCTAATTTCATTTTTTCACATGTACCAGTCCAGTTCTCCCAACACCATTTATTGAAGAAGCTATTTTTACTCCACTGTATGTTCATACCCTCTTTGTCAAATATTAATTGATCATAGAGACATGGGTTTATTTCTGGGCTTTCTATTCTATTCCATTAATCTATGTGTCTGTTTTTATGCAAGTACAAGACTGTTTTGATTACAGTGGACTTGTAATAAGGTGTGATATCAGGTATTATGATCCCTCCAGCTTTGTTCATTTTTCTCCAGATTGCTGTGGCTATTTGGGATCCTTTTCGGTTCCATATAAATTCTGAAGTATTTGTTCTAGATCTGAGAAATATGCCATTGGTATTTTAATAGGAATTGCATTGAATCTACAGTTTACTTTGGGCAGTAAGGACATTTTAGTGTTGTTAATTCTTCCAAGCCATGAACATGGTATGTGCTTCCATTAATTTGTGTCTTCCTCAATTTCTTTCTTCAGTGTTCTGTAGTTTTCTGAATACAGGTCTTTTACCTTCTTGGTTAAGTTTATTCCTAGGTACTTATTTATTTTTGTTGCCATAGTAAATGGAATTTTTTTTCTTGGGTTCTCTTTGTGATAGTGCACTGTAGTACCTCAATAGTCACAATCTGATAACCAGGATGGCCACTAAGTGACTACTGGGTGGGGACAGTATGCAGCATGGATACGCTGGACAAAGGGGTGATTCACATCACAGGTGGGATGGAGAGGATGGCTCAAGATTTCATAACTCGGACTTCTGGCCAAGATGGAGGCATAAGTGCACACTGTGTCTCCTCTCAGAACCAAATTAAGGACAACAAATATTTAGAAACAAGAAAACAACCAGAACTGATAGAAAATTGAACTGTACGGAAGTTCAACAACCATTCATCCAGACTGGTAAGAGGGGCGAAGTCGCAGCAGGAAAAAGTGGAGGTGCGGACCCAGGCATGCAGGCAGCAGCCACAGGCAGACCCCAGGTGCACAGGCAGCAGCTAGTGGACCCCGGGCATGGGGTGGCAACTGTGCAAACCCAGTGAGGCTGCGCAAGGCAGCTGGCTGACCAGGTGGTCCCATATTAGCATGCTCAGATAATCCAGGCGGAGGGGACTGGAATCCAAGAGAGAGCGGAGCAAGTGCCATTGTTCCCTCTCAGACCCCGCCCCCACATACAGCATCACTACCCAGTGACTGGGCCCAAACCAGAGAACAAATAGAAGCCCCAAAGCCAATTCCTCTAAACAACAAAGAGATAGCTAACCTATCAGATGCACAGTTCAAAGCCCTGGTGATCAGGATGCTCACAGAATTGGTTGATTTTGCTCACAAATTAGATGAAAAAATGCAGGCTACAATAAGTGAAACGAAGGAAAATGCACAGGGAACCAATAGTGATGGGAGGAAAACTGGGACTCAGATCAACGGAGTGGACCAGAAGGAAGAAACAAACAACCAAACAGAAAACAAGGAAGAAACAAGAATTCAAAAAAATGAGGAGAGGCTTAGGAACTTCCAGGACATCTTTAAACATCCCAACATCCAAATTATAGGGGTACCAGAAGGGGAAGAGGAAGAGAAACAAGTAGAAAAGTTATTGGGACAAATAATAAAGGAGAACTTCCCCATTCTGGCAAAGGAAATACATTTCCAGGAAGTCCAGGAAGCTCAGAGAATCCCAAAGAAGTCGGACCCAAGGAGGAACATGCCAAGGCACATCGTAATTACGTTAGTCAAGATTCAAATGAAGGAGAGAATTCTAGAAGCAGCAAGGGATAAGGGGACAGTCACCTACAAAGGAGTTCCCATCAGACTGTCAGCTGATTTCTCAAAAGAGACCTTCCAGGCAAGAAGGGGCTGGAAAGAAGTATTCCAAGTCATGAAAGTCAAGGACCTACATCCAAAATTGCTCTATCCAGCGAAGCTGTCATTTAGAATGGAAGGGCAGATAAAGTGCTTCTCAGATAAGGTCAAGTTCAAGGAGTTCATCATCACCAAGCCCTTATTATATGAAATGTTAGAGGGACTTACCTAAGAAAAAGAAGATAAAAAATATGACAGTGAAAAGACAGCAAACTCACAGCTATTAACAACCACACCTAAAACAAAAGCAAACTAAGCAAACAGCTAGAACAGGAACAGAACCACAGAAATGGAGATCACATGGAGGGTTAGCAACAGGGGAATGGGAGGAGGAGAGAGGAGGAAAAGGTACAGAGAATAAGTAGCATAGACAGTAGGTAGAAAATAGACCGGGGGAGGGCAAGAATAGTGTGGGAAATGTAGAAGCTAAAGAACTTACGACACATGGACATGAACTAAAGGGGGGCAATGTGGGTGGGAGGGGGTGTGCAAGGTGGAGGGGAATGATGGGGAAGAAATGGGACAACTGTAATAGCATAATCAATAAAATATATTTTTTAAAAAAGATTTCATAAGGCTACTCAAAATGGTCCACAATTTAAAACTTACAGATTATTTCTGGAATTTTTCATTTAATATTTTTGGATCATGGTAACTGAAACGATGGATAAGGGGTACTGCTGTGTATATGTATATGTATATGTATATGTATATGTATATGTATATGTATATGTATATATGTGTGTATGCATGTGTGTGTCTATATGAGTTTTGTCCAGAAAAAGTCTAGCCATTGTTAATATAACAAGGATGGTTTATGCAACATCAGCCAAGGAGAGGGGACTGGAATGCACATACGTGAACAATGATGACTTCACTGTACTCATCAGTGGGGACAGTGATGCCACTGAGTGAGCATGTGTACTGTGTGGCCATTGTGTTCAAAATGACTGAGCAACTAGAGCAATGAATCTGCAACAGATTTTGCATTCAGCTTGAACATTCCTCTGCAGAGATTATTCAGATGATTCAGAAGGCCGCAGCTACCGGCAACTGGTGATTGGCAGCTTCATCACGACAACATGCCCACTCATGTATATTGTCTCGTGCAGAGTTTTTTGGTGAAACATCAAATCACCCAGGTGACTCAGCTCTCCTACAGCCCAGATTTGGCACCCTGAAGCTTCTCGCTTTTCCCAAAACTAAAATCACTTTTGAAAGGAAAGAGATTTCAGACCATCAATGAGATTCAGGAAACTACAACAGGGCAGCTGATGGCAATTGGGAGAACTGTGTGAGGTCCCAAGATGTCTACTTTGAAGGGGACTGAGATGTCACTGTCCTATGTACAGTGTTTCTTGTATCTTTTATCTTTTTCAATAAATGTCTCTAGTTTTCATATTACATGGCTGGATACCTTCTGGGAAGACCATATATATATACATACATATATATATATAATTCTAAACTTATATAAGGCCAAGAAGATGACTGTGAAGTTATTTTTTTCTGAACTCCCCTTATCTGCCTAAAAGCAGAGCCTCTCAAAATAATTCAGCTGTTATAAATCCCCTCCTCCAGGAGTTCTGTGATCAGGGAGAAGGAATCACTGAGACATTCGCTGTCACAGAGCTTTCACATCTCCTATCTATTCCCCTGTGGGCCTATTTATCTTTCCTAAAAGTCATTTGTTTTCCCACTGGGCCCTTTTTCCTCATTCACTTCCCCTATTAAGATGGTATATAAGTCCAAAATTCTAACCTTCTGAGTCACATTTTTTGTGAACTCCCACATACATATATGAAAATGTCTTTTTTCTTCTAAATCTGCCATTTCCCAGTTTAACTCACAGTCCCCCAAAGAGTGATCCTAAGAAAAGGTTTTCATCTCTGGTGGTAGCATGTTCTTTTAAAGATTAATTTTTAAAGGGAATATACCATTGTTTGGCTTTGCTATTTACTACTAATTAAGGGCGTATGGTCTGCGAAGTTGCATAGTAACCTGAAGATTTGTGCATGTGATTTACATACAGGAGAAAAAATAACCCCAAAGTTATTATTTATTGCCCCCATAGGACATTAACCAATTTTCATATATAACCCAGAAAACTTATTTTAACATTTATTAAGTTGTCTATAAATGCCCAGCTTTATATGGAGATCATTGTAGATTCACATGCTATTGTAAAAAATGATGATGATTCTACATACCCTTTACCCAGTTTCCCCAATGATAATTTCCTGCAACACCACAGTGCTCTGTCACAGCCAGGATATCAACACTGATACAATCACGATGCAGAACAGATCCACCACCCCCAAAATTCCTCATCTTGCCTCTTTATGCCCACACCTACCTTCTGCCCCTCTCTGCCTCACCTGCCCTGACTCCTAGAATGTTATGTGTTAACATCTTACTTCTTCCCTCATTAAAAAGTAGAATAAAAAACCTTTAGCGCATGTCCATTTTATGTTGGAATGAATCTTAAATCTTTAAATCTTGTTCTTAAATCTTTAAATCTTGTCTTGAGGATTGTTTTGAAGCTGGATGTTAAATGCCCTGGGGGTCAGTTCCCCTCTTCAGTGTCCCCCTTTCTCCCTAGGCATATCCAAGTCCTCCTCCTCATTGACCCACAAGCTCTAGTTCAACTTCTTCCAGGAATTTAACTTACTCTGACCTCCCCATTCCAGAACCACAGCTTTTAGGCAGCCTACATTTCAGACAGTGCTCATCACAGTTTGGACACTTGTCAATTCATCTCTCTTCAACTAACACTTTTACAGAATGAGATCCTCTTATGTGAATTATCACAAAATTCCTGCCCTGACTGGTGTGGCTCAATGGATTGGGTGTTGGCTTGCAACCTCAAGGGTCGCCAGTTCAATTCTCGGTCAGGGCACATGCCTGGGTTGTGGGCCAGGCCTCCGGTTGTGGGCGTATTTGAGGCAACTGATTGATGTTTTGCTCCCTATCTCCCTTCCTTCTCCTCTCTCTAAAAGTAAATAAGATTTGAAAAACATTCCTTTCATTGCTGTTTCTCAGGAGACAGTTTCCTGTCCATCTCTGCTCCTTCCTTGCACCAAGGCATTGCCTGTAGAAGGCTTAATACGAAAGAAGCTCTAACTGTAGAATTTTTGGAGGAGGGAGTTCCCAAGTGCCCTCAAAATACACGCGGAAGACTACCATCTTGGAGCTGGCACAGACCCTGTCCCTAATCCAGATTAGTGGCCTAGAGAATCTGCCTGTGGATACAGGGTTTCCCACTGCAGAAAGGTTTCAAGGTGATCACCCAGCTCATGTCTCTTCCTTGGAGCTGTTCCCGCTCACTGTCTATGGTACATCAAAGTCATATACAATGTGAAATCAATGAGGAGCAGAGAAACCAGAGAAAGTAGAGAGCCAAAGGATGGTGCAGGCTCTCCAAGTCCACATGGCTCCCTGGGGGATGGAGAGAAAAGCCTTGGTTCCTAATGTCCCTGTTCCAGGCCCCAGGAGGACTTTCGGGCTGCATGTTTCCCAGTCTCAGGACGCCTGCGATCAACAGGTCCGTGCCTTTGTTGTTCAGAGTGGGTTTCTGTCTCCTGAGACCAAACAGGTTTAATGTGCCTCATTCATCTGGTGTCTCTGAGCCGTTCCCCAATGGTTCCAAACTGACAGGCCTAAGGTGATTAGATTGCTCGGGGTGGCAGGCATGGCAGAGTCTGATCCAGAATGGTCATTCTGTGCCTGTTGGCAGCCCTGGCTGTGCCTGAAGAGACTCCACCTGGAATGCTGAACAAGATGGAGAGAAAATAATGGACAGAGGCAACACCCTGAAGATGGTCAGGGAGGGATAAGTGAGGCTTCTGTTTGGAGAGTATTTAAAATTGATTGTAATTTCAAGAGATGCTGACCTCAGGGCTGCGGTGAATGAGACCCTCCCTTATATGTCATCTTCAGACTCTTTAGAAACCAAACTTATCTGTTCTCTGAGGGCGAGGTGCAAACACGATTACATGTCCTTGATCTCTTTGATTTTTCAAATCAATCTTTCCAGCTCTCACTTCCCTTTATTAGCAGAAAACCCATTATCTTCCTCTGGAGGCTTCTCTGTCTCAAATGATTACAAATGCTACTCGGTATTGCTGTTGAAGGCCATCCTGCAGACCAAGGGTGCTGGCCCACTGCTGCGGGCCCCCACCTCACAGCGCCCCACACGGGCCTCCCTGGTCGAGCTCTGTCCACTACAAAGTCTCTGTAACGAAAGTCTCCATTGTTCCCGAAGCGCGCCGCTGCACAGGCCTGTCTGGATCCAGAGAGTCTTCCAGCCTCAGTCCCTGTGGCCCTGAGGACCCTCGCAGAGGCTTTGGTGTCCTTTGCTGCCAGCAGGCCTTGGTCTTTTTATCTGCTCTAGTCAGTTAAGGGAAATTCAGATAAGATTTCCAATGTTTGTACTTTAAAATCATCTTTTTGCCCAAACTGTGATCCCTCACTCTCATGCTGCAAATCTGATCCATCAGCAAGTGCGGTGAGCATCATCTTTAACACATACACAGAATCCACCATTTTTCACCACCTCCTCTGCTGTACTGGTCCAAGTCCCACCATCTCTCAACTGGATCAGAGCAATGACCTTGGAATTGGTTTTCTGGCCCTGCCCTGTCCTGTTGCAGTCTATTCTTAACATGGTGGTTAAGTTCATTGTTTTAAATGTAAGTCACAGAATAACCAAATCTATTGGGTGACTCTTCTCTGGATCGTGATTAAAACACATTAGATGTTAAACAAACATGTTTCAGACCATCTGGGAAATTTTATGACAAACTCGCTCTTGTACGATCGATACCAAGGAATAGCACTGTTACCTTTAAAACAGGGGAAATAATGGCACCACATTATATGTAAAAATGACCATATTTTTGGAGATGCACATGGAAGTGTGTAGGAATAAAAGAACATGACGTCTGAATTTTTTTTAATACTTCAGCAAACCGAAAAAAGAGATGGATGAAGAAATGGGCAAAAACTGGTTAGCTGTTGAATATGGGTGTTAATGCATGGGTGTTCATTGGACTATTTCCTCTACTTTTGAGTAGTTGAAATCTTAAAAAAAAAAATTAAGAGTTTATAAACATAAGTTAGATTAACTTAATTTTCTGCCTAAGCTTCTCAGAAGTACTGACAGGGATGAATTAAGTGAAGCCCACGTGGCTTAAAAGCAGGATGCCACAGCTTGACCATATCGTGCGGGCAAGGATCGGTCACAGCATCTCCACATTTACCATCTGAACTCAGAGGACCAATGGGCCATCCGCAGGCACAGGCAGACCCGCCTGACACACCCAGTTAGAGGCACAGAACCAAGCCTGGTGCCCCAGGGGCTCTGAGTCCAGCTGGGCCTGTGCACTCGATGGAACTGTTGCTGAATTAGCACCCGCCCCCTACCCCAGCCACACTGAGGGCTGCCAGCTGCTCTTCACTTGACTGTGTTCACCTTTCAGACAAGAAATTGAGTCTTTAACACAGAAAACATAGGGGAAGACTGAAAGTGCAAAAGAAAAATAGGCTTATTTGCAAAAAATGAACTCGTTCTCTGAATTAAAATCCAGGGTGTGGTGGGTCTGCAGGCTGGGTCTGGAGCTCCGGCCACCCCGCCCCAGCCTGCCTATCCAAATTTGATTATTTTCTCCCTCCAGACTTCTGATGAAGCTAGCGATGGCTGTGCTGCCCTTACTCCTTACTGAATGGGGCTCCGTAGTCTGTCTTCCCAGCACCCGACGGCAGAGGTTGAGAGACCGCTGTTTCAGTCTGTGAGAACGGTAGGTTCAGACCACAGTTCTGTCGCAGCGTCCGTGGGGGTGACCTTGTTCCGGGTGGGCTCAGCTCACCGCCAGCGCAGCTTCTCCTAGAGTCTCTGCCGCCTTCCTGGTCCTTTGGCCAGAAGCTCTGTTTTCTCTCAGAATCTTAGATTCCTCTCCCGCCATGTACTGTGTTGAATCTTCACATAACAGGATGCTTTTCAGAGCAAACTGGCAAAGATTCAAAAAAAAAAGAAAGAAAGGAAAAATAAGCAAGATCACCCCCAAACTGTGGAGCACAGTGGCCCATTTCCCCAGGTCTTTGCCAGAGATACATTTTTCCTTGGCACTTTAGAAGCTTACATCCTGGCTGTGGCTGCAGCTTCAGAGCAGGGGCAGGAGCAGGACAGAAGGGGAGAGTGTCCCCAACAGGCCCCCACTCTGGCTTGGACAGGCCCTAGTCCAGTCCTCTCTGCGTCGTTCCCCTCCTGCCCATGGAGCTGTGCTGAGACTCACTGTTTCTAAGACAGAGCTGAGATCAAGCTGGGAAAACCCATCGGGTCACCGCCATGCTGGTCATTTGTCCAGTTCTGACTTCCGTCCCCAGTCTGCCCACTGCTGCTTCCTTCCAGAATCTGTGGACACTGGCTTCTCTCTTCTGTCCTGAGCTCGAGGTTGTCATCAGTGGGGGATACCTGGCCGTGGACCTGCTCCAGTTTGGTGGCTCCAGAACAATGTATTTTCTTTGTTTAAGAACTAGAAAAGGAAGTAGGAAAGTGAGTCTGAACAGTAAGCAAACTTTCTTTAGAAGTCAGTAGACAGTATTTTCTCTACTCACAGTGCTTTGGAGTGCTGTGTTACTGGCATGAGCTATTTTATTTTATTCTTCCCACTGGATGTTCTCCCTGAAGAAGGTGGATGGAGTTGGCTGCACAGATACAGGGACAGGAGGGTGGCTGTGCTGTCCCGGGTTCCGAGACACATGCAGTTCATGCTGTTCTGTGTTTCTGAGTCTCTGTGGGCAGAGGTGGGGCCAGCTGTGAGTGGCTCCTCCCAGGCCTTTCTGACGCCGTCCATCCATCTGTCCTGCACACCCTTGGTTTGTGCTCATTGCCTGCTGAATGCGGAGGGGCAGCAAGGCCTCCACAGTACTTGTTGGAGCCGCCTGGTGGAGGAGCCCGGGGTCCCTGAGTTGCTGTGGGAGAGGATGAGCCAAGGTGGCTCCCTGGTCCTCATCATGGGACACAAAGAGCAAGTAGGTTTCACTGGGTTCAGACATGGCAAAGTCCATTATGACAGCTCAGTGTTATTACCCTAACAAGCAGAGTCTTCGAGGGGCGATTAGAATCTCCCCGACTTGACCACTGGGTAAATGTCGGACTTTTGATGACTTTCTGTCTCTCGTCTTCATTTAACCCTCTGCCGGATGGGGCGTGTTGATTTCGACCATCACAACTTTTCCCTTCTTGCGGCCAAGTTGGAAAATAAATTGGAGGCATCTCTGGAAGGAGAGCGCATATGAAAATGAGGTACTGCTATTACCACAATTTTGAGCACCATTCTGCCAAGTACACAGAGAAATATTAATCAGCCCTTACTTTTGACAGAGCATAAGTATCATTTCTGCAGTTGAGATCTGTAGATGATTAAAAAGCACGTGCTCTGGCCAATGGTGCTGCCTTCCACCTAATCATCACGTGTCCTTGAGCAGTGAGCGTCATTCACGGGCACTGTGCCTGTAACAGCTGCCAGAACCCATCTGAGGCACTGAGAAGGTCTTTTACATACTTGGTTAAATTTATTCCGAGATTTGTTTTTTATGTGATGCAATTGTAAATGGGATTGTTCTCTTGGTTTTCCTTTCTGATAGTTCATTACTGGTGTATAAAAATGCAACTGATTTCTGGATATTTATTTTGTATCCTGCTACTTTACTGGATTCATATAATTGTTCTAGTGGATTTTTTGTGCGAAATCTTGAGGGTTCACTGTATACAGCATCCTGTCATCTGCAAATAAAGACAGTTTTACTTCTTCCTTTCCAATTTGGACACCTTTTATTTCTTCTTATTGTCCGGTTGCTGTGACTAGGTCTTCCAATACTATGTTGAATAATATTACTTGTTCCTGATTTTAAGGTGAAATGCTTTTAGTTTTTGTCTGTTGAGTATGATGTTTGCTGTGGGTTGTTATATATGGCCTTTATTATGTTGAGGTATGTTCCCTCTGTTCCCACTGCTGAGAGTTTTTGTCATAAATGGATGTCGGATTACATCAAATGCTTTTTTGGCATCTCTTGACATGATTATGTATGTGAGTTTTATCCTTCATTTTATTTATATGGCATATCACATTTATTGATATGCAGATATTATACCAACCTTGCATGCCTGTAATTAAGCCCACTTGATCATGGTGTATAATCTTTTATTTATTTATTCATTTATTGGTGTGTAATAATCTTTTAAATGTATTGCTGGACCTGGTTTCCTAAAATTTCTGGCTGAGGATTTTAGCATCGGTGTTCATCAAGGTTATTGGCCTATAATTTTCTTTCTTTGTAGTGTTTTTATCTGATACTAGTCAGACTGGAGGAAGGTGCAGGGAATGGCCTCCGCCTAAGAGCCACACAACTCAGTCAGTCCCTTTTTGCGTCTCTGCCCTTCCTAGCAATCTCAATGTGGCAGCTTCTTTAAACCCTTGGTTACAAGACTTCTCTTCAGCTAGTCCAGTTGATTATTCAGGTTGCTTGCTCTATATCTTACCTGTAATTCCAGTTTGGTCCAGGGAGGAGGTGAGTGTAACATCCACTTGCTCTGCTGCCATCTTGGATCTCTCACAATGGCCTTCCTTTTAAGGGGGAGTCGTATTCCACTTTGTAGATGGACCACATTGGGTTTGCCCATTCATCTGTCAGTGGAATGCTTGAGTTGCTTGCATGTTTTCACTAGTGTGAATAATGCTGCTGTGAACACGGGTGTGCATGTATCTCTTTAAGACCCTGCCTTCGGTTCTTTGAGTAAACACCCGGAGCTGGGATTGCTGGAGCACATGGTAGTTCTGGGGTTGTTTGTTTGTTTGTTTGTTTGTTTTGAGGAACTTTACAGCAGCTGCACCAGCAGTGTACAAGGGACCCAGAGCTGGCTTTCTTTGTAAGAGTGGAATTAGAATGTTGAAACAGGCCACATCCCAGGACTTAAGGTGTCCAGGATCCATAGTCTGAGATCAGCAGTGTGAGTTCAAGGGCTCCACAGAGGGTCCATGAGTTCTCAGAGGCCAGAGAGCTGCTTCCTGCTGTGGGTGACCCATGGTCCCCTGGGATGCAGAGGAGGAGTGAGAACATGGAGGGGGTCACGCAGCTGCAATCCTGTCACTTTCATGAAGAGGTTAGTCTTCTCGTGTGCAGGTGATCACAGCAGGCGCCTCCCTCCATTTCCCTTCTAAGGGAACTGCAGCTCCATTCAGATGTCCAACCAGATGCACGTTCACTGGCTGCCGGAACAGCACCCTCCCAGCCTTTGCCCTCAGGGCTGGGTGAGCCAGGTGGGCTGGAGTGGCCCTGGGAGTATGGGCAGGCGGATAAAGGTCCCTGGGGTGGGCTGAAAATGCTATCGGAACCATTAAGGTGTTTTTCTTTTCTTTTTCTGGGTCTGTTCCTACACTAGAACTAAGCAGCCTAAGTGAATGCTTAGCTCACTCTCAAGGCACGGTTTTGCCTTGCACCAGGGCCAGAGGCCACCAGGACAGACGGAGGCATCTGGAGGAAGAGGTCAGGACGTTCCTCGCCCGGCAGCGCAGCACCGTCCCGCCGTGAGTTCGTCTGTGCAGCTGACTGCTGCTGGAGCCAGTAAGGCTTTTAGGTATGAGGATGATGTGATCTGGTTTATATTTTTAAAAGATCACTGCCATTTGTATTTTTTATTTTTATGTATTTTATTTCTATTAATTAAACAATTTTTCAATTAGAATTGACATTCAATATTAGTTTCAGGTGTACAGCATAGGTGGTTCCCCTGTAAGTCCAGTGCGGGGCCTTTTTGAGAAGGGCATTAGTCCTTTCGTGAGGGCTCCACTCTCCAAGGCCACACCTTCTATTTATTTTTAATTTAATTCATTGGGATGACATTGGGTGATAAAATTATATGAGTTCCAGCTGTATAATTCTATAATCCATCATCCGTACATTGTATTGTGTGTTCACCACTCCAAGTCAAGTCTCCTTCCATCAACATTCATTCCCTCTACACCCTCTCTTACCTCTTCCCTACCTTCCTCTCTAAAAATCACTTGGTGATTTGACACTTAAAATGGTATTTGAGATGTGTCTTGAGAGCACAGGATTTAAACTGGCTATTTTCAACAGCTGTGCCGTGGCAGGCAAACTTGTGTGCTGCAAGAATTTTTAAAACATGCAACGTCTGAGTATTTAGTCAGGGGCCCTGGTCTCTTTTTAAGACTTTTATCATTTTTTTCTTTCTTTCTTTCCTCATTTCTCATTTTCCCCTCTCATTTCTCCTTTTCTCTCTTCTTAGACATTTCTAATGACCATTAAATTTCCTAACATTTGAATGGCCAATGGACCATAGCAAGACATTTCTTTAGGCTCCTGAGTGAAACCGTACTGTCATTTTTAAAATATATTTTATCGATTATGCTATTATAGTTGTCCCATTTTTTTCTCCCCTTTATTCCCCTCTATCCTGTACCCACCTCCCAAAAACATTCCCCAGCCCCCTTAGTTCATGTCCATGGGTCATATATATAAGTTCTTTGGCTTCTCCCTTTCCTATACTACATTTAACTTCCCCCTGTCTATTTTGTACCTACCAATTATGCTTCTTATTCTCTGTACCTTTTCCTCCCGTTCTCACCCCTCCCCCTCCCCGCTGATAACTCTCCATGTGATCTCCATTTCTGTGATTCTGTTCCTGTTCTAGCTGTTTGCTTAGTTTGTTTTCATTTTTGTTTCTTTTTAGGTTCAGTTGTTGATAGTTGTGAGTTTGTTGTCATTTTTTAATTTGACAGTCTAAGGGTCCGTGCCCCTGACTAAACAGTCAGGTATTTCTTGTTTTGAAAATTCGTGTGGCACACCTGTTGGAAATCGCTCATTTAGACAGATGAAGAGGGTGAGGTGTGCTTCAGGTACAGAGAGTGGGAACGCAGCCAGGAGGCAGGAGCGCTGAAGACAGCAGACTGGAGCACCCACCCCTCGGAGGCCTGTGAGTGAGGGGACAGGCAGGGGAGCAGGAGACCCTCTATGAAGAAGAGAGGGAAGGGGGAAAGGGGACCCTCCGTAGAGGAAGCAGGGCAGGGGAAACAGAAGGCCAGGAGAGGGGCAGAGCAGGGAGAACAGGGGACCTGAGAGTGGCCACTTGACCCTGGTGTGGCTTCCAGCAGGGACAGAGGACTCCTCTCCTGGGGCTGTCACTGCCCCGGTGATCTGAACTCCTTGCGTTTGAGGTTTTGCTCATTTCTTACTTGAGGAGCAGGAATTGTGGCCATTGGAAGTGGGAGCAGCTTGGAGGCTGTGGAGGCTGCGCTTTCGTGGCTGCAGGCCTGCAGAGGGTGGGACAGGCAGTGTAGGGGGGCCCCACCTGGATCTCCTCACTAGCTGGCCTGCTGCCTGGCCACCCCTTCAATAGCAGCTCCCCTCTGGTTCCATTTGAGGTTCCCGGGGACAGTGTTGGGGAGAGAGTGATGTCAGGCCATGACGGGACAGCCTGTGCCTCTGGCCACTGGGGTTGCTATGGAGGAGCCCGAGTGGAAAGGACCTCCCTCGGACTCTGGTGTCCGTGGTAAGGGCTGAGCAGGGAGGTCTGAGGGCCTTCAAGCTGCTGAGCTTAGGGGGCCAGAGCTGGACTGAGGCTCGAACTCTTTGGGCGTGAGCGGTGGCCCCACCAGGAGGGCCATGTGCACTTGCCCTGGTGTGGCCTGCGAGCTGGCCCCTCCAGCTCCTGACCTGCCCCCGCACTGTATAGGCACAGCTCCATGGCTGGACTAGCAGGGCTGCCACATACAGCTAATCAGGCAAAACACTGCATGAGACCCTGAATATTGGAAGATTATTTGTTGTTTATCTGAAATTCAAATTTAATTGGGCAGTCTATTGACAGGGCCTCTGAGGGTACCAGGAACCCAGCCTCAGAATCTGGAGCCTGGGTGGCTCACCAAAACTTAGGTGCTCCTGCAGGTCTCTGTCTCCTCGTTTGTCAAGTGAAACTGGACAGAAAGCTCCTGTGCAATTACGCCCAAACGCAGAAACCAGGCTCTGGGAGGCCTTCGGCATCCAGATACCCAGGCCCAGAGGGCTCTCCCAGCCACAGCTACTCGGGGCAGAAGCAGCACCAAGTGCTTGAGGCTCCTCTGCAGGTCAGGGGCCCTGACCAAGTTGCCAGGTCACTCAGCCACTCAGCAAATGCTGACAGAGCCAACTGGGACAGCAGGGCTGTGGGAACAGGAGTGCAGCCTGACTCAGAGAGAGATCCAGGGCCTGCCGCATCAGGGTGCCCAGGGCTTCGAGGAACAGGCTCCAGGCAGCCTTATCCCCCTATCAGGCTGCTCTCCCCAAAACTCTTCCTGAGCCCCCACAGAGGAAGTCCACCCCCCAGTCCAGCCTTGGTCCTCCTCCCTCATACCCAGTGAACAGCTGGTGGGTCCCTGCAGCCTTCTTGCTGCCCCCTACCTGTGGGGAGTGGGCAATGCCCCTTGAACCCCAGTTACCTCCAGAAGTGCCCTCAGGGCCCCTGCATCCCTGGGCTCTGCTGGCAGCCTGCCCCTGCCCTGCCTGTGCACAGGTGAGCGCTGTGGGAAGCAGAGGGTGCTGCCCTCACCTGTCCCCCACCCACTGAGCTGGCCCTGAAGCCAGAGTCCTGGTCCTTGTCTCCACCCACCAGTACCAGTGTTGCCTCCTCTGCATTTCTGCAGGGCTCCATCCAAGCTCTTCCCACACTGGGCCTGCCCTGACAGCGTGCCTGCTCCTAGCCCCAGCTCTGGCCCCACATCTAGAGAAGCCAGGGCCCACTCCCAGAGCTTGCTCTGAGCCAGAGAGCCAAGACGGATCCTGGCCCATGGCAGGGGGCGGGGGTGATTCGCACACCCCAGGGATTTTTGCACATCCTTCCCTCCCAGCACAAGCTGGTCAGCATGGCCGTGACAGTGGAGGTCTGGCTGACCTCGGGAGCCAGGAGACTCTGACCTTGCCCAGCACCCCCAGAATTCCCAGATCCTAGCACAGGGAAGGCTCAGTGAGCATGTGCACCACCTGCCATTTATCTGCCACCTTAGTGCCATTGCTGAAGACACTCTTGCCTCTTAAACAGCAATGCCCATAAATCACTTGGGCTCCTGTTGAAATGAAGGTTCTGGTGCCATGGATCTGGGGTGAGGCCTGAGGGTCTGCACTGCCCGTCAGCTCCCTGGTGATATGGATGCTGCTGGTTCAAAAACCACGCTCTGAGTGTGGGGGGCTCCACCTGTAGGGCCTCCCCAGCTGCCATGGATGAGAGTAAGTCTACCAAGACATGATCTGCTTGGGGAGGAAAGGTGGCCAGTCTCTCAAAGGAGAAGGGCCAAGAGCCTTTTCCTCAATGGGCTTTTTTGGGTTCAGTTTGCACTGGAATACAGGTAAAGCTCATTAATCATTGTCAGGCAATGAGGATCAAACAATAGATAACATACAGAGAACTACTAGCACTTATTCTGCATCAGGGTCTGTTAGCTAAAGGGCTACAAAACTTTGGGAAACAAACTCATTTCCTGCTCGGACCCTTATCATTTAATGGAGAGCATTCTTAGCAAAGCAGGTTTCGCAGGATTTTATGCATTCTTCCTCAGGCCTGATCACCCTGGGGAACCCGCCCTTTCCAGCACAGAGCTGCACCACCCTCTGTCATTGTTTCAGGCTTAAATCAGGCAGGGGAAGTAAGGCAGCCAAGAGATTAGGAGACTTCTTGCAGACAGAATGAGGACTCAGGCTATGTCATAGCTGAGGGTCCATCACCCCTTTTGCTATAGACCCCCAAGTCCTTCCCTGTGGGCTCCCCATGATCATGCCTGTCTTAGGTCGTCCCCCCCTTGGGGAATCTTACCCATCATTGGCTAACCGATCAAGCATTGGGGGCCAGGCATGGTGAAGTAAAAGGAACATAAACAGTGCTCCTGCCAGGGAGATAAGCCTTGTCTCCTCAGTGGCTTAGGGTCCGAAGGTCACTCACTCAGCCTTACCCATGGTGGGGGCTTACAGCTCCTGAAACCAGACAGGGCAGTTCTCAACATCTGAGTAGTGGGGATTGAGAGCTCATCAGCTTCCAGAGAGACAAGTTTGGTAGATGCATTGCCCATAGCCAATGCCTTAACTGGCAAAAACTGGATGATGTAACTCTAAAACCAGACTGCAGCTGCCCCGAGGGTCGTGTGGGAGGGTCCTGAGCAAAGTCTTCACTGAGGAGGGAGTTCAGGGACTCAGGGACACACACAAGGGGTCTGGGAATCCAGGCTGCAGCACTGTCCTTGGAGCACCCAAGCCTGCACCCCGCTCTCAGTTTCCAGGCTCAGCACAACCACGGCTCACAGTGTCCTTGGTTGACAAGGTGCCTCTGCCCTCATGTGGAAGTGTCTGCCATGGGAGAGAGAGGTGGTGCTTCAAAAGGAAGAAGGGCAGCATAAACAGCACTTACCACATGCTTTTCCTGTGCCAGTGTCTTTAATGCTCACGGCAACCCTCAGACATGGGCATTAGACCTCTTGTTACTGTCTCACCGATGGGGAGCCTGAAGCCCCCAGAGAGGAAGTGCCCAGGTCACCCAGTGTCAGAAGGCCCCGGGCAGCCTGGCTCCAAAGCTGAAGTCCTTACCCATCTCTTCCCTCAGCCTGTCCAGGGCGAGGCTGGGTGAAGACCATGAGGAGAGGGATCCTATCCATCCCTCACCCCACAGCCCCGAGGCTCCTCTGCAGACACAGCTGCACATCTGACGTCCCCTCTGCTCTGGAGCTGTGTTTGTAGACTTGGACGGGCCTGTGTGGGAGAACAGCCTTGGGTCCCTCGCAGCCCTGATTTGGGGCTGCCCTGTTTTAAACCAGCCCTAATATGTGACACCTGAGCTCCCCCAGCCAAGCCCCTACCTCATCATATGGCCGTGGTCTGTGTCCTCCTCCATCTTGCCCGCGATCTGTACACTCGCAGAAACAGTGTGGTTTTCCTCCTTTCCTTGTCTCCTGCTCAGCCCCTCCACTCAGCTCAGTAAGGTGCACAGTAGGTGCCTAACTGACTTTACACCCACAGGTTCCATTAGAAGTGTGGGAGGAGGGGGTGCTTTGACCAGTGTGGTTCAGTTGGTTGGGCCCTGCAAAGCGATGGTGGCCAGCTCAATTCCCAGGCAGGGCATATGCTTATTTTGCGGGTCAAGTCCCCAGTTGGGGCCTGTACGAAAGGCAACTGATCCATGTCTCTCTCTCACATCGATGTTTCTCTCCCTCTCTTTCACCTGTCCCCTCGTTTTAAAATACATACATAAATAAAAAAGATAAATAAATAAATAAATAAATAAATTTTTTTTTTAAAGTGCAGGAGGAGAGGGGTGGGGCAGAGATGCACTGGGGAAATACTTCCAGATTTTTCCACCAGAGGGCAGGCGCGCACAGCAGCTGGAGCGCTGGCCCAGCTCCAGGGAGAGGGTGGGTGGGTCCCTGGGCACCCAACCTCCAGACCTGGACACAAAGGAAGGCCAGACTGAGCTGCCTGGGCAACTGCCCACTGCTCCTGCAGATTCCAGCCTGAGCTCTAGGGCCCTCTTTTTCTTTTCCTTTCCTTTCCTCCCATCTTTTCCTCCTTTTCCTCTCTCTCCTTCCTAGTTCCTGGGCCAATTTTGACTTCATGTGACTTTGAGCCAGGCACCTTTTCCCTCTAAGCCTTAGTTTTCTCATCTGTACAGTGGGCAAATATTGGTAATACCCTGCTTTTGTGCATTTCCCCTAGCTGGGAATTTTGGGCCCTTGGTGTAGGGCTATACTTCCCTTAGCACCCACCCTTCCCTGCACTCAGGGAGGAGGTCTAGGCCGTGGCAGAGGCAGAATCAGGTGCCTGCTCCTCAGGCATCCTGCTCCATCCCTAGTGGATGGTATCTCAAGGCCCAGCCTGTAGTGCTGGGTGGGGCTGGCTGGAGCAGCTGGACCAGAATGGCCACTCCTTCTCTGGCCCAGATTCAGCTGCAGCCACTTGTGCTAGGATGTCAACTGGGTCTTCTCCATTCACAAATACATGAGAAGGCAGGAAGGAAAGCATGGGTGAATGGATGGGTGGGAGGATGGATGGATGGATGGATGAATGGATGGAAGAAAGAAATCCATGCTAAATTAGCACCTCCCTACCCCAGCCACGCTGAGGACTGCCAGCTGCTCATCACTTGGCTGTGTTCACCTTTCAGACAAGAAATTGAGTCTTTAACACAGAAAACATAGGGGAAGACTGAAAGTGCAAAAGAAAAATAGGTTTATTTGCAAAAAAAGAACTCATTCTCTGAACTAAAATCCAGGGTGTGGTGGGCCTGCAGGCTGGGGCTCTGGAGCTCCGGCCACCCGGCCCCAGCCCGCCTATCCAAATTTGATTATTTTCTCCCTCCAGACTTCTGATGAAGCTAGCGATGGCTGTGCTGCCCTTACTCCTTACTGAATGGGGCTCCATAGTCTGTCTTCCCAACACCGCATGGCAAAGGCTGAGAGACCGCTGTTTCAGTCTGTGAGAACAGTAGGTTCAGACCACAGTTCTGTCTCAGCATCCGTGGGGGTGACCTCAGCACCAGTGTGCTGGCCCGCAGGCTGTGCTCCAGGTGGGCTCAGCTCACCGCCAGCTCAGCTTCTCCTAGAGTCTCTGCCACCTTCCCGGTCCTTTGGCCAGAAGCTCTGTTTTCTCTCAGAATCTTAGATTCCTCTCCTGCCATGCACTGCATTGAATCTTCACATAACAGGATGCTTTTCAGAGCAAACTGGCAAGAGATTCAAAAAAAGAAAGAAAAAACAAGCAGGATCACCCCAAATTCTTTGGAGTACAGGGGCCTGTTTCCCCAGGTCTTTGCCAGAAACATGTTTTTCCTCGGCATTTTAGGAGCTAACATTCTGGCTGTGGCTGCAGATTCAGGGCAGGAGCAGGAGAGAAGAGGAGAGCGTCCCCAGCAGGCCCCCCACTCTGGCTTGGACAGGCCCTAGTCCAGTCCTCTCTGCATCGTTCCCCTCCTGCCCATGGAGCTGTGCTGAGCCTCACCACCTTTTGGACAGAGCTGAGATCAAGGTGGAAAACCCATCAGGTCACCGCCACACAGGTCATTCGTCCAGTACTGACTTCCGTCCCCAGTCTGTCCATAGCTGCTTCCATCCAGAATCTGCGGACACCAGCTTTTCACTGCGGGGGATGGCTGGCTACAGACCTGCTCCATCATAGTGGCTCCAGAATTATGTGTTCTCTTTCTCTTTTAAAGGCAAATTTATTTATTTATCTTTAAGGTTTTATTTATTTATTTGAGGGGAAAGAGGGAGAAAGAGGGAGAGAAACATCTGTATAAGAGATGTCGATTGGTTGCCTCCCGCGTGCCCCCAAATGGAGACCTGGCCCGCAATGCAGGCTTGTGCCCTGCCTGGGAATAGAACTGGTGACCTTTTGGTTTGTAGGTTGGTGCTCCATCCACTGAGCCACACCAGCCAGGGCTGTTCTCTTTCTTTAAGAAAAAGAAAAGGAAGGAAGAAAGTGAGTCTGAACAGTAAGCAAATTTTCTTTAGAAATCAGTAGACAGTATTTTCTCTACTCACAATCCTTTGAAGTGCTATGTTGCTGGCATGAGCTGTTTCATTTTATTTTTTCCCCTGGATGTTCTCCCTGAAGAAGGTGGATGGAATTGGCTGAAAAGCCCGTTATGACAGCTCAGTGTTATTACCCTAACAAGCAGAGTCTTTGAGGGGCGATTAGAACCTCCCTGGCTTGACCTCTGGGTAAGTATAGGATTTCTGATGAATCACTTTCCATCTCTCATCTTTGTTTTTTTAAAATATATTTTAATGATTATGTTATTGCAGTTGACCCATTTTTTTTCTCCCCTTTACTCCCCTCCATCCTGTGTCTCCCCTCCCACCAGCATTCTCTCCCTTAGTTCATGTCCATGGGTCACACATGTAAGTTCTTTGGCTTCTCCATTTCCCATACTATTCTTAACCTCCCCTTTCTATTTTGTACCCACCATTTATGCTTCTTATTCCCTGTACCTTTTAACCCGTTCTCCCCCTCCCTGCTGATAAGCCTCCATGTAATCTCCATTTCTGTGATCCTGTTCTAGTTGTTTGCTTAGTTTGTTTCTGTTTTGGGGTTTGTTTTTTTTTAGGTTTGGTTAATAGTTGTGAGTTTGTTGTCATTTTACTATTCATATTTTTGATCTTCTTTTTCTTAGATAAGTCCCTTTAACTTTCATATAAAAGGGCTTGATGATGATGGATTCCTTTAACTTGACCTTATCTGGGAAGCACTTTATCTGCCCTTCCATTCTAAATGATAGCTCTGCTGGACAGAGTAATCTTGGATGTAAGTCCTTGCCTTTCATGACTTTGAATACTTCTTTCCAGCTCCTCCTCACCTGTAAGGCTGGGGGTTTCTCCCACTGCCGCCTCAACCCCCACAAGTTTATACAGTCAGAAGTTTTGAGGGTTTATTTCCCCACGATGGAACCCTGGGTTGTATGGTCTGTCTCGCTCCCTAGGTGTTCTTCCTGGCTTATCCACACAAAATGTGGGACCACCCTGTCCAACAATTGCTGCTCACCCTGGTCCTCCAAGCTGCCACCTTGCTGAAAGTCCTCTCCGCTTGACTGCCCATCTCCACCCCTCCTACCAGTCTGGATGAGTGTTCCTTTTTTAACTCCTTGGTTGTTGGACTTCCATACAGTTTGATTTTTCTGAAAGTTCCAGTTATTTTTTGTGTTCAAATTTGTTGTTGTCCTTCTTTTGGTTGTGCAAGGAGGCAAAGTGAATCTACTTGTACCTTTGTCTTGGCTGAAAGTCTCTCATCTTTGTTTAACTCCCTAAAATGGGGTGTGTTGATTTCACCCACCATCATTACTTTTCCTTTCTCACAGCCAAGTTGAAAGATTAATTGGAGCCATCTCTGGAAGGGAGAGAGCAAATGAAGACAAGGTATTATTATTCCCCTAATATGAACACCACTCTGCTGAGTGCACAGAGAAAAATTATTAATCATCCCTTAAATTTGACAGAGCATAAGTATCATTTCTGCAGTTGAGATCTGCAGATAATTAAAAGGCACATACTCCTGCCGACATTGCCACCTTCCCTGTGAGCATCACTCATCCTTGAGGCATGTCACTCATGGGCACTGAGTCTGTGACAGCCTCCAGGACCCAGCTGAGGCACCAAGTAGTGAATGTGTTCTGTCGATAGGCCCCCAGCACAGTGCTCAGGGAATGGCTGGCCCCATCCGTGTCACTTGTTAGCTGTGGTTTAATGAAGCAGGAGGGTCCCTGTGGGGGGAGTGTGCCGCCCACGTTGTGATTTATGAGATGGTGCAACAATTTGGAAACTCCTTTAAGAAACCAGGTGGTAAAGGGAAGGAACTGTTCACCTGTGTGATCACATTAGAAGTGGCTGAGACACATCAGCTTTTTTGAAGGTGTTGGGACCTCCCATGATGGGAGAAGGGGACAGAACCTGCGGAGGTGGATTCTCTGGGTGGTCCGAGAGTGGGTCTGAGCACTGTCTGCAGCGCACAGCATCCCGGTGCCAAGAGCTGGTCTTTCTTCTCTCTCAACAAGGAAAGGCAATTAGAGATTGTAGGGAAACACTCCATAATACATGCATGGCCCAACATGATTCGATGAAACAAGAGCTGGCCTGGATACTTGGTGAGATGTAAGACAGAAAAACTCTCTTGAGCTTGGCACTCGGAACCTCTCCTGTGACTGGAAGAAGTCTGACCCTGAGGCAGGTCAGGGGTCAGACCATCCCCTGATGCAAGGGTGTGGGAATTATGAGCAGCAGGCGTTGGCCAGGGGACTTCCCTGGGCGGGGGTGGCGTGCGGGGAGGGGGCAGGTTCTCTGTGACCTGTGACTGGACCCCGCAGGGCTCTTCCTGGCTGTGGCTGAAATGGGATGCCAAGGACTGCAGGGGAAGTCGTGGGGTTAGGGTGGCACAGCCTCGCACCTGGGGTCCTGAGTGGCCGCGCGTGCACCTGTTTACCTTCACAAGCAGGTACGCAGGAAACCAACAATTGTGGTTGTGCCACTCTTTGTTCTGGGGTTTATCTGTCACAGTGATTAGCTATGCTAATTCAGGATCATTTGTTTTCAACTTTCTAGACTCTATAGGCAAAGCACAAGAGACTTAATTAGGAGTAAAAATAGACAGTAAGTGTTGCCAGCCTTAACCAGGTGAAGCATGCATCAGCGGCATAGGTGAGGACAGGAAGAAGAGGGTGACCATGTGGCCACCTTCGTGGCATGGCAGGACATGAAGGGCACCTCCCTCATTAGAGAAAGTGTTATGAATCCACGATCACTGTAGATTCAACTTCAAATACACTACAGACTGATGCAACCACACTGACAGCTGGGCCAATGGCAAAGGAGCCATGTCCTTACCGTCAGCAGAGAAAGCACCGCGTCTGATCAAGGAGGTGCGCTAGCTTTATGGAAAGGTGTGCAGGTGACCCCTGGGGATCTGACCTCAGAGCCAATTGAAGTGGTTCCCTTGAGGAGCAGGTCTGGAGGTGGGGAGGTGAACTAGGGGGCCCCTCCCCTCCTCTCTTTTCTCTCCCCTCCCCTCCCCTTTCCTCTCCCCTCCCTTCTGCTATCACTTGCTCCATCCCCATCTCTCTCTCTTTTGTATCTCTTTTTGGCTAATCAGCTCTCTGCACTATTTTATATGTTAAACATGTGCATTTATTACTTTCATTAAAATTTAAAGTATTTAGCCCTGGCTGGTGTAGCTCAGTGGATTGAATGCTGACCTGCAAACCACAGGTTCAATTCCCAGTCAGGGCACATGCCTGGGTTGTGGGCCAGGCGCCCAGGTGAGGGTGTGCAAGAGGCAACCAATTGATGTTTCTCTCCCTCTCTTTCTCCTGTCTCTCTAAAATTAAATAAATAAGTCTTTTTAAAAATGTAAAATATTTAAAGGTTTACGAAGTAAGTAAAATCAGAAATTAGGTTACTGAAGAGAACAAAAAGTTTTTTGAATCCTTGAATGACTCTGAATTATTAATTGATATGTAACTTATGCACCATTTTTATCTGTTCATTGAAGCAGGCCCCATGTTCCTGGCCTCGGGACATCTTTAATGCTAGTCATTGGGGGTCACTGTCTGACCTTTAAATACTGCAATGACAACCCTGTGAGAAGTCCAGTGAGAAGAGTCCTGACTTAGGGAAAATGGAAAAGATGTATGCATGCCCTTTCCTCTACCTTAAATTGCCCACTACCTACCTGTCCATCTGTTTGTCTATCTGTGTGTCCCTCTGGTCAGCCAGTGATAGAAGTGCCGAGGGCAGGGCCTTACGCCGTATGCTGAGGACGCAGGTCAGCAGCAGCCCCCAGCTCTGTGTGGGGGCGACAAGAGGAAAGGCCTTCATCCGTGCACCAGTGTGGGAAGGGGGTTAGGCTCATGGGTGACGGCGCGTGAGAGCCTGGGCACCGGTGGACACTCCTGTTTTCTGGGGCCCACAGAGTGGCGTGGGGCCAGGCGGTTTGGCTGCAGTGAAGATCAGAGCCTGCTCTGTTCACGGTCTCTTTCCCAGGAACTCAGCTGCCGCCTTGGGGTGATTGATTCCATCCACCCCACGTCCCAGCCTCCACTCAGCCCTGCCTGAGCACCCGCAGGAGCTGCACCTACGTGGAGGAGGTCAGTCTCCAGACTCTGCGTTTGACCTTGAATGCAGCTATACAACCTTGAGAAGGATATTTAACCCTCAGTTTCTGCACCTGCAAAATGAGGTAATAGTAATTGCAACATAGATTCTGTTGAAAGTTTTTTTCTTTTTAAAAACTTTTTAATCCTTACCCAAGGACATTTTTTTTTTTTTACATTTTTTGCTGTTTTTAGGGAGAGAGAGAAACATCAACACAAGAGACAAACATCGACTGGTTGCCTTCCATGCCTGTTCCGAGGATCACAAGTGGTCAGACTGGGGATCAAACCTGAAACTTAGGTATATGCCCTGACCCGGGAATCGAACCTTCAACCTTTCAGTTATAGGACGATGTTCCAACCAGCTGAGCCACACTGGCCAGGGCTGTTGAAGTTTAAATGAAGTTAAGTCAATTCACAGGAAGCCCTTATTCCTATACCAGACACGTAGTAGATGTCAGTAACTATTCCTCCTTTCTTGCTACTGTCACTGATGCGTCAATCTGTGTTTGCTTCTGCGATGCTGCAGGTGGCGTGTGCTATGTCAGAAATGTGATCCTGCATCTGACTCTTAGAGCACTGACCTGTCTGAGGAAATTCATGTGCAAGGATGTAGGGAGGGAGTCTTGCGGGGGTGGAGGGGCCTGGACACCTGTGGGTGTATCCCAAGGAGGGAACGAGGCTGCATCATTTCCCTCCCATCAGCCAGTGGTAGAATTTTGGCTCTTAACTTCTTTCTCTTCTCTCATAAAAAATGCACTTCATGTGAGCTAGAAAGGAAAGGAAGAAAATTACCCTGGAAGAATGGAGAGGTTGGGACCTGAAGGTTCTGCAGAGCTCAGCATTTTCTTAAGAGTTCTTAATGATCATATGAAATGTGGGTTTCATGAGTCGTTTTCTGTTCCTTCCTTCCTCTTTTTTTGTGACTGCACCGCTTGTCATCTGACAGAGTGGCCTAACAGACTGGGGGAGGGGCCCACGGGTGTGCTGTGTTCCACCTGGAAAGGCTGCACCAGGGAGGAGTTTAAGGAAACCCAAGGAAACTACTAATGAAGTTTTACAAGTAGGAGATCTTGACAGCAGCCCAGGTCTGAGGAGTAAGCAGGACCAGCGCCCTGGGGCCAGCCCCAGGTGTGGCTGCTGGGTGTCTACCCCAGCCCTCACAACAGATGTGTGTGTGTGAATGGACTGTTTGTGAGTGTGTAAATGAGTGTGCATGTGACTATGAATGGATGTGTGTGATGATGTGTAATGGTGTGAACGTGAATGTCGATGTGTATGAATGGTTGTAAATGGGTGTGTGAATGTGTGTGTTTGTGTGCATGCCACGGAAAGGGCGCTCTTTCATTGTAACCTCCAGACCTTCGGTTTAGACCCTTGGTCTCATTTTCAGATGAAGTTAAAAAAAGTCACAGTGAAACACGGACAGCTTGAACAACTATGCCATCTGCTTCTGATGTGTGTCACCAGCACGGCCTATGAGTTATTACTTTAGAAATTAAATCCTACACTTTTTTTGATAATAATATTTAAAAAAATTATATGGAATCAATTATTTGGGGTTAAAACGTTTATTAATGTAAACATTTGAACTAGGCCACCATTTTAAGCCCCGTTTGGCTCTTCTCAGCTGGCCTGGCTCCATCACGGGCGGTTCTGTGTCGCTTCTGGCAGGTGGAGGCACCATGTGGGGTTCCAACTGTCAGCTGCAGGCGGCTCTGCATCAGGCGGGACTGCTCAGCTGTCCACGGGTTGCCTCCTGCATCCGCCCTGACAGGGGACTGAACCGCAACCTAGGCATGTGCCCTGACCGGGAATCAAACCCTCAACCTTTCAGCTTACTGGACAACGCTCCAACCAACTGAGCCACGCTGACCAGGGAACGAGAAACCATCTTAAAAACCATCAGAAAAAAACAGATATAATTAAACTGATTTTTTCATCTTAACAGTTTGATAGGTATTTAGATAATCATTTGTAATGAAATTATCATCTAAGCATGTTTTCATGCTTATAGTCATACTTCAGTCACACTCATGCACACACATACAAAATACATGCTGATCCTAATACTAAATTCTAAAGAACTTACTGTAGAATGAAAGAGACACAGTTCCTGCCTTTGCATTTGGCAGTCACTAGAAACTGATGAAAATCCTGAGGAACTAGAAAGTGTGAAGTGGTTTGGTTGTTTACATACTTACAGTAGGTGGGACTTAAGAAAATTGGCAGAATCCCGTTAAATGTAAGATCAGTTTATCTGGCATTTTAATTTTAAATAATGTAGAGCACTTCTAAGATTTGGTGACTGAAACCTACAGCCCACAATTTCATTATTTATCCATTAGCAGATAAATAATTTTATTTTGCCCTTTTTATTTCAGATGATCATTTCAAGTATTCAGAGAGCATTCCTTAGAAATAAGTCAACTCTTCATATTATTAGGATAATCGTGGTTAAAGCACCTTCCTCCGTAGGCTTTGTAATTGGCTAAGGGGAATGACATTGGAGCCAGAGTTCTAATCAAGCTCTAAGTTCCCCACTCAGGTTCAGCCAGAGAAAGTCCTTTTTTGGTTGATTTTTGTATATATTGGTTGTAAAAACTACCGGATTTTCTTGATTTAAAAGGAAGTAGTAGTCCTGGCTGGTATGGCTCAGTGGATTGAGCACCTGCCTGTGAACTGAAAGGTTGCTGGTTCAATTCCCGGTCAGAGCACATGCCTGGGATGCAGGCCAGGCACACCCCCCTCTGCTGGGCATGTGTGAGAGGCAACCAACTGATGTTTCTGTCCCTCCCTTCCCCTCTCTCTAAAAATAAATAAATAAAATCTTTTTTTTTTTAAAAAAGGAAGTCAACCCAGTGCTCATCTTGTCCTTTGGCTTTTATATTTAAGCTCGACTGAATTTAAGTGTTGAAGTAATTTGCTGTCCTTCCCCTTAGGTCTTTTGTTGTACACTAATAGTCGTTTTCTTCAAACAGTGGTTGAAGAAATGAAATAAAAAGTGTGATGATGACCGTGAAGCCTCCGAATGGGTTGCAGCCAACACGAAGGTCGCGGCTTCCCTCAGTAAACTTGGGGGGCTGGTAAGGGCCTTGTTTTACCTTCGTCTCGATTGAGGTTTGTTTTTGTTTTATCCAAGTGATTGCCTCCTATTAATAATTTTTCTTTATTTTAGTGTTTGAGTTTATTTTATTGAGTACTATACTGTAATACGCATAGTATTCCATTTTAGAGGCTTTCTTTTATTGGAAAAGCATTCATTTCCTAGAGAAAAAAAGGCTGATAACTTTTCTACCCTGACCTGTGCTGTAATGCCTTTTCATATTGTTTGTTCTCGGCTACCTTTTAGTACACACGTGTGTTGTAGAGTTTACTCCACCTAGCTTGGCTAATTTGCATTTCTGCATTTAAAAATCCCCAGGGTTCAACTTTTAAGGGATCATTCTTTAGAGTAGCATCCAACCAGAGTAAACAAGTAACAGTTTTTATTATGTAACACCTTTAACATGTTAAACTTCTATGATATGATTTATTAAGATACTTAACTGTCAAGAAATAGAAGTTTGGGGGTGATATGGGTATCCCTTGGTGGGTTTTTTCCGAAGTGCATTGCTCAGGATACCAGTTTGAAAATTCAGTCTCTTTATGACCGTGAACCACTTTAACGCTAGACAAAATCTTACAAATGCAAGTAATCTCGAGCGCTCTGGTTTTCTATCACTAAGTAATAAGCAGGCATGTGAATCCCAACTGTGTACCAGCCAATCTCTTGATAGAAAATTGTGTAAATATCCAGTTTTATTTAATCCAATCTCATATCCCATCCACATAGGATGCGATGTGGGTGATGAATGATAGGGTTGTTGATGGGCTGTTCATTCTTAGTATTGTCTGTCACACATGAAGGTGGTGCTTTAAATAATGCTGAGTTGTTTGACCAGTGGGAGTGATAGCTTCGTGCTGTTCCATCACTCAGTCACAGGATGATGAAGATAATGGTGCTTAAAAGATGAGGCTAACGCGTGATTTTATACCATTAGTACCCTGCGCTACCCCAAAAGATGAAAAAATATATATTTCTTTCTGTCTGTCAGAAAGCATTAGGAAACAGTGAGTCTTGTCACACAGTGCAATGCCCACATCTTTACAGAATGTCTGCTGGAAATATTTTTGTGCTTTCTAAAACCATCAGGATAAACATAAGTTATGTCCCTCACAAAAGCCTGACTGTAATGTCAGGAAGTATGGTTACTTTTGTTATTAAAAAAAAATTTCCTAGCTTAGCCTTCTTTTTTGAAAATTGAAGAGTTTTCCACAGATATGTTTATTAAAGCCCCAGAATCCTTAAATATGCTCTGTAAAACTAGTATTTGGAATAGGGCAACTATACTTTCACTAAGTCGTGTGATTAAACTCTCGCCTTCTTTCTGCATCTTCAGAAACCACAAACAGTCTAAATCCTCATGATATTTAAAATAGGGAGTATAGGCTTGAATATATCTGACTTTGTTTAGAAGGTAGATTACTGAGGAAGAATGGTAATTTGTGATAATACAGTCATCTATGTTAACGGAAGAAACATCCAAACCTGTAAGAATTTTTATGAGTATATTTGAGCCTAACTGACGACAACTGCCGGAAGCAAAAATCTCAAGGGACTGAGAAAATGCTCCAGAAAATGGCAGTTTTACCACTTAAATATTTAACTCATCAGAATCATATCAAAGGAATGGACACATACTCCTTTTGCACAGGCAGGCCCAGGACAGTTAACAGCCAACAGTTCACATGCTAATAACAACGAAGGGCGGTCTCTGCTCCTGTGCGCTGGGTGGTTGTACTGTGAGAGGGGGGAGGGGGAAGGGTGGGGTGGAAGGGGAGAAATCACTTGGATATTTCAAAGGTCTATTATCTTAGCTAGAAAAAGACAACAGGCAAGCTCATTTAAGGTGAAGATAGACCTTTGTTAGGGAAAAATACCGCCCTAGGACATGACTACCCACTTTTAGTAAGAAAGTGTTCATTTCAGACCGTCCATGCCTGGAGGTCTCTGAGCCTGTGAGGCTGCATGCAGGGCAGGCCTCCCCTGAGCTTGTCAGGTATAGTGGACGCGTCTACTTGGCAGTTTCGAGGTGAAACTGCAGAGTTTTCCTCTTGACAGATTTTAGAAACTTTCATTGTTATCAGCTTCTTAAACACATTTGCAGAATGTTGATGGTATCCTAACAAACATACTGAGAACTTAATACTATTTGGCTAATTTTAACCAAGAAATGTAGAGTTTACAGATATTTTAAGCCTGGAACTTGCTTCTTTGAGAAAAATGTAAATTTCCTTATGTGTATGATTTCAAAAATTTGATTTAAAATATGAAATTCGAAATCACCGTATTGCCCTGTTTAAACTTCCTGTAGTTTATGGGCTTGTGGTCTGTCTCACCAAGGCTGACTTGTGCAAATAATATAACGGGTACTGCTTCCCCTGTGGGCGTTCCAGACATCAGACACAAATACAGCAAAACTACCAGCTTATATCTTACTTACAGTTTTATTTAAAATAATGGGTAAGGTTGATTTGTCTAGGTTTTTCAAAAGAGAAAAACGATAGGCCTGCAGGGCAATACCTCTGGCTCACGAGGAACAGAGAAAAGGATACAGACTGGGAAGAAAATCCAGAATTGCAGTGTAAGGGGTCGGAGACACGGGCTGTGAACTCACAAAGAGAAGAGAGTGCAGAGAGAAAGGTTTTGGTTTTACTTTCCCAAGGGCGGGAAAGGACTGGGTGCGCGGAGAGGGGCACCGGCACCAGCCCTGAGGGGCGCGGGCTCTGGGCGTTTATCGGGTGATGGGCGGTTGTAGAGCAGGATGTTTCCGTTGCTGCAGCGTGTCTTGATGTTATCTCTGGGTGCAAGGGCTGGTGGTCGTGGTCCAGTCGTTGTGGTCTGCTATGTCCTGTTCCGTAAATTCTTGAAGCCTCTCAGCCTTCAGGGCGCTTCCAGTAGTTTTCTAGTCCTGGGGATAAAGGCTTATAAAACAATTAGGGTCGGTCATGCTTTATGGGGTGCAGCCAGCTCTGGGACAGAGGGCCTGAGAAAGGGGCCTTTGTCCTATTACATGGCACAGTTGTGAATGGATCACAATGAAAAGAATTTAAAACAAGGGTATTTGGCAGAAGAAAGTTGGGAAACTCAGTAGCCACGAAAAGAATGGACCAATCCTGCCCTGGCTGGTGTGACTCAGTGGGTTGCATGTCAATTCAGCAAACTGAAAGATCTCTGGTTCAATTCCCGGTCAAGGCATATGCCTGGGTTGCCAGCCAGGTCCCCTGTTGGGGGCGTGCAAGAGGCAGCTGACTGATATTTCTCTCATACATCACATGGATGTTTTTCTCCCTCTCTTCCCCTCTCTAAAAATAAATAATTTAGCCCTGGCTGGCGTAGCTCAGTGGATTGAGAGCGGGCTGCGAACCAAAGTGTCGCAGGTTCGATTCCCAGTCAGGGCACATGCCTGGGTTGTGGGCCAGGTCCCCAGTGGGTCCATGCAAGAGGCAACCACACATTGATGTTTCTCTCTCTTTCTCCCTCCCTTCCCCTCTCTAAAAATAAATAAATAAAATCTTTTTTAAAAAAAAATAAATAAATAATTTAAACAAACAAACAAACAAAAAATACCAATCCCACTTGCCTGACTCTTGATGCCAAATTGCTTGGGTCTGAATTCTGATTCTACCATTTGCTATCCATGTGAATTTGGACCAGTTTCTTTATTTTCTCTCCTTTAGTTTATTCAAGTGACAAATGGAAATAGGAATAACACTACTTTAAGGATTATAAATTAATGTCTAGAAAACACTGAGAATAGTGTGAGACACAGGAAGTACTCAGTAATTATTTTTAGATGACACTAGAGAGATTATTATATTTACCTGAAGAAAATATTTTACCTTCCGTAACACTATTATTACTATGTGTGTGGTTAAGGGTACTTAAAATATTTTTGTCCCCTAAAACAAATCCTTAAATTGTGGTGCATCTTAAAAGCCAGTAGTAGTGGTAACAGCTCATTTTCAGTGTACTTATTAAGTGTTTGACACAGTAGTTCAGTGGTTTTCAGAGTGTGGTCCGCAGACCAGCAGCAGCTGGGAACTTGTTTTGATTGCAAATCTCACGCCAGACCTCCCGAGTCAGAAACTGTGGGGATGGCGCTCCGCAACCTGGGCTTCAACAAGCCCTCTGAGCAACCCGAGATCGCTGCTGTAGATTTTCCTCCTCTGGATTCGGAGCGCCAAGCACGGTGCGGCACACATGAGGCCTGAGAGTGACTTGGAGCAGCTTCTCCTTCAAATCCTGGGGCTGTGCTTTAAGAAGCTCACAGCCTGATGAGGTTTCACCTGCCATCTGAGTCTTCCCGCTTCCCGTCCGGCACTGTTGGCCCTTCTCTCCTCTGCCCTGAATCCTCACAGCTTTTGGGCCAGTCCAGGCTGGCTTCCAGTCCCGGGCTATGTCGGCTACTGGCTGACTGACCTTAAACAGGTTACTGGCTGGGCTTCAGTTGCCTCATCTGTACAATGGGGTGAGACCCACTTTACATAGTTATTGTGTAAGAAAACGTACCAAGGAGTCTAACGCTGCCTGGCACCACGCACTTTATCACTGTGAGCACCCACCTTTAGTATCCTCCAGGGCCTACCTGCTTTGCTCCAATGAGGATTCTAAGAATAGGTCTAGAACTGGATCACAGTGAAAGGTAGCTCGAAGTACTGTAACCCTCCCAAGGGAATTCACATTTTAGTTGCAGTCCAAGGTCACATTACAACTAATTTTTTTTTAAAGTTGGGTACTGAGGAGAGAGGTGAGTCTTCCTTCCTGGCTCCTGAAATCACACCGCATGTGAGGCTAGCTCCCACATCTGGATTCCTGGCAACCTATCCCCAAAGGCCTTTGACCTTGGGGAGCCTCCATTCTAATAAAAGTGTCCCTTTGTAGAGACAGCTGAGCAAACCAGCTGGGCTGTAGGTTGTGATGTTGGGAAGTGTCCAATTAGCCCCAGTGCCCCATTTGGACCCGGATGGGGATGCTCTCTAGAAACACTTCTTTCATCTGAAAGGTCAGCCTGACTCCAAGACAGAGAAAGTAAGGAATTTCAGGGACACCCCCTAAAAACCCTCCCTGGCCTGCTAGTCAGGGGCTGATTGTCCTTAACCCGGGGGGCTGATTGTCCTTAACCTGGGGCAGACGCCTTCCATTCAGCACTTAGGGCAGAGCAGACACCCTAAGAAGGAGGGCCATCGGCTTCCATTTGCATCAGAGATGATGTGACTGACAGCAGGCCTCTCTGAGAGCCGGCCCAGGTAGGTGGGCGCTCCGGGGAGCTGAAGAGGGGCTGCCCAGGTCAAACAGCCACAAATTCAAGTTCACTAACCACACTTCATCACCCAGCATATGCTGGTATTTCATCCCAACTCACGCTTTTCTTTGAGGTCCTCATTAATTCCATAAGCCAACTTCCTACATTATGTGTCAGCAGCCAGTTTCAGGGAGGAAAAAAAAAAAAAAGCAGTTCCGGTCACCGTATGCAGACAGTTGAACCTCAGCACTGCTCCAAGAGGTCACCCGCCTGAGAGGTTCAAGGAAAGCACTGAGGGCACGAGGCCTTGCACTGTGTGTCTCCAGCGCAGCCCAGCGGTCATTAGGGATCACCCAGTTCTGTCCTAGCCTCAAGATCCTGCAGAGATCTTCCGCAATGTCCCAAGGCAAGGAACCTGGGCTTTGTACTAAGTCAATGCCAGTTATAACTGTCTAAATTGAGAGAGTTCGTTTTGGAGCTCATTGAGTTCTTCCCATGAATCTCATCTGTCCTCTACCTCACACCTGTGAGGAGAAGGCAGACGTAGGTGGGGAAGCAGGCTCAGAGGGACTAAGAGATTTGCCTCAGTTACACAGCTCGTAAGGGCTGAGTTGGGACTTGTTCCCAGGCCTTCCATCTCCAAATCTGGTGCATTTCCCACCGCCGAGGGAACAGCTCTAGAAGCAAAGCATAGAGCAGGTCTGCTACCATCCACGACATCCACCAAAGAAGAGGAAGGAGGAAGGGCTGAGTACCACCTGGAATGCAGTGGGAGAGTTTGCTGTATTTCCCCATGTGGGTTGGGGTTCTGTTAATACAACGGTTTCCTCTATGGTTTAGATTGTTGGTTTTTTAAAGGAGACAGAGGCCTGAGTTTAGATGAGTGATGTCCTCTGAGAAGTTGCTTTGTATGTTAAAACTGTTCTCCATGAAAGACTCCAAGATGGATCAAGGTTTCAGAAGAGAGAAATAGAACCCAGCCATGGAAGTCACAGCCAGGGGCCTGGGTCCTTAGGAAAGCTGGAAACTCCTGGTCTCTAGCGGCACAACCGAGTGTTTACAAAATGCCATAGGAGTGCCCCCCTCACCCCGCCCCCCGCCATAGGCCCCCTGGCTGCGGGGGGCGGGGGTGGTTGGGGGGACTGCCAAGCACAGTGGCGCAGTGGACCGCTATGTCCTGTTAACATCAGTGTCTCTTCAGACCAGTCTGGTCACAGTCACCTTGAGGAAACTGAGGCAGCCTGGCAGGCTCTTCGTCCTGTGACGTCAGAACTAGAATCAGGCTGCCTCCTTCAGAGACTGCTTTGCAGGAGAAAGGGGCCTGCTCTGTCTGGGAACGACACCTCACACTCTCCCTGCTCCCTGCGACAGCTCAGCGGATCCTTTCTTCTATTACTGGGAGTTTTCTCCGAGCTGCCCTGGGACGGTGGGAGGGGTCTAAGCCCCTACAGTCTGGGCAGTAAGGGGAAAACTTCAAGGTTTGATGTGGCATAAAAAAACCTCACCTTACAGTGAGAAAGCCTGTTCCACGACACGGCCCTAACAGATAGGTTAACCATCCCTCCTGGTGTTGGCAGGCAAGGAGTTGTGTGCTGTAGCTTTTGCAGCCCCACTTCCGTGAACGAGTTTGCTCGTTCTTAGGGGAAAAAATCTATCTCCCATTGTTATCTCAGGGGAGCCAGCTGACCATACCCAAAACGCTACAGTCGCAGTGGCCCAACAAACACCTTATATTTAAAGGTTTATGTTTTGGTAGCTATTATCAAAACCTTACTAGAACACCATGTTCAGTAGATGAAAAATTCATTTTGCGTATGTGTAAGACCATGAGTAAAAAACAAACAAACAAAAAACCAAAGTGTTTGATTTGTAGCCTGCATCAGATCAACACAAGGCATGTTTAAGTAACAGTGTGATATGCAGGGGAGGGCCGCTGGTCCTTCCCTCCTGCAGGCAGAGACCATGAGGGTTTGAGTGATGGACATGCCAGGTCAGGCCAGCTCTTGGTTATGGATGAGCCTCTAGCTGATCTTGGGTTTACATTTTCTGTCACTTAATTGTTGCTTGAAAGACTGAGACGTCTGTGATCACATGAGATAAGGGATAGGGATGTGATTCACCCTGACCTCTGATCCATCAATTATTTGTGTTGGTATCCTGGAACAGACGCTGACAGGCACTTCCCAGAGCTCCTGGACAGACCCCTGAGAGTTTCCGTGCACCCCGTCCCCAGCTTTCCCGTGCCTTTGTTTTGAACAGCCCCACCAGTGACTACCTCAGGCAGACAGCCCTCAGGTCGTTACTTTTCCCAGCTGAAATCACCTGGGACTTTGCCCCCTGGAGTGGCCCATAGCCAATGGCAGCGCCGTGCAGAAGCGTGTAAGATTGCAGTTTCCAAAGACGGTCATGGCAATTTCTCTGGTCTCACATGTTCCAGAAGCTGGTTGCTGCTCCACCAAGAGCTGGACTCCATTTCCCCGCCCCCTGCTTTTGAAACTGGGTGGGCCTGTGTGACTACCGCTACACCGAATGTGGTGACAGGGATCGTCCATGATTTGTGGGGCCAGGCCGGGAAAGACAGGATTGCTTCCATCGGCCTCTGTCTCTAGACACGTGGCCCTGCAGCTCAGCCACCGTGCTGTGAGGAAGCCCAGGCCACGTGGAGAAAGTGGGGATGAATTTGTTGGTCTCAGCCTGACTGCGGCTGGGATGGGGGTGAGTAAGCCTCCAGGGGCTTTCAGCTGACAAAGAGTGAAGATGAGATGAGCTGTCCCCACTAAATCCTGCCTACATTAAAGACTCATGAGAAAAATATGTTGTCATTGCTGTAATTTACTACATTTGGGGACGGCTTGCTGTGCAATACATACCTGACATAGATTAAAGTGACTGAAGAAGGGTCCAGCCATAATCAAGCCTAGAAATGGGACTTTGGCACTGGGGGGTGGATGGAGGCTGGAAGGACCTGGAGAAAATGACTGGTAAGATCTTACCCAGCTTCAAAGGGACTGTCAGGCAAGCTGGGTGGCCCTGGAGGCCCACGGCAGTTTCCAGTCCCACGGGCTCCTCCAGAGCCAGGCACTCCCGGCGAGGAAGAGGAGCTTTAGCTCTCTTTCCCTTGAAACTGGGCGGGCCCCAGCCTGGCCTGGCAGAAGAGTGACAGCAACATCAGTGCTGTCATTGTTTTAAAGCCACTGCGGAGGTTACTCATAGATCACATTTGTGGCTGGGGCCTGGGATCTGGAGCCATAGACCCCTAAGGAGATTTTTCTAATGCATTAGGGACAATTTGAGCCCAATTATATAGCAACTGTGCCTAAACTCTGTGACTCTCAGTTCACACCCTCCGAATGGGCTGGTCTCAGCCTATGGGCCCTGGATTACACCTTCCCTAATTATGGAGTTTGGTTTGAGCCCTCACCCCCATTCCTTCCTCACTCTGTTGGAACTCCTGTGTTAACTACTTAATGCTATTCTGAATTCTTTTCATGATCTTCCAAACTGGTAAGGCCACACCTCTTGAATATATTTGAATCCATTTGGATTCTGAGCAGCCCTCTTGTCTTTGTCTGGCTCCCATCGAGGCCATTTCAATGACAGACAGAACGCACAGAAATGATCCTTGCTGCACCATGTACAATAGTGTAAGAATTGGACACAAATGAAATGCCCAGTCAAGAAGCTGTTGAACCTCAGGTCACACTCGGGGTAGGGCAGCAAGGGAGGGAACACGCCAGCAGCTTATCCAGGCCTAGGAGACCTCAAGCCAAATGCAGCACTTGGCATCTAACCCACACAACTCCTCAAGCCAGTGCTGAATATATGAAGCCAAGTCTACCAGCTGCCCAAGAGGGGCGAACAGCAGTGGCCTGTGTCTGTTCCTCGCACACCTGCTCGCAGGCACACAGAGGCACAGGACACAGATGAAGAACTTACCTCATATCCACACCCACAGCTTGAGGTGCAGAAAGCCAGCAACTAGAACAGGCCCGCAAGCTGTCTCCCACGCAGGGAGAGGACGGATAAACTCATTCCTCCTGAGGGTTGGAGGTGGCTCTGGGATGCCTGTATAGGAAGGGCTTGAAAGTACCCTCTGGTTGAAGAGGAAGCTGGTGGATTTGGGTAGAAGCTGTGTCTCAGTTTTTTTATTTGTAAATGAAGATTATGACTCACTCTCCTCATGGATACCCATTGGCACTTAGACCAGGAGCGTGAAGAGGACAGTGCCTTACACCACCAAAAAGACCCTCTAATGTCTAACGGTGGGGTTCAGGTGCCAGAGGTAGGGATAGGATATTGGACTTAATGTGGGAGGTCCCTTGAAAGCAGAAGATTATGCTCAAATCTCTCACCAAAAAATATGTTCTCTGGCTCAGTGAGTGAATAGGTTGGCAAGAATGGCTGGGAATTGCTTTCCAGGTAGGCGGGCTGAAAGGGAAGCTTGCCCTGGGCAGACAGTGCTCCCAGAAGGCCCTTGGGGGCCCACGGCAGCCATTTAACCCACGAGGTAGTCGCTGTGCCTGTACTAGCACCAGCCCCAGACTTAAAGCTAATCAGCCTTCACATCTGTGGGTGACACTTTCCGCGTGGAAATTGAGGAATCAAAAGAGAGTAGGAGGAGAATTCAAGCAGCTGAGGAGTGCCTCTCCCAGCTTCACAAGCAGGAAAACCCCAGTCCAGGGCAGCACAGTCTCGGAGAAGGTACCAGCCTGCGCCCCGCAGAGCAGGTGTGTGGGCAGGCACTGACCCTGAAATGCTTGCCTGCAGAAGGCTGATCAGGGACTTCAGCTAGGGTGATGGAGGCAGCCCCTGTCTGCTGATCTTTAAGGAGATTTGAGCAGTTGAGTGTAGGGATGGGCAGGAATGGGCACACAGGAGCAAAGACTTAGAGGTGGGAGCATGCTGGGGCCAGTAAGAAGACTGGTCTAACTGGAACAGAGTATTTGGGGTGAATAGGGAAGGATCAGATGTTGGCCTTCCTTAAATACTGGGCCAAAGAGTTTGGACCTCATCCTGAGGGCACTGGGGAGTCACAGATGGTTCTTGAGCAGGAGATCAGTTTGATGCATATAATGATGTATAAGGATAAATCTAGCCCACCCCATGCAGAAATTATTTGCTGTTGAGAGTCTAGAGGCAAAAAGGCCATCCTGGTATCTATGGCTTTAACCCAGCATGAGGTGATGGAACCTGGGTGAGGGGAACTGACTAATCTTAGAAACACCCAGGGGAAGAATTCACAGAAGTTCTTCTGAGCTCCAAACTCACCCTGACACCACTATTTCTTGGCTTTTGGCATCGACAGCACCGATCTGGCTATTTCTCATTTGTGGGTGTTTTCCTGGAAAAACTTAGAGTAGTCTCCAAGAAAATGATTCAGTGGACATATGCAGATCTGAGCTGATGAGCCCATGTCAGGAAAGATGTGCGCAGAGCTGAGTGTGAGGAAGGAGCCAGCTTTCTGCAAGACAGGCTCAATCCTGCTTCTGTAGGTTTCCGTGCTGGTCTTGGGTTGGGTATGAAGCTCCAAGGAACTTAAGCTGAGTTTGCAGTTCTGCAGGATGGCAGCCAGAAAGCCTCTTCAATCCCCAGGCGGCAGCCACAGGGTGCTCTCTGGCAGAGAAAGTGGGCATTTGCTGATACCACATGTTTATTCCCAGCAAGTGGCCCCAGGAGGCGTTTTGCTCTATGAGTCAGCCAGAAAAACAGTTGCTACAGATCTGGAGCTCCCCTAGTAGCTGAGCGTGCTATGCAAAGGTATGTGAGAGCACAGGCTCCCTGCGGAGACCTGGACACTGCAAACCACAAAACACTGCTGGGAGCACCCAGAGACCTAAACAAACGGAGGAGGATTCCGTGTTCCTGGCTCATAGGACTCAGCATTGGCGAGATGTCACATCTCCTGAATTTTCCCAGAGAGTCCGTGAAATTCCAGTTACAATTCTAGGAGATTCTTCTGTAGAAACTGACAGGCTGATTCTAAAAAATTTACATGGAATGACCAAAACCACTTTGAGAACCTGAGGGAACATTGCCTGACTTCAAGTTCTCTGTAAAGTTAATCCAGACAGGGTTGTAGCGCCATAAAAATAAACAAATAGATCAATGGCACAGAACAGAAAGTCCAGAAGTAAACTTGAACGTATATGGAAAAGTGATTTTTAACAAAGGCGCAAAGACAATGCAGAGGGGAAAGAACAGTCTTTTCAATTAATGTCCCCAAAGAATGGACTTCAATCCATACTCCTCATCATATAAAAAACCCTCACAACTCAACATTAATTGCAGACTTAAATATAAAGTCTTAAGCTGTAAACCTTGGAGAAGAAAACAGGAGAAAATCTTGGGCCTCAGGTCAGGCAAAGTTTCCTAAGATACGACGCCAAAAGCATGACTCGAAAAAGAAAGAAACTGATGAATAATACTTCATCAAAATTAGAAATTTCCTCTGTTTGAAAGACACTTAAAAGAATAAAAAGGTAAGCCACAGTTTGGGAGAAAATATTTATAAATCATATATTTGAGAAAGTATATATACAATGAATTCTCAAAATTCAATAGTAAGAAAACAAGCAACCCATTTTTTAATTGGTAAAAGATTTAAACAGATAGCTTCTCCAAAGAAGATACAGATGGCAAATAAACGCATAAAAAGATGCTCAACATCACTAGTCATTGAGAAATGCAAATTCAAATCATAATGAAATATCATTGCATACCTATTAGAACAGGTAAAATTAAGGAGACTAACCGTCCCACGTGTTCGAAAGGATATGGAGTGACTGGAGCTCTCATACACTGCCGGTGAGAGTGTAGGGAATCGCACAATCACTTCAGAAAGCAGCTTGTTGCTTGTAAGTTAAACCATATGATCCAGCCTACTCCTAGGTATTTACTCCAGAGATCCCAAAGCATATGTCCATTCAAAGACTTATATATGTGCACATATATTTAGAGCAGCCTTATTTATAATAGCTCCAAACTGGAAATACCCCAAATGTCCACCAGCTGGGGAAGGATTAACACATCATCATGCATCCATACAATGGACAATCCATACAAATCCAGCAATAAAAAGGAATAAACTCTTAGCTCAAGCAACAATACAGATAAACCTCAAAATAATTATGCTAAGTGAAAGAAGGCCACACTAAAGAGAGCACACAGTTTAATTCTACAACATGAGACTAATTTGTAGTTTGATCAGTGGTTGCCTGGGGGTCGGTGGGGAAGCAGGGGATAGGAGGGAGGAATTACGAGGGGGCACAAGGAAACTCTGGGGGGTGATGTTCACTGTCTCGTGGTGACTGTTTCATGGATAAATACACATGTTAGGTGTCGTGACACTGTATGCATGGTAAGTACAGCTTGTTATTTGTAAACTGTAACTCGAAACACCTTTTTTGAGGGAAAAAAACTCCAAGTTGACTGCATTTCATTCAAAGTAAAAGCCGAGGTCCTCACCGGGGCAAAGCCACCTGGCTGCCCGACCTCTGCTCAGTGCTGCTACCCCAGCCTCCAGAACAGTGCTTGGAACACAGAAAAAGCTCGGTAAGTGTCCTGGAATGGCTGCCCAGCAGGTCCTCCTTCAATCACAGTTATTTGACAACAGCTGTTGAAGAACAAGATGGGGTTCCCCAAGCAATTAAACCTGAAGTTACCACATGGCCCAGTAATTCCACACCTAGATATATTTCCAAGAAAAACGAAAACATATGTACACACACAAAAATCGTTCATAATAGCCAAAAGGTAGCAACAACATAAATGTCCATTAAGTGGTGAATTAATAAATAAAATACAATTTTATTTTATTAATAAATAAAATACCCCTACAATGGAATATGACTTGGCTATAAACAGGGATGAGGCACTAACACTGCTACAGCGTAGATGAACCTTAAAAAATTATGCCAAGCGAAGAAAGCCAGACGTACAGACCACATATCATACAATCCCATTTGTACAAAATGCCCAGATTAGGCAAATCTGTCGAGATAAGACACAGTGTTGTTGCTCAGTGTGGGGCTGCGTTAGTAGGAAGCTGGGGGCTGGGGGTGGGTAAAAGCTAAAAGGTGCAGTGTTTCTTTTGGGGGTGATAAAATGTTTTAAAACTGTGATGATGGTTGTATGTATCTGTAAATACACTAAAGAACATTGAACCACAAACTGAATCGGTGAGTTGTATGGTGTGTAGATTGTATCTCAATGAAGCTATTTTATAAAAAGGCCGGGGCAGTGTCAGGGGAAGGCGCAGCCCTTGTTCAGAGTCTGAGCGGAGAGCAGTAATCTCTGATTCCTGCCAGGTCACAGGCAGGGTTAGGACCCTACCAAGTGCCCCCTGAGAATGCAGGTGGCACAGTGTGCCTGGCAGAGAAGGGACCAAGGCCCCAGGGAGGGTGCTGGGTTTGCTCAGGTCACCCCGATGGTGAGGCCCCAAGGGAGGAAGGGCTCCTTCTCTCGGGACAAGCGAATGAAAGCAGGTTTCTCTCAGCCCAGCAGCCCACGGCTGGGGCTCTTGACTGCCTTCAGCTCCGCTGAGCGACACGACGTCCCCCAGTTGCCTCGCAGTGATAATACCTTCTATTTATACCAAACACCTCTCTTCCCAGGAGAGCACTGTGTTTTCCCAACATTGATTCAATAAGCCAGCTAGACTGAATTGAATTAAACTTCACAGCAGCCACTCACAACAAGCCTACCGCTTCTCCTGCCTTCCACTCCTTCATGCACGGCTGCACGGCTCACAGCAAAACAGGGAAGTCAAGAACACTCGTCTTCAACACACCTGCCCCGACTGAGGGACCTCCACCCTGCCCGGCTCCCGGCCTGGGGGAGGGGGAGATTTGGGCCACCCCAGGGCCTTTCTCTCCTAGAGGAAATTCAATGCTAGGAGAGGGGTCTTCAAGTGTAACACTCTCCTCTTTTCATAAGCATTTAAACCATTGAAACCCAACAGTGAGAATTGCTGATGATGGGGTATCAGGCACAAAAAATAAAAATATTGAGGGTGAAACCTTTCCTAAGTCTTAGTCCGTGCTGCGCAGGCAGCTGTCCTGTCTTTCAAAAGGATGACATGGACTCCTGGTCGGCGGGATCGAGGGGTTCTCCGCTGGGCAGACTCCTGACTCCCTGGAGAATGAGAAGGACATTTCTGGTGGACTCTGCTATCTCTTTCCTCTTAGTAGAGATCCAATTGGCCCTGGTCAGTCCATATCCCTGGCCTGAAGGACAGAGAGCAGGGAGGGGGCAGAGAGGAGCCTGCATTGGATGGACGGGTGGATATCCCCACCCCCTTCCCCTCAACACACACGCAGAATTTCACTTTCTCTGTGTCTTGAACCTGTTCTGCACATGGCAGACTCTTTGGAGGCCAGAGGGATAAGGATAGTGCTGGGCAGGGGCCTCCTGCACGCAGGCCCACTCCTGACACTGCCACACTCAGTCAACGAAACAATCAAAGTGAGTCCTTTCTGTCAACACTGTGGGCCTGCCCCGGGCCACCTTCTCAGGGAAGGGTGTGTCTGTGGGGGAGATGCCCATGGCTTTAGAGATGAGAGTCTGAGTACCTCCCAGGAAAGGGGGAAGCCACGTGACACAAAAGCCACATAGCTGTCCTAAAGGGCTTTTCTCACAGAGCTGGGGATCTCAGGGTTGGAGCTGCCTAGGGGTCGGGGAGCCGTCCCCTCGCCCCCACTCCACCCCTCATTCCCTGGCCAACACCCACAGCATGTAAAAGGCAGGAATCTCAGTGCCCTTCCCCGGGAAGTAAGGATGTGGGAGTAGCGCTGGGGCAGGGAGAAGGTGGGTACCAGGCCCTTTTCTGGGCGCAAGTCAGGCAAGCATCCAACTGACTTGCAGACTCTCTACAATGCTCTTTTAAAATAATTAGAGCTGACCCTCACATCAGGGAACCAAGGAAGCCACTGCCTACTTGAAATTTTAATTAACCATCACTGTCTAGCTCTTTGCCTTAGAAACAGGACACTTCTCTCTAGAGGACAAGGGAGCCGATCTGCAGTCTTTCTGTGATGTGGGAGGAATGTAGTGTGCTGGAGGAAAGGATAGGAGGCAGATGAAGAATATAGTCTTGGAGAGTGCTTAGTTGGATGGGGGTGGGGTGGGGCAGAGCTGAATAAAGAGGCTGATCCACCTCCTTCCCTGTGCCCAGCCCACTGACCTTCACTCCATCCCCCACCAGCTCCCAACCTTTAACCTGGCCCACCAGGTCAGCTCACAAACATATGAAAATAGTCCACACAGACTGTTTCCTCTCTGGCAGAAAAATGCAAACTGCACAACGGAACGCCTTCTACAAATGAACTTGCTGTGAGATCTGTTAAAGGCAGATTTACTTCCCTGTGCTGTGTCCTCCACCGGGGCTGTTTCAGCAAAAACTGCGTGTTCACATTGATCGCCTGTCCCATCAACCACAGCACTGTGGGCCTCATTTGTCGGATGGACTCTGGAGCCAGGCTGCCTGGTTTCAAATTCCAGCTTAGCTATTTGCTACTTGTGCAGCCCTGGACAAGTTACCTGACCTCTCTGTGCCTCAATTTCCTCATCTATAAAATGAGGGCAATAGTAATATCTACCTTGTAGGGTTGTTATGAGAACTAAATGCATCGATCCACCTAAAGCATTTAGAGTAGTACTTGCAATATAGTATGTGCTAAAAAAAAAAAAATGCTAACCTGTAACAAATTAGTCACATGATTTGTCTGCAATATGGTTGAAATTCTCTTTTGTAATATAAGTGGGGATTTCCTGTAGAAGCTAAAGAACTTATGACACATGGACATGAACTAAAGGGGGGAATGTGGGTGGGAGGGGGTGCGCAGGATGGAAGGGAGTGAAGGGGGGAAAATGGGACAACTGTAATAGCATAATCAATAAACTATATTAAAAAAAGAAAATATATAAGTGGGGATTTTCTTACTTTTTAACAAGATTTTATTTATTTATTTTTAGAGAGGGGGGAGGGAGGGAGAAAAAGAGAAACATTGATTGGTTGCCTCTTGCATGCACTACCTCCACCGCCCCTGCAACTGGGGCCCAGAATTGAACCTGCGACCTTCCAGTTTGAGGGATGATGCCCTACCCACTGAGCCACACCAGTCAGGGCAGGATTTCCTTATTAATCCATGGGGACTATTTACAAAACTTTTCATGGATTAACTGGTTCCCCAATCCATTTTTGAAAATCACGTCTTAGGTCTCTCAGCTGAGAGTTCTCTGATCACAAGGATGTTTGTCAGATCCTGGGATGCAGGGGTGGCTGTAATTTCCCCTTAATGGTGTGTCTCATAGGCCTCTTGGGGCTGCAGATGAGAATTTGAGTCAGTCGTCAGATGTGGAGTCAACATAGGAACCCTCATTAACTGGGGCTCGTCTCTGTCATTTTCTGCTGAAATGGCCACAGTGATGTTTTCACTGCCTGTACCTTCTAGTGTTTTCCGATGTTCCCAGGAATGTGGGCTCTAGAGTGACAAGTACAATCCAAGTGACAACAAGTACAAGAGTAGCAAATACAACCCACACATTTAAAGAGAAGTTGAGCAGAAATAACCAATGGGTCAGAAGAACTCAACTCAGTCCCCTAGGCCACTCCCTAGCCAGGAAGGGCACATATTTCTCTCTCAATGAAAAGGATGCTCCTCCCCAGAAGGTTTCATGATGAACCAATGAGCCCATGGGATGAAGGGCTTTGGAAATTTATTTTAATCACAGTCCAACTTCAAACAACCCTAATGATGACTTTTATTATTGGTATCAGTCCAAGTTTGGTCTTTAGCAAGGCGGATGGATGATGGGTGTATTGAAGATGACACACCAGACCAGATAGCTTCTCCCAGTCTCTGCACAGTTTCTCCATGAGTGGGAGAAAGACAAACCACCAAAGAGTCAAACCCCAATCATCTGGGGCTACTAATTGGCATTTTATTATAATTCAGATGTGGTCCATGATTGGATAAATTCTGTCATTTAAATTAAAATGGCTGCCAATGGAAAGTAGGTGGGGAATGGGGGAAAGATATGGGATAAAAGAAAATTAGAAAATAAGTGTTTTGTAATTCATTCATCTTTTCATCATTTCTTTTATAAAAGTTTTTGTTGAGATAAAATTCATGTAACATAAAATCCTCCATTTTAAAGTGTGCAACCCATTAGCCCAAAATGAAACCTCATATCTCCCAATTCCCTCCTCCCCCAGCCCCTGGCAATCACTAATCTATTTTCTGTCTCCTACGGATTTGCCCATTCTGAACATTGCATATGAATGGAATCTTATAATATGTGGACTTTGCTCCCATCGTTTCTTGAGCACCCATCATGGGCAGATACTATAGGAGTGTTTGCCCTCAAGAGAGGTTGGCTCTCCCTAGCCAGGAAGAAGGAGCTGTAGCAGCAGAATTTTCCTGCCTGGGGGATTTGATGATGTCTGGCAGAGTGTGGCTATGTTGACAAAGACAATGGAATTTCCAGTGCAGAAGGAATAGCATTCCAGGAAGAAGAAACAGCAAAGTGATGGTGCATGTGTTTGTGGGAGGCCAAGGAGTTCCTTTGGTCTATAGCACCTGGTCTGCAGGGAAGTAGGGGGATGCTGGGAAGTCAGGAGACAAAGGGGACTAGCAGGTAGGTTAGCTCAGGAAGAACAGAGCCTTAAGGGCTGCTCCAAGAGTCTGGGATTGCTCCTCCAGCCTCCAGGGAGCCACCAGAGGTGCACGAGCCAGGAAGAGGCCAGGTGTACATTTCAGGAAGGAAGCCATCATGGAGGGTGGGTTGCAGAGGGAAGATTCTCAGGTGGAGAAGCCCGAACTGCGATAGTCCATGGGGAGGGAAGGCTGGGACTCCCACGGAGGCAGTGGTAGTGGCCTTAGGGAGAAGAAGGTCCACTTGAGAGCAGTTTCTAAGGTGGAATAGACAGGAATTGGGTGTCTGCTTAAATGTAGCTAGTGAGAGGGAGGAATCAGAACACTGGACCAAGTTTTTCCTTGGGAGGAATCAGAGGCCTTGGGAGAATCAGAGGCCACCTTTTAATCCAGCACCCTCCGCTTGGAGCACAATGGCTTCCCCCTTTTCCTAGGCATTCTTGTTAGGGCTTCTAAAGCCTCTGCCTGGCCTCACGCGCCACCATGGTGGCCTTCTTCAGTTCTTTCTTCCCACCAAGAGGCCTTTGCACATGCTGTTCCCTCTGCATGGCTTCTCTCTGGCACTCACATACCCTCCTGCTGGTCAATTGCCTGCACATCTTGGCCCTGTCTTGGCAACTCCCCCAGTACGAATTTTCACAGAACTATGCTGTTCTCTCTCATAGCTATTGTCACATGTTTGGTTTTCATTTGTTGTTTGATTTTTGATTCCCCAGTGGCCTGAAGCTCTGTGAAAGCAGGAACAATTTGGCTCTTGCAGCCAGCACCTAGCAGCATACCTGGCATGTAATTGATGCCCTATAATACTTGTTGGGGAAACAATGAGCAAATGAACCCTTTGAGATATAGTTTCTGTTAGGGGCAGTGGGAAGAGGAAAGAGTCACAGAATCTTGGCATTTTCATGGGGACCTGCCCCACCCCCGCCTGGGCTTTTCTCCTGCTAAAATCTGCTTACAAGAAATGTCAAGGGCAGCCACAGTTCCCCAGGTGAATCCAACCTATGCGTCACTGGCTTATTACTCTCAGGTGTTATGTTCTCTACATACAACATAATGAGGACTCATATAATGAGAAAACACCTCCCAGAGGGTAATCAACCTGCCAGAGGGCATTTATTCAGCACTTTCCTCCCTGTTCAACAAGTGGGGAAGAGGTTGGAACTTTCTGGCAATCCTTTCCGGAGCTAGTCCCTCTCTTCTCCTTTTTTCCTTCTCCCTCATTCCTCTGCCTGACAAATCTCAATTGTTCTGCTACAAGGGCTTGAGTGGCTAAATGCTGAACAGAAGGGTCTGCAAACCGCCACTGAGAGGGCAGGCTCCCTCCCTGGGGCTGCAAGCCACCCTCCTCCGGGGCCCTGGAGATAACACAGCCACGCAGGCGTTCGTGGCTATGCTCCCGGGAGAGCCAAAGCCCCAGGTTCTGAGGCCTCCGGAAACCTTCCTGACAGCAGGGCAAGAGAGTCTGGAACAGAAATGGAATTTTCTTCAAACTCTAAAGAGGAATCTTGTAGAGCCACTCAAAGAAAGGTTTTTAATGATATCACCTCATTGCCCCTGAGCTGAGCATCCTGGTTACCTGGTCATAATTTTGATTCTGCAGCAAGGAAGGGGATATTGGTTGGTATGTCAGGCTCAAACGATAACCCACAGGCGGTGTGAAGGAGGGGAGGGTGGAGGGCAACTAGCCAAGGTCACACAGCAAGTGAGTGGTAAACTGGCCCTGGACCTCGTTTTGCATTTCTTTTACCTTTTCTCATGACACTGGAATATGGCCAAGTATTTTTTCAGACTCTAACCCTGTAAGGCCCATTTTAATTGATCCAAGGACCCAAGCCCACAAATGCCACAGTGCAGGAGACTCACCTGGGAAGTCTGCTGAACCTGCAAGTTCCCAGGACCAGAGGCCACATACTGGGATTCTGCAGATCTGGGCTGGAGCCCTAGGCACTGCATATTCAGTATGAGCCCCAGGGAACTTGGATGCAGAAGGCCCAGAACCACATGGAAGTAGAATACAGTCCACTCCAAGCCCAGTCCATCCAGTGGGTATTTGGGTTGGTGAAGATGCAAAAAAAAGCACAGAAGTTGTGAGTAGCTCTGAGGCCTCTCTGGACCTAAGCTTCCTTATCTGTGATTCCTTGAGACTGCCCTCAAGACACTCCCACCCTGCTTCCTGCTCCATCCTAAAATAAAGGCAATCTGTGATGAGTCAGAATCCTTAATAGCATATTGCCTGGCACAGGGTAAATGTTTAGAAATATGTGTTGCATAGGTGGAAGGACAGAAGGGAGGGAAGGAGGGAAGGAAGGGAAGGGAAGGGAGAGGGAGAAATAAAGGCAGGCTGACCATATTCACATGTTCATCTCCAGAGAAGACCTTCTCCCACAAGGAACACTGCTTCCCTGAGAAAGCCCTATTGACTGACATAACACCTGGAAAAGGATCTCCAAGACTATTTCCCCACACTCTATTAATCCTACCTCTCTGAACACCAGCCCCATCTCATCCCTCCTCCAATCTCCCTACCCACCAAGGCTCACTTCTGGGCTATTAGCAAGCAAAACAGTTGACTCATTTCTCTGTCAATCCTTTAAGTTGAATGTAATCTGTGCTGTGACCCATCTTCAGCATGGGAGATTTAATTTTTGTCTAATGAACAAATTTCTTGTCTTTGCACATGTTTCACAACCTGTGGACAAGTTAATAATGTGAAGGATGGTCTGGTTAAAGGAACGATTGCGTCCAAAAACTGCCTGGCCTCCAATGCCACCTTCCATTCCTTTCTCCTTTTGGGCCCAGCCCTCTTTCTTAGAGTTGCCTCGCTAAAATGAAGGCTCTAATCCCAAAGACCAGTACAATATTCTTAGACCTCTGACTCATTTGAACAAAGAGATATTAGCTGGCAACCCCAAAGCATCTTTCTCCTTATGCTGCCCCCCTCTGCTTTGTTTGTGCTTTTATTTCTGGTAGCCTAGTGTTTTTGAATTTAAAAAGTTGCTGACATTTCAGTTCTCCCAATTGCAAGAATATGGAAGGATCAGGTGGGGAGGAAAAAAAAGACTTCACAGGAAAGTCAACCATAATGAGACCATAGGGCACAGATACCCGAGAGAGAAGGGGGGCGGGCGTTGGGGAATGAAAGGGAGAAACTGAAACAGATGAAGGAGTAGGCCTGTCTCACAACATGTGAAGGTCTAAATTCTTATCACAGACTGATATTAAGTTGGGACTTCTGAATACTTAGGACACTAATGAAACAGATTGGGCAACAATGGATTAAATACATCAAGGTTAACTTTCCTCCATAAAAGAAAACTAGAGACAGGCTTTCCTCTGTTATGCAAGCTCATTTCATCATCGTGCTCTTCCACAATGTGGCTTGCATCTTCAAAGTCACCTTGTGATTCAAAATGGCAGCTGCAGCCCCAGCCATCACATCCATATTCCAGTAAGCATGACCGAGGAAGGAGAAGGTGAAAGGTCAAAAGGGCACCTCTTCCTGTGGAATGAGCTTCCTTTGCACAGCCTTCCTGGAAGTCCCACTTAATATTTTACTAGAACTTAAAAACACAGTCTCACCTAAGTACAAGGAAAGCTGGAAAATGGAGTCTTTTAACTGGGCACATTGACACCCCAAATGAAATGGGTGTTCTGTTGCTGAAATAGAGATGGAGAATGGATTTGAATGGGAACTAGCAGTCTCACTGAGAAGCCAAACCCAAACACTTACTGATACTTTCATGGGGAAGGAAAGAGCAATGAGAAAAAATACAGGGGAGAGGAAAGAAGAGAAGGAACATAAAAAATCCAGGAATAGCTGCAATGTGAAGTTTAGTTAAAACTTCCTTTGGAAAGGCACTATACCAGCAAATAATACTCTCTCTACATATTAAAGTAATGTAAGATCCATGATCATGACTCAATCCCAGGTACCTGGAACTGTTCTCGGCACATAGTATGTGCTCAACAAATATGTTTTAATTGAGATATTTTTGAACAACCTATAATATTAAATAAAAAAGTAAGTTTCAAGCATACTGGGTATCACATGATTGCATGCACTAAAATCATATTGAGAGGCTGAGAGGCCAGCCCGTGAGGTCATGGGTCACAAAAGCCAGAGACTCTTCCCTCTCCTCTCACCCACATCCACTCACTGCTTGCCACAGTCACTTGAACACAACATGCTTCTACATTTGCACCCATGTCAGTTCTCCTGGCTAGAATGTTCCTTCTCTCTTCCAGTCCATTTGAACTTCGTCATGCCTTCAGGCCCAGCTGACATCTGCCTTCTACCTGAAGCTGCTTCTGACTCCTACAGCCCTCACCACAGGTGCCTTCCTCTGACCTCTCATGATCAGCTCCACACAGTCAGCTCCTACCTGTACTTGTTATGTCATAGTCCGTGCTGCTTCATATATGTGTGTCTGGTCTCCTCAACCAGACTTTAAGCTCTTGCAGGAACAGCAGAGCTCCTCACACACACACACACACACACACACACACACACACACACACACAGAGTTTATAGCACACGTTTTTGTACCTGATAATTTCTCAATAAATATCTACTCTTTAATTATTTGGAAATATACCAAGAGGTAATTGCATCTGACTTTACATTTTTCCTGGTTAAGACTCCAGCTATATTTGGAAATATACCAAGAACAGTATACTCATGAATAACATTGCAGTGAACATCCATGTATAAGTTTTTGTGTGATGTGTATTTTGATTTATTTTGGGTATATATCTAGGATAGAATTGCCACTTGATTGTATCTGACTTTACTTTTTTCCTGGTTAAGACTCCTGCCATTGTGTTTTCTTTTATAGGAGAGAGAGAGAGGGAGAGGCAGGCAGGCTGTAAGTACTTAAGTGTCACGTCTGAAGTACTTGAGGGCATGGCAGAATCAAATGAAATGATCTTAGGGTTGCAACGATCGCATCAAAGTGGTTGGGTCAAAATATCCTACAAAGAACAAGTTTAGCCCTGGCCAGTGTGGCTCAGCTGGTTGGAGCATCGTCCCATAAACTGAAAGGTCGAGGGTTTGATGCCCAGGGAGGGCACATGCCTTGATTGTGGGTTTGGTCCCCAGTCAGGGAGCATAGGAGCGGCAACCAGTTGATGTTTCTCACATCAATGTTTCTCTCCTCTCTCCCTCCCTTCCTCTCTCTCTAAAAGCAATAAGCATATCCCTGACTGAGGATTAAAAAAGGAAGAAAGAAAGAAAATGTGTATTGGCAAAAAGCTTTAACCTAAGTTGAGCTGTGTATTTGAAGAGCTAAAGAGAAGAAAGAAGATGGCACTCCAGGAGGGGCCATAAAAAAAGCAAAGGGCTGCTGATTGGTCTGAGTATGGAGTATGTGGGGATAACAGGAGGAAGTGATTTGTTGGGAACCACAGCCTTGAGGGTTTAAAGACTAAATTTTGTATAGCTTTGGGAGAGCCATTGGAGACTGTGGTCCAGGGACATCCATCACATAATCAGATCAAACAGGCCTGATCACAGCAATGACTGGCAGGTGCAGGCAGGACGGACCTCCGAGTGGGGAGAACTGCGAGAGTAAGGCCCTATCCTTGGGAAGCTATGCTAGCAATTCAGGGCTGAAGCTAAGACATTAAGGATAGCCAGCTGGAATTCGGTGACTTAAGTGTTGATTCAGTGGGCAAAAGTGTCATTCATCATGGGGCTGATTCCCCACAGGACCCATGCCTAGGTGCAGGGAACTCATCATTTTGCTATTATAAAAATTGATTCGGTCATTCAGAGTGGATATTGATGCCAGGGGTTTGCTGCTAATCAGCCTAGAACAACAAGCTGGGGGAGAAGACAGGCAGGCCCTCTGCCAACTGGGCAAGGAGATGGTCCAGAGGCACAGAATACTGCAGCAAAGCACTCTGTCCCTGCCCTGGGAGTCTGGGCAAAGAAAGGCACTGGCAGTGTCCTTCTGGAGATTCCAGAGCAAACTCCTGGAATGACATTTCTCAGGGCTTCTGTCAGAGCCTGACTAGTCAGGTGGAATCTGGCCGCAGAGGTCCATGGCTGGGCTATCCTCCCTGCTGCAGGAGCTTGAAGAGATGAGGGTACATAAGGATGGAGGAGCAGGCTGGGGTGACACCAGTGGAAAGCCTAGGGGAGGGAAAGCCTTGGAGAGGGAGGGAGGGGGGAGGGGGGAGAGAGGGGGGGGGAGAGAGAGAGAGAGAGAGAGAGAGAGAAGTACATTTGCCAATAGCAACCATAGTCTGCATTGGCCAGAATTGGTGCTTGTAGAAGGTTCCCGCCATGGATGACACGTTCTCCCCCTCACACAAATGTTCCCCTGCCCCTTCCTAAGAAGATCCTTGCAAAACTAGCTACGTGCCACCCAGTGCCAAGAAGGCTGGTTCTGGGTATGGTAGTGGTGGAGTCTCCCCCAACACAGAGGAGACTGCAGCTGGCTCCATCTGCAAACTGGAAAAGCATTTCTAGGATGATCCAAGACTCCAATGTGCCCTGGTTTGGGAAAATCAACATCCCAAGTCAGACGCCTTTCAACTCTCAGACCGCTCGGGTCCCCACCCTGCTGTCGCCACTTGGGGCATGAGGTCAGAGGGCCCAGTGAGTGGTGGGCGCTTGTTCAGGGGCCACTTTGAGCGCCCTGAGCCTTAGGGGACTGATGCTGTGTGGCCACTTTGGGTGGATCTTAGCTAGAGTGCTCTACAGTGGAGATCAGACAACCAGGTATTTGGAGTGGGAAGCCAGGACCGCATTTTGCCGCACTTCACCCACCCAGGGTATCTAAGCAGTCGCCATTTATTTTCTGTCATCTGTGTCGTCTCAGCATCATCAGGGTCCCCCTGTCCTGTGGAAGGGGAACAGACAGAGAAGGGGGCTGGCTGCCGGAAGAGGACGGCGTTCCGTTTGTACCAAGGGCATACCTCACCACCGAACTTGGTGGCCCAGCCTGTGATCCACCAGCAGAGAAGCTCTTGCAAGAGCGCGGAGAACCCGCATGTTTCCCGGTGGCAGCAGGGCGCAGGGGGCGACGATATCCCCCCTGCTCAAGAGCAAACCCACCCACACACCTGCACGCGCGCGCTGGGGGTGGGGTGTGGGTGAGAGCCAGTTAATGAGTTCCCCCTACACCTCCTCTACCAAACCTGCCGCATCCACGTTCTTATCCAGACTCCCCGACCCTGAGCTGCTGGGCTCAGGGAGCTGGGGTGGCGAGAGGAGATCCAAGCAGCAGGGTGGGCCTGGACGCTTCCTCCTCCCGTGGCACCTCAGTCCCCGACCGGCTCCTGACTCCTCCCCTGTCGCTGTACCGCAGCGTCCCCGCCCTGTCAGCACGCGGCTTCAGTGACCGCACCTGCTCCCGATTGGAGGGAGACACAGGAGGTAGAAAGGGAAAGAGAGCTTTTGGGGAGCTGCGCGCAGCCGGCCTCGCCCTGCGCCGCGGGCCCCCGCAGCCCCGGAGTCGCCCGCCCCGCGGCTGCTGCCGCACCGATGCGCTGTCCGCGGTGCTGACGCCGGCGCCCGGTTCGGTGGAGAGGGGGTGGAGACGCCCTCGTTCCAGTCGCCCCGACGCCTTCCCAAGCGGGATCACCCCCACTCCTTCCAAAGCAGGATAATTTCCTCAAAGGAACTCTCCGAGACCTAGCCCTGCGGGTGCATCCAGGAAGGAGAAGCGAGCGAGAGGGAAGTTAAACTTCGGACTGGAGCCCGAGAACCCGGTGTCGGGAGACTGGTGTCTGGCAGCCCCCAGCCCCTGAGACCGGAGGGCACCATCGAATTGAGCAAAGTTTGGCGGCAGCTTGGAGACAAGAGAAGGATTCTGGAGCAGAGGCGCCGTGAGGGGCCCACCGGGTTCCCTGGCGGGGTGGTAGCAAACCCCACATCCCGACTCCTGCTTCGATGCCCGCATTAGTGCCTCCAGGACGACTGGGAGGCGGGAGGCGTAGCAGCAGCCCAGCTCCCCACTCCTTTCCTGCCTTCCCGACTCCCCCCACCCCCACTCCAACACCCCGCCCCAGGCGCTGGTGACTCCGCCTCTCCGTGCCCGGCGGCTCTCCCGCTGGAGCTGGAACCGGTGCGCTTCCCCGGACTCAGCTCGGTTCTGAGGCTCCGAAGCCGACGCCGCTAGCTCAGGCCCGGGGGCGGGAGCTGGACTGCCCGCGCAGCCTGCGCCTGGGAGCTGCCAACTCGGGAGCCCCTCATGGGACGCCCCCAGGGGCTCTGTTCGTGCTCTGCTGCCCAGTCCCAGTCCTAGGCGCCCGGGCTCACAGCCCGCCCGCCCGCAGCCCGCGGCCTGACTGGACAGGAGTATGAGGCCCGGGGCCCCGTGGACGCCGGCCACTGGGCGGCAGGGGCCTAGCTGCAGACCCCCCCGCTCGAGGGCGGCGAGTGGAGAGCCGCGGGAGCCGGCGAGGCGTCGGGGCGCGGAGAGAAGCGCCCCAGCCCGGGCGCTGGAAGGGCCGCGGGAGCCGTGTGCGGCCTGAGCGCCGAGTAGGAGGTGGAGGCGCCCCACTGTTCGGGGGAGGCGGTGAGGGGCTCCGCGGCGCCCCCGACCACTGGCCACCATCCTCACCTTTTTGCTCCCGCGGGGGGGATGTCGCGGCCCGGGCCACGAGCGCCGCCCCGGCCCCGGGGCTGAGCTCCGGACCATGTCCTCCCGCAGCCCCCGGCCCCCGCCCCGCCGCTGCCGCCGCCGCCTGCCGCGCCCCTCCTGCTGTTGCTGCTGCTGCCGCCGCTCGCACCTCAACGAGGACACGGGGCGCTTCGTGCTACTGGCGGCGCTCATCGGCCTCTACCTGGTGGCGGGCGCCACAGTCTTCTCCGCGCTGGAGAGCCCTGGCGAGGCGGAGGCGCGGGCGCGTTGGGGCGCCACGCTGCGCAACTTCAGCGCGGCGCACGGAGTGGCGGAGCCGGAGCTGCGCGCCTTCCTCCGGCACTACGAGGCCGCGCTGGCCGCCGGCGTCCGAGCCGACGCGCTGCGCCCGCGCTGGGACTTCCCTGGCGCCTTCTACTTCGTGGGCACCGTGGTATCCACCATAGGTGAGCGGTACGCCCCGCGCGCGCTTCCTCTCTGAGCCTTTAACCTGGCTCCCTTTTCGTTGTTGGGTAGCTGGGTCCGCGTCCATCAGCTACCTTCTGTTTTAATACCCCATTGCCCACTTTCTTCCTGCCCCCTCCTCGTCGCGGCCTCCCTCCTCCGGCCCCTTCTCTTTCTTAACTGGCATTCGGCGCGGGAACTGATCAGAGAGGCCCATTCCTGGTGTTTACCCAGAGGTGACTCGCCTGGCGGTGCGGCCAAATGGGGAGAACCCTCACCCGGGCGCTGGGCAGACCCGGGGCGCCTGTGCTCCTGCACTTGCCAGCCCCAGGACTGAACCTCCGGGCGACTCAGTTTTTGCCTCTGTAAAAGGGCTTGTGAGCAGACGTGTCAGGGCCTTCTGCTTCCCTCCTATTTCTCACGCCCCCAGGGCCTCAGTTTCCTCGCACGATTGATTTGGAAAGCCCCTTCTCTCCACTCATGGCGTTTTTAAATCTCCTCTTATGGCTCCTTTTAAAATTTTTTCCATGCGTTCTCCCCTCAGCATCCTCTACCAGGGGTGTCCAGCCTTTTGGCGTCTCTGGGCCACACTAGAAGAAGAGTTGTCTTGGGCCACACGTTAAATACATTGCGACATTTAATCACAAAAAAGCTCATAATGTTTTCAGTAAATTAACGATGTTGCGTTGGGCCGCATTCATAGCCATGTTGGGCTGCATGCGACCCTCGGGCTGCAGGTTGGACGCCCCTCCTAGCCCTTTTACCCGAGGGAGTGGGACCACTTTCCCCAGAATCTCTTTCCTAGACCCCCTTCCCACCTGCTTCTCCTAGAGTCTACACCGGCCTCTCTTCCAAGAAAAGCCCCAGAGACTTGGAGGCCTGGACTTCTGGTCCCCCTTGGTTTTCTCCCCCTCCTCCACATCACCTTCCCCTCCGATTTCTTGGCCCCTCTTGTCACCTTGCCATTTTTTCCAACCTATAGTGGCACCAAGGGGTAACTTGGGCCGGGTGGGGTATTTCTATACTTTGCATCATCCCTTCTGTTTTTGGTGTAAACAGTTCGTGGTTTCACAACCTCACACACACACAAAAAAAAAAGCTTTGTAAATACTCCTTGAAGCTCCTCCCCCCACTACTCCCACACCCCCCTCCTCTGAGCCTCTTCCCTAGAGATCCTAGAGCCACCACTGCTCCCCCAACTCCACCCCTACCCTCCCTTCTCCTCTCACCCACTTCCCCGTCCCCCTTTCTCCCTGGGCCCTGGGTGTCACATGAAACAGGCCCCCTCCCCAGTTACTGTACAGAGTGCAGAATAAACACAAGATTTTTTCACTTTGGCAACATTTTGTGAGTGTCCCATCCACTCCTGCTTGGAGTCCCAGGGTGGGAGAAGGCACTTGGCTGTTCGGACTTCTAGCCACCCCAAGGCTGGTGGTAGTTTTGGAGAAGGGGGCTGGACTCCCTGGGCTGAGAAGTGAGGGATTTCATAGACACACCTTCCATGGGTGGGTTCTGCTCTGGCTTGGTAGGCCAGCTTAGAGACAGGGGCATGGACTAACTGACTGGCGTGAGCCGTCACAGATGGCTGCTGGGAGGCGGAGAGAAAGACTGTGTCCATGTGCAGGGTATGGGCAGCTAGAGAGGTCTCTCTGAGTGCGTGTGTACAGTTTACTAAGGGGCTTCCTTTGCTTCAATGATTTTTAATGTGTCATGCTTGATCTGATTGCCTTAAATTTAAAAAGGCGAATGTGGCCCAATTCCAAAGCACAAATTGGATTAAAATACCCTTTAAAAGCTATATCATGTTGTTATGGTGATTGAAGATATAAAATGACCCCCTCAAAAAAAATCCCCTTTGAAGTGCTGCATCAAGTTGCCATAGCAACTAGAGGGTTTTTTTTTTTTTTTTTAAGTGCTTTAAAAGTCCTAAGAATGTTTAGTCCTGAAGGATGACATCATGTGTTCATAGCTCGTTATTGACTTGGGTTCTTTCTTTTGTAAACACACCTTTTTGCTCTCTTCCACCTAGATGCACACCTGTGCACATACTGGAAAGCCACAGCTTCTCTCTCCCAGTGACAAAGGAAAAGGGGTTAGCAGTGTTCTCTTCCCCTGTGGGCTGTGAGTTCATGCAGATGGGGCCCCATTCCAGTGACCTGTCGTCTCTGTGCCTCTTTGATGAGCTCTCATTGTTTTGTTCATTCACTGCCCAGCCATAGCTTCTAAAGCTTCTCTCAACTCTTTGCACAAAAATCAAGTCAGTGCGTTGGCAAATTGTTCCAAGCCCCAGCCTTTAATCTACTGGCAGGAATGGCTGTTCTTCAGTCAAGCGGAAAAGAACTATGTTCTCTTTCTTGATTTGTGTTTTTTGGATGTCGGTGAGCAGTGCGGGAGGGCTACACTGAAGCATGTGGCTGTGTTACGAATGACCCAACACATTGTTTTCCAAAATCGGCTGCCGAAAAACATTAATCTCTGAGAGGAGCTGCACTCGGGGAGCAGAACCAGCCTATGGGCAGCTCTGTGTTAGACTAGTCCCTTGCAGGGGTGCCAAGATGGCAGCTGGAGTGGCAGGGTCTCTGTTATCCGCCTCCTGTCATGGTCTGGGGCAGTGGTTCAAATTGGTCAGATAAGTTCTGCTGAATCCCAGATAGCATGATTGTCATTTCAGCCTTCCTTCGTAAAGACCTACTTATGTTAGTTTCTCTTCTGCTTACATAGTTCCTTCCCCTTAAATGCCCTGCGTCTTCAGAGACAATAATTACTATTCTGGTGCTTTTATGGATTCAGCAGCTCAGGGAGCCAAAACTAAGTCCAAAATGGGCATCAGGATTCTCTATCTGCTACCTCACCCGGTGAAGAGGAAAATTAGCATGCACTCAGTTATATCTGATCAGTGAATATCACAGTGTGAATGGTCCATGCAGTGGTGTGAACTTTGTGTGTGTGTGTGTGTTGTGTAGGCCCCACTAAGTGATTCATCTAGACTTTAGCATAAAAACCCATCTTTTATTCATTGCATAAAAATGAACTGTGCATGTCAGGTCCGGTGCTAGGTTTTGAATAGTGAAAGCTTATTCTGTAAGGTAAAAGTGAAAGCACACACCAGTGTGGGCCCTGGGAGTGCAGCATTTCTGGGCAGCATATCTTGGCTACCCTTACTAAAGATGATTAGAACAAGGAAAGGGGGACCTTTTGTCCAATTCCATGTGGTTCAGAATGTTAAGGGACCTGTCTTAGGTCACAGTTAATTATGTGTTTAGCTGGGTCCAGAACCCAAGTTATGCGGTGTTTGTTCTACCAGCTCATGCATATAATTGGTGGGTATATTCTTTTTTGAGATGAAGTATTTAATAATGGGTGTGTGTATGTGTGTGTGTGTCTGTGTGTGTGTGTTTAGGGGAGGGAAAGAAGGCGCAGGAATTGGCCTTTGTCTAGAGGGAGACGCAGAAGAAAAGCTCAGGAATGGCTGTGTGTACCAAGGGTGAGAGGGAACATCGTGATGAGATAGAGTGTTTGTCCTGGCATTTGGCATGAACAGGGCTCCATGTCCAGAACTAGGTCGTTTGTAGTTGTGTAGACAATACGCGTGTCCACATGGCACAGACCCAAGGCGCACATTTGCCAGCGATTGTCCACCAGTAGCTAAGACTATATAGAAAGTTAATTGGAATAACTCAAGCAAAATAAAAATCCACTTTGTGGTCTAATTATTCATATTGATTACTTACACAGATCTGGAATCCTGGGTAATATTATTTCTCCCACTTATGCCAGGTCACATATTCCCAAGGGGTCAAAATCAATTTTACTTTAACAGGAAGGTATCCATTTGTTCATCCCCCATTTAACAAAATCCAAAGAAAGCGTAAGTTATCACAGTCACCTGTGCGGCCCTTGGCATGTCCTTACCTGCATGACCCGTGACCATATGAACTCCTGAAGATAAAGATGGCGGCTTGTGTTCTTTTAGTACTAAGCAATATTCTCGGAGGCAGTGCTCTTGCTCAAAGATATTTAAACAATCTGAAGAGTATTAATCCATCACTTGACATCCTAAAGGACGTTATATTGGCTTACTTTGGGAAGATTAAAAGGAAACTCTCCACTGGGGTTTTAATTATGCAACTGCTGTCAGATTTACACATCGGGAAGAACATATTTAAGTCCTTTTCAAATGGCAGCTCGATATAAACAGAAATCTTTTCGCTTCCTTTTATTAAGTTTTCTGGCAGCATATTTCAGCTATAAAGCTGAAACCATGGCTCTATAGACGGGATGGTGTAGGTATGAGACTTGTCACTTTCGGCGCTGAATAATTTAGCTTGCTACTTTCAGAATTAGGCACACTTAATTATTCAACTGTGAGATTAGTAACAAGTCCTAACTTTTTTCCCTAAAAAAAAAAGATTTTATTTATTTATTTTTAGGGAGAGGAGTAGGAAGGGAGAAAGAGAGGGAGAGAAACATCGATGTGCAAGAGATACATCGATCAGTTGCCTCTCACATGCCCCCAACTGGGGACCTGGCCCGCAGCCCAGGCATGTGCCCTGACTGGGAATTGAAGCAGCGACCTTTGGTTTGCAGGCCAGCGGTCAATCCATTGAGCCACACCACCAAGGGCTCCTTTAAAAAACAAACAAACAAAAAAAACCAAACAAACAACCATGGAATTTAAAAAATCTTTTTGCTTCAAAGGAAACATTATAAGACCAAAATGTCACTACCACATTTACATTGGACTTCTTTCTAACACATATGGAGTCCAGCTAGAAGTGGTTCAGGAGTGAAATACATTGCCCAGAAGGACAGGAGCACCTTTCCTGGCTTATTTCCTTCATCGACTATTTTTTTATTGAAAGGTGATGCTGTGACAACTTTGAAGGACATTTAGGAAAGAAACTGTAGCGTTCGATTTGAAGCTGTAGTTGGAGAGCAGGAAATGCATTCTTATTCACTGCTCCATCCTCAGCGCCCAGCACTGGACCCAGCACAAAGTAAACACACGATAATTATGTGTTCACTGAATGAGACGACAAGTCACTCATAACCCAACTTCCCCAGCCCATTCTCCATTTTTGCGGGCTCCCCTGCAGTTGTCTGGCCTACCTTTTGTAGGAAAAAGGGAGGAAACGAACTGATCTGTACCGAGTTGTTAAAAACTTTTTAATGGGAGATTTTTAAAAATTTATTGATGTTTAGAGAGAGAGAAGTATCAATTTGTTGTTCCACATATTTATACAGTCATTTGTTAATTCTTATATGTTCTCTGGCCGGAGATTGGGATGATGCTCTAACCAACTGAGCTACTCCACCAGGGCCCTGAGTTGTTAAAATTTCATCATCAACATTCCCATGTTTCCACATGGCCTTCACATACTAATTTTTGTGGGTGCATAATACATATTCCATTTGGTTGATGTTCTATAATTTACTACCCCTATGGCTGCGGAGCTGGGCGGTTCCCTTGGAGCTATTTTTAGTAATGCCACCGTGATCATCTTTATGCAGATGGCCTTTTCTTTCCGTATTACCTCCTGGGTTGAATTCCCAGCAGGAAAATTGCTGAGTCAAAGGACACTGCTGTCTTCATAACTCTTGTGGCCGGCCCCTTTGAGGTGAGGGACTTCTTGGTCTTTCCGGAGCTGAGCCTGTACCTCTACAAAGCCTAGCAGAGACTGGGCAGATAGCCATCAAAATGTTTCAGGGAAACAGGCCACAGATCCACTTGGTTCTCTCCAGGATTGAACTCAGCCCCAGGGGCTGAGCTGCGCCTCATTCCACCCCATCCTCAACAAGGCTGTGGCTTCAGCATCCTCGGCCTTCCCTGCTCTAATGAGAGCCGCTTCATTTGGGGAGTTTTGGGTGAGTGGAGAAGGGCAGGAAGGAGCAACAGACCGGAACAGCTTCCAGCCATCAAAACTGAGAGAGAAGGGTACCAAGACCCTCTTTCCTCCTGTCGCTCGTGCTTCCAGGTTAATCTGCTCCTACTCCTGAGTCAAGCCAGCTGAGGGAAAGCATTTTCCCATCAGTCCTGACAGGGCCCAGGTGCCCCAGACTGGAAGAGTCCAGAATTGTGCCAGATGAAGCAAAGATCTACCCCTAGAATATTCTACCTGGATAGCACTGTAGGAATCCTCCAGAAATGTCCCCAAGCGTTTCAACCAGGGGTGTCCAACCTGTGGCCCATGGGCCGCATGTGGCTCAGAATGGCTATGAATGCAGCCCAACACAAAATGGTAAATTCACTTAAAACATTATGAGATTTTTTTTTTGTGATTACATGTTGCAATGTATTTGCTGTGTGGCCCAAAACAACTCTTCTTCCAGTGTGGCCCAGAGATGCCAAAAGGTTGGACACCCCTGAACCATTTTGTCAACAAAAGCCAGCACATGGCCCACTGAGAAAACAGACGGGAGCTGAGCTGCTCTGGCTGGGGGTACTGGCTGGGCCAGAGCCCTGCGCACCGGGCTCCCCCAGGGATGCTGCATACTCCCCAAAGGCTTCTCTGAGGAGCTGTAGAGATCCTCCAAGACCAATCTGAAGAGCCTAACTTAGCTTTGTTCCTCATTTTACACGAGGTTCAGAGAAGGGGAGAGGTTGCCCAAGGTTACACAGCAAGTCAGAGGGGCATTTGCTGCGATCCGGTACTTATAATCCAGAACTTCCCTGTGGGGATTCTGAGGTCCTTGACCTCAAGGCTTAAGCTCACTCTGCCCTGGAAGAGTATCCTGAACTAGACCCAGCCATGCTTCTTCTGAGCAGGTTCCAGGTGTCCCAGCAGGGGTTGTCATTAAGCTAGACAACCAGGAGAAAGGGGAGGAGCTTGTAGACAGTAGGTAGGGCATCTGAGGAGCAGCAAGTCAGTGCCTTGGAAGTGTCCTCCAGGGAAAAGCTCCTGCTTCGTCTTAAGGCGGTGGCAAAGCCTTAGGTTGGTTTGGAGATGTAGTTCAGTGCCCCTAACACCCCGCAAATGCAGTGGGACTCTCCTCGCCATATTGTAGCTGCCTCAGATTTAGAGGAGCTGAGAGACAGAGCAAAGGCCATTGTGTCCCTGCGGTCATCTCCCCGCCCTGGGTCTCCCTCAGGCTTCTGGCCCTCCCTTCGCTTCTGCCCAGCCCCACTGACTTCCTCAGGATCCAGGGCTGAGACAGGGGCTGCCAGCCAGCAAACCACAATGTGTGGGGGCGGGGAGATGGGGGAGCTGAGGTGGGCACATGGAGCAGTCTTAGCCTCTGACCTCACCCTGGGCAGTGGCAGGACCTTTATGCAGGGAAGGTTGGAAAGGAGAGGGTCTTGAGGGTCTTATGGAGGCATAAGACTTTCCATGGGGCAGAGAAAAGCCTTTGCACAGCACAGGGCAGGTGTGGGAGAGGGTGGTCACTGCCGTCCGGCTCTGGCCCCAGAGGTTCTATCCGAAACCCTGCCATCCCCTAGCCAGCCACCAAGTCTAGATCTTCTTCAGGGGAATCTAGGCTTCCTCTGCCATCCGCTTGTGGTTTCGTTGGAGGATGTTCTGGACCCTGTCTATGAGTATCACCTCCTCCCTGGGCTTGGATTCCAGTCCCAACTCTGCCACTTACGAGCTATGTGTTCTTGGTGAGTGGGTGTACCTACCCTCCCCTGGGTGTCTTCTGCAAAGTGAGGGTGGCATTGGCTCCTGCCCCAGGGGGTAACTCGAGGGACTGAATGAGCTAATCCATATGCAGTGCCTGGCAAGCCCTCAGTAAGCACTAGCCGCTCAGAACTGGGCTAGCCCTGTGGGTTAGCCCCGCACTGCCTCACGGCACAGGGGGGAAACCGAGGCACTGCTCATCCCCCCCAGTAGCTTCCTGGCCACACCACTTTGTGCACAGCCCTCTGGGTCTCGGCCACCCCTGCAGTGTGGCATCTGCTGCACTCTCATTGGCCACTGTCTCTCGGGCATGTTGCTGTCGTATGCTGTTACATAACCAGCCTGGGAGAGTGCTTTTAAAAACCCATTTTCTTTGGTTCGTCAACTAGAATGTCTTAATAATTCCTCACATGTGTGTGCTCTTTTATCTCTTTAAAGAACGTATTTGGCAAAGAGCTGATGAGTGATTCAGTGGTGATTTAAACCAGTGTCCCCCAGCGTTTCTCTGTTCCCCACCCCCAGAACCAAGCCCTGCGAGGCCACCCCCACCCACCCTCCTGGTTTCCAGGTGGGCTGGGGCCTCTCGGCTGTGCTTGGACTTAGGGGGGAGGTTGTGGAGCTGAGACCAGCAGAGAAGTTAGAGGTGGCCGAGGCCAGGCCCTGCCACGCCTCTGAGGTGGATCTGGGGTCAGGACTGCAGTGGAGGTCGCTGGAGGATGGTGCTGTGGCAGACAGCCCCCTTGGGATGGGAGCCGAGGTGCTGGTCCGGGCCTCCAGGCCTGGACTTCACCCCGCACCCTTCATCCTGGGGCTAACACAGCCCCCAGGCAGAGGTCTTCTGGGGTGGAGGACGGGAGGCTGCAGGGTCTGCCAGCACCTCCTCTCTCCAGATTCCACCATACTAGTGGTGGGGCCTTTGTTTTGGGGATCGGGAGGAATGACCAAAGCATCAATGGTCTCGTGGACTGTTCCCCCCATACACACATGTCTGGCTTGCCAGTTGACTGAGTTTTTACCTGTGTTTACTCAGGAACCTCCCAAAACCCTGGGACAGCAACCAGGATTCTATTATCCCATTTCACAGATGAAGAGATAGACTCAGAGAGGTTAAGTGACTTGCCTGGGGTCACACAGCAAGTGAGTCAATGCCAGGAAACAGGATTCAGGATGCCCAGCATCCTCCCTGCTGCCCCTGAGCATTAGCACAGAGCGGGCAGGAGCAGGTCTGTTGGTTGGGAGGGGTGGAGAACATGAGGGTGTGAAATGAAGGCTCAAGTGCAGTTTAGGGACTTGGATTTGGCTGTGCTGTGCCCCTTGCAGCCCCAGCGGCTAGACTGAACCGAGGGCTGCCTTTTTTCCATCCTTTTCAGCCCTGCACCTCTCTGTGAGGAAGGCTGCCTGGCAGATGAGACAGGGTGGAAGAGCGCGGTACCCTGTGCAGTGCTCGCTGGCCGCTCTGGAGCCTGTGCTGAAGAGAGCTTTGGAGGCCCGCTGTGCCAAGCTCCTGCCCAGAGGAGGGACCCTGTGACTGGAGGGCTCTTAGCCTTGCATCTGGGGTAGCAGCAGTGGACATGGAGAGAAAGGAACAGAAAACCAAGTAAACGGGAGGTCTGCACTTGAGCATACCAACCAGGAAAGTCTGGGGACCCAGCCAGCTCAGGTCTAGGTCTCCCAACGGCCCGCTGGTTTGCAAGAGATGCTGCCCAAGGTTATGTGCTGGAGGCAAATCTGCCCGGATGTTAGGGGAACACAGGAAACTAAGCACCTGCTAATGCCCCACTCTCTCTAATCACTCAACTTCCGGACATCCCCCCTTCACCCCAACCCCTCCCAGCCACCCTCACTCCCTCCACCCCTAGACCCTGGGCATTTTAAGCCACCAGGCCATTGCTCATGCTGTTCTCTCCACCTGGATTGCCCTTCCCTTTCTCTCCATCTTGTACTGAGTGAACTTGATCTTCAAGGCCCAGCTCAAATGGGGCCACTAGAGAGAGCTTTGGTGAATTACGGTGATTTTTTGTTTCTACGCCAGCTTCCCTGGCAATCACACAAGCCTCTGTTCTGTGGGGTAAGGTATGTCAACAGCTGGCGCAGGACCCAACACATCGTAGGGGTCAGAAATTCCTTTCCTGTCTTCCTCGTCCCGGTCAGGAGCTGTGTCTCAGCGGTGCCTGTCACTGCCACAGCCGACAACAGTAGCAGCCCTAATGGCAGCAGCCACGCACTGAATGACTACTACGAAGTGGGCCCTGTGTCTGGCGATGGAGATAATTAAGGCAAAGAGGTAGTTTCTGTAAATCATGGAGCATAATGCTTGGCACAAAGTGGTGATTAATCAACGTATGGTGAATGGTTGGAATAAATAAATGAGTGTGACTGCTGGAAATAATTTTAAAAAGAATGGAAAAGGCTGGGCCCAGGCTGGGCTCCAAGAACCTCCCCACACCTCACTCTCCCTCTAGGCCCCTGGATCCAGAGGGGCTGTGCACCGGCTCCTCTGTTGGACAGTTGGTTTAACAATCTCTCAGCTGCTGGCAGGTACGCAGCAGGCAGGCACCTCGTTCTGGCTGGGACTCCCCTGGCTGACAGTGCTGTCTCCGTGGCTCTCTGAGTCAGCTTGGTCCTTGCCCCATCCTGCCTGGGGCCCAGAAGAATCCTTGCAGTGAAACCACGCCAAAATTCTGAGCCTCAGCCCCCGTCGCACCAGGAGTGGTGGGAAAAGTCCTGAAAAAGGCCTGGCTTCTGGTCCCCGCTCTCCCACCAACTCAGATTCCACATCTGGCCCTGGCCTTGGCCACAGCACCCAGCCCTAAGGAGCCTGCTGAGTTCTACCTCTTAGCCCAGCAGTTCTACCTTTTCCCTCACCTGTCCTTAGAAACCAGACGTTGGCTCACAAATTGGACAGAAGTTTTATAACTAAACACAATTCCACAAACCAGGAAATACCACCTCCACCCATGCAACCCAGCACCACCACAATGCCTCCAAAAATACTTGGGGAGGCTTTTATTGGAGTTGGAATTGGGTGTCCCAGCTTTCTGGAAAGTTACAGTTGAGATAAACACAAACCCCGAATCCCACTCCGTGTGACTTCTCCCGAATCCTTTCCAAATGGCCACGACCTCATTCCTGGCTGCCAAGTGCTCTGAATTCTGAGCTGCTGACACCAGGACCTTCCAGAAATGCTGCAGGGACTGCCCAGGCCGAGAGGGAAAGGAAACCACCACGCTCTCTGCCCGTGCTGACTTTGTTGGCATTTCCTATGGGGGCAGGGTGCATTTTGGAGACCATGCAGTTTCGCGTTATTGGACTCTATTTTAAAATGGAGAGGGAGGAAGGAAAGCTGAGATGGCACACGAGCCAGGTCTGAGGGAGGTCTGTAAGCCCCAGGAGGCAGGCAGGAAAGAGGACACTGCCTTTGTGAGCCCTGAGGCGGAACTGCAGAGCCTGACCCTCCCAGCATCCAGGATCCTGGCTCTTCTGTTTTCTACTGCATCTCCCAGCGCCTGGCACAGGGCTTGGCATATGCAAGGGGCTCCAGGAATTTCTATGGAATGAATGTCTGTTTCCCAGCTTCTCAACTTTCCCTAGGCACCCATTTAAGAAAAAGTAAAATGTGAAAATCCCCATTTACAAATCAGATGATGATTCACTTTGTAAAAAAGCTTCGTTTTGCGGAAGAATTCATTCCAGGGCTTCTGTAAGTAGCCAGGCACCCAAGGGAGGTGCAGCATGCAACCAGCGTGTCAGACACCCAGCAGCTGCACACAGGCCCCTGACGGCCATTGCCACCTTCACACAAACCTCGGATCCCTAAGGCAACACAGTTCCTAATGTCAAGGGATTGTGGCCTAATTAGTAAGCAATACACGTGACCCAGCAGGCAGTTAAAAAGCATGCAGAGCAAAACCCCTGCCCTGGCCGGAGCTGGTCAGGCAGCTGGAGCAGACCTGCAGACTGGATTGTATGCTAATGTAAAGCTCCGGACAGAGGCCAGCCAGGCAGGTGGGTATTGTTCACATCTCCATTTTAAGAAGAAATATATCTGCATCACCAAGAGACAAATTGCAGCATGAGTGACATAGCGGTTCAGAAGAGGTGCGGGGTTGCGTGGGGTGGGGCCTGGGCCTGGCTTTGAATTTCAGCTCTGTCACTGATGAGCAGGGCTGCCAGAGCAGAAGTCGGGCCCTCTCTGCCTTTCCCTCGGCCCCTCTCCAGCCTCCCATGTGTGACCCATCCAGGACCTGGAGCTCGCGTTCCTGGACCATCTCACCCACAGCAATGTTTTTCTCTGTGCCGCTCCAGGAGGTGCTCTGTTCTTCCTACGTCCTTGCTCTGACCGGTAACTGCACTCCCTTCAGTGTTTGGAGTTCCAAACATCTCTCCTTCTGACTGCCCCTCCTACCTCTCCAGCTCCCCAATGCAACAACCCTTGGACCACATGACCTGCAGTTTCCTACTTTTATGTTTCCTTCATCTTTTGGGGGGCCCTCACTTCTTTTCTGATCCAGCTTAGATTTACTGTATTTCCTCTGCAAGGACCTTGCCCTTCTTTCCTGTGCTATACCTCTATCCCTACTCTGCCACCATCAGAATGCCAGCTTTCCACCTGCTCCTCACTGGCACTCAAGCTGCTGAACATGGCTGGAGTAAATCATGCAAAGATGCTGACTGGTCCAGAATTAAATCAGTGACCCTGGGTACCAGCTGGATGCTCCAAGTGGCAGGCCCTCCTATTACCTTCCTTCTGTGTACCCACTCTTTCCACCTCCAGCCTCCTGTACCCCTCATTCTCTGCTCAGACTTCATTGAGAAAATTAAAGTAACCAGACAAGCGCTCTTGTCTTCACACCCCCAAATGCACTCATCATGTGGAGTGGTTTGTCTCTGATGATAGCAGATGAAGTGTCCACTTTCAAAGGCCTGCTTCACTGGGTCCCAATCCCCCCTAACTTCTCAAGGACTCTGTCCTTGTCATTGCCCACCCCCCATGCCTTGTTAATCTGTCCTCCATTGGTATGCAGACATGTCCTATTCTCTTTCTTCCTTATGGAACCCTCTCTTGACCTCTGCATCACCCTGCAGCTACCTTCCTATTTCTCTGCTTTCGTTTACAGGAAAACTTCTTGTAAGATTAGTCAACATCTCCCTCCCCCCACTTCTCCCCTGGATCCACATCAATCAAGAGTCCACCCTAGCCCCGACTGCTATGGCTCAGCTGGTTGGGTGTCATCCCGCAAAGCGAAAGGTTGGCAAGTCCATTCCCGGTCAGGGCACATGCATGTGTTGTGGGTTCGGTCCCCTGTCAGGGTGCATACAAGAGGCAACTGATTGATGTTTCTTTCTCACATCAATGTTTCTCTCCCTCTCTTCCTCTCTCCCTTCTCTCTCTCTAAAAATAAATAAATAAAGTTTTTTTTTTTTTTTTTAAGAAAACATATAGGAAAATGTTAGGGAAAAAAGAGTCACCTCACCTTTCCGCTGAGTCTGCTCCAGTCAGGTCCCTAATGGCCGCCTTCCCGCAGACTCAGTGGTGACCTCCTTGTTCTTACCTTCTCAGCACTTCAGTAACATTTGCCTCAACTGACCATTCTTCCTTCATGGTGTCCCCTTTTCTCTTGGCTTCCGGGACACCATACTCTCCTTAATCCTGGCTGGCTGCTGTCCTCAGTTTCCTTTGCTGGAACCCCGCTCTCTGTGACCTCATTGTTGGAACGTCCCATACTCATTCCTCAGACTCTTCCCTTGGGTATGGGAGGAAAAGCTTTTTTTCTCTACCCTCTTAGGTCCCATTTCTGGGGTCCTGCAAATTAAACTGACAAAAGCTAGAGTAACAGAAAAAAAGGTCTTATTATGTGTATATGGGAGCATTTATAGAAAAGAAGTGAATACCCAAAGAAACAGCTCAGGGGCTTATCTACCAGCTTAACAAAGAGGAATGAATTGTGGAGAAATTATAAGACAAAGGAAAGGGGGCTTGGGCTCATAGGAGTGGTACATTGTGGAAGGTAAACATGTAGGGAAACTAATAAAAAGGGTTATTTTAGTAAGGTTTGTTTTTCAGACTTAATCTCATTCAGTCTCGGGGTGATTTAAGTTTTCCTCTTCCTGGTACTGTTGAAGGGAGGGGGACATCTTTGCAAGGGAAAATTTTTACCCTACATTTAGGCAGACAGGGGAAGAGTAGAGAGCTTTTCCTGTATCTGCTGTTTCTCCACTGCCTTCAGCTCAAAATAATGCTTATGCCAAAGCTGTATATTTTAGGGTGGCGTATTTTGATCCCTTCACAGCCATGATTTTAAATCTCACTTATCTGCTGATGACTTGTGGGTGAGTTACCCCAATCCTCCACACTAAACTTCAAGACCATTGGTCCAGTTGCCTACTTGACATCTTCATGGAGCTATCTAATATGTGGCAAAACTTAAAATGACCAGAATAGAACTCTTGACTCCTGTTCTATCACAATCTTCCTCATTTCAATAAATGACGCCAACAAAAGGAACTGTCTTGACTCCTCTTCCTCCCAGTGTTCCATACTCAATCCATATCAAAATCTCCCAGTTCAACCTGCAAAATACATTCCAATCCCCTGCCCTCATCTCCATGCCCATCGCTACTGGTCTCCTCTAGCCATCACTATCACCTGTTGCTGGGGCAACTACATCAGTCTCTTAACCAACCCTCAGCTCCCTGTCTGCATCTTGACAACCTCTTCTCCACACAGCAGCCAAAAAGATCTTTCAAAATATAAATCAGACCAAGTCCTTTTTTTACTTAAAAACCTTCAGTAACTTCCATTGTAAGAAATCTGGCTCCTCACCATGGCCTGCAAGGCTGCGCGTAATCTGGTCCTGCTCCCTCTCAGCCTCATTGGCACTGCTTTATTTTTGCTCAACTCACTACGGTTTAACTGGACTTTATAAACCCCAGGGCATTTGCACTTGCTGTTCCTACTCCCTAGAGCACCACTTCCTCACTCTTAGCATGACTGACTTCTCAACTGCATTCAAGCCTCAATGTCTACAACTAAAATGTCACTAAAACGTCACCCCTTCAGGAGCTTTCCCTGGCCGCCCTGACTATAATAGTATCCGCCACTCACTTCCAGCCACTGTCCATAGTGCATAGAGTGTTTTTATTTATTTTTATTTTTAGACGAAGGGGAATGGAGGGAGAAAGAGAAAGAGAGAAACATCAATGTATGGTTGCCTCTAGCACACCCTATACTGGGGACCTGACCTGCAACCCAGGCATGTGGCTAGGAATCGAACTGGTGACCCTTTGGTTCACAGTCTGGTGCTCAGTCCACTGAGCCACACCAGCCAGGGCAAGAAAGCTTCAGTTTTAACATCTGTAAAGTGGGAATAATAATAGTGCCTACCAGAGGGACGCCCCCCCAAACACCCAGAATTTATTAAAATTGTGTATTTAGTCTTACATGTTTAAACTTCAGTCACCTTCAAAGAACTCTCCATTTGATGTAATATACCTATGGAGACGTTTTTTTCCACTGCTCACAACAGGTTTTGAATTGGCCGATTTTGATACCTTTTAGTGCTTCTGCCGTTTTTTGTTTCACTTCTTCCACATCGGCAAAATGTTTCCCTTTGAGGACTTCTTTTGTCCTGGGAAACAAAAAAAGTTACTCAAGGCAAGATAGGGTAAATAGGGAAGGTGGGGCATGGGGGTCATGCCATTTTTGGTCAAAAACTGCTGAACACTCAGCGCAGTGTGGGCAGGTGTGCTCGTAAATCACCCATCGTGAAATGGACAAATGTGCTGAAAGAGTCTTAAAAAAAAATTCATTGAAGCCAAACACAGCCTCTCACAACAATGCCAGCTGGTACACTGATTCAGATGGGTTCCTAGAACACTCACCTAGTGGGGGAAATTTGTACTACAAGGGGCCCAACCTCCAGAAGATAACTTCAAGGTTTTTTGGGGGGGTGCCCCCTCATATCTCACATGGTTGTTGGGAAAATTATATGAGACCATGAATGTAGGTGCTTAGTCTGGCCCTGGCATTTAATAAGCACTCTAATGTGAGCTAGTGTTTTATTAATAAATAATTTGGGTGAGGCCACAGAGTGAGTGGCAAATCTGGACCCTGACCTGAGGTCTCTGACCCCAAGTCCTTTGCTTGCTCCACATGTCTGATGCCACCTCTCGGGCTGCAGAGTAGGTAGGCCTGGGGAAACAGCACGAACTAGGTCAGGACCAGCCAGGCGCGTTAAGGAACAATGATAGGTAAAACAGCTTTGGTAGGTTTAGGTCAGATCGGAGGGCCTTGGGAGCCAGGCAGAAATGTTTTGGCTTGACCATTAGGAGCAATAAGGCTTAGCTATTACTCTTGAGGAGGAGTGCAATGTGATGATGAGTGTTTTGGAAGAGCATTCTGGCTGATTAGTCACTATATAGTTACACCATTAAATCAGGCATCTAGTAAGTCTAAATTGTTGGTCAGAGACTGCCTGGAAACAACGAGGCGATAATTGCAAAATCCCTCGTTTTGGCTGTCCACCTTGGACATTTAAGTCAGCCCACTACCAGCTGTCCTCTCCGCTTTATGGGAGCTTATGTGTCTCTCTGGGTGGTAGATCCTTGAGGAGTGTGTACTTAGCTTGTACATTCAGCTCGGAACTGCTGTGTGATTCCAAACTCATTCAAAAGGATTACCAGTGTGTTGTTACTTCCTGAGTTCTAAGTGGCTCATGTTCTATGATAGTTATAATTTTATTTTATAGTTACTGGCATACACACTTGGAACAAAGGGCAGAATTTGGCATGTTAGACTTAGTAGCTATATATAACTCTTCCTCACAATGATGTATGCCTCACAGGGTCATGGGGAGGACCCTCACATCATAGACTGAGTTATATATGAGAATAAGTGTTTGTCCATTTGTTTACATGGAAACCCAGGATGCTGAACGTTTATAATGCAGAGTGATTGGGCAGGGGGGCAAGGAATGGGGCTAGGGATCCTGTGGCTTTTGGAAAGAACAGGAGTGAAGCCATGAGGGATGTTTTCAGGAGCCACATGGCAGGATCCAGTGAACGGCACTCAACAGGACTCAACACGACCTCCACTAACCTTGGGTCATCTTGTTCTCTGCTCCTGCCCCATTTCTTGATATCAAGGTCTCATACGAAGATCCAGGGAAAGGGGCTGACTGTGGGCATGGGGGCCTCTGTGACACATCCAGGGATTTGTTTGTGCATCTAATAATGGCAGTTGAGGAGGCTGCAGCCACACAGGAGGTGGGGGGTGAAGTCAGGTTGAGGCCGGAGGAGAAAGCCCCTTCCCTCCCCTCCCTGCTCAGAGGTTGCTAAAGGCAGCCCCCTGTGTCCTGCGGGAGAGGAAGGCACTGGGAGAGGGTGGCAATAATGCAATAGAGGTTGGTATACAAATAGCAGTGATCCTTAATTCATGGCAACTTTATCCCCAGAATCACCTTCACCTCCAACTAAATCCCGGCTTTATTTCTTTTTTAATGTTTCTCTGTAAAAATTCTTTTTAATATAGCTGTTTATTGCTGAAGGGCACACTAGCTGCAGTCTTAGAGCTGAGTGCTGATTAATTCCATCCCGGTTCCTGACCCTGTCTCCCTCCCCAGGGCCGAGGAGGAGGGAAGGAGGTAATTCAATTCATAACCTGCAGAGGGAGGCTCAACTTATCTATGTAACATGATCCAATGAGCCAGTATCTGCAAGGCCCTAGCTCTTCTCCCTTGTAATGTTTCCAGGGTTTCCAACCCCAGACCTCTGTAGTAGTATGACAGGTGTCATTTAGAGCTCCTCCCAGCCCCTCTGAGCTACTCACAGGGCACCAAAACGCTTTTATACATCAAGGAGTTTAGAACTGATGAGTTCCAGAAAAACTTGAGGTATAGATGCTGTACTCTGTGTGTGTGTGTGTGTGTGTGTGTGTGTGTGTTTCTGATTTCACATTGTACGTACAAGAGTGAGCAAGTAGACCAATTCCCCCCTTTATGGAGCTAATATTTTAGTTGGGAGAGATGTTCAATAAATGAATAAACAACCATCAGATACTGATAAATGCAGCAAAAAAGAAAAAAGCAAGATAAGTGAATGGAGAGTGATGGAAATGGAGGTGCTATTTTTGATAAAGCGATCTGAAACAATCTCTGATGACATGACCCTTGAGCAAAGATGTGGCCACCTGGAGGAAGATTATTCCAACAAATGCCAAGGTCCTGACGCAGGAGTTTGCATGGTTTGCTACAGGAGCAAGGAGCCAGTGCGGCTGAGATAGTGTTTGGAGAAGGCTAAAGTGGGAGAGTGTTAGAATATGAAGTCAGAACGATAGCCAAGGACTAGATCGTGCAGGGCATGTGGTCCACGGGAAGGCCTTCGGATTTTATTCCAAGTAAAATGGGGAGCCCCTGGAGGGTTTTGAGAAGAAGAGTGAGATGATCTGACATATTCTAAGATCGCTCTGTGTACTGTTTAAGAAAAAGTCTGTACAGCAGCAAGTGTAGAAACAAGGAAGGCTTTTGAAATATTCCAGGTGAGAGATGATGGTGACCTGGACCAGGATGTGATTGGCAGATCCAGGGACAGGTGATGAGATCTTTCAGAATATCCTTCAGAAGAGATATATTTACTGATGTGAAATTCTAGGGTGAAGTATTTTTTTTTCTTTCAGCATTTTCGAGACTTTTCCCCTCTGGCTTGCATAGTTTCCGACAAGAAGTCTGTGATTCTTATGTTAGTTTATACATAAGTAATGTGCCTTTCTTCTTCTCTGGCTGCTTTCAAGATTTTCTCTTCCTCCTTGATTTTCAGCAATTTGGTTTTGATATTGTACTCTTTGTGTTTATCCTGCTTGGGACTTACTGAATTTCTTGGATCTGTGTTTATAAATTTCATCAACTTGGGAAATTTTTTGACCATTATTTCTTCAAATATTCTTATTGCTACCCTTTTTGGATTTCAATTACACGTATGTTTGACCACCTGATATTGTCTCACAGGTAACTTCTCTTTTCTTTGCTTTCTTTTTTTTTCCCTGGACTTTTTTCCTCACTGTGCTTTACTTTTGGATAATTGCTATTACTATATCTTCAGGTTTAATCTTTTTCTTTCCCCCTACAGAGTCTAATCTACTGTTAATCCTATCTGGTGACATTCCAACTTCAGATATTATATATTTTTTATCTCTAGGAGTTCCACTTAGGTCTTTCTCATTTTGTCCATTTATCTCATTATATTTATCTTTTCCTTTATGTCCTTGAGCATATCTAACATATTTGTACCAGTTGTGTAAATGTCTTTGCTGTTAATTTCCTAATCTTTAGCATTTCTGGGTCTGTGTCTATTGACTGATTTTTCTTTCCTCTTATTTGTGAATTATATCTTCCAGCTTCTTTGCATGTCTGACTATCAGAGACATTGTCCATTCTACATTGTTGACACTTGATTATGGTGTACTCCATTAAAAGGGGTTGGACTTCGTTCTGGTGGAGAGTTAGGTTACTTATAGATAAGTCTGATATTTTACAGGCTAGTTTTTAAGCTTTTTCCCGGCAGATCTAAAGGAGCCTTTTCTCTGGAACTAGCGTGGTCACACTGTTAAGGCATAACCCTTCTGGGGTCTCCACTGTTCGGTGCATTTAGTGGAACCCGGGCACCCTGGCAGGTGGGAACTCGGGTGATTTCTGGATCTGTGAGATTTCTGGGAATTGTCTGGCTTATAACTCTAGTAACTGTTCTTTCCTGGAAGTTGCTTTTTTTTCTTGGTCTTGAGTTTTAGCCTGTACCTGCACAGACTGTTATTTAGCCAAAGATTCAAGAAAACCACTAACGCAAATTTCTGGAGTTCTTTCTCTGGGTGGTTTCTTTCCTCTCTGTTACTGCCTTGGTTACAGCTGCCCTGTCCTCCTTGAACTCAAACCTCTGTGTCCTCAGTTCAGTGAGATTGCCAGACCCCTCCCTCTATTGCTGTCTAAAAATTGCCTCTGGGCAGAAAATCAGGGCAATCAAAGGTTTGTTTCAACTTGTTTGTTTCCTTTCTTTCATGGATCATAGTTCTATAGTACCTGTTTCTCAGTATCTGAAAATCATTGTTCAGCAGACTTTGTTCAGTTTCCTGTTGTTTGTGGTAAAGGGAAGTCTGGACCCACTCCTCCCCCATGGCCTGAAGCAAAATCAGTGGTTAGATTCTGGGTTTGCTTTGAAAGTAGATTGGCAGGATTTGCTAATGGATCAGATATAAGAATAAAAAAGGACTCTTAGGACTTTTGGCCTTAGCAACAGGAAGGATGGATTTGCCATTTACTGAGATGAGGACGACCGTAGTAGAACCAAGGAGCGGGGTGGCTGGGAGGGAGGACGAGAATCAAGAACTTAGTTTTGAAAATATTAATTTTGAGCTGGCCCTTAGACTTCAAGTTGGATGTCAGCTGCATAGTTGGATACGCAAGTCTAGGACTTAAGGGAGAGGTCAGAGCTGAGATCCAAATTTGGAACTTGGTAGCCTATAGACCACTGGTTCTTAACCCTGGCTGCAGTGATATTAAAATCACTCGAGAAACTTAGAAAAACAAATCAATATCCAGACTTGACCCTAAGCCCATTCAATCAGAATCTTTGGGAAATCAGACTTTGGAATTGATATTTTAAAAAGTTCCCCAGATTATTCTAATGTGCAGGTGTGAGAACCACTCATAAGTGTGATTTAAAGCCCCACCGAAGATCGGCTAGGACCATGATTCTCAACCCGGGCTGCAAAGTAAAATTACCCAGGGAGTTTTAAGAAGTCTTAATGCCCAGGTTCTCCCCTCACCATCCAATTGCATCACACTCTCTGGGGGCTGGGCTCTGGAATTAATATTTTGTCAAACTCCTCAGATAACTCCAACGTACAGCCAGGTTGGAACCACTGGGTTCCAGGGAGCCATCGTGGGACCCAGAAGAGAAGAGGTCTGAAGACTGGGCCTTAGTGTCTAAAAGATGGAGCAGCTGTACTAGGAGGAGAACCGAGAGAGAGAGAGGTGGCAGGCTTTTCTCAGATGTCTGCACTGTGGCCGTCTATTCACGTTTAGGAATTAAAAATAGAAAATCAGCCCTGGCTGGTGTAGCTCAGTGGATTGAGCGCGGGCCTGCGAACCAGAGGATCGCGGTTCGATTCCCAGTCAGGGCACATGCCTGGGTTGCGGGCCAGTTCCCAGCAGGGGACACACAAGAGGCAACCGTACATTGATATTTCTCTCCCTCTCCCTCTCTCCTACCCTTCCCCTCTAAAGATAAATAAATTAAAAAAAAAAATCTTAAAAAAAAAAAAAAAAGAAAGAAAATCAGACTGGAAACTCAGCGTGCACAGTGGGGCTTGTGGATTCGAGTTTCTCCGTAGGTCAGTGGGTGAGCAGCCAGCCATTCTCCCTGCGGCATTTCCCTGGGTCCCTGGGGCACCTCATCGCCTTCCCCTCCTCAGCTGTCACCCTCTCTGATCTGCAAGCGCCTTCATCAGTCGCCACTCTTTCCCCTGCTGTCTGCCTTGCAGAAGCATGGTGGAATTCCTCATCCCCTGGAACCCTCCCTCCCCATTCATTCTTGGTGGTGCTGCTGGTTTACACCTTTACATCCCTTTGCCCTCATTGTGGTAGGGTCTTAGAGGGAGAGCAGATAAAGTCAGATGATGAGATAATCATCTGGAACAGAAGTCTACCAACCTTTCAAAATCTGGAGATCACTTTAAATGCTAGAAATATTTTTACACAATCTATATGCTAGAAGTTACATATACTTTCAGTTTCCATTAATAGGGAAAGTACATATTGATAGAAAGTCCTCTGAATTAATTCAGCACCACTTTTAAATGCATTAATGGTTTTACATTTACATATATTTGGAAAGTTATAGCACAAGCATGCAGTTATGGCTGAGAAGTATGTTCAGTGAACAAATACATTCAGACGTCTTTGCAATAACTGCAGAGTCGTAGGAGCCCAAGTCAGATAACTGGGCCTCGCAACTCTAGGCCCTGGGAAGCCATTGGAAGTTTTTGAATGGGGGAGGGGCTGTTCCCCAGGGCACGTAAGTGCTTGCTCCCTTCACAGCTTTTCCTGTCCATAGTGGCCTCTTTCTCTGGGAGGTGAAGGTGGGGTGAGTTCCTCAAGGGAGCTTGTAGATAATGCCAGCTGGCCTCCAGAGTGAATTATCTACCGAAAGAAAACAAAAGGATTTTCATAAAATTGAGTCTGGGGTTTTTATTCTCCCACTTTCCTCTTTTCTGTTCTTCCCTATCTGCTATCGTGAAAAATTCTGTTCCTTGTCCCTAACAGGACACATGATCAGCCTTTCCCAGCCCCGTGCAAAGCACTTGACACACTTTATCACATTTACTCCTCACCACCATCCTGTGGAAGTGGGTCCAATTCATATGCTTCCTTTACATATGAGGCAACTGAGGCAAAGAGAAGTTAAAGGGCTTTCTCAGATCAAAGAGCTCATGAGCCCTGAGGCAAAGTTGGTGCTGCCCCAATGATGAGAAATTTAGAGACAAGGTGTACTTAGTAAATGACTGAATGGGGAAAAGACTTACAGCTGTACCCAGGCCTCCCGAAGGGTCCACTCTCTGGCAGCAGCCTCCCTGATTTCCTCCAGAGTTCCACAAACTGGCCCCAGACTCTCCAGTTAACGCTCCCCTCAGCTCTAGTCAAACAAACAAAACCTGGTACCCTGCACCTCTGGGTCTTTGCTTACAGAATTACCTCTGCCAAGAACACCCTCTCCTGCCCTCTCCCCTTCACGTAACCAAGCTCCACATAGCATTCAAGGGCTACTTCCTCCGCAAAGCCCACCTTGATGATTCAGGCTTCACTGACCCACCTTCTTCATTTTGTTTCTGCCAGTGAAGGTCCAACCACACATTTACGACTTTCCTCCCCACCAGACTGTTAGATTCTGCCTTTAAAAAATAATGACAAAACACCAATTCAAAAGAATATATGCACCCCTATGTTCATAGCAGCATTACTTACAATAGCCAAGATCTGGAAACAGCTCAAGTGCCCAGCAGTAAATGACTGGGTAAAAAAGCTGTGGTACATTTACACCAGGGTGTCAAACTCATTTTCATTGGGGGCCGCATCAGCCTCACGGTTGCCTACAAAGGGTTGAATTAATTTTAGGACTGTATAAATGTAACTACTCCTTAACTGTTTAAGAGTTGAAATTACATTTGGCCCTTTGAAGGCACCTGCGAGATTAATGTGGCCCCCAGGGAAAGTGAGTTTGACACCCCTGATTTACACAATGGAATGCTACACAGCAATAAAAAAGAAGGAACTCCTACCCTTTGCGACAGCATGGATGAACTGGAGATTATTGTGCTAAGTGAAACAAGCCCGTCAGTGAAAGACAAATACCATGTGATTTCATTTGTAGGTGGACTCTAATGAACAAAATAAACTCATGAGCAAAACAGAAACAAACAATGACAAAGTATTTAAGATGTCTATAATGAGCAGATATTATTTTGATAATAATGTCTGCTCGTTACGGAACATCTGAAAAGAGAGGCACAAAGAAGTGAAAGAAAACACCTATTTCCACCACTAAAACAGAACTACCGAAGACATTTTCCTTTGAGTCTTTTTCGGGGGGATGAAATTTGGAGTCTTGCTTTTCATGTATGATATGCAATGCACACATAAACTTTTAAGGCATCCCTGTTGTTGGAAGCACAGTGTTCTTGGAGAAGATGTCCCACAGCTTGTCAGACACACAACCACATCCCCCACAGCACTTAGCCCAGGGACCCCTCGGAGGGTCCTGATGCAGACCGTGTGAGTGAATGAGTGAGTGAGGGAGGGAGGGAGTGATTGGGTTGTCTGGGGGTGGAAAGAGGGTGGGTTATGTTTGGTACGTGGTACGTGCTAGTTACCATGTACCATTTAGGGGGTTGGAAAATTACAGAGTACTCGTTACCATGTGCCATTTAGGAGGCTGGAAAATTACAGAGCACTCATGGACCCATGTCTGCCAACAAAGAGCATTTAAAACAAATCTTGTGAAATTATAGCTTTTTCGATCTATGAGTTACACAGGCAGGAAAGTACACAGGACTGACGTGTTCAGGGAGAGCGTGGGGAGCAATGGTGTAGCCACCCCGAGGGCCTGGTAGGGTGGGGTCTGAAAGAGAAAGGCTTTCCCAGCTGCCTTTCTCAGGGAGCAGTCCCTGTCACTCAGAGATGACAAGGTGGAGGCTCCACGCAAGGAGCCAGGGTTTCCCAGGGTGAGGAGGCCTGGCTGAAGCACGGACTAAGAACAGATACAAAGAGAACTCCTTTGGCCTAGCTTTATCCCCGAGACACCATGTGAATGCTAAGGTGGGCAGGGCACAGGGCAGTGCAGGAAGCGTGCTGTCTGTCCACAGGGTGAAGGTCAGTCTTCGCTTGCTTCTGAAACGGTAGCCAGTCCAAACGAAAAAGAGGTGAAATTGGTGGTGGCGTTTCTAGAATGTCGCTTGGCCTTTCGCTGCCACTGGGAGCTGACAGAGGACAGGCCCTGGGGACTCAACACCACATCTGGGGGTCCCCTGCTCCCAGGAGCAGTGATGGAACATCTTCCTGCCTCAGTGGGGGGCGAGCCCCTGCTCCCATCCCATCAGTGGCAGAAGCAGCTATGAGAATCAAAGCTGGGTGGGCGATGCTGCATTCCTTGGCAGAAAGATGCAAAATAAAGACTGTGAAGATGTTACACACCCTTTTATGGACCTCCAGAATCCCAGCAGCAGGGAAGAGGAGGAGGGGGTGATCCATCCCCCAGCTTAGCTTGCCGGCACAGCTCCCAGAAGACCAGTCCATGGATAGCGTCCACAGCCGAGTGACCGTCCTGACCCCCCCAGTGTCCTTTCTCTCCAAGAGCCAACAGAACACACTCCAGGCTGAGGGAATACTCCCCACTGCCTTTTGGGGTGTCTGTCCAGCCATGGGGCAGGAGCACCTCGCAGGACAGTTGAGCTTCTGACACATTTCTACTCTAAAGCCCTAGACAGTGTTGTCAGAGATCAGAGACCTGCAAGGGGAGGGCCAGCCACTGTGGGGTCACCGAGTCGTGTTCTGACACCACCGCCCCCACTTTCTCGGACCATGCCTTTCATGCACAGGCTCAGACTGTGCCTCTGAAAACTGAGGATAATAGCACCTGCCTCATAAATAATTGGGAGGAAAGGTAAATAAGCTGTGCGTAAAAATGACCTTTAAAACCATAAATCCCCTGGCACTGCCCTCACTGGTGTGGCTCAGTGGATTGAGTGCCAGCCTGCAAACCAAAGGGTCGCTGGTTCAATTCCCAGTCAGGGCACATGCCTGGGTTGCGGGCCAGGTCCCCAGTTGGGGCCGTGTGAGGAGAAACCAACTGATGTATCTCTTGCACATCAATGTTTCTCCCCCTCTCTTTCTCCTTCCCTCCTCTCCCTAAAAATAAACAGATAAAATCTTTAAAAAAACCAAACCAAACCACGAATTCCATAGAAGCCTAGTAAGGAAAGCGACACGATGCAGTGATCAGAGCGGAGGAACGTAGTCGTCGTCTGTGCCTGTGGCTGTGGCGGTGGCTGTGGCAGGGACTGTGACACAGTGCTCTGGCAGCCCTCCTTTTCAGTTACCTTGACACACCTACTCAAGTAAATTAAAGTCCCCACTTCGGATAGTTCCTTTAATAATGTCACATCTAGAGCAACAAGTATAAAGGACTCATGGACAAAAACTATGGGGGGTGGAAATGGGAGGAAGGTGGGGAGGGCTGGGGTGGTGGGCTGGGAAAACTGTTTCCCAAAAAAGAGAAAACTGTACAATATCAACAATTAAAAAATACTGATAAAAAAAAAGAAAATCAAATCGCAGAACCATGTTACATTAGCCAAGTTCAATAAAAGATGCAAGTGGAAAAAAAAAAAAGATTTTATAATAATGAGATGAGTTACTGAAAAAAAAAATAATGTCACATTTGCATTTCAGCGTGTAGACTGACCCAAGCTCTTACTGACCCAGGAGTGTAAGGCGTTTCGACAGCCAGTGCTGAAACCCTATACGCTTTTCTATGTCCTTTCCGGCTGGTCACTGTGGTGTCGCTGGCCTCCCGCACACTTGAGTGCTTTCAGGCAGCAGAAGACCGAAAGCCTGGCTTTGGTGCGCTCACCTTACACGCCGTCCCTGCTGAGGACCTGCAGTCACTGGGTGGCAGTGGTTTTTCTGATAAAACAAGGAATCTGTGCAGTGCAACCAGGGTCCAGCTGAAACCTCCCACGGTCTTCTGAAAGCTCAGCCTGGCTGCAAGACCCCAAACAAGCCCAGGGTGGCTGGCCCCCACTCCCAGGAGATCCTCCCCTCAGATCTCCCAGGAAAGAAAGCAAGGAGGGAGGACAAGTAGCAGAGGTACGACTCTAGACTACAGTGGCCCCCTCTTGTCATGGGGGACAGGTTCCAGGACTCCCAGTGGATGCCTGAAACCACAGACTGTATTGAACGCTATATATGCGATGATTTTCCCTGTACCTACATACTTTTTCACTGAAAGGAAGCACATTAGGGCTTCTCTTTGTCATGTCTGAATTGCCAGCATCACCACTCTTGCACTTTGGGGCCATTATGAAGTAAAATAAGGGCGACTTGAGCACAAGCGCTGCAGTGCCCTGACGGTCGGGCAGATAACCGAGAGCACCACGACGTGATTAATGGGCAGGTAGCACACCCAGCCGGGAAGTGCTGGACAAAGGGCTGATTCATGCCCTGGGCAGGACGGAGCAGGATGGTGTGAGATTTCATCATGCTACTCAGAACGGTGTGCAATTTAAAACTTATCAATCATTTCTGGAATTTTCCACTTAATATTTTCAGATAGTGGTGGACCACAGGGAACTGAAACTGCTGAAAATGAAGCTGTAGATAAGGGTGGACAACTGTAATTTTAAAAATACCAAAACCCTTTTCTTTAAAGATATTTTTAAATTTATTTTTGAGACAGAGGGGAAGGGAGGGAGAAAGAGAGGGAGAGAAAGATCAATGTGCGGTTGCTTCCTGCATGTCCCCACTGGGGACCTGGCCCCCAACCCAGGCACGTGCCCTGACTGGGAATTGAACCAGCAACCCTTTGGTTCGCAGGCCAGCACTCAATCCAATGAGCCACACCAGCTAGGGCCCAAAACCCTTTCTTATTCTGCTTATTGAACACCTACCAAATACCCAGTGTTGTGTTGGATCTGAGTGAGACTAGACTTGTGACTTGTTTACATAGGTACCAGTCCCTGGGCTGTGCACACTCTGGAGAGCTTGTCAAAAGCGGTCAGCCTCTATGCAGTCACCCTGCACTAAAGACTAGACTCCACCCCTGGAGCCCAAGCCCAGTGTGGGGGTGAGGAGAGCTGGCATCAGAGGGAACTGAAGGGAGGTGGCCCCTGAGAACCACAGGGGCCTGAGCGGGTGCGCCCACCTGGCTGGAGGAACCCAGCAGGCCTGACGGAAGCAGCTGGTTCCTTGGCTGCCCCCATCCTGCCTGGAAGGTTATTGCTCTGGATATAAATAGTCCCCTGCAGTTAGCAGGATAAATATAAACACAGCCTCCTGATCAGGGCTCAGAAACTAAGCTTTGCTTCTGAGCTCCCTGCTGCCACTGCTGCTGTAAAACACAGAATGAGCAAGGGGCGGCATGCCGGGCTTCTGCAGGCGAGCCAACGGGCCGCATTAGTCAGCCTGAGCTGTGGTGAAGAGGTGGCCCTGCCGGGGGGTGGGGGCGGCTTCTTTATCACAGTTCTGGAGGCCAGAAGTCCAAGCTCAAGGTGTCAGGATTGGTTTCTTCTGAGGCCTCTCTTCTTGACATGTAGGTGGCTGTCTTCTCCCTGTGTCTCCACATGGTCTTTCTCTGCATGTCTGTGTCCTAATCTCCTCTTCTTATAGGGGGACCAGTCATATTTAGGGCCTAGTTATATGACCTCATTTGACCTTAACCGACTCTTTAAAGATCTTTTCAACAACTACAGCCCCATTCTGAGATACTGCAGGGTTGGGGCTTCAACATGTGAATCTGGGGGGGGGGACAAGAGGTCACTGAGGCCATCCCTCTGCCTTCAGACTGAAGCATATCAGACCTTCCTGGGTGAAGGAAAGTTGGTCTGCATTTTAAAGGCCACCCTGGAGAAAGAGATTCCATAGATTTAGTGGGACTACAATGACCTGAAAATTTCTGGAAATTGATGTTGCTCGTTATATATGACCAAAAACCAGTTTACTTCCACAAAGGATGTGAACAATTTAAGTAATGGAACTAAAATAAGCCAACTGTAAGCTCTGAGAGGTTGGGGCAGTGTCCTGGCTCAGTGCTTGCACATAGTGGGGATTCAACAGATCTTGTGGACAGGAGGAAAGGGGAGGGAGGAGTGATGGAAGCTTGAAAATAATTGAAAACTGATAAGAAATGCCCCAACTGCTGGGACACAGTCCTGCAGCAATTGATCGCACCATACTAGCTCTGAGCTTCCTCCACTGAGCAGGCAAACCTGGCACTGAGTGTTCCCGAAAAGGGAGCCGGGACACAAAACCAACACTTTAGACCCTGAATTGAAGGAAAAATGAATTCCATGCATCTTTAAATAAAGGACCTGGGAAGTGATGTTTTCCCCTGACACAGACATCATCTTCCAATGGGTGCTTCCACCCATCCTTCCTAAGGGCAGGAAGTAAAGCATTAAATTGTAGGGAAGGCATTTCAGTCCCCGTGGAGAACAAGGATGATAGGGTCCACGGTTGGTATTTTCTGACGAGCTGACTTAATGTAGAGGTAGCATTTAGAGTCCTCACAAGACAGGACTTGCTGCTTAGGGTCTCCAGGCTCTCGTTCAAGGCCCCTAACAGTCACAGGAGCCTGTGTCCTCCCACGTCCCAGGTCAGAGAGGAAGCCCCTTGGCATGGTGAACACCCCTCATAGTGGCACATAGTAAGCACTTATGACTTTGTAAAAGGGAATGAGCAGGTGAGTGCGCATGTCAGTGAGGGCCTATGGTCTGCATTTTTGTATCCCCCCACAAATTTCTATGTTGAGACCTAACCCTGAAGGTGATGGTATTAGGAGGGAAGACCTTTAGGAGCTGATTAGGCCAAGAAGGCAGAGCTGGGGTTCTGCTTGTCTTGCTCACCTTATTGCCCCAGTGCCTGACAAAGAGCAGGCTTTTGTACCTGGCAAATGAGTATGTAAATGTGAATAAGTCAGCCCTGGCTGGTGTGGCTTAGTGGATCGAGTGCTGGCCTGTGAACCAAAGGGTCACTGGTTCAATTCCTAGTCAGGGCACATGCCTGGGTTGCAGGCCAGGGTCCCAGTGTGGGAGATGCCCAACAGGCAACCACACATTGATGTTTCTCTTTCTTCTCTTTCTCCCTCCCTTCCTCTCTCTCTAAAAAAAAAATTTTTTTAAAGTTAGTAGGGGACCCCTGAAGAAGGTTCAAAGAGGAGGGACGATGCTGGCAAAGTGGGTGAGGGAGTTGGGTGCCAGTGTAAGAAATTCTAGTTCGTCCTGTCACTTGGGAGCTTGGTGTGGCTTGAGCAGGAGGGTATCTTGGTAGAGCTGTGCTTTGATGCAGTCGATTTGGGACAATGTACAGAACAGACCAGAAGGAGAAAAAATGTTTCCAGAAAACAGCGAGTCCAGGATCCTGGTCAACAAGGCCTCCCAGTACCAATAGGGGGAGGGGCTAAAGCAAGGCAATGAGTGGCAGAACGTGGAACTTGGAGTCAGGCAGACTCGAGTGGGAATCCTGGTTGCCATTTTCTGTGACCTTGGACAAGATCGTTGACCTGCTGAGCCCCAGCCTCCATCTCCTGCTGCCTGAGATCTGGTCCTCTCGTGCCACACAACCAGCGCAGGCTTTTTGTGCAAGTCTCCAGCTTGGTGCTATCACTTGCAGGTTTCAGAGCAAAATCACAGTTGCGCTCTCTGAACCAAAGGCTGAGTTGGGCCTCAGGAGGAAGAAGGGAAAGAGCTGTGGGAGTGTGGTTTGGGCCTGTGTGCTGGTGCTGTTCTTTCACTCATCACTGCACTTCTGGGCTTTGGTTTCCTCACCTGAGTAATGGGCATGACCCCCACTGGCCAGGAGTTGCTCTGGGGAATAATACATCTGTGAAAGCACAGTCAGAGTGCTGGGCATGGGCTAGGGGCTCCCTAAAGCCAGCTCCTCCATCCCTCACTTCCTGTGAGCTGGGGGTCCACCTCCCTTCCCTGTAGGTGGCTGAGAGCAGAATGAGCAGTAGAGACTGGCTCCCACCCTATTTGGATAAGGAGGTGCCCCTGACCCTTTAGCATCAGTCCAGGGCCACCAGTCCAGTCCCTCCGGACCCAGCAAGGCCCTAATCGAGACTCTTAGGTTCACTAGCCTGTATGGCAGGGGGCCTGTCAGCTGGCCACCAGGGCAGACACAGGGTTCTGCAGCGACTGCTAGAGTACTTGCCTGTCTTTGACTTTAAAGTGTGGGTTTGTTTGCATTTTGTCTTCTCATCTTTATCACTCCACTGGAGCAGCCGACCAGGCTGCCTTCTGTGAGAAGAGGTGAGGGGAGGAGGACAGCGTGGATAGATCCAGAGCAAGCACAGAAAGGCCCCTGGGCCTGAGTCCTCCTGAGCTTCTTGGCACTCGGGCCCCCTCTCCCCGCCCCTCCCTGCTGCCTGGGCACAGAGGCCCTCCTTCCCTTGGGCGGGGATGAGAGGTGCTTCTCCAGGCGTGTGAAAACTGGATTGACAGAGAAGTTGGAACTGTCCACATGATAGCTGGAGTCCCTGCTTTATAGGAACCACCACAGGTTGCCTTTTTAAAAATCTACTCCTCTATGATAAACAATTTGAAGTAAAAGTGATTCAAGTGGCATGGAGTTGACAGTTCCAAGCAGAGGTGGATGGACCTGCCTTCTTCCCATAGCCAGGTCTCTCTGCTCTTCTGAGAGGTGGCCTGGGGCCTATCACAGCCCTGTGGGGGGGACCTGAGGTGGGGGAACAAGGAAGGAAGCCAGGGCCACATGCTGGCTTTCCTCCCCTCACAGCGCCAGCTCCAGCTCCTGTCCGCCAGGGCTTTGCCCCATCAGCGACTGTGCCGCCGACCCTGACCTTGGGTTTAGTCTTCTCCCACAGCTCTGGGCTGAGGTTAGGGCTCTGCTCTTTTTGTGGGGGGCAGGAGGAGTGGTGATCTCACTTCTGAATTAGTCATCAGAGATGGGGACAGATCTGCGAGGGGAGGGGCCAGGACGGAGGATGGGCTCTGTGCAAAGGAGCCATCTTCCCGCAGCTCCAGCTCCTAGGCCTGAGCTGGACAGCGACTGCGAGGGGCGGGGCGAGGTGAAGGAGGAGCGGCCCTGGAGGCAGGAGCCGTTAACCAGCCTTTAATAACTCATTCGGCTGAATGATTTCCGGTGAGGGGAGAAAAGCCCAACCACACAGATGAAGCGCAAAGTCGGGAGAGGTTCAAGTCACCCCGCCTGCAAGGGAAGTAGTGCTGGGTCCAAAGCCGATTCTCGGGGCCACTTGCCTATTGCTCATAGTTTATCCAAACTTCCCTGATGTGAAAAAATCACCAGCCTGCAGCCTGTGGCATTCGGTCTTCTAGACCCCTGCCCTCTCAGCCACCCCCACCTGCCCTCCTACCTTCCTCAAACAGAGAACATCATCCCAAAGGCCCCCACAGAACAAGCCAAAAGCAAACAGGAAAATGGCGTGGGGCCCACTTTTTCCGTGAGTCTTGCTGGCCGCTGCCTCTTTGGCCTCAGTCATGGAGCATCCAGTATGGGCCCAGCCCACACCAGCTGTGGAGCAAAGGAAACCAGGCGCATGGCCCTCAGGGAGCCGTCCGTCCACTAGTTTGCAGTTTAGACCAATCCACAAATGTTGACACATACAGCAGCCCACAGTTTCAATTCTTCCACAACAGCTCCATTTTCCCACCTCACTGCCACTCTCAACTTGGGGACTGGAGAAGGTGGTGTCCCCCGCCAGCAGGGCCTCTCACCCAGCCCAGGGGCCAGAGCCTGAAGAACGCTCAGAGGGGATGTTGCCACTCACCTGGACCCACTGAGGAATCGGAGGCCCAGGGAGGAGGAAGGACAGTAAGTCAAGGACAGACTCGCTCTTACAGGTATATATATACAGGAGCTTTTCCTTGTCACCAAAATTCCTAGTCATGGCCTGTCTGTATCTTGCTTCAGTTGAAACCGTAATGCACTTCAGCTGTGACCCAGGGGCCACGGGTCGCCGTAGTGTTTCCCAGTTGAGCTTACTTCATTTTGAGCACTTATAGTATCCTGGGCACTGTGGGAACCACCTCCTCATTTACTCCTCGCAACAACCTTTCCAGGCAGGCAGTCCCCAGGCCATTTTTAGGGGAGAAGTAACCCATTCACAATGCCCCACCAGCAAGAGAAGGCGCCAGAGTGTGAGTCCACAGCCCCTGCGCCCTGCTTACGTTCTCAACTCTCCAAGAAAGGTGATGTTGGCGCTTCCCAAGCTGCAGGAATGGAGACTTGCTGAGTTTATCTTCCGCAGCTGGAGGTTTCCGGTGCTTGTCAGTTTCTAGAAGGCAAAGCATGTTGCCGGATGCCAGGTTCAGGTGCTGGAAAATCTCCTAGAGGATCCAGGTGAAGCTCCCACTCCCACAAAGCTCCCTTTAAGTTCAGCCCCAGTACAGGGTGAAGGGGAAGCCCCCTCAGCCTTGTCCTCTTCTTGCACAGGCTCGCACACCCCATCGACAAGAGCCCTGCGCACTGTCTGTGGGGGAGGCACCAGGCTGCAGGTGGGGACCAGCCGGACTGAACCACCCGCACAGCCAGCTCTGTGCACTCTTGCAGCGGGCCACGCCTTGCTCAAGCCACATCTCTACTCCTCCCTCTCAAAATCTCACCCACCCTTCTGGACTGAACTCAAATACCTCTTTTTTCTCTGTTTCCCAGTCACTCTACCAAAAGGACTTCAACCCTGACCCTGATCCTGACCTGAGCTGGTCTGGCTGTGCCTGGGCCTTGGGGATGGTTTTGTTTCCCAGGTGATTCTGTCGTGCAGCCGAAGTGAAAAACTGCTGTACCAGCCAGGAGCAACCCACTTCTTTTTCTTCTGAACTCTTACGCATTGGACTTCTTCCTCATCATATCGCAAGCTGCTTCCTCTACTTTCCAGTCTGGGCTCTGCCACTTGCTTGTTCTGTGATCTGAGCAAGTGATTTAACCTCAGTGTCTTTATCTATTAAATGTGATTTCATTTACTAATCTCACGGTTGGGGATGATAATAACTCCTCTGTCATTCATCAAATCTCCATCAATTATAAATGTACCATTATTGCCTACCATTAAGAATTTAAAATGCTATCACATAAACTGTCGGGTCATTGATTGTAAAATCCATCCTGATTTCAGGGAGGTTGAAATTCAAGGGGAAAAGGTGTGACTTAGAATGAATGAGCGTCTCACAGAGTTGTTATGAAGGCGAAATGCACTGATATACGTGAAGTCCTGGCAAAGTGCCTGGAAACGGCAAGGGCTCCACACGCGTCAGCTATGATTACCCCCTCCACATTCTCCTTCCTCACTGAGTGCTTTCACAACTTTTCCCAGCCACTCTTCCAGCCCCACTTCTCCCAAGGGGTTTGAGACTTCTCCAGGCTGGATGTCTTCCACTGAAGAGTGACTTGCACAAGGACACATGGACAGCGCCAAGGTTCCGGGGCTGGAGCTCGTGTCCTAGGGAAGGCTCTCTGGCCCAGTGTTCTCTCAAGTCCAGTGCTCCTCCGTGGAGCGTTGCCAGAAGCCCCCCTTTTCCTCCCCAGCAGTCAGTGTCTGGGCTCCAGTCACAGAGCAGCCCGATGCCCCACCCGTCACCCCACAGCCCACCCCACAGCTCCCTCTGTTCCCTGTTTGGAGAGGGAGGGGCACTGGCAGGCCTGGCTGCTGCCTGGGCCTTGGGTGTGAGCTTCAGGCTGCTTAATTTTTAAAGTGAGGCTGTTAATCCCACCTCTGGCCCATCAGGAAGGATCGGAGAAGATGGGGATATTGGGAAAGGCTTCTCAGAGTGAGTGCACCTTATAGACAAATGGGCCCATGGCAGGATTGCCAGATTTAGGAAACAAAAATACAGGATTCCCAGTCAAATTGGAACCTCAGATAAACAACGAATCACATGCAAGATACTCACACTAAAAAAGAATTCATTACTTGAAGTGATAGTAATATTTAACGAAGCATTCTGTGTTGTATCTGGCAACCCTAACACTTCCTTTTCCCTCCCCTGCTCACTGACGGCACATTTCAGTTTTCCTGCTCTTTCTGGTATTTAACTCCCAGCCTTGAGAAGTTCTTAAAATGTTTCCTTTCAGTCATTCAGTCAGCACATAACTATCAGTGCCTAATTTACACAGCATTTCCTCCTTCCCTGGAGAGTAGAAGGATTCCTAATGATAATAAACCTTTAAGAGACCGTGCGAGGCAGATTCCACCCAGAAGGGCCATCAGGGATGTAACATTCTTTCTTAAAGGAAGTGTGCTAGCCCATTTGCATCAGAATCATCAGGCGAGAGTTGACAAATGCAGGTTCCTGGGCCCCTCTTCTGACCTGGCAAAGAGCCTGGAAACAGTGAGAGCTCAATGTACTCGATAAACCTCTGGAGTGGGACTTGCCTTGGAATCTGCATTTGAATCATACATCCCATTCGCTTGGAACAGCCCTGGTTTATACATGTTGTCCTGGGGGAACTGTTAGTAGTGCCCAGTTACTCTCACAAGTATCCTGGATCAGTTATATTTCTCCCCTTCAGAGGTGACACTACAAGGCCAACAGGACAAGGTGGCTGAGGTGATGAACCGAGACTTCCCATCTTCTGCTGCAGTGGGAAGGGCTTCAGGGTCACCTCAGCCACTTAAAATCTACGACTTGGGCGAGTACCCTCAATGCCCTTGGCCCACATCCCGGCCTGCATTGTTGGGGTTGATGATGCCTCCCTCACAGGATGGCTAAAGGGACTGGATGTGCCACCAGAGGGATGTGTCACAGAGGCTCCACCCACAGCCCATGATACAGTTCAGTGCTGGCCTCCCCATCTCACTTCTAGGCTCTTCGAGCTGAACTCCAGAGGCCCTGTCACCAGGGCCCCCATTTGCGAAGGCGGCACCAGACAGGCTGTGGGAACGAGCTTAACAGCTTCTGTCAAAGAAGCATAATAAAGCCCCCAAGTGTCTGCTCTTTGCAAACCGGGATGGCAGATCAATTGTGGCATAAACAAAATAGCAGGCTTGGTGCAAAGCTGGGGACAGATTACGCCTCTGCAGGGTGTGATTGGGGAAGGAGAGGATTTTCAGGGTGGCTGGGTTTGTCTTTTCTCATCCTGAAGCCTCGAGGCCCCTCTCCAGAGCAGCCTGATTCCCCCCAAATTGTCAGAGTGTGGGGGACTGACTGTGTCTCCACTCTGGGAAGCATCTGGCTAGGCAGCAGCCCAGGCAGGGACCCCACTCCCCTCAGCAAGAAGCCTGACCCTGGGGCCTCAGCATCCCCCAGAGTTCTGAGTCTATTAGTGGGGAAGGAGGGGACACCATGCCCCCTCCACTTGTCTCCTGAGCTGAGCTGACAGTGTGGCCTGGAGGGAGGCGAAGTGGGCACAGGCGTCAGACAGACCTCAGTAATCGGAGCAGTGAGAGGGGCATTTGCATTGAGCGCCCTCTGCATTGTCAGAGAACCTCGTGACCTGCCTGTCCACTTCTGGGAAGAGAGTGCCCCCGCCAGTCAAGGATTTGGCCTCATTTTGGGCCTGCAGTCATGACCATGAGGAGACCCCAGGACAAGTCCTGGCCCAGTCTCTCCCCAGGGGCAGAGGGCAAAGCTGTGCCCTGGCCCAGGGATGAGCTGCTGGCAGCAGAGGGGTGAACATTTGTACAAAACCTCTGAGAAGGCAGCCCAGAGACTCTGTGAGGGCAGAGACTGCATCCGTCTTGTTTTCCTCCATATTCCCGAGCCTAGTAGAAAGCCTGCCAAACCACGTCACTGTCTGCTGAGGGGTGAATGGTGGACGTTGGTCTCGCAGCTGCGTATCTGGTGGCGCTTCGACGTAGAGGCCCTAGCATAATGCCATACCTCTGTGGGGAAGGAGAAAGGGGAGTAGAGAAACAGGTCTCATTCTGGTTCCATCATTCAGGGACACCCACAGGGACACATGCTCAACAAGAGATCTGACTCCAAAGGAAGCTTGAGGTGGACTCCAAGAGTCCAGACAAGGAGGAGTTTACAGGGATCTGAGGATGCTCTGGGAGAAGGAAGAGATGACCTTTGACTCAGAGCGGGGATCAGGCAGGGGAAGTCCTGTGGGGACCCCAAGGGGCAGATGAGAACCCTGCTTGTGAGCATCCAGCAAGACTATTAGCCAGAAACACTGGTGCCCTCTGCATCTCATTCCTCCTGCTGTGCCTGAGCCCTGGATCAAGTCTGGTTTGAATAGCCCTGCCTTTCTTAGCTGTGCCGATCCACAGGTGATGTGTCCACCTTGGTGGGAACATTCAAGCAGGAGCAGTGGCCCCTCTCGCCAGCAGCAGGCACTGGGAAGAGAGCCACAAGGGGAGAGAGGACTCTTGGGGACAGGAGTCATGACTGAGCCTTAGCCCTGGAGGACTGCAGTTTGGTTTTCTAAGAGCAATGGAGGCTTTTGTGGTGCTCTTGGAAGACAGTCCTGGTTACATGGCTAATTTGGTCTTTCACTCTCCTGTGACCAAATTCTGAATCTAGGGATATAATCCATCCTCCTCAACATGGGTTCACAATCATAAAATTTTCTCCTAATTTGAGCTACTGGGCATAAGATCAAGACCATGGTCAGGTAAGCGGGCATTTCTTCCAGGGAATCTAGAGACTGATTAGCACACAGGTTTAAGGGATTACTTTGAAAAAATATTTTCTCGGGCCCTTTTAAGGAAATAGTAAGCTCAGAGAGACAAAACTCTACTTCCTCCTTCCCAGGGCTGCCCCACCCCCCTAGCCGTGCACAGGTAGCCCTCTTGACGTCGGGTACGAATTAAAGAGGAATGCCCCTGACCTTTTGCTGCAGAGGCGTTGAAAGGTGCCATAGTGCTACTCAGACAGATGATTCATTTTCAACTCATACCCCAAGCAGCAGTGAATCTTCCTACCGAGAGATTAAATCCCCTCTTATAACCAGAGTCAGGCAGCCGTGAGTGCCACAGAGTAACTAAAGCCGGCAGCAGGCTGAGAGCTCAAGCAGGAGGGGCAGAGCTACCACTCTGTGCTGCACTGCAGGGCATGGGCTGAGCCCACTGGTGGGAAGCCAAGCCTTCTGCAGAAATCAATTGATAAAGAATCTCCTTTAAGGACTGTGCTTTGAGTAAGTGGGTGAATTAAGACTTAATTACAAGAGTTCAAAGCAATAAGCAGCTGCCCAGGCACAGAGCCAATCTGCCAGGACAGAAGCAGCACAGGACTGCACTGGACCAAGACCTTTCCATTCGCAAGTGAGAGCAGGAATGGTGGTGGTTTTGGGGTGAGAAGAAGCTGACACTCAACAGCAAAACCATGTTTACTCTCTGAAGATTGTGGACTCACTCTCAAACAATCCTTTTGTCGGTTTCGTAAGCCTCTCTTCAGAGACCAACAAATATAGCTCCCTGGACTGAATACACTCTACCTGGTCCCCAGAAATCCCATATAAAATGAAGCCTTTAATGGAATTCTATCCTTATAAGGCCTAGGTGTGCTACTGGTTACATTAAAAAACTGATTCTCAGAATCAAAGAGCAGATGACACTTGCTTTGCAGGCATCTCTGTGGTTTGCACTGGTGCAGTGGTTTCTGTTTTGTGTCCTGATCGGTCCTTCCCAGTGACTGTCTTGCCCCACCCGTTTTTTAAAGATTTTGTTTATTTTTAGAGAGAGGGGGGAGGAGGGTGAAAGAGAGGGAGAGAAACAGTGTGGTGTGCAAGAGATACATGGACTGGTTGCCTCTTGCAGGCCCCAACGAGGGACCCGGATACAACCCAGGCATGTGCCCTGACGGAATTGAGCTGGCAGCGTTTGGTTCCTAGGCTGGCGCTCAACCCGCTGAGCTACACCAGCCAGGGCTTGGCCTACCCATTTTAACGTAAGATCCCCAACAGGAGGGGCCATGTCTCCTCCAACAGTTTATGGGCTGACCAAATCAGGAATGATGTCTAATGCCACTAAGGGAGAGAAATGTCTCAATACTAACTCCTCTCCACTTGAGCTATGCCACTCAAGGCAGAAGCCATGTCATCACCTGCATACTCAGAGCACCCACCCAGTAAGGACCTCCTGTCCAACCAGGACCTTGCTGACCCTTGTCCTGTCTCTGCAGGTTTCGGCATGACCACACCCGCCACTGTGGGCGGGAAGGCTTTCCTCATCGCCTACGGGCTGTTCGGCTGTGCCGGGACCATCTTGTTTTTCAACCTGTTCCTGGAGCGCATCATCTCGCTGCTGGCCTTCATCATGCGCACCTGCCGGGAGCGTCAGCTGCGCCGCAGTGGCCTGCTGCCTGCCTCCTTCCGCCACGGCTCGGCGCTCTCGGAGGCCGACTGCCTGGCAGGCTGGAAGCCCTCAGTGTACCACGTGTTGCTGATTCTGGGCCTGTTCGCCGTGCTGCTGTCGTGCTGCGCCTCGGCCATGTACACCAGCGTGGAGGGCTGGGACTACATGGACTCACTGTACTTCTGCTTTGTCACCTTCAGCACCATCGGCTTCGGGGACCTGGTGAGCAGCCAGCATGCCGCCTACAGGAACCAGGGACTCTACCGCCTGGGAAACTTCCTCTTCATCCTGCTCGGCGTGTGCTGCATCTATTCTCTCTTCAATGTTATCTCCATCCTCATCAAGCAGGTGCTCAACTGGATGCTGCGAAAGCTGAGCTGTCGCTGCTGCTCCCGCTGCTGCCCCACACCCGGCGCACCCCTGGCACGGCGCAACGCCATCACCCCGGGCTCCCGGCTGCGCCGCCGCTTGGCTGCGCTCGGCGTGGACCCCGCGGCCGGCGACAGCGATGCGGAGGGCCGCCGCTTGTCGGGCGAGCTCATCTCCATGCGCGACCTCACCGCCTCCAACAAGGTGTCGCTGGCGCTGCTGCAGAAGCAGCTGTCCGAGACGGCCAACGGCTACCCGCGCAGTGTGTGTGTCAACACGCGCCAGAACGGCTTCTCGGGCGGCGTGGGTGCGCTGGGCATCATGAACAACCGCCTGGCCGAGACCAGCGCCTCCAGGTAGACTGCCCACCCGCCTGCCCTTCTTGCTGCGCCAGGGACCCTCACCAGCCTGGCGTGCCACCAGACGTGGCTTGCTTTTCTTCTCTCAGACGCTGGCGCTTTCTTAATCTTTATCCAATAAAATGAAACAAAAAAAAATTTTTTTTAAAGAAATACTATTTGGCCAGGCCTGATGTTATCAGTGGTAGGTTTTGGGGAAACCTATTTTACTTGTGGGTCCCCTCTTGGAGAACCGTGGCCCCAAGTAGATTCTCCTCCAGGGAGAGAAAAAGTGGCACCCAATCCCTCACCCGGTGCAAACTGCAGGGAGGAGAGTGCCAGCCCGGGGTTTTGCAGACCAGCATGAAACTCGGTCCCCATGCACATAAGCAGCCAGCAACCCCAAAACATATGGTGCAACTTTACATGGCTCTGAATTACCTCCGCAGCATTTAGAATCCTGGCCCAGCCTAGCAGCTTCCTTCTGGTCGTCAGAAGTGATATAGTCACAGTTTTGACAGGTGGGGGTGGGGAGAGCCATCTGTTACCTCCTGATGTGTATATATAGCACAGCCGCTACACACAGAATGGTGTAGTATTACGCAATGACATGAAACATAGAACCAACTTGCGGACTGCGGCGTTTCCCCGAGATTTGGAAATTGCAGTGGTAAGGGGCTTCACTGGCCTTTCTCAGCCTGTGGTTCACTTAGCGCAGTGCACAGGGCAACTACTTTGACCGAAGGAGACCCAGGGTGGCCTGCCTGCCCGGAGGGGAGCACTGGGCTGCAGCAGCCCCGCTCTGCATCAGCTGCCTGATCTCAGAGGCTCCCTTATGTCTCTGAATCTCCCAACCCTCCTTTCTTTCCCAAGCATCATCCATTTTGCTTTGCTAGTGTGTGTGTGTGTGTGTGTGTGTTTTCTTAACTCCCATTGATGGGTTCAACGTTTTTCCCTTTTCGAGAGCCTGATGATGCAGAGCGCAGCCTCCAGCCCTCCCCTCCTTCTCCGAATCAGGGCTGCGCCAGCTGCACCCTTGAGGCACCGGGGCCCACAGCACCAGGAAGTCAAAGCAGTCATCCTATAAATGTCAGAGAGCTTGGCTCCAGAGCACATAGTGTTTTGAGAGCACATCCCATTCTAAACCTTATTTGGCCCCCACTGGTAATCAAGTGAAGTCGTTTCCTCCACGCACAGTGTGTATTGGAGGTAGAAGAAGGCGGGAGGGATTAGTTGGTGGGACAGCAAGATGAAAGTAATTTTAGGATTCAGGTTTTGCTCTGAGTGATCCTCAAGCTGACAGACAGGTTCTCCCAGACTCACCCTCTGCCACATACATTGACCTGGAGGAAGGTCAGACACCCATCCTTTATTGAAAGGATAAGGATCTTGGAATATGAAGGAACAACACTCTTTTCAGCCCATTTTCTCATCTGAAAAGATGACGATTCCAACGACAAATGCAATAGTGTAGTCAGACACACATATATTATCTATATCTATCTATAACTAGTCATATAGATATAGATATAGATATAGATATCTTCTGACAGGAAGTCTTAGAAAAGCACTGGACACCTCACACCACTGAAAGGCATGGAAAACCATGAGATCTCCCTCCCTGTCAGTGAGGGAAGCATATGAGCCTGGAACACACACACTACTATTAAGAGTCACACTTAAATGTCAGCCTCTTCTTTCCCTTCTAGTTCATGGCAGACAGAAAAGAAATAAGTTGGGATCTCAGTGACTCTCCAGCTACTTTGGGTAATTTCTAGTTTGTGCTGAAATAGGTTTGAAAACACAAGCCCTAGTTGGGGTGAAGCCAGTGAGGCAGAGTGGCCAGGAGAGAGACCAGGGCTGCTTCCCCTGAAGGGAAGGCGTCCTGGGAGCCGCACCTCCAGAGGATCCACCGTGACTGTCCGGCCAGCTCCTGAGCCCGCCGCCTATGTCTCAGTGATGGCTCTGGCCATGCTGAAGGCACTGCACACTCAGGCACACATTTTCTAGGTCTGGGTCCTCTCACAGGACCTAGAAATAAAGTGTCAAATGTACCCCTTTAAAAGAGCAAAAGATTAAAAGGCATCCAATTAGTGGTGTCACCTAAGCAAAGAGAAATAACTTGGAGATCTAAGCCATCCAGACTGGGAGGTAGAGATCCCCATTATAGAGGTACCTAGACCATGAGGTCGCAATAGCAGGCAAAACAGCAACCCTCCTGGAGGGAGTGAGCCCCCTCGACAGCACAGGGGGCTTATGACCCTACCGTCAAGGCTCTTTGAGCTAGATGGGCCAGAGAGGTGGCCAGGGGATCCCGTTGACCGGCACACAGGACTACCCAGAATCCCATCCCCACAGGAGGAAACAGGACCTGCCTCCCGAAAAGAAAAATCTCAAAACCTTCTTTGGCAGTCTTCTCTGTCAGCAGTTCTTCCTAATGTCTATCCTGAAGTGCTCGTGCCTCAGCCTTAGCTGTTGTCGCTCCTTTTCTTATGATTTGCCTTTGGAAGGAAGCAATTGTGGGCAGCTTCAGCAAGCTTCTGAAGGAGCCAGAGCTGTGGTTTGAGGAGGCAGGGAAGGGACCATTCCCTCTCAGCAACATCCCAGAGAAACACCACCCTCCGACGTACAATGGTAGCTCAGGAGCCAGTGGCAGGCGTGTATTTTTGCCCAAGTCCTCCTGGTCCCTCCCCCATCACTGTCCATCTCCGCAGCCAAAGGGCTCAGTGCCCCAGATGCCAGGGAGTGCTCCTGGGGAAAGCCAGGCTCCCAAGTTTGGGGGGATTCATGAAGCCTAGACCCACACCTAAAGGGCTTGTTTGACACCCTGCTTGAAGGTGAGCATCGAGAACCAGAACTCCTTAACCAGCAGAGGTGGGGTCTTCCTATCATTTCAGGAACAGCGACATTGATAAGGGCCCCCTTCTGTGGTGCAGATTCTTCAGAACCTCAGGCTAAGAAAGGGCTCCATTTTCTTAGATGCTGTGGTCTCACCCAGCAGGTGGGGGTCCCCGGTTTGACCCGCAGCTTGCTCACTGCAGTGCACAACTCCCCAGGCGCCAGGCGTCGCTTCCTAACCTTAGGCCCACACTCACCCCTCCAGTGCTGGGCTGTGGGGCAGAGATGGCATGGGCTTTTATTTTTTAATTTTTTCATTTTATATGTTTTTTTAACTTTTTTATATTTTATATTTATTTTTTATATTTTTACTATTTATTTATTTATTATTTTATTTATTTTATTTTGGGCACAGGCTTTTAAGAAGCCCTTGCCACCCAGCTGTGGCCATGCAGAGGCTGGGGTCTTGGTGAACAGCCAGGCCTTCTCAGAGCTGAGCAGGCAAGTAGAGAAGCCACCCATGGGGTCCTTGCTTGCTAATAAGGCCAGGTGACCTCCTGACCTGGCCCCTGTGTCCTCTGACTAAAGCCAGAGCCTCCTGGCCTGGTAAGGGAGGCAGAAGTCTCAGGCAGCCGTGGGCACTCAGCTCGTGGAAAATGCCTGACAGTCCTGGGCATCGCACATCACAGCAAAACACACACTCATCGGCCTTATAAAGAGCAGCTAGCCCCATTCCCCAAGGAAAACTTGTAGTCTGGATCACTGTAAGAAGAAAGAGTTTCCATTTTTAACTCACTGGAGATCTACTAGAGCCTGGAAAATTCTGCTCTGCCTCGGGGGAATTTTACGTACACTTTGCATGATGTTTTACACAGAAGCCCGCGTCCAAACCCAAGTGAAGCCCTGGCAAAGGGCTGCTAAATTTACCCAGGCTCCCGTGCCCCTCAGCGAGGCTTGCTGGCAGAGGCCCTCTCCCTGCGTGCTTTGGGGTGAGGGGTGACTGAGCTCTCAGGGCCAAAGGAGAAGCTTCTGGGGAACCGAGGCAGATGGCAGCCCACAGAGGCAGAGACCGCAGGGGCTATGGGTCAGGTGGTTTCATCTTACTGTAACTTTTTACATTCTTAACAAACAAAAAGCACAATTCCACATGCACAGCGTCTGGAAAGCACATCTAGACAGACTGCTTAGGGCACTTCTGAGTCCAGAAGAGGAGCTGGGGCTTCTTTGTTGCGGTGGTTACATGTAACGGGCTTGCTCTGTGCTGTGGGGTGGGAAGGGATGGAGGGCCGCTGAAACCACTCCCGACCCCAGGACGGCACATCGGCATGGACTCGGGGCCTGGGCTCTTGCCCCTGGAGCAGCTCTGGCGCCTTCAGGTGCGTGCAGTGTCGCGGCTCCATCGCGGCCCTTTGCAGCCCCTCGCCCAGCCAGTCTCATTGTGCACTGAGAATTTCTGCACTGACCTGACACAAGCCCCGTGTCCCCTATCTTCTAGCCTCCTCCCCCGCCTCCTCCCTAGGGAGCTCCCCCTGGCTTTACAAATTATTTTCTACGCTACATGTTCTCTCAGGAGGGGTGGGTAGAGCATGTGGGGCAAGCCTGCAGGGTTCCTTAAATAATACATTTATTTTTCTGAGCAGCACTCCAAGAGAGGACTTGAAGGGTGTCTGAATTAACCATGAATAAAATGCAGCCTGCCACCCTTTGAGCTGTTTGCTTTCTGTCTGTCAGAGCCACCTGCCTCCCCATCTCCCAGCTCAAACCCCATCTCAGAGGGCCCCAGGGGACTTCCGCTTGGAGGATGGGGCTTAAGTGGCAGCTCCCAGAGGGGTTGTTCTGCAAAACAACAGTGACATCCACAGGAGTTGGGGGTGGGAGGAAGGGGGAGGGCTCCAAGGAAGCTCACAGGCAGCCTGGCCAGACTGGGCCAAGGCCAGTTTCTGATAGCCAGGGCCGGAAAGAAGGCAGGAGTGCCCAGGAAACTGGAGCTGGGGTGGTTGGGGGATGGGTTCCCCACTGTGGCCCTGGTTTCCAGCCCTGGCTCTGCACTAGCCTTTCCAAAGGCAGCTTTAAAGATACTGGTGCCCAGCCCCCTAGCCCCACCCTCCACCCCCGAGATTCTGATTTCAGTGGTCTAAGGGGAGTGCAGGAGGGCAATGGCATACTTTAGAAACTGTTAAGGTGATTCTAATGGGCAACCAAGGTCTTGAACCTACGCTCTAAACACAAAGCACTCACTCACACTGCGGTGTGGGAAGGGCGCCTATTCAGAAGCTGGGAGGTCTGAATTCTAGCCCCCTGTCTGGCAGTCACTCACCTTGCTCAGATCCTCAGTTTCCCCATCTCTAAAATGGGATAATGATATTGTCGTCCTCCCCACCCCACCCCACCCCTCACCTCTCAGGAGTCTTGTGAAAAGTAAATGAGAGGCTGGGTACTTTGAAAAGTGTAAAGTGCTCCATAAATGTAGTGCCACCATTTATAAGAGGCATTTCATATACTAAGGGACCAGGCGGCCCCCATCACTTCTGGTGGGGACCCTTCCTGCAGGGCCAGCTGGGGAAGAAGGCTCCACCCAGATGATTACTTCTGCCCACAATGCCTTTGCAAGCCTCTTCTTTTTGACACCACCTTAATCACCATCATAATAGTGCAAACCCCACTGAGACACCCCCCACCCTCCCCAAGTCATCCTTCTCCTTCGGGTTGCCCTAGAGATGAGAAGTAGTTGGCAGGTCACTCAAGCCCTGACCCCACCCACCTCAATCTGCAAAATCACTCTCTAGCCTCCCCCAAACTAAAAGGTTTCCTTCTGCTGCAGCAGCATCCACTCTGGTCTTTTGGTCTTTCTGGTCTTTTTAGTGCTGGTCAAAGCTACTAAATTGATTTCATGACCTGCCTATGAATCACCCCCAGCAATCTGAAAAACACTGGCCTACAGCCTTTCCGGTAAGAGACCTTCCCATTTTCCTGTTTCCGCTGAGACTCATCAGCTAGCTGCGGCAGGGAGGGGTCTGGGCTCAGCTCACCTGTCAGCCCTCTTCTCCCTCTGGGTCTCCCGCCCCGGCTGTGTGATCAGCTCAGGCAGGCGCTTCCGCTGCATGAGCTGGTGCCTGCCTTCCTTTCAACTTCTGAGGCCTGTGATTTCTACGACATTTTAGACCTCCCGCCAGCCTCCCTGAATGGACTGCCAACCCTCTCCCTTCCACGGTCAGCTACCTTTCCTTGAAAATATGTTTTCCTAATGAGAAGATGAGAAAAAGGAACTTACCTTTACCCAGTGAGGCCCTTGGACAAGAGATTTGCATATTTACCTCACTATCCCCTATCAACCCCAGGAATTCAGTATTTTTCTCCCATTTTGTCCTGGGTCAGAGAGGTTAAGGAATTTGTCTAGTTTGGGGCCACGCACCCCGTGTTAGAGGCTGGAGAGACAGTGAGAAAGCCAACTCAGCCCTCGCTGCCCCTGAACTCCAGACTCAGGAGAGGCCGACAGGGCACCGAGTATGGCAGGCAGGATGAGGGGCAGCCTGGGCTGCGGGTGGCACCCAGGGACAGGCCGTCAGGGATGTCAGGGAAAGCTCTCAGGGGCAGGCTGTCCACGCTGAGCCCCGTGAACCTACTGCGGGGGTGGGGTGGGGCCGGAGCGGGACCGGTCGGGGCAGAAGGAACGGGATGACACCGAGTCGGGAACTGTGTGCTGATCCACGGGACTGGCGTCTGCACAGTGCTTCCTTCACAATAAGAATTGGAGTCTGGGCAAAGAAAACCACACTCCTGGCCCCTTCCCACTCCATTTTGAGGGAAATGTTCACAGGAGGGATGTTGGTAGAATCTCTAAAGAAAGGCTTAACCATAAGGCAACGAATGCTCGGCAATGAGAGGTTGCTTCTGCTCACTTCTGGGGCTGTGAGCAGACCCCTTCCCCTCACTGAGGCTCCTTCCCATGTCAGCAAAATGAGGGGCTGGCATTTGATGCTCACTCGGGCTCGGGAGGGCAGGGAGGAGAACTGTGAGGGTCCCATGGGGTTCCTATGAAGAACCTCCCTTAGAAAATATCTGCCAAGCGCCTGACCCAGCGTGGACAACTTCTTTCTCCAAGGACCGAGCTGAGCAGGACCTGCCATCTGGATGCAGGACGGAAGGACATGTGTCCCACTGAGGACTGGCTGGCTCCCTGCTGAAAGCTGCAGATTCAACACACATACCAAACCCTTGCGACTCCAGGTCTCTGCTGTCATTGGTCTCTGCTTCCTCTGGAACAAATAAAGTCCATTCTCTACAGTAGCCAGTGGCCACACACAGGTATTTAATTTTAAATGAATTTAAATTAAACTTCAAAATTTAGCTCTTCCACCCTGGCTGCTGTGGTTCAGTGGATTGAGTGCCAGCCTGTGAACCAAAGGGTCGCCAGTTCCATTCCCAGTCAGGGCACATGCCTGTATTACAGGCCAGCTCCCCAGTAGGGGGGTGTGTGAAAGGCAACCGCACATTGATGTTTCCCTCCCTCTCTTTCTCCTTCCCTTCCCCTCTCTTTAAAAATAAACAACTAAAATCTAAAAAAAGATACTTAAAAAAAATTTAGGTCTTCCACCATTGCACTAAGCGCATGTCAAGTGTTCAATTAACACCAGAGCTTCTAGACCTCTTTAATCCACACTCCATTCTCCCCGCTCCTCCACCTAAAATTGCCCCAGATCAGCTTCATAAAGTCCATTCCCACAGTACCCCTCTGCCACTCTGCCAGGTGGAGCGTCTGCCTGCAAGAAGGCAGGAGGCCGCTGTGCGAAGGGAAGCAGAGGCCTGCCCACCCACAGGGCTCCCTCCACATCTGGGAGCCTCCTCAGCTTTCTTCCCGCCACTGTGAGCCAGCCAGCAATTTCCACCTTTGCCTGTGGGCCGAGTTAGGTAAACTTGCAACGGGAAAAATTTGGCTAACACTGTTTCTTTACCCAGAATAAACCCCTTCCTTGCTCCTTGAGGGCTGAAATGCCTTTTACAGCAACAGCAATTTGGGGGGAAAGTTCAGTCTTGGAATGCAGACATCTCTGGGAGAGAGTACAGCTACATTTTCACACTGAAGTGTAATGACTGAGAGTTTCTGCTGGCTCCTGGCAAAGGGAGACGGGAACCACAATAATCAGATCAAGGCCGCAGGAAGGGCCATTTGCGCACATGCATCGTGGACCAACCTTGCTGACTCTGTCTTCAGAGAACTGAAGCTGAGTGTAAGCTCTAACACTCCTTCCCTTAAAAAACAAGTTTCTAGCCATCCCGATACATTTCTAACAAACACTTACTATTTGTTGACTTAATATTTATGTGACAGGGTCTCTGCCCTCCCCATCCGCTTCTAATACTATTAACCAAACACCCCAGCATCTGCAGGAGCCTCTCAATCTGCCTGCCTCTCTCATATCCCAGCTTCCCTCACTTCTCTTCAGAGCATCTAGAGCCAGAGGGCAGCAGGGAGAACGGTACTGGCTAGAGAGTTCCAGAACCTTGGAATATCTGCCCCTTCCAGCCCACCTATCCTCACCCCACTCTCCCCAATGAAGGATTTCCATTTCCATTGGTTAAAAATCAAACTAATATAAAAGGGGGAAAACATTATTCTGGAATTTTATTCATCCAACAAGAATGATGCAAAGGCTCTGGCAGGATCAAGCTTTGGGGCCTGGACACGTCTTCGGGCGCAGCCTTCTCTGCACATTGCAGTCCCCCTGAACCTCTTTACCTGAAGCACCGACACCTCCCCCACCTCCCGCAGCCTCCTGCGAGCCCCCACCCCCACCGTGGGTCCTTTCTGACTTGTGGCTGCAGCCCCTGCCTGCACACTGACTCCAGCCTGGGTTTGCCCCTGCTGCTCTACCACTGATGCCATTGAGGGCTTCACTCCTGCGACAGAAACTCCAGAGAGTTGCTGCCATGTCCCAGAGCCCCCTCAGAGGCAGTGGTAAAATAAGCCATCGGGCCACAGAAGGAGCAAGCCAGGCACCACTGGCCTTTCATTGCCTGCTTGGGCTCACCCAACTGGGAAGCTGCTTAGAGCCTCACAGAAAAGCAGCCTATGGACATGGCCAGATTCCAGCCTGGGTCAGCCACTCTCCTGTGTTACCAGAAAGGGGACCTGGCCCTTAAGAGGTCTGCCTTGGACCTACCGGTAGTGTGTGGGTTCTTGACTATGTACAGAAAGATTTCACAACATGAGTCCAGGTAACTATGAGGTTACATTTATTAAAGCTGGGGACAATGAAACAAGGAAAGAATTAGCATAGAAGAAGCAGCTGGAGAGCCTAAGCGAGGCTGCCTTGGCTTTCTGGAAATGTTATAGGGAAGAAACGAGTCTAGGTCCGGCTGCTTCAGCTCCCTGAGAAGCCAGAGAAAAGGGGGCCTTGGAGACAGGTTCGGGGGGTTTGCCCAGATGATCTGCTGCTACCCATTGCTGCCCTGGTTACAAGCCTTGCAGGGTTTCCTGGGGTTTAGAAGATGCACGTTTGTGGGGAAAGAGGGGAGGGCAAAGGCGTTAGTGTGCTCCCAGGAGAGGCAGGGAAAGCACGCATTGGATCCTCTACCCTAAAAGCTTTTTAAGCGTGGAGAGCTGAGGAGAGGTCCCAGAGGAGGATCCAAATCCAGTTTCATCAGCTTTGCAGGTGGGCCCTCTCGGGGTGGTGATCTCCTCTAACTGATTTGTGGGCTCCAGGGCAGGGGCGATGCAGCTGGTCCTGAGGTCAGCTGCCGTGTCCCTGGCCTGGTTTTGCTGCTTTTCTGGGTCTGGAGTGGAAATACGACTGAGGCCTGCCTGCAGTTATCTCCTAGCTGTTATCTCCAGGAAGAAAAGGCCAGGGGGAGGGAAAGGTACCCTAAGGGCAAGGTCCTTGCTTTCCCAGTTTTGCGCTCTGCAGGGCCTGGGGGTGGGGGGCCTTCCACCCTGGTGACCTTCTCTATCTGGCTATAAACTGCTTGGCCATCTGTCTCAGTTTCCCTATTCCACTTGCTAAGCAATTTTCCTAGTTTCATACTAACCTGCATTTCCCCCTCAGAGACTCCCATCCCTAAAGTCTTTTAGGGGGGATTTGGGAGGTTGGCCAGTGGATCTCCAGTAGTTGCTTCCTGCCGACAAGGGTCGTGGGCCCTCCCTGCACAGAGTGTGGATGTCTCTCCCTGCCTGATACGAGGGAGACAAGGGACTGGGGTCTGAGACTGGAACAGGGAGGCTGCTGGGTGGCTCTCCCCAAGTTGGGATGGGCTGGAATTCCTGCAGCATCGCCATCGTGATATGGCACTACTGTATCCTAGAGGTGATGAATTTGACAAGAAGGTTGAACAGCCCTGGCTGGTGTAGCTCAGTGGATTGAGCGCGGGCCTGCGAACCGAAGGATCGCGGTTCGATTCCCAGTCAGGGCACATGCCTGGGTTGCCAGGCCAGTTCCCGGCAGGGGACATCAAGAGGCAACCGCACATTGATGTTTCTCTCCCTCTCTCCTTCCCTTCCCCTCTAAAAGATAAATAAATAAAATCTAAAAGAAAAAAAAAAAAAGAAGGTTGAACAGACACGGCCCAGAGAGGAAGAGGAGAACTATCACTGCCAGGGGCCTGAGGAGTAGAAACTGGGCAATGGAGGGGAGAGCAGACCTCACAGCATCCCGGATTGAACTGGCAGTGGGGTTCTTTCCATAGTTATGAAGCCGGGTAGCCTGGCATAGATATTTTTGATGTCTTCATCTACTGGACCTGAAGAGTCGACGTAAGTGCAGCAGGCCTTGTTATGGCTGCACATGCCCCCCTCTCTCTGAGGCCAGCAGGTCCTCGAGGGCTAGTCTGCCATCTAGCACCACATTAGCAAGAGAATCTAGAGACCATTGTAAGTTTTGTCTTCTTCTTCTTCTTCTTCTTCTTCTTCTTCTTCTTCTTTTTTGAAGTGAACTGGTTTTATTCTGAGCAGCACCAGTACAGGGTGCTATAGGGGCCTCCCCTGCCCGCACTGTGACTTGGCATGCTGGGACTCTCACTACTGACACATAAACCAGGCCTCTTGTCACCTGAGGGCTGGCCTGTGCTAGGGGGGCCCAGGACCCTCGGGGTGAGTGGGCCCAACCCTCTCCTCAGTCACCAGGGCCTCAGCACCCACCTCCCCACCAACCAGCAGTGACGCGGCACCCTCAACTCGACCTGTGGCTGCTAGTGCCACCGCTGCCTGCTCTGTGGGGAAGCTCATGCAGTCCAGCTACTGCAACCGTACAGAGGAGACGGAAGACTTAGACAGCCATAGTGAGCTCTTGGGAACCTGGGCTTGCCCCTTAAGGAGCAAGGCCTGGATCCCCTACTGCAGCATCTGCTCATCTAGGGCTGCCCACAGTAGGGTCCCTGTGGGGAAGCTGGGCCCAGTCCAGGCCAGGCCAACCTTGGAGGAGCCATCCCAGGTCGGCTGCATAGGCCCCAGGCCTGGTGGAAATAAGGCTGAGTCTTCGCTGCGGGACCGAAGCCTAAGGAGGCCATGAGAGGAGGTCCAGGGTGAAAAGCATCCCTCCAGGAAGGGCAAAAGGCAGCTCAGCCACACTGCCTGGGGTGGGAAGGAGCCTGGGCAGCCAGCACTCCACCAAGACCCTGCACAAAAAGCCCTCCTGCAGCACCTGCAGCCATCACCCAGAGAGCTCCAGCCACTGGAAGGCCCCAGCTGCGTAGGCCAGGCCAGCAAGGAGGCCACAGAGGAGATGCAGGAAGGGTGGCTGAGGTGAGCAGCAGTGTCAGGATGAGCAGCAGCCACCCATGGGGCCATCGAGGGTGGTACCCTGCCCCGCCGGCATGGCTAGATGGACAGGCATGTATCTGCAACCACCAGCTGCACTGGACACCCTGAGGCCTGCCAGCAGCCAGGGCGAGCAGGGTGGAGGCATGCAGGAACCGCAGCGTGCCCAGGTGGCACTCCTGCCACCAGCCCAGTGTGGGCAGGAGCAACAGACTCAAGAGCAGACTGGGTAGGGCCATGTGGCCCACAGCATGGGTCAGCAGCCCTTGTGTGTGCCAGGGGTCCAATAGCAGCTCCGGGGCCAGGGCAAGGCTGGAGCTGGTTCCCACCAGCCGCAGACTGCTCATTAGCAGCATCAGGACTGAGGAGGCAAGAGGCAGCACTGGGGACAGTAGGCCAGGCGGGCTTCTGTCATACATGGCTTGGCTGAAGGTGGTCAAGGGCAGTCTTGGGGCTGTCTGCTTCCACAGAGCCCCAGCACAGCCCCTCTGGCCCTAGCCTCCCTTTCCACAGGAACGTTCCAGCATCTACTTCTTCCCATGGTGCGTCCCTGGGCAAGCTGTCCAGCCTCTGAGCCTCTCCTTCCTCTTCTGTGAAATGGGGATTAAGAAAATCCTGCCCTTGTTGGGAAGCCGGAGGACAGAATGGGAAGGCGAGGACCTGGGAGAGTTTTCAGGGTGATGGAGAGAGTGGGGGTCCCAAGGTGTGGGTCAGACTCAGCTTTGTGACTAGAAAAAGTATCCAAATTCCTTGGGCCTCTGTGTCCCATTTGCAGAGTGCGCCACGCCCCATGCCCAGACCACCAAGAGCTGGTGGGGAGCCCAGCTGGGAATAGGGACTCTAGCTTCCCACGGAGGCCCAAGCACCCTAAAACCATTCTGCTTGCACTCAGGAGCGTGTCGCCCAGCCAACTGCCCGGCACGCCACCCCCTCTCCCATCCATTGTAAGTTTTTGAGGGCATCACTGGTACTTTTTTCTAGAGCAGCTGTACTGTCTGTTAAGTTGCTTAAGGTGGCCTTTGGTAGACAAACCTTCCCCGTGGAGCTGCTGGGCTGTCGGCTGCCCCTGTGCTAGCTGCTATGCGACTGGCTGCCCTTTTATTCTGAGGGTGAGTGGCACTGCGAATAGTGACAGAAATCCCTCGAGGGCCAAGAAAACCTAAGGTGCACTGGCCTTGAAATTGTGTGTTGCCAACACAAAGATAGGCTAGAGCAGGTAATGGTTGGTGGAACTCGGTATAAGGTCTGCTATCATAAGGTTGGCTAGTTTGGGGGTGTCCCAGAGGAAGAGGTATCCATGAGGGGCACACGCCTGCTGGGAATATGTTATCGAGCACTAGGCTTGTAGGGTTGAACCCCAGTAGGTGTCTCCCTTGCAGTCAGGGGAAAAGGGCCCCCCTTTTAGGAGGGTGTCCCTTGGCTCTGTGGGGGCTCTGTGCTCGACTTGGTACACAAGTTTCCAGCTGACATTAGTTTCTCCCTGCAATAGCTGCAGGTGTCCCGGGGTCATTCCGAGACTTAATTTCCTAGACACCTGATCGGCTTGGTGAATACCAGTGTGTCAGTCACATGAGGGGTACAAGAAACACTGTTAGAAAAAGTCTTTGGATATATCAGAGATGGTGCAGAATCATCTAGTTCAAGCTTATTGACACATTGTTGGACGTGAAACAATGACTGCGGGGTTCCCTGAGGACCATGCGTAGAAGCCTCAGCACCAACTGGTTGTCAGTCTGGTTAATGACCGAGGTCAGACTGGTGCAAGAGAAGCCAGTGGGAACTGGATGGAGGTTGACTGAAAAAGGACTGACCTTTTCGAAAGTGTGGGGGGACCCCGAAAATAGAGTCAGATTTGAGGGGAGAGCTGTTGCAATCGGCTGTCTGTGGCAGATCCAGCAATTAGAAAGTTGATTCCTGGTAGCAATGATATTGGAGAAGTTTACTAGTATATTTGCCTGCCATTCTCCTCACAAAGGTCCCAAGTACAGTAGGGATATAAAATCAAGAAAAATAAACATTGGTTAGTGGAGGGGGCACTGGGACCTTATCTGAAGTCCAACAGAAATATGAGAAATATCAGGAAGACAATTACATTAAAGGCCTAATCACCACGTTACTTCTCTGTGACAGGTTCTTGTTTCTCGAAGAAGAGCTCGAGGTTCTCAATGAGTTCACAAGCCTAAGTCTCTGGTTGTGGTTCCTGTGGGGACTCATTTAATTTGAGAAAAGTGAACCCAGCTGGCTCTTCCTGTAAGCTTCGCTGCAGTTGGGGTGCTTAGTAGGACTGAAGCGGGCCCTTCCATCTGGGTTGTGGCAGAGACTCAGGACAGCTCTCCCTCCAGGCTCTTAAGTAGACCGCATCTCCTGGATTAACTCGTTGGGGTTGGCAGCCTTTATCGGGGACAGGTAGAATTTGTTCCCGTGCTCCTGTAATGCTTTTCGTACCTGTCCTAGATTAATGGTGCAAGATAACAGCCACAGGGCTGCCTTGTCCATGAGAGGTCAGATCTGAGGAAGGGCCTGCTACAGGGGAGTCCGAAGGGGCTCACTCGTAACTTCCCTTCAGGTGCAGCGCTCATCCCATGAGGCCTGTGGGTCACATGGACTCCCAGGACTCAGAGGTTCCTTGCGTTGCTTGGCTAGAGTCCTTTCTGGGTTTGATTAGCTTTTTCTACCTCACCCAAGGATTGGGGTCTGCATGGTGAGCGTCAGTGACGGTGGATCCTCAGCTGCTGTGTGATCCTGGCTACAAGAGGGCCTGTTGTCACTCTGTAAGCTTCTTGGAAGAGCAAACCTAGCTGAGATTTCTTTCAGTAAGTATTTGGCCACCTCAGTTGCCTTTTCTGATCTGGTAGGAAAGGTTTCAAGGCATCCAGGGAAAGTGTCTGCAAACACTAGCAAAAATTTAAACCTAGCTTTGGGGGCATCTGAGTGAAATGATTTGCCGATTCTCCCCAGGATAGGTGCCTCTGCCTTGTACTGGCACCGAGAGGGGAGGAGAAGGGTGACGCTGGGGGTATTTTTGGAGCAGATTCCACACCCTCAGGTCATTTCCTTTACAGTTCTATGAAGCCCTTGTGTCACAGACGGCTGGGAGACAAGGGTGGCAAGAGCATCTCTCCCCAAGGGGGTGTCTTCGTGGAGCATTTTGATGCATTTCCATTCTAAGCTTTGAGGCAACAAAAGTCTGTCATCCCTCAACACCCCGCCTGTCGGGTCTCTAGTGTATTGCCTCTGATTCTCTCTGTGTTCCCCCTTTGGTGGCCCTGGCAAGTAGCATTGCTGCCACTTGCTGGGGGAGTGTTACAGCTACCAGGGATTCTAACATTTCTTCACGGTGTTTCATGGGGGGCAGGGGTGTTAGCTGTTAAAAGTCCTCTTTCCTTCCAAATAGCAGCATGGGCATGCAATATTACAAACCCATATTTTGAATCAGTATAGATATTAACCCAGAGATTTTTCTCCTGATTGTAAGGCCCTAGTGAGTGCTATGAGTTCAGGTTTTTGGCCTGAAGTAGTCGGCAGGGGCTTTGCCTCTGTTGTTTCCCGAAGACCCACTCCGTCTTGTAGAGAACTGCTGCCACCTGCAAACCGTTCAGCTCCGGGGTTTGTAAAGGTTCCTCTCGCAGGTCAGGTCTGCTTGAATGTACTTGTTCAGTGGTCTGTACGCAATGATGTGCGACCTGGGTTTTCTTGTTTACTGACAGGATTGAGAGTTTGGCGAACCTTTAGGGTTAATTTAGGAGAGCCAAGGAGAAGAGCCTGAAACTTCCTTAGCCCTCTCCCCATGAGCCATTGATGTCCCTTTATGTCCAGCACAGCTTGTACCTGATGGGGGCTGTGCACTTCGAGTGGCTGCCCTCCTCGAAGTTTCTCGGCCTCTCCTGTTAGAGCAGCGGCTGCTACAGCTCATAACCATATGGTCAGCTGGCTGCTACAGGACCTAGTCGTTCCGAAAAGTGAGCTCCTGGCCTTGGAGTCAGACCTAATTTCTGGGTGGGGACTCCAAGTGCTGTGCCTTGTCTCCCTGCGATGTACAGGGTAAATGGCTTTTCTAGATTGGCACTCAGGGGTCCAGTCTATAGGTTCTTCGTCATCTCCCTTTAAAGCCTCTTATGGAGGTTTAGCAATGAGCCCGAACCCTGGTATCCACAGGCAGCAGAAGCTAGCCATTCCTAAAACTCTCGAAGCTGTCATTCACTTTGTGGGACTCTGAGAGCCAGCATGGCCTGTTTTCTTTGGGGTGACAGGGTCCTGGCTGTTGGAGTGAGCAGGTAGCCTAGGCATTGGACCCGCTGGGAAGGTATTTGGGCCTTTTTGGGAGAGACTTTATGTCCTCTGAAGCCCTGAGGGAGCACAGTCCACGTATACGGGCAAGTTTCCCTGGTTTGGGGGTTAGGCCCTTCCAATGTGAACAAGTACTGAGAACCAGGATAAAGGGGGATGCAGAAAAAGGCATCCTTTAAATCTAATACGGTAAAATATTTGGCTTCTCCTGGGATTTGAGTTAAGAGAGTGGAGGGGTTTGGAGCTATAGAATGGACCAGAATCACAGCTTCGTTTTCTACCCTCGGGTCTTGCGCAAACCAGAGTTCTCCTTTTGGCTCCTGCACTGGGAGAACAGGGCACTGCACGGGCACTGGCGGGGCCTGAGAGGCCCACACACTAAATATCTTTCAGGGAGAGGTTCAGGCCCTCTTATGGCCTCGGGCTTCAGGGGGTGCTGTCTCTTGTTAGGGTAGGACACCCCCAGTTTCAGAGATACCTAGACGGGGGTACGTTTGTGGCCCTGCCCAGTATTCCAGTTTCCCATACCTCAGGGTTGACATGTACAAGGTCAGATTCTGGAGTATTATTACTTTGGGGTTCAGGGAGAGAAATCAGACTGGTCACCAGGCATCACAACAAGGGTTCATTATCTTTTACAGCTGATGTTCCTAGGGGGGTGGTAGTTCCTACACTAGACAAGATGGCCCTCCCTAGTAAGCGAATGGGGTACCCTGGAACCACAAGAAAGGCATGACTAAAAGTGAGATTTCCAAGGCTGCAGCAGGGGCGAGGGAGTGTTGGGTAAAATGGCAGCTTTGAGGATGTCCACTTGCCCCAGCGGTCAAACGGGTTTTGAAAGAAAGAGGCCCTGGTGGGTGAGTCAGAGCAGAGCAAGCAGCCCCGTGTCTAATAAAAATGTAAAGGGCTTACCTGTCACATCAAGGCTCACCTGAGGCTCCTCTGGCGTGATGGTCAGATGGTCAGTGGGGGCGGTAGGAGGATGGGGACACTGTCAATTCTAGGGTCTTGGGTGTTCTGACCATCATGGTTTAGAGGCACTAGGTTCCCAAGTTGTGGGCTCTCCCTTTCCTAGTGTCCTTCTGGTGTTCTCGCATAGCATGGCCCTTTTGTTGCTCGTTGTAGCCTGGAGGCCGGGGGACCGAGGTGGTGTAAGACTGAAAGCCCAGGCTAACTAACAAGTGGGCCTTTGTCTCCACAGGGTGGCTTTTGTTCTTCCTCTGCTCATCTGGGTCGTTAAAACACTGAAAACTATTTCTACCAGTTGTTCAGTGAGGGGTCAGAGGTCCCAAGATTAGCCTTTGTGATTTTCTCCTTCTGTCTGGAGCTGCCTGCAAGAAAAAAGGCATCCCCAGAAATGCTCCACCCTCAGCAGGGTGGGGTTGGTGTCCTTTCCTAAAGCTTCAGTGAATTGTCCCCAAAAAGGGCAGGATTTTCAACCTTTTCTTGAGTGACCTCTTTTATTTTGTCATAATTAACAGACATAATTCACATTTTTTCATCTCTTCTCTGAGACCAGTAACCATTATGAGTCCGGGGATCCCTTCCCTCTCGTGCTTCATCTGTCCCAGTGTGATAGGGACATCGCCTGGTTAGGGTCCCAACCTGGGATTGCATCTCCCCCCAGGTAATGGATGCGATGTTGAACGTGACAGCCTCCGAGTCACTGCTTTCCATCACTGGGGCAGCAGTGGGAGAGGACAATCTGTAAGTCACCCCCAGGCAGGTCCTAAGTCAGTGCTAAGTGATTAAGCCCCTCTGTGGATGTGCTAGGATCTTCCCAAAACCAGCCAAGTCTCTCTTTGAAAGTGTCGGATCAGACACCGAGAAGGGAACACATACCGGAACAATTCCTAGGGCCCCAGGTTCCCGCTTTGCCACTTCCCTCAGAGGGAATGTATTAGGATTTGGGTGATAGGGAGTTCTGCTCCTGGTAGTGGCAGGACCACAAGCTGGGGCGGGTGCCTGCTGCTCTGTCGTGGCACAAGCATTCTACAGTGAGGGTGGCACTTTGGGAGACGAGAGGGGACAGCTGGGAAGCAGGCCGTTGGGCCCCTGGGGTGGGTTCTGTTTGACCCGCCGAGGGCAGAGTCTGGAAGTGTCCTGCCGGGGCTTCGGGGAAGGTGTCTTCTAATTCATCTGACTTTGTGGCACACACATTCCACAGGACTTTCTTAAATCCCTATCTTGGTAAAGGGCCATGAACATCTGAACATAAGGTATTTCACTCCATTTGCCTTCATTTTCACAAAACAAATCTAACTGGACAATAGTGTTATAATTCAGAGATCCATTTATAGGCCAGCCTTCCCCATCCCCTAGTTTGTATTGAGGCCAGGCGATATGACAAAAGAAAATGAGGCAGGTTTTTTTTTTATCCTCACCCTTAAAAAGTGCCCCAATTATCAAGGAGACACCCTAGGGGGGAACCTCAGGGAATGCTCTCTGTGGTGCCCACTTTGTCCCTCTCTGGCCTGGTCAGTGCAGCTGACACCGATTGTGACACCCCCAGACCCAGGAGGTGGGGCACGGCCAAGGCGTCTGTCCACAGATCTTCATCCAGGTTAAAGGTGTGACCTGAAAAGTTACTTGTTATATATATATATATAATTTTTTAAATTTTAGAATAAATCAGAGTTCTTTTCATTGATTTTTCCGAAGGTGAAACGTATTTGCAAATGCATCCGAGCGAGGCGATGGCTGTCTCCAGTGACGGAAACCCTACGATGACCCGGCTATCGGAGTGCAGGGCAATCCTGTCTTCCTAAGGGAGTGAAAAAGAACCAAGTTCCCACTCTGTCTTAGCTCCAATTCCCTGACTTAAATGTATTATCCAGCTCCAGCACGTGACTTCCTCTCAAGACCCTTCATCACAGATCTCCCACACCCTTTGCACCTTTCGACAACTTTCACAAACGATTCAGAAGTAATCGTCTTTAGCACATCACACTTTCCGTCCTTGCCCTTCCAAACGCATTTCCAGCCCTTTCTGTCTCCGGGACCACCATGCCCCACCCCGTGAAAAAGCTTGTTGCAAAGGGGGGCCAAAAAGAGAAGCAGGGTTCGAAGTTCTCCCTGAGCTGCGCCCACTCTGTGGAAGGCATGGGTGCTGCCAGTTTTGAGCAGTTTCTTCGGGGAAGAATCAAAGTGAATGGAAGTTTTGTGGGGAATCTTGGCGGAGGGCTGTAACCCTTGAACGAGGCAAGAGTAAGATGACTGTAATTTCTGAGGTCCCTTCTTCCCAAAGGCATTTGAAATGTCTTACCGAAAATATTTCAAAAAGAATAATCATCCTTCCTGGCTGCACGTAGTAGCTAACCGCAAACAGTTATGAATGTAGGGAAAGAAAAAATAAGCTTCTAGAAGGACTTTGGTTTATCTTTAAGCGTTTTAAGAGATAAACAGGGGAGGTCCCGGGGATGTGGATGGGTTGGCGGGTTTTGATGATCTGGAGCTGCCCTCCAGCCCAGTAAATGCTTCATCTGCAAAACAGGGATGGCTGTTTTTAGTGCCTTACCTGTCGGGTAGCCACTCAAATGTTCGTAAGGACTGGCAAACTCATCCACTTATTTTTGAAATTTTTTTTTTTTTGCCATCTGGATATATATTTCTAAATACATTTTACCCTCCTGGTAAAAGATGATTGGGCATTACTGGTTTTGAGAAAATCTCACTCAGGTGAATCGGAGCAAATTTGATTGGTAAAAATATATGTTGTCTCATAATATTTCCAGCTGGAACAGGTTCTGATTTAAAAACAGACAGTGGATATTATCTCTACCATTTGTGTGAGCTCACTCTGAGGGAGAGCAATAGCTGCCAGAGGAAAAGAGGCGATTAGGTGAGTAAAGTGAAGGAATTAAGAAGAACAAATTGGGCCCTGGCTGGTATGGCTCAGTGGATTGACCACTGGCCTGAAAACCAAAAGGTTGCCGGTTTGATTCCCGGTCAGGGCACATGCCTGGGTTGTGGCCGGGTCCCCAGCTGGGGGCCGTGAGAGAGGCAGCCCACAGATTGATGGATTCCTTGCACATTGATGTTTCTCTCCCTCCCTTCCCTTCTCTCTAAAAGTAAATAAATACAATCTAAAAAACAACAAAAAAAAGTACAAGTTGGTAGTCATAAAACAGGCCCAAGGAGAAAAAGTGCAGCATGAGGAATATAATTAATAGTGTTGTAATAACCATGTATGGTGCTAGCTGGGTGCTTGAAATATTGTGGGGATCGGTTTGTGAAGTATATGACTGTCCAACCACTATGTTGTACACCTGAAATTAATACAAAATAATATTGAATGTAAACTGTAATTTAAAAAAAGAACAGAAAAAAGTATGTATAAGGGCCTTAGTAGTTTTTCCTTTTATGATAATTTCAACTTCTCCCAAACTATTCATACAGAGAAGGGAAATGCCCCTAGAGCAGCCCCATGCTGGCCTCCCCCTCCCCTCTCCTTCCACACCCCACTTCTGCCTCCTACACTTCCTCCCCCGTGGCCTGGCTTTCCTCATAAAGGCAGACTCCTGCACAGAAGTGTCCAGTGAACCCCGCCCAGCAATTCCTTTGTCCCGCTCCCAGGAAGCAGCAGGTACGTTCAGCAGAACAGTCAGGACCATTCTCTCTGAAAGTTAAACCAGATTCCTTTGCAAACCCATCGGGGTCCCAGAGAAAGGAATGCACACAATCCCTCTGATGGGAGCCTGGACCCACACATCCCCTAGACAGGGCTTCTGTGAGGGGCAGGCTCACTGCCAGGGTGGGGACAGACGTCACACCAAGGACTCAGTCTCCTCAACCGAATCCACCGTCTGGGCTCCCAAATCCTGCTGCCTGTTGGCTCCTGTCCTGTCCCCTTTGATAGTGATGTCTGTTGAGGCCAGGACCGGCAAACATCATTCCTGGGCAGCCCCAGTGCCCATAGTGAGGCCTCATCTCCCTCCTCCTCTGAGGCCTGACCATTCAAGCATCGCCTGCTCTCCTGCTCTCGGCTTTTACACTCTGGGATAAGCATGAAGAAGGGTGGAGTCTGCTGCCTGTGGGGCAGGCAAGGCTGGGGGACATGGGAGCAGAGAAGGGCCAAGACGTGGGGGAGCTTTGCCTGCAGAGCCCTCCCCCGTCTGCCTCGGATGAGAGTAAGTCTACCAAGACATGATCTGCTTGGGGAGGAAAGGTGGCCGATCTCTCAAAGGAGAAGGGCCAAGAGCCTTTTCCTCAATGGGCTTTCATTTTGCACAGGAAAACAGGTAAAGCTCATTAATCATTGTCAGGCAGTGAGGATCAAACAATAGATAACATACAGAGAACTACTAGCACTTATTCTGCGTCAGGGTCTGTTAGCTAAAGGGCTACAAAACTGTGGGAAACAAACTCATTTCCTGCTCAGACCCTTATCATTTAATGGAGAGCATTCTTAGCAAAGCAGGTTTCACAGGATTTTATGCATTCTTTCTCAAGCCTGATCGCCCTGGGGAACCGCCTGTTCCTGCCCAGGGCTGCACCACCCCCTGTCTTTGTTTCAGGCTTAAGTCAGGCAGGGGAAGTAAGGCAGCCAAGAGATTAGGAGACTTCTTGCAGACAGAATGAGGACTCAGGCTATGTCAAAGCCGAGGGGCAAGGGTCCATGACCCCCTTTTGCTATAGCCCCCCAAGTCCTTCCCTGGGGGCTCCCAATGATCATGCCTGTCTTAGGTCATCCCTCCCTTGAGGAATCTTACCTGTCATTGGCTAACCGATCAAGCACTGGGGGCCAGGCAGGGTGAAGTAAAAGGAGCAGAGGTGGCACCCCTGCCAGGGAGATAAGCTTTGTCTCCTTAGTAGCTTATCGTCCCAAGGTCGCTCACTCAGCCTTAGCCATGGGGGGTTACAGCTTCGGAAACCAGGCAGGGTGGTTCCCAACACCAAGACAGGCAGGGCCAGCTAGCCGTGGCCAGGTCTCCACCTGCCCCAGCACATGGCATTCTAAAACAGGTCTGCTGAGAACATGGCCACCTCTGTCCTCGGATCCTCTTGAACTAAGAAGAGGAACAGTCTTCTGAGGTTGACATTTGAGTAATCAGGTCATGGGGAGGCCAGCTCTTCCCTCAGCCCTTACAGCTGACCCTCAGTCATGCCCGAGCCTACTCCACTTTAAGCCACTTTAACTTAACATCCACATGCTTTCCTGAGTAAACATCATAAAAAATTAACTTTTGGTGTCTACTTGGTGCTGGGTTGACTTTTAGAGCAGGGGTCCCCAACCCCTGGTCTGAGGACCAGTATAGGTCCCTGGCCTGTTAGGAACCGGCTTGCACAGCAGGGGGTGAGCTGCAGGGAGCCACTGAAGCTTTGCTGGCATTACTGCCCGAGCTCCGCCTCCTGACCCCTCGCCATCACCCCCCATGTCTGTGGAAAAATTGTCTTCCATGAAACCGTTCACTGGTGCCAGAAAGGTTGGGGAGCGCTGTTTTAGATTGTGGTAGGTTTTTCCATTCAGAGTGACCTAAATGAGAGTCCCATTAAGCAAATTCCTTAAGCTCTCTGAGCATCAGTTGCAACATCGTGAAATGGAAAGCAAACCTACCTTGCTTCATTAGTGTGAGAATTAACCAAAACGATAGTTATAAAGTGACAGACACAGTGTCTAACACATCCAAGTGTAATTTGTTCTTCTTCCCTCCCTTTATCAACCCACGAATTCTACTTTTCCTGTGTCAGTATTACTATCAGGGGCTGTCCATCCATGCATGCATCCATCCATCCATGCATCCATCCATGCATGCATCCATCCATCCATCCATCCATGCATCCATCCATCCATCTATCCATGCATCCATCCACCCCTCCCTCCCTGCATTTACATTACATCATGTGTTGAACACCTTCTATGTAAAAGCCGCTGCAAGTTTTCCATGCACATAGATAATAGAAACATACAATCTAAAAGCAAAAATTAAACGTTAAGACCAGGATATATATTTATTGGGCATATATATTTATTGATATATATATATATATTTGGCAGAAAGCGAAAAGTATCATAAGGGAGGTACAGAGAAAGTGGGAGATTAAACACTCCCCAGCCTCTTGTCAAGCTCCAGTGGAAGAAAACTGCCCAGCTTACATTTTATTTGATGAAACATTTCTCTTGCACTAATGGACACCACCAGGATGATTTTTTCCCCTTTCACACAAGGAAGAAGCCTCAGATTCTCATTATCCTAACCTAGGCAATGGCTCTGTCTCACCTTTCACTTGACTGTTCAGCAATTAGTTGCTCCACTGGGTACCATGTTCAGATCGCAGATTCCTTCCAAGATTTAAATTGGACCGCCCACAAGGGATTGCAAAGCCAACAAAATGAGCTAAATGAGGAGTGATGGATAATTAAAGACAGCTGCCTCGGGCCCCGTGTTGCCGACACAACACAGTGCAGGTGAGCCAGGCAAGTGGGGGCTTTGTGGCGTCAGCAGCCAGCCTCTGCCCCTGAGAGACCTCTCCCCACCACCTGAGTTCCCCCTCGTACTTAAGTCAACCCCTGGAAGAATTGGGGGGAAAATACCTCCCTAAGAAAGAGCTTGACAAAAAGTCTGGAGGTTCGTTTCTCAGCCATGAGAGAAATTTCGTTGCCACGGAGAAGCTAGGACCTGTCAGCACGATGAGTGAAATACAGCATGGTCTCCGCACGCCACTCCTCACCTCCGCAGGAGGATGCTGGCTGCGGGATTCCCGCGGAGACGTTGCCAAGAAAATGCTGCTGGTGCTGCCAGTCGAGTTGTTGGGTGTTGTGGGTTCAGAGACAGAAGACCCGACTGCCGCTTGTCAGCCGTGTGTGTTTCGGCGGGCTCTCCAGCTATCTGGGTCTCCATTCACTAACCTGCAGGTAAGTGGGGCGGCCACCCCTTTACCCCGTTGGCCAGCTTATGTGATTGTGACTATGCTCTCTGGGAGCACAGGAGGCACACGGCATGGTGGGAAGCCAGTCCTTCTGTTCAGTGGGATAGATAGTAAACCAAGGCAGGGACAGGGAGGGACACAAGTCTCACCCATTAACTCAGCAGTCCTGAACCTGGTCTCATAAGATTGCCAGTTGTTCCAAAAATCACAAGAAAAAGCATGATAACGCAGGAGGAGGGGAGCCCTCGAAATTCTGTATGTATCATTTCCACTATCTGGGAAGGAAAGCCTTTGCAAGTATGTATTAATATCCCAAGGTCTGGAGAGGGAAGGAGGAGGAGAACCTAGAAGCTGGCTTCAAGCATAAAACCCCTAAGATCCCAATAGCTGGGGCACTCGGACGAACTGGGTGCCTGCCTGCAGATTTGTGCTAGGTGTACTTCATAAATAAACTTACTATCTCATTTCCACTGTATATGTCATGTCTCGCCTGAATTACTCTCTAGCGAGCCGAGACAAGAACCAAGGAGGGGGAGCCCCCTAACTTGGATCTCGCCAGTAACACTTCCATCATTCATTAGCTCAGGCAAGTGACTCCCTTTCCTGCGCCTCCATCTCTGCATCTGTATAGAAGCCCGGTTGTGTGTGGACTAAATGGGAGTATGCATGCAGAAGCAATGGCGCAGACCAGGTTGCTCCTTGGTTTTGGTTCCCTTCCCCTAGTAGGGGTGTCCAACCCACAGCCCGTGGGCCTCATGTGGCCCAGGATGGCTATGAATGTAGCCCAACACAAAACTGTAAATTTACTTAAAACCTTTGCTTTGTTCATCAGTTTTCATTAGTGTTTGTGTATTTAACGTGTGGTCCAAGACTACTCTTCTTCCAGTGTGGCCCAGAAACGCCAAAAGCTTGGACACCCTTGTGGGCCTAGAGCTTTGCTGTCCACACTCAGCAGAGTTTCCCTGGTCCTGGGTCAGGAAGTGCAGGGTCTCCTTGGGCCCCCACGCTACAGCCCACATCCTTCACTAACACCTGAGGCTCGCTCGCTACACAAGCAGGCACAACGCCACGCCGCACCTCAGCGTGCCTTTGCAAGACTTCGGAGTCATTTTCCCAGGGCTGGCTTTGTGAGTTCAGGGGTTTTAACTCTTTGGGCCTCAGCACAGAGAGATACTCTTCTTCCTAAGGCCATTGATAGTCCATACAGGGCCTCCGTGGGAATGGGAGCCAGGCACCCCACTTAGCAGACAAAGCCCGCACCAGAGCACACGGTGGAGGGAAGGCTGGAGTGCAGCCCACTCAGCCACCAGCTGGACCCCTCGTGCAAGAGGCAGACACACCATAAAGCTGCTCCTGTGACTAAGAAACCGCAGGGACTCTAGTTAGTGTGGGCAGCCCCATTTTGCATGCCCCCCACCACCCCTAATACTCTCCCCTCTCTGCACGCTGACTCGGTTTGTTCCCCACTCCTAACAGACTCCCTGTGATGGGTGGGTGGGTGAAGGGAGGTGAGGGGCATACCCATAGACAGCTCCAGGCAAGCCATGTCCCAAGTTAACAGTGTCGGAGGAAGGAGAGACTATCAACTGGTGGCACAGTCTGGCTCACTGGACCATCTCTGTGGCCAGGACAATGGGCCCTGTGACTGGCAGCCCCTTCAGATCTGCATGGAGGGGCTTCACCAAGAGATGTGGGAGGGCATGGTGAACAGACAAATATCGGATATCACCTCACTGTCAACAGGGATTGGAGTTTGAGGAAGGCTTAGTGGAGGTCATCCCGTCCAGCCTCCCACAGACTCACAGGTGCTTACCATCTTCATGCTTGGCAATTCCCTCACGCTGCCTGTGGGGCCTTCGGTGCTTGGTTTCCTCATATCTAGCCACATATTTGAATTTGACTGTGGCGTCTGAAGACCCTCCCAGCTCTGATCATCCAGGGACTGTCATAGCTACAAGAAACAAAGCTTTCTTGGGCTTGAGCCCCAGCCTGTGCAGGAGCTCATGCTAAAGTAACCAAAGTAGCCAAGGGCAGCCGGGGAAAGGACTGAAGCCAGGACCGCAGGAGGCCCCAGCAGAGTGAAGATCAGGAAGTCTCGGGGCCTGGGTGCAGCAGGAAGATCAAATTGCTCGTGAATGAGAAAGAACTGGTGTCAAACCACTCAAGTGGTCAGGGCTTTCAGGGAACTTGGTCCTTAGGCTGCCTGGCCTACTGGGAGGAGTATGGGGCCAGGGTGGCAGGGATTTGGAAGCCCCAGAAGAGGAACAAAAGAGGGTAGAAGCTACATGTGGAGTGAAAGCAACTCAGCTTCAAGCCAAGGAGGCTGGGCCTTTCCTTACTGGCTCCTGGGCTGCCAGGGCCCAGGTGGGATGCACAAGTGAACATCTTAAAGCCAGAAGAGGCTGAATCCCCAGGGTTCCCAGGGGATGGTGGCTTCTCTTGAGCTGTCAACTGGGACCTCTGATGACCATAGACTCTGGGCAGGAGTCACCAACTAGGAGACTGGTTCTGAGGTGACGCCTCCACAAGCTCCCCGAGCGTCCCAGCCATGTGGATGGAATTGCTCGCTCAGCCCCGGGAGACTTGGAGGAGGGGCTGCCTTTGAAACACGTGAAGCCAATTGAGGACAAACAGGAGTCTACCTCACAGAAGGAGGCACCAAGGGACAGACATGGACTGATTCCAAGCGGTCTGAGAGATAATGTTATTAAGAGAGCCACAAATATCTACTGAGAAAACTCAGAAGAAAGCAGATATGGCCTCAGAAAACCCTATGAGGTAACTCCAAGACGGTCAGCAGGATTCTGGGAAGGAAGGAGTTTGGCCAATGGCCATGCAAGTCCTGAACTTGCCGTTTGTCCCCCAGTTTCCTCTCCAGTGAGGTGTCCTTGAAACATGACTCCTCCCCCAAGGGAGTGCGGTACTTAGGGTGCTGCTCTTTCAAAATACGATACAACTTCTAGAAAAAAAGAAACTGTTCTTCCAGCTCCTTTATTTTCTGGGTTGTCAGTTTTCATACCAAGGGAAAAACTGGTTGGAAAATGATGAGGGAACAGGATCATCTTAAGTATTATGGTCTTCTGAATCTCTAAACAAGGTACAGGCTCAGCAATTTCCACGCAGATCAGGAGCTCAAAAAATCAGTTCAGGTTCATAACTTCCCGCTAAGTTAACCAATCCCTAGAGGAGGGGAGAGAAATAATTTCCAAATACATAAAAATTTATTACGAATTTCTTTAAAACCTTGTTTTTAATTTGTTGGGGCAACATTGGTTAATACAATTATATAGCTTCCAGGTGTACCACTCTATAATGCATCATCTGTATATCGCACTGTGCGTTCACCACCTCCAGTCAAGTCTCCTTCCATCATCATTTATACCTTTTACCCTCTCCTACCTCCCCCACCCCCCTGCACTCTGGCAATCACCGTACTGTCCTCTGTGCCTATGAGGGGTCTTTTTTTTTTTTTTTTTTTTTTTGCTGAATCCCTTCACCTTTTCCCCCAGCCCTGCAACCCCTCTCCCCACTGACAGAAGGAAAAGCCTACCAGAGTCCATGCTCAAAGCGTGAGTATTCCAGGTCCGCAGGGAGCAGACGCGGCACAAGACAGACAAGGTCTCGAGTTTTTAGATTAGTTGGATTCTGTGGAAGCAGTGATCACAGAACAGAGTGGAGTCCAAAGAAGTTAATTATGAGGAAAAGAGAAGAAAAGAACGGAAGCCAAATGGTGCCCTGAGGGGAAATTATACTAGGTGGGGCTGCGAAGACAGTGGTTAAGAAGAGGAAACATCATCATCCCAAATCATTTACTAAGCACCAAATTAAAAATCCCTCGCCATTTCCAAAATGCAGTCGTCAAAATGAGTTGTGGTCAGTTGCCCCTACGAGGTAGGGAGGACAGCTAAAAGGCTTCATGTCCGGCCTGTCTCTGTGTGGACATGCAACTCCATTCCGGCCAAGGAGATGCAAGTGGAAGCAATGTGTATGAATTCCATGCTTTCTCAAAGGTATGAAAGAACATCCTTGCACCTTCCTCCTTTCTGCTGCCTGAAAATGTGAATGCGTTGGTGGGAGCCCCTGCAGTGGTTCTGGGCCATGAGGAGACCCGGGGAAAAGAAAGCACGCACAGTGCAGAAACAAGCTCCAAGGATCCAGGGTCCCCAGTGCTCATGGAGCCTCCTATGACATGGAAGAAAAAGAACTTCTTTCCCAATCTACTCATGTATGATGGTCTTGGGCAAGTCACTTAGCTTCTTCTCTACACCCCAGTTTCCTCATTTGTAAAACAGAATGATAGTGTCTACCTAACAGGTGAGAATAAACTGAGTGTCAGACACATAGCACAATAAAAGCTGCTATTTGAGTGACTATTTTTAAGTTTTATTGAGATATAATTTACATACCATACAGTTTGCTTATTAAAGGTACAATTTAGTAGTTCCTAGCATATTTACAGAGTTTTGTAATTGTCACTGTAGTCTAAGTTTAGAGCATTTTTTTTTAAAGAATTTATTTATTTATCTTTAGAGGGGAAGGGTAGGGGAGAGGGAGAGGGAGAGAAACATCAATGTGCGGTTGCCTCTTGTATGTCCCCTGCCGGGAACTGGCCTGGCAACCCAGGCATGCGCCCTGACTGGGAATCGAACCGCGATCCTCTGGTTCGCAGGCCCGCGCTCAATCCACTGAGCTACACCAGCCAGGGAGTTTAGAGCATTTTTATCAGCCCCCGAAGAACCCTTATACCCATTAGTAGTCAGTCCCTCCCCATTTCTCTCTTCCTCCTCTCCAGCCCTTGGTGTGGTTTTTTGTGTGTGTGGTTTTTTTTAAATAGTAAGTTCTCTTTAATCACAATTTTAAGGGTGTTTGAAGATATTTCGTGGTATTAGACACACTTTGATTTAAGACACACATTTTTCCTATTTATTTAGATTGTCTTCAAGAGAAGGACCTGACCTTACGCAGTAATGCAAACCCAATTCACACGTGTTTGCTGGATTTTTCTTTAGATGTTAACATGCGAAATAAGATCATGATTTAAATACACTTTTAGACAGTTTTCTTTCTGTGTCCATTTTCAATTTCATATTGATTTTTACCAAAGCGAGAAGCATCATTTTTAAAAATTGAATGCAGTGTTGTGCAGTTTGTGATGACAGACAGCAGCCCCCTCCCACCGCTGTCCCGGCACCAGCCCCCGTCAGCTCTGGGAACCCTCCTGCCGTGATTTCCACATTTTGGAACCACACGCTTACACTGCTATTCGATAACTTCTAATTTTAGACATTATCTTACACAAAGAGTGGTGGACTTATTCTTACTCCCTTTCCCATCCTAATATACATAGTTGTTTACTCTTTTTCTTAAATCACTCATTGGTGTTTAAATTATAACTAAATGAGTAAGTCATAGTTTACCATCATGATATTTACTTTTTAAAAATAACGTTTTACCCTGGCTGGTGTAGCTCAGTGAGTTGAGCACCAGCCTGAGAATCAAAGGGTTGCTGGTTTGATTCCCAGTTACGGCACATGCCTGGGTCGTGGGCCAGGTCCCCAGTAGGGGGTGCACGAGAGGCAACCACACATTGATGTTTCTCTCTCTCTCTTTCTCCCTCCCTTCCCTTCTCTCTAAAAATAAATAAAATCTTAAAAAAAAAACATTTTGGTATTCCTGGAGTTAATGATCCCACCTACCGCCTTTTTTCCCAATTGGCTGTTTCTTTATAGCTATTATTAACTCAACCCCAAACTCCTCTTACTGTGCTCAAACACAGCAGCTCCATTTGCTCCCTTTGTTACTGTGTCCATCCAGGGATTCCTATCCTCTAGTTGGTTTGTCTAGACTTGTGAAGGTTACTTACGTCACATGCAGTTCTGAAGGACACTTTATCTCCTTGTACCTACTAAGATGGGCTCGCCCCTAAACCTAGACTTAAGCTCATGGAACTGAAAGAGGCTTAGAAGTGCTGCTTCGATCTAACCACTTGCCTTGCCTCTCAGGTCCTCTCCCATTCTCTCTGCTTGAGATTCATTGCGTCTTTTTTTCTCCATCTGATTCTAGTGAATGGGGCTACCAAAGCGGTTTCAGGGAAAAGCATTATCAGTGGATACGCCCCAGGCCTCAGTATACTTGGATCACAGTTAATAATAAAAAGTAAAACATTAGTGTGCTCTGTTGCTGATTAGAGAATTGGGTGTTAGATCATTAACGTGACACTTAGAAGGGCGAGGATGAGGTTGGGGGCCACCTCTGGTGCCTGTTTGGATGCTGGCATAGACTGCAACAGAGGCTTGAGCTTTTTTTTTTTTTTTTTTTAAAGCATCCATGGAAAAATCATTTCTTATAATCATGAAATATTAGACTCTACCTCAGAGAGCACAAACTGGTGGCCCTTGGACAAAATCGGAAATGCAGACAATTTTTCTTGGCCAGCAGTGTTTTTAAATTTTTGAATGCTTTCAGGTTGGGGCATTCACCTTAACTGCACTGTTCTCTGCACCCACATCTGCCTCGCCCTGAAGGTGTGGCAACTGAGAATTCTAATAATCCAACCCCGTTAAATTATAGAGGGGAAAAATCCCAGGAGGGGTGATTTCAAGACGTTAGCTAAGTGACAAAGCAAGGACTAACCCAACTCAAACAGCCTTCCTGATGCACCGTGTTGCCGCTCACTGTAACTCCATGTGTCCAGACGTGGGCAGGCTCACTAAGCACACACTCAGAGCAGAGTGATGGAGAGAGTCTTCAGGGTTATTCCCACAGGCTGGATAAAACATTCCCGTTTCGAGACAGGGCGTAACCTCCAAGTCAAGCTACCAGATTTGAGTGCACCAGCCTTAGCGTCTTGCTCCAAATACTGCTGACATTTAATTCTAACTCATTTCAGGCTTCTGGCTGACCATCTCTCTTCTCACTTAAACATAATCCTTTGTCCAAACATGGTATAATGCAATCACTTGGTTAGATGTCAGCATTTGGTGACTGGTGGGCTTGGGACAATGCAGTTTCTGAAGTGCTCAGTTTCCCAGGTGGGCAGCAGGGGCCCAGGTGAATGCCTTTCCCAGTGTCCATGCAGCCAGGGGACAAGCCTTCCACAGCATTGCCAGCTTCCACAGCAGAATCAGAAATACTTACATCCGCACCACACCTCCCTCTACTTTAACTCCTGTTGCATTGCCCATACCACTCATTTCGACATATTTAGAAAGATTAAATTTATCACACGTGTACATCTTAGATTCCTAACTGTATTTTAAGCCTCTGAATGAAAAGAAAGACAGCTCTGAAACAACGTTGCTGGGGTGGGTTCAAATCCCAGTTCTGCCACTTACTGGCTGTGCAACCTGGGCAAGTTACTGAACCTGAGCCCCTGGGTTCTCATCTGTGGAGCACAGATAATACAAGTGCACACCTACCTTTCAGGATTAAGAGGAGTCGTCTTTTCAGGACCCAGCACACCACCTTACCCTCAGATGCTAGCAAAATTGTTTATCCACATTACAATATTAAAGATCCAACACGGAAAGTCATTTTCATGATTGATTTGGCTGAGCCAATGTTTAGCAATAAAACATCACATTAGAATTGATACATAAATACAAAGTACTGATCATTATGTGAAGAAAAAGGATAAAAGATATCCTGCTGGACGGACGATCCATAATAAAGGTTCATATCGGTGGCTGGATTAAAAATAGTTGTATTAGATTTAACTATCCTTAATTTGGTTGTAAGCTATCTCCACTCAAAATTATTCATAATATGAAATCAATAATTATAACTGGTGTCAACACAAGTGGGATAATACCAGTTAATTGCAATGGTGGTTATTTACTGGTTGATTCTGAACACCAAGGAATTCATTGCCATTGTTCTTTTGTTAGAATAAGAAATTGTCCAGACAGAATTTTCCTTCTTAAAATTTAACCATTTAAGGGAACCTGTAACTTTTCTTTACCTCTTTGAGTGAATCAAAGACAGCAGCAAGGTAGTCTTCTATTGACCACGTCTAGAAATAAGAGCAAGGTGGTCCAGTGAAGGCCACCAGCCCCCCACCAATTCACGCCACTGCTGAGTTTCCCATACAGCAGGATGAGAGATCTGTGTGGGCACTTGTTTGGACAAATCACATGCCAAGGCAAAAATATGCTAACGTACATTGAATTTGGACCATGTTCTGAATGTTGTCTGACACCATGGACGCTGTGCTTCCAGGGAGGGGGAGAAGCTGCTGTGCAAAAGCCAGGCGAGAGCGCCCCGCCCCTCCCCAGAGGACAGGAGGCACGGCTACCGGCAAGGAGCCATGTTCTACCCGGCACTGCACCAGAATGCTCCGGCGCCTGAACTGGCACAACAGGTACAGTCCGAAGCAGCCCTGTCAGACAAAGCAGCAGCTCTAGGTATCAAGGAGAGAAGGGCGAGCATCAGGCAGAAAACTAGCACTGAGCTGCACTTCCAGCTTAATCTAAAAACCTGTGTATCATTCTGGACATTTTCATCTTCCCCAGCCACACCCTGTCTCTCTAACCCAAACACACTAGGCAGGCGGTAAGAGCTTTTCTTCGGATGCGGAAATTCTTTGTTCTTCCTCATAAGCTGATTAACATTGGTTAATTTCAGACCAGAGACTGGTTTTTCTCCTAACTGGTGTACGCACCATTTCTTCTGCGCACCATTTTAATCAGCAGAATGTAACTAACAAGCTTAAAGAGCCACTCAGTCCTGAATCAGCAGCTCATACCATATGCTGTGGGTAAAAACACACTTCCCAAAAAAGCTAAATGCAGAAAGACTAAGGATAGAAGATGCGTTTGATACTCAAGAAGTCTAACAGGATGTGCTTAGTATATGGAACATTGAGATTTTAAGAAGAAAAAGTTATTTTTCAAATATATCAATCCTAAAACATCTTTTTTCTCTTGTTACAAGAAGTATTTTAAGGAAAAAATCAATTAGAAAAACAATTGCATCTTGGATGGATTCTTAGTGCTTTTTTAAAAGATCTAAACAAGTTATTTAAAGCTTTTAATTGCCCCATAGTTTTGTAAAAAATATGTATTTTATTATGCTATTACAATTGTCCCAACTTTCCTGCCTTTGCCCCCCTCCCCTCAGTACCCCCTATCCCCTCTAGCAATCAGCCTTCTTAGTTCACGTCCATGGGTCATGCATATAAGTTCTTTGGCTACTCCATTTACTATACTGTTCTTAACATGCCCCTGTCTATTCTGTATCTACAATGTGACCTTTAAAAAAGAATTTATTTAGAGAATGGAGAAGGGAGAGAAACATCAATGTGTGGTTGTCTCTTGCATGCCCCCCATTGGGTACCTGGCCCACAACCCAGGACGCATGTGCCCTGACTAGGAATTGAACAGATCCTTTATTTTGCACGCTGGCACTCAAGTCACTGAGCCACACCAGCCAGGGCACAACTTGACTTCTTAATACCTGTACCTTCCCCCCACCGCCCCGCATTCTCCCTCTTCCCCCTCCCACCTGATAACCCTGCAAATGATCTCCTTATCTATGATTGTTTCTGTTCTGCTTGTTTGCTGTTTGTTTTTTAGATTCAATTGATAGTAGTGAATTTATTGCCATTTTAATGTTTGGTTTTGCTCCTTTTTCTTAAATAAGTCCCTTTAACATTTCATATAATAAGGGCTTGGTGATTATAAACTCCTTCAGCTTTACCCTTACTAGGAAGCACTTTATCTGCCCTTCCATTCTAAATGATAGCTTTGCCAGAGTAATCTTGGATGTAGGTCCTTGTTTTTCATCACTTTGAATACTTCTTACCAGCCCCTTCTAGCCTGCAAAGTTTCTCTCAAGAAATCAGTCAAGTCTTATGGGAACTCCTTTGTAGGTAACTATCTGCTTTCTGTTGCTGCTTTTAAAATTCTGTCATCTTTAACCTTTGCCATTTTACTGTTATGTCTTGGAGTGGTCCTCTTTGTGTCCACCTTGTTTGGGACTCTTGTGCTTCCTGGACTTTTATGTCTATTTCTTTCACCAAATTAGGAAATTTTCATTATTTTTTCAAGTTTTCAACTTCTTGCTCTTTGTCTTCTCCTGGCACCCCTGTGATTTGGATGTATTTTTTTGGTGGGGGGGATTCTTTTTTCTTCTTCCATTCTGATTGTGTGTGCTTCCATTCTGATTGTGTGTGTGTGTGTAATTTTATGTTCTAAGTCATTAATTTCTCAGCTTCAACTACTTCACTGTTCATTCGCTGCAAAAAAAAAAAAATTTTTTTTTTTTAAATTTCACTTAATGCAACCTTCATTTCTGCCTGGGTCTTTCTTATGCTGTTGACATACCCATTGACTTCCTTGAGCATCTTTATAACCAGTGTTTGGAACTCTGTATCTGACAGATTGCTTAGCTCCATTTTGTTTAGTGGGTTTTTTTTTTTTGAATTTTGGTCTGTTCTTCCTTCCACTTGGGCCAGATTTCTGTCTCCTCACTTTGGCAGCCTGTGTTTGTTTCCATGTTTAGGTACAGCTGCTTTGACTCTTAGTAGAGTGGCCTCTTGTAGGAAAGGCGTAACTGAAGGTCTGGTTGACTCATTAGCATATTCATGTGATAAGCACAGCTTACTTTAAGTGACTGTCAATCTGGGGAAGAGTCCTGAGGGGTAACCAGCATGGTTTTCATTTTTCTGACTGGTGATTAAGGACCTTTTCATGTGCATGCACTACTTAGATTTCCTTTTGTGTAAAGTCCCTCAACTTTACGAAAAACAAGTTTTGAGATATAATTCACATACCATACAATGCACCCATTAAAAAGTGTAAGATTCAGTATCCGTTAATATAGGTAGTATGTACAAACATCGAAAGTCAACTTTAGAATATTTTCATCTCCAAAAAGAAACCCCAAACCCTTTAACTCTCACCTCCCTGACTGCCAGCCCTATGCAATTGCTACCTACTTCGTTTCCGTACTTTTCCTACCTGGACTCTCGCATGAATGGAATCACGTACAGACTTTTGTGACTGGCTCCTTCACTGCTGTTTCCAAGTTCATCCAAGTTATAGCACGTATCGGTACGTATTATTGATTATGGCAGAGTAACGTTCCATTGCATAGCTGTCCCATTTTGTACATCCATTCACTGGTTGATACACATTTGAGTTATTTCCACTTTTCTTGCTATTATAATACTGCCGTAAACACTTTTGCCCAAGTTTGCGCGGACGTGTCCACTTCTCTTGATATATACACCTAGGAGCTCGTAACTGAGTGAATACTAGACTGTTTTCCAAAGCAACTGCACCGTTTTACGTTTGCACAAGCAGTGTGTGAGAGTTCCCATTTCTCCACATCCTATTTGTGTTCTGACTTTTGATTTTAGATATCCTAATGGGTATGAAGTGACAGCTCACTGTAGTTTTGACCTGCATTTCCCTGATGACAGTCTGCATCTTTTCACGTGCTTATTAGCCATCTGCATATCTCCCTTGGAAAAGTATTTGTTTAGATCCTTTGTCTTTTAACTGGGTTAATGAGTTGTAGTAAGACTCTTAAATTTTTTTAAAGATTCTTAAATGTCTGTTTTCTTAGCAATTTTATAGGACTTCTTTGTATAGTCTGGATATAAATCCTCTTATCTTTTATGTGGGATCGATGTGTTCGCCCGTTATGGATCTAGTCTTTTTCACTTTGTGATGTCTTTTAATGAGAAGTTCTTAATTCCAATATAGCTAAGTGTGTCCAAGTTTATGGATGGTGTTTGCGACTTAAATCTTCCCCAAAGTTGAGGTCGTAAAAATATTTTCCTGTATTATTTCCAACAGAATTAAACCAACCACTAAAAGCTTGGTAGTTTTGCCTTATACATTTGGGTCAAAAATTCACTGGAGTTGATTTTTATATACACATGGAGTGGGGATCCAATTTCATTTATTTCTGTACGAATAAGCCATCATCCCATCACCATGTATCAAAAGACTGCTCTCCCCCCCCATATTCACAAGGCCACTCACTCACTTTTAACCTCTCCATCTCTTTCCTGTAAATCAAGAGAAATAGACTAAGTCAGGGTCCCCAGTATAAAAGGTTCTGTTAGAACTCTGGGTTTTGAGTCTCACCAGAGGCTGGGTGGGAGAATGCAGACAGAGTGGAGGATCACTCTGGAACCGTGGACTGGTAAGTGCCTTGGCTAATGTGTATGCAGCCAACCTGGCCCCTGCTGACAAATGGACACTGTGGGTAAACCGCTGGGAACGATTTCTAGTTTCTTCTAGTTTTAAGATCCTTCACTTCACAAAGTCTCTGTGTTACTTATTTCTTCCATATCACTTCGGAATGAATTATGTTGAAGTCTTATTAACAAGAAATACAATGCATATCAAATTCCACAAACTACATGATTTTATTTATAAAATTCAACATATTGCCTACTATTATTGCCCATGTCCATTTACGTAGTCCTCAGTTATGGCTGTCAGTTTTCAAAATAAAGATCTCTGAAAATATACTCAGGTAGACAAAGTATTACTAATATTTTATTAAGTTGATATCCCATGGGCATCATTTGCCATCACTAAGAAAAAGGATTAATACAAAACAATACAAAAGTATTACAGACAATAGCTTATCAATATTATCTCCAATCCATCGGTGGGATTTTTCTCATGTAGTAACCTTTATTCGTGAAATGATTTCATTTACAAACCCGTTATTCTTCGCCACGACCTCTGCTTTCAGCTGTTTTAACTTCATTGTGATATCTTCTCCCGACATTTCGGCAAAGGGTATTTGCTTCACCTTGGATAAAAACTCTTCAATAATTTTTTCACCTTGCTGAAAAACATGTGAACATTCCGTTAGTCTTTAAAATGTCTTTTCTAAAAGTCACAATAAATAATAATAAATTGTTTAATTAAATTTCCATCTAAACACACCACTCAATATTTAAAGAACATTAAATTTTAAGTGTGCACTGTCTAGAATATAGAGTTGACTCTTGACCAAACAGAGGTTAAGGGTGCTGACCTCCCCAGGTAGTTGCAAATTTGTGTATAACTTCCGACTCCCCCAAAACTTTATTTTAGGAATATTGTATATAAAACGTATAATGTAAAAATATGTGTTAACTGACTGTTAATGTTATCAAAGGCTTCTGGTCAACCAGTAGGCTATTTAAAGTATTTATTAAAAAACAAATGCACATAAGTGCACCTGTGCAAATTCAGTCTCCTGCTGTTCATGGGTGAACTGAACAGCAGAGCCCTTCACTGACCGTATTTTTTTATAGCAGGACATTAAAAGGATATTCATAAATACACATTCAGCTGCTAATGAAAACAGGGCTGGACACTTTAGCATTCCCAAATTCCTCAGTTTTTATAATTTTTATATATATATATATATATATATATATATATATATATATATATATATATAGTTAGTCTTCTAGGAGAAAAAGAACTCAAGGTTCACAAATATTAAGGCATAAACACTAACTGAAAATTTAATACTCATATACAGGATTTTCTAAAAAATGTATTTTAATGCCCAGTTATTATCATTCTACAGAATGCTTACTACTCGCCCTGTGACCTGTGGGCCCATTCTTTACCTGCACTCCTCATCCATGAAATGAGAATACCACCACTACCAACCTCACAGGGCTATTTTGGGAACTGAAGAGTAAGTATGCGAGAAGGGCAGCGCCTGGCACAGGGTGCGCACCACGGAGGTGTCTGCTGCTGTGCACGTCACGCAGGGGACTGACTGCTAAGTAAGCACCTTACAGGTGAAAGAAAGGTAGATATCAAAGGAAGATAAAGGAGAACTACTTCTCTATTAAACAAGTCCGCTTTTGCCTCTCTCGGCACAAAATACATTGTACGTTTTCACAATGCATTGTAATTAGTATTATTGAAAGCACATGACTTCAGTTCCAGCGGGAGAGCAGGGGTTGCGGAGAGAGCCCACCTAACCCCAGATCACGGACAGCCGTGGGGCCGACACCAGACCACTTCGAGTGCGGGATGGCAATCTCCACACTTAAAGGCATTAACAAGTTACGACACATTTCTCCTGCTTATCCAACAGATAAATCACACTTTTAAGCTCAAAACCACATACATCATCGATTACGGTAACAATCAGCTATCCTTCAAGAACAAAAAATTCACTGGGTAAAAGCGAAAAATGTGACAAGTAAAAATTGTCACAATGCATACTGCAGTAAATGTTGCCAGAACCCAGCAGTGAATAAGATTCATTATTACAAATCCTTTAATTTTTTAAAGGCACATTGGGCACAGGCTTGTACCTTTCCTGTGCGAACCTCTAGTTTTCACCCATTGCTCAGAGGGCCCATTTCTCCCATGAGAACACCCTGCCCACAAAGAGCTTTCCTGAGCAAACGTTTGTCATATGCCAATTTGTCCTCTAGGCTCATAACATCTTCATTACTTTTATCTCTCCAACTATGTTCTGAACAACTGGAGGCAGAAACTTCTTTTAATTATTTGGTATCATCTTAACTAAGCACTGAGTAAACATGCAACCTAACTGAACTTGATCTATTCACTTATGAAGTAATCAAAGATTTATTTGGACATCTATTAACTCCTCTGAATTACTTATTTTAAACCTGGACTAACAGCCCTGTCCCCTCCTTTTATAAATCTGGTACTTGAAATGTTATCCTCTGATCATGCAGGTGGTATACAGTGCAGAAATCAATACAGATGAAGCAAAGAAATGTTAAGAGAACTCCACTAATGCACCATCAATAAGTAAATATTACAGTCATATGGAGAAAAAAAGACTCTATCTCGGTGACCTGATATATACACACACACAATAGAGATCGAGTAACTACAGAGTGGGTCTGCCAAACCTCTCTTTCCAGGTAGCACCTCTTCGCTGCTGGCTCCACTTCGCCCTCTTCCTGTGATTCTCCGACATTCTGAAACTCCTCTAGCTCCAGGGCTTTCTGCTGAGCACACTCTATTACATGCCTGGGAAAATTAGCAAGCTCGGCAACGTGAATCCCGAAACTTTGATCACAGACACCTAGAAGAAATTGGGGGGTTGGGGAGGTGACAGGGCAAGAGGCAGGGCAGGAAGAAACAGCGATTTATGTGAATGGAACTCACCCTTCTTACCTTGTCATTAGAAAACGCAATTCTGTATTAGTTCAAACACATTAGCTAAGTATGTCAGAGTAACTTAGATAAAGGAATTTCAATTAAGCCTCCAGCAAATAGTGATTATGACTTGGTACCATGTTATACTTTATCCTTGAAAAATGTAGTAAAAGAATAAAAATAGCAGAGAAAAGGCTTGACAGTCCTCAAAGGCCTAGACAAATATCTGAATCTGAAATTAATCAACTCTCTCTCTCTGAGGTTTTCTCCATTTTATAAGGGAGAAATTAAAAGTACTAAGGAAAAGAAATAAATAGAAAAGTGCCACCAACTAAAAAGAGCATTTAATTCAAAATATATTGACTTATTAGTGGTTGGTCTATCCTCTGGATCTGCCCATATTATTTTCTAGAGATGCTGATTCCAGAAAACTGGCTGGGTAAATATTTACAATACTTCTCCTAAAAAAGTTATTTACCATTCTTACATAATCTCATTCTGATTCTAAACTACTACAAATGACAGTAAAATATTTTGACCCAAATCACTACTAAATTCATAGACTAAGAAGATGATCTTCATCTTCATTCGCAGAAAATAAACTGACTTAAGACATTCCTTCCAAATGTTTAATACAAGTGATGCTCACAATTATAGAGCTTCCATTTTGCCTCAATTATTTATCAACTGTGAATTGTGGGGGGCTTATTTTCACACCCCATGCACTCTTGAGCTGGGTACTTTGCACAATAAGAGAAACAAATAAAAAAATCAGAAGCATATGTTTGATAAATACCCACAGTGAAGGACAAACTAACTATCTTCTCTGCGTTTCATCTGGTCTTTTAAAATATACTGAACCCATTTTTATATCACGCAAAACACAATAATTTAAAAACAAAATCTCAACTTTATGCTAAATACCAGGTTCAACTAAAAGCATCTATAGCTTATGTCAATAATAATAATACAAACACAGTAACTGAAAAGAATTCCTACTGAAGCATTAAAAAAAATAATAATAAAAAAAAAAAAAAAAAAAAAAACAAAGGATAAAAGAACCAAAAGTAGTATCTCATTTATGTGCAACCAACTGATACAGAAAAACCTGTTTGTGGAAAATCAGAAAGCCATTCTGATTAAGTTATTCTGATGATTGGTGAAATGTTTAATAAAAACATTAAGAGCATGTTAATAGTATCGAGTCAGTAATCTGATTAGCTGCAAGATCCACAAATGACAAAATTTTTCTGAAAGGATAAAATGCCAGTGCAGAGTTCTGGCCAAGATGGAGTCATAGGTAGATATGCTTTGCCTCCCTGCACAACCAAAAGAACGAAACAACCAATTCAAAAACAAAAACCAACCAGAACTGCCAGAAAATTGAACCGTATGGAAGTCTGACAACACAGGAGTTAAAGAAGAAACATTCATTCCCACTGGTAGGAGGGGTGGAGACGGGCAGCCAGGACAGAGAGGACGTGTGGTAAGGTGGCGGCTCAGCAGCTGGTGGCCTGCGTGGTCCCACGTTCATGTTCAGATAAACCAGTAGGAACTGGGGAGTGAGACAGACAGCATAATCCAGGGTTACAGCACAGGCAAGATAAGGTCTCGGCACCTCTGGCTGTAAAAACCTCTGGGAGTTGTTGCAGTGGGAGAAACTGCTGGTTTCTTGAAAGCGGGGCAAGAACCAAGCAACCAGCATTGTTCCCTCCGACTCCTCCCCCACATACAGCGCTGCAACGCAGCAAAATGAGCTGCCCAGACCTGGTGAACACCTAAGGCCCCGCCCCTTACAATGTAACAGATGTGCGGAGACAAAGAGATATGACCCAAATGAAGAACAGATCAAAACTCCAGAAAAAGAACTAAGCAACAAGGAGAAAGTCAACTATCAGATGCAGAGTTCAAAACACTGGTAATCAGGATGCTCACAGAAATAATTGAGTACAGACACAAAATAAAGGAAGAAATGAAGGCCATACAAGGTGAAATAAAGCAAACTATATAGGGAACTATCAGTGAAGGGAAGGAAACTGGGACTCAAAAGGTTTGGACAGAAAGAAGACATATGGAACAGAAGGAAATAAACATTCAACCAGAACAGAATGAAAAAACAAGAATTCAAAAAAAAATGAGGAGAGGCTTAGGAACCTCCAAGGACAACTTTAAACATTCCAGCATCTGAATCACAGGGGTGCCAGAAAGAGATGAGGAGCCCTTACCATAGGAAATATTAAAGGGACTTATCTAAGAAAAAGATCAAAACTATAAACAGTAAAATGACATTAAACTTACAACTGTCGACAACTGAACCTAAAAAAAAAAACCAAAAATGAAAATGAACAAAGCAAACAATAGAACAGGAACAGATGCACAGAAACAAACATCACATGGAGGGTTATCAGCAGGGAGGGGGAGGATGCGGGGGAAGGAACAGGGGATAAGAAGCATAATTGGTAGGTATAAAAGAGACAGGGGGAGGTTAAGAACAGTATAGGAAATGGAGAAGCCAAAGAACTTGTATGTATGAGCCATGCACATGCACTAAGGGGGGAATGCTGGAGGAAGGCAGTGCAGGGCAGAGGGGGATAAATGGTAGGAAAAAATGGGACAACTATAATAGCACAATCAATAGAAAATACTTAAAAAATAAATAGAATTGCACAGTGAAAAAAAAATGCCAAATCATTCCTTATGTGATAATTACAATTTCAGGATTTTTGCAAACCCCAGCTTCAAATGAACCTGTTCATGTAACATACCTTTTACATAATCAAATAATTATAATAGTTTATTAAACACAGCTAGAGCCTTGGAACATCATAGCTTATTGTTACCATGTACTAGCTAAACTGACAAGAAAAGATACTGTCATGGGAGAAAGTACAAAATTCCTCTGTGAATACATTAAGAACATAAATTATTCTTTCTGTGATTGTTTTAGAATGACTGGTTCTACTACAAGACACAGAAATAACTCCCTGACCCTAGCCTGTGAATTAAGAGACAAATGTTTCTGTAAAAACATCAGTAATTCATACTAATTTAGACTGAAGCAAACTGCTGATGATTTCAAAGGCAGGAAGTTTCCCGCTGTCACACTCTGAATTCACAGTATACCCATGGTGTATACTCACCTTTCTTCACCTGATAAAGCATAGTTAAGGAATCTTCAGTAGTTAGTGCCGTGACATGTAGATTATTAACAGTTGGTATCTGATTGGCCAAGGCAGTAAGTTCATGAAAATGGGTTGCAAACATGCAGAAAGCACCAATTTTTATTGCAATGTACTCTGATATAGCCCACGCTAACCCAAATCCATCGTAGGTAGAGGTTCCTCTCCCCAATTCATCTATGATTATTAAAGAATCTTTGGTTGCAGACCTGAAACACACAATTACATGAAAATTTCCCAAAACATATTCATGCAAAAAACAAAATTAAGAAAATATAAAAGATGTGCCACAAACATAACAGATTCATTATTTAATATAGTAAAATTTCAACAAAGTAAATAAAAAGCACAAAAACTTCAGGAGAAAAAAGTAGGCATGGACACCAACAAGGAACAATTGATGGAAGAGGAAGCAAATGATGAATAAATCAAATCAACCGAGACTGAGAAAAATAATACCACCCCACGAAGATGGGGCAAGGGGACAAGAAGGACAGTGGGCCACACGGCTGGTGGTCACGATGATTTGTGCGCAACTCTTAACTGAATGGAAGGAAGGGGCATTTTTCTAAATGAGAAAATTTGACAGTTCATTTACTTATTTGTCACTCATTTATTTTTCTGTAAACTGCCATTGATACCTTTTTCTTATTTCTTTAGTCTGTAAATTTTGAATATTAACCTGTTGACTAACTGCTGTACTGAACAAGCAACAATAAACCCAGAATTTACTAAGGACACCAAAAACCGAAAGGCACAGCCTCCATGCCTTCAGAGAAGCTCCTGAAATGTGAAATAAAGAGACGAGATTTTAGTAACCTTTAAAATAAAAACCTCATCAATTCAGACATGGCAGAGTTCACTGAGGAAACACCCACAGCTCATGTGACCCCCCCCCCCCCAAAAAAAAATCACTGGAGAAGTGGAATTTCTGTCATTCAGGCCTGTAAAGACTGGAAGGGACTTGAGTAAAGGGCAAGTAGGAAGAAGGGACCTACCATTCCAGGCAGTGTGAGCAGTGCAGGTAGAAGCCTGGAGCGGGGGAGTAGAAGGCCAACGACTACCAAAAATCTTAAGAAGACAACTTAAAAACTCGAAGCTTTCCACAACTACCACAAATCACCTTTTCAAGACAATACAGTCCACAAACTATTACACTACATGCAAGTTCTTGGGTGTTTTGTAAGTGAGCCTGCAAATGTACTTCTCAAAGGACAGAAACATTCATTTCCTTTTTCAGGGGGCTGGGAAATGCACTCACCTGAGAATAGAAGCCGTTTCTAACATTTCAGCCATGAAGGTGGAGACTCCTTTCAACTGACTGTCACCAGCCCCTACCCGAGCCAAGATACAGTCCACAATGGACACTTCTGCCGACTCACAAGGCACAAAACACCCAATCTGCGCCATGAGAACGATCACCCCAGTTTGGCGAATATATGTTGATTTACCTCCCATATTGGGGCCTATAAAACAAATTACATCAAGAAGCAAAATTACTGATTTATTTCTAATAACTGTTGTCCTAAAGTACACACTGGTGACCAATCACCTAGGTAATGTGATGGACACAAAAGCAGCAGAGCCATAAGCTGCCCAGAGACGTGGCCGAAGTTGCTGGCAACACTGCTCCCTGAGGCGGTGCTATTTTCTCTTCAGACAAACCTGCACTGCGCCCTTCACAGAGAGGACCCGTAAAAAATATACCTTACCTGCAACTTGACTATAGCCTAGAAAGACCATACAGACACTTTCCCACAGCTCCCAGGGCTACCTGCACAACAATGTTATAACATCCAGAAAAGCAGTACAGGCCTAACTCACTAAACAGCGTAACACATTAATACATGGGCTGCTGTTGTGAATGGACCAGTATGGTCAAATCCTTCAACCCACTTAAAATCCACAGGGAAATCCTAAGACATGATCATACTTTTGGAAAATGTACAATTTACATGTCTGGGTTAGATTATGTAAATGACTTGAAAATCCATTTCGGGGAAATGGATTACATTTGCCCAAAGACTCCTAACTCCCTCCCCTTTGCCTTTGGGATCTGGTTAGGATCTCTCAAAAACTCTCTAGTTTGAGACACACTATATTAGTCTATAAACTTGTCTCCCTTTTCTTTGAGTTTCACATGAATATAGTGCCATGTCTTTAAAAGAATGGCTACCCTAAACTGAGGTCATTCCAGCATCCAATTATGCTTGATCTTAAATGACCTCATTTTTGAAAGGTCTGTCTCAAAGGTACTCTTTGAGGAGGCAGACTTGTTCATTTTCAAATACTCTGGTTCCCTGGAACAGAACTTTCATATAAATGCAATATTCTCTCATAAGCCTCTCCCTACGTCTTCCAAATCTTCCCTCTAATCCAAATGTGAATATATTACTCATTAATATGAATAACATGTTCTTTTTCTAATGTCAAGAAGTAGAATTCATCAATTTTAAGTGTATTTCCATTCCAACATTAAAAAAGGAAACATTACCCAAAATAACCCATAAACTAAGTTTTATACCAGTAATGATGTGGAACATCTGTTTATCTTTTTCAAAGTGAACATCATTGGGAATAAATGCAACTTCATCTTGAACTTCAACACAAGCATGTCTGGATGCTTTCAAAATAATTCTTCCTTGTCCCTTCTCCAAAATGGCTGGTCGCACATATGGAACAGGTGCTCCATTTGACACATGAGCAAAGCTGACAACAGCGTCGAGCTGAGCTAACACATCATTGAGTGTCTGCATTGGTTCTACATAGCCTGTATAAAGAAAATGTGCAAAGGAATACTGAATCATAAAAACACACATATAAGCAGCTATGAGACTAAATTTAACGTCTCCATTTGGGAATTCAAACTCTATTTCCTAATTTATGTAATTTTAAGAAATTAAGAGAAGTTTGCCACAACTAAACTTGAAAATAACACCTAAAACTCAACATGAGGTTAAAATGCATTGCCATGTCTTAGAGAGTATGATGCCCCCCTCATAGTAAAATCCAGTACGATATAAAAGCACACAGCTGATGCTCTAACCAGCATGGCTCAGTTGGGTAAGTGCTGTCCCACAATGTGAAGGGTTGCTGGTTCGATTCCCAGTCAGGGCACATGCCTGGGTTGTGGGGGCCCATCCCTGGTTGGGGTGCATGCAAAAGGCATGCAAAAAGATCAATGTTTCTCTCACACATCGATGTCTCTCTCCCTCTTTATCTCCCTCCCTTCCATTCTCTCTAAAATAAATAAAAATCTAAAAAAAAAAGCACACAGCTGCTTATAAAGAAATGAAGTAGGTTTTAAAAAAAACCTAATAAGGAAAAGCTATACTAATTTATTGATAAGGAAAGAAAAGCAGGGTACAGTAATATGTGAGGCATGCCTACAATTTTAAGTCACACCTTTTTCTAAAATTTAAGAGTCAAAAACCAAAAAGGCATTTCACAATTATTATAAAACATGCCAATACCAAGTAGTAAGATACAATGTGACCACCAAGGCCTATGTATGTAAGACAATAATTTTACTTCAGAACTCTACCCCATCAGTTATCACATACTTAATTTTAGCATAAATTTAGACCCATTACTGTCACTTAAAATACTTTCAGAAAGATTCTACTTTGCTACAGCATTAAAACTAAACGCTAACTAATTGAAGGGCATAATGACAGTAACAGTAGATATGTTTCTTGCTTCACTCAGATAATTCATTTGATAAAATATGACTTGTCTTTTGGGAACTTGTAAATAAAACTCTGCTTCTATTTAACAGTTCTTGTTTGGTACTGAACATCAATCTGACACTGATGAGCTTAAGGAACTTTTCATTATAAACAAGCAGATCAGAGACCATGTCTTATGTTTATGGGTGAATAGAATTGAGGTTCATGAAGTAGATATGACCTGAGTTTTTATGGTAGTGATGTCTGCATTGAAACTTTCAGTATTTCCTTAGAATTATTTTTATTCCCTACAGACTAAAATCTTAATATATAAAATGAAAAAAAGACAATCCTAAAAGCTATTCAATGTTATATACATTAAAAAGTCCCTGAGCCCTGGCTGGTATGGCTCACTGGATTGAGTGCCTGCCTACAAACCAAAGGGTCACCAGTTCGATTCCCAGTCAGGGCACATGTGTGGATTGCAGGCCAGGTTCCCTTGTGTGGGACTTGTGAGATGCAACCACACACACTGATGATTCTCTCCCTCTCTTTCTCCCTCCCTTCCCCTCTGTCTAGAAAATAAAATAAAATCTTAAAAAAATCAAAATAAAAAATAAAAAGTCCCTGAAACATGTTTAGGCAATAAAAATGGTCAAGATCAGAAAAGATTCTAGAATTTTAAGAAGTTGAAGGGGTCAGCTAACACACCCACATGTCCTGTAGAACTGTCACACCGACATCAATGTGTCAAAAGCTTCAAGGGACAGTCAAGAGAATAATGTCCAATTTTAGAAGAACACAACATTATGACTATTTGAACAGCAGAAAGTCTAACTCACCTCTAACTCCCTTGTTCCCCATGAAAGTGATAAAATGTTTTGAAAATAAAAATTAACCCAAATGGCCAAATAAAAATAATTATCTTACTTTGCTTTACCACTTAAAAAAAAAAAAAAAGGAAAACAGAGTTCACAGTACCCTATCATGCAGCAAATACAAACCTGTGAGAATTACTTAGACATGAGTGGAGTACTTACTATACATACTTTAAAACTCATAAATCTCTAATGCATCAATAAGAATAGGCCTATAATAAAAAAGAAAACCAAAAGCCTCTTAATGAAGAGGCTTTTAATAAAGAGTCCATATTCAGTTTCTCAATTCATCTGGCTCTTGACAATAGTATCCTTTCTTTAGTGCTGTTCAGTTACCGTGGCCCTGCCTCTTCCCCCCTCGCTCACCCCTCCCCCTTCCCCACTCCCACAGACAATCCCCTTAACAATATTATCTGTTTTAAATGCAAGATAGGAAGCTACAAAAATGACCCACTATATATTTTCTAAGATTTTATTTATTTACTTTTAGAGAGAGGAAAGGAGGAAGAAAGGGAGGGAGAGAAACATCACTGTGTGAAAGACACATCAATCGATTGCCTCTCACGTGCCCCCAGCTGGGGACCTGAAACCCAGGCAAGTGCCCTGGCTGGGAATCGACTTTTCAGTTTGCAGACTGGCGCTCAATCCACTAAGCCACACCAGCCAGGGCTGATCCACTGTATTTTCAAATAAAGATAGTTTAAAATGTAACATCTACAATGTATACGTTAGACTAAGGAGAGGTTTCATTTAAATTCCAGGTGACTCCAAATACAAGACCTTCAATTAAAAAATTTTAAAATCTAATACCTTTAACCTGCTTAGTGCTTAATGAATATTAATAGTTTTTTTTTGAGGAAGACTCACAGTTTGGATATATAGTGTTTAGAGGATTCTTAAAAATATAATCACTGAGGAAAATAATTGAACAAGATTATCATAGGATAGCTATCTGTTACCAGCAAACAAAAACATCATCTTTACAAATCTTGTTTATCTCAAAACTAATGTATAAAGTATATTAAAACCTTTAAGCTTTGTTTCTGATTTACAATAAAAATTCATAGTAGTAAAACAATTTACAGAATTATAAATGCACTGTTTTTAAATGACCTTTACCCCTAAATAATTCAGCATGCATATCCTGAGAACAAGGACATCTTCCTGTTTAATCATAATACACATCAAAGAATGCAATACCAATACCATATTATCTCATACTGAACTTTGCCAATTTGTCCCAATCATGTACTTTATAGCTATTCCCCAACTCTAACCCCTAACCCTTGATCCAATCAAGGATTGTCTACTGCATTTGACTGTTCTGTCTCTTTAAGTCTCCTTTAATCTAGAACAGATCCTGCCCTTTTTTTTTTTTTGCTTCCATGACACATTTTTAAATAGTTGAGGCCTTAAAAGGAATGTCCCATAATCTTTTTACCTCATTTTTTTTCTCCTTATGATAATCTCGTTAGATGTTTTTATCAAGAATACTACACAGGTGATATTGTGTCCTCCCCTCTGCATCACATATAATCTCATTTGTCCCATTACCGGTGACGCCAGCTTTGATCACCCGGTTTAAGTATTTCTTTGGTATACTTTTGCAAGGCACAATAAAGGCTGCAGTCACTATCAACATGATGACAGGCAAAGCCTCCCAGCTTCACACATCCCCATCTACCCTGAGTGTGCTAAATATACATGCACCCCATGCTGAGGGAAACACCGTGGTGCCAAGTCATGCTCTCCCTTTAATTATAAAACAGTCACCTCAGACAATGGACTCTGAAAATCTATAAATGGCACATAGAACATAAAAGGGCTTGCTTGCCTCATGTACAATTTCTATTTGCTTCTCAGCGGTTTTTATTTCTATAACCTAGAGCATGAGGAGTGCACAGGTAACAGTCCTCGCTGTTTCTTTCCCTTGTTACAACTGCAGTAAGTTTTGTGCTTTTTGGCACATCTTTGTTGTTCAGGGTATGCCCACTCCTTGGCACGCACTAGCTCACCTTCCTATGCATCGGAGCCGTTTCCACTTACTTTTCCCACCACACTGCAGCATGCATTATGTAGTAGGTAGTCTAAAAAACTGTAACAGCTTTTTATAAGACCACTCTTCAAACATCCCAATATTTTTCTATCACAAAACCAGTCATATTCCGAATTTACTGGCTGTATTAAATTTACCTGAAGAAATATTGATTATTTCTTTAACAATGGCATTCTGGGCTTCCTCGTATTCATTCTTATTTTTGGTATATTCTTCATTAAGAGAAGTCAAAGCACTGCAAATCAAGATAATGGTATTATTTTTAAAATGAAAACATTACTAAAGGTAATGTACACTACATAAAATGTATCTAGAATATCCAGCCTAAAACACATCAAAACAATAATTAAAATGAAAGTATCAGGAGAAAATGAGCAACTCATTAGGGAAAGATGTGGCTGGAATCCAACGCACTAACATTTACGTTGTTTGCAATAGCCAACCAGCATAATTCTTCCTATAACAATTATCCCATTGGGTAAAATTCTGATCTGTGACCTTTTCTAAAATACTTGAATGAAGTAAGTCTTCATCCTCACTTAGGACAGAGGCCACACCCCCTTTAAAATACACACCCAGTTTCTCAATACTGCAGTGTAATTGTCTTTCGATACTAAAACTTGTCAAAATAAGGAAAGTGTTTCAAAAACTAAACCTTATTGAGGAATTTAAAAAGAAAATAAAAATCAACAGTTGAGAAAAATTGCAGAAGATTAGAATAAAGTGAAGAGGAAGTATTCATTCACTGGTGTCAAAGGGAGGGACTAAAATTAAAAACCAAGGACATGGGGGCATGGAAAAGAAGAGGTGGAGGCACTTATCAGAAAAGAAGGGCAACCATAAACCGAGATAATTGTGAACTTGATGGAATTAGCCCATGACATAACATACACATATAGCTTAAATATAGTACGTGGGCAAGCAGCGGCATAAAAAGACTGTCACAAAACACGCCAATGAAAAGAATCACAGAAAGAAAAGCAAGAGGCAAAGACACTATGAATGTGAGACTGGTGTGTGAAGGAGAGGGCTGCCAGAGACAAAAGAACAGGTGGGCCAGGACCAGGCAGTGCAGGTCATAATAAACATTTCCGTTTTCTGAATGACAGACAGACATTGGAGCATTTTAAGAAAGAAAATTATACGATCAGAGCCAGATACAAAGCAAGCACTCAATCTGTTGAAGAAAAAAAAAATCAACAAACGAATTCCTCACAACTTTTGGAATCACCGTTATCCTGCAGTTCAATTTTTTAGACATTATAATTAACAAATGGGTGATTTAAAGATTATAACACCCCAAAAGTTCTAGCTTATTTAAGCCAAAAAATATATATATATATTTCTTAAATCAGGATACAGTGTGGTGGAAAAACAATAGCTACTAAATTTGGCACTAGAAGATATAGGTTTGAGTATTTAGCATTTCTAGATGTCTAATCCTGGGGAATTGAATTTCAGCTTCTTCATCTAAAATATGAGAGAAACATACCCAACCTATTTATTTCAGAAAACTGTTATGAGGAACAAACTGACTATTCATTACTGCAGTGTCTGAACACCTAGAATAATAACTGCACATAACAGACACTCAAAATACTTTTTAAATAAATTCTAGTACAGAGGAGAAAGGATAAATGCCTTTCCCCACCCAAGTCACAGATTTATTTTAAAGTAATTTTTTCTTCAACTATGAATAACTTGCCTCAGGAACTTCCTAACATCAGCAAGAGAAAAGCAGAACAAAACTGGTGAGATATTTTTTAACATGGAACATGATTTTTTAAAAAGCTATAATCATTATGGTTGCCTTGTTATGGTGGTAGACATCTCCCTAAACTAATTTATACGGCCACTTGATATACCAGAATTTTTTTTTACTTGATAAAGGATAGCAAAATTTTCTTAGAAAAAATAAACACGAGAAAATAAGTAAAGCAGAGATGTGAGGGGGAACTACCTCAGATATGGAAAGGCACCATAAAATAAATACGAGCTTTTTCATACTGACAAAAGAATGGTGAGACAGATGATGTGAAAAAAATAATCTTAAAAATGAACACGAAGTGCCACTTCGGTTAATGAGGAAAAGAGTAATTACTGAACAAGTGGTTTTGGGACAGCTGACTAGACTTTTGTAAGAAACCTTCAATCTTACCTTATGCTTTTATTTCAATTAACAGTAAATACGGCAAAACTTCCTTATCACAGAATGTTCACATTTCATCAGACAGTAGTTTAGTTCTACGGAACTACTGCAGGCTGAACAATACAATACAGGCATACAAACCTATTGGTAAATTTAACTCCATTCTTCTGGATATCCACGGTACTGAAGTTTTTATTGTTACGAAGGACTTTTTCCTCCTTGCACGTTACACGGAAATAATATCCAAACTGTGAGTTGGAATCCAGTTTAATCTGTTTGCCAGCCTCTAAACCTTCATGATCAGGAAAAAAAGGAAAAAGTGTGTCATAGGTAATATCAATACCCATTGTTCCATATAAATGTTTAAAATAATTAAACCTAAACTTTTATTACATGATAGCATACTGAAAATTAACACTATCTAAGAAAGACACAAATCCCACTTCACGCAAAAATTACATGAACTAAGGATACCTGTAACGCCCTTTAACTCCCTTGTTACCATTAGCTTCTGCCACGGAAAGCGTTGGGTAAACCCAACCAAGGCTGCAGGGCACCACGCGCTGATCTAGATGCGGGGCCACGACGACGAGTAAGATCTCGCCCCTGCCCTTCGGGAGTGCTGCATGAGGGTTCTTTAGGTAACCAAAGCATTTCTCCGGAAGACAGAGCAAATTGAAATGAACAACTATACTTTTCAAACAAAAATATGAGACTGACAATGAAACTCGAGAAAAACTAGGGCATTTTTTGTTAAATGCAGGGAGCTTCACAAAACAAGCAAAGATACATCAGCTAGACTTGAAGCAACAAAGATTTCTGAGTTTATAAAAAGATTCAATTTATTTATTTTTAGAGAGGGGGGAGGGAGAGAGAGAAACTTCGACTGGATTCCTCACACACACTCCCCAAAAGGGACTGGACCACAGCCCTGTCCCTTTTCACAACTTTTCACCTTGTGGGTCAATACCCAGCGAACTGAGTTTTTCTAAGTCTGTCCTCCCCTTACATCTCATTCACCAATGCGATCTTCAGACCACGAACCAGAAGACAGACAGTGTCTGCAAGTTTCCACGCCGAAGCACGGCTCTCCGGTGTTCGTAGTGAGCAACTAAAGGGAGACAGACTGCACCGGGCCGGGGAGCGGAGCGACTGCAGAGAGCTATGGTGTGAGGAGGGTGCATTTCAACCCTCTCCAAAGGCAAAAATTCTTGAATCCAGTATCTAGTCCATACATGGACTCTCCATAGAAACTACGTGTGCATTTTTAAATAAGAAGATACGGGTGTATTTTTCCGAAGAGGATCCAAAAGTTTAAGTGTTACTGCTCTGAGGAATCTTCTAGTTCAAATGTTAAGATTCATTTATTCATTCGGCACAGTGTGAGTGATGTTCAAAACAAAGAGCTGTCCAAATTTAGAACAAAACAGTGTGAACAGTGTGAACAGTGTGAGAGTAGTCAGGGAATTGATCTAGTAGAGCAGGCAGGCATTTAAAAAAATTGATATTAACGAAGTGCTCAGAACTCCAAGCCAAATCAATGAACTATTTCTAGTAGAGTAAGGTTATAGAGAAGGTGACATTTAAAACAGTTCTTATTTAAAAGACATGATAGGGCCTGTTGGGTGATTTGTTGGCTGACACGTGGAGTCATCCTGGTGTTTGGAGGAGTTAGTAAGAAAGGAGTCTGGAAGAGCAGGCAAGGCTTTCAATGTGAAGCCTCCTGTGTGTCAACTGTGTTTGTAATTTTGTTCTGTACAAAGAGTGGCTGGCACTTTAAACGGAAGCTGGCACAATCAACTGCGTCTTCTAGGAAAGCAATTCCCACACCAGTGTGGGTACTGTGTAGACAAGAGAATTATTCAAACCTCCAACAGTCCTTTCTTACCTAGATCTCTAGCTGTATTTATTAATGTTGATTGCATCTTTTTTTCTAAATCATCCATTATTTCTCTTAATTCACTCAGATTAGGATCAAATGATGGTTTTACAAGGAATTCATGGTTTTCCACCTATAGACAGAACAAAAAGTAGTTCAATTTTATTAACAATGGATAAAGATGAAAGTTATTTGCTTTCTTTTACTTATTTAAATTTCACTGATGTTTTAAGTTGTTCAGTTACAGCTATAAGCATCTATTTAATAAGAGATGTAAAGATCTTTTTATCAGGAGCTTAGAGCCCTGGAGGTACAAAACTACTTTTATGAAACAAACACACAGTGCTATTGACGCATGTGTCACCATTATTTTTATTTACATTTCCCCTTAACAAAGTTCAAAACAGTTTTTCTAAACATTACTACAGAATGTTCAATGTTCACCCCTGGCTGGTGTGGCTCAGTGGATTGAGTGTCGGCCTGTGAACCAAAGGGTCACCAATTCTAGTCCCAGTCAGGACACACGCCTGGGTTGCGGGCCTGGTCCCTGGTGGGGGACGTGCGAGAGGCAACCACACACTGATGTTTCTCTCCCTCTCTCCCTCCCACCCCCCTCTCTAAAGATAAATTTAAAAAACTTTTAAAAAAAGCTCTACTACCCTAAAAATAACTAGATAAAATATAAGCACTTTTTGTTTCAAATAAATGTATAGGTGAGTTGGAGAAAACCAGACGTCTGATTTCCTGCAAAGAGAGTCCATGGTGTACATCAGGCCAGGCTTGGGGCATTTAGAACACCCGCCTCATGATGAATAGCAGTAATAAGAGAAACCTGCCTGGGCCCTGGGGAAAGGGGAGGTGGGGGTAGAATGTACTCCTGACAGTGTGTGACGGAAAGCCTGCTTTCACCAGGGTCTGGAATTCAAACATGCTGTTCGTTTTGGCAGTGGAAAAGTCTGCTGGTTTTTGGCCATTTCCGTTATCTCCTCCTTCTACAGAGATGAAACGGAAAAATTTTCATGGGAAACATAACCGCTAAGAACAATGAATACATTTTGCAGCTAGGTGTGGGCATTACTAAATCCTGGCCATTAGAATGGGAGCAGAAAGAATGTGTGCCGTTTCCACAATGTATCCTCCTCGTCCCCTTTTGTCCTCCCCCATTGGCTGGAATGAAGATAAGGTGGTAGAAGCCAACCTGGACCTTGAAGATGAAGGCAACACACTAAGGGTGCTGGAATGACAAGGGAGAAGCCTGGACCCAGAGGGAATGGGGATGTCCTGCCAGCCCTGTGTTGCTACACCCACACTGTTATACCAGAAAATTTTAACCCTTCTTCTTCAAGCTACTGTTTTATATATACAGGTTTTATATTTTAGCAGCTGAATCTTCACCCTAACCAATCTAAAAAGCTCCAGACTGAGCGATTAACTTAAAAGTGGTCCTGAGTGAATTACACATTGTAGGTGTATGGCAAAAGCAAAAGCAAATCCTCCCCACCCCCCGCCGGAAAAATATATTTTTTGCTTGTATAATTTGCACAGATAGAACCCAGATAAATGAGAATTCATAATCTAAAGATACATAAATACAAGGAAACAAGACACTAAGCAGAAACAAGGAGCAGATTTAAACCCAAGAGATTTTTGATGTGTAATATTAAGTATATTTTTAAAGTTTAAAGAAATATAAGTGACTGGAACACATGAGCAAAGAATAAGATATTACTTAAAAAAGACTAGGAAGAGTTAGAAATGAACCAAATATCTTTTATGAATGAAAATTATAGTTATTGGAAAAAAAGCCTGAATTGACTGGTTAAACACTGTCAAGAGCTGAGGAGATACTCAGTAAATCAGAACATCTGAAGGAATCACAAAGAGAGCAACAGACACATGGCAGAGAGAATGTGAAAGTCTAACATATGCTCTGATCGTAGTTTTAGAAAAAGATAATGAATAAGCACAATATTCAAACACATAATGACTGATAATTTTCAAGAATTGATAAAGGACATGAACTGTCTGATTAAGAAAACAGATCTAAATAGGAAAAATAAAAAGAAACCCATTTATGGACACATGGTAATAAAAAGAATCAATATCTGGAACCAAGACTTCTAAACATCAATACTAATGCAAGCCAAAGCAGAACAATACAATCTCGTAGGGACTAAGGAAAAGATAACTATCAACCTGGAATTGTACACCCAGATAAAATATCCTTCAAAAACAAGGGTGAATTACAGACATTTTCAAACAAACAAAACCTGACTAACTGAGCCCCAATAATGGAACTTCTAAAGACTATACAGGAAGAATTAACAGCAAAGAAATTGGTGACTACATGGGCAAATCTAAACTTAACACTGTATAGAATGGAAATCTAAGGGGGTAAAAAGACAATACTAAAAAATATATATATCAGCCAATGATGAAGAAATGTAATCTGATATTAGGTATCCTAATATCCCAGTGTTTAGGGGGCAAAATGAAAAGATACTGATAGACTTTAATATTCAATAAGTTAAGTACACATATTTTCTTAAAATTTGTGAAAATGTTCCAAACTAATGCATGTGTTTATTACAGGATGAGAGAGGCAAAATGGGACTTAAAAAACCCAATCACGAGGGCCTGGCTTAGGTAGCTCATTTGGTTGAAATGTCATCTCACCAAGGTTGCTGGTTTGATCCACAGTCAGGGCACATACAAGAACCAACCAATGAATGCATAAATAAGTGGAAAAACAAATAAATGTCTCTGCCTGCCTGTCTCTCTCCCCTTTCCTTTCTCTCCTAAAAAAATCAATAAATAAAAAGATAAAAAACCCAATCAATGTAACAGATGGATAAGGGCCCTGGCTGGTGTGACTCAGTAGACTGAGTACTGGCCTGAAAACCAAAAGGCCGCCTGTTCAATTCCCGGTCAGGTGAACCTCCCAGTTGGGGGTGCGCAAGAGGCAACTGATTGATGTTTCTCTTCTCTTTCCCTCACCCTTACCCTTTCTCTGAAAAGAAATAAATAAAATCTAAAAAAAAGAATGGATAAGGAGGGCCAGGAAGAACTGGAATCACAAAATGATTTGGTAAGATATCCAAATTGCCACTTTATAAAGAGATTAACAAATTAAATTTAAAAATAAATAAAATCTAGCTATAAGCTTTTTTACTTAAACCATGAAGACTAAAAAAAGGATAAAAAAATGCCATGTAAAACACTAAAAAGGACTCTGGCATAGCACTCTTACCTCAAACGAAATAAATCTAAGGCATAAGCATTACTAAAGATAATGTCCCTAAATAATAATGAAAATTCAAGTCACCAAAACCAAACAGCTCTGTGCCTTAAAAACATAGGAAGCAAAACTGGACAGAACTATATGGAGAAATATAACTCACAGATCAAAAATTAATAAGCATACAATGTGAACAAAACAACTACAGCTTTATCTAGTGGACAGAGAACTTCACAACCAAAATTAGGGAGCACACATGATCCTCAAGTACGTGGAGAATGTCTATTAAACTGACATATACGAAGCTTAGAAATTTGAAAACTTACTTGTAAACAAATGACAAACCAAAGACCCAATGATAATGGGATAAACTACTTAAAACTGAGTAAGAAATTTTAACTCTCAACACTTATGGGATGCATTCAACTAAAGTAACAAAAAGAAAAAAAAATGTAATCTTAAATGCTTACTAAAAAAAGAAAAGGCTGTGCCTGACTTGTGGCTCAGTCAGTTGGGCTTCATCCTGTGAAGCAAAGGGTCACCAGTTTGAATCCCAGTCAGGGCGCACGCCTGGGATGCAGGTTTGGTCCTTGACTGGGGCACCCAGGAGAGGCACTACTGACTGGTGTTCCTCTCTCACATCAATGTCTCTCTCCTTCTCTCCCTCCCTCAAAAAGAAATAAAATCTTCAAAAAAAGAAAAAAAAAAGGCTAGAAAAATAGTGAACACACAATTTCTCTCAGTTTTTCTCCCTCCAATGTTTCTCTTAGTGAACACACAATTTCAGTTTCTCTCCCTCCCTCCCTTCCTCAAAAAAGAAGTAAAATCTTTAAAAAAAGAAGAAAAAGCTAGAAAAATAGTGAACACACAATTAAAGAGGTTGAAAAACAACCAAGAAAAATGGAAAAAAATATATATATATACAAGAATTGAAATTAATGAAATAAAAAGCGAAGATACAAAAGAGGATTTAAGAATCAACTGATGAATGCATAAATAAGTGGAACCAATCGATGTTTCTCTCTAAATCAATAAATAAAAAGTTTTTTAAAAGGAAAAAGTAAAATTGGGTTATTTATCTTTGCCACATCTACAATGAAGATAAAGACCACGCTCAGCATCAGCCTGTTGAAATTCCAGAAAGGGCCCCAGAGGCAACCTGTGAAGGGTCTTCAATCACGTCAATGTAGAACACTCAAGTCTGTTTGGAAAGAAAAAGAAGAAGCTAAAAGGAGCCTCACAAGGTCAAAATTAAGTAATAAAAAGAGAAATGTGAGAAGTTTAGATATGCCTTTGCTTTCCAAAAATATTCTGATGCTTGAATTACAGAGTATATTACATACCTGATCCATATCTAAAGTTGTTTCTATCATTTCCTGAAACTTGGAGAAATCAGAACGAAGATCAATAAAAGGTGTCACAAAAACTGCCGACAACAATGACTGATATTTTCCTAGAAGAAATAAATAAATATATATTTAAAAAGTCCTTTTATTAAAAAAATAGACTATAGATCATAAAACTTTGACTGGATAGTGAATATCATTTAATCCAAAAGCAGAAATAGTGCCATCAGGTTTCCAAAGTTACTATTTACCCAGGTATTTTAGTCTTTATTTTTTATAGAAAGGGGAGATGATCTGGCACCCGAACCTTCCTGCTAACAAAACACTGTCTCTCCCGTCTGTCTCCCTCATGAGGAGTACTAGAGATGCAGAGATGTGACATTAATTATAACTAAACTACATTTCTTCGTAGGTTTTTATTAAATTTTTTTTTAAAGATTGTATTTATTTATTTTTAGAGACAGGGGAAAGGAAGGAGAGAGGGAGAGAAACATCAGTGCATGAGAGAAACACTGACTGGTTGCCTCTCATTCGCACCCCAACCCAGGGACCAAAACCACAACCCAAGCATGTCCCCTGACCAGAATCAAACAGGGAACCTTGTTTGTAGAACGATGCCCAACCAATTGAGTCACGCTGGTCAGGGCTCTTTGCAGATTTAATAACTCAAAAGTCATTAAAACTAAATGCCTCTAATACACCTTATATCCCTAATTTCCATTAATAGTACTACAGTGTTCCAACTAACAGAGATTAATCAAATCAAGTATTCACACTGGAACTTTGCTTCCTACTATTTAAGAGTACACATTGGGGAATCATGTGAGGAGTCAAGTGAAGTAACAGAAAGTCTACAGCACGAAGAGCATGAGTCAAGATCCAGGAGTCAGCTGTGCAGTTCAGTTGGTTGGGCATCACCATGCTGAGCCAAGGGTGGCCAGTTTGACTCCGGTCAGGGCACGTGGGTTGTGGGTTTGATCCCCGGTTGTGGTGCATGCGAGAGGCAGCCCATTGATGAAATTTCTCTCCCTTCCCCTCCCTCTAAAAATAAATAAATAAATCTTAAAAAAAAAAAAAAAAAAAAAAAAAGATCTAGGTGTCAATCCCAGCTCTGCCACCTACTGGCTTTTGAGATCTGAAACATATTTCCGAGCCCCCTTTCCCTTGTCTATTACAGTGGGAATAGTAACAATAGCTACACAGAAGAAGAATAAATGAGATAACTACACACAACATTTACTAAAGTGCTTCACTTTGAGAAGCCCACCAGTTACCACATATTATCATCATTATCCCACAAGGATTCTTTTCCTGATGTGCAATAAATTCCCTTATAAGAATTCTGCAAGTGACCACTAGCACTCTGCATCTCACTCCTAAGCAATAGTTTCCAACCTCTTCCAGGAACATGAGTAGCTCCTGAATGAGAAAATTAAAAACTACTATGAAGTCAACAAAACTGTTGTAAGAATTCATTTTATTATTAATCACAACAGCACCTACATATAGTTAGAAAATAGTACATATGTGTGAAACATTTCTACAAACAACACTTTGCCCACATAATGTCTGTGCTACAATGCCCAGTTCTTTATTCTGAATTAGCTCCTATACTATTGGTAAATAGGGGAACAATGGCAGCAAACAGGTAGCACTGGTTCATGAATTATTTTTTCCCCAGCCCACTGTTTTGAAGTCAAGAGCAAATTCTCACACAATTGAAGAGTAAGCTTAGCTATATATGAAGACCTCAGAGTGCCTGGATTGATGACCACTGCACTTCCCCATGTTGAAATGCAGAGAAGCTGGGTATAGATAAAGCGTGCAAGAACATTTGCAAGTGTGTAATTATTTTTCATTAAATTCTACACATTGGTTCAGATCTTTAACTTTGATGAAACTGACCTTTATTAGAGGAAAATGCCCTCAGAGGGCATCTCAAAAGATGAAATGAGTCCCAGACTTTAGGGTTGCAAAAAGTATCTGATGCTGGTGCTGGGTAAAAATGCAATTGAGATTTATGCAGGTTGCTGTTTTCTTAGTTTGTTAATGCTTTTGTTAGTGATTTTTTTAAAAGATTTTATTTATTTATTTTTAGAGAGGGTAAGGGAGGGAGAAAGAGAGGGAGAGAAACATCAGTGCGTGGCTGCCTCTTGTGTGCCCCCTACTGGGGACCTGGCCTGCAAGCCAGGCATGTGCCCTGACTGGGAATTGAACCAGTGACCCTTTGATTCTCAGGCTGGTACCCAATCCACTGAGCCACACCAGCCAGGGCTTGTTAGTGATGTTTAAAAAAATATTTTATTTATTTTTTAGAGAAAGGGGAAGAGAGGGAGAACAAGGGAGAGAAACATCCACCGGTTGCCTCTCACACACTCCCAACCAGGGACCTGGCTTGCAACCCAGACATGTGCCCTGACCAGAATTGAACCTTTCGGCTCTCAGAATGATGCCTAAACCACTGAGCCACCCCAGCCAGGCTTGTTAGTGATTGATTTAAAAATTTCATGTATTTTGATGTCTACCTTAACCTGATTTTTATAAGCTCTGTTAAGTTTCTATCATGACTTTAATGGTAAGGTTTTGCAAGAATACACACAAAATATTATTACAAACCACGGAACTTGTATAAACTTCAGAACTTGTCATCCTCAAAGTGTCTTCTAGCCCCTCAGACACAATGGCTCACCTTGCTACAGCTCGTCTCAGATTCCATAAAGCCCTTTCTGCATTAACCTGCTCCTTACACCAAAAACTTTTCCTAGCACCTTAAATTCTTTCCCCTATTTGTAATTTATACTGAGCCCCAGCTGCCAATTACCTACTTGGTTTTAGTCAATTGATTATGGTTTTTTAAATTAAAAACAACAGCTTTACTGTTTTTTTTTTTCCCTTTCTTTTTTTTTACAATAGCTTTACATTTTGTCTGACATCTTGACAAGGCTGCAGAGGTAGCAGCTGCTCTCTGACCTTCACTATGCAGCCCAAGGACAACAGGAAAAAGATGTCAGAAAGATGGTCACAACAGACAAAGTCCCAGTGAACAAATCTGGGAGCAAGGCCAAAAAAGAGAAAATGGTCCAAAGGCAAAGTTCAGAACAAGTTTAATAACCTCGTCCTGTTTGACAAAGCAACATATGATAAACTGTAAGGATGTTCCCAACTATAAAGCTTATAACCTCAGCTCTTGTCTCCGAGAGACTGAAGATCTGTGGTTCCTTGGCCAGAGAGCCCTTCAGGAACTCTTTAGTATAGGAATTATTAAACTAGTTTCACAAGCACAAGTAATTTACATCAGAAACACCAAAGGTGGAGATGCCCTAGCTGCTGGCAAAGATGCATGAGCAACAGATCCCACCAGCTATACATTTTGAAAAATAAAACTTCATTAAATTAAAGAAAACAGTTTTATGGGCTATAATTCATACCAAAACAACTATCCATTTTAAAGTGTACAATTCAGTGATGTGAAATACATACAGATCTGTGCAACCATCTCCACAATCTACTTTATTAGGACACTGTAATCGCTCCTGAAAGAAACAAGGGACCCTGTACCTGTATTAGTAGTAACTTTCCATTGCCCTGCAGCCTCTCGCCCCTCCTCTAAGCCTAGGCAACCACTAATCCATCTGTACACCTAAAGATTTGCCTTTTCTAGACATTTTCCATAAATGGATCAGGTGATATTGTGACAGCCTTCTTTCACTCTGTACGTTTTCAAGGTTCATTCATGCATGTTGTACCACCATGTACCAGCACCTCATTTCTTTTTATTGCAAATAATATTCCACTGCATAGATATACCATTTTATTTATCCATTCATCAACTGATGGACACCAACTGGGTTTTGTTTGGTAAAGCTCCATTCTCCAACAGTCATTTCAGCATAGAAAGCCCTACACAATCTATCTCAGGGTCTTAACTCAAGGACCACAGACCCATGAATTCAGAGTAGTTCGTAACCAAAATCTAGCATTTCCACCATTACTAACAAAGGCAAAAAACCACACTTAGTACCTGTGTTTTTGTCATCAATAAAAATCCCAGATATACTTTCATATCATGTTATAGTTCTGGGAGATAACAAGTATCATTTAAACTCATTATCAGTTCAAAACTGAAGTTAGTAGATAGAACTTCATTCAGATCATATTATTAAATGCAACAATAAAAAAATCAAAGAATTTGTTTTGTAAAATGCACTTCAATGTAATTGGTCTCCTTTCCAACTCTATGTTTTATTTTATGCATTTAGAAACACCATTCTGGAGGGGTGTGGTAAAAATATTTAAAAAATAAAAACATTCCGAGAAGAGGTTCATAGGCCTCATTAGAAGCCTAAAGGGCCCAAGGCACAAAAAGGTTAAACACCTCATACAAGCCTTCTCTCACTTCTTCCAACATCTCCCTTACTCTCTACTTGGCTGCCCAAGCTTCGTTCCACTCCTTCGTGTCAAGTCGAGTCTACGCGTCAGCCGTAGGCACTCGCAATTAACTAGTCCCACTAGCTTCCCCACAGATCTTAACGGCAGGCTCTTCTCATCATCCAAGTTTCACCTTAGACAACTATTCCTTAGAGAGAAAACCCTTGACCCCCCAGACCCAGCATCTCCCTGTCCTCCAGCCAAGTCACTATATCACATCAGTATATTCCACTTTCTTGATTGTACTTATCACTTACTTATTACTACCTGAAATTCTTGCTCATTTGGTTATTCTTTTTATCACCCTATCCTTCCACTATTATAAAACCTCCATAAGAATATGGACCTTATAAGTCATTTCTGTGACTGTACCTCCTAGAACAATGGCACAGAGCAGGCAATCGATAACTGTTTGTTGAACAAATGACTTCATGAAGGAAGGGAGCAAGGCCCTGATGAAGCAATCAATCACTGGTCATTCATGAGCTTTGACACACACAACACTCATCCAGCATGGACACGAAAGATCACCCAGGAAATAACTGTTAGCTTCTTAAAGGCATTAAAATGTAAAATCTCAAGTAATCTAGTCGTTACATTAATTTTTGTAAAAACTCCAGCTTCACTGTCAGCCCGTAGATTCATTTATAACTCCTTGAAGACTTCACTTTTTAGGAATGGTGGTGCGCCTCACCAACTGCTGCAATGTTTAAGTCAGTAAGCGTTAAGCACTTACATTTCTACAACAACCTAAAGTATAATTACCCACTGTCAAACATTTCATCGTCATTTACTATGATACAAATTCTAACAAATTTCAGGATTAACTGAAAGCCTGTAAGTCTACCAAGAGTAAATGGCTATTAAAATATACTCCTGGAATGCTGCCCAGATCAGCTTCCAAATCTAAACCTTAAGTGTATCATTAGTGTATCAACACTAATTCTGGGACTTTTATTTTCTCCATCTTATCTATATTCATGCCTTATTCATAGATTGAGAGAAATACTAAGGAGAACGTCTTTAGTGAATTTAGAAAGATTAATTTGCAAATGGTAAAACACTAATGAAAATTACTATGGCATATGCATTACCAAAAAATAAGATGTTGCACTTTCTTAATATACCACTTCAGAATGTTCTTTTTACTTGTATAACTTACCTATCAAAATTATATTTTCTGAAGATACAATGTACAGCATAGTGACTAGCTAACAATACTGTATGGTCTAACTTCCAGCCAAGACAAAGGCATAGGTAGATACACTCTGCCTCCTCCCACAACCAAAAGAAGGAAACAACAAATTTAAAAACAAAAAATAACCAGAACTTTCAGAAAATCGAACTGTATGGAAGTCCAACAACCAAGGAGTTAAAGAAGAAACATTCATTCAGACTGATAGGAGGGGCGTAGATGGGCAGCGGCACTTGGGATGGTTGGAGGCCCCCAGCAGCCAAGGCGGCAGCTGGTGGACTGAGTGGTCCCACATTTGCGTGGAAAAACTGGGGAGTAAGACAAACTACGCAACCCAGGGTTCCAGTGGGGGAAAAGAAAGCCTCAAAACCTCTGGGGGTTGTGGTGGCAGGAGAAACTCCCAGCCTCACAGGAGAGTGTACATTCTAGGACCCTGAAGAGACCACAGGGTCCTAGAATGTACACAAACCCACCCACCTGGGAATCAGCACCAGAAGGGCCCAATTTGCTTGTGGGTAGCAGAGGCAGTACTGAAAGTCGGCCTAGAGCTGAGCAAGCTGCATTGTTCTCTTTCAGACTCCCTCCCCCACATACAGCACTACAACGCAGTGATGTGGATTGCCCAGCTCTGGCGAATACCTAAGGTTCTGCCCCTTACAATGTAATTAGGTGGGCTGAGACAAAAAATATGGCTCAGATGAAAGAACAGATCAAAGCTCCAAAAACAGAACTAAGCAATGAAGAGAGAGCCAACCCATCAGACACAGAATTCGAAACCCTGGTAATCAGGATGCTCAAAGAAATGGTTGAGTATGGTTGCAAAATAGAGGAAAAAGTGAAGGCTATGAAAAGTGAAATAAAGAAAAATATACAGGGAACCATCAGCGAAGGGAAGAAAACCAGGACTCAAACCAGGATTTGGAGCAGAAGGAAGAAATAAACATTCAACCAGAATAGTATGAAGAAACAAGAATTAAAGAAAAAAATGAGAGGCTTAGGAACCTCTGGGACAACTTTAAACATTCAACATCCAAATCATAGGAGTGCCAGAAGAAGAGGAAGAGCAAGAAATTGAAAATTTATTTGAAAACATAATGAAGGAGAACTTTCCCAATCAGACAAAGGAAATACACTTTTAAAAGTTCGGGAAGCTCAGAGAGTCCCAAAGAAGTTGGACCCAAGGAAACACACTCCAAGGTATATCATAATTACATTACCCAAGATTAAATATAAGGAGGGAATCTTAAAACCAGTAAGAGAAAAGGAGACAGTTACCTACAAAGGAGTTCCCATAGACTATCAGCTGATTTCTCAAAAGAAACTTTACAGGCAAGAAGGGGCTGGAATGAAGTATTCAAAGTCATGAAAGTCAAGGACCTACATCCAAGATTACTCTATCCAGCAAAACTATCATTTAGAATGGAAGGGCAGATAAAGGGCTTCCCAGATAAGGTCAAGTTAAAGGAGTTCATCATCACCCAGACCTTATTATATATAATACATGTTAAAGGGACTTATCTAATAAAAAGATGATCAAAACTATGAACAGTAAAATGACAACAAACTCACGAGTATCAACAACTGAACCTTAAAAAACAAAAACAAAAACAAACTAAGCAAACACTAGAACAGGATCACAGAAATGGAGATCACATGGAGGGTGAGCAGTGGGGAGGGGGCGGGGGAGGAGAAGAATGGAGATAAAGGCACAGGGAATAAGAAGCATAATTGGTAGGTACAAAATAGACAGGGGGAGATTAAGAGTAGTATAGGATATGGAGAAGCCAAAGAACTTATATGTACAACCCATAACATGAACCAAGGGGCGGAAATGCTGGGGTGGGGTGTAAGGGAATGAAAGGGAGAAAAAAATAGGACAACTGTAATAGCATAATCAATAAAATATACTAATAAAAATTAAAATATATTAGGGAAAAAAGATAACTGTGAGTTCATTGAGAAGGATGCAAAGACCAGGGGAGAAAAAATACCAAATGTGAGGTATTTAAGAAGTATATTAAACAGCAACAGATGATTCATTTGCTATGAGAAGAAGAATTAGGTACCTCAGTACAATAGCTGTTACAATAAATTCACCAATAAAATAATCTGCATATTTAACAGTTGTTTTAAGCATTATCAGGAATTTGTGCCTTGACTGGTATGGCTCAGTGGATTGTGTGCTGGCTTGTGAACCAAAGGGTTGAGGGTTCGACTCCCCTTTGACTCCCAGTCAGGGCACATGTCTGGGTTGCAGGCCAGGTCCCCAGTAGAGGGTATGTGAGAGGCAACCACACAATGATGTTTCTCTACCTCTCTTCCTCCCTTCCCCTCTCTCTAAAAATAAATTAATAACATATTTCTTAAAAAAGGAAAAGAAATTTGCCTAATTGCAATATACTATTATCTTAGGTTTTACATCAACTTGTTACTTTTAAGAGAAATGAGGAATAATGGAGGGCAGGTGTACTTTTCAAACAGCATTCTGACAGGAGGAAGATGATGGCAAATGGACCTTCTGCACTGCTGCTGCCCTCTGCTGTCTCTGAAGTGGTTTTTTATTTTCAGGAATAACATTAAGCTATCACTAAATCTAGAGTTAACCAAACACCAAAAATATCACAAGATATCAGGAGAACATACCCAATTTTTGTCAATAAACTAATATATTTTTAAAATTTTTAAGTCATAACTTCGCTTTTCAAGGGAGCACATGTGGTTTATTTTCTTTATAAATTAGCCCTACTTCTGGCTTTCTCTATGAAATCAGTAGAATAAGGAGCTATGCTGAACACTGCAAAATGTCATTCTGATGGTTTTTTTTTTTTAAAGCTCAAGACAGGACCTGGCTGGTGTGGCTCAGTGGATTGAGCGCCAGCCTGTGAACCAAAAGGCTGCCAGTTTGATTCAGGGTACATGCCTGGGTTGCAGGCCAGGTCCCTGGTGCCAGGCGTGTGAGAGGCAACCACACATTGATGTTTTTCTACCTCTCTTTCTCCTTCTGCTCTCTCTAAAAATAAATAAGATCTTAAAAAACAAACAAACAAACTCAAGACAGGTCAGTTAGGTTCCCAATAACCAAGGTACACCTAAAGTCTCCAATGATTGTGTTGGAAAAAGAAAAGAACAACGCTCTCAGCACCACAACACCTGAAGTCTTTCTCCTTTAGTATTTTCTAGGCCGAGTGACTTCAAATACCTGGACATCAGTTGCCAAACTATTGCAAAACTCTCAGCAAATGCATTAGGCCACATACACACAGAGGTTGTGGAATTGTTGGATCATATTCTATTTTTTGCCTTCTGTGTAAGTGGTACCTCCTCAGCCCCCAAAATGGGAGTAAGAAATTCTGCTCTGCATATTCCTTGGGTGATCTTTATCCTTCTCTTGGAAAAGCATGGAAGTTAGAAAGTGGGGTTGAGTCCTGGCTGGTGTGGCTCAGTGAACTAAGTATCAGCCTGTGAACCAAAGGGTCACCAGTTGAGTCCCAGTCAGGGCACTTGCCTTGGTTGGAGGCCAGGTCCCCAGCAGTGGGCATGCAAGAGGCCACCACACATTGTTGTTTCTCTCCCTCTCTTTCTCCCTCCCTTCCCCCCCCATCTAAAAATAAATAAATAAAATATTTCAACAAAAAAATCCCTGCAGATTTGCAAGCACTCTCATTTTACGTCCTGTGAGTATCCTGTAGTAACTGAACCCTGTTCAACTGCCACTGTTGGTGCAATAGGCCCATTAATAAACTCAGTAACCCTAACATTCGTTTCTAAAAAGCAAAAATTCTGCCCTAACCAGTACAGCTCAGTTGGTTTGGCATTGTCCACAAAGCAAAAGGTCACCAGTTCGATTCCCAGTCAGGGCACGTGCCTTGGTTGCAGCATGTGCAGGAGGCAATCAATCAATGTTTCTCTCCCACATTGATATTTCTCTCCCTCCCTTCCCATCTCTCTAAAAATAAATAAATAAAACTTTAAAAAAATAACTAAAAAGCAAAAGTTCTAAGTTGTCTCATAACTTGTGTGATAAGCTATAGGGCAATACAAACCTATTTTTAGAAAAACATAGCAACTCACCAGAATCACATTTGCTATACAAGGATAGCACATTTGCTAAGTATGTCAAGAGTGAAGGTAAGAAAACAAAAACAAAATCATTTTGTTACCTTCATATTTTTCCAGAGCCTGTATAACATTAGGGAGTTGATTTATGCCCTGATAGAGTCTGTAACAATCTTGTAAGTTTGCTGCTTGTCTTTGAAATTTCCTGGCAAGTCGGTTAAGATCTGGGAATCGACGAAGCAAATCTTCTTGTAAACTCTGTCTCAATTCTGTATCTTCCACAAAAGCTTCCACTAAATTTAATCTGAAATAAATTACACTAGAATTAATCTTAAATATTTCAGTAGGGAATTAAAATTTGTCAACTAGGCACAGAGTCTCAACTAAATGAACTAAAAAATTTCATGTAAGGATCTTAAATCTATTCTGAAATGTTAGCTTTCTATGGAGGATGAAAAGCTCCATTAACACTGTAATGTAAGCAGTTTCTAATTAGTTGTTAACCAAAGCAATGTTTAGTTGAATGGTATAGGATAATAAAATACACCTAATTTTGTTTAACTGTCATCAGACTGACATTTCTTAAACAGAAGAATTTCACATTGAGACATTGTTGTTAGACACATACTGCACATACAAAACAATAACCTTTAATGTAAGAGAATTACAATTCAAAAAGGTTGCCAAATACAATATTTATTCAATCAGAAGGTCTTATAAATTTTCAAAATGCATTCTAAAATTACCTGACAGTACAAAGCCAAAAATTTCTAGTTAAAAAAACTGAAATAAGTTTGTTGCTTCCTAAATTCAGTAAAATCTTCGCTTGTTTTAAGAACTATAAAACATGATGCCCATATTGCTTTTGCAATTTACTAGAATCGGTGGCTTTCCTTTTTTTTTTTTTTCACTGCAATCCACAGGAAGGATTTTTTACATCCTGACCAAGAACATGCATAAATAGATACTGTAGAAGGCAGAATATGCCACCTCAAAATATGACACTTTGGCATAAGAACTACTTTGAGCCAAAACCAACTAAGCAGCAGAAAAAAGAAAAGCTGTCTTCTCCCTATCTGCACAAAAAGCAGGACATAAATTTAGAAAAGTTCCTCTCCTCTTCCTTCTTGACCAGGAAGGACCAAAGTTATTCACCCTAGATGGCATTAGACCCTTATCAGCCTGAAGATGTCACCAGGGGAACCTACATAAACTTTATTCACTAGTTTCCCAAACATTTGCCTCCCCACAAATTAGCCCTATGAACTCGATCTTGTCATTTCTCTAAAATTTTATTGTTTCTTTGCTACAATGTTATATAAATTCAAGCTCTAACCAACCCTCTTGTTACTCTTCTCTGAGTGTTTCCATAGATAAACATAAATTTCTGTTTTTCTCTTGTTAATCTATCTTTTGTCAGTCCAATCTACAGGGCCCCAGCCAGATAACCTACGATGATGGTAGGATGAAGGAATCTTTCCTTCTCTGCAAAATATAGAGTATATATAAGTGTCACAAAACAACACTTACTATATATGATGCAATGCTATTTTTCTATCATATTTGACTTTTAAAAAATGTTGATTATCATCCACTACACTAATTTCACAACCCACTATTGGTTCACAACTTGGTTTAAAAAAAAATGTAGATGTTACTGAAGTTAACAGCTGAAAGGTAAATTGTAACAATCAAAGGTAGAAAAAATGGCCATGGCACAGCAAATGACTCAGAAGGCTACCTATCAGGTGAGCAACCTCTTCCTTATATTTGTAAACTACATGAGCAATAAATTAACCCACAGACGGTTACACAGGATCAGGGTAAGGAAATAAATTAGCTTTCTAAATCTCTATTTTACTATTTACTGGTCTCTCCATCAGCATTTACAATTCCTGCACCATCAAAATGTTCATCCAATATATTATATGAGGGAAAAATATATTGTCCCTAGAATTACATAATGATTGTACATGAGGTCTGTCCAGAAAAAGTCCAGCCATTGTTACTGTAACGAGAAAGGTTTATGTGACATTGATGTAACCTGGCAGCCATGGAGAGTGGACTGGAATGCGTGTGAACAATGATGACTTCACTGTACTAGTCAGTGGGGGGCGGGAGGGCGCAGTTACTGTTGAATGAGCATCTGTACTGTGTAGCTGCTGCATTCAGAATGACTGAGTAGAACTAATGTGTGTCAAATTTTGCATTAAGCTTGAACATTCTTCCGCAGACACTACTTGGATGATTCAGAAGGCTGCAGCTATGGGCAACTGGTGATAGGCAGCTTCATCGCAACAATGCACCTATTCACGCATTGTGTCTCATGCAGTTTTTTTGCAAAACATCAAATCACCCAAGTGACTCGACCCCACTACGGCCCAGATTTGGCATCCTGTGACTTCTGGCTTCTACTAAAACTAAAATCACCTTTGAAAGGGAAGAGATTTCAGACCATTGATGAGATTCAGGAAAATACAACAGGGCAGCTGATGGTGATTGGGAGAACTGTGTGAGGTCCCAAGGTGCCCACGTACAATGTACCTTGTATCTTCTTCAATAAATGGCTCTATTTTTCATATTACATGGCTGGATACCTTCTGGACAGATATCGTATATTTAAAGGATTTCTCAGCCTTGGCATTCCGAGGTCAATCCTATTGACATTCCTTGTTGTAAGGGGCTGTTCTGTGGTGTTTAACAGCATCCCTGTCTTCTACACACTAAAATGTCTCTAGGAACTGCCAAATGTCCCCTGGAGGAAAAAATTGCCCCAGGTGCCACTGGTTTAAAGGAACCTAAATAAAAATTCACTCTTTAAAAAATGAAAGTAAAGACAAAAATAACTCAAAACTCTACAGAATGTCAAGATATCTGGGCAGCTGGCAGCAGATATATTTGTTGTGGCAAGTGGGAAAGTAATCTGCTACCAAGCTTATATTATGAACCAGTCACTGGGGCTATAAACAAACACTAAGAATAACTCAGGCACTTACTGCTCTGGAAAAAATTTCTATTGCATGTACTCTAGATTAAAAATCAGAACAGATGCAGCCAAATTACAAAAACTAATAAAGCAAACTGGGCTTTCATAGCTAAGCCTCTGGGCTCCACCTGCACTCTTCCAAGTCTGATCCAAGATCGCCAGCATCAAAATCCCTGGAAGACAGATAATGTTACAGAATCCCTGGTGGGGATGGGGGAATTCTATGAAATTCAACGAGCTCCTCAAGAGATTCTCACACACACAACAGTTTGAGAAAAGGCTCAGTCCTAAGGATCACAAGCAATTCCTGAGGTGTAAAGGGTGAAGAAAGGATGAAAGCTGATGCTGACTGACCTGCCCCTTTATCTTTCTTCTTCCCTTCTTTCCCTAAAATCCCAAACTCTTAGGACACTCTCAGGTGAATGGTAATGATGCATAAAGAAGGTACTTCTGATCAAGAATCTTCCTGTGCTTTTTTCCCCTGTTCCCTTATCACTGTTTCCTCTCCAACGGACCAGAACATGAGTCATATGTAATCAACACTGTTCAAGAACACAGAGTTCCAATAAGAGTATTAAGAAGTTAAACATCAAAGACAGGAAAAAGCTTCTAAAATTCACTGTATAAGACAATATACTCAGCCCCCTCAATCTTTGGTTTGGATTATCATTAAAAGCCTAATAAATTGCTAGTTTCACAAGTCTACTCAGTACGCCATTTCAAAATTAATTACAGTGTCAGTTTATTTTCTAGCTAACCAACATATTTTTAAATGACTGCACTGCTAACTGCTTCCATGACAATGCCATTTTTACATCACAATTTTAGAAGTACCAAGATGAGAGAATAGACATATTATTTTTGCTTGTTTAGCCACAGACATTCCATGAGAGGATACAGGGCAACGGTAGCACTTCACACAGAGTACAATAACAAATGTGTTCCTGGAGATACGGAGGCCCTGAAGAAGGGGTCCTGGGAGCCAGGAGACCAGGGTAGGAGACTTATCACTGTATATCCTTCTGTTCTGAATTCTCACACACATAAATGTAGTTACCTACTCAAACAATTAAAATTAAAAATTATAAACTGCCTTAATTACTTGCAAATACCCAATCCTTCCTATTTCTTATATCCAGTCACTAAATCCCACTCTTCCTTTCTTTATTTGTTTATTTTTACAGAGAGGGGAAGGAGGAAGAAAGATGGGAAAAGAAATATCAATGTGATAAAGAAAGATTAATCAGCTGCAAACCAAAGTGTCGCCGGTTTGAGGATTCCTAGTCAGGGCACATGCCTGGGTTGCGGGCCTGATCCCCAGTCGGAGGCGTGAGTTGATTCTTCAATCGGTTGCCTCTCACTTGCATGCACCCTGACCAGGGAGCAAACCCAAAACCTAGGTATGTGCCTCACCAGGAACTGAACCAGTTCCCTTTCACTGTGCGGTATAATGCCCAGCCAACTGAGCCACATTGGTCAGGGCATTACTGCCATTTTAAAAGTGAAAAAACTGACACAGAGGTTGGGTAACTTGCCCAAGATAGCAGCTAATAAGTGGCAAAGCCGTGTTTTAAAGCAATGTACTCTGGCTCCAGAGTTCATTCTCTGAAATACTGTCCACACCATCTTTCCAATAAAATTTTACTTTTATAGTGAAAAAACATAATTAATAAAATAAATTACTTAATCTAAATCATTACCATTTTATTATTATAATTTAGTACTCTGTGAAGTTAGATGCTATAATATAGGTACAAAATTGCATATAAGAGTAACTGGTATCCTGCCTGGTGTGGCTCAGTGGATTGAGTGCCAGCCTGCAAACCAAAGGGTTGCCGGTTCAATTCCCAGTCATGACACATACCTGGGTTACTGGTCAGGTCCCCAGTAGGGGATACGAGAGAGGCAACCACACACTGCTGTTTCTCTCCCTCTCTCCCTTCCCCTCTGTCTAAAAATAAATAAATAAAATATTTCAAAGAAAGAGAGTAAGGGGTATAATCAAATGGAGTAACTGCATGTTACTCAAGCTAACAAAAGTACACACTAGTAATATACCTCTCTTCTATTCTGTTCTTATCCATGAGAGGCTGCTTAATCCACTGGTTAACCAGTCTTTGTCCTTGAGGGGTTTTGCACTTATTCAGCAATGCAGCCAGAGACTGAGTGCCAGTGGTATCTTCAACAGAACCCTAGTAAACAAAAATGACAAAGAATGGCATGCTCATTAGTAAAGATATTACTATGCCATGAAAAATAATTTTGAGAACAAGAACATTTAGTAATCTTCAAATATTAAATGAGAAATTCACACAAAAGATCTTCTTAAAGTCAAATTTTCAGCCTGTGAATCTGTATTTTGCCGTATTTCCCCCAAACCAAACCACTTTATAATTACTGCAGTTTTAAGACGTAAGACTTATTAGAATGTAATTCTTAAAAGCTGCTGTAATATAAAAAAGTATTCATAAAGCCAGAAAAAACACTCTTAACGTATCTTACAAGTAGAAAAATACAGTAATTCAAAACTACTTATCTAAGTATAATAATATTTCAAAATAGTTAAGCTCCTTAGTGAGATTTTTCAGGACATATCAGAGGAAACTTTTTTTAATCATTCCATGTTTTTATTTTATTGAGACAATTTCCTTTTTAATGTTCCTCTGTATATTGTATTGTATGTTCACTACCCCACGTCAAATCTTCCATCACCATTTATCTCCACCCTTTTACCCCCTTCTATCACTCCCCACTCACCTTTCCCTCCGGCAATCCCCATGCTTTTATCTGTGTCTATGAGTTTTACCGTTCAATGTTTTCAATCCATGTATTATTTCTTACCTGGAAAAGGTTGAGGGCTCTGACTGCTGCAATATCCAATTTCATGTATTGGCTGAAGTCAAAAGTAGTCAGTTCAAACTGTCCAAAGTTTGAATCGTCTGATAAGAGTTCTAAAAACTTGATAACTGCAGACAATGATGAAACTGCAACCTAAGATTAAGAATTTAAAAAGAAGATTGCTATCACTAGAATTCTAGAGATTTTTTAAAAGGCAAGTGGCAAAATAAAAATAAATTCCAAACACATCATTTTCCTTGGTGTTTCTTCCCAATCCAAACCAAGAAAATCAAAGTTTAAGTAAATCTCTTAACATTAGAAAATTATTTTCAGAAAATGAAACTGTATTATAATAGCAGCACTGTTCATAAAAGTCAAAAGTAGAAAATATTCAAATGTCCACTAAGAGCAAAATGGATAAATGAAAGTCTGGCAAGTTTAATGTTCACCCTAAGGGATACTACACAATATAACACACAAACAATCTACAACTACATGCAATACAGATAAATCACACAAACATAATACTGAGCAAAGAAACTAGACACAAAGAATATGTGTGTGTGTATAAATAAAATGATTCCATTTACATAAGCTACAAAAATAGGCCAAACTAATCTACACTGTCAGAGGTACAACCAGGGTTACTCTGGGTGGGCATAATGGATCAAAGAGTATTTTCGATTCTTAAGTCTTATTATTTACAGCCTTATTATTTTGTAAGGCTGTAGCTACCATTAACAGTGATTCCTCTGATGGATCTGGGCAAAGTAATTGAAAGTCTTCTAGAAAGGATTCATTATTCTAGATGTCATTAAGTAATACTTGGGAGGTGAAAATATCAACATTAACAGGAGTTTGTAATAAGTTGATTCCAACCCTCATGGATGACTTTGAAAAGTTCAAGACTTCAGTGGAGGAAGTAACTGCAGATGTGGTGTAAATAGCAAGAGAACTAGAATTAGAAGTGCAGCCTGAAGACATGACTGAACTGCCACAATCTCATAAAACTTAATGGATGAGGAATTGCTTCTTTTGCATGAGCAAAGAAAGTGGTTTCTTGAGATGGAATCTACTCCCGGTGAAGATGCTGTGAAGACTGGTGAAATGACAACAAAGGATGTAGAATATTACATAAACTTGGTTGATAAAGCAGCAGAGTTCAGAGGACTGACTCCAATTTTGAAAGAAGTTCTACTTTGGGTAAAACGCCACCAAATAGTATCGCATGGTACAGAGAAATCGTTCGTGAAATAAAAAGTCAATCGATGTGGCAAACTTCATTGTGTTATTTTAAGAAATTGCTACAGCCATAGTTAGCAGCCATCAACACTGAAGCGTGACCCTCCGTAAAAAGATTACGACTCACTGCAGGCTCGGATGATGGTTAGCATTTTAGCAATAAAGTATTCTTTAGCTAAGGTATGTATGTTGTTTTACAGACAGTGCTATTGCACTTCACAGACGATAGCATAGTATAAACATAACTTTTACATACACTGTGAAGCCAAAAACTTCATGAATCGCTTTAGTGAGATAATCACTTTATGTGGTAGTCTGAACTGGACCTGCAATATCTCCACAGTATGCCTGTACTGAACATAAAATAAGAAGTTCAGGACAGCAAACTGATAGCCCAATGACACACCGTATTTTTCCCATATATAATGAGCACATTTTTGCCCAAATTTTTGAGGGAAAAATAAGGGTGTGCATTATACACAGCAAAATACAGTATTCCACTTATTAAAATATACTTGAGGTGTATGCTTCATGTGTGCTGAGTACACCCTCCTCTTTGTAGTTGAGCCTTGGTTGCTGTTGGCAGGTCAATGGGAGGGATTTACTCAGGCCAGTCAGCTGCAAGGATTGGCTGTGACCTCTTACCACCAACCTTCACCCTCCATGGAGATCAGCTGCGCAGGGGCAGGGTGGTGGTGCTTCAATGTGGTCTGAAGCTGTCCACTGGGCTGGCTGGCCCTGAGGTTTCCCGGGTGGTGCAGGCCAAGATCAGCCCCAACCTATGTTTTGCCAGGGGCCACCCTGCCTGAGTTATAAAGCAACCTGAGATGGCTGCCACTTGTGCTGGGCTTGGAGACTTCTAGGCGAAGCCAAGCTGTGAATCTAGGCTGTTGTTCCAAGTCTGGGGCTCACTGAGGCCAACTGCTGCTTGTTTGTTCATGTGGAAAAGCAGCCTGGGTGGGCCAGGAAGTTGAGTGGGGCAGAGTCTCTGGGAATCTCCAAAGCGGGTCAAACAGTGTTAGGTTGATGGAGTACCCAGCTTGGGTGATAGGGGAGGCTGTGACAATGGACCCTACATGACACCTACTATAATAAGCTACACTACCAAGATACCAAGTCAAAGCAGCTCTACCTAATACATAGAAACACAGGGAGGCTACCAAAATAAGGAGACAAAGAAACATGGCCCAAATGAAAGAACAGATCAAAACTCCAGAGAAAGAGCTAAACAAGATAGACATAAGCAAATCTGTCAGATGCAGAGTTCAGAACACTGGTTATAAGGATGCTGAAGGAACTTAGGGAGGACCTTGACAAACAAAAGATCCAGTCAAAAATGAAGTATATACTAATTGAAATAAAGAACAATTTACAGGGAAACATTAAAGAACAATTTACGGGGAAACAAGAGTAGAACGGATGAAGCCAAGAATCAAATCAATGATTTGGAACATACAGAAACAAAAAACAACCGACCAACAACAAAAAAAATCCAGAAAGATGAGGACAGTGTGAGCAGCCTGTGGGACAATTTTAAGCAATCCAACATCCACTTCACAGAGGTGCCAGAAGGAGAAGAGAAAGCAAGAAACTGGAAAGCTATTCGAAAAAAATAATGAAAGAAAACTTCCCTAATTTGGTGAAGGAAATAGACATGCAAGTCCAAGAAGCACAAAGTCCCAAACAAGAAGGACACAAAGAAGCCCACTTCAAGACACATCATAATGAAAATGCCAAAGTTTAAAGATAAAGAGATGGGGTTAGGAGAATGGGTGAGAGGTGAGGGGATTAAGAAGTACAAATAGGTAGTTACAAGTAGCCACTAGGATGTAAAATACAGTATAGGAAAGGGAGTAGCCAAAGAACTCACACACATGACCCATGGACATGAACAAGGTGAGGGAACTGCCTGAGGGAGTGGGGGGAGGGGCACTGGGTGGAGGGGGGAAAGGGGGGGAAATCAGGACAACTGTAATAGCATAATCAATAAAATATAACTTAAAAAATATATATATACTTGATACTAGATTCATTATAAATGTACATATTTTTCTTAGTTGATAACACAGTAATCTATCTGCCCTTGCCAAACTAACAAATGTATAAGGCTGCCCTAAGAATCTCCTGCTATGTTACCAGGAGACAAAGATAAGAGCAGTTCCTAATATCCCTAAAAGCTTCTTCATTTCCAGAGAGGGGAAGGGAGGGAGAAAGAGGGAGAAAAACACCAATGTGTGATAGAAACATCCATCAGTCAGTTGCCTCTCACACACACTCCAATCAGGGACTGGGCCTGCAACCCAGGGATGTGCCCTGACTGGGAATTGAACTGGTGACCTTTTTGCTCTGCAGGACAATGCCTAACCAAATGAGCCATGCTGGTCAGGGCGCTTCTTCATATTTTCAACAGAGAGATTAGTTTCTCTAATACTGGAATTATTGCTCATCCACATTGGCTTTTGATTATGTCACCAAAAAACAAAACAAAACAAAAAAACCACGAAGTAAAAAAGATAGTTTATAAGAAATTATTGTGATAAGCAAGCACTGCAAAATCATAATAGTCGCAATTCATTCTAATTTGAAATCTACTTTGAAAATTACAAAGTTTATCTTATTTAAACATACAAGAACCTCCAATATTTTACCATAAAAATACCTCTCCCAAGCCATACACACCTTGAAGAGTTGAAGAAGATAAACTTTAACCACTGAAAATCCTGTAAACATTTGCATATTCATTTCTACCACTGAATGTACATAACTAGTACTTTTTGAGCCAAATTGTTTAGATTTAACATTTATTATGCAATTATGTGCTGCATACAATTTCACCCTTATTACATGCTAATCTCATAACAATGCTTAAGACAGGTATCTTTAACCTTATTTAACATATAATGAAACTGCCTCTCAGAAAGATAAAGTAAATTTATAAAAGATTCCACAGCTTGTATTTTAGGAAGCTTTGATAGGTCTTGTGCCCCTCTGGTCAATAAACTTTCTTATGTGACAGTAATCAGGCTCTTTCATATGGACCCAACAAAACTCTTCCTGTCCTAGAAATATGTGTTTAGTAATTATGACAGCATTATATTTAAGGTTATGCTTAAATTTTTCCAGTCATTTCCTTGAGTTTTTTTCATAAGCTTTCATTGATAAAATAAGCTTTGTATTAGTGATCCACAGTTTAGGTTTGAAATATACGTGACAGAAGTAGCCTTCTTAAAAAGTCACTATTGCCTTGGCCAGTGAGCTCTGTTGGTTGGAGCATTTTCTTGTGACCAAAAGGTTATGGGTTCGATTCCTAGTCAGGTCACATGCCTCGGTTGCAAGTTTGATGCCAGGACCGAGCGCGTACAATCCCTGGTCTGGGCATGTCCAGGAGGCAACCAATAGATGTTTATCTTTCACATTGATGTTTCTCTTTCTCCCTTCCTCTCTCTCTCTAAAGAAAGCAGTGAAAAAAATGTCCTCGGGCCCTGGCTGGTATAACTCAGTGGATTGAGCATGGGCCTGTGAACCAAAGCATCACCGGTTCAATTCCCAGTCAGGGCACATGCCTGGGTTGCAGGCCCAGTCCCTGATTGGAGTGTCGAGAGGCAAGCACACACTGATGTTTCATTGCCTCTCCCCTTTCCTTCCCCTCTCTCTAAAATAAATAGATAAAATCTTTTAAAAAGAAGTTTTTAAAAAAGTCATCGGGTTAGGATTTTTTTTAAAAAGGTTTTTTTAAAGAAAAAATAAAGTCACCATTGTAACTTAAGACAAATTCACATTTGTAATCCACATACCTGATTCTCCATTTCTGGCAAGACAGCGCTATTCACTTGTTCTCCCTTTTTGCTTTTTAACAACCGGTTAAGGTCCTGATAAATATCTCTTGTGGAAAAGTCAGTTCTTTTTCTTTCTGTGATCAGAATTCCTCCTCTCTGAATAACCTGTTTTACAAGAAATATTTTAAATTACTATGAGAAAAGCAGTAAGAAAAGGAAAACTATAGCACTGACACATATAAAGTGACAACAGCTAACAAATTATTAACTGACCTTAAATTTTTATATGACATGCAAGACATCACTAAAACATTGTGTCAACATGTATTTTAAAAAATCTATACATTGAATTTTCTTGGATTTTTAAAACTATGTTCATACAGAGCTTTCGAAAAATAGTCCCAAAGGTTAAAAACTCCAAACAGAATAATACTCTTGGAAAGTTGTTTAGATACTATCCATGCTAAAAATGCCCATCACAGATTTGCTATCTCTCAGTTCTTACAGTATTTGCGGCCCACAAAAACAAAAGAATCCTTGGGGAATACAGCATCCCTTAAGAAATATCTAATAAACAATATACCTACAAAATGGCACAATCGGAATTTTGTTAAAAGAATCAAGTGCCACTGAAACTTGCCAAATAATCCTGAAGAACTGCATCTCACTTATTTGATAAATCCATGCTAACTATAGTAATAAATTGGTTTTTTTTTAGATGGCCCTAAATCACTTTGTTTTTCCCCTGAGTTGTAAAAGCATTCCTTTTGTCAAATGTAACTTGATTTGAACCCTTTATGGCTTGCATTCTCTTACTCTTTGGGGAGGGAAGAAGAGAGGAGAAATGATCTGAAATAGAAAAGTCTTAAATAAAACATTACTGTAATCACATACAAAAAATTTTTACTTCTAAATTTTTATTTTTCCTGAAATAAAATATCATCATGTTTATTGAAGCCTTTACGTGGCTTGATTTCTCCTCTATCACTAGACTAATGCTCTTACCTGCCTCAGTTTCCCCATGTCTCCAGCAATCTCTCCTCCCGGTAAAACACATTCCTTCGGTCCAATCTGAATCAGGAGGGCCTCCAGATTGGAGAACTGATCATTATCCGGGAACTCGCACAGTCCTAGCTTCCTCTGTATGGAGTCAACGTACCCAACACCGACCTGTCTTTGGCCATCAACTGTGGACATTTTAACGCCCACAACGCCAATGGAATCTGATGCATCGTTGTTCCCAAAGAGAATGTCTTCAAACTGAGAAAGATTACCAGGAGAAGCCTAAGCAAAAATAAAGAAAAAGTTTAAGAAACTGTTGAATGTACTTTAAAATTTTACTAGCAAACAAGAATTACCCAACCTGGATAAATTTAACAAAATCTTACAAAAAAATAATTGCTTATAACCATATATTCGAATAATCATCACCAATTTTCTATAAAGTAGTCCCTCTGCTTTTCCAATTATTTTCAGAATACCTGGGCATATCTAAAAATAATTGTACCAAAAGTGATTTTTGGTTTGAAATTTGGCAGCTGGGTTTATACACACAAATCACAAAGGAACCAAAAGTGATCATCCTGTCAATACTAGGCTTAAATTTCTACATTCTGCCCTATTACCCACTGGTTGCACATATCAGTATTTTCACTAAGTAGCTCTACCACATAGGAGAGCAGTATTATTAGCTTAAATACTGACCTTGAAAAGTCTCTCTATACATCAATATACTTATATATAAAACAAAAATGGTTCTAAATCAGTGATTTTCCAAATAAAGGGTCCTTGACCTATTTTTAATATTTCAAAAATACTAGAACGATTTCTCTAAGATTACACAGAATAACTAAAGGGTCAAGTTGCTTTTGCGTTTGCCTGAACAAGTCTGTGGATGACACTAAAAACTTCAACCTGATAAGCTGATAGCTTGAAGTTAACATAAGGCATTCTGGGGCAATTGACAACCATGGTAATGAAATATGAGACAGTCACAAACAGTCTAAATGAGCAGAGTGACAGCCAGATCTAAGCAGCCAGTAGCCATCTATAATGTTAAATGTGATGAGCATCATAATCATTTATCTTTTCACAATGATTCTGGATCTCCTATAGTTATGGACTGATTAAAATCTGGATCAAAAATTAAAAATTGTTGTCTGATATTCAAATAAAAACATCAGATTCAATCATAAATGTAAACATCATACTTTCACATACATGCTTTAGATTTACATACACAGGTTATGAAGCACACCTTAAAAACGCAAAAGTAAATCAGGGGCTAATAAAAATGGGTTCTTGAGAATACTTGAAAATGATATGACTGGTAATCCCTGAACTGATGGTATCTAAGGTCCTTACCTGCTCCAAACATACTTACTACTGAGGACATGTAGAAGAAATCAATCAACAGAGGTCAACTGTTTCAAATATCACTAACACTTTACAACAGAATCAATAAGATAAAAATGTAAACATAAATTACTTTTAGCAGTTATAATCTGAACTACTTTAAATGAAGATACCACCTATTAACCTGATAAAGATACATATTTTAACATGAGCCCCCCCTCACCTAAAAAAAGAAGTAAAAAGATTTCATCTTGAAGGGTTCTGATATGACCTAAAGGACTGACAGACTGATAACCACGGTAATCACCTGAACTTACGATTCTTTTTGTTGTTGTTACTGAGTTCTGTGAGGAATGAGGAAGAAAACATCACTTTGTGGTACCCTCAATTTTCTCTTAACATCTTTTCAAGACAGAGGCTAAAACTCTAAGTAAAAGACCCACTTTTCTTAACATAGTAGCAATGAAAATTCCCCAAAAAGCTCCATAATGTAGAATGCCAAATTCTTTCAGATACTGTCTTCAATAAATGTCTATTCTTACAAATGGGACAGGGCAGAAGGGTATGGAATGAAGATCGAAAAGTATTATATTTGAAGCAGTATCAATATCAAATGTTTAAATATTGCATTACACTCCACAAGAAAAAACTCACAGGACTTTCAAATCAGAAAGCATCTTAAAAACGTTCTAATTTTAGTGTTATTGAAGAAACAGATATAGAAGGTTGGGATATTCACCAAGATCACCCAGAGAGTCAGAAGAAACAAAAAATGCTTGTAAGAACTACGCACTGTGCCAAGTGGGTTCTTGAAATATCGGGAGATCACTTTGTAAATTATACGACTGTCTAACCACAGTCATATAATTATGCTGCACGCTTAAAGCTAATATATAAAATACAAGCATTAAAAAAAATGAAAATGACTGACTACAAGCTCAGAGCATTGATCCCTTTCCCACAGACCTTATTCTAAGAATAAATCTCACATCCCCAAAACATTTTTTTTTTCTTTTTTTTGGTTAATTCTCACCTGAGGACATACTTAGGACATACTTACTGATTTTTAGAGAAAGGGGAAGGGAAGGGTGGGGGAGACAAACATCAACTGATTGCCTCTCATACACACCTGACTGGGGACCAAACCTGTAACCTAGGCATGTGCCCTGCTGGGAATCAAACCCGTGACCTTTCCATTTATAGGATGATGCTCCAACCAACTGAGCTACCTTAGCTAGGACCCCAAAAACATTTTAACCATTTACTGAGAACCTACTAGGTGTGGATATTACGTGTGAACAGACAAAACAGTAATTTTACAGACTAATAAGACGGCTATTAAATAAAGCAACGTAGCACTATCTCCTTGAAGGCATTGAAAGCATGCTTGTCACCCTGGCTGGTGTGGCTCAGTGGACTGAGCACTGCCCTAGGAACCGAAAGGTCACCAGTTAAATTCCTGGCCAGGGCACATTCCTGGGTTTCAGGCAGGTCCCCAGTTGGGGGTGTGCAAGAGGCAACCCATGGATGTTTCGCTCACACGTCATGTTTCTCTCCCTCTCCTTCTCCCTCCCTTCCCCTCTCTAAAAATAATTTTTTTAAAACGTCTTAAAAAAATAAAAAGCAAGCACATCAACAAGCCTTTTTAAACACATCACAGAACAGAATCACCATTAAAGTTCCAGACTTAGCCCTGGCTGGTGTAGCTCATTGGATTGAGCGTGGGCTGTGAATCAAAGGGTTGGCGGTTCAATTCCGAGTCAGGGCACTGCCTGCATTGCGGGCCAGGTCCCCAGTGGGGGCCACATGAGAGGCAACCACACATTTATGTTTCTCTTAAAAAAAAAAAAAAAAAAGTTCCAGACTTATAAAAAATTACAATCTAGCACTGGCCAATGTGTGAGTTGATTGGAGTATCATTCTGTAAACAAGAAAGGTCACAGATTCAATTCCCAGTTAGGGCACATGCCCAAGTTGTGGGTTCAGTCCCCGGTTGGTATGTATGAGGCAGCCCACTGATGTTTCTCTCCTTTCTCTAAAATCAATAAGTGTGTCCTCAGGTAAGGATTTAAAAAAATTACAATGTAATGGAAGAGAAAGGAACATACAAAAGTATAAACATGTGACAAATGTGTATAAATGAGATATTTGGAAAGGTATAAATCTGTGTAAAATTACTTCGAAAACAGTAAAATCAAATCCTTATTTAATGCTGTATTCAGCTTTACGTGACAGCTATTTATTGTCACCTACCTGGCACAGTGACAAACATCAGAGTGCTCATACTTATGATACGGATCCACTGAATTTCTGAGTTGCTATTAAATTGTAATTTTTAAAAATCAATGCTAAACATTAAAATTTCTCAATGCATTTTAGTATCACACTTGGTTAAAATATTAAAATACAAAGAATTCCCTTACATTTTAGTTTTTTTCTATGCTTAAAAAAATAAACCAAAAGGGAAGATGATTACCTTAAATGCCAAATACCAATCATTCTCCTTAGAAGCCTTATTTCCAGCTTTGTTTTTATAAACTTCAACTCTATACTGCTGAACCAGGAGAAGATCTTTTACAAAAGACTCAAAATTCATTTTACTGAGCACAACACTCTCCAGAGTCTTTGCTCCTAAAGAAAAAATTTAAAGTATGTTAGAAATTTGAAGATTTGAAGTAACGTGTTCCAAGTGCCTAACACAATGTTTTCCCCCGAAGCTACTCAGTTCTCCCAGTAATTCATTCACTCGATAAACTGTTTACCAAGCACCTATTAGATGTCCTAGGGACTTCGGCATATGAGAAGTATAAAATGATAAATAGAGCCCCCTGTTCCCATGGAGCAGATGAATCAAAATAAAAAAATTGAAAAGATACAAGAATAAAAGAATGAGTAAAAACATATAGCTAACCTTTCTTGTTCTTTTTTATAATTTGTTTTCCACAATTTTGAATACAAGTCGTGTATGAACTATATAGTATTAAGTTGGCCAAAAAGTCTATGTGGCTTTTTCCATTAAAAAAAAACACATTTTTCATTTTCACCAATAACTTTCATTGTTCTCAATTAATGTCTCAAATTGATCACTATCAACTAAAACTGGTCTACCCAACCATGGAGAAATCTCCAGCAAAAAAGTTCACAAACCACTTCTGGCAAGTTCCATCAGTCACAGCACCTTCTCCAGAGACTGCACAAATCTTTGTGTTTCAATTGCGTTTTTACCATTCTTGAAATAATAAAGCATTAAAACGGCTACACAAAAATTCACCAATTTTGATAAGTTTTTTTTTAATGCACACTAATATGACAACTGTCACAATACAACCTAACAAAACTGTTTCAAATGAAGTTAAAGACAACTTAGCACTACTAGAGCCATCTTAGGAAAAAATGATAAATGAACTTTTTGGCCTTTTTTCAAAAGGTCCATAAAAATGAGTTAGTCATTATTTGCAAAATGTTGTGGATAGTATATTCACATAGCTAAAAATTCAAAGGTTCAAAAGGTACAGCAAAGTTTCCTTTCAACACTGTCCCTTACACATCCAGTTCACCATCAGGGTGTTATCAGTACATAAGACATGTTCCCAAACATAGTCTATGCACACACAGCAAATGTAAATAAAGCATTACCTTTCTCCTTTCACACAGTTGCTTATTATACACAGTATTCTGTATCTTGGTGTTGTTTTTAACTTTAATAATTTTGAAGATTGTTCGATCAGCTTCTTTCAGTTTAGAGCTACAAACAATCCAGTGACTCTTAGGACGCTCTCTAATTTAGTCTCTTACTGCTGGACAGATGTACCTACATCTTCAGCCTCTGTTATCATAACAATGCTGCATGAGCAGCTTTGTACTTCACTCTCCAAACATGTGAGGATATCTGTGATATAAAGTCTTAAAACTGGATTTTATCAAAGGATATGTGGGATTTCGATAAACATCACCACACTATCTCCCTGGGTGGCTGTGCCAATTTACACCACCATCCATAATGTACAAATGTATATACTTCCCCCCACCCCACCCATTCAACACAGTTTTCAAGCTTTCTAGTTTTTGTCTTAGACCACTGATCCTCAACGGGGGGTGATCATGCTCCCCTAGCAGACAACTGGCAATGTCTGGGTAGAGACATTGTGCTATGAAACATGCAAAGGACAGCCCCTTGCAATAATAAATTAATTAATCAGTCCGAAATATCAATACTGTCAAGGCTGAGAACACACCTAAACTGAAAAATAGTGTCTCAGCTTCGCTGTGATTTGCAAGTACCAATTTCTTTTCAAAAATAAAATCACCTGAACTACCAAAATAAATCAAAACTCAATTTTCATATAAGTGATGCCGATTTTTCACTTACTGACAATTCAGAATATACTTGTACATTATTCTGACAATTCTGGAACTTATGAAAAATCTAACCTAAATTTAACAGTAGACCGTGCCAAGTACACACATCAAATACAAATAAGCATAAAGATTAATTTTGATTTAGATGTTTTTTAAAAAGTATTTATTTGTTTGTTTCTAGAGAGAGAGGAATGGAGGGAGGAAGAGGGAGAGAAAAACATCGATGTGAGACTGAAGCATCTCGAAACATCGACCGGTTGCCTCTTGCATGTGCATGTGCTCCAATCTGGACCGAACCCTCAACACAGGCGTGTGCCCTGACCTGCAATGAAACCGGTGACCCCTCGACACCTAACCAACTGAGCCAGGCCGGCTAGGGCTTAAGATTTGTTTTGTACAGCCCTTGAGACACGGCTGATACTTGCAATATCAATCAGTTATAAGTATTAGACAGGAATCCCCACTGTCACAGACACCTTGAAAACTGTCCCAAATCTTGCTGAAGGTTATTTCTTATGATCTAGCACAGAACTGCAAACAAGTATCTACAGGGATCAGGCGGGTTAACAAATAAGCAAAGGAATCCAAAGGAAGAATTACAACAGGACTGCCAGATGACAAATGGCTTCATAAGAGACCATAAGGGAATGGTGGAAACTGACAAAATGAGCAAAGCATCAGGTAAAGAAGGAATTTAGACTCGTTAGGTCAGAGGGAGCATCTACTCAGCTCCAGCCCACTGCTGAAGTGCAGAGACATTTTTGCCCCGAGTTTGTAACTATGTGGATTTTTCAAAAATAAGCTCAAAATCCATTTTTTTCCCATGAAATCTCCCAATTTTTAAGTTATAGGCAATTAATTCAAACTTTATCAAAATATCAGCTTTCAATTCAGTATATTCAAGAGAGCCACATTTTTCTTACATCTTGAATAGCTGCTCTATTTTTTTTTTGCTTGCATTTAAAAAGTTGAAAAAAAGCAAAAAGGAAAAAAAAAGATAAAAAGCAAGTTGAATGAAAATTATGTTTACCCGAGAGTCTCATTCAGCAAGGCATGTACTAACATTCTCACAGGACAGGTGGGATTAAGGCGCATCCAGGCTGCAGCTGACCCACAGCTCCCAACACTCAAGATCAGAACCTCAATGTGAAATGGTAAACCCCGTTTAAATGTTTCTTTTTTTCTTTTTTCTTTTTTTGCTCTGACTGATGTGGCTCAGTGGACTAAGTGCTGGCCTGGGAACCCAAAGGTCACTGATTGATTCCCAGTCAGGGCACACACCTGGGTCGCAGGCTAGGTCCCCTGTTGGGGCCCATCCAAAAGGCAACAGATCAAAGGCAACAGGCTGATGTTTCTCTCCCTCTCTTTCTCTCTCCTCATCCCTTTCTCTAAAAATAAACCTTTTTTTAAAAAATACTGCTCTTTTTAAAAGAAGTATAGGTTCAAAAATAACCCCCATATCATCAACTGATAAACAAAATATGGTATATCCATACAATGGAATATTTGGCAATAAAAAGGAATGAAGTACTGATAAACCAGATGAACCCTACAAATATTAAGAGAAAAAAGCCAGTCACAAAGACCACATGTTGTATGATTCCACTTACAGTCAGTCCTCTGTGTCTATGGTTCTGTATCCTCAGATTTAACCAACCTCAGATGGAAAATATTCAAGGGAAAAATGATATTGGTGCTAATGTTTACTAGGTGGTTACTTCTATGACAGTTATATCTGTATCGAACATATGCAGACTCTTTTCCTCGTCATTATTTCCTAAACAATACAGTATAGCTATTTACATAACATTTACATTGCATCAGGTAAGTAATCTAGCGATGATTTAAAGTATAAGGGAGGATGTACCAAGGCTATTTACCGATAGTACTACACCAATTTACATAAGGGATTTTGGTCTGGGGCGGGGTCCTGGAACCAATCCCCAGTAAACACCAAATCTAGCCTGGAAACTACCTCAGTGGTTGCCTGAGGGTTGGAAGGATTGGAAAGAACGGGAAGTAACTGCTAATGGATACAGCATCTCTTTTTGGGGGTGACTGAAAATGTTCTATAATTTGTTGTGTTATAGTTGCTTCATGTTGTGAATATACTAAAAACCACTGAACAGGGTGGAGCAAAAGTGGGTTTACAGTTGTTCATATGGAAAACAATACAATAAGTAACAGGAACACAAGAATAAACTAGGTGTCTCCCATACTCACAATAGTAAATCTACTTTTTCCCCATTCTATGCTTTAAGTAGGTAAATCATATTGTGTGTGAATGATAGCTCAACAATCCTGTTATGTTATAACAAATGTGTCAAGACTAGGAGTTGGAGTGCAAGGGATCCTCATCAGGTCATCTGGGGTCACTTCGGCAATAAGCAATGCTGCCTACAAACATAGCTAATCTTCTTAGTCTTATCAGATTTCCAGAGCAGCAAAGGAAAAGATTTTGCTAACTCTTTACCCAGGTAGCATATTAAAATGAAATTAAAAATTCCTTCCAACAAACAAATAAGTTTGGCAGTTTTACATCAAACATACATTATAGAAAATATCCTTCATCCCACTTCACCTTGGACAGTAAAAACTGCAAAACATCAGCTTTTGGGACCCAAGATACTTTTTGTTTTTGAGCCTTTCCCTTTTTCAGCCACTTCAGCCAATTTCTACTAAATTACCCATCTTTTTAGAATTCTTATTAACCTACTCCAATAAATATTATAATAATCCTCTACCTAAAATGTGCCTTTGGCATAAACCTCTAATTAAGAAACAGAACCTTGGGAATAACTAACATTCACTTCTAATTACCTTTGACCACATTCTCAATTGGATTAAGACAAGGTGTCTGTCTAGGTTATTCTAGTTCTAGAAATGACCCTGGCCAAACCCAACATTTTAACTTTCACAGGCAGCAAAAGGAACAATTCTGTGGTTTTTAAAAAAATCTAACCCTGGCCAGTGTGGCCTAGTGGATTGAGCACCAGCCTGCAAACCAAAGGGTCACGGGCTCTATTCCCAGATCAGGGAACATACCTGGGTTGCCAGCCAGGTCCCCAATAGGGGGCGCACAAGAGGCAACCACACATGGATGTTTCTCTTCCTCTCTTTCTCCCCCCCTTCCCCTCTGTCTAAAAATAAATAAACTCTTAAAAAAAAAAAATTAAGAGTTTATTTATTTATCTTTAGAGAGGAAGGGAAGGAGAGAGGGAGAGAAACATCCATGTGCGGTTGCCTCTTGTATGTCCCCTGCCGGGAACTGGCCTGGCAACCCAGGCATGTGCCCTGACTGGGAATCGAACCGCAATCCTTCGGTTCGCAGGCCCGCGTTCAATTAAAAAAATTTTTTTAAATCTAAACTCCAACATTAAAAATTTCTGGATGTTCATACTAAACTTCCTTCCCAGTAAATGGATATAATGCTTAGGATCCATCCATTATTCCATTCACAATCTAAATTAGACAGAAAAATAAAACTATTTGGATTATCAACAGGTATTTAGAAAATCAGTCATCCAATTTATCTGATAGCATACAAGTTAGAACTTCACATATTTTAAATGCTTAAACTATTCTAAACCATGTAATACAAAGACAAGAGTACTAGCCTGGAATAACAGGAGTCATGGAATCACCTTAAATTCAGAAAGCAATTTAGATGTCATTAACTATGAAGCCACCCATAACACAAGCTCTGGCTGGTCCCTAGACCTCTCTATTCTTGCCCCTTCTGCCCTATCCTCCACACTACAGTGGAAGAGATCCAACACTCCACCTTATCTTTTCTTAAATTAAGTCTTCAGACCTCTCACTGTCCACAACATAAAATTCTAACATCTCTTGGCACAACGTAGAAAATCTTTCATCTTCTGACCCCACCTATCTGGGCCATTCTCCTCACTCATCAAGTTCTGCTCCAGCAATACCAATCTACCTCTTTTCAGGCCCTCTCCCCAGCAAACTCCTTGTTCTTCATGACTCAGTGGAATTGAGCCTCTCATACAATGCCTCTCCTGATGTCTCCAGTCTTTAGTAATCTTGACTCTTATGCCTCTTCAACAACTTGTTATGGAGCATGTAAATCCAGTTCTTCACCTTGAATCTAATGATTTATGCCTTGCTCTTCACTACAGTGAGTTCTGTGAAGGCAGGGACATTGCTTTTTCATCAGCTACTCCCAGTGTCCATAACCCTGGCTGACAGGCCAGCACTCAATCAGTTCCTACCTGATGAATGTAACATCTTTTGTTAGCGACATCCAAGTTGCATGTGGCAAAGGCAGGAGGAGAAACCCACAACTCCTTACTCCCCCTAGAATGCTCTTTCCAGTCTCGCAATGGAGCCAGGGAGGAAAGAGATCAACATAAAACACAAGGCCCACAAAGAGTGAGAAGTATGTAGCTTTCCACGGAGCGATGATGATGCCTGAGAGATGGGGCCCAGTTACATAGAGCACTTGAATACCGGCCGAATTGAGGCACAAACGCACACAGCTAAGTGGACGAGCTGCAACTTTTAACCCAGGCAATCTGGCTCCAGAGTACGAGGTCTGACCACCTGGCGGGCGACACTGCTTCTCAACAGTCCACAGGTCCCCGTGCTGGCCCAGCGATATAAATCGAATGTGAGCAAAATAATGATGTTGACATAAAATTGTTTCCCAAAACCGCTTCTATTGTAAGTCTCACTTCTGAACTGGCGTTTGTAATAAAAAGATTTGGCTTTTGATGAGATTCACAGGGCCCAGGCGGGGCCATAGAGCAGAGACCAACGCGACTACTGTTAAACAGAACAATGTATTAAAACGCCTCACACGACGTATGGCACGTAGTGAACGCTCCTTACGCGTTCGTTATTAGTTTAGCTTCTGAGGCAGGGCAGGGAGCAGAGCAGAGGGCGGTGGCACCCACCTGGCCAGGCAGGGGCCACAGAAAGCACAATTTCCCACAAAGCACACACATCTCCACCCCCGCTTCCCTCCGACCAAGCCCGCTAGCCGCCCACTTCCTGAGAGAAGTTCACTCCGTCCCGATCCTCACCCGCCGGCCCCATGTACTTGATCACGCCCTGGGTCTTGAACACCTCCCGGGCGGCCAGCAGCGCATCCTCGCGGTGTGCCGTGTAGAAGTCGCCCCGGTCGAAGAGGCGCACCGTGGTGGTCGGCTTCTCCGGCATGCTCTGAAAGAAGCGCACGAAGCCAAACTCGGCCGCGCTATCCAGCTGCAGCGTCTCCTTTGGCTGCACCGCCATTTCGAAAGCTTTCCGCAGACTGGCTTAAAGGAACTGCACGACCCCACACCCACTAGGCTGTTTCCCGCCTCCCCTCCCTCGACCCGGGTGCGGCGTCTGGCCTCTGCAGCCCGCCCAATCAGTATTCAGCATTGCGTTTCTGTAGGTGGGAGTCCGCTGTCGTAACCAATCATAAACGGACGCAGTCCAGCTTTCCGCGCACGCCGGCGAGTGTCTACTGCGCATGCTTGAGCCTAGGTCGTGCGCAGACCTCGGCTGGCGCCCATCCTGAAAATGAATTAGTTCTGCGGGTTTTCTCGATTGTATGCGCTGGGTTTCGGGAGGGTGGGTAGCCATCAGAGGAAGCGATCAGGTGGGACGTTAAGGCAGGTTTTGTGTGTATTACAGACTCGGAAGCGTGGGAGTTGAATCAGAGAGAAACTTGAAAACAAGGGAAAGACAGCCTTCTACTCTTATTCTCAGTAGTTTTTTAAATCTGAGCACACACTTCTTTCTTTCTCCTGCCTCTCTTTTCCTTTTTCAAGCAAACTTCTAACATCAAGGTTTATTCTCTACAACCTCCTGCTTCGTACTAACTAAATTACTTCTCATTTAGTCCACTTCTTGATCGATTAATACATTACAAAATGTTTACATAACCTGCTATATGCCAGACTCTTCTAGGAGCTAAGGATCACTAGTTAAAAAGGCAAACAGCTGTGGGTGGGAGAGGGTGTGCAGGGTGGGGGTGGGGGGATAATGGGGGAGAAATGGGACAACTGTAATAGCATAATCAATAAAATATATTAAAAAATAATAAAAGATATAAAAAAAGAACTTAAACACACACAAAAAAAGGCAAACTGAAAAACACTGCCTTTGTTCACCTTACATTCTAATGAATGGTTCAGCTACATAGTAAGTAAACTAAATGGTATGTTTAAAAGATAAGCGTTTAGGTAAAATAAAATATACATGGGGTTGAAATTCTTTTAAATGTTAATCAAAGACCCGAAGGAGGTCCTGCATAGTTACCTGCCTTAGACAAGTATTGCACTCTCCTGTTTGGCTAACCTTTCTCCTAAAGAAGCTGTCTCACACCCTGATTCAAATAGCAGAATGACCCCAGGGACTTTTCAAAGTAATTCCTGGCCCTCACCCGCATTCAAGGGTTGGAATTTCTGAAGGTAGAGTCTTGGGATCTTTTTAAAAGCTCCCTAGATATGCCTGATAATCAGCTCAGTTTAGCAATCACTGGCACACAGTTTAAAATTCAAATACCTTCCGAGGCAGAAAGCAAAGTTTGGATCACCTGACTGTTGACTGTTCCGCAATACTACATCCAGCCTTGCCCCCTCCTCTCACCCAAATCCTATGATCTAGGAAGGCAATAAATTTCCCCTTTCCTCTTAACACTTGTGACTTCAACACAAATTTGTCTCTCTGCTCTGGAATGGCCCTTCCTTGCCCCCACAGGCACTTTGTGTAGCAAACTCCTAGTCATCCTTCAGTCCTCTGCTCAAAGGTCTCAGAGAAAGCTGCCCAGTTTCCCACAGTGTAATTAGTTGCATTATCTTCTGGGGTTTCACTTTATTTATATGTCTTGCTGCATTATTTTAGAAATATCTGTTCACCTGTCTGTCTTGGAAAGGACAGGGATGGGTATTTATGTTTATTTGTAATTAATAATAATGGCTAATGTTCATCAGCATTTATTGACTACTGGATGATTTCTTTATTTTCATGTGTTTTCTATGTCAATCTGTTGCAGGAAAAACTCGGTTCTTCTTGCTGAGGCAGTAAAAAATTAGTAATCAGCAAGTCTGTTAGTATGCAAGCAAAGCTTATTAATGATATGTTCTTATGGAAAAAGATTGGGGGCTGGGGAGAGGAGAAAGGCACAGGTAAAGGTCAAGGCGAGAGCATCAGGTCCTTTGTTCTGAGGACTTATGTAGCTGGCAGGAGGGGCAAGAGAGTTACATATTGATTGGTGGGTAAAGGTGTTGCCAGCTTCCCCTGGGAAAGATTTGATCACTTAAACGTAGGTATGTGTGGAGGGCTGTTAATCCAGAATACTTATCTTGCTCCAGACCATATTTGGTCATCTTGTTGTAAAACAAACACGTGACAGGAGGCGGTTTATTGGAGATGATGCAGTTGCCCAAAAGGTATTTAGGTGCTCTTTCTGTAAGGATTTTACCCCTTGTAAAACAGATAGTGAGTGACCAGAGGCAGGCAATTAACCAAAGTTGTTTTATGGGCTTTTACTTTGGGCACTGTGAACTCCCTCTTTTTCCCCCTTCTAGACGGGAGGAATACACAGTTTCAAAGGCTTTCTCCTAGATAGTAAAAACAATACATAAAGAATTTCAAGGACTGCCCTCATCGTGTTTATTGTGGGGTTGGAACACCTGGCAATCTTATCAGACCAGGCTCAGGACTGCTGAGTTAGTGAGTCAGACATGTCTCTGTCCTCCTCCCTGCTTTGGTTTACTATTTATCCTACCTCACAAATCTTTGCACCTCTAAGTGTTAGGAACTTTCCTTCTCTTACAATCGGAAACTAAAACTTGGAGATGCCTAAATCACAGAGCAAGTAAGTGATAGAGCTAGAGTTCAGTCTTGTTCCAGATTCTGTATGCTTAACCATCTGTGTGCCATAAGACCTGGCACATATTAGGTATGCGAGAAATGTATGTAACTGAATGAGCTGTGCATGACAATAACCGCTTCTACATGATAACCTAAGTTTGAGTGTCATTCCATCTCTTCCCTTTCTAAAATAGTGAGTTCAGAGGCAGGTAGCATTATAAGAAGAATATCTACCTCTAGGGTTCATGTGGGGATCCAATGAGATAATATAGCTTTGAAAGTATTTTTTGCCCTGGCTGGTGTAGCTCAGTTGCCTGGAGTGTCAAGCCATAAACCAAATGGTGGCAGGTTTGATTCCCAGTCAGGGCACATACCCAGGTTGTGGGTTCAATCGCTCATCAGGGTGTGTGCCAGATGGCAACAAACAGATGTTTCTCTCTCACATTTCTCTCTCTCTCTCTCTCTCTCTCTCTCTCTTTCTCCCCCTCCTCCCTCCCTTCCTCTCTCTCTAAAGGCAAAAAAAGAAAATGTCCTCAAGTGAGGATTTAAAAAAAATTATTTTTTAATCTTTTGTAAACAGCCTTTACTTGTTTAACATCACATTTACCCCCACCCAGACTACATCTATTTAGTATTTATTTATCAATTGAGTCTATTCTATAAATAAAAAGGATGCCTGCACTTGCCCTGATCTTAGAGGACAATTCAAAGTAAAGTGAAGGGCTACAGGGAATGTCAAAATGAACTTCTCACCCTGGATGGTGTGGCTCAGTGGGCTGAGCATTGTCCTGCAAACCAAAAGGTTGCTGGTTCGATTTCCAGCAGGGGCACTTGCCTGGGTTGCAGGCCAATCCCCCAGGGGGATGTGCGAGAGGCGACCAATCAGTGTTTCTCTCCTCTTTCTTCCTCCCTTCCCTTCTCTCTGAAAATAAACAAATAAATAAAATCTTAAAAAAAATAAATAAAACTTCTCAAGGCAATTTAAGAAAGGGTTTATAGGGTGGGAGATGAGGGCCTCATGGGAGGACATTTATGTTAAGGTAGGTGAGGGCAGTGGATTTTACTCCAATCTTTAAAGATAAACAAGGAAAAAATCCACTTCAGGTTATGAGCTAGACACTGCATCCCCACTTTAGAATATTTGTACAGTTCAGGGTCATAGCCCACTGCTGACGGAGATGGGTCCCCAGGTGTGAGCCTATTGCAAGAAACCAGTAACTGTGGTTGCTCCTAGGCAGCAGTACTAGAGCCACCAGCAAGAATGGGAGCTCTTTCAGTATATCCTTCTTGTACTGAGAAAGAAAACATGTTTCAAACCTGAGCTTTGTAGTCTGATATTATTAGCTGCTCACTCGGGGAAGTTTTCATTTATAATAGATTTTAATGGGCATAATGTCCAGAAAATTCATCTAGAAGACTATCAGTCTTGGCAGAGAACAACGACCATTAACCAGACTTAGAAGATAACTAATGATTCCAGACATTCTTTACTTTGTATGCAAACTAAAAACAATGATTCAACATGCTTTCTTCCTACAAAATGCCCTGGAAAAGAGGGACCTTTAAATCAACCTGCTTGGAAACAAGTTTAAAATAAAACTTTGACATATGCTTGTCATCAATTTGAGAGGTTGTTTTAACTGTCCTCTTTTTCATTCACGTGCATGGATTAAATAAGTGTGCATGACGCTAACAAAAATTCAGTGAGGTACATTTGTAGATCTAACTGGCTTTACTGAGAAATTCATGAATTGGGGAGCATCTCATCTAGCAAGGCAAGAGGTGCTCTGAGAAGCCACACAATATGGAAGGTTTTTATAGGCAGAGAAGGGTGGCACAAGAAAGGTATTAGCAAAAGAAAAGAAAGGATCATTTCAGGCAAGGTTACTTAAATTTAGGGAAGCCCAGTCTTTTTAATTTTTTAATAGTTTATTTTTATTGTATTTTTTCCATTACCATTTATCCCCCTTACAACCCCTGTCTTATCCGGCAAATTACCTCTGCTTGGTGGGAATGGAAATGGCTCCAGTGACAGGTTAACTCCCTGGCATTGACCAGAATATTCCAGACTGACTGATGAGATTACAGTCCTGGGAAAGGTTGAAACTGCAGTTAGAACAGGAAGAAGCATAGGTTTGGTGTCATGGGTTCAGCATAAGTGACTCCATTTTGGGCCTGTGTTTTTCTCTTTTGTTAAATTCCAAAAGTTAATATCAGATAGTCATTCCTTATAGAAATTTCCTATGTTTTCCAGTCCTGCATGAGAAACTGAATTTCTAAAAATAACTGGTAAGAGGAATTTTGCAAAAATATACCTGGAAGACATGACATGATTGATAGGGGGCAATAAAATAGTTATCCAATATGTGTTTTGTGGGTTTTTTTTTCAGATTTTATTTACTTTTAGAGAGAGGGGAAGAAGGGAGGAGAAAAGAGGGAGAGAAACATTGATGTGAGAGAGAAACATCAGTTGGTTGCCTGGTTGCCTCTTGAATGCCCCCCAAGAGGGGACTGAACCTACAACACCAGGCATGTGCCCTGACTGAGAATCAAACCTCTCACTTTGCAGGACAGCACCCAATCAGCTGATCCATCTGGTCAGGGCCCAACATGGTTGTTTTTAATTTTCCACTGTATTTTCCAAATTCACAATAATGACTATTACTTTTTTATAATCAGAATAAGTATTGGGCAAAACAGTCCATCTACCTACCAAAGAGACTCTTGAAAGAAATAATAATTAAGATTTTAAGCCGACTAAATCTAGAATAGTATTTAGTAAATTTTGAAGTGTTTTAACTAAATCTAAAAGTATGATTGTTAATTCAATTTTATATGAGAAGTGCATATTCAGCACTGATTTTGCTACCACTCTAGTTTTCCAAATCTTTGTAATGCACGTGTATTATTCCCTTATTCAAAAATGACAACAAGTAAGGCATTGTCAACCATCTCAGAAGCTGCAGTTTCAGAGAAAGGAGGCCTTTTGGAGTTGGGTATTAAGAAATACTTTTTAAAATTATATTTTATTGATTATACTATTACAGTTGCAGCACTTCTCCCCCATCATTCCTCTCCACCCTGCGCACCCCCTCGCACCCACATTCCCCTCCTTTAGTTCATGTCCATGTGTCATTAGTTCTTTAGCTTCTACATTTCCCACACTATTCTTGCCCTCCCCCTGTCTATTTTCTACCCACTGTCTATGCTACTTATTCTCTGTACCTTCCCCGCCCTCTCCTCCTCCCACTCCCCTGTTGCTAACCCTCCATGTGATCTCCATTTCTGTGGTTCTGTTCCTGTTCTACTTGTTTGCTTAGTTTGCTTTTGTTTTAGGTGTGGTTGTTAATATCTGTGAGTTTACTATCTTTTTACTGTCATATTTTTTATCTTCTTTTTCTTAGGTAAGTCCCTCTAACATTTCATATAATAAGGGCTTGGTGATGATGAGCTCCTTGAACTTGACCTTATCTGAGAAGCACTTTCTCTACCCTTCCATTCTAAATGACAGCTTCGCTGGATAGAGCAATTTTGGATGTAGGTCCTTGACTTTCATGACTTGGAATACTTCTTTCCAGCCCCTTCTTGCCTGGAAGGTCTCTTTTGAGAAATCAGCTGACAGTCTGATGGGAACTCCTTTGTAGGTGACTGTCCCCTTATCCCTTGCTGCTTCTAGAATTCTCTCCTTAACTTTAATCTTGGGTAATGTAATTATGATGTGCCTTGGCGTGTTCCTCCTTGGGTCCAACTTCTTTGGGACTCTCTGAGCTTCCTGGACTTCCTGGAAGTCTATTTCCTTTGCCAGATTGGGGAAGGTCTTTATTATTTGTTCAAATAAGTTTTCCACTTGTTGTTCTTCATCTTCCCCTTCTGGTACCCCTATAATTTGGATGTTGGAACATTTAAAGATGTCCTGGAGGTTCCTAAGCCTCTTCTTATTTTTTTGAATTCTTGTTTCTTCATTCTTTTCTGATTGGATGTTTGTTCCTTCCTTCTGGTCCACTCCATGGATTTGAGTCCCATTTTTCCTCCCATCACTATTGGTTCCCTGTGTGTTTTCCTTCATTTCACTTATTGTAGCCTTCATTTGTTCATCTAATTTGTGAGCAAAATCAACCAATTCTGTGAGCATCCTGATCACCAGTGCTTTAAACTGTGCATCTGATCTCTTCGTTGCTTAGATGAATTGGTTCTGGGGCTTTGATCTGTTCTCCTGTTTGAGCCAATTTTTGGTGGGGAGGGGTCTGGTCACAGCTGTTACATAGCGAGGGGTGGAGCCTTAGGTGTTCACCAGGGCAGGGCATCCTAGTCACTGGGTTGTGACACTGTATGTGGGGGCAGGGTCTCGGTGTTTTTAGATTTTATTGCTCGTTGCTGGGGCCCTGGATTGCAAGTTCTGTCTTCTTCCCCATTTTCGCTGGGATTATCTGCATATGAATGTGGGACCACCTGGTCAGCCCGCCGCCTTGCACCTGGGGTCCACCAGCTGCTGTCTGCAGGTCTGGGTCCACCAGCAGCTGCCTGCTTGCCCAGGTCCACCAACCTCTGCTTCCTCCTGCCGCAACTCCACCCCTGTTACTGGTCCGGATGAATGAATGAATGGTTGTCGGACCTCCATACAGTTCAATTTTTTTCTCAGTTCTGACTGTTTTCTTGTTTCTAAATCCTTGTTGTCCTTAATTTTGGTTGTGCCAGGGGGCACAGTGTGTCCACCTACACCTCCATCTTGGCCAGAAGTCAAGATATACATTTTTTAAACAATGCTGTGGAAATATCAGATGCTGTATAATTCACCCACTTAAATTTCTATGTAATTTAATATTTTTAGGTATATTGACAGGATTGTATAACCATCGCCACAATCTCATCTTAGTACACTTTGTCACTCCAGAAGAAGCTTCATCCCCATTAGCAGTCATTCCCCATTCTGAATACACTCCCCACCCCAAGCTCCTGACAACCACTAATCAACTTTCTGTCTCTATAGATTTGCCTCTTCTGGACATTTTATATAAATGGAATCATATAATATAGGCTCTTTAGCGACAGGCTTCTTTCACTTAGCATATGTTTTTAAAGTTCATCCCTGTAATTATGTATAACAGTACTTCATTCCTTTCTATTACCAAATAATACTTCATTATGTGGGTATGTATTTTATTTCTCCATCCATCAGTTGGTGGACATTTGTGTGGTTTCAACTTTTGGGCCATCATGAAAAATGCTGTAAACATTTGTGTGAATTTTTTTATATGGATGTATGTTTTTATTTCTCTTGGATAGATATATACCTTGAAGAGAAATTTTGGGGTTATATTTTAATATGTTAACTGTAATCTTTACATTTGACTATAATCCATATATTTAACATGCTTTTGTTAACATTTTGAGTAACTGCCAAACTGTTTTCCAAAATGGCTGCAGCATTTTACATTCTCACTAGTAATATATAAAGGTTCTAACTTTTTCACATGAAAAAGACGTTACTGGCCCCAGCTGATGTAGCTCAGTGGATTGAGCACTTGCAAATCTAAGGGTCACCAGTTCAATTCCCAGTCAGGGCACATGCCCGGGTTACTAGCGAGGTCCACACTAAGGGGTGCATGAGAGACAACCATACGTTGATGTTTCTCTCCCTCTCTTTCTTCCTCCCTTTCCCTATGTCTAAAAATAAACAAATAAAATCTTTTTTTAGCCCTGGCTGGTGTAGCTCAGTGGATTGAGCGCGGGCCTGTGAACCAAAGGATCGCGGTTCGATTCCCAGTCAGGGCACATGCCTGGGTTGCCAGGCCAGTTCCCGGCAGGGGACATACAAGAGGCAACCACACATTGATGCTTCTCTCCCTCTCTCCTTCCCTTCCCCTCTAAAGATAAATAAATAAATAAATAATAAAAATAAATAAATAAAACAATCTTTTTTTAAAAAAGGACATTACTGTTTTTTTATTATAGCCATCTCTTTGGGTATAGATGGTATCTCATTGTGATTTTGATTTGCTTTGCTCTAATGACTTATGACATTGAGCAACTTTTTATGTGTTCTGTATGTTTTTCTGAGAAAATATTTGTGAATCACATATCTGATAAGGGATTTGTATGAGAATATATTTTAAAAAATCTTACATCTTAATAAGAGAAAGATAAACAACCCAATTTAAAAATGCGTAAAGGAAGAGGCACAGAAACAAGGAACAGATAGCTATAAAAGGGTAGTGGGGAGGGTGGGACTAGTTGAAAGAAGGTGAAGGGAGTAGACAACATAGACACATCACTATGGACATGAACAACAGTGTGGAGATTGACTGTGGGAAGCGGGCGAAGGAGGAAAAATTAGGACAACTGTAATAATGTAAACAATAAAAATGTTTTTTAAAATTTATTTATTTTTAGAGAGAGGGGAAGGGAAGGAAAAGAGAGGGAGAGAAACATCAATGTGTGGTTGCCTCTAGTGCACCCCCTACCGGGGACCTGGCCTGCAACCCAGGCATGTGCCCTGACTGGGAATTGAACTGGTGAGCCTTTGGTTCACAGCCTACACTCAACCCACTGAGCTATACCAGCCAAGGCTAAAAGAATTTTTTAAAAATCAATTCTAAGTAACATGCTAAAATTAAAAAATAAAAATGGGCAAAGGATCCGAAGAAAGTCACTAATTTTTTATTTATTTCTAGGCTCTCTACTTTGTTCCATTGATCTATGTATCTGACTTATTGTTTGTTTTTTCCCCTATATCATACTGTTTTGATTACTATAACTTTGTAACATAGTTTGAAGCCAGAGAGCATGATGCCTCCAGCTTTGTTCCTCTTTCTCGATTGCTTTGGCTATTCATAGTCTTTTGTGGTTCTACATAAATTTTAGGATTGTTTGTTCTATTTCTGTGAAAAATGCCATTGGCAGCGCTGGCTCATCTGGCTCAGTGGATTGAGTGCCGGCCTGCAAACCAAAGTGTCACCGGTTCAATTTCTGATCAGGGCACATGCCTAGGTTGCGGGCCAGATCCCCAGTAGGGGGTGCACAAGAGGCAACCACACATTGTTGTTTCTCTCCCTCTCTTTCTCCTTCCCTTTCTCTAAAAATAAATAAATAAAATCTTATTTTTTAAAGAAAGGATTTTTAATTTATGATGAGAAAGGACCTTGTCTGAACATAATGATTTCAAATTGTGAGCATTAAAATGTCACTGAAAAAAAAAAGAAAGGATTTTTGGTTCAAGGAATGATAAATTGTGAGGAAGCAATTAGGAATATATGGGAGAACTAATGGAAGAGAAGGGCTATTTTATTAAGATCTGTTTATGCAAACTCATCTCAGTGTGGACTCTACACCTCTGGTGCTAAGTGGCTCTTCATTCCCTGGTACAAAAAGAAACTCCACAGAGGGAAATTTCTGCCCTGCTTTTAGACAGTTAAGGGGAAGGCAGATAACTCTTCCTGCATCTGCTGATTCTCAGCTGCCTTCAGCTCAAAATAATGCTTATGCCAAAGCTGCAGGTTTTGATGTAGCATATCCTGATTGCCTTTGTGTTGAAAGAAGTAGAAAGAGCTGAGATGTGTTAAGAAAGGCTTCGTGGAAGAAAGGGATCTTAAGCTGGGTCTTGACTAAGTAGAGGGCATAGTAGGAAATAAAGTCAATTGTGATCAGATATTAGTTTTGGGAATAGTATACAAAAAGGTTTAAGAGTGGAAGAGCTTGGTATTAGGGAAGCTAGAAATTACGTTAATCTAGGCAAGCGGTAAAGTCTGGAACCGGGTAGTGATAGTGACGAGGAAGGAGGAACCAAAGGAGGCCACGCAGAGCAACCATAGCTAGATGACATCATTGGAGCCCAGGGCTGGGATACCACCCTGGGAACACTCCTATAGTTGCCATTGGTCTCATCCTATTGGTGCTCATGAGTGTTTCCTCAATGAGGAAACACTTGTTCTTCTTTCTTCTTCCTTTTTTTTTTTTTAAAGATTTTATTTATTTTTTAGAGAAGGGGAGGGAGGGAGAATGAGAGGGACAGAAGCATCCATGTGTGGTTGAATCTCATGCTCCCCCCACTGGGGACCTGGCCTGCATCCTAGGCATGTGTCCTGACTGGGAATAGATCTGGTGACCCTTTGATTCGCAGGCCAGCACTCAACCACTGAGCCACACCAGCCAGGGTTGTTCTTCCTTCTTTTTAATCATAAGATTCCAAGTCCTACATGGGGGCTTCTGTCCCCTGGCTACTGAGAGCAGAGGGCAGCAGAGAACTGATTGTCTCTCACTAGTACCATATACAGAAGTCTCTCCAAGTTGAAGAGAGGATGGGATACTGGACAGCCAAAAGGGGAAAGAGTGCCCCCTATAGGGCCAGACTGTGAAAGACCTTGTACACCCACCCTCATTGGCAGGTGAGAGTAGCAGACTTCATTCTGTATAAGATGCTATGATCAACTTTAGGCAAATAATTCTGGGAGCTATGTGGGGTTTAGGCTAGAGAGAGAATAGATTGGTAGCAAAGAGACCAGTGAAAATGTGTAAGAGAAGGCAGATTAGAGGAACATTATTTGTGAGGGAGAATCACAGGACCCAATGACTAAGGGAAAAGAAAAGGTATGAGACAGAAAAGAATTTGGGACTTGGTGCATGATGATGTCATCAACTGATTCTAAGAATTACAAGAGACAAATTAAGTTTGTGAAGGAAGATGGGGAGATCATTAAAGGCTAGTTAAGTGAAACACAGTTTCGTGTAGAACTAAGGATGAAGGGCAGAAATGGAGATGGTATTTCCATTATCATCCAGGCTTGGAAGGTAACTAAGGCAAGATAAAATCAAAACAAGATAAGATAAAATCCTCCAGGAAGAAAAACAGGACAAACAGAAGGATAAATCCTGAGAATATCAGTCTTTTGGAGTCGGTAGGAGAGGAAAACAACCAGGGGAGATTAATGCCTGTGAAGCCAAAGAAGAAAATTTGTAAGTGATGTACTGGAGTAGGGAATGGAGCAGTTAACATGGTGATAAGCTGTGGAAGATCAAATGGTGAAACACTGGGGAGAAAAGGCCATTGGCAACTGGCAGGTCAGTGTCGACCTTAGTAAGAATAGCTTTAGAAGCGAATAGAAGAGTAGGACAGGGACTAGAGGGCATTGGGCTGAAAAGTGCGCCATTTATAAAGGTTAGCTCCAAGTGTACCTTTTGCCTACTCTGTACAAAAAAAAAGTGAAGTTTTGTCAGTAGAGGGCGATGGAGGGACACCAAAAGAGGAGAGTATTGTTCCCTTGCAGCCCCGTTGGCTTCCCCAGTGCCCAGCTCTCTCAGACCCGAGGCTTCCCCATCATCGGGCTCTTAAGAGCATCAGTGGTTTCTCCAACACAATGCTGCTCCTGCAGTGGACAGCAGCCAGCAGCCTCCCCAAGCTCCTGCCCCACACCCCAAATATGAAAGGCAGCTTCATAGAGTGCCTTTGGTGTCCGGTGAGACACCTCCCTATAAATAGCCCCCAGCACCCTAGAGAATGTGTCAGCAAACTTTTTCTGTAAAGGACCAGAGTAAATGTTTTAGGCTTTTGCCAGCCATCGATTGGGTCACTCACACCTACTCAACTCTGCCACTATACTTTGAAAAAGCCACATACCTTATGTAAACAATAAAACTTTATGGACACTGAAATTTTTACTCCATCCAATTTTCATGTATCACAAAATATTCTCCCCCCTCCCATTTAAAAATGCAAAAAACCCGCCCAGACTGGTGTGGCTTAGTGGGATGGACGTTGTACCACAAACTGAAAGGTCACAGGTCGGATTCAAAGTCAGGGCACATACCTGGGATGCAGGCCAGGGCCCCAGTTGGGTTGGGGCACACGAGAGGCAACCCATTGATGTTTCTCTGGCACATCAATGTTTCTCTCCCTTTCCCTCCCATCCCCTCTCTAAAAATAAATAAAAATCTAAAAATGCAAAAACCAATCTTAGCTCCTGGACTGTATAAAAACAGGTGGTGCTGGGCCAGCCTATAGGCTGCAGTTTGAGGACTCCTGTCCTAGAGGGAAGATTTTCATCAAGTTCCACAAGGTAGATTTTCAAGTTCTGCCAGTACCATGTGGCAGCAACCTCTCTGCTCTTTGGAGAGCCACAGTGCCTCCCCCTCGAGCTTTGGGTGTAGGGCTCAGGGGCAGTAGAGATGTCTCCCTTGGGTGCTCTGTCTTAGCCCTAAGGGTAGTAACTGCTCCTTATTTCTGCTGTTCTTGTCTTTAAAGTTCTTGTTATTTTCTACTAACTATATTAATTTCTATCACTGTATATTAAATCATCTTAATATCTGTTTCCACGGGTCAGGAATCCAGGCATAGCATGACTGGCAGTTCCTTTATCAAGGTCTCAAGATGATTCAAGATGTCAGCCAGGGCTGTGATGTCATCTGGAGCTGGGGTCCTCTTCCAGGTTCACTACTTGTTGGCAGAATTCAGTGCCTGTGGCTCTGGGACCAAGGCCCAGAGCTCCTCGAGTTTGCCTGGCCGTTTCCTGAGAAGCGACCCTCTCCACAACAAGGCAGTTTGCTTTAAGGCTAACAGGAAGCACCTCTGCTGCTACTGCTTAACTTTAGATGGTTTTAAAGGGATCATCTGATTAAGTCAGGCCCACCCGCAGTAATCTGCCTTTCAATTCAATGAATTCTTTTTTTAAATACTCAAAAAAAATTTTTTTAGATTCTTCCAGTCAAGATGGCAGTGTAGGTAGACATGGCTCACCTCCTTGCACAACCACATCAAAATTACAGCTAAGATATAGAACAACCATCACTCAAAACCATCAGAAATAGTCGAATGGAAGGCTGACAACTACGGAATTAAAGAAACCACATCCACCCAGACTGGTAAGAGGGGCGCAGACGTGGAAGAGCCTGGTCCCACAACCACATGTGGTGGATAAAAGTTCAGGAGAGATACATCTGGAGTGAGGAGTCCCACCCCACACCAGACACCCCAGCCTAGGCTTTCAGTACCAGGAAGATAAGTCCCCACAACTTCTGGCTGCAAAAACCAGTGGGGATTGAGTTGGTGGAAGAAACTGCTGGAGCCCCAAGCAGTTCCTCTTAAAGAACCCAAACATGGACTCACCTACTCAGCTCACTCCCTCTGAGCTCCAGCACTGGAGTAGCAGCTTCAAAGGCACCAGTGGCACTCAGGGAGGAACTGAAGAGTCTGGCATCACAGCCATTGTCCCTTTTCTAAACCCACCTGCCACAGAGCCACAGAGATGATAGGCAGATGCCATATCTGAGACTCCAACCACGTAACACTCATTGTCTTGCCTTGGAAACCTCCAGAGATTCCGCCTCACCCAATTTATGGTCCAACCCAGCTGCTTTTCCCTATGAATGGCTGGTCTTGGCTCATACTGCACAACTTCCTGAATCCTCTCAAACAAGCAACAGCTGGCCTCAGTGGGCCCAGACCTGGCACTAGCAGCAGCCAACCTAGATTCGAAGCTTCTCTTCGCCTGGGAATCTCCAAACCCAAGTAACAGCCATCTCAGATTCCTTTATAGCTTACACAGGGTGGCCCCTGGCAAAACACAGGTGGGGCCTGACCATGGCCTGCACAACCTGGGAAACCCCAGGGCCAGTGCACCTAGTCGACCAAATTGGAACACCACCACCCTGCCTCTACACAGATGATCCTCCACCAAAGGCGGAGGTTGGTGTACATGGTCACAGCCAATCCTTGCAGATGACCAGCATGGGTAAATCCTTCCCACTGACCTGCCAACAGCAACCAAGGCTCAACTACAAGAGAAGGGCGTGCTCAGCCCACACAAAGGGCACACCTCAAGTATCCAGCTTTGGTGATAGGGGAGGCTGTGCCATGAGACCCTACAGGACACCTACTACATTAGGCCACACTAAGACACAGAGTAAAAGCAGCTCTACCTAATACACAGAAACAAACACAGGCAGGCTGCCAAAACAAGGAGACAAACATGGCCCAAATGAAAGAACAGATCAAAACTCCAGAAAAAGAGCTAAACGAAATAGAGATAAGCAATCTATCACATGCAGAGTTCCAAACACTGGTTATAAGGATGCTCAAGGAACTTAGTGAGAACCTCAACAGCATATAAAAGACCCAGTCAGGAACAAAGAATACACAAATTGAAATAATTTACAGGGAAACAACAGTACAGTGGATGAAGCCAAGACTCAAACCAATTATTTGAAACACAAGGAAGCAAAAAACAACCAATCAGAACAAGAAGGAAAAAAATCTCCCCCCAAATGAGGGTAGTATAGCAGTGTCTGGGACAACTTCTAGAGGCCCAACATTCAGCTCATGGGTTCCAGAATGAGAAGAGAAAGAGCAAGAAACTGGAAATCTTAAAAAGGAGTGAAAGAAAACTTTCCTAATTTGGTGAAGGAAATAGACATGCAAGTTCAGGAAGCACAGGGAGTCCAAATTATGATGGATGCAAAGAGGGCCACTCCAAGACACATCATAATTAAACTGCCAAAGGTTAAAGATAAAGAAACTTAAAAGCAGCAAGAGAAAAGCACTTATTTACCTAAATAGTATTTCCCATAAGACTGTCAGTTGATTTCTCAAAAGAAACTTTGCAGGCTAGAAGGAATTGGCAAGAAATATTCAAAGTATAAAAAGTGGAGACCTACAGCCAAGATTGCTCTACTCAGCAAAGCTATCATTGAGAATTGAAGGGGAGATAATGAGCTTTCCAGACAAGAAAAAACTAAAGGAGTTCATCATTACCAAACCATGATTATATGAAATGTTAAAGGGACTTATTTAAGAAGATCGAAACAATGAACAATAAAATGGCAACAAATACATGTCTATCAATTAAATCTTAAAAACAAACTAATTAAACAAGAACAGAGACAGAATCATGGATATGGAGAGCACTTTGATGACTGCCAGATGGGAGGGGAGCGGAGGAGAATGGGTGAAGAGGTGAGGGGGTTAAGAAGTACAAATAGGGCCCTGGCTGGTGTGGATCAGTGGATTGAGTGCCAGCTTGCAAACCAATGGGTTGCCAGTTGGATTCCCAGTCAGGGCACATGCCTGGGTTGCAGGCCAGGTCCCCAGTATGGGACACATGAGAGGCAACCACATATTGATTTTTCTCTTCCTCTTTCTCCCTCCCTTCCCCTGTCTAAAAATAAAATCTAAAAAAAAAAAAGTATAAATAGGTAGTTTAAGAATAGACATGGAGATGTACGGTATAGGAAATGGAATAGCCAAAGATCTTACAAGCAGGACCCATAGACATGAACAATGGTGGGGGGATTCCCTGAGGGAAAGGAAGGTGCTGGGTAGAGGGGAACAAGGGAAAAAGTTGGGACAACTGTAACACCATAATCAATAAAATATAATTAAACTTTTAATAATTTATTGATTTTAGGGAGACCGAGAAAGAGAAACATCAATTTTTGTTTCACTTATTTACACATTCCTTGGTTGGTTCTTACACGCACACTGACCTGGGATCCAACCCACAACCTTGGCATATCAGGTAGCCAGGAATAGGGTTCTTAATTCATGTCCTTTTCACAATATTTTTAAAATTCTCCTACCAAAAGGAAAATATTAACTTTATATAAAATACAGGGTGGGACAAAAGTCGGTTTAGTTTTTCGCATGGAAATAATACAAATGTAAAAATGACATGTTTCATATCCTCAAAACTGCAAACCTACTTTTGCCCTACCCTGTAAATGTGCATGATTATTCATTATATAAGATGTTGAAAAACTGGTGCTTCTTATTTAACCAACCGTAGACTTCATGGTTCACAAAATTCTCTATTAATTCTGCCTCAAGGCATGTTTGCCAAAATGGCAATTTGTCTAAAACAGAATCTTTGGATTTATTCTGAATAAAACTGATTTTCTGTGTAGAAGTTACACATCACAAGTTATTTAACTTATATTAATTAATATACATGATTAGAAGTACCACACAAAACTCCAATTTGTAGTTAGCATTCAGAGTATTTCCTAACTTATTACGTGTATATTATGAAATTTGATTCAATACAATTCAAAGTTAGGAAATTCATTTTTAAAATGTTTTATTTCATAGTTCATAAAAAAAGGTTTTTATGTACAAGACTCAAATGTAAGGAGGAAGGCAGCTTTCAGTCACAAATGGAAGCATATTTAATGCACACTCTCCAATGTTATGTATAAATAATTTTAACTATGCAACCCAAGTTGTGGGACAATCGGATTCTGGGATATCGGATCTGCATATATGACACTTGTCAAACTGTAAGATCGGTAAAGTCAATTTCAAGCTGCTTATATTTTGAGTACAGGTTTCACTATTACAAATATGTTAACTAACAAAGTAGTCTTCAAAGATGTCTCTGTCCCATGCTCATGTATTCGTGATTGAATCCGTCTATTACTTTCCCTTCTTCCAGCGACCACTCAAATGACGCACTTATCCATTGAGTTCCCTGTGCATCTCACCCATCTCTTTTATCTGAAGTAGAGGGGAAAAGAAGAGAACATATGAAAACAATTTTCCAACCTTTTGTTCTGAAAAGTTAAAAAAAAGTAAAGAGGAAAGTGACATAATTCTCTTCCACATTTATGAGACTCATTTAAATTTAACAAAAGAAGCTCTCTTACAGGAAGCACACATTAGGTGCACAACTCAGCTGCTGTTTAGAGAGCCGAGGTAGCCGAAGTGAGAGGGGAAAGGAACAGGTAAGCTAGAGATTTAAGAATGAATACAATTTTTATTAAATGTATATTAAGTAATCCATTTACCTCAGCCTTCTCATACTTTGCCATTCTTTTCTTTCTGGAAATAACCTGAATGAGAAAAAGAAAAAAAAAAGATTACTCTCTTAGAACTGCTACTAAACAAAGAGTTGTTCTAAATGAGCGATTTTTAACTGGTGTGCTGTGAGAATTTTTAAGACATGCAAGACCTGACTATTTAGCCAGGGCCCCTGACCTCTTTTCCCTTAGACTGTTAAGTAAAAAAATGACAACAGCCTATACAACGACATCCATCCAGTGTGAGTAAATAAAAACTATACCTATTTTTTTGTCAGATTGGTGAAAAACATATTTTTTTGGTGTGCTGCAGAATTTTAGTGGTAACTTTATGTGTGCCATCAGATGAAAACGATTGAAAAATCACTGGTTTAAACTGACACATATGAGCCCTGGCCAGGTAGTTCAGTTGGTTGGAGCATCATTCCGATATGCCAAGGTTGCAAGTTCAATCCCTGGTCAGGGCACATACACAACCAATGAATGCATAAATAAATGGAACAACAAATCAATGTCTCGTTCTCTCTCTCTCTCAAATCATTAAGTAAAAAAAGTATTTAAAAAAAAAAGCTGACATATGCTTTTAATGCACATAATTCCTATATGAACAAATTTAATTTTAAAATCCAACTAAAGATACTATATCTTCTTTTTAAAACTTTTATTTATTTTTAGAGAGAGGGGAAGGGAGAAAGACAGGGAGAGAAACATCAATGTGTGGTTGCCTCTTGCATGCTCCCTACTGGGGACCTGGCCGGCAACCCAAGAATGTGCTGACTGGGAATCGAACCCCTTGGTTTGCAGGCCAGCACTCAATCCACTAAGCCACACCAGCCAGGGCTAAAGACATTACCTTAAATTAAAATTCACAATTAAAAAAATGTCTACCACAGTCCTGACTGGTATGGCTCATTTGGTAGAGCATTATCCTGCAAAGTGAAAAGTTGCTGGGTCAATTCAGTTAGGGCAGATGCCTGCGTTGCAGGCTAAGTCCCTGGTTACGGGCAAGCTAGGGGCAACCAATTGATGTTTCTTTCACACACCAATGTTTCTTTCCTTATCTTTCTCTCTCCCTTCCCCTGTAAAAGTAAATAAATAAAATCTTAAAAACAAAAAAGGTCTACCACAGCCAGTGAAACAAACCAAAAAAAAAAAAAGCATCAAGAAAACAATGAAATTAACCATCCTAAGTGAAATGTAGAGCCTAGCGTGCATTCTTCCACATATCATTCCATCCTAATACAAACATGGGACCATGCAAAAATCAAGCAATATTTTTGCACAGCCTGTATCATCACAGGAACCCTACCAGACCAAAAGCTATAGACTGAACTCATTCAGTAGCCACTTTATTCCATAGCACGGATACACCATGCTCAGGCTGTCTGCAGATTCGTAACCGGCAACACTGCAATATGTAACCTGACCAAGCTTCCTTATGTACTCGTGCTTTTATTTATACAGGACTGATCCAATGATTTCTATGACTCATCTTTCATGTCTTATTCTTGCCATCTAGAATTCTTCCATGAGTTGTCTACCCATACCTGTTGCCATTCTTTCTTTAGTTTCATCAATTTGTAAGAACTCTGTATACATTATGCATAATACCTACTTTTTAAAATTTATTGATTTTTTAGAGAGGAATTAGGGGGAGAGAAGAGAAACATAGGTTTGTCATTCCACTTATTCATGTGTTCATTGCTTGATTTTTTGGTAAACTTTATTTAATTGTTGTTCAAGTACAGCTGTCTCCATTTTTCCGCCACCATTTCCCCCCACCCCACCTGCAACCCAAACCCCCCCCCTTTGGTTTTGTCCATGGATCCCTTATACATGTTCCTTGACAACCCTCACTTCTTTCCCCCATTATCATTGCTTGAGTCTTGTATGTGCCTAGACCAGGGATCGAACCTACAACCTTGGCATACTGGGACAACCCTAACCAACTGAGCTACCCAACCAGGAGTTAATACTCTTTTTTGTTTTACGCATGGTAAATATTTTCCCCCAGCCTGTCATTGATATTTTCTACTTTACAGTATATTTGCCATATAAAATGTTAATTTCAGTTAAGTCGAGTATACAATATATCTTTTCTTTCACAGATTCCAGATTTCCAGCTTTACCTGGTTTCCTTTACCACAAGGTTATATAAACATTTCCTAAATTAATTTTGAGATGTTTTATTTTTAAACATTTCCAACAATAATCCATCTGGAATTTGTATATCTCAGCATGGGTGCACTGCCTGACTCCTCTCATGTGTACTTTGCCATTCGCACACTTGGACAATGTGGTCAGCCCTCGTGGGGTGGAACTGGAATTCAACTTTTGTTTTCTTCCAGGTGGATAGCCAAGGGTGATAATTCCACCGAACTGACAATGTAAATTCCCATATACCCTCACATCTATTTCTGAATTCTTTACGTTGGTAAGATTTCCTGATGCTAAAGTAGCCTTACATTTCCATACACCCTGCTTGTTCGCATTATACATTCTTCTGAAGCCCTGCTAAACTCAATTTGCTCATCTTTTATTTAGAACTGTTGGTGCCCTGGCTGGGTAGCTCAGTTGGCTAGAGTCATCCTAATATGCCAAAGTTGCAGGTTTGACCCCCTGTCAGAGGACATATACAAGAAACAACCAAGGAATGCATAAATAAGTGGAACAACAAATCAGTGTTTCTCTCAACTCAATAAATTAGAAAAAAATAGAATTGTTGCTTTGTGTGAATCATTTTTAACTCCTTTCTATGTGAACCTTAATTTGTGTTCTGTTATTTCATTTCATTGAATGACCTGGGAATTCAGGTATTTTTGCACTAATCCTGGCAGGAGTGTTGAACTGTTTGCAGTGAGGAGAACTGAAGGCTATTTGCTGCTTGACGGCAACATAACTGATCTGGGAGGTGCCCAGCTACAAGCTTTTCTCAGATTAATATCCTTCCTTGCTTCATAAGGTGACTTTTTAAATAAAAAGGGACCAGAAATGCAATAAATTCACTCACTACAGAGAATTATTAAGAAAAAAAAAAGATGAAGATTTTTGTTTCATTTGTATCATTCTGGAACATGGATGTAGCCTTTTGATATTGTTGCCTTTCCTGGAAAGAATACACCCTTAAATGAAATTTTACTTGTTCTGTACTCACCAGAACAATAATTCCAGCAATAAGTGCTATTGTCACAACCACAATGACAGCAATAATACCAGCTTTTAGACCCTGCATTGAAAATTCAGGTGGTTTTTCATCAACATAGTAAATTGTAGTTCGACCAGGATCCAGATCCAGTAGTTCCCCATCTACTCTCAGGTCCATTTTCTTGGAATGGAACAAGGACTCATCTTTAACCTATATTGAAAAGGAGAAAAACAATTTAAAATACAGTGGCACCTCAGTACCCATCGTTAACTGATTTGGACGAGTGATGAGCAAGCGACGAATGATGAGGCATTTTCTCTTGCAGGGTGGCATCATGACTCATGCAAGATCTAGCAGGGATGATGAGTGCCGAGCACTGAAACACTTTTTCTCGTCAAAATGCGACAAGGTTTGACAAGTTCTGAAGTTGAAGAGTACCGAGGTATGACTATATTTATGAAAACCTGGCCTCACAAAATTACATGCCAATTATAAACCAAAGGAACTGTTGCCAAGAACCTTTATGGTTTCGGTGTTAACAATCTTATATTGAAACTTAGGAAAAACACTTCGTCATGGGAAATTTTCAAACATATACAGAAGGAGAAACAATACTATAATGAAGTCCCATGTACCTATCACCAGATTCAACAATATAAACACATAGCCAATCTTAGTTCACCTGTTCTTCCTTCTATTCTCCCCGCCCTTCCCCAGGCCAGACTTTTTTTTTAAAAAAAGATTTTATTAATTTTTAGAGAGGGGAAAGGTGGGAGAAAGAGGAGAGAAACATCAATGTGTGGTTGCCCCTCAAGCGCACCCTACTGGGGACCTGGCCCACAATCCAGGCACGTGCCCTGACTGGGAATCAAACCAGCAACCCTTTGGTTTGCAGGCCAGAACTCAATCCACTGAGCCTCACCTGCCAGGACACAGGCCAGATTATTTTGAAACAAATCCTATATTCATCAGAAAATAGCTAGCTATAATATATTAAAACAATCAATTTTATCACACAACATTTGTCATATAACTCTTATTCATGAAAATAACAGGGAAAGGTTATACACACAAACTAAGCAACTATGGAGGAGGTAATAGATAAGAATTATGTGAAGATATTCTAGGCAGAACAATTGGATAAAAAGGCATAAATGTACAAATAAGTAAGAAAGGTGTATGAGAAAGGTGAATGAGAGTGACAGGCAAGACAGCATTATTTGCACACAAGAACCACTTGGAGAACAGTTAGAGATATGGTTGATTTGTAAGTGGAAAAATAGATTATGGAAGACCTTGAATTTACAGAGGTCTGACAAAGAACATTACAATTTCTTAAAAATCAGTATAGAAGTCTTTGATTTTTTTCACACTTATCATGCCATGAATTCATAGGGGTGGATTCCAACTGCTCAGGCTCCTTCCCATTGGTTCTCACGCGGTGCGCTTCTCTGGGTGGAGCAGGCTGACGCTTCAGCCGAACCCAGGCACCTTTCTCTTCGACTCGCTTTTTCTGATCATTCTCCTTCACACGTTTCAGGAAGCTATCTGGACTCGTAGAGTGCTTAATGTGCTCAATCCGTACATGAATTCTCTGGGCAAGAATCTTGCCCTTAACTTGTTTGTTTACAGCAATGCCCACCGCTCGCCGGGTGACACTGCGGACTCTCCCGGTTCTGCCAGGGGAACGTCTGTGGGCATCCTTTCTGAACAGCGCCCATTCCCCTGATGCCCACGGTACCACCTTTCTTGTAGATCCGCGTGCAAGTAGCCGAAGGAACAACTCCACGTTTTCTAAAAGGCCTAGAGAACATGTAACTAGTACCTCTCCTCTTTCCCTCTGTGCTAGTCATTTTGGCGAATTACTGGAAGATGGCGGTTCTGGCCAAAAAAAAAAAAAAAAAAAAAAAAAAACCACTGTATTTCTAAATAAACATCAGAATAAAACAGGAAGAGTTTACTCACATCTTTTTCAAAGTAATAAGCCACATCAGCTATGTCCACATCATTCTGAGTTTTCTGAGAAGAATTTTGCACGAGATCAATAGTGATAACATCATTTTTATACTGGGGGAAATTGAAAAATACAAATTAATATTAACGTAACCAAAAATCATAAAAATAATGTTCAATAATCTGAACATTCACTATTTGATTTTCTATGATCTACATGTGTTAATGTTCCTTTCCACTCGTTGATAAGTGTTATCACTAATAATTTTAAAATCTCTGGAGAAAACTTTTTGGGAGGTCTTTAAGTCTATCCAAGGGAATTAAGACAGCAATTCAAACAATGATAATTACAATGCATGTTTTCTTTTCAAGAGAGAATTTTCTTCTCCTGCAAAGATTTTTAGAATCAGATATTAAAGCACTGTATTTGGTTAGAATCGCTTTAAAACTAAAATGCTAAAGAAATGCAATCCAAAAAGCAGTATGCATTTACCATATTCTGCTTTCAGAAGCAAGAAAGTATTCCTTCCCAAAAATCTTTTTAAAAATACCAACTTTAATCTGTAGAGGAATTTAAGAATAAATTCGTACAGCTCGGAAAGAGTTCCATTGCACTATTCAAGCATTTTGCAACCAGAGTTGAAAGAGTTAAGGAAGGATGAGCTGTTCGAAGCCTAGCTCCTGAAACCAGAGAGGCGAGGGGAGCAAGGCTCACTGAAGTGTTTGTCAACGGCAATCACAGAGAGCAGTTTCCTAGAGTAAGAAGACTGGCATGTGTTTGGAATACTAAGATATACTACATTTTCTTTAAGGGTAAACAGATTTTCAAGGGCTCTGGAAGAAAAACAAAACAGGGAATTTGCTTTAAGATGTGCCATGGGCTGAAACTACTACTCAAATGCAATTTAATCACCACCAAAAATCAGACCCAAACCATACCACCTCACCAACTTTCTGCCAGACCTCATTTGCTTAAAAAACAAACAAACAAACAAACAAACAAACAAAAATCTTACCAGAATATTTGCAATATATTTTGGATCCAGTTGATAACGAGTTGTGATTACATCATGGAATGCACTATAAATAATTAAAGATTGTGTTTTTTAAAGAATGGTTTTATTACACAACATTAAGAAGCACTAGATTAACTAAACAGATAGCTCGAAGTCTGGAATTGTCATTAATCAAACTTGTTGAAAATTTTATATCATTTTGCAAATATAATATTAGATTCAAGCAAGACATCCATTGATGCTAAACTGTTGAGTTCCACTTTGATTAGAAGCAGGGTATCAAGTATCTGCCCACAGATTATACTTATTAATTAAAAAGAGGAAAATGGTAACTCAACAGTGGAGAAACCTGGCGACACCACCTTAACCACAGGTAGCATCCTCAGTACAGGGACAAGATGACATCATGTCCTTTCCGATGTGAAACATTTTGGAGTACGTACTATATCACTTAAGTAGTTTTTTTCTGTCAACAATGTATGGCTTGACATTCACTATATTAAGACCATGCTTAGGTCCAGAGACCTAGTTCTTTTCCCAGGACTGGTTTTATAAATGCTGGCACTAAACCAAGGGCCGGAGGGGAGGTATAACCTGCACTTTATTATAAGAAAACAACAAACCAAAAATGTGAGAGACATTCTATAAAACAATTTACCCACACTATTCAAAAATATTAAGGTTATGAAAGGTTAAAAAGGCCAAAACATTGTCCCATATTAGAGAGAATAAACAGTCCTGACAACTAAAGGCAACGTGTGATCTTAGATGGGGTCAGAGGGTAAAAAATGTTATGAAGGACAACACTGGGAAAACTAGCACAATATGGATAAGTTTTATGAATTTGGAAACTGTACCCTGGTTATGCAAGAGAACGTTTTTGTTTCTAAGAAGAGATATACTAAAGTATTCAGCACTAAAGGGGCACAATGTCTATAATTTGCTCTCACCTGGTCCTAGGAAAAAATATACATGCCAGATAGAAGATATACAAAGCACACACACATACACATGCAAAGAAAAATACAGCAAACATTCACTGATGAATCTAAGCGAAGGGTACTACAGAAATTTGTACCATTCTTACAACTCAATTTCAAAATAAGGTTAAAAGTATTATGTAGAGTATCTTTTTAGGAAATACGAAAAAACACTGAGACTTGTTTCAGTTTTTCTAATGTAGGATGTAAGATCTGAGCACCAGCTGTGCAAATATAATGCATTTCATAGCACTTACGTCTGCAAACTTTGAATATCATAAGGTTTTTCTCTTGTTTTGTGTTTAAGTTCAATGATGATCCAGCTGTAAATTAAAAAGACAGTATTAATTATAACACTCAGACTTTTATATTGCTTTCTTAGTAAACCAGTAGAGGTAACAGAAAAAGGATTTATACAACTGGTATGCCTTTAATTTCTTCCTTGGCCCTCACGTATCTTTCATGAAGAATTCCCATAGTGGCTCTCTGTGGAGCACTCCCAAGCCTTTTCCCACAACCACACCTTTCCCCACACCCCTTCCCCAGGCCTCTTTCTCTCCCCCCCCCCCCCCCCCCCCCGCTAAGCTCCAAGGGCCCCTCTTTTGCCTCTCTAACTTGTTTTCTGAGCCTATCACTTCTATCTCTGTGGCTTTCTAAACTTTTTCTTGTGTTTGGTGGGGGGGGGGGGCGGGGGCAGGGGGGGAAGAACTCATGCAGGAAGGGACACCTTTCTAACACTGACCCTCTGGCTACAAATGCAAGGTCACATTGGGCAATCTTCAGGGAAGACACAGAAAGGTGCAGAGAGCAACAGAAAAGTAACCTGGAGGCCCCGTAAGACAGAAGCATAGAGAATGCCTGTCTTGGTTTTGATACCTTTTCAGTTTCTAGTTCTTGCCAAAAAATTCTTTTTTGCTTATGCTAGCTTGCTATGCTCCCATATAGCATGCTACCATAAGGAAAAAATATACAAAGAAATAAAAGTATATTACTAGTAAATTCATAAAATATCTCCGGAAGGTTACAGAATAACTGGTGACATCGGTTCTGCAGAGGTAACCTGGGTAACTGAGGCGGGGTGGAGACTTTTCACTGTACACTCTTTTGGCTTTTGACTCTAAACCATCAAACTGGATGACGTATCCAAAAAATAAGTTTAATTGATTAAACTAATCTGAAATGTACGAACACAGGTAATGCAGGCAGCCCAACTCACTAGGTCCTCACTCGCTCGGAGCAGGTCTTTTCTGTGTCCTTGTCTGTTCTCCGGACGCCAGCAGTGTTCACACACCAGCACGTGGTGGTGCCGTTGCACTGCTTGGCCTTGAAGTGCCCGTTCTCATCACAGTCAGGATCGTACAGCCCGTCGTTATTCTGAATAGCGCCTTCAGGTTTCTGTCTTCTCCCAGACTTTGAATGAGACATTTCTGCCTTCATCACCAAACATTTGGTAGCCACTACAAAAAAATAAGCTTATCGTCTTACTAAAAATTAAATGCAATTTTATGCTTAAGGAAAAGAAATTTTAATTTAACTCCAAACTCCCAGGGCCAAAGATTGCTGTAGACTTCCAGGTGCCACACTCACTTTCCAAAGGTAAGAAGCTTTCCCAGGTATGAGATAATTGACAAAATAACACGATTCCTATTTGAGCCAATAAAAGGCTTCCCAATGCAAAATACACCCATTAAAGAAATATAAGTCAAAATAAAGTTTAAAGGCAATGAAGATACTCTACTCACGTGTTGTGCAAATGACGGAATTTTGTGTACCAATTGAAGTGCACTGGCATTGACCATTTGAGTTCAGAGAGCAGTTTGTGGTCAGTTTGTAGTTTTCACAGACACATTCTAAGGGGGGAAAAATCCACTTTAAAATGTGAATTGACTCTCAACTCTGATGTCTCAGCTAAACTATATTCTAACGACAGCGCCTAAGTTACAGGGACACAAAGCCTTAAAAGGTGATTCTGAATGTTTTACCTTTCAGCTGTAGTTAGACTGGCTGACATAATTTGTATGTATTATATAAACATTCAGTCTAACTTGCATGCATTCCCATTTTGACTGTTTTTTTTAACCAAGAATACAGCCCTCCGACATCACATTCAGCTTGGCCTTTATGATGCTCCCAATATTGGCTCCTTCCCTCTTTCCCATCCTGCTAAGATAAACCTTTGCCTGTCAATTACCAAGTCTTCTTCAAAAATCAACAATTCCATACCCTTCCTTCCTCTCTGCTTTGGGGCTTAATGGGAACATATTCAGCCCTTGGACTGTAATTACATCTTAGAAAAATTACACTTTCAATTGAATTTGGTAGCACCTCAGTATGTGGGTTTCCTAACTAAATTAAACCCTGGTACCCAGCTTTGCTGCGCATCCTGAGTACTGATGTCAGCTTAATAGTTATATCCTTGACTATCTCAAAAATAAAATTTAACTTCAAATTGGCAAGCCCACCTAATTTCTTGTCTAAGAGAACACAATCATTAAAAACAAAAAATAGTATGACAAGCCAAATAATTTTATTTTTTTTTTAAAAGATTTTATTTATTTATTTTAGAGAGGAAGAGAGGGAGAGAAATATCAATGTGCGGTTGCCTCTCGCGCATCCCCTACTGGGGACCGGGCTCACACCCAGGCGTGTGCCCTAGACTGGGAATCGAATTCGCAAGCTCACACTCAATCCACTGAGACACACCAGCTAGGGCAAACCAAAGAATTTTAATATTGATCCTTCATGTCTCTAGTTGGCTTTCATTTTTTCCTGTTTAAGTTTTAATCAATACTAACCACCTGCCTGATCTGACCAGCACTAAACTCAATATTAGGGTCACAAATGAAGTACAGTGGCCCTCCTCAAGGAGTTAAAATCTGATGCAGCACTGTACCTGCTTAAAGCACATTTTTCATGTCCAAGCAATGTCAAATTTAAAACAGACCAACAGTTACAGACTTTCTATAGCAGCTATCATAGGTCTATAGCAGCTATCATCACTTTAAAGCTATTTAAGGTTTAAGTATTTAACCCCAGAAGTATTCTAGAAAACCATGAGTTGATTAAACTACATAATTTTTAAAGTATAATTAACTAGGCTTTGCCTTGCTGGGGAGGGTATAAAAACCTTTCCAGAAACCTTTGGCCAATCGCCAGGTCACTTCTGCCCACCATCTTACACAGGATGGCAGCCAAGATATTTATCCCAGAGTAAGAAACACTGGAATCAGCCCTGGCTGGTGTGGCTCGGTGGATTGAGTGCACCACACATTGAGGTTTCTCTCCCTCCCTTCCCGAAAAGAAAAGAAAGAAAAGAAACGAAACACTGGAATCAAACTACATGTCCAAATGTCTGACATTTGGATAGTGGTGTGACCTTCCACGATATAGATTATGTCACCATTTCAATCGTGTTTTGCATGACCAAAGAAAATGGAAAACTCTGGATGTAATGTGGGGATAAAAAAAATCAAGATTAAAAACTGTTTAGATTTAGGGCAACGTTTAGAGCAATGTTTAAAAAAATACACCCTATTATTAATTATAAGATTCTCTTGAAGTGAAAGGATTATGCGTTTTTTATCCTTTAGGGTTATCGATAGTGCTGGTTTCCCTATAATAAACCTGGCATTACTTATACGCTCCTTTAGAAGAAGGAAACCACCGACCCGCCTAGAGGTCAAGGTCCAGGCGGACTTTCTCCCGTGAGCAGGTGAGGAGCGGCCACGACGGCCTCCCGGCAACCACCTGTTCCCTGCAGATACAGACATCCGGGGCCCGCCGCAGGTGCTCCGGGCGGGGGGGCGGACAGGCAGGTCGTCTTCTCAGCCTCCCCTCCCGGCCCGATCTGGTTTTGGCCACTCCAAAACCCCGGTGCTCCCGCACCCTCGTCGCACACACGGAGCCAAGAATCCCCGGACGCAGCCGCTCCGTTCCCGGCCTGCCCCTCTGTCCTCGCCGCGGACCACTTCCCTACAGAGCAGTGCAACGCGGCCGAGGGCGGCTGCTCCCTCCAGCCCGCGCAAGCGGGCGCCCTCCCGCTGCCTGCCTGAGTGGTAGGATCTCCAGACGGGAAAGCGCTGCAGCCCTCTTCTTCCCCGCGATCCCCGTCTCAGGTGCCGCGGGCCAGCACGCCCTCACCCCAGGCCGTCCCATAATTCCGCTCCTTACCGTTCTGAGCCGCGGCCACCGCTGTCGCCGCAGCGAGCAGGAGCCCGAACGCGAGGACCTGGGGGAGCGCCATGCTGCGCGCGAGCCGATCAGGAAGGTGCGAGGCGGCCGGGGCTCTCCGGAGGGGGCCGGAAGGAGTAGGCGGACAGGAGCCCACCGGCGGGCTGGGGCGTGGGGCGCGCAAGCGTGCGAAAAACCGCCGCGAGATGCTCGCTGGCGCCGGTAGCAAGACGCGAGCTCCCCGAAGGACAGCGAACTATGGGCGCAGGGCGGAGCGCAGCGGACCTGCCGGACCTGGCGGCCCCGCCTCCCGGCGCCAGTCGGGGTCTGCTTACCTCCCCGCTACCGTTCTCCGCGATGAGTCACCGTCCGGGGGTGGAGGCGGGAAAGGGAGCAGGTTCCCCTCCCCCAGCCTCTGCGCGGTCGTTGGGGCACCACCCCTCTCAAGGTGTGCACCCCGCCCCCCGAAGCCACCAGATGCTTCCTCCCGCGGAGGCCGGTGGGAGTAGAAAAGGTAAACCGCTGAGGCTATGACAGCCAGTAGGGGACCCTTGCTGACAACAGAGAATGTTTGAAAATAGTAGAACTTCTTTTAACCGAGAGAGCACGACTCTGAAACACTCTTGAAGAAATGGGACATAGAGGAAGAAGAATGTGGAAGCTAAAATGGAATACAAAGAGAAGCGGAGAACCGTCGAACCAGAATATAAAAAGATCTTTGAGCTTTACCTAGCAGTTTAATTGTACTTCTTTGAAACTAGTAAAAAAAATATGCACACACACACACACACACACCCCCCTCCTTGGCTTCTGGGAGATGACAAATTTCTATGTTCTCAATCATTTTTTCCCAGTTTTTTTTTTTTTAAATATTTATTTATTTATTTTTAGAGGGGAAGGGTAGGAGAGAGGGAGAAGGAGAGAAACATCAATGTGCGGTTGCCTCTTGTATGTCCCCTGCCGGGAACTGGCCTGGCAACCCAGGCATGTGCCCTGACTGGGAATCGAACCGTGATCCCTTGGTTCACAGGCCCGAGCTCAATCCACCGAGCTACACCAGCCAGGGCATTTTTTTCCCAGTTTTTATCCCTTGGAGATGCAAGAAAAGTTGTTCCCAAGAGCCAAGTGCTAGAAACGGATTACTCCTGTTTTGATTAATGTTAGAGAACAATATTTTTTAGTTTTTTTAAATATAGGGAAGCAGAAACGACAGTCAATAATTTATTTTAGTGCAAATGAATTCAAGTTACAACACACTATTATTAGTCTTAAAATAATTGTAATGACTTGAAGCCTTCAATAACAACATATTATATGTCTTTAAATTTTGGTTAGGTGTAATATAATCTATTTATTTGAATCTTTTAAAAAATATTTATTTATTAGAGAGAGGAAAGGAGGAGAAAGAAAGGGAGAGAAACATCAATCAGCTGCCTCTTGTACACTCCCAACTGGGGACCTGGCACACAACCCAGGCATGTGCCCTGACTGGGAATCAGACTGTTAACCTTTTGGTCCACAGGCCAGGCTCAATTCACTGAGCCACACCAGCCAGGGCTATTTTTTTGAATTTTTGTAAGAGTTTATTTGAGCCCAAACTCACAACATTTGCCAGGAAGCAAGATGTCAAATGCTCCCTAATCTGTTTTTAAAAGGCTTTTTTTTCTGCTTAAGAAACCATTGGAGTAAGAATTCAAAAGAGGAGAGGTGAAAAAGCAATTTTAACATTCAACTAAATTAATATATAGTCATTAAAAAATTATGCTTTTATTGAGTGTAATTTCCTTTAAGTGTGTTGTACTCTCCTATTGAAAGTTGACTAATGTAAATAGTCACATTGTTACAGTAAGTAGCTGCATAATTTGAATTTCACTTGGACATTAAATAAGCTACCCACTTGATTACTGAAGTCTTAAGGAAATACTGTCACTGTTTTAAATATGTAAATCTCAGTTGCCAGACCTAGTTTTGGAACTTTGTGATCTGTTCCTGGACTCGAAGTGAAAAGAAGAGTAATGTTGAATCAGGAACAAGTTAACCAGATTTTTGTTGTCTTCTGCATTTTGGATGCTTTCAGGAAGTTACAGTCAGCTTCCAAACTACACGTCCTTTTTTAAAAAAATCTTTATTGTATCTTTTTTCATTATCATTTAGTCCCCTTATACTCACATCCCCCCAGCAATCACCACACTGTTGTCCATGTCCCTGAGTCCCTTTTCCTTTTTGCTCAATCCATCCACCCCCTAGTCCCCCAACTAGCTGTCATCTGCTCTCCATCTACAAGTCCGTCTCTGTTTTGCTTGTTAGTTCAGTTTGTTTATTAGATTCCACATATGATTGAAATCATATGGTATTTGTCTGGCTTATTTCGCTTTGCATAATGTCCTCCTGGTCTATCCATACTGTCGCAAAGTTTTCTTCTTTTTTATGACTGAATAATATTCCATTGTGTAAATGTCCCATAGTAGTTTTATCTACTCATCTGCTGATGGACACTTAAGCTCCTTCCATTGCTTGGTGATTGTAAATAATGCTGCAGTGAACATAAGGGTGCTTATGTTCTTTTGAATATATGGGTTCCTTCAGATATATTCCCAGAAGTGGGATCGCTCGGTCAAAAGGCAGATCCATTTTTAATTTTTTGAGGTAACTCCATACTGCTTTCCACAGTGTTTGCAACAATCTATACTTCCAACAACAGTGCAAAAGCTTCCCTTTTCTCTGCATCCTTGTCAGCACCTGTTTGTTGATTTATTGATGATAACCATGCTGACAACTGTGAGGTGGTATCTCATTGTAGTTCTAATTCGCAGTTCTCTGATGATTAGTGACATAGAGCATTTTTCATATGCCTATTGGTCATCTGTATGTCTTCCTTGGAGAAGTATCTATTCAGGCAGATCCTTTGCCCGTTTTTTAATTGGATTGTTTGTTTTTTTGATGTTGAGTTTTGTAAGTACTTTATAAGTTTTAGCTATTAATGCCTTATCAGATGTATCAGTGAATATTGTCTTCCATTCTGTAGGTTGTCTTTTTATTTTGTTGATGATTTCCTTTGCTATGGAAAAACTTTTTAGTTTGATGTAGTCTTATTTCATTATTTTTTTCTTTTCTTTCCCTTGCCTAGGGAGATACATCCAATATACACATACTTTTAACAAGAATAATTTAACTGGTTATTTTGGTTTTACTTGCAACATGTTCCATTGCCAGGTCTTAATCTGTTACTTAATCAAGAAGCACCTCATCTTATAAAGTCTGCAGCTTTTTATTAAACTGTTCATTGCAGTAAAATGAATTGAGTAAACATGATTATTAAATAAATTACAAGTCCTTACCGGTGTAGCTCAGTGGATTGGGCATGGGCTGCAAACCAAAGGGTTGCTGGTTCAATTCCCGTTCGGAGCATATGCCTGGGTTACAGGCGATGTCCCCAATGGAGGCCACATGAGAGGCAACCACACATTGATGTTTCTCTCCCTTTCTTTCTCCCTCCCTTCCCCTCTCTCTAAAAATAAATTTAAAAACAATAATAAATAAATTACAAAATACCACACTAAGCTCTGACTCATAATATCTCAATATACATCCAAGATATTTACTTTTATAGCTCTTTAACACCTCAATTTATCATTAACTGCTCAAAATTATTCTTATTTTATGCTGTGCATGTGAATCTTGTGTAGTTCCAGTGCTATATTTAAGATTATTTCTTTTTTTATTTAAAGATTTTATTTATTGATTTTTAGAGAGAGGGTAAGGAAGAGAGAAAGAAGGAGAGAGAAACATCAATGTGAGAAACATTGATTGGTTGTCTCTCATACGGCTTCCACCCCCATTCCACACCAGGGATTGAACCTGCAACCAAGGCATGTGCCCTGACCGGGAATCAAGCCATAACCCTTTGCTTTGCAGAACAATGCCCAACCAACTGAGCCACACATACCCAAGTATATTCCTAATATTACTATTAAACTTTACAGATGTTGGTTTTTAATTTTGACAATAGTTGGTTTGATAGATAATATTTAACTAAGAAAGAAATATGGCAAGATTAAAAACTATAAATATTTTTTGAATTTTTAAAGTAATTTTTTAATTTTTTAAATATAGTTGTCATACAGTATATTAGTTTTAGTTGTACACCCGGTAGTTAGACATTTATATAATATATTTTATTTTATTTTATTTTTAGAGAGAGGGGAAAGGAAGGTGAAAGAGGGAGAGAAACATTGATGTGAGAGAGAAACATCAATTGGTTGCCTCTCACATACCTGCAACTGGAGATCTGGCCCACAACCTAGGCATGTGCCCTGACTGGGAATCAAACCAGCAATCTTTCCATCTGCAGATTAGCACTCAATCCAGTGAGCCACCCCAGCCAGCGCAGCCATTGATATAATTTATGAATAAATCTAGTATCCATCTGATACCATACATAGTTGTTACAATGTTATCGACTATATTTCCTATACTGTACTTTACATCCCCATGACTACCAATATAACTACCAATTGGTACTTAATCCCTTCACCTTTTCACCCATTTCCCACCTTACCCCCCAAACTGGCAACTGTCAAAATGTTCGCTGTATCTGATCTGCTTCTGTTCTGCTTGTTTATTTATTGTTTAGATTCCACATATACGTGAAATCATATGGCATTTGTCTTTCTCTGACTAGCATATTCCATTCAGCACAGCAATTTTCAACCGGTGTGCCATGGCACACCTGTATGCTCCAAGAATTTTTAAAACATGTGATACCTGACTGTGTACTCAGGGACACTGACCTCGTTTCCCCTAGGTTGTCAAATAAAAAAATGACAACAGCCAACATAACGATAGCTGTCCGGTGTGAATGCCCTATACTGAACCATAAAAATATAGGTCGCATAATAGAGTTGCATCTTGTCAGTCATGTGGCATAATAAGGTTGCATCTGATTGGTTAATTCTTGGTACCAGAAATCCTTATATACAAGTGTAGACACCCGATTTTTTTTTAAAAAGTCACTTTGGAGCAAAAAGGGTAGGTAATTACTTTTTTTTTTTTTTTTTTGTAAAACAGAATTATACCTATTTTTTGTCAGATCGGCAAAAAATCTAATATATTTTTGACATGCCACGGAATTGTAATAATTAGTTTACATGTGCCATGAGATGAAAAAGGTTGAAAATCGTTGCTCAAGGTCCGTTCATGTTGTTGCAAATGGCAAGAATTCGTTCTTTTTTATGGCTGAGTCATATTCTATTGTGTTTATAAGAGACAGGCTGAGCCTTTTCTAGATAAGATTAGGTTTTCATCCGTTGACCCCCAAACCCTACACCCAATCAGCGGCCAGACAGAATGGCCCCAGTAATTGCAATGTACCACCTTATTAGACAAAGAGACTTCCAGGACGCTAATGAATACTTGGTTTAGCCCTAGAATGACTGTTTCATTACCTTGCCCTCATTATAATAGTAAAAACACACCCCAGGGTGGAGAGCTAATATGCTAATGAGACATGTGATTCATGAAGAAGTATGTAGTTCCACTGTGCAAGCCTCAGAGTTCCTGCCTCTACATACTTTGACATCATCTTTCCTGCCTCTACTTCTGTTATTTTTTAACTTTTATTTATTGATTTTAGAGAGAGAGAAGAAGGGAGAGAGCGAAACATCAACTTGTTGTTCCACTTATTTATGCATTCATTGGTTGATTCTTGTATACCTCCTAACTGGGCCTTGAACCTGCAATCTTGGCGTATTGGGATAACACTGTAACCAACTGAACAACCCGGCCAAGGGAACAGTTTAAAACTGTTCCCCTGCCTTTATTCAGGAAGAAGCAGCCATTTCTTTCTCCCTTTGGATGCTGTTTCCCGTGTACGCATGAGCTTTGTAATAAACCTCTCATCTGAGTACTATTTTTAAGTGAACTCTCTTGATTTCCATCTTGGGAGTTTCTGAGAACCTTGGACACCAGTATCATATGCACCAGTCTTCTTTATCCATCGAACTCCCGATGGGCACTTAGGTTGCTGCCATATCATGGCTATTGTAAATAATGCTACAATGAACATATGGTTGTATGTCTTCAATTTAGTGGTTTGGGTTTCTTCGGGTAAATAGCCAGAGGTGAACTGACAGTCCTTCTTTGTCTCTTGTTATAGCCTTTATTTTAAAGTCTATTTTGTCTGGTGTAAGTATTGTTACCCCAGCTTTTTCTTTATTTGTTTTTACTTTTTGAAATATCTTTTTTCTACCCTTTACTTTCAGTCTATGTTTGTCTTTCAGTCTGAATTAAGTTTTGTAAACAGCAATTATAAGAGTCTTGTTTTCTTTTTTTTTTTCAACTTCCAGTATCATTTATTTTTCCTGGAATCTAGATACAGTTACCTGTAGCAAGACTGCGCTCAATACTATTTAAGCCTCATTTTAAGTTCTTTAAACTATCTCATCATTTATAAATGTGAATTCACATTTCAGTAAAAATGGAAACTAAAATTTGACATAACAAATGCACATGGATTAAATGCTCTTATCAAAGGACATGGAGTGGCTGAATGGATAAGAAAACAAGACCTTCTAAAAAAATTTTGTCCTCTGATAGGAGCATTTTGATAGGAGCATATAACCCATTTGCATTTACAGTAATTATTGATAGATATGTATTTATTGCCATCTTATTATTCATGTTTTTTTAGAGAGAGAGAGAGGGAGAAACAATGAATTATTGTTCGCTTACTCATGCATTCATTGGCTGTTTCTTGTATATGCCTTGACCAGGGATCAAACCTGCATCCTGGGTATGTGGGGACGATGCTCTAACCAACTGAGCTAGCCAGCCAGGGCTTGTTATTCATATTTTAAAATTAACATGAGCTGGTTACTTTATTTAATTTTTCACTTTAAAGACAAGACTAAAATAAAAGCTACTGAACTTTAGACTTCAATCTGAAAGAATCAAAGAATAGTTATAATTTTAAAATACCTTCAATAAAGCAAATATTATTCATATGAGCACTAATGAACTATAATGAACTATAGTGCATCTCAGTGCTTTTAATATTGTGTACATAAAATTCTAGTAAAAAGATGGCTATACGTAAGATGTACCCCCATTATTTCCATGAACAGCATACTGCATCACAGTAAACCAAGTTTACATTTCCCTGTCAAGTGTGATTTTCCCATTATTCCACTTCGTTATGGTTCACTAGGAATATCTTGAAATCCAATAGTCTCATCATTAGTCCCTAAAATATCTAGTGAAAGGTTGGAGCTTGAAAGAACTGGAAGATACTGGATCTGCTCCACTTCCTTGAATTCCATTTGCAATTTTAGTGGCGCTAACAGACCCTGGAGGTTTCTCGGTGTGGAAAAATTCATTTTATCTTGGTTGAGCTAGAATTTTTTTTCTGATAACTCAAGAGGATAATTGGGCAAAACTTTATTTTTCACACAAGAGAAATCTGGTCAAAGAAGATCATGACTTTCAGAATGTCCGCTGCTGAAAGTTTAGTAACTGGAATACTGTTCTAGCTGAGATTCAAGCCTCTGGTATTTGTCTTCAGCTTCCTCTACGAACAGCTTCATTACTGTGACTGGCCCCACTTCCCACTTCTCACTTCCTACTATTCATTTTTTTCTTCTTCTTTTTAAAGATTTTATTTGTTTATTTTTAGAAAGAGGGAAAGGGAGGGAGAAAGAGAGGGATAAAGAAAGGGAGAAAAATATCAGTGTGTAGTTGCCTCTTGTGCACCCCTGCACTGGGGACCTGGCCCCACAAACAGGGCATGTGCCCTGACTGGGAATCGAAACAGCAACCCTTTAGTTCGCAGGTGGGCACTCAATCCACTGAGCTACACCAGCCAGGGCTGATTCTTCATCTTTTTAGAGAAGACCCTTTAGCTCTGCCCAGTGTGGCTCAGTTGGTTGGGCATTGTCCCACAAAAGCAAAGTGTTGCTGGTTTGATTCGTGATCAGGGCACATGCTTGGGTTGTGGGTTCGGTTCCTAGTCAGGGTGCATTTAAGAAGCAACCAATCAATGTTTCTCTCTCACATTGACGTTTTTCTCCCTCTCATTCTTCCTCCCTCCCTTCACCGCTCTCTAAAAATAAATAAATAAAATCCCTTTAAAAAAAAAAAGAAGAAGAAGACCCTTTAGCATATCTTATGATACTGGTGTGGTGGTAATGAACTCCTTTAGCTTTTTCTTGCCTGGGAATCACTTTATCTCTCTATTCTAAATGATAGCTTTGCTGGATATAGTAGTCTTGGTTGTAGGTCCTTGCTTTTTATCACTTTGAATATTTCTTGCCAATCCCTTCTGGCCTGCAAATTTTCTATAGAAAAGTCAGCTAACAATCTTATGGGAAATCCTTGTAGGTAACTTTTTCTCTTGCTGCTTTTAAGATTCTCCTTGTCTTTAACCTTTGGCATTTTAATTATGATGTGTCTTGGTGTGGGCCTTTATTTCCTTCAACAGGTTAGGGAAGTTTTCCATCATTATTTTTTCACACAGGTTTTCAATTCCTTGCTCTCTCTCTTTTCCTTCCAGCACCCCCATGAGGCAAATATTGGTACCCTTGATGTCCCAGGGGCCCCTTAAATTATCCTCATTTTTTAAAGTACTTTTTTATTTTTGCTGTTCTGATTGGGTATTGCTGGATAGATAGATACAAAGAGAGAGTGACAGTCACGAGAGAAAGAAGGTCATAAGAGCATTGTTTAAAATAGCAAAAAATGATTAACAACCTACATGTCCACAGAAAAGACACTGGTTAAATTAGTAATAACAAGATACGGTTATATTATACAGTTACTTAAAATGATGTTACATGTTTTTAACTATTGAGATGGAAAGATATCCACAACCAATACTGTTAAAATAAAAAGTAAAGTTCTGTTTAGGGGAGAAAAAGTGAAGAAAATAAGCCAAAATGAAAAAACAGCATGTATGTGTATAGGAAAACGTCCAGATATAACCAAAGTGTTGGCAGTGCTTCCTGTGGGGTATGACCATAAACACTCCACATTTTTCTGTGATTTTTCTTTTTAAAAATTTAAAAAAGAATTTAGTTATTTATTTATTTGTTTGTTTATTTATTTATTTTAGAGAGCAGGGGAAGGGAGGGAGAAAGAGAGGGAGAGAAATATCCATCAGTTGCCTCCTACACAACTGGGAACCTGGACTGCAACCCAGGTGTGTGCCCTGATTGGGAATCGAACTAATATTTGGTTTGCAACCCACTGAGCCACACTAGCCAGGGTGTGATTTTTCTCAATCTTAGTTTTTAACAATGATCAGCTATTATGTTTACAAATATACAAAGCAATAAAGCCACAAAAATTGTAGTACAAAATAAAAATTCAACTCATGGTCTCAGTGTAGTACTTCTTCAATCCTCACATCACAGTTCACCGATCTGCCTTCCCAGCAGACAGTTCTGTAGGCTGAAGTCCAAGATCAAGCTCTCAGCAGGGCCGTGCTCACTCTGAAGGCTCTCAGGGAAGGTCCTTCCTGTTCTGCTTCTGGTGTTTGCCAGCAGTCTGTGGTGTTTCTTGGCTTACAGACGCATCACTGAATCCTTCCTTTTCATCACATGACATTCTCTTTGTCCAGTACTCTTGAAATCAGGTAGTCCTCCAATGTTGTGGATTCTTTCAAAGTTGTTTTGGTTATTCTTGGTCCTTTGTATTTACATATACATTTTACTTTTTAAAATAAATTATTTATTTATTTATTTAGAGAAGGGATGGGAGGGAGAGAAACATCAATCAGTTGCCTCTTACCCACCCCCAACTGGGAACCTGGCCTGCTACCCAGGCACGTGCCCTAACCAGGACTCAAACAAGCAACCATTCAGTGTGCCGAAAGACACCCAACACATTGAGCCATCCATGCCAGTCAGGGCTATTTACACATACATTTTAGAATAGGCTTGCTAATTTCTACAAAAAAGAAAAAAAGCCTCCTGAGATTTAATTGGGATGGGATCACACTAAATCTATATATCAACTCAGGGAGAATTGACATTTTAGTAATATTGAGTTCTCTAGTTTGTGTTCATAGTCTATTTCTCTATTTATGTAGATCTCACTTTAATTTCTCTCAAAATGTTTTGTGATTTTCAGTGTAAATATCTTACACATACTTTGTTAAATTTAATCATAAATGTTTTATGTCTTTTAATGTTATTGCACATTTATTTTCCAATAGTATATTACTAGTATATGTAAATACAATTTATTTTTATATGTTGATTTTATATCCTGCAGCTTTGCTAAATTTATATTCTGGTAGCTTTTTTTTCCAGGGTGCGGGGGGGAGTAAATTCATTAGGATCTGATTTGTTCACAATCATGTCTTCAAAGAAAGTTTTCCTTCTTTCTGTTAAATCTTACTTATTGCATTGACTAGAATCTCCAGTATAATATTGAATAGAAGTGATGGAAGAAGATACCCTTGCCCTATTCTGATCTTAGGGAGAAAATATTCTATTGTTTACTATTAAATATTATGTCAGCTGCAGTCTTTATTGCAGATGCTCTTTATGAGATCAAAAATTTTTTTCTACTTCTAGTTTTCTGAGGTTTTTATTTTTTTAAATCAAAAATGGGTGTTAAATTTTGTCAAATGCTTTTTCTACCTCTTTTGAGATAATCATATTGTTTTTCTTTTTTATTCTATTTATATGGTGAATTACATTGTTCATATTTTGTTGAAGAGTTTTGCAACTGTATTTATTTGTTCTTTCTTTTTTAATTTTTTCCCCTCACCTGAGGATATGTTTACTGATGAAAGAAAGAGAGAGAAACATGATCTGTTGCCTCCAGTACACGTCCTGACCAGGGATTGAACTGGCTACCTAGGTATGTGCCCTGACTGGGGATTGAATCCACAACCTTTTGGTGCATGGGACATGCTCCAACCAACTGACCTACCCAGCCAGGGCTGTTTATAGTTTCTTAACTGTAATCACTTTGTCTGGGTAATGCTGATCTCATAACATGAGTTGGGAAGTGTTCTCTCATCCAATTTCTGAGATTTTGTAGATTGTGTATTCTTTCTTTCTAAAAGAAACATTTTCTCTGATTTCATTGAGATATAATTGACATGCATTCCTGTATGAGTTTCAGATGTACAGCATAAAGATTTGGTTTATAGGGTGAGGGGAGGGAGAAGAGGGAAAGGGGAAATAAATGGTAGTGGAAGGAGACTTGACTTGGGGTGGTGAACTTGTAACAGTGGAAAATTGTAATTGTGGGAAATTATAACTCACTCCACTATTCTTTTGACATTGTTTCTATACATGCTGACTCTAATATGTAGCTTGTGGATGAGCAACATGTTTGTATAAGATTCCTATGAACTAACTTCAGAAAATACAGACTCCAACCTTCAGGCATCCCAGCTCCAGGAGACAGGCTAACCTTCAACTGTGAAGCCAGGATGGCTAAACCAGGCTGATGCACACTGGACCATCACTTACCTTATCAGCATGGAGTGTGCTCGTCTGCACACAGAGATCTTTTCAACCCTTCCTTGATCTCTTTGTTCCATTCTCCTCTCTCTCCTTATAAAAACCTCTGCCTCCACTGAGAGGGGCAGATGGGCTTTGAGATGTGAGTCCCCCATCTTCCCAGGAGATTGCCTAGGTGACGTGAGTCCCCCCATCTTCCAGGTGGCCAGAACCTGAACATAAACCACTTTGCTTTACATCAGCACCTGCCTCTTGAGTGTTGGGTTTTGTAGTGGCAGGCAGTCAGACCTGCGTTTCAGTTATGAACACACGATAAAATATACAGATGATGTGTTAGAGAATTATATTTCTGAAACCTATATAATTTTATTAACCAATGTCACTCCAATACATTTTTTAAAAATAAAAATTAAAAAAATTAAAAAAAAAGAGTGGGCTTTAGGCAGTGCTCATAAATGACATTAGGTATGGGCTACCATGAAACATTTTGGAGTTACCTTGAGAACTCAGGAAATAAATTTAGACTTCATTAATATGAAAAAAAGGTTTGCCTTACATACGTTGTGAAATTATTACCATAATAAGTTTGTTAACATCCATCACTTCATATATTTACAATAAAAAGAAATGGAAAAAAATGTTTTAAATATATTTTATTGGTTATGCTATTACGGTTATCCCATTTCTCCCCCATCATTCCCCTCCACCCTGCACACCACCTCCCACCCATATTCCCCCACTTTAGTTCATGTCCATGTGTCATAAGTTCTTTATCTTCTACATTTCCCACACTATTCTTGCCCTCCCCCTATTTTCTACCCACCGCCTATGCTACTTATTCTCTGTACCTTTTCCCTCTCTCTCCTCCTCCCACGCCCCTATGGCTAACCCTCCATATGCTCTCCATTTCTGTGGTTCTGCTACTGTTCTAGTTTTGGCTTAGTTTGCTTTTGTTTTAGGTGTGGTTGTTAATAGCTGTGAGTTTGCTGTCTTTTTACTGTCATATTTTTTATCTTCTTTTTCTTAGATAAGTCCCTTTAACATTTCATATAATAAGGGCTTGGTAATGATGAACTCCTTTCACTTGACCTTATCTGAGAAGCACTTTATCTGCCCTTCCATTCTAAATGACAGCTTTGCTGGATAGAGTAATCTTGGATGTAGGTCCTTGACTTTCATGACTTGGAATACTTCTTTCCAGCTCCTTCTTGCCTAGAAGGTCTCTTTTGAGAAATCAGCTGACAGTCTGATGGGAACTCCTTTGTAGGTGACTGTCTCCTTATCCCTTGCTGCTTCTAGAATTCTCTCCTTATCTTTAATCTTGGGTAATGTAATTATGATGTGCCTTGGCATGTTCCTCCTTGGGTCCAACTTCTTGGGACTCTCTAACCTTCCTGAACTTCCTGGAAGTCTATTTCCTTTGCCAGACTGGAGAAGTTCTCCTTGATTATTTGTTCAAATAAGTTTTCCACTTGCTGCTCTTCCTCTGCCCCTTCTGGTACCCCTATAATTCGGATGTTGGGATGTTTAAAGTGTCCTGGAGGTTCCTAAGCCTCTCCTCATTTTTTTGAATCCTTGTTTCTTCATTTTTTTTCTGTTTGTTTGTTTCCTTCTTCCTTCTAATCCACTCCATTGATTTGAGTTCGTTTTCCTCCCATCACTATTGATTCCCTGTTCATTTTCCTTATTGTAAATGATTTCCTTATTTTCCCTGTGCATGTCATTTATTGTAGCCTTCTTTTGTTCATCTAATTTGCAACCAAAATCAACCAATTCTGTGAGCATCCTGATCACCAGTGCTTTGAACCGTGCATCTGATAGGTTGGATATCTCTTGGTCACTTAGATGAGCTGGTTCTGGGGCTTTGATCTGTTCTCCCATTTGAGCCATTTTGGGGTTGTTGTTGGTTTTTTTTTTTTTTTTTGGTCTGGTTGCATCTGTTACATAGTGAGGGTTAGGTGTTCCCCAGGGTGGGGCAGCCTAGTGCTGAGTTGTGACTCTGTATGAGGGGGCGGGGTCCAAGAGGGAACAATGGCGCTTGCTCTGCTCTCTCTCAGATTCCAGTCCCTTCTGCTGCTTCCCCTTCACTTGGATTATCTGTGCTCGAACATGGGACCACCTGGTCAGCCAGCTGCCTTGCACAGCCTCACTGGGTCTGCCTGTTGCCACCCCGTACCTGGGGTCCGCTAGCTGTCGCCTGTGTGCCTGGGGTCTTCTAGTCACTGCCTGCACGCCTGGGATCTGTCCGCACACCTGGTCCAGCAACCTCCACTTTTTCCTGCCTTGATTCTGCCCATCTTACTAGTCTGAATGAATGGTTCTCAGACTTCCATACAGTTCAATTTTCTATCAGTTTTGTTTTTTTTTCTTATTTCTAAATCTTTGTTGTCCTTAATTTTGTTGTGCAAGGAGGCACAGTGTATCCACCTATGCTTCCATCTTGGCTGGAAGTCTTTTTCTTTTTATAATGACAGCTCTTAGGACTCTCACTCTCTTAACAGCCTTCACACACCAGTGGTAACGCTGGTCATCATGCTGTACATCACATCCCTAGTACTGCTTTAGCTTTTTAAAAAGCTTTGTTTTATTTATTTTTTCAATTGTAGTTTACATTCAAAATTTTGTATTACTTTGAGGTGTACAGCATAGTGGTTAGACAGTACTTACTTATAACTGGTAGTTTGTACCAACTTTTTCCAATCCCTCCACCCTACCCCACCCCACTCCAGTCCCCACTTCTAATAACAAGTCTGTTCTCTTTTTCTGTATGTCTTGAATGTTTGTTAGCATTCACCAAGGAAACCGTCTGGGCCTGGAGGTTCTTTCTAGGAAGATTTTTAATTACAGTGTTTTAAAAAATGAAAGGCACTTCAGTTTTTTTGTTTCTTTTTGTGTCTGTTTTAATATTTGTGTCTTTTAAAATATTTTTCCCATTTCATTGAAATTTTCCAATTTATTGGCATAAAGTTGTTTATAATATTCCCTTACATCTTTTTTTATTGTTGTTCTATTGTAGTTGTCCCGATTCCGCACCCCCCCCCCGCCCCGTTGCTCTCCCCAGCCCCTCCTACCCCCTTATATCTTTTTAGTATTTGTAGAATATGAAGATAACTTTTCTTTTATCCTGATTATGGATAATTTGTATCTTCATTTCTTTTTAAAAATTATCAACTTAGAGATTTATAAATTGTACTTTTTTAAAGAACTAATTTTTGGTTTTCTGATTTTCTTCTATTGCTTGTTTCCTTTCTATTTTCTTGGGTTTTCTCTCTTATTTTTAATGATTCTTTTTCTACTTATTTTGGATTTAATATGCTCTCTCTCTCTCTCTCTCTTTTTATTTCCTAAGATGAAAACTTAAAATAATGATTTTAAACCTTTCTTTTCTTATAGCAGAAGCATTTACACCTATAATATCCCCACTAAGCACAACTTTAGCTGCAGCCCACAAATCTTTATCTGTTGTGCTGTAATCATTATTCATTCAAAAATAACTGCTAGTTTCCTGTATGCTTGTCATTGACTCATAGGTTTTTAAGCAGTGTGTTGTTTAGTTTCCAAGTACTAAACGGATTTTCCAGATATCTTTTTATTGTTGATTTTTATGCAGTGGGGTCAGGGGAAAAACTGGGTGATTTCAATTCTGTCAAGACTTTATCAAGACTTGTTTTATGACCCGGCGCAAGGCCTGTCTTGGCGAAGCTTCCACGTGCACTCGAGAGGGATAAGTATACTGTTAGCCTGAGTGTTTGCTTAGTTGATAGTGTTGCTCAGTCCTGTATATTCCTTCTGATTTTATGCCTTTTAAAAACATTTTTAAAAACATTTTTTAAAATTACTGTTGATATTCAATATTCTTTTAGTTTTGGGTGTACAGCCTATTAGTTAGACATTTCTACACCTTATGAAGCGGTCCCCCCCAACAAGTCTGGTGCCCACCTGGCACCATACATAATTATAATATCATTGCCTGCATTCCCTGTGCTGTACTGTGCATCCCACGACTATTTTCTAACTGCCAATTTGTACTTCTTAATCCCTTCACTTTTTTTTTTTTTAAAGATTTATTTATTTATTTATTTATCTTTAGAGGGGAAGGGTAGGAGAGAGGGAGAGGGAGAGAAATATCAATGTACGGTTGCCTCTCATGCATCCCCTGCCGGGAACTGGCCTGCAACCCAGGCATGTGCCCCGACTGGGAATCGAACCGCGATCCTCTGGCTTGCAGGCCCGCGCTCAATCCACTGAGCTACACCAGCCAGGGCTCCCTTCACTTTTTTTACCCAATCCCTCAACCCCTCTCCCATCTCTGCTATCCATTATCAAGAGGAGGGTGTTGAAATATGCAGCCATGATTGTGGATACGATGGACAACTGTATTGTGAACAAACCTGTAGTTTCAGTTTTGTCAGTTTTTGTCTCATGTATTTTGAAGCTGTTATTAGATGTACACACATTTAATTTTCAACATTATATTATGGAAATGTTCAAGCATATGGAAAAATTAAGAGAATTTTACAGTGAATGCCTATCTGTATGCCTACCACCTATGTTATACCATTAATATTTTATAATACTTGGCTTTATTACATACTGCTCATCTATTACCCATTTTGATGAATTTCCAAGTCCATTGCAGATCTCAGTACACATTTCCCTCTAACTACTTCAGTATGTATATCATTAACTAGAGATCATGCTTTTTAGTTTTTTCCTTTTGCAATAAAACAATAAACAGAAAAAAATTTTAAGTGCAGCATTAAATGAGATCAGTAAATGCATACATCTGTGACCTAGATAGACTCTTACCAAGATAAATATAACCCTCATTTTCAGAAAGTTTTATTTTTCCCTTTCCATTCAATCTGTTACCTTCAGATGCAATCCTAATTCCAATTTTTTAAAATTAATTTTTAAAGAGAGAGAGGAAGGAAGAAAGAGAGAAACAGATTTGTTGTTCCACTTATTTATGCATTCATTGGTTGCTTCTTGTATGCGTCCTGACCAGGGATGGAACCTACAGCCTTGGTGTGTTGGGAGGAGGCTCTAACCAACTGAGCTCTCTGGCTGGAGCCCTGATTTTTTTTTTCCACCATAAATTAGTTTGCCTATTCTGACACTTAAAGCCAGCATCAGGGTCACGCAACCTGTGCAGTTACACAGGACCAAATGCTTAGAAGGGCCTCACGCTTGGTAGAATAGCCTGCTGTAATAATTTTGAAATTCTTTTTTTTTAAGATTTTATTATTTTTAGAGTGAGGAGAAGGGAGGGAGAAAGAGAGACAGAAGCATCAATGTGTGGTTGCCTCTCACGTGGCCCCCACTGGGGTCCTGGCCCGCAACCCCAGCATGTGCCCTGACTGGGAATCAAACTGGCGACCTTTTGGTTCGAAGCCCATGCTCAATCCATTGAGCTACACCAGCCAGAGCTAATTTTGAAATTCTTAATATTTTAACCAGGGGCCTACATTTTCATTTTGCACTAGGCCCTAGGAATTATGTAGCTGGTCCTACTAGAACTTCCATATAAGTAGAATGAAACCATATGTAATGCTTTTTCTGTAAAACTTCTTTCAATCAGCATGTATTTAATGTTTAATAATATTTTTTGAGATTCATCATGTTGCATGTGTTGACAATCTTTTCTCTTTTATTGCTGAACAGTATTTAACTATATGAATATGCTACAGTTTGTTTATATATTCTCCTACTGATGGACACCTGGGATATTTCCAGGTTTTGGCTATTATAAATAAAGTTGTTATACAAACACATTCTTGCACAAGTTTTTTTGTGGGCACAGAATGCCTTAGACTAGGTGTCTCAACATGGGGCACTATTAGCATTTTGAATGAAATAGTCTTCAAAATATTTCAAGAAAATTACCTTTACCCACTCAATGCCCTGTTATTGTAAAAACTCCATAAAGCCTCCATACATGTCCAGCCCTCTGGGGAAGGCAGTACCACTTCTGGTAAAGAGTTGCTGCCTTAAATAATAGCACACTGCACCTTCATTTCAGCAACATATTTGACCTAATATAATACTGCTGTAGATAAGATAGAAGAGCGTCTATTGTACAGAAAGTATGCCAGAGAACAGAAAGGTGGTCAATGGGACTAGAATTTGGTGATTGAAAGGGGAAGGGCTTGGCCCTGGCCTGGTAGCTTAGTTGGGCTAGAGCACTGTCCCAATAAGCCAAGGTTGCGGGCCCAGTCCCTGATTGGGGCACATACAAGAATCAACCAATGAATGCATCAATGGACGGAACAACAAATTGGTGATTTTCTCTCTTTTTCCTCTCTCTCTCTGAAAATCAGTAAATATTTTTTTTTAAGGGAAGGGCTTGAGGACTTCAAAGGAGCTAGATATTTAGAAGGAGGAAAGTAAAGAAATAGTTTGGAAATGGTAAGCAGAACATGCACTACACCCCCTGGCACTGAGGTGTGGGGAAAAGTAAAACCAGTTTCTACCTGAGAGGACTGCTCAGAAGATGTGGCCATGAGGGGCAGCCAGGTTCATTTACTTCCGGGAGGTGGAGGGAATCTTCAGAGAAGAGGAAGCTACCAGGACCTTTGAAGGTGACAGATACGGAGTTGCAATGGGCAGAGTGGAAGAGTTTGGAGAGGGGAGGGAGGGGTTGCTTCAGAGGAGGTAAGGAACTCAGGAGTACTGGGATGAATATCCGATGTTGATATCCAGTGACTCAGAAGGCTTGTTTTTCTGGCGATGACTGCGGTAAATGGGAATACGAGGCCCATAAGGATTAGCCTGACGGGCTCTTGGAGAGAGATGGAAAACGAGCCAGAGCTGTATGGATTTCGAATAGCTAACAGGAAGGTCAAGGAGCTCCAGGATAGTCGACTGCCCGCCCCAGCAGAGGGTAGTGGTGGTAACAGCCAGGGACGGAAAGGGACGGAAAGGGACGGAAGTGCTCCCTCTGGGAGGATATAGTAACGCAGGGGCTACGGGTGACCAGTGATAGCTTAACGACTACCTGAATGGTTCAGTCACCATGGTGGAATTATGCAAATATAGATTTGGATACAGGCATAGCTTGGCTTGTCACTCAACCTGGCTCACTCCAGTAGAAGCGGTCTGTCCATAAATTAATTTTTAAAATTTTATTTCTCAATTAGATCGGCATTCAATATTATTTTATATTAGTTTCAGGTGTATGGCATTAATGAGCATTTATTGGGCACCTACATTGTGTGTGACTTAACCATTGAACACTCTGAAACAAAGATTGTTCTCAGAGCCAGCCGAGAGAGGAATCCATTGGTTCCAGAGACTGTGTTCTGGCTTGGACTGAAGGAAAAAGAATGTAGCAAACAGAGATGAACCTTAACCTTTGCCTTATCAGGATCAGAGAGGGGTGAGGTCTTTAGGGTGGGTCGTTTACAGTGTGTGCAACAGCTCAGGGAAACCTAGAGCCTTCTTCAGTGTTGTTTAATGACATCTCTGAAGCAACCAATTATGCTACGTAACTGTGAGGAAGTTATCTTCTGGTAACCTCCAGTTATCTCCTGGTAACTGGACAGAGTCAAGCAGGGCCGTTTCCGTGGGTTCTTGTGTTGCTGGTTGGGAACTATTGCATTGGTGGCTTGTAAGGCATGAGAAGGAAGCGGCAAAGGAAAACTACACATTTATATGGCTTTTCTTTCCGGAGTGATGTGTACGTCTCAGTAGGAATACCTGGATGTCTGCAGAAAGTCAGAGTGTGTGATAAGAGCAAACTAAATGTCATAAGTTTAGTGTCATTGATACTCTTAGTCAGGATGAGTGAGTTCTCAAGTGTCATAGTCCAGCTGAACCATGCGCAACACACCTCAATGGATACAATACTGACTCAGAGTGTATCCAACTTGTAATGTTCCTGGGAGTCTGGGTTGTCCCCTGCCCTAATGCTAAGATCAGCAGCCATTGAGGATTGAGTGAATAAGATAGAGAGTGATTGCTGTGAATTGGGAGAAGGAACTGAAAGAAGAAGGAAACAAGGATTGCGGATTGAGGAGGAGGTAGGGAGGATATGTCATGTCTTTGTTGGTTCCCTGTTTGCAAAAAAAAAAAGGGGGGGGGTGGGACTTCCAGGAGTCTTTAGGGAAGTCTTGTGAACTGACAATGTAAGGACCACATTTCCATTTCTGTGCAGGATTTATTAGGTGAATTAGCAGCAGGTTATAATAGTGGAGATGATGATGATCCGAAGCTCTATATAAAGCAAATCTACTCTTAGCATTTCCCTCCATTACCTGCAGCTGACAGAACTTGCTGGAAAACAGCTAGCAGCTAACGGGTGGTGAGATGAGTCATTTACAGAGTTGGAACACTGTTAGGGACCAAGTTTCTATCTCCAATTTGGTCAAAAAGACAGCCCAGAAAGAACAGCATGTGGGTCTAAATGCTACAAACAGCTCAAAGAATATCTCAGATTGTTGAAGTGATTGTGAGCCATCTTGACTGGAGGACATCATGCTTTATTTCTATCTTTAGGTACAAAAGGCTCTGTGGGAAAAAACAGAGGGCCAATTGAATGGAGATCACTACCAGGTGGAATTATGCAAATACAGATTAGGACAGAGGCATAGTTTGGCTTGTCACTTGACCTGGCTCACTCCTGTAGAAAAAGTCTGCCCATAAATGTATTTTTTTAATTTTATTTTTCAATTAGATCGGCATTCAATATTATATTAGTTTCAGGTGTATGGCATAGTGGTTAGACAATCATATAATTTACAAAGTGAGTCCCCTGATAGTTCAAGTACCCACCTTGCACCATACATAGATATTATAACATTATTGACAATATTACCCAATTGCATCTTACATTTGTAACTACCAATGTAAATTTATTTGATGCATGTTATTGGACATAACATGGGGGCAAAAATGTGGAAGCTGGCCTATAAATAAGCCTTAAGAGGATCCAAAATTAGCTCACGAGAATGGTATTTTAGGACTAATTGGTAGGGCGAGGAGATTAAATCATCCCGTTTTAATCAACAATCAAACTTTGGGTCTCCGCACTAGTCCTGTGGAGACTCAGATTCAACAAGAAAGGATTCTTAGGGTCCTTGTTCACTGCGTATTCCCTCGAGGAGTTCCTAGCCCCAGTAGTGAGAGAGATGCGCACACAGATGAGTCTAGTCCATAGAATCGAATAGAATCGATAGAATCAGGATTGGTCTGGCTGCCACCCAGTTCTAGATCGTTATAAATGTTGGTGAAATGGACCGCTTTCGTTTTTGCAGCTTACCTTTTAGACTCTTCTGACTGTTGCGGAGTTTCAGAACCTTATTTGGCTACTGGTCTGAAATCTTCCTTAATAGTTAGTTAATTCAGCTGATCATTTAGAAAGGAAGAAAAGGGGAAAATGAGCTCTTGGTAAGCACTCACAATGTGCTTTCTTCATGTTATCTTGCTTCATCTTCACAGAGACTGTATCACTTATTTCCATTTGCAAATGAGAGAACTGGTTAGGCAAAGCTGGCAATGCCCAAGATCCCACTGGTGAATGGACCCCAGGTATACGTGACTCCAAAACCTAAACTCTTTCCCCATACTGTGTAGCTGCAGGCCTACCATCTCTAAAATTTATGTCTTAATAGTCAAAACTTAGAGAAATGTTTGTTTGTGTATCAGCTAAGCTCTGGCACTTCATAACGTCTCATTGATTCCTGAAGGAACTTGTAGTGAGGAGCTCATCTTTATGGGGGGACTTTATTCTTTGAAATATGGTGTCATACTTTCTATCTGAAAGGCTATAAAATATTTTGTACTTTGCTTACTTCTGTGAAAACGCCCATAAGAATGAAAGTAATAAAGAAGCCAAGCCCTTGTAACCCAGGGACCTTCCGTGCCTGCTTCCTGCTGGGGGGAGGTAGAGGAGAGAGAATTATGCTGGGGGGGCCGTGAGCTCCGCACTCACTTTGGGGTGCTGTTGATTTTTGGTTCTTGCACATCATGCCAACAACCAACATATGGAAACAAAATCCTGGAATTATACACGAAGAGGCATTTAGGCATAGGTATACCACATGTGGGCACAGGTCTGTTTATATACAGACTGCTCAGAATTCAGAAGGTATATTTTATTTCCTTATTTATTTTTAGAGAGAGAGGAAGGGAAGGGGAAAGAGAGGGAGAAAAACATTGATGTGTGAGAGATACATCAGCTGGTTGCCTCTTGCATGCTCTCTGACAGGGACTGAACCCACAGCCCAGGCATGTGCCCTGACCAAGAATTGAACTGGTGATCTCTTGCTTTGCAGGACAACGTCCAGCCAAATAAGCCACACCAGTCAGGGCCAATTCGGAAGCTATATTGGTTGTAGGTCAAGGGCCACATCACATCACCCCATCTCCCCATGGTTTCAGGGGGGGATTCCAGATGAGAACTTGATTTAATAAAGCCCTGTGCTTACCCCAGAAATTGTTTCTCTCTCCCCACTTGCGTTGTTCCTCATTGCAACTGCAATGAGATTAGCAGTTATTGTGAAGGTAGAACAGACTGCCAAGAGCCCTAGACCAGCTCCTATTCACCACTCAGATAATGCTCTGAGTGTAGCCTTGGGTCAGATGGGAATTCCTTCACTTGAATACTTGGTTTATACCCAACAGCACCAGGTTAGTGTGTGAACGCTCCATGCCACAGATCAATTCTTGCTGTACCGAGATGCACACTAACCCAGTTAGGCACCCCCTGCCTCACCACACAGGTGCCCAGCCCAGTGGACTCATGCTCCACACTCCACCCCTCATCTGTTACAGCTACTGTCAGTATGCTCCACCCCGGCCGCACCCCCAAAAGTGAGACCCTAGGTTCTCTGGCTCTTCCCCTGGGCACAGTCCTAGGCTCAAGGTCTCTGCTGGGAAACTAGTAAAGATAATTTGCTGGTGAGTGACACCTCCCAGGTTAGATATTTACATTTCATTGCGGGTCTTCTGGAGACAATGTTTTATCTGAAAGAGCCAAGGGATGGTGAGAACCTGGCAGAGAAGCACATCATTGAGGGAGGTGTGTGAGGCAGTAGAGTCAAATCATTCCAATGAAGCCCAGGGCCGACATGGGATTATTTTGTACCTTGTTCACTTAATACACATTTATTGTACTAAGCACTTAATTTACTTAATTTAAGTTACACAACTCGGGAACTAAGCATTCATGGCGACCAGGAAGTAAAAGACAGAGGCCCTCAAGAACCTCCAGCCCAGCTGGCAGAGATCAGACACACCCAGGAAGTTACACATTAAAGAGCTGCATGTTAACCCCAGACAGTAATACCGGAGGACAACACAGGGCTTTTTAGAAGAAAGATGCATCGTGCTACCCAGTCTGTCTGAGACTGGGGTCTGAGGAGTCCGTAAGCTAGTCTCCAGGAGAATATTTCAGGGGAACATAATTGCTTTTGTTTCAGGGCTCCAAAATTCAGTCTGGCTACTGATCTCCTGAACACCAGAGGGAGATTATAATGTGAATACATTCATCGTAGACCAATGACTAAGCATTTCAGCTGAGAGAGAGCACTTTGGTTAATAATTAAACATCATTATTCTTATATTTTAATTTCTCATACAAGTCTGGTTTTAACAAATTGTAACAATTGGGACCTCAAGCTATGACACTTCAATAATTGGTGACATTGTAGCTAGACGTAACTCAATGAACGCTATTATCGACCCTGAGTTTACATCTGAGTCATGAAAACAGAGAAATGTTTATTTGTGTATCAGGTAACTGGCACTTAGTAACTTCAGATTCGATTCCCAAAGAAGCTCGTACATCGGGTCCTCAGATAACACTTTGTTATGACATTGACAATATTCCATCGATGAACAAGGCAGGGTGAGTCTGCTCAAGGAGTTCTCAGCCCAGGACTCAGGCAGGTCGGATGACTACGGTAGAAGATATGTGGTCAAAAGTGCTAGGAGAGCACAGAGAAGGCTTTACAGAGGAGGGCTGCTCAAACTGTCCTGAAGATGAACAGGAAATTGTCTGCTGCATTTGGAGCACAGAGAACAGTGTATGCAAAGGTCTAAAGATGGGGAGCTCTTTCCCACTGGCACCAAGCCATAGGCATTTGTCGGGACAATTGGCACAAGTACCGCAAGGCTAGGGACAAGAGACAGCCCTACCACAGCAAGCAAAACTAATGATCTGGGACACCCTGCGGCCAACACTCAGATGGGCCCCGCAGCAGACACACAGCCCCCTCATGCAGGGAGGCAACGAGAAGGACTGCGACTTGAGGCTGGATGTGGGCGACTTCTCCTAGGGTGCAGAGTGTTGTACATGCAAAACAAGGATTGTTTACGGTGTCTACAATGCACCCAACAATGAATCGAACCGGTCTGCACCAAGACGCTAGTGCAGAACTGCATCGTGCTCGTCAACAGCACACCGGCCCGACGGTGGTCCTGCCCCTGGGCCACAAAAAGGGAGCCAAGCTGACTCCTGAGGAGGAAGAGATTTTAAACAAAAAAAAACAATTGAAAAAAACTCAGGTGAAATATGATGAAATGGAAAAGAATGCTACAATCAGCCATCTTCTAGAGGAGCAGGTCCAGCAGGCTGGCTTCTTGCACGCAGCGCTCCAAACCCAGGCCCCTGCGGCTGCGCAGATGGTTATGTGTGAGAGGGCAAGGAGCTGGAACTGTGTCTGAGGAAAAGCAAGGCGTGGAAAGGCAAATGAATCCTCTCCCCTCCTATCTTAGCTCATGTAATAAAGGTGTTTATTGTTCTAAAAAAATGGGGAACTTGTGTGACAAGTTTGGGAAACTAAATATAGTTGAATACAGTGAGCTTACAGGGTTCTTGCGGGGAGATGATGGGAGAGGAGGCTGAAATTAAAGAGCAGGTGATAAAGGTGTTTGGATTTTATCTAAGGGATGACTAATCCAGGGAGTGGTGCGGTCAGGTGTGCGGAAAATTTCCTCTGGTGGTGACACAGAGGGCTGATTGGAAGGGCAGGGGACTGAGGCCGGAGGATGACACGAAAGAAGAGAGGAAAGAAGAGCCTGATGCTGGCGGGAGGAGGTCTGGAGAAGAGGTGACAGACCTGCCAGATGCTTGGGAGGCAGAGTCAACCGGATGTAGGAGATGAGAAAAGGGAGCGGTTTAGGACTTCGGTTTTCTGGGCCCGGTGACAGGGTCAAAATGGTCAGACCATTTTCAGAGACGGGGAGTGAAGGGGAGGAAGCAGATTGGGCAGTCGGTTCTAAGGAGAGAATGAGTTCGTATTTGAGTCTGAGGAGCTTGGGGACAGATCTCTTAGTGCATGTCTGCAGTTAAGAAGAAAGCTGTCGGATGGATACATGGAGAGATGTTAGAGTCATCAGTATCTGCCGCCATAATTGAAATTGTAACTGTGTGTGAATCAATCATCCAGGAAGAGAAGGAAAGAAAGCTGAGACTGGATCTCTGGGAACCCCAGAGGGACTGATAAAGGCACTAGATTCTTTACAGGATATTGAGAGGAGACAATTCAGAACAGTTCAAAGAAACTAGTGTGCAGAGTTCATGGTAAGGCAAGAACTAAAATTGTCCATCGTGGTTGGCCACCAGGAGGTTGCAGTGATTTTAGCAAGAAAAGTTCAGTGGCGGGTTGAGGGGCAGAATCTAGAGTAGGTGGGAATAGATGGGAGATGAAGAAATAGAGGCAATGCATACAGCCTTTCCTTGACCTTGGCATAAGAACTGCAGGAAAATACACCTCAAGCCTACAAGCGTTTATCTGAGAACCTACTGTGTATCAGTCATTTGGTTTGGGGAGTGAGGAGGGAGGGAACTCATGGAGACATAGTCACTGCCATTGAGAAGTGCTCATGCTCATGAGAGAAACAATTACAATATACTCAGATGAATGCCGGAGTGGAGGTAGGAACAGGGTATTTTGAGACCACCAAGGAGGAACAAAGAAAAGGATGAGAACAAACGGTGTGAGATGAAGACATATTTAATCAGAGCACCCAGAAACACCCAAATCCTGATTTCAACTAGCCACCCCTTCCTACACCCACGTGTCCAACTCATTCTTTATGCGACCACCAGAGGAATCTTCCAAAACACAAATCTGATTGTCTAGTCCTCATTCCAGTGGCTTCCTGTTGTCCTAAGGATGAAGCCCCAATTTCTAACATCCTCAGGGCTCTGCATGACTTGGTCCCTGCAGCCCGAACAGCCTCATCAAGTCCTCACTGCTCTATCTTCTTTCTTCTCCTCCAGCACGCTTTGCTCTCTCTTCCCCGCCTCCATCCCTGCAGAACTTTGCCATTGATTACCCGAGTCCCTCCCCCACCCCATCCCATCTGAAATGTTCTGCCTGCTGTCTAATTAGTGCCTACTCATCCTTCAAACTTTAGCATGATCATTGATTGATTCTTCAAAGAAACCTTGACTGACCCTAGCAAGCAGGTCAGATGCCCCTAGAGTCCCAAACAGCTCTCTTTTGCAATATTTTTTACATATGTAATTCTGTACTTGGGGATTATTTGAATCATGTCCATCTCTCACACCAGATGGAGTTCTGTAAAGCAAGGAGCAGGACTTTATTGTCCATTATATCTATAGCAATTAATGCAACACATTGTATATGAGGCAATAAATACGTGTACATGAATAAATGATGGAATGAATGAAAGTCCAGATAAGAAATACATACCTAGAGGTGTATGGCTAGCAAAAGAATGCAATGTTATAAGTGAGGCTTTGGCCTCTAAAACTCAGGTTCTAGGAGGATACAGTAAGCAAAGAAAGAAAATATGAGGAATTACTTTTGCTTGGGGTAGGGGTGACCTAAAGTCAAAATCAAAACAGACTGCCTTTTCTTCTTTTCCCTTAATTTCTTTTTTAAAAAAGATTTAATTTTAACTTTATTTAAAAAGTATTTTATTAATTTATTTTTAGAGAGAGGGGAAGGGCAGGAGACAGAGAGAGACACCAATGTGTGGTTGCCTCTCACATGTCCCCCACTGGGGACCATTTGGTTTGCAGGCCCTCGTTCCATCTGATAGGGGACTTAAGAGTTGGAAAATTTTAGTGTAAGTAATAGCTAATAAGCTTAGTAATCAATGCATGTAAAAGCTTTTGTTCCAGGAACTGAAGGTATGACCCACCCTGACTCCAGGAGACCATAAGCAGTTCCACCTTTGTTCCTCAGAAGGACTGCAAGCAACTCAAGATGATATCTGAGCCATTGTACTCCAGGGGGAGATGACCACCACCTGGGGTGCAGCTTAAGACCACCTCCCAGGACAATAATGCTGAAGTTGTTTTTTAATCCAATTAACATTTCCCTGAATTTCAAAACACACCTTGTTTATTCCTTGCTATAAAACCACACCTTGTTTATTCCTTGCTATAAAAACCTTGGCCTGGAAAGAAAAGACAAGATGGTCTTTTAGGGTATTAACCAGCTCAGATCATCAGCCATCTGAATAAAGCACCCATAAAAATTCAATCTTGCCCTGGCTGGTATGGCTCAGTGGATTGAGTGCTGGCCTGTGAACCAAAGGGTCACAGGTTTGATTCCCAGTCAGGGCACATGCCTGGGTTGCAAGCTAGGTTCCCAGTAGAGGGCGTGCGAGAGGCAACCACACATTGATTTAAAAAAAGATTCAAAAAATAAATAAATAAAAAAAGATTCAACCCCTGTCTCTGCTTAGGGTTTGGTAGTGACAGGCAGCTCAAACTCTGGTGTCTTTTCCGGTTTCAAATCCGCTGAGCTACACCAGCCAGGGTTTTAATGTATTTTTAGAGAGCGGGGAAGGGTGGGAGAAAGAGAGGGAGAAAAACGTTAATTGGTTGTCTCTTGCATGCCCCCAACTGGTGCGTCCTGACCGGGAATAGAACCAGTGACCTTTCAATTCACAGGCTGGTGCCCAGTCCATGGAGCCACACCAGCCAGGGTGTTCCTTAATTTCTTACCTAAATCTTGGTTCTTCCCACTCCAGAGAGTAAAGGCTGGTGATTGAAGAATGTGATAACCCAAACAACAATGATAGTGTTTGCCCCTATGCTTGGATGTTCTCAGGTCAAATCTGAATATTTTCAAGATGGGCAAAACTTAAGCATACTTGGGGGTTGAGGGGAAGGAGTCAAGGAAGGAGGTGAAGATCGGAGAGACGGATGTGGATTCAGCTCCTGCAGAGTCAACATAATTTGTCTTACCCACATCTGGCCTTGCTGGATACCATTGGGGGAAAACCACAGTTTGGTGCAAATGACTGGGTGCATACAGGGTTGGTGGTTGGTAGAGCAGATGCTCCAAATTAACCAGGAGGTGAAGGTATTATCCAAACATGTACTAAGCTATATGCAAAACTGGATGATGTTCTACAGGGCAACGAAACCGTAATTTATCTTCCCCCCTAAACAGAAATCATTTGCATGTCTATTGGACAAAAATCTGTAAGCTAATAGAGTGCCTGAGCTGTAATCCATGGTAAATAGCAAAGTCAAACTTGGTTTCTTTCTTCTAGATAAGGAAATAATCTTGGGTGAGCCTGTTAAACCACACTAACCACTGAAGGACAGGCATTCGTTCTCTTCCTTTGTTTCCAAGTTTGGAGACTTTTCCTTAACAGCACTGAAACTGCCGGCAGGTGATACTCTATGAGGTGCAGGCTGGGGAAGAGATAAAAAGAAGTCAGAGGAGGTGATGGACTAAGATAAAAGGGAGCAGTCAAGGGCAGGCAGTCTAGATGAGGTCAGTCCAGGAACAGCTGTAGTGAGGGAAAGGGACTGAGAAGATCTCAAGAACAACAGGTTGCTCTGGGAGACAGAGGGGGAGCAATTTCAGGTGTTCCCAGAATCTGAGGCATAGCCACAGCAGAGGACTGCCGAAGGGGGCTGCTGGGTTCCAAATCTAAGGAGCTAAGAGGCGTGGTTTCATGTGGGATGCACTTGCCACATGGACTGTGATTCCTAGTCCTTCCTGAATTAGTCAGGATTTGACTAGAGAAGCAGAAACTTTATGAAGGATGTAGAATAAAAGATTTATCACAGGAATTACACAATTGTGGCACCTGGCAGAAGATGGCAAGGCTGTGTTTAGCCTTCAATTACCAAAGGTCACCATACTGCCAATCAGAAAAGAAGACTGGGCTTGAATGAGAGGGGGACAAACAGAAACTTGGGGGGACAAACTAAAACCAGGTCGGATCTTCACTACTTCCAACCTCAGTGCTATGGGTGCCCTGTAGGAGGTGCTAGCACCCTTCACCTGGGGCCACACGCACCTGACCCAGACCTTGGAGAAAGTAAAGGAGCTCTGGTGGGAGCCAGAAGAGCTGCAGGTCCCGGTGCTGCCATGGTGCTTGAACTAGCGGAGCGTGTGAGCTGCCTCAGTGTCTGGTGCTCTGTACCTACCTCCAGAACATTAGAGTCACAGCTGTTGCTCCACTCACAGATTTCTCTCCGAGCCAACGCTTCCCTGAAATATACATGGAAGGGAATTCTGGGAAACATAGTTCCAGCTCAGCTAAGCTGACACAAAGTCACCACACGCTTTCAACACCGAGCACAGTGCCCAATAAACTGTGGAGTTTTGTTATCAAAAGTACCTTTAAAACAAACCATGGATACCTGCAACAACATGGATGAATCTCAAGAACATTATACTTGGCAATAAAAGCCAGATAAAAACTACATACCGTAGGACTCCATTTGTATGGAATTCTATTGTAGGACAGGCAAAGCTAGCCTAAAGGGACAGAAATCATACCAAAGTTGCCTGGGACAGGGGTGGGGCTGGGAGGGGAGGGACTGGGAAAAGGCACAAGTAAATTGGGGGGAGGAGGCTGTAATGGGAATATTATTTATTTTCATAGAGGTGTGAGTTACACAAGTATGTGCTCTTGAAAAAACTCCCTGAACTGTATTGTATGTAAATTATATCTCAATTTTAAAAAATAAAATAGCCCTGGCTGGTGTGGCTCAGTGGATTGAGTTCTGGCCTATGAACCAAAGGGTCTTGGGTTCAATTCCCAGTGAGAGCACATGCCTGGGTTGCAGGCCAGGTCCCCAGTAGGGGGCATGTGAGAGGCAACCACACATTGATATTTCTCTACCTCTTTCTCACTCCCTTCCCCTCTCTCTAGAATAAATAAAATCTAAAAATAAAATAAAAAGTAAAGAAAATGGCACTCTTAGAGATAATGACAGACTAACAAACAATCAAGGAACACACAGTACTCATTTCTTTGTATCTCCCTACAGGAGACTGGCCTTATCGATGTGCATCCTCACTCAAAAATTGGAGAAGGATTAGAAGAGCCTGCAACTCCAAGACTCCTGTTCTTCAGCTAAGTCAGAAATTGGAGGGGGAGAAAATTAAAATTAATAAAAGATTTACATTTAAAAAAAAAAAAAAAGCCCCAGCTAGGTAGTTGAGCTGGTTTGGAGTGTCATTCCAATAAAACAGGGTTGTGGGTTCGATCCCCAGTCAGGGCACACATAAGAAACAACTCATTTGTCCCAAATGAGTGGGACAACAAATAGATCCCTCTCTCTCTCTCACTAAAAATCAATAAATTTTAAAAAAATTAGAGAAGAGAAGCAGATAGGGGCCTAAGACAAAACTGCTAATAAAAAGACTAGGCAGATGAAGGAGGATTTTTATTCCTCCTTCTTAAATTTCTCCAGAATTGAAGTTCAGTCTGTTCAACAGAGATTTGATTTCTAAGCTGTATCTAGGAATGCCGAGAGAGAGGAGACTCACAAACATTCCAAAGAATGGAAATCGTCATAAATGTGAAGTCAGAGGATGCAATTTCATCGTGCTCAGAGGAAATGGACTTGGTGGCCTTGCAGGGACCTGAATTTCAGGGGCCACGGGGAGACCCAGAAAGGAATGAGAGACCTGAGAGAGGGGCTGGGGGCTCGAGGAGCTTACAGTCTTACAGTGGAAGTGTAACAGGGGGAAATGCTTCCTCTCTCCGGTGGCCTTCAGGCTAATAGCTCCCGCTTGCTTGCTAATTAACTGGAGGAATTCTGCTTGAGGCTGGAGAAGCCCCTTTGTCAGTGAAGAGAAGGGAGGATTAGTGAACAAAGCAACGACTCAAGAGCCGGACTCAGGTCAGTGCGGGTCAACCAGGAACAAAGGGATTTAGAAATTCCCCTTTTCCCTGGACCCCTTTTCTCACTTGGCTATCATAGTCCCTACCCACCTCTTCACCTCACCCTATGGATGCCCCGAGCTTTGAGCTCTCTTAAGATGAATTTGAGAATTAGCTCCTTGAGCTAGGCCTTCTCGGTCAGAAACCCTTTCCTTATTCCAAAACTCTGACCCACTGAATATTGGCCTTTCTTTTGAAGCATCGGGTGCATGAACCTTGTACCTGTAACAAAAGCCTTTCCCTCCGCTCTCTGGTCTCAGTGTGGCGAGGAGACTGGACGAGCAGGTTCCCTTAAAGGCCCTCACAGGTCCCATTACTTAGGAGTCCTTTTACAAGCTCCGGTTAATTTTTAACTTCCCTGTGGTGAGATAAAAAACAAAGGCCGAAACTCAGACTCAGTGACAGGGCATCCTCACCCCACGGCTAATTTCTAAAGCTCTGGATCTTTGTCCCAAGTCTCCTCCCCTCTCCTTTGTCTCCAGGTCTCGGGAAGGCTGAGAGGATGATCACGTGGCACCAGCCGCGCTGGGTTCCTGGCAGTTCGCTGGGCTCCCCGCTGGGACCAGGGTTCCTAGTATTTCGGGAGGCTGCCCCATTTTTTCTTTCCCCCTTTTGTTTCTGCTGTGGAAGTGGCTGCGTGTCCACAACTCTGGGATTCCCCAGCCTCAAACTCCAGAATCCGATTTCTTAGATTTCAATGTTTTTAAGGCCAGTGGAAACTTTTTAAAAGGGCAACACATTAAACTAATATATTAGTGCAGGAGGAAAGCTTTATTCTATTTCTCCCTAAAACTGATGCTCACTAGTTCTTCTCAGATCTTGAAAGACATGCTTTTTTTTCTACTTTAAATAATTTTTTATTTCAATTACAGTTGGCATACAATAGTATATTAGTTTCAGGTGTACACCCCAGTGATTAGAAATTATATAACTTATTACGTGATCATTCTGATAAACCTACTACCCACCTGGCGCCATACATAGCTATCACAATATTACTGACTACATTCTCCATACTGTTCTTTACATCCTGTGACTATTCCGTCACGACTGTTTTGTAGTTCTTAATCCCTTCACCATTTTCACCCATTCCCCAACCCCCTCCCATCTGGCTTTTAAAAACCAGTCACGTTAAAATAAAATAAAAAAGAGTGGTGGGGAGAAAATGCAGACAACTGTAACTGAACAACAGTAAAGTAATTTTTTTAATTAAAAAAATAGATAAAATTCTTAAGGAAAAATGAAAACAACCAACCAGTCACTCAGAATTTTTCCCTTCCCTTTTTCTAATGATACTTCTTTTTTTTTTTTTTGATACCACCTTCTTAAAGGCTTCTTCTCACACCACCCAAATAATTGACGTATAAAGAATTATTTCCCAAGACAGTGTTCTTACTTCGTTGAAACTGAATGGTAAATATTTCATTAACACTTTTCTCCCTTTCCTGACTGAGCTGTCAAACCTTGGAGTCAGCCTGGGTAATATTATACAGGCAAACAGCTCTTCTCACTTACAGGCTTAGAGTGGACACAACTGCTGGTTATTTTACATCTAGAAGAATTAAGTGATGGCGGTATGCTTAGCTTGAAAACTTGCCATGAACCTGAGGAAGGGGGAGAGCGGGGCTGGAGTTCAGAATTCGGTGACCGCCACTTTCTGCTCTGAGGGAGGGCCAGAAACATTTGGTAAAATGTAGTCCAAGGCATCCCCCACAAGACCCTGGCTGCTCTAGGGAGATGGGACTGGTTGCTCAGTTGCCCAAACAGACAAGTCCAAACTCTGTCCTGAGGTGCGTAGCCTGAAAAGAAGGGCAGACACTGTGAGGCATGGTATTCAGCAGCAAAGAAACTGGGACGATGAGTTTAAGCATGAAGATCTCACTGAATGGACAGCTGCCCCGTGCACGCTAAACACCCAGGGTGGTTGGTGGATTGGTGGGATGCAAAGTTGTACAAGGAGAAGGGGTGGATGGTTGGGACCTATTGTTCTCGGGGGAGCTTGACACGGCTGATTGCTAGGCCCCAAGTCCATTTGTCCGGGTGGATGGTACAATCCCAAGTTCATCATCAAGTTCTATTCTGCTGATACTGACCCATTTTTTTCTGGAAGCAGTCACTCTGGTTTTTTTCTCTAGGAGCTCTGACTACTTGTGACTTCTACCTTCCAGGCTCAATGCCCTGCAGCCGGCAAGTCCAAATGCACATGCTCAAAAATACTTAAGAATTCACTTACCAAAAAAAAAAAAAAATTTTTTTTCACTTATCTCCCTAACTGGTATGGCTAAGTGGGTTGAGCATTGTCCTGCAAACCAGAAGGTCACTGGTTCGATCTCCAGTCAGGGCACATGCCTGGGTTGCAGGTCAGGTCCCCAGTTGGGGCATGTGTGAGAGGCAACCTATAGATGTTTCTCTCACACATCAATGTTACGCTCCCTCTCTTTCTCAAAGAGAAAGAATTCACTTATCAAACCTCAGCACTACTGATATTCTGGGCTGGATCATTGTTTGTTGTCAGGGGCTGTCCTGTAGAACAGCATTGTAGAATATCTTGCAACATTCTCTATTCACTAGATGCCACTAGCATCTCTAGTTTTGACAACCAAAATATCTCTAGACATTGCCAGAATGTCCCTGGATGACAAAATCATCCCCAGCTGAGAACCACTGCTTTAGACAAGGTACCTTCCACAAACTTCTTCATGAGGCTATTCTGATGATTGGTATCAGTTCATCAAGCTACAAGAACAAAGCCAAGAAACTCGGTATAACCTAACGTCGAGTTTAAGAGGGGCCCTGCCTGGTTCTACCTTAGGTTCAAATAAATCTAAGGGTTGGTCAGCCCAGGGTCCTAGGCTTTAGTGGGTCCAGCTCTAGACCTGTTCCAGCCATGTCCCTTCCCGTGGGTGAGGGTCAGCAGGCCCAAGAGAATATGCCCACTGGAGCCCACACCTCCCTTCTAGATGACATTCTGGATACTCAGACACCAAAACTCCCTGCTCAAAAGGGTCAAGTCTGCTTTCAGTGCTGATAAGGCCTCTTCTCTTGGTCCCTTTTCTGACAGTGAGCTCCCTTCTCTGACTGTGAGCCCACTGGGGAGGCCCAAGTGGGGCCCTGGGGTGTCCTTTTTGGCAATATGAATGGAGCTTAGACATGCAGACTCTACTCTTACCCTGAGTAACCTGCAAACGTTAGACAAGGGCCTCCCCCTCCTTTTTATGCCACTAACTAACTACCTGACAAAATGTGGTTGATAAGAGACCATTAGCAGTTCCTATCCTCTCTGACCTCCACCTTTCTCAGCATCTGCAGAAGGTGGTGATCCCTGGCTTCCGGTGGAGAACCAGAATGGAAAAGAAGAGATTCCAAGAGTCCTCTGTGGAATTGCCCCCTGCTCAGGCAGGGGCTGCATAGCTTTACACCTCTCCACTGAGCAGAGAGCTCCACTTATTGTGGACAAAACACTCCCCTGAAAAACACCAGCATTCCGGGCAACACACAAGACCAGCTTCTCCTGGGCCGCAGACTCCATAGTCAGACATTACTTGGTGAATGTCCCCTCCTTTTTCTCCTCCTCCTCCAACTCCTCCGTGAAGCGATCTGGCTGATTCTCCTCTAGGTGGGATGAATCACTCTCTTGATTGTGAGCCCCAACAGTCTGTTACACCTTAACTAATCACTGAGGCACGTCCCATTAGACAGAGCTCCTCAAAGACAAGGGCCTCTGACTCATCTGGCTTTTCCCAGTGGGCCCAGCACAGGAACACACACACACACACACACACACACGGCAGCTGCTCAGGCTTACTGAATCAATCACCCTATTTTTCAGTGTATAATGCGCACCCATGTTTTGTGCACATTATACACAGGATCATTATGCCCATGGTATGTAATCATCATACCCATGTATAATGCACGTTCTTATTTTCCCCTAAAAAGTTTGGGTAAAAAAAGTACACATTATACAAAGCAAAATATGGGGTAACTTAAAGAATCCTCCTGTTCCGGACTAAAGCCACTGAGTTTTATGGGAAAACCAGTCCAACCAGCTTCTTCCTTCATGGCTTTTAGACCCTGGGGTTAGTTTATTTTGTCAACTTAGAGCCCTGCTATTAACATTCACTTTTTCACTTTGCACCTGGACCCCCAGAGTCACCTCTGCCGGGTTTTTTTTTTTTTTTTTTTTTTTTACTGTATTAAAGACTGCGGACATTAGGGAAAAGTAAGTTTTTAAAATTGTATTTGCTTCCTAGGGTTGCTGTAACAAAGTACCAAAAACTTGGCGACTTAAAATAATAGCGATTTATTCTCTCACTGTTCTGCAGGCTAAGGTTCAGAATCAGGGCGTCGGCCGGGCCATGGTGGCTCCGAGGGCAGCGGGGATGACCCTTTCTGGCCTCTTTCACCTGGTGGTTGTGGCAGTCCCTGGTGTTCCTTGGTTTGTAGCTGTATCACTCCAATCCCCGCCACCATTGTCACATGGCACTTCCTCTGTGTGTCTTTCTCTGTGTCCAACTTTCCCTGTCTTTGTAAGAACACGAGTCATCAGGTTAGGGCCCACCTAATCCAGGGTGACCTCACCTTAACTTGAGTATGTCTGCAAAAACCCTGTTTCCAAATAGAGTCACATTCACAGGTACCGGGGATTAGGACCTATCTTTTGAGGGGATGAAATTCCACCCACTACAGGGGCAAAAGAGCTTACTGCCCACAGCCCTTGGTACAACTCTGTCTCGCACACGTATGATTTTGAGGCTGCGTGAGCCTGCTCTCCCATTGCATCTCTCTGTGCGAGGCTCTGCCATCTGGACTGTTTGATTTGAACCCAGCTCCACCAGCAGTGCAGCGTGGATAAACTGCGTATCTCAGAATACCTCCACATGTCTTCATACTCTGCGCGTAAAATTTAAGTGCCTACAACAATATCTTTCCACTTCTCTCCCGACCTCTGGGCTCCTGTGATCACACATTTTACTTCTGCATATGTCGTGAACCCCATAGTACATTGCAATTATTATAATTTTTAAACAGTATCAAATTTGGAAACATTTTGGCCATTACTTCTTCAAATATTTTTTCTTCCTGCCCTCATTTTTGGGGGCTCCAATGGTGTATTAGATGACTTGGTAGTGTCCCACACATCACTGAGGCTCTGTTCACTTTTAAAGTCTTTTTCTCCCCTCTGCTTTACTTCGTCTGGTTTCATTTGCTATGTCCCAAATTCAGTAATCTTTTCTTTTGCAGTATCTATTGTTAATTCCACCTCTAAAAATTCCCTTTTTCCCCGTATGTTTTATTTTAGAGTGAGGATGAAGGAGGGAGACAAGGATGGAGAGAAACATTGATTGGTTGTCTTTCAAGGACCAAATCGGCAATCCAGGCACGTGCCCTGACTAGGAATTGAACTGGTGACCTTTTGCTTTGCAGGAGGATGCCCAATCAACTGAGCCACACTGGCCAGGGCTAGAAATTCCGTTTTTAATATATATCTTTCATCTCTTCTCACATGTTTTCATGGAGTTTCACTCCATTCATGTATACCTTACTGTCCAGCAAAGATTTATGGGACCCCAAACTCTCTTTGCAACCCCATCCTCCTTGGAATTCTGCTCTGCAAATTCCAGCTACACTGCACCCCCAACCCTTGTACTCTGATCCCTCTCCTCAACTCAGCAAGAGACTCACTCCCCCTGTGCCATCGTCTAGAATGTGCTCTGAGGCTGAAAGCCAGAGGAATAACATGTCTTGTTTCATCTGCTTCCCTTCTTATAGGGATCGCGGGCTTGTGCTGCCTGGTGTCCAGTGTCTAATAACATTTGTTTTATTTACTTTTGTTTGGTTTTCGGATCGTTCATGGTGAGAGGGTAAGTCCGATTTCTGTCACTCTATCACGAGTCAGAAGTGGAAATTCTGGGAAAACCATGTAACCTCTATGAGCCTCAGTTTCTTCTATAAAGTAGAGACAGTAATGTCTATATGCCAGGGATAATGTGCAGATTAAATGAGATAACATGTGCTTACAGTAGTAGCTACCATTTGATAAATGCTTAGTATTGGTCAGGTTTCTTCCTGAGTACTTTATATTAACTGTCTCATATGTATTTGAACATCACAACTGTGAATGAAAGATATTGTCATTTATTTATTTTTAGAGAGAGGGGAAGGGAGGGAGAAAGAAAGGGGGAGAAACATTGATGTGCGAGAGAAACAGTGATCGGTTGCCTCTTGCACACACCCACAGCTGGAGACCTGGCCTGCAACCCAGGCATGTGCCCTGACCAGGAATCAAACCCGTGACCTTTTTGGTTTGAGGGACGATGCTCAATCCACTTAGCCATAGCAGTCAGGGGCAAAAGATATTATTAACCCGTTATACAAGTGAGAAAGTTTAAGTAAATTGTTGAAGGTCAAATAGCTGATAAACACATTTATTCCGAAGCTCATATTAACCTGTGGATTATAAGAGCTTGAGGCAGTACCTGGCGCATAGTAGGAATTTGAGAATTCAAATGTTAGATGTCCCCTTGACTCCATTGCCCTCCCTCATAGCCGGCAGCTCAAAGGACACAGCATCGGAACAGATGCCCAAGTTTATACGGGGAAATCCAGTTTCTGGTACTGAGTCCTTTCTCTCTGCACCCCTGCAGGATTTTCTCTCTTAAATGGCTCTCAGACCCACTGACTTCCTGTGCCTCCACGCCCCTCTTCCAGTGCCGGTGACTGTCCCCGGCCTGGACCCCTGCAGGAGGCCTCTGCACACCTAGTGATTCTTTCAAAGGGCAAATTGAATCAGGTCTTTTTCCTGTTTAAACTCTTCAGAGAATCATTAGCATAAAGTCTAAAACTCTTGTCATAGTCCATGGGATCTACGTGGTGTGGTCCCTACCTTTTTCTCAAGCCACTTCTCACAGTGCACTTGCCCTCAGTCTCCTGGCCATTTATGTCCTGTTGTCATTTCCCCAAACACACTGTCACACGTCTAGGTTCTTACCTTCCCTTGTGGGTCCGTACGATAACAAATTGCCATTTTAATAAAATCATCTACTGTTTTTAACCTGAGACCATATGCTAGTGCCCTGGGGTCTGCCGAGGCTGGGTCCACACAGCCATCCAGACAGGCTACTGAGCCTCCGTCCTTACGCTGCCTCCCTGCTACAGAATCCACACTGTTTCCACAGCCTTATCAACTCAGGAGGAAAACACGGGTCCTGAGTGTTATCACACTGCAATGCTAGTTTCACTGATTGCCCTAGGATTCTCAACTCGAAAGATTGCCTGTAAGGACTGGTGGCCATGGCTAACCTTGGACAACTCTTTTCTTATACCAGAGAAGGCCTGGGAGTTTCTTCCAGTCTGTTTGTTCCCAGATAGGATGAAAAGTCCCACATCTTCTCTACCTTCAGGGCTCCCATGGAAGCTAATAAGACTAGAGCCATAAATGGCATTGTGTTCCTTGGTGGAAGCCAGCGTGTAGGTAAATATTACATGCCGAAGTTTGTAATGGGAGTGTGTAATAAAGTCTGATGTCATCATTCTAAGCATGCAATGTTACTCATTGGAGTGGGACTATTGAAATGACACATTAAAAGTCCATGAGAAAAATGCATAGAGGGAAGGGCGGAAGCGGGTGTGTGGTGGAAAGCTCCTCGGGGAATCATGGGCTCTTTAACTGTATTCTCTTTAGAGCTTAGCCCAGCGTGAGACACATGTAGAGAGGAGCTGCTCAGGATGGACTGATTACCGCCTGCAGAGGTGATTCTGGGCTTGTAACAAATGACAGAGAATGCAGCCTCTGCGATGAGGTCATGTGGGGCTCTGTGAAAGAAACCAGGCTTGGCAGAGGTGGTTGCTTACCAAACTTGGCCGGGTGTGTTTGGCTGTCTTATCAGTTTAGAGCCAGGCTGTGGTGAGGGGTGAAGAGGCAGCTACCTAGGTGGGGGCCTAGTCTCCTCCGCTTAAATACATCTCCCTCCAAAGCTAGGAGTCCCATTTTAGAGTTCAGTTCCTTTGGGACCTTTTTCTTTTGCCAAAATGTGAACACCTTGTTATGAATGGTGTGGGTTTTCGTTCTCCACAATCAGGCTTCTAGGGGTTACACACACCCTTCCAGATGAGAGATGCAGAGGTGAAATCTGAGGAAGGTGTGTTGTTTCTTTTAAAACACACCTTTCTTTTATTTTTATTTTAAAAAATTTTATTTATTTATTTTTAGAGAGAGGGGAAGGGAGGGAGCAAGAGAGGGAGATAAACATCAGCGTGTGTTTGCCTTTTGCATGGCCCCACTGGGGACCTGGCCTGCAACCCAGGAATGTGCCCTGACTGGGAATTGAACTAGCCACCCTTTGGTTCGCAGCCCATGCTCAATCCACTGAGCTACACCAGCCAGGGCTTGAAACACATCTTTCTTTAAAAAAATTATTTTTGTCACTGGGAACAACCATACATTGATATTTCTCTCCATCTCTCCTTCCCTTCCCCTCTAAATATAAATAAAATCTTTAAAAAAAAACAAAAAAAACCTGGAGTATATGCTGTAGAACCCATTCTTAAATTATTAAAAAATTATTTTTATAAGTATTGATTTTAGAGATAGAGGAAGAAAGAGGGAGAGAGAAACACTGATTTGTTGTTCTATTTATTTATGCATTCATTGGTTGATTTTTTGCATGTGCTCTGACCAGGGATCAAACCTGCAACGTTGGTGTATTGGGATGACTCTCTAACCAACTGAATTACCTTTGGATTCCGTCTGAGCCTGTGAAAGGGAGCCCAGGGGGAAAGGAAGAGACAGGAGGGGTCTTACAGCCAAACGCCAGCAGGTAGCTTAGGCCAAGATTTGGCTAAATGTGGATCGGGATGGGGTGAAGAAAGATGTGTCCCACCAAGGAAATTCTCTGGCACTCATAAGGCAACTTTCTGTTGGGCTTAGTTACAGGCATGTTGGTAAAGAGTTTGAAGGCCCTGACTCTCACTGCCATGGGGACCTGGGGGTACAGCTAGGAGGCAGAAACTCAAGTTAGAGCTTTCAGTGTTTCAGGGACTGACGTTCATTCAGACCCTGAGGGCTGGCTTGACCTGCCCTCAAGGGACAATTGATGTCAGGTATGCCCTGAAGGCTCTCTCCCTCCAGCAGTTTTCCCCACCTGCTCACTGATGTCTGACATTCCTTTTAATGGGGAGCAAAGAAAGCCTTGCGTTATAGAAAGCCTTGCGTTATAGAACTAAAGAGCAAGCCTAAAATGACCATGAGAGAATCGGGGAGGGTGGGAACAAGAGCGGGGTGAGTGGGGAAAGGGGGGAGAGAGAGAATGAGAGTATGTACGTGACACTGACGGAGACAGAGAAGGTTCAGCTGCCCGGCCTTGGTGGGGAAGGGGCGTGTTTCCAGGATGGTGTAACTTTGTTCAAGGGCATCCCAATGAGGAAATCTTAACCACACCCCCCCTCCCAAATGCAGCGTCATTTCAGAATAGCTTTATAGTGTCCCAGAATAAGGAGACAAAAGAAAACAAGGCCTTTCTTCTAGGCAAGTAACTAAGACTGTGAAGGGGGCAGGGAGTGATGAGGGGCCTCAAATTCTTTAAGTATTTAAACTCTTTCAATAGTTCTCATACGCCCCTCTGAAACACGATCCTGCCCTCTGCTGGTGACAGGGTGGTATAGCTCATCAAAGAGAAGGATGACTCTTAAGTCCTTTTATCACGTCTAGGAAAGATTAAGGCACTGACTCTCAGCGGGAGGCAGGAGACAAAGCAAATGTGGCACGATTGTCCAACTACCTCGCCCCCTCAGAAAACACCTCTTAGAATCTTTGGCTTTGAATTTAAACAGGTATATCTAGCTTCTCCAGCCTATGCTAGCAACTACCTTGGCATAAATGTTCAAAAACAATGGCTCCAAGTCCCACCTACCTGACTGTGGGAGCTTGGCCTCGACTCAAAGCCTCCTTCAGAGACTCTGCTGTATTCTTGGGGTGGAGGCGCCTGGTCTGGGGCTGTGGGCACCAGGGAGAGTCCACCACGCTGTTGCTCCTGGTCCTATAATGTCTCTTGGCCAAAAAGCCCTTTGATGGAACTTTCCTGCCACACTGCTGACTGTGGTCCTGGCAGTACTGACCTTGACTCTGCCACAGTTGCCAGTCCTGCTGGTGCCAGCTTTTTTTTTTGCTGGTACCAGTTTTTGTGCAGACATAGGAAAAGGGGCCCAGCAGAAATGTGCTATTTATTCGCATACACTTAAATGACCAAATAACTCAAGTTAAATGCTCTCAGTTGCCTGTGTGTGTGGTTATTAAACCAAGCTACCATGCTCGGAAGATGTTTTTCATTTGCGTGAAACTGGATCTCCACAAACTGATTCTGAAACCAAAGTGAAAACTTTACCAGCATTTTCTCTCTCGTCCTTTATAATTTGTTAACTCAAAATCGGCTTTCATGCTCTTCAGGGGCCTTTAAAACCTTTCCTAACGAATGGTGGGTACAGATTCATCAAGTCCCTCAGGGTGAGGACTGGAACCTAACAGAGAAGATTTCTCAACATGAGTCTCCAGGAATCAGTAGTATTAAATTAAGTATTAGGGTTAAACTCCACCTTGGGGAGGAAAAAGCAAGTGTTCACGCGTTTATGAACCTTTCTCAAAACACACTGCAAAACGTGAAGCCTGGCTCTGATTTCGGAGGTTGGCAAATGGCAGCATATCCAGTTTTTCAAAGCAAATAAAATGCAAGTTATTCCTTCTGACTCAAAGAAACCAGACCCCCCAGACCCTGAGGAGCTTTCCAGCATCTGGAAGAAGCTGAGGAGGTGGCAGTGGTCTGAACTGGAGAAGGCTCAACCGTTACTCCTCGACGTGCATCCGTGTTTTTACACGGTGGGGAGCTTCACGCCGCTCCCACGGCTGTCTGGGCACCCGTCTCCGCTCTGAGAGGGGCACCTGGGAGCAAGAGACTTCGCCGAGGACTGAAGCTGGACGGTGTGTGCGTTGGAAGTTGCGGCCCTGGGTGTGCAGTCACTGTGGTCACGCAGTGCCCCACACTCAGAAGGGCTCCATGCTCAAAAGGTCCTGCCCTTGCGGATTAATGCTCTGTGGCTCTGTCTTGATACTTTTACCTTTAGTCATGTTAAGAATTATTCGTTATTGAAAAAGGTAAGTTTAAGAATAATCTCACCATTCTTAATAATGTCATCTTTGGAATTAGGTTTCCTAAGGGAGGTTCCATGGGACCGTGAAGCAGGCACTGGGGGCTCGGCACCTCACTCACGCGTGGTCAGCCTCTTACCACCTCCTTTCCTCCCTGGGATGGGTCTCTGCTCCCTGGGTCTCGTGGCCCCACCTGGCTTTTCCTTCTCTGCCTTTGCCCCACACCGCTGCCACCTTACACCCCTATTAGGGGACTGAGTCCGGACACAGGGAGAATTGTGGTTGAGCACAAGTGCCCGGCAGCACCCCGGGGAGAGGCATGGGGCAGCAGTCCGTCCCTGGGGCTGGCTGTGCACAGTGACTTTGGTGGGTAGCAGCAGAGAGGTGAGCCTCTCACCTGCCCCTGATCTAGGTACTAAGCATGTCGTGGCAGAGAGGTTTAACCCTCTGGGGCTCCCCACCCTCCGTGGGTTCTGCCTGGCGCGTGGCACGTCAGCGTGTGCATATGTGGGCGGTGGGCAGTCCACCCCCACCCTAGTGCCTCTGAGGGTCTGCACTTGTCTCACAAATATCCCTGGGCCTGAGGAAGCATAACATTAAATAGCAGATAAGAAGCACCATGAGAGGGGGAGAGAGACCGTGGAACAAAGGGAAAAGTTTCATAGTTTAGTGCCTTTGATGGCACTTTCTCCCTACTTTTTAAAAAAAATGTATTTTATTGATTATGCTACTATAGTTGTCTCGATTTTCCCCCTTTGTGCCCCCCACCCAGCAACCCCACTCCCTCATGCAATCTCCACACCCTTGTTCATGTCCACAGGTCACAGGTGTAAGTTCTTTGGCTACTCCCTTTCCTATACTGTACTTTACATCCCCAAGGCTACTCTGTAACTACCTATTTGTACTTCTTTTTTTATTTTATTTTATTTTATATTTTATTTTATATTTTATTTTATATTTTATTTTAGAGAGGGGAGGAGGGAGGGAGAAAGCGAGGGAGAGAAACATCAGTGTGTGGTTGCCTCTCATGTGGCTCTTACTGGGCATCTGGCTCACAACCCAGGCATGTGCCCTGACTGGGAATCGAACTGGGACCCTCTGGTTCGCAGCGTGTGCTCAATCCACTGAGCTACACCAGCTAGGGCTATTTGTACTTCTTTTTTTTTTTTTTTTTTTTAAGATTTTATTTCCTTTTTTAGAGAGAGGAGAAGGGAAGGAGAAAGAGTGGGAGAGAAACATCAGTGTGTGGTTGCCTCTCGTGCGCCCCCTACTGGGGACCTGGCCGGCAACCCAGGCATGTGCCCTGACTGGGAATCGAACCTGCGACACTAGTTCGCAGCCCGCGCTCAATCCACTGAGCTATTTGTACTTCTTAATCCCCTCATCTCTTCACCCATTTCCCCCTATTCCATCTGGCAATCATCAAAACACTCTCTGTATCCATGATTCTGTCTTGCTCTTCTTGTTTGATTGGTTTGTTGTTTAGATTCAATGGTTGATAGGTATGTATTTATTGCCATTTTATTGTTCATAGTTTCGATCTTCTTTTTCTTAAATAAGTCCATTTAACATTTCATATAATAATGGTTTGGTGATGATGAACTCCTTTAGTTTTTTCTTGTTTGGGAAGCTCTTTATCTGCCCTTCAATTCTCAATGATAGTTTTGCTGGGTAGAGCAGTCTTGGCTGTAGGTCCCTGCTTTTCATGACTTTGAATATTTCTTGTTAATGCCTTCTAACCTGCAAAGTTTCTTTTGAGAAATCAGCTGACAGTCTAATGGGAACTTCCTGGTAGGTAACTAACTTCTTTTCCCTTGTTGCTTTTAAGATCCTCTCTTTTATCCTCAACCTTTGGCATTCTGATTATGATGTGTCTTGGAGTCGGTCTCTTTGCATCCATCTAGTTTGAGACTCTCTGTGTTTCCTGGGCTTGCATGTCCATTTCCTTCACCAAATTAGGGAAGTTTTCTTTCATTCTTTTTTCGAATAGATTTCCAATTTCTTGCTGTTTCTCTTCTCCTTCTGGCACCCCTATGATGTGAATGTTGGACCTCTTGAAGTTGTCCCAGAGGCTTCTTACAGTACCCTCATTTTTCATTGGATTCTTTTTTCTTCTTGTTCTGATTGGTTGTTTTTTGCTTCCTTATGTTTCAAATCATTGATTTGATTCTTAGCTTCATCCACTATACTGTTGTTTCCCTGTCAATTGTTCTTTATTTCAATTAGTGTATCCTTTGTTTCTGACTGGGTCTTTTATATGCTGTTGAGGTCCTCGTTAAGTTCCTTGGGCATCCTTATAACCAGTGTTTTGAACTCTGTGTGTGACAGATTTCTCATCTTCATTTTGTTTAGTTCTTTTTCTGGAGTTTTGATCTTTTCTTTCATTTGGGTCTTGTTCCTTTGTCTGCTCATTTTGGCAGCCTCCCTGTGTTTGCTTCTGTGTATTAGGTAGAGCTGTTATGATTCCCTGTCTTGGTTGTGTGGCCTAATGTAGTAGGTGTCCTGTAGGGTCCAGTGGTACAACCTCCCCTATCACCCAAGCTGGGTATGTGAGGTGCACCCTCTGTGTGGGCTGAGTACACCCTTCTCTTGTAGTTGATCCTCGATTGCTGTTGACAGGTCAATGGGAGGGATTTACCTTGGCCAGTCAGCTGCAAGGACTGACTATGACCACTGACCACCAACATCCCCCCTCCATGGAGGATTCTCTGTGCAGGGGCACATTGGTGGTGCTCTGACATGGTCCATAGCTCTCTACTGAGTGCACAGGCTCTGGGGTTTCCTGAGTGGTGCAGGCCAAGGTCAGCCCCGACCTGTGTTCTGTCTGGGGCCACCCTGCCTGAGCTACAAAACAATCTGGGAGGGCTGCTACTTGTGCTGGGCTTGGAGGTTCCCAGGCGAAGCCAACCTATGAACCGAAGTGGGCTACTGCTAGTGCTGGTCCTGGAGCCACTTAGCAAGAGGTGCAGGGGCTAGGGGCTTGCTAGGCTGGCTGTTGCTTGTTTGAGAGAGTTTAGGAAGTTGTGAAGTATGAGCAAGACCAGGCATTCATATGGAAAATCCACTGTTAACAGCTTGGGTCGGCCTGTAAATTGGGTGGGGCAGAGCTACAGGGGATCTCCAGGGTGGGGCAAACTGTATTAGCCGGGTTGATGGAGTCTCAGATATGGCATACCCCTGCTGGCTCTGCGTAGGGAGGGTTCAGAAAGGAAACAATGGCCTTTGAACACCTTTCTGTCTGGGAGAAAGCTGTCCCCTTGCTCCCACCTTGTTGCCAGACACTTAAATTCCTCCCCAAATGCCACTGGTGCCTTTCAAGCTGCTTCCCTGGTGCCGGCACTCAGAGGGAGTGAGTCTGAGTAAGTCCGTGTGTGGGTTCTTTAAGAAGAACTGCTTGGGACTCCAGAAGCTTCTTCTACTAACTCAATCTCTGCTGGTTTTCGCAGCCAGTGGTTGTGGGGTCTTATCTTCCTGGCACTGGATCCCTGGGCTGGGGGGCCTGATGTGGGGCTGGGACTCCTCGCTGCTGAGAAATCCCTCCAGAATTTTTATCCACCACATGTGGACATGGACTAGCCTGTTCCACATCTCCTCTGCATCTCCGCCCCTCTCACCAGTCTGGGTGGATGTGGTTTCTTTAATTTTATAATTGTCAGACTTCCATTCAACTCAATTTCCGCTGGTTCTGAGTGATGGTTGTTCTATAGTTTAGTTGTAATTTTGATGTGGTTGTGCGAGGAGGTGAGCTGTGTTTACCTACGCCTCCACATTGACTGGAAGTTCCTGACCCCGAATTTTCATTTTGCACTGGCACTTTACTTATAAATTAGGGAGCTAGCTAGCCCTGGGTGAAGCAGAGCCATCTTTCTGTCTATATGGCATTTCAAGCTACTGGCTCTTATTAAAGATGACTTATCAATTTTCCACAGGTGCAGATGAACTTCTCTGGGCTTGGGGTCACACAGATAGCCACTGACAACCTGAGAATGAGTGAGAATAAATATTTGCTGAATGAACTGATAGATAAATGAATAAATGCACACAACAACAAACTCAGGAAAACCACAAGGTATAACTGTATAATGGGCTTAAAATATGATCCCCCTAGGTTTATTTGCTTTAGGACAGGGGGCAAAGGCTAAGTATAAGACAAATGTGTGGCACAGGGAGCCCTCGAAGGTAGGGGGAGGGCAGCTTCCAAATCCCCCTGGGGAGGCTTCTCTGGGCAGTCCAGTCTCCCCTGCCGGGCAGTCTTTCCTGCAACGCCACCTCACTGCTTTCATGCTGATGTCTAGAAGACGTGCACACGTACAGAATCTCTGTAATGAGGAGAGACAGAAGTCTCGATAGAGAATTTCTCCTCCGGGTAGGAAGTGCCTGCACATATGAACCTCTGTTAATTTGTCTTCAAAAGCTGCAACGATTCCAAGTTGCTCGGGCCACAGGGAATGCAGCTCCTATTCAATCAAAGTGCCCCGCTGCTTGCACTGTGTCCACACTCCCTTCCTCCCTGCCTGTCAGTGCCTCTCCAGCTGGTCTCCACCTTCTGTTCTCTGAACTTTCACTGAAGACCAAGGACAGGCCTGGGCACCAACTACTATGACTCTGCTCCAGTTACTTAGTCCTCTCGGCTGTTTATCACCTGGACCTGTCCCCACCCCAGGGCCTTTGCACTTGCTCTTTCCCTACCTAGAAAGCCCTCTTCTCAGCTATCTTTGGGGCTCAGTCCCCCTTTTTTTCAAGCCTTTGCTCAAATGTCACCTCATCAATGAATTACTTCCTGACCACCCTGATGAACATTCACCTTCTCCTGCTATTCTCACCCCTATCCCATTCTCCAACTTTACTTTTCTCTAAAGCACTACCACCATCAGGCACCCTGAATAGTATACTTGTTGATTTGTTTATTGGCTGCCTTTCCCCTCTAGAAAAAACATTCCGTAAGGATGGTGATTTCATGTTTGTTTACTGATATATCTGGAACGTTCCCTGGCACACGGCAGAGGCTCAAACAATAGGTGTTGAAGTCAACAAAGAGTATGTTCAGCAGGTTCAGTTGAAGTCCCACTGCCTGGTTTGTGGCTCTGGAAAGCTGTTTCCCTGTCAGGGTCAGAGAGAATAAGGCAGTAACTTGGGGGACAAGGAATTATTTCAATCTAATAATTAATTCAACTGGCTACTATCTCAACTCCTGGAGAGTGACAAAGAGGTGCAGGCAGCAGGAACACTGTGCTTTTGTGCTCCAGGCCCAGTTAGCTCAGCTCTCAGGGCCTGTAACTGGGGAAGCCAGAGTCACGTGTCCCCTCCCTGTGTGGGTCATGGCGCTTGGCTTGGTTTTATAGTTCAGCCAGGGTGCAGGGAAAACAGAGTGAAAAAATGTGGGCAAACCGAGAGGGGAGGGAGTTGTACACATGCAGACTTCTGCTCATTTGTTCCTTCCTTCAATAACTGCATAACAATTTCCTGTTGGAACTGGGCAGGAACCTGGCACCGAGGAGGCCTGCTCTGTGCTGTCGAACAAGCTGGAGAGCCGTTCTGTCCTGCAAGCCGGCTAACTCACAGCACGTGGCATTCCGGAGGAGCCACAAGGGAGGAAGCTATGTGCTTCAGGGAGGTTGGGGCCCACTCTCTGGGGGGCCCTTCAGGTGGGCTTAACATTATGGGTAATAAACATTATGGGTAGCATTTAATTATGAGGAGACTGTAGGAAGATTCCAGGTGGAAAGAGCTGTCCAATCAGGGTTTTTGCTCAAGACTGTTGCTTATAATGTTGGGCTAGACTTGTTTCATCTTTTTCTTGGGGACATTGAGGGCCTGACTCAGTCATCTGGCCACCAGGCTGGGGGTGCAGCAGCACAGGGAGAGGTTAGAAGCTGGGGAACCACAGATGAAGGGAGCCAGACAAGGATAAAAGCAACCCTTTCAGGCAAAACCCTCTGCATGCTTTGTAGGGCTCTTAGGGACAAAACTGCAGAGTCTACACACAAAAACTAAGATGTTCATTTTTCATATCTTCAAAGTATAAGAGAAATACGGAAACTCCTCGGCTTACAAACTTGCCACTTCCAATTACATTAGATACCATAAGCTCAAAGCAAGAACAAAAGTACATTACCCCTGCCCGCCTCTCTAGATGGTATTGGTTGCAGACTCCCAGGAGTTTGCAGTTGGGAACTAGCTGGCATTTTTCAGCTTGTTCCAGAAGTCCAGGACTATGCACCTTGTCTTCTCACGCTGCAGTCTGGATGGGCTGACCCCAACCTAGCGGGCAGCTGTGAGTTCTCTCGTGGGAACGAAAGCCGTCAAGGCAGGGCCACTTCCCAGAGAGATGGATGCCGTCATGTCATCTTAGCAAACATATCTGCACGAGTGGAAGGGGTGTGAGTTCATGTCCTGAAGAAGGAACACTGAACTAGTTTAACAAAATAAATAAATAAAACAGCCCTGGCTGCTGTGGCTCAGTGGATTGATCGAAGGCCTGTGAACCAAAGGGTTGCCAGTTCGATTCCCAACTAGGGCACATGCCTGGGCTGCAGGCCAGGTCCCCAGTTGGGGGCACGTGAGAGGCAACTGCACACTGATGTTTCTCTCCCTCTCTTTCCCCCTTCCTTCCCCTCTCTCTAAAAATAAATAAATAAGCTTTTAAAGCAAACAAACCAAAACTCCTGGCCTCTGTTAAATAGGTGCTTCTTCCAGGTTCTCAGCTTCCCGAGTTCACTTCCAGGCTTAGCTTTGGCAAATGATTACTGAGAACCTGGAAGCAATTCCTCATTTGCAAGTCAGCAGGCAGATTTTTATATTTTTTGACAAAATATTTTTTATTTGCACAATTCATTTTACATCACCAACTCTGATATAAACTGTAATGACACATAATAATAAAAGTTATAATTTAGGAGGCAGATATTTATTCATTTAATTATTTTACTACTTACTTAATTCCAGGCTCTATTTGGATTTCACCGGTTTTTCCAGTGATGTCCTTTTTGGGTTCCAGGAGTCCATCCAGGGCACCTCGTTACATTTAGGGTACAACAACTTTCAGTGGTGAAAGATTTCTGAACTCGAGGCAAACAGGTCTTCATTCGAGAGTATCAGGCACACCTGAAGATCTTCCCGAACTCTCCCGTTTTCACGCCCTTCCCTTTCTCCCTAGCGATGACCACAGCCATAAACTCACTGCCTCTCATCCCAGATGTGTTTGTGTGGGTTCGGTAGGCAGATTTTTAGATGAAAAAGAAAAGCACAGTTAAAACCCTTCCCCTTCCTGTTTAGGAACAGCCCTGTGTGTTTTCTGTTCCAAGAACTGTCCAGGAGAAACCACTGGCTTCTTGCCCCCTGAAGGCAGCTCTGGAAAAGACTTGAGGTTTGGAGAAAGAGAAGCAGAGGGCATATGGCTTAAGACTGGGCATGGGCAGCTGCGACCCGGGGAACTGGGGCTGGTAGGAGCGATAACGTAACGATTGTGGCTCTCATTCGTTGAGTGTCCATATGTGCCACGTGCTGCTGTATGTTCCTTACATTTAATCTTCACCATTAACGTTAATGCACACATATTATCAACATGGAAACTCAAGCACGAGAGAGCATAAGCTCATATGCAGCTAGAAAGTGGCATAGCTGGAATGTAAGTCCTCCAGTTTGGTTCCAGAATCTGTGCTTCTAATGCCAGTGAAAAGCCCATCCCCAAAGACACTGGATGTGGCCGGGAGTCCAGCAGGGGAGGCTGTGGAGGAGGACAGTAGGAGCAGGCGGTGTCCAAGGGGAACCTGGTTCACTTAGGAGGATCTGGGTTTCCCCAGGCAGTAAGGCTCCCCCAAGTTGAATACTTAGCTTTTCACTTTGTCCAGTAAAAACATTAAAAAAAAAAAAAACCTTCTCAGCATCATTTTATAAAATAAATAAGTAAAAAAGTAAATGTAATTTCAATGCAAAGAAGGACACAATCTCAGAATAAAGGCCAGTCCTTTAAGTTGAATAAATCTGCCTTTGTAAAAGTCTCCTTTCATTGTTCTTACTTTCCTCGTTTCACTGTGGGTTGATGAAAACGTCTCCATGGGTGGCACCTGTCTCAGGACCCTTCTCTGGGACCACTGCAGGGCCTCTATTGATCCTCATAAACCCTCTGCAAGGTAGGCAGAGGAAGTCCTGTTAACCTAGTTTGTTAATCAAAAACCAACCCCGCAGATGTCCAGAAATTTGTTTAAGGATGCATAGTTTTAGACACTGCAGGGCCATGTTACCAACCCAGGGTTTTGGACCCCTGGTCTGGTGGTCTGACTGGCCATCAGACTAGTTCCTGTGTGAGGACCTGAATGTTCAGGAAGAGAGGGACCATTTTTGTGTTTCCACTGATACGGCTCAGAATGGAATAGTTCAGCCAGCTGAGAGCCAGTCTGGCTTCAGGATGGGATGAAAAGCCCCTCAGGAGTAAGGAAGGATCCCATTTTCTCTTCTGTCCTCAGGCCCAGGCTGGCACAGGGCGGGGCACACAGGGCTGGCAAGAAATCCTTGCAGCTTGGAAGTGGGAGTATGGCTTTGAATGGCAGATTTTATTGAACAGGATTTTACTGTGGATGGAGAGAAGGAAGGGGAATAAATCTCAGACACAATTTGATAGGACGCTACTGGGAGGAGGGAAAAAGCGGTCAGAATCCAGAAAAGACTTGAGGGAGACACCCTGGGAAGAGAGGGGAGGAGGGAAGGAACAAGAAGATTATGGGTCTGGAGAGGGGTGGGGGGTGGCAGGGAGGCAGGAGCACTGAATGAAGCCTCCCACTGTTCTTAGGATCAAGACCACACTCCTGATTATGGGTCCCAGTACCTCGCAGCCTGGCCGCTGCCTACTGCTCTCGTGTTACCTTCACCAGGTTCAAGTTCTGTGAGCCAAAGATTCCCTGTGGGATCCCACCTCAGGACCTTTGAACATGCTGTTTCTGCTTCCGGAATGCTTTTTTTAAAACAAAACAAAACAAAACAAAAAAACACAGTATTTATTAATGCCTATTCATTCTTTGGTGACTTCCCTGACCCCCATCCTTGGGCCACTTCCCTGACTGCTGTCTACCTGCTGGAGGGGAAGACAGCCCGGAGGTGCACTGGCCCACCTCCAGAAGCAGGGAGCATTTAAATGGGTGCTAAGTGCACAGAGCCCAGGGGCAGCACTTGAACCAGCAAAGTACTCTTAAGGCTCACGGGAACACCCAAGAGCGCATGTTATCTTGTCCTGGGTGGCTTCTGTACCCTCAACTTTTCCTTCATGTCTTTGTCATAGTCTGAAATGGTGTATCCGGTGATTGGTTAATGTCCTTTCCCATTAAATAGCCAGCTACCTGAGGGCAGGGCTTTGTTTTTGCTGGCCAGGGTATCTACCCCTATCCTGGGGCCAGGGGCCTGGGTGGTGGCCAGCACACGTTTGTTGAATGGCTTCCTTCCTTGCCTTGCTGAGTGGCATTTTCTTTTCAACTCACACTATTCTTGGGGGTGAGTTGGGAGAAGCTGAAGGTCATGACCATGTCTAGCAAACTGTCCCCAGACCTTAAGATTGTTTTTCTTCTTAGCTGAAGGTTCAAAGCCCACTGAGCTAGGTCCTCCAGTATGGGGGACGATGCAGCCTGTTGTCGACTGACCGGAATGGGGTTCGGGCTCTCCTGAGAGGTGAGTTCTGGGTGGGTCTGGATCACTGTCAGCTCTGATTGTGTAGGAGGGAGACGGCTTCCACCCTGCAGGATGTGGGGTGGGGCTGGAACCTCCCCTGGCAGACTTGTCATTCCCCATTTAGCCACTAGAGGACACTGTTGTTCCACAGGGAAGAGCCAGGCGAGAGGCAGCCATCACAGCGAAGCAACCAGGTGCAGGGGATGACATTTCCTGGCACTTTCTGAGTGACAGTGATGGGCTAGGTACTTTGACTACTCTAATTCCATAACCACACAAGGGAGGGATGATGCAATCTATTTTACAGATGAGGTAAAGAGGATCAGAGAGAGTGAATGATGATCTGAAGGTGTCACAGCCACCTGCCTGGACTGTTGGCCACGGCACAACCTGCTCCCAGAGGACTCATCTTAGCCACTTTTGATGATCCCAACTAATATAGGGTCCACTGACTTGTGGCTAAAATCAATTAATTAATTAATTAATTAAGACTTTTTTTTTTTTTTTTTTTTTTTTGAGAGAGGGGAAGGGAAGGAGAGAAGGGGAGAGAAACATCCATGTGAAGGAGAAACATGGATGGGTTGCTTCTCACAGGCCCCCAGCTGGGGGCCCAGGCGTGTGCTCTGATTGGGAATCTAACCGTGACCTTTCAGTTCACAGGCCGGTGCTCAACCCACTGGGCCACACCAGCTAGGACATGGCTAAATTTTTAAATTGGGTCATTAAAATAATTTATTTGAATCCAGAGACTATTCTTGTGGGGTGGGGTGGGGCGGGGTGGGGTGGGCAGGAGAATGACAGCAGATTGGCTCTTCCAGAGCCCTCTTTTCTGGTCTCGACCTCCAATCCTCCTCCTTCATCCCCACCAGCCCCGACACAGCTGCCAGAGAGCTTTTCTGCAGATTCGATCACATGACTTGCACTGCTGTCTTTCGGTGGTTGCCTGTGGCTTCCAGGAGAAAGTTGGACCTTTAGCCAGCCACCCAAAGTCCTTCAGGACCTGAACCCTGCCCCTGCTGCCTTCGTCGCCTCCTCCCACACTCTCACAAGGCCACGCTGCCAGCTCCAGGCCCCTTGGCCACAGCACTTTAACGCTCCTCAGAGCTGCAAACTCCTCACCGGAGAGTGGGAATAAGGACACTTTCGACCAGGTGGTTTTGACGATGAAATTACCCCTGTAAAGCTGCTGGCACAGTGCTCACCTACAGTAGGAACTCGTTGATGTTCCTCACTTTCCCTTTCTCAGCCCTTGGAAATGTGCAAGGACAATACAACCTGCAAAGGCAAATTTTCCCCTTGTAAACATTTCCAGACACTGGCAAACACCATCGGGGTGATATTTTGTTCAAGCTGACACCGAGGAAGGCATTTCCTGTACTGTTTTTCTCCTGTGCCTGTGGCGAGCTCAAGGTTACTCAAATACCACCTGGATGCTAACGCCTTGGGGACAGGGAGAGGGTTGTGAACCCCTGGGTATCCTCATTGGCCCAACACAGCACTGGGTCTTCAGTGGTGTCTCCAAGAAGGTTAGTTGCTCAATTAATTATTGACTTGGGCGATGAGAAGCTGCAGGGATAGGCAGGTCATTTCAGGGTATCATCACCTGAAACACAAACAGCATGATTTCAGGAGCCTGTTGAAACCCAGAAGAAATACAGTACTTTCTTCTTCTTGATGCAGAAGCTGGCAGTTTACAACCACAGGGCACTAGACCAAGAAAGCCATGAGGCTGACCAGTGAGTGGCTTGATTTGAGCGCTCTGGGCTGGTTGGGCTGACCAGGTTCAAGTGCAGAAATTGGCAGGACTCACACCTTGGGTTTTGAGCACTTAAGCCTTGGCCTACCCTTTCCTCCTATTTCTTAGTTTATCTCTGTTCTGTAGCTGGTCAAGGTCGGGCAGGTTCACACTGGATTTGGGCAGACGGGAGAAAATTTGTGGAGCTGTCAGGATGTCTGACATGCCTTTATTCCGGGGCGGGGCTATCCAAACGCCCTGCAAGCCGCAAGTTGCGCAGGGGAAGTCCCAACTCCGTTATATACTAAATGCACACAAAGCCGGCAGGATGCCAAACTGTTATATAACAGAGCTTGCCTATGCGCATGCGGGCCCATACCCAAGGTTATATGAACACTGCTAAGTCGTGGTTGCCAGGACATCCGGTGAGGGAGCCTGACTGCCTTCATTTTCCCTACATTCTTTCTACTCCGAAGTTTAAAGGACAAAACTTAAGGTGTATCTCCCAGATTACAGACAGACCAGGATCATGGAACACAGCCTCTTCTAGGAAGGGTCCCACCATTCAGACAAGAAGCGGGGATTCTGCTCTCAGTCCCTCCTGGCTGCAGCCCAATCTCAGTCTCACCCCCAGGGTTCCACCTGCCTACCCCCATCCAATGGCAGGTCAACCGACCGCCTCTGGATTTGCATGTCAGGTAAATTCTCTGATCCATATGCATTTGCCTATTCCTGTTTCATGACTAAGACACCTTTAGTATTGATTGGTCTACCTGCACGTGTACTCATAATCTCAAGTCATCAAATGTCCTTTGAACATTATAGACACATTCTACACAAGTTATTCTTGACTTTAGTCATCTCAGTACCTATCTGTCAAATGGCATTTGAACTTCCTGGTGGTCTTGTATACCAGTCCTTTAGAACCACAGGAAAAACTGATTGTTATTGTTCCTACAAGAGATGGGGACTCTAAATGACTTGACCAAAGTCATTCTACAACATAGAGTTGGGGCAGGACCTCTGGCTCTTGTGTCAGCAGCCATGCCAGTGAGAGTTCTGTCCATGCTCTGTAGTAGCCCCCATGGGGCCACATGCAAATATATTGCTACTGTAGCTGGTAAAGATGGAGCAGAAGCCTGCACCTGTGGGCAGGTGGGTGTGGCCAGGGATGGCCAACCAGGCAGGGAGCCTCAGAATGCTAGGTTGCTGAAATATTGAGCTTTCTGGGCTCTGGAAAGAGCTCCCCAGCCCCCAGATACCCTCTTTATTGCCTGAAATTCTTACTGAAGTAGTAAAACACAGCAGTCCAAGTTGAGAGACCTGGGTGCAAATTCCAGCCCGGCCTCTTGTTGGTTTTGTAGACTTGCGCAGTGCACCTAGCCTCTTTGAGACTGTTTAAACAACTGTTAGATGGAGAATTAAATAATTACCTATTTTAGCCCTGGCTGGTGTGGCTCAGTGGACTGGGCATGGCCTGAGAACCGAAAGATAACTGGTTTGATTCCCAGTCAAGTCATGTGCCTGGGTTCTGGGCCAGGTCCCCAGCAGGGGGCATGCAAGAGGCAACCAACTAATGTTTCACTCTCACAGTGATGTTTCTCTCCCTCCCTTTCCTTCCCTTCCCCTCTCTCTGAAAATAAGTAAAATTTTTAAAGTAAATAAATAATTACCCATTTTATAGAATTGTGAAGTTTAAGTTAAAAATGCACATAGTAGGCTTAGCACCCTGCCTACCTAATAATACTGCTCAACAAGTGGTTGTTGCTGCAAATGTGCCGATGGTGCGGCCGTGGTGTTTCTTATGTTTTCTTTTTGCTTCTCTGGGTTTTTAGCAAATTAACACACACTACTTTTGTCATAAAAGGATTATTTTTAATAATAAAAAGTGTTAATACCAGGCACATTGGAAAAGGAATATACGATTCAAATTTATGCTAGGACTTAAATAAATGAGTGCAAAGCCTTTTCAGATAGAAAAATGGTAGAATCTGCATTTATCGAAGGTTAATATCTAGAGCTGCAGTGATTCTGTTTAATTTTAATTTTTTACATATTACGGCTTCTCTTTGCAAAGCTGTGCACGTGGGCAAGTGCTCGTGCATTGCCAGATGTACAAACCAGCTCTCAGGTCCGGCGGAACACCGGGAGCGGGCTCGCTGGGGGGCCTGGGCGTGACTTTCCCAGCCTTGCACAGGAGTCACTGGAAGCTGCATGAATCTCTGCAGCAGCTTTTGGAGCCTCCTCTCCCTCCGCCATTGTTTCCCATTTGCAGTCCCTTCATTTCATCTCTGGTGAACAGCCAAGTCCAGTGTTTTCTTTGTCAGTTAAATTACATTTAAGGTGAGTTCCTTTCAGGTCATGTATATTTGTTCATGTTGTTCATTGCATAAGAAATTAGTGACTGCTGAAATCCAGGATTTGCGCAGGATGTGAAATCCGGGATGGTGGATTTGTGCAAAGGCATGGTGTAGAATGGTGGCATCTGTGGTCACTTCATACCTTTATGAATTTCCCTGAAACTCAAAACTGACCATCTGATTATGGGTATTGAATGGAGCAAGCTAGTTGTTCATTGTTTTGTCATCTTCTAGAAAAGCCAAGTGATGGGCCAGGGTCATATGGGCTCCAAGGGCGAGCTAGAGCCCAGGCCTTCTGATTCCCAGACTTGTGATATCTCTCCTGCACTGTTTACTATTGTCCTTCTCCTTTCCTCCACCTACAGATACAGAAGAGCTGGAAGAACAGGGCTGCCACAGGGGCAAGAGGCCACAGTGGGTAAGAGGCTGTGGCCATTGCTGCTGAAGTCAGCGGGGCATAAGTGCACAACCTAAAGGGTTAATTCACCATCCAAAGTGTTCTGTGTCGCTGGCCTCTAGGCTCAGGAGGCTGGAGAGGAGTCTCCGAGAGAGCTGGTGTTGGGTATCTGGTGAGAGCTTGTGCCCCCAGTCCTGAGATCTCAACCCTGACGGGACATGGAAATCACCTCACACACGCCCTCATTCACTCAGGAGCTTTAAAAATGCAGCTGCCCAGGCCCCTGCTCCAGAGAATCAGAAACCATTGGTCTGGGTGGGATGGCTGGTCTATTTTAAAATCCCAGATGACTCTAGTAGACAGCCAGGGTTGAGAAGCACGCAGTAGCCAGCGAGCCTCTGAAGGAGAGAAACCGGGCCTTCTCACCCCTTCCCGCTGACACAGCAGCACTTTGCACACAGGAAGGTCCTATGCACATGCTAGCGCGCCCAACTGAAAGGGGTGAGATAGACAGCACGCGGTCATGGGCAGCCGCGTGATCGATGACGGCAGCCACTAAGAGCTGGGAAGAAGAATATGTAACAAAGTGGAAGCAGGTTCCTTCTTATTCTGCAAAATTAAAATCAATACACATGTAAGGGAAAGGGACTGGAAGTTTGAACATCAAAAGGGTTGATGTTGGCTACCTCCTGAGTGGCTGAGTTATGGGACTTGGCTGCCTGTGTGAATCCGTGTAATTCACACGTCATTCAGCCTCTTCGGCCTCCGTCCCCTTACCTCCAAAGCAGGGGTCATAAAGGGGCAAACCCATATCATAGCCTGTGTCAAAGGAGAACTCTGAGACAGAAGCTTTAAGAAACAGAAAATTTACCTGCAAAGAGTGCAAGAGAGTCAGACTTCAGGAATGGCTCTTCAAACAGGAAAACATACCAATAGCGTTTCGGTAGAGAAACAGCAAATGTGTGAAATCACCAAGGCTGCCTGAATAGGTCGAATGGGGACTCCCCTCCCCCCAGAGATACAACTGTGCTCTCACTCCTAGACCCTGCGATGTGAGCCTACTGGGAAAAAGGATCTTTGAAGATATAATTAATTTAAGGATCTCAAGACTAGATCATTCTGTATTATTCTGGTGGGCCCTCAATCCAATGACAAGTGTCCTTTAAGAGACAGAAAAGAAGACGGGGGAGACAGAGGGGAAGGCCATGTGAACGTCAAGGCATAGCCTGGAGCCGTGCAGCCACAGCCAGGACTGCCTGGGCCACCAGGAGCTGGAAGAAGCAAGGACGGATTCTCTCCTGGAGTTTTGGGATGGACATGGCCCTGCCGACACCTTGATTTTGACTTCTGGCCTCCAGGACTGCAGGAGAATAAATTTCTGTTGTTTCAAGCCACCAAGTTTGTGGTCATTTACGATGGCTAGTAGGAAAACATTACAGCTACCACGTTGACACTGGTCTGCTCATCACGGAGAAATAGCAGGCTTCTCGCACAACGATCATGCTCACAAAAGTCGTGCCATCTTCAAACATCAGCGCAGAGAAAACCAGGGGTAGAAATGTTTTTGTTGGGAAGCCCAGGTTCAGGGGGAATAATTAAGGTTTTTATTATTCTGGGTACCACAACCGGTCAGGGTGGAGCCTGGTGTATTTCAGGATACAAAATATTTTGTTTTCTGTGGTTGTCTTGTTTTGCCTGCCTGTAATGGAAGAAGTGTTTCCTGGTTTTGGAAACACAGCGAAGTTTTGCTTCTACAGGTTGTTGTGAAATTCAGTAAATTGGTAAGTACAAAAGCACTTGGAACAACACCTGGCACTATTAAACATCTATGTGTTCGCTACAGCTACTTCTTCTTTATCTGTTCATTCTAAACTTTCTGTAGTGAGCACACATGACTGTTTCCCCCTGATTCAAACACTTGCTTCTGTCAAACATCCCAGAGTCCAGTAATGATAGAATGACCACAATCACAGGGACCCGTGTCTCGGGCCCCCCCACAAGAGACCCACGCTGCAGGCCCCCACCGAATCTCACCTTCCAGAGGGTCCTGTGACTCCATCTGATCCATCCTTGAGAGATGAATCCCAAAATTTGTTGTTTACCCTCTTTTTAATACGAAAATTTTGTTTTTAGGAAAAGGCTCAGGACTCTGATTGGGAGTTGGACAACCCCAGACTGGAGCAAAAATGACCAAGATCTCACTGGGTCCTGGCAGAAAGGGAGGGGAAGGCAGGGAGGAGGAGCAGCTATGCCAAAGAACGCTGACACGGTCAAGGTCAGGCACCGACATGTGAGCTGTGAGCTGGGCGCACAGGGGCCTGTGGAGCCTGGTGTGCCCAGCGTCCAACCCCACAGTAGCACGGCCGGATGGAGTGATGCCCAGGCACCCGGGAGGCAGCTCAACCGTGGGGCTTCTATGCGGCCGGTGCGTGCATAGGCCAATGGGACAGGAACACGGCTGCTAGAGGCCTGGAGCCTGGCACCGGGTTCAAGGGCCTGTTTCTCGGTGTCAAACATTGAGACCTTTCCTGGAAGTTCATTTATCCATTTATTTATCTAGCAAGCATTTCATTAATTGATTTCAAAAATATTGATTAAGCTCCTACCGCGTGCCAGCTCGGGCACTGAGCTGCCTCAGGGAACAAACCAGGCACAAACCCCTTTCCTGAAGGAGCTGTGTTCTAGTGGGCGAGACAGGTGACAAACAGGCAAAACGTGAAGTAGGTGAGAGAGCGATGAGTGTTGCGAGAAAAGGTGGGGGAGGGAGATAGAAAATGGAGAGGGAGCTCCAGTATGGGCCCTGGGGAAGGCCTCCCGGTAAGTGACACTTGAAGGCCGGTGAGGGAGGGGGTCACAGAAGTGTCTGGGGAATCGTTTGTTGAGTGCTGTCTCTATCAGCAGGAGCAGGGAGGGCCCCAGCCCCTAACAATCCAAGGGGAAGAAGCTGCCTGAGGAAGGAGCACCTGGGTGGCGATTTTATTTTGCAAAGGGAAATATTGTACGAAGTGTGCCTGCATGTGCTTATAAATGAAAACTGAGGATCATAATAAACACTATTCAGTAAATACAAGACGCATAATTGCAAAATCATCATCATACTGCATCTTCTTTCTAAAGAATTATTTATATAAATTACAGATTGTAGCATAGAACAAGACCTTAGCAACCATCTGGTGTTAGTGTTTTCCAAATTTGCCAAAAAATAAGAATCTGCCGGGGTTTAAAGATGCAGCTTCCAGACCCCGTCCCCATCCCCGGCGCTGCTGGAACAGGCAAGCTTGGGAGACACGGGGGCCATCGATCCTCACGGTTCACAATGAGGACGTCGAGGCCTAGAGAGGGGGATGGCTTGCTCAAGGTAGAGCTGGTCAGTTAGGTAGAGCCAGAAATAATTCTTAAGATTTCCCAACTCCTGCAGGTTGATGAAAGATCGATTATGATGTTTAAACTCGTAATCCAATAAGACACAAAATATAAAAATGAACCCCAGGCAGACACCTGCTTAGCGCACCAGATGGGCCTGGAATGAATTAGTTACTATGCCTGATCTCCAAACGCAGCACTGAGCGTGCTGGCAGCCAAGTCTGCAGGGGAAGTGGGTCGGATTATTCCATTCACAGGGTGCAATAGAATGATACATAATAATTTCACTTGATAAGAACAGCTTTTACCTTTAACAAACAAATTTTATAACCCCCCAAAGGTTCAGTATCCTATTAGGGCAATGACAGGAGAGAGGGGAAATAAGGAGGGAGAGAACGACAACAGGAGAGACCCACCCTCTCTTGGTCGGAATGGGCGCATCCCTGTAACTGAGCTCCTGTGGGCAGCCTGGAGTTCGCTCAATAGACCATGAATAACTATGTGTGTGAAGGGAGCCCAGGATCCACTTCTTGAAAACTTATTTTCTGATGCTGCCTAACGTTCTTCGCTGGAATGGGATGTGAGGCCTGAAAAAAAATGGTGTGACTTACGACAAGTCATAGGACCCTCTGGGCCTCTATGGCCCCACCTGGACAAGAGGAATTCATTATTCCTCTGGGGCGGAGGGCTGGGTGCCCTCCCTGGGCCCCTGTGCAGTGCTGGCCTCTGTGACTCAGGGCCTGCTAGTCTGGGCAGGCGGAGTTTGTTGGGGTTTGTGTGTGGGTGTGGGTGCGTGTGTGAGTGTGTGGACTGTGCCTCTGATGAGCGCCCTGCCACACATGTGGGAACCCAGACGCCACACTGCTCCAGAGCTGTGCGGCTGGGTGACCACATCGGTGGCTGCAGCCGCTCAGGGAAGCTGGCCTCTTGGGGAAAGAAGTTTCTCTTTCCAAGCCTGCTGTGGGGCCCGTGAGGAGACACACAATTGCCTTTGTCGTTTGTTCTTCCTGTGTGGGGACAAAAGCCCTTTCAGCTGCTGTGGAATGTATACAGAGGTCCGTGCCCAGGGGCTGTCTGGCCCTGGCCCAGAATCTGCACACAGGGGTCAGTGAGAGGAGCTGGCCACTTCCACCTGAAGCTTCCACCTGCCCAGCAGTCTGCCACGTATCCGTAGGGACCACACGGAAGGCAGGCGTGAAGAGGGCCCCCCACTGCCTCCTCCCTGCGCCACTGAGTACGCTGGCAATACCCCACCCTAACTGTGGCCAAGATGCTGTGGGCCTCTTGCTGGTGGGCATGGGGCCAGGCAGGGCTTTGCTGCTTCATTCAACCCTCCCAACTCTTGGGGCTGCGGTGGTGTTACCCACTTTGCAGCTGAGATGACTCATCTTAGAAGGGAGGCTGAGTGGGGGGCCAGTGCTGAGAGAGAGGAGCTGAGCAGTGAAGGAAGAGAACAGAACAGCCCCAGAACAGAGCAGGGCCTCAGCCGGTGGTGTTCAAGCTTTTACGTCAAGTTTAAACAAAACAAAAAATGACAACCAACACTTTGGTGGGGGATTAAAAAAAACCTACCACCACCAAAACGTAACAGTGGCACCAGAGGCCTTTTCTCTTTGCTGTTGACATCCCTGGGTGTGTCCACTGCTGCAGAGCCAGGGACTCACCACAGAGAAGCCCGTCGCCAAAGTGCCGTGGGGCTGTGCTATTTCAGGAGGGCCGTGTGCCCAGGTTGCTATTGTCTGCGTTTTTCTAATTAGGATCAAGCACTTCTTAGGGTGCTGCAGTCAACCCGTGTTGAACTTTGCTCTAGTTTCAAAGTGTAAATGAGCGAACGCCAGTGGAAGCGCCCAGGACAGAGTCTGAGCAGTGAGCTCCCGGGGCAGCCCCCAGGGTCAAGTCCCCAGGAGGGAGAGGTCTCACAGAGAGGGCTGGGTGTGCTCCAGAGCAGTGGGTGTGCACGGGAGGCTGAGTCTCCGGGGTGGACTGCAAAATCTCACAATCTCCCAAGCAAGGCAGGAAGAAAGGAGAGAGGCCTGCGGAGGAAGGAGGGTGTGGGGATCACACCAGCTTTTATATGCGATCTTGTTTAAACAAGACTCTTATCAAAGAGTAACCCTAAACTTTGGTTTGTCTTATTACCTCAGCTCCTGAGGGAATGGGTATGTGACTTTCGGGTTCCAGGAGGTGGGATTAAATTGCTTCTTAGCGATAAGAGTCCCAAATAAGCAGCTAAGGTTGATAGTGTTGGGAAGGGGTGAAATTCTTTAGTTCTGTAGTGCTTCCGACTGGACTGATAATAAAATAGACACAAAACTAGATGAACAAGAGAAAAACCAAGTTAATAACATGCACATGGTTAACATTAACCAAGTTAATAGAATCACACTATGATGCTCAGTTCAGAAAATCAGGCTCAAAGAAACGATCAGTTCGGGCACCTTTTTATACTTTTTCGATGAAGAAACAATGAAGTCATGAAAAATTGGCTGGACAAAGAAAGTGAGTGCTCATCAGAAAGGAATTTAAACAAGACTTGGGTGTTCGTAAGCAACGAATCTAAGGAAAGCCTGGGCCTAAGTAGTAAATTAGTAAAGGCGGTACAAGGGTGTTTACACAGGTTTCAACTCTGCGTTCTTTTAGCTCTTGTGGTAAGATTGTCTCTCAGCCCTCAAGGGCAGGGAGGACACCTATCACGTGGGAGATTTATCGTCCGCTTTTGGGGGGACCGCGAGGTCAGGGTTTTCTTTCCGCATATGGGCAGTTTCTTAAGTAACTTTAATTCTAAATAATCAGCGTGCCATTGTGGGATATCTTGGGGTGGCCTGACCTGGGTCCCGGCCATAGCGATGGGAGGAGAATTGTGTCCCGGGGAGATGTCCTTTGCCCCCCACTATCTAGATCCGTGTCTTTCGTTGCGTAAGGTGTGGACCAAGACTGAGAGGAACGCTGACGCTGGGTTATGGAGCAGCATTTGCTGGCGCAGCCCAGTGCTGCAGGACGGGGAGGGGCACTGGTGCGAGCCAGGTTTCGGCCCTCAAGGCAGGGAACGTCCAGTCCTCTGGTGGCAGGGTGGGCGCAGGGCATTAATTTTGAAATCTCTATTAAATTGCTATTATGTGCCTAATACTCTGTTAGATGCTCTGGAAAAGACCCCAAGTAGTTGACACATAATTAAATGAGTACGTCTTGTCGACTAAGTTCACAGTACCGCATCAGAGAGCAAACAACCATAGCAACACTGTAGTGTGTGGGGTAAGAGGAAGAGTAGTTAAGCTCTGCATTCAGACCGCCTGGGTTTGAAGCCACGCTTGGGTGTGTGACTTGGTAAATCACCCCTCTTGGCCTTCATTTTCTCACCTATAAAACGAACATAATGTTTCAGCACTGTTACGAGGGTTAAGTGTAAAGCACTTGGCACAGTAAGTGCTGAAGAGACATTAATCATCATTTATTACTATTGTTATCTAAGACCGTGACCCTTGCCCTTCCAGCGTTTATAACCTAAAGTGAAAAGTCAATAGACATATCTTAGAACACAACACAACTGAACCCGGTTATTGCTGATGAGTGTGCCATAGATGTCGGAAGACAACAATGACACTCCTAGCAAGAGTCATTAAAGAAGGCTTTAGGGGAGAGATGAAGGACAGGGCCTTCAGAATTAGGTCAGAATTTAGCACGTGAGGACATTCTAGCCAGGAACAAATGGCACATACGAGGCTATGGAGGCAGGGAGACTCCAGGCATGCTTGTGGGGTGCCACGTGGCTTTGGCTTGGCCTCAGCTAAAGTCCGGTAGGGGAGTCCTGAGAAATAAAGGTGGAGATCTGGTAAACCAGTACCAGGCGGCAGACTGTGGAGTTTCAACTTTATTGTGTGTGCAACAGAAAGCCAATGGGAGGAGGGTGAGGAGGAATTGGGATCTTCGTCCCCTGCCTTCCCCGAGGGCGATCTGTTTCAAATACTGAGGTGAGGCTGATATTATGGTCACTGAGTCTACAGAGACTGTCATCAGCTTTGTCTTCCTGCAGACCAGTCTTCGGGGTGGGGGAGTGCCTGTCCAGTGTGTAAGAGACCTTTCTCCACTTCTCCCACCATGGACATAAGAAGCATCCACCCCTGTAGAGGATTTTTATGAGTTTACTTGAGCCATACTGACAACATTGCCTGGAAGCAAGGCCTCAAATGATCCAAAAAGTGACAGTTTTATAGTTTCTTTTATGCATTGGGGATTAAGACAGGAACATAAGGAAGATTACGGGAAGGTGGAAGACAGCAAGGCAGGACTGGGTTACAGGACAGTTAACACGATTATGTGCTCTCTGGAGAGTGGTCATGCTTCTGAGGGGTCTGAAACAGAGGCATTTCAAAGCGTGTTAACCTAAGTGCACAGAAACGATGGACAAGCCTTGGGTAAGGCAGGGAGAGCTTTTTGCTAGGGAAGTTACAGGCCTAAGGCACGACTACTCGCCGAGACCTGCTCAGTTAGTAATTTATGATCAGATCACCCTGTGAAGTTATTTTAATCACTATACTTGTCAGATTTATTATAGAGCTACTTTCGTGTACCTATGACCCTTGGAGCATTCAGGACTAGCTGGCAAATGACTTGAGAAGGGGATATGGTTGGGGAGTCTGCTGCAGGTCACTGAATAGAGGTAAAATTGGTGTGAAACTATGTTGCTCAGTACGGCAGCCACTGGGCACTTGTGGCTTTTGAGCACTTGAACTGTGGCTGCTCTAAACTGAGATGTGCTGTAAGGGTAAAATACACACCAGAGGTCAAGGACTTAGCCTAGGGAAGATGAATAATGTTTTTAATATTGTTACGTGCTGATACCACAAGAATTTGGATATATTGCAAAAAATAAAATATTGTTAAAGTTAATTTCACTTGTTCCTTTTCCCTTTGTGTGGTTACTAGAAAATTTAAAAGTTATTGGACATTCTAGAGGAACAGGGGTTGAGTGGTTTATGACCCTGATAATTACTAGGGCTGTAATTCTGTATACCCCCTATAAGCCTGGGTGGGGTACCCATCTTCTAAAACAGCCAGGCTCAGGTTTAAACCAAATCAGCATTATGCTCAGGATAAGAAGTTCAGGAAGGAAAGAGTATATAATTTTTTTGTGTATCAAGTCTCCAAATTTCTCCAAAAATTGGCTCCAAATTTCCAACTTTGAATTGAGATTGGAAGATGGTAGAACACAGGGTGTAAGTCCACTTTGGGGAAGTCCCTACCCATGAGAGTGACGGAAGAAACTTCTAGGATGTAGGGGGTTCTAGGTCATTGTTCCTTGGGCCTTTTGTCAGTAAGCGCTTGGGTGTGCCTGCCTGTGAACACCGCCCACCAGTGCTGGCGAGTCGGGAGCTGGTGGACAGGCTGGGACCAACAGGCCTCTGCAAAGCCTGCTGTATGTATAGGAACTATGTCAAGCTGTTACAAAAGATTATCTCAAGGTTTTGTACTTATGCACAATTTTTTCCTTCCTCCTGTGCTTTTCAGGGCTTTTCTGATTTTCCACAGTGAATAAATAACAAAAAGAACCTTTTTTTTTTTTTTTTAAGAGCAAGAAGGGAGCAGTGGTAGGTTCTCAGCTGCTACTAGGTGGAAGCAGGTTGGGGATGAGATTCATACAGGATGCTGCCAATTGCCAGGCTTAATGTAAAGCAAATCTTGGTGGGGAGAGTTTCTTTTTGTGAAGGCTGGAGAGGGTCCAGCAGTAGCCCACAGAGGCAGGCCTGACTGCTGACTGCTGATGGAGTGTGAAAGGGATTCAGGAGATGCACAGAACTGGGTCCAAATTCTCAGTGCCCAGGTTGCCCTCTGTGTGTCCTTGGCAGGCCTTCTACATCTCCAGGCCTCGGCTTTCTCCTGCCGGGCTGCTGATACCTTTACGGATAATAAATACTGGGTAAATGTTTGTTATCATTATCATGGAGATTTAGCTTCTCAAACATTCATTCTTACAGAAATAGAATAAAACTTTTTCATATTTCTTAGGCTCCAGCAGATCAAACCATAAGGGAACAGGTTGCAGAAGGGCCAGTAAAGAGAGGGAAAGCTCGGCTCCATGAGGTCACTCAGCCGCACACAAATGCCGATCCAACACCGACCGTGGCATTCCATTCCCCACATCAGAGTTTCTGAGGAAAGCCTGTGGTTCCAAAAACTCTAATTAGGAGAATCCAGAACAGTGGTAAACATCTTCATAGAGATCTTAGATCAACAAACTGCCTGTTGCAGGAGGCCAGAAAACTACACATCAGCCTCTAAGCACCCAGGTGGCGCTAACCAGGGGATCTGTTTGGCTCAACGCCAGGTCTCCTCGGCCCGAGTTTCACTGCCCAGCTCCGGGACAATCACCATGTCCTTTTATTGCTAATGGGCTCAAGGTTCCGAGGGAGATAGAACATTTTCTCATCATTCTTGATGTTAATTTCTTTCAATTAAAAAAAAAACAAAACAAACCCTGCGGTAAAATATACACAACATAACATTTACTTACCATCTTCAACCATTTTTAAGAGTACAGCTCAAGGGGCAGTCAGTACCTTCACATTGTGGTGCAGCCGCCACCACCATCCACCTCCAGGGCTCTTTTCATCTTGTAGACCTGAAGCTTCGTGCCCACTAAAAAACCTCTCCATTCCGCCTGCCCCTGAGCTCCCGGCAATCACCATTCTACCGTCTCCACAAGTTTGACTACTCTAAGTACCTCACGTTAGTGGAGTCACACAGCATTTGTTTTGGGGTTGTTGCTTTTTTTTGTGATTGGCTCATTTCACTTCAGATTCATCCATGTTGTAGCAATATGGCAGAATTTCCTTCCTTTTTAAGGCTGGATGATATTTTATTGTGCACAACATTTTGCTATTCATTCATTGGTCAATGGACACTTGGGTTCGTTCCTTCCATGTTTTAGCTATTGTGAATAATGCCGCTGTAAACACAGTGTACAGACATGTCTTTGAAACCTTTCTTTCAACTCTTTTGAGTATATACCCAGATGCAAAATTTCTGGATCATCTGGAGTTATAGTTTTAATTTTGGTGGGCCTCCATACTGTTTCCCACAGCAGCACAAGGGTTTTAATTTCTATGCATTCTTGCAAACATTTTTTTTCTGTTTTTTTAAAAAGAGATAATAAACCACCCTAATGGGTATGAAGTTTGATGTTAAAATTAAATTGCTTCAGAGCTTCCCATGTGTTTTTGTTTAATATCTTTGTTTTAGGTGTTTCGTCTCCACTTAGATGCCAGGCCACCCTTGTTAATTCTTGGCTTGCTGCATTTTATCTGTTCTTCCTTTCTTAGGGGCGTTCTCCAGGCATGTGGAACTAGGGCTGGTGAAGAAGGACACCACACAAGCTGGACCCTGGAGTCCAAGAGAGTGCTGACTTCTCTATTGCCTGCAGGTCCCATCACAGGGCCATGAGCATGGGAACCCTGACGGCATGTGGATAACCTGTAGACCCTCAGAAAAATCACATACAAATAACGCATGCTATCACAATGCTTTGACCCAGTAGTTTGCAACCCAATGAACAGTTTTGTCCCCCAGCAGGGGGACATTTGGCAATGTGCAAAAACATTTTTTAGAATATTAATTTTTAGAATTGATTTTGGGGCAGAGAAAGAGAGATCAATTTGTTGTTCCACTCATTGTATTTATGCATTCATTGGTTGATTCTTATATGTGCTCTGACTGGGATCGAACCCACAACCTTGGTGTATCGAAACAACACTAACCAACTGAGCCACCCAGCCATGTTTGAAAGACGTATTTTTTGTGTCACAACTGAGTGAAGGGGACAACTGAGGGTAAGGGTTCTGCTAGTATCCAGTGGGTAAAAACCACGAATGCTGCTAACCATCCCACAATGCACAGGAGGTTCCCATTCCCCACACCCACCACACACACAGAAAGAACAATCTGGTCCAAAATATCAATGGTATTCAGGTTGAGGGCCCTGGGTTAAGGTGAGTCAGCAATCAATGCCCTCCGCTGTACCTAACCCACGTGTCCAACTATTGCTTCCCAGCATGCACTCCTGCTCCTGCCAGACAAGTCCTGTCCCTACTCCTAAATCTGACTTTAAAAAAATTTTTTTAAGGTTTTATTTGTTTATTTACAGAAAAAGAGGAAGGGAAGGAGAATGAGGGGGAGAGAAACATTATGGTCGCTTCTCACAAGTCCCTAACTGGAGACCTGGCCCACAACCCAGGCATGTCCATCACTGGGAATTGAACTGGCAACCTTCCAGTTTGCAGGTTGTTGCTCAATTCACTGAGCCACACCAGCCAGGGCTAAACTTGCCTTGCTCAGTTCTGCCCGCTGTGCCTTTGTTCATGTGGTTCCCTCTGTTTGGAATATTCTCCTACACACCTATCGGAACTCTGCCTTTTATTCAAAACTCAAGCAGCTCCTCTCCTGTAAGGCTGTTTTCAACTACTCTAGTCATGGTAACCTCTCTGACCTTCCTCCGAAGCTAGGGAAGCTATTTCTTCCTTGCAATGCCTGGTAGAATGGCTGTTATATGGTATCTGGAGTGTAAACTCATCGAGAGCAGGAACTGGAGCTTACTCTGTATACCTGTATATCCTCCATAGTGTTTAAGGCTCTCTGTACCTAGTTGAGTAACCACTCATCTACATTGTCTGGTTTTTCCTTGCTGTTCCATCGAGGGTTGTCCCTACACTAAAAGAAAAATTGTTACAAGGTGGAAAATTTGGTTGGCAGAGGCCTGCGAAAACTTTGATGTGATAGGATTTGACGTGCGTGGCCTGCGATCGGAATTTTGTAAATTTCCAACTCATTCAATTAGATAAACAGCTACCGATTCTTCATGCAAAAACCCTGTGATGACATATATGAGTAAACACACAGGGTAACACTGTCTGCCAAGCTGTGTGCACACCTAGCAGCAAAGCAGCAGGGACCCAGTCTGACGTCCCACTTCATTTTCCTGGTTCTGGAAAGGCAGCGTTGTCTGCCTGGAGGAGTGGCCCAGGCACGCCTCCAAGACCCCGTGATATTTGATATTCCCTCCTAGTGTATTGCACTGTTTGTGCCAAAAAGGCTCTGTGTGTGTGTGGTGGGCGGGGGGAGGTGGGCGGGGAAACTGGGATCTGGTACCTACCTTGTTACAGTTGTAGTGAGGATTAATAATGCAAATTGGCTGGCACAGTGTGGTGTTTTGATAAGCTTACAATAAATGTTATTTTTCTCTGCTTCACTTTCTCAGCCAACAATGATATGATAACATTAGTAACAATACAAGATAACAATATTATAATACTTTGTATTTTTCATATTCATCTGAGTTTCATCAGTCCCTGCGAAGTAGCTGAAGAAGGGGTTTTTAATCCCACTTGTCAGATGAGGAGACAACTCCAAGGTCAGAGTTGCACTGAGGTAAAAGAAATAACACGGTTACAGTTTCACAGAGGTCCTATCTGCAAATCTAAAAATGGGTTGTTTTCCTGTAAACCAGCCTTCCTTCCCTACAATTTCTTTCTTTCTCTTTTTTTAAAGACTTTATTTTCGGAGGGAGGGGAAGAAATGGAGAAAGAAGTAGAGAAACATGGATGTGTGAGAGAAACATCGCTTGCACGCCCCCAGCTGGGAACCTGGCCTGGAGCCCACAAGCCAGGCCTGTGCCCTAGCTGGGAGTCGAACAGGTGACTCTTTGGTTTACAGTCAGGAGCTCAGTCCACTGAGACACACCAGCCAGGGCTGTTTCTTTCTTTCTTTCTCTTTCTTTCCTTACAGGTGGGTGGGAAGAAACATTATGTTCCTATACATTCTCTCCTTAGGCAATCTCATCCCCACATTGGTCTATAATTACCATCTACACATAGATGATTCATACACAGATCTTTAGAGCTCTTCTCGGAGTTCCAAACTGGTACATCCAGCCAGTTGCCTATTCATCATCAACTCTCGAAGTTCTCAAATGCACCGCAAATTCAACAAATGCAAATCCAATCCTGTAGTTCTGCTTAAAACCCCACAGTTCTTCCCATTGTTCTGAGACAATGGGTGACACTAACAGCCTCCTGGGCTGTGTGTCATCCAGCTCCTGCCGCCTCTCTCGCATCGCCTTGCACTAGCCCCTGTGGGGACCCATTTAGGACCCCAGAATTGGCATGCAGATTATTTTAAGATGGAGACATGTGGGATTTAACAGATGCAGAAAAAAAAGCCTCTTTGGAACTTCCCTTATCTGACTAAAAGAGGAATCTTCTGGGAAATGAGGCGGCCGCAAATCCCCTCTTCAGGGCGGCTGTTACTCCTGGGAAGGAAACCAAGAGCAAACCACCCAAAACCCCTCTCCCGGAGAGTTTTGTAACCATGAAGAAGTCGGAAAGACCACTTGTACCTGCGTGAACAAGCATTATCACAAATGTTCTTATCTCCACGGTTCCTCTAGACACCCCTTTGTCTTTTCTAAAGAAGCCCACTTGTTCTGCCCCTAGGGGCCCTTTCCCCACCCCCCCATCCCTGGTTACTATGAAATTAAGTTTATAAGCCTCTAATTTTAACCATTTATTGAGCTACTTCTTTTGTAGCTCAATATGCATTCATGCATATGAATAATTTTTTTTCTCCTGTTAGCTTAATTCACAGGCCTCCAGCACTGAACCTGAGAGGGCAGGGGACAAGTTCCTCCTCTCCGACACCCTCGTGATCGTCACGCTCCCCTACACCGGCTTCATTTTAGTCTCATAATTGCTCCTTCCATAGACCTCTGCCCGTGAGCTTTCCTTTGCCCAGAATGCTTTTCCCTTTCCTTGATACCCATTAACTATTACTGACTTTCAGAACTCAGTTCAAACAGCACCTCCCAAAGAAAGCCTTCTTTGACCTCTTAATTTTAGGCTCTCAGGGCATCCTGCAATTTTCCTTTGTAGCATTTGTTATAGTAGCAATGAAAATTTGTATGATTATTTGATTGATGTCCTCCCCCAGTATAAACTTCTTGGTGGTAGGGGTTCTGTTTTTGCTCACCATTGTATTCTAAGTTCTTAGCACAAAGTAGGCACTGAAGAAAAGTGTATGAATCAACGTCTGAACAAAAGGTAGAGGAGAAGCTGCGTGCATGACAGACTAGCACCACTCCATGCAGGATGCTTCTTTCAAACCAGGGACGTGCGGAGCCTGCCTATCACAAGTCTTTGAAGGTTAGTCGTGTAACTGGGGCAAAGTAATCTCAAAATAACTAAGGCTAGTGTGGGCAAAGTGGTTACCCTATCGTGGCAACTGTCCTGATCACGGATTAAATGACAGTTTATTCGAGAAAGGTTGACCCAGAAAACCATCCTGCAACATGCAACATGCATGAGAGAACCAGATCAAATCTAAAAATAGATCCATCACTGGAACTGGAAGCACTTCAGTGAGAACCCAGTCTCTCCTTGCAACCTCTACCCTTATGGAGCCTTTTTCCCTTTTTGTTCACCTACGTAATCCCAGGATGGTAGTGCTGACCCGTGACCGGGTTTACTACTTTCATTTTAAAGTGAAAATTAGGACCAGAGAGGTGTAGAGACTTCTTCCACACCACCCAGGTAGTGTCTGCAGAATCTGGGCTCAGACAGGGACTTTCCGTTCTCCTCCACAGTGATGCTGGGGTCTGACATCTCCTGGGTGTTAGGCATCTTAGAGGCTGAAGGCCTGGAAGGTTTATGTTCTTTTAGGCTATCCTAGTGGGAGGCAGGAGAGCTGGGTCTGTTTTCCAATCCTGTGGTTCACTGCCAAAAGTTTGGGTAGGAGTATCTGAGTAAAACCTCTCAAGATCCAGGTGAAGCATGCCTAGAATGGAGAACAGCCTCCTACAGTGTGAGGGACAGGTGTTTGGATTTTGAGAGTGGTCTCAGCTCTGCCATCTGATTGCTGGGGCTGTCACTTGAACAACACACTTATCTCCCTAAACATTCATTTGTTAACCCAGTTAATAAGCCCAAGTTTAAGCTCTTGTGAGACTCAAATGAAATAATGTGTTAAAGACCTTTAGCACAAGGCCTGGCATCTGGCAGTCAATAAATGGAAGTTTTGTTCATTTCTATTTGAATTCCAACTCCTAAACACTTATGGGACCTGTGCTTTAAAGGCAAAATAATTACTTGGGAGGGGAACACTCAGCCCTCCTTCCAAGTGTCACACTCCTTCTTTAGATATGTTAACATATTAAATCAGGGTGTGGTCAAGTCCTGTTGGCCAGCTGAGCTTTTTTCAGTGAGTTTGCCTATCTGCTCTCAGATCCATTAGTCACAGGGTTTACAGTTCATCATCTGGAGCAATCTTAGTTCCTTCATTCTCAAATTCTCGAGTAATTGATCTCTGTAACACCCCATCACTGACAGCCTACTCATGGTTATAAGAACTTTGGAGGCTCTGACAACGATAAGATTGAAGGGGTCCTCTTTGAAGCCTTTGTGACGATGGTATAAAAATATTTTTAGTTGGAATGGAAATACTTTGATTTCCATTCCAACTAAAATCCCTTGTCTGCCTAAAAACAGAGCCTCAAAAAAATAACTTAAAAGAACTCAACTGCCATAAATCCCCTTCCCAGGTGCAACCCTAATCTTTGGAGAGAAGTCAACACTATGGCCAGACATTGTCACAAAATTATCAGATCTCTCATTCACTCTCTTAAGGGCCCGCTTACCTTTCCCATATCAAGTCCTTCTCCCTCTGCCCTTCATCTCTCACTGTCGGATTTAAGCCACAAATTCTAACCGCCCCTTTGAATCACGTTGCTTTGCGAACTCCCATACATACCTGATTAAAACCCATCTTTTCTGTTGATAATCTATCTTGTCAGTTTAATTCGCAGGCCCCCAAAACTTTGAACCTGAAAGGGGAGAGGGAAAGTTTTTCTGCCTTGACAAGGTCATGGTACCACTGTTACTGTTAGTATTTAATTAATTATTAACTTTTTAAAAGGGGGAGAGCAAAGGGATTTAGACATTTAGTTTAACAAAATGGGGAGCATGAGCCTGCTTGTTTAGCCAGGAAGCTACAGATTCACACCCCAGGAAATTACAGTATTGCTCCACCAAGGGGATTAACACTCCTCCCGTCCCCCTCCTATACCGGATTGTTGGGGAAGCAAGGGGAGGTGCTGGACCATGGAGGCCTGTCAGTCTAAGTAGGGGGTGTACACCCATCCAAAGCCTGTGAAAGCTTGGGAAGTTGGTTGGTCATTTTGAGAAAACTTCTGGTCCTTCTGCAATCCCAGCTAACATAATCCCAGGGAAACAAAGAAGCGCCCTCTCTCGCTTATGACCCGCACTCACACCGTGCACTGGGCATCCTCTCTCCATAGCCATGTGGCCTTGGCAGCCGTGCGGCCCTTGGCTGTTCAGGCCCCACACAATGGTTTTTTATTTATCTTTTTTTAGAGAGAGGGAAAAGGAGGGAGAAGGAGAGGGAGCGAAACATTGACATACGAGATAAACACCAATCAGTTGCCTCTCGCATGCTCTACAACTGGGGACCTGGCCTGCAACCTGGGCAATGTGCCCTCACTGGGAATCGAACCCTCGATCTTTTGCTTTGTGAGATGACACCCAACCCACTGAGCCATACCAGTCAGGGCTATCAAAGCTTTTAAAAATTGTGATATCCAGTTTTGTAAGGTGCAAGGATGAAGGATATTTTTGTATATTTATGTGATAGAATTATGTGCATCTATTAATATTAAAATTGTGAAAGAATATTTAATGTCAAAGGAAAATGCTCATATTATAGTAGTAAGTTAAAAAGTAGATTACAAAATAGTATCTCTAGTGTAATTCAATATTTAAAAAAATATATGGGTAGATTATATACATTCATACCACAGTGTGAACATAGGAGATTGCAGGCACTTTTAACATATTATTTGTGGTTTCTGTATTTTTCAAATTTTCTACAATGACTACGGTATAGCTTTTGATTTCAGATTAAAAAAATAAAGCAAAACAAAAAGGAAAAAATATTGTCTTGTTACTTGCTAACCAAGCTCAACTCTCTGAGCCAATTAGGAACAGATAAAGTGTTACTTCAGTGGCTGTTACTCCTTCCGGATGGACAGAAGCATGCTGTGTTAGGTGAACATGACTGACCCAGTTACTCTCAACAAATTGATTTTCAAGAGTTTTCCTAAGAGTATTTTAAAATATCCTTGCCAACCAGTAGCAACTGTAATACATACTTCACTGGATGGATTAGAAGAGACTTGAGGTTGGTCCCTGCCTTCAAAGTCCATGATACAGTCTTGCTCCAGAATTCTTATGAAATGGTTATGTATAATACCCAGTAGAGGAGTCCACTCTTTATTCTGGAATGGCTGGCTACTGTGATAAATTAACTAGTCATTCCATTTTTGTCCTTAGCAAGTGGTACAGGGCCAGGGCCACAGAAGGGCTAAATACTTACAGAATGACTGATGAATGGATGAATAATGTGGTTTCACTTAAAAGGACTCTTTCCTGGCATCATCTTTGCTCTTCTTCTCACACACAGCACTCCACATGTGGCCAGTCCAGAAGGGCCATCTACTTCCTTTTTAGGCTGGGACAGGGTAATCATTTGCTTCAAATGACTGAGTGAAGAAACATCTGCTATCAATAAACTGAAACAGAAGGCTGCAAAGGACTTTCTCTGCAGGAGCTGGGGCTGGAAGGGACTTCTAGCCGACTCACTGGAGTAGGCTTGGGATAACAGCTACATTGCCCGCATACCAAGAAAAATGCCCAGGGGGGAATTTTGTGCTGTGAGACTTCTGTATTTATCCAGGACTATGCAGCTGATTTAATCCTTACAGAACACAGGACTCACTACTTTACTGCACTGTGACAACAGGGCATACCGCTTCCTGAGGAGTTCCGTGGGAAGGAGAGGGGACAGGAAACATCATTTACAATAACTTTGAAGACAACATAGATCAGGTGTCCTTAAACACTGGAAACAGCCCAGCTGACCATCAACTGATGAATGGAGAAGCAAAATGTAGTCTACCCATAGAACGAGATATTATCCCAGTGTAAAGGAACGAAGCTCTGAGTCCTGCTACCACGTGGATGAATCTTGAAAACATTATGCTACATGAGAGAAGCCAGACACAAAAGGCTACATGTTGTATGATTCCATTTTATATGAAATATCCCAAGTAGGCAAATCTATAGAGACAGAAAGTAGATTGGTGGCTGCCAGCAGTGGGGGGAAGGGAGTCACAGGACATGGTTGCTAACAGGTACAGGGGTTCTTTTGGGGTGACGAAAAGTCTTGGAATTAGATAGTGGTGATAGTTGCACAACCTTCTACTAAAAAGCCACTTAATCGAATTGTACAATCAAATTGTACACTTTAAATGGTGAATTTGATGCTACATGAATTTATCTCAGTTTTTAAAAGAGAAAATAATGATACTGTAAAAAAAAGAAAAAGCAAACCCGAAACCAATACAATTCACTATCACCATGAGTTTCCCATTGTAGTTTTTTTGTTCGTTTGTTTTGTTTTCTTATCTTCACTTGAGGACGTGCTTATTGATTTTAGAGAGAGGGGAAGGATGTAAGAGAAACATTGATTCAAGAAACATTGATATGTTGCCTCTTGTAAACACCCTGACTGGGGACCGAACCAGCAACCTAGGCATGTACACTGAGAGGGAATTGAACCTGTGACATTCTGGACGCTCCATCCAATTGAGCCACACTGACCAGGCCATCCATTGTAGTTTCTTTAAATGGCTAGAAGCTACCATGACTTTCAATACTCAGCAATTCACATAATGCGGCAATGGCAACAGATCTAAGAAGTTGATGGAAAATGTAGGTTTTACAAGGTTCTTTCCATTAAAGTTTATAGGCACAGATTAGAGTTCAGATTCAAATTGGATGGTCTAGCCAGATGACTTCAGAAGCTGATAATATGTGCATTGTCCCCTAGCAATTGTGATATTTCTTCCCAGTAGAGGAGATTGTCTCTTTAGACTTTAAGTTACTGAAAGAGAAGGACCATGTTTTCTCCAACTCTTGTGTTCTCCACACCTACCCATGTTCCACATGTAGAACATGTAGACAAACTTCTTCTCTAATTACAGGAGGAAAAAATGCAGCTCCACGAAATCCAGTGCTGAGTTTGATCTACTTAATTATTTTTAAATAAATGGAAGGAAATGGTATTTCCATCTCCCTTCAAAAGGCCAGGGAACAGAAATTAATATCAAATGTAGTTAAGAAAGTACACAGTTCAGTTACTAGGAATTTTTGCTTTTATATTCTTTGATGGGGCTGATGAATGCAAGATAGTCTTTATCTTATGCAATAAAAGAAAAATTAATTTCTTTTATTGTTGTTCAGTTACAGTTGTCTCCATTTCCCCCCAATACTCTCCCTTGCCTTGCCCAGCCCCCAACCTTCCACATTTAATACCCCCCACCCTGTTGTCTTTGTCTGTGGGTCCTTTATACATGTTCCTTGACTTGATTCTTCTCTTTCTTCCCCCAATGAACCCCCTCCCTGATCCCTTCCAGTCACTGTCAGTTTGCTCTTTATTTCCAAGTCTCTGGTTCTATTTTGCTCACTTGTTTGTTTTGTTGGTTAGGTTCCACTTATCAATGAGATCATATGGTATTGGTCTTTCACCGCCTGACTTATTTCACTTAGCATAATACTCTCCAGTTCTAACCATGCTGTTGCAAAGGGTAGCAGTTCCCTATTTCTGCTGCATAGTATTCCATTGTGTAAATGTATCACAGTTTTTTGATCCATTCATTTACCAATGGGCACTTAGGTTGTTTCCAGCAGTTGGCTATTGTAAATTGTGCTGCTATGAACATTAGGGTGCACAGGTTCTCCTGAATTGGTGTTTCAGGATTCCCAGGGTATAATCCCAGCAATGGAATTGCCAGGTCAAAAGGCAGTTCCATTTTTAGTGTTTTGAGGCAATTCCGCACTGTTTTCCACAGCAGCTGCATCAGTCTGTATTCCCACCAACAGTGCACTAGGGTTCCGTTTTCTCCACAACCTCACCATCACTTGTTTGTTGATTTGTTTATGATGGTCATTCTGACCAGTGTGAAGTAGTATCTCACTGTGGTTTTAATTTGCATCTTTCTGATAGCTAGCGATGCTGAGCATCCTTTCATCTGTTTGTGGGCCCTCTGTTTGTCCTCCTGGGAGAAGTGTCTGTTCAGGTCCTTTGCCTGTTTATTGATCGGATTGTTTGCCTTCCTGGAGTGGAGTTGTGTGAGTTCTTTATATATTTTAGAGATCAAACCCTTGTCCAAAATATTATTGGCAAATATATTTTCCCATATGGTTGATTCCCTTTTCATTTTGCTGATGTTTTCTTTAGCTGTGCAGAAGCCTTTAAATTTGATGTAGTCCCATTTGTGTATTCTTTCCTTTACATCCCTTGCTCTACGGGACATATCAGTGAAAATATTGCTATGTAGAATATCTGAGATTTCCCTGCCAATGTTCTCCTCTAGGACTTTTATGGTATCATGACTTATATTTAAGTCTTTTATTAATCTTGAGTTTATTTTTGTGTATGGTATAAGTTGGTGGTTGAGTTTCATTTTTCTGCATGTAGCTGTCCAGATCTCCTGATGTATGCACTTTAACTTTTTCCTCTTCTTTCTACTTTTTGCTACCTTTCTCTGCATCTTTATGTGAGATCCTCTTATCTCAGTACTCTCTAATGGATGGCAAGTTCAAGGTAGTTGTTAAGCAAAAAGCCTCAATTCCTCGCCACATGGACCTCTCCATAGGTCTGCTTGAGTGTCCTTGCAACATGGCAGCTGGCTTCTACCAGAGCAAGTGAATCAAGGGAGCACAAGGTAGAAGCTGCAATGTCTTTTACGACCCAGCCTTAGAGTCACATTCCATCACCTCCTCTTATCCTATTGGTCCTGCAGATCATCCATGGTGTGGGAAGGAACTATGGGAATGAGGCTACTACATAAGCTACAAGATAAAGGGCAGTTTTGATGGAATTAAGTTGGAATTCCCCTCCATATTCTCCAACACAAACCCTAAATCCTTAAAAGAGGCATAATGTACCTGTTTGCAGAAGATCCAGGGGAATGGGCAGGGATTATTATTTTTTTAATTGATTAGAGAGAGGAAGGAGGGGAGAAAGAAAGGTATCAATTTGTTCTTCCACTTATTTATGCAGTCGTTGGATGATTCTTATATGTGCCCTGATTGGGGATCAAACCCACAACCTTGGAGTATTGGTACGATGCTCTAACCAACTGAGCTACTTGGCTAAGGCCATGAGCAGGGATTGGTTAGAGGGAGGAAAAGCCCCTAATGATAGTTGAAAGATTGGGACTCATCTATCAGGAAAAAAGGAAAGGGTTTGACTGGAGTTTGTAAATCAGGAAAGAGTTGAAGGAGAGCCCATTTTGCCAAATTACAAGAGAATAAAGTGGGGCTTCCATTTTAAAGCCAGAAAGTTGGAGGAACATACAAAGCCACCCTCCCATGAACCCAAGTCCTCTGGGTGATCCAATCAGAATGTAGACAACACCTTCTGAGGTGAGGCTAAAAAGTTCAGTGTGGTTTCTCCAAACTGCTCCTTGGCAGTCTCCCTAGGTTTGAAACCCTGCCCTGAAGTGCCACACACACAGTTTTTCAAGTGCCCAAGAGTCCTGGTCCCAGGAGGTCTTGTTAAGATGAAGCAGCAGAAGGGGTCTGGGCAGCTCATTCGGCAGCTGTTTTCTTTCTCTGTTGTTTTGGTTGGTAGGATTGGTCCTGAGGTTTCCAGGGTGGGGCTGTCTCATTAGGCCAAACCAAGTCTAAGGATCTGGCTCAGATTTGGGATAGGGCTGAATCTTTCTCTGCCACACAGTTGTGACTTGAGAGAGTGGAGTTGTTACCGGGAGGGATGTGTGTGCATGCGTGTGTGTGTTTGGCCCCTAAAACTCCAGTTGTTGTTTTTAGTCTGGATATCATAGAGAAATTATTGCCCACTGAACTATGCTGTGGTTGTACATTTGTGTTTATATTTAGTATAAATATAGCTGATCCAAATGACTTGTGAGCAGGAATGAAATGTTCAGGAAGAAAATTAGGAAAAATTAAAAAACGCTTCCCTTCCCAAAATTTTGGCCTTTTCTGGCCCTATGATTCCAAGTTATGTTCATGTGTGATTTCCGTGTCCCAGGACAAAGATGGAGGTGTCTGTGCCACAGGCAGTGACTCAGTGCCTCTCCAGCTTGGCAAGGTGTGAATCTCTGTGTGCTGTGCTTTGGGATGACTGCCTGGCTCTGAATCAGGAGACTGAAGAACCCTGGGCTGGTCATAAGGAAGTCCTGGGTTTGAGTCCTGCTTCTGTCTCCAGCCAGCCTTGCAAACTTGAGCAGGCCTCTCTGCTTCTCTGAGCCTCAGTTTTGTCATCTAAATCAGAGGTGATACGATCTGTCCTCTCCATCTTACAGGCTGGTGGGGAGAATCGACTAGAAAATGAAGATAAAAGTAGGATAGGTGTGCATGGTATTATTTTTTATCAGATATTAGTGAATAAGTACATATCAAGCCATCACCACCAAGCCATCAAGGGTGCAGCCGCCTGCTGTCTGTCACTGAGCCTTGCCCATCTGATTAGAATGGGTGCTTGTCACTCTCCTCCACCTGCCATAATAATGGCTCCAAATCACAGGGTGTCTGGCAGGGCTGGGGCTGGGTTTTACATGCTTTTGCAATTTGGGGATACTCTCCTTATCAAAAGAATGGGAACATATGCCTTGGGCCTCTCCAAGGTCTTGGAAGGGGCCCATGCAACTTGAAGACCCTGAAGCTTCTTTAGCTTCAAGACAATTCTGCCTCTGGCTTCCAGAGCTGATGCATGACTGAGGGCTGAGCCTCTCTGGGTTCAGGCCAAGTTTCAAACAACCTTTCTTCTATGTATCTTCTGGATTGGAAATTTTCAGAAGCCCTCCCAGATACTGAAGCTGGATCCTACCATGAATACACTGAGCAGCCTCTGTCTGAATGTTTGTTGGCCCACTTAGGGCCAGTTCTTCCTCTGAAGATGATCTCTACCCCAGAAATCTTTGCAAGGCCTCAAGCCAAAGCCCTTAGTTTAGGGTTGAAGAAATGTGGCCCAGATATGGGCAGTGACAACCTCAGCTTAAAATGGAGCTACTGAGCCCCATGTAGACTCCCTTCCACCAAGTGCCTTTGCATACAAGTCTAGGAGTTATTCCTGAGTGTCATCTAATTGTCCATCAGGAATCTGCTACCGGTGAACTTCTTTGGTAGTCGTCATTTATGTTTCCAAGTAGGAAGAGACTATGTTTGCTCACCACTGGCAGAATGAGTTGGCCTTAGACTTGGCCAACAGGGACCCTTGTGGCTTCTTCCTAGTTCCCCTAAGGGTCTGGCAGCACTGACAAGAGGTCAGGCCTAAATGGCTCCTTCACCCTGGACTTGGACAAAGGTTTTGTACCCCTCACACATCCAGGAAGTCCCTAGACACTGGCACCTGTCTCATAGTCCCTGTCCATGCTGTTTGCTTTCTCCCCAAAAAACTGTCCCTCAGGCTCACCTTGCCTCAGAAGTCAACCTTTGGTTCCCTCTGGCTCACATGCCTCCAACAAGCACCAGCCTCAGGTGTGCCCACACCTGCCTCTGTGCCCCAGTTAGAGCGCAGATTCAGGTAAGGCAGAAATCCTAAAGGTCCATTCAAAACCCCTACACTGGTGGGGTCCAATAAAGTGGGGCGAGGGTGCACCTGTGTGTGTAAAGAGCCTGCTGTGCCCTGGACAGGCTTTGCTCTGACCCAGTCCACACGATGATGCTGGAATGCAGAAAGGCAGAAGCCTCAAGCCACACTGTCCCCCTGGGTCCAGGGCTGTGACACTCAGACACTAATTAATGGCTTCAGTTTTTTTAAAATAGTAAACATTTAACTAGTTCCATTAGCAACTCCAGCACAAGTTTTCCTGAAAGGGAGACAAAATCAAACTACCCAGAGCTTCATGAGGTGTGGTGGTGGGGTGTCACTAAAGAGGTTCCCAAAGTCACTGACCCCATTCCACAGTGACCCAGTAGAATGAGGGTTGTGCTGATAGAATGTGAAGAGGGAGAAAAGGATGCAAGGCGAGGGAAATACAGGCCCTGGACATATCTTTGCCTAAGGAAGGAGAAGGGAGGGCAGGAGACTCCCCTTGTACAGGAGGGCTGGAACTATACTTTCAAGTTTTCAACCTCATCATATAGAGGGAAACAGATGAGCCTCTTTCCAACTGTCTGGAAGCAGGAACCCCTCCCAAGTGGCCTTCTGTCATCTCTGTTCCATCTTTCCCATTCTCCGCAGTTCAAACCCAACTTCTGAATTCTCAGTTCTACTTTCTGGGTTCTTGTTCCTGTTCCATTCTGTTTCCTGACCCCCAGATCCTTTCCAGCTCCCCTTTCCCAGCCTTTCTGGGTGAATTTGTTGTACCTCTTGCTGACTTGAGTAACTTTAGGGTTTTCCTTTACTTCTTGTGGCAGTTCTAGGCTTTTCCCCAGGGGGAGGGGCTTGGTTCAGACTGTCTGTTACTGGGTGGCTCAGTGGAGACCAGGGAATTCCTGAGAGCCTGCCTGACCTGGTTTAACCTCTTCCCTTCCTACCCACCTCTAACCACTAGACACACGACCTTTTTGCAACTAAAGCTAAACCAAGGATTTCCATACTGATAATTGGGAAATGATGGCCTTGAGATGAGGAATCTTAGGGGGAAACGTGGGAAGACATAAAAGGTTGCTGTTCTTCATTCAGAGAAATTAAAGACTGCTTCCAGCACAGGATAAGGAGTGGGTGGGGAAGGTGGGAAGCATCTGGGCAGAGCTGCAAGTCCTCAGAGCCCTGCCATCCTTCAGTTTCTCATTATCTGAGCTGAGCACTAGTCCCCAGAGTCCTTGCAGATCTGAGAGAAAACCAAGACAACAGGACCGGGAGCTCTACTGTCCATGGCTGCCCTGAGGTGGAAGGGGAGTGAGGGGGAGGCAGCAGCAGCTCTGGAGAGGCGAGATCTTCAAAGGGATCATGACCTGAGATTCCACATGTCACATCAGGGGGACTGTGCGGTAGACATTTTCATTCCAACCTTTCTTCCTCCAAGTAGCATATCTAGTCTCCTCCCAACACGGCAGGTCTTTATAGGCCCAGAGAAGGTGCGTAACACAGAGCTCTTCCATCTGTGAGAAGAAGCGGCTCACTGCCTCCCGGCTCTCCTGCTGGTACTTGATGGCCTCAGCCCAGTTGCTCCCCAACTCAGTCGTGGTTCCTGGCTTGAGCTTGTATGCCCTCGATTCATAGGTGTTGGGGCGTGCTCTGGGCTGTGGCTCATTCCAGAAGTGGAACTCGAGGAGCATCTGGTTTCTCCCAGACAGCGACCTCTGGCTCTGCTCCTTTGGGGACTCCAGGTACTCCTTGTTCTTTTTGAGCTTGTTCAGCAGTGATGAGGGCTGGGCAGCCGCCACCTGAGAATCACCAGAGGTGCGCTGCTTGCTCCAGCTCCTCACAGCACGAGTTCCAGGTGCCCATGAACGAGCAGGGGTGGTCCGCACACATCCAGGTGAAACTTGGACAGCACGGCCTCGGTCAGGCTGCTGTAGGCATCCAGGCAGTCGGGCTTCACATTGTGAAAATGGATTTTCTAGAGGTTGCTGATCTCCTTCTTGGACAGCAGAGTGGAGTGGGCATCCTTCTGGGGACCCGCCTTGCTGTGCACAAAGAGGGAGTGGAGCAGGCTGCCTTCATTGTCCTTGGAATAGAAGCTCACCACAGATGCAGCCGCAGCACCCGCATTGTGGGGCCCAAGGGCCCCCAGCAGCCAGCGGGCTGCCCACCACAGAGATGTTGCATAGATGCAGAGCCATCCACATTTTAGAGCCGCTGCAGTTTTATCATTGGTTAAAATACCTAACTGTGTCCCTACTGGCGGGTAAATAGCTACAGCCTCATGTCCTCTGAATGCTCTCTGCCAGCCCAGACCTCTTAGCCCTCTGCCACACCTCTCAGGACCTTCCTATGGTCCATGAAATAAAGGGTTGACCCTTGGCCAACTGAAAAGGACCTTGCTTCAGTTCTAAGGCTTATGTCTGCTCTGACTGGTGGGAGTCTGGCCATATTGATGATTCAGTATTCTGAGTATCACATCTACTTGGGCTGACATTGAGCCCCCTCTTTCATTACTAAATGAACCCCCTGTGGCCTGGTTTCTAACATGAGGTCCCAGCTCCACTCCTCTCCCTGGTGGTGTGTGCCTGCTGGCACCTTGCCCCAAGGATGGGGGTCTGAACAGTCTCCCCAGGAAGGAATCTGTAGCCCTGAGGGCCTGCTACCTCTGACAGATCACTCTGGAGCTGACTTCTCAGTGACCCCAGGTCTCTGGAACCACACTGCAGACCCCTCCCTGGGCTTGGCCACATCTTCTGGCACTCTCCTTAGGTTCTGCAGCAGCTCCACACTGACAGGTGGTTCTGGTTCAGATCCCAGGCTTTCCCAGCCTGCCCTGTTTCACTGTAATTAATTGGGCTGTGCCTGACAGTGTGCTCAGGTGAGGAATCGGGAGGGGCAAAGCATACCTTCCACCACCTTTAAATGTCCCATCCCTGCCCACATAAAAGGCAGCCACGTAGCCCGTATTCTCTCAGCCTGTACTCTCTGGGCTGCATATGACCCTTCCCTCCTCCTCACCCCCATTCCCTGGGAGCTGGGTCTTAGCCAGTGGCTGGGCAAAAGTGTAACTCTTGTAGCTTCTTCCTAGCTCTCCCAGGGGCCTGGCAGAAAAACATCAGACAGATTGAGGCGAAAGGTAGCTGAATGTGTTGTTCTTAAATCTACCCATTTTTCACCTGCCTCATCCCCTTTGGATTGAAAATAAAACCTCGAGAGAGAGAGACAGAGACTCGGCACTAGTACTATGTCTGAGGAACTGGCGTGGGAGATATTTGGGAGGCAGTTTTAACCTCTGAAGTCTGTTAATCACATCACGGAGAACTGTCTGTTTTGTACAGGTATAAGAAGAAGCTTATCTGAGATCAAAGAGTAATAAGAAAATAATGATCACTAACACTTTTTGAGCGCATAACCTCAGCAAGGCATTTAGCTAAGCACTTCGCAACCCTTTTCTCATTTTCTTCTCCAAGGCACAGATTGCCACAGAATTTCACACGTATGAGCTGTCTGAGGCAGCGGCTGCAGGTTACAAATCCAGCATTCCCCTCCCCTTTCCTCCTATGTAAGAATGCCCTGATTTCATTTGGAATGGCAGTGTACCCATTGGAAAGTCTATACTCCCCAGACTTCTTTGCAGCTTTGTGACTGGGGGGGATGAAAAAAAATTTCTCTGTCCTTCTAGGTTCTTTGAATAGTCTAATAATTACTTTAGGATAGTGTGGGGGCTAAAAAAAAATTAATATTTTTTCTCCCAGCTTCTAAGGTCTTTTGGCTGGGCTAACTATCAAATTAACAGAGATAGATTAATAGGAGAAATCAAAGTCTAGCATGTGTATGGGAAATTCACATAAGCATGAAAATGCCAATGACAGTGAGGCAATGTTGGGTATATAAGACATTTTTGGACTGGGGGTGGGGTAGGAAATGGGTTACTGAATTTTTTTAAAAAGATTTTATTTATTTATTTTTAGAGAGAGGGGAAGGGAGGGAGAAAGAGAGGGAGAGAAACATTGATGTGCGAGAGATACATGGATCAGTTGCCTCTTGCAAGCCCCCTACTGGGGACCTGGCTTGCAACCCAGGCAAATGCCCTGATTGGGAATCGAACCAGTGACCCTTTGGTTCACAGGCCAGCACCCTGTCCACTGAGCCACAGCAGCCAGGGCTGGGTTATTAGATTTCAGAAGTGCAAGTGGGAGATTTATAGGAAGTTGAAGAAGAGCGCAACACACGTGGCAGGAAAATCCTTGCTGGGAGACTCGGAAACACCGGGACACTGTGGGTGTTTAGCTGACACGCACTGGCCTGAAGCCCTCTTACATTCCGTACTCAATCCAAATTAGGCTAAGGCTGCATCCTTAAATCTCCTTCCTGAAGCAGGTTTCTCTGTCTGAATCTCTTGGCAGGAAAGGCGGGGAGGGTTGAAGTTTCTTCTGAGTCTAGTTTCTTAATAAACAGCTTCAAATCAATGTCCCAAAATGGCAGCTTCAGGTGGCAAAACTTTGGTCCCTTCAACAGATTAACAGAAGAAAACAAATTTAATTACATACATACAGGGACCTCACAGACACGAGAGGGTCCAAGACAGGCGACTGGCACTTTCATGTCTTCCTGAGTTAAGGAGAAGCAGGTGGGGGTCTGAGGCTTCCAATGGAAGGAAGACAATGCACAGGGAGATGGGGAGAGCCAAGGTTTGGTCAACAAAGGTTTGCCTTGCCACTGGTTGACAATGAGTCACAGAGAGGACTTTGATCTCCAGGCCCTGCCCAGCTCCCCCAGACCACCACTGCTCCCCCACATTCTTTGCGGTTATTTCGGACAATTGCTCTCTTCCTGTTATAGGTCCTCTATCGAAATTCTGTTAGGCAGTAAAGGGGGAGATACAAAGAAAAACTTCTGTTTCTTAAAAATAATCAGCCTGGTCCTGGGCAGTGTGGCTCATTTGGTTGGAGCATTGTCCCATAGACTGAAAGGTTGCATATTCAATCCCCGGTCAGGGAACAAGGATGGGTTGTGGGTGCAACCCTCAACTGGGGCGCATGTGGGTGGCAACTGGTAGATGTTTCTCTCACAGTGATGTTTCTCTTTTCCTCTCTCTCTCACTTTTTCTCTCTCACTCCCTCTTCTTCTCTCTCTAAAAAGCAATTAAAAAATGCCCTTGGGTAAGGATAAAAAATAAAAATAAATTAGCCCTGACTGGTGTGGCTCAGTGGATTGAATGCCAGCCTGCAGACCTAAAGGTCACCGGTTCAGTTCCCAGTCAGGGCACATGCCTGGGTTGCAAGCCAGGTCCCCAGTTGGGGGCCGTGTGAGAGGCAACTGATCTCTTGAGACATCAATGTGTATCTCTCACACACCGATGTTTCTCTCCCTCTCTTTCTCTCCCCCTTCCTGTCTCCCTAAAAGTAAATAAATAAAATCTTAAAAAAAATTATAATCAGCCTAAAATAATCCTTATGTCAAAGAGACATATTTCAGGGTGGCAAAATTTTCTCCCTTAAATGACTAAGTTTTAGCCAAAGAGGTTTAAATGGAAGTACTTAAGACTTAGGCTTCTTATAGGGAATGACATTCTTCTACCCCTCCTCCTTCCTCCTTCCTGCTGCCTGGAATTCACATGTTTGGCGCGAGTTCCAGAAGCCACGGTGAACCTAGAATGGAAGCCATGTGTGGTGGGAGAGAAAGACAGAAGGAGCCTGGATCCCCATGGAGACCTCATAGCCGCTGAAAACAGCCTGCCTGTTTAAAAAGTTGTGTGTTTAAGTTATTGTAATCAGTTTCTATTTCTTAAAGTTGAACAAAATTCCTAACTGATACAAGATCTGAGAAGTCAGTTGAGACAAGATAGTAAGAAGCTAGGAAAATTCCTTGGCAAGTGGAATGAGGAAACTGAGAGAGAAAGCTGAACAAACTGGCCCAGCAATTTACAGCCCGACACAGAAAGCCCTGGGTGCCTACCGGTGCAGGAACTGGCGGTGGATCCTGCCCCCAGGGCAGCCTTTCCTCCCCTGGCACGTGGCTGGTCATCCTGTTCAGACCCCCTGACCTTTCCTTCCTGGTGATAACATCTAGGCCTCAGCTGTATTTTAGATCCAGGCTCAGAAAAGCAGCAAAACCAGGCAGGGGACACCAGGACCAGATGTGATGACTAATGACCCCTGCCCTGGTGCTGACCAATCAGTAGAGACCGTGACCCTGAAAGGGCACACCTGAAAAAGTTGATGAATATTCCACTGAGATCCTCCCCTAGACTCCCAACATTTATAGGTCTTCAAAAAACGAAGGGCCCAGCATGAGCTCTCCCTCTCTCCCAGGAGCATGTCTGTGCCTTTCCCTTCCCCCTCATCTTACCTCACAGACACACATCTCCTAAACCCTAAGCAGGAGTCTCCAACTTCCGGGCCATGGACCAGTACCAGTCCAGGCCTGTTAGGAACTGAACCGCGCAGTAGGAGGTGGAGCTTGAATGTAATGCTCTTGAATCATACTGAAACCATCCCCACAACCCTGGTCCATGGAAAAATTGTCTTCCATGAAACTGGTGCCTGGTGCCAAAAAGGTGGGGGACCTCTGCCTTAAGGGTCCCCACAAGACTTGCAACCGGGGGAGCAATGGGCAGCAGCAGCTTGTCCTGGGGTTAAACCCCTGAACCTGTCCCCAAGGCTCCCTTTTCTCTGACTCTCCAGTGAGCTGACAGCAGCCCCGCCTTGGCTCACTTCTTCCTGCTGTGAAATCTTACCTGCACGAAGTCAAGAACCCACATACTACAGGATGGCCGTAGGTAGGCCTGCTCCAACTGGGTCCCTTTACCGGCAAAACAGTGATTCAACGAATGCCGCCAGGAAAACAGAATATCCCCATGCAAACAATGAATTGAACTCTTATCTAACAGTATATACAAAAGATTAACTCAAAATGGATCAAACATGAACATAAGAGTTAAAACTATAAAACTTTTAGAAGAAAACATAAGTGAAAAGCTTCTGGACATTGGATTGGCAATAATTTCTCAGATATTGTATCAAAGGCACAGGCAATGGAAGAACAAATGAACTGCACTTTACCAAAATTTAAAGGTTTGTATGTCAAAGGAAACTATCAAAAGAGTAGAAAGACGACCTGCAGAACGGGAGAAAATATTTGCAAATCACATATCTGATAAGGGATTAATATCCACAATATAGAGAGAAGTCCTAAAACTCAACAACAGAAACCAAACAACCCAATTCAAAAATGGGCAAAGGACCTGAATAGACATTTCTCCAAAGAAGATATACAAATGGCCAATACACACATGAAAAGATGCTCAACATTGCTACGCAGGAGGGAAATGAAAATCAAAATCACAATGAGCTGTCACTTCACATCCATTAGGATGGCTACCACCAGAAAAACAACAAACGAGTGTTGGTGTGGATACGGAGAAACTGGAATCTTTGTGTATTACTGGTGGGGATAGAGCAGTGGGGAAGCCACTTTGGAAAACGGTTGGTGGCTCCTCAAAAAAATGAAATGTAGAATTCCCATTTGATTTAGCACTCCCCGCGCTGGTATGCATACAAAAGAACTGAGAGCAGGGACTGGAAGAGATAGTTGTACACCCGTGTTGTTCATAGCAGCATTATTCACAATAGCCAAAGGTGGAAAAGACTCAACTGTCCATCACTAGATGAATGGATAAACAAAATTTGGTATTTCCATACAACTGAATATTATTTAGTCTTACAAAGCAACGAAATTTGGACATATACTACAACATGGACAAACTTTGAAGACATTATGCGAAGTGAAATCAGCCAGACACAAAAGGACAAATACTGTATGATTCCACTTTATGAGGTATGTAGAGTAGTCAGATCTGCAGAGACAGAGCAGAGTGGTGGTGATCAGGGAGTGGGGTGAGGGCGGTAATGGGAGTAACTGTTTAAATGACTATGGAATTTTCATTTGGGATGGTGAAAATTTTTGGAGATGAGTAGTGGTAATGGTGGCCCAACAATGTAAAAGTACTTAATGCCACTGAACTTACACTTAAAAGGCTTAAAATGGTAAGTTTTACAGTATGCATGTTTTGCCACAATAAAAAATATTAAATAAATCAGGAAGTACAACCCTGTTGTTGACAGATGAGCTGAAAACATACTTGCTCTGAATTGCACAGCTACTGGCGTAGCCAAAAGAACCAAATCTGTATACCTAGCACTGGGTCCTAAGCATGGCCTCAATGCACCTTGTTTGGTGGAACAGGTGCAATCACCTGCTCTATCCCTGCATCCTAGAATCCTTTCCAATCCTTTGATTACACACCTGGGGCATCTACCGTTAGGCTAAACAATTCTCTTTTGCAAGGGTGGGCTTTGGGACAGAGGTCCAGCCTGAGGCCCTCTCTACAGGGAGATGCAGTTCAGGACACTTGTTCCCAGTGCAGGGGAGGAGAGTGGTTGCTGTTTCTTTCAGGAGGATGAAGAATTCTGTAAGAAGTTTTCATCTCCCTCCCCATCCCCAACATTTCTCTCTCCTCACACTTTGCCTCTGGCTACCAGCTGCTGGGGCCTCTTGGGTATTTGGTACTTGACCTTCCAGGCTAGATTAGAAATTCTCTGAGGGCAGAACTCATACCTTCTTCGTGCTATGCTCCCTCACCCCAGCATCAGCAGGAGCCAGTCACCTAATGGCCCAGTACTATGCTTTCAGGGAACTTTCACTGGCTGCTTCATACTCCCAAGCTCAAATAGCTTGTCAGAAGGTGCACCTTGGAAATGCTCTTTGTTATTCTCCAGGTAACTACAGAGGCCCAGGAAGGCCAAACCTTGGGAGATGTTGAAAAGTTGGATGGGGTCCAGGAGTGGGCAATAGGGTCAGAGCAGGGTCCAGTGGTGGGTAGTGGGTGGCTGTCACAGACCTGGAAGGCAAGCCTGAAAGTCTGGTGAGGTGGTCCTAGAAGCTGTCATCTAGGGAAAGAGAAAAATGCCAGGGACAGGTTAGCAAGACTGACTCTAGAAGGCTTGCGGCCTCCTTCACACCCAGGGCCTCCATTATTCTGGTCACATGGAGGGCAGGTTTCCCCCAGCCTTGCCTTGACTTCTTCTGTGTCTCCAAGGCCAGAGGGTGATGGCAGGAGAAGAAGAATAATGGTTTACGAAGTGCTGGCCGACAGTCATTTGCCCCATCACCAACAGATCTGATGACAGCTAGTGACCGTTCTTACCCTCCTCCTCCCACCCTGGGAGTGAGCCTCTGGGCCACAATCAGTTTCCATCTTTAAACAGAAACCTATTTGGAGACTTATAAAAATTAAACTTGCTCCCACCAATCTCTTTTGTACCCTTCTCATGTCTTGTCAAGCACAATTATGAAAGATTTTGACATGGGCAAAGATCCTTGGACACCCTTTCAATGGAACATTGAGGATTGTCTACATTGAGGGGTCCAATTCTACAGGGATTTACGGCCTTTACTGTCATTGACGATGTTGCATCTCTGTCATAGAGACGCAAGTGAAGATGCCAGCTTTGCGTCTTCCTTCCCACATCCTTGATTGCCTACTTATGTGTCTGTGTTTTGGGTTCTCCGGTGAACTGGCTATAACATCTTCCCTCAGTAATCAATGAGTTAAATGAAGTCAAAGGCATGCGTTCATTTTACATTTGCGTAAGAGTCATGATTTTACCTTTTTGAAAAGTGTTCTTTAAGTTTTAAATATCTGTCTTGTGCTTAAGATGAAGGAATGGAGAAAAGAAGAGGAAAGGAGAGGAGAGCAGGGAACTGGGCAGGGTAGAAGAAGAAGTGGGAACAGAGAAAGAGCAAAGAAAGGAAAAGCCAAGAGGGGAAAGATCAAGGGCAGAAAGGGCAGGAGAAAGAGGGAGGGACAAGCAACGTAGCCAAGGAGGAAGTGAAAGACAAGAAACTTCTTGTCCTGCAAACATACAAATGCTCTCCCTCTGCTTGAAGGAAAAGTCTTTATAGTCAGCTGTGAGAGGCCCTCTTGGCCCCTCAGTCCAAGAAGGAAATTGTTTTCTGCCTCTGTAGTCTCTCAGATCACCAGTTATATTAAGCCAAGATCCCTTGGTGGCTGCTGTCTAAAATTTTTCCACTCCCCACCCTTTTGAGTCAGATTGCAAAATAAGGGCATTTGGCAACTTGGACTCTTTGAAATCAGGCTGCAGAGATGTGAACCAGGGCTCTCAGGCCCTCTTAGAGCTGGGCAGGGTCCCCATCAAGGATCCTGCAGAGCTGCCAGCTTGCTCCTGTAGGTGTTCGGGCACTAGTCTGACCTCCTGGGGACACCACACAGTATTCCCAGGCCTTTCCCAGGCAGCAGGCTATGGCTGCTCCCATGTGCCATGCCTGGGGTTAGAAGCAGGCTCTTTACCTTGAAATGTCTCTATTGGCTGGGTACAGATCTGAAATTTAGAGAGTCAATTGTCATCATACTACCAAGCCCCTTCGTAATATGTCCTCAATCCATTTTCCCAAACTAATCTCTTGCCACACCTGCTAAGCATCCTGCACCTAGGCCAGGCCAGCCTACTTGCCACAAGTCAAAATTATCCAGGCCCCTGTGACTTTGCTTTTGCTGTTTTCTCTGTTTAAAATATCTTTTCCCTTTCACCTCCACCTGGTGACATCATACTTATGCTTTCCTTTTATTTTCAGCAGAGTGAATTATTTCATCCCTTGAGCCTTCATGTGGACTTTATATACATCTGAACTTAGACACAACACTCATCACTCTGCCTTGTAATCACTTGCCTGTCTGCCAGTCTGTTCTTCAAGGGCAAGAGCCCAGGTTTATTCATGGTCTGTCCCAGTACTTGGCTTAGTGCCTGGCACATTCATTCAGTCATTTAACAAATTTATTGAGTACTGACTATGTGCCAGACTATTTTCTAGGTGCTGAAAACAGTGAATGAATGAAGCTCTCTGTTCTCCTGGAGCTTGTGCTCTTGTTGGAGAGGCAGACAACATACAAATAAACAAAATAAATAATATGCCAGGTAATGATAAGTGCCAGAAGAAAATCAAGGTGGCTAAGGGACAGAGAATGATGAAGGGTGTTATTTGAGACAGGATGGTCAGGGAAAGCTTCTCTTGTTAATGTAACGTTTAAATAGAGACTTGAAGGAGGAGAGGGAGTGGGTCATATAGGTATCTGGAGAAACAGCCTTCCGGGCAGTGGGAATGGTAAATGCAAAAGTCCAGAGGTGGGAGTGTGTCTGGTGTGTTCAAGTGACACCAGAGAGGTGGCTGATGTGGTCAGAGTGGTGAGTGACAGGAAGACCTGTAGGAGAGGAGCTCCAAGGAATGAGTAGCAGGGGCCAGAGAACTCAGCCTTCAGGCCAATGTAGAAGCTTAAGTTTTTGCTCCAAGTGAAATGAGAGCCACTGCAAGGATTTGAAGAGAGGAGAGACAATCTAACTTAAATTTTAGAGCATTTATGATCTGACATGACCTCCTGGCTACACTTTGGGAAACAGATTATTCATGGTGGGTGCTCATTGCGGGCAGAGGTAATGTGGGACCAGATGCAAGTGGCCTTGGAAGACGATGTGCGCTTGTCCTTGATTGAATGTGAAATGGCATTGTCTGCTCTCTTTAATCGTCGTTCTCCTTCTCTTTCTTCTCCCTTAGAGAAGGGCCCCAGCTAATGGGGATTTTCTGTCCACGGCACTGAATGAGCCCGGAGAGACCACACAAAACTCATGGGAAATAAAGAGACCCTGGCTCGCTGAGAGAGACTGACCTTTCCTGTACCAGTTCACCCAAAAAGTCGAGGCAGACTTCCTGGAGGAGAGAATTTCAGTTTTCCAGTGACTAATATAAGCCAAAGCACGGCAGGAAAAACTAGCCTTTCACTCTAGCACTCTAGCTCTGAGTCACCTTCAGGGTGGCCAAATGAGCACTAATAAAAGCTTGCCTGAGAGAAGGAGTGAAATACTTTCCTTCCCAGGCACATATGGTATATCCGCAATGTTGAAATATCCAAATTAAAATCCTTGAAGATGGCATCTCTCCACCCCACCATTGCTATCCCTACAAAGATCTCTAATGGATTTTCAGAGAAGGCGGCACCTAAAGTGCCTTAGGGGAGGGGACTTCCAGGAGAGCCTCTAATCTTATTACAAAAAAAAGGCTTCTATGTCCACCTCCTATCTGCCAGGGAGGAATTTGGAGAACATCCACTAAGAAGGGGCTGCTGCAGGCAGCAGGGTTTCAGGGGCGTGCCCACCGCCTGGTTCCGCGCCCCGCGGCGCAGTGGAGGCCAGCATACGGCAGAGGGCGCAGAGCACCCGAGCCTGGAGCCCCGCTCCGCCCCCCGGGCACATCCTCTTCCAGCCCCGCTAGCCCTTCGCCCCACCCGCAGATTGCTGGCCCAGCCTCTGAGGGCCCGTGGGCGGGGTCAGGAAGCGCCGTCTAGGCTATTCCTCAGCTTCGTCAGGCCCCCTTCCCGGGCGTTGGCCACAGCCCTTTCCGGTTAACCTAGTCCCTGTCCCCCAAGCAGTCCCGTGCGCCACACCCTTCGTAGGCCAACCCTCTGCTTCCGCAGTTCCTTGCCTTCCAGGTGTGGCCACTAGGGAAGGATGGTGGTCAGGGTGGGTCGTGTTCGGGAGGACGTGGGCCTTGGACCCTGGACCGGGAGGGTTAGAGGTTTTGTAGAAAGAAGCTGCAGGTGAAAGTTCTAAGCAGATTCACCCCTGAACCTCGCCCTTGGCAAGGGTCGTCTGACCTCAGGCCTCGGGGCTGGACTCTCCCCGGTCCGGGATAAGAGTAGAGCCCAGGGCCCTGGGAAAGGAGGGAAGGCTTATGCAATGTTTAATTCTGCAGGTCCTAGCATACGGTGGGGGTCAATCTATATGTGAGTAAACGAATGAATGAAAGAAATGAAGTGGCCTGTTAGCCTAAGACCCAGCCCTGGCCAGCCCTGAGCTGGCACGTGACCTTGCCACACTCACCTTGCTCGTTTCTCTCCCCTCCAGCCATCTTCCCACAACTCCCAGCATTTCTTTCACTTTCTGCCACTGCTCAAAAGTCCTCACTAGCTGCCTGGTAAAAATCCCTTCTTTGAGCATTCAAAGCTCTGTACAGTCTTACCCCAACCTACAGGCGCATTCTTCTGCTTGAATCTGCTCTCTGGCTACACCAAATCTACTGGAGTCTTCTGAACATAACTTGAAGTGGCCTTCTTCCTGGGAGCCATCCCCCTTTTCCCTATCAGCAGCACCTCTCCCTCGCCTCCAAATCTTTCTCTTCTTTCAGGGTCCAGCCTCAAATCCGATTTCCGTCCTCCAGAAAGTGTTTCCTGACTTCTTCAGCCCACAGTAAGTTTTCCTGTCTCTGACCTTGTATAGCATGTGCTCCATGGCCCTTTCTTTGGTGCTTTGTCATATAGTACTTTTGTACCTATCTTTTCCCTCCTGTTATTATAAACCTTTGGAAAGCAGGGCCCAAGTGTTGTTTATCTTTCCTTCTCCCTCTTCAGTTCATTTAACATTTATTGAGCATCTGCTGCATACCAGATGTAGAGTCTAGCATATGGGGTCCCAATGGAATCTAGGATACAGCTGCCCATGATGGAGTTGGAAAGAAAAGAAGAAACACGGAGCTTGAGGAAAAGTCCAGGGTGTGGCTCTGTCATGGAGCACTCACTAGAAAAGTCCCAAATGACTTCCTTGGGGAGTACTCAGCATCCTGGATTACGAAGCAGTCTCATTCTACAAGGGCGTGTCTTACCATTCATGGAGCCACTCACTCACCCATTCCCTCTTTCATTCATTCATTTGATAAATACTTGTTGAGACCACACTTTATTCAAGTGACTCATAGGATTGGTCATGCTGCAGCTCCTGGGCTGGCTGGCATGTGTGTGTGTAGTACTAGGAAACTGGAAAGCTTTTGTTGTGAGTTGCTTCTTTGTCAGTTCCTGTTTGGAGGCATAAGTCCTTGCTGGAAATGGTCTTGGAAAGGACTGGGTGGGTATGACAAGAACAGAAAAACCTGGGACTTTATGGAGGAAAGGAGAACCATCAGCCTTTGCTGAGGGTAAGGAGCCCAGACTTTACCTTGTAGTTCACTTTGGAACAGCTTGCATTGCCAGAGAACACACTGACTTCAAAGTCCTTTCTTTCCGTGATCATTCAAGGTTTCCCAAACAGCTCTCTGAGATTAGGTCCAGTTGCAGGCTGAAAAGTTGAGACTGAGATCCAGGTTTCCCCAAAGTCACTTGGCTATGACAGAAATGGGCCCAGACCAGGTCATTCACATCCTGGTCTCCTCAGTTTCATTAAAAGGGGCTCTGTCCTCAACACCTTTGGGACCTCTATGCTGGACTCTACACCTGGTGTGCAGTAGATGCTCAACCTGCTCTGCGTGCAGGAACACCCAGGCCCATTGAGGCACCAGTCAGGGAAGTCTCTCGCTTCCCATTAGGGAATAAGGCAGGTCCCTGGAATAAAATATTTTGAACTTCAGCTTAAAGTGATGGTCCCCACTGTATCTGGCTACTAGCAGCTCTCCATTTCTCCTTTAGAAATTTAATGGTAACTAATTACCAAATCCTAGCTCCAGTTGACTTCTGAGCTCTAACCTTAAGGCCCAAATTCTAACCACTCCTCTAAATTATTCCCGCCCCCCAATTCTAAGTAGATTATATCATTTCACCCCTAAGGGCAACTCAGCCCCTCTCAAATCCTCACTGCTGGCCTGATGCTATCTTTAACATCCTCCATACAGCCTGGAGTGGGTAAAAGCTGGCTGTCATAGCATACTGGAGCAAGAAGGTCCAAAATTAGGATGCAAGCAGCCAGGAGGAGCTGGCAACCCCATGAATTTGCCATTGTTATGAAAGTTGTCTTTTTTCCTTCTCAGGTACCCAGGCCTTCATGTTGACCCCAGGGCCTTTGGGAAGGGGTGGAGGTTGGGGGGAAGAAATAGGTATGTTAAACCTTCTAGAGATTTTTGAGAGAGACCTAAAACAGGCAAGATTTATCAGAAGAGATGAAGCTTAATGGAGGGATTCTAGCTATTCATTCATTCATTCATTCAACAATCATTATATGAACAATTAAAAGGCACCCAGGCCATCTGTATTTCAGATAGTTGCTGCCCTCAGACAGTGCTATCTAGAGGCAACTGATTTTTTTGAGCCCTTGCAATGAGTTAGGTACCAGGGTTAGCCACTTTTTGTTATATTTTATTGAATTTCTACAACCCTGTGGAAGAGAAAGTACCATTCCATTTTGCAGATGAAGGACAAAGCTAGAGACTGAAAGGCTAAGCTAAGTCCCTTTTCCTGCATTGCCTCTGGGTGGGAAGGGAAGTTTTCCAGTAACCCCTAACTAGTAGTTCGCAAGTAAATTGCCTCTAGCACCAGCTAGTCCCAGACTGCAAAGGTGGAGCTAGAAGATTGTGCCTGATTCTCTCTAAGGCCCCGCCCACCCCAGATACACGGAGCCTATCAGATTGCAGGCCCTGCGGGCATGGCCAGAGGCTGTTGGAATGGTTGCTGGGTGTAGAGAGACGGAGCAGGGCCCCTGGAGTTCCATTTGCTGATGCTGCTCTTTTCCTTCCTGTCCGGATGGATCTCCCCGTTTCCTTGTTGCCCACCAGGGTTCCGAGTCACTGGAGAGTCATGGCCTGGTCTGGTTGCCCATTAAAGTCACGGTCAGACTAGCTTTGTGCACAAAGCACAAAGCCCTGCTTTAAATGAAGCAATTCTGCTTCCACTTTATGATCATCATAAAATAATGCTATTTAGTTCATCGGTATGTCATGCAACTACTCTCCTCATCCTTGTGGAGAAGAAGGACCCCTGCCCTTGAGATTCTAAGAACGTGATTATAAGAAATATGAACTAATAAACAGACTATGATATGATAGATTCCATTCTCAGAGCACTAACTGTGTGCCGGGCACTGCAGCTTTCCACAAGGGTGTTCTCATTTAATGCAAAGTAACATCAGCATACACCCCAGCAGCTTTTCTCCTGCAACATATTACCGAGGTGGGAAGAGGTGGGGGAATGGGGTCAGAAGACCTTACCTTGAAATTCAAATCCTGTCCAACACTGGCTGTATGATGCTTGGAAGTTACTTCACCAGTCGGAGCCTCAGCTTCCATATCTGCAAAAAGGGAGTATTCTCTGCCTCTCTGGTGAAGAGTTGTTTGTGAGGGCCAAGTGGGATATGCCTGGGAAGCACCTCGGATGGTGTCTGGGATGGGGTAGGGGCTTAGGTGTTTATTCACTCATTTTACAAATATGCGCTGAGTGTCTGGGATGTGCAGGCACAGTTTGAGGCACTGGCAATACAAAGTGAACAAAACACAAAACCCGCTTACGCACTATGGCTTATTCAATTTTGGTTTCTTTTCTCCCTGCGTATTCCCATACACGTTCATGTTGATTAACTCATTTTAAGTTGAAATATTTATTTACTTCAGCTTTGCATCCCCCTGGTCAAGTAGGAATAAAGAGGATTAATTCTGTGTGTTGGCTGGAGAAACGGAGGCCTAGAGAGATTAGATGATTTACACAACACATTAGTAACAAACTCCAAACCACAGACTGCTCTGTTTCTCAGCCTTGTCTCCTCCAGGGGGTCTTTCTTTTGACATATATTCTAGGCAGCCCCACGCTTCTTCTAGGGCTGTGAGCTTTCCAGAGAAAGTTCCTGCGGAGAGCTCACTGCGGGAAGTCTAGCTATTCCCGCTCACAGGTGGAGTGCAGTGCTGAGCAGCAGGGCAGAGCCCTCTGCCAGCATGGATAGACTTGCTTCACTATGACAGGCAAGATCAGGTGGAGAAAAAGGTAAGGGTAAGTGAGCTCCCGAGCCCCTCCCCACACCCAGGACCGACCCACTCTCTGCTTAGGTTCTTTCCTGCTGAGGCTCCTCCCATCCCTTCCTCCAAACTGCATTGGTGGATGAGGACCCAGCAGGATCCCTGTGCAGAGTGGGAAGAGCACCAAGATCTTGGGTGTACAGGGACAGCAGGTACGAGAACTTGTGTTTAATAAAACGCCCTCACATTTATCAATACGTAGCAAAATGTATCCTAAGCACAAGTCAGAGGAGTGGGCAAAAAACAAATACCAACTTGTCCATTCACGAAAGAGTTATTTGGGATTTCAAAACATTGGAAACAAACTTAATGTCTGACAATGGGAGGTTCATTGAGTGAAACTGTGGCTTTCTCTCCTCTGAAATATTAGGTAGCCATGAACAATTCTACTATAAAATAATATTTCCTGACCTGGGGGAATAGCCATGGTACGTTGCTAACGGATAAAAAGCAGGCCAAAATGCCAGGGAAAGCCTCCAGGAGAAGGAGGTCAGGCCCAGTTGTCTTTGCCACCAAAGAAAACCTGGCCTGATATTAGTGCGTAGAGCCATCTCTCTACTGCCTATCAGAAGTTTGTCTACTGCAGAGGGTTTCCGAAACTGGTTTCAGATTCTTATTTCCCCTACCTTTTTTTCTTCTAACCGCAATCCTTGATGTTTCCCAAAGTCCAATAAATACAAAGGTCTCATAAATACAATGTTATTTCCTCTCAGGCTCTGCCACAGCCTTTCCACAAGCTTTTCCCCCAGTTGAAGGAACCAATCATGGAGCTTATGTCCCCTTACACACATACACACACCCTCCTCCCCGCCCACCCCCACACCCCACCCCACCCTGCCAGCTTTTAGCTCAGTCATCACTTCATTTGGGAAGCCTTCCTTGACTTTCCTGACAGGTCACTTTTTTCTCTGATACATCCTCACTGCACCATGTACTTCCTTCCCCTCTGTTTCACATTGATTTCTGCGAGTGTCTGATGAATGTCTTTCTCTGGTAACATCCTCCCACGATGACAAGCATCATGACTGCTGATGCACATCACTTTCTTTATCACTCTGCGTGTTTCTGGCCACAGAGACTTTCAATAAATGTCAGGTGCATAGCTAGATAAACTGCAGATGAGATAGATGGACAGATGAGCCTGCAGGATAGGGGAGCAATTGCAACAGATATGCCTCCAAAGCAGAATGGAGCTTGGAATCAGGGCTGGCCCTATACAGAGATGAATAGGTGGCTGCCTGTAGTGCAATTTCAGGGTCCGTAGGAAGGGCTGGAAACAAAACCTTTTGTTCCCTAAAGTGTACAGAGCTCAGGCACGAACCCTGCATTCCGGGAGAGGGGAGAGGTGCTCAGGGGCTTACTTACCCTCGTGCTAAGGGGTAAATGACTGATCAAGCCTTCCCTTAGAGCAAATTGTGATGGGAGGCTGTGTGTGGAGGATGAGGGGAGAGGAAATTAGGGAGCCAGGCTAGGACCCCCAATGGGGAAAGGACACAGAAAAAGGAGTCTCAGGGACTGAGGCCAACCTTGGCCCACAGCGTCATTTTGCCTTTGCTGCACACAGCCCAGTCCTGCTGGGTATTAAAAACCTTTTTGGTAAATCAGGTTCTGCAAATATTTGACGTCTGGAAAACTTTCAACAAAGATGGCTTTCGGAAGCCTGGCTCAGAGGCCCTAGGATGACAACCTAATTACGTGCCTTTTAATAGCTCCTTCCCAAGTGCTCAGTCAGGGACATCTGCTCCGCCGCGGTTGCACCTTCAGGGAGGAATATTTTTAACACCACGATGCCACAAAAGGAAACTTCTGAAGGCTGGATGAAAATGCCCTCTTCGTTCCCAGAGCCTCGGGACCCAGGTAGGTAGGGCCTCGAGCTCCCCAAAACAGGGCCACGCTCCTTTTCACAAGCAGAGGAGGCGTCAGCTTACTAGGAGGTGGCTGTTGTTGTTGTTGTTTTTTGTGTGTGTTTTTTTCAATTTTCCTTTTTCAGTTTCCACAGAGACATGTTCAATGTGCCAGGCTGCCTCACCCAACTTTCTATGTACGCAGGGTGTCGAAAATAACCACCCGAAGCACAGCAAACTCTCTGACGTCAGCCCTTCCTGCTCAGTACTGGGCCCTGTCCCTGGTCTACCCAGGAGCTGTTCTTACCCCACACCCAGCTGAGGAATCCCCATCCAGACCCTTGTTATGTCAGAGGAAGAAAAGGGGGGGAAACAATAAGGAGCAGGATTTCTGTGGTTTGTTAATAGATCAGCTTGTAGAAAGACCTGGGGCTGATAGGCTGAAGAGGATGTGTCTTCAGGGTCCCTGGGACCAATGAAAAAAGTGCACGGAGCCTGAGATGTATTCCAAATCCTTTCCTCCTTTTCTATAGGCACGTTCCCAGAGGCTTGGAAAGGTGGATATAGATTTGCTCAAGGAGTTAGCGTTGCTGCCTGGTTTGGCTCTCCTGTTTTCAGCCGAGGAGTTTGTTTTGGTGAGAACTGCTCTGCTATTAATTCATCAAATCACACTGATGGAAGTGCGGCCTCGTTGTCTAGGAATCCAGAGCTCTTTCACAGAGGGGCACCGTGGAGCAAGCAGGAGAAAGGGGTCATCCGTCTGCCTGTAGCCCACTGGGGAGAAAAGACTTTGGCATGTTAGAGCTGTGAGGATCTCTTTGGATCATCTAATTATAAATCCCTCTCTCTCTGTCTCTCTGTCTCTCTCAGCAACATTTGAGAACCCCGTCCTTAATCAGATCAAGGTGGGATCTCTGGTCAAGTGGGTAGAGGAAATCCTAAAGCCTCAATCCACTTGCCACCCCCCACTCCCCTCCATTAGAGCAGTCTCTGAGGAACCCTCCTGGGAAAAACAGTCCCTAATCTGGTCTGACTCCTGAAAACTGTAATTCCTTCAGAAAGTGAGACTCTACGAAGTCAGATTTCTTGCTCAAGGCCGCACGACCTGCCCCTCCTAGTTGCCGTGTGAATGAAAAAGGGACTATGTAATAAACCTGACAAGCTATGGGGAGGTGGAGCATATGGCAGCCTGACACATTCAGTGACCAGAAGTAACCACCCAGGACGCTCTGATCACACATTGCTAGCCGGGCAGGCCACGGTGGGCCGTCACAGGCCCCACCCGTAGGTTCCTCAGCGAAGGTCAACATTTACCTTCAGTGAGCCCTGTCCGCTGTTCTTATGCATCTAGGATAACACATCTTTGAAACGTCAGAGTAATTTTCTCTTCTAGACCCCTCACAGGCACAACTGCAGGCTCCAGAGCTCGAGACCACAGAGCCCTCACTGTTTGTTGTCTTGCTCCCTGCACCTCTGTGAGCTGTAAAAGTTCAGTATTAACCATCCTGTGTACCCACCGATGTAAAAGGAATATGTTTCTCCATTTTGCTTTTAATCCAGTCCTAGAGATTTGCCCTTTTTGCTTTTCCCAGCCTCCTTAATTTTACCACCAGTGGACTTCAAGTAACCTTCCTTAAGTTTTCTTCTCTGATCCTAATGTATAAAATAAGCACAAAACTGCCATTTTCTGGAGCATTTTCTCAATCCGTTGGGATTTTACTTCTGGGCATGTCCTCAAAATTTGGCTCAAATAAAGTCTTATAAAACCGTTCTATAGGTCTAGACGTTCTTGTCTTCTCCCATGGACAGTGGCCAGGTCTCTTTCCTCTGCCACTGTCATATAGTAATGTACGCACGAAGTGGTGACAAAGGGGAAAATAAGCAGTGGGTAGCGGAGGGGGGTGGGCAGACAGAGTTCAGTGCGGGCTGCAGTGGTCAGGGAGGCAGGAAACCTGAGTGGGCCAGCGGTGGTTGAGAGGCTGTCACTCAGGAAGGGGGCACGGGTCAAGCAGGTGTTAAATTCCAGAAGCCAGTAGATAAGCAGTGTGATGCCAGTGGAAAACTGGGATGGGGCTAGGATCAGGTTCAATGTGGAGAGAAGGCCGGGGGCGCAGGCTTCCGTTGCTGGTAAAGTTAGAGGGTTGCCTTCTCTCCCTCCCAGTTCACCCAGTTGAATCTGCTGATGGACCCCACGTATGGTAGGACTTTGGAAGCACAACAGAAGGCTGGGAGCCCAGTCAGGTAGGCAGGCATACCGGTGAGTGGTGAATTAAATAAGTCTTAGGACAGCAGCAGGGCCATATTAAAAATGAATCAAGATGATATTCGGATGAGAACGAGAATGGAGTGCTGGGGAGAGACACTCAGAGGGCTGCTGGACCTGGCCAAGGCCACACCAGCCCCAGATGCAAGCCCGTGGCTTCCAGTGCCTATTCGAGACAGAAAAGGCAGAGAATGGCCTTTCCTGAGGGCTTCTGTGAACCTTCATTCTCTTACCTATAAAATGGGCTGGTGTGGCCCATTCTCAACTCTATCTCCATCTTGGACTTCGGTAAGAAGCAAATGAAATAAAGTTGAGAACCACTGAAGGGCTTTTACCGAGGCTGGAGTCAAAACAAAACATGCCTCTTGAGGTGGAAAATTGCACATATGGCCCTGGAATAAAACTAGGCGTTTGATTAAAAACACTAAAGCCTCATGCTGGCCAAATGGAATGCATCTTCCTGACACCCTTGTCCCCAGCTTTCACTCCCTGAACTACGGTTTGGGCAGATAATTGCTTAAGGTCTGAGCCTCCCAGCAAGGTGTGTGTGTGTGTGTGTGTGTGTGTGTGTGTGTGTGTACACACACACACACACACACATATATCTATATACATATATATACACATTCTAAAAGAGACCTCAAGAACTGCTCTTTCCAGTAAGATAACCACTAGCACATGTGGTGATTTCAGTTTAGATTTAAATTAAAATAAAATATTTAGTTCTTCGATCACACTAGCCAAATTTCAAGTGCTCAATAGCCACATGTGGCCAGTGCCCGCTAAGTTGGACAGTCGAGGCAGAGAACATCTTCATCGTGACAGTGTGTTCTGTGGGTCAGCACTGTTTAGAAGTATAATGGTGAAATGACAGCTATTGGGGTGAAGGGTTTCTTCCCTGGAACTTCTCCATACAACGCATCGTGGGTTGGCTTTTTTCTGCCCAAATTCAAGGTTAACCCTGAATCCCTTCACAGCTTTTGCCACTTCCTTTAATGCCCAGGCCTTGACAGCTCAGTACCTCCTAAGAGGGAGGTAGCGAGAGCCTTCACTAGGCTCAGCCTTCAAAGGGACAACATCCAGAGCCAAAGGCAAGTCGACTCCACCAGATTTCCCCTTTCCAGAATTTGAATAAAGAAAGACGCAAAGCCCAGGCAGTTGGTTAGCAACAGGCTGAAACTGAAAGGTGAGGAGACCCAAGAAGTCCAGGATGGTTGAGTGACTGCTGGAGGGAAGAAGCAACAAAAATGATGTGTGCAGTGAAATTGCTGCCCTGGGCCTGATGTCACAGGGATGCTGGGCAGGGAAACGAAGATTGCCGGGAGGGGAGTAGAGCAGCAGCTCTCCGCCTTCACTCCACACACACTTGCCACTCGTCAAGAAATGCTGCTGCTTCTTCTGTCTTCACTAGAAGCATGGAAGGGACTTGAAGGAAGTACATGCACAAAGCCTCCATATAAGCCTTTATGATTTGCTTGAACCACTAATGAAGAGAAGCAGCCACCATTAAATAACCAATTTACGGCTTGAAAATATCAGCACAAACACAGCACAACACCCCTCAGCTGCCCAGCAGCTACTTTCTGATGGGCATAGGAATGCCTGGGCCCAGGGCCGGTCAGGTGATCAGGCAGTGTGTGGGCAGGCCACACAGCAGAAGCCTGTGGAGTGAAGGAAAGAGCAAGACACTCTCCTGTTCTCTCCTGTGATGTTCCGCATGTATCTCCTCTCATCGGCCAGACTGAAAGGCCTTATCTTGCCCTTGTAGCGCATTCTCCAGAGAGCTCCCAGCACAGGGCCTGTAGTCTGGCCTCTGACCCTCTTTCTCCCTGAAAGATCCTGGGGGCAGGGGTGGGGTGAAGACCTCTGGGAGGCAGCGTCTGTAGACCTGGCTGTAAAGTATAATAAAACAAATGCCAACACTCTGGGTGTGAGTCTGCCTCCTTTACTACCTCCGTGACCCCTGACAGGGGACTTAAGTCCCTCTGAATCTCACGTTTCTCAGCTACATAATAATGCTTAAGATTTATTATTTTGAAGCCAGACTTTATACCTAGACCCCCTCCCCCCACCTCCTTGCCCTGTGGGTTGTGCTCTCCCCAGTAGGGGGGTTGGAGGGTGATACAGTCATTGTTTCTTCAGAGTCCACTGGGCCGAAGGTGAAAACCACAACTGGAAGAATCCACGTTGGGTTGTTAGAAGTGAAGGAGAGCAGAGTTTGCCACCCCAAAATATGCCTCTTTGGGATATTGATTATTTTAGGATGGTTATCTTGAAGAAACAGCAGACTTGGAAGAGGCTCTGAAAACCAGGTAGAAGTTATCCTTTGTAAAGGACATTTATATTTGTGAGGAAAACTTTTACCTGTAAGGGTGTTTCCCTCTCTGTACCAGGCCTGCCTTCACTATCAGTGGAGAGGGCATAGGACTTAAATCTGCACGATAATCTTACCCTTGTTTTCCGTGCTTTTCCTGGTTACCCAATAACTGACTCTCCACTCCCACCATCATCTTTTGTCGTTAGGTGAGTAAGGGTGTATTTAAAGTGATGGCCTCCACCGTTTCGGTGAGTTGTCAGTGCTCCTGGGTCTCTCCCTTGTACACAGGAGGTGTCCGTGTTATTAAACTTTAATTCTTCTCCTGCTCATCTATCTCATGTTAATTTGCTTATTAGTCCAGCCAGAAGAACCTTGAAAAGTAGAGGATGATTTTTCCTCCTTGACGGAAGTAATAGCTCACTAATGAAACCCACACAGTAAGATGCATCTTATAAAAACTACCACAGAGCGAAAGAAGCCACAAAAGCTGGTTCAGGAAAGAAGGGAGAGGAAGGACGTGGTTCATAGAGGGAAGCCATGGACCCTCTAGTCTGCGACCAGCCCGCAGCACACAGAACAAAACCATGGGACCCTCTTGGTCTCAGAGCCGTCTTCCCATCTCCCAGCCCCTGCATGTGATTCGTGGAGGCGGGGCACACAGCAGGTCCTGAGGGGCAGAATAATAAAGTCTGAGAGGTTTGCCCTCAGCATTGTGCCTCTTTTCTCTGCGCTCTCTTCCACCTTTCCCATCTTCTTCAGAAGTCCAGAGCTTCTGGAATAAGAAAGAAAGAGTGGACTGGAGTAGCACTAACTCCTGGGGAGTAGGGAGCGGGCTGCATCTTCAGGGGATCTTGTAGACAGGAACTCCCACGCCAGAGGCCATGAGTGACCCACAGATGTTTGTGGGTTTGGCCAACATCAGGATAACCTCAAGAGTTTGTTAAAAATAAATGAATAAATAAATTTAATTTCTGGTATTTAAAAATAGAAGATTTTACACAAAAATTTGGACTTTGGAAGCACTGAAAGCACTGGTTGCATATTCCCACTGGGTAAGAATTGGTTAAGCTGAGCAGCTGCTGCCTACCCTAAAGGAAACACTCATTCCTCGGTGTGCCGCAGTCCTTACCACTCCCTATTGCTCCCTGTTATTACCTCTGGCCTCCCTCTCCCATTTATGCCACTGCCTGGATCCTGTAGCACCTAAGTTTGTGACCTTTGACACCATCCAAAGAAATGACACAGTAATACTCGGAGCACAGAGAACTACGAAGCCAATATTTCTGGGCGGAGGAATAGCTCCTTGCTCCTGACACTATTCCATTTGGGAGGCCACCTCTCCAGAAAGAAGTGAATCCTACCACACAGCCTCACAGATTATAAAGGGCATTAGATTGTCATCAGATCTGGAAGAAAGTTTGTAAAAGTCTGCCCAGCTCCCTGCCCTCACAGCTTGCCCATTTCACCACCATTATCAGCAAGTTCAGTCCCTGATTGCCCATCCCCTGTGACCCAGGATAGAGTCAACTCTGTGCCCAGGCCTGGCCAGACCTTGCAGTCCATTCCATGATCAGGCCCTTCGCTTTGTGCCTGCTGACCGCCGTGTTGCCTGAATGCCTGCCTTCGTTTCCCACCTGTCAGCAATGGTCTGGGAACTGAGCTGCCCTCCCATGCAAGGCTTTTGCAGCTGAGTTCTGTCCCTGGAGCGCCAGCTGTGCCTGCTGCCAGACCATACACTGCAGGACTTCCTTCTTCTACCTCTGCTGTCTCAGACGCCGAGACCCACCTTGTCCTCTTAGGACAGGCCTCATCCTATTGCTTGCCTGGCCGTGTGTAGGCTGCTGCCAGCACAGGCAAAGCTTGTCCAGAGTGTGGGGTTTAGGTTGGATTTCAGCCCCCACTTGCCCCCTCATCCAGGCACCTCTGTGCACAGCTGCACTGTAATTCTGAGTAGGGTCCCTGGTACCTGGGCCTAATCCTGCTCGTTTGGCCTCATCTTCCCACTGGCCCAGATTCTTTTCTGATGCCCACCCCCAGTTCCCCAGCATTTTCTCTTCTCCTCTTCTGGTACCTAATCCTGGGGAAACAAGGGATTAATATAATAATTAACATACTGAGATTCTGTATGAAGTGTTGTACTAAGCATTGCACGTATGTTATATTTAATTCTTACAATCACTACGTGGGATAGAACTGCTGTCCCCATTTTTTGGATGAGGAAACGGAGGCACAGACAGATGAAAGAATTTTCCCAAGGCTCATCACTAATGAGAGACAAAACTAGAATTCAAACCTTGGTCTGTCTGTTGTCAAAGCTTAAGCTTTTAACCACTCAGCATTGTCTCCCAAATCAAAGAAAGCTAGAAAGGAGGCTTAGAGAAGTCAACAATTTATCTACAATCTCACAGCTCATCAGTGACAGAGCTCAAGTTCAAACCCAGGTAAGTCTTCTGTCGCTAAATCCAGTGCTCTTCCGAGTGCTCCCTACACTCTCAAGCTGCCTCTGTTGCTGTTTTGTTTGCCTCTCAGCTCCTGGCGTACTATGGGGCATGCAGGAGGTGCTCAGGAGATACTTACAGGCTGAAGGACTTGCCCCATCTGATTTGATACGCCTACCTGGAGTTGTTTTCTCATAGTCTCTGTCCAAATCGCTTTACTATCAACCAGGCTGGCCCTGTCCACAGGCAGATCTTAGCTCAACTCCCATCCTCCCGAACCTGGAAGGCCTATAATTCCGCTATGGAGTGCAATTTTCCTAAGGAGGGGGTAGAAGATTATAATGAATTAGACTTAATGTTCTAACATCTCAAGATAAATGAGTTTGTCCAAAAGATTTTTGGCAAGAGAATCTAGGGGTCACAGGGCTAAACCTGGCACAGCAGAGTATGAAGACAAATGGCACTTAAAGTGATATTCCAGAGAGATCAGAGCCTCTTGATCCTGCTTCCTTGAACTTTGTGTCTCTGGGGTTAACGTCATCTTTGGGCCCTACAGGTCCCTGGTCCAGGTCCTTCTTCCCAGCTGGGAAGGTTAGCTCAGATACCACTGGAGAGAACCTAGGGACAGGTGAAATGCCCAAGGTAGGGCCAGAGGAAATGCCACTTTCAAATGGCAAGGCTTTACACCTGTCTCCTTTGGGTAGTCGTAGGCCTGGCCAGAGCACTTGGGCACAGTCCTGCCAAGCGGCTTAGCTTATTAGCAGATCTAAGGGACGGTAAACTGCGTGCAAGCCTGTAAGCAATTTGGATCCCCGGCCCGTCTGGTGAGGACAGATTTCTTAGGGGCCTGTGCCAGACTTGGTTCCTGGCAACCTGGTCAGGATTAAGGATTTTCTAGAAATGTCACTCAATTCAATTCAATTTATTTATTTTAAATATCTTTATACTGTATTTTACATTTTTTAAAAAGATTTTTACTTATTTATTTTTAGAGAGGGGGAAGTTAGGGAGAGAAATATCCATGTGTTTGCCTCTTGCACACCCCACACTGGGGACCTGGTCCGCAACCCAGGCATGTGCTCTGACTGGGAGTCAAACTGGTGACCTCTTGGTTCACAAGCAGGCGCTCAATCCACTGAGCCACACCAGCCAGGGCCACTCAATTCAATTTAAATAAACAAGGATTTACTTAGCCTCTCTGAGTGCCAGCACTGTTTCTGGAGACCAGTGTAGGAGACTTCATTACTCTCCTCCTATTCTGATCCTTTTTTTTATATCCTGATAGCAGCTGGATTTTCTTAAAGCCAGAACTGTATAGAGTTTCAAGGCTTTGGAACAAGCCAGATGTAGGTTCAAAGTCCTCTGCCACTCACTAATCGCATGACATTTAGCACCACTGAGCTTGTTACTCCATTTGTAAAACATCGGCCTCACAGAGGTAAACATAAGAATTATATGAGGTTGTACATGAGCTTAGACCAGGGTCCACCACCTGGAAGGCCACTATCAGTCAATGGTAGCAATCAAACCAATAAGCAAATAAAACCATAAAGCCTCCCTACTCCCATCGACCATTCCTTTGCTCCTCCAATAATTCCCTAACACCTATAGGACAAAGTTCTGTCTTCTTTACCTGGCGCTGCAGGCCTTCCATGTAGGGCCACATTTCTAGTGCTTAATAACCACGTGGGTTTGTGGTTGCCGTATTGGACAGCACAGAATAGAACATTTCCATTTTTGTACAAAATTTACTGGGCCTGAACTCCTTTCCTCGAACAGCTTTCAGTGAGGGCATGAGGTAAGGACGGTCAGCATCAAAGTCCTAGAAGCAGGGGAGGGGCTCCACCAGACCAGGGAAAGGAGCAGAATTCAGGGTTCTGAGGTCAGACCATTGGGGGTTGCTGTCGACACCCCCTTCCCCAACATCTTTCATCTGTTTTCTCATTTTGTCCTTAGCCTTCTAGCAGTGCCCTTGGAAGGTGAGAAGATAGGGGCCTTGGACTTTGTGGACCTCTGTAATTTACCGCATGTGACCTTTGTCTCATATATTTAATTATCCCTATTTCTCCAATTTGTGGGAGGAGTCAACAATGTCTCTGCAGGAGACACAGGAGTTAACACCCCATGTCTGCCTGGGCACATTGGGAGAATTTAGCAAATGATAGATCCTTTTTTCCCATTTAAATAAGCCTCATGTATGAAAATCTGTTGGAGTGGTATGTGTATATTTGTTTTTAATTTAAAAAAAGAAGAAGAAAAAGAAAGAAAAATTAGCAGACCATTCTTACCTTAAAACAGAAGCACCTGCTCCCCCAAAAGTTTGAAGAACATGGATAAAAAAAGATTGACCATGAGTGATCGTTTTCAAGTTGTGCAATCGTAATGTGAGTGTTCGTTATTCTATTCTCTGCAGGTATGCACTTAAATTTTTCATAATAAAAACATTTAAAGACTAAGTGCATACTCCCAGTAAGAATTACTGCATCCAAGTAGACTACCTGCCCCCAGACTTCCAAGGAGGTCCCTTTCTGTAATACAAGGTGCACCTGTTCCAATGAGGTGAGAGGAGAGCAGGGAGTGAGGGGAGGGGCAGCCGGTGACTGTTCATCCTGAATGTTTCCATCCTGCTGTTTATTTTACAGGGAACCTGAGCCTGTGGCCTCTCAGGTGTCGGTTCTGATTCCCGAAGAAAGGATCTGAGGGGTGGGCCCTGGTGTCCTCGTGCCCTGGCTCCTGGCCAGGTTTTCCATTGCCTTTCCGTCTCAACTTGGGCTGGGCTGAGAGCTTCCATCTCATGGGTGGGTACCTATCCAGCCCCCGTCTCTCCCCTGCCCCCATTCTCCACCTGCCCAGCTTGCACCTTCCTTCCTTTCTCCCTCTGCACTGCCTCTGCTCCCATCCTCCTGCGGCCTGCAGACACCTGGCTTTTCTCACCCCTCAGGGACCCTTTGCTTCCCTAGGCCTGTCTTCTTCCTACCTTGGCCACAGGGCATGCTCCAAGGAGCTGGTGATCCCTGGGGATCACTCCATTGAGACCTTCTGCTGCACCCTATTTTGCTTTCATTGTTTCAGGGGCTGGTCTGATCACTCTGGCTACAATGCCAGTCCCAGGGGGCTGAATTCTGTTATATCCTCCATTTATTTGCATAGCACCTACTGTAAGGCTGGATTTACACAGTGGAGGAAGGAAGGAAGGAAGGAAGGAAGGAAGGAAGGAAGGAAGGAAGGAAGGAAGGAAGGAAGGAAGGAAGGAAGGATCTGACAGGCAGTGAGTTTCTCCTTTTTCTGTCACCCTCTACCCCTACCAGGGGTGGTCTTCCATTCTAGTTCAGCCCGGTCAGGGATTCCAGGCTGCAGTCAGCCACAGCGACACTGATTCTGTCCCATGCTGGGAGAGTGGTGGGAGACAATGATTTCAGCCTAGAAAAGGAAGTGGGTACTCCAAGTGTCTCTGGAGGGATAATGAGAAAGAAGATGAAGAGAAAGAGAGAAGTGGGGGCGGAGTAGAAACAGGAGAGGTGGGGCTGGGGAGGCGCAGGGAGGAGATTGGGTGAGAGGGAGAAAAGGGGCACAAAGGGGCGGGGGGTGGGGGGAGATCCTTGCCTTGCACATGCCCAGCCCTCTGACGTGGCTGTGCTGATATCCCCAGCACTAATTGCTTCAATTAATAATAGTGCTCTATAAAATTTCAGCAGCTGAAAGCAAGTGCAAGGAAAGATGACATAATGCATTAATAATGCAGGCAGACGATCGAGTCGGCCTCCTGGGGAGCTCCATTAAGGGGCCGCTACGCAGTCCTCACAGCCGCTAACACTCCGGGCAGGGCCGCGAGCGTCCTTGGGCATCTGCACACGGCAGAGGTGGCGCCAATGCACCGGAGGCTTGGGACACTTTTGGGCTTTGCACAAACCCCGGAAAGCAGCCCTCCCCCATTCTTTGATACGGACAATTGATGTTTTCTCAATCTTACATAAGTGCTGCGCACGGTTTCAAGGTTGCTGCCCTAAATCCCCGCAAATACCACTTGCTGGACCCCGCCCAGACTAGCAGCCCCTCCCCCACCTCCACCAAGGCTGAAGTTCCTAGGGCAGCCTTCCTAACTTTTTTTTTTTTAATTTCCATCCCATTTTTTCCCTCTCCGTTCTGCATCTCTTTTTGTTTCTCTGTCCCTGGATTTTAAAGAACTCTTAAATAGGCACTCCTCTTTTTCAAGACAAAGAACGTGTCATCCGAAACACGCTGAGCTGGTTTTTCTCAAGTCGGGATCTGCATCAGCATCATCCAGACCTTCCAAGTGTCTGCACGTGCACACACTCCGTCCCCCAAACTATGCCCCGGCACGGAGCCAGGGACAAAGGAGCCAGCAGCAGGCGTCCCCCTCCTGAAGCTGCAGGTCACTATGTGGTTTTACGCTGATACAAAGCCAGTTCTTTTCTTATTTGCCTGCAGAAAACAGGCTCAGGCCATCCCAAACAAATCTGCTGATACAGCGTTCTGATTATGGGGTTCAAGGAAATGCTTCAGTGTCCCAGAACCCACAGAAATTATATGTGATAATATATAATAACACATGTGCAATAATCTTTGCACACGTGTGCATTTCTCAGGTAAGAGCATCCACGTTATCCACCAGTTCTCTCAGGGGTCTGTGAGGCCCCACGCATTCCAGAGCACAGCTCTAACCCTCCTTGGGCTGTCAGGACCTTAGATAACGAAGCACTTGAATGAGTGTTTCTTCCATCTCTGCATCTGTGGCTCTAGATAAGTCCCTCTGCTTCTCACGTGGATTTCTGCAGTCAAAGTTTATGTCAGAAGGGGTCAAAGGCTAGAAATAAAGAAGGTAGGAAGAGAACCAACATTCACATAAGACTCAAATGAGAATGAAAACTCATGCTTCAAGTCTTGGCATCTGAGCACAGGCTGCTGCCCGTGTTTCACAGTAGGACTGAAGTTTGCGTTGGCAAGTCCAAGTGTTCTCTAGAATAGCCTTTCTTCCCAAGGAAGGAAGGTAGGAAAAAAAAACACGTGCTGGGCACTTTCTATGTGCAAGGTTCAGTCCCAAACAATCTGCTCTGATTGTGATCACATTCCAGGGAGGCACACCCTCCCTCCCACTGCACTGAGGAGGAAAGTGAGATTCCAAGAGGCTACAAAACTTGAGTAGCAGAGCCAGGACCTAAACCTTTGTCACCAAAGTCTAGCTATTCCCATTATACAGAATTGCCTGGGATTAAACAATAGCTCTTGGAGGGGCATTTTCTGGGTGCCAATCTGGCTAATTCCCACCTTTAAGTTCCCATTTCTCATTGCCTGTGTTCCACCTGTACAAGTCCTACCCTTCTTTAAAGACCTGACTTCAATCCTACTTCCTCCATCAAGCCTTTTCTAAACAATTTTAGCAGGGTGACCTCTTTGAAGGGGATGAATGGGGTGAGTGCATGTAAGTTATACAAAGAGGAGGGGTGCAGTGGACACTTTCAGCCAATGGGCACTTCCCATGTAGTCATATGTAACAGATCCTACAGGGTATTTACTCCCTCATTTCCCCGCAGTGGGATATTTATTTATCGATATTTTTCCATTACAGTTTACATTCAGCATTACTTTGTATTAGTTTCAGGTATACAGCATAGAGGTTAGAAACAATCATACACTTTCTGGAGAATCCTATTCCCCTCTCCAGTGGTCAGGCTGGGAATGGGCACATGACCCAGTTCCGGACAGTGAGATGAAGGGAGAAATTGCCGCGGAGCTCCTGGGAAAGAGAGCTAGGAAGAAGACAGCCTCCTCTTCTTCAGTAGGCTGTTTCCATGTCTGGAGTTCCTGCGAGCCTCCTGCCACCCCTTCTGAGGGAGAAGCCCTCTCTAGGATGGCAGGGCGGAGGAAAAGGACTTCTGGAGCTGCTATATCCAACATTCTGAGCCCGCCCTCCCTCTGAACCTCTGCTATGAGAGATAATAACTCCTTTGCAGTTAATGTCAATTTGAGTTGAGGTTTTTTGTTGCTTGTTGATGAAAACATCATCGCTGATATACTCTCCCTCCTTTAACACATTATATCTACTGATTGACACTTATCACATATGGTTTTGTCACTCTATTGTATTGTTGTCTTGTGTTGTTATTTAACTTTTTCTGTGTTTACATCTTTTCTATGTGGTTTTTACCAGCTCTTCCAGCCCACATAGATGTTCTCTAAATTCTCATAGAGCTTCCAAACAGCACTCAAATTGTCATCCCTTTGTTCTGGAAATATATACTGAGTCTCTATTATGTGCCAAACTCTGGGTAAGAGCTGAGGATACAGTAGGGAGAGAGACAGACATGGTTTTCCCCTCTATAGTGCTTACAGCCTGACATGGGCTACATATTCATGCCCCCCTAAAATTCATATATTGGAAGTCTGCCCCCCATGGGATGGTATTAGGAGGTGAGGCCTTTGGTAGGTGATTCGATTGTGAGGTGGAGCTGTCAAGAATGGGAGTAGCGCCCGTATGGAAGGGACCCCGGAGGGCTCTCTAGCCTTCCTTCCACCGTGTGAGGACACAGCTAGAAAGTGGTCAGCTATGAATCAGAAAGCAGGTCCTCATCAGACACAGAATCTCCCGGCACTTTGATCTTAGATTTCCCAGCCTCCAGAACTATGAGAAATAACTGTTGTTTAAGCCACCCAGTCTATGATATTTTTGTTATGGCAGCCCAAATGGGCTGAGACCCAGTCTTAATGAAGAACTTGGACATTAATCAAATAACCTCAGGAATAAACCTGGAATGACAAGCAAAAGGAGTAAAGAGTGGAGGTGCCCAGAGCAACGTTACGGTGTAGCAGGGGAACCTGCCCGTGTCCGGGGTGAGGGAGGCAGCTTAGAGGGACTAAGACCGAAGACTGTGCGGGACGAACTGGGTGAAAACAGGTGCAGGAAACGCATCCTGGGCTGTGAGAACAGTAAGATCTGTCCTCTCTCCCCCGCCCTCACTACCACAGCTCTGACGCAGGTCCCAGCACTTTTCACTTGGACCGTTACGGGTCTCCCTGCTGTAGCCTTGTTTTTCTCAAGTCCAGCCTCCTCCCAGCCATGAGAGTTATCTATTAAAAATCCCTTGATGGTCTCCACTGTCCATCTTTTAAGATTTTTATTTATTTATTGTTAGAGAGAGGTTGAAGGGAAGAAGAAAGAAAGGGAGAGAAACATCAATGTGTGGTTGCCTCTCATGTGGCCCCCACTGGGGACCTGGCCTGCAACCCAGGCATGAGCCCTGACTGGGAATCCAACCAGAAACCCTTTGGTTCAAAGGCCCACACTCAATCCACTGAGCTACACCAGCGAGGGCTGGAGGCCGAGTTCTTTAATAAGGCTCTACATGATCTAATCTCTGCTTGTCTCCATAATCTCATTTTCTGCCTCCACCTGCTTCTGAGAACTTCCTACTTGTAGTTTTTCAATCACACCAGATTGGATCTTTCTATATTGTTCTCTGTGCCTGGAACACTGGCCAACCTCCCTTTGTGTGGCTTCCGTAACTCAACTTGGACATCATGTCACCTGGATTGGGCTCAGGGGCCCTCTGTGCTTCCACAGTACCCTGTGTATATCTAAGTTGTTCCATTACATTTGCTTCCCCAACTAGCACCAAGAGTTTCCATTGTAGGGAGCAGGTCTCATTTGCCTTTGTATCTCTTAGAACTTAGCACATCTTGGTACACAGCGTGCCCTCAGGAAGCAGTAAACTGTACCTCGGCCCAGACTGTTTTACCACACAATCTAGCACGGGCCGAGTATTCCATTTGACTACCCTATATTCCACTGACTGTTTCATGCGTGTTAATTTTGATTCCACATTCCTGGAGGTCAGACCATTTCTCAGCAGTTCTCATATCACTTAGCACAGCTGATCCCTAAATGAGCTTTCAATGAGTGCTAAATTAATGAAGGGATGAATACATAAATGGATGGGCGGAGTGAAATAAATAGTTAAACATCTTCCTTCTACCTCTCCAGTTGGGAAGTTACAAATGACTCCTGATCTTGCTGCCAGAAACCTTGAGGTCAGGCTTCAGGAGGAAAGGCTTCTTCAAAAAGTGAATGTCCCTGAGGAATTCCCTGAGTCCCTACCCTCCCTGCAGGGCCCTGACACCTTTAGAGCCCCTGCCAGCTTCGCTAGCCTGGCTGAGGAAACTGAAGTTTTGGAAGGAACTGAATCCTGAGAGTTCCTAGGCACACATGGCCCTGAACTTCCCAGTCTGGCGCCCTATCCCACCCTCCTCCCCGAATATACTGCTTGGTGGCTAAGTAACCTTTATGGACTATGACCCAGGAGCTTGAGCCCTTCTCTCCTTCAACCCTGATGGCTTCCTCTGGCCCAGGAGACCGGAAGTACTCCTGCTAATGGTCTGGAAGTGCTCTTTCCTGCTGGCCCAGACTCCCAGGAGGTCTTGAGAGAGGCAGAAATTGAAGAGGGAATGCAGGCTCACTCCCGGGGTCTAAACTCAGGAAACACTAAGCAGTCCTGTGCGTGAATTAGTCCAGATAGCAACCAGTAAGGTTTGCTAAGGATCTGCTAAGTGGGCTGTTGTAGCTCAGACCCCAGGAGTAGGCAAGGAAGAGGAGCTGAAAAAGGAAGCATCGAGCACCCTGTGATGTGTCCCCTTAAAAATCTATCAGCCAGGCTTATTTGCAGGCAGAAGTGAGGCCTTACCTGCTGCTCAATACAGAGTTTGCTAAAGGGCTCAACTTTGTACCCAGACTTGCCTGTGCTTGAATGTCAGCTGGCCCTGGATGTGACTTGGGATGTTCCTTGCAATTTCTGACCTTCCACCTGTTGCAGAGGAGCAAGACCAGCTCTGTAACTCATGCGCCCCAGTGCAAGATGAAAATGTGGGGTCGCTTGTTCAAAAGTGTTACAAATTCCAAGACAGTGACAGGAGACCTTTAAAGCAAACATAGGGTCCACCTAAGTGCCTGGCCCTGTGTGACCGTGAGGCCAACACCCTGGCCATGGGTTGTTTGAGGGTGGGGTGTGAGTGGGGCTGTAACTGGGAGAATCTGCACAAACAATTGCTCTCAAGTTAACCACCAACTATGTGTCTTAAAGGCAGGGATTTATCTTCCTTGGTTCTCCTTCCTGGGACGTAGAATCCTCACCTGGTCAAAGAGAAGGGAGTTTTTGTTTAGTTGGCCTTGGACTAGAGACTATCATCCTGTGTGTGGCGTGGATCCAGACTAAGGGAGGTACCAGGACCTAGAGTCCAGTTTGAAGGTCACAAGGCCAAGACACCTTAAGGTGGCTGTTTGTCCCAGCGCCTTATGGTTTGAGTTAAGGCACCTAGGAAGCCCCCTTTAGACTGTAAATGACCTCAAAACCAAGAGAGAGGTAACACATTACACCCTTAGCATGCCAGAGTCTATAGGATCTTTGGCAAATGAGCCTTCAAGGGAGGTAATCCAGAGTCGATGTGGAGTTGTTGTTGTTTTTAAAGATTTAATTTATTTATTTTTAGAGAGAGAGGAAGGGAGGGAGAAAGAGAGGGAGAGAAACTTTAATGTGCCAGAGATACATCGATCGGTTGCTTTTGCAAACCCCCAACTGGGGACCTGGCTGCAGCCCAGGCATGTGCCCTGACTGGGAATCGAATTTGCGACCTTTTGGTTCGCAGACCAGCACTCAATCCACTGAGCCATACCAGCCAGGGCCCAATGTGGAGTTTTTAAAAGTACGTGGACTGCAAGGCTTTATTTAAATGGGAAAAATATTTAAAATGGGAAAATAAGTCTTTTTTGAACAGAAAGACTCACTTTTAGAAAAGTGAAAATTTTTCCCTAAATCAATCTGTTAATTCAATGTTGTTCCAATCAAATATTCGTAAGGATTATCTTTATTTTGAACTTGGCAAAATGGTGTTAAGACTGAGTTGGAAAAATAAATATGAAAGGAGACCAGGAAAATGGGAAAAAAAAAGATTAAAGACGTGGATCGGACCTTAGATATTAACGTGCATTTTCAAGAGCACACAAAGGGGCCCCAGGGCTCCCTTCAGCCTGAGCAAGTCCAGCAGATGCGCTTCACCGCTCCTTAGCTCTGGCTGCTGGGCCCTTAGGCCAAGGTTGGGAGGCTGTGTCCCCCAGACCCTGGGCCACTTGGTTGCTGGTCAGGCCACTTCAGGAGGCCAGGGACATTGCCCACTGCCTCTGGGTTGCACATAGACACTCAGGTGGCTTCAACCCCGTGTGTGTGTGTGTGTGTGTGTGTGTGTGTGTGTGTGTGTGGTGTGTTGGGGGGGGCTTGTTGCAAACCCCTGTTCCCACAGATGAAACTCGTAAAGAAATTTGCACCAGTTCCTCCTGGTGCTTGGCTTCGCCCATCACCTGTGAGGTTAGGGGGTTATCAGGCCAAGGAAGGTCTTGAACAAGAAGGGGGGCTGCTGCTCCAGGCACTGGCCAGCAGGTCAAACTAAGCTCTTCTCAGACATGGCGGGTGGCGGGCATGCACTGGGATGTCCAGGACCCTAGCATGGCTTTCCTTCTTTCCCCTGCCATTGCCTGGTCCCCCTGCTTCCTTGAGTGTGTCTGCCAAAATTCAAAGACAAATTTAAAGGACAGGGAAAAATTGGGGTCAACATTTGGTTTGGAGGAAAGTTGAACTGGTTGGAAGCGGGTGCGATGTTTCTCTGAGTGTTGGTGGCTTATCCTCCCTCCCTCACCACTCTCCTTAGACTCCCCCTCAATCCTGCTAGTAACTGAGACTGAGGACTATTCTAGAAAGCAGTGGGGACCCAGGCACGTGGACATTCTATGTCCCTCCCATAGTGCGCCTAGTAGCTTTGGGCTCCATTTCCGCATGCTTCACTTGTTTCTCTATGAATTGGCTTTAGGGGAAAACAGTTGGAGCGAGTGTTTGAAGCAAGATCTCACAGCAGCAGTTTTTCCCCCTTCCAGAAACCATTCTTTGTTTTTGCTAGACACTGAACATTCAAAGCAAGTTCCCTTTTGTCTAAACTGGGAGCAGAGATCTTGTTGGGTCTAAGGTGGATTTCTAATCTCCTTTTCCTGCGTCTGGCTCAGGGTTAGTGGCTCTTGTCCTGGATGGTATCCGTTGCAGGGGTCTGGGAGGAAAAAGCAAATCTGCCCCCGGGATCAGCCCTTCCACCTGCAGGAACCCAGTGGGGTCTGGTGTGTTGACACTTGCTGGCTGAGACTTAGATCCTCTGTCACTGCGGACAGAGTTGTATCTTGTTTTAACACTGCAACATGAACAGAGAGGCTGCCATTGCAGGTTCCAACAGGGACAGGGGGTCAGGGCCCCTCTGGTTCTTAATTGGTGCTTAGAACAGCCCTGCAGAGAGGGCTTCCTGGGGCCCTCAGATTTAGCACTGCACCCCTCCTCCCAGCCCCTGCCTGCTGCATTGCAGCATCGGTTCAGTGGAGACATCGCGCTCACTCCCTGCCCAGGGCTGCTTGCCACACTGCTCTGACAGTCAGACTGGCTGCTGCAGAGGAGTGCTCATCCCTACCGACACATGGCTTTTTAAAGTGATAAATTGCATTAGCAAATTTCTTATTAGCTCTGCTGTCAGGAGGGAGCTCCTGCCAGTTAGCTTGCTGAGGCTGATGCATGACTTCCCCCTGTTAATTACCATGCCAAGGGCTGAAGGGACTCAGTGCTGGTGGGTGGATAGGTGGAGGCCCTTTTCTCTCTTCCACACTGCGTGGGAGGTCAGGGAAGGCTGGGGCTTGGAATTGAGTTGTCTCGGACCTGCCTCTGCGGTGGACTCTGCTTTGGGCTCCTGATCCCTCTGGCAAGGGTGGGGGATGCCCAGGTAACATCTTTGGTCGGGGTTGGGGTATTTCTCAGGTCTCCAGGATTTGGCAGCTTGGAATGTGCATAGAATCTCTTTTGGAGTTGCGTGTTCTAGGCAGAGCCTGGACTGCGTCCCAGAAAGGTATGCTGGCCTCTCCTTTGGGGTTCAAGGCCACCGATCCTCCTCATTCCTCATCTTCTCACTCCAGACAGGTGAAGAATTTCTTTCCCAAAGGTAACATTGTATGTCCTACTCAGATCTTCCCTTGGTGACTATCCAAGGCACTGCACATGGAAGATGTTCAACTCCAATTTCCCTGGCCTCAGGCTTCCCTTTTCCAGGTGGAATTGCATAAAACTCAAACTTACCAGGGAGCAAAATAAGAAAAAGAATATTTCAATGTCTTGTTTTATGTGTCACCCATTTGGAGAGTCTCTGACTCCTTTGAGAATCAGGCAGAACAAATAGATCTTCACCCCCAAGAAAAACGCACACCCTCACACTCCTGCATCCAGTTCCAGGCCCTTTCCAGAGAATCCATGTTTAATAAGTGCCGTTCCCAAACCCCAGAGAGCAGCTGATCCCTGGGAAAGCACCGAGAAGGCCCCTGCCACCAGAAGGGGGTTAGCCTTCTCCTAAAACAACAACAGAGCAGCTCCTCAGGGCAGCTGAGGCACTAGGTGCAATTGCATCATTTCTTGGGTTACTTCAGATGCTGTGAGACTGAAAAACAGGCTCAGGGAAGCCATGACTTTGTGGCCAGGTCTGCACTAATTACTCCTTCTGAGAAACAGTTCCTTTGGTCGGGACACTTCTGTAGTAACATTCTTGTCCTGGTGTGCTCCTGCTGAGAAGGGAGGTGGGTAGGAGGATGAGGAGGCAGACTGTGGCAGAAAAAAAGATTCTAAAATGGATGTAGGGAGTGTGTGTGTTTAGGGGGTGGAGAAAGAAAGAAGGAGAGACAGAGGGAGAGGGATGAGGAAGAGGGCTGAATTCCTTACTATTCAGCCGAAGGATGCTTTTGAGATGGAATCTCAAAAATATTGCCAGGGTGAGTTTGCACTCTTTCATGCACATGTCCTCAAATTCTGCATTATCTTGAACTTTGGCTGGGCACGCTGCTCTGCTCTGTGAAATTAAAACCACTCTCCTTTCTTGTTACCTCTTGGAAAGCTGGGCTTTAGGAAATGCCCAAAGTGGGTGGAAAGAGGTCCTCTGGGCAAGCGAGGTGGCTGCCAACTTATTCTCCAGGACAGGTTACTTCCTCGACTTCCTGAGGAAAGCAAGAAGACAAAATGCCATAATAAGACCAGACCCAGCCAGAAGCATTTTTTTTTTTTTTTTTTGAGGGTTGGGAGTCAATAATAACAACATGGATTGCCTCCTTCTCTGAACTTGGGAACGTGTCTTGATTTTAGTCTAGAGGGCACTGCAGCTTCGTCCTCCCAGGTCAGTGTAGGCATGAGTGGCGCTCTTGCTCCAACCCTGGCCAAGAATCTGCGTGGTTTCCCAAGTCTCTTTCCAAGACGGTCCAGCCTGGGATCTAGCCACACCAGTCTGACCAGCTCGCCATCACCCAGCAGGTTGCCTCTTTTCCTGGGAAGCCACTCCTTGGGCTTTCGAGGTCTGTGCCACAGCCCTTTTTGCTTCTCTGGCAACAGGGACCAGAAACTGGGGCACAACAAGCCACCCTGCCAGCGTCTCACTTGCTCCTCCCCCACTCCCAGAACAAATACCAATTCGGTCACTGAGAGGGGAAAACAGAGACACTGAAAAGGCTCTAGATTCTCTGAGCTGGGGAAGAGATGACCTCGGCTGACTTGGTTTCTCTGTGGACCATGGGCCTGGGTCTAAGTATGTCTTCTCCAGGCCTATGGAAGACCACTCAAGACTGGGCCCTGAGCAGAGGGGACAGTTCAGAAGAAAAAGGACCCTGTTGGCTGTGAAGAGGATGAAATTCTGCAGTAGTTATGAGTGAAGGGAAAGGAACCCACCCCCAAAATGCTCTGCAAACATCCACCAGCCCAGCCTCAGCATTTCCTCCTGTCTGCTTCGGGACTCAGGGACCACTCCTCTGGCTGCCCGGTCTCATGCCTCTGGCTGGTTTAGTCTCTGCTGGAATCAGGTTAGGCTGTGGATGAACTTAGGGGCCCTTTGCCTGGGTCTTGAGGAGGAGCAGCATCAGTGGCCCAGGAATAGTTGAAGCATGGAACATACTTCTGTAAGAAGTGAACTTGCTTTCCGGAAAGGACTCGAAATGGGAGAAATTGAATACCCCCTGCCCCCAGCTCCCTGCCCTGATACCCCTGTACTCTGTAACAACCATGGAGAGGAGAGGAGGCAGTTAACTAAAGTAGCTTCCCCTCCCCTTCCCATCTCTCTCTCTCTTTCTCTCTCCTCCATGTATGTGTTTTATTTTCGTCGCAGCACCTATCACAATCTTTTATTTATTTGTGTCTCTGTTTACTAGGTATTGTCTGTCTCCCTCTACCACCTTTCCTCTCTTACTCCATGTCATGTTCATGGCCATGTCCCCAGCACCCAGCACACTGCCTGGCTCACGCTTTACTATCAACATTTGTTGATATAATGAGGAATGCTTAGGAGAAGAGGCCAGGATGAGAGAGGCCATTTGGCTATAAGAAGAAAAGAAGACATTTGAGACCTTCATTTTCAATACCCTTCAGAGGCTTTCCACGGCCAAGTGGATAAAGTCCAAATTTGTTATCCTGACAGGCAAAGCCCGAATCCACCTCCTAGGCTCATTTCTGTGGGTTCCCCTTTGCACCTCCAGTGGTCCAGCCTCTCCAAATTGCTAAATGTCCTACATTCTCAAGTTCTTTCACATTTGTTCTCACCTGGGTGCCTTTTGTCTATGCAGTTAGGAATTATAATATCTACTTTTTACAGTGCCAGCGAGGATAAGAGGTTGTAGTGGAACAAGCTCCCAGCACAACACCTCGCTGAAACAAAATCTTCACAAAATGTTGGTGAGCACCCTTCCCCTTCCTCTCTGTCGGGGGATGGCTTCGGCATAGGGGGTCCTACTGTGTGAAGCCTCAGGTAGTTGGTCATTCCCCAGGACCCCACAGTGCTTTTTTCTTCCCACAGTTAGAGACCTATCAGGGGGTCTGTGTCCCCAAACTATCTCCCAGTGCTGAGGTATCTACATCTCCTTCGTGCTTAACGTGATTCTTGGCACACAGTAGGTGTTAAATGTGTGCGTGCTGAATAACTGGAACCTAGGCAAGACTGGGGCTTGTGAAGCAATGGGTTTGCTCATCTTCCCAGAGCCAGAGTGTGGACAGCCACTGACGTCACTGGGAAGGAAGGTCAGTTCTATATCCTCCTGGGCTGGGAAGCCTGGAGCGGGGAGTGCCTCCCTCCTGCAGCCTAGTCAGCCATCTGGGTACACCTGACCATGAAATTAGAAGCTGCATCCCAAGCACCACAGCCACGTCTAATTTTCCATCAATGAAATATTCAGCTGCTGCGTGGCCACGGTCTGTCTGCTCTGTGTCTGGAAGGGAGGGGCTCCTGCCTCCTCAGCGCCTGTCTCTCACCCCTCCCTGGCATGCATCATCCCTCCATCCTCAGACCAGAACTTTTATTATCGTCCTTGGTGCCTTCACTAGTGCTCTGTGCCCCATCCCCCCAAATCAGGACTGCCCTTCCTCCTCCCCGCTGACTTTCCAACTCTAACCCACCCTCTCCCAAAGCCCACCACTTCTGTGAAATTTCTATCAGAAGTGACCTTTCCCTTCTCCTGGATCACAGACATACATCAGAACAGCTAACCCACACTTCACAATCCCAGCCAGGCAGGGTTAGTCTGAACAGGGCCCATCCTAGTTCACATGGGATGAAGATCTTTGACTCAGGATGATGGTTTGCTGCTGCTGCTGCTGCTCCTGCAGCTGCGATTTCCCTTCTGTACACTGGGGTTGGGGCTGAGGTGCTTAATAGAAGCACTTCCAATGCTTCTATTGGAAAGAAGGGGAATTTCCAACCGAAACACATGGGTAGCTCTCAGGGACTTCTGCCTGGCCTACACCCTGAGGCCTCTTCCCTCTTCAACCAAAGCCCATTCTTTGGTCCTCTCCCTACTCCAGACCGGTCACTCTGCAGGGGCAGGTCAGGGGAACATTCGGGGTCAAACACACTGTGCTGTCCAGCCACCATGAGCAGCCTCTGGGTGCATGCTGACTGGTGTTTAATGTGGTGGGTTTGCAGATGTTATCAAATTGCAAAGTGACAGAGTAGGAGCTGCAGGCAGTGTGTGGGCAGAGTTCTGGGAAGAAAGGGCATTAGCGGGGACGCCTTGGCCAGGCCTGTAGGATGAGAGCAGCAGGGCCTTGCTTTATGCATCTTGAGGTTAGGTGTGAAGAGATATTTGAACTTAAGTCTGATTTTCACACACTATTCAAATGATTTTGATTGAATGGTTTCTATGAAGTGACAGTGGCTGGCACATCGTCAGCAGGATGGTGTGTGGACAATGGGTCTAGGATTCGGATTTGGAGCCAGGTGGGTGCGGCTTGAATCCAGGCTCTGCTCTTTGTTCATCTGAGTGACCACGGGCCAGACCCTTACCTCCTTGAGTACTGGTATATACATGCTTATTGGGTGTGTGTGCGTGTGTAATGTGTTCAGCTCTATACACACAGTGCTTTCATTTTTTAAATTTTTTAAAAGATTTTATTTTAATTTATATTTATAAAGAGAGGAAAGGAAGGAGAGAAACATCAATGTGTGGTTGCTTCCTGTGTGCCCCCAAGTGGGGACCTGGCCTGCAACCCAGGCATGTGCCCTGACTGGGAATCGAACTGGTGACACTTTGGTTCATAGCCCACGCTCAATCCACTGAGCTATACCAGCCAGGGCCTGCTTTTATTTTTTGAGCGTTCTTTTTGTGCTAAGCACAACGTCAAGCATTTTACTTTCAGTGCCTGCATTTAGTCCTCACAACAACTCTGAGAGGAAGATATTATTACCCCAATTTATACACCAAGGTTTGTTTTGCCAACAGGGGTTTAATAGAGAAATTAAATAATGTGCCCTAAAATGTATCTGTTAAAGGGCAGAGCTGGGATTCAATGTCAGGGTTCCTAGGCACTGTGAGATTTCAAGTTTCTGTAAAATGGGAATAAAAATAGCTCCCTCAGTTGTCTGAGGAGCAAACAAAATCATCTGTATGAAAGTCTTATAAATGTAAAGCGTTGTTTTCAGAAGGAGAAAAACGCTTAGTTTTTGCCCTCAGGCACTTTATAATCTGAATTAACAAGAGCTGCAGAGTGCTTGGTTAAATGAAATCAAGTATCCAAATGTACAATGCACACCTTAACTAAGTGATCCAATTTAGCATCATCACTAACGGGACAAACAGACGTGGCGTGACTGCCAACACCACGGCGTGCTGTGGCAGCATCGCATTTGTGGTATACCCTTCCCCCAAAATACCTAGCCTGCATCAAATCAGGCAAATCCAGATTGTGGGACGTTATACAAGATAACTCACCTAGACTTTCCAAAATTGCCAATATAAAAGCAACAACAACAACAAAAATCCACCAACGATATCCCCCTCCAAAACACCAATGTCATTAATAAAAAAAGCAGGAGACTGCTCTACACTATAGGAAACAATAGAGACATGACAATTAAATATACTGTGTGAAGCTTCATGGCCTTCCTGATTTTTTTTTTAAGCCATAAAGAGTATTTTGGGAGAATCAGGGACATTTAAATATCCTCCATCAGTTAGCTAATATTACTGTATCACTGTTAAATGTATTAGGTGTGATAATGCTCTTGTGATACTAGAGGAAATGTTCTGGCTTTTAAGTATCTGAGGTGACATGTCATGATATCTTTGCCTTTCAAATGCTTTTGCAAAAAGAAAATGTGCATATATAATATATAAATATATGAGGTCTGTCGGAAAAAGTCCAGCCATTGTTAATACAACTAGAATGGTTTGAGCAATATTGATGTAACCTGGCAGCCAAGGAGAGTGGACTGGAATGTGCATGTGTGAACAATGATGACTTCACTGTACGAGTCAGTGGGGGTGGTAGATGCCACTGAGTGAGCACGTGTACTGTGTGGCCATCGCATTCAAAATGACTGAGGGAGTAGAGCAATGAATCTGCATCCAGTTTGCATTAAGCTTGAACATTCCTTTGTGGAAACTAGTCGGATGATTCAGAAAGCTTCCAGGGTGATGCAATGAGTGCAGTGCAAGTAAAAGTGTGGCACGGATGCTTCAAAGGTAGTGAAGAATCTCTTGAAAGTGATCCCCATTCTGGAAGGCCTACAACAAGCAGAACACCTGAGAATGTTGAAGGTGTACAGGCTGCAATCAACAAAGATCGGAGAACTGTGTAAGGTCCCAAAGTGCCTACTTTGAAGGGGACTGAGGCATCATTGTCCTTTGTACAGTGTTTCTTGTATCTTGTATCTTCTTCAATAAATGTCCCTATTTTTCATAGTACATAGTACATAGATACTTTGTGGACAGACCTTGTATGTATATTTATATAAAGTGAAAAAAGCAGATGGCAAAATGTTAACCCTCGGTAGATAGATTTACAGATATACCTTGTTTCATTGTTCTTTTGCTTGATTTCAACAAATTTCATTTCAACAACAATTCAACAAATGTTGACATTTTTTACAAACTGAAGCCGAGACCTTCCACCAGCAAAAATGATTACCACTCACTTCATCGTAGTGATCTGGAACCAAACCCACGGTATCTCCAAGGTATGTCTGTATAGGTTTTCCTGTACGATCCTTTCAACTTTTCTCTAGGTTTGAAAACTCCTGAGTAAAAATTGAGAAGCTGAGCAAACAGAGATTTAATATCAAGGGTGAATAACTTGCTATAAAATGCATTTATTAAAGAACAAATCTGGACTCACTGTATGTAACAGGGCTAAGAGGAGATTGCTATTTAAAGGAACCTAGAGCTGAAGGCTTTTATAATATAAAAATATCTCCCTTAAATGTATTTCTTTGTTGGCTCCACTTCTGATCAAGAAGGGGACCCCACGTGGTTCCAGGATCTGAGTCAGCTTCTCCAGTCTCCTATAGCAATGAATCTAGGCGGTGGTTCATGGGGCTGCTTTCCCTTCGGCCACAGTGCAGTCAAAACAATTCCCTACCCCAGCCTCCAGGTTCCTAGGAGACAGGGCTCACCATCTTTGCAGAAGCTGGAACCCCCTGTGGCCCTGTGGTTTCCATGGTGCAAACAAAGACCAGCTTTGCCTGCAGGAGGGACAAAGATAGTGAGAAGAGGACCTTCAGCAAATGAGCCTGTGGGCCACCAGGGCGCTTGTTTAAATATCCCATACGTAGTAAGGCTGGGGCCTGAGGCCCTTTATTTCAACCAGCACCCCAGTAGCACTGTAGTCCACCAAAGTTTGAGAACCAACAGAGGCTAACTTCCAAACCCCTAAAGCTGTCATTCAAGGCTTTGCAAAGTTTCCTTTCCTCCCCATCAGGGACCTTCCCCTCCAGCCAGGCTGAAGGCTCCCTAACCTGCCCTGCAGCCCTGGGCTTTGCTTAGTCCCACCCTTTTCTGGAATATTTCCTCTTTCTCCTCAATCCTTGTGACAGCAACTCAGCCTCAAGACTGAATTCAAGTCTCACTGACTTCCTGGAACCTTCCTGATCACCCCAGCTCACGTCAAGGGTTGCTCCCTTTCTGTGATTTTATTCAGTGTCAAATTGGAGGCTCCCAGTTTAGTACTGTATGTACGATATAACCACCTCCCATGGCTTGCCACTTGCTTTGTTTGAGTTAATATCATCCTCCTGTCAACCTGTGGAGCTGGCGAGGGCAGGGATCACATCTTCTTCTCTTGCATCTTCTTCAGTAACTAGAACAAAGTTAAAACCCCAGGTAGGTCCTCAGAACCACGTTGTTAATAACTGAATTGAGGGAGAAAGTGTAATAAGACAGAGTAAAAGAGAGGGTGGAGGGGAGAGGGAAGAGAGAAAGCATTGGCTATAGCTGCAGTTGCTTCTGTGCAGGACACAGGGCGTTTCCCTTGAGCCCGGCATCCCAGTCTCTGTAGATGGGTGATGTCAGGGTAACCATCCCTCCTGGCCCATAACTATTTGCATTCAGGGCTGGGCTGCTTGGGGGTCCCTGCCTCCTCATGACAATTTGCATCCACAAATTTACATAGAGGTAAAGGAGTTTCCTGAGAGGAGAGACAGGGGACTGCTCCTCACCACACTCCTCCTTTGTCATTCAAAGTCACACATAGTGAACCTGGGGCTGGAGGTGTGGGCATGCACCAAGGGTGTAGGATAGTGTGTCTGGGCGCTCAGGGGGAGCCCAGCTGAAGGGGTGGGAAAGGAGTGTCTGGACTGCATCTGTGGCCATCAGCATTGGTCATCCTACAGCTTCCTGGTGGCTGAATTCTTCCACCAACATCTGCCCCTGCTATGCTTGAAGCAGTTGAGACCAGCAAGTAGGGATGTGGGTAGGGAGACACCATGGCTATTTTAGTCATAAATATAAACTGGACCTCCCTTGTGGGCCCAGGAAGGTGAAACCTGCCACATTTTATGCCGTTCCCTCTGCCTGGAAAGCCCTGTCCCCTGATGGCAGCTTGGGAAACTCCATGGGTCAGGGGGAGCCTGGCTGGACTCCCAAGGTGGAGAGAGACTCTGCTTGAAGGTCTCTGTGAATAGCTCTGCCTCCCCCATCAGATGAGAACATGACTGCCTCCCAGGGTGGTGAAAACAAGATCAGATTCAGGCCACAAGGCTTGAAATTGCTTCTTTACTTCTGTCTCCCCTGATAAGGCTGGCAACCCTCACTGCTCCCACCTCAGGGGACCTTGACTGGAGTGGATCCCCTAGGTGGGGTGGAGGGACAGCTCAGAGCCCTCTGCGGGTGCTACTCAGCCGTGAGGCATCCGTCCCAGTCCAGGCAAAGGATGTATTCAACCATAACGGCCATGGGACAAAAACCAAGGTGACAGATGGAAGAAGAGCTGCAAAGATAGCAGTCCCTGGAGGAGGAAGGAAAGGTCAGTGACCCTGTGAAACATATGTATAATTTGGACCGGAAGAGCCAGGAACCACGGAGCCAGTTCCTAATGGGGGAAAAGTGAAAAGAGAAAAATCAATGATGCAGAGGAAGCTTTTCCTCACATCCTTCAAATGGCTGCAGAGGGAGGAGGGGAGGACCAGCTGGAGCTGGGAATATATTAGCTGCCTGATCGTGTTACCAAGGGAGTTGTGGAGTCCTGGGCAGGAGGCCTGTCAGGAGATAGTAGATAATTATGGATGGGTCTTGGGGCGTGGGATGGAATATATGACCCCGTCAAGGGCCTCTTATCTGTACCAGAGCAGGTTACAGTGAGACAAAGAGTATTCAAGAGGCTGTCACATAATTATTTGTGTTGCATTCTTCCTTTAGCTTTTGAAAAATCTCCTAATAAAAATCCTAAGTGTTCAAGGCCACAGTGGATTTGGAGATTTCACTGCCCTCACCCCCACCTGTGCATTTATTTAAAATCATCATCATCATGATAAGAATAATATAATAATAACTCAAACCTCCTGAAATCCTTAAGACAGAGCCTCTACAGTCAACAAGAACAGGATTTAGCTTTCATTAGAAATGTCTGAATTTCCCTTCAGTTAAGGGAGGGTGGGGTATGTTGGAATATTAATGTGGAGCATTTAGATGAGGCTCTTAATTCGAAAAGAATGTGAGAATTAATGCTTGAGTTTAATCAGAGCCTGAATCATCACAGAGAGATTTTTACCCTTTTCTCCTTAATCAGTTTCACCCTAATTAATTCTGTGGCTAAGTCTTGTTACATTAGATAGTCTGCTGATTATTTCCACAATCAAGAGACTGTATATTCATGCATTTTAAATAAGGAATGACTGCTTCCTTTTTCATAAGTGAGCTTGCTGCTTGGCAGTTGCAACCGCTAAAATAATTATAGAGCAGATTACTTACTTTTACAGCATTGTTTGCCGTCATATTCATTCTAGGTGACAATTTGGAAGAACTCTGGAGGCTGCTGTACTCGGCAGAAGAGCTGGGTATTTAATGTGGCAATTTCCAATGTCAAGTGCTGTTTATTCATAGGTCAGTGCCTTTTTTTTAATTAAATAAACAGGGGTAATTTGGTCCTGCTGGCTGATGAAGCCATGTACTCAGACTCCAAGGCCATTCTAATTCTATGCTTAGTTTAAAACCTTGACTTGTAGAAGGACCTACTTCTGAATGCTATGCCTTTAATTTTGACTGGTCCAAATAAGGTTGCTAATGTTTGATTTTACTTATTTGATAGGGCGCTCTCATATCAGACCCTGATAACCCTGCAACCCAGAAGGCTTAAAGCAGGTAACTCATTAATTCCAAAGCCTCAGCTGTTTTCTGTGGAGCAAGAGGAAGAGGGAAAATACCTAAGGGAAAGATTGATTTTTGTTTTGGGAAAAACACTGGGCTTTTTGGTTATGCAGAGGAAAGCTCAGACCTGATTCTGAAATGGACGGGTTGAGACAAGAGGAAATAAATGGCCGTGTATACAAATACAGAAGGCTGACTTCCTAATGGGCAGACAGAACTACTGCTCACTGCAGAAGTTCATGCAGTGCTCACGTGGTGGAAGAGGGGCTTTCCTCTTGCATCTTGGGGAAAACAGAGAGATGGGGCCTGGACTTCAGGTAAGCGAGTCTGGCCAACGGCCCTCTTGTCTGTGGGAGTTAAGTTAGCCGTGGAGTCTGATGGTAGGCCTGAAGGCTGTGGGGAGGAGAAGGCCAGCAGGGCACCCCAGGCCAGTGGACTCCAGGAGAGTCTCCAACTTAACTGATTTTCTTCTGTAATTGTATCTCTCTTTCTCCAACCCAAGTCTTCAGTAGTTTTGTTAACCTCACAGCCTTTGGAAAATAAGAGACAAGCCTGTATCCATGCTTGGGATAGAGAGGGGCAAAGGAATGCGACCATCCTTTAGAGCCGTACCTCCAAAGCCTGTTCAAGGAAGCATGATGGTCCTGGAGCCCAAGTGAGGGGCCACAGACTGGCCCTGGGGAAGGAGGAGACTCAGAGGCTCTGAGCAGGTGCAGAAGTAGAATGAGATAAACCTCCTTCCCCAAATACTGGAGAGAGACCTCCAAAAGGAGAAACTACAGCTTGCAAATTACACAGGCATGGGCTGTTGGCTAGCGGCCATCTGGGTTGCCCTTAATATATACTGCAGTTGGCCAGAGTCTCAGAGGTTGTCCTGCTCTCCCTGTTCTCCACACCAGCTGTTCAGGGTAAGAGCCAAACTGTAGCAGCCTCCAGCTCATGTCCCAGGAACGCCACCCCCAGCTGCTCTGCAGAGCCAGGAGCCAGGAGCTAGAGGCATCGTTGAACCTTAGGTCATTACTCCCACCCTTACTGCAGATGAGGAACTGGAACAATTCTGGGGCACTTACTATTTATAGCGAAATGATCAAAAGAGGTGTCCTTAAGCCTACTGCAAGAGTTGAGGAGATTCAAAGAGCAAGACCTGAATAAGTTTGGCATTACGGGAAAGGAATGGCAATCTGGCTGAATGTCCTAAGCCAGTCCTCCAAGCCCCATTTCACTGATATGGGACAATTCTCCAACTGAGCCACACTGGCCAGGGCATAGGTAATAAATTTTTTATTGAAGATTTTACTGTACATTAAATTCATATGACTTTAGTCTGTCTACCTAAATATTGCCTGTCTTTCAATGCCCACATCAAGTCTCACCTCCTCCATGCAGCCTTCCTTACTGATCATAATGTTTATTGCCTCTATCGGTCATTCTGCCACTATTGCCAGCCTTCTGCTGGATGCTGTTCTATATGTGTCTTATCTCCCTTAATAGCCTGTGAATCTTGAGAACGAGGACTACATTTTACATTCCACCGGGGATCTCAATCTGTTCATGGGAACTACTCAGTAAACTCTTAGAGTAAAGTTAAGTACTTTGGTTTAAAATCTTACTTCTTGAGAGCTATCCTCCATGCTAATGAGACACTGTTCCCATTTTGACAGATGGGAAAATTGAGGCTCCAAAAAGTTTAGAAAACTGGTTCACAGTCACAATCGGGACTGGCCTCCCAGGCATTTGAGTACACACCATGTCTCTTATCACCCAGGCTGCCTCTTGCCCCTCCACTGTGTGCACGTCTAAAACATAGGCAATCTTTACAGATTGTTTCTAAGACCCATTTCTAGGTTTGTCTGTGATCTTTATCCCCAAGATGAGATACATGGCAGCTACTGGAAGGTCAGAGCTGCTGGGGATATTGGGTTAAAGGAGCTAAAGAAGTAAATCACTTAGCAAATGAACTTAGAAAGGCCAAGATGTTAAACTCGTAGCCAACCAGGATTTAATTTATTTGGTACTGCGGTCAATGCCCTTTTTACCGCATGCTAATAAAAGCCTGAGCTCTATTGCCAACATTCAAGAGAAATTCTGGTTGTTGCTTTTCCTTCCAGTGGTAAGAAATGGAGACTTGTGAAATTTGGAAAGGCCAGAAGACAAGGAATAAAGGAAAAAAATGCACTGTGTTTTTCCTCTTCTCTAGTCTGCAATCTCCCTTTGCAGGACAGCTGGAGTCACGTCATCTTCCTCATCAGTGTCATGGCTGCTCTAGGAACAGAAATCTTTTTCTGGGGCCGACTTCCTTCCTTGGATCACTAGGTAGTTTAGGCCAGAATTTGGACAACTCAGGGATTTGACAGATGCTGGACTTAATAGGGGAGACCTCCCTACATCTAGAGCCCTTGGTTTTCCTGTCCTCACTCATCCTGGGCCTCTCTTGTCCATTCTCTCTAACCAGGAAAGCCACTGGCCAACTCCACACCTGCCTTTTGAGTGACAGCGACAAAAATCATTCAAGTAGCTGTTTCTCCTCCTGAAATTCCCTCCTCAGTTTTCCCAGTCATGCCATCTTCCACGTCTGCTTCAACACCTCATGTAAAGATTACATGTTTCAGGAAGGATGCCATCATCCCAGGGGACTACCTCAGTTTAGGAAGTTACACAGAGCCATGCATGTGGGATCTGTTTGCTGTGAGCACTGCACAGGAGAAAGACACCTGCTGGAGGAGTCAGAAGACATGGGACCTGTCTTACTCTAACAGTTACTGGATGTGTGGCTTCAGGTAAGTCACTTCACCTCTTTGGGCTCAGTTTTCTTTATCTACAAATATGATAAGAGTGCCTGCCTTACTGACTCCATGAAGTGGTTCCTGAGAATCAATGTTGTGATCACTCATTTAACAAATTCTTATTGAGCAGGTACCCTCTGCTAGATTGCAGGGATACCGCTGTGGGTAAGAGAAACTCAGTCTCTATCTTCCTTTAGCTTACATTTCAGCAGGGGACACAGACAATTAAATCATCACTGAAGTAACCATATGTCCTGGTTATCTAATGCTGGGTAACAAATCACCTCTAAATTCAGTGACTTAAAACAACGATCATTTTATTATTATCTCTCTCAGCTAGGTGGTTCTTGCTCAGGGTTTCTCATGCAATGTCAGCCTGACAATGGCTGGGGCTGGAGCTGGAGTCATTTTAATAAAGGCATTCTCACTTACACGTGTAGGTAGCCCTTGAAGCTGGTGGTTGGCTACGATCCCAGCTGGACCTGTCAGCTGAATGGTCTGTTTGCGTGACCTGGGCTTCCTGACAGTATGGTGGCTGGTTTCCAAACACAAGCATCCCAGGAGTAAGGTGGAACTGAATGGAATTTTTATGACCTCACCTTGGAAGTCACGGAACTTCATTCTTGATATACTCTACCAATAAAGGTAGTCACAAAGGCCCATCAAGTTGCAAGGTGAGGGGACACAGATCTCCGCACTCAATGTGAGAAATGTCACATCATGCCGTAAGAGCATTTTGAGTGGGATATATTGTGGCCGCAGTCTTTGTAAAACACAACTTGCCACACCATGTAATTACATGTAAGTTTTTAGATTGGTGCCGGGCAAATAGGAAATGATCAGTGTTAGCTCTTTGCCTTTGGAGGCTATGAAGGAAAAGCATGGTTTCCGATGATTCCTAGAAAGGCCCAACATTATGCAAATGTGAGGAATTGGACTTTGCAGCCTTTTTCATGTTTTGTTTTATTTTATTCGCATTGTAACTGTAAGTTTCCCAAAAGCAGAAACCACAACTTCTTACCTTTTCTGGATTATTTTACTCTTTGATTCATCACCAGGAAATATCAGCTCCCTGCGGTTGATTATATAGGTAGGTATAAGGGAGATGTCAAGAGCTGAGGAATAAGGTTGGCTCATGAGACTGACTCAAGAAAATCACCTGACTGGCGTAGCTCAGTGAATTGAGCTCGGGCTGCGAACCAAAGGGTCGCAGGTTTGATTCCCAGTCAGGGCACATACCTGGGTTGTGGGCCAGGTTCCCATGTGAGAGGCAAACACACATTGGTGTTTCTCTCTCTCTCCCTCCCTCCCTTCCCCTCTCTAAACAAATAAAATAAGTAAAATATTTTAAAAAATAATAAAATAAAAATAAAAATAAAAATAAAGAAAATCAACATGTAATAAACAAAATCGAAACCGCGCGCACGCGCGTGTGTATTTTATGTTTTTGGGTGAGTTCATAGCAAAACGGAGTTGTCAGTACAGAGTTCCCACACAGGGCCACCCTGTTCCCCAGTCTCTCCCCATGCACCAGTGAGATACATTTGTCACCCCTCCATCACCCAAAGTGCACAGTTTACATGAGGCTTCACTCTTTTTTCAAAAAAAGATTTCATTTATTGATTTTTAGGGAGGGGAAGGGAGGAAGAGAGGGAGAGAAACATCAATGTGAGAGAGAATCATCGATTGGTTGCCTCTGTTTTTGCCCTATCCAGAGACTGAATCCGCAGCCCAGGCACATGCCCAGACCAGGAATCAAACCAGCAAACCTTCCCTTTGCAGGATGACACCCAGCCCACTAAGCCATACTGGTCAGGGCGAGACTTCACTCTTTTTGTTGTACATCTTATGGATTTTGACAAATTGAAAATGACCTATATCTACCATTATGGTATTATACAGAGTAGTTTCACTGCCCTAAAATCCCCTCAGCTCTGCCTATTCATCCCTCTTTCCCTCAACCCATGGAAACCACTGATGTTTTTATTATCTCCATAGTTTGCCTTTTCCAGAATGTCCTGTAGTTAGAATCATATAATATGGAGCTTTTCAGATTGGCTTCTTTCACTTAGTACATGCATTTAAGTTTTCTCCATGTCTCCATGACATAATAGCTCATTTCTTTTTAGGGCTAAATAATATTTCATTGTATGAATCACCACGGTTTATGTACCCATTCGCCTACTGAAGGACATCTTGTTTGCTTCTGAGTTTGGGTAATTATGAATAAAGCTGCTTTAAATATCCATGTACAGGTTTTTGTGTAAACATAAGTTTTCAATGCCTTTGGGTAAATGCCACAGAGCACCATTCCTGGATTGAATGATAAGTAAGTTTAATTTTGTAAGAAACTGCCAAACTGTCTTCCAAAGTGGCTGTACCATTTCTCTTTCCTACCAACAGTGAAAGAGAATTTCTGTTGCTCTGCATCCTTACCAGCATTTAGTGTTGTCAGTATTTTGGATTTTGGCCATTCTCATAGGTATATAGTATAATCTGGTTGTTGTTTTAACTTGCAATTCCCTAATGACACATGACATTGAGCATCTTTTCATATGGTTATTTGTCATCTGAGGTACCTGTCTATTCAGATCTTTTGCCCAGTTTTTGAGCTCATTTTCTTGTTGAATTTTTAGAGTTCTTTGCATATTTTGGTTAACATTTCTTTTCAAATATGTCTTTCGTAAATATTTTTCCCAGTCTGTGGCTTGCCTTCTGATTCTCTTGATAGGTGTTTATTTTTCATCTCCCCAACTGGAATGTATGCTCTGTGAGATGAGAGACTGTGCTCTATTTATATAGCTGCCTGGCATGTAGTATTCATTAAATATCAGGAAGAAAAGAAGGAAGGAAGAAGGAAGGAAGGAAGGAAGGAAGGAAGGAAGGAAGGAAGGAAGGAAGGAAGGAAGGAACAGATTAGCATTCTGGTCTATATATCATGTTTTTTTACTTTGGTTAATAATAGTCTATTCATAAAAGACAATCCACTCTCAACCTGTCAATCACATCAAGTTTTGGAGCCTGATGAGGGACAGCCTAGACTTTGGAAAATTCATCAAGGTCGGCTATGGCCTTGGGAACCCTCCTGGAAACCAGCTGACCTCTTCCCTTTGCACCACCCTCTCTCGCTACATATTTTTCTAACACCAGCAGATTGTATCTCCTACGTGTTAGTGGGTTTTTGAAACTGAGACTCACTTCTGACTATTTTGCCTTCTACAAAGGGGTGTGGTCATGTGCAGCTTTGACAGGCTTGTGTCAAAGAGTATCCAAGGTGCTGCCCCAAAGGGACCACTAGCCATTGTCCCTGTTCTGTGAGCCATTTGCACACAGTTCACTTGGTACCAGTCACTCAGCTCCCCTCAGCTTTTGTCCTTTTTCTTCAGCAGCCTCTGGACACTGGAAAGAGTTGGGCTGGGCTGTGAGAGTTGATCTGGGCCTGAATTTGTGCTATATCACCCTCCTAGAAAGAGGTGTCAATTACTACATGTTAATCTCCCAGGGACCCTTGCTCTCTTTGGAGCTGGGAAAAGGTGGTTAGATGGAAAGAAATGGATATAGTGGGAACATTCTTGATAATGGCTAATTTTTAAAGCACTTACCATGTGCCAGGCTCCGTGACATTATATATATTATCTCATGTAATCATCACAAAAACTCTTTAAGATGGGCCTATAATTATCATTATCCCCATCTTATAGGTGACTAAACTGAGTCACAGAGAGGGTAAATACACTTGCCAAGGTCAATAAATAAATAAATGGCAGAGCCAGAATTTAAACTCAGGACTCCATGCCATGCTTTTGACTACCACACTAAAGTCTTCCCTTTCCCTGCCCCCTGTGAAAAATCATTTCTCTCTTACTCACAACTTTGCAGGGCAGAAAAATTGCCCTTTAGTACCTATGGTTCAGGCTGCTCTGTCTGGACCCTGGAGTCTTCCTCAGGGGCACCCACTTCACAGCATCTTCTCCAGGGGCTGCTGTTCCCTCCCAAGTCTCTATCCTCCCTGGAGGAGACCTGCACCTTTCAGACAAAGGTGCCCAGCCTCACCCTCCAGCCCTCTGCTCCTCCTGGAGCTCTTACTGGCAGTATCTTCTCATAAGCCATTCAAGGAGACCATGTGGTTTCCAAAACAGTCATTTAAATGGTTTATTGCCTCATAAACAGGGCTCTACAACGAAGCAGCCAGCCTGTGTTGATAGAAAGGCTCAGTTCCTGTATTTTCAGGTTTGGATTTACCTTTCCCGGCTGTGGGTGTGTACTTCCTTATTCCGGGCAGGCTGACCTTCAGCAGTGGAAGGTTGATGTGCTGGGCTGGCAGAATGCCCCTGCTGCCTTCCCGGGCCAGTGTGATGAGGAGCTGGAGAGACGTTCTTCCTCTCTCCTTTGGTCTGAGTGAGCAGGGTTTCTCTAAGGAAGAAAAGGGCTCAGAGAGGTGAGAGAAGGGGCTAGGAGACATACGGAATCCAGGAGTCATCATCTTGAGGGCCCTCTGCTAGAGTGTCACCTGGGATAACAGTAGTAGCTAACTATGTGCATTATCTTGTCTAGTCCCCTACAGATGAGAACATGGAGCCCAGAGATTAATGCCCTGGGCTACACAGCTAATAAGTGACTATAGCTGACAGGTCCTGGAAGGGGTAGGACCCACTGAATATGGTTCAAACAAAGACATTTCACTTAGAGAGGTAAGGGCAGGGTTAAGTGACAGACAACAGTTGGTGAGGCACCAGAGATGAGCAATGGTACCCGTTAAGCCTGAAGGATGACAGAGTGGAAGAAGTGAAGCCAGAGATGGGTGAGAACTGGACCAGGGAGGTGGACCTGGAGTCACAGAAGGACACAGCCACTGCCAGGACCAATCTCCAAGCAAGGAGGAAGCAGCGAAGAAATATGAGACCTCTTTTTTCTCCTATTTTTCCATCCCTCCCATCCCTCCCATGGGCCAAACTCATCCAGAACCAAGGCGATGCACTCTCAAGAAGTCAGCTCCTGGGCACAGAACAGCACAGAGGAGGAGGGGCAGGGACAAATGGAGTGTAACCAGCATAGCAGTAGAGCTGGATTTTGAGCCATGAGCTCTCAAGAACCCTTGTTCTGGGCTGTGGTTCCTTCAAACTGAGACATCTATCTACCACGCAGTATCATCGACTCAGGCTCAAGCCCTCTCAGAGACTGAGGCACTAGCCTGGCTACCTATTTATTAATTTAAACATCCTTCTCCTACTTCTTTCCTCCTTCCTGCTCCTGTAGGAACCTCTCCCGGAGAATGATATTGCTTGGACTCAGGCCGCTGGCCAGCTGGATCCCACCACAGTCCTGACTGCTGATTCCACGAATTTTTCAGATTGTGCTTACTTGGCCTGGCAAAGGGTTTCTGACCAGCTGTTTCCCCTCCCCAGGCCCCAGCTGCACCAGTTCAGTATTTCCACTCAAGCCTTGCATTTTTCCCTGCAGATTTTGCTACCCTTACCATGAGTAGTCAGCCCCAGTGGCATTACTGCTGCCCTGTGGCCGTTCCTCTGGGCAGGGACTAAGTGAATGCTCTGAGTGCCCAGACCGGAAGAAGCTCAGTGGTGCAGATGCTCTCAGGTGGCACCTGAGATCTAGGTTTAACCAAGATTAAGCGACAAGGGGCAGTTGCCTGAAAAAGTGCGGCAAGTCTGAAAGGTGGTCCCTCTGATATGTCAGGAAGCCACTTTCAGGGTGAGAGGGACAGAGAAGAGTTCATCTTCCAATGTACTGAATATGGCACCAAGATGTTGGCTAGAAACATGGGAATTTCTGGAAGGATTCCCAGGCAGTCTGCCAAACTGTCTTTATTTTCCACCCACACACTTTCATCCGGGTTCATCCACCTGTCTCTCTCCCCCGCAGCTTCTAGACTGGCTAAACTCGGGGAATGGGCTCAGGCTGGGCAGAGGTTTGCTGCAAAACACCATTGGGGCAGTAGGGCTTCTGGGTATCCCAGTCAGACTTAAATTCTTGATTTTTCAACTACTCTTTCTCACCTCCCTGCCTGGATGCTGATCCCACTGAAATGCCAGCATTTGAGTCATTGGTGCTACAAACGATGGTGATAATGACAGCCGCACTTCTCATTCTTTAGCTACTATTTCATGTAGCTGAAGAATGCTTTGCAAATTCCAAATGATTTTGTCTTCACAATACTATTATTATTCCCATTTCACAGATGAAGAAAGCAGGGTGTAGCAAGATCACAGATTTGGCCAAGATGACACAGCTAGTGAGTCATAGGCAGGGCCTGAATCCAAACCTAGTGAAGTTTCCACAGCGACATTCTAGCTGTGACCCTATATTGCCTATTGCAGACAGGGGGTGGATTTTTCCTTTTCTCTTTCACCTTTTTCTAATGCTTTATTAAATACAGCTGATATACAATTAACTGCACATCTGTAAGAAGACAACCTGATACATTTTGACATGTGTATGTATACAGCCATAAAACCACTGCTACAATCAAGATAATGAGTATGTCTACCACTCCCCAGAGCTTCCTGCTGCCCTTTCATAATCCTTCCCTCACCACCCTCCTCACCCCCACCCAGATTCTAAGCAAGCAATTATCTGCTTTCTGTCACAGCAGATTAATTTGCATTTTCTAGACTTTCATACATGGAAGCAAATAGTATTTACTCTTTTCCCATCTGACTTCTTTCAGCATAATTATTTTGAGGTTCATACATTGTTGCATATGTCAGTAGTTCATTTCTTTTTATTGCTGAGTAGTATTTCATTGTCTTAAAATACTAAATTTGATTATTCACCTCGTGTTGAACATCTGAATCATTTCCAGTTTTTGGCTATTACAAATAAAATGCCTGTGAACATTCAAGGACAAGTCCTTTTGTGGACACACACTTTCATTTCCATGGGCTAAATACCTAGATGCGGAGTGGCTCAATCGTATAGGAGGTATGTTTAGCATTATGAAAAATGTCCAAACTATTGCCCGAAGTGGTTTGGCCATTTTATATTCTTACCAGCAGTGTATGAAGAGTTTTAGTTGCTTCCCTTCCTTGTAACATTTGCTATAGTTAGGTTTTGAAATTTTATGCATTCTTGTAAGTATATAGTGGTTTCTCACTGCGGATTTTAATTTGTATTTTCCTGATGAATAATTATTTTAGGCATCTTTTCAGGTGCTCATTTGCCATCTATCTACTTTGGTGATACATCTGATCAAATCTTTTGCCCGTTTTAAAAAATTGGGTAGCTTGTCTTATTATTATTGAACTGTAAGAGGTCTATGTGTTCTAGAACATGTTCTTGGTCAGATGAGGTTTTGCAGTTTTTTATGTTTCACCTTTTCATTTTTATAATAGAATCTTGTAAAGTACAAAAGTTTTAAAATTTGCATTTTCTTTTATAGTTTGTTCAGCCCCACCCCCCGAGCACTGCCTGAAGAGAGTGTTCACTTTTATTATTATTGTAAAATAAAGCATAATGAATGTTACCATTTTAACTATTTCTAAGTATACAATTTAGCATTACATATATTCACACTTATAATTTATACTTTTGGAATCCTTAAAAAAATTTTTTTTTGGCAAACCTAAGGTCACTAAGATTTTCTTCTGTGTTAAAAGTTTTATAGTTTTAGCCCTTACAAATCAATTTCAAGTTAAATTTTGTATATGAAATGGTCAAGGTTCATTTTCGCTAATGGTTAAATACTTGTTTCTGCACCATTTGTTCAAAAAAATTATCCTTTTCTTATTGAGTTACATTGACACTTTTGCAAAAAATCAATTGGCTGGGGTTTGTTTTTTTTACTATTTTCCTCGTTTGCTTTCAACTCTAACTCTTGACAGGTTGCCTTCCGATTTTCACAGACTGTCTTCCTGGATCCCCCACTGCTCACTCCGCACTGATCTGGCTCCTGACCATCTTCCTAGCAGGACGATAGATTTCTAGAGGTATTTTTCAGGTCTGACCTAATCCTTTGCCTATCCCCTAATGTGCATTCCGCCTGCTCCAGCCTTCCCCACTGGGCTCTGCGCCCAGCACCTGAGACCTGCTGCTGCCCACGGTCCTGATACCGTCAGGGCTCTGGAGGACGAAAGTTGCAGGTGGGTCCTATTCAGGGCTCTAGCACAGAAGGCTTTCCCAGCCAGTTATTGAGGAAACAAGGGAGACCAGAGATCCAGTCCTCACAGCAATGACATGGCTACCAGACTTTCTCAGACCTCACTCCTGTTGGTATTGGCCTAGTTGTGAAGCTCGGTCAGATAAGAAATGAGATTTGGCAGAAAAAATATTGATGGATAAAACAGAATGAGGGAAATGCAGAGCCTTGCAGATGAGTGTTCTTGTACAAGGAAGGAAAACCTTTTTAAGCATACCTATTCAAGGACAGTGCCATGGAGTCCATGTGTTCTTGTATGATTTAGAGGCAGAAGGACCTCACCGGGTGATCTCTGCCTAATCAGCCATCATGCCTGGTTAATAAAACCTGGGAGAAGCCTTGGAATGACTTCCTTACATTGTTTAGACTTCTCTACCAATCTGCAAGACTGGGAGAGTGGCTCACGTTTATTGGGAGACATCACTCGGGACCCATCAAGGTGGACCCAGGGAATGTTGTCCTCAGCTGGGACTGTGCAGCTTGCCTCCAGTCCAGTTCACGTTAGAGCCTCAAAGCCACCTGTGGGAGGGGAATATCTTTTGGAAGCATTTTATTTTGAATTCAGCTGAAAGGGGGCACTACACAGAACCTCCAAATGAAAGGTGAGGCTTTATCATATAGCAAAAACATTTTCCTCAAGGAACATAGAATCGCCATAGTCAGCGCATGTTCAGGGGAGCACTTGAGTAGGACTGTATCCTAGCACAAATATCCCTTGCTTCTTAAAAGGGTGGAAGGGCAGATGCCATAAGTGACCATCTTGTCTTGCATGGGCCCTGGGCTCTGAGTTCTTTTTTCAGCCAGTAGCCAAACTTAGGCTCTTGCCTTTGTGGGCAAACAGCTCCAGTCTGGGAGGTGGTCAGACATGAGGCAGAGTTTTATTTTAGTGTTGTACTGCCTGGTTCATCCAGGGATAATCCCATTAACACCAAGTTCTAACCAAAGTCCCCACCACCCCTGGCAGTAAGTCACACTCATTTTCCTGGAAATGCACACAGCTAGGACAAAGAGTTCCTGGTTGTGATGGCTAGGGAAATTTAAGGAAGGAAGGAGGCATAGATTAGCATCATTACATCCTCATTGGGCACTTGGCCTGGTGTCTTGTCCTAGAAGGAAGTAGGCAAAGGCCCATCTCTTTCCCAGGCCCACTGGGAACAGAGGTAAATTAAAGAGGTTTATACCAGGGCTTGACTCTGACATTTTAGGGATGTAGGGACTTCCTTATCTTCTTGGACTGTCGCCTCTCCAGCGTGAAGTGCTGTGAGTACCAGGTGAGAGAAATAACCGCCACTGTTCTGGGCAGTGACGAGGGTGGGAAAAAAATGAATAGAAAAGTTTTTCATGGTAAATAAAGTCTCGTTAAAAATTAGGCATTTTAGGACATACCTTCCCATGTGCCCAAGCTCCTGGCCAGACGCACTGGTCGGCAGATTGAGCTGAGGCTTCAGTGATTTGAAATACAAATGCTGTTATGAGAAGAGCACATCCTGGAGTCAGATATATCTGGTTGAAATCCTAGCCCTGCGTTTTTTATCTGCGTGAATTTGGAGAGTCCCTTACCTTTGTTTCTTCATCTATAAAGTGGAGTAGTGCTCATTTCATTGAGTTGGTATGAGGATTATTGTTTTCACTGATTATTTACTATGTGCTGGGCACTATGCTAAACACTGTACCTATAGTAAGTCATTTAATCGGAATTCACTATTTAAATAATATATTATCTGCAAAGTGCTCAGTACTGTCATATTATTTCAGAGATAAAAAGAAGGGCGCTTGTTCCCTTCCTAACCAGACTGCTGATGCCCAAACTGAGAAATGTGGCTGAAAACCTAATCATCTCTGGAAAAGAGGAAATACTGGCATTAAAATTAATCCCAAAGTGTAAATGGCTGGTAACAGGACGGTTCCTGAGAGTAGGTTCTGAAAGCAGAAGAATGTGAGGAAGTGTGAAGAGGAAGGAGTGGGTAATAAGATAAACACTGACGATAACTTTGTGGGCCCTGCCGAAACCCCTACCTGCAAGAGTTAGGAAGTTTCGAAGTGAGTTTTCAGGGGCAAATAGACTGGTTGAGTGGGGATGAAAGGGGACATCATAGAGAGCCCAGGGGAATTCTGTTTCTGCATTATTCAATTTTGAGGAGCACCTGGCAGGAGGGGAATGGAAGTCTGTGTCTAGGGCCACCTCTGGACTGGCTACTGGAGCAATGAACAAAATCCATGTCAGAGAGGTCTCCGGCCACGTCAGTCCAGGCTCCCATCCTTCTGCCTTAGGGGACTTGCGAATAGGGGAATCTGAAACAGACAGAATTATTCAGTAGCAGATCCCAGAACAACTTTCAAAGGGTTTGCAGATGGGGCAGGCTCTCCCTCAGGTGCTTGCCACAGGCCCCAAAGGCTGAGATTTTTTTTTTTTTTAATTTTTATGTATTGATTTAGAGAAAGAGAGAGAGAAAAACATTGATTTGTTGTTCCACTAGTTACTTATTCATTGGTTGATTCCGGTAGGTACCCTGACCTGGGATCGAATCCACAACTGTGGCCCATTGGAATGATGTTCTAACCAACTGAGCCACCCAGCCAGGGCAAGACTGAGCTTCTTATAAAAATATCCTGGTTGTCTATTTTCATAACTATAATGTACTTCTTCTAGGAAGCAAACATTTTTGAGGGCAATTATAAAAAGCTTGTAGAATTCTGTGATGCAAGTATTGAAGCAAAGTGGAACACTTCCAAGAAAGGGTTCTGGGGAATTGATGCACTGCATCTCCAAAGGTCTCGTATAAAACAAAACAATACAAAACAAAACAAAACAAAAAACTCCACAAAATTCTTCCTGCCAGCCCTGCTCCTCTAAAAACCTACTTACACAAAGTGACACCTGGGGATTTTTCTGCAAGGATATACAGACAAGAAAGAAAAGCTTTAGAAACTGATTTTGAACTAGTGGGTCTGGGTTCTTAGTACCAGGCACTATCCCTCAGGTAAGGCCCCATTCCTGAAACAAATAGCTCCAGCAGTCTTGATGCAGGATTCAAATTTCAGTAAGAGGGCAGTGAGCATGATTGCCTTGGACCATATGGTCATCACTGGACAGAGTCACCCAGATGGATGTGCCAAAGATGAGGGTGAAGGCACTTCATCAGAGTCAAATTGGGTGCTGAGATCAAAAGGAAGAATGGAAAGTGGGTATTTGACAGGGAAGAACCACAGACACTTACACTTGATTCCAGTGTAGATCATAGAAAGTGAAAGAAATGGAGGCTCAGGTTTTGAATGGCCAGGAAGCGGGCAGGGAAGGAAACCAGCTGGCTCCCTCTGAGCGGTGTCGAGGAGAAAGCGCTGGCCTGCTCTGGGCTCTGCTGCTCACTAGCTCTGCTACTTCAGATCGGCTATTACCTTCTCTGTGCAGATTCACACGAGCCAGAGCACATGCTGCAAACCTTGTCTTCATCAAGGACCACCTTCACGATTTCTCTCACTCTCCTCTCCTCCAAACGCCCCCCCCCCCCGCCATGTTAGTTCACATTCTTACTCCGGGAAACGCACAGCGTGCATTGGGCTTCTTTAAATTTTGAGACCAGCTGAGGAGGGGGAGATGGGTTGTCGCATCAAAGAGAGGCTTGAGGCAAGGAGTGAAGCAGGCCAGGTGGGAGGGAGAACACAACTACAGGGCGCCACATAGAGAGGACCGCAGCATTTCACAGGCAGGGCTGACAGCATCTTTATAGTCCCTCCCTTGTTCACTCCCTGCCTTTGAGACCAAAGAAATCATCCTCTGAAATCATCCTCTGGGTGGGTCTGATACACCCAGAGTTTTCTAGGTTTCGAAGTATCATTTGCTACATTGTCACCTTGAATTCCCCACTGCGGGTGCCTCGCTGCCTGTAAACGAGAACTGGATTTCTCCCCAAACCACACTAAGCACTCCATTCCACACCCCTCCAGCACTCCCTCCTCCCCAGCACTTATGCCCACTTACATTTCATGCTATCCTATTTAGCACTTGATTACATATTGCCTTGAATTGTTCTCCAGCCCACTCTGATCAGAGCTTCCCACCTCCCAGCCCGCCCACTCCTATGCTGGGTTTTCAGCCTCCTCAAAACCCCTACAGTCTCTTTCCCTTGCCACTTTCTGTCATTGCATCAAATCCCCCACCCCGCCCCCTTCTTCATTTCCTTCCCTATTCAGCCTAAGCTGCGGGATCCATCTCATCACCTTCCTTTGCCTAAACCCTCCTTCCCCTCCACCCAGTCCCACTGCTAATCCTGCCCAGCTAGACCCCGGCCTGATCAGGCCAGCGCTTTCTTCTCTCTGACTTCTGGGCTCCTGAGCTCTGCTGGAGAAAATCTCAGCCCACGCAGATTGGCGCTACTACAAAGTCGTCATCTGCAGCCTCAGCGGGCTGCTGAGCAGCCTGGAAACCCTGGTTAGCGTCCCTGTCAGCTCACTCGCCCTTTCCCCATCTCGGCTCTTAGCATTTTCCTCCCCTTGAGGCTTGCTGAGAAATCAAAAGCCATCAGGTAGGAATTCCCTCATCCTCAAGGTACTCCTCTGCCCTACCAAGAAGCGAATCTTCCCCTCCTCCATCATATTTTGGAGGACATGGGGCCTCCTTATCTAGTCAAAGGTAGCACCCCCCCTGAGAGCTCTGCAGCCTTGGTGCCTCTTTGACTTCCTCAGTTCCCCACTCTCCCCTACCTTTCCATCTTGTCTTTCTTCCGAGAATGTAAACATGTTCCCTGTCCATCATGCCAAGATTCTTCTCCTTCCCAGACGAGTTTCACAAGAAAGTACACTTGGTGAGGCCATAGCCCACAGTGAGTATAGAAGTATGCAACAGCCACAAATGACCCCCTTAGTGTCAAGTCCATGACCACTTGCAGCCTGTCTTTTTTAACCTTGCTGACACCCTGACATTGTTGACACCTCTTCTTTTCTTGTTTCTTTCCCTTCTCTTGATTGTCACCTCTGGGTTACTACTACTCTGTTCTCCTGCCTTCCCCGCCCCCTGTTCCAACCTTGTTAGACTCTGCTTTTACCTCCTGGCAGTTTCCTGTTGAGGATCCTTCAGGCACGTTGGGATGAAATTCAGGTTCTTCTGGAGAGCAGAGAAAGGCCTTTGTCTTTTGGTTCCTGCTTTCTCTCCCTCCCCCATCACATGATTTAGCCCCTCCTCCACAGGCCACATTTCTTTCCTCTGTCTGGAGCACCCTTCTCCCTGCCTGCCGCTTCACCAGGAGGACTCCTGGTCATCTTTCAGGGATAAGCTCAGCAGTTGCCTCCTTCCTAAGTCAGTCTTTTGTAATCATGCCTCATCTAAATTCCCAAACCACCCTGAGCTTGTCTCAGTCTTTATCACATTATATTGGAATTATCTGCTCTACTAATCTGCCAGCCCCTTCAGCCTGAGGACTGGCCTCTTCACCCCCATATGCTTAATGCCCAGCACAGCTAGGCACATAATAAATGCTCAATTCATTCATGTTTGCTGAAGGAGTGAATGACTTAATGTATCCGTTATTATTCCCAATTAGGCTACTATAAGATAGTGAACATGAGCAGTCTTCTCAGAGCACTTTTATGTGGTAGATATATATTTTATTGTGGTAAAACACATATAACATAAAACTTTAATGTGTACAGCTCAGTGACATTTAGTACAATACCTGCACAAAGTTGTGTAGCCATTACCACTTTCTAGATTCAAAACATTTTTATCACCCCAAAGAGGAGACCCTTTATTATTAAGCAGTCATTTTTTATTCCTACCTCTCCCTCCCTCACTCCTGGCAACCAATAATCTGCTTTCTGTCTCTAAGGATTTGCCTAGTGTGGATATTTTATATAACTAGAATCATACTATATGCTGTCTCTTGTGTCTGGCTTCATTCACTTAGCATAGTGTTTTCAAGGTTCACTCACGTTGTAACGTGTGTCAGGTTTACATTCCTTCACATGGCTGGATAATATTCCATTGTATGACTGACCATATCACATTTTGTTTATCCGTTCATCAACCGATAAACATTTGGGTTATTTCCACCCTTTGGCTATGCTGAATAGTGCTGCTATGAGGATTTATGTACAGTTTTCATTCCAACACTTGTTTTTGATTCTTCAGGGTATATACCCAGGAATAGAACTGTTGGGTCATATGGTAATTCTATGTTTAATTTATTGAGGAACCACCAAACTGTTTGCCATAGCAACTGCACCATAATACATTTATATTTATGCCACCATTTACATTACATGAGAATTTGAATTTCTCCACATTCTTGCCAACATTTATTATTCTCTTTTTTCTTTTCTTTCTTTTTTTTTTTTTAGTATAGCCATCCTAGTGAACATGAGTGGTAGATATATTTTGAGGTATATGCTCAGCTGAAATGATTCCTATCTATAAATGTCTTATTGCCATCTGTAGTGTGTGGCATTCCAAAGCTGTTTGTGCTTAATGAAACCCTGAACCCTGGTCATAGTTGATTGGATCAAGGATGGATTCCTGAGCCATTTTTGGCCAAAAGAGTTTCTTCCATGGGAGTTTGTTTGAGAGAGGGGTAATGAAAGAGGGAGACTTGGTTCATAGGGCTAGATTGTGAACTTGGGAGCTGTGGGTGTCTGTCTTTGATCCCACATGTGAAGGGAGCAGCAGAGGGAACTCCCAGAGAAAAAAAAATAGACACAAGTACTCAGAAAGAAACAGAAATGAAAGATGGAGAGACGTATCCCTTGAGTGTCTGACAGTCTGCAAGTTCTCAGTTCTAGACTTTCCTTAAGCCTCAGGGCATTCTTGCTCTTAGGGCCTGTAAGTCACCCTTCCATCCTATTGTGGTTAAGCCAACTCCAGTGAATTTCTATTTCTTGCAAGCAGTAGAATCCAGGGCAGCATTCACTGGCACTCTCACAATCTACTTGACCTAAGAAGGGTCCTCAAACTGTAGACCAAAACAGAATATCTGTAAGGCTAGATCCATTTTTTTTTTTTTTTTTTGGTCCTAAAGAAGTGACCTCAATGACCTGACCCTTGCCCATCAACCCAATGTAAATTTGGAGGCAAATCCAGAGCGCTAAGGTCATTTCATATTCATGAGGCATCCTCAAAGGCAGGGTGTTCTGCACTTTACTATCACCTTGATGTGTCTTTTGACATCTGTTCTACATTTTTCCCCCCTAGTAGCAGAACTCTTTTGTTCTTCAAGTGTCATGTTTTCTTGTTCTATTTATAACTGTACACAACTTTTCAGGGGCAGAAAGGCAACATGGTGTGGAGAAGAAGACATTCAACTGAGAATTCTGAAGAACCTAGTTCTAGCCCTGTTCCTGCCACTGGCTGTGCTCTGTAATGCTGAGTACATCAGGAGACTCTCTTGGTCTGTTTTCCCATCTGTGGAAGTGGGAGAGGAAAATAATACTTTTGTCTGCCTACTTCACAGAGATGCAGACTAAAATTGGGTCATAGATGTGAACATTTTATGAGGCAAAAATATATAAATTGCTATATTCGTAATGGTAAAACATTCCCCTGATTTCTTACCTACTCCCAGACCCCAAGTTTAAGGTCCTCACTCAATAATTACTTGAATTTAACTCTAGTTGCTTAATTTTTTTAAAAATTGTGTCTCTTCATCCATTTCTCTTGAACACAGATAAATACTTTTTAAAATTACAAATAAAAAGCAAAAAACAAAAGACATGTGTCCTCTTCTGTTCTGTTTTTTTTTTTTTTTTTACTGTATTTTTTCCATTACCATTTATCACCCTCATACCCATGCCCACTCATAATTACCACACCATGTCCATGAGTCCTTTTGCCTTTTGGCTAAATCCCTCCACCCCCTAACCTCCCCCTCCACATAGCTGTCAGCCTGCTCTCTATCTATGAGTCTGTCTCTATTTTGCTTGTTACTTTAGTTTGTTCACTAGATTCTACATATGAGTGAAATCATATGGTATTTGCCTTTCTCCGACTGGCTGATTTCACTTAGCATAATATTCTTCAGGTCAATCCATGCTGCCACAAAGGGTAAAATTTTCTTCTTTTTAATGACCAAGTAGTGATGTTCTGTTTTAAGGCAGGCTAATTTCTTGCCATTTTTAAGTGACTGTATTTATTTTTCTTTAACCTAACATGCCATTTTCAAATATGTCTCCAAGAGGCATAGTGTCTACCACACAGTGGTTCCCAAACTTGTCTGCACCTTGGAATCACTGAAGAGTTTTGAAAACTACTAATGCCTATGTCCCACCATAGAAATTGGGATGTAATTAGTCTGCAGAGTGGCCTGGGGCTTTGGAACTTTTAATAGATCCCTAAATTATTCAAATGTCTGGCTAAGTTTGGGAACCACTATCTTTAGGGTTCTTCTTTAAAAAAAAAAAAAATCCTAATACAAATTATTTTGGGGTTAATTCCCATCTATACTTTCCCCTGAAACAATTCCCTCATAAATTGCTGTAGGAAACAACAGGAGATTAGCTGTCTCTTCATCCTAAATCTGTCTCTTCATCCTACTGTGATTGCCTTGGTTTCATCAGGTTAATTGAAATCTCTTCTGATAAATGCACTGAAGCCATTAATGGAGGCTTCACTTATCTGCATATACATTTCCTATTCTACTGTGTCTTCCCTCCAATAATTTAGTTATGATTTACATGATACCTTTTTTTTTTCTCAATTCAAATAGCCTCTTGCTGTACCTGAGCAACTGGCTGGGTCTCTCTACATGCTATTTCACATCTGGGAGGAGAAAATTTCCCTTTCTCCACTTATGTCATCTCTGGATCATTCCAGATCTAGCTAGCCAGCTTGGTGAGCTTGTTCCAAGAGTTGCTTGGGCCATAGCTCAGACTGTGACATTTCACAATTTGGAGCCAATCTTTGTAAAGTTTCTGTACTTCTGTGTTTATCCACTCCTGCCTGACAGAGGGCTAGATCGAATCCGCTGTTGATTCCATAATATAAGCAAACTGTATTAGAGACCCTCTGATGGGTATTTGCTGACACTGCATTGGCTTTGGTCAGGAGGTAGGACAGAACACAAATCCCCTTGGGCCTTTTGGGCCACCCCTTGACCCAAAGGAGTATTTGAGCTTCATCTCAATGTGGATCTGAATTCTAAAGTAAAAAGTAGGACTGCTGTTTCACCAGGGCTTCATCCCCACTCAGGATGAGTCACTGGCTCCCTGGGTTTAAGACACCATCAGATTTCTAGGGGTTGAGAATGACAGAAGAGTAAAAGCATTCAGTCTAATAAGCATTACTGTATCCTGGGCTGTTTTAGGCCATATGGTGCCACAACCTGTGACAGTCCATGTTTCCTCTCTTCTTGGGGTTCGCTACCTCTCCAGCTGGCTATAGCCAGAGCATCAGTCCTACTCAAGTGTGAAGGTTCAGACTCACCCATGTCATAAGCAAAAGGCCAAAAATCATTCTCTCTTCCTGATTTTAAAGAACTTAATTTTTAAAAATTGTTTAAATTCTTTTATTCTCTGGCCTGGCTGGTGTAGCTCAGTGGATTGAGCACGGGCCTGTGAACCAAAGGATGGCAGTTTGATTCCCAGTCAGGGCACATGCCTGGGTTGCAGGCCAGTTCCCAGCAGGGGACGCACAAGAGGCAACCATACATTGATATTTCTCTCCATCTCTCCTTCCCTTCCCCCCCAAAGATAAATAAATAAAGTATTAAAAAATATATTAAAAATTCTTTTATTCTCTGACTCTGAAGAAAGAAATGTATACATTAAAATATAATTTGAGGTATTTCAGAGAAATTTACCATGATGTTTAATGATTGAAACATATGGCATTTTCCCACTTTACTTTGCTTCAGGAACTCCAGAAAAGCCCAGAAAAGCATGCGATGCCTGAGATCACTGTTGCTTCTCTGGATTAGGGCAAACAAGAGTTACTTCACTTATGTATTATTAATGCAGTATCACTGTCAATAATAACTGTATCTATTGAGCATTTACTATGTGCCAGACACAATGCTAAGCTCTTTCCATAATCTAATTAAATTACTCTTTGTCCCATGCTATGAAGTAAGTAGTATTTATTACCTCCATTTTATGTATGAGGACATAGAAACTCAGGGAACCTGAAGCTTATGCAGCTAAAAAATGGTGGATTCAGAACTCAGACCTATTTTAACCATTGCAGAGTCCATGCTCTTATTCTCTAGAATCTTCTGAGATGATCTCCTTCTATGAAAATGTCCTTTAACCCCAGTAACATGGCTTTCTCCGATTTTAAAAACAAAGGCTGTGTGGGGGCTACACCTGCAGGGACGCCCCCGACCCCCCAGCCACCATGGATGAGAATAAGTCTACCAAGACATGATCTGCTTGGGGAGGAGAGGTAGCAGATCTCTCAAAGAGAGGAGCCAAGAGCCTTTTCCTCAAAGGGCTTTTATTAGGTTCCTTTTGCAAAGGAATACAAGTACAGCTCATTAATCATTATAAGGCAGTAAGGATCAAAGAATAGATAACATACAAAGAACTCTGAGGGCCTATTTTGAGTCAGGGTCAGATAGCTAAATAGCTATAAAACTTTGAGGAACAAACTCACTTCTTGCTTAAACCCTTATCATTTAATTGAGAGCATTCTAAACAAAGCAGGTTTCACAGGATTTTATGCATTCTTAGGCCTGATCCCCTAGGGAACCCACCCCTTCCGGCACAGGGCTGCACCCACCTCCAGCATTGTTTCCGGCTTAAGTCAGGTAGGGGAAGTAAGGCAGCCAAAAGATTAGGAGACTTCTTGAAGACAAAATGAGGGCTCAGATTATGTCAAAGCCAAGGGACGAGGGTCCATGACCCCCTTTTAATAGCCCCCCAAGTCCTTCCCTGGGGCCTCCCCATGATCGTGCCTGTCTTAGGTCATTCCCCCCTTGGGGAATCTTACCTGTCATTGGCTAACGGATTAAGCATTGAGGGCCAGGCAGGGTGAAGTAAAAGGAGCAGAAACAGCGCCCCTGCCAAGGAGATAAGCCTTGTCTCCTTAGTGGCTTACAGTCCAAAGGTCACTCACTCAGCCTTAGCCATGTGGGGGGTGGGGGGTGTTACAGCTTCTGAAACCAGGCAGGGTGGTTCGCAGCCTGGGCTGGCCCTCGAGGGAGGTGATCAATGTTTCTCTGTTTTCTTTCTCCAGCATCAATGTGTGTATCCTTAGGTTGAGGATTAAAAAAAAAATCCAAAAACTAAGGCCCGTATGATTGTTAGGGTTATAAACATAAAGGAGCAATGGTTTAATGCATGCAATAGTCACTTGAAAAATAGTTTTCCGTGGCTTGACAAACTGCATTTTAGTCACTCAGCTTCTGGATAGGGTTCTGGATGTTAGAAGATGATGGAAGGGGAGTGGTCTTGGCCTCTGGGAGGGTTTGTGCAGAGGGCTTCTTCAGCCATGCCTGTGTCTGTCACTGCTCATTTTGAGTCTACTCTAAAAGGCTCCCTTATTTCACAGACCTAACATGAAAGTGATGAAGCTGGCTAACAAGGCTGAGGATTGCTGAGGCTTTGAAGGAAACAACAGCAATTTCGGAAAATGAATCCTGTAGTTTAGAAAGAAATCAGCTAAATGTATGATCTAAGCTCATTTTTTTCTATTCTATTAAAAAGAAAAGGAAAAAATCATTCTGATTACAAAAAAAACAATGTAGGCCTGGTGAATTATGGTCTATCCATGAAGTCTTCAACCCTCTGAGATATCTACATTTTTTTAGAGCCAACAGGGACCTTTAAAGATAGCTTTCTCATCAGAGTTCTGAATATCACAGAAAGGAAACTGAGGCCCCAAGAGAGTTTGGGTCCACGAAGCTAGTTAATAGAAGCTGACTTCCAGTTTTCTTGCCTTCTCTATCTCATTCTTTCTTTTTACTTTTGCTTTTTAAATGACAGAATATTCACAGGTCACTGGGTGAAAAAAAGATATTTGTTTCTTCAAGAAAGGTCAGTGAGAGCTCCAAATCTTTTAGAAAGAGGAGAGTCAAATTATTTAATCTAATTTCATGAATAGCCTTGATCTTATTAGCTAAGGGAATGAATAAGGAGACAGAGGCCATACAAAGCAAGATTTATTACTGCTTCCCATGAAAGCAGAGGGAAAATGAATATTGGCTTAATGAGGATTTGGGCCTATAATTTAATTCTTTGTTTCAGCTTAGAGAAATGACCTGCAGACAAAAGGTCAGTGGGTCCTTGTAGTGATCTCCTGAGCTAGTGAGCAATGGGGTCACTTGCTATTTCTCCGTGGACCCCTAGGGTTCTAAGTCATCTCTGTGATAGGGAAGCCTAGAAAGGGAGAAATCCATTGGATTCTCATTGGCCTGGAAAGTGTGTTCACACTGCCATGGCTTCCCCAGACCAGTGAAACAATGAGTAAGATTTTCTTAGAGAGAAAATTTCTGGCAAAAGATGTGGTCAGTGATACTAATATTAATTCTCAAGGGAGGAATTGGAGGTGCAAATGGAGAAAGGCTGGGCCATATCAATTCAATAAGCTTTTATGGAATGCGAACTATGTAGTGGACACCAAGAGATAAATAAAACCTCTGTCCCTTGCAATACTTGCAGATGAGTAGTTACTAGCAACCTCAGAGGAACTTGTTCCCAGGATTCAGACACCAAAATGCAAAATTGTCCAGCATTCCAGCAGCTCATTTCCATTCTGAGACTCTTGTTCTGTTATAATTATGGGACAGTAGAGCTCACTTCTGAGGGCTACAGAGCTCCCCAACTCATTAGAAGCTCACAGATGTTAACCCAGTAGCTCGGTGCTGGGTGAGGTATACATAGCCACCCAAGTCTGGGAGTGTTCAGATGAAGAAAGAAAATTCAGAGTCAATGGAAGCACCCAGTTCCCTTCCCCAGATGTTACCAGTGCAAATGGGCAGTAGGCTCTGCCCCAGCCCAGCTCGTAAATTTAGCTCTTGAAAGCTGCCTTACTCCATCAAGACTTCAGTTATCGGTGAAAGGGACTATCTGCTTATGTTAAAAAACAAAACAAGTAGCATTACCCATCATGGAATCTGATCCAGGCCAGTGCCAGTTGGATCAATAAACTCTTTAAAAATCTTTTTAGGATAAATATTCAGTTACAGTCATGAATTAAGGACGTGAGGGAGAGAAAAACAGTTACAGCTTACAGTAGTTAACACTGGGTTTAAAATCAAAGTGTGATGTTGCATTAGTCTTCTTATTGAGGTGAAAGAAAGAAAGAAAGAAAGAAAGAAAGAAAGAAAGAAAGAGAAATTGAGTAAAATTCATTCTAACCATTTCCATTCTGATAAACATTAAAGATTATTGAATTTTTAAAATATATTTTATTGATTATGCTATTACAGTTGTCCCATTTTTCCCCTTTCACTCCCCTCCACCTTGCACACCCCCTCCCACCCACACTCCCCCCTTTAGTTCATGTCCATGTGTCATACTTATAAGTTCTTTGGCTTCTACATTTCCCATACTATTCTTACCCTCCCCCTATTTTCTACTTACCATCTATCCTACTTATTCTCTGTATCTCTTCCACCTCTCTCCTCCTCCCACTCCCCTGTTGCTAATCCTCCATATGATCTCCATTTCTGTGGTTCTGTTCCTGTTCTATTGTTTGCTTACTTTGTTTTTATTTTAGGTGTGGTTTTTAATAATTGTGAGTTTGCTGTCATTTTACCATACATATTTTTTATCTTCTTTTTCTTAGGTAAGTCCCTTTAACATTTCATATAATAAGGGCTTGGTGATGATGAACTCCTTGAACTTGACCTTATCTGAGAAGCACTTTATCTTCCCTTCCATTCTAAATGATATCTTTGCTGGATAGAGCAATCTTGGATGTAGGTCCTTGCCTTTCATGACTTGGACTATTTTTTTTCAGCCCCTTCTTGCCTGCAAGGTTTCTTTTGAGAAATCAGCTGACAGTCTGATGGGAACTCCTTTGTAGGTAACTGTCTCCTTATCTCTTGCTGCTTCTAGAAGTCTCTCCTTCATTTTAATCTTGGCTAATGTAATGATGATGTACCTTGGTGTGTTCCTCCTTGGGTCCAAGTTCTTTGGGACTCTCTGAGCTTCCTGGACTTCCTGGAAGTCCATTTCCTTTGCCAGATTGGGGAAGTTCTCCTTTATTATTTGTTCAAACAACTTTTCCACTTGTTGCTCTTTCTCTTCTCCTTCTGGTACCCCTGTAATTCAGATGTTGGGACATTTAAAGATGTTCTGGAGATTCTTAAGCCTCTCCTCATTTTTTGAATTCTTGTTTCTTCCTTCTTTTCTGATTGGATGTTTCTTTCTTCCTTCTAGTCCACTCCATTGATTTGAGTTCCAGTTTCCTTCCCATCACTATTGGTTCCCTGTGCATTTTCCTTTATTTCACTTAGCGTAGCCTTCATTTTTTCATCTAATTTGTGACAAAATTCAACCAATTCTGTGAGCATCCTGATCACCAGTGTTTTGAACTGTGTGTGTATCTGATAGGTTGGCTATCTCTTCATCACTTAGTTGTATTTTTTCTGGAGCTCCGATCTGTTCTTTCATTTGGGCCTTTTTTTTTTTTTTTTTTTTTTTTGGTCTTAACATGCCTCTTACATAGTGAGGGGCAGAGCCTTAGGTGTTCACCAGGGTGGGGCAACCCAGTCACTGGGTTGTGATGCTGTATATGGGGGAGGGGTCTGAGAGGGAACAATGGTGCTTGCTCCGCTCTCTGCCAGATTTCAGTCACTTTCCCCACTTCCCGCAAGCAAACTGGGCCCTTCTGGTGCTGATTCCCAGGTGGGTGGGCTTGTGTATGTTCTAGGACCCTGTGGGTCTCTCCAACAAACTCTCCTGTGAGGCTGGGAGTCTCTCCTGACACCTCAACCCCCACAGGTATTTTCAATCAGTGATTTGAGGCTTTATTTCCTGGCGCTGGGGCCCTGGGTTGTGTGTTCTGTCTTGCTCCCCAGTTTCACCTGGTTTATCTGCGTGCGAATGTGGGACCACCTGGTCCGCCAGCCACTGCTTTGCCACGACCCCTCTCCACCCAGCCTCCTGACTTCACCCTTCCTACCAGTCTGGATGAATATGTCTACTTTAAATCCTTGGTTGTCGGACTTCCATACAGTTCAATTTTCTGTCGGTACTGATTGTTTTTTGTTTCTAAATTGTTGTCCTTATTTTGGTTGTGCAAGGAGGCACTATGCCTCCATCTTGGCCGGGAGTCCAGATCATCGAATTTTGTGGAAGATAAGAAAGGGAGGCAATTCATAGTTAAATCAGCCTCTTAAAAAAAAAAGTAACTTTCTGCCAAAGCTGTGTATCTGGTTGCTAAATATTAAGTATGTGTCTTACTGGCCAATTTTACTCATTCCCTAAAACTATATTTCCAAGTCATGAATCCTTGTATACATGCAAAATAGTAGATAGGGTAAGTGGTGGTATCCATGGTTGTTAGGGTAACTCTACAAATCCCTAAGTGAATTGCCCATGATTTCACTGTATTTTCGCAGATACAGTTATGCCAACAATTTCAGGAAACAGGGCTGGCTTCATGGGTGTGTGCCCAGTGTGATTACCAGTACGTAGGGCCTGGCACTCTGAAAGGCCCCATGCTTGTGGGTTAATGCACACCATTCACCATCTTAAAATTGTTAGTAATTTTACTTTCTATTTGGGGTTCTGTAAGTGAAGTCTAACAAGACAATGGAGCATGTGTTCAGGGGCTTGGAGCCTTGACTCTCTTGTAACTGTCTTCCTAGTCTTCCTGTCTCCTCAGGATGATTCTTGACTGTCTGCTCCCTGTCCCCTGGCTACCTGGGCCTCACCTGGCCTCCCCTTCCCCACCAATACCTCATAGTACTGCCACTTTACACTGCAGAGTGGCAACTGGGTTGCATCATTGAGGGTAGGCCTGTGTGCCACTGTTGCCCTCTGTTCCTGGCAGGGACCTGGGCACAGGGGTGGAGGAGGTCTGGGTTGGGTGTACAATGATAGCATATCATGGTGGAGGAAGGTGGCAGCGATCCCTGCCCTGGGCATTTGGCCAGCCACTCAGAGGAGGCCTCTGACCTAGGTACTGAGTACAGCTGGCGGGGAGGTTGCAATCTCCTGGGAAGTCATCTAGTGAACGTGGGTTGGGGCTGTGGTCTTATGGGATGTGGGAGATTGACATCCTTGCCCCTTGGCCAGGACCCTACATTTTCATTTTGCAGTGAAGCCTGTTGGCAAGTGGGCAACTTCAAAGAACATGGAGGTGAGGAGAAGCCTATGAATAGAGTTTTTATAAGGTATCTAGCTTGGTACAAAACATGTTGGTAAGTACATTAGAAGAAGAAAAAAGAGATAAGATCCTTCCCCGTAAGGAATTTATAATCTGGTTGGAAACAGAGGAGCTTTACATACTGAAAATAACTAAAAACTTTACTAAAGGATGTGGAATCAAAGAGGGGCCCAAGAATGGAGGGGAGGGAGAAAGATGCCTGGTAACAGTGCTCCACAATATAGGGAGGCCAGTGTGACCTCACACGTACGCTGACTTGATGATAGTTGTATATTTTTGGGTCCAGGCCACTCACTAATAGAATTCGGTGGGGAGGACTATCCGGGTAAGAGGGGAAGATGTGGGAACAGGCATGGCTGACGTGGACCTCTGAGTAGAGAGGCCGACAAAATAGAGGGTGTGGGATTAAGGTGGGAGATTGGCTGCATGGAGTTGAATTGTGGAGGGCAAGGAAAACAAGAATGGGTCAAGAGCCTCCCAGCCATGTAAACTGAGGTACACAGAGCAGGCTGCTACTGTTAAACACAGCAGGCCACTTGAAGTTCTTCCCAGACCAGCAAAGAAAGAACAAAGGGATCTAACCTTGTGCTTAAGCAAACGATGAAGGGAAGTCAAATTTCACAGTGAGCTCAATGATGAGGAGAAAAAGCAAATATTCTCTGGTGAAGGTTGACTTAATTAACCATTTTAATAATTCATGAGTCTTTAAAATGTTTGCCAGTAGATTCAGAGCTCAGATTCTGCTTCTGGCATTTAGCTCTGGGTTTTCTCAATCACAAACTGTGCTGCCTCACAGAGCAACGGCAGCAGCCAGGCTGAGAACGTGAGGTCTGCTTCCATTTGAGCCCTGACAGTGCACAGTCCTTAACCCTTTGGGGCTTAAAACTGTTTTGAGAATCTCATGAAACTTCTGGGCCTTGCCCTAGGAAAATATATATGTATATACAAATTCAGGGCTTCAGAGATTCCCCTGAGGCCCATCCTTGAACTCCAGCTTAAGAATTCCCAATTCAGATGATTTCTAAGGACTCTAACATTCTTTTTTTAACTTACTCACCAGCCAGCCAGTCTGTCAATATGTCACCTGGAAATGCTGTGACTCTTTGCAGGCAAGCAGCCTCATGTGGATGTTTGCAAAGTGAGAAAGGCATAATGCAATATTTGTTCATTAGGCTGAAGCAATGCTAGTGCAGAAAAGAGGACTGAATGAATCAAAAGCCATGAGTCAGCTTCCTCCCCACCACCTGCTATCAGAGGCATCCTGCTGAAGCTGAGGGGGTAAACTCTGGAGTCAGACAGCCGGGCCCTCAAATCCCTGCCTAGGCATTTTCTGGCTGTGATTTGGAGGAGGGACTTAACCTCTCATAACCTCAGTTTCCTCGGTTGTAAAATTGATACTGAAAGTCCTTACGATTTTGATTACATTTAGTTTTAAATCCTGGCTCTAGAAATCATCCTCCCCTCCCCCGGCACGTGCTCGCGCCCTCTCTCTCTATATATACACACACACACACATATATATGTCCCTCAGAGACCTAGCCTTTTCCCTAGTAATCAGCAACCCTCGAGGCAGCAGAGGACAGTCACCTGGACCTGACTTACCATCACAGGTCTGGACCTCTGGTAGGTTAAAGATAACGCTTTAACCGAAGTTATGTTTCCGTTTCTGAGCCCCGCGGTGGAATGACCCCCCAGCTGCTCTCCCACGAGACCAGACAGAAGGCCATTGGGAAAGGACCCCAGAGCTGTCCTCAAGCCCTGAAGATGATTCATTACCCTTACCTCACCTCTGATCAATCAGCTCCCGGCATGGCCCCAAACCCCTAACCCACATGTGTAATCTGTAACCCACATGCTGTGGAGGAGTTTGGGCTTTCAAGCATTAGCTTTCCCTTGTCCGGGATGGCACCATTCATCAATATCATAGCCAGTATTTCTTCACTTCAATTCTTGATGTTCAGCATTTGGCTCTGCTACCACAGGGGCAGACCACTCTTTCTGTTCTCTAACAAAATGGAGCCAATAGGATTTACCTTATTTCCTTATGTTGTGAGAGCAAACTAAACCAGCCTCTATAAATCATCATGCATTGTGCCTGGGCCACGGTCGTGCTCAGTAGAGGGAGTTCATTCTCCTGATCTCGCCCACAAGGAGGAGGGGTGCTGTGGATTCAGGGACAGTGTCTTGATTTAATGCTAGGGGAGGGACAGACTAAGGAGTGGCTGGGAATTCTCTTTCTGAACTGTATATGTGTTGCTTCTCCCCCTCCCTGGACCTCTCCCTAAGGCCCCCATATGACTCCCCTAAGGGAACATGAGCTGAGTTTAGCACACGAGGCTGGAGAGCAAGTAGTGGCCTTGGTCTGGAGCACTCAGAAGTGTGGAGGCTGCAGGAAATGATGGGAGGGAGATGTTGGGCTTTTTCTGGCTGCAGGCCTGACTACAGCAGAAGAGGAGAGAGAAAGAGAGAGCGCGGTGGGAGGGGGGGAGGGAGAAAGACTGGTTTCCTTTTGGTTTCTGTACAAGCAGTAAGCTGGGGCTGGTCCTGGGGGACCTGCAGAGCTGAGCAAGATGCTTCTGCCTGCCTGCTGCTCCCAAGGACCTTGCAACTTTGATATGGAAATAAGACAAGCCCCAGGAAGGCGAGTGATGAGGGGCTGGCTGCATTGCTGGATGCTGAGCATCCTGTCCAACATGGAGTCCGGGAGGGGAGGGGGCAGTGGGGGCAGGACGGCGGAGAGCCCGTTTGTGCAGAGCTAGGCACTTGACATGCACTCGCTCTCACTGTCGCAGTCACGCTCCAGCATAGACGCTGTTATCTTTTACTGTGTGAAGAGGAAACAAGCTCAGAGTGTTAGTGACTCACTCAAGGCAGCAGCTGTTGAGTGGTGCCACAGCATTCAAACCTGGCCATCCTGCCTCTGAAATCTTTTCCCGTTCCCCCCACCCCCACCCAGGCTAGCTAGCTAGGGGAAACGGACGGCCCCACAGTCCTGACTCTGAGGCCTGCGGAGCCATTTCTCAGCTGCTAAATGCTATGCAGAGTCTCGCTCCGTGAATATTTGCCCCGTGATTGAGAAGGAGAAAATAATCCTTTCTGGGTTCTCAGCAGCTCTGGGCAGTTCACGTGCTCTGTTTACTTTCCTCCCACATTCCCCCATGAGGACTCATCGGCCCTCCCTTCCCTCAACTGAAAACCGAAGGCAGAGCGGAGTGAGGAAAGCGCCTGGATTATACAGAGCCTGTCTCAGACCTGCCCTGTGCTGTCCGGGGTCTCCTTTCTAACAGCCGCCTCTGTCAGAAAGTCCTAGTTCAGAAAAACACCTGATAGCATACAGTAAGGCCGACTTTGGAGGAATAAACGTTTTGAGGCCTTCGCAGCCCTAGCACAAAGAAAGACAACGTGCGATTGAGCCCCTTTGAAGGAAAGCATTTTGGATTTTCTGGGGAAAGCCGCATCTCAGAGTCTGACAGTGCATCAGCAAGAAGTAGGTCTTCAGCAGGCAGCAGCCAGCAAGCTTCAGCTCAGCTTGGGCTTCTGCCGAGGAGGAACCCTGTGGTCCTGGGGAATTTTCTGAGCAGAGTCTCCTGACCTGATTTGTAGCCGGTAATGTGAATGCAGTATCTAAAGTTAGGTGCCCAGCAGAGAGCAAGATGAGACCACCTCTTCATTCATTTCCAGCCATTGATTCAATGATGTTGATGAACAGTGATTTTTAAATGCAAAGGGCTTTGTCATCATGATTTTTTCAATAAAAGTCTAGCACAGCTCTTTATTTCCTAAGGCCCTAGGGATCCTTTTAGTAAAGTTGGTATGACATATTCCCCAGGGTCAGCTTTTTATTTCATCGCCACTCTAAGGGTTTCAGAGCATGTGCATGAACTTACATCTAAATAATAGATAGCTGGATGGTAAAAGCCTGTATCATTACTTACACTTAGTACAGTCCCTTTGGATAGTAAGAACCAGCATGCTATTAATTTTTCTTGCTGTCACTTGACAATATGAATTGGTTTTATGTAAGAACCAGGAACTCATTGGATTGAATTTAGGAAATTGGTAAAACAAATTTGACTTTAGTGGGCTTGAATGATTACAATGTAATAAACATATAAAGGCTAGGAAGCTCATTTATCATTGCTTTCAGTTTTATTTATTTGAAACTCCTTCATTGTTGATATAAACAGGCTTTATAAAAGATTATGAATTCAGTTTCCAAATGAACTGTAAATGGCTTTCTATAGAGAAATTACTTGATTCATCATTTTCCTGAATAAAACATGTTTTTGCCCTGTGGGGTTATATAGCCCATATATTAATATCAGATCCTTCTGTTGAGCTTGGCATCTATGATATGCAACGTCTGACTCGTTCCCTGGCCTATTTGTCTTCACTATCTCTAATAAACACTGAGACGGGATACATAACCTCTTAAGACCTGCACTTCAGTGAATCATAAGAGAACGTCTTTCTGTGTGGCAGTTTATCATTTGAATGATAATTCTGGTTCCCTTTAAAAATGTTAAAGTGTCTGCTCTTCAAAATAGACTGCAGTGAAAGAGGCATGAGAGATGCTGAGGGTCACTGATAAAGAGTCATAATTGACCTTAGCTTTGGTTGCATAGTAACAGACTCTCAGGGCATTAAATTATTGCATACCACAGAACTACCAACACACTGCCCTCTAAGTCAGGGGCGAATTTTTGCATTGGCAATTGAGAAAACCACATGTAGCAGACTTCTGTAGAGAGAAGCAGCCTCTCAGCAGAGGTGGAGCCTCTGGGAGATGGTCCTCCGGAAGCCTGCCATGTTGTAAAAAACCTATTTGATTTCAACAGTATCTGCATGAAGTATCTCAGGATGCTGAGACTGGGGAGGACCTTGATGGGGCATTTATTTTCATTGCCTCAATGCCAGTTGGCATATTTTAATATTTTAAAGCTTGTTTACAGTGCTACAAAAGCTAATTGTCTAAAGAAAGAAGATTCTCCCTCCCTCCCTAGGAACTCCTGTTTGTTGTTGTTGTTTTCTGATATCATAAGACTCCAGATGGAAAAACACAAAGTTTGGTGGCGAGGCAGTCATTACCCAACCTCAGATTTGAAAGAAAGGGTTTTACTGTTGATGATAGTACTATGTTCACTCCATAATTCAACAACTTTAAAACAGTCTCCAATGAAGAGACTTGAAGATCTCAGACCAAACTAAACTGAGTCACCAACCAAACTAATTTTAAATGTATTGTCTCAAAGATTTTAAGTTGATTCAATAATTCCGAAATCTAGTAAAGAAATACAAATAGCCCTGGCTGATGTGGCTCAGTGGATTGAGCGCTGGCCTGTGAACCGAGAGGTCGCCAGTTCGATTCCTGGTCAGGGAACATGCCTGGGTTGCAAGCTGGGTCCCCAGGTGGGGGCATGCGAGAGCAACCAATAGATGTATCTCTTGCACACCAGTGTTTCTCTCCCTCTTTTTCTCCCTCCCTTCCCCTTTCTCTAAAAATAAATGAATATTTGTTTAAAAGAAATCCAAATAGTTAAACTATTCTTTCATAAATGTGTAGCAACCTCAGGAGTGAGTCAGTCTAGACCACTGAAGCAAGTCAAATTCCTATCTTAAAGGAGCCTGTCCCTTGATGTTGAGGGGATAAAACTGCCCAGAGGACTTCCTGGGCTTAATCAGTATTCATTTCAAACCCCAAACTTCCTCTGCTCTTCTTCAACTCCCTAAAATACCCATGTTTGTCATTTTCCACTTCCCATTGGAAGATAATTCTCTTTTCCTAAGATGCCTCAGATAATCATTCCTAAAGTCCAGCCTCGTCTGATCACATCAAGGATAAGGCATTTATATGCACTCTGATATGGCTTTACCTCTGGTCTGAGTGTCAGGGCTGTCTTCCTTGTCGTTGTACCTTCCAGGTACCCATCATTGCAACTGGCATATAGTAGGTACTCAACTTTTCTTGTGGGTGTAGTTTAACACAATTTTAGTGGGATCTGCCTTGAATTATATTCTAGTTGTTCCATGTTTATAGATTTCGCATCTCCAATTAGAACTTCAGTTTCTTTTTATTTCACATAGTGCCTATAGCCCCATGCTGGGCCCTAGTGGGTCCTTTGTAAGCACCTGGACAATGAATGGAAGAATGATTAAACACTGTATTCACAGACAGAAAAGTGCTGTGGGTAGGTCTGGAAGTCAGATAAAGATGAGCTGGAAATCTAATTCTTAGACCTACTAGCTGTGTGATGGAGCAAATTATGTAAATCCTTTAAGCCTCAGCTATTCTATCTGTAACCCTGGGTGGTTGTAAAACTCAACCTATAAATTGCCAAGAGGATTAAATGTGATGCTAAATGTAAAATGCTTAGCACAGAATCTAAAATAGAGTGTTGCAAAGACATTAGGTCCTGTAATTATAGTCAGAAGTGATAAACACACACACAGAGGTAAAAAGGTGGGAGATGGGGTTACTGAAGTTACTATGGCTGGGTTAGAGTGTTTGCAGAATTTTAAAGAGGGTAGAAATGGGGGGCAGCCATGTATAGTATAGAAGGGACGAGATTGGAAGTCAGGGAAATTGGGTTCTAGACCTGGCTCTTCCTTCAACTAGATGCAGGACCTTGGGCAAATCCCCTAATCTTTAGGACCTTAATTTTCTCATTAGAAGGTTACATTAAATGATCTTTGAAATCTCTTTCCACTCAAATGATCTGTAATTTAAGAAAAAATATTCCTAGGATGTCTCTTTCCCTCTTCCCTAGCCTCACTAAAAGGGACTTCAAATCAAGAGACCATGTGACTGCTTTGCAATCTGAGGTCCAGGGAGGCCATGAAACTTACCCCAAGATCATAGAGCTAGCTGGTGGTGACTTGAATACAAATTCCTACCCTCCCCCACCGCCTCCCACCCCGCACCCTTGAGTCCCTTTGCAGTGATGGGTTCTCTATGTATCTCAAATGACTCGGAGACAGAAGAAGGCATAGCCCAGGAAGCACTTGCTGGGCTACGGGAAATATAATGCAGGGTTTGCTGGGCGATCACACTGCTAGATACAGAAGGAATCAGCTGAAGGAGAACTGGTATGCAACTAAGAATTTTAATATGATAATTGTTCCAATTTTACTTATTACTAAAAAATAGAATAAGTCCAGCCAGAATATATTCAAACACAGAAAGTTAAACATGAACACAAGAAAATTAACAAAGGAATTTCCTCTATATATACAGACAAAATAATGGTCTTACAGATTCATCTAAACCATTGAAATGGTCTTGGAGACCTGGGGCAGTAGTTACATCTCCTTTTCTCTCCTGACCTTGGGGTCACCTACCCAAGCATCGAACTCTGAGATTAAAACAAAGCTTCTGCTGCTCCCCAGCTCTGTCTTTGAGGAGGCATGCGGGTGTGAAGATGAGAGCAGGGGCGGTGGGAAGATGTGGCCTCCTGCCAGTTTTCTCTTGTTGAGGTCCTGCTCCTCTGGGCCTTTCAGCTGCAGCTTCCCGGTGGGCTTTGCGAGACTATCCATTTTCGCTTGACCCAGTGCTCACTTTTTGTACCTATAGAGATAGCACCTTGGGAGACATCGAAGAAGAAGCTGGTGAGACTTTCACAGAGATTGCACAAGTAATTGAGCACTGAGAGTGAGGGTCCAAGATAAAAGCGACATTTGGAAGAAAAACTCCTGAGGACCAAGGAAACTAATTCATTGAAGTATTTATGGATAGGCTGAGTACAACAAACACAGAAAGATGACTTTTTACAAGTTCCGAATGAAAAACAGAAAAGGAGGCATTAAAAATTTCTGAGGATCCATGAGTAAAATGGCTGATTCCAGCTCTGGGCAGAGAAAGTACAAGATGAGCCTGGCACATTTTGTACCAGAAAGCAAAAAACTACTCAACAACTGTTGCAGATATGTTTGAAGGACACAGGAGCTAGGCTGAACAGCGCACACTGGCCAAATTTGGGACAATTTTATCACCAAAAACTAAAATAACTATAATAGATTATGATGCACTGAATTGAAAAAAAATTCCCCCAGTTAATAGGAATGCTCAGAAAAGGAGAGGACAGCAAATACTTCTTTACAAAAAGAATGCCAGCTAATGCATATAGAAGGAAATCATAGAATTAGAAACACCACCATTTTGTAACTTGCTGTGTAATTACGCTATAAGAATCATCAGTGGATGATAAAATCACTAGGATGAGAGTTGTTGGGGGAAAAGGGTATTCACATGGAGGCAGAGTATTGTCCCACAGGTTATTTATTAACTAAAAGTGACAAACGTCCCTTCACCGGGTGAGGTCTGGTAGCGGCCATCTTAACTAAGTGATCGAGGTCGTCATCACTACAAATGGAACAAGGGCTACTCTGTGTTCTCGATATGATGCAGTGTGAAATATGTGGTATTTGCTGTACAATGTTTTTGCCCAACGTCTTCAAGCTGAGTCTTGACAAGCCTTTGAGAAATAAATTCTGATTTATGGGAAATACAGAGGACAGAGAAACAAGTTAAATAACACTTGGAGGAAACAATGAGGCAGCTTTACTTGACTATCCAGTCTTAATACCCCTTCCAATGTGGGGGGAAATAAAAATAATCAGACAAATCTAGAGTGTGGCCATTGTAAAAAAGAAATCTGGTCTGTAGTCTTCAAAATATAAATGTCGTGAACAAACAAAGGTGGGGCAACTGATCTGGATTAAAAGAATTGAAAGACTCTACAGAGACATAACCTTGCAAAATGCAAGACTTGTCAGATCCTAGATAGAAAAAATAAACACTTTTGGGACAATTAAAGAAACTAAGTATAGATTGGGTCTAAGATAATTAAGAGATTTTATAAAAATGCAAAAATAACAGTGTTATACTTTTGTAAGAGAATATCTTTATTCTTAAGAAAATTACACTGAAATTTAGGGCTGAAGTATGATGTCTGCAGTTTTCTTTCAAATGTTTTATCAAAAAATGTGCATCTGTCTGTGTGTATGTGTGGAGAGAGACACACGCAGACAGATGCAAAAAGGGAAAGCAAGTATTGAATCTAAGTGGACAATATAGAAATGGTTTATTGTACTATTCTTTCAACTTTTCTACACATTTGACATTTTTAAAAATAAACTGAGAACTAAATCTCTGAGAAAATATTTGGAAGCTAAGAAAAAGCTGACATCTGGAAAAACAGAAACTCTTTCATTCCTAATCAATCCCATCATTGTAATGCGGACGCATCCACGTCTCTCTGAGCGGCCACGCAAGCAGCAGAGGCTGTGACTGGTTTCTCCGTGGACCCAGTGAAAGTGAGGATGCGGCGGTAAGATAAAGATGTTTTCACTAAGTGCCTCCCATTTTCTCATCCAGAGGGAAATTAAATTTAGTTTAGAATATTTTAAAATATTCTTCCAAAGCAGACAATGACTTTCTCCAAGTTCCATGAGCAAAACCTAGAAATATTAGCTAGCTGGTTAGATGGGCAATGGAAAACAAGGAGAGGGGAAAGTGGACCCCCGATGATGCCAACTTCCCAGTCTTGAGAATGAGAATGCTATTTTTTTACCTATTAAACCAGCCAAGGAATTATAAAATCCAAACTGGCATGAAGAAAACGAAGTTAAAATATGAGGTCCGTTGCAGTGTTCCCACCTCCATGTAGGCCCCATGCCGCCGGCACGGCACTGACTACAGTATGGACCACCTTTTCTGTGAAGACATTCAGAGTTGAAAGCGCAACTATTTTAGCTTAATTATGTGGTGTTAATTGCTTTCGTTCTCAATTTCATCAAACTAATACCGTCAGAACCATAAGTTCTCTAAATAAGATGGGAAGAACAATTTTAAATTGTATAAACAATTATTGTACAATGACATCCAAAATAATCCCAAGGAAGATGAAAATCATATTTGATTAAATACATATTTAGCATTTTCAAATTGACATAAATAATAACTTACATAAGGAGATCAGAATTATCCTGTTGGCTACTTTCTCTCACAAAAAAATATTGCAGTATTTATAACTCACACTTTGTAAACATCTCCTGCTTATTAAAAACCATGTGGAAAAGGCATGTACAAAATGATAATTATCTTCGTACATTCATCCACCTATTCATTCAAGAAAATTTACTGAGCATCAACTATGTCCCAGCACCATGCAAGGTGGTAAGGGTAAAAACATATTAAAGTCCCTAAAGGAACTTGGCCTAGTTGGGACAACAGCCTGTAAGGAAATAACACATTAAAATGTTGTAAGGATATTTTGAGAGTGATTATTTCTCTTTGAGAACAGGAGAGAGGGTTGGTGGAATTAGGAAGACATCATAGGGAATACGATGCTTGGGCCAGGAATGAGCTATGGGCGGCAGGCAGTGGGTAAGGGAGGAAGGATATTCTAGGCAGAGGGAGCAGCTGAGCAAAGACATGGAAGTGGGAAACTGTGTGGTGCATCCAGATATCTGCAAGTAGTTCAGCCAGGCCTGGGTGACAGTGTATGTAGAGGGAGGCACTTTTCAATGAGACCAGAATAGAAGATAGCAGGTCCGGGTGGAAGGATGATGGGTTCAGTTTTGGATGTGATGTTTCAGGGCCTGAGGGCCTCCAGGAGTAGTTGCCAGTAGACATTTTCAGGACTGCAAGAGAGGATCCTGCCCTAGCTTCACTTTATAGGTCCTTCCTGTGGCCCTCCTCCAGATGCACCCCTCCACAGAGGACCAAGGAGACCTCCCTAGATTCCATACTCCTCCCACCCACACTCAAGACTACCTAAGTCCCCAGGATCACAGAACTCCTTGCTCAAATAGCACCAACCCTGCTTTCAGGGATTGTATAGACTTCTTCCTGAGGTCTGTTCTCTAGAGAGCAGACCACATCTCTAAGGTGCCCATCCCAAGATGCAGGCCTTTAGGGATGGTTGAGAGGCGGTTATTTGTGGGGCTGTTGATGAAGCTAGGTTATGAGGACTAGTGTCCGCACATGTGAATGTGAGGCCCCTCAAAGTGTGGATGGAGCTAGGGCTGAGAGGAGAAACAGGTGGGCTGTGGGTGAGAGAATGGCTTCCTGACACTTCCATGATCTGGTGTGGAAATCCAAGATTCTAAAATTTACCATGACCTTCCATGTTGTTATGAAAGTTTGTTAAGGTAGGAGGATAGAATATATTAGATTTGTTTGTTAGCTTGATTTATAACTTTAACACATTTAATATATGCTATGTACACCTCCGTTTGCACTCTTTACTGAGCCCATCATGTTAGGGTTGGCCTGAGCAGCTGAAAATACTGATCAGGAGTTTAGGAGAGACTATACATCTGGCCATCCATATTGGGAGCCATTAGCATAGCAGTAACGCTATGGGAATGGGAAGAGTGACCAGGGTGGGTGCTGAAAGTCCCAAGAGAATAGAGCCACACTATTCTCACACTGGAGGCACACTAGTTTTTAAGCAACAGGTGAAGGAGCCAGTGAAAGAACCTTAGAAAAAAACAAAAGACTTCCAGAGAGGGAGGAGAAATGCTGGCAGAGGGACGCCTCAGAAGCCAAGTAGAATGTTTCAAGAGGAATGGAATGGTCAACATCGTGAACAATGTATGTAAAGTGATCGGCATGGTTCCTGGCCCATGGTAAGCACCCAATAACCAATGCCTGCGAATTGTGGGGATGATGATGTTGTTGATGGAAGTGGTAATGATTTAGCTTCCTTTATGCATCTGTTCCCTTTCCTCTTTCTTCACCTCTACTCAAATTCTTATCGATCACATTCTCTAGGAAGTCTTCCTCTTGCCTGTTACCTTGCCCTCCTACATGTTCCCAGGGTCTCCTGTGCTCATTCTTATCATAGAATATTTATAGCACATAATAGTGTGCTGGTATTTATTTAATGAACTGTCACGGCTTCTGTGGTGACCCTGGTTTGCCTGCAACCACTTTTAGCACCGGAAGTCCTGTCTGCCAGGAAATCCCTCAATCTTAGGCAAATCTAGATAAATGGTCACCCTAAATTGACATCTCAATTTTTTTTTGAATGAGCAAATGAATGAATGGCAGATTGTCAACATCAAAGTTAATGACCCTCAACATTTCCTGTGTGTACATGAGCATGAGCCCAGTCAGGATGTCCGGAGGGTTCAGTTCTTCTCCTAGGTATGCTTCACCTCTCATTCAACTGAGGATGCTGTGGGCAAGACATTCTCATGACCTGGTTGGCTTCTTGTCCCAGCTCTGTTTTGCCCTGTAATCCTGGAAGAGGACAGCGTAACTTTCTCAACCAGGGCTCCTTACCCAAACCAAAGAACAAGAAAATGATTTGAGTGCTATTTTCTCAATTCTCTCAAAGCTGACACATAGCAAGTATTCTAGAAGTATCCATTCTAGGAGAGAGGCTGATGTAATACTATCGATGCCTTAGGCATTTAGGGCTTAATTCTTTCACCTGTTGAGACTCACACAGGCCTTACAATCAAGAATGCCACTGTGGTTGTCCTGTGCTCTTGTTCATTAGCACAACTGGCTGGAGGAGAAGATCCATGGGAAGGAAGTATCAAAGGATGGGACTCGTTCTGCAAATTGAGGAACTGAGGCCGGAAGAGGAAGTCCATTCTCATTTTCCCAAGAAAGTTGTATGACTAAGGCAGAAAGCTGTAAGATCTTACTAGTTGGGAGGGGGAAGTAGAGAGCCAACCAGTTCGCCCTACACCCTACGCTTTGATGCAGTGCTTGTCACCAACTTGGCTTCTCAGCTGGCAATTGCCAAAGTCAGGCTGCACTGGATGTCATCCTGTGGAAGACAAATGAGCTATAAATAAATTGACTTGGAACAGCCTCAAATGCACATAAACCACAATGGCTTTAAATATAAGTCTTGACTTTTTTCCCCCCTCATTTTCTTTCTCTTCTTGGAGAGGTCAGCAAGGAAGATCTGCAAGAGAGGCCTTACTGAAATTCAATCTAAGAAACCAGGAAGAAGTTTTCTGTAATCTCTTTAACAGACAGATTTCATTACCAAATATTTGTTTAAAACTTCCTTGATTCAACACCTACATCTCTAAGTATGCACCTGTATATTAGACTTAAGCTCCTGCTGGTTGTTATGCCTCAATTCTTTAAAAAAAAAAAATTCATGTTCTAGAGGAGGTGATTATTCATGTTGTCACTCAATTTCCCATCATTAAAAATATCATATGTAAAATCACTGGATACTGACGGGGTAATGTGAAAAGAGGGAATATTTTTAGTGACGCAGCGGAAGGAAAGATTGTTGATGGCTGTTCCATCTGAGGAAGAATCAGAGACAAATTTCTGAGTAATGCTTTGGAAATACTTGGGAGCTACCGGAATGCAGAGTATGTAATGATGGCCTTAGGGCTGTGTCTTCAGCTCAGTTTCTGAAGCAGAGGTACCTACTTATGCTTAATAACATTAAGCAGAATGTTAAATTCTGTATAAATAACATTCTTAATGGTATTTCATCTGTGGAATAATGTTAATTAACCTCCCCCCTTCCTCCCATGGCATCATTACATCACCATATTAGCAAGGACAATAGAAGCACAGGATCGAGTTTTCATCGAACAGTCATTCATCTGAAATGACTGAAATCCTTCCGGTCATGGACTCGCCAATACTAATTTAAAAAGCACTCATTTTACGTCTGATTTGCATGACTGACAGAAAGAAAATCCATCTCTGGCCTAGTAAAAGAAATATTTTTGAAGGCACTTGAAAATGTCTAACTTGGTTAAAAGAGGTTGAAGTCTACTGAAGCTTTACAAACGGGTGCAGATGGCCACTAGAAAAGGTCTTGGTTTTTCTGGCAGGACAGTGCTCTGGAAGGAAACTTCTCAGAAGGAGTGATTTCACCTTGATGTGCTAAAAAGTGCTGTTTGCTAGGTTTAAAAACCACATACCTGTGGTTTTTACTGGGAAATTCTAAGGACTTGATGTAGCCTAAGATGATTTTTTCTGGATGGTGGTTCTACAATCTTCTTGAAGAACTACAGTTTGAACATAAAACCCCAGTTCCTTTCTTCCACCCCAGCGCCCTCGCCCATGCTCAGCTAGCTCTGGTAATGCCTAACCACTCCTTCGGGCCACACAATGGCATGCCTCTGGGCCTTTGCTCTGTTTTTTTTTCTTTTGTCTAGAATTTGCTTTCCTCTTCCTTCATGTTTTTCCATTTTTTCCTGCCCATTTATCATGTCAGACTTACTTTAGAAGTCATCTTTAGGAATTCTTTTTGGAACCTCTGTGGTAAGCTAGGGTCCTTTCCTTTGTGCTTTGTAAGCTCCCTCTATGGTAAAAATTATGTTGTACTCAAATCGAGTTTCACACTGTATGTGTTCACTATCTGCTTGTTAAATATTCCAGGTTATGGGCATCCTTGCTTATTTTGGGTGTGATCAAGGAGCTAATTAAAAAATATTTGTGTGATAAAATACACATAAACTTTACCATCTTAACCATTCTTTTTTTTTTTTTAAGATTTTATTTACTTACTTTATAAACAGAGGGGAAGGAAAGGAGAAAGAGGGAAGGAAAGATCAATATGTGAGAGATACATCAATCGGTTGCCTCTCACACACCCCCAACTGGGGACCTGGCTCACAACACATGCACTTGCCCTGACTGGGAATTGAACCAGCAACCTTTCGGTTTGCAGGCTGGCACTCAGTCCACTGAGCCACACCAGCCAGGGTTTAATCATTCTTCGCTATACAGTTCAGTGGCATTAAATACATTCATAATGTTGTGCAACCATCACTACCATTCATCACCTAACTCTTTTCATTTTTGTAAAACTGAAACTCTATACTCATTAAACAGGTACTCCCCATTCCTCCTGCTCCAGCCCCTGGCAACCACCCTTCTACCTTCTGTCTCTATTATTTTGATGTTTCTAAGTACCTCATGTAAATGGAATCATATGCTATTTGCTCTTTTTGTGGCTGGCTTATTTCCTGTTACAGCATATTATAAAACTTCCTCCATTTTCAAGGCTGAATAATATTCCATTGTAACATATTTTCCCTATTCATTTAGCCATTGATAGAAATTTGGGTTGCAGCCACATTTTAGTTATATTGAATAATACTGCTGTAAATATGAACATACCAGTATCTCTTCAAGATTCTGCTTTTAGTTCTTTTGGGTACACACCTAGAAGTGGAATTGCTGGATCAATGTGGTAATTCTGTTTTTAATATTTAAAGGAACTACCACACTGATTTCCACAGTGGCCAAACCATTTTACACTTCCAACAACAGGGCACAAGGGTTCAGTTCCAAGGAGCTAACTTTCATGTGGTCTTTAAAATGTCTGTTGAGAAGTGCTCTCCTTCCAGGAGCATGTTGGTGCCTTTCCCTTCCCCCACAGGCACGCGTCTCCTAAACTCTAAGGGACCCCATGAGACTTGCAACCAATGGGCAGTGACAGCTCATCCTAGGCTAACCCCTGGAACCTGTCTCCAAGGCCCTCTGTGTTGCTGCTTCTGTCCTAAGCCCTTCCTTGTTTCACTGTCCCAGCTTTAAGGAACATACTCTCAAATCACCTGGACTGCTGTGGTGAAATCTTTCTTTTTTAATATATTTTATTGATTATGCTATTACAGTTGTCCCATTTCTCCCCCATCATTCCCCTCCACCCTGCACACCCCCTCCCACCCATATCCCCCCCTTTAGTTCATGTCCGTATGTCACAAGTTATTTAGCTTCATTTCCCACACTATTCTTGCCCTCCCCCTGTCTATTTTCTACCCATCATCTATGCTACTTATTCTCTGTACCTTTTCCCCCTCTCTCCTCCTCCCACGCCCCTGTTGCTAACCCTCCATATGATTTCCATTTCTGTGGTTCTGTTCCTGTTCTAGTTGTTTGCTTTTGTTTTAGGTGTGGTTGTTAATAGCTGTGAGTTTGCTGTCTTTTTACTGTCATATTTTTTATCTTTGTTTTCTAAGTCCCTTTAACATTTCATATAATAAGGGCTTGATGATGATGAACTCCTTTAACTTGACCTTATCTGAGAAGTACTTTATCTTCCCTTCCATGCTAAATGAAGCCTTTGCTGGATAGAGCAATCTTGGATGTAGGTCCTTGCCTTTCATGACTTGGAATACTTCTTTCCAGCCCCTTCTTGCCTGCAAGGTTTCTTTTGAGAAATCAGCTGACAGTCTGATGGGAACTCCTTTGTAGGTAACTGTCTCCTTATCTCTTGCTGCTTCTAGAAGTCTCTCTTTCATTTTAATCTTGGCTAATGTAATGATGATGTATCTTGGTGTGTTCCTCCTTGGGTCCAACTTCTTTGGGACTCTCTGAGCTTCCTGGACTTCCTGGAAGTGTATTTCCTTTGCCAGATTGGGGAAGTTCTCCTTTATTATTTGTTCAAATAACTTTTCCACTTGTTGCTCTTTCTCTTCTCCTTCTGGTACCCCTATAATTCAGATGTTGGGACATTTAAAAATGTTCTGGAGGTTCTTAAGCCTCTCCTCGTTTTTTGAATTCTTGTTTCTTCCTTCTTTTCTGATTGGATGTTTCTTTCTTCCTTCTAGTCCACTCCATTGATTTGAGTTCCAGTTTCCTTCCCATCACTATTGGTTCCCTGTGCATTTTCCTTTATTTCACTTAGCGTAGCCTTCATTTTTTCATCTAATTTGTGACAAAATTCAACCAATTCTGTGAGCATCCTGATCACCAGTGTTTTGAACTGTGTATCTGATAGGTTGGCTATGTCTTTGTCTTTGTAGCTTAGTTGTGTTTTTTCTGGAACTTTGATCTGTTCTTTCATTTGGGCCTTTTTTTTTTTTTTAATCTTGCTATGCCTGTTACATAATGAGGGGGCAGAGCCTTAGGTGTTCACCAGGGTGGGCAACCCATGTCGCTGGGTTGTGACACTGTTTGTGGGGAAGGGGTCCAAGAGGGAACAATGGCACTTGCTCTGCTCTCTGCCGGATTTCAGTCCCTTCTGCCACCTCCCCCAAGCAAACTGGGCTCTTCTGGTGCTGATTCCCAGGTGGGTGGGCTTATGTATGTTCTAGGACCCTGTGGGTCTCTCCAACAAACTCTCGTGTGAGGCTGGGAGTCTCTCCCGGCACCTCAACCCGCACGGGTATTTTCAATCAGTGGTTGGGGCTTTATTTCCTGGCGCTGGGACCCTAAATTGGGAGGTCTGTCTCACTCCTTGTTTTCACCTAGATTATCTGCAGGCAAATGTGGGACTGCCTGGTCCGCCAGCTACCTTGCGCACCGCACCTCTCCACAATCCGCCACCTCACTGAGTCCACCTGCTGCTGCCTGCACACCCGGGGTCCACCTGCCACTGCTTTTTTGCCAGGATCCCTCTCTGCTTGGCCACCCAACTTTGCCCCTCCTACCGGTCTAGATGAATGTGTCTGTTTTAACTCCTTGGTTGTCAGACTTCCATACAGTTCAATTTTATGTCAGTAGTGTTTTTTTTGTTTCTAAATTGTTGTTGCCCTTATTTTGGTTGTACATGGAGGCACAGTGTGTCTAACTACGCCTCCATCTTGGCCAAAAGTCTTGCAAATTCGTTTTGAAGGGAAGGTATAGTATAGTGACCACTTGCTTGGTGCCTAACCCATGCCAGGTGCTTCCACATTTTACTCTAATCTTTACATAATTCTAATTTTTTACAATAATCTTTTGAGAGGTATTATTACCTCAATTTTACAAATTAGGCTTAAAAATTAAATGACTCATCCAAGGTCATATATATCTAAGGAAGTAGCCAGGACCCAATTATCCTACAATATCAAGGGGCTATAGGCAGTAACTAATCCCACAGAACCACGGATACTGAGTTTTGATTTTTTTTTTCCCTTGGTAAATTACCCCTGGCAAGAAAGGTGAAGGGTAAGTATAAACTGAAGACCTTTTCAGATTGGTCAACTGAGCAGCTGCATTTGTCCTTACCCAGATTTTGACGAGTTTTATGAGGCACTGAAATGTAAAATGTATGGTCTCCATGAGGCTGACATACAAAGCTGAGAAGCTGAGAGTCGGGGAGGGGGTTTCCTGTGATCTTCCAGCTTCATTATGCATCGGCTTAAGGTTGTTTTGTCTACCTGGATGCAAGAGGCAGCAAACTATGTGTGTGAGTGCGAGAAGGAAAGATGGGTGGGGGAAGGTTCTCCAGACAAGCGCAAGGGAACAGACTCGGTCGCCTGGCGCAGTTGCCAAGACAGCGCAGCTGGAGAAGCAACAGCAGAAGTCGCACCGCGTCCCGGCGGCGGCGGCGGCGGCGGCGGCTGCGAGCCCGAGTGACGCATTGCAGGTACAAACCAGCCAATCAGAAGCCGGTTTAACGAATATCTGTACACGTCACTACGTCAATGCTCCTCCGCGCCGCAAAGTAGCACCACTAAGGCTAGACTCCACCAGCTTTTTAGCGGCTCGCTAGGGAATGAAACCCACTTACATCATCTCTTTGTCCACTATTCTTTTATCCCTTGCATCGTCGACCAAATAACTGTGGATTATAAAGGGATCTCAAGAAGAGTGGGGAGTTGGGGGTTGGAGGGGTGGCCGGGACTCGTTCGTGATGTTCCGTTATCTGACGTGCGGCGGAGGGATCTGGCGGGGGGAGGTGTTTATGAGGCGCTGGGGGCGGAGGGGGAGAATTAGTCCGAGTGGAGCAAGCGAGCTGAGTGGTTGTGTGGTCGCGTCTCGGAGACCGGTAGCACTAGCAGCATGGTGAGTGCGTCGCTAAGCTGCCGGCGGTTGGCCTGTCGGGGAAAGAGGCTGAAGCAGATTGACCAAAGCAAGGGAACTTGCCTTTCTTAAATCATCCAGAAATAGTCTTCACCAGCGGGATGGTGCGAAAGAGGCTGGGGGGCCCCCCCGCGGCTGTTGTGTCGCAGGTGTCCCCACCACCCCCATTCTCCTCAGGGAGGTGTCTCCTAGGGCGTTGACGGCCAGGTGTCTTGCCCCTGAGGCCGCAAGTTTCTCGGGGGCTTGGCTGGGTGAGGGATGGATCCTGGGCGGGGGCAGTCCAGCACATTAGGGAGGCCAGCAAGTGTCAGGGTGGGGGGAGTGGGAGCGCCAAAGCCTTGGGTCCGGGCATCTGTAAAGGTCAGCCCCGGGGCCGGATTCAAAAGCCCAACGGACGGTTAGTGCGGGCGCCAGGAAGCGCCTTTGTCCGCTTGTGGCCGCCATGCGCCGAGGGGGCGGGAGGGAGCGCGTGAGACCCGGGGCGAGCGCCGGCGCCGCCGTTTGCCCGCAGCCCCCGTTGTTGGGGGTGGGGGGAAACACGAGAGGGGGTGGCGCACGCGAGCGGGTGCAGCGCACTGTGTGAGCCGAACCCGCGGGCTCGGTGAGTGTCGGTGGGGCGGGGTGGCGGGCACGGGGCCGAAGCTGCAGCCGCCCGCTCCGCTCGCGCCCCAGCTGCTTCGCTGGCACCTGTAGGGCTGCGGAGGTTCCCTCCGCCGCGGCTCTGCGGGGCCAGCCAGTTGGGGATGGGTGGGGGAGGGTGGCCTCGAGAGCTTCCCCTCCCCCTCCTCCTCCAGTGGCGAGAAGGAAGCTCGGTGAATGCCGATCTCCTCTCCATCTGGGTCCTGGGACCTTTTCTCACCATCTGGGCAGGACATTTAAAAAAAATTTAAGTGCCTTTGTCGTTTGAGGAAATGAGCTTTGTGTGTGAATTAAGGCACGTCTTCGCAGTACGCATCTTGTTAGAGAGAAAACCATCGGCTCCAGTTAGGTTCTGAAAGGCGTTTTCTATCTACCACCTAGGGAAAGAAAGCAAGCTGCTGGGTGACTGTCGTGGAAGTCCATCTTAATTCTCATGTAACACCTGGAAGGATGCTTTTATAAAGGGCCCACTGAGTATATCGTATTTTGAGCAATCACATGCACTCCTAATGCCAAGGAAGCACGGCCCCACACAGCATTTCTCCCCTCCAGTTCCCTTGGAAATTGCTCGTATTTTTGTACAGAAGTTGCCCGATCATCTTAAGGCGCAGTCCAGTTCATTTGTACTATATTAGGTTGTCAGGTACTGTAGTGTGGTAGAAGAGTATTTTGGGGGCAGGGAATTTTAAAAATCATTTTCCTGTCACTTGAGACCAGAACTTAATGTTAAAAAAAAAAAAAAAATCTAACGAGGGCGGTAATTTGCAATACTTACTTTGTGGTTCCTTTTGCCAAGTAATTACAGCGATGGGTGTGGCCAGAAGGTAAGGTGACATCTTAAACAAGAGTTGGAAATCCTTGCCAACTGAAACCTCCAGCCTGTATGGGTGTGGGGAGAGGACTTCACCTTAGTTAAATTAGGGTTCATTTTAAGTTTGATACATTCGTTCTGTATTGATATTTTTATTTTCTGAATTTGAATATGCTGGTTGAATTTACTCTCAGGTGAAAGTATGTATTATAGGCATGTAATCTGAGTTCTAAATTGAGATGTAAATTTTAAAATGTTTTTAAATGAAGATTTTTTCAGTCCGATTAAATAAAAAACTGGAATGGGTTTTTTTCCTTGGTGATAGGTAGTTTATCTATGCTTTCTTGGTTCTTTGCCCCAGTGATAAACTTTTGTAGTTACTATTTGCATAGTTGATGGCTTGAGGTTTTTGGTTTGTTTGCTAAATTGATGACATGACAGTCACCTTTAAGTAATTTGGAAATTGTCTTTAGGTAACGTCATAATAGTAAGACTTGGAGATTTAAAATTAGAACTCTGTCAAATTTAAGAGTAAAAAAGTTTATATGCAAGTGGATTAAGATTACTCACATAGCTCTTGGGTTTACATGCAGTTGGTACATGCTCTTTGAAAGGGGGGTTGCTCTAAGAAGACTTGAAGGGGGTCTTTAAATAAAAGATATGAAGAGGTAGAAAATTTATCACTTGTCTACATCGTTATTCCATCAAACTGCAAGGACATCTGTTTATGTTAGACTGAGGAAATTCACTATGGCTCTATTAAAATGCAGGAAGTTCTAGATTAAGCTAGAATGAACAAATCAGGCCTTTGGTAAAGTTTCTAATTCTTACTAAGTAATTTGTTGGTTTTTCTTTTAGTCTAAGATGCTATATATAGTAAGTACTGTTAGTAGTTCCTGATACAATTACTGAACTAATTTAGAGACTGCTTTTGATGTAGGTAAAACAAATACCTTGATATCTGAAGTTGTAGGAAAATTTTACCTATGAAGCCTATTTTGTATCTATGTAGTGCTTGCAAGGAAGAGGAACGAATGAAGGATAGAAATTTATGTTCCATTTCAAGGCTATGGACTCACCCATTCAGATAAGATTTTTGGATGATTTGTGTACCACCTTTCACTAGATAAGCTCCAAGAGTATTCATACCTTCTTTTGAATGCCATTTAGGAAATATTTAATAGATACATAATGGATTCACTTCAAGTCACCCATGCTTTAGATTAGTGTTTCTCAGTGTTTACAGCTCAACTGAGGTTTTGAACCTGAGAGTATACTGATGCCTGGAAGATTTCTCAGGCATGACAAAAGCAGTAGGAAGAATGAATTGAATTGTAGAAAAAAAGGGAGTGAGAACTAGTCATCTCTCTAGTGAATTATTCTTCACTTTACTGCGATAAACATGTGTGTTAATGAGCTTGAGTTTTCCCAAAAGTATAATTCTTCTAGTTCTTCTAAGTAAGAAAATGTCACTCTCCATAGTCAGAAGTAACCAAATATATTTGATGTAGTCGGAAAAGGTTTACAAGTTAGAGTGCTAGGGAGTATTGTGTTCCTGCTTTTAGTAGGCAGGCTTTGATCTGATTATTGCTGGTATGAAGTTTATTATAAAACCTTGAACTCTGGATAAGTAGTAAATATGAAAAATTTTTCTGAGTTTCTCAAAACACTCCAAGCAAAAATCACACAGTGCTTTTTAGGTTATGTGAATATCTTAGGCTCCCATGTGCTTAGTTTATTCCTTGAAGCTCATTTGTGACCTTTTCTAAGATTTGCATTTGCATGGAGGTGAGGAGCTGGGCAAGATGGTGTGAGGCCATGAAAATTGGACTTGGCTAAGCAAAATTGAAAGGTTTTTTTTTTTTTTTTTTTAATAGCTAACATCCTTGTTTCTTCTTAAAAAGCCTTCTCAGCTTTCCTATAAATGAGCTTTCCCAAAATTTGCCCCCTACTATGTTTGGAGAACAAACCCAGTGTCCCTGTTTCTGCACATAGCCCATCAATCCTACAGCTTCTACACATGCGGCAGTGCCTTCAGCATCTGTCCCTAGGCTGCAACTGGTGGTTTCATTTTGCGGAAATATATTTTCTCAGCTTAAAGTTAACATGAAACACGGTAGGTTTGTTGTAAAGGGCTTGATAATGCCATGCTTGTTTACCTTCTGTGTGGAAGTTGAACTAGTTAGGTTAATAATTAACATTGTAGGGTCTTTGATTAGTAAATGTATATAAAATAATTATCACTGAGTTCTTTGGGCTAGCCCTTTACATGGCTTCTCATTTACTCTGTTCTGATATCCCTCTAAGGTCGATATTATGTTACAGCTGAACTTGACTATGAGAGGTTGAGTAACATGTCCAAGGTCACACAGCTATTAAGTTGCAGAGCTAGTATTAAGATACTAGTCCAGTGATGACTCAAAAAACTGTGCTCTTTCCTGCAGCATACCATGTTGCCTTTCCTTCAGAAATGATAGAAATCTTGCAAAATGAAATCATACTAGAAGAAAATACTCTAGCAAAATATAACTGAGTGGATTTACTGGGCTTATTACTAGGGAAAACAATCTATGGCTGATTTTATACCAAATACATACCAGAGATAATTTTTTATTTTATAAACTTCTGCATTTGAACTTAAATTACTGGCTTCTCAATTTTAAGTTATCAGGCTTTTGGGTTTTTCTTTCCTTTTTAATTTTTTAAATAGAAAAGTTCATTTTGCATTGAGGTCAAATCAGAACTGTTGAGCAGGGAACGAAACTGCTGCTTTTTGTTTCTCACATTTTCTCATGCTGTCTCTAGAGAATGTGATGCTGTTCTACATTAAGGTGTTATCCTTTCCAGGGTTGTGTTCATTTAAAAAGAATGAAACTAGGCAGTGTTTATTCATTTCATACCAAAAAACGAATGGATCAATCATAGTGCGTTTGATTTCATGTATATTAGAGAGGAGACTTACTTCTCATCAGTGCTACCCAGAACCACATAAGCAGTTGCGTCATGGGTAGTGTATACTGATAAGCAGTGACATGTCCAAAGATGAAGGACACAGGAAGAACAAGAGCCTTGATACTTTGCGTAAATCTTCGGATATTATGGTGCTCTGAATTATAAGCTTAGAGGCATTGGATATGTCTAACACCTTAGTCTTTTATGCTGACTCTGCTAGTTAATTTTTTATTCCCACTCCCTTGAAATTTAATCCGAGCCCCTTTTTCTCCATTTGTTAGGTAGAAGATAATACCGTTATAGGGATAGTGTAAAGCTGAAAAAGAACAACATATAAAGGGTTTTGGCAAATACCTGAACATTTTTTTTTTAAAAGCAAAACCCAGTAACTTCTCCATGTGCATCACAAACCTTAGGCTCACTTTGGGATTTCAAAAGTCAGGAGAAAAAGGGTGGCTGGATTTACTTAACATTTGGTAAATAATGTAGTTTAAATGTTCAGAATCCTGAATTCTCTGCATTTGCCTGGCAGGTGAGAAGTAGTAAAAACTGATAGCTTTAATGTTTGCCTTGTCCAAGACAGCATGGATTTTAATCTTTTTAATGAAATTTTGCTTATTTTGAGGTTTGGAACATCACCTTTATGTCCAGATGATGTGTCGAACCACTTATAGGGGCCGTCTTGAATATAGTCCTTGGGCATTATTTTTTGGTCAATGGAGATTTCTGATAATAATGATTTATATCTACTAGATGAGGTGAGCTTAAGTTTAGGTATGCCAATTTTGCAAAAGGAAACAATGTATCTGTTGGATTCTCTCTTTACTTTAGGATGATCACTCCAATTAAACTTTTTAGTATGCCAGGTTTGCTTTTTATGTTTTTGTAAAATTTAGACTTTCAAGCATATTCTGAAATATTTTATCTTAAACTTGGGTCAAGACAGCTTAGCTTTGACCATAAACTAGATGTATGCATTTTCTGTCCAACCTATATGCTTGTTACTGGTACTAAGGAATGTTGAACTAAATGAAGTTTATGGTATATGCTGAACCTTGAAAGTTTTGTTTATATATTAAGATTTTATTTATTTTTAGAGGGAGGGTAAGGGATGGGGAGACACATCCATCAGTTGCCTCTGACACACACCCCCAACCAGTGACCTGGCCCTGCAACCCAGGCATATGCCCTGACCAGGAATCAAACCAGAGGCCTTTCCTTTGGTTTCTCAGGACCCGTCCAACCCACTGAGCCACACCAGTCAGGGCTGAGCCTTGAATGTTTTAAGACTTGTTTTTGTAGCTGCTAATCTACGTAGTCTGTAGTCACTTACCTGCTTCTCTCTTTGATCTCTTTGTAGGCTGACCAGCTGACTGAAGAGCAGATTGCAGGTGAGGAATACATTGCCCGATTGTACCCATTGGTTTTTATTGTAAATTGAATAGCCAATCTCAAAATAAGACACTTGTATGAAAGAATTGACTTTGTTCTGTGTAGATTATAGCAAATGGGCATAATATACTACAGTATTTGAATGTACTTTGGCAAGTGAGGTGGTAAACTTGCCTGAAAAAGATGTGTAGGGCTAACTGTAACTGAAGACATGTTTTTAGGCTGTGTGGATATATTTTGGAGCCTAGCGGTGGTCTTTGATTTTTTTGTTTGTCATTGTTGTTGAAGGTTATCTTAACTCTAAAACATGAAATCTGGGCAGTTTTTAACACTGCAACTCCAGATCAGTCTACAAAAAATGAGAACGAAGTAATGTTACTAGTAAGTATCTTGAAATGTAGAATCAGAAAATGAATGTTGAATTTACCCCAGTTTAGATTAGCTAATATTTGAACCTTAGAATTGCATATATAGTCAGGGAATAGCCATTTCTCCAATGAAAAACCTAGATCCAAAAGGTTAGCATTCTATTTTACACATGTAATTTTGTCTCACAAAGCAGTGAGAGCTATTTGAAACAAGCACCTTGAATCTGGTCTCCTTTGGTTTGCGATGGAAATATGTGAACTTCTTACATAAAATCTGAAGTCATATTGTCTATGCCATACCAGTAAACATATGTACTTTTGATTTTATAATTATACTTTGAGCTGTCTGGTTAACGTCAAATGTCAGAGAGACTTGCCTAAAGGGTTGTTTTGTTTTGTTTTGTTTTAATGCAATATTGAAATATCTTTTGAACTGTTCCTTTCCTTACAGTATGGGCTTGTTAACACAAGCATCAAACAAGCAGTTTTAACTGCCACAATTTTCTTAGTAGGCAGGGAGTTAAAGGTACCCAAAATATAAAAGCTTTTCTTCAAAAATTTTTTTATGTATATGACATTTTCTTTTTAGGTTTTATATATTTTGAGAGAGGGAGGGAGGGAGAGAGGGAAAGAAATATCAGTGTGCAAGAGAAACATCTATTGGTTGCCTTTTGCACACTCCCATTTGGGGACCTGGCCTGCAACCCAGGCATATGTGTGGACCAGGAATCCAGGGGACAACTTTTTGGTCTGTGGGACAATGTCCAACTCACAGAACCATACCAGTCAGGGCTAACACTTCTAATGTTAGAGAAAACTGTGAGTTAACCCATATAGGATTCAGCTATATAGCCCATTTAAAGTAAGTCCTTCCCCATCCCCCATAAACACAACTTTGGAGGAGCCAGAAATTACTAATTTCCTCAAATATTTATTACAAATATCATTTGGAAGGACTATATAAAGTAGAAAGCTATTAGCATTAAGGACCAAGAGTAAGCAGATTTTATTTTTACTGTATGAATTTTATTTAAACTTGGGGTTTGCTTTATATTTTTGGTAAATTGCATGCTTGAGTGTGTTAAAACAATCAGGCAGAGCTTCAGAAATAATTTCTTTGTTTTTCACAGGGGGCCATGTCAGCCTCGTGGTTGCCTTCAAAGGGCCGAATGTAACTTTAGGACTATATAACTGTAATTACTTAACAGTTAAGCAAGAACTCGGCGCTGTCTAGTAGAAACAAGGTGGAGGGCCGGATTCAGCCTGAGAGCCTTGTGTTTGTCACTGTAGTTTATACTATTGTTAAATGTATCAATTAAATGGAAAATTATTTCAAAATAGTTTCTTATATATCCTTCAGTAACTGACCCGTCTAATATTTTTAGTCTTAAGCGTAAATGTTTTTTTTTTATTTTTAGAGAGGAAAGCAGGGAGAAAGAGATGGAGAAACACTAATCTGTTGCCTCTAGTATACACCCCAACTGGGGACCAGGCCAGCAACCTTTCACTTTGCGGTGTGACATCCAACCAACTGAGCCACAGTGGTCAGGGCTCTAGTCTTAAACTCTTACCTTGTCTAAATACATCTGGCCTTCCTCTCAGCCTTTCATTTCTTGGTATTCCCACTCAGTTATATCTACTGGTACATAGCACAAAATGTTCACTTTAAGGGAGAAAATGTATCACTCAAGGTGTTTGTCACATAGTCGATGCTTATTACTGCCTTCCCAAACACACATACTTCTTTTAAAAAAAAGTTTGTGTCTGAAATATTAGGATCAGCCTTCAGTGACTGATACAGCATTATTATCAATAATAGTTGTTCATTTGAACATTGTCTTTAAGGTAAATTCTGTCATTTAATTAACTTACATCATACAATTAAATTTCAAGTGGTAGTGGAAGGAAAAAATCCATTGTAGATTCTCTCCCTAATCCTGCCTTTTCCTAGGCTTTTAAAGATGTTCCTTGGACCCCAGGTCTTCTTTAGTGAACTTTGAGGTTAGAGGAATCAAAACTTTTAATGCTACTTAAATAAAAACACCCTGTGAGATCAGGGGCTTTTTTTTGTTTCTTGTATTCCCAGTGCTTCCCACATAGTAAGGTTTGAATAAATATTTCTTGAATGAATAAATTTTATTTTCAAAGAGGAGGATGATACAAAAAATGTTCTAGAACATTACCTACCCAATCTAAGAATTAATTGTGCTTACTCCCAAAGTCCTTTCCTGAATTTGATATGTTTCAATGTCCACCTTTGAGGTAAACACAAATTTTGTTTTTATCTGGTGAATTGTAATCACTGGTGACCAGTAGCATACTAGTGTCTAAGACTTGTTAAAACGCTAAAAGCTTCATACACGTGATGCAACGTTGAATAAATAAGGTACATCTTAAGCTATTTTTATGTTTATATGGTAGTCATTATTACAGATTTGTTTAGAAATTCTAATAGCAAATAACTTGGTCTAGAAGAAAAGCATGCTTGTTGATTAGGTAGAGTTACTAGAATTGTTTACATTACCTGGTCCTAAAGAACAATCCAGAACAGTCTAGTGTGATATCACTAACATGTTAATTTTGACTCGGCCACAATTTCAGTAACTGTTGACATGTAGAGGACAAATTTTAAAAATGTACAAGAATGTTTTTAAAGGAAATTAACTGTACTCAGTTTATAGCAACAATTCATAGTGCCAAAAAATGTCCGTTACATGACCTGTAAAGGGATTCAGTTTGGCTTTCTAAATACTGTAGAAGTTAGTAAATAGGCATTTGATTTTTCTTTTGTTGTAATTGTTTCATGGCAACCTATTAATAAAATTAAAAAGTTATGTAATATAAATAATCAGAAAAGCATCCTGGGGTTACAGATAAATAAAATTAGTAATAGTGTGACTTTGCCCAAAATTTCAATTTAGGCACAACTACAGTGAATTTGGAGGAGTTCCTATCAATTTGTTGAAGAAAGCTGTTCTGTGTGACATTCAGGACCTGTTGTTTTCTTACTGTATTTAGGTTTTGACTCCTGGGTTTATATTTGAAGTCATTCTTGGGAATTACTGATTAGAATGACATGCTCCTACACAGGAAGATTATTACTAGTTTGAAAGTACAGGTGGTAAGCTTGAAAGGCAGGTGAATTTAAATTGTATTTTTTAGTTTATTCTTTCAAGGATTTTTTACAGGTTTTTCTGGCTCTGTAGTTGTAAAAATACAAATAGAAATTTGGAATAAATCTTGACCTTTAAAATATTTTTATTCCTCTCATATCCATCAACTGCATTGTTACAGCATAGGTAAAATTTTTTCTGCTTTTCACTTTTTTCAGCAAACATTTTTAAGTTTTCAGATGCTAAAACATTGCAACTTAGAACACATATAAGTTAACATCATGCATCTTCTAGAATTTGGCTTTAAGGTAAATCATAGTAAAGTGATAACTGGTTACACATTCAGAATTTTGCACATAATGGTGGTGTTAAATGATGCTTGTAGCTTAGCATTACAGCAGAGAATATAATGTAAACACAACTCTAAGTACTTTTAATTTTCTTGTAGCCTAAGTTACTAGGCGATAGATGCTATATATGTTCAAACCCTAATGGTTTGTATATTTTTTAGACAATATTTTTACATCACGTTTTTAAAAAAAATTTAAGATGGAAATCTTTTTATCAAATTCTGTTTGTGGGATTTATTTATTTTTGTCATTGGATTGATTTAGATTAGATTTGATACTAAGCTTCTGGTATCAGATGAGTTCCTCTGAAAACAAGTATGTTGAAATAGAATGGAACTGTGTTACTATTGAATGTAGCAAACTACAATTATTCAGTAATATCTGATCTAAAAACTAAGCGATACAAAGATTTTAGGCAGTAGAAAGGAAAACACGGTAATCCAAAAGGGTAAATAGGACCCAAGTAGTTGTGAGGGTAATTTTAAGTAAAGAACCCAGATTGCAGGCTATCATAATTGTCTGGGCAAAAGGTGATGGGACCATAGGCCAAATTATTGGTTGTAGTGATGAAAAAGAATTCAGTAGTATTTAAATACCAGAGTTCTACAGGACTTGTTGATGGATTTTTAGGAGGAAAGAGTTTAAATAAGGCTTTTGCTTGTGCTTCTAGGGGAGTGTAGAATTCATTTTCCTGTCTTGCTGGAGGTCAGCCAGGGGAGATGTCTGTCCTGTAGGTAGTCAGGAAATCAGAAATAAAGGGTAATATATTAGAGAAAGATGAGTATACTAAGATAAGAAATCTTCCTTGTAAGTGGGCATAGATGAAATGGCCAAGGAGAGAAGAAAGGATAACAAAGTTGGTCATACCTACTTTTAAGAGAGACAAGTAGGAGCCAAGAACCTTTGGCATTGTTAAGGTGAGATGTAAACTTAAGTAATGTTGTGGAGGCCAAGAGAAGTTTGAGGGGGGTTTTAGTGTAGTTTGGATACTGCTGGAAAATGAGATCATCTTTTCCTTAACATTCATTAAGTATTTACTTGCTGTAGTTCTGAGTGCTTAACATGTAGTGATTAAGTTCTTTTTTTTTTTTTAGATTATTTATTTATCTTTAGAGGGGAAGGGTAGGAGAGAGGGAGAGGGAGAGAAATATCAATGTATGGTTGCCTCTCGTGTGTCCCACTGCTGGGAACTGGCCTGCAACCCAGGCATGTGCCCTGACTGGGAATCGAACCTCGATCCTCTGGTTCGCAGGCCCACGCTCAATCCACTGAGCTACACCAGCCAGGGCTAAGTTCTTAAAATTAGCAAGTTGGTACAGTTATCCCTGTTTAACAAAAACGAGCACCCTGAGGCAGAAAAGTTTTAGGAACTTAATTTGTCTGAGGTTACATTTCTGGTAAGTAGCAGAGCTGGGATTTTTAACTCCAGCAGTTTTGAGTACCAAAGGCTGGTTTGAGTTCTGTGCTTTATGGCCTCACATACTGAAACATACTGGATTGGGCCGTTGGGTCCTTCCTTCTTGGTGAACTTAGCATTTTCAGCTGATGAGCTGGAGCTGGAAGCAGTTTCAATTGTTGATTGATAGAGAAGAAATGGATATGAGTACTCCATCCAATGGAGTATCAGTGCCTTCCAGAATTTGGCACTTAGAAGAAAATACAAAGGTTCGAGTTTAGTTTTAGGCTAAGAGGCATAAGGTAATTAAATAAATTAATGGCAAGATCAGTAGAAGAATGATTGAGTCCAGGGAAGAGATTATGAGAAATGAAACTGGGAGGTGCATGAATTGGAGCAAGGATAGACAGGCAGGGCATAAAGAGACTTGGAAGGGGGCATACCACTTCTTAAACATGTATCAGGTACGTAATTTCAAATGTTCTAGATATGTTGGGAGAGCTTATGTACGGCTTCTTGAACTTTGGAACTGCTTTTGTATTTGCTTGCTTATAGGGCCTAATACTTGGAAAGTACTAGGTTTTCTTACTCATTCATATGACCTTGCACTACCAGATTGAATCTCTGCTTTAGTTTCTCTGTCTATAAAATACATGGTAAAGCCGTGGGTATTGTGAACTGTCGCTCCAGCAACGTTACATGTAATCTAGTGGTGATATAAAAACAACATAATTTTATAAAAAGATCTTAGGCAATAATATATTCAACTCTGTTGCAAGTTTGGGGGTTTTATGATCTAAAGAAAGGTCTAAAATTATCACTGTTCTCAGTAATACAGCTAAAACTGGCCATTCGTGTCTTTGACCATCCCTCCTGTTGTTAACATCATTGTAGCTTATTTGGTGCTAGTCTCTTCTGTCTACCAGAAAAGAAAACTAGCCTACTGGCATATTGTTCTGAAGTTTAAAGTTTTTGGTTTTAATTTAGTATTTGATAAAGTAAACAATTTTAATTTGTTGAGAAATTCACTAAACATAATGTAAATAGTACAGTTGCTCTCTGGAAATGTATTTGGGACCAATAGTGTTATTTTTTGGTTCTGAGTGAGGGTTTAGATCTATAATTTTGAATTGTGTTCCCAGAGCAGCTTTAACAAAAAATGGAGAGGCCAGTCATTTGGGGTTTTGATTCCTTTCTTCTTTAAACTCATAATAATAATGGTCTAGACATTATAGTTCCTTGTAAGATTTTAGGTGAAAGAACTCCCTGGTGGAGCATATATTGGTATGATCAGCTATAAAGATGTTTGAAATGCCTCAAGGCTTTCTCATCTGATCTTTCAGAATCCAAATTCCTTTTCAGGTGCTATCTTTGTATCTTTTAGAGCCCTTTATATATCTGCAAGAGTTTATTAATTTCACTTAGGGGGTTAACCTGTATATTTGGATTGTGGTCTCTCAAACAGAATTCAAAGAAGCTTTTTCACTATTTGACAAGGATGGTGATGGGACTATAACAACAAAGGAATTGGGAACTGTAATGAGGTCTCTTGGGCAGAATCCTACAGAAGCAGAGTTACAGGACATGATTAATGAAGTAGATGCTGATGGTAAGTCTTTTTAATTTGTGGGGAAGTTAAAGTGACTATTAAATTCTATTGAAATGTTTCAACTAAACAAACCATTTCAGGTAATGGCACAATTGACTTCCCGGAATTTCTGACAATGATGGCAAGAAAAATGAAAGATACAGACAGTGAAGAAGAAATTAGAGAAGCATTCCGTGTGTTTGATAAGGTAGGGTTTCAAGGGCTGAATTTCTTAACTTTTAATTTGAGGATGAAATGAAGATAAAAATTCAGCATAAGCTTTTTCCTAGTAACTTGTATATTGCATTAATATTGTGGCAAAGGGGCGGTATCACTTGACTTTGAAGCTAAGAAATAATGATTTTAATATAGGATATCCTATTTGGCTGTCCTATATTGATGTTTAGTTTATAGGTCAGTTATTTGTAGATGCTCTTTAATTTGTATGGATTTCTAAAGTTTGTTTTTCTCCCTAACGGGAAGTTCAGTGAACTTACTAAACTTCCATTTCAACTAGACATTTTATTGACTTTTTTCCTAGGATGGCAATGGCTACATTAGTGCAGCAGAGCTTCGCCATGTGATGACAAACCTTGGAGAGAAGTTAACAGACGAAGAGGTTGATGAAATGATCAGGGAAGCAGATATTGATGGTGATGGTCAAGTAAACTATGAAGGTAAGTCTTTCACTTTCACTGCCTCATTTTATGCTTTTATTTTTAAGTTTAGAAGTACTTGCTAGATATCTGATAGGTCAAAATTAGTAGCTCCCTCACCCCATGAAGATGCTAGAACAGTATATTTTCTAACCTTTTGCTATTCAGAATGTTGTGTATAGATAGACTAGGAAACATCCCTGTCACCTGAGAACATTTTTAGAACTATTACCAGGTCCTACCCGTATACCTAGGAACTGCATTTAACAGGATTCCTAATGGGTGATTTCAATATGCATTAAAGTTTGAGAAGTACTATATTCCAAACTGCCTAAAATAATTTTTGTATAATATTTGTGAGATAACTTTAAAGCTTCAGACTTTAATTTCAAGATCCTCAAAATGAAATTAAGGTAATTTTCTTCATTGAATTCCCTTCCTTTACTTAGAAAACTGTTTACATATGCTTCAGATTCAAAAGTATCATTTGTAATACTAAACCAAGAGCAAGAATGCTTTTTATTTATAATAGCTATCTAAAGCATTAATTGAGTTTACTTGTTAATTTGGTTTATGAAGTTCCAGTCTTGGCAGTAAGCCAGTTTTCCTTGGTACTTTTAATTTTGAGCAAAAAAAGGGTAATAGAGATTGCTCAGTGTTTGAGTAAATGTGATTGGTTTTGTCAAGTCATTTGCCGTTGACTGACTCAATTTTTTGTGTATTTTTTTCTTTTTCAGAGTTTGTACAAATGATGACAGCAAAGTGAAGACATTGTACAGAATGTGTTAAATTTCTTGTACAAAATTGTTTATTTGCCTTTTCTTTGTTTGTAACTTATCTGTAAAAGGTTTCCCCTCTGTCAAAAAATATGCATGTATAGTAATTAGGACTTCATTCCTCCATGTTTTCTTCCCTTATTGTCATTGTCCTGAAACCTTATTTTAGAAAATTGATCAAGTAACATGTTGCATGTGGCTTACTCTGGATATATCTAAGCCCTTCTGCACATCTAAACTTAGGAGGAGTTGGTCAAATGAGGGAACATCTGGGTTATGCCTTTTTTTAAGTAGCTTTCTTTAGGAACTGTCAGCATGTTGTTGTTGCAGTGTGGAGTTGTAACTCTGCGTGGACTATGGACAGTCAACAATATGTACTTAAAGTTGCACTATTGCAAAACGGGTGTATTATCCAGGTACTCGTACACTATTTTTTTGTACTGCTGGTCCTGTACCAGAAACATTTTCTTTTATTGTTACTTGCTTTTTAAACTTTGTTTAGCCACTTAAAGAAAATCTGCTTACGGCACAATTTGCCTCAAATCCATTCCAAGTTGTATATTTGTTTTCCAATAAAAAAAAATTTTACCCAACTGTTGCTTTGAATCTGAGTCATTTGAGGTTGAATAATTTTTGAGAATGAAATGTGTAGATGATTGGTTACTTGGTATAATTTAGATAAGTTTTTTTTTTTTTGAGTAGTCAAGATTGTGTTTGGTTTTTAAATTATGATACCTCCTTCAAAAAGTTCAAATGAAGATTAAAAACCTTATGTAAATGCCTAGCATGGGAACTGGCATAAGGTAGATGTTTTAATGTTTCATACCTTTTAAATATATTTTTCAACTTTTTGTCCATATTGACTTCAGCCATGCAATGGTATTTTTTTTTTTTTTTTTTAGATTTTATTTATTTATCTTCAGATGGGAAGGAAAGGAGAGAGGGAGAGAAACATCAATGTGCGGTTGCCTCTTGTATGTCCCCTGCCGGGAACTGGCCTGGCAACCCAGGCATGTGCCCTGACTGGGAATCGAACCGCGATCCTTCGGTTCGCAGGCCCGCGCTCAATCCACTGAGCTACACCAGCCAGGGCCAATGGTATTTTTAAATGTATGAAAAATACAATAATCCAAACTTCTCTTTCCTAATGGTTTACTTACTGTGCTTTTTTACTTCTGCCACAAGGCAGAGGAGACTTACTTCAGTTGTGCCTGCCTATCTGCAATACGTTTAACCAAAAAAGCCGGTTTCTTTAGGAGTGCATTGGCAGTAACTAAATTTATTTGCTTTTGCTTCTAAACCAGTGCTTTCTCTATAATTTAAGCTACTCAAAAGGTGATTAATTAGTGGTGTTTTTTTTTTTTAGCACTTAATGAGAGATTCCACAGCAAACCAAGGAGTACAATTGTTAATTGATTATTATAGCCACAAAGTTTCTTTTGCAGAGGATAATTTCATTTGGCAGGTTTCTGCTCATCTTTTGACTATTTTACTACCACTGTTACTCTACCAGAGAATAGAAAAATGGATGGTTAGTGAGGGAAAACAGTGATAGGTATGTTTCAGGTAGGACAGGGGAAGTTAAAAGAATTGATGATCCTAATGGCATATTACATTATTGCATATTAGGTAGGCAAATCAGTTAAGTAGGAAGATCTTCATTAGACGTATAAGTTTAGTCAAGAAAGGCCAGTCAGGGTATTTGGTGGAAAAAGACTCATATGTCTGGCTCTTTGAAGCACCTGGGCTTTGATATTTTATTGCAGTGCTTCATATTGCTGCTGTGTGTAAGCTTGAAGAGGTCACTGTTAATCCTCAGTTACCCTAACATGTGTAATAGGTATAATTTATCCAATGGGTCTCTCAGTTGGCTTTTACATTAATTAAGGTAAAAAGCAATTACCATAATCCTTGGCATTTGGAGTAAATGGTCCATTGATGTGTTGTTACTGTCCTGTTGAACCAGTAGCTATGACCCTATAGAATGAGGGAATTTGGTGAGTCAATCTTGGTGTTTTTCCGGTTTCAACAACCAGTTGTTTGGAGTTTAAAGTGTTAAGGTGGAAGGGGAAACACACTTTTAGAGTACTTTTTTGTGTATCATGAATGGTTGATGTTATGTTCTTGTAATATTCACAAAAGTCACACAGTATGCATTTGATTTCACAGGAAATTGAAACATTGAGCAGTTTTATATAATTTAACTGGTCACTGAGCACACACTGGACTGGGTTCGTAATCAGTTCTACTTCATGCAGCGTAATCAAACCCAGGACCGTAATTTTAAAACCTTCAGATCTTTACTATGTTTCCTGTTTCGTATTAGCAGGGTCATGGTAACTGATAATTCTTTACTCAGTACTATCCGTAGCATGTTTGCTCTCAGGTAATTCTAACAAAACCACCACTATTGCAGTTAAAAATGATCCTAGAATGTAATTTTCATTAAAGGCGTGGTGCATAGCAGAAGTACTGTTAAATTCTACTTAATGTGGTCTTGTATTATCAAAGAAAAAATGCTTGTTATAATAACCTGAGATATTTTAACCTTTTCTCAGTGGTATTGTATAATAAATACAATGTTTTTTTTTTTATGAGGCCATTTTGTTTATCCTACATGCTTAATCTGTTTTATCAGTGAAGTCCTTGAAATCATTGACCCATACTGTTTCTATTTTTGAGATAACTCAAGCTATTTTCTCATCTAGATATTCCCTTCTGTTTCACACCTTGTATGGGTTTCTGGATTTCTCTGTACCTTCATCATATTACTTTAGTCTCTAGGGTACCAGTCCCTAGTCTGCTGGGCCAATTTTCTTAAGAAACGAAATGAGACACAGTAATGGACTTGATTAATCTCTTATATTTATGAAAACTGGTTTTTACTTGCTTCTTGGCCTTATAATTCTTGATTTCAAACCTGGTGCCAAGTTATTTTTTCCCCTCTTCTATATTTTTTAAGGCTATGTTAAATGAATTTAGAATCCCAGTATTTTAAGAGGAAGTCCTAGTCACTGGTGCAAAAAGTTGCCCACAGAATCACCTGAACCAATCTGTATTTTACAAAATCCCCATGTGTTGGTACGCACATTTTTGAAAAGCACTTCTGTAGTCCATCCTCTGATTTTACTTATAGAGAGGAAAACTGGTAATTTATTCAATAATTTAATCCTGCATTCCACTTATAGAGAGGACAACTGGTCATTTATTCAATAATTTATTCAATAATTTAATCCTGCATTAAAAGGGCTCAGAATTAGAGATAAAACCCTGTGTTTGAGGTATTGAAAACTGGGAACAAGTTATCAAAATGAGCCCTCCAATAAAGATAGGTATGGGGTCCCTTTGGGCTACAGGGGTGTTAGGACTAAGGACTTTTCAGAGAAGTTGATCTTGAAGGTGTATCAGGCCGTCAGAGAAGGGCCACCAGATGGAAAGACTAGGAACCCGAAGATGGCAGTTCTGGGTTTGCAGGTACAGGTAACCCTGTAACAACATGGGTTTGAACAGTGTGGGTCCACTTTACACATGAATTTTTTTCAGTAAATAACATAGTTGGCCCTCCATATCCCTGGGTTTCACATCCATGAGTGCAGAGTCAATTGTATGCATTGTTCTAAGTCATCTTACATAAGGGCCATAGGCATCTGAGGATTTTGGTATCTGGCGGGAGGGGGGGGTCCTGGAATCTATTGGTGGATACCAAGGGACTGTAGTTAAGTTTTGGTGAGTCAAAAGTCATTCGACTGCTTGGTGTCAGTGCCCCTAACCCAGGGTTCTAGGGTCAACACCATACATCAAAGTGTGTTCTGATGGAGAGATTAGATTGTAAATTTTGCATTTGTCCTAAAGGCAGTGATAGCCCATATTTACTGAACATTGTGCCTTGGTCTGAACATTCTACTCAATCATAATCACTCTTGGGGAGGTGGATAAAGAAGCACGTGTCACAGCAAGTGGCAGCAAACCTTCAAGTTCTGGTCGGGGAGGACAGGGATTCAGGAGTGAGGGAGCCGGATAATCTGCAGCAGTGACATGGAGGTAAAGCTAAGAGCTGAAAAATGCCCATTGGATTGAGCCATTGGATGGATTGCTGGTTACTTTAGCAAGTGCAATTTTAATGGACAGGCGTGTGTACATGTCAGATTAAGATGGGTTTTAGGAAAATATGGGAGGTGAAAGAATTGAGTCTACTCTTGACAGTTTGTAAAAGGGAGCAAAAATTTCATGGTGGTTTGGACTGGGGCACTGGAGTCAGACCTGGATTTGAACTCTGCCACTGCTGTATGCTGAGTAAATTGTTCAAGGAAGCCTCTTTCTTCATTCATACAATGGGATTGATACCTACCTTGCAGGGTTATGAGAAATTAATATAAAGTATCTGAGGTTCACGGGAGGGTTTGTTTTTAAAGATGCAAATGTTTGTAGGTTGAGGTGCTACATCAAGAGAGGTGGGAAAGGAAAGTGTACAGATAGGAAAAGGTGGTCTGTGGTTTCACAGTGAAGCCTCTTGGGTCTAGTGCTCACTCCATTTCAGGCAAGAGAATAGACACCTACAGAATTTTCATTTGAAGGAGCTTAGAAACCATCTTAGAAAGTGGGTGCCAAGGCTCATTTTTGCCTTAAAGCTAAGTATGTCTACCAAGCATTCTGCCCCCTTTCCGGGGGGGAATGGGACTGCGGGTATTTAAGAAAGGGCTGACGGAGGTGATGGCACGCTCAAGCCTTCACAAACCGTCTTTAAAAGTCATGGTGCAGATACTTACCTGAGGGCTTTCTGACAACTCCGCAGGTGTGCCTCTGCACGAGGCTAAGTGTCTGCGCGACGCCAAGCACGCGGGGCTTCAAAGTCTGTGCCCACCTCCCTTCCCCCACCACTGGCAAAAGACTTAAGCGGGTACCCTGCGCACGCTCGGGAGCGGGTGGCCGGAGGTGCCTCCTGGCAACCAGACACCAGTCTCGGCCTAAGGACTGAGGAGGTCGCAATGGGCTACCCAGTCATCGCCATCCCGACCACCGCAGTAAGGGAAGACTTGGGGCTTGGCGGTTTGTGGTCTTGGCCTGGGTACCGCCGCCCACCCCTGGTGCTCCCAACTACCGTTTCCCTTCGTCCAGCTCTTCCGCACCGACTCCCACGTCTCAAATCTGGGGCCTTTGCACCCCTCCTGTTCTCTCTTATCTGTTCTCACCACCTTGTGGTCCACCTTGTGGTTTCTTCTGAGCTTTATTAGAGTTCTACTTCGTTTTATTTCCTCTGCCCCATTTCCTTATCCTAATTTGCCCTCTGTCTTCCGTGTTTATCCCCTCCCTACTGCTAATCCCCGGGACAACTGCTTTAATAGGGTGATTAGATTCCTTTCATTTTCCCCTGTTTGTCTAGAGAATTTTTTTTCTTTTGTCTATGGGCACGGTTTTTGAGCTTAGTGTTTATAAAGTATTTTAAACTACCTTTATTTAGTTTGTAATGGTTGAGGGATGTTTAGTTTATCTTCTGTAAAGTGATTCACCCCTAAAGGGAATTCGAAGTGGTGGATGGGTGGAGTTTAGATCACCTGCCTTGGGCAAAACAAAACAGCAGCTGCCAGTTATCTTCCTTTGAATACCTCCTGTTTACTTCTCCCTTGTCCTTCCCAGCTCATCTTCCTGGCCCAGGCAGAGGTGGGAGACCTGTCTGGACGTGCCTGGGAAAGTTTGATTTCTGTAACTAAAAATGTGCAACAGAGAACATTCAATATAAATCTAGTAAAGGGAATATATAGGAAGAAATTGAAATTAGTGTGTATGAAACAATGTTTTTTTGAGAAATGCTCATATTTCATAGTAAAACTAAAGCTCTGGGGTACTTACCAGTAGAGTGGATATAAGTTGCTAGACAAGAACAATGAATTATATCAGCTTAGCTGATTCAATTCTTTGTTATTTTTAATGCGTTGTTCCTTGAGATAACCCATATTTCATACTAATAACAAAAGCATTATAAATGAAAGTAGAAGTCAAAATTTTAATGATTTTACCTAGTAGGAGTAGCACAAAAGGAAGAAAAAAACTGAACAACTGTGTTCTGTTAACAGTGAGGCTGAATCAGATGTGGAAAAATAATAAAAGGGTATAGAGTACTTATTATGGAAGACAAAAGCATCCTTGGAGACTGAAGAATACCAAAATAATCTGCTCAACTTGGCAGATGAGATGTTAAATATAAAAGTTCCCATTTATTATTGGGCACTGGTTGTGGGCGCAAGTGTTTACATGTGCAATGCCTTATTCTCATGCCAACCGTAGTATGCCTTATTTTATGCTCTGAAGAGGAAGCAGAGGCTCCTAAAGGGTGAGTAATTTGCCTAGTGCTCTTATCTAATAAGTGGCAGAGCTGGAGTTCAAGGCCAAGTCTGTCTGGTTTCTCTATCATTCTGACTCTTTAGTGTCACAGCTAGCTGGATAAGCTGAGAGAACTGGCTATACCGTATTTATATGATATATATTTGATAATGTATATAAATCTAGGAAATGGCAATTGGCAACGTTTGCCTCATCTCCAGGAATTTTTAGCTCAATATCATGTTAATCTGATGACTATGCACTTTGACCTTGAGTTCCCAGCACAATCACCTGAGCCATAAATCTTTTTTTTAGGGTAAACCATCCAAGCAGTTTTTACTCATTAATATTCATAAATGCACACAGTGGCTTCATTAGAGATTTCCATTTTCCTCTTCGGTTTGAATGCAGGGAGACTTTTGCATGTCCAGGTGCAGGACAGAGATCACCCCTGCACTGCTACCTACATTTACCTGCTAGAACTAAAAATCAGTTCAGTGAAGATGACTGTCATATATTTTCTCTCTTCCTTTTGAATGTACACAAATAGCAAGAGTGACAGACCTGAAATCACAATCACCAAACCAGCCCAAGAGAGTTGTTCTCTGTCAATGGTAAATATAGCGTGGAGGGCCTTATCTGCAAGTTGGGATGTCATCAAAGAAGAGGAAGGGGAGGCTCGTTTCCTTTATTATTCTCTTTTAAACTGAGGTTTTCTAAAGCATCTAGAACATCTAAGAACATGATATCTACAGAGTCCCTGGAACCAAAATCTGCGGTGTCCCCCATTCATTCTCATCTGAAGACACGCTCTCCTCACCGACTGAAGTGGACAAAAGGACTGAGCCGCGAATCTTAACAGCAATTATGATAATACAATTTTGGATTTACACAGCTCGTTTCTTCCCAAGAACACCCAATTTTGTCACGTCTAATTACCCTTATGGCATCTCTGTCAGATGGGAATGTTTATTGCTCTAATTCCCCCAAAGAGAATTTAGATATTTAAAAAGCACTTCAAATCATAAAAGTAGCCATTTAAAGAAATATTACAGGCAAAATTGATATAATGTAGCATTTATTTTAATTCAGGCTGACCAGTTTGGTGCAGGTATTAATTAATTCAAGTAAGTCATTTATAAATTATACTTAACTTCTAGGGAATTGCCTCTCAAATGAATAAGCATATTTTATGTTTGTTAATAGAAACCAGGCCAGAAGACATCATCTTTTGAAAGAGAAAGATGGTGGAGATCTACATTAACAGTATGTACATTTTCATTCTTTTCTGTTCATATTATTCCATTAATATTTTAATCAGCCTTGCCTTCAAGTCACTAATACTTCATTCGTAATAAAACAGTGGGCCTTACTCTATACTTGTAATTTTAGTTTTAGCAAGTGAATGAGAAACTAAATTTTTACTTTAAAAGCTTGGAAAAGTAAAACAGCTCTAGAAATCTAGTTGCGTTACAGAATATCTGGATAATACCAACCCAGTTGATGACCTTGGCAATACTACATGAGAAAGGAAAAAGCATTGTTATGGAGAGGTTTCTGGGTTTCAGTTTTTATCTTAGGTTGCAGAGAGCCTATGATAACTTTCATTAATTAACATGGTCAGCGTATGAAAGCAAGGGGGTAATATATGAAAATAAAATGACCAGAAGATCCCTTTCTCAAGAGGCATTGTTTCTATATTGTAGAAATATTTCCTATCCACACCCTGCATTAACAGAGGGGTCCCATGGGCCAAAACTTTCTTGGAATTGAACTCTTTTTAACAGTGCAACTGAGCTGAGTACTCAGTGGAAAGAGGGCCACAAGAGCAGCAGTGACTAAATTTTCAGGTTTGGCCATTTAGCTGCAGTGTGGTTTGGGGTTTGAAAGTATCAAACCCCTCACTGGACTGATTAGACCATATGCTCTGCTGGTTCACCCTCCGCTTCATGTTGCTGTCCTCCAGCTTCCCACGTGAGGGCTAGACAGGAGCATGTAGCATCTCCTAAGCAGAGGCAGGATAACTTTTATTTAGTCCAGAAACATCCTGAATGGTCTCACTAGAGGCCTGGAATTTATAGTTGAATTGAATCTCAAGTTTAAATATCCATGAAGTTATTTTTTGAGAAGTTAAAACTTTATCTACATTCATAATCTGTTTGCTATAATAACTCAGTAGTTGTCTCAGAACAGAAATAATTACGATTCTCTTGAAATATGATTCTGTCCAGAGCATTTACTATATTTCATTAGAATTAAACTTTAAAACAAAGAGAAATGCTGCTTAGGAGTGACCGTTTCAAGAATGCTGCTTTTGGAGATGTTGCCGGTTTACACACTGCCCTGAAAAATGATGTCAATTTTCCACAGACTACTCCTATCCCTGGCACTTACCACCTGAAAACTTTTCTTGAAGAATCCCTATTAAATCCAGTGGCCGCAACCTATAATTTTAAAAATGAAGGAAGGAAAAAACCACCTCTTGTGCACAGAAACAATCCAGTACTGAATGACCTTCCTCTGTACATGCCTCCTAACTTCTTGGACTTGTTGAAGAAGCAAATGGCCACTTACTCGTTCAAAGACAAACCACGGTCAACCTCCGGCACTCCGGTTAACGATCAGGTAAAGCGCTACTAACAACTGGGCTTGGGTGGGAAAGCTCCCAAGAGCCCTGGGGAAACTATTCTATGTAACTCAGAGTGTATCTTCCAGAGGAGAAATTAATGACCTTTAAGATACCTCGTTTGCCACAGAAAGTTCAACAAGGCCTGCCTGATTTGCTAATACAGGGTCTGGCACAGATAATGCCTCCTTTTTTTATCATAAACTCTTGTGTTGCAAAATCATAAGCATGTAATTCTGCAACATAACAGTATCACACTCAAACACACCATATGACATGTTAGGTGAAATGTTCAGATTAAAACTATAAATTATTACATCCGTATTATTACCCTACCAACCTCACTCAAGCAGGCGTTACTTCTGTAAGACCCTGTATGTCCAGTGAGATTTTTCCCTGTGAGGCCTCCTCTCCTAAGGGGAGGACTTGGGGGAAAATGTTCCCTCTGGAGGGAACGTTGGCAGGATTCCCCCAATGGGGGAGCCTCTGGGATCTTATCTGTATGATTGAGCCATGCTTCTTGTCTCTTTAAGTAGTTTGTTTACACAGTATACGCTCTTCTTTTAAAGAGAAAACTCTGCCTTTCGGTGAGTAAGCAGCCTTATTAGAGCATAAATGTGACTATACACCATAGGAAAGCTTTTTCCAAAGTTTCCTGTAGAAGTGAGTACCACAGTACCAGGAAGGTAAGATTCCACTCTCAGCTGCACCGGTTCATTCGTGACTTTGACAATACGGAGCACTGCTATGCTTACGGTGCTGTGCTAGGCTCTGTGGAGGGAAGCTGTTCCTGACTCGGAAATATTTCAGTAACAATACAAGAGCAAATGCAGTCAATGCTGAGATAAATAGTCTAGCAGGAAGTGCCAGGAGAAGAGTTCAGTGTAGGTTGGATTGAAAGGTTGGAGGGGTCCCTGAATGAAGTAGGACTCAAGCTGGACCTTGAATAATATGTGACATTTATGGGGCTCTTAGTAGTTGACTGTGAGCTTCTATATATATAGTCTCTTGGCAGTTCTTCCCAAGCATTCCGAAATAGGCAGAATATTATCCCCATTTTACATGCAAGTAAACTGAGGTGAATAGAGACTAAGTAACTTGTTCAGAGGTACGTAGCAAATTAGTAGTGGAGGTAGTACTTTTAACTGAGGGCTTCTGAGCCCAAATCCAGTGCTCTTTGCAACCCACCCTGTGGCAGTGGCCATATATGAGGGGCAGGGTTTGGATGGGTGGTATCCAAGAGCTGTGTCACGACAGAGGGGCATAACACTGTCAAGTGCCTGTTCAAGGGATAGAGTCGGGACTTGGACTTTGTTATTCAAGACTTTGGGCCTTAACATCCCCTGCTTATAAGGAAGCTAGTAATAATATCAGTCTTCACAACCTTATCAGAATATCATTGCAATATCTGAGAAGAAATGCTTTGCAGTTGGAAGTTGAATTAAATCCGAGTGGTCGTGGTTATTAGGGTGGACAAGAATTTTTCTGTGGGTTGAGTGCACGTTGTATCCCATGTGCCATCCCATCTTACTGCTTTGCAAATTACAGCTTTGCAACAGGACGGGATGATAAAAGTTCGATGGGGTAAAGCTTATCCTCTTCACTTCAGTGGATGAATACAAGCACTAAATTAGGCTTGACCTTTTATGGCTTGGTATCGGGACACCACGCTTCATGTGAAATCGTCCTGGCCACGTCCAATGCCAAATCATTCTTCCTCATTCCCCACCATCATTTACTTCCCTTCTGCTTCATTTCGTTTTGTTTTCGGGGTTTCTGAGGGTAGGCCAAGGCTCATTGTTGAAAGAAGAAAACACAGAAGGTTGGTATTAGGCAAAATTTAAAGGTTTAAAAGACCAAAAGAATTTGGCTTACCCAGAGAGATGGATAGAACCTGAAAAATGTATTTTTTCTTTCATTTCTTTCTCTTCTCTCTCTCTTTCCACCTCCCATGAAGAATTGAGCTCTAGAAACTGGGAGAATTCAATGTTTCCCTAATTTTGGGTTTCAAAGAAAAACCTTCACAAGAGGAAAGACATCCAGATGTAACATTGTTTACTCACCAGGAAAATTCATAACTCTATTCTTTTTAAATGGCAAAACTCAGTAAAATAATAATTTGACTTTGAGGAAGATATAGTATACATTATTATTATTTATTAAGACAAAATAAACCCTGCCCTAGTGGCTCAGTTGGTTGGAGTGTCATCCCATACACCAAAAGGTTGTGGGTTCAATTCCTGGTCAGGGCACATGCCTAGGTTGTGGGTTCAATCCCTCGTTGGGGCATGTATGGGAGGCAACCGATTCTCTCTCACATCAGTGTTTCTCTTTCTCCCCGCCTTCTTCTCTCTGTAAAACCAGTAAACATATGTTCAGGTGAAGATTGGGAAAAAAGATAGAATGACATTCTCTCAAGCTTCATAATTTTTAGGAGAATATTCATATTTATACCTCATCAGGGCTGTTTATTATTTGTAAGAAAGCTTTTACTATTTTAACTCCTTGATTCTGAAGCATGTAACTCAACTAGAGAATCTGTGTCAGAGAATCTTGTATATATTTAACTGAATGTGTGAGGGGATGGGGTGGGAGGTAGAGAGGGCCAAATGTGTGCTGACAGGATGGTTTGGCTTTGGGTGGTGGGCACACAATTGTACACTTGACACCTGTATCATCTTATTAACCAATGTCACTTCAATACCTTTAATTAAAAAACAAAACAAAACAGTGTTTGAGATGGCCCTACAATTTTTACAATATTTTTTTCTTATCAGAGAAATAATATACTTTTATTGTAGGATATATATGTGTGCATGAGAGTGGGCCCAGCTCTCTCCACATATACAGCAAGGTCTGTCCAGGAAGATTTCAGCCACATACTATGAGAAAGGCATTTATTAAAGAAGATACAAGATATAAAAAATACTGTACATAGGACAATGACACCTCAGTCCTCTTCGAAGTAGGCACCTTGGGACCTCGCACAGTCCTGCCAGCGTCTCTTCCACTGTTCAAAATACTCTGCAAAATCCTTTGTTAGAATTGCCATCTGCTGCCTCATATTTTCCCGAATCTCACTGATGGTCTGAAATCTCTTCCCTTTCAAAGGTGATTTTAGTTTTGGGAAAACCCAAAAGTCACAGGACTCCAAATCTGTGCTGTAGGGGGTGCTGAATCACCAGGGTGATTTGAAATTTTGCCAAAAAACTCTGCACGAGACCTGATGCATGAGTGGGTATGTTGCTGTGATGGAGCTGCCAATCACCAGTTGTCCATAGGTGTGGCCATTTTTGTTGTATTGCATCTCTCAACCGATGAAGAACATATAGGTAATACTCCTTATTAATTGTTTGGCTTGGAGGGGCATACTTGTGATGGACAGCACCTTCCCAATCAAAAAACACAGTCAACCTAGTCTTGATCTTGCTGTGAATTGCTGTTACACCTTCTTTGGGTGTGGAGAACCAGGAGACTTCCACTGGAACTATTGGGCCTTCATTTCTGGATCATAGCTATAGTAGATCCATAACTGGATTCATCTCCACTTATGACCTTCTTGAGGAAATCTGGTTCATTGGTAGTGGTTTGAACCAAGTCATTAGCAGCTGCAGCAAGATGTTCCTTCTGCGCTGGTAGCAGAAGCCATAGAATGAATTTTGCCATGATACACTTCATGCCAAGATCCTGCGTCAAAATCTCGGACACAGTAGTGTTTGGAATCCCCAGGTCAGCTTCTAGTTCCTCCACCGTCAGTCTCTGATCTTTGTTGATTGCAGCCCATACATGTTCAACATTCTCAGGTGTTCTGCTTGTTGCAGGCCTTCCAAAATGTGGGTCACTTTCAACAGATTCTTTACTATCTTTGAAGCATTTGTGCCGCACTTTTATTTGCACTGCACTCATTGCATTGCTCTGGAAAGCTTTCTGAATCATCTGAATAGTTTCTGCAGAGGAATGTTCAATTTAATTCAAAATTTGATACAGATTCATTGCTCTACTCGCTCTGTCATTTTGAATGGGACGGCCACGCAGTACATGTGCTCACTCACTCAACGGCATCCATCACCCCCACTGACTGGTACAGTGGAGTCGTCATTGTTCATGTTTGCTCATTCCAGTCCACTCTCCTTGGCCGCCAGGTTATATGGATGTCACGCAAACTGTTCTCATTGTATTAACAGCAGCTGGACTTTTTCCGGACAGACCTCGTACATGGTTTTGTGACATGTTTTTCCCACTGTTGCAGTCATCCACCAAGCCTAGGGCTCACCCTCCTTATTTACGGATGATTTTAGCTCCCTCTGCTACCTGTCATTCTGTCCACTACTCCTGTCATAATTGCTGTACATGTGTGGCTGATCTTCCAGCAATCTCACTTCTCAGTTTCTTGAAGTCTCCTCTACTTCAGTGACTCACTTCTTAGATTTTTTTCAAGACTGATCATTTCAACCCTGCATGGTCTCAACTGCATGCACCCACTCTGATCATTCCTGGTGTTCAGCCTCATTCGCTCTAGTACCCCAGCCCTCCAAATTTTCCTGTTCCCCCCAATCTATAATCCACTGATCCCACTACCTTTACATTGCCTCTCAACTTTCTGGTGTTTTTCTTCCTTGCAAAGCTTAAATCCCATAGTTAGTCATTAGAGTTACTCCCTGCAGGCGCCCTCAATTCCTTTACCCCTGGTGGTATGTATATCTGACTTGTTTGGCAAAGCCACAAACCTGGTTAAATCTAACTCTCTGAGAACTTTGAACCGTCATCCAGGTCACTGAGTGACTGGCCTCATTTTATATTCTTGACCTCACATGGCCAGTGAATAGACTTCTCTAGTCTGTTTATTCTCCCACTTTCTGAGTGTCTTTATGTCACATCTCTTTCCAAATCCCTGATACCTCCTCCTCAGTCCTCATTGTTTCTTTTTCTTTTTAAAAAGATTTTATTTATTCGTTTTTTTAGAAAGAGGGGAAAGGAGGGAGAAAGAGAAGGAGAACAACATCGGTGTGTGGTTGCCTCTCATGCTCCCCTCACTGGGGACCTGGCTGTAACCCAGGCATGTGCCCTGACTGGGAATGGAACCAGTGACCCTTTGGTTCGCAGGCCGGCACTCAATCCACTGAGCCACACCAGCCAGGGCTTGTTTTTTTTCTTCTCAGCCTTTTTGCCTGTTCAGCTCCTTTGCTCTGACCTCTGGTGAGAGTGCTCCCCACACCCAGACCTTTCCCCATCTACACTCACTCTCCTGGTGATCTCATTCAGTCCAGGCTTTGAAGACCATCTTTTTGTGATTTCCAAATTATACTTCCTGCCCAGACTTCTCTCTTGAATTCCAGACTTGTATACCCAACTGCTTTTTGACTTCTCCACTTATATGTCTGATTCAGGATTTCTCAGGTTGGCCTTACTGACATTTGGACAGGATAATTTGTTGTGGGGGACTGTTCTGTGCTTTGTAGCATGTTTAGCAGCATTCCTGGATAATTAGATGCCATTAGCTATCCCCCCTCTCAGTTATAACAACAACACTGTCTCCAGGCATTGCCAAATGTTCCCTGGAGGGCAACTCCCCCACCCTCCTCCTGACTGAGAACGCTGCTGGGTTTAAATCTTTGTGCTGTCTCTGAGTAGCTGTTCTCAGTCCGAGGTCCTACTGGGAACTGGCTTCATTCCAGACCTCATTGTTTACCTATTCCCTCTCACTCTCTTTCCTGTCCCACTGGCCTGCTGGAAGCTTCCTGCCACCCCCACTCCCACCTCAAGGTCTTTGCACTGGATCCTGCCAGTTCATTGATCTTTGATAGTGGTGTTTATAGCTGTGGTGATGAGATCTCTGAAGACACATTCGTTTGAAAGTGCTCCATGGTAAAATAACAACTGAAGGGATTTTCAACAGGGTGGTTTTTCACTCAGCAAGGTAACAGCAGAGAGAAACCTGGTATCCAAGACCAGGCTGGCAAGTAATATGCAGGGAACTCAAGACTTAAATGCTGGGATAATGAAGAGCAAAACATAGATACGATGGAGTATTTCATTGTACCAACTGCAACACCATTTAAATGGAAAAGGGGCCCTAAAAATTGGCTCATTTAGCAGATACTTTTGAGGGTGAATTCCCAAAGAGCAAGTGCAAGGCAAAGCACTAATGCCACATGCAAATATGTCAAGAAAGTGGCAAATGAAAATGGATTTTGATGCCCTGGCTAGTGTAGCTCAGTGGATTGACTGCCCCGCTGTGAAGCAAAGGGTTGCTGGTTTGATTCCCAGTCAGGGCACATGCCTGGGTTGCTGGCCAGGTCCCCAGTAGGGGGCACATGAGAGGCAACCACACATTGATGTTTCTCTCCTTTCTCCCTTCGTTCCCTTTTCTCTAAAAATAAATAAATAAAATCCTTAAAAAAAGAAAAAAATGGATTTTGAAAGATGGATACCTTTCCTTTTTGAAAGAACGTATCTCAGGGATTGGGACCCACTTGTAATTCTTACTTCATTTGGAACTGATGGAAATTACAAGGTACTGGTAAAATTAAGAACAATATCATTAGGCATGCTTCGTTTTGAGCAAGTCCTATGTTGTCTAGTTCTCATTCCATAAAAAAAGTCTTAGCAGGGACTCGGTGACACATCCATACAATACAAAAGACTTTACTTCCCAGGAAGTAGGTACACTTGAAATTTCTATCAATAGTACCTAAAAGCGTCGTCCCTGCCAGCCCTTTGGCTGCATTCCCCTTACGATTGTTCCGACAGGGCTTCTGACGCAGTGAAAATGTTCCCCTCTCTCCCACCTACTTCTGGATGTGGGTTCTCAAAATGTTGCCATGTGAAGAGCTTAAGAAGCAGGGTTACTTAGTCCAGTTTTCTGACATGGTGTTGGTACAACAGAACTGAATTAAGTACCCACACTAATATCATCCTTCCGTATTGTATGGCTCCATAGCTATTGTAAGATTTCTTTTTTAATTTTATTTAGACAGAGGGAAAGAGAGAGAGGAAGAGAAGGAGAGAAACATCAATGTGTGGTTGCCTCTCGCGCACCCCTTACCGGGGACCTGGCCCACAACCCACATGTGCCCTGACTGGGAATCAAACCAGAAACCCTTTGGTTCACAGGGCCGGTGCTCAATCCACTGAGCCACACCAGCCAGGGCAGCTATTGCAAGATTTCTGAGTGCCTTGTCAACGTGGATTGAAACAATAACTAGAATCAAGTACTTTTATGGGCACATTGTCTAGACTTCTGAGCCCCATTTCAAATGAAGAACTGAGACGCATATTTTAGAATTAGGAAAATGCATCCATTTTCCTAATTCTAAAATATATATATAACTATATATATAGACTGTATATATAAAATCTCCAAGGACAATGGAGCCACCCAGATATTTTGTAACAAGTTCAGCAATGTACAGAGAAACAGTCTCTTGCATAAGGCAGCTGACTAGTCACGACTTTATGGAAAAAAACATCAGCCCTCTCTCAGTTATATTAAATAGCAAAGAATGGCCAATGCCAACTAAAGTAGGACAAATACGGAAGCTATGGGAACCAATGTTTCTTTCTAGACTAATGCTGTCTAAGAGTTTTTTCTTAAGTACTTCTTAAATTAAAACTCTATGTGGTTTTAATTTAAAAGTATAAAGGGATAAACAGCTGCTTTAAGGTTTTTTTTTTTCACTTCTTTCTCCTTCTGTGTATGTGTGTATATGTACACGAGAGTGAGCAAGCATGCTAGAGCAAGCATATAAAGCATAATGCACTATTTAAAGTGAATAGAAAGTCATGGCTGGTGTGGCTCAGTGGACTGACTGCTGGCCTGCAAATGAGGAGGTCCCTGGTTCGATTCCCAGTCAGGGCACGTGCCTGGGTTGCAGGCCAGATCCCCAGTTGGGGGGTGTGAGAGACAACTGATCGATGTATCTCTCACACATTGATGTTTTTCTCCGTCTCTCTCTCTCTCTCTCTCCCCCCACTCCTCTCTCAAAATAAATGAATAAAATCTTTTAAAAAATAAACTAAATAGAAAGCAAACACCCATGGAACCATCATCAAAATCAAGAAATAGTATGTTGCAACCCCAAAAGCCCCTGCTTAAAATACACTTTTGTGCTTTCACATGAGGATAAAAAAACAACACCAGTATTTTCTGGGTGTTTGTTACGTCAAGTGAACAAGTAACAAGGTACCGGTGCATTGGGACAATGTGTGGAGTTCATCATAAAATTCATATTTACTGTTGTTATCACCGTATCTACAATAGGCTACATCTGTAATCAAAACTGTGTATCAATATGTGAATGAAAGCAGCAGGGTGAGATGAAATAGCTGAACTAGCATGTGGCATAAAATGCCAGGATATGGATGCCTCATTTTCAGCAAAGGCAGTATTGTATTTTTAAATCCAATTTTTAAAATGATGGAGGATGGGGAGTAGATTGTTCACTTCAGGAAGGATTCTTCCTGGGACTTAGTAATATAATTCCTTCCTACCAGCCTGTTCAGTAGAAGAATTTCTGGAAGTCCTGTCAGTCTTCCCTGGCTCCTCATTCGGCTTCCTCCTCCCCCTCCCTTCCTTTACATAGCCCAGTCTCTGGGCCTACCAGACCCTTACACTCCTTATTTCATAAACCTCTGAGCTAGTATCCATACACCCAGGGACAATGGAGCCACGCAAGTAGTTTGCAGCAAGTTTGACAGTGTTTCTCCTTAGAACCCCTCCCTAGCTCCCCTCGAGGGAGCGGTTCTGTCTTCCTTAAAACACCACTCAAATCTCATTGTCTTCACCATTTTTAGATCACCGAGTTGGATTTATATAATTTCTCCCCCCAGCTCTATGGAGGTATAATTGACAAATACAATTGTATATTTAAGGTGTACAAGGTGATGATTTGATCTACGTATACATTGTGAAATGATCACCACAATCAAGTTAATCAACACTTTCATCGCCTCACATAGTTACCATCGTGTGTGTGGATGAGAGCGAGTAAGATCTGTTCTCTTAGCAAATTTCAAGTACACAAATACGGTGTTATCAACTAGTGCCCCCATGCTATGCATCGTGTTCCCAGAGCTTATCCTGTAACTGAAATTTTGTGCCCTTTGACCAAACCCCCCATCCCTGCCCCAGCCCTTGGCAACAACCATTCTCTCTCTCTCTTTATTTTTTCCTGGCAACCACCATTCTACTCTGTTTCACGAGGACAAGCTTTCTAGATGCCACATGTAAGTCATACAAAACAGCATTTGTCTTTCTCTGTCTGGCTTATTTCCCTTGGCATCATGCCCTCCAGGTTCAACCGTGTCGTTGCAAAAGGCAGGATTTCCTTCTTTTTTATGGCCAAATTTTATATGTATTTATTTATTTCAGTTGTTCACATATCCTATTTTCATTGTCCACTCATCCGTCAGTGGACACTTGGACTGTCTCCATAGTGTGGCTGTTGTGTGTAACGCTGCCGTGAGCGTAGGATCTCTTCCAGACACTCATTTTGTTCCTTATTTTTAATATTTTGAGGGACCTATTTTTCATATTGGCTGTATCATTTTACATTCCCACCAACAGCGCACAAGGGGTCCCTTTTCTCCACATCCTCACCAACACTTGTTATCTCTTGTCTTTTTAATAATAGCCATCCTAGCAGTTGTGAGGTGGCATCTCATTGTGGTTTCGGTTTGCATTTCCTTGATGGTTAGTGGTATTTGGCACCTTTTTGTGTACCTATTGGCCATTATATGTCTTCTATGGAAAAATGTCTATTCAGGTCTTTTGTTCAATTTAATTGGATTATTTTGGCTAACGTATGAGTTTCTTATATATTTTAGATATTAACACCTTATCAGATATGTGGTTTGTAAATACTTTCTCCCATCCCTTATGTTGCCTTTTTATTTTGTTGATTGTTTCCTTGGCTATGTAGAAGATTTTTAGTTTGATGTCTTCCCACTTGTTTATTTTTGCTTTCGTTGCCTTATTTTGCTTTTTTTGGTGTTATATCCAAAAAATTGCCAAGATCAATGTTAAGGAGCTTTCCCTGTTTTCTTCTAGGGGTTTTATGGTTTCAAGTCTTAAATTTAAGTGTTCTGTCCATTTTGAGTTAATTTTTATGAGTGGTATAAAATAGGGGTCTAGTTTTATTCTTTTGCGTGTGGATATCCTGTTTTCCTACTACTATTTATTGAAGGGACTATCCTTTCCCCATTATATATTCTTGGTGTCCTTGCCAAAATAAGTTGATCATATGCATGGGTTTATTTTTATTTTTGGACTCTCCATTCTGTTCTAGTGGCCTTTGTGTCTGTTTTTATGCTAGTACCATACTGTGCATATGACTATAGTTTTGTAATATAATTTGAAACCAGGAAGTGTAATGCCCTCAGCTTTGTTGTTCTTCTCAAGATTAGTTTGACTTTAGGTTCTTTTGTGGTTCTATATATATTTTAGGATTGTTTTTCTGTATTTGTGAAAAATGCTGTTGGAATTTTGATAGGGATTTTGTTGAGTCTGTTGCCTGCTTTGGATAGTATGGACATTTTAATAGTATTAATTCTTCTAACCCATGAACATTAGAATTCTTCTAATCCAAAGAAATGGATATCTTTCCATTTATTTGTATCTTCAATTTGTTTCTTACAGTTTTCAGTATACAGATCTTTCATTGCCTTAGTTAAATTTATTCCTAAGTATTTTATTGTGTTTGGTTCTATTGCAAATGAGATTGTTTTCTTAATTTCTTGTTCAGATACTTCACTGTTAATGTATAGAAACTCAACTGATTTTTGTATGTTGTTTTTGTATCTTGCAACTTTACTGAATTTATTGATTAGTTCTAACAGGGTTTTTTTTTTTGGTGGAGTCTTTAGGGTTTAAAAAAAAATATATATATATATATTTACATTTATATATGGATACATTTATATATAAATATATTTATTTATATTTATATATTTATCTATGGATACATTTATATAGATATATAAATATATATTTAATATATTTATATATACATGATCATGTCATCTGCAAACAGGGACACCCTTTATTTATTTGGATGACCTTTATTTATTTCTTTTTCTTGCCTAATTACTCTGACTAGGACTTTTGGTACTACACTGAACAGGAATGGAGAGAGTGGGCACCCTTCTCCTGTTCCTGATCTTAGAGAAAAAGCTTTTAGTTTATCACTCTTTGTTTGTGATGTTATGGGTCATCACATGTATGGGTCATCCAGTTAGATTTAATCTCTCCCTACCTCCTAAATCTTCCATCTGTTTTCAGCATTGATTATATTGTTTTATATGAGAATTGTTTATGTACATACCTTCTCACTCCTGCTGGTCAGGGACAATATCTCTCTTACCATTGTATTCCCACCACATCTAGTGGGGTTCTTTACCTGTAGGACAAGCTCAGTAAATGATGGCTGAATGGTTTGTTGAATCCAATACATGTAGAATATGATCAATTGTATAGTGGTTTTTAACACATCATCTCAGGCATACAGTCATAAAATTCACTGTGAAATGTGAATATCTGGAATGTTTTAAAGCTCCCCCTTTGAAAATGTGCTGTTTCCACTATTAAAATAGATAATAAATTATATAATGTTGTATGGTAATAAAATAGAGGATTATGAATGATAGCTAATAAGAAAAGTGAGTTTAAGACTTATGATAACCTATTATTTGTGTGCTTGTCCATTTGTGTAGTGGGTTCAGCTGTCACCAGGACAATATGATGTACTTCCTCCTCCAGTTCCCAAGTATGCTTCCAGGTAATAATATACTTATTAAGTTGCTTGTAATAATTTCATTTATGCCTTTCTATATACATACTTAACAATCAGTACTGATGGCTTTTAAACCTAATTTATGCCCATTATATCCAGATTAGCATTTTTAAATATTTAATGAGAGATAGGGAATAAATTAACAAAGGTCCTCACATTAAAAATAAATTTAGAAAATCGCCCTGGCTGGTGTGGCTCAGTGGATTGAGTGCTAGTCTGTGAACCAAGGGGTCACTGGTTCAGTTCCCAGTCAGGGCACATGCCTGGGTTGTGGGCCATTTGTGGGGTGTGTGAGAGGCAACTATACATTGATGTTTCTCTCCCTCTCTTTCTCCCTCCCTTCCCCTCTCTAAAAATAAATAAATAAAATCTTTAAAAATAAATAAATTTAGTAAATCATATCTTTTTTTTAAATATAGGAGCTTTGTATTTCATTCTACAGTTCAGAGATTTCCAACATCTTGCTTCACTCCTGTAAGTATATATTACGCTTCACTCATGGTGAATTTGATGTTTAAAATAAGCAATGATGCCTTTTGCCATATCAAGATTCACACATTGCTCATTGAATTAGATAAGCAATGAATGATTATGTAATTGATTTAAAATATACTTAAAGTATACCTGAAGCTATAGCAGGGATATCAATGTAAATTAACCATTTGTGTTAGTTTACAGAGAAAAAGTACAGGTTTTCTTACTTTTTTAGTTCTTGACTCATAATAGCTCAGTGAGGTCATCCCCAGTCACCTGTTCAGAATTTCCTGTCCCTCCCTTCCTTTATTTTCTTTTCTCCATAGAACTGATCATTGTCTGACACACTCACTACATCTAAATTTTTGCCTATCCTGTTTTGTCGGTCTCCCCTATTAGAAAGTAAGTTTAATGAAGTTGGAGAGAATTGTCTGTTTTTGTCCTTTATAACTTGCACCTAGAAAAATGGGTGACACACAGTATTTGTTGAATTAATTAATTAATAAAATCATCAGAGACATTCAATAGAGATCACTGTATTAACAACAAAAAGGAAAAGTATCTCTAGGTTCTTTTCTTTCAAAAATGTGAACATGCTTTCCTGTCTCTAAAAATGTCCAAAGACATGTCCATGTATTATGATAAAAATGAACCCTTTTAGATAAGTGACCAATAGAATGCCAAAAAATAAATAATTATATAAACATTTAGAAAAATGTGAAATTATTTTGGGATGGTTTGATGGACAATAGTTATTTATTTGTAACTAGAAACTTGGGAATAGGTGGGGGAGAGATCCAGCAAACATCTGAAAGAGGAATTATGATACTAAATTGAGCTCAGAAACAGACACTAGAATATATAAAATTTATATATTTGAGGACGATGATATGACAATCCACAGGGAAAAGAAGAGATAGTTTATATCAGATAATTATTAAATAACTTCAAAAAATTAAGTTAGACTCTTTATACCACATATTAAAATAAATTTCATATTAATTTAAATACATACTTTTCAAACCATAAAACCAAGAGAACATATATTAGCATATATCTAATTTTAGGATAAGGCAGATTTTCTGACAATAGCAATGGATAAATTACAAAGGAAAAGAAGTATTAGATTTGATTATATACACTAAAAATTTTGTATATATTAGAAAACAAACTGTAAACAAGTTAATAGGAAAATGCAAATTAAGAAGAGTATTTTCAATATACATAGCAGATACAGGGTTAATGGTTTTATCTAAAATTCTCTTAACCTATAGAAAAAACATCAGTAGAAAGTAAAATAGATAAAGGCCACGAATGGGTAATTAATAAAACAAGACATTCAGATATCCTACAAAGGTGAAAAAGTTTTGATGTCACTGACACTTAAGTGCGAGAAACCAAAAGGCTGACTGAAAATTTTCTGTACTCGGGTGGTGTGGTGGACTAAATAATGGCTCCCAAAGATGTCCATGTCCGAATCACCAGCATCTATGAATGTTACTTTATATGACAGACACTTTGCAAGTGTGATTATGTTAAGGATCTTGAGATGGAGACATTGTCTTGGATTATCTGGTGGGCCCTAAATGTAATCATGTGTCTTTAGGAAAGGTAGGCAGAGGGAGATTTGAGAAAGGAAGAGAAAGCAATGTGACCAGGAGGCAGAGATTGGAGTGATGTGGCCACAAGCCAAGGAATGCTGCTGCCACCAGAAGTGGAAGAGGCAGGGAATGGATTCTCCCCTGGTGTCTCCAGAGGGAACATGGCCCTGCCAACACCTTGATTTCTGCTCGGTGAAATTGATTTTGGACTTCTGGCTTCCAGAGCTTTGAGAGAATAAAGTTCTGTTGTTTTAAGCTACCAAATATACCATAATTTGTTTTAGCAGCCACAGGAAACCAGTAAGGTGGGGATTATTTCCTGTTGGATTTCATAGGAGATGGATGGGATGAGGCCCATAAGTGTTTATATCTGTAGGCCTTCTCTCTTGGACCCATCGTGTGCTTCAGAACGACTCCTCACCATCCTGCCTGGGATATAAGCCAGTGGCCTGTGTTCTGTGAACTGAATGGGGGACGGGGCTGGAGATCTCACCGTTTCTAAGGCAGAAGTTCACTTAATTACTATCTTCAGTAAAGGCCTTTGTTCTCATCGTGCCTCGTGCTCCTGAGCCTAGATCTCTGGTGCAGTCTCCCCAGAAAGTAAGCCCTCTGTTTCCTACAGGGATATGGGATGGGTAAGCTACCTGGCCGCTGAGGGTGAGGTGACTAGGGACCAGGGGACAAAATGTTCAATGTTGCCTAACATTTCTGAGCTTCTCTTGGGTTCTATGGAACAAATCAGCCTGCTTCTTTTTGGCAGGACCTCTCCGGGTACTTGTTCTTCAGCTTTCTCCACCCTGCCATGCCAGGTTGCATTCCTCCAAACTGCTTCACGTCTTCCAAGAGCATGTTATCTCTGTTGGCCGTTGTCTCTTCCTTGGCTCTCTGTGTGTATGTGTGTGTGCACAGGTGTGTATGTCTGTGGGGAAGGAGATAGTTATAAATGCATTACACAGTTGGCATGGCAGCTTGCAGTCGAGACACTGTTTTTTTTCCTGCTGAGTGGTACTGCATTTCCTTTGAAATACACGCTTTAAATGAATGCCATGAGTGAATAAGGATTTGTTTACTCTTAGTAAAGACAGATTCAATTGAAAATAATTTGCTGTTAGTTTAAGCTTTGTCTCTTGCAAGATAAGCAGCCTGGTGTGGGAAATAGCACAAGGCAGTTGATTCTGACAAATCTTGCCTTCGTTTTCATGGCTTTTATGAAGGAGAAGTTTTTGGAGATCCTTATTCCGCCATTTTTATTGATGTCACCTCATTCACTCCATTTTATAAATAAAAATGATTCACTGATTTGGAACATCCTGTCCTTCAACAAAGTGAAAAGAATACTAAAATATTCCAAGACAAAGAAATAGCCCAGGGCTGCGATTCATGTCTGCCCTAAACATGCCTCCCCAGAGCAGACTTATGGGTTTGGTTTAGATCCACCAATTTGTGAACTGCAGAGGAAACTTCTTTGATCCCAGCAGCGGGAGATGGTGTTGAGCGGCATAAGTGTGGCAAAGAAATGACGCTTGCAAGGACATTATCTCGAAGCATCTTGAGGTAAATGCATTAATCCTTAGGCCATTAAAAGCCTTTATCTGAAAAGCTCATTTGATTGATTTTATCATTCAGCTTAAATGATTCTAAAAATTAAAATCGCAGTTACAGAACTGTTAAGGACTCTTAGAACTGGAAGAAACTTTATAAATCTACTTCTACTGGTAGGGCCAGTTTTAAGGATATCGCATTGAGTGCTTTCTGGTGCTAGGCACAGCGCTCGATGGCAGACATATCCTGTTTTACTCAACCCTCACAGCCGCTTGCTGGGGTAGTATTGATTACCTCCATTTGACAGCTCAGGAAATGGAAGTTAATTGTCTGAGGTCACACAGTTATTAAGAGGTATAGCTAGGACTTCGACCCAGTCTATAGTAACCTCAAAACCTGGGCTCTAGGCTGTCCTCCCTGGTAAGTGAGCATGATCAAATGACTTGCTTAATGCCTTGGGACAGGTAGTGCTGATCTGGGGTCAAGTCCACAGAGCAGACGTTGTTGTCTCTGGAGTTGCAGCTCCCAGCTGATGCCTGAGGCTTGTTCATGGGGCCAGACTGGCCTGCTTGGCCCTCTTTGCAGTAGGATGAGTTCACATGGAGGAGGCTTCTCTCTCCAGGAACGTCTGCCTGCCAGCCTGCCTGTTCGGTACTGATCATCTAAGATCCTTATGATGGATGGATGGATGGATAGATGGATGGATGGATGGATGGAGCTTAGGCTCCTGCTGAGGACCTTGTATACTGACTTCTCTTCACTTGCCATATTTTTCCCCCACAACATCTTTAACATGATAGAATTTCCAGTCTTTTCTCAGCAAAGCCTTATTGTAAAAAGCTGGACTCAACTGAGTCTAGCTGACTTCAACAGAAGTTCTTTCATCCCCTCTACAAATCTTTTTTTCATGGTTCTGTGTATGAGGCCCATGGGTAGGCCTGTTAATCGTTCAGAGGCAAATGAGACATTTTATCGGTGCTCTCTCTGCCTTCCTGCAGGGCAGGGACACTCAAAAGTCAACAACCCAGCCAAGTACACATTCCAGCACCCAGAAACTTAACACATATTAAACAAGAGTCTATGATTCATGATGAATGTATCTGGTGCAGGACCAAATGGCTTAGCATGCGCCACTGGAAACAAAGCACCCAATATTAGACACTGGTGACTCAAGTTTAATATTATCTGTTGATAGAAGTGCCCGTACCTCCTTCCTTCCAATAGCCACCTCCCAAACTCTCTGACACAGTCACTTGTAAGCCTCCCAGCAAGTGCTGACTCCAGGTGGAGGAAGGAGATAGGACAGGGGTGAGGAAAAGCCTTGATAGGGAAAGGGACACCGTGCCTGTCCCTTCAGAGCCCATCCATATCCTAAGCAAGAGTCAAGGAAACCAAAGTCCTCACTAGCCTCTCAGTTTTTGGATCTGAGGGCTTTACCACAAGGTATTTGAGGGGCCCAGAAGGGAAATTTGTATTTAAATGTATTTCCCCACTCACTGTAGCAAAGCCTCAGACTCCACAGTAGGAATTTTGATGTGTGAGCCTAAGAGCGGAGACAGGAGACATGTGTTCCTCTTGATTTCATTGTTGAGAAATCTTTTGGGGGGAGCTCTCCTTTTCACATGTCTTCTTTTAAATGCAGAAGCTCCTCAAAGGAGAAATATATTGATCCAATTTATTACTAAGGTATTAGTGACTTATTAGATTCTCTTTCCTCCCCCCTCTTGCTCCCAGGAATATAGATGAGGTAGTAAGAATTAGGGTACCTGGGATAAAGGAAAGGAACTGAAAAGGGGAAAATGTGAGAAGGGGCCCCAATTTTTAAATATTTTATTATTAACTGTTCATTCTGTGCACAAAACATATATACTATACTTGTAGACATTAGCCTTAAGATGATTTCATAAAAGCATCTACAAAATAAGGAAAAATAAAATTTACAAAGAGGTATTATGTTGGGAATTTTACAGACTTTTTCTTGTAAAATAGATGTCTGTTGATACTTATGAGAGGATCCCACTGTAACATAAATGTGAAGTAGAATAGTTTCAGAGAAAATCGATAAGTTAAATCGATGGAGTTCCTATTTATGTGCAATAAACTGATACTGTGCAATTTGAATATCCCTGTTTTATGTGATTATGGTCATAATAGCTATTTGGATTGAAAGTCTTTATTTTCTGTACTAAGAGTAATATGTGATTCTCTGATCAATATGGCAAATTGGCTACATACATCAATCTCCTCTCACTCTCAAGTCTCAATAAAATGATAGCAAAAGGATAAGTAAATTCACGTGGATAAAGAGAAACATTGGCAAACAAGAGATTTCAAGTATTTTTGGGTGATAGAGAGTAGAGACAGCCAGAAGCTACAAACCAGGCAGGGAGGGTGCAGAAGGGGTAGAAGCCTTCTTGTCCCTTAGAATGAATGACAAGGAGGCTTGGGATTTTTTAGATTAAAAAACAAAATTGTGACTTCTGGCCAAGATGGAGGCGTAGGTGGACACACTATGCCTCCTCGCACAACCAAAATTAAGGACAACAAAGATTTAGAAACAAGAAAACAATCAAAACTGATAGAAAATTGAACTGTATGGAAGTCTGACAACCATTTATCCAAACTGGTAAGAGAGGTGGAGTCGCGGCCAGAAAAAGTGGAGGTTGGGGGACCTGGGCAAGTAGGCGGCAGCTAGCGGACCCTGGGCACGGGGTGGCAATGGGCAGACCCTGTGAGGCCGTGCAAGGCGACTGGCTGGCCAGGCAGTCCCACATTTGCATGCAGATAATCCAGGCGAAAACGGGGAGCAAGACAGACTGCACAACCCAGGGCCCCAGCACCGGGAAATAAAACCTAAAAACACCAATTGAAAACACTTGTGGGGGTTGAAGTGGCAGGAGAGACTCCCAGCCTCACAGGAGAGTTTGTTGGAGAGACCCACAGGGTCCTAGAACGTACACAAGCCCACCCACGTGGAAATCAGCACCAGAAGGGCCCAATTTGCTTGGGCAAAGTGGTGCAAGGGACTAGAATCCGAGAGAGAGCAGAGCAAGCGCCATTGTTCCCTCTCGGACCCCACCCCCACATACAGCGTCACAACCCAGCAACTGGGCTGCCCCGCCCTGGGGAACACCTAAGGCTCCGCCTCTTACTACATAACAGCCACGACCAGACCAAAAAAACAAAAAACAAAAAACAAAAACAAAACCAAAAATGGTTCAAATGGGAGAACAGATCAAAGCCCCGGAGCCAATTCATCTAAGCGACAAAGAGATAGCCAACCTATCAGATGCACAGTTCAAAGCCCTAATGATCAGGATGCTCACAGAACTGGTTGATTTTGGTCACAAATTCTATGAACAAATGAAGGCTACAATAAGTGAAATGAAGGAAAACGCACAGGGAATCAATAGTGATTGGAGGAAAACTGGAACTCAAATCAATGGAGTGGACCAGAAGGAAGAAAGAAACAACCAAACAGAAAAGAAGGAAGAAACAAGAATTCAAAAAAATGAGGAGAGGCTTAGGAACCTCCAGAACATTTTTAAATGTCCCAACATCTGAATTATAGGGGTACCAGAAGGGGACGAAGAAGAGCAATAAGTGGAAAAGTTATTTGAACAAATAATAAAGGAGAACTTCCCCAATCTGGCAAAGGAAATACACTTCCAGGAAGTCCAGGAAGCTCAGAGAGTCCCAAAGAAGTTGGACCCAAGGAGGAACACACCAAGGCACATCATAATTACACTATCCAAGATTCAAATGAAGGAGAGTATTCTAGAAGCAGCAAGGGATAAGGGAACAGTCACCTACAAAGGAGTTCCCATCAGACTGTCAGCTGATTTCTCAAAAGAGACTTTCCAGGCAAGAAGGGGCTGGAAAGAAGTATTCCAAGTCATGAAAGGCAAGGACCTACATCCAAAATTGCTCTATCCAGTGACGCTGTCATTTAGAATGGAAGGACAGATAAAGTGCTTCTCAGATAAAGTCAAGTTAAAGGAGTTCATCATCACCAAGCCCTTATTATATGAAATGTTAAAGGGACTTGTCTAAGAAAAAGAAGATTAAAAATATGACAGTAAAAAGACAGCAAAGTTGAAGATATTAACAACCACCCCTAAAACAAAAGTAAACTAAGCAGACAAGTAGAACAGGAACAGAACCACAGAAATGGAGATCACATGGAGGGTTAGCAACAGGGGAGTGGGAGGAGGAGAGAGGGGGAAAAGGTACAGAGAACAAGTAGCATAGGGGGGGGGGTAGAAAATAGACAGGGGGAGGGCAAGAATAGTTGTGGGAAAAGTAGAAGCTAAAGAACTATGACACATGGACATGAACTAAAGGGGGGGAATGTGGGTGGGAGGGGGTGTGCAGGGTGGAGGGGAATGATGGGGGAGAAATGGGACAACTGTAATAGTATAATCAATAAAATATATTTAAAAAGGAAATTGTGTTGATTTTAGTATATTTTTGACACTTTAAAAAATATTTTATTTCCTTTTAGAGAGAGGGGAAGGGAGGGAGAAAGAGAGGGTAGGAAATGTTGATGTGAAAAAGAAATACCAATCAGTTGAATCAGTTGCCCTGACCAGGAATTGAACCAGTGACCTTTAGCTTTGCAGGCTGACCAACCAACTGAGCCATACCCATCAGGCCTATTTTTGACAGTATTTTATGATAGTGCAGTGATACTCTTCATTTCAGGTTTGATGTTCTAATGACATCACAGAAGACAAATTTTAGAAAAATTATTGGAAGCTTTCTCAGTCTTCCCCAGGTCACCTCCTTTGTACTTCAAGTTGTTCTCTGAGGTGCCAATAGTGTCCCCACCCTCATCCTTCTTCACTTCTCTATTGTTAGCTAATCTGTTGGATTCTCAGTGGTCAGTCAAAGACTTGTCCCATCATTTGGGCACTTCTCTATCACTTTTACCAATTTCATGAAATAGTGCATATTTTGGTAAAATTTGCATTTTCACTTAGAAGTGGATTGCATTTTATTTTCAATTTATTATTATCATTTAAAGTGAGGAAGAGAAATGGACTCACAAAGACACCATTCTGTGTGTGATGGTGGGTCCCAGTGTTAGGCAGAGGTATTTGATGGGGTATACTTTCATAAATGCTTAGCTCAGTGGAGAATTCTTTTGTGTTATGACATCTTTTATCCACATTCAGTGCTTTGTTATGCAAGGGCGCGTACTGAATACTCAAGTCAAAAGACTAGTACTATCACAAGACAATGTGTAGTCTTTTCTAAATTTGGGGATCTTTTTTATGGATTATCACAAATGGGATGTATGGGGATAGAGATTATGCTTCCAAAACTTTTAAAAAAGTATTATATTAATTTACATCTCTACCAGCAATCAAAACAGTGTCCATTTTATGAAATTTGTATAAATCTTGTTTATTGTTATTTAAAAAATATTTATTTGATAGTAAAATAATGGCTTCTTATTATTTTAATTTAATCTGGGATCTGAAGGTACAGATTCTAATTATTCATTACTAGTGTTCCTTCCTGCGCATACTTCCTGGCCAGTCTTTACTGAGGCATCAACGGGGTGGAGTTTTAACATTCTTTTTTGTTGATCTTTTTTGTATAAACTCTATAGTGAAGAAATATTAACACATATTTGCTGAAGCGTTGCAGGGATTTTGCTTTTTATTTTTGTGTTCTTATATATACAGAAGTGTAAAATGTAAAACGTTTCTGTCATCAAATTAGAGAGTTTGTCATCACTTTCTGAAGTATAAGTACATGAAGAAAGAGGCTGTCTTATTCATCAACACCCAGGCCCTCGTACAATGCTCAAAAAATGTGTTGAACAAAATCTGTATATCTTTTTCTTTTTTTATTTCTTCCACCACTGAAAAGGTTCCCTCCCAAGAAATAATGTTCACTTTAATTTTTTTTGCATTTATTTGATTTTCAAAAATACTTGTAACTCTTTAAATCTTCCAAGGTGTGTTTTGTGTGTAGTTGCGTGGTAAGGACATGGTGCCATTTGAGCCCTGTAGACCTGGGATCGGCTGTCTCGCTGTTGGTACATGAAACTTGCAATCACCGGAAATCTGACCTGTGGATCTGGTGCAACATAGTACGACCTACGGATATTCACTGAGTCACTTTAAACCCTTTCCAGAATGAGGCAGGTTATAAAAGATGGATACATACAGGTGCACATCTCTTCCTCCTTTCTTTCCATCATCCATGAAAACTAACTTATTGAAATTGGTTAATCATCATGCATCAAATCTCCAGGAGCAGCCTATTAAAAAAGGAGTAGATGACATGTGAAGGCATAGCAGGTTACTACATGATTTTTTAGTTGTAAAAGCATATTAACTTTGTTTTTTAAAAATTTAACCTTTATTGTATTTTTTCAATTACCATATATCCCCCTTATACTCCCCTTCCACCCAGCAATCATCACACTGCTGTCCATGACCGTGAGACCTTTTTCCTTTTTGCTCAGTCCCTCCACCCTAACCACTCACCTGCTAGCTGTCATCCTGCTCTCTATCTATGAGTCTACTGCCATTTTCCTTGTTAGTTCAGTTTGTTCATTAGATTCCACATATGAATGAAATCATATAGTATTTGTCTGACTGGCTTATTTCACTTGGCATAATGTTCTCCAGGTCCATCCATGCTGTTGCAAAGGCTAAATTTTTCTTTTTTATAGCTGAGTAGAATTCCCTTGTGTAAATGTCCCATAGTTGTTTCATCCACTCATCTACTGATGGACACTGGGCTGCTTCCATATCTTGGTGATTGTAAATCACACTGCAATGAACATAGGGGTGCTTATGTTCTTTTGAATTTGTGTTTTGGGTTTCTTCAGATACAGTACCAGATGTGGGATTGCTGGGTCAAAAGTACATTAACTATGAAATTGAAAATCCTCTAGGATCTTAGGTGCCTCTCAGGAGGCTTTTTTACTGTTAAAAAATGCAACCTTCTTGTTTGTATCAGGGATTCAATTGGTGGATTATATTTTGTCCACAGGGTGTATGTAGGTGGCTCTCAGCAGAAGCAGTTGGTGAGGGATTTACCTGGTTGGAAAACAGTTTTTAATCTTCAAGTTACCAACGTAAGGTTGTATACTTATTGGCTGTTTCAGTTGTTGTTCCAATCATAATCATTGATTATGGATCAGCATAATTGTTTTGTCCATAGAAAAGACTGTGAGAAGGAGAGTATTTATGTGAGTTTTGGAGGATAGATGCCAGAGAGATGTTCTACCATAAGGAAAAGGGGCCTTTTTGCACCCACAGAAAAAAAGTGTATTGGAAACTTCTACCAGCCATCATTCCCTCTGAGAACGTTGATAACGACCAAGCCCCACGAATCCCAAGATTCAATGGGCCAGTTTCCTCAGAGCAGGATTTTTTTTTTAAAGAGGAGGAAAGCGAACTGCAACAAATCCTACTCATATCCATGCTGAACAAAATAAAACTTGTCACTGGTGGTTTTTCTTCCTCTTGCCCTTTCATTGATTTAACTGCTTTTATAAATGACCCAAATAAATCTCCTGACCTACCAGCAAACTGCATAAGTTTTGTTCCCTCCCGAGTGTGAAGGACACCAGATGTTCGGCACAACTTCTCTGTACATGCTGGGGCCACTGGTGTTGCTATTTAATGCTCCTGTTAAGGTAAAGAAAGGTAAAGAAAAGTAAAGAAGATTTTATTTTTCCAAACCTTTTTTCCCTACTATCTCCTTGGATTGTGGAGACTCAGTGCTTTTCTTATCTAATTGCTGGTGGAATTATGCACTAACACAACCCCTTGGAAAGCATTTTGACAGTATGTATTGAGCTATAAAAACTCTTTCTATCTTTTAGCCCACTAAATCCATTTGGAGAAAATCCCTCTAAACTAATAATATTATATGCAGAAATAAATCTATACAAAGATATCATTAAAGCATTATTTACGATAGCAAGATAGTAACAGCTACAGTTTAATATTCAATAGAAGGGAAATAATTAAAAAAAGAATATTGCATATCTCTCAAAGAAATATTTTACAGCCATGGAAACAATTGTTAAAATGATAAAACAGCAACAAAAGTTTGTGATCTAATATGTTGTGAAAAAATGCAAGATATGGATTGGTATGTATATTATGATTTAAATAATATAAGAAAAATTATGAGTATAAACAACAGGAAATACACCAAAATGCTTTTAGTGGCTATGTTGAGGTGCTGTGATTAAGGGTAGTTGTTTACTTTCTCTCTTTTTCATTTTTTTCCCAAATATAATTCTTAAAAGTCAGAAAGTAGATAATATTTGAGGAAAAGAGTCATCAAAATGGTCAACATAAAGATATTTTGTTACTTAACTAAAGATAGTGCCGCTTCCTCCTACTTAATGAGGAATCAGTCAGCCGTGTGACCTGGGGCTCCGGCGATTCGCTCAGCAGGCTCTTTGTCGTCGGTTCTCACAGGTGTGCCTAGTAAAGTGCAGAAGGAGACATGCACATCCTTCTCGACAGGAGGGATGCAATCTCACAATGTCGGATGAAAATGGGGTTCTTTTATTTGGTGTTAGAAATATTCCAAGATGTTTCTGTTCTTCTTAAAACCTGATAAGCCTGTAAAGAATAAGGAAGGGATTCGATAAACAGGAGAGAGTTCTATGATTTGCCTGTTCTAGTCAAATTTCATAGTAGAAGTTTGCAAAGGGACATCACATCTGTGGCATACTCTCTGGATTAAAACTAGCATTAGAAAATAATGCTGAATCATTCCAGCTGTTTTTGCATTTAAGGAATTAGTTTAATTAAAAACTAAGCTGATAAAGGGAGGCAAAGCAAAAACTAACAAATGGGACTTTAAACTAAGGAGCTTCTGCACAGTGATGGAAACCATCAAACAAACAAAAAGACAACCTAGTGAATGGGAGAAGTTATTCACAAATCATACCTCCAATAAAAGGGTTGATACCCAAAATATATAAGGAACTCATACAACTCTAACAAAAAAATAAACTACGTTCACTGTAGCGTTATTTATAATAGTCAAGATATGGAATGAACCTAAGTATCTATCGATTGATGAATGGATAAAGAAAATTTAGTATATACATACAATGAAATATTTTGCAGTAATTAAAAAGAGAATGAACTCTTGTCATTTGTGACAACACAGATGAACTTAGAAGGTATTTTGCTAAGTGAAATAAGTCAGTCAGAGAAAGACAAATGCTGCTTGATTTCACGTATATGTGGAATCTAAACAAACAAATGAGCAAACTAGGCAAAACAAAAACAGACTAATAAACAGACATAACAGGGATGGTTGCCAGAGGAGAGGGGGTGGAGGATGGGTGAAAAAGGGGAAGGGGAATATAGTCAGTAATATTGTGTTAAGTTTGCATGGAGACAGATGATTAATAGAATTAGTGGGGTAACCACATTGTAAGCCAGAAAAATGTTGAATCATTATATTATGTACCTGAAACCAATACTGTATACTAACTATACTTAAAAATTAACTACAAAAAGAAACTAAGCCATTAGTTTATAAAGTTTCATGCGGAGCACAAAAATAATCGGTAAACTTGGTTGGCATGGATAAAGCCAGCACCAACGAAACGGCACCTGAACATTAAGATGATGAGAGCAGGTCTCGTCCCCGTGTCCTCAAAGATGAGTTCACGTGCAGGTAACATTTTTGGGAAAACATAACCTTTCAAATGTACTTACAGATGTGTTAAGAAAAAGAATTCCTGGAAATTTTTCTTTTTAAAAAATTTGTGTTTTTCTGATGCTATTAACACCAGCAGAGTCATAGATCCTTGCCTGGTTGTGAGTGTGAGGAACTTCCTGCGCTCCTTTCTTAAAACAATATCTTCACTGGGAACAGGGAAAAGAATGTATTAGGATTTTATTCAGTGGCAGGTGACAGAAACCCATCCCTATTAGCTTAAGCAAAAAAAATGAAAACATAGAGGTGAGGTGGAATTTATTGGTGCACATAGCCTCAGGCATGCAGGCTATGTTTGCCTTTCTCCATCCTTTGGACGTGTTCTCTCCATGAGCGAGACCACCTCTGGCAGCCCCAGATGCACATCTACTTGCTTAGTGCCGGGTTGTGAAAAGGCAGGCCCTTCTGATTGGCTGTGTGGTGGTCCTGTGCCTGATCCTGGACCAATCTCTGTGACCAGGAGTAGGGGCTTGCCAGCTTGACTGGAAAAGCCCAGGCAGAAGTATCACTCCAGATTTCTTTTTAAATTATTTTATTTTTGATACTATTTCAGATGTCCCCTATTTTCTCCACTTTGCCCCCTCCCTGCTAGATCTGCCAGTCTGTTCCATGCATCCATGCCTCTGGCTTTATTTTGGTCACCAGTTTATTTTGTTCATTAGGTTTCCACATATTTCTAATGATGGTGGGTTTCCTTCTACTCCCAGGGTCATGCAGTAAAGGGAGGATGGGCCAGTAAACACCTGCAGCAGTTCTGAATTGCCTGGGGGAGGAGGGCCCTGGCACCTGCCTGTCTAAATTAGCTGCATATTTAGGGTAGGCAGGTTTGTGATCACTCAGTGTCACCCCCACCCCCCACCCCCACAGCCCTGTACCTGGAAACCCAGATGGCCACAGTTCCTCTCTCAGCAGAAATAAACAGTGCCAAGTGAGACTTCAATTCTTAATTTCACAGATGGGTATACCTTTCAGCCCCTGACAGATTTCCTTGTACCCCACCCCCCACGTACATGTCTCCCTTCTTTTCCTCTGAAGGTACGGATGGATGTTTGCAGAGTCCTCGAATTTCCTTGGTCGGCTACACCCTGCCACCTGCCTCCTCCTGGATCCCCAGAAGCCGCTGGCTTCTCTCTGTGCCCACCTCCACACAGGACCCTACCCTCCTTCCAGGGACACCTGTTTTCTTTTTTGTGCAATATGGTCCTCTCACACTCATCCCACCAAATTTGGGGGTATCATTTTCATTATCTCATGTAGTAATTTCAATTTATGTTGCATATTGCTTATGTTTTATGTGTATATGTAGACATTATGGGCTGTAAATTTTATTTCTGACCCTTTCTTCAAGTATGTCTTTTTAAAAAAATTTTTACTTACTGATTTTTAGGGGGAGAGAGAGAAAGAGAAACATCAATTTGTTGTTCCACTTATTTATGCATTCACTGGTTGGTTCTTGTGTGTGCCCTGACTGGGAATCAAACCCTCAATCTTAGCATATGGAGACAATGCTCTAACCAACTAAGATACCCAGCGAGGGCCAAGTATGATTTGTAAGTTGTTTGTGCCTAGCATCACTAGGGACGGACTATGTGCTTCTTCCAGGTTCTCTTTAGCTGTATGATTTTAAAAAATAGCTTAGAACCAATACTGACACCTCCCAGTGTGGAGAAGCAGGGTCAGCAGCTGAGGGGCTAAGTTTTCTGTTTCCAACCCTGCTGAGCTCCCCCTTCTCATCTGTTAAATGGAGGTGAGAGCGCTTCCCTGCACCGTTGTGAGGATCGAATGAAAGCAGGTATGTGAGCTGGAAATGGCAGCAGGGACAGGGCTGCCTCAGAGCAGGCTGGAGGGGCGCCCTGCTAGATCAGCACACCTGCCTGCAAATGAGGAGGCTTCAGAACGCCGACCACTTGCAGAGATTGGAAATACAAGGGTGGCATTTAACATTTTACATGTGCAATTAAATTGTAAAGCTATTCTTAGTGTTAACACATAAAAAACAACAAAGTGATTAACTGTAGAGAGAAGGCTGAATTTCACATTCCTAACTATATTTTTGGCAGGAGCCTGTGCACTTTTTCATTTCATTTCATTTCATTTCATTTCATTTCATTTCATTTCATTTCATTTCATTTGTTGTGATGCAGTGAATCTGTCCCTACAGGGTTAAAATGAATAGCACCCTCCTCCTAGGCCTGCCTGAAGGCCCCATCCGCTTCGCTTCGACCTTCCCTAACCTTTCCTATTACTGCTCTCTACACAAACTCTTCTTCAGCCTTTCTCCCCGCAGACTCCTCCTCCTCCCTGTTCTTTAGGTCTCTGCTCAAATGGACTTTTTAAAGGGACTTTTCAGGCCCCTCTGATCAGATCAGTTTACCCTCTAACATGCTTTCCCCTAGCACTGTATGTGTTCCTTTGTGTGATACTCCACATATCGTCGGTTTATTTTTTGGTGAAGTATATATTTCCTATTAGAATACAAGCCCCACAAGAGTGGGAAACATGTATGTCTTTTTCCATTAAGACTGAGTTCTGCTGCCAGTAACAAAGACCCCAAATAACAATTATAAACAAGGCAAGAATGTATGTTTCTCTTGTACAGAGTGCCTGCAATAGGTAGTTTAGGGCTGGTGTGGCAATTCCACAGCATCAGATTCCGGTGTGCTGCTCTGCTAAGCATGGCTTCCATTCCCGTGGTCCCAGAGAGCTGAGAACATGAGACAGGCTGGCAGGCAGGAGGGCGGGGAAGATGGACAAGCTGCCTTCTCCTTAAGGCCGCTCCTTGGAATGCGTGCACACCTCTTCCACCTCCATCCTGTTGGCCAGAAATTAGCCATGTGGCCAATGGCTACATGCAAAGGAGGCTGGGAAATTTAGTTTTTATTCTGGATAGACATGTACCCAGTTAAAAATTGTTCTAATACCAAGGAATACGAGAAAGGAGACTGGGAAACCGTTATGTACTGCTGCATTCCCAACCCCCAGCATCTGTGCAGCACATTGTACGGTATTAGTTGAATGAAGAAATGAGCTGAGCACTTGTGGATCCATTTGCTAGAGCTTCTGTAACAAAGTACTACAACCTGAGTGACTTAAACAACAGGAATATATGAGTATTGGCTCACAGTTCTGGAGTCCAGAAGTCCAAGATCAAAGTGCCAGTTGTGTTGGTTTCTTCTACTCCTTTCCTCTCTCATAGCCTCCAGTCGTTTGCTGGCAGTCTTTGCCAAAATCGCTGACTTCATCTTCATGTGGTGTTTTCTCTGTGTACGTGTCTCTGTGTCCAAAATTGCCCACTGACGTGTCCTTGGGTGGGACAGAAGCCAGGATTCTGTTGGAGCTGTTTCCTACCCATAGTGGGACCCTGGCCCGAACATTACTTTTCACTTAGAACAGCATTCCTGTGGCTTCTGGAATATGGACTTGGGCCTGTATCCACTTTCCTAACGTTCCACTTAAAAGATTTCATCTGACACATGGGGGACAAATAGCATTCAGTGATTTCTTTCTGCCCTAAGTCTTAGTCACTTTTTTAAAATCCTCACCTGAGGATATGTTTTTATTGATTTTTAGAGAGAGGGGAAGGGAGGGAGGGAGAGAGAAACATCAACTGGCTGCCTCCCATGTGCATCCCAACCGAGGATCGAACCGGCAGCCTTTTGGTGCATACCACAGTGGTCTAACCAGCTGAGTCACCCAGCCAGGGCCAAGTCTTAGTCCTTTTGCTTCGGGTGACCTAGACCATGCAGGAAGGCTGCTGGATGACAGAGGCAGACATCCGTGCTTTGCTGGGCCCAGCACCTGCACTCCCTAGGAGTTCCTAAGTTGGAAGTTTAGGAGTGAAAAGCACGTGGGACTTGGGGAGAAAGTGTGCAGATGGTGGCATTTCTTGGCCATCCTTCAGACAGCTGGGCTGTCATAGACGTGGAGTCAATGGTAACACACACGGCAGCATCTTTTGTCCCATCTACCACCCTGGCGTGAGAGTACTGTGCTTATTACATCCAAACCAAGGGGACGTTGCACCAACTGTTCCTGTCCGGAATCCCTCGGCTCTCTGTGCCTTTCTTTTCGTGGTGGCTCCTATTTCTCCAGTGGGAGTGCAGAAGTCACTCCATATGAAAATAGTCTCCGTCTCACGTATGCACTGGTTTGAAAACATTACTGTTTTTTATCTCTCTGCCACGGGTTGTAAAATTATGAGGCACATCCATCCCTTGATTATCAGACTTGTGCTTGGCTGTTAATAACAGACTCCATTCGTGGCGGAGTAATTGAGAACGGAGCCCTAATTACACTGCTGTGCCTCTCGCAGGAACCAACGAACGGGAAGCCCCGCCCCTCACTCCTGCGGAGGGCCTGCAGCTGGGTGCCGGTCCAGCCAAATCCGCCAAACCCTTTGGCTAATTTGTGGCCCAGGACCTCAAGGGACACATTTTTCTGTTCTAATTTTCTGTTAATTTCATCTTGTTTCCCTGCCTCCTTTTCTCTTATACTCCTTTTCCATATTCACTCATCTATACATTAGGTATAATTGTTTTTTATTATTTTAAAAGCAATCAAGTCCAGTGTAGAAATATTAGAAAGTGCTGATAGGCAAAAAAAGTTTCTTCTCTTTTTAGATGACAGACACATTTATTTTCTTTTAATTGTTGATACCACTACAGATGTCCCCCATCCACCCTCACCCCCTGGTTTGCCCACCTCCACCCAGCTTCTGCCCTCCCACTCCCTGGACTTCCCACACTATTGTCTGTGTCATGGATTATGCATCTATGTTCTTTGGCTAATCCCTTTCCCTTGTTTCATCCAGTCCCCTCCACTTCCGCTCCCCTCTGAGATCTGTCAGCCTGTCCCATGTATCTATACCTCTGGTTCTATTTTGTTAGTCTATTTTGTTCACTAGATTCCACATATAAGTGAGATTATACGGTATTTGCCTTTCTCTGGTTTATTTAGTTTAGCATGATAATCTCCAGCTCCGTCCATGCTGTTGCAAAGGGTAAGAGTTCCTCCTTTTTTACAGCTGCACAGTGTTCCATTATGTAAACGTACCACAGCTGTTTTATCCACTGTTGTGTTGATGGGCACTCAGGCTGTTTCCGTATCATGGCGATTGTAACGTTGCTGTGCATATATACTTTCTGGTTGGTGTTTTGGGATTGTTAGGGCATAGTCCCAGAAGTGAAATCACTGAGACAAAAGGCAGTTCCTTTTTTAACTTTTTGAGGAAATTCCATACTGTTTTCCACAGTGGCTGCACCAGTCTGCATTCCCACCCACAGAGCACTAGGGTTCCCTTTTCTCCACATCCTCGCCAGCCCTTGTTGTTTGTTGGCTTATTGATGGTGGTCATTCCGGCAGGTAAAAGTGTTTCTTTTTACTTAACATGCTACCACCTGAAGAAACTGTTAGTGAACACTCCTTTCCCAGTTTTTTAAGCACATTTTTTAAGCTTCTATTTTTCACTTAAGAATATTTGGGAATAGTTTTTATGTCCATAAAAATTCATCAACATGGATGAAATAATCGCTGTTTATATAACCAGGCACACAGGGTTAGTTTGTTTCTCATTTTTAACTCTTGGAAATGATGTTATAGTGAATGTCTGTATAGCAAATACTTGCACACATTCTCAGTTGTTTTCTCAGGATGACTTCTTAAAAGTAGAATTGCTAGGTCAAAATAATAAATATATGTTCTTTAACTTTGTATTATAAAAACGTAAAAAATACACACCGATTGGACAAAATGCTGCATCAAACCCCAAATGCCCATTCAACAACGATCAGCTTCTGGCACCCCTCCACCTCCGCCCGCGCCCCCTCGTCCCGCTGATTTACAAACAGATTCAAGGTCATGCCAGAAAGACGCATTTCTGTCAAACAGCACAGGTATTTGAAAATGGGAAGGGAAAGCGAATTACTAGAAAATAAAACAAAAGGCCAACGCCTCGTCTGCGTTGTCTCCTGTGGGGTCTGGCTGTTTGCACTCTCCCCGCCGCCCCTGGGCCCAGGTCTCGTTTTCCTTCTGGATTTCTGCCGCAGTCTTGTAGCGGTCTCTTTCACTTTCTCTGCATTCGGGTAGGTATACATATTGTTAAGCTATTTCATAGGCTGCCACATTATGCTTCAGAAACGCTAATCAAATTTATACTTCCATCGAAATCAGTAAGAGTGTCCACGCTGGTGGTTACAAGTTTTGTTTTATCTTTTTTTTAAAATACATTTTATTCATTTATATTATTTATTTATTTTTTAGAGAGAGGGGGAAGGGAAGGAGAAAGAGAGGGAAAGAAACATCTATGTGAGAGAGAAACATGGATCAGTTGTCTCTCGACACCCCAGCAGGGGACCAAACCCACAACCCAGGCATGTGCCCCTATGGAGAATTGAGCGGATGACCTTTTACTTTGCAGGATGATGCCCAACCTACTGAGCCACACCAGTCAGGGCTCCTTCCTCCCTCTCTTCCTCTCTCTCCCTCCCTTTTTTTTTAACCTTTGTTAATTTTCTAGATCTCTCCCCTCCCCCACAAAAGAGAATCTCGTTGTGGTTTTAATGAGATCTTATTTGGTTATTAATAAGATTAAAGCCACCCAATCATTTCTTCTTTGAACAATTGTATTTCCTCTTTGGGAATTGCCTTTTGCTAATTTTTCTTTTTTATTTTATTTTATTATTTTTTAATCAGTATTTTTTTAATTGTTGATATTGTACAGTTTTCTGTCTTTTACCCCACCCCCAGCCCACCACCCCAGCCCTCCCCACCTTCCTCCCATTTCCACCCCCCCTAGTTTTTGTCCATGTGTCCTTTATACTTGTTCCTGTAAACCCTTCCCCTTTTCCCCTGAAATTCCCTCCCCTCTCCCCTCTGGTCACTATCAGACTGTTCTCAAATTCAGTGTCTTTGTTTATATTATGCTTGTTTGTTTGTTTTGTTGATTAGGTTCCTGTTAAAGGTGAGATCATATGCCTTTTGCTAATTTTTCTATTGGGATGTTTGTCTTCTTAAAATTGTCTTCATCCATTTATATTAATCTCATAGCATTGTACTTATAGTAATGAATTGCTGTGAGTATTTGTTTGGACTTAGAATTATATGAAAGAGTAAGTGTGTGTTATAAGCTAGCAGCTTGGAGCAGCAAGTCACTGTCAACAGTCAGAGGGATGAGTATGGAGTGAGGCCTGCCAGTGTGGGGAGGGGCCCAGGCAGGGACCAGGGAGACCTGCACAGTCACTGAACCTTTAGTCTTCCTGGCCATCCACCAGGCAGGTAAAGTAGATAAAGCAGGTATTTTTCCCATTTCACTGTGACTTGTGCTGGGGCATACATTGATAAGATCTTCCGAGCCCAAATCCAGCTTTTTACAGTATCACACTGATTTGTGTTTATACGTAGAAGGCAAATAAGGCATTAAAATATATCAAATATTAGTAATTATGAAACACTTTTTTTTTTTTTTTTAATTTTAGCACGAAGGCCCAGGACCAGGGCATTACAACTTGAACCCTCCCCCAGCAAGTGCTGTTACTTCTTGTTTTCAATCCAAAGTACCTCGATTCTTGCCCTCCTGTTCAGTAAGTATTCGAAAAGGCAGATGATGGCTGTAGGTTTTATGGCTGTGTATTGGGGGGCTGTGGGCAGTGGACATGGGATGGGGGTATTATATACAATTCTAGTATATATGTAAGTGCTTGTCAAGGCAGCAAAGCATATAGAGCTCAAATACCTGGCAAGCCCTTCGGCCAGGTTCAGGTCCAGAGTGACTTTTGAAGGCTGCAGCTGAATTATGGGTCCAATTGAGAACAGCCAGCACAGTGATTAGCCATCCGTGCTGTGACCTGGATGCTTTGTAGGGAAATGCCTTTGATGAACGGAGACAAGTAGCTGTCCCCAGCCACCCAGAACTGCCTTTTTTTGTGTGTGTGGCTTCTGAGAGCGGAAAGTGAGGGCAGAAACATTATTATTGAACCAAAGGAGACCATTAAGGCATGAGCAGTTGTCCTGCCTTTAAAGACTCTGGACAGACAGGGAGAAGTCCCAGGTCCTTGGAGATACGTAAAGAAGGGAGAATCTGGGAGTGTGTGAGAGCCTCAAAAGCTTAGGGAAGATCTCAAAAGCATAACATGGAGTTTATGGACAGTGGCTTTTTAAAAAAGTGTTAGAAGACAGTTTTAATTCCATAGCCTTGGTGTTTCTAGCCTGCACCCCAGTCTGAAAGTCCCTCAAACTCGCTGGTATGTAGCCTTGTTTGAGATGGTTGGGAGACAGAAATACAAATTCTGCCTGTAAGGAAATAGGCCCACCCCGGGGGATGAAGGAGGGGTGCGGAGCTGGGCAGTGGGTAGGAGAGGGCTGGTGCTGCTGCCGTCCGGGCCGCAGGACCCCTCCCCAGCCCCACCTGTGGTGGCCCAGGCCCTCGCCTTCGGGATTTTGTTCCGGAGCTGCCAGTTGCGGTGTGGGGTAATATGGTCTTTATCTGGAGGCGTGACTACGGGGGAGTCCCTGCCAGTAAAGTTAAAAACAGACCAACAACAGGAGGCTGGTGGGCCCCTTAATCTGGTCCTCATACCCTAGTGGCATCACTGTGATCCAGACACGGATTTTGATGGAACCCACAGGGCTGGGCGTCCTCAGGAGGTTGGAGTCATGTTAACCAAATGCCCAGGAAACTGATTCAGAAGCTGGAGTGGGCAGCTCGATCTGCCCCTTCAAGTGTCCACCAAGGGGGTCGCTGGTATTCAGGGCTGCTGCGCTGTGGAGTGTCTTCCCTCATAGGAAACTCTTCATGGAAGCCAAGGACAGCCAGAAGTTAGCTTGGTGACAGTGAAATCAGGGCTGGGGGATGGAGCCAGGTGTTCTCAAGGGCTGAGAACCGTAACTGGCAGCCTCCTGAGGGGTGGTTCTTGCAGGGATTTGGGGGGCAGGACCACAAACCTATGTGTGGGCTGGCCTTCCAGAACTCCTCACACAGGCTGCTTCCTCATTAATAGCATAATAAAGGCTTCAGCTTGTTTGACATCCGGCCAGGACTTGATGAGATTCCAGGCTGCTGCTCTGCTTTTGGCAAGGGAGACATCCTGTCATTTAAAGCAGCTTCTGCAGGCAGCTGACCTCATCCACGCTGGTCTGACTGTCCACCCCACTCTCAGGGTAATCCAGTTTCCACTCTCACTGTCTCCTGAAGAGATAACAAGCTGTAAGGAAGGAAGGAAATGACAAGAAGGTGGTAACGGGGATAATACTAGCAGTGGAAGCTAGCGGGTGGAGCGCCTAGCCTGCGGTGTGGCGCGCTCTCTCTCCGGGAGGGCTTCCCCGTGAGCCTCAGAGCCTCCTTTGTTGGTGGAGGCGGAGGAAGCCCATGGCCCAAGGTCACACTGAGCCACTGGGGCTGAGACTAGGACCTGGACCCAGGCCTTTCTGACAATAGAATCCTTTCCTTAACCACACACAGAGACCCTGGGGTCTCTCCAGCAACCCAAGGAAAAGTCCCTTTGGGTTTGGAGAATATGTGTGTGCACCCCAGCATGGAAAACCCTGACCTTAGACATCCAAGTCTTAGTCTGTGAAAATGAAAGTCATTTGCATTTTATCACTGCAGAAGAGAAGCTTTGTTTAAACAATTGGTGCAATCATTTTTTTAAGAATTTCATCAAAATGAAAGCATGACTTTCAAAAAGTGGAACGCATGGATTCCTTGCAAATACTCCTGACCTCGTGGTCCACAGACAGGGCCCGGGAAATACCCTGCCACTCGTGCTGGATCAGCGCTAGAAACGCACGAGTTTGGGCTGGAGTTTGGGCTGTCGAGGTCAGCCTCTCAGGTTGGAAATCCATTCTCTCCAATCCCTTACTACTAGACTGAGGGGGTGACAATGGCATTCCCAGGGACAAATTGTCTGTGGGAGATAGTGTGCCTTGTGGGGCAGGTAGCAGGTGAGGTGCCTCGCCCGAGGGCCGTCACTGGTTGTCCGCTGTCTCTCGGCAACTCCGCAGCCTTGGGGAGAGCAGCTGACTGAGCTGCTCTGGGCTGCAAGGACACACACCTCCGCCCACACCAGTGCGGCCCTTGTCTCCCTCTGTGGGGATTTGCCAGCCCGGCCCAGGAGGCTCCAGGGCTTTGGCGTCACACTCTCATCAGTTCCCGTTTTCTGTTCTGTTTTCAGAAAACCCCGGGCCCAGGAGCATACACGGCTTCAGCACAATTCCCCAGGCAGCCCCGGGCCATAGCCAAAATGGGGCGAGAGCATAGCCTCTTCTTCAACAACACGATCGGCTTTTAAAATAAAGCCACCTTGGCCCTGAGTTATTTGTTTGAGTAAGTTATTATGTTTAGAAAACACTGTTTTGTCCACTCTTTGTCTAGGAGAGGTTGAGCACAGAACCTAATAGGTTGCCCAGAGTGAGCATCCAGCCTATCTGTCTGGACTAGACCCAGCATAATCTCCAGTTTACTCTCAAGAGTGTCCTGATTTGAACAATAAATCTTATTCCCAATCTGTTTATTTTTTTAATTATATGCTATTGGTTATGCTATTACAGTTGTCCCCACTTTTTCCTCCTTTGCCCACCTCCACCCAACCCCCTCCATCCACTGTGGACAAAGGTGGATTCCTGGAGACTTCACTGGGCTGCCCTTACATCAGCTTAGAAAGGCCGGATGTGCCCAGGCTGTGCTCTGTGCGGCCCTGGGCTCTCCAGCTGGGTCCCACCTGCACAAGGGTTGGGATGCCGCTAATACCTCACAGCCTCATCAAGACTTCCTTGGGGGGTGGAGGGTGGCACCTTCAACCAAGGCCTAGCGGAGCTTGACAGGATCCCAACAGGCGGGTCCTTCTCTCTCTCAATTCCCTGAAAAGAGCAATATTTATTCAACCTGATGAGTATGTGTGGTTTCAAGTCAACAAAAATATTTTGAGTATCTGCTCTGTGCCAGGTGCTGTGTGGGGAGTAGGGGCTTAAGAGAACAAGGAATGAGGCATGTGACTGAGTTTGGGGCGGGTGGTAGGGAGACGAGGCCAGGAAGGTAGGTAGTTTGGGGTAACCTTTGACTCGAGGAAGGCTTTGAAAGCTGCACCAAGCAGCTCCGTCTGGTGTTGGAAGCTCAGGGGCTGTCCTCACTGGTAAGACAGGCCCTCGTCGAAGCCACGAAAACACTGCACACAGTGCCCAGAGGAGCAGTGCTGGCAGTAAAGGCTGCGGGCGGACAGTGCAGGGACAAGGCAGCGTGCAGGAGGGAAGCTTGGCTGGCACCCAAGGGACCAAGAGGCTGAGACGCAGGGAGAGGAGAGGGAAGAAGGTCAGGGGCAAGGAGCTCTGTTTGGACAAAAGGCAAGAATAAACATTTGCTGGAGGGGAACACAGGGAGCCTAGCCTGGCCAAGCCAACTAGAGTGGAGGGTGTGAGGGAGGGTGAGAGAGGGGTGGGACCACATGCGGCCACACAGGGCAAGCAGCCCTGCTCCAGGAGCACCAGCTCGACAGACACAATGCCTGATCGCTGGTGTCTCACAAAGGCTGGGGAGATTCTACAGTCATTGATGCATAATTGGGAGAAACCTTATAAAATGCTCATACAATATTTTGTTATATTTTAAAAGGAGAAAAAACTAGTCTTAGAAACCTTTATAAAATATTGGGGGCAGGGAAGGGAAGGCCACTCTCCCACTGAATTCATTCCAGTTTCACGTTTGTGGGAGAAACTCCCTGCATTGTATTCCTTCAGAGCTGAAAACAGCCCCTTGGATGGGGATGTCTGGGGTGGGGGTGGGGGGACATGGTGGCTCTTGTCCCGCTTTGATCAGAGGATGGCAGGGCAGGTAGTTCCAAATTTTATTCTCCAAGTGGGTGGGGGTCCCCTGCAGGATCAGAAGGGCGCAGCTGGCAGGGCTGACGGGGAGAGTTTTCTCTAGGCTGCACCTGGTGCTCAGGGACACGGTTAGAGAGGCGGCCAAGTCTGTGCTGGAGCTCCTGGGTGGGGGTTAGAGGAGCCCTCACCCCACCAAGGGGAGGAGGGAGGTGTTGGTGTCAGTACTAGGGGTAGTGTGAACCAGGCAGGGGCTGGCAGGGACCGCCCCCCCGAACCCCTCCGCCCCGCCCGTCTCCCCTCTGCCTCTTTCCCAGGCTTCCTTTCCCTGCTGCAGCAGGCTGACTTCACTGCCTCTTTCATATTTGGAACCTAATGGAGCTGCCTCAGCCTCTCCTCACGTTGTCATCTGAACCAGCACCCTAAAAGCATGCAGCCAGCCCCTCTTGGTCCCAGTATCAGATTCCTAGGAGAGAGAACCCAGTTGGCCAGCTTGGGTCAGGAGTCCACCCCCGGGCCCTTTAAGCTGTGGCTGGGCTTAGAACCTTGGTACAGGCAGGGCTGCAGGGGCTCAGCTGTGCGGGGGGCAGGGCAAGGGCATGGAGGGCAGCTCCCCAGCATCCCAGGAGAGAACGGAGACCCATGCAGAAGAAGAAGGGGAGGGTGATGCCCTGACTGGCCTGCAGAGACTTCGCCGGGAGGTGAAGCTGCCAAAGAAAATCCTGCAGGGCTGTCTGGACATCCTGGTGTTTGGGGTCCATTCCCTAAGCTTCGCCTTTGGCTCCATGATATCTGTCTGTCTTTCTGGAGCTGGGGCATGTCTCACCCCTGTCTTCCTTACTAATCTTGCCGTCTGGTTATAATGCAGCCCTCACCCTCCTCTGCGATTCAGGGGGTGGGACAGAGACTCGACACTAGGTATCAGCTGAAGTGTTGGCAGGGTCTAGGTGGTAAGAAGAGAATGTTTCACTTCTCTTCTTTGCCATATTCTAACATTTTGGTAGAATTTTATACAGTTAGGGAGGGGCTTTCCCAAAGACACCAGAGGGATTCTGGATGGCATTTTCTCATCATGAGCCTAAAATTGAGACACTACTTGAAGAGCAGGGCCTCCTTCTGTCCTTTCCAAGGTGGAGAGACTGACAGACCTGGGTTGACCTTAAACTTGCGCTCCGAGATTGGGGTGTTAGCAGCTGGCAGCTGGGGCTACCGTGCACATCAAGTGACAGGTCCAAAAGGGCTCGCAAAAGCCAAGTGCCGAGCGAAGAGACTTCCACCTGTACCCTAAGTCCCAAGAAGCCTTCCCTGCTGAACCCCTCCTCTCTCCCCCATTGGCTGCTGTGGCACTGGCTTCTCAAGGTCCCTGCCCTGGCTCCCCTGAGCTTCCCTCTGTTCCTCTCCCCAACCACCCCAACCCCCCAACTGCCCTCTGAATTTGGCTTCAACCGAAGGGAATGGCTGTTCTTGGCTGCAAACATCTTCTACTGTTTCCATGTGAAATTCCCTCTCCGTTAAGTCAGAGCCTGTCAAAAGTCACAGCACTGTCAGGGACAGCTTGTCCTCCTCCTTCTTCTCTCTTTCCCTCTTTCCTCCCCCGCCCCCTGCCTCCAACTGCTTTCTGGACCTTTGGTTGACACCTTCCAGATACAGAGGCTGAGGGCCTCAGGTTGCGGGGGTGACTCGCCCTGCCTCTGGCATCATCTCTCTGCTGTTCGATGCCACCAGGCAGCACGGAGCTCAGGCCTGCTAGCCCTGTCATCTTGAAATCACAGTTCAGAATCTCCAAGTTCAGAATCTCTGTTCTTAGCTGCATTTTAGCATCCCCTGGGGCGACTTTAAAACTCTGGGTGCTGTCAGCTCCAAGACAGATCCCATCAAACTCTCTGGGGGTGGAACTCAGGCCTCGTGTTTTTTCAGAGCTCACCCCCTTTCCCCACCCCTGTTGATTCCAATGAGTGGCCAAGCTTGAGAACCACCGTTGAGATGGCGTGAGGGCACCAATCACCAGTAACCCTGGGCAAGAGCACAGGTAGTTCTCCCAACCTAAAGGTTCAAGAAGAAGACAGGGCCCTTGCCCTGGAAATCCCTCTCCAGTATGAAGAAGAGACTGACCCATGCTGGCCTGTGGCTGAGTCCAAAGGGAGAAGGACGGCACAGCGCCCGTTTGGGTGAAGTTAGTGCCTGGAGTGGTACCAGGCGGAGGTTGTTCTGGGTGGAAAGGAGAGCAGCAGCCTGAACCCAGGCACCTCTCGCCAGCCTGACCCCTGGCTGGACTCCTCACAGACTTTTGGTTTCAGCCAACAGCCAGGCCCGAAGTGGGGAAGGGGATGGGGTTGGCCTCTGGATTCAGGGCTGCAGAGGCTGGGTGGGATTGTGGGGGTCAGTGCTGGAGACCAGACTTGGCAGGGCTTACCTGTAGCCTCCTTAAAGAAGAGGCCACTCTGGATGGCAACGGGAGTCAAGGCTGAATCCTTGGATGCAGTGGGCGGTGAGTAAAACAGTCAGGGAGGGGCAGCCAGACAGGAAGGAGGAGTCAGCTGAAGAGAGGAGGCAGTCAGCTGAAGGGAGGGGAGGCCCAGGAGGTGGACACGTGGAGGGAGAATCGGAGACTCCTCTCCCAGCAGGTGCTCCTTGTTGCCTTGTTAACAACACCCCTGGCTACATCAGAGCCCAGTAAAAGGTGTCACCTTCTAAGGAGTGGTGGGGGCTGAGAGAGGCCCAGCCAGCAAGGGAGGGAGGTAGCAACGTGGCTGCTTTGGGTGGGAGTGTGGCTTAGTCCCTGAGAACTGCAGAAGGGAAGGCGCCTCAGGCTCTGTGACACTGTGTCTCTGGTCACCAGAGAGGGCCAGGTGGGTGGGGGCTAGCGGCAGCGACTGACCAGGCTTCCCATTCAATTGGCCAGGCTGGAACTGAGGAGCCTGGGAGGGGACAGCAAGGCAGTGTGCAGGGAGCTGCGTGGGTCCCAAACGGAGCCTGGTGTTTGATGAGGGCTGACCATTGCCCTTGTCCCTTTTCTTTAAAATAAAAAAGATTTTGCTTATTTATTTTTAGAGAGAGGGGAAGGGAGGTAGAAACAAAGAGGGAGCGAAACACCAACATGTGGTTGCCTGTAGCGTGCCCCCCACCTGGGACCTGGCCCACAACCCAGGCATGTGCCCTGACTGGGGATTGAACCCATGGTCCTTTGGTTCACAGTCCGGTGCTCAATCCACTGAGCCACACCAGCCAGGGTCATCCCTTTTCTGAAGTCTCAGAGTTGAGAGGTCCTGCGTGCTGAGGGCCACCAAGGAGAAAGGAAGTTGCTGGAGCTCCTTTTCTTCAACAGGGCCAGAGGGGACCCTTGAAAACATGCCAGGCAGGGGCACATCTGCTTAGGTTTCTAATCCCCAATCTGTGCAGGGCTGGGCATAGGAGCTGGACTGCAGAATGCCCCTGAACCCATGTGCCCGTGCCTGGCATAGTTCTTTATCCAAACTGTCTGTATCAGTTTCCTGTGGCTGCTATAACAAATTCCCACAGACTTTGTTGCTTGAAGCAGTATAAATTTATTCTCTTGTAGCTCTGGAGGTCAGAATTCCCAAAATCATTCTCACTGGGCTAAAGTCAAGGTGAGGCAGGGGCGATTCCTTCTGGAGACTCCGGGGCAGAATCTTTTTCCTTCTTTTCCAGCTTCTACCTTCCTTTCCTGACATCATTCTGAACTCCCGCTCCCGTCTCATCTAGCCCTGACTCCAACCCTCCTGCCTTCCTCTTTTAAGGATCCTTGTGGTTATGTGGGTTCCCCTGGATAATCCAGACAACCTCCCCAAGGTCCTTAACTTTATCATGTTTTTTGCAATCCCTTTACCTCGTAGGAGAACATATTCGCAGGTTCTGGGACAAGGATACCTTTGTGGGGGGTGTTATTCAGGCTTGCACACCATCTGTCTAACCTGTACCTGGGACGGGGAGTGGGGCGTTCCTCTGCTTGAAATACTGCCCTTCCTGTGGCCCTTGGTGGGCACTGAGTCCCTCTCCAGGCGGACTGGCTGCCTCTCACCCATGTTCCAGCAGTCCCCAGGTTCTTGCCTGAGGCCAGGTTGGATGGCGGGCTCTGGGGTCACAGTGTGCTGTCATCAGGAGCTGGCAGCATGGGCAGGGGAGGTTTACTTAGCTGGCTGCTTCCCAAACAAGGCCAAGAAATATTTGCATGGTGACGATATCTGAATGCCCCGGTGGGGTGGCGGGTGCAAGGCAACAATGGGCACTTTGGTACCAGAGAGGAGACTGGGTGGTGGAGGCTGAAATTCCATTCATGTTTGTGCCCGCAGAGAAATGCTATTAATACTGAAGGGCTGTGTCCCGGAGACCAGTGGGTGGGCTGGAGGTCCAAGCGGGTGGCAATGCACACAAGTCTTGTCCCCAGGCTCTAGCCCTTGTTCTGGCACAATGGGCTGGACACAGAGCTGGCTCTCTCCTTCTCCAGGGAGTTTGTGTGTGAACAAGGGGCCTGAAGACCAGGGGGTCAGGAAATGTCTCCACCCCTGCCTGACTTTTCAACCTCTGACCAATCTGAGGTCAGCGTAGCACAGCCCTCGTATTGAACAGGAAGGCCTCCCCTCCCTTCCTCCCTCCCTCCCGCCTCCATTCTCTTCCTTGAAGGATGAGCCTTCTAAAACTTTCTCCCAGGCTGGCAGATAATGAAACACTGTCTACGGCCTTTAATTCCCATCCCCGGGGACCATGAGCTGGGGGTGAGGGTGTGTGACAAGGAATCTACACTAACTGTTACATCACTGAAGACCGTGCATGTGTTTCCTTCAAAGAAAGCATTGCAGCAAGAGGAGCTGGGCACCTAAAGGCTCCACGGAAGACCTGCTCCACGAGGACAGCAAAACCACAATGAGAACAGAGCTGAGGGTCGGGGAGGCCAGGCCGCAGGGAGGCCAGGCTGCAGGAAGCTCAGTGAAGGCCAGCCCCACGTTCTAGGGAAAGCCTTAAGAGCAGCTGTCTTCAAAGTGGGTGGGCGCAGCCTTGGGGTACACCAGGTGATCCTTGGGAGTACACGAAGAAAATAGAGCTCCCGTATAAATGTGTCATCCTTCAAAATTTTAGCACGTTTTGTATGTAGTATGTTGGTATGTGGTAAAACATGTATCAGACACGCATTGGTATGTCCCTCTCAGCGCAGGTGGCCAATCTGGATACGGCCTGGATCCTCACCACATGCCCCTCCTAGGGGCTTCTCCCCCGGGTGCTGGAGGGGTGCCACTGGCAGTGCCCGGGGAACAATCTCTCCGTTCAGGTGGCAAGTCTGGCCCTGACTCTCCAGTTGGGCCCTGGAGGCAGCAGGGGTCTCAGGGCCACCTAACGGACAGGTAGCAGTCCAAAATGAGACCTGTACTAGCTGGGCATGCCTAGACCCCCCGCTCCCTCCTCCCACCCTTTGGGGCGTTTGGGGAGCCCGACCCCAAAGCCCTCCCAAACGCCCCACCCCTGCCCCCCTGTACTCATCCACTCTCAGCAGGCTAAAACCACAGTCCCACCATCAGGGCCCTCCCTCCCCGTTTGCTGCTCCAACCCCCCACCCCCACCCGACCTGTGAGGCCCAGGCCCCAGCCTTCAGGACTGCATGGGCCCCTCCCCTTCTGTAATACCCTGGCCTCTCCAGGGTCCGCTCAAGGCTGGTTCCGGAGCCACCTGTGTGTTGAATGAACGCACTGCTTCAGACAAACCTGCTTCCCCTTCGGGGGTCTCTTTACTCAATCTTCAAACTGGCAGCAACTTGGCCTAGACCACTGAAGCCTCCTCTGAGGGTGTATTCGGTGCCTTTCCTTTCCAAGAACTGACCACCAACATCTTTGGGTCCCCCAAGGCAAATCAATGGCTTCTGCTTTGTCTTAATTCTTTGTCCCCTAACAGAATTCCAGAATAAAAATAGAGCTCTATCATATACAGGGCCCGGCACAAGTAACACCCCCCTTTTTTTATTAAAAAAATCTTTTATTACAAAATCATAAGCATGTAATTCTGTAACATAACAATATCACACTCAAGCACACCATAGGACATTTTAGGTAAAAATGTTCAAATTAAAACTATAAATTATTATACCCATATAATATTACCTGACCAACCACACTCAAGAAGGCGTTACTTCTGCTGGACCCTGTATATACACACATGTGTACACGTATAGAGATCCTTCAAACCAGAGTTGAAGGATGCGGTGTTCTCTGCAGTGCCCCTCACTTGGCGGGAGGCCAGGAGGTGCGGGCTTTCCCTGGGAAGCCCCTGGGGGTGCAGTGCTGAGCCAGTGTGGTGAGGAGGGGGTTTCCCACAGACAGCCTGGGCTATGACAAACCCGGGCAGTCCCCGCTCCGCCTTTCCACACACCTTGAAATGAGAGATGTACCTGATGGAGCTTTAAAACTAAAACCCAAAGTGCAGGTAAAAAAGGGATCCCCCTAATCGGCCTGTGGTGGTGGAGGGGGCGGGGGGATTCCTTGGGGAGAATTCCCGGAGCATCATGCAGCAGGCTAGGGGAGCAGCAGCGAAGACCCCCACCACCAGCACCCAGGACCCCTGCTGACAAAGGTGTCAAGTATACAGAGGCCAGCTCAACTAGTTAGGTGCCAGGCAGGGAGAACCAAAGGGCCAGGGTAGGGCTTGGGTTAACCGACAAAGCCCAAGGCGAAGTGGGCTGCACGTGGGGAGATGAATTTGGGACAGTCCTGGAGGCTCCCCCTCTCCACGCTATCCCCCCTAGGGTGACCTGCACTGCACTCACGGCCCTGAAAGGTAAGGCTTCGAGGAGCAATGTGTTGATGTAACGGATGAGAAAGGGCTGGGTACAGTGGCCACGCTCACACCCTGAGGCCCGTTCTGCAGCTACAGCCCAGGGTCTGAGGCAGCTGCTTTAGCTGGGGCATTTCCAGGAAGGTGGAGGTGGGCAGAAATGGAAGGTTGGTTAGGGCTGGTGCTCAGTTTCCCTGGCCAGACACCAGAGGCCTCAAAGGCACTTGGCAGCAGAGGTTTCACAGTGAGTCCCAGCTGGCCTCACCGGGCAAAGGGCAACGCCGGGCATTACCCACTAACTCAAAGTCTGGGAGAGGAATCCATCTTCTTCCCACTTGCCCATGGATTCTTCGAACCATGACTGCTCTGGGCAAGACCTGAGAGTGATCCAAAACCTTGTCCTGAGACTGTGGCATGAGACCAGGACGTGGGGCTCCCCCAAGGCACAGAGGCACGGGTTGGGGGAAGGCACCACTGTACGGCTCCAGGGAGCAGGTCCCGTCACCATGACTCGATGACACTTAGGGTTCAAGCAGACTGTCTCCCGAGGAGCCAAGGAAGAACACAGGAGCCCCTCTTGGCCTGGCCTGAGGGTAGCTGCAGGGTTCATTGCTGGTGCTGGAGGGCAGAGGGCTGAGGTTCGAGACTAAAGCTTGTGCAAAGCTGGAAATCAGGGTCAGGGATGCTGAGGGAGGGTGGCAGGTACATACAGGGGTTTCTAGATGGGGAGGTGACCAAGCCACACAGACCTGACTGCACATTTCCATGATGCGCAGATACTCCGGGGAGGGGCCCCATGTTGATGTGGCCTCCCAGCTACTTCCTTGCTGGTAAATGCCACAATGTCCGAGTCCCAAGGAGCAAGGAATTTGCTTTTGATGCAAATCTGGTCCACCCAGCTCCAGCTGAGCCTCTCTCCCAGACTCACTGGGCCCTGGAGGGAATGCAGGGGTGGGGTGGGGGAGGCGAGGAGAACTAGGGCTGCAGCTTGCAGAAGTGTTCCCTAGAGATGTATTTCCCTGAGGTCCCGTACCTCCCTGAACCCACGTTCCCTGCTGTCGGCCTGCCCTGCCCACCCGGCAGCCCCCTTCCTCCTGCGGCCGCAAGGCAGTGTCAGAGCTCTCTGGGGATGATGGAGAAGGGCAGCACTGGGCTGCTGGCTTCCAGCTCGAGGGCGGTGAGGAAGCATTCCACAGCAGCCTCGCCCTGGCCCTGGGCCTGCAGCACCTCACCCAGGCCCTGCCATGCCTCGTGGCAGGTGCTCTGCCTCTCCACAGCGTCCCGCAGCACCTTCTGGGCCAGGCACTTGTGGTCCAGCCGACTCAGCATCATACCCTGGGAGCAAGCACAGGGTGAGGGGTTAGTGAGGGTGTCCTGGGAAAGGGACACTCTGGCCATCGGAGCAACGAGTGGGAAGCAGCTTGGCCACCGGCCACCAGCCAAGGAGGGCCCCAGACGCGGTGTCTCGCTTGGATTTGGTCATGTGACTGTGCCCTTGATTAATACAAATCTTACCTATCCCACCCCACACCTGCTTCCAGGCCAGCCTCCCAAATCACACACTGTGGGAGCTGTGTCCTGCCCAGCCCCAAGGGATGGGCTTTCAAGTCAGGAGCCCTGGCTCTGAGCCTCCCCATTACCAGCTGGGGATCCTAGGCGAGCCACCACTCTCTAGCCTGCTGTTTCCTCATGTATAAATGGGAAAGACCACAGTAGCCACCTCAAGGGCCGTGATGAAGTTTACATGAGTCCGTTTATGTAAAATATTTGAACAGCGTTTGGCCTGTTACCCCCCGGGCTTGCTGCTGCCCTTCTACCCAGGGACCGAGGGATGTACGCTGCAGGCTCCAGCTTCCATCACCTTGGGGAGAACCCTGAACTTGTGGGTGGGCGGGGCAGCTCCGTTGCCTGCATCCCTGGTCTTCCTAGGGACATCTGGGTCCTGGGACCTAATGCTGACCCCAGCCTGACCTGGCAAGTGAGGGTCACAGGACAGTCCGGTGACTGGGGACCAGGGGCAGAGGCTGTGTGAAAGGAGGGCTTTGGGAGGGTGGGCCAAGGTGGTCGGGAGCTTGGCCTTACATTTTTGGTTCCAACAACCCCGCTGCCAGAGAGATACAGGAAGTGACAGGAATTGTTACAAAAAGGGGCTGGGGAGTTCAGCTGGCGCCCTGCCCCTCTATGTCCACTTCTACACACACTGGGTGAGCAGGGGAAGGGGCTGGTGTCTCCTTTCAGCCTTTGTTCCCAGAAAGGCTGCTTTGCACCACACTGTCTCACTGATCTGTGTCCCAGCCCTCAAAAGTGGCATGGGATGGCAGCACTGGAGGCCTCCTCTCATGCCAAGATACAGGGTAAAGGACAAAGATATGAGGTAAAGCTCGAACGCAGACTTCCTGGATAGGTGGTGGGGGCCAGGGTGGGGGTGGGGAGCTGCCTTCTATGTGCTGAGAGCCCCCTCCTGGGTGCCCGCCCACTGACGGCCATGTACATTTTTAGCTGGAACATTTTCATCCTCACCACGCTCCCCAGAGTTAGGCCCTCCGTTGCTATGGAGACCTACTGAGGAAGATGCACATGCCTGATTTCATAAAGAGCCTGGAACATGACCAATTAGGAAAGAGGGAAGGCTGGAGCTCAGGAAGCCCTAGGAAAAGCCTCTCCCTCTCTGGAGGTGCTGGCTGGCAATCCTGGGGCCAGGGGGCAGGAAAGGAAGGAGGAGATGTCTCTTCAACCCAGGGTGAAGCTATCCCCAGGGAACCACGAGAATGAGGCAGAGGACAGGGGAGGATGGGAGCTGCGGCCAGGCGGAGCCTCAGGCAGGCCCCCAGCTCCGGCTCTTGCCAGATGGGAGCGGTGCTGACTCAGGGCTGCCTAGGACCAGGGGGCTGTGCCCAGTCTGGTCAACAGGGCTCCAGGCCAAGCCGTTCTGCCCGCAGGGCCTGGGAGCTGGACCCTGAGCAGCTCACGATGGAACAGGGCCCACAGGGAGGAGGGAAGGAAGGCGAGACAGCAGGCTGCCAGACACCAAAATTAAGCACCAAAAATGGAAGGTTTGAGCCCTGTAAGTGCTGCCCGTGGGGGAGCGACAGAGGACAGATGGGGAAGGGCCAGTCAGCAGAGCCTCCCAGAGAGGGGGCAGGGCCACAGGTTTTTTTTTTTTTTTTTACACAGGGGCTTTTACACACTAAGACAGCTATATTGAGCTTCCACATGAGATTTTGTTTGGAAAGAGGGCTCCATCTAAAAATGAGTTTGAAAACCCCTGATTCTCAAGAAGCATGTGGGTGTTTGGAAAGCAGCCAGACGTGCCTGCAGGCTGACCAGGGAGTGCACGTGGGGGTGCGTGTGCTGTTCTCCGTTTGGAGGGTCTGTGGCGAGTGCCTCTGCGTGCTCTGCGCAGAGGACAAGCCCAGGGCTGCACAACCACGAGAACCCGGCGCTGCCTCGGACTAGTGCGGCAGCTCGGGCAAGCACCCCATTGCCTCTGAGCCACGGTTCCCTCATCTACAAGCTGGGGGGCAGAAGGGTCCTCCCTCGTAAGCTGCTGACCAATTGGAAGTCATGTGGTGGGGGCACATGGTGGGCAGAGGGCAAATGGAAGTGTCCCCAGGGTGATCAGAGGTCCCGGAGGGGATGAAGGGGTGGAACAGCTGGTTTTCTAGAGGGCTCTCTGTCCGGGTGGACTTTGGGCTGGGCTGGGGTTGGTTCACAACTCCACCACCCTGGGGTGCTGACCTGAGTGCCTGAAAGGAGACACCGGGCTGGGGTCAGGCTGGGGCCCAGAGGCCTGGGGCCTGTAACAAGATCCGCGGCCACCTGCCCAAGACACCAGCCCGTTCGTGTTTGGTAGCAACTCGGAGTGTTTGCTGCTTGACAACCGGACAGGGCCCATCCCAGGGAGACTGCAGGTCTCACCTGCTCCGCCCTGGCCCGCACTGGCAAGGGCCTGCGCCACCCCCTGGCACCCCGGCCCCCACGGGCTTCCATTCAAACGTCCCTGCGGCCTCCCCCGCACCCCGGCCAAGGGGCATCCTGAACCCAGAGCAGCCAGACCTGCTGGTGACCTTCACCTGGGAGAGGTCACAGCTGCGCTGCCCCGGCACAGGGATCAGAAAGTGAGGTGCAAGCTGCTCTCGGCAACAGAGCACGGCCCCTGTAAGAGGGGCCAGGGCTGGTGGCAGCTGCTCAGAGAGGGGCAGGACTATGGGGAAGTCCCAGAAATTCCCAACTTCCTCCATTCCTCCCTCCCTCCCTCCCTTCTTAGATCACAGGGAGGAGGAAACATCTGGACACATCTCATCTACCTGGGACCCTGCTCCCCATAAACCTTCCCTCAGGACGGCAGGCCCCCTTGCCCACGTCACCACCTTGACGTCATGCTCTATTACTGTGGGCTGTCGAATGCGACCCCTGTCCTCCTGTCTAGGCTGAGAGGGACGGGTCCCTGGCTCCTGCCTGCCTGGCCATGACCTGCATGATAGCAGCTCAACAGAGCTCGGGTGAGAACGTCCTGGGCTCAAAGCCAGGTACACCAGAGGCACCTGTGGGTGCCTACCGACCTACTCAGTGCCACCAGACAGGCAGCGTGAGGGGCCCTCTGAGGGGGACCCTCTCTGTTAGGAGCCCAGGTTCTCTGTGGAGGTCCAGAGTGCGGTCAGGGGTCATAGTGCGGGGTGGGGATGCAGAAGAAACAGATCCTGCCTTATTTTTCAGAGCTGCCACCGCACAGCATGTCACTCCATTAGTTCAGTGCCTGACACTGTCCCCCAGTGGGGAGGGGCAGCAGGAAGGTCCCCGTCTGCCTTCTCCTTCTTTTTGGTGGAGGCCTGCTCTGGGAAATAGTCCCCAGTGCCAGGCCAGCTGCCGGCCATGCTGAGAGCTCCCTCCCCACCCCTCCCCTCAAGTATTTATAGAAGTTATTTTGGGAATTTTCTTTCTGAGCTCAAGGCACATTCCTGGGATTCTGTCACAGCCTTTCCAGCTGGGAAGCCGGGAATCAGCTGGAGGCTGCTGGAGCCTCCTGGTCCCTGGAGCCTCCCGCTTGGGGACCCTGGGGCTGCAGGGAGGAGCCCCTTGGTGGGGCCACCTCTGAGGCTGCTCCACAGGAGGGCTCCCTGCCGTCACCCATCCTGGGGTGCTGACACGCCCAGCGAGGGAGGCCCACATTTCTGCATGCTGGATTCTCCCAGGTGTATCAGCCGCAACCTGTCCAACCAGCCTGGGAATGAGGCGGCTCTTGAGGCTGGGAGGCAGCCCACACATCACCACCTCCATCTGGGAGCTGCGGCCACCCCAGAATCACGGACGGGCCCTACGTTCCTGTTAGGAGAAGCAGCACAAATCCTTGTGGATCCCACCCCATGCCTGGCTGATGCCCCCCTGCCCCCAACCAGAGCTCCTCCAGGCTCTCATAGGAAGAGGGCCCTGCTGAGGGAGCCCTCGGACTCACCTGGAGCCCAGCCTAGGTGGGGCCCCACCTGGACACGGCCAAGCCCTCCGGGCTAAGTCAGGGGCTGTAGCAAGGCTGCTGGACTTCGGGTTTTAGAAGAGAAGACCCTGTAATGGGCAGTGAGAAGTGGGCCCCTCGCAGAGACCCCACTCTGGGACCAGGAGACAGAGCCGTGGGGACTGGTGATGACATATTTGGTGGGGTGTGTGCGGGGTACTAGGCTGGTGGACAAGACGAAAGGGGCTGAACGCAGTTGTATCCTCCACAGAGTGAGTCTTTCAGACCATTGACTCTGGGCCTAAGCTAAACCACCAGTGCCTCACTATCACTCTGATCTGAATCTACGACAGGCTGACAGAAAGTTTCCTTTCCACTTCCTCGTCAAGGCTGGCACGGACTTCAGGAGCCCACGCACCAGCCTAAGGCTTTCCAAAGTCTGGAGCCAGTGGAACCGCCCTCATCTTCTGGAAAGTCCCTGAGCCTGGGTCGGGGGCTATGTGAGGCCAGGGGTAAGGCAGGGTGGGCAGGGGTCTCCTGACACCAGTGAGGCCCGGGCTGGGGGAGAACCTGCCCATGCACCTCCCACCCCCCCAACACAGCGAGGCCCCAGAACTCTCTCATTTCCTTCCTCCTCCACTTCCCCTTCAGGGACTCCAGACCTCGGGCAGCGCTGCAGAGGGATGAGGAATATAGAACTCGCAATAAAACCACTGCACCAGGAGGCCGAATGACCAACAAGGTTTTCCTACTAAAACTGTTCTGTCAAAAAGAAGCAATATTCGCCACCTGCTGGAACTCATGGGACAGAGTCCACTGACGAGGGGTCGTGTGTACAAGAGCTCAGGTTCTCCCCTACACACAGCAGAGTGCAAGACTTCGGGGTCCTCCCACCCCCTCGGGCTACTGGGCCCTCTAAGCCACCTGACACAGCTCAGGGAGCCGACAAGGAGGGAGGCCGAGGGCAGATGGGCCCCCTGGGCCCCGAGGGACGGCCCCCGGCACCCTGCTGTTTTGCGTACTGTAGCCTCGTCCAGAGGCCGGGCACAGAGTTTCACTTCTCAGCTGCTCAGGACGCCTTTCCTCCTTCGAGTCAGGATGCAGCCGAGGCTGGGCCGGCCTGGCATGACGACGGGCCAGCGTACAGGGCTGAGCAGGAACCCCCAGAGCCCCACGTCCCCTGACCCTCCTCTCCCTTGGCCGCAGGGCCCCAGCATGCCCCTTTAGCTGACATGGCTCACCCAGCGTGGTAGACCAAGAGACCAGGTCTCAAATTTCCCTTGTCCCTCAGCTCACACCCGAGTCTACAGAGCAGGCTGCCCTCACTCTCAACTCAGGTCAGCCGGGCCTTGCGCCGTGTATGCTCTTGTCCCAGCCACAGGGCAGCTGGCGCACACACCTGTGCCTTGGCCAGAGTCACCTGGTGGGCTCATTGAAGGCCAAGCAGCTTCAGTACAATGGCTCGCTGGGGCTTGGCTCTAGGCTTCCATTTTCCTCGGCAAACCAAGAGCATCTGACCTGGCCTGGGAGCCACGCTTCTAAAGCAAAAGATACAAGTGACCCCAGCTACTGGGCCATTAACTTACAGGGACTTTTTCAGCCTCATTCTAACCGGAGCCCCATGTGCTTGGCACCGTGGTTCCTGTTTTACAGACGAGGACACGGAGGTTCTGAGACGTGGGTAAACAGCAAGTGCAGTGAAAGTGCCACTCAGGCTCAAGGCTGTGCTCCAACCTCCAGGCACAGCTGGCTCTGACAGTGGGGCTTAAGCACTGTGCCAGCCAATCGGCCCCAGAGGCAGCTCTGAGGTCCCTGGTCCCTGCCCAGCACCCCTCCCTGCCTTTGGAGCACCATGCTGGCACTGGGGGCCATCCAGCAGCACAAGGAAGTTTGGACTAATGACCTTCACCCCACAGCCACCTGGGCAAAGACGGGCTCCGGCTACCTGCCACCGAGTCTTCCATGCAAATGGAGAGAAAAATACCTGCTGTTAATGTAGCTTTTCACAGGTCTCACCTCATCTAAGCCTGAAACTCTCCCTGGAGCTCACAAGAGCCTGAATTATTGTCCTCATTGGATAGAAGCCTGAGCCAGAGAAAGGAAGTAATCTCTGTGTCCCATAACTTGAGGGCTGGCTGTCTGTCTCAGATGTGTCACCTCTACTGCACGGCCCTGCCCTCCAGGACTGGGGATGGGGTCCACTAGGGGCGGGTGATGGGGGCAGCTCTGTGTGGCCACAGTCCACTGCCTCCTTGGCTTTAGAGAGCAGAGACTTCTTGGATCCTGGAGCCCCTGCCAAAGGCCCAACCCAGAACCCTGGGCTAGGCATGGCAGAACCCTGGTCCTCCTCGACTCGGATCCCACCTTGGGTCAGGCCAGCAATCAGGTGGGGAGCTCTGGGGACTTGAGATATGCTGCAGCACGCTCCAATCTTGGGAGAGGTGGGGCAAGAGGCTCTGGGCCTCCGGGGATGGCCATGCCTTGAGCCCACAGCCCACATCAAGAACAAGACGTCAGCCTCATGCTGGGAGCAAGATGGAACAAATGCAGGGGAATAATTCATGGCCACACTCTCATCGGAGGGCAATGGATGACAGAAACCCTGCCTTCTGTCTTTGCAGGGGCATCTGGAGAGAGAAGAGGCCAGGTCACGTGGGTAGGATTGCTTTAGAAATTACATCTCTGGGAATTACAGCACAGGAGCTAAAGCTCATGCAGGGCAGTTTCTCCCTACTGCTGGGGTGACCAAGGAGAAAGGGTTCTGGGGAGATGGGGCAACAGGAACCTGGAGCTCTGGCCCAAGAAGAAAGCATGACCAGGGACAGGGGCCAGTGGGGAGCAGGAAACCCCACCTACCCTCCAGAAATGCAGGTGGCAGGAATGCAACCACACCTGCCCACCCATGGCTGAGGCTTTCTCTGTGGTGAGTCAGGCTGCATCAAAGCATCCATGCTCCCGGCTCAGCCAGGCGGAGGGCAGGGAGAGCGAGTTGGCCTGAAGCCAGGGCTAGTGACCCTCCTACCATTAAGGTCAGGTGACCTCAATGGAACTTCCTCTTGGGAGGGCTCTGAGTGACTTGGTCAGTCCACCAGCCACACTCAGGCTCCTTGCCGTCCCCAGGCATCCCTGCTCCCTTGGTGTACAGAGGGTCTCCTGAGAGGACAGGCCAGAGACAGGCTCAGAGAGACGGATGCAGGCTGCCTGGGGATCTGGCTGAGGCCATGGAGCCCTCTCCGAAAAGCAGTGCCAGCCAGGGCCCACTCCTCTGCTGATCTGGGGAAGGACCCTGCCTTCTTTCTCACGCTTCCTCAGGGGCAGGCAGGTGAAGTTCAGGCTTCCCCTTCCTAACTAGATTCTTCCGCCAGCAAATCAACTTCTGAACACCCGGGCCGAGCGAGTGCGGTGTCCGGCTACCGCAGGGAGGCCAGGACTGAGCTGGCAGAGACCGCCAGGACCTGCTGCTGGATGTCACTGGGAGTTTCCACCTGCAGAGAGCACACCTTTCTCCATCTGTACTTTGGCACTCTCCTCAAGCCCGGCAGAAGTGGCAGCTGCAGGACCAGGGCTGGAGGACACAGATGCCTCTGGGACACTGCGGTGGCACAGTGGAGACTCTTCCCTGGCAGAGCACCACCAAGGTGGTGTCTCTTCCCTGCCTGATCTGGGTGGAAACACCTGAGCCGAGCCCAGAGGGGAGCCAGAACCATGGAGCAGTCCCCTGTCACTTGCAGGGCAGCAGGGCACCGGGACGGGGAGAGGAGAGAACCTGCTTCTGGGCCAAAGTTCGCATTCTTAGAAATGCCCGAACCCTGGCTCCTGAACGCAGCAGCCTTCCACTCCCACTTTCTCCAGCCTGTCCCTGCTGGCTCGTCCCCTGTACACAGCCGCAGGGCGAGGCTGAGCGGCTGGCCTCCTGGTGTGTGACGACCCTGCCTCAGGACTGCAGGGCCAAACCTGGCCGCCACACCGCTCAGAGTCTGTCCTCACCCTCCTCTTTCCAGACCGCAGGGAGTGGGGCTCAACCACGACCTCTGAGGGCTCACGGGGGGCCCGGAGCTCCTCCAGCTCCAGCTATGGGTGGCTGTACTCTCAGGGGACCCTAGCACCTACAAGAGGCCGGGGTCCTCACAAAGCCACAGTGCCATGGTAAGGCCAGGACGTCCTCCCTGGAAACCTGCCTTATCAATGACTCCACAGTGGGGGAGCACCAGTTCCCCTGCACGTTCCTTTCTCTGGATAATTCTCCGGGGTGCACCCACCCCTGGAGTTCACAAAGGCTGAGATAACAGACAGGTGGCTCTCGCTCTCTACCGACTATTTTTACAGTGACTCCCTTACATAACTGTCAGGCTGACTTAACCAATGAGTAGTGGATCCCTTCGTGTTGTACTGTGGTGATAAAGATCCCAACGTGACATCTGTGCTCAATGGGGAAGAGTGCTGTGGTTGATTAGTAATGTCTGTCAGGGGTGAGGGACTAGAGCGTGGCGGCGTACATGCTGTGCTTTGCTTTCTCAGATACTGCACTGCAGACCTTTAGGAGCACTTTCATATGTGTCGCCTCATTTGATTAGAACGTAGGGCTAGGAATGATGAAGATTATTATTTACTTACAAAGGGAGACACTGGGAGGGTTGAAGTTAAGTGTGTCTTTTCCTAAGTCACCCAAGTGAATTAGGACCAGAGCCAGGGTTAGGTCACAGATGTCCTGAGTCTGAGGTCAGTCCAGGGAAGACACTTAGATTAAGGAAGGTAGAGACCGACATGCCAAAACGTTCATGTGTTTCTGGGAGAAGAGTGCTTAGTAAACCTTCCCCAGGCTTGAAATCTGCTGTTCTGTATGCATACGTGGAGGATGCTGGCAGGAACAGCGCGCGTGGAAAGGAGACAGGCTGCCCACGCCGGAGCCAACGGCCCCTCTGGCTGCTTAGAACTTTCGCAGTGGGCTGGCCTGCCTCCGACTTGCTCCAATTTCATCACATCGGGAAGGCACCCCGGGAAGAGGAAAGGGACCATTTCAGAAACATCTGCAGGGAGCCACTCTGGACAGCTCTTCAGTTACCATGGAAACACCCCCGGAAACTGCTTCAATTTCAGGGACATAGCTACAAACAATAATAAGCATAAATGAAAAATGGTACTCTGTTACTTCAAAATTGTGCTTGTTATTGGATTTCGCTGGGTTTTAGGAACTGAACGGCAGGCTCCTACCCAAGAGCGCAGTGGAAGGCCGACACCGCTGCCTGGCTGCTGGCCTAATGACGTAGCCACATCCTCCCTCCCACCGCCCTAATCAAGTTTCTGGATGTGACCTCCGGGGAGGCATTTATCAGAGGAGCTAATGTCTGAATTGCAGAAGGAAGGATGTGCCTTGCAAAAAACAAACATTTGCTGAGCAGACTGGAAGGCAACATGGAGCCACGTGGAGGGCACGAGGGGCTAGGATGTGATGTCCCTGTGCAGGTTTTCTTCAGCTGGCGTGGGCCTTCACGTGGGCCCACGCTGGAAAGCCCTTGAGAAACCAGGCAGTGGGAATAAGGGCTGAGCTGGGAGTCTCCATTCTAATCTGTTTTCAAGGACTCTTAGGGTTGGAAAGGACCTCATGATAAACCCCTATGTGATGTTTCTGTCAGCAACATCCTCATAAGATGATACCTGAGTTTGTGCTTGGACTTTCCTAAGAGTTATCACACCATGTTCTGACACTGGGCTGCAATCGAACTCCCGGTAGCTTCTGCTCATGGACAATCAGACCCCTCTAGGCAGCAAGGACCCTGAGGCCATCTGGAGTCCTTCTTCTGACCCTTCTGTGTTAGTGTTCGGACATGAGTGGCCCTCTCATGGCTGTTCTCAAGGAGCTCTCCAAAGGGTCAGGAAGTGGGACTCAGACTCTGACAGGGGAAGACTGCGTCTCTAACTGTGGGCTCCTAAACTATGCTTCAAAACCACTGTGCATATGCAGGCCCACACACTTGCAGGGCATTGCACTGATCCTGATGCCTGCTCCCTGAAGGCAGCTGAGGAAGGCGGGAAGGAAGTTACATGGAGGGCCTCCTGTACCGGCTGTGGGAGAGGCCCATTGCACAGATAAGTAAAAATGAGGTACAGAGACGGGGGGCTGACCTGCCCATAGTCACCCGGAAAGACAATGGCCAGGCCCGGACAAGAGCACCAGCATTCTGCTCCCGGTCTCCGAACCTTCCCATAGGAAGGTTACTGAGCCTTGGGCACCCAAGTCCTGAGCTCCACGTCCTGAGGTTGGGGGCCTCAGGTGCCATTTCCAATGTGTGCTTGAGTCAGACCCCAAATGACAGCCCCCCCTGGGGCATCCTCTGGCATCCTGCCCAGGAGCACCTCTGAAACGGGGAAGGCAGCCCAATGATTGGAGTTGGGGAGCCTGAGAACCCCCCACAAAGAACATTCCAGTATCGAGAGTCTCCAGGGAGAGGATCTGACGTGTAACAGTGGAAGCCCTCTGAGGCTAGACTGCCATACAGAAACTGACAGCAAGCGGCAAAGAACGTCACCCTGTCCTTTCGGATTCTTTCATCTACTCAGGCAGGCTCTGATTTTGGGAAGCGGCCTGCCTCCGTGGGAAGGAGCGTCGTCTTTCCCAACAGAGCGGGGAGGAAGCCACCTCCAGACACCACATCGCCAGGGCTCTGTGGCAGCAAAGCACCTGCAGGCATGGAGGGAGTGAGGGTGGCGAGGGCCCTGAGGCCTCCTGTGGGGGTGCGAGGCTGACTCACCAGGCTGTGCATGATGCGCACGCCGTCGGGGTTCACTGTGAGCGCCTCCTTGTACAGCTGCTTGGCTTCCTCCAGGCTGCCCTTCATTTCAGCCAGCCGGCCGCGCATGTAGAGGACAGAGTGCGAGGTGGGGAAGAGGCTCGCTGCCTCCTGGATGCAGAAACCTGCTTCCTTCAGGTGCTGCTGCTCCATGAATAGTTCAGCTGTGAAACCAGAAGGACAGTGGGAGGTGAGAGTGGCGGCAAAGTTGGAGGCAGCACCCCCCCGCCCTGGGAACCAGTCTCAGGTGATGGAAACCACCCCCACCAGTCACAGCACAGGGCGGGCTCGCTCCGGGGTGTGGGGCTAACTAACACCAGGTGATGGCTGCTGAGTGCTCGCTGTGCTATGTGCTCCACACAGACTCTTGGCTAACGTTCGCAAAGCCCTGTGGAGCAAGCACTTTTATTGCCATGCTTCAGGGAGGAGGAAACTGAGGCACAGAGAGGGTAGGGAGGTCGCCCGAGGCCACAGAAAGAGTAAGTTAGGTTAGGTAAGATGGCATCCGGCCATCGGACTTCAGAGGCCTGCAGCAGGGGCACAAGTGGTATCTCCTGGAGCTCAGCGTTTGCTCAGGTGATGGTGACTTTTTTCCAGTGTCCTCTCATGTCGCTTGTTTATTATTATGTGCCTGGGCTAGGGGGAGGAAGACAGATGTGGTGGCTCTCCTCCAGCTCTCAGTCTCCGAGGAGGGAGGCTAGCCGTGTGCACAGAGCCCGAGGGAGAGCTGGGCGAACCTGACAAGGATGGGTGTGGGTGGGGGAGGAGGAGAGAGGCCCGGGAGCACCTGCGAAGGGGCAGAGCCAGGCCCCACCAAGAAGTGTTAGTAACAGTTCCCAAACAGCCTGCACCCACTGAGAGCCGACTGTGGGCCAAGGCCCAACTGTGAGAAGCATCTTCTCTCATTTAATCCTCACAAATCTGGGAGGGAGGCGGGTGCTCTCACAAGCCCCACGCTAACAAACCAGGCTGAGGGAGGGAGGACCTCACCCCCACCCCTCAGTGGGAAGGGGCAGGGCAGGGCTGGGTCCCCCAGCAGCTCCCGGCCTCCTTCCAAAGGACTTCCTGCAGCACCGAGAGGACCAGAGGACACACGTACAATGCACCCCACAACCGGTTTGCCTCCTTCCTCAGATCAGTGGAAAACGGGGCAGTTTCTCCAGTCCCGGGCCAGCCCACATATATGCATTTCAAACCCTCCTGTACACACACACCCACGGCAGGTGCTTTTAGCAGCACAGCTCTTTGCGGTTGCAGCTTGGCCTCATGGGCTACTCGACCCTCCTCTTAGGGTATCCCAGGGCTCAGCTGCCCCTCCTGGGGCTGGTGCTGTGCACAGATGGGAGCACAGAAGGGCAAGCAGAGCCTGGCTTTGCTAAGAGCTGTTCCTTACAAAGGCTGAGAGCTGAGGTTACATGAGTTCAGATTAGGCCTAGGGTGGGCTGAATAAGAGACATCCCAAAGGAAGCTCCCAGAAAGAGGTGGGAAACCCAGGCTCAGGCATCCCATCTTCCTGCTCCGGCAAGAAGCAGGAAGGTCTAACTAAGGCTTTGACTGCAGCACACAGCACCAGGAGCACTCAGCCTGAATGTTGCCTAAGGCTCATTGCATAATCAAATAGCTTGCCACATCCTAAAATACTACAGAGGGCTCTTTGAACAAGGGTACTTTTTTTCACTAGTGGAGATGAGTTTGGGAGAATCAGAGAATTAATTAAACACAGAGGAGCCAGGCTCTCATGATAAGGCCAGAAAGAAATGCCGGCCCTTGTTCCCTGAGCCAGCCTGAACTGGAGATTCCCAAGACAGAAAACACAGGGAGGGGAGGCCAGGAAGGACCGGCTTTGAGCCCCGGGCCTTGCAGGGAGGGCTGGCCCAGGGGTCAGGGGTTTGGCTCTCCCTGCGTGGGCTCTCCTCTGCTCTGCTGTCGTATTCCCTTCTGGGGCCACTGCTTGGTGCTCTGAGCAGGCTGCCTTCATAACTAAGTGTCCAGTGTGCAACTATTGATCACTGATGGTATGTCTGGCTCTCCTATGAGGACAAAGAATGAAGCCACCAAGCTACTGGAGTGACCCAGAGCAGTGGAGTGACAAGTGCCAACTCTGAGTGCTCTGGTCACTCAGAAGGGGTCAGGTCAGCTGTGCTGGTGTGGTCAGGGAAGTCTTCCTGAGGGAGGCAGCATTTGAGTTAAGGCCTGAAGGCGCAGGGGCACTAGCAGAGAGAAGGGAGACTGGGCTAACCTGGAGGGCTGGGCTCCCCTTTGGCAGAAGTCCCCAGGGCCCCAAAGAAGAGGGGAGAAGTAGAAGGAAGTGTGCGGTGTGAGTGCTGGGGGTGGGGAGGCCTTCCTGCATCAGCTCCCATAGTGGCTTCCTCCCTCGCCAGCAGCTCGGCTCAGAGACCGGACCCTCCACTGCCCCAGCCCTCGGCCAGCAGGCCCGCCCCAGGCCCAGTCTGCCTGCCCACCTGGTCTTGGCACAGCTCATTAAGCTGTTTACAACTTGCTGCCCTGTCTCCTGAGCTTCATCTCCGGAGGATGCCCCTGGTCCCTCCCTTGGGGATTCCCCACAGTGCCCTGACATCAAGGGATTTCGATGACAGGATCTCCACCTCCCTCCTTCTTTGGGGCCCCGGGCCTTCGCCTGGCCATACACCAGAACACTTGCCCTGAAAAATAGGTAGGGCTGCTTTGCTCCAGTGGACTTCATTACCAGTTAGGCAGGAAACCAGAGACACAGAACAGAGCCGGAGAAGTGAGGTCCTGCAGGCTGCTGGCCTGCCTTGCAGACAGCTCCTGGCAGGCCCAGCCTCCAGGGCGGGGCCTCTGACCTGCAGTCAGGCTCACAGGTCTGGGGGCTGCAGTGTACCCCTTCGTTCCAGCCTCAGTGTCCCCAGGCAGTTGTTTTACCACACAGACAGCCGAGTGGCACAGTGCCCGCCCACTGCCCTGGTCTGTTACCACCAGGCCCTGGCTGCCAGGGCCCCGAGGTGCCCACGCCCCTCCTGGCCTCCCCTGGCTGGGGCCGGATGAGCACTCAGTGTTACCGGGTTTTCCTCGGATTCTCATAGTCGTGGCCATCATCCCAGGCAACTGGGGCCTCACTGTCCCCTTGGTGTCAGAGAGCCCCCTCCGACCCTCACTCAGTTCCCTGCTCCCTCTCCCTACTCCGGTTTTCTCACTTCTCCAGTCCCCCTCCCAGCCCGTTCAAGACCTCCTGTCTCGCCTGCCTGTCTCGGCCCTTCTTCCTCCTCCCCCCATCCCTCTCCACCCGCCCCCTCTTCGCTTTCTCTCAGCAGACTCCAAATGGAAAACATCTGTTCCCTGGAGCTTTGCAACCATCCTTTCATTATTTTTTCTAAGGCATCCTGCTCTAACCCTGCACCAGAGCTGGTTCCAGTCTTCCTGCCATTCTGGCCAATGCTGAGGCCTCACCCCCTGAGGTTGGGGGACAGACTCCCTTTTCAAAGGCTATTTGCACAACCTCTCTGCAAGGAGGGCCTTGCCCTATGCCTGTCCCGAGTTAAGGAGGGAGGGCCCAGGGCCACACCTAAGGCCTTTTAGAGGCTTTCCCAGGGGAAATATAGACCCTCCATCAGCTAAAAGGGCAGAGCCATCAAGGCAGGAGAGAAGTAAACATCGGGCCCTAAAAATCCACCTTAGCTAGCCCTAGCCCTAGCTCTGGACTTAGCTAGTCCCGGGGCATCACCAAAACTGCCCCCTATAGGAAGTGAGCATCCCTCCTGTGCAGCAGACCCTCAGGACATATCACACCAAGAATAAAGGAGGAGGTGGGGGTGGACAAGGGAGGAATGAAAGAGAAGATGGGGGGGGCGGGTAGGCAGAAGGGAGAAGGCCTGGAGAATTAGAGATCTAAGGGAATTGGGGGTTGGTCTGAGGCCCTGCACCCCTAGGCCCAGAGAGGGACACGATTTGCCTCTGCCACAAGGGAATCAAGACTGCTTGGGCCTGGTCCCTTACTTCCTGTCCCGGGAGCCTCTTCTCCCTAACTCAGGACCTGAGAAGCAGTGAATGACAGGCAGAAAGGAGGGAAGAAGAAGAACACTGGAGCAAGGGAGGAGAGGACTTGGAAAGAAGGCACAGAAGGCAAGAGGGAGAGGGAGGTGGTGGGGAGCTGGGAAAGGAGGAGGGAGTGAAGATAAGGAAAGGAATGAGGAGGAACAAGGCAACGTGGGGTGAAGGGTAAGACAGCGTCTTCCTCGACTATAATTTCATAACAAATAGGCCCTTGGACACAGCCCTGACTGCCCCACTGCAGTTCTCCAGGCTGTCCAGCTGCCAGCTGGGGTGGTGTCACGTGCAGGGCCACCTTAATAGCCAGGGCACCAGTGCCCAGGCAGTATGAACTTAGCATTTGGGAGCTAAGACCTGGGCCAACTTCCTCCAACCCAGGGAAAGCTCTTGGTCACCTGTGAGCCCCTGGAATTCCAGACAAGGGACCTCTCCCTCCATCCGTCTACCTCTCTCTACCACACTCAGTTCCTGAGGCGTGAGCAATAGTGAGGGAGGGAGGTGGGCCGTCTTGCTGTCCTGGAAGCACCTGTAGACACTCAGGACCCTGAAGCATCTGTGGGGCCACGCCTCACCCATTCTCACACATACCTGCTGCCAAAGAGGCAACATTTCTGAAATTCAACTCTCAAGTGGAAACCCTCGGTGAAGCTTCTCAAGTCAGACTGCAAAGAGAAGGGCCCTTGGATAGGGGACGTGAGGACAAGGAGAGCTGGGAGAAGAAGCACACATTTCCCAGCCTAAGAGAGGGGTTAATGATGGAACTTACTGCCAGAACAGACTGGGATGGAGTTTATCTTGCACCAAACCGGGGGATTAGCTCATTCCAAAATGATAAAGGGGAATATTTTTCCCTTCTTACAAAATCACTGCAGGTGGCGGCATCATTAGGTGGGTGGGTGGGGGTGCTGGTGTCAGTACTCTTAGCCTGGGTCTGGTGTGGGGAAGGGCAGTAGTTACGGGGAAGGGCAGTAGTTACGGAGAAGTTACTGCCTTGGTGATCTGCTCCCGGCAGCCCTTCATTCAGCAGGTGCTCAGCGCATGCTTGCCGGAGATGACGGTGACCAGGGGAGAGGAGAGGGCTCACGGTCTGCAGCTTGCTCCAGAATTCTCCCAGGCTCAGAATGGAAGACTTAGGACATGCTCACATTTCCCTTTCAGGTTGTGGCCGCTGCCCACTAGTCTACTCCCCCTTCTAGAATGATAGGTGCCCTGATTTTTAATGGGCACATGGACACCCATGATAATGACATTTCCCACAGTCCTTTGCAGCTAAGTGTGTGGTCGTGTGACTAAGTTCTGACCAATGGGTGGTGAGGGGAAGTGATGTGTAAACTCTAGGATCTTGTCCTTAAGGGAGGGAGTGTCCCCTTCTCCCACTCTTCCAAGTTATGCCTTAGAAAGTGAATGTGGTAGAGAGCCATATTGGATCACTGGGATAAAGTGAGAAGAGGAGCCCTGGCTGGTGTGGCTCATTGGATTGAGCCCCAGGCTGTGAACTGAAACGTCACTGGTTCGATTCCCAGTCAGGGCACATTGGGTTGTGGGCCAGGTTCCTGGTGGGCATGTGAGAGGCAACCGATCGATGTTTCTCCTGCACATCGACGTCTCTCTCCCTCTCTTTCTCCCCTTCCCCTCTCTCTAAAAATAAATAAGTAAAATCTTAAAAAAAAAAGTGACAAAGGGAGAGCAGAATGAACAAAATGGAAGGAACCTGGGTCCCTGGACCAGGAGAGCAGAGCTGTTATCCCAGGTGAGAGAATGAAGTTTCCACCACCTTGTAGAAGCCACTGTTCTTTTGGATTGGTCACATGCACCCAAACCTGTCTCCTAATGCCACATGGCCCAGCCCTCTCCTGGCACCACATTCAGAGTGCTCAGACTTTGTTCCCAGAGTTCTCTGCGGGCCAAACGTCTAGGACAATGTCTAGAAAAGAAAGGCTAATGCGCAAATTTCTGAAGAGAATGTGTTTATGTCAATATTCCCCCATCTATTCACCAGCTTCAGGAGTGATTTTACCCTTCCTTGGAGTTACCAGAACATACTGGCACGCCTAACATAAAGTAGCATATCTGCAAAATGCAAGCAGGCTGGTAAGATGCAAAAATGTTTTCATTTGCTGATATCATAAACAAGACACGTCATTAAAACAAAAGGCCCGGGAGCCTCAGAGTAGGCCACACACCAGTCTGGAACGGGTGGCTGTGCTACTACATTCCCTGAAGTTGATGAAGCCCAAGCACACCCTCCAGAGCTGTTACAGCTCCATATCCTAGAAGGAGACAGAGCAATATTTGCCTAAGAGGACACTGTGTTTATTAGTCCTCTGAATTTTTCAACATCCTTTTTCCTGCTTCGAATGCAAGAAGCTGACTGTGGAGCACAGCCTGGACCCATCCCTGGCATCCTGAGGGACCCTGATATGGAAACTGGGGCAATATTTGCATTATTAAAATGCTTCTCTGCCTAGCCTTTCTGTGAATCCTGGTCCAATTTTATTTCTCCAGATTCAGAGCCTGCAGTGGGGAGAGTGGGGGCGTCCTGCATACTAATGTGTCCATATGTGGGCTCCATGCAGCAGGAAACCTTAGATTCTCAGTTAAGCACATTCCAACACTAACTTGCAAACCCCACATGTCCCAGGAACTGATTGTCTACTTTGGATCTCTTCTCCATCTTCCCTCGGGAGCTCTTGGCTCCAGCTCCTCAGCAGAAGGGGGCAGATAGGAAGGTAATGGGAAAAAAGCCGAGGAGCTTCGCTTGGGCAGATCTCAGGCAAGGAGGCGTGCTGGCTTGGGGCATTTTTAGGATTCCACTTACTCTATCATCTTCTTCTCTGTTCTGCGGCTGCTGCCATTTTACCTCAGGCTCATCTCTGGCCTTGACTCTCTCTTTTCACCCTAATCCACCTCTCCCACCATCATCTGATTAAACTTTTGATCACTCTAGCGAGTCGATCCTTGGCATTCCTTAGTCCAGCATCGAGGGCAGTCACTGTTGGTGGTGCCATGGTGCCTGTGTCCCCCACAACCTCCATGGATGGGACAGAAGTCAAACACCATTCGCTGAGCACCTACTATGTGCCCCACACTGTGCTAAATGCTTTTCCCACATCAGCTCATTTTAGACCAGGACAGGCAAGACAGCTGGCATTAGAACCCAGCTCTTTGCAACTCTGAAGCTGCCTTTGTCTGCAACACTAACTGACCCTCAAACTACACAGTGGTAATGATGCTGATTAGCCAGCAAGAAGGACTGTGTCCTAAGTGACGACCCTAGTGTTACCAGCCCTCTGCCTTCAATGGACTCTATCACCAGACCTCCCTTTCCTGGGGGCCGCCATTCCCCACCTTTTCTCTAGCTATTCCGTGAGATCTCAGGGCTTGGGCCCTAACTAGTTTTACTCAGGAGAAAGTGGGCAAGATGAAATTGTTGAGACTAAGACTACTCATCTGCGTGACCTTTCCTCACATCCTCTCATGTTTGTCTTTGCTGCCAGAGGGTCTCTCCTGGGTACACAGACAGGCACTGTCCTCATTTGGCCGAGTGAAAACCCATGACCAGGCAGGTTAAGTGACTTTTCCTGGGCCAAGCAAAGAAGCAGCAGCTAGAACCAGAGCTCTAGGCTCCTGATTGCCAGGCTTTTCTGTGAGCAGTGAAGACCAGGTGAGCTTTGTCAGGGACCCCCACCACCCCATACTCTCTTCTCTAGGACAGCACACAGCTCTGAGAGCCTGGGGGCCTGTTGGGATGTGAGTGGGTGTTGCTGGGGCCAGGGACACTCACCAGCCTGCAGCCAGATCTGTTCCAGCGTGGTCCACAGCTGCATGGGGCCCTGCTTCAAAACAGAGCTGGGCATGGTCAGCTCTGACATGGCCTCTTCCAGCCGGGAGGCTGCGATGGACGATGCCCGCCGAGAGCCTGCAGAGCGAGAGCGGAGGGGCTGAGCAGCAGAATCTGAGTGCCGCACACTGTAGGCCTCAAGAGCAGGGGTTGCGTAGCCCCTCGGGGAGAGACAGGGCACACCAAATCAGGGCAGGGTGGCCGCCAAACAGCTCGCAGTGCCACTGGGAAGGGCCCACCTGGTCCCCTCACCCTTGGCTGGGGAGAGGAGCTTCAAGGGGGCGATCGGCGGTGAGCCCACTCCTGGGAGTCTGTCACTGAGGAACGCAATTATAAACATCAGCAAAGATGCTGGTTCTTCTGCCCGTTACTTTGACATTGACTGAGATGCCTGAATGTCCAACAATAGGGACTGATTAAAAACAAGTGAGGGTATAATCATACGAGACTCCGCAGTCATTCACATAACAGTGCGCACACATACGGATATTGATGAGGAAAGATGTGCGGATTCTATAGTCAGGAGGAAAACACAGGCTGAAAAAAGGTATGACAACGTTCTTACGAGAAAGGAAGATGTGCACAGAAAGAGCCTGGGAGGCCACATGTTAAGGGCTGGCTGGTGAAATTATGGGTGATTTTTCTTTTTTTCCTTTTGCTATTTCTGCTGTTTTCACATGCATGTTATTGCTTCCTACACAACAAGGTCCTGTTTGAGGTTATGCTGTGAAGGCTCTGCAGGTAGCAGCTCAAGTCAGACCCTGTGCCCCCTGGAGAACCCACCCCTGTGGCAGTTCTGGGTGATGTGGGTCCCTGTGTGTGACACACGAACCGCTGACATTCACAATCCACAGGCAGGTGAAGTGCGAGCACTTTCTCTCTCTCAGAGGCAACACAGACTCCAGCGAACTCAGGAGACCTCAGGGCAAACCATGGGTGATTTCTGTTGATAAGATGAATGCACACGGAATCCTAACATGTTTGTAGTTCCTCCCTCTCATTGCAAGGATGCTATGCCCTCCTTCGCCAGGCCTTCCTTGGAGTCAGCAGCTCCACGGGCCACCTGCACCCCTCAGATGCACCTCTCAAGTCAGGTGCTGGTCTCAGCGCCAGAAATCAGCGCTGTGGCCTCATGATGAAGGTGCCACTTGGTTCATGTCCACAGAAGTGGGGAAAATGAGCAAGGCCACTAAATACGTCTCCCTCACACTTTCGTTCCTGTGACTAATTCCTCTCGTGTCTTTGCTTTAATCAGGTATTCTGCTTTAATCAGGTCCTCGGTTAAAAGTCAGCTTTGGGCTTAGAGTTGTACATTTAAGCTCAGCTCATTCCTTCCTACTTGACTCCATCTACTAGGGATGTTGTAATGGCCAACCTTGATCTGAAGGTGTAGCCTCAGAGGAAATGGTTTCTGTGCTCTACGTGACATTCGACTTCAGTATCCCCTCTCTCTCCACCTCCACCCAGGAGGCGGGGTCCCTTCCGTGCCTACTCCAGCCAGCAGCCATCTTGTCCCAGAGTGTTAAGGGCCCTGAAAGACGCTGCAGGGCAGCTCCTTAGCACAAGGCCCTTGGGCAGCAGCAGCTGACAAGGAGCCGTGGGCAGGTGTCACTCTCTCCATTTGTGCTCAGGCTGGGAGAGTGCGGGGTGGGCCCCGTGGACAGCTGCCCATAGGGCACATTCTTACCGGAGTCTGCATCGTGGGCATCAGGCAGAGTCAGGTGCATGCCACTCTGCTTCTTCAGTGTGAGGCCCTCGCCGAGGCTGCCATCCTTCTCCAGGCCTCTGGAAGGCAAGAGAGGGCCAGGCCCCAGGGAAGCGGAGGGCTGGCAGGAGAGCAAGGGGGCCTCCTGCCAGGCAGGCTCCGGGGCTGAGAGTTCAGGCCCCAGAACAGAGCCAAAGCTGGGACCAGGAGGAAGGATGGAGATGACCAGGGCAGCAGGAAAGGTCAGGGTTCAGACTTGGGGCGCTAGGATCTGGCTTGCCCCAGAGGCTCAGCTGACAGTGCTACTCACCGTCACTCACTCACATGTGCACACGCTGCCTGCTCTGCGCCTGTGCGGCCATCGGTCCCCTCACTGTTCCCCCACGCCACCACGTTTCATTCCCAAAGCTACACGCTTGCCAGTGCTGCAGCCACCAAGAATGTTCTTGCTGTCTTTCTCAGTCCAGCCCAACCCCCACCTGCAGAACCAAGCCTGAGTGCCCCTCATCTGTCTAGAAAGCTTCCTGTGGCTCCCCTGCCACTAACAGTGGCTGCCCTCCCTTCCTTGCTCCCCGTCAGGTGGTACGGTTCCCTGTACCACAGATGCTGAGGATCAGAAACTCTCCAGTTCAGGCCGGGAGCTGCCCCAGGCCACCGTGGGGTGGGGGCATCTTTCTACCTTTTGCTGCCCTCACAGACACAGAACACTGCTGAGGACTGGCTTCCAAGGAAATCCTGGGCCTTGGAGGCCACTAGAATTGTCCCCAGCTGTACCGCCCGCCCCCCCCCACCCCCCCCGCCGACGTTCCCGAGGAAGGAAGGCCAGATATTACTCTCTGCCTCTGGCACACTACCTTGGCTACCAGGGGAGTGTGGCCTCGGAGGAGCCAAAGGGGCCCCTGGCATGACAGATAAATAAGCATGGTGGTCCCAGTCTCCTCCCCTGCCCCAATTCCCCAGGTCCCTGCAGCTCCCACACTGCTAGGGAGGTTCCTCTTTTCTCAGAGTGGGAGGATGGGGAAGTCACCAGCTCAGAAAGGCAGCTCAGCCTGTTGTGCCCGTCGGCTGTCCCTGCCCACTGCCAGGGATGCCTGTGGCCCTTGAACCTGCTGACTAGGGAAGCTCAGAAAAGGAGTGAGGTGGAAAGTGTGCGAGAGGTGGCAGGCACAGCCTGGGGACAGGTGCTTCTCCCTGCAGAAGGGAACCAAGATGATGGTCTGACGAAGAATGTGGAGCCTGGGGAATCCTTGCCATCCTAACCCAGGCTCATGGTGGCCTGAACGTGGGCTTGTGGATGCACAGCCCTCTTTGCAGGCCCTAGAGGAAACCACCCACAAAAATACACTGTGTCAGGGCTGGTTCCTGTTCTCTCCCACCCTCTTCCCTTTCCCAGGACGCACCCAAGTGTGGTGCTGGACGCTGGGTTAAAACCATGGGGTCACCCCTTCTTAGCTCTGTGACCCTTGGCAAAGCCACCTTTCACGGCGAGTTCTCCAGATGAGTTGTCTGGCCTTGAAATGAGAGTGAGAATGTTGTTCTCACGAGGCTGTTGTGAGGAGCACGTGAGATAATGTGGGCAGGCGCCCAGCACGTGTGGGCTTGAAGTAGCTCCACAAGTATAGCTTCTCATCCCACCCGCCTTCCCAGCCCCTAAAGGGGCCCTCCTTAGGACTCCAGAAACAGCCCACCTTGGGGACCTTTTGCTCCTTGGTTCTAGGCTCATGTACAGCACTGCTCCTGCCCTAAAGAATCTGATAGCCAGATGGGGAGAAGAGACGGTTGAAGTTGAGCAATCAACGAGACCCAGATGGAGAGGGCTGAGCAGACTCGGGAGGCAGCGTGACTGGAGGGGCCAAGAGGAGGGGCATCTGGGCAGGGCCTGGGGGAGAGTGCGGACCAGCGGGAGCACAGCAGGAGGTGGGGCAGGGCAGGCCAGACCCTCAGGCTTCTGATTCCAATGGATCCTTAGCTGACCCAAACTAGACTTTACAAGACCTAGTTTCTGCTCTGTGGCTCCAGGTTGAGAAAGGATGTTTCCTATTCTTGGGAAAGCCTAGAGGGTCCTGGATCCAGGCCTCTGGACCCCACCATCTGTCTACAGGTCGCTGCTCTGGCTGAGCCCTGCCCCACCCTGAAGGTTCCCCCAAGGAGTGCCAGGCCCTCAGATCACAGAAGAGTGTGAGTGGTGACTTAAATTGGTGACTTAAAAAGACCCCAAGGCAAACCTCATTGTCCCCATAGACCCATGACTCTTCAGCCCAGGGGGAGCACAGCTGGGCCCTGTATGCCTGGAGACAGGGCTGCGGAGCCGAGAAGGCCTGAAGGAGCAGGCAGCCTGCCGCCCAGTTCAGAGGACTGAGTTGTGCACCTGCCCAAGTGGCCACAGCCAGTAAGTTGCAGAAGGGGATGCATCTGAACACCAGAGTCTGGCCCTCACCCTCACATGAGTCAGGTGGCCCCCTTTTTCCTTTCCGAAAAGTCCCTCACCCCAGAGCCTTCTTCTGCCAGCTTCCACCCACTGGTCCTGCTCTGCCCTGGAATTTTCCAGGCTCAGAGGCCTGCAAGGGGAAGGCTGAGCCTACCCTGCCCAAGGGTTTTACTCCATGGGGTTATCTTGGGACCTCCTCTGTAAACTGCATATTAGAGACAGCCCTCTGGGGGCTGTGGGAGCCTCTGGGCTCCCAAAGTCCCAGTGAAAATGCAAGTGCATCCACTAGCACCGGGTCCCCTGAGGCCCTGGGGGAGGTGACGGCCAGCAGTCCCAGAGAAGGGGGAGGAGGGGGGGTCAGAACCCAGGAAGAGGTAGGGACCCACCCCGCATGACGCCCTTTTCTACTATGGGCTCGCAGGCTGAACCTTAGCATCCCAGTGGGTTTGAACAGACTTTCTGCAGATTCGGCCTGGACAAGAGCTCCCTGCTCTGGCCCAGGAAAACCCCGGAGCCCAGGCTGGGGACTGCAGTAGGAGACAGGGTGCATGGGGAAGAAAGGAGAGGTCCTTCCAGAATTCTGCTTCCTCCTGTTCTTTTGGCTTTCAAATGGAAAAAGAAGTGTCAAGCTCCACAGGCTGGGACTCAGGAGACCCAGGTTCAAGCCCCAGCACTACCATTTACCAGGCAAGTGGCTCTGGCAAATTCCATAAGTTCCCTGAGTCTCAGTTTCCTCGCTGGGGCGAGAATAAAATCTGATAATGTCTAAGATAGGAACAGCTAATGTGGACAATAGAAGAGCAAGCCCAGGACCTGGCTCAGATGCTCGATAATGATTTCTCTTCCCTCTTACTGCCCCGAATGTCAGCATCCTAAATAGGTTCTTTATGTGCTTCACAGAGGACTGTCACATGGTTAAAATTAGACCAGGATGTAAAAGGCCTCAAGAGCAGTAAGTCCCCCATTCTCATTCAAACATTCTCATCACTCTCCACCCCATCCACGAGGCATGTGGCCACTTTGCAGTGGGCGGTTGCCCCGGCAACCACCCCATCAACTCTAGCCAACCCAAGGGACAACGGTGACAGCCACTCACCCCAGCTGGGAGAAGCTGTACAGGGTCTGCCACAGTCGCAGCATTTGTCTGCAGGTCACGAGGGCTTCCTCTGGGCCTTTCAGTACCTGCTCCAGCTTCACCTTGGTGAACAGCAGGCTGCGGGAGAGAGAGTGGCAGTCAGCATGCCCCCGTGGGGCCTTGGATAAGGGACAGACCCTGAAAGTATCTTTGAGTCAAGGAAAGATGCTAAGCAAGGGACTGGTAAAAGGTCACGGAAGGGCAGAGCTCCACTTTCCACCTTGCCGGCCCACAACAGCTGCTCAGTCAGCATGGCCTCAATTGAATTACAAACCTTGTTTCCCGACCCTGGATACATGAGGACACTCATGTTTGACTTTATCAAAGGATTCCTCATGAATTTCCTAAAACAGCCTGGTCCCCTTCTATATCCAATAGGGTTAAAGCTACATGAAGTCCCACTCGGTCACCATTTAGGAACACAGTCACCGTGCAAAGGGAGAGAGCAGACTCGGAATCGCAACCTTGAAAACCGGAAAACCTCTGATGTATGAATGGTGTGGGGGTGTGTCCCTCAGAGGGGCTGGGAAGAGAGGGAAATTGCTGGTTCCACCTGGAAGCAGGGCTCCAGGAGCAGCGGATGGCTACCCGCTCTGCCCAGGACACAGCAGAGACCTTCGGAAGACTGGCCCCCCAGGACTTGGGTGGGGTCTGGACACCCTGCTGTGCCAGGGCTTAGACTTCGAGTTGTTGGGGAGATCTGGGGACCCTAACAAGGTTTAAGGCGGTGGCCGTGTACAGTGGGTATGGAGATACTGCACTCCACCACAGGTACCGCCAGCACCACGCATGCATGCCAACAGCCTGGGCAGGTGGCCGAGCCTCCTGCTTCTCACTGGGTGGGGAGCAGTGAGGGCCTTCTATTCCCAGCATGCTGTTGGGCAAATCCATGCGACTGTCATACCCTGAGCTTGACTGCTGCTGAGTGGTTCTGCCAGCCCATCTGAGGTCGGCACACAGGCCCTCATGGAAGCTGAGTCCTGCATCTAGACAGGGAGCATCCCTGTGGGCTAAGGGTGTGGCAAGGGCCCCGGACAGGGAGTCCTGGCATCCGCCCATCTGGGAGCTTTCCCCTCTGACCTTCTCCCACACTCAGGGCCCTGGGCTCCACTGAGACCTGGGCCTCCAGGCTCACGAAGGACTTTGATGGCCTCACTCTGCTCCTTTCTCCTCACACTTTTTCTTTCTTTTTTTAAAAAAATGTTTTATTGTTGTTCAATTACAGTCATCCCCATTTGCCCCCCATTTCTCTCCCCTGCCTCACACCTTGATTTTCCTAGACTGTGATGCGTTGGTAGAGAATGCAGAGGGTGGGATCTGACCCAGTCCTCTTTTCAGAGAGAGGTTTGGGGTCTGGGCAAGTATTGTTTTTCCTCCTCGCTGTTCCCCAAACATGCCACGCACCTGTCGTACCCCTGTCACAGGGTACCACCACCCACCTTGTATGGCCTCTTCTCTACATTTCCCTCCCTCCCTCATGATGGACTTTAAACCTCACCGCCCTCAGGAAGCCTTCCTAGACTCTCAGGATGCCCCGTTGACCCTAGGAGGTTCCCAGAGCAGAAACTGTGGCCCCCACAGCAGCCTGGGCAACTACTGGGGAGATCTGGTGCTGCTACCCCTACTCCCCTTTCCCAGGTTCTCGAAGGGGCCAACACTCTAGAAACACTAGGAGCCTCTGCTTTAGGGAATATGAAGTGCAAGACAATTTCTGCCTGCAAGCTGACAATTACTGCTACAAATGACAAGTTGTCCAGAAAATTGAGTGCTTGGGATCAGACTCAGCGCCAGGAAAAACCAGAGAGGGGGTCTTGCTGGTATTTGATGAAAAGGAGGGTGAGGTGGGATACAGTCTCGAGTTGGGGAGAAGAGCAGAAGCGTTGGGTGGGGGACCAGCGGCCGGAGCAGCAGGTGTGGGTGAGAAGTGAAAGTCTCTGCCCGGGGGAGCAGGCAACATCCAGGCTCAAGTCCGTTCCAAGGCTGCCCTCCCCTTGGGCAGCAGAGTCCCCTGAGCGGGGCCACTGGTCTGGGCTGGTTCCAGGATGGCTTCTGGACAGACCAGCCCTGCAGCATTCCCCAGACCCTCCCCTCTTCAGGGACCTTCTCTCTGCCAGTCCTGCTCCCTGCACCCCCGAGAGCCAGGACAGGGTGTGGCAGACCTGCCCAACCATGGGCCTGGGACAGAAGTGAGCTGGCCTTCCAGTGACTTCTACCCACACAGCTGCTCCCCTCGCAGCTCCACTGCTGACGTTCCGTCAGCAGGAGCGACCCAGAGCGGAATTTCTCAGCCCAACCACATCCTTTCTGGGCTGGGTGAGTGCTCCAATAGTCGCCCCCTGGCCAGATCCTTCACTCCCAGATCCTGGGAGGCTCCAGATTAGTTCCTGTGATTTCCTTGGTGTCACAGTTCGGCATGGCCAGTGAGACCTTCCTCAATGGAAAGCCCTGTTCCCACTGGCCATGACAGCAATCCAATGTCTGCGTGTGCCACTCTCCACTCCCGTCACCCTTCCGTGTGACCCTGGGGACACTTGCACTGCTCAGATAGGTATCAGCAGCTCCCTGAACCGCAGGACAGGCTCCCAGACTCATCCACGCTCTGCTTCATGATGTTGTCCTGCTGGGACTCACCCTTCCCCGCCAACATCCGCCCAGGCCTAGCCAGCGTTACCCTCCACTGTGCGTTCCCACTGCACGTGTGCCTGCACACGCACCCTTCCAGGACCGATGTCACGATGTGGTCATCTGTACACTTGCTGGCTGGCATGCTTCTAACTCACTGCGGAAGTCCCTCTCCCTACTTGCAACAGGGTCAGCAAACAACTCCACTCCTTCTGAAGGAGCGACTCTGCTGCTCCTCTGACCGAGACCATCAACACCCCAGGCCCGTTAGAGCACAGGGCTGCCTCTCCACCTCCTCCGCTGGGACGGAGGCTCGATTCTTCTAACGGCCTGAGAAGGCTGGCGGAGCTCTGGCGGGCCACCCTGGTGGCTAGCAGTGGGGGCTGGGAAACTTGAGGGTCAAGCCTGGCTGCCCAGCTCCTCCAACCAGGCTAGCCCCTGGCCATCGTGTTTTATACACTTGAATGAACCTAAATTGTCATTGGAAGGAAGGATTCTGAGAATTTTAAAAGCCTACTATTTTAATCCAGTGGCTCCAAGTCCTCCTCCTCCAAGTCTGACCACCTCTGCCTTTCTCTGACTGTTCTGGATCGTGTGCAGTTAGCACTTAATCGCTGTGTATATGTACACACACACACACATTGTTTCACTACAGAGACTTATGAGTTTAATAATGAAGACGAACTCACATCAGGCATTTTAAAATTCAGACACTGGAAATGGTATGTGGCCAGCCTTACATACAGGTGTTAAAACCACCATTTATTTTGGCATGCATCTTGCAGTGGGTCCCCCACCTGGAAGACAGAGCCCTGACTCCTTCCACGTTAGTGTCCCAGCTTCCCCCGTGCCTGGCCCAGAGCTGAGCACACAACGTTTGCTTCAGATTGTGAAAATGCACGTCGCTCCAACCACCCGGCCACGGCCTAGGGCTCACGCTCCATGTTAAATCAGAGCGGGTTTCCGACACCACTTCCCACTGCAGGGTCCTGGCTAGGAAGGTAGGAGAGGAATCCGATCACTCGTTGCTTTGTAACTGCTGTGAGCTGGACTCATGCAGCCAACAAGCAAATGTGCCGGCCGATTCCATTTGAGGTTGTTCGGGAGCCAAGCTGTATAGGGCCTGGGGAGAAGCAGGGAGCTCTGGGCATGAGACGAAGACGTCTGGCTCCCTGTCACTAGGGGTCTGCATCCCAGAGGACAATCACCCAGGCAGAGCCAACAGAACAACCGGGAAGAGTCTGAGACAGGAAGGCCCGTGACACTGGAATCTAGCAGCCCACTCACACGCTGACCAAAGCCATTCCGGGACAGGAACGGTCACGTGGCTGTCCTTAGCCCCTGCATTGTGACCTGACTCAGAGGGGACAGGCACTGGCCCAGGAGTGAGAAATCCGAGCCAAAGTCACAGCTCTGTGGCTGCCCAGCTGGGCATGTCACAGGTTCCAGACCTGTGACATAGGAGCAAGGTCCCCTGCCCCATCTGCCCAGGGATCCCACAGATGAACTTTAAGCAGCAGCTGAGCTGCATTTAGTCCTCACGCACAGGTCTGCCCAAGGCTCGGGGAAGGGACTCCTGCTTTGAAACTGCAGACCTGGCCGCCTTGGAAAAGCAGTGTCCAGGCCAGGCGCCTCTGAAGGCGCCCAGAAAGCCCCAGAGCTTCACGGCCTGTTTGGCAAGGTAGATGGCCCTCCTTGTGGCTCCCGGGACCCAAGAACAGCAGGAGAAAGGGAGAAGATGGAGGGATGGCCAGAGCCACAGCAACCTTGGCCGTGACCCCCTCTTGCAAGCACTTTCCTGTTTTTTAAGCTGCGCAAGCCCATGTGGAACAAACACCGAGGTCTTTTAAGGCCACATGCCCTCGCCACGCCATTGCCTCTGAAGGCAGATGTGAAAGTGAGCGTGCTCTCTGGGGAAGGGGAAAGAGCGAGGGTCAGTGTAAACACAGCAGGCGCTCTGTCCCTCGCGGGCTGAGGCTGCTGGGGCTGCAGGGAGGACAGTCCTGGGCCCTGGCGCTCTCCACAGCCCGGTCCAATGGTCACAGCCTGTGTGCCCCGGTCCTGGTAGGGAGGCCCAGTGCGGCCGCAAGCCCACTTTCCGAGAGCTCATGGCCTCCCTGAGAATGCCATTAAAGCCTTGACAGCCAGGGGGGCACCTCAGCCACCTCATCTACTACAGCACTCTAGTCAAAGTGAGGACCTGTCACCTCTGAAATCGCCCTCACAGTCCAGCACTGTGGGTGGGCAGGAGGTGCCCCTGCTGAACGGTAAGACATCTCAGCCCCGAGGTCCACCTGCCTGTGTCTGGGCCAGCCCCCCTCCCATGGGGGAGGGCAGAGACCAGTGAGGTCAGTGTCTGGGTGTCTCCACAGGTCACCAGCCTGGCCAGCCTTCCCTATCGCTCCGGCCAGGGCTGACGATGGAGGTTCCCGGGGGAATGCAGGCCTGGCACCCGCCTCCTCTTCCTCGCTGCCCCGCCCAGGTGCTGCCCGGCCCACGCTCCTGCAGCAGCACCAGCATCGTCCTGCTCGTAACCTGTCCCAGGGACTGAGGGTTGGAGCCCTTCCCTTCCCATTTGAGGCAAAGACAGAGATTTCTTTCCATGGCTAGGAAGAGGGTCTCAGGGTGAGCTTCCTCAGAACTGGGTGAGCACAAGTCTTTCCAAAACCATTTCTATTTTTTTAAAGGAATGATTTTGTGAGTAGGGGGGATGTTTTTGTGACAATGGCCCTGGCTAAGCAAGCACAGTTTTGGGGTCAGAGGTCATCTCCTGCATTCCCCCATTTCCAGAAGCCTCCAGTCATTCATCCCCGTCCCCTCTCCTACCTCTTGGTGGCAGGGAAGGGGAGACAGAACAGAGCTGGCTGCAGGGAAGGACCTGGACTGTGTGGGTGGCAAGTACAATGGGTCCACATTTTCACTTTCATGTTCCGGAAAGCAGCTCGCTATAAAAGCACTCAGCATGCAGAATAAATACTTGAACACAGTAACTGCTGTGCACCTGAGGGAGCCACCTCTGGTCCCTGGCTCACTGCTTGTCAAACAGGAGGACATTGTGCGGAAACATGGCCTTTGGCATCAGATGAGGCAGGTACACTTCCAGGCTCTGCCGCTTCCTAGCAAGCACCTTTGCCTCTCTGAGTCCTACCTGCTGGGTGAGGCAGGAACAGTAATGGCACTGCCCAGGAAGGCTGTGGGAGGGCCTGCGGGCGAGAGAGCCTGCGAAGGCTGTCCTGGTGCACCGTCAGGCCTCGAGAAAGGGCAGCTGTCATCTGGCAGGGAACACGTCTTTCTTCTCTTCATATCACCCATACCTGACCTAATGTCACTCAGCGGATCTTTGCTGGATCACAGAGATGGAGGTTGGGTCACAAGGACTCTCTGGAGAGCTGTGGGCATTCCCAGGAGTGGACAACTCCAAGAAAGCGAAGCTGCGGGGCGTCCTGCAGAGCTCTCCCCTCTCCTTGGCCCCATCCTTGCATCCTCCCTCTGCCAGGCCCTGGGCAGCAGCTCCGCCTGAGCCCTCTGGCTCCTGGCCATAGCCCTCTGGCTCCTGGCCATTGTGGGAGCCCTCCATCCTGGGGGGGCGGGGTGGCGGCAGGTGTGGCGAAAGCACAAAAGGAGGCATTATCTCTTTAAAGGACAGTAATTTGTAATTCCAGCTGATGGCTGCACTGTGCTGTTTTAATGAAGCGTTCTATTTTTATAGAAAACACATAATTGAGTGAGAAAGCAGGCTATTCTCTGAGTCAGGCAACCATGCCTCTGGAAAGTCTAACTCCTCAGCCAGGAAGCCAAGCCTGCACACCGCATGGGGTTCTGCAGGAAGTGGGCCCCACCCCAGGCTGCCCCAGGTCCGACTCAGTGCGGGTGAAAAGCAGGGTCCACGTTTGATGGTCCACGTTCAAATCCCAACTTCCCTTCTTCTAGCCATGTGATCCTGGACAAGTCATGTCATTATTCCAAGCTCAGTTTCATATCTATAACATGGGAATGGCAGTATCTATATGTCTTGGGGGTTCTTATGTGGGAATGATGTACCTCAAGGCCTAGCAGGGGACTGGTACTTCATAAAGGGCCCAGTCCGCATTTGCCCTGTCATCCCTATTTTCCTACCTTGCTGCCGTTATGTCCAGTTGCTTACTTATGTCCTCCATGCTTCAGTTTTCTTATCAGTGAAGAGGGAATAATGGTGCCCCTCACCTCCTAGGGCTGCTGAGGGGACCCAATGAGGAAATGCAGGCAACGCGCTGAGAGCAGTGCCCGGCACAGAGCAGGCGCTGGCAGGCCTGCTGTCCCACTGCGACTGAGCTCGTGGGTTACAGCACACCGGGGTCATTCAGCCCACCCGCTGGCGTGAGCTCTGCCCTTCGCCTACCACTTGTCAGTCACCTGACCTGGAGGTAGTGCCTAGCTTTCCTATTCGTTGTTTCCTCTTTGAAGTAGGAAAGTTATAGAAACCAAAGCGTAAATCAAGCCAAAACAACAACAAAACAGGATAAGCGGGGTGAGCACTCTGAGGGCTGTAGGACACCAACACCCCCATGGGCCCCTGCCTTCATGGTGTACTCCTTGGAGGGCCTGCTTGGGCGCCGGTTGCCCGGCTGCGGGCTCTCTCCAGGAGGAGGGGGAGGCAGAGGACAGGTCACAACTTCTGCCCCAGAGGTGCTTCCAAACTCAGGGAAGCTCAAACAACATATCCGAGACAATTAGGAAACAAAACAGAAGAAGAGAACCAAGTACTCAGTTGAGTGGTTCAGCTCTCAGAACATGCATGGACTTCAAGGCCAAGTGGAGCCTAGGGGAGCCTCTGAGCATGGGCGGGATTCGGAAGCTGAGTAAGGGGAGGAGGGCACCCTAGAGGGCTGGACTGGTGGGACAGAGATCCAGAGCTGGGCTGCGGGGGGGGGGGGGGGGGCAGCGTGACAGGAAGGGATCCCCTCCGTCCAGGACAAGATGGGGGCAGAAAGGAGAGGGGAGCAGCCGCTCTGAACGGGAGCCAACCAGCCCTGGCCCCTCCCCCTGCCCAGACTCAGGCTGTGCTCACCAGGCACTCAGAGCTGTTCAGACCCTGCTGAGGAACGCCGGGGTCAGTGAAGGACACAGGTCTCCTGGACCCCTCTGGGTGCCAGGCCTCCGGGATAGACTCCACCAGGGCAATTTACTGATTCAAATCTCACACGGTGCCCTCAGAGGGCATCGTTTTAAAGCTCCAACAGGAGCAGGAAGAGGCCATGCTCAGGCCCAGCCCTATTACCTCCCACGGACTGACCCCCATTGTAAAAGGGACCCTCACGGCAGCTCTTCCTAGCCCTGCAAACCAGTGATTTTTCCTTGGGTCTGGAGGGTTACACTGTCCCATGTCCCCTGATGTTTTAAGGCTCCTTCTGGTCTTCTACCTATTAATAAATCCATCCAATGTGACCTAACTTAGAAGCTTCAAAAATCAACAGCATGTAAGCTGTGTGCACTCAAGTTAGCTCGTCCCTACTTCAAAGGGCTCGCCCCATCTGCGGGACAGCCCCCACCCAGCGTGTGCCTTGTGGTTGGCTGCATGGTGAGGCCCTCTTGGAGCGACTGGGAAGAGGCCCTTCCTCCAGGCCCACTTCCCTCTGCTGCAGGCCACCTCCGGTTACGGTTACCTCCAGATGACTCTCCAAACACAAATTCACGATCGTGAAGGATAAGAACACAAACCACACAGAGCCACTCCATAACCATGCAGGGGTGGAGGAACTTCCAGAAGGAAGGTCCTCAGGCGGAACAAAGGTAGGCTCCCAGCCAGGTACACGACACCAAGAAGCAAACTCCTTGGTACTGGTCTATCTTTGCCTGCGAGCAGACCCTCGGGACCTGACGACCACTCACAGCAAAAGGGAAGCCAGCCCAGCTCTACGGGCATGAGCATCCCTCGCCCCCTCTTCTCAGGGGCCGGGCCACTCCTGCCAGAGAATGGTGCACCCCTCACCCCAGTGCCTGCCTGCAGCACAGGCTGGGGACAGAGGGATCAAGGAGTCAGGAAGCAAAGGGCTAAAACCAGTTTAAAACAGACGAAGAGTTCCTTTTGGAAAAATCTGCAGATAACTCTCTTCCTTCCTCTCATCCCCGAACAAAAAACAAAAGTGCATTTATCCTCCTCGTCTGAGTGTCAGCAGACCACTAGGGGAGAGACTGAGGACTGTGTGTGACTGTAGCGTCACACTGAGCGAGATCACAGGAGGCCGCAGGGAGCAACCAGGGGAGGGAAATGCTGAATGTCACAGCAGCTTAGCAACGAGGAACTGACCTTTGGGGAAGAGAGCGCAGGGCCGGTGATTATGCCGGGCTTACACTTCCCTCAACCACAAGGCCTGTGAGTTTAAGCCCTGGCTCTTGTCCTCAGGGGGCTGCAGCAGCCCAACACGCTTAATGAATGCAGCGAAGTGATAAACTAGGTTTGTGCTAATACCTTTGATTCCAGCCCACTCACTGGAAGGTTGGTATTTTAAGCATCCTTTTGATCTACTGTGAGTCCCAATAAGATCCATCCAATAAACACTGCACTCAAGTCAGAAATGTTAACAGGACCCCCAGGACCCTGATCTTCTGCCACGTCACATACCATCTAAGCAAAAGGCGAGGCAGGCCAGGTAGTCAGAGAGGTGCCTTTGGGGTTCAAGGTAGCCTTAACCAGATAAGGCTGAGGTCGGGCCCAGGCCACGCCTAGTTATCAGCTCAAACATTTTCCAAAACAGCCTAGGTTTCCCTGGGGAGACAGCTTTGATGGTTCCATTTGTTTGTGCACAGCGAGCTCCAGCTTGTCCAGAGGGCTGCATTGTTTCTTTGCTGGGGAGTGCCCCCTAGGGCTCTGACACACCTTCCCCCAGGCCCTTCCAAGTCCCCCTGGACCTGGGCTTGGCTGGGCAGAAACTCCAGCAAGGACCTAACCTGACCCACAGGGGTGGGAGGAGGCAGCCGTGGCACGGAAGGAGTTGGGCAGGGAAAGCCAGCTGGCTCCTCTGCCCTATGGCTTGGGCTTTCAAAACCCGTCTGGCCGGCTGCCAGGCCTGGGGTGGGGGCAGTGACTGACAGGCTGGTTATTGGAAAGCTCCCATCATTAACCCACGAATGTTGTTTGGTTACCATGGCGACCTTCACTACAAGTGGCCTGACTAAAGCACAAGGAATCTGTTACCTAAAACCAGAGCCCCAAGGAGCCCTGGGCTTCAGGACCCAGCTTATCAGCAGTCGGTTCCCTTTGACCCCATGTTCCTGACCCTCCCCTCTGGGCCCCGCAGCTGCCTCCCCTACTCGGGACCAGGAGAAGAGACTAGCAAAGGCATCTCCACGCTTGAACGGGCCCTCTCACATTCCTCCTCCGCCAGGCCTGGCTTGCAACTAGGTCCAAACAGGGTGGCTGCTGCCCCCGTGAGGCCCCCTGCAGGCTAACCAGGACCGCCTGGCCAGCACATGTGTCCAGGGCTTAGTCAGAAGCCCTCGGGATTTCAGGAAGCTGCTCAGGGTGTCTGGTTCCCCCCGTGCCAGGGTCACACTGTCCCTGTGGCCATCAGTCTCTGCCTCATCACGTTTTTTGCCTTTTTAAACCCGAACTCCATTAACTAAAGGTCATCCCGCAGCACGGAAATCAAGATCTTCCTTGCTTTGCTTTCTAATCCCGGAATTCAGGCAGATTTTCAAAAGTTCAACTCCACGAAAGCTGGGTTTTTCTCCTGGAGTCTTGAGACTGCCTATAGGAAGAGTGGCCACTTATGCAGCTTAAAAACCTTCACAGAGTGTCCGTGCCCTCCCTCACACACAGGGCACCCCCTCCACTGCCTGGCCCACGGGACTGCCCCCCTCGGGTCCCATGTTATAGTCTTACACTGTCTGTGGGCTGACTTCCGGACTCCCCTGCCCCCCACTGCTGCCCCTCACCATGGTTGTACACCAACTGTAAGACCTTCTCTTGCCTGAGTCTCACGGTAGACTTTGGAAGCAGAGGGAGGCAGGACAGCTGCCAGTCTCTTGGCACGTGAGAAAATGAAGGCACGGAAAGGAGAAGCATGCTGCTGGAGGGGACACGGTTAAGGGACAGGCATGACTCACAAGGGGATAAGCTTACGTGGAAAGGGGTCCATTGCTGCCAGTGGCACCCTGCCCGGTGCCAGGCTTCCTCTGCCCCTGACGCCGACCTGCCCGCCTCTTTCTTCCCTAAGGCAGCCTCTGCAGCCTCTAAAAGACCTCAGCCACCTGGGACAGCCTGCAGGGAGGGGCTCAGTGGCAGAGAGGCCCAGACCATGGGCCTTTACATGCCCCACGAGTACATGGACCCTGTTGGGAATGATGAGGTCAGGGTGAAGGGGGTTTGATATTTTTGTTTCGCTGCAGTGATATTTACTGGGCCAGTCATTTAATTAACTGCTGTGGCAACAGCCAGAGTCACGCAGCTTGTTCCCAATGCAGGGAGCAGCTGGGGAAGCAGGATGCAGTTTCCATTGAAGAGCAATGACATTTTTCAGTGATCCCTGACCGGTCATAGACTCAGTGACATTTCCTGCTAATCCATGGGTTTCTGTGCTCCAGGGTTTCATCTGTGGGGAACAGTATTGACTTATCTGCAAGAAGCCACGCACACACTCCACAGTCATTCCCGAGTTGTGTGGTAGGTGGGTTTTCCACCCCCACTTTTTTTAAGATGGATTTTTTTCCTGCCTAAGAAATAGAAATGTGTTCTCTCACAGTTCTGGAGGCCAGAGTCCCCTGTATTTTTTTCCAGTTAGTTCTGCAGCCTTGAGGGCAAGTTCAGACCAAGAGGGAGTGGATGAGGTGAGGGTGGTGGCTCAGAGATAAAGAACCCGTCACGGCTTCTGCACCCCGTCGACCCCAAAGTGCAGACTTTGAAAAGTGAGGCACCACAGGGGAGGGGATGCTCTGGTCCGCAGAAGCTCCATAGCAGGCCTCTCTGCAGTGATGAAGGAACAGAGGAAACCCTCTGGGGATGACACTTAAACACTTTCCTTCCTTAGGCTCAGACCTCAACAGGGTCTTGCTGTTGCGGGCCCCATGTCCCCAGCCCCCGAGGCCCCCGTGATGGCTCTGCGGTGCCTGGATGGGGCAGCTCTTTTCCCACGATGGAGGCCGCCCCTCGAGAAGGCTCCTGTCTGCAGAAGTGGGGACACAGCTGTCACAGAGGGGCGCAGCTGTCCCACAGATTGACTAACAGCATAGTCTGCATGGGACTTCTCACCTTCTCTGGGTGGGGCTCCCTCTGAGGGTCTGCTGAAAGCATCTCCCTGAACGCATGCACAGCGCACATCTGAGAGGCCAGGCCCAGATGCCTGCCTGTGGGCCTCCCAAGGGCATCATCAGCCTCACAGCAAGGGCCACCTCCCCTGTCTGCCCATGAAGACACTTCCCGCGAGTGATGCATCCTGGGGAAGAACTGAGCCCTGGATTGAGGTCGGAGGAAGCAGTGGGTGGCGCATCCACTGCCAGTAAGGAAGGGAAGACTGGGGAGAAGACGTCTTCCTCACCCAGCCCAAGAGCCGGGGAGGTTGGAGGAAGCTAACAGGAGGCCAGAGGCACCTCCCGTGGGTGCACTGGGAGGAGGCTGGGGGAGAACCAGAGGGCGCCCCACATCCCGAACACACCCCACTCCTGCTGTGTCTTGAAAAGCATGGCCTTTAAGTGGATTTTCAAAAAGTGGCATTAGCCTCCCCGCATCAGGCCAGGGGAGGTGACTCTGCCAGGAAAAAGCTCTCTGCCTAGACGTTAGGAAGAGAGAGCGTGCAGTAAGGTGCCAGGAGCTGGGACCGGGGCCTGAGGAGGGGTGGAACGGGCAGCATATGAATCCTCTTCCTTTGTTTCCATCAGGACAGCTCTGTTCCCATCTGCTCACCAGGGTGCTTTGGATGGGGGCAGGGTGGCCTGAACTCAGGTGAGCAGGCCAACCTGCAGCATAAATGCCCACCCAAGGCTGTAGCCACCGGGGCTCCCTCTTCAGTGAGGCACACTGGGAAGTTTATGGTTAGGACACTCTGCCACTGCCAGGCCCCTGGTGGTGTCCTCCCAACGAGGCCAGAGGCTCAGCCCTGTCGCTGGTGAGCTAGGAACGAACAGAGGTAGTCACTAGGCTTCCCATGTAAAGGGAACCTCCCAGGGCTGCAAAAACCACAGCTTTCATTGCCTTGCCCGGCTGTGGTACCCACCAACCTCCCCTGATGCTTTGGGAACCTGCTTCATGGCCAGCGTGAGCCACCCCTCAGGGCGGCCAGGACTGCGCTTCTCTCTGTCGTCCGCAGCAGCACTGGCTGTTCTAAATGGCCCTCCTGCAGACCCTAAGGTTGGACGCGGTGGGAGTGGGGTGCTGAGGGGCCCTCCATCCTGGAATCACTGGGTTCAGAGAAATAACGTCTGTTACACCCAGCATCACCTGCCCGTGGGGAGGAGGGCAGAAGTCAAGCTGCCCTCCGCCTTGTTCCCTCCTGCAGAGTAGCACACCCTTCTGCCTCAGCTGGCCCTGCATGGCTCTTGTTCCCAGTGTTCCAGCTGGGTGAAAGCAGGTCCTCTGTGTACAGGTGGTGGTGGGAGGGCATAGTCTACCACCTGGGCCAGGTGCAGTTTGAACTCTGGTCCAGAGATGTGCACTTGGGTGATGCTGTAAACAGTAGTGGTGGGGTATATGTGTGCAGGAGCTAAGGACGAAGGGAGAGGCCAGGACTGCCTTGGATGGAGAAAACTCCTTCCCTATACTGCCCACTGACCTGCTTGGAGGCAGGGGGATGGCTCCCTTGGGCCCCATCAGCCCAGCCAGTGTTAGAATCCACTCTTGGCTGGCTGCACCAGGGTTATGACTGAGTTACACAAGTTAGTGTCCCCAGGAGGCTCCAGTGCAGAACCCAGGGCAGGGAGGAAGCAGCCTGAGCATGTTTGTTCCAGCACAGCCCTTTCTGTATCTGCACAGCCATGGTGGGGCCTGCAGGTGGGGCCCAGAACTCACTGCTCCCCACCCAGCACCCCTGGGCACAGAGAGCCAGACTGATTCTCCGATCCTACAGGTCCTCACCCCACCTTGACTCTCCAGCGGGGGAATGTGCATGCAGTGAGCGCTCAATCAGTGTATGTCAGCTGGCGATGTGGCAGGGTGGGGTACTTGTGTGCAGCTGCACTGTACCCAGCTAGCCCCCAGCCCAGCAGCTCCACAGAGAACTCACTTGAAGTTTTCGGGGTACTCCGAGATGGCCATGTTGATGACGTCCAGGGCGTGCTGGTAGTGCTTCTGGGCGGAGAAGAGGAGAGCCAGAAGGTGAAGAGAATTGGCATCATCCCTGCACAACTTCAGGGCCTCCTGCAGCTGCTCCATGGCGCTGGAGATCTGCCAGAGAAAACCGCAGCTCAGTGACCTTCCCCAAGGCCCATGCCCCGCTCCAGGACTTGGGGGCTAGGCACCATCAAGGGGACACGAGACTCAAGTGAGACCCCAGGCACTGGGAGAGGGGCCGGTGCTCTGGTAAGAACACACACCCCCAAGTCACATGGCAAGAGGGATCTGCTCTGTGCGCCAAGCCAGGCCCAGGAAGCCTCTGCTGTCCCCACCGGTTAGTGGAGAGGCGCAAGTGTGCGGTGCAGCGCAGAAGATCTGGTAGCCAGTGGGAAGCACTTCCCAAGCCGGAGGACTGAGGGTCGTAAGGGGAGGCCACCAGGCCACTAGCTACAGACCCAGAGGTGGCCAGGCCCTCTTCTCTGATTCGGCCCACATAGTGACAGGGGCCGACAAATAAATGGGCCTCCTCCTCAGAGGCTCACCGTGGCAAGAACCACTCTGGGGTCAGATGGGGACATGGATTCTAGCTCTGCCAGGTTCCAGCTGGTACCCTAGGGCCAGGACTTCACCCCTCTGACCTGCAGTTCTTACGCTGCAAAATGAGAACAACCATACCTATCACAGTGGCTGAGGGGACATGGACAAATGCTCTGCAGAGTACCACACACGTTTGAAATGCATTTTCTTCTCCAAGCCCTCAACGCCTGGCAGTTAATGACCAGATAGGATTCTCCCTTCTAGTCCTGAGAGACGTGTTGTCTCATGCTTTCGTGTCTGCCACTTGCATCAACTTCTGTGACTGTCCACATCCTCCCAGGAGCCTCATGAGTCTTTTTAAAAAGACTGGCTTCTTATCAAACCTCAGACACTATAGCCCACCCCACCACACTCCCTAAGGGGCCCATGGTGCAGGCCAGCTGGGGCCTTGGGTCCCGGTGGGCCTGGTCCCTGCCTGGTCTCCATGAGGCCTCTGCACAGGCTGTGGGCAGTGCCAGGCCCTGAGTCTTCTCACGGGGACCTCCCTCTGTGGAAAGGTCAAGGAAAGGAAAGGCGGAAGCTAAGGTCTGTGTCAGCCCGAGGCTGCTGCTACCCCTGTGATTCTCCAGGGCAGACCCCATCACTCTGGGCTGGGAATCCCAATCCATAGCCTGCACTGCTCGGGCAGCCGTACATGCTCGGGGCAGAATGGGCCAGTGGGCCTGAGACCCAGGCAGGCCAGGTTCCCGCTTACAGTCCATTCAAGCGTCCTTGGTCCCCTGATGCTACCCAGATCTGGCGTCCTCAAGAAAACGGGGTGCCAGGCTCCACTGGCCTGGCCCAGCCATTTCTCTGAGACAATAGACGCCATTCATCAGAGGCGGCTGAATAATTAAAGATATTAAAAAATGCATCACCAAAGGTTTATCATGAATTCAGCAAGAAAAGCACTGGTTCTCTTACAGAGGGCTAAAAATAAAGTGGTCTCAGGTGTCCTGCTGTCTGCGCTCCCGGAAGCACCAGGGCAGACTGATGTTCCCAAAGAGAGTGGCAGCAAGTGCCGAGGGCCTCACCCAGGACCCGGAGGTCAGGAGCCAAGGGCACAGTGGGTGAGGGGCTGGGACAGTCAGCCACAGCGTGGACATGGAGGAGGGGCCAGTAAGCTGGGTGGAGGGGTGGGCTGCTAGAAATGGCTGAGACAGAAAGGCCCCGAGAAGGGGGCAGAGTGACGCAGAAGTAGGGTAATGACAAGTGACGATTCAGGTCATGCAGACAGGGGCACGGGGACATGAGAGGGAAGGGTCCCAGCAATGATGGTCAGGGTGCAGTGCAGGGGAAAGCCAGGCCGCTGCAGGGTTGAGGGGAAGGCGAAGCGATCGGCAACCTGACGAGTAGAGAAAAACGGCTCAGTGGCCAGCCAGATGCGGACCAGTGAGACCAACCCCCAGGGCAGAGGACAAGGCCCCAAGTGCCCTGTCTCCAAACAGGACACTCAGAGCCACTTGGGGCTTCTTAACTGAGGCAGATGGGCTCTGGGTTAGGCGCCTGGATTCAGGGGTGGCCTGGCCAGTGCCCAGTGACTGGGCTCAGGAGAGCCTGAGGTCCTCAGGTATAATATGGGGCCAAGGGCCTCCTCACCGGATGCAGGGCTCACTCAGGCCATTGGAGTGGGTGCGAGAGCGCCCACGTTAGCCAGCACTGCTTGTCACCTGGCCATGAGCAGGTGGGGCTCTGCTGCCTTCTCTCCAACAGTGTGGAGTCCCGCCGTGTCCCTGCTGGTGCAGGTGAGAACTGCGCTGCAGGAGTCAAGGCTTGCCTGCTGTCCCCAAGCAGTCCAGGGTCCACGCTCACTGGGCCAAGGCCACTGAGAGGTCCTGCTTCCGAGGCCGGGTGAGGCACAGAGCACTGAGGACCCAGGCACACACGTGGGTCAGCGACCCAAGGGCCTGCGACAAAGCTCTCTTTCCTGAAAGAGAATCTGCTGGGCGGGTGACTGTCTGGTCTCACTCTTGGGACCAACGTGGGGAAGGAAGGCAGGCCAGCCCGGAGAGCAGGGGGTGGTGGCAGTGGTCCCCATGGGGTGAAGGTGGTCAGCGAGCAGGAGGCCCCCCGCCAGGCCCCAAAGGCCAAGCCTGACAGTAGTATCCACAGAGTCAGGGAAAAGCACTCGGCTGCCCCGATCCATGGAGAAAGCTCAGCAGTAGGTGACACCAATAAACGCTTATGGTAACCTGTTGTCAACCTCTCACGAGTCTGACACGTTCTAGAGGGGATGAAGGCAGAGAATTATCTGCCCACCATGTGCCTACCATGGGTCAGGGGCTGCACCACATGACCCGACTTAATCCCACTGAGTCGTCTGAGGAGGAGTTTGAAGGTGCTCATGTAACAGGTAAGGAAATAGAGGCTCACAGAGGTCAGGTCACTTGCAAAGGGTCACGCAGCTAGTAAAAGCAGTGGTGCCAGAGACCTGGGGATTAGGAACTGTCAGGACTCACCTGTCGGACGAGGGCCAGCTGTAGGGAGACATAGAGGATGACCTGGGGGTCGCCAGGCGCCAGCTGCTGGGCTCTGTATGGAGCAAAGGAGCAGCAAGTCAGTCGCCAGGGGCTGAGTGACCAGTGTCTGACAGGGGCCACCAGCACGCCAGCATGCTGCGGGGCGGCGAATTGCTGGGGATTCTGCCTGGCCCCGCTTAGAACAGGGACCAGCCAGGAGGTTATGGCTTGGGCACAAAGCCACCACAGAGGCAGTAGGCTCCTAGAGGGCTGGCTCTGGCTAAGGGTGGGGCGGGGGGCGGAGGGGGGCAGGTTGCCTGGGGAGGGGGAGGATTGGGGGATGGGAGAAGCCTGTCATCTCTGGGCAGCTGTGGGCCTGGCTGTGGCCTCGTGCAGAGCCTGGAGCTACCCTCTCCACCAAGGGACAGAAGGGAGCTCCTTCCTGAGGGTGGAGGGGCTGGGAATGGCCTCTCTGGGCAAGAAGCCTCAGGAGTGGAGAGGTGGCAGGGGACGGAAGGAAATGCCCCCTATCCTGGGTGCCCAGGATAGGACTCTCTGACCTCCCTGGGCTCGGGAACCACCTGCCTCAGAAGGCAGTCAGATGTGCTACGTCTTCCGAGGAGGCCGGCACAAGGAGTCTGGGGCAGGCCCCGGCCAGGCAGCTTCCACATCAGTGCTAGGGGATGAAGGTACGGGGGGACAAGACACACAGGGCTGAGGAAGGACTGGGGAGCGATGCTGGGGGGGCGGGGCTCAGGGCTGTGGTGGAGACAGCGCTCAGCTCAGCCAGCTCAGCCAGCGAGGGTCTGAGGGAGGAAGGGCTGATGCTGGGGGAGGGGCTTCTCTGCCTCCCCTTCTCCCACTTGTATCTTCTGGACCCTGGGCTGCCAGCAAATCTCGGGGGGGGGGGCTGTGGGTGGGGGCTCCTCACAGCCCCTGAATTTTTGAGCTCCTGCTATAGGTAGGGCGCTGTGCAAGGTGCTTTTCCTAATTTACCTCAGGTATTTACTGCAACACTCAGGGTTATTATTCCCATTTTAGAGCCATGACTCAGGAGGGCTGGGGCTGAGCGTGGAGCGGGGATGGTCCACTGGTGTTGAAAGACTCAACCCCCCACCCAATCCCAAAGGCTTGCCCCACTTCGTGTGTGAGCTCTCAGAGCCTCGGCTTCCCAGTCAATGACATGGGGACAGAGACCTCTGCCCTGTCACACCAGAGGGTCCTCTGTGCACTGACCACCTGTGCCTCCTCGCCGTTGGGGCCCCTCACCTCTCCAGCGTCTGCAGTGCTTTCCGATGCAACTCATCCTGCTTGCTTTTCAGAGTGGCTGCAGGAGACAGGGTGGGGACGGCCGTGAGGGGTGCTGCGGGGTGCCCGCCCAGCCCTGCCCCACTGCAGGGCACACAGGCTCTGCACGGAGAGGCCCTGTCGGACCCTGCTGGCAAATGCTGGTGCTCGAGCAGCTCCAAACTGATGCCACCTACTGCTCGGTTACGGAGGGAAGGTGGGCGGTGCCCACCCCGCCCCAGCCTCCGGCAGGGTTTGAGCACACCAGGTCATTCCCCTCCACCGTCGTTTTCACCACCTGGGCCAACCTGACCCTCTCAAGGCCTGAGCCTGGAGGAAAAGGTTCCCACTTCCATCCCAGCCACATGCCTCCCTGGGCTTCCTTACCTACAAGGCTCCTGCTTCTTTTTTAACCATTTTTAACAAATTTTAAGGTACAGTTCAGTGGCAGTTGGTCCATTCAGAATGTTGTGTAACCATCACCGCCATCCAGCTCCAGAACTCTCATTACCCCCAACAGAAAGTCCACGCCCACTGAACGCTAACTCCCCTCCTGCCCTCTAGATTTCCGCCCCCCACCCCTCGCCACTCCGGTCACCTCCGCTGTGCTTCCAGGGGCCGATGCCTACCCCATGTTTAGTCTAGGGGGACCGTCACCCCCTTCCCCTGAAGCTCCAAGGAGACAGAAGTAGGTGGCTGCCTGACCTGTGGGGGCAGCACAGCTGAGCTGGCAGGACTGGGGAGAGAATGCTAGGCTCTGGGTAGCAGGACTGAAGCCCCTCTGACAAGCACAAGCATTTATTAAATGCCTGCTGGGTACCCAGCTCTACACCATGCATAAGAGGAGGATTCCAAAGACGCCAGAAGATCACAGCAGTGCTGAGGTTAAAGGTGAACTTTAGAATGAGGTAGAATGCGGGGTCAGGGCTGGCAGCCTGTTACAGCTGCGGGCACCTCCGGAGTCCCAGGGGCAGAGGGTGGCAGAGGCTCTGGCAAGGAGCTGGGCTGGGCCTTGAAGGGTGGGAAGAACTGGTGGACGAAGGGGGCATCCCTGAGAGTGGTGCAGTCTGGGCAAGAGTGGAACTGGGACTGAGAGGTGTGTGTGCACACCTACCCCAGAGGAGCCCATGGAGTGTGTGGGGAGGTGGACACTGATGGAACAAGAGGCCTGGGGTGCCAGGGTCACCCCAAGCAGAGGTTCTGAGGTAGCACTCACCGTCGGTGGCCTGCAGGCTGTAGGTGAGACCCAGCGCCAGGTAGCCCTTAGAGAGAAACTCCCCAGCATCCTCCCCAAGGTTGATCACCATCGTGGCAAAGCGCTCGGCCTCCTCCAGCTGTGAAGAGGAGAGGCACAGTTTGCTGGGAGGGCTTCATTGGCCTCAGCACGTGGCCCACTCACAGTCCCAGCCCCGGTCACTCAGGACTGCAGTTCCTCCTGTGTGCGCGGCATGACCAGAGAGGCCAGGCAGCATGTCTGAGGCCACGTAGTCAGAGTGGAAGGACCACAGCCGTTACCTCTACCTGTAACTCCTAGGACCTTTTCACCTACCCAGGGGCCTGCACTCATGGCCACAGGGCACTACGTCTCTCACAGAAAGCTTCCCTCGCCCCAGGGACCGCCGCCTCCCATCACTTGCCCTGCTGAGAGCATGGACCCAGGACCAGGCCAGTCTGCGCCAGCTCCTTTCCTCATCTGGCCTCTGTAGGTCCCTGGGTCTGTCCCTGCTCGGCAGAAGGAAGCCAGGGGCAGGGGGTACAATCAGGGGTCTGGGACTGGCCTGGGGGACACTGCCCACCCTGCAGAGTGGTCGGGCTGCCACTTCTACTCTGCCTATGAGCTCACTCCCTGACCCAGAGAACTCAACTTTTGGCGGGGGGTGGGGTGGAGTGGGGAGGGGAAGGCCTGGGCTGTTTTTGTCCTATTCCAGTTGGAAAGGGACCAATTGGCACAGGTCACGTGTGCTCACATCATCATATACAACATGTGACACAAAGATGGGGCATCCACAAGGCAGGCCTCCCGAGCCCTCTGGGTGACCCTGGCAGTCAGGCCAGTCAGTGAGGCAGGGGACAGCTGGGGGCCTCAGCTGTGCCCACTCATAGTCCACAGGCCTCTAAGAAATGTCCCCTCCCCCTCTGCAGGCCCAGGAATGTTAACTGCCTACATGCTTGGCATGGCAGTGTACCCAAGTCTCTGTCACCAAGAACAAAGAAGGGGGCTTAGCAAATCATTGCCAAAGCCCACTGCCACGCACAAGGCCCCTTGTGTGGGGTGTCTTCCCCCAGGAGAGGCCCACAAGGTCAACCAAACAGAGAGCAGGGTCACTCAGGTGGCTTCTAGCCAACCTAGTGTGCCCTGCCCCACTCGTGTCCCTGCCTAGGCCCAGCCGTACTCCCTTGGGAGAGGGGCAGCTCTGTGCATCTTGTGGTCTGACCACTGGTCGCAGCTAGGGGTAGAGGGGACAATGGACTCTCCCTCCCTGGAGTGCACAGTTGAGATGCTGAGACAGAGCCCATCAGTGTGGAGAAGTGAGCTGAGCTGAGTCTACCACCTGGGTGTAGCTGTGTGAGCTGCCTGCAGGAAGAAGGCTGATGGAGCAAAGAACCCAGTCAGCAAACAGAGAGGGAAACGGTAAAACCAAAGTCCAACGGAGCCCAAGAGGGAGCTGACAGCCCAGAGAGAGATAGCTGAGGGGGGCCGAGTCCCTCTGGGGCCCAACCACCAGCCCTGGTGGCTGACCAGGGCAGTGGGCAACCTCTAGGTTGACAGGCCGGTCATTAAAAAAATGAGAGAGTCAGGAAGCTGGGCCTCTGATACCATCAGAGCTGAGGAGCTGGGGTTCAAGGAGAGGCAGCAGCTCAGGAAACCCCACAGCTGCCTGCTGCCCGCTGCCCAGCCCTGACTGGCTGGGTAGGGCCAAGGCTGGAGATGCTGGGATCTGTCTCCAGAGCACCTGGCCCTGTAGGACTCAGGAGGGCTAAAGGGGCTGAAGTCCCAGCCAGGCTGGGAGGAAAGCACAGGCCGCTCGACATTGGCTCTGATCCCGACACCAGCTCTGATTTCGGCTCGGCACCTAAGAGCCATGGGACCTTCAGCAACTCACTTAGTTTCTGGGCCCCAGAGATTCTCATCTGCATAGCATGGAGTTGCCCCCTCACTTTAACTGCTCCTCCCTACAAACCTCCACAGAGACCTCTGCGGCACCAGACTCTGTGCTGGGCCCGGCTGGGGCTGCCCAGTGACAAGGGCACCAGCTGCCTGGAGAGCTCACATGGGAGCCTGGGGGTCCGACACACAGGAGGCGAGATCCCACAGAACAAGGTGGCTCTTAACTAAGGCTACACTGTGTGAGGCTGGCATGGGCTATGGCGGGTCTAACAGAGGGGCCGTCATGTGGCTGGGGTTGTCCAAGGAGGCCTCATGGTGGGGGTGGGGCACAGCAGGCATCATGGGAAGGGTGAGTGAGCAAACAGCGCCTCTTCTCCTTCCTCATATCCCACTGCGGACCCGAGTCATCGTGCAGACTTTGGGCCTCATTATGCCTCATGCAAAAGGAGCAGGCTTTTTTATAAACCTTCAAGTACAAGTTATAAAAAGAATCCAGAAACCTACTGCACTCCAAGTGTAAACACTCTCCGCATGTCCTTCTCTACTCAGCCAACTGCAGCTTCTACCTCCTGCAGCCCACGTACAGAAGGTGCTGGGAAGAAGGCTCGGCGATGACTGGCAAGCAGGGAAAAGTTACCGCCCAGTTTCGGCACATCACATTCTGCATTAATAGAGCTCACCAATCCTTGAGCTTTAAACAATGAAAACATACATCCTCGGCTTGTTGAACTTGTGGTCCACTCTGACCCCAGGCCAGCAGCCTTCTGTCACCATACTTGCCAGCCTGAAGTCCGCACGTTTAAAACGATCACTAAGCATGGTGTTTGTCTCCAATCAAACTCACAAGGCTTCAGTGGGCCAGTCTCCTACATGGCCAATACTATTTTGATTTCCGTTACCAGAAATGAAGAAGCTTTTTACATGTGGAGCCAACTCAGTGATTAGAAAGAAAAGAAATAAGATCAGGTCTATTAAGTATGACAATATACAATGATAAAGAACCCCCAAATGCATATGTATTTTAAATATATATTTTAAAACAAAATATATGTAAAGAAAACATATATATACACATACATACATATATATATATATTTAGAGAGAGCGCTTGTGTGCGTGCTCGTGCACGTGAGCACACAATTCCCCTTCATCTAAGACAAGAGTTGGGACTCCTAACGCCCTTGAGAACGTGGCTTTTCCACCTCGGTCCTGACGACGATAATCCAACCTCAGTCCAGAGTCAGCTCCACACCCATGAACAGCTCTCTACGCTCTGGGACCAGACTTGCTGGGCTCAAATCCCAGTGTGGCTATCTACTGTGTGACCTTGGGCATGTCACTTCATTTTGCTATGCCTCAGTTCCCTCTTCTGTGAAATGGGGATAATAATTGTCTGCTTCATAGGGCTTCTCAGAGGACATGGTGAGTGCTCAGAGCAATGCCTGAGTAAGTATAAACTGTCATTATCAGTTGTAATTTTATACCCATAGTTAGTTCAATCTTCCAGGATTTTTAGTCTCAACCTGATAGATACACAAGTGCCATCTGACCAGCTCCCTCCCCTGTACTACATGATGGCAGCAACAAATCAAGAAGTGACATCAAAGACCCTCCTGAATCTGGAGAGGGGACACGACTGCCTGCCTTTGTCTCTGCCTGACCCTTAGTCACCGGAGAGGAGTGACTACATGAGGGCAGGCTGGGTTGCCACAGCCCTAGGCGGTCCACTGTGCCAGGCTGCCCAAACCCTGACCCCTGACTGGCGTGCGCACGCACCCACACGCACACACACACACACACAATCTACCCCTTGTCCCAGCACTCACCCCCACTGTGGGGCACACATGTGGATATTTTCTATCCGCTTCTCTAACAGTCTGTTTCCATTTTTTAAACAGTTCTATTTCACAGCCCACCAATGGGTGTCAACCTGGGTTGAGCTGCCCAGCACCTGCCCAGCGTCTGCCCATCTACGCCCACCCTAGCCACATCTTTCTCCCACCCAGCACCTCATTGGTTCTTTCCAATCTCCAGATGCTTCCTCCTGAGCGGGCCTTACAAGCAACTGCGCACAGCTCTGTAGCTGTAGCTCCTGCTTCTGCAAGACCCGCTTAGGCCACAGTACTGGGCCCTCCACGCTCATCAAAATACTTGTAGGGTGAGGGGTCCTCAAAAAAATTTTTAATCATTCCCTTCCCAATGATACACTGCTTTTAATGTCTCCTTTACTTATGGCAGCCATGTAACTTTGCACAAAACCCAGGTGGAGGTACTCCCTTGCAATTCTAGAGCGAGTTGGTGCTCGCCTGACCTTTCCTGGCACGGGGGCCACCTGGTGGGACGGGTGTTTCACAGTTGAAGGTTCTGATGCACAGGGAACTTAGGGGACCCACCCAAGGTCACCTGGCTAGCAAGCGGTAGAACTGCATTTTCAATCCCAGTCTCCTGATCTACGCCTGGCTCTTTCTGAGCTGCCTGATTCACGGCTGCCCTCCGTGGTTCTCCCTCTTTCTTCTCTCTGACCCTCTGGGGAAAGATGCGCTGGAGGATGTCATGCTTTTTGCTTTCCATAAGTAGGAAAAGTGACTTTACAAGTTCCTGCATCTCTCCAGTTGTCCTAATTTGGTCCCCACCTAAGACTGGCTTCGGCTGCACACACTGCTCATGGGCCGGAGAGGTCGTCCCCAGGGATCTTCACCCTCCTCCTCCCTTCCTGGGAACTGGAGAGAGGTCGCTTCTGAGCCTGCAGAGCTTGTTTAAAGTGCACCTCCAGTCTCTCTGTAGGCCCATCCCACAGGGCCCGGGACCTGTTGCTTATCTGCTCCACCAAAAATGCACTTTTGTGCTCCGGGGAGGAGCAGGCACTCTTCCTAATCCCGACAAGCTAATGGCGGCAGAGCTGCCATTCTCTCTTCCCTGCCTCATCAACACTTCGTCCCTCTCCCTGGCTCCACCCACCCCCGAATCTGAAAAATGAAGGCAAAGACACAAAAGCACATCCCTTCTAGGAGCCTGCTCTTTTGAAGAGGCTGTCGCAGGGACAGTACCTGCAACGTGCTAAGCAGGGACACTCCTCCGTCTGGTGTTTCCAGGTTACAGGTGAGGCACAGCGAGGGTGAATCACTCCCCTAAAGTCACACAGCACTAAGTGGGCAGGCAGGGATTGAACCCCATCCTTTCTGCCTCCAAAGCCTGCACTATTTCCACCACCCACACAATCCCATCAGGCAAAGGGGCCCAGAGACAGTACCACCAAAGAGGAGCACAGCCTGCTTCTGTTTCATAACCTCCTCTCCTTCCCTTTCTGCGCGCGGCACACAGCACACGTGCGCTAGCCCACCTCCATCCTCCTAGAAAAGAGTCGACGTTTTAAATTACAGGGATTCTAAATAACTGCGTTCGAAGGGATATTAAAAAATATTTACATCTGCCTCTTCTCCCGCCCCAAGTAACTGGCTGGGGACCCTGGTAGAATGCTGGCCATGCCAAAGCAGGCCACACACGACTGTCACCCGGGGAACTTCAGGCTAAACCTCCCGCCTGGTCCCACAGCTGCCCCAGCTGCTCCTACCCCACTGCAAGTGCCCTATCAACCAGCACGTAACCATCCCTCGGCCGCCCCCCTCCCTAACCACCTCCAGACCCAGAGCCAGCCTGGGATGTCCCACACTGGCCCTGGCATACGGACAGGACGTGGGGACAGCAGGTGCTCCGCCTCTGGGCACACGGCCACCCAGTCCGGTTTTATCCAGCACAACCCGTTTTTCAAATGTCCCAGTTTCAGCCTCCCTTCCTGCAACCTGGGCCAAGCTGCCCACCCCTGGATTTCTGTCCCCTGCTGACAGAGCTTGGCTGGGCAACGGCTGGGCCTGCCGGGGACTGATGTGAGTCAGCACAGCTACGAAGGCAGGGGACAGAGGTGATGAAGGACATCTTTCAGGATCCATGCCCAGCCCTGAGCACTAGCTCCCCTCTGTGTGCTGCAGTCAGACCCACTCTTCCTGCTGGAAGCCTTGATAACAGAGGGAGCCCGTCTCTCCCCTGGCCTCCTTGGAGAACAGTCTGCCCTCAGCTACCAACAGCCTGCTCTTGGCCTAGCAGCAACCCAGGGAGCCAGGGAGAACCACTGAATCAGATGCACACCCCTCCACACCCGGCCCTCATGGCCAGCTGGGGCAGGCGTCATTCTATAAGATATTAGTGAACACCTACTATGTGCAGGGTTCTGTATGGGAAAGAGGGGCTCAGGGTGCAGGACACAGTGTGTGAAGAAGCTCCCTGTCTAATTGGGAAGGCAAGTTCCATATGAGGCAGAATCCGGTGCCCTGTGTCTGTGCTCATCAGCAAGCAGGATTCACCCAATGAGCACCAGGCATCAAGCCTGGGCCGGGGTTTCAAGAAGGAAGAGAGACAGGCCCTGCCCTCAAGAAACACCAATGATTGCCATATGAGGTGCTAAGTGTCCAAGGCAGGTATAAGCGAGGCTTTAGGGAGCTGCAGAGGTGAGGTTTTGGTCAGGGAAGGCCACCAGGACCACCCCCGACCCTGCAGGACCCACCCTAGCCTGTACCCGATTTAAACCCAGGCTCCAACCTGCCCCCTAACCCAAATATGCTCTCAGCTGAGGTTAAACAATTCACCCTCCTCCCCGATTCTGATGACAAGTCTGCGTGTTTAAGTTTCCTTTTGGGCTTTTCTATTTATGTTGTCATTGATTACTTTGCTCCTAACTCATCTGATTTCAATTTGGACTGATTCGATCCTAATTTTATTACCATGTAATCTGAATGCACATAATTACTGTAATTATGCTGCTGAGGGAAACAGCTCCTCCACTGTGGGAAGCCCTAAATTTAGGACTTCCTGGCAAGGGCGGCCGTTGGCTGGGTGGACCCACAGACACCTCAGAGCTGGCAGCCTTTGGGCACACAGACGCCCTCTCCTGCCCCACCTCAGCGAGGTGGGTATTTTTGGCTTCATCCCAGTAATGGGGTTGAGGCCCCTCTCAGGAGCCCTAGGAATATGTAGGACTGTAAGCTAGCGGTTGGCGAGCCCACCCTCTCTGTGTTCTCCAGCTCGTACCGCCATCCTCTGCTGCACTGCTCAGCTTGGGTGGCTCCTTTCTGCCAGCACCCACACGCCACCCACATCCCAAGGCTGCTCTCCCTCTAGGGTGCAAGATGCCAGCAGTCTCCCTGAAAAGGCTTGGGGAGCAAGAGGTTTCCCTGCTAATCATGGGGCTGGGGAAAGCAGGCTGTGACTAAAGGGCTTGCCGCTGACCTGTGTGGATTTTTCCCAGAATTCCAAGCCTAGTCCAAGGCCTCCTCCTCCAGGAAGTCTCCCTGACCCATCCAGCTCTCTCCGTACTTTGTCGTTTACTTCACCCTCACATACACAGCAAGATGGACATATCCCCATCTCGCACCCACCTGCTGCCATCCTCCTGCAGGAAGCTGCTAGGACCTGGGCCCTGCTGCCCTGCCCCCGAAGCTCACTTACCCAGTGCAGGGATCCGATGCAGACCTTGGCGGCCATCAGGGGCACAGTGGGGTCTGAGGGCCGCAGCTTCACACACTCCCGTAGCAGCGACACAGCGTAGGCCGACTGTAGAAGAAAGAGCAGGCACTGCCATCACGCGCAGCCCTAGGTGGCAACTGACAGGGCACCTCCTGCACGGTGGGGGGGTTCCCAAATTGCCAGTCCTTGCTCTGCACCCCTTTCCTCCCAAGGGCCAGGAAGAGGGCCCCGGTAGCAGCCCAGGCAGTGTGGCAGGCAAGTCCCTCCTGGGCCTCTGTTGCCTCATCTGGAGAATAGAGGTTGTGACCCTTGCCCAGAGTGAGATGACAGCAGCGAAGGTGACAATGGGTGGAAGCTCTTTAAAAGGAGTTCAGATGTGAACCGCATATATGGGAGAGGCGGAAAGGGGCTCTCTTACACCTCTGAGCCCAACGCTCTTGGGTGAATAGATGATGAGATCAGACCAAAACCATGCGGGGATGTAAAGGCAGGGCCGGTGGTAGGGAGCGGGGTGCAAGTGTAAAGGCTGGCGGACAAGGACAGAAGCCAAGCTGGCAGAGCCAGAGAGGACCTCCAGACCGGGATCCGGGGATCCCCCCAGGCTCCATGGACTCAGCCATGGAGATGGGGTCACGCTGGGCCCACTGAGGGTGGCCGAGTGTGGATGGAGGGCCAAGTGGAGGAAAGCATTCAGAGCCAGGCAGGGGTACAACTAATCACAGCAACGAGAAGAACACCGGCAACACTCATCTAGATCTTACTGTGGACCAAACACTGCTGTAAGTCGGAGGGCCGAATTGGCCCTCTGCCTGCTCCTATAAGTAAATATTGGAACTCAGCCGTACCCACTCTTATACGTCTTATCTGTGGCTACCTCCATGGTGCTAAGGCAGAGTCAAGTAGTTCCCACAGAAACTGTTCGGCCTGCAAAGTCAAACATGTAACTTTCTGACCCTTTAGAGAAAGTCTGCTGACCCCTGTTCCGAGTGCTTCATAAATATTAAGGCATTTAATTTTCACAACTCTCCTATGAAGTAGGTGCTATGTCCCTATTCATAGATGAGGTAACAGAAATGCAGAGAAGTTAAGTAGCTTATTCAAAGTGACAATGCCCACGAGTAGCTGAGAGGGGTTTGAACGGGCTGGCTCTTCGCTTGTACCCACTGTCCAACTCTGTCTCCACGGTGCCTGTCTTGGCCAGAGAGGAGGCCTCTGGGTCCCTCCACTCCCCATGCATACTCACTGAAGGCAGGAACCTTTCGAATGAGTCCAGTACTTTTCCATGAAACTCAGTAGTGATCCTCACCACCCACCACCCCGTGTGTACACTGCCCTTCCTGTGTGAGCCCCAGGTAGGCAGGGATATGCGCCTGTAACTTCGACAGTTCCCACGTGTGGGGCCCTACCGTGGGCTGCGGCGCTCCTTACCATAATCAGCTCTCTCCCTCCTGGCACCTCCAGAGGTGATGCTGAGGAACCGGTGATTCGCCTGGCCACAGCACAGTGTGAGGGACTGGCCGATGCAGACCTGTGACCCCTGCCTCTCTTGCACCACCCATCCTTTTGCCACTAGCTAAGGAAGAAGAGCTTTCTCAGCCAAGATGTGATAGATTTCCCTGGGCTCTGGGCTCAGGCTTATTAGGCCAATACCAGATGTCCCAGCCAACAGCCTGCTCTGTCCCAGCACTGGGCAGGGGCTAGTGGAGTCTCTGTGGGAACGGGGAAGAGGCCCTGGCTCTTGGCTGTCAGGAAGGCTGGCTGGAGAGAGCAAATACCACCAGCCCCCATGCTCTCTCAGGAAACCTGAGGACCACGCACAAGAGGGTGTTAGCAGATGACAGGCTCCGGCAGGCTGGGAGATTGCACAGGGTGCCCTGCACGGGCTGGAGCAAGGGAGGTTGCCGGAGGCGCTTGAAGGCGCTGCCAGGCCATCCGCCTCTCCTGAGACTCTGTCCTGTGAATGCTGCTTCTAGCACTCTCAGCACGGTCCCTCTGGCCACAACCCCAGCAAGCTTCAAGACCCTTCCAGGCTTCCTTCGCTGGCCGCTGACCTCTGCATCCTTGAAATACAGCGTTCTCTAACCTTGACCCCCGCAAATTCACATCTACCCCTGCACAAACCATGAACGCTGCTATTTAAGGAGCCATCTGCGGACTCCGCAGTCAGAGCAGCTGGCTCTTTTCTTTTCTTTTTTGTCATGCTGGTTACCTAGCAACGCAGCCAATGTGCTTGCTGAGGAGACCAAAAGAAAGAGCGGCCTAAATTGTGCCATGGAACTCATCCTTTCTTCCTGCAGGCTGAAGTGTCAGAGGTATTTATATCTGCCCGGCCTCACCTCCTAGAAGACCTTTCGGGCACAATCACAGGTACTGAACCTTAGGATCATAGAAACAGTGAGGTCTGGCCAACCAGGCCGGCGGATCTGGTGGACAGGGTTCCTGAGGGAGGTGGAGAGTGTGCTTCTGGGACAATTCCCTGCTGCACTGAATGCAGCGGTGGGTGGAGCCCAGGGTCTCTGGCCTCCTGTGTGAGGAACACACCAATCACCCTGCTCCCTGGCTTGAGCCCATTCTCGTGTGCACCTTGCTGGTGTGTGAAGGAGCTGGGCCGGGACAACAGCTCCCTGGATCCTGGGATGTGCCAGGCTGTGTTTGGACCCCTCTGAGCCTGGTTCTTTTCAGTAAGGAGGTGGAAGACCCCACCCCTCCCAGGCTAACGTGACACCTTCTCCTGAGCCTGGGGCCTTCCAGAAGCAACTGCAGAAATTAAAGCCAACTCCTGCGTGTGATACATTCTTCTGAGCAGGGGTTCCCAGCTTTCCTTAGCATCTCACAGGGGCCTGTGAATCACAGAAGGCTGAGGACTCCTGTAGCCTGGGCCTCTCCTTCTGGTCCACACTCACTATTTACAAAACTAGAGGCATTTTTTCTGTCTCCTGGGGACAGGAAGAAGCTGTCACACGCCACTATGAGCTGACCGCCCAGGCTCCATGTACACTCCAGCCCCTGCTCCTGCTTCCCCATCTCTGTTCTGATCTCTCCCTGAGCCCTGACAAGGTCCTGCTAAGCATGGAGCCAGGGCACATCATGCCATGGCTTTGTGGGGGAAGGGGCGGAGGTTTGAGATGACAAGTGCCAGGCAGGGCGGGGGCAGAGAAGGCTCCCCACTTGATTCTTGGCTGTATTTCCCACCTGCCAGGCTACAGCACCTGCTCTCCTTCCCTATCCCTGCCAGGACCCAGCCTGTACACCCTCCATTCGTGATGGAGGAGCTGGCAAGCCTAGGAGGGCCCCCCCTGCAGACTGCTGCGGGGCTAGAAATGGCAGGTGGCACAGATGGGCGGGCGGGCAAGGAATTCCCTCAGCCCCATGAAAGGGCCCTGGGTGTTTACAGCTCTTGGAATGATCTGCGAGCTCATGCCATCTTATTTCCTGCCTTCGAAGCATCCTCAGTTCCAAGAGCCCCAGCACCCAGCCCCGGAAAGCTTTTCTGATCATGTCACTACTTAAAATAGAGGCTTATGTAAGTGTGATTCTCATCCAAGGAAAAAAAATGAGGGGTGTTAAAACAGGGCTTGGTGGGTGGAGAGCAAATGCAGCCCTTCGACCCGGGATATGGTCAGTTCCAGGTTCACGGGCAGGTCCTTTCCTGACTCCACACTTGGGGGGGCGGGAAGACAGCTACAAGCCCAATGAAACAACGTTCCCCTTGCTGGAACCTACTCCCCACACCTGTCTCATGCCATTGTACGCATCAATTCACCCGAGGAACTGCCATGATGTCCCATGCGTGCACATGTCCTCAGAGAAAAGCATCCCCAGACACGTACTTGCACACCTGACACACTCATAACTCATGTGTGCACACTGGATGTGCACACTGGATGCACACACAGGGGTCTGTGTATGCCCTCCCACGCCCATACTCCCCTGGAGATGAAAATCAACTGCTTGACTTTCTGAACACCCGCCTGCCTACCTGCCATACCCTGCCTCCCCCTCTGGGAGGGACCAGAGGAGAGCAGAGTCCCCTGAGAGTGATGTGCAACCCCCAGCCTTACCTTTCCACAAGCCACCATGGAGAGTGCCACTTGGTACCAAAGGTGGAATTCTCCACATGCAAACTTCATGGCCCGCTCCAGGCACTGGGGGGAGGGAGACATCTGGTCAGCACTTCCCTGCTGGGACACCCCCCAGCCCATCCTGCTCTTCCAGGGTAATCACTGCCCAAGTCACTGCCCTCAGGAGGCTGCGGGAGGCCCGGACTTGGTTCTAGCTAGGAAACTCCAGGGGTAACCAGTCCATGCACCTGGCATACTGTGTCAACCCACACAAGTCTCTCACCCTCTCTGACCCTCGGCCCCACCTCCACAGCATGTGAATGATCTCACAGGGCAATGGTGAAAAGCGAATGAAACGAGATTTGTGAAAGTACTTCCAAAATGGAGACATCCAATGAAAATGTTAGAGCCGACATTTGTTAATACTGCGCATGGCGCCACTCTCAGCGGTTTACATGTTTGAACTCATTTACTCTTCCTGACCACGCTGCAAGGTGGGTCACCTGATTTCTCAGATGAGGAAGCTGGGGCCTGAATGACTTGCCAGTCACAGGGCCTGGAAGTGGCAGAGCAGGCCAACTGCAAAGCCGGTGGTTAGGATGCCGCCAAAAAGTAAAGGCTCCTCTTCATCCTGCTGTTTGCTCTCTATGCCCACTGAGAAAACCTACCGCTCCGCTGGCCTGGCCAGTCCTGGGCAGCCTGCACCAGGCGCTGCCTGGTGAGATCTGACAGTCCCCAGCAGAAGTGGTTCCAGGGGCTAGAGGCAGAGGCTGCCAGCGTGTAAGGACAGGATTCTCGTGTGGCCACGGTCAGGTGAGGCGGGGGCCAGGCGCAGGGCATAGGACCAGACAGCACGCACAGGAATAGCTCAGCCGCCTGGGGCCACGTGCTGGCTCGGCACGCACTCCCCACGCCTTCTCAGGCAGAAACCAGCTCTCTGGCCTCGCCTTCCTCGTGGTAAACTCGAGAGAATACCACTTATCCTTCCACATTAAAGAGGGGGATCATCTTAGAAGGCACCTCGTATGGAGCCTGGCATGAGCAGGGGCTTGGCTGGTGGCACAGTCCCACCTTTCAGGAGCCCCCCCGAAACACACGGAAAGAGAATCTACCACTCAGCGGTTCATTCTTGTCGCAAGGAGACAAGGGCCCCAAAGCCACCTTGATCTCAGCTCACATTTGAAATCTCAAAAATGTGTGTACCATGTGCCATATGGGCAGGGGCAGAAGAAAGGGGGAAACTCAGTACCCCTAGTCCCCCACCCCAAAGAGGTACCACCCCCTGAGTGCAGCCCATGGAGCACTGTCCCAGAAGGGTTTGCCCAGCAGAATGGGGGTGTCTGTCTACCCAGCTCAGAACCCGGACAAGAGAGTAAGCCACAAAACACCAGTGTCATCTCTGGGGGAAACTGAGGGATGCGGTTTTCTTCCCGTGCCTCTCTGTGCAATGCTATGTGTTACTTTCAAAAGAAAAACACATAAGACCATTAGTGAAACAAAAAACACCCCGCCAGTGAAGAGCAGCTCCCTCGGCACTGGAGAAGGAATGGTCCCAAGCCTGGCCTCCCCAAATCTGAGCTGCGCCCTGGGTGGGGGCAGGGAAGGGACGGTGGAGGAGGACAGCTGGTGGCTCCATCTGGTTTCCTCTGTGCGCCACCCGAGTCCCGGCTGGGACGGGCCAGCTGTACCTCGGAGAGCATGACATACTGGCCCCTCCTGCCCAGCGTGATGCTCAGGAGGTCGTAGATGGCCGCGGCGTTCTGCAGGCTCACCGCCCGGTCCTGCTCCTGCTCCGGCACCCGGCTCAGCACCACATCCCGAGTAGCCTGTGGGGGAACGTGGGTTTGGGAAGGTGAGGATAGAAAATAAACCTGTCCCCACAGGGCCCCTGCCTCCCAGGCCCAGGGACTGTCACCCTTTCACCACTGACCCAGGCCAGGCAGAAACAGCCAGCTCCTTTCTCACCCCCAGGAAGGCCCTCTCCAGAGGGAGAAAGCCCTCCCCTCTCAGCCCGGGCTGGGGTGAGGGAGCCCGTTGAAGTCTCGAGCTGGCTAGGCAATGATTTCTTCTGCAAAATTTCAAACCTACAGGGGAGTTGCAAGCCTAGAAGCATAACAGTAAACCCAACAGTTAGCATTCACCACATTTGCTTTGCTCTGCTTCTCTCTCTGATAGGTAATGACAATCATGATGATAAGTTGGAGCGACAGGACCCTTTACCCCTCAGCACAAGAGGACATTCTTTTTAGAACCGCAACAGAAACACCAAGTCAGAGAATGTGACACTGTCATCACTATCGCCTGATACCAGTTCACCTCCAGACTGCCACCGGTCCCACTCATGACCTTTCTGGCCATTCACTTTTTCTCACTTTAGGATCCAATCCAGGGTCACGCCTTACACTCAGGTGCCATGTCTCTTTACAGTCCTTTCATCCAGAGGAGCCTTCAGCCTTCCCCCGCCTTCGGGACACTGGCGTTTTTCAGGAGTGAGACTGGCTGTTTGGTGGAAGAGCTCCCTGTGTTTGTACAGTAATTGCTCACTCACAGAAACAGCTTCGGAGAATACGTGGAATCGTGTAGACGAGGTGGGTGGCTCTGCTGCTTGATCACAGAGGCAAGCTCAGGCTGTGGGCCCTCGGCGCCCCCTTCTCTGACCAAGTCCCTCTGAAAAGGACCTCCATACTTCCTTCCCATCACCCACAGGCCTGTCCTCGACTCCCTCCAACCATGGAGCTCTTTCCTCTCTGTTCTTCCCTGAGTAATCTCCCCCAAACCTGAGGCCTCTGGGAAGGCGTCCGGAACTCAGGAAGGAGTTCGGTAGCTCCAAGCTGCTCGGGAGGGAGGGCCCCAGTCTGAAGGGGGAGCTCTGCTCACCAAGCCCGAAATCTCACCATCAGGGATCCCAGAGCCTCTTGTTCTGTGGCCTGTGGCATGTGGCCCTACCCAGGTACCCATACCTAGGGATGGCACTTGGGCTCAGGAATAGCTGAACAAAAGTTATGGGGGTTTCTGAGCTGAGTGGCAACAGGGCAGGGACCCCACCTCCCAACACACACACCGAGGGTTGAAGCAAAGTTGAGCTCCGGCCACTCGCCCCCACTGGCTGCTCCCGGCACCCTCCCCTCTCTCACCTGTCCTTTGGCCGAGGGGTCCCTTCCCAGCATTCCTGACCCTCTCTAGAAGGTCAGAACCTCCTCTACACAGGACCTCAGACCGAGGACCGGCCTTCCGACTGAGTAAGGGGAACTACTGGCCCTTAAAAGGCAGACCCCTCTGGTCTGCTCCAGACAAACCTTCCCACCACAGATGGTCCTCACTTCCTCCCCCTGGCCAGGACTACCCCCCCTCCTGAAACTCCAGGTCAGGGGCTAAGGCTCCTCCATGGCTGCAGAGGCAGAAGCCCAGTGGCCTTGGACTGTGGGCTCTGGACGTCCTGCCGTGCAGATCTGAACCACGTTCCCATAAAGGCTTCTGGAAGTCAGAGTGCCTCTAAGACCCAAAGAAGTGACTCATCTATAGGGGCATTTCGGGCAGAAGGCAGGCCAGCGGCCAGGGGTCCACCACAATGGGTGAGAGCTGCCCACCCCCACCGTGGATATGGACCAGCGCTAGGAGAGGGCATGGGAGGCCGGGAGACCCCCAGAAGGGCTGAGCACTGGTGCCAGCCTGGTAAACAAGAGCAGGTCAGGAGCTCGAAAGAGTTAAGGGAGAGGCATGGAGAGGGAAAGTGCCAGAGAAACCCCCTCCTTCCTGGTGAAATCCACCCACATAGGCACCAGCAGGAAAGGAGAAGAAATTTTAAGGAGCTGCTTGGCAGGGGCTGTTTCACCAAGCTGAGTAGGAACACAAAACTCCAGAACCTGCTCTGTGCCTGGCCACGTTCCTCCCCACTCCCCCACCTCCAGCCTTCACCTCCACCAGCTCCCCAGCTCCGGCTGCCCAGGATGGGGCGGAGAGGCAGCTTCCATGAGGCAGCGTTCAGGGTACGGGGTGTTAGGGAACGAGAGGATGGGAGACAGGGTCCCCACCCTCAGCAGCAGCACACGGGCATTTGCTGAGTGGAATCTGGGCTAGGAGTCCAGCGGGAGAGCGGTCCTGATGGAGAGGGAGCAGGGCAGGCAGCCCGCGGGGCGGCTTTTCTGTGGGGCGGAGGGAGAGGTCTGGCAGGGCACATCCCAGATCTGGGGACCAGTCTCGTTCAGGGCAGGTGAGCAGCAAGCGATCAACAAAGGTCTCAGCTCTGGTTGGTCTGTCCTTGAAGAGTAGCCCCTGCCAGAACCCAGATCCCAACTCCCTCGAGACTGGCCCAGGATAAAGTCAAAGTCCTCCCAGCCCCCACGTGGGACGCCTCCTGCAGCTCTGTATCCTCACCCTGCGGATCCCTATCCACCCTGCAGCCCATCATTGTTCCCTCCGTCAATTTGGATGCCTGCTGCCTCACCACTCAAGGAGGGTATCCGCCCCCTCAGTGACATCCCTGACTTATCCTGACATGCAAGGCTGGACCCCCTTGCCTTCCTCTAACACTGGACACCCATCTCGACCCTCGCAAATCCAACTGGTTCACCAGTTCTTGAGGCAGGGACATTTCTCTAGACTCCCAGGCCCAGTACAGGCTTATACAAAGCACTTTCTTCGGTTCACGTGAGTGGAATGAGTGATATTTGAGAGAGAAACATTTCTGGGCCGAGTGTGGGAACTTCCTCCTGTCCGCCCTAGACCTTGACCTTTAAGAACATAGTGTCTCCCAATGTGGGCCTGGCAGGAGGGAGGGGTGGATTTCTAGCACACTGGGAAGGAATTAGGTCATAAGAACAGGAACAGTAGAGGGGGTTGCAGCAGCATCTCCTCGGCTGAGAGCACCTTCCCAGGGGTCCTCAGGACGTGAGGCCTGTGCCAAGAAGGAAGAGTGGTTCCCCAAAGGAAAGCCAAAAGCAGAAGTTTGCCCTGTGGTTGCTATGGCTCTGGGGCAGGGCTGCGGTGAAATGCTCCAGTGGTTGCTGGGCTTGGCCTGTGTATGTAACCATGGCAACAGGGTGGGGTGGGGGAAATGGGGCAGAAAGAAGGAAGCCTAAGCTGTTGGGGGGAGCAACATGATCAGATTCGTGCGCAGCTCAGGGGCCAGAGCAAGCCTCAGAGGACAGAGCCCCAGACACTCTGCCAGTCCCTGCCCAGGGGCCCCCAGCTGTCCCATTCCTTCCTCCCTGGGGCTCACCACCATTAAAGTACCACAATGCTCCCAGCTCCATCAGGAACCTGCCTTGAGCTAGTCCCAGTCACACTCTTTTCCTCCCACCATTTAAATCGCTGCACTGGAAAATCCTCCAGATCAAACGCAGTGATAAATGTGAATGCACCTGTGACCCTTAAAGCAATATGGACCCTCAATTTTCTTCTCACCATCATGGACCGTAGTAGTCTTGGAGTCATGGCGGAATATTTTCCCCTGGTTTCTCCCTGCATAACCCCTAGGCCCACCCCCAGGCTACCAGCCTCTGGGGATGCCCAGCTCCTGTTTAACCCGTGCATTTAATCCTAGGCAGGGTTCATGGGACTGTCCCTGCTGCTAGTTTTGGACGCTCTGCCTGTCCTTCCAGGGGTGGCCTCCCCCAGACTAACAGACATTCATCCCAGGCCTTCCAGTAGGTCAGAAGAGATAACACCAAAGAAACGTGCTCCTCAGTATGTCCCATCATCACGGCCAGCATGAACCACAGCTGGTCTCTGGACAAATACCCAGGAAGCAAACACGAGCCTTATAAGAAGGTCCATGAGGGACTGTGCATTTCCCCATGTGGGCCAGCCCCTGGGAAATGTAAAGCAGGCAACTCCTGTTCAAACAGCCATCCCTTCTGTGTGTGACATGCATAACCTTTCCGGAGCTGAATTTTCATGTCTGTCACCTCACCTGGCCTCACGGTGACCCCATGGATAGGCAGGATGAAATTACTGTGGGCCCTTCACAGATAGGGAAACTGAGCCTCGGAAGGTCCCGGGAGTTTAGACTAAGCCTGTTCAGGGCGGCTTCTGCTACCCTGTGTTCCTCTTCTGCCAGCCCAGATCTGACCCTCCACTGGCCAGAGAGTTAATAACCTTCTCTTCTGTCCAGCCCTGTCTCTCCTCTCTAACCCTGGGCACAAACAGGGTAGGAGGAGGAAAGGGAATGGACTTGTGGACACTTTGTAAGTGGCTTCTCTTAATTCTCACATACTACTATCCTATTTTACAGACGAGAAGGCTGAGGTCCAGGGGCTCCGGGGAGGCGCCCAAGGCATACAGACAGATGGCTGGGATGCAGATCAGAGCCTGGACTTTTGGCTTCACCCCTTGGCTCTCTCCTGGCCTCCAGGCACCTCTGAGAAAGTGCCCAGTAAGGTCGCCCAGTTCATCAGAGAGCCTGGTATGTGTCTGCTTATGGAAGAACCCAAGCAAAATCCAAGGCCAGGCTTTCCCAACCTCTGCTTCTCTGCAGAGAACAAGGGCCTTGGGCAATGTGGCCAGGGTCCCGCTCAGCCCAGTTCTCAGACACGGCCTCTCCATTGGCCAAGGACCCAGCCTCAGAGCCTCCTGGTGACACCCCGAGGCAGTTGCCCTAGAAGGGAGTCTCCCCGAAGCATCTGTGCATGGCACCTGCCCCTCCTTGGAGGACGCTGTTATGTTCCAGTTAGGCTGCTGTCCCCCAGTGGAAGACATAATTACCACCGGCTTTCAAGCTGCCCGTCCAGAGCCAAGAAATAACATGCCCTGTGACGTGTCCCATCTCCCAAGGCCCCGGGCCAGGCCCACGCCAGCTGCATCAGGCTCCTGCCACAGAAATTGCAGCTCTTCCTGCCAGCTAGGGTGAGAGGCTCTCCCCCCACTGAACCGAGTGTTCCGAGCCGGCAGTGTGATCAGACCCTTTCCCGTCGCAGAGCTGGGCCTCGTGTGAGAGCAGAGCAGGTGCCAAAAGCTGGAACAGTCTGTGCTCTTCTGCTGAGTCCCACATGGAATCAAGCCCAGGAAGCACTTCACTTATTTATTTTTTTAAACCAAATGGTATCCTCAAACCAATTTCTCTCCCAACCAGATCCGAACCTAAACATTTTCTAAAATGACTAAGTCAAACCAAGTGTCAAACGGACAGGTGTTGGACACCCCCAATGTCCTGGGTACTTTCAGGATCAAGTCCCTGCAGGGGAGGCCTTCTCAGCCCCATTTTACAGATGAGAAACCTGAGGATCAGGAAGGTAAGAAACTTACTCCTCTTCACAGGCCATGGAGGCTGTGCATGGCAAGTTCGAGATTCAAGCTGCGGAGGCCTGACACTGGGTAAGGCAAAACGTCAGTTTGTGAGGGCCACCCCCCATCACTCCCCACCAGGCCTTTGCTGCCTGTTCAGTTCCAGAGAACCTGACAGCAGCAGCAGCCTTTCCAGCAGCTGATGAACAGGGACCCAAGGGTTCACTTCGCTGTCGCACGTAGTTTTGTGCCCTAGATCGGGATTTTAGAAACTGGCCCCCTGGTTTCCCAACTGTCCGAGAAAAATCAAGCCGGTTTTGACACATCGTTCTTTCAGAACCGAGACCATGCATTCGGGATTCGGAAGATTGGAGTTAATTCCATCTGACTGGGGGGCCAGGATTCCCTCCCTGGCTCTGGACACACACTCCGCCGGCTGGGAGCACGTGTGGGACAGGTCCCACTGAGCTGCTCCCCACTGCGTCTCCTGTGCTGAGCACGGCCTGGTGCGCTGCTCAAACAGGACTGGGCGGATGAGAGGTGGCCGTGTGGGGGAGCGATTTTAAAATGCTCTTTTGGCCCCAAAGGCTCAAAACTGAATCCAAAATACAAATCCTCAACCAGTTACAGCTCACATCCCTTGCGTTTCTGTGGAAGCACTTGTAAGATGTCTATTTACCTCTTGGAAGACAAGAACTTACTCATTTTGATCACACTCAGTCGGCTCATAACAAACGCCATATCCCAGGCACCAGCCCTGCACGCAGGTCCCATGTAGGCTACTCCTCAGAACTCCAAACTACAAAACAGGGGCTGCTGTGTGCAGGGAACATGCAAACACCCCTTCTTGGAGCAGCTGCCTGGGCGATCCTGTAGGTGGAGAGCTAGGAGGACACCTCCCTGGCTGGCTGTGCTGAAAGAGCCTTCACCGCAGCCTAATGAATTCTGTAGGTGTGAGGGGAATCCAAGTAGCAAGCCACAGCAGCCCACTGCTGTTCTAGAGGTTCCTCCCTATCATTTGCACGCAAACCCAGCCAGCATTAAGGGAGCATTAAGGAAAACCCTGCAGGTACATGGAGGCCAGACTGAACCTTGGTTCGCTGGAGGGGTCAGAGCAGGAGCCCAGGAGGCTCACACAGTGAAGCCCATACCTGCCTGAGAATGTGACTGCAGGGAAGGAGGGTGGGCACCAAGTGCAAGAGAGAAGGCAGAAGCGGCCTGGTCACTCTGAGGAAAGTGCTCTGAGACATAGCCAGATCCTGGGTGGAAAGCCCTCTGTAGATGAGACACCAAAGCTAAGTCCATTGCCAAGGCTCTCCCCCAGACTGCTATAGTTTCTGCATGTGTGTGACAGGTTGGGTGTGAGGAAGAGCAAGCCAGCCAGCCAGGCAGCCCTGGGAGAGGTGCCTCCTCCCAGGTACGGTGCACCCAGCGTCCGAGCACCTCCACTGCTTTGCCTGCTACAGGGACTTCCCAGGACACCCCCTGGCCTGCAGGCCTGGACCCGGTGAGTCTCCTGAGCAGGCCTGCCAACCACATGGCCTTTCGAAGAAGGGAAAGAGCTATGTGGAGGGAAACCACACATTCAGGAAAACTCATCTTGGCTCCAAGTGTGGGCCACCTTTTAGCAAAAGGCATTCTTCACATTGTTTTAGGGCAGCTTGAGGGTTTGCGGAGGAATAACCTTAATGGAAAGGCATCTGAACTCTGGCCCAGGGCACCCAGATCAAACAGAGGCCACAGAAAATTCGTGGGGTAACAGAGCCCAGCCTTGGTCCCAGCCTGTGCTTTGGAAGCTATTTAGGGAAACAGATGTGATTGGAATCTTGGTTGCAAGGATTCTAACAATGTGACCTTGACAGAGACACGTATCTGTTCTGGACCTTACTTATCTCACTGGTAAGTCAGGAACATAACTGTTACACTGAACCACGTGAGACTGCTAGTTCTCCAAGGGCCGACACAGTGCCTCCCTCTGTGCGGTATCAGCTTGGAACTGGGCGGAGAAGGACCTGAGAACTGTTCCTGTTTCCCCTTGGACCTCCCACCTGTGGGCCACACTGTAACCCTCAGCCCAGGAAGGTGATGATAATGACCCCTGTTTCCTGAGACGGGCGACTTCAGTCCCACCTCGTCCCGAGGGTGTAGGGGGTGAGATGGCTAACCGAGGTGTGTGTAGGGGACCCAGAAGGGACTGGTCTACGTCTGACATTCCATAAGTAGAAACTGGGGTTCAGTCTGAGGTGAGACTGAGGGTCCTTCTTCTGTGGAAAGCGTACTGTTCTCCATGAAAATCAGGTCTGGCACTTGGTACTGCCATTGCCACATCAGGCTAAGCAGCTAGGTGTCCCCTCCCTGCAGCAACTGCTTCCCCCTCACAAGCCCGCACCCTGCAAACTGGCCAGGACCACACCCTGGCCAAGCGGCACTCACACCTAAATGCCCACGCCCTCCACTGGAACTCTCGCATCTGACTGGAGCTGGGTGGGAAATGACACACCCTCTTGCCCCCTAGCCAGTGTCCCTCCTTCTGCCGGGGGACCTGTTGAGCTGAAGGTAACCGCTGACCAAAGTCCTCTAAACCAGCGCTGGCGTCGCACGGTCCCGGGTATCCAAAAGAACATTCATATCAGGCTGCTCAAGGATCCAGTTCAGGAGGTCTTAGATTTTTTTTTTCAATTATTTAGTAAGTCAATAATCAGGTTTATTGTGAGTCAATAATTTAATTTTACCACCTAAATTTTCTTCTTTTTTTTTTTTTACCAATTTTTTATTTTAATTGTTGTTCTTGTACAGTTTTCTGTCTTTTACTCCCACCCCAGCCCACGGTCCCAGCCCTCCCCACCTCCTCCCATTTCCACCCCCCCAGTTTTTGTCCATGGGTCCTTTGTACTTGTTGCTCTAAACCCTTCCCCTTTTCCCCTGAAATTCCCTCCCCTCTCCCCTCCGGTGACTGTCAGCCTGTAGGAGGTCTTAGATTTTTAAACTTCACTTCTGCACACTGCTATGGGATGCATCATTTAAAAAAATTTAGTTCCCAACCTGGGCGTCCCCAGCTCACAAGCTCCGAGGGGCCGCTCAGTCAGAGGACTCCCCCGCATCACGCCGTATCGATGGCACCTCCACACCTGGCCTCTGCTGCTCCTGCCCTCCCCCTCCACCCCCTTGGACTCATGCAGGGAACCTGTCATCTCATTGCTTCCTGGACGACGCAACCACACCTCTCTCCTCTGCTGAGCTTCCCAGGGCCAGGCCTGTGTGCGTGCTCACATGTGCGTGAGTGTGTGCGTGTCTCCCTGCCCAGGCCAGGGGAAATGGGTCTCATAAAAAAAGTCTAAAGAGCACTTCACATGTGCTTTGTCCGGCACATCGTTTCCCCCCACTGCTTTACTTTTCCGTGGCGTACAGACCTTGGTGCCCAGGATATTTTAGCAGTTAGTGAATTTATTCCCCACCCCCTCACTAGAATGTAAGTTCCAGGAGGGTGGGGATTCTTCTCCGTTCTGTTCACTGCTGCAGCTCTGGCAGCTAGCACGTGGCCTGCCACAAAGTAGATGAGGCTCGATAAATACTTTTGCAAATGAGTGAGTTCCTCTTACAGGCGCACTTACTCTGGGAGTGACTATCATTGCATAGTGAGGAGCTGATGCTCGGAGGGGTTAGGTGGCTTGTGGAGGGCCCTCAGCAAGCCAGTGGCAGGGCTGGAACCTGAGCCCAGGCCATGGGCATAGAAAGTGCATGCTCCTTCCACTCCCGTACGCAGTCTCAGACTCAGCACAGGCTGTTCCACGCACACTGCCAACTTGCTGATAACCATCCCTTGTAATCCCAGAAGAGGTTGGTGGGGACTCGTTAGCTCAGTCTTTACTCATTTGGAGGCAGGACCCAGTCTCCCAAATGCAGCCTTATGCACCTGACCCAAACCTTGTGCACCTCACCTCTGAGTGTGTGGGGGGAGGGCAGACCTATGGATGTCCTTGGGAGGCAGAGCTCAGCGGGACCGGTGGCCTATGCTGAGCCCCGCAGCCCTACCCCATGGGGCACAGCAGGCCCTGGAGCTTACCATGGACTCGCTGATGAGGAGCAGCAGGAGGGCCTCCTCAATGTTGTCCTTTGGGCAGTAGAGGCTGCAAGATACAAAAGGCAGCGTGGCTGCAGCACAGCCCCACGCAGCACTGCTGGCCCGCCACACTGGCCCTTCTGCCCTGGAGTCAGCACCAGCCCCCGTAAGGTGACCCCCTCCTGCATAATTCACAGGCACCGGATACCACCTGCAGCCTGTAGCACACCCCAGAGTTACGATCTGAAAGGCTGTTGTGGGCGGCCGGGCTGGAAATACTGCAAATGCTCCTGGGAAAGAAATGACCCCTCCAGTGCCCAGCACTCCATGAAGAGGCTGCGGCAAGGAGCTCTGCTGGGCGGTCACAGACCCCACCTTCAATTACTGGCACAAACAAGAGAGATAGGGTATTAAGCAAGACAGATGGGAAGGCCCCAAATAATCTGTGTGGCCTTGGGATGCCCTGTAGGAGTCTCCTGCCAACCCACCTGAGACCTGCCTTACCTAGTCTACTTGGCTCCTGCCGACCCTGAACAGCCTGCCTGGCAGAGAGCTGGGTGGCAGCTGGAGGAAAGCTCGGGGCAGAGAGAGGGCCCCAGCGGGTGCCGAACCCTGGGTGTGGGGTGAGACAGGTGTGGTCCGGCGGGGCCAGCAGAGCTTACTTGTCTCCTTCATAGAGGTGAGGTTTCCGCAGGGCTTGCATGATGAAGGAATTCTCCTCTTTGCTCATGAACTCAGGTAGAGGGTGCGACAGGGGGCTCCAGTAGCAATCCTCACTCAGCGAGTGCAGCAGGACCCCGGCCAGGTGCTTCGCCGCCATCTGGCAGAGAGGGAGGCTCAGACCCAGGCACAGGTCAGCTCTCCCCTGATGTGGCCAGAATGCCCTCCACCCACCTCCCAACCAAATCCGCCGGTTGCGAAGTGCTGCCCCTCCAGGGTGCCCCACCACTCCACTCCCACGGGCCCCCTCCAGCACTGAAGATACCCGTCCTTCCCATTGGCTTTTGATGGCTCCTACTTGATCATTTATCCTCTTTCCTCTCCTAGACAAGAGGTGCTTTTCCCCTTCTCCCGGGCCTGTGGAGGCTGGCACAACTCGGAGTATTCACAGGCCTTTGCAGAGCCTGAAGCCACAGGTAGCTCTTGCTACCCAATACCTTTCTCATATTTGACCAAAAGTTCCAGAGTGAAAAGCAGCTCTGGCTCTGATTTGGGGTGAAAGCTCGAGAAAGCGAGCCTGCATTGGGCAGCAAAGCAGAATCAAGGTTATTTACTACAATCAAAAATCTCTAAGAATTCGCCCACCACCTCGCTAGGACATGGTGGCCGTAGGTTTCAACTGATCCAAGGCCAGGGGCGCCCCTGCAGTGCTGAGATGAGAAGGGTGCTGAGGGAGCTTCCCAGGCTCAGTGGGAAAGCACCGAGACTAGTAAACAGTGTGTGCCATGAGCACAAACGGGGAGAGTAAAAGGACGCACGTGACACACTGCCATCCCTGATTCAGGGGCTGCCCGCTGGGACTTCTGCTGTCTCCCACTGAACTTGACCCCTGAATAAATCAGCTGCAGCCAGCCAGCCCCCAGCCTCCAGCCCCAGCCCCAGCCCCAGTCCTGCAGCCTCCTCCATGTTACCACTTTGAAGTTCTGAGTTGCTTTGGTCTCCACTGTCCGGAGGACCTCCCGGAGCTCTCTCATGCCTTTCACGATGTTCCTGGTGGGAAGACAGCACAGGCAGGGTCACTTGCTACCAGCCTCGTTCCCCCGAGGACATCCTCATCAAGCCTGTAATCACTAGGCGCCTGCCTTTTATTTGAAAACATTCAATAATTGGATTGAGAGGTCAGATTTGTAACACCAGGACCCTAAAAGGCCAGGACATCACCCATCAAAGAAGAGGGGGATCTTTCTCTCCAGGTACCCCCAAGGAGACCAAGACCAAGCATTTCAAACAAGATGTTTTTTTGGCCCAAGAGCCTTGGACTGGTGTCAGGCTTTCTGACTTCAGTCAGTCTCCACCCTCACTCTCTGCAACGGGCCCATGCTAGGACTCCTCCTCACCTCTCCGGCCCTTCCACCAGGGCCCAGACTGGCCTGCGTCGCCTCAGGCCTGGACAACCGCCCTGACCAGTCCCACCCCTTCCAGTCAGCCCTCTGTGCCTTAAAATAATTTTCAAGTTTTTAGAAGTGTGACCCACAGTAAAAAAAAAAAAAAAAAAAAAAAAAAAAAAAAATATATATATATATATATATATATATATATATATATATATATATATATATTTGACATTGCAACCCACGGTATACACACATTTTCCTTACACACAACTGAAGCAAGTTTCTGGGTATTACCTACCTCTGTGACCTGCAATCCACACTAACAGTTCTATTTTGTCTCCCCCTACACCCCCTTTTGAAACACGTGGGCTAAGGCCCACTAAATAGATCTTGCAACCCACTCATAGGCTGTGGCCTGCAGTTTGAAACACTGCTTCCGCTGTCCCCCAAAGGGTCTACCCGACATGCAGAAGTCACCTTGTTCCTCTCAACAGGCTCGCCCCGCTGTTGGCGTCCTCGGCGCTAACATGGTCCCGTTTCGGCCTTCAGCTGTTGGGTCTGCCTCCCGTCCCTCCCCCATCTCATCGCCCACCACTCAGGTCCTTTCTCAAGCGACCGGCCACGGTTCCCCATGTTGAGTCTTGGCACAGGCTTCTCACACGGCCTTCAGCAGCCTTTCCCATACATACGCTTTAAAAACTGTTCCAATACACTTCCTTCTTGCAGACTTCCCAGGCCCCTCGCCGTACTATATCACTCTTGCACCCCATTAATTCCTCTTCTGGAGCAAGCACGGCATTTTTCAGTCATTTTTCTGATTACAGGCTGGCCCCTGGCACCCTGAAGACTCCCGTCTGCTCCGGAAGCTCAGCCCTAGCACAGCCCTGGCGCACGGCATGTGCTCGGCCAGTGTCTCAGGGCTGCTCTTCTCACTTGTCCTAGGGCTTCCCCGTATTGTGGCACACAAGGGAAAGATGAGGCTGACAGGCCCGAGGGTTAAGAAGGATCACAGAGGGTGAAAAGCCAAAGGCGGCAGCCCAGAAAGTCACATGGTCCCTTCCTGCAACTTTCACACACAAGACAGATTCCTGGGGGCTTTGGGGGCTGGAGCCATAGAAGGACAGGTTTGTAGATCAAGTCCTGTCTTCTGGGGCCTCTGGTTGCACAAAAACAAGTTCCAAATGTGCAAACTACCAGCACTAGAGAACTCAGAGCCTCGTTCGGGAGGCCGAGGGTAGAGACAAAGACCTGTGAGGCGGAGTCAGAGTCACAGTGACCCTCCCTAGTCCACCCTGAGCTTCTGAGACATGGGAGGGGCCAGCGGGACAGGGCACTATAGAGTCCTTGGAGACGGCTCAAGTCTGACACTGCTACTCACAGCTGAGTGGCCCAGGGAGGCAGGCTCACCCCTGTGGGCTGTGCATGGTCTGCTGCTCTATAAAGTCAGGCCTGTAGTTTGGGCCAGCAGCTCCCAGACTTGTGTCATCTGCATACCGCATCTACAGTTTTCCTCCCAGCTGCATACCATGAGTTATTACTCATGTAATACTTGTCTTTATAGCTTCTTTTGACTTCAGTAGCTATCTTACCTTAATCAAAAATACCCTAGCCCTGGCTGGTGTGACTCAGTGGATTGAGTGCCAGTCTGCAAATGAAAGGGTCGCTGGTTCGATTCCCAGTCAGGGCACATGCCTGGGTTGCAGGCCAGGTCCCCAGTAGGGGGAGCGCAAGAGGCAAGCACACATTGCTAATTCTCTCCCTCCCTTCCCCCCTCTCTAAAAATAAGTAAAATCTTAAAAAAAAAAAAAAAAAAAAACCTGAAATCATGGATTTGGTATGCTAGTTATTATTACTAATTTTTTTTTATTTTGCTAACAGACATTATAGAAGCACTTTAAAAAAGTTTGTGTATCACTTAAGATGGCCTTGTGTATTACTAGAGCTATTCGTCCTATACTTTGAGAGACATTAATTTAGACCATAGGTTCTCGAAGTCCTCAAAGTCACTGAACCAGCAGCACTGGCATCCTGAAAACTTACCAGAAAAGCAAATTCTGAAACCCCCTCCCCTCCTCCAGACCTGCTGAATCAGAAACTCTAGGGTGGGGCCCGGCAACTCGGGTTTTATCAAGTCTCCAGAGCATTCTGATGGACACTCGAGTTTGAGAACCATTAACCACTGGGGTTTAGATGGCCCCCAGGGTCTTCCAGTTCTCCTATGCCACGAAGCCAGGTTGTAGAAGGGACAGCCAGGCAGGAAAACCCCAGTTTTGCAGCCAGATCCTGAATCTGTAACCTTGGGAAGGAAAGCAGCCCCTCTGAGTCCTTGCTCCCCATGCGTAGCAGGAAGGCTCCTCATTTGCTCACAGTGCTGTCGGGAAGATGCACGCACGAGAAGCCCCACGCATGCCAAGGCATGTGGCAGAGGGTCACCAAATGTTAGTTATTTTCCTTCCCCCTTCTAATTTGGGTCCTAAGGCTCATATATTACTTATGACTTAATTTGCCACATTGTTTTGCATGGATGTTCAGGAGCTAATGAGTAGGGGGGAGAGGACACGTACCTGGGGAGATCCTCCAGCTTTACATCCATCTTTCCCATTCCATCATCCCCCACCCGCTGGGGACCGTGGAACAGGATTCCCTGGTCAACAAACCGTACCCAGGGACAGACTGGAGCCCCCTGCGAGTTCAATGGGAAGAACTCACAGCAGAGGCTCTTGGGTGCCACTGAGACCTCTGCCTTCGGAAGGAACCCAGAGCTGGACAGCAGGCTACCACCAGAAGAGAGAGAAAAGACACAGAGCGCACGAGCTCCCAGAGGAGCAGAACTGGCCGGCTCTGGGAACTCAGGCTGCCGAAGGATTCTGCCCCAGCCGCTGGGCCATTGGCCATAGTCTGAGATGGAGCTAAAGGCGGGGGCTGCCCCAGTGTCCACTGGCTGAGGAGGCTGATGGCTCCTGGGACCTGGGGGTGACTTTCCACTCTGTGGGCCACCTGCAAGCCTCCTCCCTGGCAGTCTGGCCCAGGCTGCTACCAGACAGCCAGAGCCAAGAGGGACAGTATCCTCATCTTCCCAGTCTAGCACGAGGACGGTCCTCCTGCTGCCTTTAGTCCCACACCATCCCCACTCGACAGTGCTGCCAGACCAGCGGTCCTGGCATTGCCTGGGGGCTGGAGAGAAGGGCAGACATGCTGGGAGCCCCTGCTTCCTCCAAAGCACACACAACTAAGGAATTAGAACTGTGTATAAACAAGATCCTGTGTTCGAAAAATTGTGTATTTTTACCATTTTCAAATCTACAAGGGATTTTGGTTATCAAAATGAGCTCTCAGGAATTCTTTAGCTAAGGAAACAATCACCCTCAGACACCTTTTGGGCAAATCTCGAATTTTATTAAGTGCACATAGAGAAAAACTAATACAGAGGTTCCAGTGGCCTGGACTGCGCAGGGACAGATTCGGGCTCTCAGCTGGCACTGACCTGTTCTGCAGGGCTGGGGGCACCCCTCAGCTCACCCCTTGGGGAAACGGGAAACCAGACAGGGTTTCTCCCACCAGCCCGAGCAATCCTGCCCAGAGGTCTGCCATTGCCCATGCCAGGTACAGCTGGGGCTCTTCCAAGCCTCATGAGAGGCCAGCTTGAAAGATCTCTTTGTTCTGGTCTCCTCACGCTGACCTTTCTGAGCAAAGCTGCCACTTTTAACAATATGCTAACAGGGCTTCAGACAAACCCTAGCCCAGAATCAGGTGGCACATGGAGAAGCCAGGAAGCCACTGATTCCAATTCAAGTAAAGCCCAGCTGGCCAGGAGCAGAAAGAAAGGAGATGTGCGTGCAGCGAGGGGTGAAGGAAACCAGCTCATTTTAGGGAGGCTTCCCGGTGGGACGTGCAGGGAGGTAGATGGCAAGCTCCTCGGGTCCCCTCATCAGCAGTGGGCAGCAGTACGGATTTTCGAAAGTGCTTCATCTCATTCAGTTTGTGTAGCTTTTGATTGGGTGGGTGAGGTGGGCTTTATAACAGAAGGCACTCAAGAAATCAGTGTGGACTAAATACCCCCCCCACACCATGTCCCCAGCCTATCCCTCACCCAAGGAGCGAGGCAGGCTTACTGCAGGAACCTAGATGTTCAGTTTTTACTCCCCTTTAACAAAAAGATCCCTGAGAAAGACTCCTGTTTTTACTTTTCATTTTTAAAAAGATTTTATTTATTTATTTTTATAGACAGGGGAGGGAGGGAGAAAGAGAGGGAGAGAAACATAGATGTGTAAGAGAAACACTGACTGGTTGCCTCTTGCCTGCCCCCAGCTGGGGACCTTGCCCGCAACCCAGGCGTGTGCCCTGATCAGGAATCGAACCAGCAACGTTTTGTTTGGAAGCCTGATGTTCATTCCACAGAGCCATACCAGCCAGGGTGACACTGTTTTTTGACTTGGCATGGTTACACTTTCTTCTCCCAGCCATTAGAACTCCAGGACTCCCAGGACGCAACTACCTGAGTCTTTCCGAAGTGCCCACTGCACACCAAGCTCCTGGTCATCGGACCTGTTCTCAACAGGCGTCCCACAAGCACTGGTGGAATGTTAACCAAGAGACTGAAGCAGGGGACGAGGATCTCATTCCTGGCCCTGCACCGAAGGAGCTCAGTCTGTTAAATTCGCCAGATCCTTGATGCATTCAGAGCTTAGCAAAGTGTTTTGCATACAGTAGGTGCTCAACAAAATAATTTGGGGGCTTTAATTTGACTTCAAACAGAGAATAAGAAACTGCATGGAACTTAGGGCTGAATGGAACCTACACAGACAGGGTTGCACACGACCCTGACCGGAAGTCCCTATCTCGGGGCTGGCGCTGGAAACTGTGTGCAAGAGGTTTCTGGTCGGAGATTCAGAAGAGCACAGGCGGTTGACAGATCCCGACAGCAGAAGGGTTGAATCAGGAGACAAAGTCAGGTGAAGTTCAAAGGTGAACAAGCTGTTTACTGCTGTCATAGACCCCCACCATTAGTTTTAAAAATTAAAGCTCTTCTCTTCACCCCTAGCCCCAGAAAAAGACTGTGACACTGTCCTTGTGGGGCACTAGGACATTCCAGGCAACTTTCTAGTGAGGTGGCGGTGGGCGGAAACGATATGAAGGCTCTGCATGAAGAGAGGCTGGAAGAGCGCATTCTCCCCCGTGGGGCTCAGAGGTCTCCCCGTGTCCCAAAGTGGGACATAGGTCACCAGGAGGTTCTCCTGGGCTTCGCGGTTGAGTGATTCTGGCCTGTACATGCCCGCTGAGAGCCCTCCCCCAGCACTGTGGGTCCCGGGTGGCTGCTGAGAATAAGACAGCACCACTGCTGACCGAGCCCGGCTCGCACGGGGTCACGCCGCACAGCAGCCTGGGTTTTCTAAGGCGCCTCCGCAGGGCCATCTGCAGCCTTAACAGCCTTAGTGGCTTCTCAACTCAGCACCTAGCTAGCAAGGTGAAGCATGTGTGTACACACACACACACACACACACACACACACACAGAGCAGAAGGGGAGAGTGCTTTCATAAGGCTGAGCAACCTGCCAAGCTCCTGGGAACTCCCTTAGAAAACACCACACTCCCTTCTCTATTGTTTGGTTTTGGTACGATGAGTACATATTCCTTTAGTATTTAAAAAAAATTCTTTTTAAGAACATGCACAAAACATACAGCCAACCTGGTTCAACACACATGGCCTAAGCACAGTCCCAGTCCTGAGCCAAGAATGGGCTCTGTGGGGCTAGGCAGAAAGAAGGAGAAAAAAACCACCCCAAAAGAGAAATGGTCCCTTGCCCACTCTGGGGGAAAAAAGCTAACTCAGCTCACGTTCTTATTCTTGGGAGATGCCTGGAGACTTGGACCTCGTGGTCAAGGCCACAGAGGGACAGTCGGCTTCCGGGGCATTGCACTGTCCCAGCCCCCCTGCTGCCTCACCCCTGGAGCTGTTTCCTACAAAGAAGAACCAAGCCTCCCCCACAGCCAGTGCCCTGGGCCCAGCTACCACTGTTGCCCAGAGAACATGCCAGAAAAGTGCCCCCTCCTGGCAGCTGGCATCCTCAAAATTGCCTGAGGTGAGGCTCCAACCAGAGTCTATGGCTGCCCCCTTGTGGCCAAGAAGGGACTCCAACACCAGGCGTCTCGGGCCCCTGCCCTTTGGGTGTTGGTGTGGGGGGGTCCAATTCATGATTGTCCTTTCGGGCCAGCACCTACAGTTCCAAGTCAATTAGGAACCCTGTCACCAGCCACAAAGCAAGGGGAAGGAGTTATCTGAGGGAATTAGCTGCTGGACCAATAGGGCAAGGCCCCTGGAAAAAATTAATGTCCCTCAGACACACTGAATGAGTAACTGGGCAGTGGTTTCAGATCCAGCAGCCTCGGGGAGGCCTGGGCTTCACTGAAGCTGGGAAGAAAGGAAGTGCTGTCTGGAGCTCAAGCAAACGTCACCCACTCTGCACAGCAGAGAACACCACACCCTTTAGGTTATGTCAAACCCTCTGCTGGAGGGATGGGGCTGGATCCTAGCAGTGGGCACAGCTTGCAGCCATCTGGTTGGGTGGGGGCTGGTGGGGGAGGGACAGACACTGAACAACACACTCATTTCTCAGCAGGGGCTCTTCCGGGCCCTTTGAAAGCTGGGTCCACCCCTAGCCCAGGTGGGAACAGCTCCAGCTCTCAGATTCCCACCCAGAGGCAGGTCCCACCGTCTCTCCCTGTTCCTTAGGCCCTAAGGAGCCTCTTCTAATACCCAAGCAGCACCTTAGCTCCCAGCTCCACTCCACCTGGCCCCTCATGTCTTCAGGGTCCACTCTGTCCAGGCAGCCTCCCCACCTCCCTGCTTTTCCTTCCCAGCACAGCTTGAGGTCGGAGACTACTTTTGACTCCTTCACTGCTGGCTCCCACTGGGATATAAGCTCTATTGGAGGGAACTTGGTCCTGTTCCCGGCTCCAACCCTGCAAGTCAGGCAGGGTGCCTGGCACACAGTGGGCTCTTACCTTGGCTATGCCCCCCTACTGGGCTGAGATCCCCCTGAACACACCCAGAGCCCAGCAAGCGGGTGTGGGGATGTGTGTGTGTGAATGTAACCGGCGGGAAATGGCCCTGGAGCCCTTTGAAGAACTCAGAGCTGCGCTGCGCTGGCGGAGAAGACTCAGTGTCTGCCATCTGGGACCCAGTCTCCCTCTGACCTCTGCTTCTCACTGTCAGGCTAGGACAGTGGTTCACGACTGGGGCTGACTTTGTGAACCCCACCCCAAGGCATTTGTCCATGTCTGGAGACTTTTTTGGCTATCACACGCTGGGGTGGGGGAGCCACTGGTATCTGTGGGTGGGGACCACTACAACCCACAAGGTACAGGAAAGGGCCCCACAGATCAGGTTCCGCCAGAGTCACCACCTGTCAGCCCTGTGACTTTGGGCAAGTCCCTCACCTTTCCTTTTTTTAGTAAAATGGGGACAGTATTCTTACCTCACAGCATTCTGTCTGGCATGCAGCAAGTACTCAACAAATATTTGCTACTATTAAGAAGAAAGATGTGAGGAAATTAATTAAAGCCCCACTGGCCACCACACAGGGCTGCAACCCCTGCTGTCACATTCTGGGGCCACCACCTCTGAGCTGGGTGTGGCGCCAGGAAACCCACTGAGTGGCTGCCACGTGTCCTGGAGACTGGACACATACTCATACCCAGGCGTCCACATGTTTGGGCTGTTTGCTTGGAAAGAAATGATGATTCAATTTCCATTCCTCTCTATCTGGGAGGTGCTGGAGGATGGGAGGGAGAGGGGGCACAGAGTCGGCATCCGATTTCAAGGACTTAAGTTTCCTTCAGGAGGAAAAGAGTTTGAAGGGAGGGGAGCAGAGTGGCAGGAATAGAGAAGTTACTGAAATTACTTGGGCTTTCCTGGAGAGTGATGGTTGCTTAATGCTTCTGCTCACTGCTGGCACCGCACGCACATACACACACGCACACATAGCCTGAGTGTGCAGAACGCAGAAGACAGCGGAGGAAGCAGGCCCAGTCTGAAGAGGGTGTGGCGCCTGCTAAAGGGAGAGGAGCCACCGCACTGGGGATGGTGACTCCGGTCCCGGAGGGGCCATGGGAGTCCCTGGTCAGCACACCCAGAATCAGCCCAGGGACTCAGAGCCATCGTCTCAGCCCTCCTGTCCTTCTCCCACACACCCCACAGGCTGCCCTGGCTGCTGTTCCACACCCCAAACTGGAAAGGGCACGGGTTTCTAGGCCACTTAGATCTGAAGTTGAAATCCCAGTGGGTGAGGTTGGGCAAGCTACTCAACCTCTTTGAGCCTTTGTCCTCTCGAAAGTGAGGTGGGGCCACACGACCTTGTGCACAGAGCACGCGGTCCAGCTTGGCACGCAGCAGGTGCTTGGAACCTGCTGGTCTTCTCCCTCCAGCTGTCCTTGCCGGTCCCCTTAACCTCATCACACCTGCAGAAAAGGCAGTGTGGGGAAGGGAAGAGGCAGCCCTGAGGGGCGGAGAGGAGGGCACTCAGGGCAGAGGGAGCTCACTGTAGTGCCTCCTGTGCTCGACATGTCTTCTCATTCCCTCCCTCTTCTTGGTCCTTCACACCCTGGGATGCAGGACACACAGAAGCCCCCTGTTAGAGGGGAGGAAGCAGAGCTGGAGGCTAGAGAGGAACTTGCTCAAGGCCATCGAGTGGCCTCCATCTCCACCGTCCCGTCCTGATGGCCTCTAGAAGGTGAGGGTGCCCACCAGGCTCTTCAAACCAGAAGCTGGGACCGTGCCTATCAAGCTTAAGCAGACTCAGGGTTGTGAGCAGCAGGGTCCTATCAACCCCAGGGTTTCTGTTGTGGGCAGGGTGCCTGGTGGGTAAGCGTGTCAGACGGGCCCAGCATCCATAATCCTGGTTCTGCCCATGACTCACTTATGTTCTCTGTGCCTCAGTTTCCCACCTATACCACGAGGATGCTGATGACAGCACCCACTTGGAAGGAATGTTGGGGGAACTAAACACACATGCTAGCAAAGCACTTAAGTCCCTGGCACAAACTGGGCACAGAGTAAGCGCCATGTATCAGTATAACGAATATTTGTTAAATGAATGAATGGAGAGGACAGAACACTGAAATTAGAACTGTCCCCTCCCCACAAAATCTACCCCACAGGGCTCCCATGCAGAAGGAGGGGGACACCTCTTCTGCAAGAGGCCTCGGGAGGAAGGGCTTCTCAAACATAAATCAGGTGCCGATCAGCAAACGCTTTCCTATAAAGGGCCAGAGAGTAAATATTTCAGGCTTTGCCTTACGGGATCTCAATCTCAACTGCTCAGCTCTGTGGGTGAGACTGTATGTAAATCATGGGTTGTGGCCATGTTCCAATAAAACTTTATTTGCAGAAGCAGGCTGCGGAGATTCAGCAGCCCCTCCCTTCTTCTAAATCTCTGCAGGTAGGGGCTGAGGGTGGCATCTCTTCTTGTCCCCCATTCATCCCTGAGCTGTAACTGCCTACTCGAGGCTCCCTGGGGGAGGGCCCCAGCTGGGGCCATGGTAGTCTACAGCTGGAGAGGCAGCCAGGCACAGCTGCCTGGGCAGGAAAGACAGGAGCCAGCCCTCTAGGCCACCGTCTCTCTGAAAGTGAAGCTCAACGAAAAAAAAAAAGGACAAAAAAAGCAGGTGGTAGAGCTAAAGCAGAAGCAGCATGCTCCCCAGTGTCCTTGTCATGTCCCCCAAGACCCTCTGCCTGGGACACAGGGTGGCCTGGGGAGCTCAGGGTGGCAGGGCCAGACCCCGGCTGCCCCAGGTGCCACTGCTCTCAGCTTCCTCGTGCGCAAGTCCTAAATGGGGACCCCACTGCCTCCCTGGCCTAGCACTTGAGAAATTTTCTAAAAAAGAAAAGGAAAAGCTAAAGGTGTAAAGTTCAAGCATGGTATCATGTGCAAGAATGGCCTATTCAAAAAATGTTAAATCAAAAGAAAGAATAGAGTAAAATTTAGCAAAACAAAGCATACCAGAAAAAAAAATATGGGCTCCAAAGGGCTCTAGCTGGCCGAGCAGAGAACGCTCCGTGGCCCTGACCCGTTTCCTCGCTGTGAGGGACAGTAACCGACACCTGTTTGGCTGCCTGAGGCCCCAGGAAGGCTCACGCGAGGCAAGGTGTGTCCTGAGCACACGGAGTCCCTGGCTTGTCTGGTGTGTCCTCAGAGCCCCAGACCCGTGTCTGCGGAGGGTGGTGCTGACGCCAAGGAGGGGGCTGCTGGGGCACCAAGCCTCTGCTGCAGAGACAGGCAGGAAACCCCAGGCCCCACCTATGAGCCTTGGGACAGGTGGTGGCATTTCTGGCAGGCAGGACTGAGCCCGGAGGACCCGCCACAGAGCCAGTTGCCTGCCACATGTCCTCCTGATCCTGTAGCTTCTCCCTCCATCCTCGCCACTCACGCCATCACCCCTCCCACCCAGGGAAGGAGCACCCACTGGGCTCTTTAGGCAGGAGGGCCCAGACCAAGGAAGGTGTCCGGCACCAGGGCTCCCGGGTCCGAGGCAGGCGAGTATGCCCAGAGCCCTCCAGTCCACGCACGGCACGACGGCCTCACCTCTTCTGCCCCCTCACCAGCAGAGACACTGGCATCCCCAGAACAATGCCAGGCCTTAATTTTCACCACACACCCTCTCATACCTCACTGCTCCTTAAAAGCTGGAATGAGCAGGAATCAACTTCCTCACTTCATTTTTGGGGTGACTGAGGCTCAGGAAAGAAAAATGACCTTACCTAACACTTGAGGTGACAGTGAACAATACTGATGGGTGCCTGCTGCCCAGCTCGCTGTCCTTCGCTCTGTCCCTTCTAAAGAGTCTCAGCTCTCCCCCAAAGCACATGCAGGCTTTATTGCTCAAGACACTTGGCCTCTGCCACCCCAAACAGCTTGGTCTGGCAACATGTGTCCTCTCCAGAGCACATGCACACACAGAGAAGAGGAGACCAGACCAAATGCCACCAATGCCAGGAGCACCTGGCCCCGAGAAAAACTTCCACGTCCCCACTTGGCTGCCAGCGACCTACCCCTTCTTCAGGTTTGTCACATAAGCGCTCTGGAGGGCAGCTTCCAGGAAGTAGGTGAGCTCATAGTCAACGGGGTGAGAGCCTTTCAGATGCCGCGATGTGGTGTTATTTGTGACCTGGGAAGAGAGCACAGAGAAAGCCAGAAAGTCTCAGGGTTCTGTGGCAGAGGGGCTGGGCTGAGGGTCAGCCCAGGCACAGGTGGCCCCTCGGACTGTCCCAAGTCCCCAGCCATTCCACGGGAATGTGCTGCAATTCTCAGACCAAATTCAGCCTAACTTGCTTGAATTAAAAATATGTCTATAGCACTCTCTCCCCATCCAAATGCCGGGTATATCACAACAGACCTAAAAAGCTGGTTTTGTCTGAATTTTCTAGATGAGGTAACTGAGGCTCAGAAAATGCTGTAAAGTCAGAAAGCTGGCATGCGCCCCAACCTCAAACTCAAGTCTGGGCAGCTACAGATTCCAGGCTGTCTCTACTTCTTATCGGTTCATCCATTCAACAAACACCTGAGTGCCTACCACGTGCCAGGCCCCAGTGTCCTCGTCGTATAATCATGAAACATCAAACCAGCTGAAGGGCAGGCACCCCAACTTCTAGAAAAGCTGAGGAACAATTATGTTATTAACTGAACTGTCCTTAAGCCTCAGCTTTAAGGGGGCCACCCAGCCCGATCGGCCCACCTTTATGATGTCACTTCCCTTCTCTGATTCAAGAAAAAAATCAATGAGCCAGCCATTTTATCATTCAGAAATCAAGGCAGATTTAAGAGATGTTCTCAGTTCCTCAGTGGTTGGGGCTGGGCCTTAGGAGGAACACACAGCACTTCTGAGAACGCACGGGGTTCTCTGGCGAGCTCTCCCTCAACCCAGGATAACCCGCCGTCAGGGCCACTGGTCTGCCCACTGCCACAGGCATCGACTCCAGGCCTGGGCACCATGACAGCTCATCCCCGGAACCCCCTTGTAAAAGTCCAAAGCCTAGCCTTCTGGCTGAATGGGAGACTTTGATCTTTTTCAGGAAAGTCTCCTCCAAACCCATGCAATTCAAATGTGAAGGGCACCTGAAACACTGCAGGCCAGCAGTGATCCACGTGACTGACCAGCAGAGGTCAACTTGACCCTGCCAGCTCTGCACGTGGACCTCTGCCAGAACTCCTGTCTTTGCTGAACACATGCATCTCTGCTCCTTTCCTCCTGAAGTCCAACCAAGGACAGGGACCCTAGGGCAGTGACTCTCAGTAGGGGGGCAATTTTGCCCTCTAAGGACATGGGGCAGTATCTGAAGACATTTTTGCCTGTCACCAACAAAAATGGCGGCTGGCATCCAGTGGGTATAGGCCAGGAACGGCGCTGGACACTTTATGAAACGCAGCCCCACAACCAAGAATTATCAGGATGTCAGGAGTGCTGAGTCTGTGAAACTCTGCTCTAGGGGAACTGGCCCAGCCTGAGGAAGACTCCTCCGGAAAACCCTGTCACAAAAACAGGCGATAGGTTGACATTTTGACATTTGCCACAGTAGATGAGTGAGGCTCATCTCCTGGGCTCTAAGTCGCTCAGCTCATAATCACCTCCTCCTGCAGGTCGCCAATCCTCATCTACTCTGCCATCTTGCCTGTCCGCCAACGGCGATGAACATCTGCTAAAGAGAATGCCTGAACGCCACCCCCAAATTCTCCCCCACAAGGGGCCAGAGCCACACTCCCAGGGTCCAAATCCTGCTGAGGCCACGTATTAGCTGTCTGAACTCTGAGAAGCTATTTAATTCCTCTCCAAACTGAGTTTTCTCTGTTTGGGAATGAGTACAGTACCTATTCCGTCCAGCCTCGGTGTGGGGGTTGGGTTAGAGAAGGACTGGAAAGTACTCAGACAATGCCTGATGAAAAAGCAGGGGCTTGGTGACTGTTAGCAATATCTTTGTTGTATACTTGCCTGTTCTGCCCCCAGTGAACCAAGAGCCCTGCAGAAGAGGGGCACGAAGGTAACACCACAGTGCGCTGCTAACGACACCTGTCATCCCACACAGTTCATCTGGGCTCCCCAACCCAGGGGGAGCTGGGAAATGAGGGGCCCTGAGAACTCCCAGGCTCCCTGCCAACCTCTGAAAGGCTTGGAGAATGAGCCCCAGACCTCCTTCCCCCAGGGGAGCCACTAGGGAGCTTCCAGGGCACCCCAGAACAAGAAAATGTCTGCAGGCCTTGCCTGACTGTACTCGTTCAAAGGGGAGTGTGGTGAGCAAATGGTCGGACCTCTCCAAACCTCACCAGGGATGAACAGAAGAGCCACTTCGGAGATGTGAGGAGTAACCAAGTGAACGGGCACCAACGGGGCTGAGACATTTGGTCGTGCAAGCTGAGCATCTCACCAAGGAGGGTGCTGGCCATTCAAAGATGATGTATACTCATCTACTTATTAAAACTATATCCTGGCAATAAAGAGTCTCATTCTAGCAGAATCGGTCTATTACGAGTTCTCCAATAGGTGAGGTAGCATGCCTTTGGAAGGGTACAGGGTGCCTTTTTCTTATTTGTACAAGGCTGACCTATGGGCTTAGTGAGGGCCTTGGGTATAGGTTCTCAGTGGAGGGCAGCTGTGAACATGGCGCTGTAATTCCCAACTCACCTTCTCCAGATCCTGCAGGAACACCTGAGCGATCCAGGAGGCCCTCTCGAAGCAGGTGATCACTTCCTCCTCCCTCTCGGTCAGGCGGTGGCGGGAAGCGATGGAGTTCGGTAGGCGTTCCAGGGAGAGGCCTGCGGGAGGAGGAGAGTCCCTCAAACCTGCCCTGCTCAGGCCTCCCTGACTGCAGGCCCTTCCCACGGACCCAGGGTGGGCTCAACAGAGGAGGCCTCTATGCTCCACAGCAGCCAGCGGGAGGCGCAGGTCCAAGGAGGGGAATGAGGAGGCTAAGCACTGGTGATATTAGCAGCAGCTGGAATTAAGCGGCGGGCAGACGGCAGGCACCCATGCCCCACATGGGGAGCCACACTGTGACACCCTCGTGTCCAACTCCTGCCCATGCATCCAGACCAACCTCTCCAGGGACCATTCCCGGCCATCCTTCCAGTTGCTAGAAGAAATCACCCACCCCCCAGGCCCTCACCAGGCCTGCACTGTAGAGTGGTTATTCATGCCCAGCTCTCCTCTCCTCCAGGAGCTAAAAACCCCACGTGGACAAAATGTGGTTCACTTTGGACCTCTGCAACCCCTGGCGCAGGGCAGATGCTCGAGTTGCACATCATTTTACACACACCTCTCCCATGGAACCAGTTGCTACCTCGCCTAAGTGATCTGCACTCAGGCCTTAACTGCCCAGAGTGGATGGACATCTGCTGTTTGCGCCTCCCCGGCATCCACTTCCCATTCTCTCAGCAGCAGCAACTCGCTTCCCTTTGAGCACCCCTGAGCAGTCTCAGCCTGTGTGGTTCAAGGGCGATGACCCCACTCCACCTCCAGAGGAGCGCATGAGCCAACCTCGGGCCACAGTCAGGGGCTGAGGAGGAGCACTCAGCCTGGTCTGAGCGAAAGGTGAGTTAACCCCAGGGGAAGTTAGTTCCCCCCGAGGGAAGTGCCCTCTTCCCACCGGGCTTGGGGAGCTGGTGAGAGGTCGGCCTGGAAATGCCGGGGGAGCCTGTCTTCAAATGCAGCTCCGCAACGCGAGTGCAGCCAACATGACCAAACCGCACACTTGACAGTGGTGAAGATGGTGCGTGTTTGTTACGTGTTCTTTACCACAACTAAATATCTCTTCGAAATTAAAAGAAAAGCAGAGCTCTAAAACAAAAACCAAAACCAGACAAACAAAAAACAACCCCAAACAAAAAATCTGTAGGAAGCCAAGAAGGGGAAGCATTGTTATACTTACTAGAAGTGAATGTTGTAAAGGAAAACAACTGTATTTGTACGAGCGTTTTTAAGACAGGAAAGGATGAATAATGTTAGTTATAAAAAAAAATCAAAGAAGTCTGCACAGAGGAAAGATGAGAGACTGATGTAATGGAAAAGGGCAGATTTGTACAGAGGCTATTTGTAAAAGGTGAAAGATTTATACGATCTGAGGAGAAACCAGAGTATTAAAGATACTATTTGAACGCCTTGTCTGAAGCTCTAGCCCCTGAAACTTTCCAGCACAGGTGACAATAAACCCTCCCCGCAACCCATTTTTGGTTCAAACTGAGTTTCTGTCGTGTGCAACTCACCTAGACCCAACGGGAGGGTGCTGTCCTAGACTGTCAGTTCCCAGTGGGCAGAATCCAGGACACTCCTACGATTGCGCACCCGACAGTACTTGACATGTACTGAGTGCTCAAGATGACTTGACCAAAGAGACTGTAAGAACAGAATCCCCAACTCTCTCCTGCCCTACGACCCAGCACACAACTGATAATCAGGCCCGTAACATTTAAACCTCTGCTCCCCTCCCTTCTTGTACTATCTTCTTTCAGGCTCTGTCTCTTCAGAGGATGACCCCGTCAGCCTCCTGGCTGGCCTCCCTGCCTCCAGTCCCACTGTAATCTACCCTGCACAGGGCTCCCAGGGCCAGGCTGCCGAGTCCCACCACTTACGGCGCTCCAGGAGTGTCTACCACTTCAGGGTAAGTGAACCCCTAATGCTCCCAACCAGGCCCTCCAAGATCCATCTCCATCCCTCCTCCAGCCTTGTCTCAACATATGCTGTAGACTGAGTGTATCTCCCCCCACCCTGAATTCATTGTTGAAAACCTAACACCCACTGTGGCGGTATTAGGAGGTGGGGCCTTTGGGAGGTGATTACAGCAGGTCCTCGGGGTGGACTCCTCACTAACGGGATTAGTGTCCTTAAAAAGGCCCCAGACAGCTCCTTGCTCCTTCCTTGCACCACGTGAGACCACGACAAGAAGGTGGCAGCCTACAGTGTGGAAGACAGCGCTCCCCAGAGCCTGACCATGCTGGTACCTTGATCCTGGACTTCCAGCCTCCAGAACTGAGAAATCAATGTCTGTTGTATATAAGCCGCCCAGTCTGTGGTCCTTTGTTACTGCAGCTTGAGCTGTCTGATATCCCTTAACTGCCACATCCACGCCCAACTGCAGACCCTGCTCTAGTTGCTCCTGCTACCTAGAACTCGCCCCCTCCCTGCCGAGTCCACCCCAAATTACCTCTCTGGAGCCCCTCCCAACATCACCCTGGTGCAACCAGCCATCCTTTCTTGGCCCCCAGTCTATGCTTTACATTCACCTACCCCACCATTTCTTAGACTTATCTGCTCACACATCTGCCCAGCCAGACTGTAGACTCCCTAAAGCCATCGACCGTATCGCATTCACCTTTCCACAAGCTGGCGCACAGTAGGCGCTCAGCAAGCACCGGCTGGCGGAAGAAACAGCAAGCCCGATCATGTCTGACAGTACAAAGTGCTCTGCCAATACCAGGTGAGGGATTATTATTGTTTTCTTGGCTACATCCCAACTCATACAGAGTCAGTGACCTTGCCCTCTGCCAGGCTGGGGTGTGAACAGGTCCGAAGGTCGGGGTGCCTCAGCCTGGGTGGAGGCAGGTGCAGAACATGAAGGCCCTGGTTCAACACAAAGACTGTTACCCGTGTCACTGGGTGTCGGTGTGCTTCCTGCCAGATGACTCACAACTAATTCAGCTCTTCGCCGGAGAGGACAAAGCGGGAGGAGAGACAGAGGGAGTACTGGAGGAGATGCAGAAAGAAGGCAGGCAAAGGAGGCCCCACCGCTTGCTGCCGTACCGACCCAGCCGCTGGCCCCAGTCCTGTGGCCTGTCCACCCTGCAGGAAGGTGGGACAGTCATACACGCTGGTCAGGGCCCTGGCCTGGGAGACCAACTGCAGATGGCAGGACGCCGCCAACTCCAGAAGACAGCACGGATCTGTTTTCACAAGGCTACCCTGTCCCCTTCCTCTGGACCCAGAACTGGGAAGGATGGTGCTAGCTGCCCGGCAGGTTCAGGCTGCCGGTCCCAAGCCTCCAGCTAAGTGGCCACTGCAAAGCAGGGAACTTAGTGACATCTGTCTGTGGGGCCTCCTGTGCTTCATTTGCTCCCTCTGCTCCCAGCAGAGGCCTCTCCACCTTGCTTCTTCGGGGATTCTGAACCCCATCCTCCTTTAACACTCCCAGCAAAACCACCTCCTCTCCGAAACCTTCTTAAGCCTCCCAACCTTGAACCAGCAGAATGTTTTAGCTGCGTGGCCTTTGTCCAACTTCATCACCATCCTCTCTGCCCGCTTCTGACTGATCTCTGCACCAGCGAGGAGGGACCGGCCCTGAGTGAGTGGAGGGGTGCACAGCGAACGTACACACACGCTCCACCTGCGTGTTGAGCCCAGCGGGTTTCTTTCTCCCTCTCTGCTTAAAAAACAGTTCTCCCAGAATTCATAAATTGTATGTTCATACAATGGAATACCAGTCAGAAATAAAAGGGCACTCTTTTTTTTTTCCCATTTTTTTAAATTTTATTTTTAATCAGTATTTTTTAATTGTTGATATTGTACCGTTTTCTGTCTTTTACCCCGCCCCAGCCCACCACCCCAGCCCTCCCCACCTTCCTCCCATTTCCACCCCCCATAGTTTTTGTCCATGAGTCCTTTATACTTGTTGCTCTAAAAGGGCACTCTTGATATACACACAACATAAATGAATCTCTCAGAGATTATATTGTGCAGAAGTCAGATATCAAAAAGGACATGCTGTGATATCTCAGTGAGATGATATTCAAAAAGGCAAAATGAATCTAAATTAATGGAAACCAACCCATCACTGCCTGGGGCGGGGCTGGGAAGAGGACCAGCTGGGAAAGGGCCTGAAGGCACTTCCTGGGTGATGGAGCCAGCTTCTGTCTTTACTGGGGTGCTGGCTGCATGGTGTCTACACTTGCCCCACTCGTCAGATTACACACCTAAGATCTGTGCGCCTCACGGTATGACAAGTCACCTAAAGTGAATGGACCGAATGCCTTTTTAAAAGGAAGCCGTTTTAATTCTGGAGAACCGAAAGGTCACTGAGGTGGTCTTCTGTAACACAGTTTCCATCACACATAAAACCAAAAGCTTCCTGGAGCTGGCAATGGCTTTTCCTGGTCAGGGTCACAGTCTGATCACCCAGTCCCACACGTAAAAAAAGGGGGCGTCTTCACCTTCCATTTGCTCCTTGATTTATACGAAGGTCCATTTTCCTGTCCACAAATATCTGATTGGAAATGGGCTGGAAACTCCAACCCTCGGGTTCCCCCTCACCCTCTCCCCCTGAGCGTTTCTGCCCAAGTGGCCAGACTACAGCCCTGGATCCAGATGGAGACAGACTGCTCCTGAGCCGGGCCCTCTGAGGGTCCCAGTGGTCATCACGCAGCCTTGTCAGCCAGGCAGGAAGCCAGGAAGTGCCGGGTACTGCCTCACAATTCCCACTGGAAGAGGCGCCTTTGTGTGAAACCACCCAGCTCTACAAGCCACGGGAGGGCCCCTTTCAAGAGAAGCGCTTGCTTTTTCATTAACTCCAAACTTTTCGGTTTGGAGGCAAACTGAACCTGGCACAGTCCGGGGCTCAACACTCAGGCTGGTGCCAGCCTCCTCCTTCTGGGATGACTCATTACGTCCCAGACAGCTGCCCTTCCAAGAAGCCCCACCCTGGGATCCCTGGATGCAGAGGGGGAGAACACAGTGCTTCCTCTGCAATGGAACTTTCCGTATGGGTGGACCACCTCCCTCTTGCCTCCCCAGCTGATCCAAGAGCGCAGGGCACCCACGGGGGGCTAAGCCCAGAGCTGGGAATCCCAGGTTGGGGTAGGGTGGGGAGAGGGAGAAAAGCAAGTCACTGCTCCAGCCCCTAGGGAGGAAGCCTCAAGGCCAGGTAGGGAAGAACCCTCATAAATCACACGCAAAAGTTGGCAACTGTGGGAATGTAAAACGGTTCAGCCGCTGTGGAAAACAGCCTGGCAGTTCCTCAAAAAATTAAAAATAGAATTACGTGTGACCCAGCAACTCCACTTCTGGGTATATACCCAAAAGAACTGAAAAGGAGGTCTAGAAGAGATATTTGCACGCCCATGCTTATAGCAGCATTATTCATAACAGCCAAAAGGTAGAAGCATCCCAAGTGTCCATTGGCAGATGGATGGATAAACAAAAGGCAGTATGGGTACACAGTGGAATAGTATTCAGCCTTAAAAAAGAAGGAAGTCTTGCCTTACGTGACAACATGGATAAACCTACTTACATTATGCTAAGTGAACTAAGCAATCACAAAAAAAAAAATACTCTGTGATTCCACTTTCCATGAGCTATCTAGTAGTCAAACTCATAGAGACAGAAAGTAGGATGGTGGTCGCCTGGTGCTTGGTGGGAGAAATGGGGAGTTATTTATTAAAGGGTATGGAGTTTCACTTTTGCAAGGCGAACGGTTCTGGTGACTGGCTGCACAATGTAAGTGTACTTACTACAACTGAACTGTACGCTTAAAAATGGTTAATATGTAAGTTTTTTGTTATGTGTATTTTACCACAATAAAACACTTTTTTAAGTGGTTAAGATGATAAATTTTATGTTCTGTATATTTTACCAATGGAAAGTTTTTTTTTTTTAAAGTAGGCAAATTGACTTCTCTCAAAGTCTCCAAAAACTGCATACACTTTGATGCAGTAACTCTACTTTGTGGAATTTATCTTAAATTAATGATGTACAAGAGCAGGGTGGCGGGGGGGCGGGCAAAAAAACCCCAGAATTATCTTCTGGAGGGTGGGACCCTTGTAGTACAATACAGGCTTCCCATGCTAGGTGAGTGTTCAAGGAACCCATTTATATCTGTGTATCAACTAGCATTGTTGTGAGAGGCTGTGTTCGGCTTAAGTGAATTTTTTTTTGAGAGTTTTTCAACACATTTGTCCATTTCATGATGGGTGATTTACAAGTGCACCTGCCCACATTGCACTGAGTGTTCAGCAGTTTTTGAGCAAAAATTGGCATGACCACCTATCCTATCTTCCCTGTCCACCCAATCGTCCCCCAAGTGACTTTTTTTGCTTTCCCTGATGAAAAAAGTCCTCAAAGGGAAATATTTTGCTGATGTGGAAGAGGTGAAACAAAAAAATGGCAAAAGCACTAAAAGGCACCAAAATCGATGAGTTCAAAAACTGTTGTGAAGGGTGGAAAAACCATCTCCGTAGGTGTGTTGCATCAAATGGAGAGTACTTTGAAGGCCACTGAAGTTTAAACATGTGAGAATACACAATTTTTTATAAAATAAATTCCGGTTTTGGGGGGTCACCCCTCATATGCAAAAATTTAGGTTCAAGGATACGCTGTTTATAATGGCAAGAAAATGAGATTTAACCTACAGGCCCACTCACCGGGAACAAGTTCGCTCAATTACAACAGATCTTACAATGAAATGCTTGCTGTGGAGTGATGCAGATGTATACTGGAAAATGGTTCATAAAAATACTAACTTTAAAAATATAATTGTATGAACTTATTTTTGTTAAACACACTCATACACAAACCTATTTTAAAAAAAAAACTGGAAGGATGCCTACCTCAAAATGTTTGCAGAGATCAAAGTTTCCCCAGACACAAGATGGGATTACCTACTAGCAACGGCTACCTTGGAGGGTGGCCATGGAAATTAAATCAGGCAGTTTTATAAAGCGCAGAACATATGCTTAGAAAACGTTTTCAGGTGGTGCTCACAATGACCTCTTAGGTAGGGATTGGGCCCTTCCCTAGAACGACACATGAAAAATCTAATCCAGGGAGAAGAGATTCCTTCCAACACCACTTAGCTGAAAGTGGCAGAGTCCAGACTAGATCCAGGTCTTCTGGCTTCAGTTCTGGCTGCTCTCTTGGCCCAGACTCCAGCTGTCCTTCCTTACACTCAGGTCATTCAGGAGTTCCCAAATCTGAAGCTTCTGGCCAGCCTATGGTGGCCCACTTTTCCCATTGAAGGTTGAGTTAGTTACAGCTGTGTACCCTAGTGTCGAAGCCGATTTCTCAAATGCACCCCTCAAGGCCAACTCCATGCTCCTCACGCCCACCGACTAATCTCTGGGTGGCCTCCCACAGTGGAAGAAAGGCTGCCAGCAGGGGATATGGTGAGGCCACCCCAACCTCTTCTCCTGCAGCCCCATGGTGTCCCCTCCTGTTATTCTGTTCACCATCTTGCCCTGTGCTGTAGCCTGCAGCCCAGGAAGGCACACAATTAAGGCTTGGTGTGGACACAACGAACACACCCACCTCCTTCCAAGATGCCCCAGCAGCGCCTGCTCATGCCTCTCCAGCCAGAAGCCAGGCTCCCACTTCACGGACCACAATCTGGGGCCAGGGCTGCAGAACCACGAGTGCTGACCTGCGTCCCCGCAAGGCAAACAGGCCACGCCCCTTTGAGAAGGAAACCAAAATAAACAGCTAATTCCTGCCATACCAGGACTAAAAATAAAAACCAGAACCAAATCTGTTAGTGTATCTTGTCCTAGGGGAGGCCTGGTGTTCTTTCTTGTATTTTTAAGTTTTATAAGCCACAAAATCTCAGGTGAGAGCAAATAGCCGGGGCTGCACTAACTGAAAGAGAACTGAAAAAGAGAAAAAAATTCTTGAGGGGCGAGAGGAGGATTTCCAGATCACAGTTCTCACAGCTGCCTAGTGTTTTTTACATTTTGACTTTTCATAGTGCTGCCACAGCTTAGCATTTCACTGCAGCATTTTGGGTGGATGGGGGCCGTTTTTCTGCACAGCCAGGCCGATAGTTGACTGGGCAGCCAGCGGGAAAGCAGAGCTCGGACGGCGGCCTCCCTGGCGCTGGGTTGTACGCGAGAGCAAAAGGGGTGGCTACGCTGAAACATGGGGCACGACTGGTTTTCAAGGGGCTCGTAGCTCATTTGTGGGGTCACAGCGAGCCCCAAATTAGGCTTGAGCCAGGACTCACACTGGAGACGTGCCGGGAGGTGAGGGGATCATTCTCCATATCACTACCACATCGAATTAGTCCAGAAATCGAAGTGACACAGAAGGCTTGAGGAGAGAAGGATGCCTTCACCACGGAATAGGCCTGTGAGAGGTGGACAATGGTACTGAGGCTTTTGGGGGATGAACTAGAAAAGGCATTTGATGTCCAAAGTGCAGGCCCTGAAGCATCTGCATGTCCAACAAAGCTGGGCATACCCCTTAGAGCTCAGACCAACAGAAAAGAGGACAGCCTGTCACCCTATATCCACAAAGGCCTCGTCCTGGGATCTAGGGCCGAGACCCCTCTGCTCCAGACAGACCCAGGCACAGCGTTGACCAACAGGGGGGCCCTATTTTAGGCCCCAGGCTGGGCCGCACCAGTCATGGTAGGGTAGCTGGGGCCAAAGTTCTAGAACACTGGCAGAAAGAGGCACCCTGAGCAGTACTGCCGGGCTTTCTGTGCCCCTTATGTCCCTCTCACTCCTACATGTGCCCCCTCTTAGTCCCAAGAAGGTGTGATCACACCCCACCTTCAAACAAGTCACCTCCACTTCCCTTTGGACTCTGCCGGAAGGCACCCTGCACATGCATCTACAGGTGATTCCTCCTTAAGATCAGGCTCACCTCCCAGCCCACCTAGGAAGGCTCTATACTTGCTGTGTCTTGCTCACTTTCCTCTCTGGAACTGAGGGTTCTGATCAAACCACTACTCCCTGGATGAGCCCAAAGCCAGAGTCAGAGAGAGCCAAGTTCAGATCCTAACCTTGTTACTCCTGGTGTAACCTGAGGTGAGCTAGTTCTGCCTCAGCCCTGAGGTTCTGCTCCCTGAACCTTCCCCCTACTCTGGTAGCAGCATCTTCATTTTCCTATGAGGAACCATCCCTCAACCTCTGTGCGCAACATTCAGGAGAGGAAATTCTACCTTGGCACCAACCCAGAGGCCTAGCTGCTGGCCACTGTAACTCGTTCCAGGGTGGGCAGGAGACTAAGCCAGGTCACAGGGACTAAGCCCCGAGGCAGCCGTCCCAGGCTGAATACTGTGCTGCAGGACCATGTAAACCTAGAGCTGCGGAGAAAGCCCTCAACACAAGCCCCTGGATCCAGCTATGCCTGATGCCACCTACCCTGACTCAATAGTTACGGGAGCCTGTCAATTTCTAGTCTCTCCCCCTTTTGGTTGTTGCTTTTCCAGATAGTTGGAGTTGCATTTTTGTCATTACAACCATAAGACTGGCGATATGGAAACCGACCCCAGAAGCGTAATGTCAGAGGGGACAGTTCCTGGAGTATACAGGACTGGCTGAGTGGAGGTCAGGTTTGGGAGTGAGGACTCTGTCATCTCCCAGATACAAAACTGAAAATTCCAGATACAGCGCAGCAGCACCAGTTAAAACATAGCCTATTTCGTCTTGAGGCCATGGAAGCTGGAGCTTTAGGGTACCTGGTAAAACATTCCAGGGTATTAGCCTACGCTGGGTATTTTTGTGGGGCCCACAAAAGGGGGCAAGCTTCATAGCACTCCTGCTAGCCCCATCTGAATGATGCAGCTTTGCTAAGGGTCCCTTTCTCCCTGTGGACAACAATTCAGCATGGCTGAGGGGCAAGTCAGAATCAGGGCCGGACACTCTCTGCTCCTGCAGAAGGCAGTGTCAGTGGAGGCAGAAAGACCAGACCCTATCAGAGCCAGGGCTGGGGCCTGGGGAAGGCCCGACCCCACCCCCCCCCCACACACACCCCCCACCACTCCTGGACTTCACAGGGCCCCCTGCTGTGGTTCTCATAGGCTGCTGCACAACCTGAGGGGCCAGGGGCATGCATACCCCAGCCTAGCCCACGGTTTGCCCATCACACTGAGGGCTAGGGGCACTGGGAGGAGCCTGGGGTCTGCTGCCGAGAGAAAGAAACTTCTAGGCCTGGATCGAGATCCAAGAACCCTCGGTCAACATAGTCTTTGGCTCTAGTTTCTCATCACGGAGATGATCTAATGCCAAATGCCCAAAGGCGTACCACTGGGGAGCTCTAGGGAGCTGCAGAGGCAGACAGACCCCAGACCTGGCAAAGGAGCCTCAGGCCACTCAACCCACAAGGCTATCCCAAATGTGACAGGCCCATTCAGAAGTGGGCTGCTGAGGAACTGCAGCCCCAGAGGGGACTTCACAAATGCCCCTCTCGGTGTCAAGGAAGAACTCCCCACAGCACGGAACTGAGGGCAGCCACATGGCTAGGGCGCCGCAGCCAGGCGGCAGGACCCCTGTCCTGCCCTAGCAGGCCATGGTAACGAGCTACAGGTGGCCACCTGTGAGGCATTCGCGTGCCCACTGCACTGGCACCGTGGCCTATGGGTGAGGAGACTGCGCAGGAAAGGGTGGCACCAGGGAGCTCGTGACTCATCAGTTCTGCCTCTGCACTCAGCCCCTCCCCCCAAGCAGCTGCCGTCCCAGAGCCACTTCACACTGGCTGCAGGCTTTGCTCACCTGCCTGCCTCCCTCACCGGAAGCGACCTGAACTGTTCATCTCAGTGTCCCTGGTAGATACTTGCTGAATTTTACTTCCCTGGCAAATTTTACTTTCTCCTGTGGAAGCTGGGCGGGGACCTCAAGGGGCTCAACTATAAAAGGTCAGGCCCCTCGCAGGAGGAACATGCTGACTGACCTGTGACTGGGGAGACACTCTGGGCCAAGGTCCAATGAGACTGGAGCAGGGAGAGAACACCGTGGGCCAAACCACCAAGGGAAGGTGGAGGCACCTCAGCTGTGTCCGGGGGAATGTCAGGGCTTTCTACATGTGAGGACAGTGGCTCAAAACAGGTGAAGGAGCAGAACTTTGTGGACCATGCTGTACAATAGCAGCAGACCTCATTGGGCTGGAGTAGGGCTTCAGGAGGGCAAGGAGGGAGAGGAAACCGGGGTTGCCAAAGAAACGACCACCGTCCTCGTGGGGCTCCAAGTTCAATGGTGAGGCAGGGCGGACAGCCACAGGCACACAAAGTCAACACACAGGTTCTGCTGTGGGCTTCAGAGAGTGGACAGCACTCAGGCCTTCTGAGAAGAGCCTTGAGACCCAATTATCCTGGATTGGTTTTTTTTTTAAAGATTTTATTTATTTATTTTTAGAGAGAGGGGAAGGGAGGGAGAAAGAGAGGGAGAGAAACATCAATGAATGAGAGACACATCAATTGGTTGCCTCTCACACATTCCCCAACCAGGGACCTGGCCTGCAACCCAGGCATGTGCCCTGACTGAGAATCGAACCAGAGACCTTTCGGTTTGCAGGACGACACCCAACCCACTGAGCCACACCAGTCAGGGCTAGGTAGTTCTTTTAATACAAAGTAAAGGGAACTGTTCCCCCGCAACAAACCAAAACGGTGGTGGGCTGCCCCATCTATCTTCTGCACCTGGAATGGGTGAGGAACATTTCTTCCCCAGGGCCTTCCCCTGGGCTGACATGCTTGGTCCGGGGGCAGAGGCCTGGCAGAAGTCACAATGGGGCTACTGCAGGGCCAGGGGAATAGGGTAGGAGGGGGCAGCCTCCCCATTCTGAACCAAGGTGACTGATGCTGACATATAACAGCAGATTTTCTAGACAATTTGCCCACTGACACCAGAGCTTTGGGCTGCTTCTGCACTAAGCGGACTCACGGGGGAGCGGGGGCTGGGAGCCGGGGGCTGGAGGGGCTGAAAAAGGGGCTCAAGTCCCCTTTTTCCACAAGGTCCAGTTAGGGCCTCTTCTTAGTTACCCTCAGGAACAGAATGATGGTGCCCAAATGCACTGTCCCGCCTGGCCAGCCCCCAGGCTCTGCAGTAAGCGCCAGGAACCTCTCTTTCTCTGCATCCCTGCACCTCCTGCATCTTCCCCATCTGCATGAACCCATCTCGGAGGTACCTGTAACTGCTCCTCATCACCCTCTGGTGGGCTCCTCTGTCATAGGCAGGACACAAGCTGGGGAGACAACCGCCTGGCCGCCAATCCAAGCTCTGCTACACACAGGCAGCGCAACCAGGCATGCCTCAGTGTCTTCATCCACACAGCAGGCGTAACAACTACCTCCCATCTCACAGAGATGAGCTGGAGGTGAATTCGCCAGTCAACAAACACTTATTAAATAAGAGTTCCAGGGCAGTGTTTTTCAAACTGTGTTCTCAAACGTTTCTCAAAGTGCGTTCACATCACTGGGAAATGCAGGCTTTGATTCAATACGTCTGGGGAGGGGCCTGAGAGTCTGCATTTCCATCAAACTCCTGGGGGTGCACATGCCACAGTGCTGTCCCTCTCCCCCATCAGACCCTCAGGGTCCAGAAGGAAGGGTCCACAGCCCATTTCTGGGCCCACTACTGAAGTCAGGTACACCAGAGGGACTCGGGAAAAGGACACGTGGGGAATGAAGGACTGAACAGGGGATTCTGACAGCACAGAGAGGGCCCTCAGCTCTGCCCAGGGCAGACAGGTGACTTGGGAGCAGCTGGCCACAGGATAGGCCCATTACGGAGTGGCAGACCAGTGAACTTGGCTGAAGCAAGGCCTGGGAAGAGGCAGTTCTTCCTCCAAAGAGGCTCTGACAGGGCCCCGCCCACCTCCCTGGTGCCACTCGGAGGCCCTAAAATCCAGTTCTCTACTCCTGGCAGGACCAGGTTGGTCTGAGCACAGGTGTGACTAAAACGCCGGGGACAGGGAGTGCTAGGGGCTGGGTACAAATCACTCGAACAGGGAATGAGAGGTCTTCCCATGAAACCGTTTCATTTTTCTATCTTAGTGAAAACTCTGGTTTTGATGTTGTTTCTGAACAAGTATGACATGAACAGTAACATTCCTCCCTGGACAGGAGGGAGGTCAGGGACCCCTCCATCCAGTGCGTACGAACATGCACCTAATAGCTCTGCATTTCAGGCAAGAGAAACTCAAGGCTGCTACCACTGCCTCCTTCTTTCTGTCTCCATGTCGGTGTCTAATACCCTCCCAGAGAGTCAGGAGGTACCTTTGGTCCAACCCAAGACCCCCACCCCCACCCTGCCCCCACCCCTCCCACATCAGAAGAAGGCTAAGTCTGTGAGTGAGGCCTCAGAGGGCCACCCTGCCAAGCCCTCTACACTAAAGGTGAAAGCAGGTGAATTGAGTGTGTTTTTATGTTTCAGGGGCAGGCGGGGGGGAGAACCTCAGAGCCTGTTCCCTACCCCTCAACAAGAACAGGAGCTCCACAACAGAGACACCCACTCGGTGCCCCCACTGAGTCTCCAGGCCCGGCCTGCTCAGCTCCCCCAGGTCACACGCCCGGCCTTCCAGCCGGCTGTGCCTGAGAACTCCTCGCCCCACTGGGTGGAACCAAATGGAACCACAGAGCAGAATCCCATGCAAGTAGCAAATAGCTGTGGTGTAAGGGCCTGGCCAGGCGGAGTGCTCAGGAGCAGGTGAGGCAGACTCTGGTGGAGGCCACCTGGGGCCTGACAGAGCCTGCAACGCAGAAGCTGCCTGGGGTGGAGCATTCCAGTGCAAACACCAGCTACCTGATGTCCTGGGTAAGTCGCTTCATTTTTGTCAGCCCCGGTTTCCTCATCTACAATGCGAGGCATTGGCCTAGATCATTTCTGTGATTCTTCTCAGCCTAGAATTCTGACCACGACTGTTTGGGAGCTCTGGCTGTCTGGGTGCAAGTCCTGGCCTGGCCACATCTCGTGAAATCCACACAAATCCCTCCACCTCTTTGACCGTAGCTCCTCGCCCGTAAGGCAGGAATGAAGAGAACGCCCACTCAGGGGGTTCCGTGTGGATGTAATGAGGGCACACCTGCACGGAGTGAGGAAGTGTTATCACTCTGTTAACTCTGTGGCCTCCTGCTGCCACTATCCTTTCTCTGCACTGAATGTTTATGCACCCCCCCAACACAATTCACACATTATAGCCCTAACCCCCAGTGAACTGGTATTTGGAGATAGTGCCTCTGGGAGGTGACTAGGGTTAGATGAGGTCACCAGGGAGGCGCCTTGTGATGGGATTATCAGCTTTATAAGAAGAAGAAGAGAGAGGGGGCTCTCCCCACGCCCACACATGGAGGCAAGGCCACCTGAGGACACAGTGAGAAGGCTCAAGGAAGGCGATGGCCCCCATGTACACCAACCCTACTGGTATCTTGATCTTGAACTTCCCAGCCTCCAGAACTGAGAGAAATAAAATACAACCCCCCTGCTCATAAATGGAGTCAGGACCAATGACCAGCCATCCCCGTCCCCTAGTCTCTGCATAGGAAGACCCACTGGGTCCCCCCAAACCTAGGAAAATCAACATCATGCGTATCTGGAGGCCACATGCATGGTCTCAAGCACACGCAGGGTCAGGTGAACCTCAGCATGCCAAGCAGCAGGGCACAGTCACTGCAATAGGACAGGGAGGACAGGCAGAGAGGAAGCAGGCAAGTGGGAGGTCACGTGCAGTCAGTGAGGGGCGGGGACCTGGCGCAGCGCAAGACCGAGCAGCCCACGCCCGGCTCCTTACCTCCCCTGCAGCACCTCTGACCACCAAGAAGCTGGAGGAGTGCTGGAAAGAGTAGAGAGCAGGAGACAGGGAGCAGTAGGTACCGAGCCAGTTCTACAGGAAAAGAAGTGCTGGAAAGGACCCCCAAGGAAAGGCGTTAGGTTCAGGAAGTCTGAGGCAGAGGTGGTTTCCAAGAGGCCTGAAAGACCCAAACACCAAATGAAGACCACCCCCAAGACTGGCCTGGGCCAGGAGCCCAGAGGAGAGGACGAGAGAGCAAAGGGAGAAGAGCCCACAGACTGGACCGCCCCAGATGGGCACCTGCCCCTCCGCAGGCCGGTGCTGGGTCTGTCCAGGGCGACATGCTCGGCAGATTGCCTGGGATGGGGAGAACAGTCTCTCGCTGGGGAAAGGGATCCAGGGCCCCAGCAGTGGACAAATAGGGACAAGGAGGCTGTGCCCTGCACAGGTGTCCAAGAGAGACAGACGAATGGGGTTGGGGGACTCATATTCTAAGGCCAACGTCACAGAGTAGAGGCTCCTGGCCTCGCTCCACCTTGCATTTTTGGTAACTTTGAACACGGTATGTATCCTCTCTGAGCCTCAGTTTCCCCACATATGAGATGGGGAGAATGTCCCTTTCTGTGATGGAAAGAGGGTGACAAATACTCTGCCAATGCCAGACACCAGATCCCCACAGGTCTACACACATTTCTAGATTTTTCTCTGGGGGTTGGTTTGTGCTGAAATAGGGAGATGATCAAACATTCACGATTCCTGGGCAGAAGGGCTTGTGGAACCTCACTGCCATCAGCGGCCATGCCTTGGGCTCTATGGTCCCAGGGATTTGAATCCAGGGAGGAGGAGCCTGAAGCACGAAGTGGGCGTAGGTAGGGCTTTTACTAATGTGAAACACCTTCAGGGGCCTGCTCAATGGCACTATTACACCAGTCGGGCCACCCGCAGCCTCCTATGCCAGGAAATCCCTACATCACTGACCCTGTGTGCCTGGGTCTCCACCCCAGCACCTGTCGCCCTGGGAACTGGCTCTGCCCTGCCCATCACCGGATCCTGGTACCACCTCCCTGAGCTGCTCACAGCAGGTGCCCGACAAGCCTGAGAAGTGACGGATCACTCTATACCATCAGGCACCCGATGTCTAGCCAGTGTCAGCCACCAGTACCAGCCTGACAAGGGGATGGCACATTGTTCAAGCCTTTCTCAACCTGGTTACACAACTGATTCCTCTTGGTCATGGTAACCCGGTGAGGGCAGGTATTACAACTCTGTCTTCCAAATACGTCAGCTGCAGCTACGAAAGGTGAAGAGGTAATTCACCCAAAGGCACACAGTGGGCAGCCAGCTGTTGACAGAGCCGGGGTGAGAACCTGAGTCCTCTGGCATCCAGCCCAGTGCCCGTCGGCAGCCGGGATGCCCAGTCACCACTGGTGTCCACCTGGCTGGTCAGCACCTGGGCACTAGCAGGGGTGACATATCTTGGACATTGGCACAGCAGGCTCGCCCTCAACCCAGCATCTGCTGCTGCCCTACAGCTGCCACCTGCTCCCAGCACAGGGGGTCCTAGGCGTAACGTGCTGGGCGTGGGGGTGGGGAGCCCCAGCAGGCACCCACACCTACCTTTGACAACAAAGGCCTCCGCCAGCAGCCGCATCTGATACAGGGGCTTGGTGTCCATGGACATGTCATCGATCCCGGCCCTCGCGTACATGCTGATGGCCTCTCGGTAGGATCCCTCCACGTAATGCAGCTTGCCCAGGATCAGCATGGCCTCACACAGGTACCGTGGCTGAAAGGACAAGGGCCACATCAGCAGGCTCCTGCCCGAAGTCCCTGTCGCCACCCCGACCAGGTAGCATGAACACCCTCTCACTGCGCCATGACAATTTGCCCAAGACCCTGCTCAGAAACCTCCTCCTCCTCCAGAAAGCCTTCCCCAACCCTTGAGCACACACTGAGGGCTCCCTTCTCTCCACACCTGCAGTCCGTGGCCTACTTACTGAAATTCTCATGAGTCCCCAGCCCTTTCACGTGTGTGTCTTATGCACCCAGCTACGCTGCAGGCAGCTTGCAGACTGGGCCCTGTCTTCTCTCTCCTGCAGCCCCCCAAGGCTTCAGCCCAAGGCTGGGCACTCAGGAGTTCAGGCACTTGTTCATATGTATACATACACCCCCCAAATGATATCAGGCCAAGTTTTGTGGGACCTGATATCATGTGTGCGGTACACACACACAAATACACAATGAGGTGAAAAACCTTGGAAAGAGCCCATGCAGGTGACAGGTCTCAAGCTGAAGCCCCCACACAAAAGCAGGACCTTTGCGGGGAGAACGGCCACATCAGCAGTGTGGGCCCGGAGAGAGGAGGAGAGGGAAGGCCTGCTGGGCCACGGTCCCGTGTGATCAGAAGCAGGTAAGAAAAGTGCCCAATCAAGGGCCTAAATGCAAACCTGTTCTCTTTGCCCTACTTTTTCAGGTGTTGCTTACGCCCAGATCTTTACCCCATACCAGGACGCTCAGGCCCTGAGGAAGTCTGGTTGGCTCTGCCCGAGAGTTACGTGGCCTTGGACAAGATCGCCCACCTTTCGAGGCTACTTGTTCTAGCCTGCCGTCTTCACTTCTGTGCTCCGCAGGCCCACTTCCCCTTCCGCCAGGCTGTGGGCACTGTCCCCACCACATAGCATCAGTGCTGTCCACAAAGCTCCCTGGAGGTGTTGTGCGGTCCCCGAGCCAGCCTCTGCCACGTGGGCAGGTACTTCCCCTGACTCCATTGGCGGGGAGATCAGACTCTGGTGACAGACCCCAGGGGAAGCCTCCACACTCCCCATTATCTCTTGCCTTCTCAGAAGCCAACTAAGAGAAATGGAGTGTGGCACAGCCAAATTCTCCTTCCTCACCGGTCTTTTTTGTTTCTGTGAACACACATTCTACCACTGCCTTTGTTCACACAGGTCCCCCGTCGGGAACACTCTCCCCTTTCCCTCAAGCTATCCAGATTCTCTTCCAGCGTTTGGGACTTCGCTCAGGCCCACCTCCTCCTGGCTACCAGGAGCTCCCCTCTGCTAAATTCCTACAATGCCTCTACCAAACAGACCATTTGGCTCCTGCAAGCCTGACCTGCTGACTACTGATTAACTCTCAGAGGCTGAATTTTTCAAGGGCATTTGCTAGTCTCCCCAGCAGGCACCCACTCCCTGGGCCAGAACCACAGGTCACACACCCCCAGGGGCACGCCGCCTACAGTCCCTCCAAGACAGGCAACACCTCTGCTATTCTCTCCACTTGGTCTCAAGCCACAGGCACATTCCCTCCCTGCTCGGCTTTGTTTTCCCACTGTGAGGGCGACACCCAAACACCCACCCCTCACCTCCCATTGCAGCAATGCCAAGAGCATGAATAGGGCAAAGTTCAGAAGAGAGCTTTGAACTTTTCTTTAGAAAGAAGCATGATGAATACAGGGCATGAGTAATTATTATTAATATCATCCGGTTCTACTGCAAACAGGGAAAAGGGCAGCTGAGCTCAGAGCGACAAGTTTCAGGGCGCAGGGTGATGACAGGGTGGAGCTCTGTGGTTCCTGGTAGGCCAACGTTGTGACAGTTCACAACAGAGCTGCCACCTCGCCCGGAGAAATTAAGGACCATGTGGGGAACGTTCGGTAAAGCTGAATCTGTACCATTTAAAAAGCTGCCATCAATTCTGAAAGCACGTTTGTCTTGTTTTTCTTTTGGTGTTGAGATGTACTCTCTTTTAGGGAGTGATGGTGATAGACAATGGCACAGTGTTGCTGTTATTTTTTTTTTAATGTCCATATTTGGCAGAACTGAAAGTTGGCTACACACTGTGGGACCTGTGCATTTGAATTTGAAATATTCTTGGCCTGTCAATCCAGTAGTGGTCAGGGAACCACAGAGCCCTGGCCCGGGGCAAGGATGCCATGCAGGAAGTCGCTCAGTCTGGGCAACAGTCCCTCTGCTGGGGAGCAGGCGTGTCACCTAGCCTTTGTGCCTCGGTGTCTCTGTCAATAAAAAGGGAAGAATGACCACATGTGAATCCCCAGGTTAGGGGAAAACGGATGAGGAAATACCTCACAGAGGCAGAGTGGGACCAGTAAGGGCAGGACTGTCACCATTGTCACCACATTAACCTGAGCCTCCCTGTCACTGTTTTGTCTCCATTGCAGGACTTAGGGACACAGCCCCGAAAAGTAGCCAAGAGCATGAGAACTTGGGGTGTGGAGACAAACAGGCCTGCGCTCAGGTCCTGGACCTGTGACGCCGGCGGCCCTTGGCTAAGTGACCAGCCTGTCCTGGGTCCCAGTCTCTTCCCCTGGAAAATGGGGGTGTGAGGAAGTACCACCGAGAGGGTCACTGTGAGGCAACCAGGAGATGGTGCCATGCCTGGGTTCAGTGGATGACAAGTTATGACAAATGGTTCGTTTTCACTGAAGTCCACAGAACTGAGCTGCGCAGGATCTCAGAGGTCGCCGAGAGTAGGTCTCAAGCTACCCTGAGGAGGTGCCTCAGAACTGACTTCTCCATTCTCCTTGTTCCATCAGATACTCAGGACATATGAGGCTCCTCCTGGGGTTTCATCTGTTGCCAGGAAAGATCATTCCCTCCCCCAGCCACACCCTGGCCTTTGGGGTAAGTTGGAGAATCCCATATGCTACTTTTAATATTTTATTTTGCCTGTTCAGTATTAAGTCTTTTGGCTTTGGCCTGGAAAACAGAGACTTTCTCAATGTTATCAGTGCCTATGTATGTCTTTGATGAATAAAGCATGGTCAAATTTGCATTTAATAAATGTGATGTGATGGACAAAACAATTTTCACAACAATACACGTGTATACTGTTTGGCTGATACAAAGAACGAGGTGTTGGCATGGAGAAAGCTCCAGGTGAAAGTTCCCGCGCAAAAGCACAGCCTGCCAAATACGTACCCTGTGATTCTAATAAGAAGAGAAAGCTTTATATGTGTGTATGTGTGTTTGTTAAAAAACAGAGGAAGACCACCTGGCTGGTGTAGCTCAGTGGATTGAGTGCGGGCTGCTAAACAAAGGGTCACTGGTTTGATAACCAGTCAGGGCACATGCCTGGGTTGCGGGCCGAGTCCTTAGTGGGGGCCACCTGAGATGCAACCACACATTGATGTTTCTCTCCGTCTCTTTCTCCCTCCCTTCCCCTCTCTCTAAAATAAATAAATAAAGTAAAAAACAAAAAAAAAAAACAAAAAAAAAAACAGAGGAAGGAGTGTGGACCACACACCCAGTGGGGACCAGTGCTCCATGCTGGGGGTGGGGATGAGTGTGGGAGCTGGGGTGGCATATAAGGACTTTGATTTATTATTCGACCTACTTGTTTGTGTAGTGAATTTTTTACAATAAGCCAGAGTCGTCTTTATTTTTAAAACAATTTAAAAATATTTCATGGAGTCTACTGGAAAGAAAAAAATTAAAAGGGGTCTTAGTGGGAAAACCTTGGGACCCACCAATCAAGTCCAACCCCTTTGATTGGCAGATGAGGAGCTGGAGGGCCCAAAAGGTCAAGGGACATGCTCAGGGTCAAGCGGCTATTTTAATCCAATACAAAGTCTCCCAGAGCTACAGTAATCCCTGTCGAGGAGTCTACAGGCAGGAACCTTAAACTTCCAGTATGCCCTCCCTGCACGGCTCACAGAAAAAGCCAGATGCTTCTCAGTGTGGTGTTCCTGGGCCCGTTCTCTGGCCCCAGTGTACTTTTACTACCTAATTACCCACCATTCCCTTTCACTCTTGCTAACTGACATATTTTAGTAAAATTCTTGTAAGAGGAACCCTTAGATTATACACGGCTTCCTGAGCTTGGAATGCCCTGTCCTGCCTCTGTATGTCTGTCGCCCTCGCTCTTCAAGGTCCAGCTCTCCCCCAAGGGTCCAAGCCTGGCACTACCATCCTGAGGTGACTCCTGCCTCACCCTAAGGAGTGTTCCCCTCTGGCTCGCCTCTGCGTGTACACCATGCCTGTGGCATATGTCACATGTCACGGGCCCACTGGACGATGTGCTGATAGGACTTATCTTCCAGGAGATCTGCAACCTCCCAGAGGACAGGGTCCATCTGTACTCATCTTTATGGCCCTCGAAGTACATAACACGATGCTTTGCACATAGCTGGTTGCAATCAGATGTTTAGGTCAATAAATACATGACTTTAGAACATCTCTTGAAAAATCACATCTTCTTTGGGTCTCTAATAACATACCAATACCTCTACTATAGCTCAGCATACACTGTAATCTGGTCATCTCAAAGTTTAATGTGCAATAGAGTTTGTTAAATGCAGATTCTAATTCAGATTTTGCATTCTTAACCAGCTTCCAGATCATGCCCAATCTGCAGGTGGGTGGACCGTGCTTTGAGTAGTAAAGGTCTAGAGAAAGCGATGACTATACTTCCCTCTATACCTCCCCTCAGTTCCTGGCATACAGCAGGTGCTCAGTAAATGCATTTGGCCTTAAACTGGCTTGCCCTGTTACTAAGCTCTTCCGTTACTGGCCAGCTCTGCATGTTTTCCTGTTTCCAACTAGACCTTGGGCTCACTAAGGTTTCCTTCCCCTGAGACCTCCAAGGAGCACACGGGACTGGGCCCACACCAGGCCAAGCAAGTGCTGTCTAATGGAACTATAACTTCAGACACAAGTGTAGTCTAAATTTTCTAAGAAAATTTTCTAGTCACATTCAAAAAGGTAAAAATAGGTAAAATTAGTTTTTAATAACACTTTAGCCCAATTTATCCAAAATATTATCATCTGAACATATAGCCACTATAAAGAATTAATGATCTTTTACATTCTTTGTTTTGTACTAAGTCTTCAAAATCCAGTGCATGTTTTATACTTATAGCACATCTCAATGTAGAGTAGCCAGATTTCAAGTGCGCATGTGGCTAGTAGCCACTGTCCTGAATAGCACAAGGCCAACCCTCAGAGACACTTGCTGTTCGGGTGACTGAATGACCCAGGGAGACTGACAGCAGACAGCAGGCAGGAGGAGAAAGGGGACCGAAGGCTTGGAGGGGCCGACAACTTACCGACAGCCTCCCATGGTTGAGGATACCACTCAGATAGTTTCTGGCTTCATTCATCTTCGGCTCATTCTTTTCCAGCAAAGGGATGGAGTCTTTTATCTTGGCATTATTCTCCTTCAAATACTGCTCCAGGAGGGCCTCCGCCAGGAGCAGTTTTCCAAAGTCATCTGAAAAATGGGGCAGTGATCCCCTGAACTTGGCAAGCGCGGAGACTGGTACCTGCCCCTGTACCGACCCAACCACCGCTCCCCCCGCACATAAATGGCCCCGGTTTGAGAAAATCAGTAAAGACGCTAGTTCTATAAACTTAAATAGCCTTAAAACAACAACAACAACAACAACAAGCAGGCATTCCACCATGGTACCAGCATAAACCACCCCTTTGGCTTTTGTAGTTTCATGGTTGGGAAGGCAGAGTTCCTAGGACTTGGGACAAATTCCCAGAATTCCAGAATTTAAAATGAGGGACAAAGTCACACCCATGCCCCATTGTGGGTAACAAGTTCTTAAACCAAGAAGGAATTTCTTCAAATGGCCAAAGAAGAAGAAAATGTGAAGCAGTTTAGTAATGTGTTTGCACATACTCCCAATTTCCATGTAACCATCTTGGGTTTTCTCCACCCCGGAGGTATTTTATTTAACGTGACCAGGGGAGAACCTAGCAATGAAGTGCAGAGTGAAGGTGGAAAGCAGATTTACTTGTGCGCCAAGGCAATTCCTTGAAGAGCTTTGGTACTGGCACTTTCTGGAGGTCTCCCCTTCACCTTAGCTTATCTGCAGGCCTCACCGCCCAGCAGGTGAATTTGTACCGCTTGGTTTCGTTTGCCGCCTCCCCTACCACACTGAAAACTCCCATCTTGGGACCATTGTATTCCTGCTACCCGCAGCCAAAGCGACTCGGGTGGAGATGGGATTTGGGTGTTCAGTGTGCAAGGCCAGAGGTCAAGCGTGCTTTCATGATGGCCTTGGGTGGCTGTGGTTGATGTGACTGGGCCACTGACCTTTCCCCTTCAACCATGGCAAGGCCCAGGCCCACCACTCAATACGGGAGCCCAGTAAATAGCTGCCGAGTGAATAGGAGCCTCTCCACTCCTGCAGGAGGAAGCCAGGAGGCTCAGGGAGTCACGTGCGAATCCAAAATGTCTCCTGGAGTGTGTGCTTGGTCCCGTTTCTTCCGAGTGCTCTTTCTGCTGTCAGGAAGCCATCCTCAGACCTGCCTGGGGATGCCACCGACTCCTCACTTTCAGGACCACTGCAGTTTGCTCACAACTCAAAGCCACTGGTCCCAGATTGCATGTCTCTGAAGAAGACTCTCCACCCACAGTGGAGATTCCGTGCAGAGAGCATCCCAAAAGCCCAGATCCCAGAAGACGGTCAGAGGAGATGTTCCCTCTGAGGACGCTAAAGCCTTTTAGCCAATCCTTTGCTCTACCCACCTCACGATTTCTAAAACTAACATTTGGAGGACATGGCCAGGCAAGTACCAGGTTCAAACTATCATGCATTGCTGGTAGGAGAGAAGTTGGTAGGACATCTACAAAGGGCAATTTAGCAACACATCTCAAAATCAGTTTTGTGCATTCCCATTGACCCAGCAATTCTGCTCCTACATGTGTCCTTGCAGATGTGTAAAGCAACCTACATACAAGGTCACTCCGGCAGCATTATTTGTAATAGCCAAAAATTAGAGACAACTTGTACGTCCATCAACAGGAAGCTGATTAAAGCATGGCACACCCATAAAAAGGGATACCACGCTGTCATAAAAAGGGATGAGGAAGCTCAGTATGTGCTATTATGGCATAAACTCCAAAATAAATTGATAAGAAAGCGGAGTCCATACGGTGGACATAATGGGCCACTGGTGTTTAGGCATCCATAAAAATACAGGGTCCGGCACAAACAACACCTCTTTCTTATTATATATAAATCTTTTATTACAAAATCATAAGCATGTCATTCTGTAACATAACAATAGCACACTCAAGCACACCATAGGACATTTTAGGTGAAATGTTCAGATTGCTGTCCATCTTGTGCAAGACGCTCACGTACCCTCCCACCCACACTCAGTGGCGTTACTTCTGCTGGACTCTGTATGTGAACAAGACACACAAACATCTGAGAATCTTGCTGGTTTACTGGGAAAGGGGGTGGAAACAGGGGAAGACTTTTCACTTTCAGTGGGTACCTTTGGAAGGCTGACCCCTGTGGTCATACTACCTATTCACAGATAAAAGTTGAAACCAATCCCAGAATGAAAGGCACTCATCTCAGCTACAAGTTGGGGTGGGATGCTTAGCAGCGGGTGTCTGAGCAGCAGTCCTGAGAGGTGGGCCTCTAGGCAAACTGCTCTCCCTCACCTGTTTTGCCTCTATAAACACCAGGGGTGGGGTTAGGAACCTGCTCAACCGCCCCTCCCCAAGCTCTGGGGTTGGTCCCTGCACTCCTCCTTCAAGTGCAGAGCCCTGGGTATAGCCAGCTCCCCACCCAGTTTATAGCAGCAGAGCCTTCCTGCCACCTGGCTCTGCCTCCACCAGCCAACTGCCCCGCCCAGAGCTCCCCACAGTTCATTGGCTCCATTCCTTTCCAGCCTAGAGAAGCCAGCTTCCTTCCAGGCAACCCTCAATCTGGAAATACTCCCCAGGGCAGCGCCACTCTTCAGAATGATGGGAGTGTCCTCTGAACACCTGCTGCTCCAAGTGTGGTCAGTGGCCTGGAACAGGTCAGTCTGTGAGGGTCTGTGACCCAGGCGCTGGAGGGAAGTGCAGAAATTTAGAGGACACATTCACAAAGGTTGATACTAACGTGGCAGAATGATTTTAAATCTGTTGACTCGAATAGTAAAAAATTGGAAGGGTAGAAGTTTGTGTATCTCACGAAAGCACTGGAGCACATCAGATTGGGAATGTAAGAACTAAAACAGATCCTTCACAGATCAGTGGAGAAGCACTGCTCTAAACCGTGAGAGGACCTTTTAATGTGAAAGGGGAGAAAAAAGAGAAAGGGGGACTAATGTTTGTTGAGGGCCTACTGAGTACCAGGCACTTTACTATACAGTATCATTTAATCAGCACAAAGGTAGATATTATTCCCATTTTATAGATGATGGGCCGTGGCCCATAACAACAATACGACACAGCCAAAGAATAGCCCGTCTCCCTTCGTGCCCCACAGAGCAGAGTCTCTGGCACTTTACAAATGAAGGACAGTGTAAGAGCTGTAAACAGTGGGTTGAAAGCGAACAGTAATTCCAAGGGCAGGAATGAGAATTGCTCTCACTGTTTTATACCAGAAGCTTCAGACTATGTTGTAAACACTTCAGGTCCTTCTCCAGAGCTTTCCCCCTCCTCTTCACCCCCCACCCGATCTCTGTTAGGGTTAGCGGACACTCAGTAGGTGTTGGGAATTTACTTTCTTTTCTTCCTTGCTCAATTCTTCTTCTCCCTGTGCCATTCTTTCTCCTGCTTTCCCCCGTTCTTTCCATCCGACTATTCTCAACTGGCCAATCTATGGAACTGAAGGATATTTTGGAATGAAAAGTTCTAGTTTTTCAGTTGTTAAATAAGAATGCAGGTGGATAGAGGCTTTCCTGTCCTTCTTTAAAGGTAAACAAATTGCTTTTTATCAACATGTTGTCCAAAATCTACCCCCTACCCAGTTTGGGTAAACCATTGCAGCTTCTTCTCTCCCTGCGCCCACCAGGGGCATGAGGAAGGCCTTCCTGACCGAGTGACACAGACTCTGGAAGCCCAGCCCAGCCCTCTGCCCCTGACAGAGACCCAGATGAGGCCACCCCTTAGTGGCCGGCCACCCAGTCTGCCCACCCATCTTGTTTTTGACAGGCCTCTGTCAGCTGGCTTCCTCTGCCCCCACCCCTGTCTAGGTTTCTCTCAGGGTGCCAGGTCAGAGAAAGCCACTTCAAGGATGCCTGCCTCCTCCCCGCACCCCTCTCCACAATCTGCCAATTGGCTGTCTGGAAACCTGGGTCCAGCCAGCAAGCCTGGAGTTCAGACCAGGCCCTTCCTCACTAGGTCACATGGGGTCACAGCGGTCTCCACAGCTGCTCACCTCACAGGACTGCAGAGGGTTGGGACTTCCCAACCATCGACAGATGAGGAAGAGGCTGAAACTAGTGAGCAGCCACCTGCCTCAAACATCCCCTCTAACTCACCTGAAGAAACACTCAGAACAGTCTCCAGTTAAAAAAAAATTATTCAGTTAAAAAACAAAGGTTGGAGCGTGGGGAACACAGATTAGGAAAGACTTCAAGATGCACAGAGAGAGGGGCGGGTGTGATAGGGCAAGTGCAGTAAAAGAACATGAGAATATCAAGGAGTGAGCTGCAAAATTCTCTCAACTTTGCTATATGCTTGAAGTTTTCATAATAAAATACTGGGGGGGGAAAGACAGACCCAACTTATGAATCAAATGCAGTGTGGGGCCTCATTTGGATCCTGATTCTGACAGGATGTGAAACGCAGTCATTAGATCAGAGAGGCTGGCTGCAATACTGGTGACACTTTTCAAGAGTTCTTACTTAACAAGTATAATACATACTGAAACACTGCAGCGCAGGGGAGAAACGAGGATAGAAAGAGCTCGAACGGACTGCTCACAAATTCATGAACAGGGATGCTGCTGATGGATGGGCACGGGAGATTCACTGCCTCTACTTCTACTTTTTGGATGTTTTGGAAATTTTTCATAATCAAGTTTTCTTTCCTTTCTCTTTAACCACGTGGATGGGCTCTCTTTTTACATGAACAAACCTCACCACAAACAGCCGTACTCTGCTCCCTCCTGACCAAGTCTAAACCGGATGTGAGTTTGAAAGTAAACGTACGAAAAGCAGCAAGCAGCGCTGCCTTCCCCCTGGGTGGGTGGCAGGGCGCAGCCTCCCCAGACAGGAAAGGCGGGTAGGGGCCCCTTGTGAGGGAGTGTCTCCTGGTCCTTTACTCTCAGCAGACCAGAAAGAGGCACCCCCAGCGGGGCCTTCCCCTCCTACTCCCTACAGTGAAATCCACGTTCTGGGATTTTGGGTTTTGGAAGGAAACCTCACAGATACAGCAGGGCCTCTGTCTGTAAAATGGGGTTCAGCTGGGGTTTGAGTCCCCCCTCCATACCCTCCTCCCCTTTCCCAAATTATATAACTGTTGAAGCTTCCAGTCACTGACTGTAGGGGTCTAACAGGCTGGGTGCGGGACTGTAAGAATCTCCCTCCTGGGTTGCAGGAGCATCAACACGAACACCCCTCCGCATCCCAGAAAATAGGCTCTCAATCCCTACAGTGATTAAGAAGTTTGTGGAGAGACCTGGCTGGGTAGCTCAGTTGATTAGAGAGTCATCTTGATAGGACAAAGTTGTAGGTTCGATCCCGGGTCAGGACACATACAAGAATCAACCAGTGAATGCATAAATAAGTGAAACAACGAATCGATATCTCTCTCTCCCTCTCTCTCTCTCCCTCCTTCCTTCCCTCCCTTCCTCTTTCTAAGATAAATTAAAAAAAAAAAAAAAAAAAAAAGAGCCCCATGGAGAGAGAACCAAAATGCTCCACACACAGGCTTTGGGAGTCACTTGTTTTCCTTGCACATGTGTGTGCACGCATTCTGGGATAGTGCATCTGGGTTTAACAGGAGGTGGAAAGTCACTCACAGAACCAAACCCAAAAGCTGACAGAAGAGACTCCCCCACCATCCTTCAGTCTCCCCTGGGCTGGTGAGTCCCCACAGTGAGGCCAAGCCAGGTTCCGGCACCCCACTCTGTCACTGGTAGACTTGGTAGCAGGGACTCAGGCTTGGGTAGAGGCTCTGCCACGTACACACATGTGACTTCTCTGAGTCTTGGTGTCCCTGTGTTTAAATGGGGACAATAATTTCTGCCCTTCTCACAGGCTTGTTTACAACAATTTAAAAATACAGAGAGAAAGCACTTTATACCATACCATTTAGAAACGAGGCCATAGCGTTTTTGGCCAACAATGCTTCACAGAATACGGTAAGTTTGGGAAATTTGGTATTTATACTCATCCCTTGGCTTGCACATCACAGGCAGGTGAGCTTATTAAAGGCCCTGAGAAGTCCTGCAGTTTAAAAAAGTCCGTTAACGATATTTAATCCATTAGGTCCAATTTCTTAACTAGTGTGGCTCTCTAAACCCTTTCTTCTTAGGGTAGCAACGAATTAACTAGTCAGTGTCCCTTGAGCCTCTAAAGAAGAACTTGGGAAATACTGCATGGACTCGAGGAGTCCCGGTTCCTGTCTTGGCCCCAGTGTGTTTCTCTGTAGTGCCGACCTCACTCACATTCCCACACCTGTCCCAGGCTCCAATGCCCACTGCGTGAGTCACTTTCCATTTCCACCCTTACCAGACTCACCCCAGCACAACACCCCATGTCGGCGAGAGAAGGGAACTTGCAATTTATCTATTCTTCCTTGAAAATGGGTGCTCACGAGCTTCTCCCATATATGTACCAGCTCTGGCTACTGTCCCTCACTGTCATGCTTAGACCTACCTCAAAGGTTCAACCCGACCTCGCATGTCTGCCACCCAGGCCTCCTCAGTGTCCTTCTACCTGTCCTCCTCATTGGGCAGACACACTCTGCTCTTCCCAGCACCAGTCAGAGGTTGGCGCACATTCTGCTTCTTCCTGCAACCCTCTCCCCTTCCTCTGAGCTCCACAGTCTAACACACAATTGCCCTCTGATCACCTCCCTGCCTCCCCATCCACCTCAGCAACTCTTCAAGCTGGAATTGTGTGCTACACACCTTTGAGGTAGGAGTGCAAGTGGTTAAAAGGATGTACTGAGAAGCTTGGGTTCAAATTCTGATTCCACCACTTATCAGCTGAATGATCAAGTCACTTACTTCTCTGTGCCTCAGTGCCCTTATCTGTAAGTGGGGTGAACAAGAGTACCTGCTTCACTGGGTTGTTGGGAGGAATTAATGAAGTGATTAAAGTGGTTAGGACAGTGCCTGGCACACAGCGAGTACTAGATAAGTGTTGGTATTACTATTCCCATTATTTTCATTCCTTCTCCCCCACAGAACTTTCCACAGGCAGCCATCAAAACTATCTCTGTTTATGTACCCCCTTCCCCAGGGCTCTGAGGTGCTCAAAGCTAGGGCTCAGGGAGGGCTCTCCAGGTGGAGCTGAAGGCACCAGGGATGGGATTTGAGTTTGGAGACCTGGGCAGGGGTTCCCCCTCTGCTGCATCTGGGTGCTTTCCCACCTCAGTGCAGAGTCCAGCCTAGCAAACCTGCCCTACTGCTTAAGCCTAGGGCTACCAAAGCTAGAAGGGTCCCCAGTTTGACCACAAACGAGGAAACTGAGGCCTACCAGTCCTCTTTTGCTCTTCACCACCCCACCCTGGTGCTTATCAACCATTCCAACTAGGTCGGTTGTGGACAGATCTCCGCTGTCAACTTGACTTGGGGGAAGGAGAGGTAAGGCAAGGACAGACACACAGCCTTCACCTGATGGAGTTTAAAGACCTGGGCGGAGATTGGGGGTAGTGGAGGGGCGGTGCAAGAGTCCAGCCCAAGCCCTAATCTGGTACATGCCGATACTACCATTTCACAGTAGACGGAGTTGCCCACAAGATCCTAAAGGGCACGGTGTTGAAGAAGTTTATCTCTCTCTCCCAAAACACCCAACCTGCATGATTTTTCTCCTGGGCCAGAAGAGCCTTTCTAACTGACCTGGCACTCTAAGGCCAACACTACAGGAAGAGTAATACCGAAGACAGCCGTCGCGGGCTGGGGGGCAGTCGCGGCGCGCTTCCTGGAGGAGGCGGCGCTCTTCGCGCGCTCTAGGTGGTGAACCAGCCCCTTCCCTCACTCACCGGTGTCCAGAGAGGTGAACGAGGTGCCCGGAATGGCTCGCCGGTGGCTTCCTCCACTGGGCACGACCATAGCCTGCATCTGCCGGACCAGCTCGGGCATGCGGTCCCAGTGGCCCTCCGCGCGGCAGCGCTCCAGCTCGCTCTCTATCTTCAGGTGGGAGCCGTGCGCGCCCTTCGCAGCCATCTTCGAGCGGGTGCTGTCATGGGAGGTGCGGCCAAGAAGGGGAGACCCGGTCGGGGGCGGCGTCCCGGCTGGGGCGCACACGCGGGCGGGGTCGATGGGGGAGCGGACAACAGCAAGGGCCCTGGTGGCGGCGGGGCCCCAGGCGGCGGCGGGCGGGCAGCAGCAGCACTTAGTGCACCTCCTGGCGCCTCGGGGCTGGGGCTCCGGCTGCGTGGCTGGGACGCGTCCAGGAGCAGCCTCCGCCTCTGCTGCAACAGCTCCTGACGCTGCTGCCGCCGCCGCTGCTGCAGCAGCTGCCACAGCCCCCGCCCCGAGCCCGGGCGCCGCCAGCTGCGGACCCGCCCCTGGCCTCTGCTCCACCCCCGCGGGGGCGTGGCGCGGCTCCGGCGAGCTGGGGGCGCTGGTGGCGCTGGCGGCCACCGTGGCCACAGCAGCCAGGCGCGGGATGAGCGCTCGCGCCCTCCCCGGCGCCAGCCCCTCGCCGCACACGCAGCGGACTCGGCGTTCACTTTAATGCTGCCGGGAGCCCCGGCGCCCAGGGGCGCCTTGCTCCCCGCCCCCTTCCCATCCCATTGGGGCTCTTAGCCTGGGAGGCCTCCGCCCCAAAGTCCCGGCTTTGTGTGGCAATCCCGTCACCACTGCTGCCCTCCGCACGTCACAAATCCAGGGAGAGGCCCGCGGGTCCGGAGTCCCCAACTCTGAGAACGAGCCTTCCGGGGAACCCCCTGCCGCTGTCCGTGACCTGGCCAGCTCCCTGCTGAGAACGCTCTGGCCTTGCGCGCCACCCCCGGCGTAAGCAAGAGAAAACTGGCCGGTTTCGAGTCCTTCAACTCTGGACGCCTCTGCCGCGACAGATTTTTTTCTTAACTTTTTTTTTTTTTTAACAGCACTGTTCCTCTTTCCAACTTGACTCCCCCATACTAACTGGGTGGCCTGTCCTCTGCAGAGTCCATTTTCCCTGGATTTCTTAAAGATTTTAAACTGTTAATCCAACTTGGTATTTATTTCTTAATTCTGGTGTCTAAAGACTGCGATCAAAGCTATACTGAGCTTTTGGCAGGGTTTACTTAGTCCGGTGCTGTGGGGTACTAAGAAGTTTAAGGATTATTTGGTGGCCTGAAGGCAGGGGGCACACGAACACCCTTTGCCTGGTACAGGTTATGGTGGCCCCGCCTCCAGAGTGACCTCGGTTTACAGTTCCGTGTAGGAATTGAGGCCTTCACGCAAGAAATCACAGCAAGACCAAAACAAATAGCAAGCTGACAAACAAAACCCTGTGTTTAAGTAAAGACTCCAGAAAACAGGGGAGTCAGGGCAAGCTTCTAAGCGTAGGCTCCTCAGACACCTCCACGAGGGTCTTTAACCACCGCCGGTCACGTGACCTTGGTCATGAACTTGACCTCTCAATGTTAGGAGAACGACTGCTTGGCGCTTCTAGACAAACAAGTGTAACCGTGGGAGGGCTTTTTGTCAAGCTGTGCCCAGGCTCCTGGTGCTTCCTCCTACTGGGCCCTTTGCAGCCACACGGGGTTATTTGTTGAAGGCAGTCTTCCTGCCCTACCCCGTCCCCCCTCCACCCCAATTCCCCCAGGATACCCTCCTCTCCAGGTTGCAAATGCAGCTCCACTCCTTGATTGGCAGGCAAGATTTCCTCACTTTGGAGGCTGCTCTGAGCACCGAGGTCTGTTCTGAACTCCCAGAAGCCAGGAGACAGGTGAAGGAAAATTAGGACAGCTCTGGCAGTTAGAACTTATTGAATACATTCCTCCTTGCCTACTCTGGTCAACTCCTCTAGCTGGCTTTTGGTTAGTTACCAGAACCACATTTTGCTAGGACAGTGATTTGTGCATATCCTTGGGATGAGAGTGGCCTGAGAGCACCCCATGATTTACTCCTGGTCTGGCATTCCCCACAGTCAGCTCCAGGGCAGGCAAAGAAAAGCAGAGCTGATAAGCAGGAGACAATCTTTCTGGAAAAAGGAAAGCCTCCCCTCCTCCCTCTTTTCTCCAGTCCTTTGCCAGCCCTGCCCCAGGTTGCAGGGCTCTGGGGAACTCACTGGAGGGGAATGACTGCTTGTTTTTCCCAGGGCTCCAATATTTGTGGGTTGTGGTGGGGTGGAACACGCCTTGGCAAGGGAAGCTCTGCCAAGTATTACGATGAAAACTTATGACGAGCTGCTCCTCAGTACTGTGGGACACGTGCCTTCTTGGCTCTTTTCCTGCAGAGACAAGACCCCAGTCCTGGGGTGACCAGCATTGATGGGTTTAGTCTGGTAGAATATCAGTAGAATTGTTTGCCCACAAAGAGCTTCAATCTGTGCTTGAGCCACACACAAAAGTACTGGTAAATCAATATCCAAATTAGCCAGGACCTCATTAGGAATAGAAAGGTCTTCTGGGACTGGAAGGAAGAGGCCATCAGGAGAGCATTCACACAGTAAATCCCTTGCTATTAAGTTAATGAGTGTAGTGTCACAAGGGAGAAAACTTTCGTGGGTTAAAGGTTCAAGGCTGACGGTTGAGGCCAGGGGTGGGGGTGCTGGAAGAAGGTGTGGTGAGGATTATTAGACAGATGCATGGGCATCACCGGAGTAGTTTGTTGACTCCGAGGAACAGGCTGTAGAATAGTGCTTGAGTTGAAGATTAGTATTATTGTCCCATATCAATCAAAAAGTTGTAAAGTTGTCCTTTAATTTTTAGAGAAATGTTTCCTTGCAGGTTTCAGAGTAGAATGGGAAATTGAACACCTTCATTGATAACTTTTTTCCTCTTTCTTTTTCTTTTCTTTCTTTCGTTCTTTCTTTCTTCTTTCTTTTCTTAGTTCTAGAACTATTTCAACATAGAGCTGTTTTAAAGTTTTGGAGCTTGACCATAGCGCTATTTCCTATTCTGCTTTTTGCTTGCAAAATACATTTCCTATCTCTGGTATAAGGCCATTCACAAAAAGATAAAAGGGAGACTTCCGGCCAAGATGGAGGCGTAGGCGGACACACTGTGCCTCCTCTCACAACCAAAATTAAGGACAACAAATATTTAGAAACAAGAAAACAATCAGAACTTATAGAAAATTGAACTGTACGGAAGTCCAACAACCATTCATCCAGACCGGTAAGAGGGGCGGAGTCGCAGTAGGAAAAAGTGGAGGTGCGGACCCAGGAACGCAAGTAGCAGCGGCTGGCAGTTCCCAGGTGCACAGGCGGTGGCTGGCGGTCCTCGGGCGCCCAGGCGGCAGCTGGCAGACCCCGGGCACAGGGGGGCAACTGCGCAGACCCAGTGAGGACGCACAAGGCGGCTGGCTGACCAGGGGGTCCCACATTCGAGCACGCAGACGGTCCAGGCAGAGGGGAAGTGGCGGAAGGGACTGAATCCAGGAGAGAGCGGAGCAGGCGCCATTGTTCCCTCTCAGACCCCGCCCCCACATAAGCGTCACAACCCAGCGACTGGGCTGCCCCATACTGGGGAGCGCCTGAGGCTCCACCCCTCACTACGTAACAGCATGCGCGTGTGCGCAGATAATCCAGGTGAAGGGGAAGCAGCGGAAGGGACCGGAGTCCAGAAGAGAGCGGAACAGGCGCCATTCTTCCCTCTCGGACCCCGCCCCCACCTAAAGCGTCACAACCCAGCGACTGGGCTGCCCCGCCCTGAGGAACAACTCAGGCTCCACCCCTCATACGTAATAGCTGCGACCAGACTAAAACCAAACCAAAACAAAACAAAAAACCCCACCAAAAATGGCTCAAACTGGAGAAAAAATGAAAACCCCAGAGTCAATTCCTCTAAGCAACGAAGAGATAGCCAACCTCTCAGATGCACAGTTCAAAGCACTGGTCATCAAAATGCTCACAGAATTGGTTGATTTTGCTCATAAATTAGATGAGAAAATGCAGGCTACAATACGTGAAATGAAGGAAGACGCATGGGGAACCGATAGAGATGGAAGGAAAACTGGGACTCAAATCAATGGAGTGGACCAGAAGGAAGAAATTAACAACCAAACAGAAAACGAGGAAGAAACAAGAATTCAAAAAAAGGAGGAGAGGCTTAGGAACTTCCGGGACATCGTTAAATGTCCCAACATCCGAATTATAGGGCTCCCAGAAGGGGAAGAAGAGCAACAAGTAGAAAACTTATTTGAACAAATAATAAAGGAGAACTTCCCCAATATGGCAAAGGAAATAGACTACCAGGACGTCCAGGAAGCTCAGAGAGTCCCAAAGAAGTTGGACCCAAGGAGGAACACATCAAAGTACATTGTAATTACATTAGCCAAGATTCAAATGAAGCAGAGAATTCTAGAAGCAGCAAGGGATAAGGGGACAGTCACCTACAAAGGAGTTCCCATCAGACTGTCAGCTGATTTCTCAAAAGAGACCTTCCAGGCAAGAAGGGGCTGGAAAGAAATATTTGAAATCTTGAAAAGCAGGGACCTACATCCAAAATTGCTCTTTCCAGCAAAGCTGTCATTTAGAATGGAAGGACAGATAAAGTGCTTCTCAGATAAGGTCAAGTTCAAGGAGTTCATCATCACCAAGCTCTTATTATATGAAATGTTAAAGGGACTTATCTAAGAAAAAGAAGATCAAAAATATGACAATGAAAAGACAGCAAACTCATGGCTATTAAGAACCACACCTAACCTGGCTGGTGTAGCTCAGTGGATTGAGCGCGGGCCTGCGAACCAGAGGATCGCGGTTCGATTCCCAGTCAGGGCACATGCCTGGGTTGCAGGCCAGTTCCCGGCAGGGGACACATGAGAGGCAACCATACATTGATGTTTCTCTCCCTCTCCCTCTCTCCTACCCTTCCCCTCTAAAGATAAATAAATAAATTCTTAAAAAAAAAAAAAAAAAAAGAACCACACCTAAAACAAAAGCAAACTAAGCAAACAGCTAGAACAGGAACAGAACCTCAGAAATGGAGATCATATGGAGGGTTAGCAACAGGGGCGTGGGAGGGAGGGGGAAGGTACAGAGAATGAGTAGCATAGATAGTGGGTAGAAAATAGACAGGGGCAGGGTAAGAATAGTATGAGAAATGTAGAAGCTAAAGAACTTATGACACAAGGACATGAACTAAAGCGGGGAATGTGGGTGGGAGAGGGCGTGCAGGGTGGGGGGAATGATGGGGGAGAACGGGACAACTGTAATAGCATAATTAATAAAATATATTAAAGAAAAAAGATAAAAGGGAGAGCCAAGGTCATGTCTGCTTCAGGATTTATTCCTGAATGTTGGCCCTAGGTATTGAAGAACCTCTTCCTGAAGTCTCCATCAGATTTCTCCTGTTTTTGATTCAGACAGCTGAATCAGACCACAATCTATCTTCACAGGAAAGAGAAAGGATAGTTTCTCAGAGAGCTTGACCAACACCTGCAGCTTCACTAAACCTCTTCAGCCTCCAGTGCACTTCGAGGGTTTTAAGTCACCAGTGGAGGTTTTCCGATTCTGACTTTTTCATTGATCTTTTTGCATCTGACATTCCTACTTAACATATGGACTAATTTGGTATATATCTGGATGCTCTAGACTATATGTCCCTCAAACTATCCTAAATTCCTCTGTGATGTTCTCTGTCTTTTGTAGGCCTCGAGAGTCTTTGCTGATAATTTTCAGCTAAGAATTAAATCAGAACTTAAAAATTACCACAAGAGGTTTTCTCTGCGTGGAAGGAGGTTTACCTTAAAGAGGTAAGTGAAATTTGGTGTATCCGGCTGGCCAGGAGAAGAGAGTAGGTCAAAGGGAGAGATGGGGCAGCAGGAGATGGAGCAGCATAGGATTGTTACCAAAAGCACTGGGGGTTCTATGGTCCACCGCCCAATAGGCAAGCCTCTGAGGCAGAGGTTCGGTGGAAAAGGAAGGGGTTCATTTATTCAAAAGCTACATAATTTTAACAGAGTGGTAGGTTTCTGCCTTGCAACCCATTCCCTTGAACCCCCCCCCCCAAAAAAAAACAACCCTGCCACCCTTTGCCAGACCAGACCAGTCCTAGGTTGTGCCCTGAGTTCCTTCTCCCATTTAAAAATACTGTCCTTTGGGAAATGCAGGCGCCTGCATCATAATCCTCCAGGCATTTTAGCTGTCTCCCAGTCACAGTCTGGCTTCAGGCATCTTTTGGAGTCTGCTTGCTGGGGGCCTATTTGCTACACACTGCCCTTTCTACCCCGGCCGCCTACTGACCTAGCACCTGCCCCTGTCCCTCTGGCCATAGGCCGGCCAGTGTGTGCATGTGCCTGGCGGAGCTGGATCATGCAGCACAGTGCCAGTCACCCAGGATGCTGCCAGACCGTGCAGTCTCTGGGGCCCACTGGCCCGGGAATGCTCGAGACCCAACTGGGTGAGCGAGGGGAAGCAGAAGGGCAAGTGTCCGGGTGCCCTCCATTGAAAAGTCCGGGCCCCAAATCCCATGCACTGCGGAAGCATCTAAATTCCTAGCCGCTCCACTCCAGGCTAGCGTCCATCGTGCTCATCAGCTTGCGCAGTGTCTTTGTCCCTCCTTTTTGTTACCATGTTGATCTCCGCCGCACACATGTGTTGTGACCATTCCAGCCCGCACATACTCTGTGCAAGCTTCCTCCTGCTGTATCACAAGCTGCTCTAGTTTCTTTACCCTTACTCAGGGGTATGGGAATCTATCACGTGCCAGCTGCGATTTCAGTCCTATGGCCTCTAGTACTTCCCGATTCACTTCGGGGTTCCTCCTCTCTGCCCAGTGATCTGGCCAGATCTCCCCTGTAACACGATGGGAAAGACGATCGTAGGTTTGAGTTGTGATTTGACAGAGTGTACAAGACTGATAGTTTCAAGTTGTTCACATTTGTTTTTTGCTTTTGCTTTGGCTGAGGAATCTGTTAAGGAAGTAATTTTGAAATCCAATTTCTTTTGGATGCTTTCTTACCTAATTAAAAAAAATAAAGATCATTGGATGTTAGGAATTGTGTTCTCTTTTCCTTCTAGTCACTTCTCAAGTGAATAATTTTCTTCTATCAAAAACTCCTTGTAGTGGCCACTGTAATTCTAAATTATCCTCGGTGAGTTGATGCTATTGCGAAAGATAAGTGCACAAATTTGGGCCACAGCATAAATACATGTAATAAGCAGAAGTTGGGCCCCAGAAGTCATGGACTGAGGTTTATACTGCGTCTGGCAACGGTTGGTTGAGAGTTACTTATGCCTCTAACTGAGGTTGGGCTCAGGGCCCCCCAACCTCAGTTAGGCCTTATCCAACCACATTCTGATGAATTTGCAGTTCCAAGCAGATGGAGGGTGTTGAGAGATCGCTGCTGAATCAAACTCACAGACAAAACAAGTCTGAGGAAAGTTCTTGTAACGTGTTGAGAGTGGCCTGAAACAGACTTTGTCCCTGGGACAGCTTAGGGATGGACTTACTGGCACCCACCTGTCCCTTTTGCTGTAAAGTCTCTTCTAGATGCACCACAACATGTGACCAGGTTGGACACTGACAAGCAGTAGCCTGGTTAATAATAAGGCAGATATCCACTGAGGAGAAAAGACTTTCAAGTATGGCCAGATAATCAAAGGATTCCTAAGAGGTGTTCCTCATTGCTAGGAGACAAAGTAGACTCAATGGTTGGGGAAATCAATAAAAAGAACAATTAAAAAAAGAAATTGGACCTTGGGCCTAAAGCAGCAGGCTCCCTCACTAGTGTGGTCTGAAAGACCCCTCAGAGGGGCAAACTGTTTTGGAGTCAGGGGTCTAGCACCACAGAGGTGAGGAGGGCCCACGTGGCTCTCGATGGGCCTCAATGGTTAAAGACTGGCCCCCTGAAAATATGGAAACAGCTTTGCGATAATGCAAAGCTGAGTTTGTTCCCATCGCACAAAGGGAGAGCAGTACTCTGTAGAATCGTAACAGCATCTAGAATGGGGAGCGAAGCTGGGAAATTTAGGAAGTGTTGGGTCTGTTTAACTGTGGATCTTCCAGTGATGGGGCATGTTTAGAACGGGGCAGGAAGCATGAATGATAGTTGAGGATTGCTGGGCAGGGTGAGGTGACAGTTTTAAAAAGTCTTAGAGAGTAAAGATGTGATCTATTGAAAAGTTGAAAAGTTCATTTAAATGATTTCTTCTTGAAATTTCTGCAAAAAACAAAAGTTAGTTACAACTTGTCTGATCCTGGGCAAGAGTTTCCTGCAATAGTAATTCACGTTAGCATCAACAATAAATTGTTCGGGTGTAGATGGGTTTGGTTCTTCCAGCATACTGACCCAAAGATGTATTGTGTATGTTATTACAACATCCCTTTGCTCCTATCCAATCACTTCGATCTATAGTGGTGGTCACAGTGGCCATGGATAGGGGGCCATCCAGAGGTGGAGACAGCCTGATGAGATGTTTTCCCCACCTTCTACTCCAGCCTCCTCTCTCATACTATTGTATTTGCCATTTGGGGTGCCCCAGAGCCCTGTGTTCCCAATAGGAACCTTAAAAATCCTAAATTTGCCCTACCTGGTGAGGCTCGGTGGGTTGAGAGACAGCCTGAGAACCAAAGGGTCACTGGTTTGGTTCCTAGTCAGGGCACATGCCTGGGTCGCGGGCCAGGTCCCCCTGGTTGGGGGTCCACGAGAGGCAACCACACATTGATGTTTTTCTTCCTCTCTTTCTCCTGCCCCTCCCCTCTCTAAAAACAAATAAATAAAATCTTTTAAAAAAATTCCTAAATTTGAGTATGACTTAAACCTTTATTCATCATCAACAGTCCTCTTTCATCCACTCTCAGCAGTGTGACGTGAGCAGAATGACAACTGCCTTCCCAAACTTCTGTAGTCACATGGCCCACAATCCTTGCATTCAGAATCAACTTTTACTTGTTACCATGATTATTGGCTCATCGCATTTCTGGCCATGAGGTCTCATGTCTTTGTGGATTGTCGATATGGTGGACTGGCTGGCTCCGTGGTCGTTCTTTCCCTTTAACAGCTGCCGGAAGAACTGGGAGTCATCATTAGGTAAGGGACAAAGCCCTACAAAGGCTAGCTTCAAAACCATAAGTTCTTTGTGCTTGTGCATAGTAGATAGTAATTACTCGTTGTGTTAATTTTAGAATCCTGGGATGTTGAAGGTTTTCCCAGGCCTGGGAGATGAGAGCCCGAGGTGACCCATCCTCACCCACCCACTTCCTGGTTCCGGTACCAGCACCTCCCTCCCATCATCCCACTTCCTTCTGTTCCCAGGGGCCCCAGGTGACTCCTGCTTCTCCTTGGTGGCTTCTGTGCCATCTTGCAGGACCGCTGCAATGGTCCTCTTCCATGAGAGGGGCCCACACTTCCTGTCTGCCTTGGCCAATACTGGTTATCTGCCCAGATGCTGCCATTCTGGAGGAGAGAAGCCCAGTGCACCAGCACTCAGAGCTCACCGGAGCTGGTCTGATTTTAAGCTCCCCCATCAACTCCTAAGGCCACCTGAGTGTCTGCCCTCCAGCGAGTATAGCAGATTTAGGCCTTAAACAGTAACTTTGTTCCATCTGCTTTTCAAATCATTTATTTTTCTTTCCTACCTTTTAAAAAAACACTTTTTGGAGAAAATAACCCCCACAAAGGAGTACGTATATAAAAGGAATAAGTATATAAAGTACATTAAGTATATAAAAGGAGAGTATATAAAGCATTACTATAAAGGAGGGAGAGGAAAATAAGGCAGCGCAGAGCAGCTGCTCGCTTGACACAGGGACCTCTGCCCCAGAGAGGCGCTGCTGGCTTCCTCCTACAGCTGGGGCTGCAATCTTGGAGCTGCGCCACCCTGCCGGACTCCGAGAGCCCACGGCTGTGCAATCCACTGCAGGACTGCAGCGCCTTCCGCTCATCCCATGCATGGTCCACACTCATCCCATGCATGGTACCCAGCAGTTACGCAGACGTTGTCTGTGTCCATCCCGTGAGCAGGTGTAGGGAATAGATGCTTCTGATAGACCGGTCTGGATTGGGCTTTCCAAACTACTCAGAACATCAGAGAAAAGGTTCTGATTATGAAGGCTAAAGGGTTTGTGAGCTATGGAGCAAGTTTATGTGGATGTTGTAAGACAAATAAGACACTACACGATAGCATTTCACAATAAATTCTCTGCTTAAACTTGGATGGGGAAGGGTTGGTTATTAAAATCTCGGCAATTCTGGTAATAAACCTCTAAGATAGCATTTAAAATGGACCTGCTTTGTCCTCCTTGTCCCCTACTGTGCCTCCAAGCACCAGCGGATGAGCCATCAGTCAATACAGAGAGGTTCATCTAAACATTCTGGATTGTTCTTCCAGAAGGGTATTGTCTCTCATTCAAACCTTTACCTTCTTCTGAAAAAGAAGGCTCAGCCAAAAGAAGTCCCTTTTCATTTTCATGTGTTCCTTTTCTCATGTCCAGCATGGTCCTTGAGTGTACCATAGACCCGGGAACACTTATCTAACCACTTCCAAAGAATGAATGAATGATCGATGACTACGCAGAGGGTTTGAACTTATACTTGGAGTAAACACTGAGGCCAGAATGAGTAACTACCTCTGTTCACGCACTGGCTATGATGCTGAAGAGTGATGTATCCATTGAAGTTTTGTAAATTAAATCCCACTAGAAAGGCAGAAATGGTCATCATAGAAAATTACCTCTCTAAGAAGAGGCTTTCATAATGTGAACACCAGACTGGAACCTATAGACCATTGTGTTTGTTTAGCTAATGGCCTCTGTATGTCCCAGTCTCGTGACTGAAAGCCCAGGTGCTCCAGCTCAACTCACCTACAGCTCAACTCACCTACTGGGTGAAGCCTCCCCGTGCCACCCGGTTCTTACAATTCATGTTCTTTCATCTCTGCACCCAGTTTCAACATTGTCTGTGTCCTACAGCTCAGCTCTTTTCAATATCCCTGCAATGTTTTTTGAAAAGCAATATAATACTCAATACATTTAAAAATGCTTCTCTTGCTGCTTCCTTTCTTTTCCCTATTTCTATCATTGTGATCTTTGGTATATTTATGATAATAAGAATTTTGGGTATGGGTCAACAGGTGTCACTGTGAAAAATAAAATTAAAAAATCTTACCATTCTTTTAAAATTGATCAGCTGATTCATTTACTCATCCACCCCTTCATTTATTATTAAAACTGTTAGATGTTGAGTCAAGAAGAGAACATAATTATTAATGTTACTTACAGAAGAACAGATTGTAATAGTAGGGATTTGGGGAGAAGGCAGGATAGAAGTCACCTTGTAGGTGATATAATCAAGTTAATTTATTCTGAGCAGGTATGTGTCAACATTTTACTAAAAAAACAAGTACAGTGCCCTGAACTGACCTGCACTTAAAAAAAAAAAATACTGAAAGCTGAATAGAAGCCACCCAGATTCCTAAAGGCCAGTTCATGGAAGGATCAATTAGTTCAATGTCCAAGCTCCCCCCAATTTGCCAAATGTGCAATTTACCAAAAACTTAGAGTACTCTTGAAAATATCCAGTGACTATTAAGGTATTTTTAAATTAATATCACATGGAATATTTTTATTCAAGATATTCTTCCAGATATTATTCTCTGATATTCTAATTCAAAACATTCATATTTAACATATTCTGGAATATGTTTTTCTTCATGAATATGAATATGTTCCATAAATATATTGATTTCCGTTTCTTTCAAAACATCTGAAAATGATGGTAAAAAATAAGGCAAGCTTTCTATTAATTGAAAAGCTAAGCTCATAAGAAAGTAGGGAAAATCCTCGGTGGCCAGAAAATTAAGGGAGAGCTGAATCAGGAGACGGGAGAGGGAGCATTGGACGAGCTGAGACCGAGCGTCCTTGGGGTCTCCTCAGGGCCCACGGACTTTGAGTTTTAAGGGACACATAGAAACAGGAGAAGGGCCGTCCTGTGAACAAGAATATGGAGATAGACTTGACACTTTCACATAAAGTTGGAACCCCCAAAGGGTTATACCTTAGGTGAAAGTATGAACCAGAAACAAAATTCGCAGAGATGCACAAGGAAACAGTAAAACTGTATCTCAATGGCCTATCATCTTGATTGGGGGCAAAAAAAATGTCCCTGAGAATTTGTAATTAGAATCTGCCCATATTCCAGTCTACAGTTCAACCTTATGCTACCTATAGAAATGCAGAATGCACAAGTTGAAAAATGAACTTAAAGTGGATATTAAGCAGATAGTAAAATCTCTTTGAAGGAATGTAGCTTCCACCTGGACCACACAGGATTCCTGTAGACAAAGCCCCACTAAAGATGAGGTTATCGTCTAAAATTACAAAATGCAAGAGGAAAAAAATCACTGTGGGTAATCACTGAGGGAAGTGGTCCAGACCAAGCCTAACATCATAATCATAACATCAGCCCGGCACGAACACCCCATGGTTAAAACCTCCTCGTCGTCGGGTGAGAACTGGAATTGTTTCCTGTGCTTACCCAGCCAGCCTGTTCAACAGCCCAGGTCCCACCCGAGACTCTTTGCTAGAAAGTCCACTAGCTTCTCACCCACCCAAATATTGAACTAAAAAAATCCCAAAACTCACTGTTCTCAGAGTGTTTTTAGTGTTTTCTTCTCTTTTATAAATCCCTTTTTGTTGACAACAGTCTAAGAACTATTCTCTTTAAAATAAGTGTATGTATCATTCGCATGCAGATAAATAAATGCCTAGGTTGTGCTCTGACAGAGTCAAAACAGTAGCCACACAGCCCGACTAGACCATAATTGGGGATAATACAATTATCAGACTTTTTAAAAGCATGCTTAAAATAATTAGACTTATCCCTAAATATTTTATGTTTGTGGTTGCTATTGTAATGGTATTTTAAATTTTTCATTTTCTACGTGTTCACCATTAATATATAGAAATACCATTGATTATTGTATATTAACCTGTTGCCTATGGCCTTGATAAATTAATTTACTTAACAGTTCTAGTAGCTTTTTAGTAGTTTCTTTAGGATGTTCTATTTGTGTGATCCTGTTACCTGTGAATAAAGACTGTTATTTTCCTTTCCAATTTGTGTGCCTTATACACCTTTTTCTGCAATGGCTTGAAGTTCTCATAGAATGGTGAATGGATGGGTGTTGAAGGTGGCTATGCTTGCTTTGTTCTTAATGTTAGGGGGCAGCGTTGTCTTCCTCTACAAGTACAATAACTGTAGGTTTTTAATAGGTGCCCTTTATCAGTTGGAGAGACTACCCCTCGTTTGCAGAAAGTCTTTGTCATGAAATACTATTGAATTTTGTTAAATGCCCTTTCCCCCCATATTTTTACATGATCATATAGCTTTTCTTATGACCAAATATTTATTTCCTTGTTTAAATACTGAGGGAAAAGGACTTTGAACCTGAAGTTTTGTATACAGCCAAATTTTCATTTTGACGAATGAGAGTGAGTAATAAAAATGTTCTCAGGCATGCAGAGCCTCAAATATTTGCCACAGTGCAAATACCTTTAAAGGAAGGCTTTAAGTAAGAGAAACAAATCTGGGAGCATCTTCAAGAGATATGGGATGTCAGGGTGATCGAAGATTTTGATAAATTTATTGTTCTTTAAAAAATGAGACTGAAGAAAAGAAGAGAATATTTATCCAATATAACTAATGTCAAAATATGCGAACAAAAACATGACTGGAAAGAGAGGGAGACAAAAGGGATATTAAGACATGTTAATGTATTTGACTTTTCAGGAACAAAGTACACATAGTTAGGAGTTTACAAAATCAGCAGTCGTGGGACTTTTCATCAGGAGTGATATGTTCTTCGCTAACAAAGATGGAAGAAGCGAAATCATTAAGTACAGGTGCTCATCGTTTCCACCACCCCAGTTGCAGAAAATCTGAATTTAGAACATCCCAACGGAAGCCAAAATTCTTCTAGCACCCTTATCAGAAATATGAATAGGGGAGACAGAAATACGAGGCCCTTCCTCAGTCCCTTGGTTAAAGCAGATTTTACTGGACATCATTATTTTGAATTGCCCCTTTTAGGGTTATCCTGAGCTTTTTATGCCCCGGGGCAATGCATCTTACTAAGACTCAAAATGTAAGGTCCCCTTAAAAGTGGGGAGGGAACATAATTGGGCAAGGGCATACATGTTCTAAGGCAGGTCCCTGTCAGGCAGATCAATTTTAGCAAAGAGCGCATATGAAAATGGAGTCCCTGAAAGTCCTCCGTGTGAAAGTCATCTCTGAAGCCACCCGGCCCAGGCACCTCTTGGAACGTCTCCCCGGACCCTCTGCGAATGGTGGCGGGTCATCATGGTGGGCATGGGGACCACAGTGTAAGGCTGGCTGACTAGTTTTGATGACTTAAAACATAAGAGAGCTTTAAAGTGATAAATTTTTTAAAAACCACCAGCTCAGAATTTTAAATTCTTTGCTCAGATCACAATCAGAGCCTCTAAAAAATGCCTGAAAAAAAAATCTCTTTTCTCTGAGAGCTGCTGGACATAAGCAGCTAAAATCTAGAGGCCGTGTCTGACACTGTGGGAACCTCTGTCATTACAACGCAAGATGAATTTACAGACCCATCGTGTCTCTCCTGAGAAAGTTGTGGCATGGACTAAGAACATACGGAACTTTGGGAGTTAGAATGGGGGAATCACGGCGGATTTCAGTTCATCTGAGTACCTGGAATTCCTAAAACTGAGAATCTCCCTTGCCAGTAGAAGCAGCTCTTTCCTCCCACCCTCTCATCTCTTGCTGGTTCCCTCTACTAGCTCAGCCAGCAGAAAGCCAGGTGACAGGGGAGGCTAGGAAATGCCACCCACTGGGGTCAGCCTCCTCATGAGGCAGAACACAATGGGGGAAGAGTGAGGAATGGCTCTGATGTCAAATAGTCCCAGGACAGGACACCCCTGTGCTTTCTGCACGTGCTACCAGTGTCTGGAGTCCCGCCGTGGCGTTGTCAGGTGGATCCACTTTGCATTCTCCTCACCCCAGTCGCCAGGTCTCCCCCAGGGGCTTTGCTCTCACACCTGGCCCTCTCGGAGGGCTGGGGAATTCTTGCCTGCTTTTGCTGAACCATGCTGCAGACAGAGGGACTCCTTGGGGATGCTGTTAGGCCTATCTTTCCAGACATCACCCTCAGTATTGCTTTTCCATTGTTCACATCCCATATTGGGCCCCATGGGGCTTGGAAAACACCCGAGGAACATGGAACCTCTACCCTGGCTCAAACGCAACCAAAGTCAGGAGCTCTTGAAGCAGCTTGAGATCATTTTGAAGGGGATTGTGGCCAAACAGTCTCTGCCGGAGTGCCAGGGGAAACCAGAGGTTGGGGGAGGGCCAGCAGCCTTCCGAAAGAGGTGCTGCCCATGTCAAGGGAACCACAGGGAGGGCTCCAGCAGGGGGGCCACAGGAAAGCACTGCGAGTGAGTGAGGGAGCTGGCATCGAACATCGAACATTGAAGGTCAAATGTGAGGGTCGGGTGGGGGCGGTGGAGCCAACTTAACGTCCTGGTCAAGTAAGAACTTCCTACTTCCCTAACTGCTCTCCAGTGCTGGGGGTGGGGGGTACCCCCGTTCAACTCTGGTGTGGTCTCAACCAGCAGCCAGCAGGAGGGAGAAGAGTTGGTGACTGAGAGAGAGGAACTTGTTTTTTATTTTTTTTTTCAGTTTTTTTTAATATATTTTATTGATTATGCTATTACAGTTGTCCCATTTCTCCCCCATCATTCCCCCCACCCTGCACACCCTCTCCCACCCACATTCACCCCTTTAGTTCATGTCCTTGTGTCATAAGTTCTTTAGCTTCTACATTTCCCATACTATTCTTGCCCTCCCCCTGTCTATTTTCTACCCACTATCTATGCTACTCATTATCTGTACCTTCCCCCCCTCCTCCTCCCACGCCCCTGTTGCTAACCCTCCATATGATCTCCATTTCTGTGGTTCTGTTCCTGTTCTAGCTGTTTGCTTAGTTTGCTTTTGTTTTAGGTGTGGTTCTTAATAGCTGTGAGTTTGCTATCTTTTCACTGTCCTATTTTTGATCTTCTTTTTCTTAGATAAGTCCCTTTAACATTTCATATAATAAGAGCTTGGTGATGATGAACTCCTTGAACTTGACCTTATCTGAGAAGCGCTTTATCTGTCCATCCATTCTAAATGACAGCTTTGCTGGAAAGAGCAATTTTGGATGTAGGTCCCTGCTTTTCAAGATTTCAAATATTTCTTTCCAGCCCCTTCTTGCCTGGAAGGTCTCTTTTGAGAAATCAGCTGACAGTCTGATGGGAACTCCTTTGTAGGTGACTGTCGCCTTGTCCCTTGCTGCTTCTAGAATTCTCTGCTTCATTTTAATCTTGGTTAATGTAATTACGATGTGCCTTGATGTGTTCCTCCTTGGGCCCAACTTCTTTGGGACTCTCTGAGCTTCCTGGATGTCCTGGTAGTCTATTTCCTTTGCCATATTGGGGAAGTTCTCCTTTATTATTTGTTAAAATAAGTTTTCTACTTGTTGCTCTTCTTCCCCTTCTGGGACCCCTATAATTGGGATGTTGGGATGTTTAACGATGTCCTAGAGGTTCCTAAGCCTCTCCTCCTTTTTTTGAATTCTCGTTTCTTCCTCGTTTTCTGTTTGGTTGTTAATTTCTTCCTTCTGGTCCACTCCATTGATTTGAGTCCCAGTTTTCCTTCCATCTCTATCGGTTCCCCATGCGTCTTCCTTCATTTCACGTATTGTAGCCTGCATTTTTTCATCTAGTTTGTGAGCAAAATCAACCAATTCTGTGAGCATTTTGATGACCAGTGCTTTGAACTGTGCATCTGATAGGTTGGCTATCTCTTCACTGCATAGAGGAATTGACTCCGGGGTTTTCATTTTTTCTCCGGTTTGAGCCATTTTTGGTGGGGTTTTTTTGTTTTGTTTTGTTTTGGTTTTAGTCTGGTCGCAGCTATTACGTAGAGGGGTGGAGCCTTAGCAGCCCAGTCGCTGGGTTGTGACGCTTTAGGTGGGGGCGGGGTCCGAGAGGGAAGAATGGCGCCTGTTCTGCTCTCTTCTGGACTCCGGTCCCTTCCGCTGCTTCCCCTTTACCTGGATTATCTGCGCACATGCGCGTGCTGTTACGTAGTGAGGGGTGGAGCCTCAGGCGCTCCCCAGTGTGGGGCAGCCCAGTCGCTGGGTTGTGATGCTGTATGTGGGGGCGGGGTCTGAGAGGGAACAATGGCGCCTGCTCCGCTCTCTCCTGGATTCAGTCCCTTCCGCCACTTCCCCTCTGCCTGGACCGTCTACGTGCACGAATGTGGGACCCCCTGGTCAGCCAGCCGCCTTGTGCGTCCTCACTGGATCTGCACAGTTGCCCCCCTGTGCCCGGGGTCCGCCAGCTGCTGCCTGTGGGCCCGGGGACCGCCAGCTGCCACCTGTGCACCTGGGAACTGCGAGCCGCTGCTACTTGCGTTCCTGGGTCCGCACCTCCACTTTTTCCTGCTGCGACTCCGCCCCTCTTACCGGTCTGGATGAATGGTTGTTGGACTTCCGTACAGTTCAATTTTCTATAAGTTCTGGTTGTTTTCTTGTTTCTAAATATTTGTTGTCCTTAATTTTGGTTGTGAGAGGAGGCACAGTGTGTCCGCCTACGCCTCCATCTTGGCCGGAAGTCCCAGGAACTTGTTTTTTATTAGGCAACTTTCTGTTCTATTTTTTTCCCTAGGCATATCCACATATAACTTAGATACAGAAACTTTTCAAATTCAAGAAATGCACATTAACCATGGTATACAGTCAACTAATGATGCAGACTGCACCATTATCAATGAACGATCTCCAATTTCAATCGAGCCTTCAACTCAGGCCAGAAGGTCTTCTATCTCCCCTAGGCAGCTCGCTTTCTCAGTTACACAATGAAGATTTCAAAGGTTGACCCACTCAAGCTCCCTGCCCCTGCCCCTGCCCCTGCCCCAAACGTGGCAGTCTCAGAAAGTTGTCATGCCTCCCAAATTTCAGTCTAACCCCTCTCTGCGCTTTGTATCCGTTCTCTCCTGCCTCCTCCATAACCTGATTCTTTCCATTTTGTCCACTCCACTGTTTCTTCAGTCTCATTTTTGCTGGCTCTTTCCCAGGAGGATTGAAAACATATACAAGGCCCTCTACCTTAAAGACAACCCTCCCTGCCTCCTGTGTCCCCCTCGAGCTACTTTCCTGTGTCCCTTCACAGCTAGTGCTTGAAAGACTCATGCAATACCTGTCACACCCACTGTTTACCTACCAGTTACTCATCATCCATTGCCATTTGGCTGCTGTTTGGTACTCCACATAAACTGTTCTCCGAGCCCCCAGTGACCTCACATTGATAAATTCAGCTCGAATTTGAGTCCATATCTTGTTTGACTTCTTTATCCTTCAGGAATGCTTTGAACTGCAAGTAACTGTTTCAGAGTGGCTTCAACAAATAGTTCTCTCCCCATAACAGGAGAACTGGAGGTAAGCAGTTGCTGGCGCTGTTCAGCAGCCCCATGGCACTGGGGCAGCCTTTCTGAAATTCTCCCACTTCCCTTAGTGGTTGAGGATGACTCTGAGGTGATGCATACCCCATTCAGGGCTGGAAGAAGGGGAAAGGTCTGTACCAATCGCTTGTCTCTTTTATCAGAAGAGCAAAAGATTTCCCAAGTTCCCCTTACCTCTCATTGCCCAGAATTGTGTCACGTGGCCGTTTAGCTGCAAAAAAGATTCATGTTTTTTAGCCTTTATTGTAGAGATATTGAAAGAGAAGGGGGTCAGAAATGGAAATGGGGCTACCACCAAGTATTAGACTGTGTAAGTCTTCTGGGGGCTGGCCTTTGTGTGCTCAGTTGCAGCTGAGGCAACTCAGAACAACAGCTGCTAGAGAGAGGGCACCCATAGTCCATCTCTGCTACCTTAGGCCTCAGTCTTAATTTCCTGATAAAGTTGCCTCCTGCTGTCTCCACTTCTGGCTTCAGCTGGGGTATATAAAGAAAGTAATTTTTTTTCAACCCAGCAAGGCTCCAAGTTGTGGAACTCAGCCAATGCAGGTTGTAAGCCTTAGGTAAAGAGTTCTTCTCTTACTAAGACCTTGTTTAATCTCTGCTTTCAAGTCAGTTATAACTCTCTAATCTAGATTTGCCACTTTCTTGGAGGACTTCACTCAAAGCTACTTTTAAAACCAATATCCTATATCATTCCTATATATATCATTCCAATATATCCTACTGGATATATTGGTATATCCAATGCACCAATATCCTATATCTTTCCTAAGATTTCTCCTACAATAAAACTTTGGCATGTGGCCAAATCCAGCAAGTGACAGCAGTTTGACAGTTTCACTACTGCTTAACAAGTTGGCCACCAACTTTCCAGCATGTAACAGAGAGTCTTCACCACTGGCTACCTAAACACTTTGCTAGCCAATTCCACATTTTAGTGCATTTTCAGTGCCCTACTTCTGTTACCAAATAATTTGCCTGTTAGAAATGTGTTCGGCTACAAGTTATAGAATCCTGACCTATAAATGACTTAAACAAATGTATCATCTCACTTATGGACTAGACTGGGGCAAGATCAGAAGCAGGGAGGTCAGTTAGGAAGCTTTCATAGTAGTAGAGGTGGCAGATGGTTCGTTGGATGTCAGTTATATCTCAACAGAGCTCAGGAAGTGTGTGTGTGTGTGTGTGTGTGTGTGTGTGTTCAGGGGATAACTCCTAGCATTTTGCCTTGAACAACTAAAGAGATAGCAGTGACATTCACTCATGGACAAAACTGAGAGGTATATGTTTAGGGATGAAATTTAGCATTTGAGGGACCAAGTTAAGTTGTGATGCCAGTTAGACCTTCACGTGCAGATGTCAAGTAGGCAGTTACTTAGAGCAGTTGGGACTTACAGGCAGAGGTCATCGTGAGAGATATAAATTTTGGAGACATCTGCTTAGAAACGGCACCTAAAACCACAGGACTAGATGTAATCACGTAAGGAGAGTGGGTAGGTAGAGAAGAGAAGGCAAGTCAGGATAGACCCTGGGTGCTTTGAGCAGACTTGTAGGTTGAGCAGATGAGAAGTCAGTGAAAAGAACCCAGAAAAGAATAGCCAGTGAGGTAGGAGAAGTGTACTGTGTTAGAACACACCAGAAGAAAATGTCTCAAAGTGGGAGTGATCGGCTGTGATGAATAGTACTGAGAGGGCAAGTGCAGAGATGAAGAAGGTACCACTGGATCTGCATGAAGATTGCAGTTTCGGCAGTGTGGTAGGGAAGAAACTAGAGGGCGAGGTCACGTGATGATAGGAATGGTTTACTAGAGAGGGAGCACTTGGTGATTCAGGAGAGAGAAGAGGATAAGATCCACAGAAATAGAGGCACTGGTATCAGACACTGAGCTTTTTCCTTTCTTTTGTCATTGTTTTTTTTTTTTGTCTTTTTGTTTTCTCTATATTTCTTTTCTTTTTCTTTTCTTTTTTCCTCTTTGACACTGAGCTTCTTGGAGAAAGAGACCATGTCTTATTTATATTTGTATCTCTAGTAACTCCTAGTACAGCAATTTTCAGCAGGTGTGCCACAAGAATTTTTAAAACATGCAAAACCTGACTATTTAGTCAGGGGCACTGACATCTTTTCCCTTCGATTACCAAATTAAAAAAATGACAACAGCCAACACAATAATAGCTATCTGGTATGAATGAATCAAAATGATACCTATTTTTTGTCAGATAGGCAAGAAATATATTTGTTAGGGTGCCGCAGAAGTTTAGTAATTAGTTCATGTGTGCCATGAGATGAAAAAGGTTGAAAATAGCTGTCCTTGTACATAGGAGGTACTCAAGAAATGTTACTGAACAAATGAGCAAATGGAAGAATAGGTGGATGGCAGATGCAGGGCTGGAAATGAATTATATCAAACCAACTCAAACTTCAGAGTAAAGAAAGGAGAGGGTGTCCTGGATTAATAGGGTTTCTTCAGGAACTTTGGGGTCCTGGGACTTTTCTCTGGGATAGGATTAACGGATTCCAAACTCAGATGAAGGCAAGAAGGAACGAACCGCTGTCCATGGCAGTTGCCTCCGCCAACTTGCAAGGCACTGATCTGCTAAAGCCAATTGCAGGAAGCGTTCTGAGACCATCTACTTACTTAACCACTTTCTTTCTTTCCTTTTCTCCCTTTCTGGACCCAGGCTTTTATGAAAAATGATCACGTACCTTCTGGAGACAAATGGGAGAAAAAAAATTTTAATGCACTTTCACATTAATTTACCTATCCGGTTAACAGATATTCAATGAATGACAGTCTTGTATGGAGGCAAAGGTACAAATAAGAGCAGGGTTATGCAGGACTTAAGTATTCGTTTCTTCTATGGGTCTTTTTTTTTTTTTTTTTTTTTTTAATGCTTGTCTTCTATTGAGATAGAAGTGCAAGCATTTCACGAACTGTACAGGTAACGTGGTGTTTGAACTGTCTTGGGGGGACTCCTATATAAGTGAATAGGTGTTGCCCACGCTGGCTTTTGTGGAATGGAGAAAGCAGAGTCTGGAAGTAGGCCCATTTTGGAAACACAGGATTCAAGGCCGGCTATGGCGTCTTTTAGCTTTCATTAGGAAAGGAATTAGGATTCCCATGATCTTTCCTTCCAATTTGCAGTTGCAGAAACTGCTGTAAAAGTGGAAATGGAGGCGGAGCTAGAAGCTAGCTTGGTTTCTGCCACTCTATCTCCCACGTGGGAAGCCTTTCTGGGAGTTTCCGAAGTTGCCTAGCAACCTTCCAGGCCTCTGGAGGTTCAGGTCAATCACTCCAGGCGTCAGCTGATTGTTGCCTTTGGAAGCAGAAATAAGAACTGCGTCTGCCCCTCCCTCTGGAGCCCGTTACACGTGGAATTACAGGAGCAGTACACACAAGGGGACTCTGGCCAGGGGCGGGGCCTCACGGCGCCAATGGGCGGGCAGAAGAAAGCGCGCTTGCGCAAGGCAGGTCTGGGGGCGGGGCGGGGCCGGGGAAAAAGAGTTCTGAGGACGGGGGCTGGCGAGGCTCACGCTGGAACATTTCGCGTCTGAGGAAACTGTAGCTGCGGGCAGCGAGGGTGAGTGAACCCGGGAGCATCCCCGGTGCGGGCCGCGGCTTGTGAGTCCCCTGACTCGACTCTGGGGGAGGAGGTTGATGGGGAGGCGCCCAGGGGTCCGCAACAGGGCGGAATCCTGGTGTCTCTCTGGGGTCTCCCGGCCTCGGGCTTAGGTTGAGAGGCCTCTGCGGCCTAGGTGTGGGTCTCTGTCCCCAAGCCACCTCGGGAAGCTTAGCCGGCTGGGAGCAGAGCCTTTCTCAGGTTGTTGGGGGCTTTGAAGCCAGAGGGGCCCGGCCGGGCAGATGTCTGCCCTCTTGAAGGACCGGCCGTGGGGCGTGACTCAGTCCGCTGTTGGTGTCTCCCACTCTCCGTCCCCATCGGCCCCTGGAGGAGACAACAGACTGGTCCTGTCTGGCCAGGAGAGCCTGACTTGGCTGTGCCGGGGAAGTGGGAAGGCGAGAGAAGCAGGCTTCCTCTTGTATTTCCTATCCGGTCATGCATGCCATCCACCCAGTGCCCAAGCCAGAACCTCGGCGTCATTCTCAGCCTCCTGTGCTCCTTTACCACCCATATGGAATCCATCACAAATCTTCCTCGGATACGTCCGCTTCTACACTGCCAGTTTCTGCTCTAGCTAGTTCAAGTGACCATCATCTCTTCCTTGGACTACCCCAGTAGACTCCTGACTGATCCCTTGTATGCCTTGTTGATTTCTCTGTAGTTTTGTACCGGGAAGCCAGAGTGATGGTCTTAAAGCACGGATCTGATCATGTCCCCCTTCTCTCTCCGACCTTTCAGTAGGTTCTCATTGCTCTTCCAAGCTATCCAACAGGCTTGCAAGCCCCTTCGTAGCCTGCTGTCTTTTTTACTCTAACTCATCAGTCTCACTATAGGGTGACTTCAACCAAATTGAACCCTTTTTAGCTCCTGGGTTGGACCAAGTTTTTTCTAGGCTCAGGTGTCTGTTACACCAGGTTCCCTTTGCCTCAGGTGCTGTCCTTTGGTTGAAAAAAATTCGAATCCTTAACGAATTACTTAAGGTGTGGGTTGTGTGTCTTACTGATCCATAGGCTGTAATCTGTGTGAGTGGAGTTTGTTGCAGTCACAGTCCTACCCTTAATACCTTATGCAGCACCAGGCTATCAGGAAAGATTGTTACGCCCTGGCTGGTGTGACTCAGTTGGTTGGAGCATTGTGTGGTGATAGAAGGGTTCAATTCACTGTCAGGGCACGTGCCTAGGTAGCAGGTTCAATCCCCAGTCCAGGTGCCTCTGGGAGACAACCAGTCAGTGTTTCTGTCTCACACTGATGCTTCTCTCCCTTCCTCTTTCTCTGAAAGCAATGGGAAAAAAATGTGCTCAGGTGAAGATTAAAAAAATAAGTAAATAAAGAATATGTTAGTTAAATGTATAAAGGAAGCATGGCAGCTCCTTGGGCTCCCTGATCTGTTCTTTCAGAATCTGTTCTCAACCCCCGACCCATGTGGAGGTTTCTTTGGCCTAGGAACTTGGTTATTTTCTCGTCTTCAGTTCAGGCCCATGGAAGTTTTAAGTGGGGATGTACGGCTCAGAGTTGTTCTTTGGCATTGACTCTGTGTACGGGGTGTCTGGATGTCGGTGAGTGTGGCTGCTTTGAGTGTGAGTTCTTAACCAAGGGCCCTTGGTGTGAGGGAAATGCTGCTGCTGTCTGGATGGGAGAAAGGCCGGCTCCAGACTGTTCGGTGCTGATAGGACAAACTACATCATGGGAGGGCCAGGCGGGCCAGGCCAAGTCACTGGTGGGAGGGCTCCGAGGAAAGTCATTTTTCCAGCTTAGGCCAGAACTTTTGTGATAGGGAACCACTCAGCTAGGGCCAAGACCCACTGCCCTGATTCAGACACGAAGGTCAGCTGTCTGTAGGTCATCAGCTCGGCACTTTGTGATAACTTTTGTAGGGTAGAGAAGCGACAGAACAGATAGGTTCCCAGCCCTCGGAGAGGGAGGAGAAGAGAAAAACAAAAGAGGAATAATATGCAACCGTATCTTAAGGCCAGATGAGCGTGAGAGGCTGCAGACTGGCGGCCGAGGAGGGAACAGCTGAGTCCAGAGGTGATATTTGAACTGGGCCGGAAGGAAGAGGGACGACAGACAGGTGGAACCAGGGGGAGCAAATGCCCTGGGACTGGACCGGGACGCTGGAGCAGCGAGGGGAACCCTGTCGCAGTCCCAGCTCTGTGGGAGGCTCACCGCTGCCCATGGTCAGGTGTGTCGCCCCCAGGACTGAGGCTTCTTGTGCAGGATGTCTCAAAGCGTGGGTTGTATTCTGAGGTCTCCTTCAGAAACTTCTCCTCCTTCAGGTTGTCTCTAACCTAACCTTTACATTTTCTCAAAGAAGGCCAATGAGGTCAGGAACTCCTGGGGTTTTCTCATGGCTGTTTGCTCATGGCCTTGGGCTAGGGGGTTGGACTGTGGGTGATGCAACTTGTTCAAAGGAGTGATGGGAACTGCTTGTGTTTCTTTCTGAATGTGACTGTTTAAAGTGTTAGGTGGCAGGCAGATTCCCTGTGTTCATTGCCGCTCTGTGTTCATACATTTGGTTTCTGTTGTGTTCTAATACAGACACACCTCGGAGATATCACGGGTTCGGTTCCTGAGCACCACAGTAAAGCAAATTTTGCAATCAAGTGAGTCATATGAATTTTTTGGTTTTCCAGTGCATATAATAGTTAATGTGTACACCATACTGGTACTCTCTTAAGTGTGCAAAGTGCAAAAACATGTCTAAGAAACTGTACATTCCTTAATGAAAAACGCTTTATTGCTAAAAAAAAAAAAATGCTAAACATCATCTGAGCCCTCAGGGAGTCGTAATCTTTTTGCTGGTGGCGGGTCTTGCCTCCATGTTGAGGAGAAACAGTAAAGAGAAGCACAATAAAATGAGGTATGCCTGTAGTTAGAAACCTCCACAGCCAGCCAAAGTGGGACGCGTTCGGCATCAGCGGTGCTTGGCCTTTACTCTGCCTCCCTTGAAGAAGGGAGGGATCACTTGGACCCATAGTTACTGCACTACCAGTCACTTGGTTACTTTTCATCATTGTTTGGATAGAATCCTTGCCCCTGCCCCCCAAATTTAATATACGAAGTTTCCAACTGTGTACTTACAGGAAATGGTGCCATGGGTTTAGTGATCACTTAGCTCAACTATCAGATAGATGCCTCAAAAAAAATTTATGCTCACTTAGATTGGCATCAAAACTTGGCAGCATGTACATGAAAGTGGGGCTCCCTACATCCCCCAAGGACCGTGGAACACGGTGTAAGGACTGTGCCTGGTGACCTCCGTGCCTGGCACTGTCTGACGCTAGGAATGTAGATACAGTGCCCACTCTCACAGTGCCCAGTCCAGAGAGGGGCAGTGACAGTCAGGCGCTGTTCAAGATCATGTTCACAGCTGTTGTCAGCAAAGGACAGGACCCTTCTGAAGGGAAGCACTCAGGAGCATATGGGAAGGACAGCTAAGTCAGACTCGGAATTAAAGAAGGCATGCTGGAGAAGGAGGCCTCTGAGCTGTATGAGTCTGAAGGAGGAACTTGGGAGGAACTGGCTTCTCTCTCGTCCTTCCTGGCCCAGAACTCTAACAAGCCATTCTGTTCAGCCCCGGCCTGTGCTGTTGCTGCTGAGAGTAACTTGAAACCTTGTTTTCTGGTACCAGGCGCAGTGGCAGTGGCTCATCAGGGTCTGGACACTTTTAAAGTGAATTATTCTTTACAGACTTTTGCAGCCTGTTCTTTTTGTTTCATATAAACCGTATGTATTGAGCATCTTTTCCTATTTTTGATTTTGACAGGTTGCATTAGGATATCCCTCTTCAGTAGAAAGACTAGGTGCTGCTTTTTCACCCTAAAAGTCATGCATCCTACTGACTATCATCCCCTTGGAGGAGGCTTGAGTGCTTATACTGACAGGCAAAGTGGGTTTGGGAAAGTTCCCTAAACCTCAGGAAAAGGTGGCGTTTTCCAGGGTCCTGCCATTTAGGGCGGGGGGTGGGCTGCAGCATGGGGAGTGTCGGAGCGGGGCTCTGTGTGTAGCACATGTAAGGGCGTGGCCAGTGCACTGTGCTTTCTCATTGCTGTTGTAGGTGTGGGGCTGTGGCTACAGCTGCCCCTTAGAACTCATGGCCCCTGTCATCCAGCAGAATCTGTACTGCCGCCTTTTGGGCGGTGAGTGTGTAAGTCGGGGCTTCTCTCTGTGTTGGTGTGCGGGACTCCCGGCTGTCCTTCCCCTTCCTTCTGGAAGCCAGTCCAATAGCCCCAGAAAGGAACGGGGCTTTCAGTTTAACAAACAGTTAGTAAAGTCCTGCCCGATTCTTGGTGGGGAATACTGACGGGAACAAAGCGCTCCTGGCCTCAGGGAGCTTGCTCTGTGGCTGCCTGTGTCTCCCTGTTGTTGACCACAATTGCAGGTCTAGCCAAACCTGGGAGTGTTTGATGGAATCCTAATTTCTTTTTTTCTTTTTGGTGTATTTATTTTTAGAGCAAGGGGCAGGAAGAGAGAAGTAGAGGGAGAGAAACATCAATGTGTGACAGAAACATTAATCGGTTGGCCCCCAGCCAGCCTGGGACCTGGCCCACATCCAGGCATGTGCCCTGACTGGGAATTGAACCAACAACCTTTAGATTTTCAGGCCAGTGCTCAATCCTTAGGGCAGAATCCTAATTTCTGTGTACCTCTCCTTTCCAATGCTCTTTCACAATGGTTAAGTTACTGTCCTCTGTCACAGGCCTGTAAATGAAAGAAGAGCTTCATGTCATCTCTGTGATGGCCTGGAACTTACCTCATTCCTTCTATCAACTAAAGTGAAGATTTTTTCTGTATTTGCTTCTGTGTTTTCTGTATTTGCTCCACTGAATACCTTCCCTGCTGCCAGATTAGCCATTCTGAAAACAAGCTCTGACCTCATCTTCCATTCAGGAATCCTCAGTGGCTCCCCATTAGCCTCAGGATACTTCAGTCCTCTTGGCTTACCACGCAAAGTCACGTGCAGTTCTGCTTGGTCAGTCTCTGCTTGGTCAGTCTCTGCAGCCTGTTGTTCACTGTTCTGCCTACTTCACACCCTCTGGTTTCCAGACCAACCAAACCCCTTGGAGTTCCTTTCCCACGTGTCTGCACCTGTCACTCGCTCACACCCTTCCCTTGGGCCTTTAATCCCTGCATGTCCACAGCACACTTACCCGTCCAGGCCCAGCTGAAGTGTCCCCATGTCCACCAGCCTTCTCCAATTTTCCCTCACCCAGAGGAAATGTCTTTTTTTTTTTTTTATTATTGTATTGTTGTTGAATTACAGTTGTCTGCATTTCCCCCTCCCCTGCTCCAGCCAAACCCACTTCCTTCCCTTGCTTCCACCCCTGAAATTTCTTTCTGTGAACTCTCAGAGGGTTTATCTTTATCTGTCTTTACTTCAATTCACTTTCTACCTTTATTAGCACTCTCAGTAGGAAGTGTTTCTCCCACCAGACTATAAAAGTTTCTTCTTTTTTTAAAAAAAGATTTTATTTATTTGTTTATAGAAAGATAGGAAGGGAGGGAGAAAGAGAGGGAGAGAAACATCAGTGTGGGGTTGCCTCTCACACGCCCCTGACCAGGGACCTGGCCCACAACCCAGGCATGTGCCCTGACAAGGAATCGAACAGGCCACCCTTTGGTTCAAAGGCCAGCACTCAATCCACCGATCCACACCAGCCAGGGCCAGACTGTAAGTTTCTCATAGGCAGAAGTAATCTTCGTAGCCCTTTAAGCTGTCAGCGAGTTGCTTTCTGAAGCATTTGAAGGTGCTTCAGGAAATGTCATGGACTTGCCTGTTTGTGTGACGGGGCCCTCGAGGCTAGTGGTCTAGGGGCAGAGCTGGCCCTGGGGCCAGATTAACATGTTCTCTTCCCCGACCTTGCTCCTTCATCAGGTTCCTCAGGAGCACACCGTGTTGAGTCTTGAAAGAACTTTAGCTTTGGTGTTCTCGCCTTCATCTTCTGTGTTCCCCACCTCCCAGGTACCAGTGACCATGGGATCTCTGCAGCTGCTCAGAACCCCCTTCCTGTGTGGTCTGCTCTGGGCCTTTTGTGCCCCAGGCACCAGGGCCGTGGAGCCCAGGGTCGGCTCTTCCCATCCCGGCAGCGTGGGCCTGGATAAGAACACAGTGCACGACCAAGAGTACGTATTCAGCCAGGGCCGTGGGCCAGGGGTCTCCGCTTCCTCTGTAGCTGCAGCCAGCCTCGATGGCACCCTCAGTCTCTTTCCCTTCTATTTGTGCTCCTTGACATTTTTCAAGGATAAGATTTATTCCTCACATCCACCTGTAAGTCAGGTGTTCCTTTTGTTGTGATATCACCAATGGGAGGTCTTGAGGCCCCAGTGGGATCCATGACTTACTTGCCTGAATCCATTCTGTCTCTCACTGCAGACAGCCAGACACGCACGCATACGCATGCGCAGCTGCAGTGGTGGCAGCCAGGATGGGCTACGGTTTCTTGACTCTGACAAGATTCTTTTTTTATTGGCACATTCCAACATTGAATCATTTGTTGCAACTTCTGTCTTGGGCCAGTTAGCCTCACATATTATACTGTTATTCTTGAATTGCTTAAAAAAATGTTTTTAAATTGATAGCCTCAAAAATATTTTAACACCATTCTAGTAGTAAAGAAGAAAAACACCCATAATCTTGCCAGCATAATAGAGGCAGTGTTTGGTTTTATTCCCTGCTCCTTTCATGGCCTTGCCTATACCTGCCATGCTTCAGTGTGGTCTGCCACGGTATCTATTTGTTTTTGTTCGATGGGTGAATTTTCAGACCTTGAACTTTCAAGAGTCCTTAGGTTTTGGCATGACGTCACCAGCCCTGCCGGGTGGTCTGAGTCTCATTGTTGGTTTCCAGGCACATCATGGAACATCTAGAAGGCGTCATCAACAAACCAGAGGCAGAGATGTCCCCACAAGAACTGCAGCTCCATTATTTCAAAATGCATGACTATGACGGCAATAATTTGCTTGACGGCCTAGAACTCTCCACAGCCATCACTCATGTCCATAAGGAGGTAGGTCAGGTGGTGGTGCGTGGGGCCGTGGCCCGGAAAGGCCTCTCTTTGGGACTTCAGTCCCCAGTCTTGATGGCCTGTGCTGTCCTTGCGCACCAGTATTACTGCTCCTCTTTTTTCTGCTCGCCACTCTGTTCTGTCTCTTGTCCTATTAAGTGTCCTTCTCGCAAAGGGTGACCTGCTGAGGCAGAAGGCCCAGGCCCTGTGTCTTTAACAAGTGCCACAGGCATTTCTGCTGCACACCAGAGTTTGCAAACCAGTGTCCAAAAGACAGACCATGTTCAAATTGCAGAGCAGGGGAGAAGTTATTTTGTTTGAGAAGAGTGGGGAATCGGAACCAAGGGACAGAGAGACTGTCATTGAAGGTTTGTACACTCCTGCAAACAAAGCAGTTTACAAAGCACTTTCGTAGGTTGGAGATCTCACTGGATCTTTGCAACAGCCTGTGAGTAGGCAGGGGCAGGCATTGTTACTACCTGATTTTGGAGGAGAGGAAACGGAATTTGAGATCTTACGTCTTCGGATGGAATGCCGGTCCTGCTCTGCCACGCTGCAGTGTAGAGAGAGGGGGAGAGGCAAAGTTGGTGAGGGGGATGCGATCCCAACTGCTGCCCAGGAGAGGAGGTTTGGGCTTCCTTTGAAGGCAGTGGGGAGCGCTGACAGCTCTGCACAGGAGAACAGCATGCTAGAACAGCGCTTCGGGAAGCTCTGTGCCATGGGAGGCTGATTGATGGATGTGAGGGGAGCCTGGCATCAGGGAGAACAGATTCAGGGTCCTGGCAGGCGAGCATGGTGGTGGCTATAGGAGAAGCAGGGATGGGCATGGGAGAGGGGCCAGAGGAGGAATCGGCACGGGATGTGAACAGAGTTAGCTCAGCACTGGGCACAGTGAGCCTCTGGAACAAGGGAAATACCTTCCCCTCAAAGATCCTAACAGGTTCTGCTGGTTGGCAGTCCTTCTGCTCTTGTTCTGACCTCGAGGTGTGGTCCAGAGTGGACTGCTTCTTACTTTCTCAGGGCAAATGGTGCCCAGAGCTGTGAGCTCTCCTCTGGGATGGGTTTGTGGGTCACAGAATCTCTGAAACACATAGTTCTGTGTAAGCCAGATCTGTCTGTCTACGATGAACATGTATGACTTTTGTAAATAGAAAAGGATGGAAAGTAATTTTTAACATAAATAAGCAAGGCCCAACTTTGTAGCTTTCTTTTAACTGGCAAATAAAATTTCTGAACTGGATCATTATGAATTAACTATCGGATATATGGTTTGTGGGTTCCTACAAGAAGCCACGTACTCACTGAAGGAGTTTTTGGACATGTATAAGCTTGGACATTTTGGAAATTAGCTTAGCACTTCCAATAAGATGGCAACTCATTGTCTATTTTGAATTTTGCAGGGAGGGGAAGAACACGCACCACCAATGAGCGAAGAGGAACTGATTAACTTAATAGATGGTGTTTTGAGAGACGATGACAAGAACAATGATGGATACATCGACTATGCGGAATTTGCAAAGTCGCTGCAGTAGACATTTAACCATCTCCTAGTCACGATGCAAATGTGACCCATTTTAATGTGATTGAACACTTTCAATAATGCAGAATAACTCATTTCCAACTACTGCTGAAGTATTTTGGTAAAAACATGTAGCAAATGTTACACTGGTGTGAGAAAGACAAGTCGAGAGAAATAGAAGAGAAGCAAAATGGGACACAGTGTAGTCCCCAAGTACTGTTCAGTCTCCTGTCAGACAGGGCTTGATTAAAGAGTCTTTTTACGAATATTGGATAATTGGACAATTGGCGCTGAGTACTCAGGAACATGACTATAGAATACTGCTAGTCTCTTGGTTTTAATTCATGTCACCTGAAAAGTAAGACAGGCTTTGCTAAGTGGACACGCTTTTCAGTAACAGTGAAGGAATGGAATTAATGCCAAATGTTTCCCTCTGTGGGTCCTGTCTCTTCAGGTAAACGTGGTCAGTATTCTGTAGAGTTCCCCAGGCTTAAATGATTACTTGCTTTGGGCAAGTGAGTATTGCTTAAGCTATTTCAAATTCACAGCATAACACAGACATCAGCTGTTGAGTTCAGCCAGCCACAGAATGTGCATCTTCTGGCACTCAGGGTGTGATACACCACTGACCTGAGCGATGACCTTTCTCAGTTTTTCGATATTTTATAAAACTACTGCCATATTCTCATACTTTATTTCTTTTATGTCTTCTTCAACCTGGGAGAGACCTTGAATTTAAAAGCATTCTCTAATCAATATCAAATGTTTTAGCTTTCTTATTATTTGTATTTAACTCTGTTTTTAGGGTTTTGTTTTTGCAGTTTAGAAATTTAGGAATACCAGGGTTAATCCCTTCTGCTCAATGCAGTGGGGGTAAAACTACTAGCTCACCGGGAAACTGAAAAGATTGTTTGCCAAGCATAGTGATTAACCTGAGTCAAATGCTAATTAGAGGGAGTATTGTGTAAATGACCTCTTCTAACCTAAATATGTGAATTCTTTCAGATGGGGAAAGATTAGAAAAGAAGCCTAAAATCTCTTAACAGTGTGAAATCTCAATAATAATAGTTTAGAATGACAAGGAGCAGCAAACTGTAACTTGGTTTATTGGATGTGATGGACATGCTATGGTAGAAAATCTTGAAGTGATGATTGGATGGAGAAAAGAACTGCATAAAATTTGTTGTATGATGTATAGAGATTTATTTTATTAAAGTATTCTTATAAGAAAACATGTATTTGTAAAAATGGTTTCCTGTGTCAAGTATTTGTGCATTTAGAGCTGAATTATAAACTATTCTTATAAAATCTAGTTATTTTGAAAGATTTATATAATGAATTCTGGATATATATGACCAATAAAACTGATGAAACAAGGTAAAGAGCCGTTGATTCTGTCCACGTGGGCTGCTTCCGCCGCCACATGAAAGTGTTGTTTCGTTAATACAGATGCTTCCTTGGGCCTGCTCTGTCAAAGGTCCCATGACCCTCCCTGGCTGTACCCTGTTCTTTTTGCAGGGATCGATTCCCAGTATTCAGTCACTTTACCCTTTTAGGCATTTTTCCCCCCTCCGAATGATATCACTTTTTGGACCTTTTTTCTCTGGCCGAGTTCAGATTATGACAGCATTTTCTGGCTTAGGAAAATATAGAGTTTTCTCTTTGAGTCTGGCAATTATTCTTTCTTTGCCAGAAAATATAATTAGATAGCATTATTGCAAGCCTCCCAGGCCCAAGCAAAAAGTCCAGTCTCCCCTGGTATTTTGGAGATGACACTTTGTTTTGCCAGTTGAAAAGCAAGGAAGGGAGTTACCATTGCCTTTCCCTTCCAAGATCCCTGGATCTTGCACTGGCCCTTCCTCATGCAGAGCTGCCTTCTGGACTGATCTAGTGAGTGGGCCCACACTTGGAGGGACCTCATGCTGTCACCAGTGGGGAGGGGAGTCAGACACTGGGGAGGAAGAGAAGCAGGTTCTTAGAAGACAGAGTCGTTCCATTAGACAAGACAGATACCTCCTTCCTCCACAGCTGGCTGCCATCGGTAACGGTTCCCCGCTGGCCTCTATGGTCCTGTTAGTCTGTTTTTCTTTTCTATAAAGTCCCCCTGGGGAGCGAGGGGCCTGTGGCATCAGGGACACAGCATGATTAGTCATTTCTTTGATATCCCTTTATCTCCCCTCCCCTTCATGAGGCCTTGGCTTTCTCATAGCTCATCTCAATGGTCTTCTAGGATGAGTCAGAAACATCTCTGTACCTCAGTTTCCTTATCTCTAAAATGGAGATAAATATACCTGAAAGAGTCAGCTTTGTATGAGCACAAGCTTTGGACTTGGGCAAACCTGACTTGAAATCCTAGACCTGCTGGCCTTTAGCTGTGAAGTTGAGTTTCTCATCTAAAAAATAACTATAATAAAACACCTAAAGGGTGTTTAAGAGGATTAACAAAATGAAAAAAAATATGTGTAAGGCATCTAGTAAGTGCCGGGCACAGAGTAGGTACTAAATATAACTCATCTTTCCTCAGCCTCGCTAGAGAGCCTAGAGGCCTCCCTCACCACAGAGTCCAGGCTGGAGGGGCTGTGAAGGAATGAATGACTCCTCAGGGACATTGGTCCAATAAATATCTTATTCCATAGGACATTTATTGTGTTTGCTGTATAATCTCTTGTCTAGGTTCTGAGTTTCAGTATCTTCTGGAGAAGAGCAAAAGAAAAAAAATATTTTTTAAATCACATGTCAGACTTCCCCTGAAGGTTCTAAGGGGGGGACGCAGAAATATTCTTGTACAATAAAAACAAGCTAAATCACATTTCTACCTCAAGAGGGAGTTCATTATCTCAAGAACCTAACCTAATATCTAGTGTTTCAACCAGGAAATTGGTAGCAGAAATATGAGCATTATGTCTGAACTTATTGGAAGTTAAATAATTACAAGACTTCTGCTTCTGGGAAGATGGACTATATGCACTTTTCCCTATTCCTCTAAGCATGACAATATTCCAGGACATTATATATAAAACAAATATAAGAAGACTCTGAAAGATGGAGAGAAGTCAGATTGGCTAGGGGTTGGGACCTAAAGGACAACATGGTGGTCAGTCTCCCATCTTCCCCCATCCCCCCGTCCCTTACATTCTCAGACTTGGAGCTAAGGAAGCCGGCAACTCAGAAATGCCAACAAGAGCAGATATTAAAAAAGAAAGAAAAAGAAAAAGAAAACCTGCTTTCTCTAGCCATAGAATGCAGAAAAGCCCAGCCTAACAAGGCAGAAAACTTCTAGACAATAACTTGTCTACTCCAGCCAAACACTACAGGGAAAACTGGCCTTGCCAGCAAAGGCTGACTGGGGCTGGGACTTCCACCCTTGCCAAGCTGTCATGAGGTGCCCTTCTTCCTTCCTATGTTTGAGATGATGCCAGAGGAGGCCGTGTAGGGAGATGGGACTTTCATTTTCCCAACCCCTGGGCAGTTATCAGGCCCCGCCTACCCACAGGGTCAGTGGAGAACACACAGGGGACCTGAGCTTGGGGCTCCTCTCCCCCAACCCCCTGGGTGTGTCAGAGGAGGCCTAGTGGACAGTCAGGCCACTGATCACTGCCCAGTGGTAACAAGCATACCCTCTACTGCAGTGTCATTTGAGACCATGGCGGTGGGTAGGGGAAACCTCCCACCCCTGCCTAGCAGTAATAAGGAGCTCCTGGCCTTGGGTGTCAATGAGGCCAAGTAGAGAGTGTGGACTTCTCCCCACACCTGTCAGTAATGAGGCAGCACCCCTCCCTTCCCTTGCTGGAGTGATGCCATAGAAAACCAGTTAAAACAGAAGTTTAACTAAGATCCAGTCTCATTACATAATACAAAGATATCCCATTTCAATCAAAAATCACTTATCACACCGATGACCAGGACATCCTCAAACTGAAGGGAAAAATGAAGCCAAAAGTGAGGCTACAGATGTTAGAATCATCTGACAAAGGTTTTAAAGCAGCCATGAGGAAAAAAAATACTACAACAATCGCAAACATGTCTCAAACAAATGAGAAAGTCAAGTCTCAGCAAAGAAACAGAATATATAAAGAAAAACAAATGGAAAAGTAAGAACTGAAAAATATAACCAAATAAAATAACCAAAATAAAAATATCACTGGATAGGCTTAATATAGGAACAGAGGAGATAGAGGAAAGAATTAGTGAACTGGAAGATAGAACAATCAAAGCTACCCAATCTGACCAACAGAGAGAAAATGGACTGAAAAATAAATATGCAGAGCCTCAGGGACCTACGGGACAGGAACAAAAGATCTAACATTCTTCCCATCAACAGAGTCCCAGAAGCAGAGGAAAAGGAGGCTGGAGCTTAACAGGTATTCCAAGACCTACAGGTTCATGAAGCTGAGCAAACTCCAAAGAGAATAAGACCAAAGAAAATGACCCCAACACTCATCATTTTCAACCTTCTGAGACCTAAAGACAAATTTTTTTTCTTTTGAAAGTGGGAGAGAAACAACACCTTGCCCATAAGAGAAAAATGACTTGAATGACAGCATATTCTTCATCAGAAACCACAGAGGACAGAAAAAAGTGGCACAAAAGTTTTCAAGTGCCAAAAGAAAAAAAATCCTCAATCCAGAATCCTGTATCTAGTGAAAATATCCTTTAGCAACAATGGGGAAATCAAGATATTTTTAATGAAGCTGAGAATCAAATCAGTGATTTGGAACATAAGGAAGCAAACCACAACCAAACAGAATAGCAAGGGGAAAAAAAAGAATCCAAAAAAATGAGAATAGTATAAGTAGCATCAGGGACAACTTCAAGGGGTACAACATTCGAATCATAGAGGTGCCAGAAGGAGAAGAGAAAGAGCAAGAAATTGGAAATCTATTTGAAAAAATAATGAAAGAAAACTCCCCTAATTTTGTGAAGGAAATGGACATGCAAGTCTAGGAAACACAGAGAGTCTCAAACAAGATGGACCCAAAGAGGTCCACACCAAGATACATCATAATTAGAATGCCAAAGATTGAAGGTAAAAGAGAGAATCTTAAAGGCAGCAAGAGAAAAGCAGTTTGTTACCTACAAGGGAGCCCCCATAAGAATGTCAGCTGATTTCTCAGAAGAAACTTTCAGGCTAGAAGGTATTGGCAAGAAATATTCAAAATGATGAAAAGTAAGGACCTACAACTAAGATTGTTCTACCCAGTAAAACTATCATTTAGAATCAAAGGACAGATAAAGAGCATCCCAGACAATAAAAAGCTAAAGGAGTTGTTCATCATCACCAAACCAGTATTACATAAAATGTTAAAGGTTCTTCTTTAAGAAGAAGAAAAAATATGAATGATAAAATGGCAATACATACAAATCTATCAACAATTGAATCTAAAAGCAAAATAAACAAGCAGAACAGAAACAGAATAGTAGATCCAGAGAGCATCTTGATGGTTGCCAGATGGGAGGATATTCAGAGGGATGGGCGAAAAAGGTGAAGGGATTAAGAAATACAATTTTACAGAATAGTCATGGGCATGTAAAGTAAAGCATAGTGAATAGAGTAGACAAAGAACATATATGCAAGACCCATGGACATGGCCAATGGTGTGGGGATTGCCTGAGGGAGTAGCGGGGCTAGGTGGAGGGGGGCAAAGAAGAAAGATTTGGGACAACTGTAATAGCATAAACAATAAAATATAATTTTAAAAATGATATTCTCAGATGAAAGGAAATGAAGAGAATTTCTCATCAGCAGACCTACCCTAAAATAATGGCCAAAGAAGTTCTTTAAGCAGAAAAGTAAAAGTAAAAGAAGGAAGGTTAGAACATCAGGAAGGAAGAACATGGTAAACAAAAATATAAAAAAGTAAGCAACCTAGGTGTCCATCAATAGATGAGTGGATAAAGAAGATGTAAGATATACATATATGTATATATGTGTATGTGTGTGTGTATATATATATAATGGAATATTACTCAGCCATAAAAAGAATGAAATCCTGCCATCATGACAACAGGAATGGGCCTAGAGAATATTATGTTAAGTGAAGTTAGACAGAGAAAGACAAATACCATATAATTTCACTTATATAGAGAATCTAAAAAACAAAAACGAACAAACAAAACAAAACAAACAAACTCATAGGTACAGAAAACAAATTTATGGTTGCCAGAGGGGAAAGGAGTGGGGGAGACAGGGGGGAAAGGGGAAGGGAATTAGGAAATACAAACTGCGTTATAAAATATGTCATGGGGATGTAAGATATGGCATAGGGAATATGGTCAATACTATTGTAATAACTAGACTTATTATTATGAATAACTAATCTGATTCATAAGGTATATAAATGTTGAACACCTGAAATTAATATATGTCAACTATAATGAAAATAAATTTTTGAAAGGAAAAAATAGGTAAATATAATAAAATTTCTTTTGTATTTTATAAATTATATCTTATAGTTGAAGCAAAAATTATAATATAGTCTGATGCAGTTCTAAGTGTACACAGAGTTAATATTTAAGACAACTCTGTTTGCAAATTGGGAGGATAAAATAATGTAAAAAAAGTAAATTCTATACTTCACTCAAACTGGTAAGATGGATGTAAAATGGTACAGGCAACCTGGGAGACAATTTGGCAGTTTCTTAAAAAACTAAGCAAGCAACTACCATATATGATCAGCAATTGAATTCTTGGACATTTCTGTTTTCACAAAAACCTACACACAAATGTTTATAGCAACTTTATTTGTAATAGCCTCAACCCAGAAACGACCCTGATGTCCTTCAACAGATAAATAGCTAAACAAGCCATGGCACATCCGTTCCACTCAGCAACTGAAGGAAACACAGTTGAAGTGGACAGCAACCTGGGTGAATGTCCAGAGCATCAAGCTGAGTAAAAAAAAAAAAAAAAAAAAGCCCATCCCAAAAGGTTGCATGCTGTATAACTCTATTTATATAGAATTCCTAAAATGATAAAATTATAGAAATGGAGAACAGATTCACGTTTGCCAAGAATTAAGGAGGGGTGGGAGCAAGGGGGGGGTGGGTGTGGCTATTAAAGGGCAACACATTCCATCATCTTTGCAATGGTGGAAATGTTCTCTGTCTTGATTGCATCAGTGTTACTGACCTGGTTGGGATATTGTATTATAGTTTTGGGAGCTGCTACCCTCGGGGAACTAGGTCAAGGGTACACAGGATCTCCCTGGGATTTCTTACAACTGAATGTGTTATAAACCTAATAATTATTTCAAACTAAAAATTTTAATCAGGCACAGTGACAGATGATTGCTAGAATTTGTGGGGTGATCACACAGTAAAGTGTAAAAATATTGAATCACCTAAAATATAATATAACTAGTATAATATTGTATACTTAGATTAAAAAATAATTAAAAGTTTAATTGAGCCCTGGCTGGTGTGGCTCAGTGGATTGAGCACCGACCTGCAGACCAAAGAGTTGCTGGCTTGATTTCCTGGTTGGGGCACATGCCTGGGTTGCGGCCAAGTCCCAGTGGGGGCAGGTGAGAGGCAACTAATCAGTGTTTGTCTCGCATATCAGTGTTTCTCTCTCTCTCTTTCTCCTTCCCTTCCCCTCTCTCTAAAAATAGAAATAAATGAATTTTTTGTGTAAGTTTAATTGAAAAACCAGTTTTGAAAGACATCCTCATAGCCTTTTCAATACCACCAGGGCAATGTAAAACCCAGGACAGAGTTCGGATCAGCCCATTGGCTGGTGTTAGAGCCCAAGGGCAGTACTGGCTGTGCTCACAATCCGAGCCTTCTTTCAGAGGCTTTCAGAGAACTTGCTTTGCTCTGCCAGCATCCAAAGAAAACACTGCGCTGGGCATTTTCCGCCCATGCATTTCTAATTGCCTTTCCACTGGGTGGCTGGGGAAGGATATGCAGGCCGCGCCTGCCAAGGCTAAAAGGCCCTGCTGCCCAGAGAGGGGTGAGAAAGTTTAAGGAGGCACTTGTACTCTGCTGGAGGGGGATTACACAGGGGTGACCTGAATGGCTGGAGCCCCACAGGATGGAAGCAGGAGTGTCCCTTGCCCCTGTCTGTGGGAATAGTCAAAGGGGGCAGGGGGGAAGGGGTGGCTGCAGTCAATGAACCTGAGACAAGAGATCCAACAGCTGTACAAACTGAGGAGGTCACAGGGAGAGATCTTGACCTTCATGGATGTCAGAGAATTAGAAGAGCAGGAAATAGTGATGGCTCATCCATGAGGCAGGCTCTGGTGTCCATAGGTAAATTCTAAGGGCGTCGTGGAGTGCGAGATGGGAATAGTGCGGCCATATCTGAAGGAATGAGAATACTAAACCAAGTATCCCTAGACTTGCTCTGAAGGGTTTTGCCCATTCTCACACAGCTGCGGAGCCCAGGACCCCATCTGTAAAAACTTCATCAAAACCCAACCCTGGGCTGCTGGGGCAAGTCCCTGGGTGGGAACACACTGGTGTAGATGGACCAGAGCACAAAACAGTGGGGTCGAGGGCTGCAGTCGATGGCCTCTACCTCAAGGTGTCCAGCCTTTAGCTCGGGCACGCATATGCCTCCCTCTTGACTATTTATTTATTTTTGGGGGGGGGGGAGGAAGGGAGAAAGAGAGAGAGAGAAATATTGATGTGTAAGAGAAACATTGATCTGTTGCCTCTCGCACACCTTTAACCGCAGACCTGGCCCACAACCCAGGCATGTCCCCTGACTAGGAATAGAACCCTCGACCTTTCAGTTTGCAGGACGATGCCCAATCCACTGAGCCACACCAGTCAGGGCTTGACTGGTCTGATATTTCTCTGCCTCTGAGAACACGTATGTACTCAGGGTTGTATAAGGCCCTGTCTATAGACCACAGTTTCAGAGCCAGGCCCGGATACCCACTCAAGTTGGGCCAACACATTGTCTGTCCCAGAGATTTGGTATTTGGGACCAAGGAATGTAGCAGCAGGGAGGCATGGTTGTGGAGACAGGTGAGTGCCCTTGCCTGTGTGGTCCATGGACCACCGGCGTCACCTGGGGGTCTTACGACTGCCCTACCTCAGGCGTCACCCCAGATCAGCGGAGTCGGAGTTTGCTCGCTGACAGATGCCCAGTGCTGTGTGCGGGAGCATCTCAGCTCTCTCCAGGCACCTATTGCCCAGACACCTGAGCTGCCCCCTCCCTGCTGCTCTGAGAAGTATGGTCACCCTTCCTTGGATTCCAGTGGAATTCTACTGAGCTGCCTTCTTCTAAGTCTGTTTCTACATTGTTTATAACAAGGGACTCTTACTCATGCAGATGAGCAAGTCAGGGGGGCCAGTATGATTCGAGGGCAGGCAGACCCAGTGTGCCACGCCAACCAAATGTCATCAACAGAGGTCAGCCCCCTGGATTCATAGAGGCTTGGAATCGTATTAAATGAAAATCATCCTGAAATGAAAGTGTTTTTAGTCATTTATCTTTTAGTATGAGGCAGCTTTTCAGATTCTTTCCAAAGGGACCCATTTGCTGGGCTGGATGTAGAAGAAGTCATAGAAACCCGCCCATGTGGACACTTTGGCAAAGCCTGGCTCTGCTTCCCCAGATAAGGCCTGTGTGGAGATTGTTCTGTGGGCCCCTTTTAATAAAGTATGGAGATAATTATGATAATTCTACCTTAATAAAACTGAGAGAAAAAATGTGAAGAAGACATCCCACCCCCGCCCTCTGGGGTGACTAGTTCAGACCATGGTCACCTGTCCCTTCTCTGAGCCCCCAGGACAGCCAGTGTCAACCTTTGTGACCATGGCCTCCTTTAAAAACAATGTTTCCAAATGCATAAAGTAAAAAAGGGTTTCAAAGAAACCAATTGTACTGAGATACAGATATCAAAATAGTTTAAAAGACAAGTGATTTAGTGATATATGTGCTTCTTCACTAGCATGAATAAGATCTAGCAGCAGGACGAATAGTCACTGTAATTTCAAAGTAGTGATGAGTAAATGATCTGAGATATCTGGAACAAGTGTACCATGATAGGAGGATATTTCATTATTTCTATGAATGATGAAGTCAGGTTCTGATAACACCACCACAGTGTGTTCCTTAATTTATAATGGAAGGAAATGTCAAATTTCACTCTGAGGTTTATGAAAACAAAGATATAACTTTTTCCACCCTATTTTATGGGTGAACCTAGGTTGGTAGACCTGAGGTTAAGAACCTTTGCCTTAGGGAGAGCATGGTCGATAACAAGTAATAAATCATTATGATCACTGAAATGATACGTGTTCTAAAAACGGCAGGCCGGATAGATGCATGTTAAAGCAACATTCCAGTCCCTGTCACTTCTCTGCTTGCTGTCCACTGGGGTTTGCTTTCCTCCTGTCTGTCACTGTTTTGGCAGGTGCTTGGTACTTGGGACACCTGAGTCTGTCCCGTCTCCTGGACCACCAGCCCCGGGCTAGCCAACTGCAGGGGCTGAGCCCAGGATTTGTCGGCTTCATATCGGCATTTGTTGACTCTCTGGCTGTGATGACTCTTTGAACACCAACATTTTAAGATTCTGAGATTTTATTTTCCACCCTGACTATTGAACCCCTTGGTAGGTCTGATACAAAATTTGTCATTTGCATGCTAACCACAAGATGGCAGCAGAATCTCACAGAGTGTCCATTCCCAGCCTCTAGTATCCCATCCAAGGGCTACTTACTTTTTTACAGTCAATTCTATTTTACTCCTGGAAAACCCAAGCTCACGCTCCCTCCAGACCTCCCCTCACCTGCGTGGATTTGCCAGCCAGAGTAATCGCTGCATTATTTTGTTCTTCCTGTCAGGAGGCAGTGCAGAACAGTGGAAAAACAGGGGTAGGTAAGTAGTCCAAGGTCATGTACAAAATGCTCCTACTGGTCTGCATAGAAAACTCAATTGCTCCCAGCATTTACTGAGCACCTACTGTGTGTCAGGCCTAATGCTGCACTTCACTTACATAGATAGGCTGCACTGTTTCCGCCGCAGATGTGTGCCCATGTGCTGAGAATGAAGGGGAAGTGCCTCGGTGGCCTTTGGGGGAAGGAAGAAAAGTTTAGTTGGAGCTGCAGTAATGCTTTCACGGGGCTGTTGACTCCACTTGGAAAATTTAAGTCACAAAAGCTCTGACTATTATGAAGCTAAAATACATAAGAGGATGAAGTCTGAAGGTGACACGCAAACATGAATTCAGTGGTTGTGATGGAATCGAAGGACAGTCTGTACAAAATGCTCTCTATACAAACTGCTCTGTCCTACTGCCTTTATATAACTAAAAAACCAAAAAGATTAAAAACATTAATAATGCTAGTAAGGGGTAGACCTTAAGCTAGCCCCCAGATCTGTTACATACATTGTTCACGAGCGAATCAGGTTTGGTGACAGACCTTACTGTAGACCGTGTCCGGGCGGCTGCAACGCAGCGCGCTTCCATGTGGGGTTGGCTGCTTTGTTTGTTTCACGGTGGAACAGAAGACTCAGGCTTCGAATGCTGGACCCAGGCTGGCTGACATCAAATACTTCCGCGGGTTCCAGACGCAGACTAGAATCACACAGTCTGAATTGGATGTGACTCCCTCCTTTCCACACGATCCTTTACAAGGGCAAAGGGATGGGTCAACTCCTCTTCAAACCTCCCTGAATCAAACGGCTACCAGAAGCCCCTCCACACAACACACAGTCACCTACAGTCACACAACAATGAAACCATTGAAAAACCAATAAGGACTGGAGAATGTAACCGCTCTGGCTGAACTACTGTGGGGAAAGGCGCTGTTCAACTTCCCCCAAACAATGAAAGCGATGAATGACCAGAGGGGAGAGAGCTGGGTGGTGCCATGGACCCAGTAAAGTCTGAGTGGGCCAAAGCGGCCTCTTCTTAGACCTATGAAGGACCTCGGCTTGTCAACCTCTGAGCCCCTGAGCTTTCTTTCCCTAACACAAATGCCTTCGGAGAGATCCCCACCGTGTTGCAGCCAAGCTGAAGGGAAAAGGCATTTCCCCAACACTGTTATTAGGATGGCTCTCCTGGGAGCAGGGCCGCCCCCGAGGTTGTAGGTCGCAGCAGTGTGGGGATGGGGTGGAGAGGCATGGCCATGGATGGGACACAGCCTGCATTTGGAGAGCCAGGTAGATGGAAAGAACCAAACCCTGAGGGAGGGGTGGAGTAGGGCCGGGAGGGGTATGGGGTGCTCGTTTAAATGCCTTGTACCCCAGAGCTTACATCCTGACTCAGTCCTTAAGGTTTTGTGCCTGTGAGCCTTCCAAGCATTACCAAAGCTGAGAAAACCCCCTCCCACCGTCCCTCTTCAAAGTCTGAGAAAGCCAGAACCCCAAAAGAGGTGAGAAAACTTTGCTTTTAAAAATGTTACCTCTTCTGACTTCCGGCCAAGATGGAGGCGTAGGTGGACACACTGTGCCTCCTCTCACAACCAAAGTTAAGGACAACAAATATTTAGAAACAAGAAAACAACCGGAACTGATAGAAAACTAAACTGTACGGAAGTCCAACAACCATTCATCCAGACCGGTAAGAGGGGCAGAGTCTCGGCAAGAAAAAGCGGAGGTGTGGACCTGGGCACGCAGGTGGCAGCGGCTGGCAGTTCCCAGGTGCACAGGTGGCGGCTGGCAGACCCCAGGTACAGGGTGGCAACTGTGCAGACCCAGTGAGGCCGTGCGAGGCGTCTGGCTGACCAGGTGGTCCCACATTCGCGCACAGATAATTCAGGTAAAGGGGAAGCGGCGGAAGGAACTGGAATCCAAGAGAGAGAGCAGAGCAAGCGCCTTTATTCCCTCTCAGACCCCGCCCCCACATACAGCGTCACAACTCAGCGACTGGACTGCCCCGCACTGGGGAAACACCTAAGGCTCCACCCCTCACTACATAACAGCCACGACCAGACCCCCCCCCAAAAAAAAACAACCAAAAACAAACAAAAAAAGAAAACCCACCAAAAATGACTCAAACTGGAGAGCAAATCAACGTTCCAGAGCCAATTCCTCTAAGTGACTAAGAGATAGCCAACCTATCAGATGCACAGTTCAAAACCCTGGTGATCAGGATGCTCACAGAATTAGTTGATTTTGCTCACAAATTAGATGAAAAAATGCAGGCTACAATACGTGAAATGAAGGAAAACGCATGGTGAACCAATAGAGATGGGAGGAAAACTGGGACTCAAATCAATGGAGTGGACCAGAAGGAAGAAACTAACAACCAAACAGAAAACAAGGAAGAAACAAGAACTCAAAAAATGAGGAGAGGCTTAGGAACCTCCAGGACATCATTTAACGTCCCAACATCTGAATTATAGGGGTACCAGAAGGGGAAGAGGAAGAGCAGCAAGTGGAAAACTTATTTGAACAAATAATAAAGGAGAACTTCCCCAATCTGGCAAAGGAAATAGACTACCAGGAAGTCCAGGAAGCTCAGAGAGTCAAAGAAGTTGGACCCAAGGAGGAACACACCAAGGCACATCGTAATTACATTAGCCAAGATTCAAATGAAGGAGAGAATTCTAGAGGCAGCAAGGGATAAGGGGACAGTCAACTACAAAGGAGTTCCCATCAGACTGTCAGCTGATTTCTCAAAAGAGACCTTTCAGGCAAGAAGGGGCTGGAAAGAAGTATTCCAAGTCATGAAAGTCAAGGACCTACATCCAAAATTGCTCTGTCCAGCAAAGCTGTCATTTAAAATGGAAGGGAAGATAAAGTGCTTCTCAGATAAGGTCAAGTTCAAGGAGTTTATCATCACCAAGCTCTTATTCTATGAAATGATAAAGGAACTTATCCAAGAAAAATATAAAAAATATGACAATAAAAACACAGCAAACTCAGTTATTAACAACCACACCTAAAACAAAAGCAAACTAAGCAAACAGCTAGAACAGGAACAGAACCACAGAAATGGAGATCATATGGAGGGTTAGCAACAGGGGAGTGGGAGGAGGAGGGGGGGGAAGGTACAGAGAATAAGTAGCATAGATGATGGGTAGAAAATAGACAGGGGGAGGGCAAGAATAGTGTGGGAAATGTAGAAGCTAAAGAACTTATGACACATGGACATGAACTAAAGGGGGGAATGTGGGTGGGAGAGGGTGTGCAGGATGGAGGGGAATGATGGGGGAGAAATAGGACAACTGTAATAGCATGATCAATAAAATATATTTTTAAAAATTGTTACCTGTTCTCATCACTTCTCGTCCTTTTGGCTAAGATCAAGTGTAGTATCTGTTCTTATCAGTTGAAAATGTTACCTGTTCTTTCAGGCAAAGCACCAAAGAGAAATCAAACTGGTTTATTTATTGCCAAGCCTTGAAGAACAGACTAAAGTGTGGTGTTCTACCATTGAGTTTGGTGAACGGTTTTGAATGTCTCTGGGGAGCCAGTGCTGTGAGGGTAGTCACGAGTCTCAGACCTGGGTTCAAGTTCCAGGCAGGATGCACAGGAGTTACATGGCTTCACAAAGCCTCGGTTACCTCCTCTGTAAAGTGGGGACAATCTGGTGCCTATTTCATAGGATTGTTGTGGAGATTAAGCATAAAGACCTTAGTACAGAGCCTGGGGCATTTATTGATAATTAACCAGTAAAGTGTATATATTGATATGCTGTTAGGTATGTATTCATTCAACCTAGTCTGTTGGATCTCTGAGGACAGAAAGACGAGAGGGACCCAGTCTCACCCTCAAAGAACAGGATATTTACTGAGCTATTGTGAAGCCGGGGACATATGAGTGTGTATATGAGTACACTCACACGTATCATATTTCATCCATTCTAAAGTGTACTTTCTCCTATTTTAACATTTTGAATTTGATAACATTTTTTTCTTGGTGGTAAATGACAGAATGGTGTGGCTTATGATGAGACCCTTCAATTTAGTGAAAAACAGCGTAAACATGAAGACTGAGCCACCAGCTCCCCACCCTGACCTAGCTCCTCCACGGACCCCTAGAACCAGAACCCTGGTACAGGTGACTAGGGATGCTATCTTCTCTCTCCTCGGATGTGTTAGCGTCCCTGCTGCCTTTGAGAGACAGGACTAGGAGGGGCCTTAGGGGTGACTGGATGATGGATCACCTTCTTGGTGGCTGAGGGCTGGGCTGGACCTGAACACCAGTGCAGGTGCAGGTCCATGTTTAGGATGCAGGCCTTTAGGTCCTGCCCCAGAGGATCTTGTTGGGTAGGTCTGGGGCTGGAGCCCAGATGAGGCAGCCAGCCATGGCCCTTCCATGGTGGGAGAAGATTCTCTGTTTTCAGGGAGCATCTCAGTCATGGGCTCATGAAATGAACTTAACCTAAAACTGAGTTTGCTTCCAGATGCTACAGACCCAGCAGTATGCCAAAACTAGCCCTTACTGGTTAGTGTGAAATCAGCCACAGTGAGAGTATTTACACCACAGCAATTGGTAAACCCTACAAACCAAGAAACTGAGGCTTCCCCCCTCCCCAGTCCCCTTCAGAGAGTCAGTTTACCAGTATACCACTGTGACCTCTCCTTAGCTGGGTGACCTTGATAAAGGTTACTCATCTGAAGGGGGTAATAATATTTCTCGTCTCATAGACACTTGTGGTGGAATAAATGAATCTTCAAGTATAAGAAGACATCTAGTCCAGTGCTAGGCTTTCTCAATTTACAGTTTTTCTTTAGCTCCAGTAGTTTCTTATGATGCTTTCTCCTTGGGAACTTGCCAAGAAGAAAATAGAAACTCATAGTCTTCATGATACAATTCAAGTCTCCGTGTGGGTAATTAGCATTCAACAGTAAGGATAATTACTAACTTGATATCATCTTTTACAGTTTAACACACTGTATTTAATGTGTCAGATTAAATATGGCAGACACTGATATCCCCATTTTTCAGATGAGACAATCAAGACTCGGAGAAATTCAGTGAATTGCTCGTGGCATGTGGCTGCAGTGAAGCTGGAGCTACAACTTCTGGTGTACTTCCCTCTCTGCCCCCCACCCCCGCCCCCATCTCATCAGAGCAGAGCCTGTGTGAAGATCCCTGGGTGGGTGGCCAGTGTTAAAACAAACCAAACCCCAAGTCCCACAAGGTTCCTGCCCGAAGCTGAAAGTTTAGTTGGGAAAGTTAAGTACCCACAAGGGAATCACTGGAGAATGATGACCACGCAAAGCGGCGGAGGGTGCCGTCAGCAGAGAGCTGTGAGAGTGTACTCACACAAATACGTGGAGGGCGATGCAAGAGCCGAACCTTAAGACTCACACAACTGCACAGCTACATCCTTTGACTGTGTTTCCTGACTGCGTTCGTCCACCGCTCCTGTGTTTGTAGGGGAACAGAGCTCGGGGCTGAGGCGGCACTTTTCTCTTTCCCTTGGCTACACTTAGGCTCTTGATTTTCTCCAAGACAAACACTAAATTCTTGAAAGCTGAGACCGTGCACCCTGGGTGTGAATGCAGATGGTGATTTAGTCTTTGGTTTCTCCAACTATGAACTGGATTGCCCAAGCTGCTTACTGACTTCTGAGCTGATTAAAAGAAAGGGGGAAGAAAACGTCTTCCAGCTAAAGACACGCACCAGGCTTTCCAAAAGTTTAAGTAAAGTTGAGATCGGGCTGCAGTTTGGCTGCAGTTGAGGAAAGGCTGCAGCCTTGGAATTAAGAAGGTGTTAAATGGGCCAGCCCTGCAGCTCCAAGGAGTACAATCTCGTCCCTTAAAAGGAGCTTCCGGCTGATTCCCTCAACCTTGGGTTTTGATGAAAAGATCGAAGCAATTTTTCAAGTAATTCAGGAATCCAGGGGGAACCGGGAGACCTGGCTACGAGTTTCTGGAGATAGTGCAGCTTGACAGTCACTATTGGCCTTGGCCGTCCTGATGCTGTCACCCACAGGCCCTCTGGGCACACACGTCCTCCTGGTCTCTGACCTCTCATCTCCTGGTGAAAGGGGAGCTTTTCAGGGACTTTCCACAGAGGGTTGGGGCTGAATCCGCTCAGTTTGAACTTTGCTTCTTTTCCCTTCCCTTCCAAAAATGCGCATGCCTCTAGAAGGGGAATGCCTCCGCAGTTCGTAACTCCCACCGCTTCCTGGTTTTTATGCCCACTTCACACACCCACAGCATGACAGCCTGGAAAGACTCTTTCCGCTTTACAGATTCTGTGATTAAGATATTTATGGTTCGTGCACATTTCAAAGCACTAAAATAATTTGGTTCAGAACATATCTGTTGATATGGGAAAATACTCACAGTCGAATGCTGCATGTAGTAATAATAACACTGATATCAGAAAGTCATGTATTAAGATGCAAACCACGGAAATCTCTGGGCTTTGAGATGACGGCTGACTTGTGTGTGCGTTTTTGAATCTTTCTGCATCTCGTGACCTCATAATCATTAGTGTCTACCTGACGCCCAGGTGAACTGGAAGCTGAGGGCAGTGTCTGCATCTAATTATTTCTCCGTGTTTCTGTTGTGCCAAGAACCCTGTCAGGCATACAAAAGGCACGAGATACATATTTGTTGAATGAATTAATGAGTGCATTTCTGGGTTGTGTGTGCTATCCAACGAGTCTATGTTACTTTTATCATTTTTGAAAGGTAGGGAGGGCAAATAATGTCCATTCATAAATTGGCTATACTCTGATGAAAATTCATATCCTTAAATGCTTTTAGTAGAAAACAAACAACAATAACGACCCACAGAGTTTGAATATTGTGCGAGGAACCAAATGTTGAACAGGGATGATGCTGTCACATCAGTTGGGGAGGGGACATTGTCGAGTCCCGGCCCGGCCAGCCATGGGGGTCTCTATGCCCGCATGGAATCTTCCCCAGGGTCAGCGTTGAACAGCAGGCGCATCTGAGAACATTTGCCACCACAGGGCTGCTCTGGCTGGCAGGGGTTGGGGTAGACTTTTTATGATAAGATATGCAATTATTTATTGATACCCACGAGTAACGGGAAAGCTTGGAATCAGCCTGCAGTTTCACTGGAAGAATGTAAGTTGCTAGAGGCTGTTCTGAGTCTCTGCTTGCACCCTCCTGAGGCTGCTCATCATGTGGATGGATTCCACTGGTTGGGAGAACTGCTGTGGGCTCAGGGAGCTTTTTTGGCTCCTGTGCCCCAGCCCGCGGATGCCTGCTGGTGCTCACTGAGAGCCTGAGGTGACGATCAGCAAAGGGTTGTAAATGACATGAAAGAAGCTCCCCTGGCAGGCGAGCCTGCTGCACTGGGGACGTTTGGTGAGGGCAAAGGAGCGAGCGAGTGGGACCAAGAGGACGCACGGCATGCGTGGCCACTGCACGGAGGGGCAGCGTTTGTGGGCACTGGTGGGAACCCTGAAACAGATTCAGCCTCTGGCCTGGGGTCAGGTGCAGCTGCAGCTCCCCAAGGTACCACATGCGGCACCCAGGCCTCCTCCTGGGGTCGGTGACTCCCGTGGGGTACGGGAGTCGGCAACATGACTTCACGGGCCTGGGCAGAAACCGCGTCCTGTTTCTGGGTCCCCCTAGCGGGTGGCACTCGCTAAAAGCTTGCCGTTTTGTTCACTGATTGGCAGACGGAGGAAGGCTGATTTAGCCCTCAACCTTGGCTGTATATCAGAATCACTTGGGGATTAAAGCTTCCAATGCCCAGGCTCCAGCACTTACATCAGAATCTCTGGGGGTGGGACCCTTTTAAAGTCCCTTCCCCACCTCCAGTTCCACAGTCGACGCCACCAGCAGCAAAGGTTGGGAAGCAGGGATACACCTGAGCTCCAGGCCTTCTTGCTGCCCTTCCTGACCTCATCCTGGCCTTGGCTGACCCCTAGGTACTCCCTTAGAACTCTGTTTGGGGTGATCCCAGCTGGCGAAGCTGCCTCTGGCTGTCACCGTGGTCACCAGTTTGGGCTGATTTCTCGTTAAGTGTGATTTATGAGGCAAAAATTTCTCTCTTCATAAAAATGTTCTATGTTCCTGTCACGAAGGGTAATTGAGGCTGTTAGCTTCTGTGTCACAGCCCTCCCACTTCCGCGTGTGCCCAGGGCTATTGCCTGTGGGGCTTAAGTCACGTCCTTAGTCGGGGAGTCGCAGAGAGGCTGTGAAACACACATCCAGGCCAGCCGACTCAGCCAAGACCCAAGTCCCCCAGAGCACCTCCTCCCACCCCAGGCTCTCAGTCACCCAGGCTGGACCTAGCGGGGCAGCATGGAAGGAAGGGCCTCTGCTTCCTCGTCCGTGCGCGTAAAAGGGGTGACTGTTTATTCTTGGGGTTACTTTGAAAGTTAAAGGAGGCCATGAATTTGAAATATCTGGTGGTTTATTTGAGCCACCTGCCTGTGCCTCTGTGTCTGTCCTCTCCCCACTGGGCCCTAACACACACACAAATGCAATTCTGCGCCCCCCCGCCGCCCCCACCCTCACCCCCGCCCCACAGTGGGGGGCTGAGTAAATACTTGAGAACAGAATTCCAAGCAGCTGTGAATTAGGGCTGTTGGGGATTTTAGGCCCATTTCCTTCCCCTGCCAAGAAGCTCTTGTTCCCTCTGATTGCAGACCACAGCAAGGGCTGTCCTTGTGCCTGAGCTGGGAACCCCTAGAGTGGCAGGCTGAGTGGCCTTCACAACCAACCCCTCAGGCTACCTTCTCACCTCAGCTGCACCCCTCTGCGGTCCTCCGACCCAGGAGTAAGATATATATCATTCTTGCAGTGGGCAGACAAGAAAATGGGGAAGTAGAGCTATTTGTCCAGGTCACAAAGCTAGTGAGTGCTCAGCAGGTGCGCCAGGGCCCCCAGACCCTCTGACTGGAGGGTGAGGGTGCTCTCTAGAGGGCTCTCCTGGGAGTGGAGTTTTGGAGGGAGGGAGCTCTGGCATTGGGAGCCTGGGGTCAGGGTGCAGAACTCAGGACTCCGAGGCCTGGACATGGGGTGCCAGGGTACCTGGGAAGAGACAGGATGGGACATGAGCTCTCAGGGCTGGTCCAGGCCAGTCCCGCTGTTCCAGGGCAGCAAAGATGCCAACTCACCAGGAAAAAACGGTCAACTGCGACTAACCCGTGGGTTTTGTCCTTTGGACAGAGCCCTGCAATGCTGCCTCTGCTCTGGTGGTGGGCTGTGGTGGGCTCTGGAGACTGCAGCGGGTGAGTCAGGCTGAATGTGCAAGAGGTGGTGAGGGTTCATGGTCCTGGCTCTCCTAGCTACCTGTGGGTGATCCTGGGCCCAGTTCCTCAATTCTCTGTGGCTCAGTGCTCCCATCTGTAAAGGGTGGGGAATAGTGTCATTCCTGGTGGGCTGTTAGGAGGATTAATGAACACATGAAAAGTCCTTACAAAGTTCCTGGCCCAGAACAAAGAGTATGTATGTGTCTGCCATGCTCAGCAAATGTGAATTCATTGGCCTTTTTCCAGGGGACAGCAGAGCCCTCTGTCTTGGGTTGCTTCTCCCACAGTCCCACTTGTCCTTGTCCACAACCCAGCCCTGCCCGATCGAGGTGGACGGGCACGTACACGCAGCCCAAGCCAGGGCTCATGTTTAACTTAATCAGGCATGGAGGCCACTCTGTCTATGCTGTTTGTCATTTGTTTGTTTGTTTGGTGGTGTTTGGCCATTCTGATATGGGTGAAATACTGCACTATTTTTGTTTTAGTTTGTATTTCCCTGAATACCAATTTTAACCCCACCACTGTATTTATTTTGCTTTCCTTCCGGTCTCCGCCCAGAGACATTTATAATTTTGACTAGTGTGTAATGAGCTTCACAGTTTTCAAAGCCCCCTCACACAGAAGAGCTAATGCAGCCCTGCCCAGCAGGAGATGGAGTTCGCTTGTGTCCCTACTTCAGGGATGTGAAAAAGGAGGCTGAAGACATGAGTGACATCTCCGAGGTGCAGGCGGCCTTGCGTACTGATCCAGTGGCTGAGTCTGCACTGTTCTTTCCACCAAAATACTTTCCCACCTGACTTTTGATGTAACTTCATACTTACAAAATTTTAAATTCTTTTTTTACTTCATATTATTTCAAAAAGGTGGTTATCTTTTTTTTTTTTACACTGTCATCTGCCTGTCACTTGAATGGCTGCACATTTTACCAGGATTTACTCGTTAGCCTCAGGTTATCGCTCATTCAGGCCACCTCGGTTTTGCTGTGTTAGAAGCAGCTCTATTGCAGCCTCTTGGAGCCAGAGCAGTTTTCTTCCTTGGAATTCTTTCCTTAGAGCCAATTCACGGGAATGGGATGCAGGACTCAATGGTAGCGAACGTCTTCATGACTCTTAATTCACCGTGGTGTCATTGACTCCCGAAGGAACCAGGACTATTCACTCATTATCCATCAATATATGCATTCATTGCTTTGTATGGCCGTCCACCCATCCACCCACCCATTCAATATACGCTGCATCTCCTCTAAGCCTTTCATGTATTGTGGGAGTCCCAGGTAGAGTGTGTGTCCCAGTGTGTGAGTGGGTGTGGGTACAGGAGAGGAAGTCCCTGCCATGCCCCCCAGTTTCTATTCTTTTCTTACACTAGTCCCGGATGCAGCCCTGGCTCCCCCCGAGCAACATATTCCCAGGGTCTGTCCCTGCCTCACGGCCCTCAGCAGACTCCCTCATTGATAATGGCCATCTTGGCTCCCTCAGCTTCCCTTTGCTTATTTTGGAAGGTCTGGCCATTTAGCTGCAGCCTCTGGAGTCATTTGGTTCCAGCTGTTTCCCCAGGGCCTGGCTGGTGGAGAGCTTGGGCCTGAGACAGCCAGCCTGAGTTGGCAGGGGGTTTGGGGGGCGGTCAAGTCCCTGGGGGAGAGAAAGGCCAGCAGTAGCTCTGGGACGTCTTCAGAGGACAGTGGCCTGTTGTGGGAGACTTGACTGTGGGTGAGTTGGCCCTAGTCACCCCTTGGAAGATCATGTGATATTTCTGAGATATTCCATTCCTTCCATCTATAGCCGAGGCCTACTGTCACATGTGGGCACAGATAACTGGGTTCTCAGTGATCATGAACAATGAATTGAACCGAACACACAGAGAGTTCATAGCAGAAAGAGAGGGAGCAGATTTATAAGTGATAGTACACTCCACAGAAGGCGGGAGCGGGCCAACTCTGAGCAGAGATTGACCTGCAGTAGCCGGAGGGATTCTGTTCTTACAGGGAGGATATTTCCTGGCTGGTTTTGGTGGGCTTTTGTTGTGCAAGTACAAGTAGTTACATTACTTTTAAGCTACTGCACATGCAGTCTGCCATGATTTTCCTTGATTGGTCATGGGGAGGGGGAACCTGCAATGCTAATTTATTATAATGCTGTTATAATAAAGTAGGGGTCATGTAGCATCTTCTGTGCAGGCTCAGTCATGATTCACCATGATTCAGTGCTTTTCCAGAAAGTGGGGACAACCAGTCTTAGAACAGACTCTCTGTCCTGTATTGATAGTCCTTTGTCCTCGTCCTGGGGCGTCTCCAGAGTTTCCTCACTCCTGACTATCTCATGCGTCACACCAACCCCACTGGAAGGGATGCTTCTTTTTTTTTCTCCAAGAGAATCTTGACAATGAGGTGTTTTTAAAATTAAAAAACCCTCTGTGTTTCTTTGCGAAATGAGTAGCAAGTATAGGTAAGCAATAAGAAAACTCATCTCTGATTACACCACCCAGGTGCTGACACAGGGTGAGCACCCCGGGAGGGAGACTGGCATGGCTGACTCGCAGGGACTTTGCTGGGTCCAGAAGGAGATGAGTCTCGAAGGCATGGATTAGGCCCCGGATTTTTCTGTGTCCCTAGGGGCTCAAAGGAGAGAGGTCATGGGCCTTATCTTCAGACCTGGGCTCAGAACCTGACTCTGGCTGGTTGTGTGATCTTGGACGAGTCACCTAACATTTCTGAACCTCTCCTGTCAAATGGGAACAATGATATCTACCTCGTGGGATTAAGGGCGAGTGGCCATGTCTCGTGCCTGGCATGTGGTAGTAGCGGTTCGATAGGTGTCAGCCCCTCCCCAGCGAGTTTGGGCTTCCTCCTGTGAAGCCGTATCTTAAGCAGGGGAGGGAAAATGTGTTTCTTGTGACTGACACTTTGAAAATCATTTGCAGGATCATAGGATGCAGCGCTGATAAGGTGTGAGGGAACATTCATTCTCATAGGCTGCCTGAGGGGGAGGAGGAAGGGGTCTCCCCTACGATCTTTTCTTTCAGAGCAGTTACGCATCAAAAAAACTTAAACACACACACACACGCACACGCACACGCACGCACACACACGAAACCCAGTGCCTACCCTTTAGTCCAGCAATGCTACTGTAAGTAACTTGTCCAATGGAGATCATCAGGCAAGATGTATGCACAATGGTATTCATTCATAATGTTGCTTTCAGTGTAAAAATGGCAAATAGGCTAAATGCCCAACTGGGCATGTGCCTCTAACTCTGACACATCCTTACAGTGGAAGCACTGCCTGCAGTAAATAAAGTTTTAGATCCAGGTTCATTAACATGAAAAAATGTTGGCAATACATTTTTGAATAAACATAGGTTACAGAGAGTGGATTTCATATTTGTATATGTATCCACATTTGTACAGAAAATGTTTTTGGAGATTTCTAAGGCCCTCCAGCTTGGGTTAAGGCGCCCTGGATTCCTTAAACTGCGTTTCCTGAAGGCAGCTCCAGGGGGCGGTAGTTACCAGTAGCCAAACATCACAGCCAATTCAGAAACAAGCCCTTCTGCTTGGCAGGGTTCATGTTCTTCAGAACGCTCCACAGATCAGAAAACAGAGGGCTCCCTGCCTCGGCTTCCCCAGTGGGGGGCATGTGAAGGAGACCAGCTGCTCTCAACCCTGTAAGCCAAGGGGAATTTAGGCCTCCACAGAAAAGAGTCACCAAGGTTAAAACGGACACTTTTCACTATCTGTGTAGGGAACAGAGAAGGTCAAGGTCAACACTGGCATTGGGACATTAGCCCAAAAGTATTACCAAGCACCCATTACGTGCACCCACTGTGTTAGGTGTACGAAGATGAATGAGCCACAGCTGTGCCCTTAGGACACTCAGTCCGGTGGGGAAACAATCAAGAGGAGGGGGACACTGAGAAGGAAGAGGGTGCCCTGCTGGGGGTGGGGGGTTGAAAGGCCTCACTGAGGAGGTGACCCTGGGCTGGGCTTGCAGGAGGAGGACAGGTGTGAGGTGGGGAGCAGCCGGAGTGGGGCCGAGGCACGGAAGGGCTGTGTGTTTAGAAAACCTCCCTGCGTCTCTGGGCTCCTGCGTCTTTCTTCTCTCTTTCGGCAGCTGCTTTCTCTGCCTTCCAGCCCACAGAGTGGGGAAAACAGATGCCCACGAGCCTCAACTTTATGTGGCTTCTGACCAGGGGACAGTTGAACCTGCCTGCTCTCCTGGCCCCAGGCTCAGGGCTGGAGACTCTGGGGGGTGGGGAGCAGCTCTGGTCCTTATTGGCAGAGTGGAACCTTAGTCCCAGTTCCCATTTCCCAGTTCTGGCCTTGTAAACTTGTGTCCAGGGACAGGGACAGGGGACATGCTTTTTGGAAAGAGTCAACAAGTGGTGGGTGAAGGGCGGCTCCCAGGAAGAGGGAAGGGGTGGGCGGGGTGCTGAGCGGACAGCCCTCCATCCCCTGCACCCCTGAGGAATGGGTCCCCAGGCTGCTGCCTGTGCTGCCCACGCCCTGTTATCTCTAAGAAACCAGGTTGTGATTGAAGGGTAAGCTTGTGACTCCCAACTGTGTTAGGAAACAGTAATTTTCCAGGTACGTGCTGCTCCATGTGCACTTGAAGGGGCCCAAGCACACACATACACCCATGCATGCACGTCCGTACGTGCACACCACACGCACAAGCACATAAACCACGTAAACTCACAGGCGAGCTGAGAAAAGACAACTTCTCCTGCAGCCCGACTGCTTCCTCCCAGGATCAGCGTCACACAAACAATGCAATGCGGGGGTGACTCACTGCCTCTGACTCACCTCGCTGCAGGCCCTCAGGTCCTGCCGGCAAAGGGCAAACATCTCATTACTTGTCCTTTATCATTGTTTGTCCTTTTTGTCCTCTGAGACGGAGGGTCCTCTCACCCAGGGGAGCCCTGAGGGAAGCAGACAGTAATTGAGGAAGTGAGGAGCATCCTGGAGAAGCTCCCCTGACCGCTGCACTGAGTGGTGGTGGGGTGTTACTTTAGGAAAGGATTTACGGGAGATGTATTTCAACACAGCATTCCGCACCAGGCATTCAGAACAGGGTATGATTACCCCAAAACCGATTTCCTGGCATCTTTTCAGGAATTCATTGATTGCGCAAAGTGAGGTTGGAGTGTTGGGGGTGAGGAATAGCCTAGTGCAGGGCAGAAATTCCAGTTGAAAGGTCAGAGAGGGTCTTGGGCCATCAGAGCCACTTCCTACCACCACCTCGAGCACATCCCTGATCCTTTTACATCACTTTTCCCTCCCTCTGCCCCTCCTGCACCTGCCTGTCCCGCTGGCCCCAGGCTCCGGGCTGGAGACTGTGGGGAGGGGCTGCCCTGGTCCTGTGGGCGGCTTGAGTCTCTTGCTGTGTCTGAGAACATTCCTTCCCTGCCACGGGTGTTTATCAAGCATTCACGGTGGGCCCTGTGATATTCAGGGGTAATGGAGGCATGTGAGAAGCTGACCATTTAGCCAGGAGCCAAGAGTCCCATGTGAGGGTGGGGGGAAGACTGCCGTTTGGGGGCCTGGCTTCAGCTTAGAGAAGACGCTGCTGGACTCCAGAGAAGGCCCCCACAGCTCTGGGCGGCCAGATACCCGAGCGTGAGGACAGAAACCACCATGATTCCTGGGGAGTATGGTGGGTATTTTGATCCACTTGGGCCAGGGCTGCAGCCCTGTGGGCGCTTGGAGCTGCGTCACCTTCTCCCAGGGTCATGGGGACGAGGAGCTTGGCAGTCACTTGATGAAACGGCTGTGGCTGTAGTGGTGGTGGAGGGGCAGCAGGGGCTAAATTTGCATACCAAGCCTGTGGAGCTTTTAGGAAAGCGCAGATCTGCTCCGAGGGTTTACGTTGCTGAAACAGTCTGAGTGTACCAGATAGTCCTGGGACGGAGACCTAGGCATGAGGAAGGGCTGTGATAGCTCAGAGATGCAAATCAGTGTAAGGGGAAAGGAGATGAAGGCGGTGGGCTTGCCCAGCTGACCAGAGGGAGGAGCTCGCTCTAGGCTGGCGTCTGGGTCTGGCTCTCTCAGGCCCGTGTCCCCTCCCGACGCGAACTGATCTGATGGAACGTTTCCTCCAGAGGTGATAGGTCCTTAACTCGGGGCTCTGGGGTCTGTGCCCTGGGGAGGGGCCAGCGGGGCAGTTGGTCTATAAACGAATAAAAGTGAGCCACAGTGGGCAGAAACAAAGACCTAGAGACAGCTCTGCTTTCGTTTTTTTGTATTTTGAGTAAGTTGACAATCCACACCCTGAGCCAGGCCTGTGGAACACGGGCTCTTGGCTGCTCTTGACAGATGCCTCCTTGAGTCCCGACGGCCCGTGGTGTCAGGGATAGTGGAACGTACTGTAAGTCCCAAAGAAGAAAAACAGTCGCCCAACCCACTGGAGTGGAGGATGCTGGGAGAAGGAGGGAAGGAGCCTCTCAAACTCTGGCAGGTGCTGCCCTTCAGAGAGGACTCAGGGGGTCTTCTGGGACTCTGTTCTAGAAGGCTGGAGAGGTAGGCTCCCTTCATCCCTCACCGGGTCCTCAGCTTCCTGACTCTTATAATGGGGGCCAGAAGTCTGGGCCTCTGAGAAGGGGAAGAAAGTTGTTTGGACCCAGAAAACTGTTTTAAGTCAGGATGGACTAGGGGTCACAGCATCCCCCACCAGGACAGCACTAGGAGAAAGGGCACATGGTCAGGGAAGCCGGGTGTGGGGGCACAGGTTTGTTTCCTGTGAGAATGGTTTTATTGGGTGTGCAAAAACACACTTAGCTCACAAAATACACCTAACTGGCTTCTGGCACCTTGGTGAAGCTTCCTCCTCCCAGTCACTTCTGATAGTTTCTGCTCCTGCTGCCTCTCTCTCCTGGCTCGCAGTTGATTCCACGCCCCCCTCTCCATTCCCACCATCATTCCATCATACCACGGGCCAGCCCTCCTTGCTTCTCACTGGGGCTGCTGCAGTAGCTCTCAGAGCTTTCTCTGCCTCCACCTTCCCCCGCTTCCAGCCCTGCCCCTGATCTGTCCTTCACGGTGCAGTGTTTTTTCTGAGAAACAGATCTTCATATCGTATTCTCCTGCCTAAAACTTTTCGATGGCTCCCTAAGGCCCTCAGGTTGGAGTTCAAGCTCTTTAGGCTGCATCCCCCCGACCCTGTGTCTCCCCACCCCAACCACAGCCTCAGCTTCATCCCTGCTGTTCCTCTTCTTATTCATTCCATTCCAACCCCTTGCAGTTCTCCCCTGTGCCATGCTGTTCCATGCCTTCACACATTCTATTCCCTCTGCCTGGAGGAGTTGTGTGTGTGTGTGTGTGTGTGTGTGTGCGCACACGCGTGCACACTTTGGTTTACCTGTTGAACTCCTATATACCCTTCAAAACCCAGCTTAGGACCCATCTTGTCTGTGAAACTTTCCATGACCCTCCTGAATGAGCAAATTGTTCCCTGCTCTGTGCCTGTCTAATCCTACTATAGAGCAAGAATTCCTGAGGGATGCTCCCTGAGCCCAGCACAGAGCCAGACACATGCCGCGGCCCAGGCAGTGTTTGCTGAGTCGAATTTAATCCAGAGGCAGAAGGAGACTCAGCCCCTGATAGGAAGGCAGAGGCCTCAGCTCAAGGAGGTTCTGACTTGCTGAGGAAGAAAGACTGCCCTTCTCACCACCGCAGCTTGTGGGATCCCCAAGGATAAGCCACCGCAGAGACACACAACCACTAGCCATGTGCCACAAACTGGGTTCTGAAGTGGAATTCCAGAACCTTGAAGTTGAAAGGGGGCTCTGAGATCCAACATTCTTGTTTACAGGCAAAAACGCAAAGAAGTTACATGCCTTCCCCTAGACATCTGAGTACCCAGACTTGACTGGGACCAGAATGCAGGCCCCAAAAATCCCAGTTTGGGGACGGTGCTGCCACAACAAGCAAGCCGACCTCTCCGAGGAGTAGCACTGACTTTGCTGATCTGCAGGGTGGGGCTCAGCCTCTGCCCGTCACCCCTGGGTGCTCTGGGCACAATGGGAACCCAGTACCCGCCCCCAAGGGAAGCAGGGTGGGCATCCTGCAGCCTGGTGGTGACACACAGCAGGTCTTCACAGAAACGAGTCTCCTCCGGCTCTGCAGGGGAGGGCACCAGCACTGAGGCCAAGTGGTGCAGAATCAGGAAGTTTGTTGGGGGCGAGGAGCCAGGATTTACAACAGGAACTGCTGCTTCCTGAGGACACTGTGTTCCTGGAGGCCTCCCCTCCTCTCTCTTCAGAACCTCGTCCACCCCACCCCCACGCAGTCACCCACGGCTGCAGGTTCAGTCTCTGCTTCCGGATCTGTGTCCCCAGCCACAGCCGCCCCCCTGAGAACCCGCCCCATGTTTCCACTGGCCAGCTGGACCTTGGCCTTGGCTATCGCAGCCTCACCCCAAAGACTGAAGGTCTGAAACACGGGCGGTTTGTCAGAGCTGCCTTGGTGTCGTTACGGCTTGTATCAGAGGACAGGAAAGTGCTTGATCTAAGCCCGGGCACTCTGTTGGCCCCACAAAGCACAAGACACGTGTTCCCTGTCCACCCTCCATGAGCGCTGCTCCCCTCCCCCCATCATCTCTCCTCCACCCGCAGTGTCTCCATTGTTCTTGGATTGTCTCCCTTACTGCTAAGTCCAGTGCTGTTGGCATTGGCTGTCACATGTTGGGGAAGCGCATGGGTTTTTCAGCCACAAACTCCCAAGAACCAAAGACACACACTTTTTGTCTCCATAGGCTCAAGGACAGAGTCTGCCCTCCTTTTCTCTTTCTTTGAAAAAAAGTTCTCACAGCGTGGCTGCCACCACCCCCTGAAGATGTCATGGTGACATTGGGATGGCCATCAGATGGGTGGATATTAGCCCAGAGCCCTGAGAAGTACTCAAATCTTTCCCAATCTCCCAGCCCCTCACTGAAAAGGGCAAAACAAAGTAAGAGGAGACTTCGTTGCTGGCTGGAGCTTTGACCCCAAACCTAGCAAGTAACGAGGGACCACCATTTTCTTCAGAGAGTCAGTCCCAAGAGCCATGAATCAAAGGGCCTCTTCCCCATAATGCCACTGAGTGTGTAGTGAGCAGAGGCCAGCCCAGGGGCAGTGAACGGCCCCAACGTGCAGGCCCCATGGCCCAGGTGGCCTGCCTGGGAGCAGGCTTCCACTCACCTCATCTGAATGGAGCAAGCTTGGGGCAGCGCAAGAAGAAGGTGCAATAAGGGGCTGTCTAGGGTTACTTGTAACAAGTGGGGGGAAAGACACCCTCAGAGAAACATCTGTTCTAAGGGAGAGTGACCCTGAGCCTTTCCTCCCTGGACTCTGCCCTGGCTGAGAATCGTTCAGGCCTGGCCTGCAGGGGGCCACGCCCTGAGGCATCCGGTCTTTTAAACAGGCACAATCACCCTACCCACTATCACGAGGGCAGTGGAAAGGGAGAGAGAGAACTTTGTTCGTATTCAAAGCCAAGGGCCACACCCACACCTCCCTGCCCTGATATACAAGCCCCGCTCTTTTTCCCAGCCTGTTGCGCAATGAGCTAGGAGGTGTTCTCATTTTTCCCGTTTCCTAAGACCACTGTAGAAAATCAGGTAGCAGACAACAAAAGCCACAGATGTGGGAGGTCACAAGCCTTCTGCAGTCCCCAACTCTTTTTCTTAGAGGAGGTCCAGGATGCTTGGTGACCTCTGACCTTGTGGCATTGTGTCCTAACTGGGTGACATCCCTTTCCCACATCTCAGATTTCTCCAATTTCCCCAACACACCTCCAAAAAAATTTTACTCAGGTAAAAAGGAGTGGCAAGGCCAGTGGCGAAGTGAAAACATGCCAGCTGTGGACTCAGCCAGATCTGGATCGCGATCTCTGTTTTGTCACTTCCTTTCAGTGAGATCTTGGACAAGTTCCTCGTTCCCTGGGCCCAGGTTTGCTCATCTACAAGATGAGGGCGTTGTCTTCCAGGGCGGTTGTGACAACCACTGAGATGCCACGTAGGGACAACCTGTATTGTGCCTCATGACATTTGATGCCCAGTGAGTGGTTATGAACAGTTGCTCTAGATTAGAAAATGAACACAAATAATAGTAATAATAAACACTAGCATTTAGAGAACACTTACTATACGCCAGACACTAAAGGTAAGGACTTAAATCTATTTGTATTTAATCCAAGAACAGCTCTATGGCATAGGTACTATCATTTATCCCCATTTTCAGAGGAATTTGGGGCACAGAGAGGTAAGTAACTTGTTCAAGAAGCAGAGCCAGGATTTGAACCAGAGTGGTTATTACAGGAAGGGGCAGCAAAAATGGTCAGAAGCGAAGATGGGGCACCAGAGTTTTGTCTGTTCTTAAAGATGAGAACCCTCTGAAGCCTAGGGCCAAGTCCTCAAGGTCCATCGCCTTGACTGCAGGCGGTGCGCTGAGCCATCCCAGGTGGGTGTTGGGTGGGGAGAGTAGCCTCTCCCATCTTTCAGAGTCTCTGCTGACAGAGATCTTCCAACCCTTTGCCCGACTCTGATACATTCCAGGCTTCCTGGGCCCAGAAAATGGGAGGTGGGGATCCGCAGCGGCAGCATCTGGTGTCTCAGAACACGGAGGGAAGGGTCCTCCGCAGTACTCACACTGAGGATGTGCGCGAGGGGCTGGGATGGCGGCGCTGCTGACTTGCAGAAGATATCCGCTGGCATGCAGACAGTGTGAAGGAAAGCTTGTAATTGGAGCCATAAATCAAACGCAGACAGAGGAAAACCTGTCAGACTTTCGGAGTTGTTTTGTACAGAGGTGGAAAAATGCAGCTGTGAGGTGATTGCTGGGCTGGCTGGATGTTGGCAGAAGTGGGTCACCACGGAGTGGAGGAGGGTCGCCTGCCCCAGACAACTATTGCTGTGGCCCTCACTTTTAGGATGACAAAACAGCCATGCCCCAGAGAAAGAGGAGCCTTCATCATGGGGCTGTCCTGGGTGGGGGTGGGGGGCGCTGTGAAAAGCCGGGTTTATTTTTAGCACTTTTGTTCTCTTCTTTTGGGTTTGAGTTCCAGCTCTGCCCCTTAGAGCTCTCTGCCCTTTGGCGAGCCTCCTAAAGGGAAATGACTGTGCGTTTGGCGCTTACCATATGCCAACTCCTAGGGTTGGCCGCCTCAGCTGGAGGGTAGGTTCTTTCCACCAACAGAACCTCATTTAATCCAAGCACCCACTTTTCCCTAGCCAGGCTGGTGCTTCAGCCCAGGCTGGGCCCATTCTTAGCTCCAGAAGTGGGTCCTGACTAGTCCAAGCCAATTGTGGTCGTCCCATTCCTCTTATCTGGGATGTGCTTGGGCATGGCCAGGCCACCCAATTCAGGCCAGTAAGATAGAAGGGGCAGTTTGTTAGTTCTGCTTTGGGGGAAGCTTTCTCATCTCATTCTTATTGGAGGAAAGCATCTCTTGAACCTCTGGAGACTGTGCCTAGAACCACTGCAAGCATCTAGCTCCCAGCCCAAGGCTGACAGTAGCACTGAGGAGAGCAAAGCAGAGAGGTAGAAAGGACCTGGGTCCTTGGCGATGTCATCAAGCTGCTAAATTAACCATTGCTGGAGCCAGCCTCCCTTGTGATTTCCTGATACGTGACATTGTTTGAGGCATTTTGAGTTGGGTTTTCTGTTAATGGCAGTGAAGTGTCCCTACTACTTCTTGCTCCACTGAAAATGGGTAGGAGCAGTATGTTTTCTGCCTGATGTTGGACAGTCCCATAGCTGGGTTGCTTGGTCCCTGTTGTGTCATTCTCTTTTAGCTTTTCATACAACGAATCACCCCCTCAGGTGCAAACACATCCCTAAGGTAGCAAGATGGGTGGGTTCAGGTAATAACTACCTTGTCCCTCCAATGCTCAGGCCATTTGGCTAGGTGGGACTCATTATGGCAGGTGCGTTCTCTCAAGCAGACATACAATGATCTTAGGAAGCACCTGTTGGATAAACATCCTTCCCTGCTTGTTTTATGGATGCCTGGCTTCAATATGTGATATTAACTGGAATTACCAGATATTTGCATGTAAGTGTGTGTTGGACAACATTGGTGAATTACTAAGCATCTATTGTCTAGTTTTGCCTTGGAATGTCCTGTGCTTTCTGGATGTATACGATACTAGGACTGAAAACTAAACGGACGCCTTTGGAGATCTCTGGCTTTCCAATATGAAAAAATGAGGAACGGCCCTATCTAGAGTCGGCCAGCTCAGCTTTTTGCCTGGGGGAGGAACTAATTAATGTTCAGCTGTTGATTCTTTCTGGTGCCAGTAAGAGGAAGATTAAAGGCCTACACCTCACCTCCCGCCACACTTCCAAGCCAGCAGCTGGGGTCATGGAGGTGCTTGTCCCTTGTCCATTTCTGAGAGGCTGGGGGCCAGGCAGGAGTGCATTTCTGCTGAGAGGACTCCCAGCCTGTGTCCCATTTTTGACTAATGTGTTTTAACCAAGTAGACCTCTGCTTAGTACCCTGGGGGTCAAGTACTCAAGTCAGACAACCCCCAGGGAGAAGTAGGGAGCCTGGAAATGGCTTGTCCCCACTGTATACTCAGTCCACCCTTCTATGGAGCTTGGCAAGGCCCAGGCTGGATCTGTGAGCAGATGCTCTCGGGAATGCAGGCTGCAGGAACTCTGAGCTCAGTTGAACCCCGATGACATAGGACTGATTTGGTCTCTCAAGGGACAGCCTCATCAGCCTGAGGACAGAGATGGGTTCTCGGTCAGGGGGAGGCGGGGAGCTCCTTCAGAAATAAGCTCATGGAAATAGAGCTTGTTCCCTTGCAGACTGTGAGCCCCTTCAGCTAGGAGGGACTCAGGCCAGCAACACTGGTGCAGCCAGCGTTTGAACTGAGGTAGGCGATGCTGAACCCACCTCAGTTCAAACTCTAGTTGCACCAGTGCTATTTGTGCGGCAGCGTGCTCACTGTGTGACCATTCTGCATCCTGCTTTCCTCACTCACACAGCGGGGGGAATCACAGCCTCCTTCTCATAGAGTGGTCAGGGGTGTCACTAGAGGGGGTACATGGGGAGCCCTCATCGGGCACATGGTAGGGGCTGGATAGATGGGGGCTATTATCGTGAACTCCAGCTGTCTGGTGAGGCGTCCAGCTGGGTTCTCTCCCACAGGCCTGTAATCTCGCTGTGATTTCCCCATTTGTAAGACATGTCTGTTTGCCCCGCGTTCTGAGCATCAGTCCTGATCTCACACAGCCCTCACATTAGCCTCGTGAGGTAGGCAGTCCTCTAGTATTGGTTCCATTTGACCAATTCCTGGAAGTTAAGGAGGAGCTGAGCATGGGTCAGCTCTTTGTAAGGAAGACAAGTTTGTTCTCAGAACCCTGTCCATGTGGCCAGCCTGAGGTCTCCATGAGGAGAACCAAGGAGGACAGTCAGCACCTCCTGGTTTGGAGAACCAAGGCTTGCAGGGCTGGGGCTGAGCCAGCAGGGCTGGCAGGGAGGGGGAGCTGCTGGGCAGTCCTGGAGCACTGGTGTGAGGGCTCTAACTCAGAGAGAGGGAAGAGCTGGGCAAACAGATGGCCGCCTAGCGTCTCACCTGTAGTTAAGACATCCATAGTCCTCACGGACCTATGGTGAGATCACTGGGTAAAGTGGAACGTGGCTGCTTTCCAGGGTCTCTGGGGCAGCACTGAGGGCCAAGGGGCATTTAGGGCAGCTCCCCAAGCTTTTGCTCTTCTCTGAATTGTGCCCTGGGTGTGCCTCCTGTTGAGATGGCATCCGGCATTGGGGGAGTCACGTGTCATACTCAAGAAGGGGGCTGACGTGCAAGAGAGACCCAAACATGTCTCTTCCAATGGTGCTTCAAACATTTCAAGGGGTGGGGGAGGGGGAGGAGTGTAGAGGGAGGTAAATGGTGGTGGGGGGAGACTTGTCCTGGGGTGGTGACCACGCAGTGCTGTTACAGGTGCTGTGTGGTGGGACCGAGTGCCTAAAACCTGTGTAATTCTGTTAACCAGTGTCACCCCAATAAACTCAATTTTAAAAAAGGGAAAAATATTTTAGGGAAGCTGCTTGCCTTCATCCAGCACACTTCTGCCCCTGCAGGCCCCCCAACCCCACCCAGAAGCTGTTCCCCAAGCCGGATTAAGCTGTTTCTGCTGCAACATCTGCCTCTGGATTTTCCCTTTTTTTAGTCTAAAAACGACCTAACCATATTGGTAAAGAGAAATTTGATTAAAAAAATCAGCCGCGACCCTGCCAAGCATTGTAATTTTCCCTATTTTTCCAAATCTTGGTCCAAGGGGTGGCCTGCTTTCAGCACACCATCCTGTGTCCTACTGGTGAGCCTGGGGCCGGAGCCTGGTCACCACACCCCGCCAGGTGTGCCCCTCCCCTCTGTCGGCCCCTCCAGGTCCACTGTCCGCTTTCATCTTGCTCTGGCCCGGGGAGCTGACCTGCACGGACCGTGCTCACTCATTCTTATGCCCTGTGGCTTTTGGTGGGGTTTGGCTGATGTGGGGCACCAACCAGAACTTGTAAAGAGGAAGGATGGTAAAGTTGGGGTATTCATCTACATTCCTCGGCCAGGGCTGCCATACAGAGGACCACAGACTGGGTGGCTTATATACAACGGACATTTATTCCTCACAGTTTTGGAGTCTGGATGTTCAAAACCAAGGTATCAGCAGGTCTGGTTTCTCCTGAGGTTTCTTCCCTTGGCTTGCAGAGGCTGCCCTTTCTAGGTGTTTCCTCCCTGGGTGCGTGCTCCTGGCGGTTCTTTGTGCCCAGATCTCCTCTTCTTGCAAGGGCACCCGCCAGATTGGGTTCCAGCCCACCTAATTTTAACTTAATCACCTCTGTGAAGGCTCAGTCTCCAAATACAGTCACATTCTGAGATACTGGGGGTCAGGGCTTCAACACGAATTTTGGGGAGACACAGTTTAGCCCATATCATCATTTCCCTTACTCCCTTTCTCTAGAGTCATTGAGGGCTTGCCATGCCCCTCAGTAGAATGTCACAACTCTTGTCAGGCAGGCAGCCACAGCCAGTTTTCTCCCTGTCCCCTCCAGGCCTAGTGGAGTAATGGTGCTGGGCTGTCACCAGCCCCTGGGGTGTCCACACCCCCCCCCCCCCCGCCCGCCCATCCCTTTGTAAATAGTCCCTTTATTCAGCCCTCTCACATCATCCATTCTGAGTGTGCCCTCTGTTTCCTGCTGGGCCCCGGCCTGATACACCAGGTATGGGGGTGGGCCCAGCAGTGCTCCCAGCAGCTCGGAGGATTTCTACGTGGCAGGGTGGGAGCCACCCGGGTTCAGCTCTCCTGTTTCCTGTCCTTCCTCGGCATTGGAACCCTCTGCCCTGGACACATGCGACAGCCCAGCAAATGCCTTAGACAGAACATTGCACACCTTTAAGGGTCTCGGTGGCCATTCCGTTCCTTTACACAGATGTCAATTGAATGCCTGAATGTTCTACTTGGCAGCTCCTTGCTTTCCTCCAGCTGCCAGCCCCAGCTCTCAAATTCCTGTTATTTCTTTTGTATCATGCAAGTCAGTAGGCCTCCCTCCACACTTCAGCCCATTCAGGCCATTCCCTGGGGGCTTCACATTTCACACCCCAAAAGGCCCCCTGGGGCTGGGCCAAACAGAGGCATTCTCTAGGAGACTGCAGCGCATTGTAAGCCAACAGTCTTCCTTCCGCATTCTGGCCTCTCTTCACCTGATATCAAACCATGGCAATCTTCCCCCATGTGACATGGTCTCATGACATTCCACAGAGCTGGCGTGTGTCGATTTACACAACCATTCCCCTGTTGTTGGATATTTTTGGCAGTTATACTTTGTGAAATGAAATTTTAGACCCAATTCCTTCCATCTTCACTTCCCAGATCTTAGGGGTGTGGAAGTGGCCTGTATACAGTGTTTTCGGTCACCTTTCTATGCAGAAAGCATTGACTTTCCAGAGTTACTTTGAGCAGATGGATGCAGGTGGTGCTTGTCCAGGCCCAAGGTGCTCAGGACCATCATGGAGAGGGACTCATGAAGACCAGAAAAGCTTTCTGTCAACCTTGGAGCTCACTGGAGAGGGAACAGTTGCCAGGCCTGTGGCACATGGAGCCCAGGTTAAAGGAATTCTGACAGGAACGGCTCTGCCAACCAGCACTCTAACAGCTGCGACTCACTTCGCAGGGGTTTTCAGTCTGAATTCCTACAACCTGTGTAACAAGGCCATCAAGTTCCATCGCTGTTTATGTTGAACCCAACGGGGTGGACTTTCTGGAAGTCAAGGCCGTGGAACGCCAGTCCCAGGGCATCCCCCCAAACAGAGTACCGAGTGGTCAAGAACGTTTGGAAAATATTCCACCCGCCTCTAATGCATGTAGGAGAGTCTCAGCATCAGAGCATAAAGAAACATTACTTTTTAAAATCTAGTATTTCCCAAGCTGACTAGACCATTTCAAAAAATATAATACCAATTAACATCTCAGAAAACTTGAGGTTCATGGAATAGCAAGGCTTTTCTGAATAAAAACACAAGGGAGAGCGATCCTGGGTGGTCACCGCTTTGTAAGCCTTCGGTAGCTGCTGACACAAACTTGAGGGTTACCTAGAGCGCCGGGTCACTGAGGCTGCCCTTGTCCTTTGACCAGGCTAACGAGTCCTGGGGCACAGAGCAGCAGAGGGGACAATGCAAATCAGGTTACAGACGTTTGAGGTAAGGTCTTGAGTGACAGGTTGCATTTTCACCACTACAGCCACAAAGAACTTAGGGATATTTGGGACTGTTGTGAATCTTTTAAGATAGAAAAAGTTCCTAGTCTTCTTCTAGACTGTTCCTTACTACTTTTCTTGTAGGCGGGATCCTGAGCTGGCAAATGAGGCTACGTCTCCGATTTCCCACTTACCCAGCAGCCTGGCCCCATCACGGTCAGGCGGCGCAGGGACAGCTGGGGTACGGATATCTGGGCTCAGGCCCACCTTTCCCGTTCTTTTTGGAACAGACACGTGAAGTGGGTGGTCCTAATTCTGTGCCATTTCACTGCCCGGGTTTCCTGGGGTGGTGTTCCCTGGTGCCCAATGGGACAGTGCAGCGTCTTGATCAGCAGCTGTGACTTACCTCCCTCCTGTCCCCTAGCCCAGTCGCAGCCTTCCCTCAAGGGCAGGGCAGATCCCAGGGAGAGAGACTGGCAGGAGCAATCAAGCTGTATGTTGCTGCCCAGGAGCCGCCAAGTTCTCACTGAACCCCGACTGGAGCTGCAGCAAGGAAGGCGTAACTGCCCCCAGGGAGGTGGAGGGAAGGGGCAGGGAGGGGGTGAGATCTGAGGTGGGAAAAGAAAGGGTAAAAGATCGTTGTGTCTGGTCTGGGCACCCACTTCTGCATTTCCAGTGAGGCCCAGTTGAGTGGGATGCAAAGCTGGTCCTTCTCAGCCATGGCTTCCCACTACAAGGACGATCAGCCCTTGGATGAAAAAGCTGCCTGGCAGCAGGGGTGTGGGGACAGGCTTTTGTGTCACCCAGTGGGACTCCTCACCCATGAGACTGACTAGTGCATGTGAGGTTCTTTGTGAAGCTGTCCACTTGGGTGTAGGAAGTTGCCAGGATGTGCAGCTGTTCCTGGCTCATGCTTCCCAGTGAAAGACAGGATAGTAGTGGCCCCAAAGAGGAGGGTTGCAGAGACATAAGAGGAAGGGAGAAGATGCTCACAGCCAGCTCACACCATGTAGAGGGTCAGGACCATGTGGCTAATGGAGAGGGCCAAGGACAGGGGATAATACCCTCAGATCTGATATCATTATTGAAAGAACCTAACAACAACAACAACAACAACAACAACAACAACAAACACCAACAACAATGACAATGAGAGCAGAAACAACAAAAATTAATAGCTCATGCCTTATTCATTCAACTAATACTCACTGAGTCACTCCTAAGGTGCCAGGCATGTGTTAGGCGCCCAGCAAATGAGTAAACAAGATCTTTGCCCTCGTGGCCTTTACAGTCCAAGGTAGAATCAAATAAGTTTGCAAATACATAACCACATACCGTGATCATGGCGACAGTTCTGGGGAGAGCTCACCAGGTACAGCATTGTGTTCTGTACGGGTATTGCCTCCTTCAGTCCTCACAACAAATCTACATGGCTCGTGCTTTTACTGTCCCACTTTACAGAAGGAGAAATGGAGGCTCAGAAAGATGAAATCCCACGCCCTCAGACAAAGACCATCAAGAGGTCTTTGATCTTCAATCAAGATCAAAGGCGACCCTTGACCTTCAATCAAGAGGGGACCTCTTGATTGAACATCAAGAGGGAGGGGCCCAGACTTATCCACCACCTTTCTTTAGCTCTTGGAGGGGAGGCTCAATTCCGACGCAGGTGAGGAGGGCAGACTGTGCCTGTGGAGGTGGGGTGGGCGGCGATGGCACGGGCAGTGCCACGTGTCAAGCAGCCACATGCAGAATGGCAGCCCCAGGCTCTGGGAATCTGTGGATGAGGCTTGTGGGATTGACTGTATTCAGGTGCTTTCTGCGTTGTTGCCCCACCTTAGAGCCAAAGACTTGTTCTCTGTACTTGCAAGAATGTATGTAGGTCAACAGATCCCCCGCTTGGGCTGTGGGCTGACAAGGGAGTTTCCTGCCGGAGACATTTGCTTTCCATGGGAGATGCCTGGAGACCTTGTACACCTGCCAGGCCAAAGGACATCTGGATGTAAGAGTGGTCAAGGCATTTGGGGGAGGAGGGAACAGCGGGTGGGGCACGGTGCATATGCATCAGGAAGAGGAACATTGTGGGTAGGTTGGGCGTGACTTTAAGTGCCAGCGTGTCGCCTGTGAGTTTATCCCATGTCCAAGGGAGCCATTGGTGGTTTAGGCAGGGTTGACCTGGCAGAGGAGGGCTGGTGTAGGCGACCTGCAGGCCTTGGTTCCCCAGGCCTGTGATGAGACATCGGGGCCTGCCCAGAGGCTGTCTGCAGGAGAGTCTGATGGCCCTGTCCTCTGAGAGGCCTGCTGGCTCCTAGAGGCTGGCTCACCTGCCCCCAGCTGCCCGCTTGTCAGCTCTTTGGCACTACCAATCTTCCCTGCGGGGAAGTGCTCTCTTTTGTTTTGTTTTGCAACATGACTGAGAAGGGGGGCTCTCTCAAGTGCCCTGGAGAACCACATCTGGTTGTATTTGGAATTCAAGGGAACGGCTAATGACCCTCTGAGAGTCAGGGAGGTATCAACAACTGGGATTAACTACCTGGTGCGAAATGGCCCAGATCCCCCAACCAGCAGCACCTCCCTGTGGGCTGCGTATTGCAATCACCGGGAAACCTAAACAATTCTGATGCCTGGGCCTGGTCTCCAGAGGCTGTGACTTAGTTGCTCTGGGGTGTGACCTAGGCACCAAGGTTCGAAAAAGCTCCTCCTAGTGTGCGGTCAGAGCTGAGTCCAATGCCTGGCGGCACTCTGCAGATTTTTAGAGAGCAAGGACCCTGCAGCTGCTCAGACCTCCCCAAATCAAAGCTCTCCTGGAAACTCCAGAGACTCCAGAGGTGGATTCTAGAGGTGATTGTCACCCCGAGTTTCCTGAAGTGCCCTGAGGTCCTGAGACGTGAGTGCTGTTCTCTGACTGATTCTCTGGCGGCTGAAAGGGCCTTGACCTCACCAGTCCCCTCCTGTCCATCACAACTATTCTTTCCTGCCCGGAGGCAGGATGCTTGCCCCAATCTGCTTCTCAAGCCAATTTTTTTTTCTTTTTGACAACCATTAAAGATAAAAATTTAAAATCATCTGAGAAGACATGTGTAACCCATTGGAAATTTCAAAGCAATGAGTCATCGCACTTCTGGGCCCCCTCAGATTCTTATGTAAGGTTGAGTCACTTTTTGTGAGGTCCATGCATAGCACAGAAAATTGGAAGGCTCTCAAGATGTGTGCGTGAGAGAGAGAGAGAGAGAGAGGTGTCATTTGCAGCTTTAAGAGACTGATGGGAACTCTGAATTAACTTCAAAGATTCCTCATTCACTATACTTGCTCTCCACTTTCCCATACTTTGTTTTCCATCCACAGTGACTTACCGCTCCTGAGTGCAGGCATGTGGATCCCGTCACCCTGCTGCTCAGCCTCAGGCGCTACTGTCCCTTGGTCCCAAGGGCAGGCAGGGCGCCCCCACCCAAACATTCTGGGCAGGGGCTGTGCGCCTACTACCAGCAGGCCTGAGAGCCCAAGGGGTGGTGGATAAGAGATATCTGGGACCAGCTTCCAGGTCTGGATCCTGTTTATTTCTGGTTTTCTCAAAAAAACCCTGAGGCTGCGAAGCAGTGTCTGGGCAAATAAAGAATTGCAGGCATTTTGGGGGAGCAAAATGAGGAAACCTGTTTGCCAGAGAATGAGGTTGCTTTTTGAGAGTTTGACCATAAAACAGACACTAAGTCATTTAAACACACAGAGCAAAGTCATCCTAAAAAGAGAGAATGGGCCCCGGGCTGGCAAGATCAATGTTGGTGCAGAGGGAAAGGAGGCTGCGGGCGGGAACGGGCCAGTCTGCCAGGGAGGTGCAGAAAAGAGCCGGGTCCCTGCTCGTGGCCACACCCAGGTCACACTGCCGCCGAGAGGAATTGGAAGTCTGGCTGTGTCCCCCTGCCCTAGGTGAATCTGCTGGGGAGGTAGATGCCTCACGCTGCAGCCCCCTGAGGTTTTCGGTCATCCACACTTAGGAAGGACTGCCCTGGTTCTGCGTCCAGGCTCCCCAAGACCTGAGCCTCAGGGAAGGGGTGGGATGCATGGACAGGCAGGAGAGCAACCAAGTGGTAATCATTTTCTTGTGAATGAACAAGTCTACCTTCTGGTTTGGTATAGCAGTGCTGTGAGCGGGCCTCATTGGACTCCCTTCCCCCACCATGGAGAGGCACAGCTGAAAGATAGTCAGGAAAGACCCTGGAGGTGGCGAAGCCATCAGTAAGTTCCATACCCGTCAACCCACTGACATCCCTAAGGGAGTCCCCAGTGTTGCCACAGGCCTCAGCCCTCTTCCTTCTTGAGCTGTGCAGTCAGTCAGGCAGCCGCCGGCCACACGTGGCTGTGGTGCACTTGAAATGCGGCCACCTTGCACAGATGCGCTGCCGGGGTCAAATGCACACGGGACATCGAAGACTTAGTCTGAGGAAAAGAATGTAAAATAACTTACTGGTAGTTTTTTATCTTGATTACATGTTGAAATGACAATATTTTAGATATAGTAGGTTAAATCAAATTAACTAAAATTAATTACATGTTTCTTCTTTACTTTGGGTCCTGCCCCAAGCACCACCAGCATGAAAATAAAGGGAAAGTTAACAGAACAGACAAAAGCGGCAGATAACGTTGAATCTGACACTGTACTGGGTTGAATGGTGCGCCCCTAAAATTCATGCCAACCTGGAACCTCAGAATGTGACCTTGTTTGGAAATAGGGTCTTCGCAGATATCACTGGTTGAGTTAAAATGAGATTTATACTGGAAAAAGGTGAGTCCTAAACCCAGACAAGTATCCGTGGAAAGAGGCCTGGTGAAGCTACAGAGTCACGAAGGACGAGGGCTGTGTGGTGAGAAGGGCGGAGGCTGGAGTGAGGTGGCCATGAGGCATGGAAGGCCAAGGGTGGACAGCAACCAGTGCAGCTGGAAGAGGCATGCAGAGGTTGTTCCCCGGAGCCTCGAGAGGCAGTGAGGCCCTGCTGACACCTTGGTTTTGGACTTCCAAGCTCCAGAACTGTGAGCGGATACATTTCTATTATTTTGAGCCATGGGTTTGTTACGGCAGCCCTAGGAAACTAACGCACTTAGCATGAAAAAAAGATGATAAAATATCTCATCAATAATTTTTTTATGTTAATTAAAGTTTGCCATGGTAATATTCATTTGGGTTAATATAAATATGTTGGGTTAAATAAAGCACATCATTAAAATGAATTTCTCAGGTTCCTTTTGTAAAATCGTGGCTATTAGAAAACATTAAATTACATACACAACTCCCATTTATGGTTTGCATTTTATTTCTACTGGACAACACTGCTCTGCAGTGAACAAAACACCGTATGTGAGACCCTGGGCTGCTTCATCCGGAGAAGAGAAAGCGGCAAAACTTTTGAACCAGAAGCCACAAAAGGCAGGAAAGGTTTTTTCACAAAGCCCAGCAGACAGGACATGCCAACGTGTCAGCAAGAGGTTAGGCCTGAAGGAGAACGGAAGATGTCGAGAGAGGTCAGGAAATACCTTCCTTACCTGTAGAATGGGAACCCTGTGCTGCTTCCGTCTGGGGCTGGGGCCCAGGGGGTGGGCTCCTCCTCTGCGGACGGTCATCCCTCCCCAAAGGGATCCCTATCCAGGGAAAGCGAGACGGTCAAGGTGGGCTGGCTCGCAGCAGCCAGAGCCCCACATTTCTCACACTTTCAGAGGCCAGTGACCGATAGCCAGGCCGAGGCTCTGGAATCCTGCTGGAATGCACGGGCTGGCTGCAGGCAGTATGGGAGTGGGGTCCTGGGGTTACCCAAACAGCTCACTGGCTCCAGAGGGTGGGGATGGGGCGAATGGAAGGTAGGGAGAAAGAAGCCACCTGGCTTAGCCAGACCGAACTCATGTTTTCCTTGGCCGGAGCTGGGATTCCTTTCAAGGGTTCTGCCCAGAGACAGCAGCTGAGCTGAGTGCGGCCGGACGCTGTATTTCACTCTGTTCATCCAGGCGGAGAGGGGAACCGAGATCATCTGCGGAATGTGTACAAGCGGTCCCAGCAGAGGCTGTTTCATTGTCTGGAGGTGGGAGTTCAGGGGGGTAAGGATTCAATGAGGGTCCAAGTAGAATCCCAAACAACCCCAGTTTTCAGGGGTTCCTGGGTTGCAGGGAAGCAGGGTGGACTACTCTGGTTATTCTTTGGGGTCCAAGGAGGCCCAGAGGTGACCTTGACATGATTCTGTCACAAGAGCCTCTCCCTACCCTCTGCATACTGTGGCATCCACTATTATTACTGTTGTTATTGTTGGGTGACTTCCCTAAAAATACCCCAGACAGGTCAAGGTCATCCAAATTTCCACATGTAGCCCATCTGCACCTCACCAAGCGCCTCTGGATTGGTTTCTAAGGACACCAAGTTGTCTTTTCTGCCTCTGAAATTCATCCCTAGAGAAACTGTCCCAGCCGAAATATCAGCTCACTCCAGGAGGAGTAATCCAGCAAGTCATTCTCTCCTCAAATATTTACTGAGTGCCACAAAGCCAGATGCCAGACCTTGTCCAGGCACTGGGGCCCAGAGCAAACAGTGCCTCCCTAAACACAGCTCTTTCGCCCCCTTTCTCCGAAGGCCTGGGCATGGTCAGGGGAGCCCAGGGTCTGACCAGTGCTCAGGCTCCAGTCATTGTGGGCATGCTTGGCACAGTCCGAGAGCACAGGCGAGAGCCGGTGTCGCTGCCCATCACGTCCAGTCTCCAATGGGATCTGGGTGCCCCTGCTGAGCAGGGAGCCTGCCTGCCTCCCTGGGCCCACCTCCAGCTCCTAGGCCTCTTAGCCCATCTGCTTCTTATCTCTATCTCCCGTGTTTAGAAGATGTCATCTTGTGTGGCCAGGGCTGTGAGCAGCTGTAGAGAGAGGGAGAGGTTTGCTGTGGGTGATGGGGGTCCCCCAGGGCCTGGATCCAGAGCTCAGAGCTTGTCAGAGTTGGAGAGGCCACCAGAGACCAGACACTGGGGCCAGACACCCGCTCCCCAGCCCCACCAGCCCAGCTCTACCTGCAGGAAGTCAAGATTTATAGTTTTGATAGAGGGGGACAGAATGAGGTGCTTTTTCTGTCCCACAACTTCCCCCACCAGCACATTTTAAAACAGGACATTGAGGGACACCCACTCCGATTTTCTTGATCAGAACAAGACCAGAAGACTGACCCCCTCCACTTAGGAAGGTGGCCTCCTGCCAGCTCCCTCGGGAGAGCAGAGCAGTCCGCAGGTCAGAGGACACTTCCAGGACAAAGGGACAGGAGGGCCTGGGTGCCACCTTGGCTCAGCAGCTTGTTCTCTTTTGGGACAGCGCAGGTTTTAAGGACTGAGTGCCCTGGGGTGACAGGGACCCCAACTGCTTTCCTTCGGATTCTAGAAGGACCCAGACCACTGTCTCTTCTAGTCTCTTAGCCACCTCCCAGTTCCCACAAGGACAGAGAGGAGGAATGGACTTTAAGTCCAGCAATGGGGATGGGAATAGATGGAGTGGGGGTTATCTTGGGATTGGGGGCCTCCAGGCCGCTGATGGAGCCTCCCAGTAGGTTGTTCACAGACCAGTCCCACCCCGTGGGCTTCAGTGTGTACCTTGTGCAGGTGGAGGTTTTCTCCATGTTTTTCCAGCCTTATGGTTTTTATAATTAGATCTGGAAAAACATCTTTCTTTTCTTCATTTCTTTGGGGAAAGCAGGAGTGGCTTAAACACACAGTGATCACTTGGGTCTTTTGAAAGCAAAAAAAAAGAAAAGAAAAGAAAAGAAAAAAAAGAAAGAAAGAAAAGAAAAGAGAGGACCTTTTGAAATAACATCTCCATCCCAACCCCCTGCTTCAGCCGGGAAAGTGCCCCCTCGAAGGCTGTGACTCCAATGGCGACCAGATAACTCTCCAGCATTTCAAAGGCATTCTTCCCAAGGGCCCAACTGCTCACAAAGCCTCTGAGAAAAACTTGGCCAACCTCCTGGCCCAGCTGCTGGCCTTAAAACCAGGCTGCCTGGCCCAACCAGGACGCCCATAAATCCCCGAGTCGGCAAGAAGCTGCACTCCGGCCTTGCTCGTTTGCTCAGATGCCTGGCTGCAGGCCCGGGGCCGCTGGTCTAGAAGCCGGTGTAAATAAACACATTTATCTGTGGCAGATCTCATTTTCTAAGGAATTGTATCCCCTGAGGGGCATCAGAAGTCAGTCCATTGTTCCCTTGCCCTTCCCCACCTGACAGTGGATATTTAACTGATGGCTCCTGTCCTCCACAGGGTTATAGCACATCACCAATAGATGTTAGTAGAGTTCTGGCAACAGGTTAACTCTTTTGCCCTCACAGCAGAGGGTGGTGGGTCTCCTAATATCTATTTAAACCTGTTATAAGCCCCCAAAAGGTTAGATGCACATGTATCAGGTCAAAAATTCAAGCGTGCTGCCCACTCTGAGGCCAGAACCAAGTACAGCTTGCAGATGGGAGTTCCCGGGAGTTGAGGCAAGCCGAGAGTGGGGGGTTACTCAGTATTGCTTCAACTCTGGGAGAAAAGAAGGAACCTTTGTTCCTGAGGTGGGAATACCTGGGACAAATTTGTCTAGATGCCCGGAGGATGTGAGATGATGATGTCAGAGGGGCACAGTTAGCAACCAGGGTGGCATTTGGGAACCAGCGGAGCCGTGCAGCAGGTGTGGGGCAGAGGAAGTCAGACAGCTCATGAGAGACATCTTCGCACTCAGGCACGGCTGTGGCAGGAGGAACCAGGAGGGGCCTGGACACGGTCCGGGCTGCTGGTGCAGCTCAGTAGTGCCTGGAGGGGGCTGTTGGCCAGTCTGGCTGCCCAGAGCCTATGTGCTAGCCCTCCCTGGCTCCTCAGTGGCCACCTGGCTTCGGACCAGTCCCTTCATCTCTGTGCCTCAGTTTCCTTGTCAGTGGCAGAGGACAGTGATGCTGAAGGAGATGATAAAAACACAAAGGATGTGAAAAATGCTTGGAACAAGGAAGGAGCCAGCTGAGGAGGGGTGACTGCTTTGGGGTCCACTGGCCAAGTCTTGCCAGCTGAATTCCATCTTGAGCCCGGGAGCCAGCAGGGTTTATAAACACAAATGATCCTGAGGTGGCCGTTGAACCACAGTGCCCATCACTTTGGCAGCCCTGGTCCCCTGGCGAGCACAGAGCCTGCTCTGTGGTGGCGGGGGGCATCTGTCTCCCGAACAGGGGAGCTCTTGGTGGACTGACATTGCCCTGGGAGATCCTGGCGGGCCCTCTCCCTCTCACCCCGCTCCCTCCTGCTTGTGTGTTTGGGATTAACATGTATCCCTTGAATCTTTTCATTTTTCTACCGAGATGGAAACTTGGCCAGTTACCAGGTCTGGACGTGCTCGCAGTGCGACTGGGCTCCGGCCAAGCCCACGGTAATTGTAATCACATGTGCGGGGCTCGCTGGCTCGCTGGGCACTGGGGCGGGGGGAGACGCACGGCTGCCAGAGGGAAGGGCGCCGGGCCGGGTGTCTGGGCTCTGGGTGCGTGTGCGGACAGCGTGGCCCTCACGTCTCTGACCCTCAGTCTCCTCACTGATAAAATGAAGGCTTACTTTAAAATAATGGGCTTATAGGACCTCTGAGGGCCCTGCCTATGCTCTGGGAATCTGGGATATCATGATTTAGGGACCAACTCTCAGGTGTCCCTTTGGTTTTCCCATGGCTGGCCTGGCCTGGCCTTTCACAGGGAGGGAACACAGCTCCAGGAAGGCCTGCATCTGCGCTGCCTTATCTACCCAGATGCTCTCTCCCAGGACACAGAGCACAGAGGGCTCTCTGAGCCGGGAGGTGGCGGGGGCGGCAGCGGTGGCTGAGACTGTCATTACCCCATGAAGGTAAACCCAGGGGCAGCTGGGAGTATAAGACATCGGGGTGGGATTGAGAAGGCTTAGAGAAGGGTCTGGAAGGACGGGCAGATTATTCAAGACGATTTTCACCAGCTACCTGGTGCCGAGGCAAGCCTGATTCCCAACCCTCATTAGCCCAGGGGCTGGGGCTGCCCCTTTCCTTGATGTAATCCACTCTCTGGTGTAACATTACTCGGATCACTGATGGGACCACCCAAAGAGGTCTTCGCTCAGTGGATTGTTGTGGTTTTTTCCCATTCACATTGGAGTCTCAGAAAGCCTGATGTGGGTGAAAAGGGGCCACATACTAAAACTCACAGGCTCAGGGGAGGCTTTACAAACTCGGAGACCTAAAGTAACCACAAAGGATGGTCTGAAATTAACCCACACTAAGCAGTTCTCAGTGCGTAGTCCCATCCTAGACCAGTGTCTTTCCCTAACAAAGGTAAGTCTTTACCTTCACTGAGCCTGTCTGTTGTGCTTTTGCATTTAAGATAACGTGACTTTGACGTGAAATGAAGGAAGACGCATGGGGAACCGTTAGAGATGGAAGGAAAACTGGGACTCAAATCAATGGAGTGGACCAGAGGAAGAAATTAACAACCAAACAGAAAACGAGGAAGAAACAAGAATTCAAAAAAATGAGGAGAGGCTTAGGAATCTCCGGGACATCGTTAAACGTCCCAACATCCGAATTATAGGGGTCCCAGAAGGGGAAGAAGAAGAGCAACAAGTAGAAAACTTATTTGAACAAATAATAAAGGAGAACTTCCCCAATATGGCAAAGGAAATAGACTACCAGGACGTCCAGGAAGCTCAGAGAGTCCCAAAGAAGTTGGGCACAAGGAGGAACAGATCAAGGCACATCGTAATTACATTAGCCAAGATTCAAATGAAGCAGAGAATTCTAGAAGCAGCAAGGGATAAGGGGACAGTCACCTACAAAGGAGTTCCCATCAGACTGTCAGCTGATTTCTCAAAAGAGACCTTCCAGGCAAGAAGGGGCTGGAAAGAAATATTTGAAATCTTGAAAAGCAGGGACCTACATCCAAAATTGCTCTTTCCAGCAAAGCTGTCATTTAGAATGGAAGGACAGATAAAGCGCTTCTCAGATAAGGTCAAGTTCAAGGAGTTCATCATCACCAAGCTCTTATTATATGAAATGTTAAAGGGACTTATCTAAGAAAAAGAAGATCAAAAATATGACAATGAAAAGACAGCAAACTCACAGATATTAACAACCACACCTAAAACAAAAGCAAACTAAGCAAACAGCTAGAACAGGAACAGAACCACAGAAATGGAGATCATATGGAGGGTTAGCAACAGGGGTGTGGGAGGAGGAGAGGGGGGAAAGGTACAGAGAATGAGTAGCATAGATATAGATAGTGGGTAGAAAATAGACAGGGGTAGGGCAAGAATAATATGGGAAATGTAGAAGCTAAAGAACTTATGACACATGGACATGAACTAAAGGGGGGAATGTGGGTGGGAGAGGGTGTGCAGGGTGGAGGGGAATGATGGGGGAAAATGGGACAACTGTAACAGCATAATCAATAAAATATATTTAAAAAAAAGATAACGTGACTTTGGCACATCAAGATAATACCCTTTTTCCATACCCCTAAGGCACAGTCTCCCACGGAGCAGAGACCAGAGCCCCTCACTGCTGTTCTCCGGCATAATATCTCTCTGTGCTATAAATGTTCATTGTTAACTGTGGTATACTCGCCGACGTAAAAGAAGTACGTTGTCTCCGGTTTACTTTTCATCCAATCCCAGACATTCCCCTGCTTTGCTTTCTCCCCTCTCCCTAATATACCAACAATGGATTTCATGTAACCTTATGTCTGCTCTTTTGTAATACATAAAATAAGGTATTAAACTGCCATTCTCCAGAGCATTCCTCGATCCATTGAGACTTTGCTTCCCAGTAGTTATCTTCAGTTTTGCTCAAATAGACTCACAAAAAACTCTCCATAGGTTTGAATGTTTCCTACGTTGACCCAGAATAAGGAGCAGTGGAAGAGCTTTGAACAGTGGGGAACCGGAATGGCCGAGAGCGGAGCTGGCATTGCACAGCACACCGTCGGAGTGGGGCCGCTGGGGCGTCTCTCCAGCTTGCAGAACCCCTGGGTTTCTCCCCACTCTCCCCTTTCTACTTGCACATGGTCTCTCCACACGTCTTCCTGTGCCAGTCTCTCTCATTTCCTCCACCTGCTGCTTTTCTCTTTCCCTCTTGTTCTTCTGTCCTCCTTTCTAGGAAAAGAAGCAGAATGACATAGTCGAGAACGGCTTGGAAGCAGGCAGCTTTGACCTCCCTGCACTTTGGGCTTCTAATCTACGGAAATGACGGAGTGATATCCTAACCTTGGCATCACTGGTGAGATTAAATAGGATGATATATAAAAAGTGTCAGGCAGTACATAGAAATGTATCAGTAAAAAGCAGCAAATGCTATTATGTACCCAAAACATCAACTGAAATTTGTCTTAAATGATTAAACTTAATTAACATTTGTTCCCATTCTCTATAAAAACGAGGATAATTTAAACCTTTTCCTTCCTTGTTCCCATAAAGTTAGAATGACCATACTCAGACAGATTGCTCTCTATTTCCTGTGGCTTCTGGTTTTTGCCCTGTGTGTCCACAGTCTACCAGGGAAGGAGGACTCTCGCCCTCCATGGCTCTGTTGCCCATGACTCTCTGGGATCTCTGCTGTGACAGTGAGGAAGGGTGTGGGGGAGGGGCTTTCCTTTCTGGAACACTCACTCAGAGTGAGGCAGGAGGGCGGGAACTCTGCAGGCACCCCAGCGCCAAGACAAAGGACATCAGCATAGGACAGTGACCCTGTCCTAAGACCGATTGTCCCTGCTTTCTGGAAAAGCACTGAATCATGGTGAATCATGACGGTACCTTCGCAGATGATACTTGACCCCTCCTTCATTAATTATAATGAAGCACTACAATAAATTAGCATTGTGGGAACCCCTCCCCTCAGTCGCCAATCAAGAGCAATCATGGGGGAACACATGCGCAGTATCTTAACAAGTAATAGAACTACTTGTACATACACAATAAAAGCCCACCAAAACTAACCAGGCAATATCTGCCTTTAAAAAACAGAATCTCGCCAGCCACTGAGGGTCAATCTCTGCTCAGAGTTCGCCCACTCCCATGTTACTCTGAGGAGTATACTATTGCTTAATAAATCTGCTCTGTTCTGTTCTCTCTCTTTCTGCTATAAACTCTCTGCGTGTTGTGTTCAATTCATTGTGCATGATCATCGAGCCCCTGGTTACCTGTGCCCACCTGCGACAAGAGGACAGCTTCCATGTTCACCTCATGGTTCTAAGGCCACACACCCCAGATGGCTTCTAGCAAACAAACAAAAAACAAACCTAGGAAACAACAGTTGAGGTCCAGGTTGTCACTTTATATAAAAACTTTCACTTTCCAGGAGGAAACTTACATTTCAGAAGGGTTTCTCCCCCCACATCATTTTACATTGCTTCTTTATCTGTGTCCATTAGGGTCTGTTCAGAAAAACAGGGGATACTCTAGGTATCCCAAGTATGTAGGATTTTAATGCAGAGGATTTAGAGGCTTGTATAACTGACGGGAGGGCTGGATGAAAGCAGGTCAGGGAACTCACCATCAAACCCCACAGAATCAGGAAGTGCCAGAATCACAGAGAAGATGCTGACAGAAGAAAGAAGTCCCGATCCTTCCTGAAGCCAAAGCTAAAGCAAAGGCTTTGAAGGCAAAGAAAGCAGTGCTGAAAGGGGTCAACAGCCAGGAAAAAAGAAGAAGATTGTCTGTTTCCCACCTTCCAATGGGGTGAAGACACTGCTGCTCCAAAGAGAGCCCCAATATCCTAGGAAGAGCCTCAGGGGAAACAAGCTTGACCACTACACCATCATAAGGTTCCCCCAACTACTGAGTCAGTCATGAAGAAGATAGACGACAACAACACACTAGTGTTCCTTGTGGATGTCAAGGCCAAGGAGCACCAGATCAAACAGGCTGTGAAGAAGCTCTGTGACATTGACATGGCCAAGGTCAACCTCCTGATCAGGCCTGATGGAGAGAAGGAGGCCTGTGTTCAACTGGCTCCCAACTAGGGTGCTTTGGATGTTGCCAACAAAACTGGAATCACCTAAACTGGCTAATTCTAAATATTAAAGTGTTTCACTGTAAAAATAAAAATGAAAAAGATGCTCAGATCATCTCAGCCTCTAGTGGCACCAAAGTGAGCAACTTGAAAGTGCCTGCCTGGAAGATGCGGTACAGCTCCCGCCCGCCCCGGCCAATTCAGAGAAGAAGGGCTTCTCTTGTCTTTGGCCTCCTGAATCTTGTGCAAGGGACTCTATTTCCAGAATCTGACTTCAAACCATGCTGGCATGGAATGCAGGGAACTGAAAGAAGACCTCAGGGTTCTCCGCTGGAGGCCGAAGAAACTGCAGGGTTCAGCGAGGCACCGCAGGCCTGGCCAGCCTGGAGCAACGGCACTGCTTCGAGGGCGTTTTCTCCTGCCTGCCCAGCTGAGCGGCCTCCCCCATTCCCTCAACTGTACTTGTCAGAAATAAGAGTTCATAAACCACTGTATCTAGGAAACAGGGAGAGGGCACAGGAATAGAGGAAAAAGAGAAGAGACATTTTATATGCATAGAGACATAAAGCAATTAAAAAAAACAGTCGTCTTTGCCAAGCACACACTGACATCCTGACCCTGGGAAGAGGAGGGGTTTGGATGCTGGGAGCAAGCTGCTGTAAGTCATTCTTCTCTTTTCCCTCTCTGCTTCTTCATCCATCAAGTGATGGGCGAAATACCAAGGTCCCTTTCAGGGCTAACATCCGTGACTCTGCTGTGCGTGAACAGAAGTAGGTGCACTGGGTATCAAGGGTGTGACTCTGCACAGATGTGGGTTCCTCTCCTTCCTTTGCTTCTTCCCTCAGCTTGTAAAATGTGCTCAGGGCTCTGTGTCCTTCAGAGACAAGCAGCCAAACCAAACACTCCCCGTCATCTGATAATCCTCTTTTAAGCTACTTATCCATCTTGGTCCTTCCTTTTACCCTTGAGACTTCGAAAGCATTGTGTGTGTTAATGCTGAGGAGTAGGACACTGGGATTCAAGTCCTCTTACATTGCAAGTCTCAGGAAGTAGCAGAAGGCCCACCCACTGGCGGGGGAATAATGTCTGTGCTTCTGTGGTCAATGGACTGCATAGCCTTCTCAGGGAAATCACCTTACCACCAGGTCCTGCTGCCCAGGAGGGTGTATTTTGAGTAATGTCCTTATATTAGTTTCCTAGGGCTGCTATAACAAATTAACACAAATTTGATGGCTTGAAATAATATAAATTTATTCTCTCACTGTTCTGGAGGCAAGAGGTCTGAAATTAAGGGATTGTCAGGGCCCCTACTCACTCCAGAGGTTCTGGGAAAAATCTTTCTACCTTCTGGGGATTACAGGTGTTCCTTGGCTTCTGTCTGCATCACTCCAATCTCTGCCTCTACCCTCAGTCAGCCTTCTCCCCTGTGTCTGTCTTCTCCTCTGCATGGCTCTTAAAAGGGCACTAATTATTGGATTTAGGGCCCACCTGAATAAGCCAGGATGATTTCATCTCAAGATCCTTAGTCATGTCTGCAAGGACCTTGTTCCTAAGAAGGTCACATTGACAGATTCTGAGGATTAGGACATGGGCATATCTTTTGGGGAGGTCACCACAACAGTTCTTCACCTCCCCAGGTGATTGGATGAGATGTGAAAGTCTCAGCCTCGTTGCCAACTGCTAGATGTGTGAGTGGGGACCCCTCAGACAGCCAACCCTAATCAAACTACCAGATGACGACAGCTGCATGGCTGATCCCAGCAGCAGAGCCACCAGCAGAGCCCTACCAAACTGCTGACCTGTAGAATCATGAGCCAAGAAGAGAGCTGCTGCTTTGAGCCACTAAGTTCTGGGGGGTTAGCTATAGATGGCAGATACCTGATATAGTGCTCATGTAGCTAACCCTCTGGCACCCCCAAGTATAGAGTCAGGCTCAGGAGGCAGCTCCTGGTGGCTCCCAGCAGTGTATGGGAGAATATATGATGTCCCATGAACCAGCCTGTCCTGATGTCCACCCAACTAGTGGCTCTGTTTCCCAGTCTTCATTGCGGTCAAATGTGAACAACATTTTTACCAGTGGAATGGAATGAAAGGGTGTGTGCAACTTCTGTGCTACTTCTTTGAAAAGAACTTGCTGGGCCTACACTTCCTCCTTTTCCCCTTCCTGTAGGCTGGAATGCAGAGCTTCAGCCAGCAAGGGGTGACAATGGCCCCTAGGGCGGGGCTGCTCCAAATGTGGGGGCAGGGAGATGTTAGGCTGGAGACCACAACCTGCAGGGGGTTGGCAAGTGGGGAGTCCCCGGCTGGCTGTAATTTAAGTAGGAGAATCTGGCTGCTGTGTGGAGGATGGAAACAGGACAAAGAAGGAGGCAGGAAGGCCAGTGAGGAAGGTTGGAGCCTCAAACAGCACTGACATTGGCCTGCAAAGTAAGGTGGTGCAGAGGACAAGTACATTCGAGAAACATTTAGGAAGAAAAATGGACTGGATTTTTGGGTGAGTTTGTGGTGGGGGGTATGGGAAAGGTAGGAATCCGGGATGACTCATGGGGTTGCTGATGCCATTCCCTAGGACAGGGACAAAGGCAGAGAAGGGGCACGAGGAAGGCAAAGGTGGGAGGCCAGTGCTTGTGTGATGGGGGGGTGTGTGGCAAAAAGAGCCCCTCCAGTTGCTGTGAAAAGAACTTATGGGGACAAGAATATGGTAACATGAGGATTCTGGGAAAAGGAAGTGACATCAGTGACAGTAGCATGTACTGTCATTTTGGGTTTTTTTGTGCCTCTAATGACAAATAATTCATATACCATACAATGCATCCATGTAAGGTGTACAATTCAATGGTTTTTGGTACGTTCACAGAGTTCTGCAATCATCACCACGAGTTTAGAACATTTTTGTCACCCGACCCCCCTCCCCCGGCTGTAGGTAACTGCTATGCTAGTTTCTATCCCTATATATTTGCCTAATCAATATTTGGTCCTTTGTGACTGGCTACTTGCGTGTAGCATAATATTTTCAAAGTTCATTCACATTGTAACATGTGTCAGTACTTCATTCCTTTTTATTGATGAACAATATTCCATTTTACGCGTGTACCACTTTTTATTTACCCGTTCACCAGATGATGGACACTTGGGTTGTTTCCATGTTTGGGCCGTTATGAATATTGCGGTTACAAATTTCATATACAAGTTTTTGTGGGGACAGGTGTGTCATTTTTCTTGGGTACATACTGAAGTGGTAATTGCTGGTTTGCACGGGAACTGTATGTTTAACTTTGAGGTTCTGCCAAACTTCTCTAAAGTGACGACACCATTTTACATTCCCTCCAGCTCTCCATGAGGGTCGAGGGTTCCACATCCTCGCCAGCACTTATTTACCCATTTTTTAAAAATTCTGCCCATCCTGCTGAGTGAGAGGTGGCAGCTCATGTGGTTTTGTGGTTTGGATTTGCACTTTCCTAACGCTTGATAACATCGAACATCTTTGCACACGCTCAGCGTCCATCCGCATATCTTCTTTGAAGAAATGTCTGTTTTGATCCTTTGTCCATTTTTACATTGAGTTATTTGTTTTTGAATTGTTAGAGTTCTTTATATATTCTGGATACAAGTTCCTTATCAGGTACAGAATTTGCAAATATTTTATCCCATCCTGTATATTTGCAGTACAATTTTTTAAATTCAGCATATTTTAAATAAACAGCTTTATTGCGATATAATTTATTTATATAAATTTCACCCACTTAAAATATGCATTTTAATCAGGGGTTTTTAAGTAAGTTTCCAGAGCTGTGCATCACCATCACCATCATCATAGTCCAGTTTTAGAACATTTCTATCACTCTCTCAAACAGCTCTTGGGGCCGTTTGCAGTCAGTGCCTGTTGCCCCACCAGCCCCCACCAGCCACTATGGAGGTGCCTGTCTTCAAAATGGAATTGTGTCAAATGTGGTCTTTGTATCTGGCTTTTTTCCCTTAGCATAATGTTTTTGAGGTTCATGTGTATTACAATGTGTATCAGTAGTTAATTCCTTTTTTTAAAGCCTCAACTGAAGATATGTTTTTTATTGATTTTAGAGAGAGGAAAGGAGAGAGAGAGAGAGAGAGAGAGAGAGAAACATTGATGTGAGAAACTTTGATTGGTTGCCTCCCATACGTACCCCAACTGGGGATTAACCAGGGATTGAACACGCAACCTGGGTAAGTGCCCTGCCTGGGGATCGAACCCACAACCTTTTTGGTATATGGATCGATATTCCAACAGAGTCACCTGGCCAGGGCTGTAGTTCATTCGTTTTTAATTGTTGACTAGTATTCCATTGCTCATCCATTCACTAGCTGATGGACATTTGAGTTATCTAGTTTGGAGCTTTCACAAATAATACTGCTATGATTCAATGCAATTGTCTTGATACCTTGGGTTGCCACAACAAAATACTGTAGGCTAGGTGGCTTAAACAGGCAGTTATCTCTCACAGTTCTGGTGGCTGGGAAGTTCAAGATCCAGATGCTGGCAGATTCCTGGTAAGAATTCTCTTCCTGGCTTGTAAATGGCTCCCTTCTCCCTGAGTCCTCACACGGCAGAGAAAGCAATTTGGTCTTCCTCTTCTTATAAGGGCACGAATCCCACGGTGGTGACCCCACCCTCACTTCCTCATCCAACCCTCATGTCTCCCACAGGCCGCATCTCCAAATACTGTCATCTTGGGGTAGGGCTTCAACATACGAATGTGGAGGAGGAAACAAATGTTCAGTCCATAATAGCAATTATTGATATGATTGGATTGCCATTTTGTTCCTTGTTTTTGACAGATCTCATGACTGGTTCCCCCCTCTGGTTAACCTTTGCTGCTTTCTTTTGTGTTAAGTACATATTCTTCTAGCACCCCGTTTTGATTCCTCAGTTCATTTTTAAACTATACTTGTTGAGTAATTTTCTTAGTGGTCACTTTAGGGATTACAATATGCAGCTTAACTTATCACAAGGTAGGAGGACATTTGACATTTTATTTGACAATTTTTGCTTGAATTGTTTAACAAATGAACATGGAATAAATAATTTTAAGTATTCAATGCCACTGTATTTATTTTATGTTAACTTAAATGGTGCTTATTAAATCAATTGAATACATATTTAATAAACAATCCTTTTAAATGATTTCCTATTTAGGCACTTGCTATGCCATCTCTCTGTGTAGCCCTGCCCCAGGTCCTGCACAGGTTGGGGCAGACCTGCCTTTCCCATCGCTTTGTGCATGCATTTTTTTTTTTTTTACAAGGCTGAATTCATACTGTATACATTGTATAAAACTAGTTATATATCTTGATCTTTAAACTTAACATTTTGCTCTTGCTGCTTTGGGTTCATATTGGCCACAGGTCTTTGTGAACTTCCTAGCCGCAATGTATTTTGTTGAGTGGCTAGGGCAAACTTGAATTTACCATTTCTTTGTTTTTGAACATTTAGGCCATTTGCAGTTTTCAGCTATTTGTTTTGTTTTGTTTTTTTAATGCTGCAATGAGCATCTTTGTGCACCAAATTCTTTTCACATTTTAGAACCTTTGGCATAATTCCCCAGTGGTAAGATTACTGTGTCGAAGGGAACCAATATTTTCCTTGTTCTTGGTAGTTTCTTGCCATATTATCTTCATTAAGAATTGTAAGGTGTAGTTGTTAACATACCTACATGAACACTGGGTGTCATTTGAAATGGTTTTTATTTTCCTCTTTAACTTTGCATTTCTTTGGTGATTAGCTAGGTTGGACATTTTTCTGAAAGTCCCTTTACCAGTTATAATTTGTTTTATGTCAGTCACTTCTTTCTTACGTAGAATGCCTCCTGCCTATTTATATAGAAGGCTTTTTGTTTTTAAACTATCAGTTTGTATGAGCTTTTATGTAATATTCCCTCCTCAAAACTTTTAAAGAAGGAGGCAGAGTGTAAATAAACAAAAACAGACCATCCTTTCTCTCCCTTCATTGCTGTCACTATTTCTCCCCACTTGCCCTTTTCAGCCATTTTTAATGCAGAAAACTTACATTTTTCTGTAGTCATACCTGCTAATCTTTCCTTTGTGATTTCATTGATGATTTCCAAGTTTAATAAAAGACATCCTCCCTCCAGAGATTTGATGAATGTTTAAGTCTCTCTTCTTCTAGCTTCCCTAGGTTTTTAAAAAGTATGTAACTCTTTAATCTCTGTAATATTTCTCTGTAAAAACTCCCTTTGGTCTGAGGAAGGGGAATTCAAATACGTTTCTCAAACTCAGAGATTTCCTGGCCTGGCTTTCTTGGTTGTATCAGAACCTGTGGTCCCAGCCTGACCGACCCCCGTAGGCCAACTGTCTGGATGGAGGGAGGGGACTGCAGAGTCAGAACTTGCATCTTGAGCCAAACCCACATCTGAGGGGGCAGTACAAGGTGGTGGAAGAACATAACTTGGAACCTGAGTTTGACTTCCGGCTGCGCGTAGACTCTCAGCCTTCCATTCTCCCTCTCCAAAATGAGCCAAAAGATCCTTGACTGACAGGACTGCTGTAAAGATGATAGGAGATGAAGTACAGAAAGTTCTAGAATACCACCTAGTCCATCATGGATCTCTTAGGGCTATGCTTTTGTATTAACTTGGGTCCTGTGTCCCATCTCATGCCCAAAGGTGTCCCTGAGCCTCTCTCACCATGGAGCATGGGCAGACTACCGGAGCAGTTAAGAGCTTACTTTTGTAAGTGAAAAGTTTGAGTCTTAGGTTAAATGGCAGAGTAGCAGACGCTCTCGACTGCGCTGACAGACTGTGTCCTCCGGTATCACCACATCACAGCGCCTCAGCTCCTCTGCTTCCTCAAATGTGAAGTGGAGCTAATTGTCCTTAGCTATGGTCTCTCCTGCCCAGGGTTATTTGGCGATCAAATAAAAGGCTCTGAAAAAGGCCACGGAAAAATCCAGAGGCAAGGTAGAGTCCCCAGGGACCACTCTGTCCACGCCTCCCTCAGCCTGAACACAGACAACGCCTTGTGTTAGCTCTGCGAGGCTGCCCGCCCCTGCTCCCCAGGAAAACCACGAGAAGGCTCTGTGAAGGCCCCTTGTGCCCGGGTCTCACCAGGCAGGAAGCCCAGGGCTTGGCAGAGGCCCCAGGAAGCAGAGCCTGGACGTGAGCTGCACCCAGGCCCCGCTGTGCTCAGCTTGGAGCAGCTTCTGAAGACTCAGAGGGCCAGGGTGAGGAGGAACGTTGGGGTCACCCAGGTCACCCCCACTTCACAGTGGTGGAAGTTCAGGTCCAGAGTGGGGAGCCAGTTAGTGGCAGTGTCCGAAAGAACCTGGGCCGGGGATCCTGGCTCCCAGGTCCAGCACACTTTCAACTTGGCCTCTGCTGCCGCCGTGATCTCCGTGGGAAGGGCATCTCTGACCCTTCTGAAAAAGGCTTTGCCATTTGAGCAAAACTGCACGATGTTAGAGTATCAGAGCGCTTTGATAAGCATGGCAAAGCACGGAGAACCTGGTGCCCCACAGTCTGGAGGGAATTACCTGGGAATAGACTTTTCCAGGGAGGCAAAGAAGCATTGAGCAGGAACTTGGCTTTACTGGCGGGCTGGAAGAATGTGGGGTCAGGGGCCGGGGGCAGTGCCCAGAGGCAGGCAAAGCTCGGGCAGAAATCTGGCCTCACCACCCTGCCCTGGCAGGTAGCTGGGGGAGGGAGAGGGGCTGTACTTTTTAATTAAGTTCATGGGCTATTGCGTGGGACTGGATAGTCTAAGTACCTTAATTAAAACAGAGTTTTACCAGTCTGATTTATCTAAAAGTGAACAGAAAAAATACTGAATAAAGGCAAAAATAAAGGCGCCTTATCGTTTCCCTGGTGAGTTGTGTGTGCTCATCGTAACTGTGCCTTCTGAGGCAAGCGTGGAGGGAGGGGCCTGCTACCAGCAAAGAAGTGGTTCCCAGGGGTCACACGCAGGCACACAGATGCTCCTAGGATGCAAGACTACGACTGGGAGGATGGGGACAGGTAGCCCTGGACTGCCCCTAGTGCCAGCTTCCCCTCCTCTTCCACCCAAGAAGCACAGCAGGTCAGTGTCCTAGCCCTGCCAGGGACCAGCCCTGGGACCTCTGAGCCAAGTGAAGTCCAGGCAGTGAGGTTCCCAGCCCTGGGCCCGGAGGCCTCCTTCACATTCCCGCAGGAGCCTCTGTGGCAGAAACCGGAGGCTGCAGAGGCTCTGGGTGAGGGCAGCCTCGGTGCAGGTCAGGCTCTCTTCCCGACTTGCAGACGGCTGCCTTCTTGCTGTGTCCTCACCTGGCAGACGAAAAGAGCTCAGGTCTCTTGTGTGAGGACACTAATCCCACCAAAGGGCCCCACCCTCCAAATGACATCATCTAAATCTAATTACCTCCCAAAGCCCCACCTCCAAATACTGCTGCACTGGCAGCTGGGGTGTAAATATGTGAATTTGGGGGGAACAAGCATTCGGTCCATAACAAACACCTAATTCCACTTGGAAACATGCCCTGGCCCCTGTGGGGTCCTGCTCTGTCCCCGAGTGTGGCCTGTTTCTGGAAGCAGGCAGGACCTGGCGGGGGGCCACACCTGGAGGCTGCAGCAGGGAGGTGGGCAAGCCCTGCAGCCTCCGTGCGAGGCCACCAGGGTTTCATTACCCCGATGAAAACCGAATGGTTCCTTTCCTTTCCTTCTTTTATTTTCTCCATGAGATGCCTGCAAATCGGGGTACACAGCCCACAGGGGCGAGTGCAGAATGGAGGGCCATGGAAAGAAAGGAGAGTCAGAGAACCGGTCAGAGAGAGGCAGGATGGGACAGAGAGACACAGTGGGAGAGAAAGCAGAGACAGGGACAGGCAAAGACGCAGGGGAAGTGGGAGCCAGAGGCAGGAATCAGAGGACACAGTGGAGAAGGTCTAGAGAGGTGGGGTCCCTGGAAAGAGGCAGAGTACCTTCTAGGTAAAGCATGTGGACTGGGACAGGGAGGACGGGCTGAGGCGGGGGGAGGGGCAGACAGAGGACGCGGAGGCCTCAGTTCTTTCCAGGGGATCAACTCCCCACCCCCAAACCGACCCCAGGAGAGGAGGAAATGGCAGGAAACAGGGTAACCACACCCTCCAGTGCTGCGCAGCCCACTGGGCATCAGGGTCACCCCCCTCAGTCTCAGCCAGCTGCCCTCTCTCCTCTAGTCCAGCCCCTCACCTGCCGGTGAGGAGGGCAGGGCCTAGAGAGGAAGGGGGCAGGGCCCGAGGCCCTAGCTGACAGGGTGGCTGGTCTGAGGGGTCCAGTGTGGCCAGGCCTAGAGACACGGGTAGGGATGGTGCACTCAGAGGCCCCGCTCAGCCCCAGGGGCGACTGGACAGCAGGAGGGTCACCCGACACTGTACGCTGCTCCTTTCACAGTAACTGTGTGGGTGTCGGGAGGGAGAAGAAATCAGAACCAGAGGCTGGAGGGAGAGATGAAGAGGGAAAGAAAACCACACACTCAGAGCAACAGTTTCGAGTTGCCAGATGGTTGTAGGTCACGGCCAGACCCTTCCCTCAGAGAAAGTCACATCTGACCGAGGCAGTGGGCAAGGAGACAGCTTTCCAAGAAACCATTGTCTTCTCCTGGCACCCACTGGGGAGCTTCAGACCAGAGGACTTTGGTCCAGCCCAGCCAGAGGGACCAGCTAGGCACAGCCTCTGTGTCCCTAGGGTGGGGAAGAGCTAGCTATGAGGGACCATAGAGTCTAGGGCAGGAAATGCACCTAGAGAGCCAGAGAGTGTCCAAAACAACAGCCCACTCTCAGGATCCACCTCCCTCCTCCTGCCCTGGGCTCCCCCGACCCACCACATCCTCAGAAGGGCCAGTGTCCAGAGCAGGGCCCTTGGCAGCAGCGGCTCTGAGCCATCATGAGAAGCAATGTAAAAACTGTTGGCAGCATCTCCTCAGAAAGGATGCCTTAAGGAGATGAAAGATAACAGTGTCATTCTTCTTAAATGAAGATGGTGATGAGAGAGGCCCAGCTGCATTTGCAATAGGCTGGTCATCCCTCTCCGGGCACAGAGAGGGGCAGCGACTTTCCTAAGGCCACACAGCCAGACCCAGCTTTTGATGCTCTGTTCGCTTCTCTTCCACTCCTCACAGTGCCCTACGTCTGACTTCCTCCCTGTATCTCTCCAGTCTTTTATCTCGATGGGGGTCACAACAGCCGTGAGATGTAGGTAAGATTTTCCTGTTTTACCAGTAGGAAAACTGAGGACCTGTGGGTGACTTCCTCAAGGTCGCAGAACCCTTCAGAGGCGGAGCGGAGGCTAGAACTCAGAGGGGCTTGGATTCCCAGCTCAGGGCTCTTTCTGTCTCTACTCTGATGAGGCAGCTCACTTTCTGCAGGAGCGGGGTTGGGGGTGGGGTGGAGAGAAAGGGATGCCCTGTGCTGTGATGACCAGCAGGCTCCCTTCCCCACCTTCCAGCCCTGGGCAAGCCCTTCCTGTGTTGGTGGAGAAGGTGGGCACCTCTGAGTGGAGCCCCAGTCTGCTGCATCCCCGAATGGACTGGTCCATCCCAATGCAAGGGACTCATTTCCAGGCAAGGCTCTTCGACCTGTGCCCCTTCCTCACCCTCTTCCTCAAGCCACCTCATTCCTCAGTGTGGGTGTGTGTGTCCTTCCGGGCAGGAGGCTCTGGGACAGTTACAGCACAGTGACACGTGGTCTGATGTGGGATGAGAATATTTTCAATCTGAGTTATTCTTCGGAGACTGGAACATGTGGTTTCCAGAAGCACAAGGGCACTGCTTCCCGGAAGAGGAGGGAGGGAAGCTGGGAGAAACCGCTGAAAGGGAGGGCAAGGTGGGTGGGGTGGGAGCAAGGCCAACCCAGCACAAGCCCCGAGGCACTTAGGGCTGGCCGGGGAAGGGCACTGCCTGCTGACAAGTATGGGCCGACCCCTCTTGGTCCTTGGAGGTTTCTCCCATGCTGCTCTCTCTGGACCCCTGCTCCCAGCACATTCCCTGCAGCATCAGCAACAAATTTCTATTTTCGCCCTGTCTCCTGGTGCAGCTCACTCCACCCACCCAAGTGAGGCTGGGTGCCAAATGCCTCCCCTCTCTCTGTCAAGAGATACTGTGTGTGAGGGAAGGCAGTCACATTTTCCTCATCCCTCATGACCCAGGCAGGGGGAGGCCGGAGAGAGAGGATGACAGGGCACTGAACTCGTGGACTTGCAAGTGTGCCCCTCCGGGTTTGGGCCAGCGTGTGTGCAGGCCATTCCCTGAATGCAGCCAGCTGGGCCAGGGGCCAGGTGCAGGGAGCAACTCCCCAACCCCGCCTGACTTCAGAAGGAGGGGCCATCCAGAGGAATGGCCATGGGGTGGCCAGTGAGCAGCCAGAGAGGGAGAGAGTGACCAGCCATCCTCCGCTGTGATACAGACTTTTGAGTGTGTGTGGAAGAGACACATGGAGACTCCTTCGGTTCCGGGGCATGGGAAGGTGGAAGGGGGCTCCCAGACTGGGCTGGGGAGCCCGAATGGAGCTCAGTGGCCTTCAGGATGACATTTCTGTGACACTAACTTTCTTCTCAAGAAGCTGTCTGATTGGCTGTAGGCACCATTCCACATAGAGCAACAAATTGGGCAGAATCTCTGGGCAAGCCATCAGAAGAGGCTAGCCTCCCTCCCCACGGCTGGGCCCCAGTCCCTGCTCTCATCTGCTGGAGCAGGCGAAGAAGGTGGTTTTGCTGACCACACGGCAGCAGCCATAACCATGCACCCAGGAAGGACTCTTTGGGGCCACTTTCCTTTAAGGGGCTCGGGGAGAGGCAGGTACCAAGAGCAGCCTAAGTGACACCAGCCACCTGGGCCACGAGGGAGGGTTCCTTCGTGCATTCGGTAAACGTTAACCGAGGGCCCCAGTCTGTGCCGGGTTGGGGATGTAGAGCGCCAACCTTCACGCTGCTCCAAGGCGGGTGGGGAAACGTGGGAGCGCACCACGAACGGGGCCGGGCGTGGCGCCTTTGTTAACGTTGGGGTCTCACTCAGTATTGGCGGTCACGGAAGCTCCTCAAAGAACAAGGACACCCAGGATGATGCCTGATGATGTTAGTCAAGTGAAGTGGGGGTAGGGAAGAGCTTCCAGGTGGACAGCAGGTTGAGGAATGAGGGTACTTTCCTGAAATGATGCCCAGAGCGGAAGGTGAAGAGGGAGGGGCACAGAGATAAAGCAGGAGCCACTCACAGAGGGCCTCACGTGGCTGAGTTTTGATACCTGCCGTGAGTCTCCCGCCAGAATTTTTCTTAGCCTCCTACTCCTGCAGGAAACCCGGTGGGCAACAGTTACTTCCCCACCCACAGAGAGGAGAAAACAAGAACCCCAGCAGTTTCTGCCTCAGCCCAGAATGTCCAGGTTGACTCATGCTGGTTGAGGATGGGAGGCTTTCTCTTTTAAAAACAGTGTGTAATCACTGCTTTTCGATTTGTGAAGGTAATGTGTGCTCTACGTAGGAAACTACAGAGAGGAAAATGAAATCATGTATAATCACTTTATATGGAGATCATTGACGTCAACACTTTATTTTTTCCTTCATATATATATATATATATTTGTTACACAGTTGCAGTAAAACTATATATACAATTTTATTACCTGCCTTTCCCTTAACGTAAGTATGTTCCTATGTCATTAAAAAGTCTTTGTTTTTAAAAATTGATTTGAGAGAGCGAGAGACGAAAGGAGAGAGAAACATTGATTTGTTGTTCCACTTCTTCATGCATCCATTGGTTGGTTCCTACATGCGCCCTGACTGGGGTTGGCACCTGCAACCTTGGTGTATGGAGATGGTGCTCTAACCAACTGAGTTACCAGCCAGGGCAGAGAAAAGTCTTCGCTTTTAAGGGTGGCATCACGCGGGCAGTCTTGGGCTCCCCATAGCCTGTTGACTCCAGGCCTTTGCAGCAGTGAGAACAGCGGCGCCCAAGAAAGCTGACCATGAAGATCACCTGGGGACCCTGGGGACCACCCAGGCTTCTGCATCACATGTGGTGCTGGAGCATCTGCATTTTTAAAAAACTCCCCAGGATGCTCTGAAGCCATTCAGGACGAGCCATGGGGCAGGGACTGTGTAGCGCCTGCATGGCTCCTTCTAAGAACACAGAGTGGCGACATCTCATTTAAAACCCGGGAAAATCATATCTATCTTGCACAACTGTTGGAGAAGAGAGATCTTGCCCATGGAACTCAGGGTCTGATGCTCAAAAAAAAAAAAAAAAGTAACTGCTGTCGTTCAAGTTCCTTTGCTCTATTTCCGGCCGATGGGCATTGTTTCCATTCCCCTCTGTGCCTCACCCCCCACCCCGGGGAGGGGTTTGCTGCCTCAGCAGTCCGTTCTCATTCTCCTTTGTATTGAACACAGAACTTAAGTTCGTCCTTTCAGGGACTTATCTATTGTACGGCAGTCATTAAAAAAACATATTGCCATGAGAACATATATATAGTGAGGACTGTCACAGAAAAACTGGGGTACGATGGCCACAGAAGACCTGGTCACCTGGTGAGGGGCCATCCGAAGCCCTGTTCCCACTCAGTCAAGGCGGTGAGACTGCAGGAGGAAGAAGAGGGAATTAGCCTTCACTGAGGGCCTGCTCCTTCACTGAGTGCTGTGTAGCTGTGAACAACTGGCACAGATCATTTGTCACCGGTCGCTGATGAGATAAGCCTAGAAATTGTGAATAAACACAAATTATAGAGCCATTTGATATTGCTGCAGTATCCAAATGTACGATTATTTTTGCTAGTGATTCATTTTTGTTGTATTTTACAAAAGCAGCAGTCAGTGACTGATTGGATATAGACTGTATATATATATATATATATATATATATATATATATATATATACACGCACACATATATATATGAATACATGTGTATATATATTTAAATCCTCACCCAAAGATATGGTTTTTTATTGATTTTAGAAGAGACAAAGGGAGACACAGAGAAACATTTACCAGTTGCCTCCAATACACACCCTGACCAAAGATCAAACCTGCAACTCAGGTATATGCCCTGACTGGGGATTGAACCTACTACCTTTTGGTATATGGGATGACACTCCAAACAACTTAACCACCTGGCTGGGATCTGATTGGATATTTTTATTTTTTAAGTATATTTTATTGATTATGCTATTGCAGTTGTCCCATTTTTCCCCCTTTATTTCCCTCCACCCTACACTCCTCTTCCCACCAGTATTCCCCCACTTTAGTTCATGTCCATGGGTCATACATATAAGTTCTTTGGCTTCTCCATTTCCTGTACTATTCTTAGCCCCCCTGTCTACTTCATACCTACCAATTATGTTTTTTATTCTCTGTACCTTTTCCTCCATTCTTCCCACTCCTACTTCCAGCCAATAACCTTCCGTATGATCTCCCTTTCTGTGAATCTGTTCTTGTTCTAGTTGTTTGCTTAGTTTGTTTTTATTTTTGTTCTTGTTTTTGGTTTAGCTGTTGGTAACTGTGAGTCTGTTGTCATTTTACTGTTCATAGTTTTGATTTTTTTCGTTTTCTTAGGTAAGTCCCTGTAACATTTCATATAATAATGGCTTGGTAATGATGAACTCCTTTAACTTGACCTTATCTGGGAAGCACTTTATCTGCCCTTCCATTCTAAATGATAGCTTTGCTGGATAGAGTAATCTTGGATGTAGGTCCTTGCCTTTCATGACTTCGAATACTTATCTTTAGTCCATTTTTGCCTATAAGGTTTCCTTTGAGAAATCAGCTTATAGTCTTATGAGAACTCCTTTGTAGGTAACTCTCACCTTTCCTCTTGCTGCTTTTAAGTTTCTCTATCTTTAATCTCGGATAACTTAATGATGATGTGCCTTGGTGTGTTTCTCTTTGAGTCCAACTTCTTTGGGACTTTATGAGCTTCCTGGACTTCCTGGAAGTCTATTTCCTTTGCCAGATTGGGGGAATTATCCTTCACTATTTTTTCAAATAAGTTTTCAATTTCTTGCTCTGCCTCTTCTCCTTCTGGCACCCCTAGGATTTGGATGTTGTAATGTTTAAAGTTGTCCCAGAGGTTCCTAAGCCTCTCCTCATTTTTTTAAATTCTTGTTTCTTCATTCTGTTCTGGTTGAATGTTTATTTCTTCCCTCTGGTCCAAGCCATTGATTTGCATCCTGGCTTCCTTCCTGTCACTGTTGGTTCCTGTATATTTTTCTTTATTTCACTTTGCATAGCCTTCATTTCTTCCTCTATTTTGCTACGATACTCAACCATTTCTGTGAGCATCCTGGTTACCAGTGTTTTGACCTGTGCATCTGATAGGTTGGCTATTTCTTCATGGTTTAGGTTCTGTTTTTGGAGCTTTGATTTGTTATTTCATTTGGGCCACATTTTTTTTGTCTTGGCACACCTGTTATATTGTAAGGGGTGGAGCCTTAGGTATTCACCAGGGCGGGGCAACTCATGTCACTGCGTTGTGGTGCTGCATGTGGGGGAAGGGTCTGAGAGGGAACAGTGCCACTTGCTTGGCTCTCGGCTGGCTTTCAGTCACTTCCCCTGCTACCCACAAGCAAATTGGGCCCTTCTGGTGCTGATACCCAGGTGTGTGGGTTTGTGTACATTCTAGGACCCTGTGAGTCTCTCAGAGAAGCTCTCCTGTGAGAGTGGGAGTCTCTCTTGCCACCATAACCCTTGTTGGTCTTTATAGCCATAGGTTGTAAGACTTTCTTTTCCTGAGCTGGAACCCTGGATTGTGCGGTCTGTCTCACTCCCCAGTTGTTACTCCTGGTTTATCTGCATACAAATGTGGGACCACCAGCCACTGCCTTGCTGCGAGTCCTCTCCACCTTGGCTGCCCATCTCCACCCCCAGATGCATGTTTCTTCTTTAACTCCTTGGTTGTCAGACTCCCATACAGTTCAGCTTTCTGTAAGATCTGGTTGTTTTTTATTTTTAAATTTGTTGTTGTCCTTCTTTTGGTTGTGCAAGGAGGCAAAGTGTATCTACCTACACCTCCATCTTGGCCAGAAGTCCTGACTGGATATTTTTAAATCGGTCCTTCACAGAAAGGTTCAGAAGCACTGGTCTAGAGACTGATGTATGATGTCTTATAATCCTCACACAGGCTCTGCAGGGTCTTGAATTAGGGGTGCTTTCTTCTCCCCTCATAACCCCAGGGAAACAGAACCCACCTTAATGTTGCTAAATTTCAGCCAGAGGAAGGTGGCTCTGCTCCTGGGCCCTCTGTTCTAACCCAACCATGAGGCAAAGCCCAAACTTCCCAGGAAGACCCCAGAGAGACTCTGGGGGTCCCAATTTCCCCAGGAGACCTTCAGGGTGGACCGACATGGGGCCTCACAGGAAGAAAATTCCCCAGAAAGACCCTGGCATTCATTTGGATTGACCTTTCCATGTCAGGGAGACCTTCTCTCCTGTCCCACCCCAGTCCCTGCTGCTGTAGCTGCTGTCCTGAGCTTGCAATCAACTAATAGTCTAGCCCCTGCCATATACTGAGATGGGTACTAGTGGCTCTGGGAACACGGCAATAAAGATATTTTCAGTAAGCACTTGTTCTGATTAACTCATTCATTTTCATGATGACCTCATGAGATAGGTCCTATTTTTTACCTTCATTACACAGGAGAATCTCAAGGAGGTTAAAGGACAGGCTTAAAAATCACACAGCTTGTGGCAGGACTGAAGGTCACCTCAAGCCTGCCCTACTCCAGGCCCTTTCCTCTTAACCACAGTTTGACATCGTGGACCTACCCTCCAGGGGATTGTAGTCTAGCTGGGTCTGCAGGACCTTTGAAGAATCCCAGATAGTCAGATACTCCTAACTGTAAGGACCAGGAACCCAGACGAGGGAGGATACTGGGGCGGAGCCTTGGGGGACTTCAGAAAGGAGGCAGCTGCTCTCAAGGCCCTGCTCCTTGGCCTTACTGTGCCTCCTGGGAGCACACTCATATCCTGTGTCCCTGCCCCTCTCTCCCCAGACATGATCTCACTCCTCCTCACCCCCAAGGCCCCAGAGAAGAGGCTATTGTTTCCTCCCACACTCCAGAGCTTAGAGACTGCACAAGACCCTTTTCCGATGTCAGGGCCACTCAGGCTCCCCCAGTGACAGGATTGGGTGGCTGTTGCTACCCCATGCTCCTTAGCCCCTGGCACAGCACCCACTTCCCCAGTTTATCCCATAATCTCTCAGCCTCCAAACTGCCCTTTTGTGCTTTTCTTCCTTTGAGAAGCATATGCACTAGGAATCCGAGAGGGAAGAGCCCTGCGGGGAGTCCTCCCACTTTCCTGTTTTCCTCAGTTTCCCCACGCCCACCTCTAGTATTCTCTGCTTTTTACAGGGTACAGAGTGAGACCAGGCAGCGGGCATCAGGAACTCCATGTTAGTACCTGGCTGCCTTAATATTTCAGGGGCAAGTCATTTAAACTCTCGGCCTCCTCATCCTATAAAATGGGGGTGGGTGAGAGGATCAAATGGGAAAGGGCTGTGAGACCTCTTTGCCAGCTCTGAGTGGCTCTGTCTAATCTGGTTCCCTCCCTCTCTTGGCTTATTTGAGTCTTGCCCAGCCTTCAAAGCTCAGCTGAAGCCCACTGCTTCCGGGAAGACCTCCCTGCTTACACCAGTATGAACCAAGTCTTCAGCCTGGAGAGGTCACCATTGACATTTGTTGACCCGTACGTTGTGTGCTCTGCAGCCCTAGAGAGCCATGTGCACTCCAGGCATCACTATGTGACCATGAGTTGGAGTCTGCCATGCTGCCTCCGCAGCCCCAGACCCAGGAGGAACTCAGGCTTGATCCACTTACAACTTCCATGTCTTAAGTCTTCTTGTTTTCCAAGTGCTTTTCTAGGAATGGCCAGATTTGAGGGATCTCTTAACAACACAGGGAGATGGTTTGGGGAGACATTTTTGTTATTCCCACTATATTGGTGAGGAAAATGAGGCTGAGAAAGCCCAAGAGATCCGGCCAAGATCACAGGACCGGGTAGTCAATTGCAAAGTCAGAATTCAAGTCCAAGTTCAGATGCTCTTAATAAACCCCAGGTGTCCATATTTGCTTAGGGCCTGAAGAAAGCCAAGAAACCTCCCCAAGCATATGAACTTGGGTTCATATGACCGCTTAAGCGTGTGTTTCCCTTTGCGGCTTCCCCCTGCTCCCTCCACCTGGCATCCCTGAACTCCCCCAGAAGCCAGTCCTCACCTGGCAGAGATAGCCGCAGCACGGACTGTTGCGAGGGCGAGTGGACGAGGCGGCACAGGGACGCTTGCATTGATCTGGATCCTGGACGCAGCAGGCGGGGCTTTGTTCTTGGTAGGCCAGCAGTCCCAAGGGCCTCCCAGGCCAGGACAGGGTTTTAAATAGCCAATGACAGGAGGATTGAGAGGCCCAGTTTAAATTAGTTGTCAGCGTTCGACTGAAGCAGGTTTAATTGTTAGGTGGTGCTGAAATGATGAATGAGGTATGGCTTTAAATAGAAACCATAAGTGTTTCAACCTCGCCCTGGGTGGGAAATGCAAGTACAGATCTGGTCTCTTATTCGAAGGGTTCCCTGGAGAGGGAGGTGGCAGACAGGGAGCACTGAGCTAGGCTGCCTGTTCCCCATGGTTTGTTATTTCAGGAGAAGGATCCAAGAAGAGCCCAAAGGGTGCTCGGGAAGATGAGGGCTCAGTGGCTCCATTGACCAATCAGTCAGGCAATCCGTCAGTCACTTTCGCACTGGCCTGGGACGCCGCTGGCTTAGTCCCATCTGCGCCTCTGCAGCTGTGCCCGGACCAGTCTTCGCAGAGCCGACAGAGGACAAGGGGGCACCGCAGAGAGGGAAAGTTCACTGTGCTTGGGATCCAGAGGTCCCGAGTTCAAGCCTCACTCTGCCCCTCATTAACTGTGTGGTCTTGGGAAGCCATAGGAGCTCTCTGAGCCTCAGTTTCCACATCTGAAAACCAAGATGAAGCTTGCCCTACCCACCTCCTTCACCAAACTGTTGAGGGGCCAAGGGGGCCAATGAGGAGAAGAAGCTCAGAAAGCTGTCATTCATGCCATCACTGCTGGTGGGTCAGTGCCTCCCCTTCCTGGCCCCAGGCAAGCTGGGAGGGTGGGGGTAGGAGCAAGAGGGAACCCCCCCCTATGACCTCTAGAGTCCTCAGCGTTGCTGGACATTTCTGGTTCTCTGGGTTAGGGCGGGAGTCCCCATTCATCCCTCTCACTTGGGCCCTGCCTGCTAGGCTCACCTGGCTGTGTCTTGCCTTGCTATCTTTCCTTAACCCACGCCCAGAGCCAAGGAGGGCAGTCAGAAGGGAGGGCCAGAGGGGCCCACACAAGGGCAGCCACACTTAAACGTGCACACCAGTTCTGGGGCTGGGACAGGGGCGGTCAAGGGTCGTCTGGGTCATCCTCCCATATCTGAAGGACCTGTACGGCCAAGGGTAGAGATTTAAGTTTCCTCCTTTTCCCTGGAGTTAGATTTAGGACATCTAGGGCCCGTGGGAGAAGGTGACAGGGAGGCAGGTTTCCACCCCAACAAACCCTTCAGGTGAAGCTTCCTCGGGGGACAGCAGAGGAACTCAGGCGAAGCCTGGCTGAGCCTTCCCTTGAGAGTGGTGCAGAGGGACGCCTCCCAGCCCAGGGCAGGCAGAGCTGGTGTCAGAGCTGGAGGACGACACCCTGGTTCCACCGCTGACCTGCTCACTTTTCATGACCTTGAGCCACCTGCTTCACCTCCCTGGGCCACAGGCTCTGAATTCGGAAAAACAGGAAAATAAGGTCTTTCTAAAAAAGGGTGTGAGGGTTCCCAAATGTGAGGCAACAGATGCAAAAGCACTTCTTGCCAGGCCCAGAACTGGCCCTCAAAAAATGCTGGCTGGCTAGGAATCTAAGTCAGGTGGGGACTTGGACCAAAGGACGGTGACAATCCTCTGAGATGCCAAGGGTCTCTGACTTTAATCAGCACAATGGCCACAGGTAGCTGAACCCCCACGTGCAGATGCCAGCAGACAAAGTGCCCCCAGGGCTGAGAGAGGACCTGCTAAGAGCAGGCAGTGAACTGCAGCTGCGTCCTCAGCTTGACTTCTGGGAGGGGGAGCATGAGGGGGCAGGCAAATCTTGTAATCCGTCTGAGGTGGAAAGAAAGCTCTTATCTCATTCCCTTCTCCCAGCTACGTGTGCTGGAGAGGACCGTGGCGTGGACGTGCCGGGGAGTAATGGGAGCTGACAGGCCTGGGCCACATTCCGCAGGTCCTCTTCCCACAGAGGCATCCAGAGGGGGGAATCAGGCCCGATCTGCGGTGCCAAAATAAACTCGCATTGTTTCCAGCAACACAGAGTCCTTGAGCGAGGCCAGCTTTTGCCAAACCCTATAAGGAAGGAAGGCTGGGGGAGGGGAGAAAGGTCTGGAGTGGGAGATACACCCCACCCCCCATCGGCTTTCTCCTGACTTCCAGAAAACTCCATGGAGGCAAGCCCTAAAGCAAATCTCACAGGGCACTGTGGGAATCTGGGCTTTGGAGGGAAAAAGAAGAGACTAGAACTCCCATTTGTTGTGTGTCTATGTGGTAGGGACTTTGCTTATGGGGAGGGTCGTGTAAGTGGGCTGGGGCTGCATGCAGGCCTGGGTTCAGATTCTAACCCTGGCATTTTTGCACTCAGTGGTCTGGCCAAGCACAGATAACACCTTTGCACTTCTGCATTCTCATTTTCTCATGTGCAATGGAGCTTATCGAAGGTTAGCTCAGGTAATGTAATCAAGAGCTTAGCATGTCGAATGTTCTCAATACCTGTGAGTTGTCATTGCTATTAAAGAGCTGCTATTAGTTTTTTAAAAGGATTTTATTTACTTATTTTTAGGCAGAGGGAAGAGAGGGAGATAGAGAGGGAGAAAAACCTCAATGTGTGGTTGCCTGTCATGCACCTCCAACTGGGGACCTGGCCCACAGCCCAGGCATGTACCCTGATCTGGGAATTGAATCAGTGACCCTTTGGTTTGCAGGCCGATGCTCAATCCACTGAAGCACACCAGCCAGGGCTTCTATTAGTATTAATAATAATAACTTTCATGGCAAGGCTGAGAGGTGGATATTGTTCTGTACCTATTGCAGGTGTGGAAACTGGGGCTCAGGAGCAATTGAGGCACCTTTTCAGAGGCTGACGGTTAATGAGCGGCAGGCTCAGGATACAAACTCAGGTCCTCCTGGCCCCAAGGCCCACACTTGCAGCACACGCATCTGAGATGGAGGCTTGACTGGGTTTCCTAAAACAGATGCTAACTCACTCCAAGGCTGGGGAGTTGGAAAGCAATGAAAACAGGGCATACCAGGCACCATGTTCGTGGCCCCACTGTTCCCTAGACTTCATCGGCTCAGCCACTGTCCAGCGAGGCCTGGCTGAACACCAGGGCCCAGCATTCCCCTTGCCAGGCCCCAGGCACCTCGGTCTCTGGAGCATCCAGCTGGAGTTTGTGTCTGTACAACTGGCCCCTGGGCTCCGCACAGTTGGCCTCCCAGTCCTGCACAGACAGCTACCGATGCTGAGCCAAAGCAACTGAAGGGTTAAATTCTGACTGTGTCGCTCACTAGCTGGGTGACTTTGGGCTTGTTGCTTGCCCTCTCTGAACTTCCGTTTTCTCATCTCCAACACTGGAGTAATGATACCTAGCTTTCTGTGTCCCTGTGAGAATTACATGAGATAGTGAACATGACAGTGTGTCTGGAAGGTGTTACCCTGCTCCCCCCATTCCCGAGTCTTGAGACAAGTGCTCCCCAGGACCAAGGGACTCCGGGCTGGGACCTATTTTTCATCCTCAGATATGGACTCTCTGCATGTCATCCTTAATGAAAAATGAATAACTCGTGTTCATTTCATTAAGTGCTGCCCCCACAAAAGTGTGGGCTTATGCAATTCTCCAAAGGCTGTCAACTGGAAGATATCTCAGAGTTCTTCATAAATCAAAGGTTTCATTTTGTTGCCAAGACAGTCAACTTTCTCTGCCTTGAGTCAGGCGGAGGGTGGTGCTGGGCTGGGACGGGAATCAGGAGACCCGCCTGCTGCTCTGAACTCTGCCCATTACCGACTCGGAGGAGCAAGTTGCCTCTTGTTTCTGAGGCCTCTGTTTCCTCCTCTGAAAAATGGGCGGTGCGTGCGCAGGTGCGGGGAGGAGTGCTACTGGATGATCCTCTAGCTCATCCAGTTCTAAAATTCCGGAACTTGATCTTTCCTTCTCTGATTCTCCCTACCCTCCGGGCTTTGCCTCTCCGGACTCCTTCCCACCCTCTCCTTCTCTTCCCATACTCTCCACCTCTCTTGTCAATCAGGCCAGAGCAGCCTGGGGCAGAGACTGTGGAGAAAACATCCATGCATAGTCCTGGCAGACGACAGTCTTCTGATGCCCCTTATTGCAAAAGCAGTCCTTCTTTGGGGTGAAGAGGAGGGCAGCCAAAATGTGTGTTTCTATCATGGGGTCCAGGAAGGAGGGTGGGCGTTTGCTCATGGGGCTAAGGATGAATATGATTAGAAGTAACAAATGACCCCTTCTCCGACTGTGGCTTTGGGAAGGGGGGGCAGCTCAAGGGGGTTTCATAGTCCCCTGGTGGTGCAGGTTCTAGGCCACCCAGAGATGTCCGTACTGCAGTGGGGGTTGGGGGTGGGGAGAGTACATGGGGTGAAGGGCCTGGAGGGAATTCAGCCTTCTAAAAACCACAGTCAGAGCTAGTTTCCTGGGGAGGGAAGGGGAAGATAGCTGAAATGTTTGTGTTTCTTACCACTATGCCACCTGACTGACAGTAGGAGATATAAATAGTGGACTGGAGAGATTGCCAAGTGCAGGGGTTAGAAAAGTAGAAAGAGCAAAAGAGGTACAAAGACGGAGATGGAGAGAGGCAGAGGGGACAAAGAGTGAAGCAAAGAAGGGAAAGAGGAAGAGAGGGAAAAAGAGAGGGAGAAGAGAAAAAGGGGAGGCAGGGGTGGGGAGAGAGGAAAGCAGGCAAGAGGAAAGAAACAGGGTGAAGAAGGACGACGTGTTCCCAGACGGTGCCATCTGAGTACCCACGCTCCACGACTGAGGGGCAGGGAGGGCACGTCAGGAAGCGGCCTGCGCATGCGGTGACTTTCCAACACCCCTTTCCCGGGTCATCACTGTGCCCCAACAAAGGCAGGTTCTGAACCTCTTCATTGCGAGACTCTGGGAGCCCTATTTACCTAAAATGCAAAGTGGGCCAGTGCCCTGGAGCTGCGTAAGGCAGTAGCAGCCCTGGGTGGCTGGCAAGTCCCAGTAGCGTAATTAGATGGAAACGTAGCTGAATACTCAAAATACGGCATGCATTGTTCCAGTCTCCAAAATCATTAACTATGCTTTCAAATCTCTTCACTAGTTTGGAAAATAAAATCCCTTATCTACTAAAGATTTGCAACCATTGAAGTCTCTGTTCATCCACCTGCCCTTCCATCCATTTGTCTGGAGTCTATCTTTTCAGCAGACTTTTAGGTGAGTATCTACCGTGCGCCCAGCACTCTGCTTTACTGATCGACCACAAAAACTTCTCCGCCCTTGCCCTCAAGGGGCTCAGCCTCTACTGGGGAAATACACAAAAATAATTTATAGTAATGCATCATTATAAGTGGAATAATAAAGGCATCACCAATTGTTGTCTGGGGAAAACAAAACCAAACCCACTGTGGCCAGCACCGCTTTCAGGGAATCTATAATGTGGGTCCCCGCGGCATCCAGCAGGAGGGGCCCTGCTCTCCTGCTCTCCCTGCCACTCAGCTGCGGACAGAAAATTTGGCCAGCCTGTCCTGAGTTCAGAATTAGTATCTACATTTTTTTTACTTAAAAAAATCACTTTAAAAATGCATAAAACTTATTCATAGTTTAAAAAGGACCATACAGCAAATACATTTGTAACCACTCAGAAGATCAAGAAACAGACTAGATCTCCAGGACATGCGGAGGTCCCTGCCCCTCCACGACCCCAGACGAAGCTCCACCCCCCTCCCCAGAGGTAACGATATCCTTATGACTTTTCTGCTCATTATTACCTTGCTTTCCTTTATGGTTTTACCATGTACATGCACCCTAAACAATATTAGGGTGAACTGTAGGAAACTGCCATTTTGGGGGAAACAAAATGGTTGAATACGAGCAATTTCATGTAGGTTAAACTAGGAGCGTAGTCTATTTTTAGGTGTGGTAAATAAGTATTATACCTTCTGCATTCTTTTTTTTTTTTTAACTTGAGATATAACGAACTCTGTGTGGCCAGCCGTGCCTGCCTCTCCTAGGACCTGTGAGTACAACGGATTCCTTCATTCCCTGTGCTGCTCTGAGTGGAGCTTCCGTAGGTGCTGGGGTGATCTTTCAAGACCCCACCAGGGCCTTCCCCATTTACATTTCCCCATAGCTCTTTTTTTCCCCAGCATTTTCTTTTCAAATATGTTCTTTCCCACCACTTTGTAATTCTATCTCTGTCATATATCAAGTGTCTATATACACTCGGATCTGTTCATGGGCTCTCTGTTCTATTTTACCGACCAATTTCTCTATGCATATGCTGATGCCACACTGTGTTAATTACTATGGCTTTACAAAAGTCACCATATCTGGTAGGACAATTCCTTCACCTTGTTTTTCTTCTTATGTACTTTCATGTAAATTTTACAATAACTTTACCAAATTCTACATGCAAAACTTTGTTGATTTTGGTTGGGATGCATTCAGTCTGTATATAAATTTGGGGAAAATGACACCTTCACAATGCTGACTCATGCACCCACAAATATAGTACACCTTTGCATTTCTTAAGCATTCTTTAATGTCTCTCAATGAGGTTTAATTTTTTTATAGAAGTCTGGCATAAATTTCATTAGACTCATTCATAAATACATCATTTTTATTGTAAATGTAAATAATCACTTAAAATATTATATTTCACAATGGTTATTGTTCATGTACTGAAATAAGCTCATTTTTGTACTTTAATCTTATACCAAGCAATCTTGCTAAACTCTCTTACCAGGTCTAACAATATTTAGTATTATCTGTATATATTTCAAGTTTTGTTTTTTTTTCTCAATCTTTTCCTTTCCATTTTTTTCTTTCTTCATTGAAATGGGTAGGACTGCCAGGAAACCGTCGATAGAAGTGGTGACAGTAACCATTCTTGTCTTGTTCTCCATCTCAAAGGCAGCAGTTGGACTCAATAATCTCTTGGGACATGAAGGTCTTGATTTTCCTTACCGTCACTTTCTTAGTCACAGCCTTCTCATCCTTCTCCTGATCCAAGAGAAAGACTCACAATTTGTATTCAGACCTCTAAGAGTTGCCTATCTCTGACCTAAATCTAGAAGATCCTGGAGTCTGCTTTCTCGTTTTCCAGCAGTTCATACTTATTGAGTCATTTCCTCTGAAACTCAGTTCCTCCCCAAACTCCATGCCATTTCCAGTTCGCATTTTGAATCACAACCAATCTTCAGAAAAACTGGGGTGACTGAGAGGTTGACTGTGCCCACCCCCCTTTTCTGAAATGCTCCCCGACCTCCTGTAGGGTGGGAGACACGCGTTTAACCCCTGCCCAAGAGAACTGAGGTGCGCTACGCTATGCTGTTTTCTCTGGGTGTCTACACAGCGTTGAAGTGGAAGAACACCAAGAACAGCACAACGAAATCACCACATTAGCCCCCTTTCACTAGAGAAATGCCTAGAGCTCTAGTCGACAGTACTGAGGATTGATAGAACAGTACCGGAAGTTTTCCCGGGTAGGTATTGAAGATAGTGTTCACCGTGTTGGTGAATGTCCCTGGTGTAAGGACCCACAGAATACTTTTTTTTTGTAATTTAATATCGGCATAGTTGGTCTCACCTGTCGAATAAATATATTTCTGCCATGAAGTAATTAGTGGAATTATTTCTGGAATATCATTAGATGAGTTTTCATATCCTAAATCTTACTGTTCTGGGGTTTCTCGTCTACCGAAGCAACGTTCGGGACAGGAGGTAGGAGGAAGGCAGATGGACGCTGGCTCCACATACTCGGGTTAGATTTCGTCTGAGTCTCACCCTCAGATGGACAGATTCTCAAATGGAAAGATTCTCAGATGGAAAGCTAATCATTGTGAAGATAAAAGATTTTCTAAATTTTTTTTTATGAGCTAAAAAAGAAATTTGTTTATTGAGGGCAAGAGGATGCAAGCAATATAAAAATCAAAAGCGTATCTGACTTTAATTGGCTTTTCTTTCTCTCGTCAAATGGGGGTGGGATTCTATTTGTACATTTTCTAAGGGTCCCAATCTGCTCATGGAACCCTCGTACAGAGGGCAGCTGCTGGGCAGAGATTCCTTCAGCGACCCACTGGGAAAGCTCTTTGTTGGGGAGGAGTAGCTGCTCAGCTGCCTGCTTCTTTCCCTCTGCTCCACGTGCACTACACAACAGGCGCTGCGGCGCTGGCCAGCCCAGCCATTAGCAAAAGAAGCGCTGGAAGCCCACTCGGCCATCTTGGCGTTGGTTCAGATCTTTCATTATTTTGTCTACGGCCAGAGGATCTTTTTTGATTTTCCAAAAATCCAGGGAACTCCTTTTCCAAGATCACTCTCAGGTCCTCCTTTCTTAAGTAGCCTTTATCCCCAGAGAACTTGTGAAACGTGAACATCGTTGTTTCCATGCTATGTTCCATCTGAGATGCGTTTTGGTGAGGTCTTGGCCCGAGGCATGATGAGATCGCTAGGCTGGCTGGGACGTGCGGCCAGTGAGCAGAGCACTGCTTGCTGGGCGCCTTCGTAGGTGGGGGAGGTTTTCTCAATTTTCTGAACTCTCATTTAACATATCAAGAGTTCTATCTGCCTGACTTGATCGTAGAAAATGAAGAGGCTAAGGAAGCCTATCCCTTCTGTTCAGACAGATGGTGAGAAGAGGGACAGGTAGTCAGGCACCAGGGTTTTCTCTGTCACTGCCATTGTCACCTCTACCGCTTCCCTCGCTGATGTGTCAGGGCACAACCTGGCATGTTGGGAGCTTTGAAGCATCCAGAGAAGCATGAAGGAGATAGTGAGTGTCTGGGCTAGGAGTGTCTTCCCCCAGGCAGGTGGGGGTGAAGTACAAGCCCAGGAGAGGCACCAACACCATGGCATGGAGGTGTGGCAGGTAGCGGTAGGTAAGGGGGCCCAAGACAGCACCTGAGCAGGTGCTGAGAGAGCCAGCAAAGTGGCAGAGGATAGGCCTGCCAACAGGACCAAGTAGTCCCCCAGTTCTGGCACAGCACCCCAGAAAGCAAGATGGGGCCCCGCTCACCACAGTGGCCATCTGTGTTTGGGGAGCTGGCTAGCTCCGCCCTCGGCAGCGAATGGCAGTGAGGATCCTGGTCATGCCGCAGGAATCCGGGGACCTTCTCCCCGGCTGCCAGGAGGCTCCGGTCAGAACCACACTGGGTTCTGCAGGCAGAGAAAGCAGTTTCCCAAAGGTTGAGATTCACCTGAATCACATACAAGTTACCAATACTGGGAATGACAATTTCGGTTAGTGAATCAGATTGGAAGTTTACCAAACCGGACAAAATCTAGGCTTTTCCTGTGCCTCCTGATACCTAGTGGAACCGATGAGAAAAAGTAGATTAGTTATAAAGTAAATAAGAAAATTACATTTTCCCACATGCACATTTAAAGTCAGTACGTGTGCCCAACCACACACTGTTTTTATGAAACTGAGCATCATCTCGTCAGAGTCTCTCCAGTGCCAGAACTGACTCGCATGCTGCGCTCAGGGATGGCAGATGCTCTCACCTCAGCGCCGACACAGTGCAGTCAGGGGGCGTGTGTGACCCTGGGCCGTGTCCCGGCTTTGCAGGGTGCTGGGCACTGCCGCATGTGTGAGCCCTTCCTCCCTTACAATGCTTGTCAAACTGTATTTTGTGATTATGTTGGTATAAAGAAGAACATATTAATATTCTATATAAAAACATTTTTTCCAACCTAAGTGTCCTTTATTTCATCTTCTGATTTTAAAAGAAATTGCAAAACATTTTCCTGGGCTCCTGAAAGTATCATGGGCCCCAGGCCCCGTGCCTGCCTAGCCTGACAGAGGAGGTCTCCTTGCGCCTGTGCATGCCCCAGGCTCCCTTCTTGGCTCTTGCCCTCTCATCTGTAAACCAGGGCTGTTGGATTAAAGGATGGAATGCACTCGAGAACTTGGACAACAGTGATAATAAATGTCGGCTTCTTTTGCCCAATTCCATGGATTTGATTTTTCTATTTCAGTGATCTTGCTGTGTATGTGGTTTTCATTGTGAGTCACCTTCAAAATCTCTATGGAAGTAGGTGGGTATAACTTATAAATAAAAATTCCTTTTTACTTCCTCAGCCCTTAGCACAATGCTTTGCTTTATATTCTCAGCCCTTGTCGGGCGATGGTGCGGGTAAACAGCTCCCTCCCTTCCCAGCTTCCACCCACCACTCCGTCCCACCCAGGCCTGACAGACTCTAGAAGCATCCTTCCTTTCTTTCTTTTCCCTCCGCTCTCTCCTTCAAAATTCTTCTTTTCCTCAGCGCCTTGTGCTCACTGGGCTGTTGGAGGAAGGCATCCACGAAATGTCAGATCCTGAACTGGGGGATCTCCCACAGCTTTATTGAGGAGCAGACTGTAAAGAATTTGCTTCATGACTCGTGGGACCAGGATTTGAACCAGGGCCCGTCTGGCCATGCCATGGTGTGGTGTGTAAACTCCATGATCTAGAGTTTACAGGAAGCACCTTGAGAGGTAACCCAAAGGAATGCCTTTTCCCATGGCAAGGGAGATGCTTTTAGATGATTCGGGGGAATTTCTGGATGCTGCTCAAATCAAACCTTGTGGGAAAACATCAAGTCTCTCTAGGTGTTTGCTCAGCTTTGTCATTGTCACCTGGGCCTTGCCATTCACCAAGGTGAAAGTTTGTGCTGAAACCCCCTTCCTAAATGCTAGTGGGGAGTGACACCAGAGGTTAAAGAGGCGATAGTAAGGAGCCACGGGGATCAAGCTGGGGGTTTACAACGACGTGTCCACGAAGAGGGTAGAAAGTGAACACATCTTTATTAGCCAGGCATTTGAGTGCTCATCATCTGCTAGACCTGGGGACTTGAAAAGGGTACGAGAGCATTCAAAGAAACAGTGCCTGTGAGGTGCTGAGAACCGTGTGCATAAAGGTTGCCTTGAACTGAACCAGATGCACCGAGACTCACCGAGCACCCGCTGTCTGTGTGCTGGGGAGAGGCGCACGAATAAAGCAGCTTCCCTCTGATTCAAGAGAAGACAAAGCAAAAATCGCCCCGTGATGGGATAAAATCTGAAATTGAAAAAGAGACGCATGTGCGAGTTTATTTATGTCCTATTACACAAGCTCCTCCATTCTCTACCTCCACCCCCACCACCTCAATCTGTCACATTCAGGGATCTGAGCATGAAAATGAATTAACCAGATTCAATGACGTGCCAGGTTTGGAAGGAGGGTAAAAGGAGAAGGTGGAAGAAGGAGAAGGAGGGATAAACAAAAAAGACTGGATATCGGAAGCCAATACACGAGTCTCCTGGAGAAGAGATCGGGGGTCAGAGATCTGGAATGTTCCAGCTGGAACAATCCTGTTCTTAGTGACAGTGACGAAGGCTCGTGTGTACTGAGTGTGTCCAGTGCCGGGCACTGTTCTAAGCCCGTCACACATGTTAGCACACTGAACCCTCCTGTGCCCCGTGAAGCATCTTCAATCACTAACTTGGTGTTACTGATGAGAAACCAGGGGCTCAGAGAGGGCAGTGTCTTGACCCACGGTTCTGCCACCAGGAGGCAGCCTCCCACCTGAGCCCGCACTCATCTACAGCACTTGCTCGGGCGCCTGTGACGTGGTGGGACAGGTGAGGACACGGTAGGCTGTGCAGAGCAGAAACTGTGGCGTGGGGCTGCCAGGGTGTGTATCCTGGCTCACCACGTATAACTCTGTGGCCTCGGCCAAGTTTTTGCCCTTTCTGTGTCTCAGGCGCCTTGTACACTGAATGAGGATGGATGGCGATGCTGACAACGATGATACCTCACAGAGTAGCTGTAAGGATTTAACACGATCCTGCGTTTAAAGGGTTTGGCCCAGGGGCCTGGCCCAGGGAGTGCTTGATACATGGCAGGCTTTCCTGAGACTACAGTTTTCTTCCTGGGACAGCCCCCGCCACCCCTTTGGGGGCTTGGTGGATGCCCTGTGGACTGTGCTGACCCAGCACCAGTAGCCAGCCTTTAGCACTCACACATGCAGGACTGGAGGCCAGGGGAGGAGGCCAGCACACAACACTCGGTGGGGAAGACAGAGAGGCAGAATGCTGATGAGAAGGGCCCAACCCATGGAGCCAGGACCCAAACTGATGGCCAGGTGGGGAAATGAGGATGGCTGTGCCAGGCCTGTGGGAACAGCTCAGACACGGGCAGCCTGTGACTGGCCACAGGATGCTGAAGGACAGGGCTGGTCTCCACCCCCAAGTAGGGGCAGAAGATTTTCCTACACAAATCAATTAGTGGGCCAGGTAGGATCTCCCTAAGGGCCTGGCAGTCCTGACAGGCAGCAGGTCGGGTAGGCAGCACAGGGAAAGGGGATGCAGCTCGGCCACCCCAGGGTGAGTTTCAGGTCTTTCCTCCCCACCTTCCATTGGATCTCCGTGCTTTTGACCAGGTCTGTATGATTCTCTCTCTCTTTTTCTTCCTTTTGCTGAAGGGCCACTCTGGCTATAGGTAAGGCATAGCCAAGGCCATGGAACTCCTTTCCAGAGCTGCTGGGGTGGGCTGACTATGCAGTTTGAGTTTGCAGGGCTCATTCTGCAGTATGCCAACACATGCGCCAACGAAAAAGAAGACCTTCAGAGATGTGCTCACGCAGCTGATTCTGTCTCACCTGCTGGAGAGAGAGACACGGCAGCCATCTGTCAGATTCCTTATTCCCTCCCCTCCCTGTTCATTTTTAACCACAGATTTTCACAGTTTGCATCACTTATTTAAATCTGTTATATAAAAAGATACATGTATTGCTAAGTAAGGAGATGCAGCTTTTGCCCATTGAAGCCTGTTCTTCCCGTTCTCTGTAGCTGGCTGTGGCCCCACGGGAGACCGCCGTGTGCACTCCTGGGTGTCCCTTGACCAGGCTGGATTTAGGACCGAGTCCACCCTGGACTCTCTGCTCTAGTTGGATTTCAGATTTAGGACCTGATGCTCTCTCTGTCCTTGAGTGGTTGGAGGGGGTTACAAAGCCAGAATTCCAGCCTTGGGGCTTCCTTATCGATGCTCCTTGTCACTTACTGTGAAATGTAAAGTGACGTGCCTTCAAGACTAACTCACATAGACCCCCAGTTTCTGAATCTCTACTGTGGAGGATGTTGAGCCCTCTGTAACCTGGGGACGATACAGTATATGTAAACACAATGACCTTCAAGTCATGCCGCACAGCCAGATCATTGGCTCAGTTCTTCAGAACCTGCTCTGTGCCAGAGACTGAGTGCCAGACACCAGGGACACCTGGGGCAGAGAGATGAAGTCCCCACCCCCATGACACTGACACTTTGGAGGGAGAGACAGACAAGAAACACCAAGAAGGACAAATTGTGTGAAAGGAACAGATTGAGCGCCCTGATAGAGAAAGGAGAATGGCCAGGAGGACCTGTGGGCAGGGAGGGCCCCTGGGGAGTGGCAGGGAAGCTGGGATCTGCAGGATTCGAGCACTAACCACCCTGCACACAGAGGGGAAGTCCGCACAGTCGTGGAGATGAGTTCTGCAGCCCGAAGAGCAGGACGCCACTCTCGCCCCGGGCCTCCTGCCCGCCTCCCTTCTGCAAGACCCTGGGTCCCCTCCTGGCCCTCTCTGTCTTTGGAGTTTCTCAAGAATGGAAAGGACCAGACCCTGTGCTTCTGCCCACGCCCAGCAGAGCTCCCTGGAGGGCCTGGAGTCCCTGCTCACCAGTGGTTCCAGACACTGCCTGTGCCTGCACCTGGCAGAGTCCCAGAGGAGCTCTGAAAGCTCCTCCCCGCCACGCCCACTCACGTGCTGCCCCGCCCCACCCACCGCAGTGGTAGAGCTCGCGGCCCTGCTACCACCGCTCCGCTCGCTCTGCTCGTGTCTCTGATCATCCTCCCCCTTCTGTGCTGTAGCCACCAGGCCCCATTCACTGCTCCAGTCCACACCTTCAGCCTGCAGCCCACTGTCAGGATTGGGCTACTGCCTACCCACCTTTTTTCCTGGTGACATCTGACGTCTTCTTCAAGGTTGCTTCAAGGGGCACTCCCTGCCATAGCCCAGACACTTTCCCCCTCTTCCTTACGTTCCTGGCACTTTGCTGTAACACTTATCTCATTGTTCGCATCGGAGTCTCGCTCCCCATCTCGCCAGGGACAGGCTCTGCAGTGCTTCCGCAGTTGCACACGTCGTACCTGATGCAGAGCAGATTTTCAGTAAAGGTTTGTCGCACAAATTCCTCGTGAGCCCCTTGGAGAGATAATCTCCTTCATTTACTCAGCATTTACCAAACCTCTTTCAAAACTCTGTCCCATTTCATGCTCACAACACTCTGTAAGAGTAGGCGATGACTCACTGCACAGGGAGGGAAAGAGAGAAAGGCTATGGGACTTACTCTGGATCATACAAAAATTGGTGGTAGGGCTGGGGCACAGCCCAGATGTCTAACTCCTAGAGCACTCAGGCCCTGGAGCTGGAGGAAACCCAGATTTCTCAGTAACAAACATTAGGTTATAAGTTGAGTGTACACACCTGTTATGACACAAACTTTTAAAAAGTGCATCTTTAGATCCGAAGTAATAGAGCCTTTCAGTCATTTAGTCAAGGAGCATGTATTGAGCACCTGTTGTGTCCTGAGCTGGGAACTCTGGGAGACACTAGAGAATTACAAGTTCCTCCATGAGAGCATTCACAATTATTCAGGGGAGAGAACCCAGAATAACACAACAAACAGAGAACAGAAGTCAGTATAAGAAACATACGATCAGGTAAGTGCACATACCCTGTGTGGCACAGGTTTATTCCAGAAGGCCCTTGGGGAAGGCTCTAGGAAGTCTTTCCCACGGGGAAGAGGAGCGAGAGCAGAGAGGAAGCTTTGGAAAGAGGAGCAGGGGCGGAAAGCCCAGTGGAAATGGAGGCAGTCGGGGGAGGGGCTGCAAGAAGGAGCTTCACGGTGTGTGGGGGGTCCCCTGTGGCAGTGCTGCTTCTGGGGACCACGGAGAACCTTGAGAGGATCGCCCTGGATGTTTTGTCCACTAGTAAAGCACTTTTCCTCCTTAGTTGCCAGGAGCAGTTTAGAGTACAAGAAACTCAACTTCGGCACAGAAAGGATGCCTCATTCCAGGGTAGGATCTGTCTTTTCAGCTCAGGTCAGTTCAGTGCAGATGAGAGCCAGGCATCAGGGCTGGCTGGGCACGAGGCAGGGCTCTACTCCTTTTCACTCTGTCACTGGGCAGCACGAATGCATCTCGGCAGCTCTGTAACCTCAAGGACCTGTGGGTCACTGTGGAGCAGATCCCGTGCAGAACATCTCTGGCTGAGCCCGCAGCCCAGTCACAGTGTCCTTGAGCTGCTCCTGGCCGGTGGAGGCTATCAGGTAAAAAAGGTCATCTAGTCCCAGATTGATCTCAGGAGTCAGCACAGGACCCAGTCATAGATGAAAGCACCTATTGTATCCTAACAGATTTCCTGGGGAAATGTTCCCCATTCTTCTCATAACTACTCTCCGAGTTTGACTTTTCTTGTTCAGCTTTAACCTGACTCTAATCTTTCACTATAACGCAAGGCAGTTCTTTTGGTCTGAGCCTCAGAGATAGCCCATTGAGAGAGAGATTCCAGGCTCCACACCATTATACTGGGAGTGGGAGAGTGGCAGGGGGTGGGGGTGGGGGGAGACGAAAGAAGAGGAGAAACTCCTACAGTCATTTTTGAACCGACAAGCAGAATTGTGACAGACTCGGAGACCACCACGATGGCTCCTATTCAGTGACCACCTGCTCTGTATGAGGTGCCCTTCATGAACTTGACAAAGGTCTCATCTGATCACCACAGAGAGCCTCGTTTCCTAGTCTGCGGATGGGGAGATTGGAACTCAGCGGTGAAGTCACTTGCCAGGTGTCATAGCAGTGGAGGGCAAACTCATATCTAAGCAGAGTCTTAAGATTTCAACCTTATAATAGTCATCTATTCAAAAACATTGGTGGAGAATCTACTACACGCCAGGCACAGTTTGAGGCACCGAGAATATGGACACATGCAAACACACGGAAAATATCTCTGCCTGGCTCATTTCACGGACATTTACAGAATCAAAGCAGCGGTGGAGAGGCGAGCAGCTGCACACAGGTGAGTAAGAGAGGCCCAAGGACACAGGGCTGGAGGCGTGCTCTTGGTCACTCCAAACATCTGAAGACCGAACCAGGTGTCCTGACTCTTGGTACTTCCTTGCTATTCCTCCCATCTTTGGAAGTGAGCCTTTACTAGACTGTCAAAAGAACCTCTTAATTTCTGAATTCCCTAGCCAGGGAGTTCGCCTCACTGCTTTGGAGGGAATTTCCTAGCCAAAGACCACCAGGCTCAAGGTGTGAGGACCCTGGCATGACAGCCTCTGGTAGGTAGAGCTGCCACCGTGCCTGCTACTGGCACGGTGCTATGTTCCTTGTCCTTGACCTTCATCTTTTGGAAGTATATAAATGCATGGCATTACTTTTTTTTTTAATGCATGGTATTTATGAGTTTTTTCCCTCCTGGCCCTTACCATGTTCCAAAATGTGACATGGCAAGCAGGATGGATGCATTTTTAGATCAGTAAGTACAACCAGATGTGTGGATGGGGCTGAAGAAACACAACAAGCTTTTGTGAAGGTTGCAGAGCCTTAGATGCAGCCTGCTTCTCTCTCTGGGGAAATGAGTTCACAACTGGCAAAAAGCCACAGGTCTAGGTGTTCTCTGAACAGGAGTCCAGCTCCATGCACCCTCCGCCAGGCCGAGGGTCTGGTTCTGAACCCAGTCACCCAGCTCTCAAGGACAGCAGATGCTAGCAGGCCCTGGGGACACTTCTCTGTCATCTTGCTCCAGCAATCACACCCACGACACTGACGAGGAAACTGAGGTTCAGTTTGGCTAAGGAAGTTGGTGAGAGTCACACAGGCAGGCAGCAGCAGAGCTGAGATTCAGACCAGGGTGACAGGGCTCCCAAGTCCATTTTCCTTCAGAGCACCACATTCTCTCTAGCCCAGTCTCTCCCCCTCACCCCCCACTGCCCCAACTTGCTGGCCAGGGGAGGAGACCTTTGGGGCTTCGTTCCCCATAACAGACAAGAAGCAACACCTCCTGGCAGCATTGGAGCAGGTGGTGACAAGGTTATAGAGGGGGAGAAGTAGCACTCATCTTGAGGAATTCAAAACCAAAGGCGAGGCAAGACACTGGTGCATCCATAAATTGTAAATGACACAGGTCAATATGCAACCCATGTCTGAGTCTGGGGAAGCAAGAGGTAAGTGCTTTAAGATTGCAAACTGTGCCCTGGAGTAACCTGGGAAACCTTCAGGGCAGAGGCATTGAAGCTGTACCTCGAAGGATGGGAGGAATTCGGAGAGGCAGAGGGTGCGAGGAGCACAGGAGGTGAGAGTGTGTAAAAAGCACGGTGCAGAGGGAAGTTGAAGAGGTGGGGTTGGGGAGAAGAGAAATAATATTTTTTAAGCGCCTGTTGAATGCCATGAATGCTGCTGGGAGCTTGTATATATTATTTCATTTATTTAAATCAATTCTATTTAGTTTTCATTTACATATAAGAAAATTCACACACTTGAAGTGCATAGCGTAGCCCTGGTGACCCGTGTGATAGTATCAAGTGGTCTAGTGCTCATGAACTTGGAGCTCCAGCAAGATAGAAAGGAGGAGGGAACATAAAAAGTGTTGGAAGACGTTATGGCCATTTTTCTCCAAATCTGATGAAAACTATAAATCTGCAGATCCAAACGTCTTACGCCACGCCACAGTATGATCAGGTTTCTGAAGAACAGTGACAGAGAGAATATCTTTACAGCATCCAGAGAAAAAAGACACATTTTGTACAGAGGAACAAAGATAAAACTTACCACAGGCTTATTGTTAGAAACAATGCAATCCAGAAGGCAGTGAAATGCATCTGAAGTGTTGAGAGAAAGAAAAAGTCAACCCAGGATTTTAAATCTAACAAAAATATTCTTCAAAGATGAAGGTGAAATGACTTTTTCAGACAGACAAAAGATGAGAAGGAGCTTTTGTTGCCAGTAGGCCTGAACCTAAAAAATATTAAAGTTCTTCAGGCCGGAGGAAAATGATGCCAGATGGAAACTTGGATGGACACAATGACTAGAGAGATCAGGAAATGGTAAATAAGTGGGTAAAAAAGAAAAGTCCTTTGTTTTTTCATTTGAAAATTGAAAAAATAATGATGTAATGCAAAAGAATGTATTTTGGTGTTGATAACATACGCAGCTGTAACGTGTATGACGACAATAGCAGAAAACACAGGCGGGGGGCGGAAGGACGCCGTTGGAAGGTCTTTACGTTCCATGCGAGGCAGCGTAATGCTATACGAAGGCAGGCTGTGGCACGTCAGTCATGCGTATTTTAAATCCCAGAGCAACTGCAAAAAAAATAAAACAAGGTGATGTCGCTAGCAAGTCAATAGTGCAGATAAAATGGAATACTAAAGAAATACACAATTCATGCAAAAGAAGACAAAAGGAATGAAAAGGGAACACAGAACAGTTGAGACAAATAGAAAATAATGACATTAAAAGTAATGACCTAAACACCTTCCTCTGATGAGAAGACGTGTTTCAGAAGCAGAGGCCCCCTTCTCCACTTGAGGTGGTTCAGGGAAGGGGGGCTCGTGCAGGGATCTATGTGCAGGGAATGGTGACTTCTAGAACTGGAGCCTGACCCAGCTGGCTCTCATGGGAGCCGGGACAGAGACGGGAAAGCCATTCCAAGCTAAGGTCACAGTCCCTGTCTTTCCAGAAACCCACGGCCTCCAGTTGCTGCTGTTGCCTAAGCGTCGGTGCTCCAGCCCTTTACCACCGCCTCTCGCTCCTTCGTGGCCCCTGCCCGCATGCGGCCATCTTGGTGACCACCTGCTCCTCTCCCCTGCTGTCCACCTCCCTCTGCTTTGGCTCCCATTTCCCAATGTCGGCAGTTTTGGTTTCCTGCACTGATGTCCTGAAGGAAGTAGTTCATTGGCCCAGATCATGTGTTTCACCAGGTCACAGTGCAGTGACCTTGGAAGGGGTGTCCTTAGGGCAGAGGCCCACCTGGTCTAGTGAGTTGTACCTGAGGTGGGAGGAGGGACGGGTTCTCTGGGCGTGGGCATGGGAAGGTGGAACTAGTTTGGCCTGTCATCTGACATCTTTGTCCTTAATGGGAACGGAGGAGAAAGAGCCATTCTTTTGAGGATTTAGCAATGGCTTTCTCACAATACTCTCCAAATAGGAGACCAATGTCATCGATAAGGTTAGGGTAATTCTGTGACAACTGGAACGTTTGAGGATTCATAGAGAAAAAGTTTGGGTGGCAACAGCTAGACTCAGACCGTGAAGGGTTGGAAAGGAGCTAGGAGAAGAGGACTTCATCATTGCCTTTTTGGAGAACCAAGCATAACAGCATTACATTTATCATTGACTCTCTTACTAAAGATCCTCCTTTCTGTCTGATTCCAGCAGGGGAGTTCCATTATTTGCTTTGTCAAATCCTCATTTTCGTGGAAGAAAACTGAGAAGGTTAGAGTAAAATGCTGGTCAGGATAGGCTGTAATTTCCTGAACGTGTTGGATATGACAGACAGGCAGGGGGTCCAGTACAAAGGGCATTGAATGACACATGGCCCATTTATCTCCCGCACCCCACCCCCCACCTCCACCCTACTCTGCCCAAGTAAGAGACTTAAGCCACCTCTGGGATTCTGAGTTCTCCCATCCAGGACTGGAGGCCCCATTCCATGTGGCTTTGTTGTCAGTGGGGGTAGGACAGGGCCCTCACTTCCAGCTCCACAGGCAGCCCTGCCAGGAAGGGTTGGAGCTGCTCCCTGGCCTGGGACCACCCCTGGGAAGCAACAGCTAACAGCTCTGAGCCAGGGCATCAAAGCTGCTGGAAGGGTCATAGGATTCTGCCAGAGCCAGAGCCGGCAGGGCCACCTCACCCAAGTTCAGGACAGCAGGAAGCCCAGCGCTGCTCAGGTAGCCTCTGAGAGCCACACTTGTTTATTACCACTTTCTCCATATCAGCACAAGGAATAACAAGCACTTTCAACATCCAAAATCACATGTTTGGAAGCCACAGGAGGTTATAAAAATACAAAAACTACAAAGAGTTGGTCACTTGTCTGGGCTTTAAGAGGTTCAGATGGACTTGAGACCTGTTGCACTTGATCTTGAGCATGATCTCATGTCACCAGGTTGTCCCGCCTCAGTAAGGCCAGAGAGACACAATATGATCAAGTTCCAATGTTCCATCCAAACAGCTCCATCTGTAGAACCACTTGCAAGAACTAGAACTTGGAAACCTGCTTGGCAAAGAGAGCTTTCTGTTAGAAAGGCCAGCTGCAGTGGGGGCCTGAGAGGGCAGCCGCCGAAGAATCGGGGTGAGCAGGACTGGCCTGGGCCCCTCAGCTCTGCATCCAGGAGCTGGTGTTTGGCCCCCAGGGGTCAGCCCTACCCACTACGGCCACAGCGCTGACTGGCTCCACATGGGGGGCTGAGGGGGCTGTCATACACCAGCCTCTGGGAGACCCCACCCATGCCTATGGGGTGCTCCACCTATACCTGGGGGTGGTTCTCAGAAGCATGGAGAGGGAGTGAGGGAAAGAGACAAGGAAGGGAGAGCTGCTGACGGACATGCCAGTGAGCTCTGGGCAACTGAGAGGCCATGCTGCCGAAGACCCACTGAGGGTCAGTGCAGACCGTGCCTGGGAGCTACCTCGCTCAGGCCTCACTCACGAAAAAGGGCCTGGAGCAGCAAGGAAGCTTGGGTATTTCTATCTACTCTGGTCCCCTGTAGACTTAGGGGTTCCCCTAATAGCCATTAACTCCCCAGTTTCAATCCGACCTACCGGAGGACAGAGCATGCTCCTGAGACCAAAGAAGGCCCTCAGGTGGACTCTCAGGTGATCAGGGGTGGGGGGCGGGCATCTGCATGCATATATAGGAACAGTCCTCTGAGCCTGCAGGGGACCTCTGGTGGGCCAAGGGTATATGCGTGGGACACAGACCATGCCACACCGACCGAAGTCCCCAGGCTGGCTCTCCCTGCATGTGCTAATGCCATCTGCACTGACCCAGGAGGCTGGCTCTGCAGCCAGGGTCACCCCTGAGTGGCTCTGTCCACCTCTAAGACTCATTTCCCTCTTCAGTTGAAATGGTTGGGGGCAGGGGTATTCACACTTGCTCCCACAAGAATATCGCCAGCCCTGAAGGAGGAAACGGATGTAACTGCTGGTGCGGGCTCTGGAAACAGAAATGATCATGGAGAACAAGCAAGTCCCCAACACCTGAAGTAAACAGCAGGATGTCTGCCACCCTTCCATTCTGTCCCCATACCCCAGCTATGAATGCCACTACCCAAACCAGAAAAAATATTCTGAAATGGCATTGCTGGGTGGTTTTTGAGATAAACGACACACGTCTAAATTTGTATTATTCGGTTCATTTAGAGCACGCTGCATGCGGTTATGATCATACTGCTGGCCAACCGTCATGGAAGTGGCGATGTTAATAAGAGCCGGTGTGGCTCTACCGGTGCCTTCCTGCTGCTTAGCTCCTTGCCTACATCTTTCATGCCTGATCTCAAATGTTCTCCCAGCCTCAGCTCCCTCTCTCCCTTCTCTTTTCTCTCTTTCCTACCAGCACCGGAAAAACAAGAAGTCTCTAAAGCGCAGTTTCACCCTGGTGCTTGCCTGCTGAAAAGTCAAGAGGGCCTTCTTCCTTCTCCTCCTATTGTACTGGACACCTAATGAGACATTCAAATACGCAAACAAAACAAGACAAAAATGATTCTTTCAGTAGGGTTGGGGAGGGGGTGCAGGGAAGCCATCTGCTCAGCTTGCAGCACGCAGCGCGTCCTGAGGCTGAGCACGTGTGGGGCTGTGGCAGTGCTGGCGGTGCAAAGGCAGACAAGCCTTCTCCAGGCACCCACAAGCAAGTGAAAAATAAAGGGGCTCTAATGCAAAACAATGCCCCCAACGAACCCTAGTGATAATGGAGGTATGCACAGGATACTCAGAATCCAGAGGAGGTGGAAGGTGTCAGAGAAAAGAACAGAGAGGAGGTAACAGGGCCTGGGGTTGAGCAGGGCTCGGCCAGGCAGATGGGAGAGGGTGGACAGAGGGAAGGGTGGGCAGTCTAAGCAGAAAGAACAGTGGGCACAAGGCGGGGAGCTGAGAGAGGGACTGGTGTGCCCAGGGCTGCGAGGATTCCGGAGCGGCTGGAGCACAGAGTACATGGGTGGGGGAGTGGCTAGAGGGCGTCTGGGAAGGTGGTCAGTGGTCAGACCACAGAGGCCCTTGTGGTCTGGGATCAGCTTTAGGGGTCTGGGTTGCACTCGTGGCCCTGGGGAGTCAGTGGGGCGGTGATCTGCAGAAGGGATGTGGGGAGCTGGGGTGAGAGGGACAGGCCGGGGTAGCCAGGGCAACGTGAAGACAGTGTCCGCTTGCCTCACGGTCAAGCCCAGGGATGCCAGCCGCACTGCCCCCACACCCGCCCGCCCACCTAGGTTTCATGAAAGGAGCGCTTGTTTCCCCTGAAGAATTTTAAGTATGTCACATTTGCTTGTTGTTGTTTTATATAAAAAAGCCTTGCCTAAAATGAAACATAAAAGCCATCATTCAATAATCTACTTCTCAGGACCCCAAATAACCTATGTGGCAACACAGCACAGACCTGGGACCTGGGATATCAGAATAAGAGGGATCTTAGGGATCCTCTAGTCCAGCTCCTTACCTGATGGCAGGTCGTCCAGAAAAGTCTCGACCTTGCTCGGGTTTCCTGCAAACAGATCTGTGCAGTCAGCTGAGGCTGAAACAGTGATGCCGGGAGCAGGGACCTGAGCGGACTATCAGTCTCGGAAGCCCTGTTCTAAGTGAGCATTATTATCTCACCTCCCAGGCTGGTTTCGAGGGCCTGCTGCCCATGTTCCTCGCTGGTCCTATGCAAGGTGCAGCGAAGGCCCACGGGGATCAGTAAATCAGCGGATTGTATCTGTGTCTCGACCTATTGTTCTGAACAAATGATGTGTATTCAGGATCTTAGTATCTCAAAAATGGGCAAAAATTACATTGGGATTAGTGGAAAAAGTAAATTATTTTGCCATTACAAAGTTTCTTGGCAACAAAGACTTTTATTAGAGGAACATAATAGCTATATTCAGAATAAATAAGCCAATGTATTGAAAATACAGTTCACTGATAATTGGCGGACAGTGTGCTATTGAATAGAAGAAAGTAATTAATAAACATTATAGGATATATAAACATAGATATAAACACATACATGTATATTGCACATAATATATATGTAAATAGGTATTCAGCTCAGGATGAGAGAATGGTCACATGTTAGATTTTCTGGAATTAGAAACTAAGGCAGAATTTAGGGTGCAAGATATTCTTTTTTTAAAAGACTTTATTTATTTATTTTTTAGAGAGAGGGGAAGGGAAGGAGAAAGAGAGGAAGAGAAACATCAGTGTGTGGTTGCCCCTCACATGGCCCCAACTGGGGACCTGGCTCACAACCCAGGCAAGTGCCCTGACTGGGAATTGAACCAGCTTCCCTTTGGTTTGCAGGACTGCGCTCAATCCACTGAGCCACACCAGCCAGGGCTTAAGGATCAACACCTGTGAAGAAAAAAGAGAAAGTCAGGTGGGACAGAGGGAGATGCTGAATTGCAATCAGGCCTCAGTCAGCCCATCAGGGAGCTCTGACGTTGTCTAAAATGGCTGAGTCTTTGCATCCCTAGCTCTCTGTTCCTAGTTGCAAACTGTCCAGGAAGACCATGACCTTGAGCAAGGCAGCTTTTTGGAGTGAGGTGGCTCTTTGCAGCGGAGGCCACCCCTGAAGGAGCTGACAGCTGGAGCCTGACTACGGCCCAGGCTTCCCGCTCCCTGCGGACAGGGCACAGGGACGGAGTCTGCGCGGGGTGGGGGGGCCCTCCACATCCACCACGAACAATGGTGCCCTGATCCTCTCCGTCATTTTATTCCGACAACGACACTCTCTTTGGGCTGACTGTAAGTCACTCTGGAGTTCCCCACCCCCACTCGTTCTGTTGCCTCCCCCATTTCTCTTGGTTCGACTTTTATCCTACTTCAACAAGCGAAAGGCAAATTGAAGCTAGGCGGGTGAAGAAGAAAAGAACAATTCCAGACCTCCACCTCTCTGGCTCAGGAAGTCTATGATGTCAAAACTATTTTATAATAATTCACTTTTTTCACTTTCATTCTATTACTAGTATGCAGTGGAATTTTCCGGAGGCCACACGGCATATGACATCATCGCTCTGGCAATTAATGGGATGCATGTTTAGTGACTTCTTGTGTTTTCAAGAACTTTCTAAGGTGATAGGTTTAAGGTATAAATATGTGCATTTTTAGAGATTAACTCGGTTTGTTCTTAATGCTTCATGCTCTTACTCTATTTTATTGTACTTACTGTAATTCCTATAACTTCATTATTGTCCAATGTATTTTTTTAAAATCCCCAAGTTTTCCTTGCATCTGTTTGGAAACTCAGTAAGAAATCGGTATCCTTTGCTGCTTTTGGAATAATATTTAAAATTTTTTTAAAAACTTTTCAAATTTTGAAAAGTTTATCTAAAACTGTTATTAGTTTAGAATTCATTATTTTATTCTAAAATACGGAGAAAATTATTTAGAGGATATTTTTTGTATCTTTAAGAACAGATTACGGACTTAAATACAAGAGAAAAGAAGGCTCACTTTCTTAATCCACACCTGTAACCTCTATACCCAAAGATACTGCAGAAGATGAAACAAATAGAGTCCCTTGACTCACGGAAAAAACAACCTCAAAGAAATCGGAAGAAGCTATTAAAGAGAAATGAAAATACGATGAAAGCCACCTTCTCCTCACCTTTGTGGATGCTAATAATTCACCTTTATATGTCTTCTGCAACAAAACAACTTCAAGTCACTTTGAGACTGACCAGAGTCTGAAGAAAAGGGAGTAGTTTAAATGCAGGCATGATATGCTCTTTAAAAGCTAAAAAATAATTTCGGTTTTCAACCTGGAACTGGAAAAGAGACTGAACCGTCTCGTGGGGCAAGCTGTCGTGCAGCAGGGTCTGGTGAAGCAGGCGCAACAGCTGAGAGAGAATTAATAAAGCCTTGCAGAGCTGGACGAAAAGTTGGGGAAGGAAGCCGGTACCCCTTCCCGAGGACACAATTACTTGTCACACTACAGACTGCACTGTGGACACGGTCCACAGACTAAATCACTGTGTAGGCTGCAGAACTGCACTTGTGCCTTGAAAATGCACAGACCTGCAGACGTGGCTGGATTTGCCGTTCTGTCCGTGTTAGCCCCGATGAATCACGGAAAGTCTCTTATTATATGCATGCTTGGAAACAAATGTGTGTGAAGTAGTCAAAGCCTTTGAATTTCAGGGTTTATCGTACACAACTGCATCAGAATTTGCATTGACGGTGCAAAAGCCACGGTGGGTGACAAGGTGCCTTCACATCAATCCAGGCCTGGATCTGTACTGGGAGTTACTGAATCCTTTCCCACCATGCACTGGGGTGAGGGTAGGGGGGCGGGCAGGGAAAGACAGCTTCAGCTCAGAATGTTATTGATGAAATAATACAAATCATTAGTTTTATTAAATTTCCTTGACTGACAAAATTGGAAGTGCACCCAAGTTTTCCGCTGCATCCTGAAATGGTTGTCTCCAAGAAAAGCACCTGTGCAACTGTTCAGAGTTTCAAGCTGAAGTAGCCAGCGCTTAATGGAACACCATTTTCCCTTGACTGGCAGGCACACTCTGGTTATTCAGGCTTGAGTATGTGGCAGTAGAATGTGAGCTCTCAAGCGAAAATTAGAGTTCTGGAGTACTTGTATCCTATATTATGAGTTGGCCAATACTTAAAGATGACATCAGGGGTGCTATTACCAAATGTGTTTTTTTCCAATACTGTATATTGAACTGAGTAAACATTTGGAAGAACTGCATAACTTGGTGAGCTAATATTTTCCAAATGACCAGTGCATGGTGCTTCAAGTTCAGAGTATAAGAGGAACCACTGGATTTTAATGTAATGATTTTACAAGTTCACCAATAGAGTTTCAGGTTTTATTTTGCAATGAGCCTTTACGAAATCTCTGTTTGCTGAGTTTTGCTCTAGTATCATTGAAGAGCATCCATAATTATTTGAAAAGTCTACTAAAATACTCCTCTACTAATACAGCTACATATCTATGTGAGGCCAGATTTTCTTCATATTCTTTTTTTAAAACTTAATTTAATTTAATTTTATTGATTATGCTATTACAGTTGTCCCATTTCCCCTCTTCATTCCCCTCCACCCTCCACCCCCCTCCCACCCGTATCCCCCTCTTTAGTTCTTCATATTCTTTAACCAGAGCAACGTATTGCCAAGGCTGAATCCAGAGGCAGATAAGAATAGCCAGATGTCTTCTATTAAGCCAGATAGCAAAGAAACTTTCAAAAATTATAACGATGTTGCTCTGCTCACTCCATTTTATTTTTCAAAATATAGCTTTTTCAAAAAGTGTTATTTATGTTATAATGGTTTATGTAAATGATAATGAGTTATTTTTAAAAGAAATATACATTTGAATTTCAGTTTTAATTTCTAATATGGTAAATATTGATAAATAAAGTAATGAATAAAAGCTTTAGGGGGGTCATCAATAGTTTTATAGAGTGTAATAGAGTTTTGAGACCAAAAAGCCTGAGAATCACCGTCCTAAACTGATGGGAACCCAGGATGTGTTGGGAACTAGACTCCAGTGGCCTAAGGCAACCGATTCAGAAATAGACAAGAGCGCACAGAACCAGGCGAAAGGCACACGACCACCATGCTGGACTGTCTGGTGGGGACTGGAGCGCAGCTTGGTCGGGCTGGGCCACGTGCTTTCTCAGAGGAGTCATATACTGGGCACGGAGGTTTCCTGGGATGAGAGTATTCTTTTTCTAAAATATGAGGTTGGGACATTCCAGATGGTTATTATTATTTTTAACTACTTAAATCAAGTATATTTTTGGGACATTTATATTCAGTAACAGAATAAAATAACCATAGGATGAAAAATTGTAAATCTTTTAAACCTAAAAGAACTAGAATAACCCAAACAACAGATCAGTGGTAAACCAGGATCAGGACTGTGCTCTCCTCAAAATTTTTCTAGTGTTTGTAAAAAAATAAATAAACAAACAAACAAACAAAAAACCTCATGGTGATAGCTTTCTTGAACTTAAAGAAGAATAAAACAATTTAAAGTAGAATTGAGCTTTGGTTCCAAGCCTATGGCCAGAGTAGTTTGTTTTGGAAGTCTCTTCGTTCACCTTGACCTTCCTCCCCACACTGCCAGACTTGGGGGAAATGTGGGCCTCCGCACTGAATAGCACACATACTGTTACTCAAACGGGGACCCAAGGACAAGACATGCCCTAGAGGTCACAGACCATTAAAATCAAAATACCACTTTCTTTGGCTTGATCTATACATTACAGTGTTCAGCTACAACCCTTAAAAGGGCAATTCTTAAAAGGGCAGTTTTCAGAATGTTGTTAGGAACCGCTCCAGCACAGGTCCCAAGGACAAGATCCTCAACACTTTGTCTTAGAGAACAGAAGCACCCCCTGGGCTCCATCGGCAGAAATAAAGGCGCTCAGGAGGGACAGCTCTGGGGGCTTTCACCTACATCTCACTGTCCCTTGTCTCTTTGTCAGAAGAAACGGTATGCTAATCAGGCAGAAGCACTTTCCTCCTTTAAGTGATGCACTACAGGCCGGTCTTCTGAGCCTCGCTTCTCAGCAAATGGTAGGTGCTTCTCCTTCAAAGCCAAATTGACATCCTCTAAACCCCCACCAGTCCTAGAATCAGAAGTGAACAGTCTTTTTATGGTTTAAAGGTTAGCGTATATAATCAGCAGAATGATGCAACAAGGCCTAAAACTGTTGAGTCTCAGTTTGCAAATTAATAAAGTTAGAAATTTTAACTATAAGGCCATCAGTTCATTGAGTCATAAGGTTAGAATAAAGCACAGTGACTTCCTATTAAAGCTTTTGACATAAGGCAAGATAAAACTAGCAATTACACAATGCTCTCTTTCTTCTTTAATCCTTCCAAATGGAAGAGGTTTGGGTTTTAGGCCAAAAGACCATGTTTTATGCTTTTTAAATATATGCTTAATAGATATTTAATTACTTTATTTTTGAAAATTAATTCATTCTTTCAACCATTTACCGAGTGCCTGCCATGAGCTAAGCACTGGGCTGTGCACCAGGCATGCAGCTGGGGCCCTAATGGCAGGTCTCTGCCCTCGGGAGGCCCACGGTAACCACTCAGCAATGGTTTTGGGCATAAAACGGTGAATGGCAAACAAATACGATGGAAAGGGATGGATGCAGGGAGTTTTTTCCAGAAATCTCAATCATGAAAGGAGTCATATTGGTTTTCAAAGTCTCAGCCAAGAGTTGATAACAATGTGGACTTCCCACAGGGTGACAGTCATTTGTATCGGTGGTGGAAGACAGCTACGCACAGGTCTTAACTGAGTGTGTGCACATGCGCACAACCGTGTGTGTGTGTGCGCATGTACATGTGTGCGTGCACCAGTCCTACAGTCACAGACAAGCTCGTAACACAGAAGGGTGCATTTAGAGAAAAGTAATTAAACTTCAGTAAAACTTTTCTTGTGGACTGCCACATTTCTACCAGTATGTAAAAACATGAACTAAATTTATAATAACTATACATCTATTGATTCCAGAGATAAATTCTTTCACTTTATGGAAAAAAACTAAAACATTTTATGAGCATTGAAATAAAAATTTGAATAGAGTTCTGGTTGGCTTTATCCCACTTCCAAGTAATTTCTGAGCAAGAAGTTTTATAAATTTATTCCTCATGAAAGTTTAGAGATAATGTTTCAGCATTTTCACTATGTTCTTCAATAAAACTCCACATTAAACCAACAGTATATATGACTGAATTTACTACATTTTAGTCAAGCCCTCAGCAGAACAAAGAAAGACCAATTGCGATCAGCAGCTCTAGATGTCAGTTCTGCATTTCTACGAGTGGAATAATATGCAGGATGGATGTAAGGATGAAGAAAACAATAACAACCTGTACTGAGCACCTACTACGTGCCAGGCACTGTGCTACGCACTTCTCAAGGATTACGCAATACAGTACTCGCACACCACCATGAGGTGGGCGGATGAGGAGGAGGAAAAGAGGCAAGAAACGTACTGATTAATGGGCAGCTGAGCTGAGGCACACCCCAGGCAGTCTAACAATAGCTACACTGCTGTCAGATTTGAGTTTATCAGAAGAAAAATGTTATGTAAAGAACAACTTTCTTAGCTTAAAAATTATTTTAATCTCTGTCTTAACTCGTACAGGCAAATTACAAAATGTTCCTTTTTCTAAACGCCATCGAGTTCTGAAGATGATCGGGGCTATGTCTGCCATTTCTTATCTGAGGTGATTTTCAAAATAGGATTCTGCGAGACAGGCAGATATTTTCTTTCTGACAAGAAGAAACACAAGCCAAGGGATCATTGCGATTTGACCAAAACAACATGAGCAGTGCCCAAGTGTTCTAACTTGAACCCGAGTTTGCTACTTCCCCCCATGTCCCAACTCCCTTACATGACATAAAATCTTGTACAATGTTTCTTTAAGGTCATTGTTTTCCACTAAAAATATGACATTTAGGACCATATAACTTAGGACCTGTATGTAGTTCCACAACAGAGTTGCCTCCAAGGACAGCAGACCGGCCGTTGCCATGGTGTTTCCCAAGGCACTCATTTGTTCTGGGTACTATCCGTGGGTGTCCCCATTCACCACAGGAAGGCCGTCGTATTAGTCTTTTGAAAAAGCTACCTGGTAGCTTTGTGCCCACACCACAAAAGAGAACAGGCTCCATTTGGTCCATTCAAACACGATCACGAGTCCCCTTGGGTCTCTTCCCTCCTTGAATAAGAACTGAAGAAACAGTAATCCTACACCTGCCCACGAGAAGCTGGTGGCTGAGTGAACTGAGGCTGTAATCACAATGTGTTTGAAAACACGATACCGTACTGTGTTTCTCCATTTCCAAAGCAGCTTTCTTTCATGGCTTTACTAAACACTCTAAATAGCTTAAGATATTAGTATAAAAGCAATCATTTCTATCTATCTAGTCATCTATCTATCCATCCATCTATTGTCTTTGCATTGGAACTCACTAGAAGCTACCCAAAAAACGTTGGAAAAAATATGCAGGCTTAAAAATATATCAGTGTACAAAAGAAAGATGATTTGAATCCTGAGTAGAAAAGCAAAACTGGGGAAACAGATGAAGGGATGGGGGAGTAGAGATGTGTTCATTAGATATTATCATACTTGGTGCCCTGCATTCTGGGTATTCAGGCAGAAAACATGATTTATATTTTATGTAGGAAATCTACTCTGAAACAACTTTCAAACATCTTAGATATGGCATATTTCCAATTTCTGCTTTTAATAAAAGATCTAACTGCATTCTTTCAAATGCAGGTATTTTCAAAAGTCCACATCATGCACGTCACTTCGCTTTTGTGAGAGACCCACATTAGTACCTGCTTTTGCTCACTGAAATCAATCCAAAGATGATTTTTGCTTTTATGATAAAAGACAAAAAGAGAACAGAGCATGCAGCGTTTGTTTGGCGGTGGGCCAGCACAGAGGTGGTGCACACCGGAAGGGATGAGCGCAGTGCCCCAGGCTCCTTCCCCAGGGACTACAGACAGCACCTCAGCATCAAGCTGCCACAGCTTTGAACTGTGTCTCTGAGCATCCGTGCTTTGTCCCCATTCACTTCATGTGTCCATTAGCAAGACACACGTTAAGGTAATTGCTTCTTCACTTTCTTTCATTTTGGCTTATGAAAGTTTTCATAGGAACCCTGTCCTTTTAGACACCTAGAACCCTGTATCTAGGTGTACTTTTAGCATCCACAATGGTGTATCTCATTTAAAGTGCAAGCTGTTCAAGAGGAACTATGTTAGTGACCTGTTTTTGCTACACATGTGGCATGTTTGCAGATGCTTATCCAAATGCAATGACAAGAATATCTGATCTTACTACCAAAAAAAGTACTTTGATTTAAACACACAAGTTTTGTTATGTTAGAGATAAGTAGATGATGGGTATAATGGTTTGTTTGCTTGTTACATACATTAACCGCTTATTATAGGCTAGCAATGTTTCAAGTTGTGGAGCTCCTGCTGGTCTTTCAAGTCCTTCGGTTTTCTGATGGCAGACTTGACCTTGACAGTGGAAGTGGCGTTGGAGGTCCAGGCACCGCCAGCGACCGTTTTCTTGCAGGAACCACAGTGCCAGATCTGCACAGCTCGTCTCTTCATCTTGGTTTTGCCACAGAAGGAGCAAGTGTACTTGGTGTGCGGGCTGATCTCAATTTTCTTCACTGTTTTCCTGAGGGAGGCGCCATAATGGGTCCAGTAGTTACCGATGATTCCGACTGTTGGTGTGTTTAGCCAGGCCACCGCACATGTGGTTAGAACCCAAGAAGCAACAGTATAATGTTAATGGGTAATGGGAAAACTCAGCTACCTGATTCCTGTTACATTTCCACCTTCTCTGAAAGAGGCAGAACGAATGCTGACAAGAAGGAATCAGTGGTCCAAATGGGTGAAAAGATTCTAGAAAAAAGGCAGCTGCTATAAATATGACCAAATAGCCTGGCCTAGATTAGTGTTTTCCAGAGAACAAAGTCTCCGGTGAGGGTCTCTGAATGCTGTCACCAGAGGTGTTGAGTCCTATCTTAAAAAAGGGAAGGCAGGTGGTTCCACAAACTGCAGGCCAATGAACTTGGGATAATCTTGTGCCACATTCTGGGATGGCTCACTAAGGGCAGGGCTTGTGAGAACTAGAAAGGCAAGTGGCAATCTTCGGGAACCATGATGGGCAGCCTAGTGGGACATGAAACAAGGCCGTCATATTTTTGTCCGTAAAATGGAGAAATAAACACAAGTGAATTATCAATTCATTCATCCATAACAAACAAAAATCACTGTTCTGTGTTAAGCACCTTACTCAGCACCGATGATAAAATAGCAAGCAAGATAAATATGATCTTTTTCAGAGTTTCTAAACAGAGTCAAAACCCAAACCCCAAAACAATATTTACAAGTTTTTGTAATGAAAACTATGACGATAAGGCAGGGGGCAAAGATAGAGAATAATAAAGGGGAAATCTCCTTGGCATAATCAGGTCCCTCTGAGGTGACATTTAAGCCCAGCTATGAAGACTGAGAAGAATCTATCTTGCTGTGTGAACGAGCGGGAAGCTCAGAATTTCAGGAGGGAGCAACGTGTGCAGACGCCCTGAGGCGGGAAAGACACTGAGGTGTTGCAGCTGTTGAAAGAAGCCCAGTGCGACGGGACAGTAGCGCGCGAGGTGGGGAGAAGTGCTGGGAAAGTTGGCGAAACGGGCCGAGGCACTCCCGGATGACGGGAGAACATGTATCAAGGAGACTCCAGTGGCCTGTTCTTCTCAACACTTGCACCAACGGTTTAGAGTATGTTTTTATTGGTTCTTTACAATCTATTGTCATCTGGAGATAAAAACGGACAAAGTGTCAAAAGAAATATTAATTTGGCTGACAAAATGAGGATACAACAAGTAGAGTGGCCAAGAGCTTAGGTTCTGGCCTCAGATCTGTGTTTGAATTCTATCTCTGACATTCACCTTCTCTGTGACCTTGGACAAAGCACTTGACCCCTCTAAGAAAGGTGCCAAAGACGAGCAGAGGATGAGACATAGGCAGCTCGGGTGACCCTTCTGTGTGACCCAGTAGTCCCTCTGCTATGTCAGGACACACGTGGCTTGTCTGCTGGGCCAGGAAGCTGTTATTTGAGGCATGTCGCCTGGCCGCTGACACAACTGTTTGTAGATGAAATGTAGGTCCTTACAGATATTTTGCTCAGGTCACCAATAAACTACACTGTCTCTCAGCTCCTCTGTTTGAAGAATGAGAAATTCAGCATAGCCAAATTGTAGAAATTAACTTTGACCTTCTAATCCTGTTATCATTAGGAAAGAAATGGCTAAAAGTTAGAACAATATTCTAAAGATACAGTTTACAAATTTATATCATTCACAGTATTTGGAACTACTATATCAAAATATTTCTCTATTCTCATAATGGTATTCAAGTTCAATCTCTATTACACCCAAGGGCACTAAAATATTTATAACATTAGGTGACAAAGCTTTAAATTATTCCAGTTTGATTTTTAAATGTATCTTAAAGGGTTTAAGAAAAGTACTGTAAGTTTAACATCATTCATCTAAAAAATAGAAGTAAAAAGTGGAATTAAATGCATAATTGTATGTGTTTTAAGACAGATGAGAAAAAATTAAACAATTCAGTGTTGTGGCTGATTCACATTGTTAAAAAAATACCCTAAAATTTTGGGTTTCTATTTAGAAAGGGATGCTTAGTAAATGCCTGGAGAAAGGATAGTATCAGGCAGTAATGCCATACATTTCCAAGTGTAGTATCGGCTACTAAATAAAAATTCAATGCAGTTTTCACTGACTAAGTTTAAGAAATGAGAAAACTACAGCAGGTCCTCAAATAACACTGTTTTCTTACAATGTTGAGATGCTGTAGAACCTCAACTCTTATTTATATTAATTAGCCCATGGTCAAATTGGCTCCCATACAAGTGACAACTTACTGTACATCAATCAGAATAGGTCTGGGGGGCATAAAATTCAGTTACTTCCTCTTAAACCTTATTTTGCCACTTCTCAGTATTTTATGTCAAGTACATTTTTTGACATTTAAGTTCTACCTAATCTTCCTATTTTCTCTATGTAGGTATAGTTAGAGGTGATGTTTTCCTTATTTGATCAAATATTAGTTGTTTTTTTTTTGCATTAAAACAAGACACATTCATATTAAATGGTAGATATTTGGCTTTCTCATGATTTGCTTAAATTTGAAGAAACTATGACACGTCTAACAAAAAATCTCCTAGGCAAGCAAATTGCTTGTTTTTCCTTCTCCTAAATTGTGCTATTTTTTTTTCTTTTGCAGCTTCTCTCAGATCTACTTTACAGTTCAATTCCAGTGCTATCAGTCTGATCTAGGCAAATTTCACAGGGCTTCCTGCCTCCAACCTCTGCTGGTTGTAATCCATTCTGCGGCTTGTGTCCTGACTTTTAGTTCTAGCTTGCTTAAGAATCTACATGAGCCCAGACTCTTCAGTCTTGTGTTCAAATGTTACAAACAATGGAATCCCAGTCCCTCTCTAGTTGCCACTTACCACTGTACTTCCCCACCATCTTCTAAGTCAGATTTTTAGACTGTTTTGCAATGAAACAAATCCAAGATGCCAAATCGCCCTGCCCCCACTCCCATCATGTTTGTTTTTCCTTATCAAGCAGGCAACCAGGTTTTGCTTAATTGCTTTTTGCTTGGTCTATTTCCATATATTTGCATCATTATACTTTTACATATTTGCCCATGTTCTTACTAGTTTATAAATTCTGTGAGGTGAGGGTTCTCATCTTCTACTGAAGTTTTATTTCAAGAAACCATCAGCGACCAGGCCTTTGCAGTCTGTTGTTCTAACCACTGAAAGACCTGCCTCCAAGTCTGAAGTGACCAAAGGGACCAGGGCCCACACTGAATCAGGTGAAGAGCAGAATTTGGAGCGCATCTGAGCATACTCTCTAAAAGTGATTCAAGCCCTGGCTGGTGTGGCTCAAGTGGACTGAGTGCTGGCCCGAGAACCCAAGGGTTGCCAACTCAATCCCCAGTCAGGGCACATGCCTGGGATGTGGGCCAGGCCCCCAGCTGGGGGCATGTGAGAGACAACCACACATTGACGTTTCTCTCCTTCTCTTCCCTGCTCCCCCATTCCTCTCTCAATAAGTAATCTTTAAAGAAAAAGTGACTAGAAGCCTAAGACCCTCCCCATCGCTGTATGTTATTAACTGTTAAAATGCATGGAAAAATAATGGAAGGGAATAAATGTTAGAATAAATGTTAACAGCAGCCACTGCTGGAAGATTGCCAAATGGGAGTTGGGAGGCGGAGGCTGGGGTGAGTGATGCTAGAGAAAATGATAGCATGAACTAGGTTTTTTCTTTTTTGGTCTTTATAATTTTTAGTATTTTCTAAATATTTCATAATGAACTTGCATTTCTCATGTAAAAACTTGCACTAAAAATTCACACGTATACTTGACATGGAAGGCAAGACGAAATTTGACATGGATCGTTTTAAAATTGAGTGCAAGATTTACAACCCCAGTATTTTAAAACTCTTTGAAAGGCAAGTCTCCCATTGAAAAGTAGTTGGCTTAAAAAAAACTTACTGATGCAGAATCTTGAATTTACGAGATAAACGTTGTCATAATTACTTCCCCCCAAAGAAATGCTCCACTCCATGCAAAGTCCCTAGCTGCCACCATCCTGCACTGTGGTTCTAAATATTATCCATATAGTGACTCCCCGTATTTCACTTTCCCCCTTAACTTTACATTCACACATCCAATGCCTACTCAATGTCTCCATTGTGATAATAGAAACCTCAGAACTCAACATATCGAAGGCAGGATTCATACTGACACCCTGCGATTTGCTCCTCCACTGGTTTTCTGAAATCTTAGCTAATGGCATGACCATTCTTGCTGAGGTCAAAAATTGGTGGCTTTGATTTCTTCACATCTAACTCATCACCAAATCCTTTCGCATTACCACCAGAAAGACATCCTGGCCCTGCCTTCTCCCCATGACTACCACCCCGTCCAGGCTCCCACCTTTTCTCACCTGTTCACCAAGTTCCACTTCAGTAACTGTGACACTCTGAAGTGACAGTAGCCATGAGAATCGTTCTACCTTCACTGGTCTCATCATCCGGAGCAAGGTTCAAGTGTAGCTAGCTACCCCACAGCCTGTTTTGAGCAAGGTATCCGTGTGGAAAGTGAACTTGGAGTCGACTGTGGCCTAAGTGGCCCCTTGGCCTTCACTTGATCAGTTCAAGAGCTGAGCGATAGCTTTCCAAGTACCTAGTGTGTGTAGCTTACTGGGTAGCCACGCCTGGTAAGGCTGTCAGGATGATGGAGTCTTTTAAATGTTAAAAGATATGTGTTTAGAAAATACACAAAGAGTTTCCCTTATCTTGTCTCACTACAGCTTGTTCTCCCCTTTACCAGAGGAATAGAAAGCAGACCCCATCACTCCCGTACTTAAATTCTCCAATGGTTTACCAACATATTCAGAATAAAACCAAAACTCCTTACTATGGATTCACAGTCCTCAGTGGACAGGCCCTTGCCCTTCTCTACAACCTTAGAAGCTACCATTCCTGCCCCATCTCCCCACTCTCACTGGGTTCCAGTCTAAGTGGCATTTTCTTTCTCAGCATATAAGCTCCTTGCCTGGAGACTTTGTTTTATTGTTCCTTTCATCAAAATGTTCTTTGATCTTGGTCATTCTCTTCTCAGCCCTCAAGGTCAGTATTCTCCAATGACCTTGTAACTTTCTTATAGCCTAATGTAGACCCACCCACTACCAAAAATGGTGACTGGCACATGGGTCTTCAATGAGTATTTGTTGAATGAATGGCTGGAGAGAGTATTCAATCAAGCATCCGGGGCACCAAAACAATTGTTCCAAGTGATCCATCCATACTTTGCAATGGCAAGCAACCCCCTTCACATACCCGCCCCCCCAAAAACCCCAACCAACCACTTCCCCCAAAACCCCACCCCAAACCTCCTTAGACCATACCATTTAGAAAATCTGTTCTGTACCAGCTGCTGCAAAAATCATGAAACAAAACCTGGCCACACTGATATGTAGTTTTTATGCATCCGACCAAGCAGTACTGCCCCCTTTAAAAACTCTTCTCACCTTTTAAGTCAGCCCTTGGTGTGTTGTTGTTGTTGTTTTTCCCTCAATATCACTAATCATTACAGAAATGCAACTTAAAGGCTCTTACATTAATGGTCAAATGCCTTGTGTTTTGAAGTGTTTTTTCTTTCTTTTTCTTATCTTATTAGATATACTTTAACTTTTAAAAAAATTTAATTGTTGTTTTTTCTTGGTGTGTTTTTAAATCTAACTCCATTTAGTGAAACTGTATGTGCTGGGGTACAGAACAAATGAACACACTGGTGTAAATCCGATGTGTTAACACTCTCCCGGAGACAGGTAGAGTCTCCACATCTTTCCTAGGACAGTCCTGACTCACGATAGCCTCCTTCCCTCCACCAGAAAGCAATTTTATAGCTGTCTTTGCTACCACAATAAGTGGTCTAAGACCAATCTCAATAAAACTTACCAAACTACTGTTTAGTGCCAAGGAGCAAAGGAAAGCTGGGATAAAAATGAATAGCAACCAGATCAAAAAGTCAAATAAAAAGGTTCATAAACTTTCAATTTGCCAAAATGCTCAGAAGTATCAATTTTTATGACTCAAGCCATTATAAATCTTATATAAAACTTCTAACAGACCTTAAGAAAACAGATTGATTGTGTGGTGTAATTATTATACATCGGGCTAAATTTTTGTCTAAGATATATCAATTATGACTCTTAATAACTATATAAAACAAGCTGTTTCTTCTTCAAATATTTTTTTTACTGTGTTTAGCCAGAAAATACTGATGAATGCATTCTCTTTGTAAGGTAACTGTATTACAAACAAGACTAATAGTAGCAAGACTAAACCTTAGGTGCAGATAATCAAATTTGAATGGTACAAGGATTAATATACATCGAGTAAGACTTCTACATGATTTTAAATCGGATGGTAATATTATCATAAATGTATGTGTGTGTGTGTATACATATATGCACTATAGAGAGAATGAATGACTAAGTGAGTGAATGAGTGAGTGCAAGAATGAGAATGTACTCATGTACGAATCAGAGCAACCTGTCTTTGGGTCAATTACTTCACTCTGAAGATGTGTCCAAACATATAAAGAATTTCCTGATTTGTATTAAAATGCACTTCCAAAAGACCATGAAAACACAAATTTAGTTGACAGACTACAACGGGATTTAGAAAAAGACACAGTGACTATAGACTAAGGTGCAATTTCATGCTGGTGATTTTTCTTTTTTAAAATGTAAGCCACTAATTTTGTAAGAAAAAAATTTTAAACCAAAAGTTGCATATTAATTAATATTACACACAAACTGAAACAGAGGTGACTTTCAGCACACTGTATACATGCTTACATAAACTCAAATATGTACACATTTAAAACAGTTTCCATAGAACATATGAAAGTTCTGAAATACATAAAAGAATTAATACTCTCTATAAAAACTACAATTAGAACATCAATTTGCCATAAGCATATAAAACATCAAGTGCTTTCTTGGAGTTTCAAGTTACCTCTTCAAAACAAGATCTTGCTTGCATATATATAGTTTGTCTCCAAAAAGCAGTGTGGACTTTTTATTTTCAAGAGGTTTATTTTCCAGGTACATTATAAACTCAAGAAAACAAACCCAACAATTATGCAATATAATTATGTCGTAACAACTTAATTGCACATAATGCTTTAAAGTAGGTTTGGATGAAGTTCTCAAACACTTTGGTATATGTTCTTCAGGGACTTCTATTAGAAATAACAGGAATTATGAGTCCCTTCAATCCCCATTTTGCTTTAAAATGGATAAATCTTTGGTTAAAGTTCTACATTTTGGGCATTTTTTAAATTGAAATGGTCCCCAAACCAATAAATGGCGCTGATATACAAGACTTCATTTAACCTGTTCCTGGTGCAGCAGGAAGCTGTAGACACTCATTTACTATGACATGCCATTGATGGTTTCCATTTTTCACTGATAAGCAGAGAAATCAATCGGTTTAGTCAGCATTTCTCTGTTTATTTTGTTATAATCTAAATTGTACAGTAATTTGCAGTAACTATATATACTGTTGCACAGTACATGTGATTATGATTGGAAAGACGTACGGCGTTAAATTTAGAGTTAGCTTACTCAGAATAAGTCAGTATTAGCTTTACAGTGGGTTGCACTGCCTATAGTAGGCTGTCAGGTAAAGCTTTATTTAAAAAACCCAAACCATTCCTTTACAAGAGAAATTGTTGCAAATGTATAAAACAGCAGATCTACAAGGAGAACACCAAACATACTTTATTAGCACAAAAAAGCAGCCATAACAAGGCACGGCAAGCAGAAACATACATTAGCAGTCAAAGGGTTAGTGTTGCATACAAATATAGCTTTTCTTTTCTGTAGCCTTGGCAATGGCCATCAGGATGTAAAATAACTTTCTGTAGCAGCAGGTAAGGAAACTAAGGAGCACTCACCAGTGGTACAGAGCACATTAACAAAAAGACACAAGAATGGACTCGACTACTTTAGTGCAAAATGTCTAGACAGAACTGTAAATTCAGTTCGATACTAAGAGGCAAACACGAGAACTTGGTATTACTTCCAAAATAGCTCACTCAAGTAGTATTGCATACTATTCTAAGTGACAAAAAGGTGCTAAGTAGAGTTATTTACAGATACAATGGTTGTACAGTACCTTTTAAATCTGCAATTTAGGTTTCAGATTTTCCATTAAAAATTAACTGCATTGAAATTTGATAAACTGTACTTAAGCAATTCAGCTATGAGCATTTACAACAAAGCGATAAATACTGCCATCCAAATTATTACAGTTTAACAATAATATCAACACCAGCAACCACTGTAGTTATTATTTCTGACTTGTTTGGGCATCTTCTAGTCTCACGGTCTCCACGGCTCAGACTCGTCACGGGCACAGGGAAAGCTCCGACAGTGACAAATCAACAAGCAGACTGCACATGCCAGCTCTGAAAACCACACGCAGGACTGCACTGCAGCAGCTATTCCCGATGTGTTTTAAGTTAAAGCACTCATTAAAAAAAATTAACACCTAAGGCCTTTAAATAAAATTCTCCTACCAACTTTAGAAGTCTGAAATTTTAAGAACTACTATTTAGAAAAACTGGTTTACTTAACAGTACCTTTTGCAGAAGAGAAAAGGAGACTGACTATAAACTATATCAACACTTAAGTGAACTGCACTATGCCCTTGTGGCCAGAAAATTGCATTTACTTCTTTTCTAAAAGGAAGGCAGTCTTTATTTTTTGGACTTGCAAAGCTTGATTTGTAGTAACTACAAACATCACTACTTTGGAAGGGTATAGAAAAATTCTTAGAAAAAATAATTTCAAACATTAGTCACACTGTTGAAATACTCATCCAATATTAACAATTTGTTCTTCAGTAAGAAATAGAATTCTTCATAACAAATGCCCCAGAACTGCCTCGCTCGATTACTACAGCCATTAAAAACCAAACAGCTAGATCGGCACAATGTTGCTGTAGCCTTATTGAACACCTGGAGTTCTATCCTGTTGTATCAATAAGCACCACATTTTTCTGAGTAACAGCAGATCGCATCTGACGGATACTAACACTAAGCTTACATACTTTACTGAAAAAAACCTAACACTGATACGTGTGCTTGCTACAGGGGTACTGTCTGATGCATGTAAAAGCAGATCCAGGACAGGAAAGTTTACTTTGCCTTGACTGGTTCTCGTTCTAACCAGCGAACTCTAACTTTTTGTTTATAATGATACTCTTTTAAAAAATCCTGTAACATGGACGGTAGAGGGAGACCATCAATTCCATCGTATGTAGTGCATCGGCAGATGACTGCACGGCAGATATATTGCAAACTAAAAGGAAAAGTCCTATTTAGTGAGATAGTAAGCAATGGTTCAAAAAACATGCAAGAACTGGGATCTTTATAATGTTCCAAAAGTCCTGTTACAGTGGAGGAGTGAAACACACATGGGTCGTGAGCATCGAAACTGAAGTTGTGATTCCACTGTTCAATTCGGGCATGCAGGGATCTGTTGTAGCGACGGAAGCTCACAGAGAAGAGGTAGTCCTCTTGCGCGGAGTCCCTGAGCAGAAATGTGCCTTCAGGTTTCCCTTCAAGAAGGGCTTCTGCTTCATAACGGTCCATCACTCCCCAGTAGCAGGGGTTCCCTGTAATCTGAAGCAAATCGGGCACGAGGCAGTGAATGTAATCAATCTGCGTGTGGACTTTCCAAGCTCCCTGTCTGCTAACATGGGCATGGCTGTCTCCAGAGACCTGGCGTTGCTTCTGCCTACGTGACTGCAAACACAGTGTGGTTGTGTCCTCTTCTGAGTCACAACTAGCTTGTGGAATTGCAGAATTGTCCCCACTTATTTCAGTCATTCCAGGAGCTAACTTTGGTCCCAGTTTATATAACGGATTAACCTGTGCAGTGGCTTCAAATGTATGTATTTGTGCATTGGGAGGGGGGTCAACCCCTTCTTCAATACTAAGACGCCTTCTCTCTCTAAGCCTATCTTCTTCATCTTCTGTAGAAACCAACGATGGATCAAATGTATCAAAAAATGTTGAATGCGGGCTCACAGGGGCTGTATGCTGTTTAATCAAATGCCATTTTTGGGCTAAATCTGAGCCAGCAGGAAAAGGGCATTTCTCAAGCATTAATTCAGAAAGGTGTATTTTTCTTTTATTAGAAAAAAGAGGCTTTGACTGCTTGTTGTAAGTTCTCATTGGAAAACACAAGCCCACAGTATCCTGCAGCCTCTGCCTCAGAGAGCGACTTCCTACAGTTCTGCTGGAAACGCTGTCCATATCGTGTACAGAGCTCACGCCATATCGCCTCTCTCTCCTTTGAAGTCCACTTCGAGTTCTACCAAACTTTTTATCAGTATCCAATGAACTCTGAGTCTTTGTAGAGCAGGAATGTTTCTTCTTCCCACCCCACGGAGCATGTCGGGAGTAGGAGTCTCTTCTTGCAAGTCTTGTTCCTGGGGTGACACACGAATCATTATCCTTTTCAATGCTTATTTCCACAATCTGAGGAATTTCAGTGGCACAATTTGGGTTTCTTCTTGAAGAATTCTTTGAAGGGCTTAATCCCAGTTGTAAGGCAACATTTTCTCTTAAGGGACTGCTTTGCTGCTGAGGAGCTAGGTCTCCTATACTGACGTTTTTCTCTTTGATAGATAAACAGCTGTTGGAGTTCGTGTCCACATTTTCAGTACGGCTTCCTCCCTCATGATTGAAGAGATTCTGACACCTGTATTTGAAATTATTCCACATTTTCCCCACTTTATCCATTGATTATAAGACCTAAAGACAAAACAGGAGAAGGAGAAAAGTTAGTTAAAGTGATACGCGAAAACAGAAGAGGCAGAACCCAGCCCCCTTCCCACTGAAACTTTCAGCAACACTGGTCAAGAATTTGCCTTGCATTATAAAGGGACGGGGCAAACACTCTGGCAGCTGCAAGGTCACCAGGTCCTTCTGTGGCACTGCGTCTTTATCCAAGCTAGTCCTCACTTTCCATTTCCTTTCACATGGAATACTCAGAACTCAGGGGAAAGAAAATAAACCCTCTCAATTAAACTCTGGTTTCTTTTTCCCATGTACCAATTTAATTTCACTATGACACTGATTGTCTCCTTACTTTGAGTAATTTAGATACTTGCCTCAGGTATGAAAAGGGAAAATATATCGTGTATTGTTGAAACATACCAGTATTCAACTTCTCAAAAGTTATAAGCAGGACCACGTTTGTTTAACACATTAAAATTAGTTCAAAAACCTTAGGAGCTATCTTCCCAATTTCACTTACCAACTGCTATTCCACTCATCTAGCAATCTAAAGCTTACAGGTTAATCACATGTAAAGAATCCCTAATTCTACAATGTATCAAATCTTATCCATGATTTTTAAGAAGCAGTCTGAGTAGAAAGAAAAAGAGGAGAAAAAAAAGACGGTATTTGGGTTTAAATGGAAAGGTGTCTTTAAGCTTCCCAATTCTTTATTTTGGAAGAGCTCAGAAGAAATAAAGCAATAGAAAAAAGTTATGATATTGTAATAAACAAAAGAAAAATAATACATGCAGTTTAGCATCTTTTCCCTTGCTCCTTTAGAAAAACTGCAAGCAGTATGGCACTTTGCAAAAGAATTATTTCAAGACTGCAACACTGTCTCATTCAGGAACCTGAAAGTCGGTATTATTAGAAGTGGAAAGACCTGAACTGGCTGATGAAATTCTAGGCTGGAAATATTTTACCCTCAGAATTTCGAGGGCATTACTCCACTGTTCTAGCAGCTTCTAGTGTGGCTGTTGAAAAGTCTGATATCATACCAATTCCAAATCTTATGTGACCTACTTTGCTTCATGAAAAACTATAGTTTCCCTGTATCCCTGGAGCGGACATTCATTGTGCTGGGCTCTTCTGATGCCCTTCCCGCTGTCCCCTTCCTCCTCTCCTGGAAGTCCTTTTTATTAGACACTAGACCTCTTAGATTTATCTACTGATTATCATATATTTTCTTTTCAATATTGTATTTCTTTTCTTTTTCTACTGTCTGATGATTTCTTTCTTTTTCTACTGTCGGATTTCTCTGGCATTACTTTCCAATGCTTCTAATTCACTTGCAATTTTTTGTATCATACTTTTAATTTCCAAGACCACTTTCTTTTTCTCTGAATGTTCTTTTTAACAGCACCCTAGTCTAACTTCTTGGATATAATATTTTATTTTGCTAAAGATACAAAAATTCTCATTATTTTCGTCCTTGTAACATTTTAAATATTCTCATCTATTTCTTCTCAGTATTGTTTTCTCTTTAAGTCTTCGGGTCTCTTTTTTATTTCAGAGGCCTTCCACAAATGCCTGCTGGTCCCTGGCTATCCATTAGCACTAACATGCTAATCAGAAACTGTCCGCTTTATGGGGGGTATTTGTTAACTAGTTGGCTTCACTATAGGTGATGAGGCAATGAGTTAAGTCTTTTATCAAGAATCCCCCACAGCAGCATCTGTTAAGTCCGTCCTCATCCCAGAGAGAAATGTTCCCATCTCTCTGGGGCATACAGGGGTGGGCAAAAGTAGGTTAATATTAATATAATAATTCATAAATAAGTAACAATACAGGATAAACTCTGTGTTTCGCATACTCAAACTGTGAGCCTACTTTGTCCACCCCTGTATATACCTGATGGCCGTGTTCTGAGAGCAGGACAAGAGAACAGTGGAGTCTTAACTTCAATATTCAGACTTTAGCTTAAGTCCACATTTTTCAAAAGGTGTCCTTATTTGTAAAAGATATCCCAACTCCAGCTATGACTGAACCTCTTAGATTAAACTTCTTCAAGTTCTAACTTCTAGTTTCATCCAAAGTAAAGGAACAATAGTTGCCTTGAAGGGGAGGACCCGTGGGAGTCTGATATACACAGACTTTCAACCACTCCTGCCTTCAGCTCCAAACTTCACCCTCACCCTCTGAGGTAACTGGTCCCTCTAATTTCTGAGCTGGCAGTGCAAATGGGTTTGCTTCTTAGCATGCTCATTTGTAGGCACTGAGATCACCTCTCCCAGTTCTGTTCATTTCTAGCTACCTGCTTTTACCAAGAACTTGACCAATCAGGATGATTTCTGTCTTCTCTCATTTGTTTTTTACTTCTGAGTTTGTGCCTTATGCCTTTTTTAGTCCTTTTGTTTTAGTGGGTTCCAGAAGAGAGTAAAAATAAAAATGCCAATGTTCACTCAACATGACACATTTAACTGGAAAGTCTCCTTTCCAACTGATAAAGAGAGAAAATGGTACCATGCAAAAAATCACCACCCAGATCAGTGAGTCCTTCTAGATGGAGAAGAGCAGACTTTTCTGAGATGAGGAGTCCATACAACAACACTGGCTGCATAATACAATCACCTGGAAATGGCATGATGCACAGGTCCCTCCCAAGAGATTCTGATTTAACTGGTCTGGAGTTGAGCATGAACACTGCTATTTTTTGTATGAGCTTTGGGTGATGCTCCAATGGTAGCTCCAAAAGAGACAAGTAAAAGGACATTGCTCTGTATTGGGGGTGTGAATAATACTATAGATAAACTATGTGCTACAATCTCATCAGCATTTCTCGTCTTTTTACTTGTGCCATGTATACCAGGGGCCTACAGAATCTCAGGAGAGACCGTCTAGAATAGTGACTCTTAAACTATCTGTAATGAACAGCCAGTTTCTCTTTAATTTCACTTATTCTTTTGTAAGATATAGTAAGAATAAATTACTGGAATAAAATGTAAAAAAAAAGGGCATGAAATGCAAGTGCATTATTAGATTGAACAGGCATAAAATACCTATCAAATTGCTATCAAATATTTCAAATACTTACTTTTAATTTCTATACCTAACTTGAAACAGACTGGCAATGAACTGCAGAATGGCCCCAACACGTGGACCGTACTTTGAGCAGCTCTGGTCTCCAGCTTGTGCTGTCCAGTTCATGTGGTGACTGAGTCCCTGAAATTTGGCCAGTGCAACCTCCTGAAGTGATAATAGTTTGGGTATAATTGGTTAAGTATTATTAAAATTAATTTCATCTGCTTCTTTTTACTATTTCAATGTGGTTACTAATATTTCAAATTACATATATGATTCAAATTATATTTCTTTCATAGGGGTCAGCAAAATAGCCTGAGGACCAAATACGGCCAATGGACTATTTCTGGATGGACCCTAGCTAAGAATGGTTTTTACATTTTTAAAGAGATTTAACCCCACCCTACAAAGAACACTGAGAGAAACCACATGTAGCCTGCAAAGCCTAAAATATTTTCCATCTGGCCCTTTACAGAACAAGTTTGCTGACCCTGGTCAGCAATATGTAAGATTATAAACTACACCATGATAGACATTAGAAGAGTAATAGGCAAGGATTCCAGGGTCTCTCTCTGTTTACAACAAAAATTTTGTAGCCATCAAAAAATACTTTTTGACAAGCAAATTACACCTGAAAAATGACTGTCTGTTTTAGAAAGCAACCAAACTTAAAACTGCTCATCTCCTTAGAGAGTTCTTTGTACACTGAATAAACAGGTGGGATGTGTAGAAAACAACTGCACTTGCCAGGTTACAAAACGAAGTTTCTGACACTTTCAGTTTAATAAAAGGCATAAAACTTAACGATTTCTCTATTTCTAATATGAATACTGTTAATAAATTGAGTAGTGTCAAAATATTCTAATTTAAAGGAAGACAATTATGCTTCCACACCCCTTGGGGATACAGAGCAGAATTTTTCTTGATGTGGGAAATGCTATGTGGGCAGCTGTAATGCTGGGAATAAAAAAAATTCTGATAATGATTCATAGAAGAGTCCATGTAAGACAGGAAGGCATTTCAACTATCTTAATGTTTACAACGTCGGTTTTGAGGTTGTTTTGTTGTTAAATTTTAGGAAATATGTTTAGCTGAAACCCTTTGAGACCTAAATTACAACTCTGTTACTGTAAGTTACACATGGCTTAAAAAGAGTTAAATTTCAACTGCATTGATTCTAGAATAAAAGGTACTCATCCATTACAATCTTTCTTATTTCCATACCTGCATAGCTATCCTCAAACTATCCAAAACAAATTTCTAAAAACTCATTCCTTCCTCCAAGGCCAATCATAATTTAAAACTGGTTTTATAATGTCATTATAAGTTAAATAGCTTTTGTTGAAAATTGACATTTAACAGGATAAGCTATAAACCAGAATTATGAAAAATTAGAGGTCAAATTCCATTACCAAAAAACATACATATGTAAAAATATTAAAGACTACAGTCAATGGCCCTCTTAATGCCAAGTTGTATCTATTACAAAATTTCCACAAAACAAAATAATTGAAATAGTTTCCAGGAGTTCATTTCAATGGGACTTAATCCACACTTTATTAGAAATAAATTAATTCAACAAGTTTTAAGACTACACAGCATGCCATAGTGGTTAAAAAGGAAGAATATGACTTAACTGAAATTCCTCCTCTCCTGTTTAGTCTATCTAGACCACTTAGTCATGATAACAGCTTCCCGACAGAAAGTCCTTCACTTACAGTAACAAAACTTGGGACACACTGATTGAGGAAAGTGGTTCTGTGCCAAATTCAGGTTACAAGAGGCATTTTAGCGGATTCAACTTTTGACTGATATTTGGTGGCATTTCAACAAGTTTCAGAAAAAGATATCACCATGTCAAATACTTCTGACCCAGAAATCCAGGGATATGTGGCTGTCATTGCTATGTCCCTTCAAAAAACCAAGAACTACTTGGGTTGTTTAAAAATATATATATTTTAATCATTATTTACACACTTTACTGTGACTATCCAACTAGATGTCTATTTACCCTTTACGTTGCTATTTAATATTATGTTCAACGATATAAAATTACTGTTTTGTGGGTAATAAGCGGTCATATATAATTCAACCTCAGAACTCTACTCTTATAATCTACATGGCTTTTATACAGTAGACCTACTATTTTCAACTGGTGTGCCTCAAGAATTTTTAAAACATGCAATACCTGACTATTCAGTCAGGGGCACTGACTTCTTTTCTCCTAGATTGTCAAATTAAAAAAATGACAACAGCCAACATAACAATAGCCGTCTGGTATAAATAAATAAAAATTATACCTATTTTTTTAGATGGGCAAAAAGTATATTTTTTGATGCGTTGAAGAATTTTAGTAATTAGTTTATGTATGCTATGAGATGAAAAAGGTTGAAAATCACTGCAGTAGACCATGTATTAGGTTGGCCATAAAATTCACTTGTTTCTTTTTTCCAGAAGATGGCTCTAGTAGCGTTTATTTTGTCTTTAATTTCATTTGAAATGATCTTGTTAGATTGTATTGTGACAGCTGTCAAGTCAGGGCACATTTGAAAATAACTTAATCAAAATTGGTGAATTTTTGTGTAGTCATTTTAATACTGAAGATGGAAGAAAATAAGCAACATTTTTGGCATATTATGCTTTTTTTTCAAGAAAGGTAAAAATCCAACTGAAATGCAAGGAAAGATTTGTGCAGTGTATGAAGAAGGTGCTATGACTGAATGTGTCAAAAGCAGTTTGCAAAGTTTCATGCTGGAGATTTCTTGCTCCACAGTTGGGTTGTCCAGTTGAAGTTGATAGCAATCAAATCAAGACTTTAACTGAAAACAGTCAACATTATACCATGTGGGAGATAGCCGGCATACTCAAAACACCCAAACAATAAGTTATTGGTGAAAATGAAAAATGTGCCTTTTATTTTATGGAAAACACTAAATGGACATTTTGGCCAACCAAATCCATGTATGTATGCACCCAAAATATGTGGAGCCCACTGATCCAGTATGCCCAAGCACTTCTGTTCCCACTGGATAAGTTGTATTTTTACCGAGTTAGTTATATTAGCTTCCAAACCTGTTCATGTCACTTATACTTATTATTGTAATTATGTGATTTAATTAAGTGTTCATTAACTAAATGAAATGTGGTAGAGTGAGAAACACTGAATTCAATGACTTTGAAATACTTAATAAAAGCAACTTAGGCTACTGAATTAGGTAAAAGCAAGAAATAGTAAAAATATTAGGAAAAGTATTGCGAAGATCTATAAGAATTCTAAACTCAGAATGCATCAGAACAGTCTAAATTCTTGTTCTATGTAAAACACTCAAACTAGCCCTGGCCAGGATGGCTCAGTGGATCGAGTGCCAGCTTGCAAACCAAAGGGTCACCAGTTCGATTCCCAGTCAGAACACATGCCTGAGTTGCAGGCCAGGCCCCCAGCAGGGGGCACACAAGAGGCAACCGCACATTGTTGTATCTCTCCCTCTCTTTTCCCCTCCATTCCCCTCTCTCTAAAAAAATAAAATCTTTAAAAAATAAAAAACTCAAACTGGCAATCTTAGATCATACATTATGGGCATGGTTTCTGCAAGACAAACACGAAACTGCAACAGGTGGATCTAGTCTTCAAGAAAAGACTTTGGCCCCTTAAAAGACTGACAAATGAACATGCAGTTTTATTCTTAGAGTAAAATATTTAAGGTGTGTATCCTTTTTATGATTTCTTGCCTTATTAGATTTTGTAGGCTGCTCGTCCTGATTGAATCAGACAAGAGGTTGTCCTCAATAACCATTTAATTAAAGTTTAAAGTGCTGCCAGAGGGAGTAGTATATACAAAGTCCTACTGGTAACAAACAGGGAGACATGATCTAATTTAAGGGGCAGCACCAAGAACCACTTCTTAGTGAGGTAGTATTTCAAAATCTTGTCCTGAGGGATGATTAAGAACGAATTAGGGAATAGCATTTGCAAAGGTTCTGCAGCAGGAATGAGCATGGCATGAATAATGGCTGATGTTAATAACCCTGACTAGTGTGTGACGGGAAGAGTGCCAAGATGAAGTTGAAGAAGAGAACAGGAATGGGTATTGACACTGTGGTGGAGACTACCACAGAGATGCGGGTAAAAGCTGAACAAAGGTGGTGATAGTAGGGATGGATTTGAAATGTTAAGAAGTCAAATCACAGGATTAATGATTGACTGACTGGTAAGGGGCAATGAAAAAAAGGGAGGTATCAAAAACAAATGTCAAATTTCCAACTTGAGAAAACAGATGCTAGAGATGCTATTTTGGAGACAGGAAACAATAGAGCAAATTTGGCAAGTGAGGGACTGGAGAGAGTTAAATTCAATTCAGAAAATGCTGCAGTTGAGACTGCCCCTGAGACATCTAAGTGAAGCCTCATTAGCTCCTTGGTGTACATTCATATAATGGATTACTATACAGCAAGGATGATAAACTTCAGGCAGTTGCATCTACGCACATGAATCTCAAAAACATAATGCTTAGAGAAATAAATCACAGATGATCTATACATTATGAATTCATTTACCTTTTAAACTGGCAACCCCCAAAATATATTGTTTAAGTACACATACATATATAATAAAAATATAAAAAGGAAATGGTTGCCTATTTGGAGGATGGATATAGAATTAGGGAGAGGTACTCAGGAAGCTTCTAAAACACTGGTGATTTTCTATTTCTTAGCCTGGGTACTGGGGACATGGTTTTTACTATAAACTATTCTTTAGACTGCACTTACATTTTATACACTTGTTCCTGTACATGATATAATGCATAATAAATTTTAAATTATACAGACCAGATTTTGACCACAGTGGGAATTAATAACCAAGTATTATACAAAAAAAGCCACTAGGAAAATAGAAGGCTCTCATAATTCATAGGTAAAAGAGAAATCCAAAACTGAAAATTATAGATTATTTAGAAAATAACATATTAATATATTGCAATTTTTTCCTGCAGGACAATTTGGCAATATTTATCAAAATGCTTTTACTCTTTAACTTGGCAATCATTTATTCTAGACTAGATAGTGACCCTAAAGCAGGCAAAGTTTAAAAAAAAAAAAAAAACAGAAAAAAACATTAAACTAAACCAGTTTCTCTAACGTGATACAGAGATACAGAGGTCAGCAAACTTTTTCTGAAAAGGCTCACAGTGTAAGTAAATATCTGAGGCTTTGCAAGCCATATATGTTCTCTGTGGAAATTATCAAACTCTCAAACTCTGCCATTGTAACAGGAATGCGACCATACAGAATATGTAAGTGAGTAAGCATAAATGTTTGTCAATAAAACTTTACTATGGTCAATGAAATTCAAATTTCATATAATTTCCACTAGTCACAAAGTATTCTCCTGATTTTTTTTAACCATTTAAAAACGTAAAATCCATTCTTAGCTTAAGGGCTGTACAAAAAACAAATAGCAGACCAGATTTGGTCTACGGGCCACAGTTTGCCAACCTCTGATAAAGTATATCATAAAACCTCTGATATTACATTTACTGAAACAAATGTTCATTCTAGGGTACAATTTGGGGAAACAATACTCTAAGAAGTAAAGTAGTACATAAATATACCAAATAAAAATCTAATCCTCACCTGAAATCCTACCACCCTGAGTTAACTACTGTTACTCTCTTGGTGAACATCTTCCCATAATTTCTCTTTCATGCAAAAAACTGTATGTAACCTTCCTTTATAATTAAAAAAATCTTCATGTATGTGATTATATATCCCTTCTCATTTCTTGAACAGTATTTTTTTCTTATTTTTTTTAGTTAGCTCTGTCAGAGATGGGATCAGACTAGTAAAAGAGAAAAACCTCTGACAGCTATATTTTCTAAATTGATAAATAAACTCAACAGTATCTAGAATAGGCAATAAAACAGATAAACCTTGGAAAGCTGAAAAAGGGAGTAATAATGGTAATGATGGCTATGATGACAATTCACACTACTGAATGCTAACCGTGTGCCAGGCACTGGTATAAATAAGCATTATACTTCTCCCAGCAACTCTATGAGTCAAAATTATTTCAATCTCATAGATGTAGAAACTGATACAACTAAAGATTAATAATAACCTGGACTTAAGTTTCTTTTATTATTCGTCTATTCAGGTTTGCTACCTCTTCTTGAATCAGTTTGGAACTGTATGTTAAGAACTTTAAGTCTGAGTAGTATCATTAATAAACTCTTTAAAACCTCAGGGAACACACCATTGCTATATATTTTCACTACTGCAGTGCAAAAAAGCTGAAAAATTATATTAAAATTTGAAAAGGTAGTACATGCATGCTCAAAAGATATTACTGCTCCATTTTATTATAATGTGTGACAATACTTCGACCAAGTGTCCAAGCAAAAGCTATATTCTCAGCCTACTGTGAATATTTTGATGTCTATACTCTATCTTTTATGAAAGTCACCCTTTGTGTACTTGTATAGCACTCAGAAATGTTCTGATATTATTACAACTAATGGACTATAAGACTAAGCTGTATTTCTTTACTTGAATACTACTTTTAACCACATGGTCAATTAAGAATGTGCTTGAAGCCTTATGCTTAATTCAAGGACTAAAGCTCAAGAAGTTCTTATATTTTTTCTGCATATTAAGAAAAATATAGTAGTCCATTTTTAAAAAAAGAAGAGGACATAAAATCAAACTAAGAGTCACAGATCCTGCATTAACACCTCCCCAAAATGACAATTTAAGGGTTATTTCTTTTTCTAATAAAAACAAGCATCTAAAATTTACATTTCCATTTCTTCAGTTTTACTTACACAGTTCTAACTGCCCCCGTCATGTAGGAAGGCACTCCAGGCCATCAAAATCCCATTCTTAAGCCTAAATCACTTACACTGCCTGAGCTTTTTGCTTAGGGCATAAGCATAATAAGATAGTCCATGGTGGGGGGAGGAGGCTGAATTTCAGCTTTACCACTTAAGAATACTGTGAACTTGAATGTGTTCTTCCATATCTCTCAGCCTAACTTTGTCTCTTGGTAAAATAAAGATAGTATCTACCCTCACAGGTTGGATATGAGAATTAGAAAAGGTATCTATAAAGCCTTTGGCTCATAGAAAATACTCAAGACAGTGGCTTTAAAAATGTTATCTGTACTATCTAGTATGAAGCTTTAAGCTTTTCTTCCCTTTAAAATAATTCTCCCTTTCATTTCTCATGGGTCATATCCCAAATGCCGATATTGTCCTATGCATACTGTCTGCCAGATTTCAAGTCCTATCAATCATCTGAACTTCTGTTATTTCCTAGAAGCACTATGGGGGTTTAATGTTCCTTGGTGGCTGAAGCTACAGCTGACCTACAACCTGAACAAAGCACAGCTCATCTGTATAGTACTGTGAAAGGTCCAGGAACAAAAATCCTTGCTCTTCTTCTTTTCTTTTATTCAAAATTCCTTTTTAGTCTATAAAAAAAACACTGCCACAATTTAAATTTTACCATATAGAGATACTGCACACTAGTGAATCATAAAATTCTAATAAGTTACGCTTTCTTTTTTGTGGAGAAAGTATCTTATGAATATACTAACAAATATATTAGTCATTGAAATGCTTCTTATGTGGCCAGTACTAATGACAGACTGGGATGGAACATTTAGCTTCTGAGGGCTCTAAATCAAATCCAAACACTCACTGGCTGTGTGAAATCTAAGTCTCAGTCTTACCATGTAAAAATAGGAAAAAATACCTCTTTTTACAAAGGTTTTTAAGAGGATAACGTGACATCAGGTAAGAACAGCCGAGTGTATAATAGGGTCTCAAAAATTTAGCTTCTCTTATACAACCAATCTAAGGCAGAGGCAGGTACATGTTGGTGCTAGCAGAAAAAAATCAACGTCTAGGGAGAGCTTACTGGTGAGTTAGTCCTGCCTTTATCCTCCACTTCAAGGGAGGCTAAAGTTAAGCAAATCAAGCAACTCTACTAAGCATTGCAACTGCATGTGATTAGTGCTGCAGGCATTGCCTCTATGGACCATGCTCTCTACAGCACAGTGCATCAAACCCTCCCACAAATCTCAAACACACACAGACCGAACAAGGGCAAAACAACTCTCAGTTGAGAAATTTAATGGATCGAGATACTACTCTGACTAGCCTTAATCCAGAAAAGTCTCTAATTTGGGGAAATGCTTAACAATGAGCTCACTGTGATCCTGCTAATAATTTATAAAGAATACTCAGTTACCAATGGTAAGTAGGTAATTATAACCTGGACCATTTCCTTCTCTAAGGATAGCCATTTTATAAACTCAGCAGTTTCACAGCACAAGAAATACAAAGACTGTATGGACTAAAATAAAATAATTTTTATAACAATACTTTCCATTTACCTTTTATTTAAAACTACTTAGAATACATTTGTCATCCTTTTACAAACTACAGGATACTACTCTCTTCAGGCCTAAAATGTCAAATTTTAGGCCTGAAGAAAATTAAGGGTCTTTAAGCAATTTGGCAGCTTCTAGTGAATCCAAGAAAGAAGGAAATAAAGAAAACAATCAGGACAACTTCTCTTTTTTTAAATCTAGGTTTTCCACCAGCATAACAAAATATGAAAATTAAGTATTTCAAAATTAGTTTATTCTTTAGAAAGATATTTTGGAAAGGTACTAGAAGAAATAAAGACAAATAAGGATAACTTTTAACCATTTTAAAAAAACTAATACCAAGAGAACCATTTTGACCAAAATTATAGACTAGGAACTCCAAGTAATACACTTTTTAAAAATTAGAAAAATGAAAAAAACTTCAATTTATTAACATAATAAAATGTCACCTATCAAAAGCTGAGAAAAACAAACTAAAAAGACGATAAAATTTATTCATTTTAACATTTACTTATACCACATGTGGAGAACATTATAATAAAGTTCAAGTTCTTAGACGATAATACCTTTAAGTATTATTAATACTTAAAGCATTTAATACTTGCACTATGCATATTTACTCTCAAATGACTCACAGTTTAAGTAAACTTTATTCTCTGGACACCAAGAGCATAGCAGTTTAGAAACTGCAAATTAGAAAAGGTGAGGTTGGGGCACAATTAGAGAGCAAAGGAATGTGAGGAGCAAGTACACTGACCAAAACAGGAAAAGACCGAAAACCTTAGAAAGCAGAATGGCTTGGGATCACAAACTACATGGACATAAACTGTAAGATATAAAAAAGAGAAGAAATAGAGATACATAAAACAGATTTAAAAGATAAGAGACCATATGAACAACTTTATGCCAATAAATATGAAAAACTTCAAAAAATGGCTAGGTTTTTAGAAAAATATAAATTCCCAAAACTGACTCAAGAAGAAATAAAAAAAAATCAATAGCCCATAACTCTTAAAGAGACTTTGAATCAATAATTTAAAATCTTTGCACAAAACAAGCACCAATCCAGGCAAGTGTTCCAGGCAGATGTCTATTTGTCTTAATGACTATGATTTATCACTGGTGGTCACAGCAAGAGGCTGATGAAAAGAGAAGCAACAGCCAGCAAAACAAGGCAAGAAAAAGAAATGCATACTGCCCTGGCTGGTGTAGTTCAGTAGATTGAGCACAGGCCTGCGAACCAAAGGGTCACGGGTTTGATTCCCAGTCAGAACACATGCCTGGGTTGCAGGCCAGGTCCCCTGTAGGGGATCACACACTGATATTTCTCTCCCTTTCTCCCTCCCCTTCCCTTATCTCTAGAAATAAATAAAATCTAAAAAAAGAAATGCATAGTAATCAGAAAGGAAGAAATAAACTCTCTGTTGTCAGATGACATGATTATCTACATAGAAATCTTGAAGATATCTTAAAAAAAATTAAAAAGGCAAGGAAATCCTAGAATTAGTAAGTTCAGCAGAGTCTCAAAATATAAGATCAATAAAAAAAGTCCAGCCCTGGCTGGTGTAGCTCAGTGGATTGAGCGCGGGCCTGCGAACCGAAGGATCGCGGTTCGATTCCCAGTCAGGGCACATGCCTGGGTTGCAGGCCAGTTCCCGGCAGGGGACATACAAGAGGCAACCGCACATTGATGTTTCTCTCCCTCTCTCCTTCCCTTCCCCTCTAAAAGATAAATAAATAAAAAAAAAAATCTAAAAGGAAAAAAAAAAAAAAAAAAAAAGTCCAATCATATCTATGTGAATAAAACATGTGGAAACTAAAATTAAAAGAGATACAATAAAGAATATGACCTTAAAGGGCAAGGAAAATAATTCCTTCAGCCAAAGTCCTAACTTCTGTATGCCCAAGAACAACGAGATTCAGATGGTGGTATGCGCTGTAAGAATGTGGTCCACAGTCCACTCTGTAGCCATATCAGGTTTATCCCTCCTCTCTATTTCCACAGCCCCTCTCCCAGGTTCAGTCTTCATCATCGGGTGCATGTACAAGTTATTTTAACAGCTGCCTCAAAAGTCCATCTTCCTCCACTCTCCTTCCCTCCTAGAGCATCTTCCATAATACTGACCCCAGGGTTTCAAGCTAAGAAAGTCAAAAGACTCTGAATTTGACTACTTCCTTCACTTTAAGAATGTGGCATGAAAGGAGCAACAAAACAACAATTGTCAGTATTATAATTCAGGAATATAAAGATAACATACCTAAAATTATGTCACCTAGAGAAAAAAAAGTTGATCAAATGGTTGTTTGTGTGTATACAAAGTCTTTCTCTAAAAAGGATAATTCTAGACTTCTGGTCAAGATGGTGGCACAGGCAGACATGGTTCACCTCTTTGCAAAACCACGTCAAAATTACAACTAAAATATAGAATAGCCATTACTCAGAACTGTCAAAAATTGAACTGAATGGAAGTCTGACAACTACCAAATTAAAGAAACCATATCCATTCAAACTGGTAGGTGGGGTGCAGACGTGGAATGGGCTGGTCCCTCATCCATGTGCGGTGGATGAAAATTTGAGAGCGAGGAGTCGTCCCATACCAGGTCCCCCAGCCCAGGGTTCCAGTGCCTGGAAGATAAAGTCCCCATAACTTCTGGCTACAAAACCCAGCAGGGATTGAGTCAGTGGAAGAAACTTCTGTAGCCCCAAGAAGTTCCTCTTAAAGAACCCACACATGGACTCACCTACTCAGACTCACTCCTGCTGAGCTCTAGCACCAGGGTAGCAGCTTGAAAGGCACCAGTGGCATACAGGGAGAAACTGCGTCATCTGGCATCAAGGCGAGCAGAGGCCATGGTCTCTTTTCTAAACCCTCCCCGCAACAGACCTGGCAAACTGGTGCCATATCTGAGACTCCATCAACCTTGCTAACACTGACCACCTTGAAGATCCCCAGAGACTCAGCCCTACCCAACTTATGGGCCCACCCAAGCTGCTTTTCCATATGAATAGCTGACCTTGGCTCAAGCTTCACAACTTCCTAAATCAAACAAGCAACAGCTAGCCTCAGTGAGCCCCAGACCCAGCACTAGCAACAGCCAGAGTAGATTCACAGCTTGACTTCGCCTGGGATCTCCAAGCCCAGTGCAAATAGCAGCCATCTCAGATTGCTTTACAGCTCAGGCAGGGTGGCCCTGGGCAAAACACAGGTGGGAGCTGACCTTAGCCTACACCACCTGGGAAACCCTATGGCCAGCTCATCCAGTGGACAGCTACAAACCACATGGAGCACCACCAACCTTCCCAGCACAGCTGATCCTCCACAAAGGGCAGAGGTTGGTGCTAAGTAGTTACAGCCAATTCTTGAGCTGACTGGCCTAGGTAAATCCATCCCACTGATCTGCCAACAGCAACCAAGGCTCAACTACAAGAGAAGGGTGTACTCAGCCCACAAAAAGGGTGCACCTCAAGTACCCAGCATGGGTGATGGGGAGGCTGTGCCACCAGACCCTACAGGGCACCTACTACATTAGGCCACACTACCAAGACATGGAGTCAGAGCAGCTCTACCTAATACATAGAAACAAACACAGGGAGGCTGCCAAATTGAGGAGACAAAGAAACATGGCCCAAATGAACGAACAGATCAAAACTCCAGACAAAGAGCTAAATGAAATAGAGATAAGCAACCTATCAGATAGAGAGTTCCGAACGCTGGTTATAAGGATGCGCAACAAACTTAGTGAGGACCTCAACAGCATAAAAAAGATCCAGTCAGAAATGAAGGATACACTAATTGAAATAAAGAACAATTTACAGGGGAAAAACAGTAGATTGTTGGATGAAGCCAATAATCTAATCAATAATTTGGAACATATTGAACAGTAATCTAATCAAATTATTGATTAGATTATTGGCTTCATCTAATCAACAGTAGATTGGATGAAGCCAATAATCTAACCAATAATTTGGAACATAAGGAAGCAAAAAAAATCAACCAATCAGAACAAGAAGAAGAAAAAAGACTCCAAAAAAATGAGGATAGCATAAGCAGCCATCTGGGACAACTTCAAGAGGTCCAGCACTTGCATCATAGGGGTGCCAGAAGTAGAAAGAGAAAGAGCAAGAAATTGGAAATCTATTTGAAAACATAGCAAGAGAAAACTTCCCTAATTTGGTTAAGAAAATAGACATGCAAGTCCAGGAAGCACTGAGAGTCCCAAACAAGGGATGCAAAGAGGCCCACTCCAAGACACATCATAATTAAAATGCCAAAGGTTACAGATAAAAAGAGAATTTTAAAAGCAAAAGAGGAAAGTAGTTAGTGACTTAAAGGGGAGTTCCCATAAGACTGTCAGCTGATTTCTCAAAAGAAACTGCAAGTTGCAGGTTAGAGGGGACTGGCAAGAAATATTCAAAGTCATGAAAAGCAAGCACCTACAGCCAAGACTGCTCTACCCAGCAAAGCTATCATTGAGAACTGAAGGACAGATAAAGAGCTTCGCAGACAAGAAAAAACTAAAGGAGTTCGTCATCACCAAACCAGTATTATATATGAAATGTTAAAGGGACTTATTTAAGAAAAAGAAGATTAAAACCATGAACAATAAAATGGCAAAAAATAAAAATCTATCAATAATTGAATCTAAAAAACAAACTCAGCAAACAAGAACAGATACATAATCATGGATACAGAGAGCATTTTGATGGTTGTCAGATGACAGGGGGTTGTAGGGGAATGGGTGAGAGGTGAGGGGATTAAGAAGTACAAATAGGTAGTTACAGAATAGCCATGGGGATGTAAAGTACAGTATAGGAAAGGGAGTAGCCAAAGAACTTACACATATGACTCATGGACATGAATGATGTTGGGGGGACTGCCTGAAGGAGTGGGGGGTGCTGGGTGGAGGGGCGTCAAAGGGGGAAAATCAGGACAACTATAATAGCATAATCAATAAAATTTTTAAAATAATAAAAATAAAAAGGATAATTCTAACTGGCCACTTATCAATCCTTCTGACGACCCCACAAAAAAGCTCTTAGAAAAAAATTAATATTTTAAATAATTAAAAAATGTAAATAAACAACCATAAGAGATCTGTGAGGAGTTTTTCATGGAAGACATTAAAGAGAATAAGTAACCCTCTGTCTCTAGCCAGCCCGGGTACTTCTTCCTCTACAAGAAACTGAATTAACTAACCTCAAAGATCTGTGATTTTTTTAAAAAATTAGAATTTTTAAAAACAAGGCATATCATTTTACAAACAGACTCAAGTCATTTAGAGGTCTAGCAGTTACAACTCTGAGGATTCCTAACCACACTACTGTCTAATTAAACTGAGGTATAATTGTAAGGTCCAACACACTGATCTAAATTGTCTGATATTTTATACTCTGTAGCTAGTCATGTTTCAGTCAGGTGGTAACTTAATGTTCAATCTAAACACTACAAACTCAGTGCCAGCTGCAAAAATATTAATAAAAGCAATACTATTCTGTCAACAAACTTTCCCCTTCCTGTCTCGCCCTAAAAAAACTTCCTACACAGTTTAAGGTATAGTTACTTCCCATAAACACAGCTTTAAAATGAGGATTTTTCCAGATGAAGAAAAGTAAGTTTAAATACTTTTGAAGATGAATGGCACAGTTTAAAGCACAGTTAATTCTCAATATTCTTTGATATGAAGAAAGCAGTGCTTCATGAAAACTCAAAAAATTCTCACACCTTCTGTCAGATTTACTATTTATTTAAACAGTTCACATTTCAATTGTCTGAAATGTGTAATAGGTAAAAACAGTCTGTTATTGCTGGCAGGTCATCCTGGAAACTCACTTATATGAGATAATTCTCCACCTTGTCAAATAACAATAGGCTCTAGTTTTCAGAACAAAATGTCCAACTTCCGAGTTAAACACTTGGATCTAATGTGGATAAACCCTCCACAACTGCTATTTCTTCTTCCTTTTTTTTTTTTTGTCTTTTTAAAAATTTTATTAAATTTATTGGGGTAACATTAGTTGATTATATACGTTTCAAGTGTATGATGCTATAATGCATCATCTGTATACTGCACTGTGTGCTTATCACCTGAAGTCAGGTCTCCTCCATCCCCATATATTCGACCCCCATTACCCTCTTCTACCTCCCCAGCCCCCTTCCACTCTCGTAACCACCATACTGCTGTCTGTGTCTAGACGGATTTTTTTGGTTTTATTTTGTTTGTTAGTTTGTTGCTTTCTGTTTTATATCCCACATGTGAGTAAAACCATATATATGGTTCTTGTTCCTTTTTTTATCTTTTTTAAAATACATTTTATTGATTATGCTATTACAGTTGTCCCATTTCTCCCCCATCATTCCCCTCCACCCTGCATACCCTCTCCCACCCACATTCCCCCACTTTAGTTCATGTCCATGTGTCATAAGTTCTTTAGCTTCTACATTTCCCACACTATTCTTGCCCTCCCCGTCTATTTTCTACCCACTGTCTATGCTACTTCACAACTGCTATTCCTAACCAGAAATCATAAACATGTATAAATCAAAATCTGATTTTGAAAATTTTGATTATTATGTTGAAAGGTAGTTTAAGGAATAGCTAACCATCCACAAAGACTTTCTATGCTCTCTGTCCCTTATCAAATTACTCCACCAGAAAGATACCTATGTGGTTTGTATTATTATGACTCCCTACAGATAGATATACTATACCAGAATTACATCTTAATATTGTGCCCTTAACTTTTATTGAGTTTATGAAATGAATGACTTTGGATCATGTCATGTTCCAAAAAAATGGTATCAAAAACATCATACCTCATATAAAGGGCCACATAAAAAATTCCTATTTGACTTTACTGCTAAGATTTCTCTCTTAAAAAAATGATATATTTCCTTTAAGCAGACAATTAAGAAACATAATCCATTGTGTTCCTCTTCTTTTTTTGCTATTACCAACAGGAAACCCAAATGGAAGGCCTTAGTTTATAAATTTCTGATAGACTAGAAGATACCTATCTTTTTTCTTCTCCTCTTTGGAAATAGATGGAAATAAAAATAAAGTTAACAGTTAAATTTTCTGAAACCTGAAAACTCTCTATTTTTGAGCCTAAAATCAAATAATCTCAAATATCCTATAGAGGACTGGGTGAAAATTTCAATGGACTATAAATCAGATAAACCTAAAATTAAAAAGTCGTATGTTATATGAAACAATCTGACCTCCCAAAGAGGAGAAGGGAAAGCCTATTTCAGAAAATGCTGAAGAAAGAAACCAAAAGGAAATCAAAATACTTATGAGTCCTGGCCATTGTGGCTTCGTTGGCTGGCACCTCATGCATTAAAAGGTCGCGGGTTCGTTTCCCGTTCCGGGCATATACCTAGGTTGTGGGTTTGATCCTGGGTCATCCAGGGCATGGACGGAAGGCAACCAATCGATGGTATTCTCTCACATCAATGTTTCTTTCTCTTTCTCTGTCTCTCTCTCTGCCTCCCTGCCCTCCCCACCTCCTTACCTCTTTCTAAAATCAATAAATGTATTCTCGGGCAAAGATCAAAAAAATACTTATATGACATAAAATTTTAAACTGTTGCATGCCAAAAATATGCCACAAATTTAAATGGCAACTCATAGGCCAGATAAAACATGTTTGATATATAACAAAGTGTTAATATATTTATAAGAAAAATTGAAAATGCAACAGAACATAAAACAGGAAAGGACATGCTCAGAAAAGTCACAAAATCAGATATATACTTGGCCAATAAATAGATTAAAAAAAGGGTCATTCCTGTAATTTATGAAAGACATCCAAATTAAAATGTGATATAAGATTTTTCACTTATCAACTTGGCAATGTTTATTTTTTTCTTTTACATTTTAAAGGTAATCTAAGCACAGGTATTGTGAAACTAGCATTTTCATGTATTAATGTAAAAACATAAATCCACATGGCATTTCAAGAAAGAAATTTTATATTATGTATCAAAGCTTTAAAAAGATGTGTTTTTGAGCCCAGAGTTCACAATTAGAAATTTATTCCAAAAAATAGATGACACAAAGATTTATATACAAGAGATATTCATCATAGTTATATTAGCAAAAAATTGGCAATAACTGTAATGTTCAGTTAATAGAGGATTGGTTAAATAAATTGTGGTACTTTCATATGCTGGAATAATGAATGGGAAGACATTAAAAACCATGTTTCTGGAAGCACTTAATTTTCTGGAAATGTTCATAATATTAAGTGAATATGGTTTTAAAACAGTATGTACTTGACCTCAACACACATATACACACAAACATGTACTTTAATAAAAAATATTATGAGTAGGAAACACCACTGTGGTTATCTTGGGTAGTTTTTGATTATTATATTACATTTTCTTCCTTTCTATATTTTCTAAAACATTACACTCAAATATATTAATTTCCTAGTTGGGAGAAAATGCTAGTTAAAAAGGAAGACCTTGAAAAAGACCAATGTATTTTCATATTATAAACCCAAAATTACGTATAAAGTGCAGAAGAAATAAATAATGAAGTATTTAAAAAAATTTTAAGAAAAGGTAGGGGAACAGCGAGGAAGGAAAAGACACCCCCAAAAGTGGGGTTTAGAGGGGCTGATGGACACAATCATTGGCGAAAGGACTAACAAATACAGAGATCTCCACTAAAGCCAGCCCGATTTTCTCAAACAGTAGTGGGGATGAGCAGTAAGTAACATCAGACTGGGAAGTAAGAAACACCCTTTCCAAAAGAACACATACAAATAGTAAGAAATGTGCATTCTTTTGCATATGGAGATACTATTTACAGGATAACCAATAGAAATAGATTGTGTGGTTCTATAACTTTAAAACTTCTAGTATACCTGAACTAAGATTAGTTTCCAAAATGCAATAAAAAGAGAAGGGGAGAAGCAGTGGCAGGAATATGGGTATTCATTCCATTGTTATAAACTGTTTTCTACTTGTTAATCAAAAAATAGCACTCTGATATGAGTTCAGCTCTTACGTACCAGTCTTTCATGAATTCAACTCTTCCCTTATGTATCAGTCTCTTCTTGCTGCAGGGTACTGACACTCACATTGGCAAATGCAGTTGTGTGCAGTGGGGGAGAAGTACTGGTTGTAAATATGAATACAATAAGGGAAGTAAGAAATCTCACTGATATTCAAGAACAAAATCAGTAATACACAAGGGCTTAGTCAGGCCTCAAGGACACTGGAAATGAGAGCCTGGTCAGGTTCCAAGGCTGCTGGGACCAACAGTAGGAGTTGGTGGGTCCCATTCTAGTGCTCCTGCCATTATTGTGACTCAGCAATTTTGTCACAGCTGGTCTCTCTGCTCCTACACTCTTCTTTTTCTACCTCACAGCTGCCACTTTGTCGTACCTTTGGCTAATTCTCAGTTCTCACAGGTCCCTCCTATCTCTTTCTCTTAACAACTTTTAAAAGTCTGCTTCCTTCCACTGCTTAACTGCCAAATCTTTGTTTCTTTTTGTTGAGTTTTGTGGTCCATATCATCATGGACTGTATATCCTTATAGTAACCACCACTTCCCCTTGTCAACCCGAATACACCTAGACAGAAGATTAAAAGCAAGAGCTGTATTTCTTTACCCAGCCAATGAAATCTGTGAGAACTTGACTGGTTCAGCTGTTCACAATTTGACAAAACATTTTGTGCTAGTGCACCTGGTTGGCTAGTGGCTGACCTATGACTGGCATCTTTGATGTGGACGCTCACACCATTCCAGCCACCTACAGCCAAGTAAGGGAAGGGCATTCACAATGTGGAGCACAGGCGCGTTGGTTTACTCCCTCAGCAAATGTTCCCTTCAGACATGACTGTGGGAAAGCAGGAGCTAAAATTACTCTGTGACAACATATAATAATAAAGAGATGTTTAATGCTTTAGTCCTACTCTGGCAGTTCATCCATCATGTTCCCTGGAATTCTAGTATGCTACAAGTATTAAGAGGTATTCTACAAATAAAGTTTTCAGTTCAAATAAGTTAATGCCTTGGCTCTCTAAAAAGGATATCCTCCTCAGCATTATTTCTCAACATTCTTTGACAATGGCAGCCTTTTTAAGATTTCACAGGACACTATTACTCTGTGGGTCAGTTTGGAAACATATGCTCTATTGTGCTTCAAATTTCCCCATAATCCAGAATCTACTACAATGTTAGTTTCAAGAAAGGAGGGACTTTGTTTTGTGTCATGCTTGGTACACATTAAATGCTCAATATGTGAATTAGATGCTCAATACAGGAATGTTTGTGACACTAAGTCATTAACATGGAGGCTGAAGAAAAAAATGGGAAATAGAAGAGTACGTGGGGGAAAAAATCAAGAGGACTACCATTTCTGCTAACAACAGACTAGGATTTTTCAGACCAACCTCCTTGCTGAAAACAAAAATCTTTAGATCAAAAAACCCCCAAAACACCTTAAAATAAAAAGCTGACAAGATGGTAGGAAACAGCCAGACCAAATTAGAGGGACAACTGGGAACCCAGAGCAGCAACAAGAACCCTGTAAAGAGGTTGCATGATCCTGACCCTGAGGGCACTTGCACAGAGAGTTCAACAAATTAGGTCTTTGGTTTCAATGGCCTCTCAGGATTAGGGGCATAAATGTCAAAGTACAGATTCCTCAAAAGGTGGAGGGCCCAAGGGAACTTCCCCACATTAAACTGGGATCCCATGGGCTATAACCTCAGGTAGAGGTAAACAATAACTAAACCTAAATTCTAATCCCACCCCCAGGAGACTGCAGAGAAGGTTGTTTAGCCAAAATAGAAGTAAGAGGAAAAAGAATGGTGGGCAGAGCATCAAGGATATATTATAGATACTTAAGAAGTCTGAGCAGCCTAGGTAGTGTTTGCAATCTGGGTCTGCATGGACTCCTTAATCCAGCGAACTTCAAACTGTGAAATTCTTTTGAAATATTCCTGGGTTAGTGATACATGCACATATTTTACAAGAAGGAAAAATTAAACTCTCGTTGAAGGAAGACGACATCACCCTAGGACTTAAGGAATACCCACAAGTAATTGAAAAGACAATGAGCAGTCGGCACAAATATAAGCACATGGAAGACAGGAGTGAAAACAAGAGAGTCCACAGGAGTTAAAAGTATCAGTAGCCAAATTCTTCCCAAAAAGAAAATCCTGGGCCTAGATGGCTTCATTGGTGAATTCTATCATTATTTAAAGAAAAACAAAAATTTCCGATTTTAAACAAGCTCTTTCAAAGATCAGAAATGAGAAACATTCCCCGACTTATATTAGGCTAATATAAACCTTATACCAAGGCCTAACAAAGGCACCATGAGAAAAAAAAGATTATGGGCCAACTTCAGTTATGAATATAGATAGAAGTTTTTTAAACAAAATAATAGCAAGCTGAATTCAACACTATATAAAAATAGTCAAGTTACATATAGCTTAGGAATATAAGGTTGCATTAAGATTAGAAAATCAATTAATATAATTTATCACACTGATAGTTACAGAACAAAAAATGTATCTCATTACATGTAGAAAAAAACATTCCATAAAATTCAACATCTATTTGTAGAGAAAATTTTAGCAAACTAAGTGAGAAATAAACATTCCCTAATTTGATAAAGAGCATTTCCAAAAAACGACAGCTAACCTCATCCTTGATGAAATGCTGAGTTTGGAGTAAGACAGGATGCGTATTATCACCACTTCTATTCTATATTGTGATAGGGGTGCTAGTCAGTGGCAAAAGGAATAAATAAAAGGCACTGATTAACTTTATCTCTGTAGCTTTCTAAGGAACGAACAGTTATTATTCCTGGATAAAACAATTGTGTATTTTAAAAATCCAAAATAATTTAGTAAGAATTTGGAAAGGCTGGTAGATACAAATTAGTACCTATAAAATTAGTATATATGAGTATAAATATCTATTGTGGTCCTATATGCCAGCAACAAAGAGAAAATGAAATATAAAAAAAATGTACCATTTGCAACAACATCAATGCTATTAAGTACCTAGGACAAATTTAAGAAAAAATGTGCAAATCTCTACCAGAACATTAAAAAAAAAATGATCTGTAAGATAAAAGAATGATGAATTATATTACATTAAAATTAGTAACTACTCTATTCATCAAGAACACGGGGTAGGAAACAAAATTCTCAACACACAAAATTGATTAAGAGACTAAAAGACTAATAATATACAGATAACATAAAGAACTCCTTAAAAATGAGTAAAAAAAGACCAGATAACCAAGTAGAAAAATGGGTGAAGAACTTCGATAGACAGTTCACAAGAAGAAATCCAAATGAAAAATGGGCTCATACTCTTTAGTAAAACTGAAAGAGACACCATTTTCTGGCCCAAAATATTTAAGTATATCAATACTAAGTGATGGGGAGAATGTGAAACAACAGGAATGTTCATATTCTGTTGGATGAGAATAAATTGGTATAACCACTTTGGAAAACAGTTTGGCATTATCCACTGAATTAGAAGTTATAAATTTACTATGATCCAGAATTTCCACTCCTAAATAGAGACCCTGAGATACTGGTACCCGTGCACACCAAGAAAAACAGACAGGCACAGTTATAGCTGAGTTTTTCAATATTCTGAATCAAAGCAGAAGACACATAGTGTGGGACACTCATACGGTGGGACAGTATGTGCACAATGGACTCACAGGTGGGTCCAACCCACAGCCCACGTGCAGCAATGGCTATGAATGCAGCCCAACACACAGTTGTAAATTTACCGAAAACATTATGAGATTTTTTGTGATTATGTGTCACAATGTATTTAATGTGTGGCCCAAGACAACTCTTCTTCCAGTGTGGCCCAGAGATGCCAAAAGTATGGACACCCCTGGTAGAGAAATGCAAATGTTATACACATACACCACATGAATGAAATGACATAAAAATAAGACACAGAAGACTGTATGTTGACATACATACGTATGTCTGTATATATGTGTATAAAAGAGGCAAAAGCAAACTGCATTTTAGGGATGCACACATAAGTGGTAAACTTTGGAGAGAAGGAAAAATGATTATTACCAAGGTTAAGAATATGGTTACTTCTGGGGAATGAATAGGGTAAAGACGGCAGGGAGGGGTGACTGGGAAGGGCGCATTGCACCCTTGCGGTATACTGGCAATGTTCTATTTCTTCATCTGGGTGGTAAATATGCCTTATAATTACCCATTATGACATGCTTATCGATTTTAGAGAGTGGAGAAGGGAGGGAGAGAAACATCAATTGGTTGCCTCTTTGATGTGCCTGACCAGGGACCGAACCTGCCACCCTTCAGTCTATGGGACTATGCTCTAATCAACTGAGCCACACCAGCCAGGGCTGTACCTTTATATTTTACTCACTGTTCTATACATGTTAGATTTCATGATAAAAAGGGGAAATAAAGAGCAAAAAAAGTACACACGAGAGAGAACGAAGAAAGCAGAAAACAGTACTTGCAAGTAGGCACTAGCAAAGTGCTACTTAACAACCACTTCGGGCACCTTCAGTCCATCTCTATCCCAGATTATTTATTTCATTGTATTACCATTATCATTACTGTAACATTATATCTTAAAACAATTTCTAATCTAATTATAAGAGAAATACTCCTTTGCCAAGTTTTTTTTCCCTACTTGACTCCATATGGTTGCTATATACACAAAGAGTCATTCCAAGAGAGAAAGTTATAAACATTTGGCACAGCAGATTCAACTAAACGTTCCACTAAAAATGACCCATAAAACATTCAATTACATAGTGGCAGATTTATTTTAAATGTTATGAAGTTAAACTGCATGTTAAGTAGTTAATTCAATAACATTTATTTTATTTAAGAACATAATTCTCTTTCATATATTTTCCTGCCACAATTTCTATTCAAAGATGTTCTTTATGAGAGAATCTAAGTTTTTGCCCATTCTGAAATTTACTAGCCAATGTAAGGCAATTTGGCTACTTTCTTATAAGTATGTGAGAACTTCAGTTTCCTGGATATAATTTATGAATTTCATCTATCTAACACACCTAGTCCCATCGGTTGAAAAGAAGCTAATGGGGGTAAAAATTTTTATTTGATTTTTAAGAGTTTTTACATATATCTAGAAGCTATAAGAACATACAATCTTGCTTTTGCAGTTATAATCAGGTATTGTCTAGAACCAATTGCTACCTGGATGTGTATATGAAGCACCCTTATAGTCCACAATTCCACCAATTTTTCAGTCCACTAATAGCCTAAAAAAATCTGTCTCAATCTGGCTGTTCTTCATTGCACCTTATATTCACTATACCTATAATTAACTTAACATTTTTCCCCAAACTGGAATAGCAGTACTATGTTTCTATGGAATGTCTTAGAAGAACTTTATTTTACTCTTTTTCCACTTAACACCATTATATTTAATGTTACCTAGTTCAACAGTTTCTTTTTCCAGAATGGCTCTCAAACTTACCTTTTCTCTGCACTTTCACTGCCAGTAACCTGGTCCAGATTTCTACCGCCACATTCCTAGATTTCTACAACACCTGAGTCTCTCCTTTCTTCCTAGACTCTTAACACCGCCAACTCATTTCCTTTCAGCAACATCCAACAGGCGCACACATCTTGTGCCTGACTTTCACTGACTGCTCTCCATAATTAGTCCCTGTTTTATCTGAACTTGATTTTCTTTACTCTGAAACACTTCTACTAATCTATTCTACTAATCTATTCCACTCATCTATTTTTAATGTCTACATCAAGTTCTAATTTCTCTAAAAGGGTTTACTACTAACACCACAATTTGTTCTTTTCTTCTTAGATCATTTCAGGCACGTCAACTTTATCTTTATAACAGTACTCCTAGGGGAGAGATGGAAATTTACATACAGATTTCTTAGGAAAAGACAAAAAGGTATCAGAGTCAAGGTGCTCTGTTCTATTCTGGTCCTTGGGTCTTGGCTCACGTAACTAAGTAAATCAATATCTGGTCTGTGAGTTGGATAGTGAAGTACGACTCATCGTTCTGCCAAACGTACTAAACAATTAGCTGCAACGGGAAAGTGTCTATGAGATTCTGTTTAAACCACTGGGCATATATTCTGTGTAAATAATTATTTTAAAGCTTGGTCAGGGAATTATAGTAAAAGAATCCGATCACTAATTTAGATGTGTGTGGGATAGAGGCCAAAACTCAGAGTTTAGTAGGCAATGAAATATCCACTAAAATTGTTGTCACTAAACTAACATCCATCTGGTAACCACAGCGGGCAAGCAATAGGAATGAGTCTAATTTCCCCTGCTCCACTCATTCTCCATCCTTTTCCCTTCAATGTTAGAGAAATTTCATAAAAGCAAAACCCCAACCTACAGCCATAATAATTTCTTTCTCATTGTCCAGCCATGGTAAAATCTCCATATTTCAAAAGGATAGGGATTCACAGAATGTATTCTCTTGTGTCTTTACCATATAATCAAGAGATTCTCCATTAAAGCAAAGTCTAATCTTTCCTTGTGAAAGGCCACCATATCTTATTCTAATTCCTCTCTTGTACCTATTTCCCAGATTTGACACCACGATGTTTGTCATAACTTCATTTTTATTTTTTAATTTATACTTCAGAAACTAATGATTGAGAAAAGGTATGGATTACTTCCCATAAAAATAAGTTCCTACTGTAGATGATTATTTTTATTATCTTTGTACTTTTCAAAATTTTTCTTACAAAAAGATATGTAATTAAATGGTTTCTGTTTGGGGGTAGTGGTAGTGACATTACAATAGAATAGGACATTATTTGTATTGAAAATACTTGTAGAAAACAATGTAACACAGCAACCCAAGCATCCACTGACAGATGAAAGGATAGAATGTGATGGAAAGATATATAGATATAGATATATGGATATGTATGTATTCATATATGTATATATAGGTATATATGTATATATATGTATATATGTATATCAAATGAAATATATTCAGCTTTAGAAAGAACCTTGAATATATTATGCTACATGAAATAAGCTAGTCACAAACAGACAAACATTGTCCGACTCCTCATATATGAGATTCCTAGAGCAGTCGCATTTGTAGATGGGAAGTAGAAGGGTTAGGGGCAGGAGGGAATGAGGGGTTACAGTTTCCCGGTGCAGAGTTTCACTGAGGAAGAGAAAAAAGTTCTGGTGATGGGTGGTGGTAACCGGTGAACAATAATGTGAGTGTACTTAATGCCAGAGAGAGATATACATAAAAATGGTTAAAATGGTAATTTTCATGTATATTTTACCACAATGAAAAAGCCAGTATAACACAGGAAGAATGTACAACCTTTTAAATAATTTGTGTTGCATATGTGTGATCAATCAATTTTGAGGCATTATTGAAAAGAAGAAGCTACACCCTCTATTACTGGCAGTGTCAATTTCTCCCCATGTAATAGAGAAAACAAGTCTAAGAAATCAGCATCTACATAAGCAATTACCCTTGTTCACACGGTATTTAAGTATCATTACCTGGGAGTTTTGGCCAAGATGGAGGCGTAGGTAGAAATCCTTCACTTCCTGGTACAACCAAAAGGAAGATAACCACCAATCTAAAATCAATAAACAACCAGAAGTGTCAGAAAATCAAACTGCATGGAAATCCGACAACCAACGAATTAAAGAAAGAGTCAACCAGAACCACCAGACCAGTAAGAACCCCTGGTGAGGCAGCACACCACGTGGGCCCGGGGCCGGCTGAGGCGCACCACCCGTACCAGGCTGCTGGCTGAGAGAACCTGCGAGAGGCGGCAGACTGGGGTCTGGCTACGGCAAGGTGGTGGACACGCGGGCAGGATGGCTGAAGGCAAAACCGAAACTCAGAAGTGGCTGCGGACTACAGCGGTTCCCGCGGTGGGAGAAACTCCCAGTCTCAGGAGAGTTGGTTGGAAAGTGGGGCTAGAGCTGAGCAGGCAAGCCCGCATTGTTCCCTCTCTGGCCCCTCCCACAGGCTGCGCCAGCGCAGCAAGGTGGGTTGCCCTGCCCCAGTGAATACCTAAGGCCCCACCCCCTTACAACTTATCAGGTGTGCTGAGACAAAGAAATGTGGCCCAAATGAAGAACAGCAAAACTTCAGAATGAGAACTAAATGATGAGGAGATAGCCAGCCTATCTGGACGGAGAATTTAAAGCCCTGGTCATTAAATGCTCACAGAACTGATTGAGCTTGGTTGAAAAATAAAAAAACAAATGAAAGATACCCACAATTAATAAAGCAAAATATTCAGGGAAGCAACGGGACAGGAAGGAAACCAGGACTCAAAGCAATGATTTGGGGGAAAATAAACATCCAACCAGAACAGAATGAAGAAACAAGAATTCAGAAAAGTGAAGAGACTTACGAACCTCTGGGACAACCTGAAACATTCCAATATCCGAATTATAGGAGTGCCAGAAGGAGAACAACAGTAAGAAATTGAAAATTTCCCTGAACAAATAAGGAAGGAAAATTTCTCCAATCTGGGAAAGGAAATAAGACTTCTAGGAAGTCAAGGAAGCCCAGAGAGTCCCAAAGAGGAACACACCAAGGCACATCATCAAGTTACCCAAGATTAAGGACAAAGCGAGAATCCTAAAAGCAGCAAGAGGAAGGGAGAGAGTTACCTACAAAGGAGTTCCCATAAGACGGTCAGCTGATTTCTCAAAAGAAACCTTACAGGCAAGAAGGGGCTGGAAAGAAGTATTTGAAGTCAGGAAAGGTGAGGACCTACATCCAAGATTACTCTATCCAGCAAAGCTTTCATTTAAAATGGAAGGGCAGATAAAGTACTTCCTAGATAAGGTCAAGTTAAAGGAGTTCATCATCACCAAGCCATTATTATATGAAATGTTAAAGGGACTTATCTAAGAAAAAGATAAAAAATATGAACAATAAAATGACAACAAACTCACAACTATCAACAAATGAACCTAAAAGAAAAGAAAAACAACGAAAACCACCAGAACAGGAACAGAATCAGAGAAATGGACATCACATGGAGGGATTTCAGTGGGGAGGGGGAAAGGCGGAATGGGGGGAAAAGGTACAGGGAAGAAGAAGCATAATTGGTAGGCATAATATAGATGGGGAGAGATAAAAAATGGTATAGGAAACAGAGAACTCAAAGAATTTATACGTACAACCCATGGACATGAACTAAGGAGGGGGATAGCTGGAGGGTTGGTACAGGGCAGAGGGGGATAAAAGGGGAAAAATTGGGAAAACTGTAATAGTACAACCAATAAAAATATTTTAAAAAATAAATACCATTACCTGCTTATATCTCCGATAATTTTGCTGGAATCTTCTTGAATGTCTTTATCCATTCACTCAACACTTTATGACCACAGACTAGGTGATAAACTTTATGTAAGGTGCTGGAGATTAAAAAAAAAAAAAAAGCCCACAATCTGGTAGAAAAGGCAAACAAATTACAACACAACCTAAATGCTAATTAATTACAGTGCTACAAGAACGCAACACACAAAGCCACTACCTCTAGCTGGGAAAGTGTGACACACTGCTAGTTACACCCCCTTCTTGTTCTCCCTTTCTTCCATAATAATATAATTAGCTGGCACCGAGTCGCCAAGAATAAAGACACGTTCCTCGGCCTTCCTTCAGGCCAATGAGATGCAAGCAGAAATTTAGTGTGGAAGCTTTAGGGAAACTTTAAGAGATAGCTTGCATATGACCTTAATCCTTTTTTTTTTTTTTTTTTTTTTTTTGTTCCTTCGTACTCATGCCGCTGAAAATAAAGATATCTTAATTGTGGATGGAAAGGACGAAGGTCTGAGAGATATGAGAGATTCTAAAGCAGTAAACTGGAAATCACTTCCCTAGTGAGTTTGTGAATCAGGGCTGTCATTTCAGCCTTACACAGCAAATTCCAAGTGTTTATAGGAGAAAAAGAAATTCTCTCTTGTTTTTAGGCCGTTGTTATTTTGGTGGTTCAGTTACGTCACTGTACATGCAAGGGGTCAGGAATGGCTTCACAGAAAAGATGATTCTGAGCTAGGTTTTGAAGAATGATAGGTACCTGCCAAGTGGAGAAAGGAATTTCAGGCAGAGATAATGCAATGGCACAGACTCAGGAAAGGGTCTGGCTTTTCGAAGGATGAGGAGTGGTTAAGATGGCTGAAGTATAAAGCAGGTGGAGTGAAGTAAAAGAAAAAACAACGTGAAAGTTGGGAAAAATAGGGCCTAAAGGGCCTCCTTCTGTGCCACGCTAAAAAAGATGCGTTTACTCCTGTACTCGGTCATATTAAATGATACGAACTCACTGATGATCATCTGAATAGTTTAGAAGAGCCAAATGCCTCAGTCAGAAAACAATCAAAGAAAGTATTGATAAAAGCACAGCAAGGCAGAAAAAGAAAAGCTTATTTCTATAAGAGAAAGGCACACCAATACTTCTGTAAATGCAGAAGACTAGAAAAAATAGCATGTGGCAAAAAGAAAAGATTAGTACTCCTGAGATAGTTAAGGGAAAGGAACCTGGACAACAAAGCAAAGAAAGAGCACACATACAATTTGGCAACATCTGGCTGAGGGAAACACTGGAATACCTGCCTTCAACGTACACTGAGATCAATGAAATACAGTATAGCTAGGAGCATCTAATTACAATACGCCTACACCCAAGGCTTCCTTTCACAAGTAGCTGTCATAGCTGAACAGCATCTAGCCTATGGTAGGAATCTGGAATTTGATGATTAAATACCTTTTCCTATCAAAGGAAAGTTAAAAATATGAGTGAGGGAGGAAAAAAAAATCAGTGTTCCTTAAGGTTGAGTTTCGATTTTTACTCAAGTAGTAATCTTTCATTTTTCTTCAAAAATTACATATTACTTTTGTAAATTTATAATTTTTAATTTATAAAACCTATGCTGCATCAGAAAAATTAAAAATGGCAGCAACTATTACCTCATACAAGTTCAAGAGACAAATTACTGAGAGGGGTTATGGCCTCTGTGCATCTATCATCCATTAATTATACTCTCTAAAATTTTAAAGATCAAAAAATTCTTAAAGTCGCAAAATGTTTCCATTATTTTTATCTCCAGCTCTTCCTAAATTTAAAAACTGTGTTTTAGCCTTTTAACAAGTATTTATAACATGCTGATCATATCCTAAACACTGTGTGGGACACTGGAGTTTATTACTAGAAAACTGTAGGACATGATGTTTTATGTTTTATCCTAATATTCATTTTCAATTCATTTTAGAAAGTGACTTTGGTATTCTGAACCAGATTATGAGTTTTACTAGTACCCTACTCTATTAATAGGCATCGAAACACTTGCTAAAGAATACTAAGGAAAGATTTAATTTTTTAAAGGGTGGGATAGATGGTTTTCTTAACTGAGACTTGTTATTCAAATAATCTAATGTAACTTTTGTTTGAAAAATTGTAATTACACCATTTTTTGAATCCCTGAATCTTGACCTGATGTTTATCCCTTACAATGGTTATTCTGCATTATAATGGACATAGCAATCTAGTGAGCGGAGACCTTTGACACACATAATTATTTCTCAATGAATGTACATTACGATAATAAAACTTCTCCAATTATGACTCACCGCACCATTTTTAAACATTGTAAAAATGAAGCTAACAGTGAAACCAATTACTGTGAAAGCTGGTTATAAATTCACCTGGCCCACCACCATTTAGAAGACTAACTCTCATGGCCCTAGCCCTCAAAATCAAGAAACAGGATTACAGTGATTTCTGGGAACACAAAAAGGACATGGTTGCTATTAAGCACCTACACCTTTATAATACTCTCAAAGGGATCAACAAGCCTATGAAAGATCCACACCAGTCCCCTCACTAGATTCCCAGACTCCAGATTTGGTCTCCTTCAATGTAATCTACCCTCCACACTGTCACCAGGAAGTACCATATAAGTCAGCATTAGGAACTGTAATTCTCTGTTGAAAATTTTTTTACAAATTTTTTTTCAGTAATCTGAAAAAAAGTAACCCTGAGGGATTAAAATGTACATTCTTTCAAGTGGTACATAAAGCCACACCAGGCTTACCTCTGCAGCATGCTTTTGCACAGTGCTACTGGTCCTGCTACCTGGAATGTCCTCCTCCCACCTAGTCTCTACCTGGCAAAATCTACACATTCACTTGTCAAGGCTCTGGTCAATGGCCACCTTTTCTGTCAAGCTCTCCAAGACTCCTCCAGGACAAAAGAAGAGCTCCTTCTTCAGTGGTATGCTGGTAAACTAGCTCTCAGAAGGGGATAAAAAAGCCTTAATACAGTCAGTTCTGCTGTAACATTTGTTTTGAAACCTCAAATTTGTTTTCAATGTGCTTGTTACATTAGGGAACCACATGAGTACAACATAATCCCACTTGCTTATGTGCCATTAAATGCTAGATGAATACAGAAAGCTGTGCCCAGCGCACAGGAATAAACAGTACACATACACCTCGAACATCTCCCAGCCACCTCAGTTCACCTCCTGGTCGGGAGCCACGCCCATCCCTCAGATTTCAGACACACTCTTTCCACCACTTCACAATGACTCACAAGAGGCAACCTTTCCCATGCCTACTTCCACAAGTAAACTTCAAGTCTTCTTCAAGGAAAACACCATATTTATTATAACATTTATGTTTTAACCATTTTAACATGTAAACTGTGATACCATTTTTATTAGGTTTCTACCTTTAAAAAATGTGTTTCTGAATAAATTTCTGAGTGTTGTGTCCAACTCCCATTTTCCCCTATGCTTGGTGATTTTTAGGAATTTCAAGCCCCATTATAGCAGAACTGACTGTAAGTATGCAGCATTTGCTGATTTCTGTGGTGTACATACCACCACGGATGATTTGAAACACTAATACTTGGGCTCTTTGGTCCAGCTTGGCTCTAACAACACCACATTCATAGCATTCTGACAGGCTGGTGTTTAAACACAGGTATTTCTGATCCCAGAGTATGGTCACGGGACCACCATCATCAGAATCACTTGAGAACTTGTTAGAAATGTAAAATCTTTGGGCCTACCTCAGACCTACTAAATCAGGATTCTGGGACTGGGGCCCAGTAACTTGTATTGATAAGCCTCTGTTATCCTGATACATACTAAATTTGGACATCACTTCGCAAGTCATAGGTATGACTTATCTTAGCAAAACTTTAACATAAGAAGCTGAAGTAACTTCTCATTGTTGTTTGAGACACCTGGGAGTAAGCTGAGTTAAGAACAACTTTTTTTTAACTAAGGTTGCTAACATATACCTTTAAAGTTACACTTTCCTATAATCAATATAACAGTAATTAAAATATAAGTACTATGAATTAAAATAATTTAAGTGTGTGTATAATATATGTGTTACATACAGGGGCTGTCCAAAAAAGCCCAGCCATTGTTAATGTAATGAGAACAGTTTGCATGACATTGATGTAACCTGGCAACCAAGGAGAGTGGACTGGAATGCATATGGGTGAACAGTGTCGACTTCACTGTACTAGTTAATGAGGGCAGTAGACACCACTGAGTGAGCGTGTGTACTGTGTGACCATTAAATTCAAATTGACTGAGTGGGTAGAACAGTGAATATGCATCAAATGTTGTGTTAAGCTTGAACATTCCTCTGCAGAAACTATTCAGATGATTCAGAAGGCTACAGCTTTGGGCAACTGGTGACTGGAAACTTCATCACGACAATGTGCCCAGCTCATGTTTCATGTCTTGTGTAGATTTTCTGGCAAAAATAGCAAATCACCCACGTGACTCAGCCCCCATTCAGCCCAGATTTGACGCCCTGTGACTTCTGGCTTTTCCCAAAACTAAAATCACCTTTGAAATCGAAGAGATTTCAGACTGTTGATGAGATTCAGGAAAATACAATGCGGCAGCTACATATATAAGACAATAAAACAAAAAAAGCGTAGGGTAAAGAGACGTATACAGTGAAGATTTCTACACCCCCTTAAGTGTAAAAGTATTTATTCTAAGTAGCCTATAAAAATTTAAATATGTATGTTACAATCCCTGAGCAACCACACACACAAAAACACCAGGATGAGATAAAGTTAAAAAAAAAACACAATAGATAAACTAAAATGGAATACTAAAAACTGTTCAAATAACTCAAAATAAGGCAGGAAGAAGAAAAAGAGGAACAAAAAACCCAAAAAGGACAAAGAGCAAATAACAAAATGGTAGCACTAAATCCAAACATATAAGTAATTATATTAAATGTAAAACACCTAAACACACCAATTAGAAGTACAGCATAGGGAATATAGTCAATAACATTGTAATAACTATGTATGGTGTCAGGTGTGTACTAGACTTATTGGGATCATCACTTCAAAAGTTATATAAGTGTCTAATCACTATGTTGTACAGAAACTAATATAATATATATGACATAATATTGTTTGTCAAGTATAACTGAAAGATAAAACAATTATAAAAACTTATCAGAATGAATTAACAAAAAGGATCTAATTATATGTCACCTGGAAGAAATTTATTTCAAATATGTTGATATAGACAGTTTAGCAGTAAGAGAATGGAAAAAGATGTATCATGGAAATACTAATCAAAAGAAAGCTGGAGTGGCTATATTAATATCAAGTAAACTTCAAAGAAAAGAAATTACCAGGCATAAAAAAGGGTTTTACTTGATGATAAAAGGGTCAATTCACTTTCTTTGCAAGTACACAGAACATATGATGGGGGTCAAAAAATGAATCTTAACTTAAAAGACCTGAAATGACACAAATTATGTTCTTTGACCATAATGAACTTAAACTAGAAATCAGTAACAGAAAAATCTCTTAAAATTTGAAAATGAAATGATGCACTTATAAATAATGCACAGATCAAGGAAAAGTCTTAAGAGAAGTTAGAAAATATATATTTTTAAAAATTTTTATTTATTTATTTTTAGAGAGGGGGAAGGGAAGAAGAAAGGGAAAGAAACATCAATGTATGGTTGTCTCTCGCATGCCCCCAACTGGGGACCTGGCCCACAACCCAGGCATGTGCCCTGACTGGGAATTGAACCTCTGACCCTTTGGTTCACAGAGCAGCACTCAACCCACTAAGCCATACCGGCCAGAGCTAGAAAATATTTTTAATTGAAAGAAAATTATAATGCATCAGAATTTGTACAGTGTGGTTAAGCAATAATCAGAGGAAAATCTATAGCATTAAACGCTTATATGAGCAATGAAGAATATTCACAAAAGAATAATCTAAATGTCCATCTTAAGAAGTTAAGGGTGGGGGAAGAGCAAAGTAAACTCAAATCAAGTAGAAGAAAGGGTATCCTTACAGTTAACATTATAGTGGTGAAAGACTGAATATTTTCCTCCTCTACTCGGGAACAAGTCAATGGTATTTACTGTCACCACTTCTATTCAACATTGTACTTGAAGTCCTTGCCAGTGTGGGAAGGAAAGTGGAAAAAACATACAGATAAGAAAGAGAAAAAGGCCTTATCTGCAGACAACATGATTGGCTACATAGAAATATAAAAAAATCTACACAGAATCTCCTAGAACTAGTAAGTAAAATTACAAGGTAAACAAAAATCAATAATATTTTTGTACTTGCAAGTAATAATTAAAAACTAAAATTTAAAACTAGCATTATGATAGATCCAAAAAATTGAAATAATGAGGTATAAATTTACCAAAACATGTAAAAGAACTGCTGAAAACTATGCCACTATTAAAGAAATCAAAGACGACTGAAATAATGGAGAGATATACAACATTTATCACATATCAACATATTAAAGGTGCAAATTCTTCCCATTTGATTTATAGATTAACAAATTCTAATCAAACCACAAGCCCCCTGGATATTTTTTGTAGATATAGACAAACTTACTCTAAAATCAAAAGAAAGGAACTAAAATAGCCTAACAATTTTGAACAAGAATAAAACTGAAAGAATCATGCTAATTTTAAAACTTACTCTAAAGCTACAATAACTAAGACAGTATGATATCAGGGAAGGGAGAGACACATAAATCAATGGAATAAAGCTGAGATCCACACAAATAGGGTCAACTGTTGACAAGGATGTAAAGGCAATTTAGTGAAGGAAGGACAGTCTTTCATCAAAAACAATGTAACAACTGCACATCCAAAGGCAATATATGGACCTCAACCTAAACCTAACAGCTTACACAAAAATTAATTCAAAATGGATCATAGATCCAAATATAAAACACAATGCTATAAAACTTTTTAAACCTATAGGATAAAATTGTTATGACATGGGTTAGGCAAAAAAATTTTAGACATGATACTAAAAGCATAATCCATAAAAGAAAAAAAGTTACAAATTTGACTTTTGAGTCAAATGAAAATTTTTATTTTGTAAAAGACAGTATCAAGAGCTACAGGCTGGGGGAAATATTTACATATGATATATCTGACAGAGTTTGTATACAGAGTATGTAAAGAACTCTCAAAACTCACAGTAATAAAACATAATCACCAGTTTAAAAATGGGCCCTGGCTGATGTTGCTCAGTGGATTGAGCTCGGGCCTGTGAACCAAAGGATCGCGGTTCGATTCCCAGTCAGGGCACATGCCTGGGTTGCAGGCCAGTTCCCAGCATGGGACACATAAGAGGCAACCATACATTGATATTTCTCTCCTTCTCCCTCTCTCCTACCCTTCCCCTCTAAAGATAAATAAATAAAATAAAATAATAAATAAATAAATAAAAAATTCTTAAGATTGTGCTAAATCTATACAAAAAAAAATAAAAATAAAAATAAAAATGGGCAAAAGATGTGAACAAAGATTTCACCAAAGAGAACAGCTGGAAGGCAACTGACTATATGAAAGGATGTTCAGTATTTTTAGCCATCAGGGAAATCCAAATTAAACAGCTAAAAAAAACTTTACAAGTGGTAACACCACATGCTGGAGAAGATGCAGAGCAACTACAAATTTCATACATTGCTAGTTGGATGCAAACTGGGACAGTCATTCTAAAAAACAGTTTGGCAGTTTCTTATAAAGTTAAATATACACTTACCATATGACCTGGCATTCCCACTCCTTGATATTTATACTAGAAAAATGAAAACTTGCGTTCACAGAAAAACTCGTACATGTATGTTTTAACAGTTCTATTCATAACTGCCCCAAACTGGAAATAATCCAAATGTCTTTCAACAGTTGACTAAACACATTGTAGTACAGTTTATCAATGAAATACTACTGAGCAATAAAATAAATGAATTGTTGACACACGCAACAGCTTGGATGAATTTCAGAAGCTTTATGCTGAGTGAAAGAAGTCAGTCTCAAAAGGTTACAAATGTCTGATTCCATTTACCTGTATTGTTCGGACCATAAGATGCACCTAGGTTTTAGAGGAGAAAAATAGGAAAAAAAGTTTTGAAGCAAAAAATGTGGTAAAATATTTAATAACATAAATAATATAATATTTTACCCATGTAAATGTAAACAGAACTCAACAGCAGCATTAACAACCATCATTCCTCCCAAATGGGGGGCCGGGTACGTCTTACAGTCCAAAAATACAGTGTATGGTATCAGTGGTTGTCAGAGGTTAAGACAGGGCAGTCAAGGATTGGGGACTGACACGAAGGGATAGCATGAGGGGATACTGGAGGTGATGAAACTGTTGTGAAGCCTGATTGTGGTGGTGGTTACACAGATCAATACTTGAGTTAAAATTTATAGAATTATTTGCCCCTTCCAAAGTCAATTTTACCATGTTAACTTAAAAGTTTTAAGCTTTTAAAAGTATATAGCATAAACTATCTTAGAACTTTTTAATTCTTTATAAATTAAGGCTCAAAAGTAAATGCTTTGGGTATGTGTACATCAGTGAAATGGGAACATGAAGACAGTCGTAGACTTAAATTTTTAAAAATCGCATAAAGATATGTCACAGATATAAATTCTAAACTCAGAAACTTTATCTTTCAATCAACCACAGAGGCCATTATACTTAATATCAACAAATATTTAATATCACTATATAAAAAATTAAACAGATAACATGAGACAAAACAAATGTACATCAAATCCAAAGAAAGTCTAAATGAAGATTCTACATTATTACTATTCATTTGGTCCTTCCAACAGAAATGACATTACTATCCATGATCACTATGGTATATGCTGTGTTTTTTCTTTTTTTTTCCATATTGCTTTTTTCCCACATTTTTTTATTGATATTCAAGTACAGTTGTCTCCATTTTCCCTCCACTGCTCCCCCCAACCCCAGCCATCCCCACTTCCAACCCTTGATCCTAACCCCCTTTGGCGTTGTTCATGTGTCCTTTATACATGTTCCTTGTTTTTTTCTAATAGTAGTTACAGATTTACACGGTTTATCCATATTTTCTTATCTGATCCTCCTTGGCACAAAACACATCCTAAAAACATTGGCTATATGGATAAATAAAATGTGATATACAGAGTGATCAATTTGTAAGTTATATAAATGTCTAATCACTATATCAGACTGCAACAAATGTAATATTGTATGTCAACTGTAACTGAAAAATAAAAAAGTATAAAACCAAAAAAAAGACAATTATATATATATAATATATGGATAGATAGTTAGATAAAGGAATATTATGCAGCCAGAAAAATGGAAGCCCTACCACTTACAACAATATGGATGAACCTGGAGGACATTAGGCTCAGCGAAATGAGCAAGATATGCAAGACAAGTACTGCAGGATCTCACTTTATATGCAGAATCTATAACAGTCAAAGTGACAGAAGCAGGGAGTAGAATGGTGGTTGCCAGGAGTTGGGAGGGGGTGAGGGAGGACAGGGAGATATTCGTCAAAGGGTATAAACTTTCACTTGTAAGATGAACAATTTCTGAGGATCTAATATATGGCATTAACTACAGTTAATATTACTATCCTGTATACTTGAAATTTGCTAAAAGCAGATCTTGAATGTTCTTACCAAAACAAGAAAGTGAGGTGATGGCCATATAAATTAACTTGACTGTGGTAGTCATTTCACAATGTTTGTATGTATCAAATCATCACATTGTCCACCTTAAGTGTATATAATTTTTATTACTCAATTATACTTCAATAAAGCTAGGGAGGAAATGCTGACTGGGACCAAGTACTAAGACTGCTTATAATTGCACTACTTTGTAAACCATCCCAAGAAGGCATGAAATATTTCTTTTTTTTTAACCCCAACAAATAAGCCAGTTTACCAAAAAACACAAAGAACTGTAATTTGAGACAGCTACTCTCTATAACTATATATATTTTTGGATGGCTGCCATAAAACTTAATAGATCTTAGATTGTGGGTTTTAAGAAACAAAACACACCCAGCTGACCAAAGCCACTTATTTAAGTAAGTAACCAACCTCACCATTCCTAAATGTGCCCTAATTTTTAAAGCATTAAATGTAAGGTATCTGTGGGAGCACTCAATTCCTTTCAAATGACAACAGCACTTTCACAACTTTTCAATCTTTAACCTTCTGAGGATATGTGCTTTAAGTAGCAAATCCAGCTCTTTCTAGAGCCGAAAGTATGTTAATATGTAAAGTTTGGGGCAATTAAAAAATTGACAACTAAAATTTACCTACTGCTAAACAAGTTAATTACTGAGTGCTTCAATATTCCAGGTCCTACAGGTCATACAAAAGAGATAAAAAATTGTATAGGTCCTTAAGGACTTAGCTGAGGAGACAATACAGACCCATCTGGAAATAGACACCAGAACTGTAGTAAGAAAAGTATTATGGAGAACGATTAGAGAATAACATCTAAATAGACACAAAAACATTCTTTAACCAGTTTCCCATATATATCAAACGGTAACTGAGAAGAGAAAATAATTTCATACGATGTAGAGAGGCACTGGGATACAGTGAACACAGAACACTGGAGCTATGTTCTCAGCTCTGCCATTAAAAAAAACTCCTGGATAAGTCCCACCTGCTCCACAGTGCACAGTTAGTAGGCATGGTACCTGACACAAAAAGGACATTTGGTTCATTCACTGCTAATTTGGATTTGGCTAAACAAGGAAGGAGGGGCAGGCAGGGGCTCCTTCTAGAAGGGACTCACTCAGGATGTCTGCAACTCAGGACTATGGCAAGCTTGCTGCTTGAATTCACTACCTCCTTCTCACAACCACGTGAAAGAAAGGACTCTGACACCCAAAAGAAGGAGCTCTCCTTACCTCCTCCGGAGCACAGACTCTTCTATCAAGGGCCTCTCTGTCCTGGGCCCAGCTGCCCTGGCACCTCCCAGTCCCAGGGAACCCCTCCCCACCCCCAACACACACACTATGATGCATCAGCTGCCTGGCTTAGTTTCAGTCTGGTTAGCTTATCTGAAAGGGAGTTGGATCAGGTCCTTCACAACATCACGATCTATGAATTTAAAAATTACAAGTATTAACCATAGAACACAAGCCTTACTAAGTCGTCAGCTATGAGTAAAACAGCTTATTAAATTTGTTATCTGGACTTTGTTCTGCAAGAATTATCAAACTGTTTTGGAAATGCCGAATAGGAAAAGCAAACACTACTGAATTCTTCAAAAGAACAATTTTACCTTAGAGTGAGTTCCTGAAGAGCGCCAGGTCCATATGCTTACGATGCCCGGGACAGAGACAGCAAATATAATATTTTATTAAAAACACTAAAGATTACGACTTCCATTCTTTAACATAAGGACATCCACATCGGCAAGGAGGTGGGCAGTAACGGTGGCTGAGAAACCAGGACCAAAACGTCTTTAAAAAACTGCTCTGGAAAAAAAGAGAAAAGAAAACAATATTAAATATCTTCACATGTACGAAGAAGTACCTGATAGAAACCCACACTTTAAAACCATGAAACACAGGACACTGTCTCGGTTTGGAAAAAGTTTAGAAGATATATTACACATATAGTGTAAGAACAAATGCCTCTCTTTAAATCTATACTGATAAAGATCAGGTTAAAATATCTGCAAAAATGGAAGAGAGGCATGGTTAAAATGAGAAAAACTAAAATCACTTAAATCCATCCTCCCTTATCCTCACAACTGTTATTCATTTTATCAGAATTTTAAAAATTAAAGTAGCTGTTTTGGGGGTGACTATGAGCATTATACATGTGTTTTGTAGAAAATGTAAAAATATGAAATAGTACATAGGGTGGTGCAAAAGTAGGTTTACAGTCGTTTATAGTGAGTATGCAAAAGAGTTTATTCTTATATTACTATGAATAATTATTGTATTATTTTCCATATGGACAACTGTAAACCTACTTTTGCCCCACCTTGTATGAGATGACTGAAAAATCTAATTACTCAAAGTTAGTATATTTTATTTTCTATCCTATCTTTTTAATAAATATTTCCTTTTTAAGAAACTCAAAAGTCTCATCCTTTTAAGTTTATTGTATTATAAATATCTTATTATACCATATACTCTTACGATCCTAAAGCTCATGATTTTTACCAACTGCCAATTATTTTTATCAACAGTATACTAAACAAAAAAATTTAAGAACAAAATTTTTAATGGTTTTGTAGTGGTTATAGGACTGTAGCAAATTTAATAATTTAGGAGGCTTCCAATTTTTTAACATTATAAATAGCATTGTTATGAATAAGTAACACATACACATACAAATTTGCGTACCTTTCTTATTTCCTTTTAATAACCCAAAAATAGAATTTTGGACAAAGGGTATGAACATTCTTAAAGATTCTGAATATTGCCAAATTGCCATTGTAGTGGAATGTTTGTGTCCCTCTAAAATTTGTATGTTGAAGTCTAGTCCCCATCGTGCTGGTACGTGGAAGTGGGCAAGAGTGGAACTCTCATAAATGGAATTAGTGCCCTTATGAGAGGAGGCTAGAGAGCTAGTCAGCTCTCGTTCCACCACGTGAGAAAACAAGGAGTCGGGAGTTTACAACCCTGAAGGGGCCCTCATCAGAACCCAGCCACACTGGCACCCTGATCTCGGATTCTAGCCTCCAGAACTGAGAAATAAATTCTGTTGTCTATAAGTCACCTGTTGTTTATAATACCATAAATTTATAGTAATCTGTAATAGCAGTCAGAGCTGATAGTTATTTAGAATGTTATATCAATTTAAGCTCCCACCAACAGCAAATATTTGTCAACATGTGACTCTTTTTTACGTGAGAGACCTACTGAAGCATGCAATCTATAACATAATGGTTCTAGCTTTGTAAGCTTTTTCCTTAATCTTATTTCATAAGCTTAGAGGAAAATCTTCTAAGAAGTAATATCTCTTGAAGTAAATAAATATTTATCTGTGGTTGAGCAATTTTTCCAGTGGCACTTTTACTTAATAAATTTACCTATTAAATTTAAGTCCTTGGAACCAAAAATAGTAATTATCTGCATAAATCCATTTTAAAAGTAAAATTCTGTGCATATGTTTGTAATAAAAGATGTCTGAAATGATGAAGATAACCATGGTAAATTTCACATTTTGGGATACTGAATTATTTTTCTTTCTTTTTTCCAAATTTTCTTCTTTGAATTATCTGTATGGCTTGAAAACCAAAATATTAGTTAGTATTATATTTTTTAATGAAACCATACTCTAAAAAGTTTAAAAGAAGAATCATTAAAATAAAATTCTACATTTCTGTTTCCAGTTATGATGGAGTAACTGATACTGGGCTAGAACTTTTGCTGTGAATGACCATGAAACTGGGCAGTATACATAAAACACTATTTTCAGGTGTTGGACAACAGGACACAGGATGGTAATTTCTGAGACAAGGAGAACAAATACTCATTAATGCCTGGCTTTCTGCTTGTGCGGCAGGGAAGGGAAACCCCAAAGAGCACAGAGAGCTCGCTGATTTGCAAAAACAGAGCTCAAAGTCTGAGGCTACAAAGCACTTATAATTTAAGGGACAGAATACAGTTAGGGAACCGTGGTGAAAAATGGTTTCAGAAATCTGTAGACAGATCACCTAATTCTTTGCCTGGAGATTAAGCTGCATTTGCATGAAGCAAGGCTCAAGGAGACCAGAGAATAAATGCTGGGGAAAGAACACCTATGAAATGTGCGCTGAACAAACTAACCACCTGAGCTTGCAAAGGTCTGGGAGTCATTCAAATTCCTGGCAGCTACAGTGGATAAACCTCACTGAATGTTACATGTAGTTGACAAAAACCCCAGAAAGGCCATGCCTCTTTATTAAGGCTAAGCTAGCCCTGGAATAAAATAAAACTGCTAAGAACCAAAAATAAAGAGAGGGAAAAACAAATCTTTAATGCAGGCAGAGGGCGGCAGGGAGGTACATTTCACCACATGAGCAATGGTAAGAATGACCACTACTCTCATCAGAAGCAATTTAAGGTGGGGGGAGAATGGGAAAAACTGTAGTTGAACAATAATTAATAAATAAATAAATAAATAAATAAGAAATTTTAAGCTAGAAGACACTGAGATGATTTTAAAGTACCACAAGAAAAAAAAAGCTATCAATTTAAAATTCAATATTCAGAATAAATAGCCTGCAAAAATGAAGACAAAAGGGAGTAACAACATTCAAAATTGTCCTTCCGACATAAATAAATAGAAAACTAGACAAATATGAAACCACTGTTTTCAGACACTGGATGACCAGCAGTGTAGAAACAACCCCTGAGAAAAAGGAAACAAATGAGGTGACCCCCAAGACTGTCCCTACTCTGTTTGGAACTACAACACAGGGAGGTGGAACCCAAATATAGCCACTGAATTAGGAGACAGAATTTAGAGTTTGTGGCATCTGGACAGCTAGAATTTTCAGGGCATAGTACTACAAAGGAAGAAACTAAACAGAAATGCTCCAAAAATCTGCAAAAGGGGTCTTCTGGCTAAATACCAATCTGCATGTGTGGTGTGTAAATCTAAAAGGCTAGACAGAGAAAAACTTCCAAGAAAATAACAAATACTGGGGATCTCTAAGTCAAACAACTCCAAGAATTCACATACTACCAGAATCGTTTAGTTCCCACCAACCAGGGTGAATAAATGGGGCAATCAAGGAAGACACAGAAGGGGCACACCTCAGTAGTAGGCGGAAACTAGCCCCTAAATTGAAAACTATTCCAGAACCGCCACAAAGACAAAACAAACAAAAAAAAAAACCCCTTGAAAACAAAAATCAAAAGATCAAGCTCATCCACAAATAAATTACCTGCCTGCCAAAACAAGACCTAATATATAAGAAAGAAAAAAAATCAGGAACTCAACAACTCCATAAAAAATTACCAGACATAATAACAAATAAGAAGTGGTAACCTATAATCAAAATCCAGAACTAGCAGGGATAAAGTCCTTTAATATAAGGACTTTAAAACAGCTATTAGAAAAGAATTTAAAGGCTTAAAGGAAAAGATGAATATAATGAAAATAAGAAAAAAACATCAACAGAAAAGTGGAAATTGTTTTTAAAAACACCAATGATGATTCTAGAACTAAAAAAAAGAAAAAAAGACTATATCTTTTTTTTAAAAAAGCCTTACTAGATGGGCCTCACAGTATTATTAGACAAAGGAAATATTTTAAAATCAGTGAACTTGAAGGCCGGGCAACAGAAACTTTTAAAAATGAAGGAAATGAAAAGAAAAAAGAAAAAACTAGACAAAACTTCAGTGATCTGTGAGTTAATATTAAGTGGTCAAACATGTAACATTAGAATATGAGAAGAAAGAAAATACTTGGGAATTAAAAATTTTAAGATAGATAACTAAAAAAATTTACAAATATGATGAAGAAAATACACAGACCCAAGGAGCTCAATAAACCCCCAAAATACACAGAAACAAAACCATACCAAGAGGCATCATCATAAAGTTGCTGAAAACAAGTAGTAGAAAAATCTTAAAAGCAGCTAAAAGGAAAAAGCATTGATTACACACAGGGAAACATATAAGAATCATGACAGGGTTCTGGTCAGAAACCATGCAAGTAAGACAGTGGAATAATACTGTTAAGGTGCTAAAGTGGGAAGAATCCCTGAATTCTCTGTGCACTAGTAATAACTTCCAAAACAGAAGACAAAATGGGGGGGGGGGGGGGAGAGAATGTTTCACTATAGGAAACATAGAAGGTAGTTTTTTCCAGCAAAAGATATATAACACCACCCACAAGCTTGGATCTACACAGAGAAATGAAAGTCTGAAAAAAAATGGTTAAAATGAAGATAAATATTAATTTTTTTTATTTTGAATTGCTCTAAGAGGTAACTGCCTGAGAAAAGCAGAAAGAACAGCAATATGGTTAAAGCACACATAAAGTCAAAATGTACAACAAAGCACAAAAGATGGGAGGGGTTGGGAGTACACTATTATGTAAGATTCTTGCATTACACAGGAAGTGACATAACTTTGAGGGCAGACTGTTATTAATTAATTAATTACAAGGGCTGGCACTAAAAATTTTTAAGAGATGTTATAAACCAATATAAAAAATAAAAATGGAATCATAAAAAATAACTCATTTTCTCAAAAAAGTTTCTTATTCAATAATCATATCAAGTAAAAAAAATTTTAAAACCCATCCAAAAGCAGATAGAAAACAAAGGAAAAAGAATAGTAAGAAAGATGTGGTACATTTACCCAATGGAATACTATGCAGCTGTAAAAAAGAAGGAACTCTTAACCTTTGCAACAACCTGGAGATTAGTTTTATGCTAAGTGAAATAAACCAATCAGAGAAAGACAAATACTATATGATCTCAATCACATGTGAAATCTAATGAGCAAAATAAAACCAGAGGAATGCATACACAGAACAGACTGACAGATAACATGGGTGGGGGTCTGGAAGAGATTAGCCAAAGAACACATATGTATACATGCATAGCCCATGGACACAGGCAACAATGTGGTAAAGGTCAGAGGGTGGAGGGGCGCTGGGTGGAGGGAGGTAAAGGGGAGAAAATGGAGGACATCTGTAACACTGTCAACAATAAAAACATAAATGGTCTAAACTAGTGGTTGGCAAACCTTTTCTGTGAAGAGCCAGAAAATATTTCAGACTTTGAGGACCAGATGGTTTCTGTCCCAACTACTTAACCTTGCCACTGTAGTACAAAAGCAGCCATAGACAATATGTAAATGAGTGAGCACAACCATATTCCAATAAAATTTTATTTACATAAACAGGTGGTAGGTAGAGTTTGTTCTGCCAGCCAAACTTTGCCAACTCACCGTGTAAACACACCAATTTAAAAGAAATACTGTAAGACTGTATAAAACACAAGATCCAACTCTGTTCTCTACAATAAATCCACTTTAAATATAATCCTACAAATAGATTAACTGTAAAAGGATAGAAAAAGATATGCTATACAAATATTAATCAAAAGGAATTTCAGTACCAGTAACGGAGACTTCAAAGGAAGTTGCCAGGGATAAAAAGGGACACTTCATAAAGACAGAGGGGTCAATTCATCAACAAGACTTAACATTCTTAAATGTGCGTGCATCTAAAATGCTGTAACAGTGCTAGAAATATGAAACAAAATCTGACAGAGCTGAATGAAAGGAAGAACAGACAAATCCACAATCGTAGGTGAAAACTTTGACTCTCCCCTCTCAGTGACTGATAAAACAGGTCAACAGAAAATAAGTAAAAACGTAAGAAAATATATGAAGCCCGACCTAACCTGACATTGACAGAATGCTCCACCCAGCAACAGGAGAACATACGCTCTTCTCAGGCACATACTGAGCACTCACCAGCATGCACCATGTGCTGGGTCATAAAACAATGAGAAAGCTTCAATGGATGGAAAATACAGGGCAGGGCAAAAGTAGGTTTACAGTTGTTCGTATGGAAAATGACACAATAATTAAATAATACAAGAAAAACTGTGTTTCAGAAACTCACAACTGTAAACCTACTTTTGCCCCACCCTAGATTAAGAATATGTTCTCTGACCACAACAGCATTAAATGAAAGCGCAATACAAAAGGATACCTGAAAAAACCCAAATATCTGACAACACTCTTCAGAACAATCCATGGATTAAAAAAAATAATAATAATAACAAGACAAATTAGAAAATACTTTGAATGGAATGCTAATGAAAATATTTAGCTTCAAATATTTATATTTTTAAAAAATAGAATTTAAAATCAATGATCTAGGCTTTTACCTTAAAAACTAGAAAAAGTAGAGCAAATTAAACTCAAAATAAGGAGGAAGGAAGGAATTAATAAGAGCTCAAATCATGAAACAGAAAACAGATAAACCACAGGGGGGAAAAAAATCAACAAAACCAAAAGTTGGTTATTTTAAAGGATTGATAAAATTGGTAACCCTAGCTAGACTACTCAAGGAGGAAAAGGAGAAAATGAGTCCAATATTAGGAATGGAAAAGGGAGCATCAATACAGATTCTACCAACATAAACAGGAAATACTGTTTCATAAAATGTATGATTTATTTTCAAGCTCATAAATTTGACAAGTTAGACAAAGTGGACTGATTCCTCAAAAGACACAAATTACCAAAACAGGCATAAAAAAATAGAAGATCTGAATAGTCTTACACCCATTCTTTTAAAAATTGAAACCTTAATTAAGAACCTTTCCATAAAGAAAACTATAGACCCAGGTGGCTTCATTGATGGATTCTAACAAACATTTAAGAAAGAACATCAATTGTATCCAAACTCTTTCATAAGAGAAAGAATGAAGGAAAACTGCTGGTAGAAATGTAAAATGGTAGACCCACCTTGGAATTTGTTCTGTCAGTTTCTCACTATTAAATATATGCATATTCTATAACCCAGAAATTCCTCTTCTAGGTATTCATCCATAACAGATGTCGCAAAAAGCCTTGTACAAGAATGGTCATAGCAAGTTTAGTCTTAACAGTTGAAAACTGGAATCATCCCTTTCTGCAGTAATAACGAATTATAGTATATCCATACAATTAAATACTCATCAGCAACTAAATGTATATTTTAAACAAGAGCTTCATATAATTTTTATGCCCAGGAAAGTTTGAGAATTATGGTTGTGGAAGTACATAAGAAAATAAAGAGAAACCACAAGGCATTTAGGTCGTTTAAATTATATATGACAGTTGTCATTTTCCATTAAGTGTTTAATTGCCATTTAAATCATGTTACAATACTCCTCTCATGTTCAATTTTCTACTTACGTGCTTCACGGAGTTCCAATTCCAAGTTTTAGTCTTCAGTCAACTACCCCAAATTCTCATTAATCCCAACCCATACTGTGCATTACAGATAAAGAATCCTCTTCACCAGTTCCCTTGCTTTTTCTCCCTTAATGTTCCACTTCCTTGGTACTGTTCTTCCCACCTCTTTAATCGTGTTATTCTTACTTTTTGCTGCACAGACTTGTCTTTCTACCTCCTTTAAAACTGAACCAAAAAGTCATCTTTTCCACTAAGTGCTAAACCACCTCAGATACTTTCCAAATTCTCTCAGCACTTGAAGATCTTGGTCCTAATATATTCATTTTATAGAATTTGGACATCTCTTCTATTTTAATGGACTCACTAAGTCCATACCCTGGCTTAGAGAGTATAACCTTTGGGTACGATGAATTAAAAACATTACAGTCCTCTTCAAGGTTCATTCCCTTTTGCTGTTTTTACTTTTCTCTCTGGAATTCTATTTGCCAGAGGCTTAAACTCTATAGCTCTGGAGCAGAAGAACAGAAAGAAAGGCAAAGAGATGGGTGATTAGGGCTGCTCTGGACCAGATTTTAAAGAAGGTGAAAAGCTGTTAGGCTTCAGTATCTGTTCAGACTACCTCACCAGCTCCAGGAAGCAAAACGGATTCCAAAAAGAGACTTTAGAGGAGGAGTAAGGAAGTTATGTTTGTGGACGAATTCTGTGTTGTACTGGATGGCCAGAAAGAATGCAGTACACTGTTTCGAGGACACTAAAATATTTCTGGTTTCCTGGCAGAAAATTAATCTCAATGGGTTCTTTATAAGGTTGGAGGGTGGAGGTTTGACTGGAGGTGTACAAAAGGTAAATATCAAAAAATGTCTCTACTCTCACACTAAGTGCCAATACTTTTTGTTCTGCATACATTATTACTTAGGAACTACTCATCTAATTCCACAACTTTCAACTAGAAAGTATGCCTTCCAAATCATACCTATAAACCTGACCATGCTCCTGAGCTAGTTGGATTTCCAACTGGTATCTTTCTTCTTTCTTCATCATGTTATTACTTATCTAAAAAGCGTAACTAGTCATCTGAAAGCAAACTCTGTATCTCCCCTCTCTCAAACTTGCACATGTTCTTCTCCTGCCAGGTCAGGAACCTTAGACTCATTCTCAACTTTCTCTGTCTCCTGCAAACACTAACCAAGTCTGAAAGACTTAAACTCCTAAGTATCTCTGAAATCAGTGCTCTTGTTTCTACCCCCACTATAAATTTCTTAATTCAGACCATCACTATCTCTTTCCTGAACTAGGCCAGGACCTTAAATGACATCTTTGACTGTGATCTACCTACCAGAGGCCAGAGAGACTGCCTCGGTCATTCACCCTGCCACAGTACTACTTGATGAAATACTTCCAATCTCCACTCCTCCAGGCTGTTCTCTGTATTACAGCTATAATTGGTTTTATAAAACACCAAATGTTTGTGTCACTGTCCCACTTATAGAACAAAATAAAAACCCAAACTCCTAGTATAGCATATAAAACTATTCATAATTTGTTCCCATTTTACCTTGGTTCTAGTCTGACTTTCCAATTTTTTTCTGCACTCATTTCAGCAGATCAAACTTTACCCTTTCCCTTAAACACACTATGTCCCTTCTTTTCAATAATCCAGAATAAACAGTAACTCAGTCCAGCTTATTTTATTTTTATGAGCACCTTTACACTATTTAAAGCCATTAGCTAAACCTGTACAGCAGTAATGACTGAAGAAACAATCAGATGATACAGCCAACCCTCAGCTTATTTATTAACATGGTCAGTATAGACTAAATGGACAAGTGAATGTTTCAACTACCTGCTGAGCTTCTTCCTTACTGTAAATTAATATTAAAAGTCTTCAGTTACAGGCTTATTGCCTCCTTTTGATTCACAGGCACAAAGAGAACCATACGTAATTCAACTTTCTGTATGTCTATCCATTTCCTTTCTCTCATCTTTAACACCTTTCTTCCCCACTTCTACTCCTCCTCTCGCACTTTTCTCCTCCAGCTAAGTTTTCACTGCATCCTTTGTCCACCCTTCACAAGAACATCAGTATTATTCTTCTATCACTTTTAATAGCAGAGCACTTAAAAATTCACAAAGCACTTTCACATCTACTTACTCACTTGGTTCTTACAGCCTCATTTTTTGGGATTCCAAAATCAACAAACATAAAATATATGTGCATGTATATATAATATTATATACAGCAGATGCTGCCCTTTTAAGTAAAATGTAAGGTACTTTCTTACATTTTAACTCAAATTTGAGGAAACTTCAGTTCAAAAAGTTCAGTGATTCATCTAACATGCTGCTATTCCTTCTGCCTAGAACTCCGTAACACCCCTTCACTTGTTCCTCTCTTAAGACATAGCCCCTGCCTTCCCCTCCTCCCAGAGGAAGAACGTTATGCCAGTTTCAATGCTATCAGAATGTTTTCATACCACTATTTCACACCACTGAACGATACAGGTTTCTGAACTCCTGTTCTGGGTTTTTTTTTTCCTACTAAACAATATTTTCCTTATTAACTAGTGTTACCTTTATTAATGCCCATTAATTACCCAGCATTTTATAAAGTCAAAAGGAGAAACATTTTATGGACAGTCAACATTGATTACTAATCTCAAGGGTAAAACTGTATACCAAAACATCCCTCGGTTTCCTTAAAAATCAGGCATTTAAGGAATGTCTCTAAATGCTCTGAAAATATCTAGATACTATCTCTTGTTGTAATGATATCCAAAGCTGCCACAGCAAAGGAGTAAAACAGCACTTCACAAATCCTAAGTTAAACTATTACACGTTTTAAAAGATGCCTCTTAATATCCTGGGAAATATTTAGGCTAAACAATCAAAAAACCAGGTCCACAGTCTCAACTCCACCACATATTTGGCTGGCTTGGGAAAGTCATTTAACCTTCCTTCGTCAAACTTCCACTTTGATAAAATTGGATAATGCCACCTACCTTTCATACTTATTAAGAAAATTAAATGAAAGAATAACTGCAAACTGCTCAGCCTGGAACCCAATAGTCAAAAAATGGTCACCCTTTTATGATTATTTTTATATACATCATTTCTGTTTTCAGAACCATGCACAAAAACCATTAACATGTTCTTGGATTTTCTGGCCCAGCAGCAACTACAATAAGTGCCTTCAAGGAAGTTATACCCATGACCTCTGGACCCCCTTCCTGGGTCATAACTCGGGTTCTAGTAATATAGTTTGAAATATCTCCTCCCAAGTGCATTACCTTGTTCTCTGCCAGATGAAAACTCATCAAAAGATGTTCCTGTAGCTTCTCCTTGTTGGCCTGACTTTACCTGGAACAGCACACAGAGGCAGCTGTGAATCTGGCGACTTTTACTGCCAGTCTGTTTTTTTAATCACTTGTTAAAAAATCTTAAATTAAGTTGGTCCCAGTACTGATCACCTGAAGGTTAATGAGGCTGGACTGGTATCTCATGTTAATAATCAAAGTGAAAGACTAAATAAATAATTAGCTAAATCAACTCCCCTTTGGACACAGGCATATTTTAACCCTTAAAAAAAATCACTTGGACTTCTCCCAACAGAGCATATGTAATGTTTAGTAAATTGATCCTTTAGCTTTAGAATACACTTCAGCAGTTTCCCTGAAAGAAAGACATGCTACTCTATGGAATCCAGGATCTAAACACCCACAAAATCCTTATTTTCCTCAACATTTTTCTCTATCCAACCTCCGATTCCTTCCTTAGCTCCCCTTCCTCTGACTACCCACCATATACGTAGGCTGAAAGTTCAGCTCCCAAATCATCTCCATTCCGCCTTTCATATTCTAGTTTAAGTATGCATAGTATTTCAATAAGCTTCTATCCTTTTCAATTCTTTGAAATACAACATATTATGTACTTGATTACCACTTCTAACTGAAGAATCTTGCTTAGAGTAAAAAGACTGGATGGTATTCCTGTTACAGTAGTCTTCAAATTAAAAAAAAAAAAAAAGTCCTATTGTGCAGAGCAGATAAGTCCACCTCAAAAATAACTTTTTGAAATTATCTTCATCACTGCTTCCTCTTATTAATTTTGATAAAAGATTACTGTATATTTTATCAAAGTAAAGGTAAATTTATTTTGGTGTTAAACAGTATATAAGTAAAATGCTTATGAACTATCAGAGAACCTGTGGAAATATATTCTCACTATATTGTATTTGGCAATGGTATAACTGTGGTCTCTCTCAAGACATTCCTTAGAATTTGTCACCTACATGTAGAATAAAGCCAGGCAACTAATTTTCAGATAAAGCACTCAGATATAAATTTGCTTAATATTAACATGAATCAACAGCTCATTTACTCTTCAAGATTACTTCTCCAACCAGATTCAAAAAGCCCTTTCGCCCCTTAAAAGGAGGATAGTTGGCTAACTCAGCTGAAGAATTTATTAGGTTAGGCAAGGTAAATGATTCATATTTTCCTTCTGTTATTCTCTAACATCTACATTGAAGCTACGAAAGTATTAATAACTTACATGGTCCATATCTACCCAGTTCACATACGCATGAATTCTAAATATGAGTACCAGGCAATTCGCAATGCCATATTTTTAAAAATATATTAAGAAAATTCCAACTTAATGAGAAAATGATCAATGGTTGTATTTTATTATAACATGGTATTTCTGATGTCTTTTGAAATCACTTAACTAAATATTTTTATTTATATAATTAGATGACATAACAGACCTGAACAAAAATCTATATGTCTAAATTCTATAAAATTTCTAAAAGCATGTCATGAGTCCAAAAAGTATAATAAATTATAATAATTTCATAATATTTATTATAATAGTTAATCAAAAGAAGATTAGGAGTTGGTCACTCTCATACATTAAAACTTTGTTATCAGTTAAAAAAATATACAACCTTGGAAATTTTTGATAGCTCCATATAACTCTCTTAGCCCTGCCAGCACCAGCATTATTTCAGACTAAAGGGATGACCCATGTATACGCATCATCCGAAGTACCACCAACAGAATGCCTGCCTGAGATCTAAAACAACATAGTAAGAATCTACTATTGCCATAAATAATAGGCTTTGGAGCTATAACTTGTTTCTGATTTTAATCTCTAACGTGAAATAAATTCAATTTAATGAACTCTAAAAATAAGAGCAATTAAAAAATATTATGTGAAATACACTTAATAATTGAAATTAATGTTTAAAAGGTATAAAAATAAGCTCACATGTGACAGATGGTAAGAAGTTACATGTTGTTACAGGAAGTAAAGCTGTTGTGAGGAGGAAAGACCACAAAGATGCTTGAGAATCAAAGAAGACTATAAACAGAAGGGCTGATATAAAAGCAATAGAGGAACTTCCTAAAGTAGAACCAAAGAATATCCAAAAGAAATCTACCACTGTCACCACAAAAAGCATTTGCTAAACCACATGCTTGTGACACTAATTAAACCAAAGAACAAAATGTTACAAAATTGGAGTCACACAAATTTTATCACTAAAACCTAACAGTTTAATGAATGAAGTCATCAAAATATTCACTTAATAGAAAGCAAGGTTCAATGATTTCATGGTTCCACTGACAGAGAGGGGTTGCAATGAATAACAGACCTTACAAATTCCTGGTTTCCTTATCTAACTTACCCAGTAGGCCTCTAGAATTCAGCAGAATACCTGCAAATCAATTTTTATGTTTTGGTTCTAGAATAATGAAACTGTAACAAGGGTCTCCTGATGCCATTCAGAAAAACAGACGCATTCAGCCTACCTTGAATGTGCACATCTAATTAAAGGTCCAAGGTGAAAAGAGGAAGGAGGGAAAAAAAGAGAGCATCATTTGCACTAACTGCCCTTAAGGCAGATTATTATTTGATCATGCATTTACCTAGGAATTTCTTCTGTAGCCTCAAGGTGACTTCATTAACAGCAAGGAAACAAGTGGGCAATCAATGCCTGTATACACCAAATGAGCCATAAAGAATAAAGTCTAATAAGTGTTGTACCTTTACCACATGCTAAGGAAGCACTTGTAATCCTCACTAATACCCTATGACATAGGTTCTTTTATTACCCTCACTTTACAGATGAGGAAACCTAGGTACACAGTGGTTAAATCACTTGCCAGAGATTATAATGTTACTAAGTGGCTGAAAAAACAAATCCAATTTTTCTGTTACAACTAGAATAGGAATTATGTTTTCACAATTACCATGTAATTCTACTACTGCTCTTTTTTAAAGGGTACTAGAATCCATTTTAACATAACAAACCCCCCACACTTACTGAAAATATTTTAACTGTATAATTTATCTTGAAAATGAGCCTTTTGAAATCTGAAAAATTTTTAAGCAATTAATTTTTAGCATAAAAATTATAGAACACTAGCCTACTCTAAGAAATTTATCTAATATTTTAAACTTATAGTTTGTCTCTTTCCAATAAGAGAAATATCAACACTTCCACTAACAATGCAACATATTGTTTTAAAATTTTCAGTAAAACTTATCCAGTTTTATATCATTTCATATATAAAAGCAGTCAACTCAAACTTCCCCATCTTTAGAACATCACAAATAATACAAAAACCATTTATAGTTAGCATTAGAATGCTTGAGCCGTAACATTTTGCTTTTCCACCATCTTCCTGTGCCGCCATAATGAGGCACGTGAATGTACTGGCAGGTATGTGCTGTACACACATACCTTTTGCTCTCAAGAGCATCAACAATGCTGAAAAGAGAGGCAAACTCCAAGTTCTTTTTTTTTAATTTTTATTTACTGATTTGAGAGAGAGAGGGGGAGAAGGAGAAACACTGATTTGTCATTCCACTTATTTATGCATTCAATGGTTGCTTCTTGTATATGCCCCGACCTGCAACCTTGGCTATCAGGGCAACACTCTAATCAACTAAGCCACCCGGCCAGGGCCCAAACTCTAGGTTCTTACTAGGCTGTGCTCCAAAGTCATCATCTGGTTTCTCACTGTGATGATGAAGCATGGTTACATTGGCGAATCTGAAGTCATTGATGATCACAGGGCTGGGGAAATTGTTGTGAACCTCATGGGCAGGTTAAACAAGTGTGGAATGATCAGCCCCAGATATAATGTGCAAAGACCTACAAAATGTAAGAACAACCTGCTCTGGTCCTGTCAGGTTGGTTTCACTGTACTGCCAACCTCAGCGGGCATCATGGACCATGAAGAAAAGCCCAAAACAGGAGGGAAAATCCTGGGATTCTTTTTCCAGGGATATAATACATACATGCAAATAAAATGTCTCAATGGGAAAAAAAGAACAAAATAAACACTGTGAACATGATAAAACAGAAAAACCCTGGACTATAGTCCAGAGACCCATCCACCAAACCTGGCTCCATCACTAACTAGCAATTTTGTTCCTCCTACAGCTCTGGGCCTTGGTTTCCAGATCTGCAAATTAATCATCTCTGTGGTCTACTCTTCCAACTCTAAAAGAAATGTGACTTATACACACATACCTTTTGTCCAAGCTTCCCATTCTCCCTTAGTTCTACAAATGGAGGAAACAACCCATTCTAAACACAGGTGATAGGGGACAGCCTTTCCCACCACTGGTTTGCTACAGATGAGTGTCAAGGTGAAAAATGTACAAGGTATTATAATGTTAAAAGGTGTTAGGTTTCAATATTTTAGGCTACTGTTTTGTGTGCCAGTACATTCTCCCTAAGGACGAATAGTAAAACTCAAGGACAATCAGGAGAAAAAAAGTAATTATCCATTAATTATTCAAGAACTAAGGAGGTGCCAACTGAAAACATTAACTTTTTGTAGAAATGTTTTCTCTGACCGATGAATTGTATTAAAAGGCAAAATCTGATCTGTACAATTTTCTCAAATACCTTTAAGTACACCCTAAAAAAGCTTTCATTTTATAAATTATGAGAAATTAGTAAGGTACCATATATAATTAAGGAAATATTTACAAGGTTAAAAATCTAGCTGTGCAATTCTTAGCTGCTGCTTCTCAGTGGCATGAAAAACCTCTATGGGCTGCCAGAGAAGTGGATTCTGTGCACTGCCACTGCCTAACCCTGGCATGCATTTTCCAGGTTCCTAACCCACTCTCAAGAGTATTATGCAAATACAAGATTCTTAAAATTGAAGTAGGCAACTGTTAGAAAAACTCAACCTGATTTCAGTATTGGTTTCTAGACTGCTAGCTTACTAATACCTTCTCAGTTCAACACGAAGTTAAAATGTCTTAAAACTTCTACAGAATTTGAGGTTCGATTTTGCATGACCTTGTAAAGAAACAATTAAAAGCAAGGGAAAGAAAGTATGCGAAATATTTATTTATTTTGTATAGTAAAAGTCAGTAGCAAACTATAATAGTACAGTCCAGTCTAAATGTTAAATTGGGAAGAACAAAGCCACCGTTATAAACGGAGAGACCTGAAGAAAGGATCTTCAGCAGATGGAGAGGCTGCTTACAAGCATTTCAAGGTGCAGTTTTGAAAATTTCCGGCAAAACTAATAACTGGTAAAACATCATCAAACACATACGTACATTTAAAAATATAGGATAACTGACAAGGTCTAGCGGTGAGCCACCTTTTGGTGGGAATGGCAAAAGAAAATGTCAAAATCACCCCGTGACTCCAATCCCCCAGCCTTCAAAGTTGAGACCCAAGCCAAGGTGTATACTTAAACTGTTTCTTAGCATCCTTCTTTAAATGCAACTCTGTCACCCAGAAAGTCACTTAGCTTCAGCTACTTGAAGGTCCAAATCCCAGCACTCAAGAATCTTAGGACCCCAAGCAGTTGCGGAGGGGTCTTCCAGAACCCGCCTGCGCATCCCTTTCCATCTCGAGTTAAAACCCCGGAGGTGCTAGAATCACCTGCCACATCCAAGCGCCCCAGTTTTCCCTCTCATCTCCCAGTGGACCTCTTCTCTTCGACCTTGAGGACCCCTCCGGATCAGAGCCTTAGAGCCCCAAGCGAGTTGGCGGATGCCCCCTTCCTTGCAGCGCCAGCATTGCCCCACAGTCCCCGGTGGCCTCCCCCATCCACCTCGACCCGAATCCCCGAATCACAAACGCCCTCCTACAAGACCGGGGCGACCCACTTCCCCTTAGGCACCCCGCGTTCCTCCAACCAAAAAATAATTCCACAGAAATGCATCGAGAGCCTACTAAGCACAAGCTCCCACTACGCGCGGTACGGTCAGCACAGGGGTCGCCGTCTCACGCCAGCTATCTCCTTCCCGGCCAGAGGGACCTACGACGCTGCCTCCGCCCGGGTGTGGAAGCGCCGGTCCGAGGCAGACTGCGCTGGGCGCGGGCACCAGGGACCGTAGAGGCAGCCGCTAAGGGCGGCACAGGGGCCGGGTAGCGGGTGCCGGCCGGGCTGGGCGCGGGCCGCGGGGACACTCACCGGTCGGGGTGCGCTGGGCAGCCTCATCCAGGGGCACCTGCGGCCAGGCAGGATGGGCCCGGACGGCGCAGTCACCGAGAGGGCGAGTCCGCCCGCCCACCGGTCCCGTCCCCTCCGACTGCCCAAGCAAGCGCAATCTCCCTCCCTCCGGACAGAGCGCGGATACCCCAGCTCCGCCGGATGCCCCCACCAGGCCCCCACCCCCTTCCCCGGCCACCTCCCCCTCTACACCCTTTTCCCCTCCCCCCTCCCCCCAACCCCTACCGGAATGGAAAATACCTCCCGGGGCGGGGGGCGGTGGGGGCACGCCTCTCTGAAGGACAGCCTACCGTGACCAATAGCAGGCGGGGCTCTGGAGGGGCGGGACTGCCAGTGACCAATCCAGAGGCATATAGGTGAAGGCCGAAGGAGGGTAGCAAGGAGCAAGAGGAGGGTGGCCCGGGAGTCAGGGAGGTCCAGCCGTTCGGGTGCGCGCAGTGCGCGGCTGCCATTTTGGAGTCGGGAAGCTGCGACGGCGGCCCGGTCCGGCCCGAGGGGCTAGGGAGGAGCCAGTCAGGTCGGGGAGAAGTGGTCACGTGAGCCTGAGGGGCGGGGTGAAGCGGACTGAGGTTCGAGGGGAGGGGTCGACAGCGGCGAGTCACGGGGACTGAGAATGGTCACATGGTCGGAGTGGGGCTAACGGTGGGCTTCGGAGTGGAAGGTCAACCTGAAGTAAGAGAAGGAAGAAAGTGTGGCTTTGGTTTTAAGGCTGTTAAGGAGAAGGAAAGGAAAAATGAATGGATAGTGTGAGCGCCGGGTTGGAAAGTGTGAATGAGTCTCCTTAGCTTCCAGCATGGGGCCTCCAAATCACTGAATTCTACGACCTGCTGGAAACTGGGCACTTCATTTAATTGAAGTATTTCTGTTCCTCCTGTCAGCTGTCATAAACATGAGTCACAGATCAGAGGGACAGGTGTTTCTCTCCCACTTTTTTGCCTGCACTAGAAATGGCTGAAAGGTTAGAAGCGTTATAGTTGAGGCATTGTGAGGCTGCCAGGACTCTTCCCGTGTGGCCTTCTAGAAACCTGTCGTCATTCATAAACTTAACGGCTACTTCTGTGTTAGGCATACTCAATATCCTGTTCTAACTCCTCCAAATATAAACAACTACAAAAACAAACAAAAAAAACCTTACCTAAGAGATGCTGTCTAGCTCTCATTCTTATTTTAATTCATGCTTCAAGTACAGGCTAAATCATACTCCCTACTAGTCCACTGAAAGTGCTCCTCTTAAAGCTACTAGTGACATGTAACCAAGTTCAGGGATCACTTTTTAGTTCTTACTTGATCTCTGTTGCCATAGATTCTATGGACTATACACTTGAAGCTTTTTCACTTCCACAATGTACCCCTAACCCCAGTTTCCCCGAAACCATAAACCCTCAGGTTGCCTTTCTCTTCAGTTAACCTAAATCATCTATTCTCTGTTGGCTCTTGAAGAGAGTTCCAGCAACTGATCCTAAGCCTCAGTAGTACATAGTCATTCTGTTATGTAATAGGTGATCTAACCATTTTGATGGTTGGGTATACTTTTCTTTTTTTTAATATATTTTATTGATTATGCTGTTACAGTTGTTCCATTTCTCCCCCATCATTCCCCTCCACCCTGCACACCCTATCCCACCCACATGCCCCTCCTTTAGTTCATGTCCATGTGTCATAAGTTCTTTAGCTTCTACATTTCCCACACTATTCTTGCCCTCCCTCTATTTTCTACCCACTGTCTATGCTATTTATTCTCTGTACCTTTTCCCTCTCTCTCCTCCTCCCACTCCCCTGTTGCTAACCCTCTCCGTGATCTCCATTTCTGTGGTTCTGCTCCTGTTCTAGTTGTTTGCTTTTGCGTTAGGTGTGGTTGTTAATATCTGTGAGTTTGCTGTCTTTTTACTGTCATATTTTTTATCTTCTTTTTCTTAGATAAGTCCCTTTAACATTTCATATAATAAGGGCTTGGTGATGATGAACTCCTTGACCTTGACCTTATCTGAGAAGCACTTTATCTTCCCTTCCATTCTAAATGACAGCTTCACTGGATAGAACAATCTTGGATATAGGTCCTTGACTTTCATGACTTGGAAGACTTTTTTCCAGCCCCTTCTTGCCTGTAAGGTCTCTTTTGAGAAATCAGCTGACAGTCTGATGGGAACTCCTTTGTAGGTGACTGTCCCCTTATCCCTTGCTGCTTCTAGAATTCCCTCCTTCATTTTCATCTTGGCTAATGTAATTCTGATGTGCCTTGGTGTGTTCCTTCTTGGGTCCAACTTCTTTGGGAGTCTCTGAGCTTCCTGGACTTCCCGGTAGTCTATTTCCTTTGCCAGATTGAGGAAGTTCTCCTTTATTATTTGTTCAAATAAGTTTTCTACTTGTTGCTCTTCTTCTTCCCCTTCTGGTACCCCTGTAATTCAGATGTTGGGACATTTAAAGATGTTCTGGAGGTTCTTAAGCCTCTCCTCATTTTTTGAATTCTTGTTTCTTCCTTCTTTTCTGATTGGATGTTTCTTTCTTCCTTCTAGTCCACTCCATTGATTTGAGTCCCTGTTTTCCTCCGATCACTATTGGTTCCCTATGTGTCCTCCTTCATTTCACGTATTGTAGCCTGCATTTTTTCATCTAATTTGTGAGCAAAATCAACCAATTCTCTGAGCATCCTGATAACCAGGGCTTTGAACTGTGCATCTGATAGGTTGGCTATCTCTTGGTCACTTAGATGAATTGGCTCTGGGGCTTTGATCTGTTCTCCTGTTTGAGCCATTTTTGTTTTTTTGGTGTTTTTTTTCTTTGGTCTGGTCGCAGCTGTTACGTAATATGGGGTGGAGCCTTAGGTGTTCCCCAGGGTGGGGCAGCCCCATTGCTGAGTTGTGACGCTGTATGTGGGGGTGGGGTCTGAGAGGGAACAATGGTGCTTGCTCCACTTTCTCTCGGATTCCAGTCCCTTTAGCCTCTTCCCCTTCGCCTGGATTATCTGCACCCAAATGTGGGACCGTCTGGTCAACCAGCCGCCTTGCGTGGCCTCACTGGGTCTGCCTGTTGCCACTCCGTGCCTGGTGTCCACTAGGCGCCGCCTATACGCCTGGGATTTGCCAGCCGCTGCCCACGGGCCTAGTCTGCCAACTTCCACTTTTTCCTGCCACGACTCCGCCCCTCTTACCTGTCTGGATGAATGATTGTCGGACTTCCGTACAGCTCAATTTTCTATTAGCTCTGCTTGTTTTCTTGTTTCTAAATCTTTGTTGTCCTTACTTTTGGTTGTGCAAAGAGGCACAGTATCGTCTATGCCTCCATCTTGGCCGGAAGTTGTATTCTTTGTTTTTAAATTGTTGTCATCCTTTTACTTGTGCAAGGAGGCACAGTTTGTCTACCTATGCCTCCATATTGGCTGGAAGTCTGAGTATACCTTTAAAGAGGTCCCTATCTGCATATTGTCCCTGGCCATGGGACACCCTACCCCTTCAATTCTTATCCTGTTGATTATAATTACTAAATGCCCTTTCCTTTCCATTTAGACAGCCACTGCCTCACTCAGGCCATTTATTCATTAGGCCAATATTTACTAAGCACTTTACTATGTACCAGGCATTGTTTGAGATGCTGAGGATATAGTGATGAACAACAGTGACAAGGTTCCTGAATGGGGTGAGACACATATGAGAGTATATCAGTAAAGTAGCAAATAAACAAGATAATTCAGGGGGTGCTAAGTGCTGTGAAGACAAAAATCAAACAAACCAACCACCACCACAACAAAGGACAGGACACCTGCAAGCCCCTCCTGAAGTTGTTGCCCAGCTCTTCACCTCGGTCTCCCCCCACACCCCCAACACTTGTCCTTTCTTATTCTCGAAGAGAAGGGGCCCCACACCCCTTCACCTGGAGTCTTGATTGCATTCTCTTTGATCTGCCAGCACTTTCCTCTATCTTTATGTTGCAGTTGCCTGAATACAAATCCACCAACTGGAAAATAAGCTACTTTGAGGGCAGGGGTTATAATCTTAGTTTATACATCCTTGTGCCTCCTCAGCACCTTTGCTCAGAATAGGAGTTCACAAAATGAGTGTTGAATGAATTGGTGAATCCCCTGACACCTGACTCACGCTGCCACAAAAGCATCCCTGGTCCAAATCAGGGTCAGAGTAATAATGAATGAGGTCATCTGGCTTGGTCCCTTTCAGGCCTCAGATTCCATGATGCTGTGCCCCACGTGTGGCAGTAGTTGCTTCATAAACGCTATTTACTTGACAGGATCACAATACATGTGGACAATTTAAAAGTAATCTTTGTTTCCGATGATAAGCTCCCAATCCAGAGCACTTCCTTCAGGTGAGTTGCCAGGGTAGTCTCTGCAGGAGAAGGTTGCAGTTGCCAGTTCACTTTGTATTTCCGGGCCTTTGGGTATGGCACCCCAACGGGGAGGAAGATATCACCAGTTCCGGCATAGTCATTGTAATTAAACCCAAGATCTGGCAAAGGGCAGTATATAATTATGAATTATTATTATGGTTTTATCATTACTTTACATCCAGCTGCCCAGCCCAGGAAACCACAGTAGTAAAATACTGAGAAGCCAGGCTGCTCTCCCAGCCGGCATGAACCGCTATCAGGTGTATGGGCTCACAGGCTTGCAGCTCCGCTCATCAAGGTGAGTCCTTCTGTGCCCTTTTTAGCAAGATAACATTTTAAATAAGTGGAAAGAGGAAATGTAAGGAAAGACCTTTGCCACCACCTCTGAATTGAGTTCCTTTTTTTCCATCTCCCCAGAATGATCTCATCTATATATGTATGGTGTAAATCCTTTTCAACTTTATTCTTGATCTGCCAGCTTCCTGAACATCATTCCCTTAGGTCTCTTGAGAATGTATTAGTTAGGGTGAGAGTACAGAGCGCAGGTAAGAGTGCTTTTACTTTAAAAAAACTTATGATACAGACTAAATAATTCAGAAAGTGTAGTCAGGCTTCACAAGACATCTTTCTTTCATTAAGTGCCTACTCAATGCCATACTCAGCATTTCACTTATGCTCTCTGACGGAATCCACTCCCCCGCCCCACAAGGTAGGTTTTGTTATCCTCCTTTTTTTCAAGGTCTCAAAGAATTAGTCAATGACAGAGCTGAGACATGAATATGATCATAAAGATACAAATTTGATAACTGTATACTAATGGTGGGCATGTCAACACTGGTGGATGAATATAGGTATGGGACTTCACCTCCTTCTGTCAAATTAAAAAGGGGTTTTTGTACAAAGTACATTTTAAGCTGAGCACTGAAAGGACAATTCGGAAGTGATGCTGAGGGAATGGTGCCATACAAGAGGCCAAATTGGCCTTCAGCCTAAAATCAATCAATAAGGGAAGATTTCTTATTCAGCAATGAGTCATATATTCTTCAAGTACCTTTATTGTCTCAGCCCTTCCAAACAGAGAAGTCAAACCAGGTGGTACAAGGTGGGCTGAGGATGGAGGAGGATGGTTTGGGGAAAGAACACAATTTTGAGTGGAGAACTCCCATATGGCCCATAAACGGGCTCAGCCAGCACTGGCTCCAGAACAGCGGAAACCATGGCAGCTTTCTGTGCTGCCAATCAGCTGTTTCTAACTGATGTGTGCAGAGCAATTTCCCATTCTCTTTTTCCCCCAAACCACAGATTAACCATTAAAAAACAATTGATTTATCACTTACTATGTTGTATAAAGCAGTTCACTTCGATTTTTAAAGGATTTATGAGATAAAATAAATTACACCCATTTATGTGTAGAGTTTGATCTGCTTTGAGACATGTGTGCCCTTGTAACCGAAATAGAACATTTCCATCATGCCAAAAAGTGCCCTTGTGCCCCTTTTGCAATAGGAATTTTTATACAACTTGTAATTTGATGACTCCAAAAACTAGATCTCTGGTTTCGACATAGCTTCCAAGGTCTAGGCTTATAATTTTAGTTACCTGCTTAACATATCTAACTGGACTTTATAAACAGGCACCTTGAACCAAAAATGAGTGAAAGATAAATCTTAGCTACAAGAAAACCCCCATCTCCCACCTCAAATCATTTTTCTGTATTCTTTAAGTTGGTTGAGATCATCATCTACCGAGTCATACAAGCTAAAAATGTTTAAAAAAATAACCTTTACTTTTCCCTTTCTGCCACTTCCTAAAAAGTGATTCTAAATTAACACATTTTCTAACCTGTTCTTTCCCATTTTCACTATCCTCCCTCAGAACTTAGACTTGCTTGCACGATCACAAAAAAAATGCCTAACTTGTTTCTTCATGCTCCAATTCATCCACCAATCTGCCACTCTCATTTTCTTTCAAAAACCCAGATTAGACTGTTTCAATTCTCTGCATTCAGACATTACCCCACTGCATACAAAATGGCACTGAAAATCTTTCACAGTTTGGCCCCAACCTCTCCTTGGGGACCCCTCTGCTCCCCACCGCATGGAGCACGCTATACATGTTCCTCTCTTCTCTTTATGTCAGATCTCTGTCTGAAACATGCCTCCTTCTCCACCTGAAAACTCTTGCTCACCTTTCACAGCTCCATGTATTTAGTTTTCCCTCAGTAAATCCTTCCTAGACCTCTCCAGAGAAAAGTCTCTTCATTATGCTTGACCTCCTGTAGCAGGTTGCCAAATAGACGAAGCAGTGAAATAGAACAGGAGATAGTAAAAATATCAGGGTCTAACTTAAAAATCTCATTCGTTACTTGTGGTGTCATCCAAGGCAAGTCACACAACTTCTCTGAGTCTGTGAGTCTCAGTTATTTAATATATAAAATTGTAATAATAGCAATTATAATAATACTCCACCTCATATGACTCTTGTGGTGATCGAATGGAGTAATTACAAATGTGAATGTGATTTGCATTATGTAGTTATTAGATATTATAATTACAAAGTTATATTTTGGGATAGGTTTTGAACTTCTGGAGTCCAAAACCAACATCTGGCCATCCTTATATCCCTCTACCTAACACAGTGCCTAGGCCTGCCTGTTGCCTGGAATGGCTTATGGCATAGGTTACCATTTTTTGTAGAATCACATTCTCACAATTAACCCCCTTTAGCCTACTATCTACAATGTTTCTTTAAAAGCCATTATGATATCTTCATTTCTTCATTTTTATACTTATTTGTTGCCTTTATAATTAAATAATTACAATAAAAGGTCTCTAAGGAGATGAGATAAATATTCCATCCACAATTAATTTTAAATTCCTACACTTATTCAACAAAACTTTTTAGAGCCGTTATACTCCCAGCCTTGCTCTAGGCACTGGCCGTACAAGAGACTTCATAGAACTTACATTATAGAGGGGACAATAAGCAGAAGCCACCAAATAAAGATGTTAATGTATGTAGTTAAAGGTGCTACGAATAGAACAATGTTGAGTGTGAGGCTGATATGGCCGGAGTGGCCAGAGTGGCCTCCCTGAGCAAGTGGCATCTGAGCACCAGCGATGAGAAGGAGGCAACCACACAGAAAGAAGGGCAGGGGAAGAGCACAGCCAGGGGCCCTAAGACAGGAGCAGGCAAAGCAGATGTGAGGAACTGACAGGCCCGGGTGGTGTGGGGGGGGTGAGGGGCAGAGGTAGGAGGTGAAATCAAAGAAGCATACAGGGGCCAGATCAGATCATGTGGGGCTCGGAAGTTCAGGGTGAAGAGTTTAAATTATATTCTAATTGTAATAAAAATCATTGAAGGATTTTAAGCAGGAGTACCATATGATTTGATTTGTTTTTAAAAAGATACCCCTAAACTGCATATGGAGAATGCATTCTGGGGACAGTGGGGAGAGGGACAGAAGGCAAACTAGTTGTTTTGGTCCATACTAGAGATGTTGGTGGTCTGGATTAGGGTGGTAGTACTAAAATTGGTGAGGAGTAGTGGGTTTTGGAGTGTGTTTGGCAGAAAGAACTGTCATATCTAAGTGATAGGTTTAATGACGGAGAGGGAGGGAAAGACATTAAAGCTGACTTTTAGGACTGTGGTCTAAGCAATTAGATAGATGAAGTTTCAGCTTACTGAGAACAGATTGACAGCTGTCAGAAGGAGGGGGGTTGCTGGGCTAGGTTAAAAAGGTGAAGGGATTTAAGAAAAAAAATCCCTGACCAGTGTGGTTCAGTTGGTTGGGTGTCATCCTGCAAAGGGAAAAGTCACAAGTTCCATTCCCAGTCAGGACACATTTATCTCTCTCACATCGATGTTTCTCTCCTTCTCTTTCTCCCTTTCTTCCCTTCTCTCTAAAAAAGTTAATAATTAAAAAAAACACTTCATAGTCACAGACAACAGTATGGTGATTACAAGAGGAAAAGTAGGGGAGGAGGAGGTAGAAGAGGGTATAGTGGGGAATAAATGGTTATGGAAGGAGACTTGACTGGGGAGGTGAACACGCAATACAATAAAGATGACTTAAGACTATGGTCTAAGCCACCAGGTGAATGACATTTCAGCTTACTGAGTTTACGCAGTGCTTGTAGATAGAAGTGCTGTGCTAGGCTCTGATAATGCAAAGCTCCATGAATGAGACACAGGCCTCGTCCTCAAAAAGCTCACAGTCTAGTGGGGAAAGACTGCCCCCTACCCTGCCAGAGGCATCCAACCTTTTGGCATCTCTGGGCCACCCTGAAAGAAGAGTTGTCTTGGGCCACACGTTAAATACACAAACACTAACAAAAACAAACAAAAAAATCTCATAATGTTTCAAGTAAATTTGCAATTTTGTGTAGGGCCACATTCATAGCCATCCTGGGCCACAGACAGCCTGGCAGCTGCAGGTTGGACACCCCTGTAAGCACAGTGACAGAGCTATGTGTAGGTTCCAATGAGAGCATCAGGAAGGGGCCCCTAGTCCGGTCCAGCTGAGTGAACCAGGAGTCCCACTCTTTTGGGAACATAACTAAGGACCTTCTCAGCATTTGTGAATATGTGCAGAAATCCAGATTCTAGGTAAAGCTTTAACTATGGATAAAGTATAATGGTTGCCAGCAGCATCTTCCGGGATCTCTGCTCTGTTATTTCTTTTTAAGAGAACTGGAAAGGAGCATATGGAAAAAGAGCCAGAGGCTAATGGTATGGGACAGAGGGGAGGTGCTCAGCTAACAAGAACAGGAGTCAGTACGGCCTGGACGTCTGTTGCAGCCCCTGCTCAAACCCTTCCAACAGTGTGCCTTCCTTTGATGGTGAATTCAAGCTCGTCTGTTTGTTTGAATTGCAACTGTAACTTTAATAAAATTACCATAGGATTCCTGAATGACTTCTCTCAAGCTTTTTTTCTTTCTGGAATTTATTTAATTATTTGTATTTGACTAGCTGATACATTTGCATGTTTCAAAAATCAAGTCAAAAGAAAAAAGGTATACAGTGAATAGTCTCTGCCTGCCCTGCTCCTTCCATCCAGTTGTCCACGCCCACCCACCCTCATCGGTAGCGGTAAGTCTCCACCTATGGGTTTTTCCGTGCCCTTCCAGTGTTTCTTCATGCAAATATAAAAAATTATTATATTTCTTCTCTTTCCCCTTCTTACACAAGAGGTGGCATATCACAACCCCTGGTCTGCATCTCGCCTTTCCCTCTCGGAGAGCTTTCATACCAGTACTTAGAGAACTACTTCATTCTTTTAAACAGCTGCCTAGCACCGCACCACAGTACGTGCCATAGTTTATCCAACCATTCCCCTATCGATGAACTCTTGGGGTGTTTCCAAGCTTTGCTGTTTATTACAAACCATGCTGTAATGAATAAGCTGGCATATATGTCTGCAGGTATATCATTAGGATAAATTCCCAGAAGTCTCCCAAACACTTAGTAATATCTTCCGAAGAGATGTTCTAATAGAGTGTGACTAAGTTTCCAAATTAGCACCTCAGCTTTCCAAGGATTAACTCTTACAGTCCATTAAGAATAGCCCTCATTCTTTTGGCCTATAAATTGTGTCTGTATTTTTTACAGCGAGGAAAATTTTTTTCGTATTTAATCTGCTGTTCCTGAAAAATAGTTGGCATGATGTTCTTTTTTTAAAGAAGACAGATTAAAATTCAGTTTGATTACTGCCCCAGTTAATGAATTGCAAGCTCTAGAAAATACTTGAGTTTTCTTAATTCAATATATAGAAGCATTTCTAGAATTAAGTCTCCATGGGATGATGGGTTTGAAGTTTAGAACTTGCAAAATGTACAGTGCCCCGAACAGCTTTAGTGCTACCCTATCCCCAGGGCCAAATGCCCCTTGGCTACCTTTCATTAGCATCCCTTTTCATTTTCTTTAGTAATTCTTCATCTTTCCATAGTTGTTTTTGGAAAATAGGTTTAAGGGCTTGGTAAAATGTGCTTTATTGCTGAGTCATGTAAAGTGAGTATTATATCTTATACTAGCTGCCCCCCAGAGACTTTTTCTTATTAATAAATAAGATTCCGGATACATGAGACCATGATGGAAGAATCCCAAGGCAGTTTATGAGACATTTGGGATAACATATACGGATGCAGAAATATGTGCAAGTGATGTGGCAGTGAGAGCTGTCATTTAAAATACATAACTCAGCTATATTACTATTATTATTAGAAAATAAAATTATCTTTCCACGTAGTACTTCTCTTTGGTTTTGTTCCATGTGTAGAGGTTTTAAAAAAAATTATAGCATGAGAGAAAGCATTTAAAAATAACCCATGAGGTTTATAAGGTGTAGGAAATAGCTATCCAGAAAGTTTCTCATAGCTCTAAAGCTTTGTTCCTCAGGAATCACATGTACAAATTGTAGAACTGCCCAATCTTTCTGAGGAGTAGGTGCCCCAGCTCTAGTCGAAACTATCTTTCATTTTTAAAATGTCTCAGGTAATAGTCTCTCATTTGGCCATTACCTTTTTCCCCCTCAGCTGATAAGACTTAGACACTATCCTTAGGATATAGCCAGATTCTTCTTAAGATAAAAAACAGTACTTGATGAAATTATTTGTGTGTCTGGTCTCTGAGTATCTCTGGAGAACATTGCTCCCGCTAACCGCACTCTCATGTTTTTCGGGGGACTATGGTTCTTTCTTACCCTCAGCCCATGGCTTGGGGAGGGGGGACATGAGCCTCAGTCTCCCTCATCTAGTTTATCCTCTTCCCAGTAATCCATCCTAGACCTACTAGTAGAAAAGTTGTCTCTGGATTTGAATCTAGAGGCAATGAATTGTTTGCATCCGTTTTGGCTCCACAAAGAGAGAGCTGGCCCAAGACTGAAGTCAATATTGACGATGCTGAATAGAGAAATGGAGAGAGAGAAATAAGGTCGTAGGTCACACTGTTTGAGCCCTGGATCAAGCTTCACCTGAACCAGAAACTCTAGATTATTCAGCTACATGAGTCAATAAATTTACCTTTTTGATTAAGCTAGTTTGGGTTACTTTTTTCATCTCTGGCAAGCAACAGAGCTTTTGTTGATGCAATACCTTCAAACAAAATTAGGCAGATTAAACTCATGTTGTTTCCATGGTTTGGCAAATTGCAAGATTTCCCCAGGTGATTCCCAGACTCCTCTCTTCTTGTACTTGGGATGACTTTACCATTGAAACAGACCCTGTATGCGCCAAGCCAGAGTTCTTTTCCCCCTCCCCCAAGGACTCCTCAGTTATATGTTTAACCCAGCCCACTGGTGATGTTAAAGAAGGAAGGGAACAGATGGCAACCTGATTCATATTCCTCTTACAGGGAATTAAGCCAATTTATTTTGGGGGTCAGTTCCAGTTCAATTTCAGCAGTGAATGAAATTTGTTTGAATCCATTTCTGGTTCAGGCCTGTGATCATCTGCAGTAATCCAAAGTCCTTCACATGGGAAAATATTTTGGGGGGTTAAAGTTTTGTTCCAGTTTGAGAAAAGTATGTGAAATGGAATCAAGTTGCACCTGTCTTATTAGGCCTTTTGTGCTAACAGAGGTAGCATATGGACAGGACAGGGAGGTGGTTAATATTATACTTAATGCTAAAATAATCAGCCTAGATTGCATCCATAGTAAGCAGTGTCATAAAATCTACACTTGGATTTACTTTTTTTTTAAAGATCTCGAATATTTCTTTCTTTTTTTTTTTTACTTTTTTTCTTCTTTTAGATTTTATTTATTTATCTTTAGAGGGGAAGGGAAGGAGAGAGGGAGAGAAACATCAATGTGCGGTTGCCTCTTGTATGTCCCCTGCCGGGAACTGGCCTGGCAACCCAGGCATGTGCCCTGACTGGGAATCGAACCGCGATCCTTTGGTTCGCAGGCCCGCGCTCAATCCACTGAGCCACACCAGCCAGGGCTGGATTTACTTTTAATATTTCCAGTCCACAGGACAGCACAGTTTGAAATATCATATCATAGAGTATCAACCAAATTTCTAAAATTTGAAACATCTTTTTGAAATGTTCACCTCTTTTAGAGAAACAAGTATCTTATATTTATGGCCTCTGTTTGAAAATTATTTCTAATTAGAGTAATATTCTGTCAATGCCTTAAGGCACTAAGACTTAGTAAACAATTCTGAGACAGGATTACTCTCAGGAAAATGTTGTTAAAAAAGTAAGCTCAGAATATCAACTGGACAATTTTTAAACTACTTCAGGTAATCTAATGGGTATGTTCTGACCTGAAGTATCCTTTATTTTATTGCTTCATATATGTTTACAAAGCATATATATATGAAGCAATATTTTTATTTTATATAAGATATATATATTATAATTTAATATATAAATATTATGTAATATTTATATTATTTATAAAAATAATTTTAAGACACAAAATGCTCAGCTTGTTTCAGGATATTTTGTTGTTAGTGGTAATGCAAACAAGGGCTAGAATGGCAGGTGCCATCTCCATACTTTCCCCAAACGCATCTTGTTTATTATGCGTGTGAGAGCAGGAAGTCGTTTTCCAGGAGACACGAAGAGACGTCTTACAGATGGCCATGTGAGCAAGACAGGTCTCCCTAAGCCGATGAGGCTGTGAAAGCAGTTGTCACGGGCATGTGCATGTCTGTCACACCTGCTCTGCAAAGAAACCCCCCCTCGCAAATACGGATCTTCAGAATTGGAACCCAGGGCCAGGCGAGCTTAGTCCAGTTTTCCATTAGTTCAAGAGCAACTATGACCACCAAAATGGATTGCATATCTTTTTGTGACTCTTCTGAGACTTATAGATTTCCCTTGGCTCTGTGTTATTTGAAGTTAAAGTTGAAAATTAAATTCCTTTTACTTGGTCCTTGAAGATATAGCCATAATTTATCTGATAGCATTAAATTCATTGGCAATGTGCTTTGGAGGGAATGAACTCATGTTCTGCAAAAGGGCTTGGATGTACAGAATTTCAATGCTTCAAATGATGTAATTTTCTATAATATTTAGCCTGCCATTTTTAGTTTGGTATTCATATAATAGGAGATTTCGAAGAAAAAGCTAAAGAGGATAATTTGCTTGGTTGTGCTTCTGTTCTTTTGTTCTTTCAGAATCTAAAATTAACCAACATCTGCAGTGTCAACAAGGACTCCATATGGCATTCAAGTTCGCACTTTTCCTAAATAATGCATTTGAGGCAATGTAATCCGAGAGGAATTCTGAGGTGATAATGACTAGAACTCCTATATTGTATAACACTTCATAGTTCCAAAGTGATTGAACAATTAGGACCTTATTTGATCCTCAGAACAACTTCAAGAGGCAAGAAGATCAGGTATTTCTTATTCCTGTTGAAGAGAGGAGAAGCTGGAGGTCCAGACTCCAGAAGAGAAAGACCTAGTCACACAGCTGGTGAGAAGCAGAGTGACAAGGACACCCAGGCCCTGCGGGGCCTGACCTCACGCCTTTTCTACCCTGTTACTAGGATCAAGTTATCGACCACCCACGGTAAAATAGCAGGCTTTCAAAATACTACATCCCACAAATCAACTCTGTAGGAAAATAGAAAGAATTCAACATCAGAAACTGAATAATAAACATACATGTTTGAATTTTAAAATAAATGAATTTCATTTGCACAATTAAGTTGGCAGATGATTTCCACGGAGGTTCATCTAAATACTATTGTGATTTCTTATTTTACCTGCAAAAAAAAGGAGTTTTCACCAAAATACTTTTTCTACTTGTGCAGTCACACCTCATAAATCTTTGTCATATCTAGAATATTTAGCAACTTCCCTGTAAGAGATATCGCAACTACAATGTGTTCTTCACATTAATAAATTATAATTTATGTCTACCTGAGTTTTGAAACACTGCATTTCAACTCAAATTTCAGCACCGTAGTAATCATTCAGAAATTCTGGGACAAGAAAGAAAGTAGTTGGAAATTAAGGAATGCATTAGCTTAGACTGATAGATACATAGGCATAAATTTATAAGGACCTTGTTACCAATCCATATGATATTACCATTTTCTACTGTAAGATGCAGAGAAATTCAATTGCTTCCATTTCTTGAAAGTTTGAGACTTAAAAATTATGAATGCTGGCATTCTTGAAGAGAAACACTGTGTGTGTGTGATTTCAAAAAGGGACCAACGTTCTCAAACATTGACAGGCAGATACAGCTCCAACAAGTAGAAACGCAGAACTGTACCAGCTGAAGGAGCAGCCAGCAAGAATTTTAATCATAATTTGGCTTAGTTATGCTCGTTCTGACTTCACATAAATGCATCTTCAGGAGGCACCTTCTACCAAGTAGAAAGCTGTCAGGAAGGGACATTAGAGGCTGTGTACACCAAAGCAAAAAGATCCCCATTAATTGTTTAGATATGTGTCAACGAACCACAAACAAGATTTAAATGTGACATTGTCCAAAACATTCTTGTGATTCTAATATCTCGCTTATGCTCTGTTCAGGATTAGTGGAAATGCATTCAATGTTAAAATGTTGTCTTTCTGCACACTCGAATTCTTGGACATGGGAGCGCTAAACAAGAGACACAGAGGTAAAGAGACAAGGGGAATGATACAGAATGTGCTTGGCTAGACATGAGGAATTGGGAAGAAGTAAGGGGAGTCAGAGAATTGGGGTAGAAAAGCCTTGTGAGAGGGAAGATTTAAACTATTTGAGGAGGCCGTAACTCCATCTAGTTTGTCATGGGAATCTGTAAGGAGGGAGCCGAGGGTGACAGAAGGGAGTGGCTGGGCGGTGGCCTTCGGAGGTGATCTGACGGCGGAGAGCAGAGGAATGCAGCAACAGCGGCAGGAAGGGAAGTGCCCCAGGCACCACGAGAACCCAAACCCTCTGGTCTGCTCATCGTCAGATCTGGTTTTCTTTCTCTTCCCTTCCCCACCATCTCTACACCTCTGCCTTCGCTGCAAGAAAAACCTGTGTTCACAGGCCTAAGTGTGTCTAACGTAGTCCTTATTAACCCACTGAATGGTTCGTGGACACTGGGACTGGTAGTCATTATTTAGCAATGACTCCAGCATTAATCCATCAGAATTGGAATGATAGAACTTTGTTCCCAGTCACCTCATTCACAACCACAGACCTCTTTGGCCTCCAGAACAGTACATGGTCTCTTGGCTACTCTGCTGTTGATTAATGGACTGGACGGAAAAAGGTTGGAAGGCCCAGTGCAATTCCCAATGCTTTGCTGCCAGATTGGCTTTTTAAAAAAAGCATGTCAAGCCATGTTAGCCAATACCTATATTGTTTGCCTGAATTATAAAACTCCACAGTACATCCTGTTCTCTCTCATTTTATTGTTAGAAGAAAGTGTTAGACCATGCCTTAATATGCAAAATAGCTAGACAATCCTGTGCACTCCTATGCTGCCCACCGGAGCAGGTCTTGCATGCTGATACAGTAATGATTACTCTCAAAATGAGATGCAACACCACCCCTGCTTTCTTTTCCTGCCCGGAAGCAGGTGAACAGCGACTCTCAGAGGCAGTAGAAAAAGGGCATTGTCTTGCCAGCTGTCACTAAGAAGGGCCAACTGCATCCATAAGGTTCCTTCACCTGACTCTGCCAAGTCATCCAGTCCACGTGCATCATCGTCACAGGAAGAATCAACTTCCCTATGGTCATCCCGGTCCCACGGAACTTTGCCTTTTCCTCCACAGACAACTCAGGGTGGCCTTTTGGGGCCTGTGCTCTCTCAGGAACCTGATTTCTCTTGTGTGAAAATATCAAAAGCCAGAAAGAATAGAACACAACGTGACTTATCCCCAAACCCCCTGTCCTGCAGACTATGTCCCAGGGTGGAGCTGTTCTTGCCCTTGAGTGGATCAACATGTTTAAAAGAAGTTTCCGAATATGTCTAAAACTCTAGGTGCAGAAACTTAAGTGCCCATTTACAAGGGCAATTTAGAGTAGAACAGAGGTTGGAAATTAGATAAGTCAAGAGGCATTATAATATGGTAGAAAGAGCTAGCTCTGTCGGTAACTAGTCATGTGCCTTTGGTCATCATGCCCATCTCTCAGTTTCCTCAACTCTAAAATGAAAGGAATTTGGTGAGAAAGGCTTTTAAGAAATGTTGATTTCTGTTCTCTCTCTCTGTGTTTTCCCCTTTCCCTCTTCCATTCTAACTGGTTCTGTGTCTTTGCCTCAGGAGAAACTTGTGGCTGAACTTCCAGGCTTTAGTTCTGAATAAACCCTTCAGAGAGAATTACGGCTTGAGGAGAGCTGAACTTCCCCACACTGTAAGATCTGACCTCCCAGAAGCAGCAAGGATGCCACCCTGCTCCTTGCCAGCATCCCTGTTGTGTATGCCTCAGGGAGGCCGTGCCGTGTCTTTGGCAAAGAGTCTCTCTTTTCTAGACAATAGCAGAGGAGTGAATCCCAAGGGACCATGCAGACTGGGACGTGCCCATGTGGAGTAATTATGGAAGGGGCCTCCAAATGTTCTCGTACTTCTTAAGATGCTTGGTCCTTGCCAGAGCCCTCAGTGAGTGCCCACAAGACGCTTCAACTGACCGAAGCTAAATTTCCTGTCCACCCAACAGCACCAGACCTCCAAGTTTAAGTTGAATTACCATACCCTGAAGACTCTAAGGGACTATCAGTGGTAAGATGACCTTGAATTTAACTTGTTTAATTAGTATAATTTGCACACAGTAAGATTAATTTGTACACAGTAGGAAATCTGCTTTTTTGGGGTGGAATTCACCAGGGGTTTACTTTTGCTAGCCATCCTGTCATGCTTTTCCTGCTCTGGTCCTTTCTGGCCTTCATATTTTCTCATTTGGGATATTTCATTGAGAAATATTTCCAGTACAAATCCACTATGTGTACATGTGTATACACATAGAAGATCATCATAATATTCTACATCTTGCTTTTTTTTTCCACTTAATGATATGCCTGAGACAGATACTGATCTCATTTTTCTTGGCTGCATAATATTCCAGTGTATGATGTACGAAATTTATTCAATGAGTCTCCACTTAACAGACATTTCCGATACTAACCCAACTTTTTAGCAATTCCAAACAGTGCTGCAGATATATAATAAATATATATGTATTTCTTCTTGAAATAAAATACATGGTGACTTCTAATTTGAATTTAGAACCATAGGTTTAAAAACACAATAGGCTCAGAACAATACTAGTACCACCACCACCAATATGATTGCTCAGAGTTACATTTTTCCATTTGCATTCTACACTTACTTCTATTTTTAAAAGTAATTTCTATTATATCTACATTTTCTGAGTGTATAGCCATTGTACACTATACTCTCTCCCTTTTATCCCTTAATTTTACTTGTATAAGCACCGTAGTTTTTGGGCTATAAGATGTACATTTTTACCACATTTTTTGCTTCAAAATTTTTTCCCCTATTTTCCTCCTCTAAAACCTAGGTGCATCTGGGGTCTGCACTGTAAGACACATCTAGGTTTTAGAGGAGGAAAATAGGGGAAAATATTTTGAAGCAAAAAATGTGGTAAAAGGTGTGCTTTATAGTCCAAAAAATACGGTAGCTATATTTTCTCACCCTCATAAATCCTACTGATACAGTGGGAGTCACTCTGAAGCTTGTTTTCTGGTAGATACAAAGGAAAGGTTCACAGGAACCATATCCCTTGTGTTCTTTGTACTTGGAAGTCAGTTTTTCTGAATATAAAAATTCTCAGTTTAATTATGAGTCTTAAATGTTACCCCGTTTTCTTCAGATATAAGTATTATTGTTGACACATCTGATGCTAACATAATTTTCTTTCCGTTATAATACTGTCTTTTAAAAACTATATGCCCAAAGGACTTTTTTTCCTTAAAATTCAGTGATTTTATTAGAACATGTCTCAGGTCATCAATCAATATTCTTAGGGATATGGTATGCTTTTTCTGTGTGTATTTTTTTAATTTCAGGGAAGATTCTTGATTATTTTATTTATTTTTCAAAAAAGATTTTATTTATTTAATTTTGCAGAGAGGGGAAGGGAAGGAGAAGGAGAGGGAGAGAAACATCAATGTGTGGTTGCCTCTTTTGTGCCCCCTGCTAGGGAGCTGGCCCACAACCCAGGCATGTGCCCTGGCTGGGAACTGAACTAGCGACCCTTTGGTTCACAGGCCAGCATTCAGTCCACTGAGCCACACCAGCCAAAGTGATTCTTGATTATTTTAAAAGAAATATTTGTTGTGGTCTCTTGCTTTGGGATTCTTCTTTAGGGACTCGCATTAAGAAGATGTTGGATCTTCTTGCTTATTTTCAATACTGGTCACTTTCTCTGTAACCTTTCTATTTCTTTCTTCATTTTATATAGATTTTAAAGTTTTTTCCTTCTTTTATTTTATATTTATTTTAAAGTACTGTTGTTGTATTTATTTCCTTTTGTGTTTCTTGTAATTTCATTTTTAATTCTGAAGTAAATTTTTTTAATTTCTAATTTTTCCTCAGTTCTGCTTACTCCTGGTTTTGTTCTAATTTTGATTAGAATTACCCTTTCATGTGTGACTTTCCTCCTGTCTTTCACTTCATTTTCAAATGGTAGGTTAGTTTTTATCTTGCTTGAGGACTTGCCTTACTAGAGTGATTTCATTGTAGAAATGTTATTCAGCTCCTTACTCTCTTTTCTCTAATAATGTTTGCACAGGATTTGATCTACCTTCATCCTTTTCTGTTGTTCATCTCTATGTAAGATTAGCTTTTCTGAACTTTTAGAAAGAGGTATGGCTTAGCTAAAAAGCATGTCTCAGGAGTTAGAAAAGCCAACTCCAGCGGGGTCCCCCTCTTTTGTTGTTTGTATGAAGCGCTGAAAAACCAGGTGGCCAGCTTTCTGGGACTTTCTGGCTCTGTTGCTCTCCCCATTGTTATCCGAAATTTCTCCTCCTTTGTCTCTATTGTCCTCATCCAGATCAATGTTGATGCTGCTATCCAAAGTTTCTACTCGGGGTGGGTGGCCCTGTCCTGGAAAGATGTCCTGGCTCGTCAGTCTCAAGAGCTCACAGGGTTTACACAGCTCAAGCCCTTTTGTTTTCATACTGTGAGCTCCATGCACTTACCCATTTATGGAGGGCAAAATTCCTCCAGGTTTAGCTACTGTTATCCCACCGTGTTTTTCATTGAGTTCCCACTGGCTGCATTTGAGCTATCCTGTTCTTAAATCGTTTGGATATACTGTTCCTTCCCTTTGCTTCTTTCTGCATGGGTGCTGATAACATCCAGGTCTGTGTCTACCCCATTCTGCTTGTTTTTTTGAAGTTCATGGAAATATTTTGTCATCTAGCTTTCCTGTAAATATTCCAAGAGTTTTTTAGTCTTACTATCCAGTTACTTTTGTTTTCATGAAGAGATCTGGGGAGAGTCAAAGCCATGCTTCCACCCCTTCCGTCTTCCCAGAATCGCCTCCTAACTTAAAAATTTGGTAGATGCTGCCAAACTACCTGGAGGATCATGTGCATCCTGTGGACATTTGCTTTAAATTAATAGACTCCTATTCCTAAACAGCAAAAGGAAAATAGTGAATGTTCTAGGAAGAGGCCATGCATCCTGTGCATTTTTATTACGAACCAAAAGTCTGTGAATAGGTATCAAACAGCTTTGTAAAAGAGAGCTGGAAGGGTCTTAAATTCTGTAGAACCGTCACAGAATGTTTGTGGGCTGCTCTGAGATGATTAATGCAGCTGGAGGATGGGGAACATACTGACTTTCAGAGACCCATTCAGAAGGAAGGTGCATGTGAATCCTTCTATTAGCCATAGGATCTTTGAAGCAGAAGCTGAAGATCTCTGTAGGGTCAAGTTTGAATATAAATATGTTGGAGGAGCTTATTTGGCATCTCTCAAACCACAGGCCACATGTCTTTTTTCAGCTTTCTTCAAAAATTAAGTCAGCTGGGAAGGACAGTTGGTTTTTATTATATTTTTCTATGTCAACAGGCATCTCATTAACAACAGGCAGCTTCTGATAGGGACTTTTAGTTAGGTTCTCAAAAAAAAAAAAAAAAAAAAGCCTAGCTGTTTTTGGACCTCTTACTTAGGTGCAAATGAGTTCAACACCTCTAAAATTAGCAGCTCACATAGTATTGTCTAGTCATCCAGTACAGATATTTGAAGTAGAGAAAGAAAACATTCTGTATTTGACTTATCTTTCCAGACTGATGTGTGGAAGAGTTCTAGTATTTTAAAATACTAGACTCAGCAATCTCCTTCCTTGTGCCTGGGTCAACATTTGTCCCTGTGAATGTTACGTTCACTCCCAATTCACCAAAATGTGACGCCACCTACTCAGTGGCCTGATCATGTAAAGATGAAGAGTCACTATATCTTCATGCAGGCCTGCTGTCATTGAACCTGTCACTAGAAAACTCGGGTTGAAAACTCAGTAGAAGCTTTCTTTGGGAAGTTTTGAGGACAGTGATGGTTCTAGACTAAAAGTACTTAGAATGGATAAATCAGGAAAAGATCGAAGACACCCTGGAGCACCTATACACCAATTTTCATCTGCTTTTTTTTTTTATTTTTAAAAAGCTTTTCCTGAATGAATGGGTATAGTGCTGCCTTTTTGAAGATATTCCAATGAAACATTAAAAAGCATCAATTTCTAGAACTAACTCATTTATTTAAATGTTTCTTTCTGTCATAACAATAAACATTGTACTAATTCTACAGAATACTGCCCCATAGACTATTTTGAGGGTCCCAAAGGGATTATTACCCCCTAACAACTTAAAACCCTTACCGTCCACCCATTCCTCATCAGTCCATCACGTGATCCCCAACCATCCATCTTAGACATCAATTACTTTAAAATTCTACTCTGCAACATTGGAGTCCAGTTTTAAAGCAGTTAATTATTACCTAAATGCAGGTTTCCCAACTGGCATCACTAAAAATATGTTGTATCAAAATTCTGTATTACAACAGAATATACTGTTAATTGCTAAAAATTTATTTGGCTTAAGAAACCTATTTTCTCCTCGCTGCATTGGTTACCTAGTAGCTGGAGAATGAGAAGCCTTTTTTTTTGTTGTTGTATTTTCAACATTTACTCTGTGAGAAAAAGATGAAAAAGAACCCTTAGTAGCCAGAAAAGAACATGGAACTTAGTGAGGGAGTAGAAAGAGTTAAAGAGAACATGAAGCATACAGGGAAAGGAGACAGTTTGTTGTTTAGTATTTTGCAGAAGTAAAGGAGGGATTTTTTTTGCATGTTTTTTTTAATGTTATTTTGAGCATGTACATGAGTACTTAAGTGTGTAAGAAAACCAAAATCGGGGAAGAGAAGGCAGCACCAAGCAAGGAGTTCTAAAGGTGTGTCCTAGGCAGGTATTTGCTACAGTAGGGCTCTCTTGTTTGTCATTGCAGCGAGGAAGTTCGTACAGCAAGGAGGTGTCCGGACAAAAACATGGACTGGTGACAAAGCTTGTGTGAAATGCTGACCTGTTTATCATTAAACAATCACATAGGCACCAACCTGGATATACACAGAATCACGGCAGTCTACACCTTACATGCTTATCACCTGCTCTTTTGGAAAGCACAAACTCATCAATACAAACATGAAGAGCTAGAAAAGTTCCAGAAAGGTCTCAGAAATCACTTGAGGACTGGTGGCTTACTGCAGTGGGTAAAGGCACTTTGGCAAGAGGACTTAACAAAAACGTGATTAAATTTTATGAAAATATGAAGTGTATATACTGCATAATCAAGAACGAGTCACCAGATTAACCACCACTACAACTAAAGGGGAGAAGGAGCACCTGAACTTTGAAAGAAGTAATTTTAGAACCTGTAAGAGAAAATTCCACCTGATGAGCTATAAATTTGTCATACCAAGAAGTGCTAGCAACATGAACAAAATAAATGCTGTAAGAATTAGTAACACAGAGATAAAGAACACACAATGAGTTGTTAAAGGGAGCTAGGGCCGTTTAGGATATACCTATATTTTTTTAAAAGGTGATGTACTTATGGTTATTTTTATCCTTCTACAGAAACATTTCATGGTTTGTCTATCAAAGCAGTCTTCTGAATGAGCCATGCTCGGTCTGACCTACTGCGACATCCAGTACCTAGTGCAGTACCTGGTGGAAAGTTGGCTATTGGTCTTTGCTTGGTTTGTTGAATCCTTTTTGTACTTCAGAGAGGTATAGCCTTCAGAAAGCTGATGTTGTTGACTTAATATTTTAATATTTAGTTTGGATGAGGAAGTCCTTTGAGCAATGCAGGTAATTGTCATTAATAAATAAACAAATGGAATGAATTGCTAATAGCAATGGGCTGTTAATGTGTAGGATGTGATACTAGGTTAAGAACTCCTGAGTTCCATTGTGTCTCCCGCTATTCCCAAGAAATGTTTCATTACCTTTGATAAATAAAATGACTCCGATCAACAGGGCTAGACCAAGACAGATGGCTGCCTTAACAGGTCAGTTTGGTATTGCCTTAAACCCATATTCTCTAAATACGTGCTTAGCATTTATTTAAAGACAGCCTGAGAACCACAGGCTGGAAGTGGATAGGATCAGTCTCTTCTCTATTGGCTTGAGCAATGTAGTTCCAACCCAAACTTGTACCCTCTGCTCAGCGGAAGACCTCTGTAGTTAACTACACCCTATCCCTCTTTGAAGGCAGGTGAGCGGACTTCTGTTGTTACTTGATCAACTCTTTTAGAAGTCTCCCACCCCAAGAAACTTCCTGGAAGGGTCCTAGTAAGCATAACAATCTCCACTGCATTACACTACAAGAGACTTGCTGATTCAGTATGTAGACTGAGTGTACGTTTCATGTGCGGAATGATGCCTGGGCTCCCGCCCTTAATTCAGATGAAACCGAAGGAAGAGTGCTGCTACTACTACAGCAGTCACCATGGTCACCAGATAGGCATTCCACGAGGGCAGAGATTTTGTGGTACTTCTGTATCCACAACACGTAGCTCAGCGTGGGCAGACAGAGCGTGCTTCCTCAATGCTGATGGAAATAGTGCAGGGATGATCGAAGGAAGATAACACTGGGTTATCTGATTCTCCTCTTTGTTTGGCCCATGAAAGCACCTTAATGACCACTGTACTTTATTATTACACTGACTCATGGTGAGAATCAATTCATGTTTATGAAAGGAGAAGGCATCCTTGGGAGAGAGCTACTCATTTCACGCTAGCCAACAGCACAGGAATCTCAGTGTTTCAAGCCCAACCATTTAAGCTATTCTGTTCTTTCTGAACCACTCAATATGCTTTGTGTTAGATTGAGCTGTATGAAAAAGCCTATTTTCAACCATTTTTGACCTTCAAAGAGGTTAATCGTAGTGGAAACTGCATCATTTTCAGCATGGTAGAAAGTACATGGAGATCGGATCCTGGAGTTCTGAGTTCTGCCAGACTTGAGAGAAGCCACTTAGCCTCCCTATGTCTCTGCTTGTTGATAAATATTGAGCTTCTTTTATAAGCAAGACGCTGTGGGGAACACTGAGATGTGAGAACCAGTTTCTGCTCCCTTTAGGCTCAGAGTTTCCTTGAGGAGATAAAATTCACCTGCAAAATATTATAATCCCAAGCAGTACATGGTGGCATCACAGTTGCCTTTTTAAAATTAACCTCATCCCCAGCAAGAAGTTACTTCCTGCTGCAATAATCAGGAGAGAAATATAGGAGAGGACAGTTGAGCTTGGGCTTAAAGGATGATTAAGTTTCATTAAGCAGAGAATTGGAGGAAGGCAGTTCAAGCAAGTCACATGACAGGAGCAAAGGTGCAGAAGCTGAAAACACCAGCTATTTTTGTGTGGCTGGACAGATGGTTTGTGTGGGTGGGCTGTGGGAGGTAAGACTGGAAACCTGTTTCTTCCATGGCATGTAGTGGGCACCTTTTCATTTTATTGCCACACTGAACACATGAAATAAGGAAGATTGGTAGAAGGAGCCCCGGAATGGGAATCAGGAGACAACACGCCAAGTTTGTCACCAATTCTCTGGACTGCCTCAGACAATTCACTATGGGGCTGTGTCATTTTTCGCCTGTCAGAGGGAGGTGATTTATGTAGTCCCTCTATGATTCTGAGAGTTACAAGGGTGAAATGAATGATCAGAAGGAAAATTTGTGGAAAGGGAAAATTGCTGTGCCTTTTCTCCTAACATAAAGTGCTATGGATTAAAGCAGTACATTTAGATACTCTTAGTAACAACCAATCTCTGCACCTTCTTCCTAAAATACTTATTGTAGAGTAATCTCACTTTTCACAAGTGAAGGAAGCAGGGGAGAGGGGGAAAGCCCAGACTGTGATCACCTGGGCCAACCAAGAACCAAACAAATTCTCTTAGATGGAGGCATGGACAGACCATGTGGAAAGAGCTACCGAAAGGCCCATCACCGCACCTGAGAGAAGCCAGCCCGGAAGCAGGAGATTGGATGGAAGAATTCATTGAGCCCAGGAATATCATCAGATTGCAAAAGCCTCCTGGTGTCCTTCCAATTCTACACCGTGCCCTTGCTCCGGCAGCTCATGACCCACGCACAGGTTTCCGATGCAGAGCAGGGAGAAGTATGCTCCTCTTTGCCAGTGACTTCTCTGGAGCCAATCTACTTTGGCAGCCAGCCACCAGGGCAGGATGGGTGTGCCTCCGTCCTGCTTATTGGATGAGTCTTGCTGTTTTCAGCCAGCTTTCCTCAGCCCTTGGGTCCCAGAGTGGACTCTACCAGGTCAGAGTCTGAGAACAGCTCCACATCACACCAATGATATTTAGTTTGACAGATTTTTGTCTGCGGACTTGAATCAGGTCAGGGGCCTGCCCAGGCATCCCCTGTGCAGATCTCGGGAAATGTGGCTTCTTTTGGTGCTTACACTCTATGGGTATGAGAAGGCTACTGCTGGACAGACCCATCCATGTGGCACTGCCACCAAAGCCACAGGGAGGAGCAGCAATCTTCCGGGAGTTTTCCATGGCACTTCTGACCAGAGTCATTGCCATGTCTCAGGTCCATGACCAGATGAGCTCATTTCCCACAGTACAGTGAGTTATTCTAGAAAATCTAGACCAAACCCTTATAGAGCAGAGCCTCAAGGGCTCCAGTTTTCATCATGGAGTAGTTCCCCAGGCATCTTCCTCCTAAGCAAACCCTGGAGCCTCCATGTCGAGTTGAGCTTAGGGGCAGTTCAGGGAAAGGGAATGAGGACTGGGTGGCCGTGAAATTCGGAGCGGGGCGGAGATGCCCTGCATCTGCTCCTTAGGCAAACCATCTGGGGCCCCCTCAGGTGTGTCTGACTGGGGCAGTCCTGAGCTCCTCTGCTCAACCTGTTGTTGAGAAGCATGAGTCACGAAGGGAGAGGTCTGACCGTGATGGGAAAGTACCTGACGTCACACGGAAGAGCAATGCTGCTGGTTACCAGGCGCAGACAAGATGAAAACTCACACGGCTCCACAGGAAGAATTAGAGAAAGTTTCTTTTCAGAAAGTTTCTCTCAAAATTCCAGTGAGCAAGAAACATTCAGTCCAGGGAAGTTCATCACCCTGTAAGTCTCTTGGCCTGAGAAACAATATCAACTGCCCCCCCCATCTAAATCAGGAGGTAAAAATACCTGTCATTTCCTTGTATGCCTGTCACATCAGTATTATCCCAGAAGGACTGGCTAGTGCTCATGACGTGTGTCAGCTACCACGAGATGGATGAGTTTCAGAAAATTATCGTTATTGGCATTTGGGAGTCTATTAATGTCCTAATTTCATAAAAGAAGGTAGAGGTTAGGCCTAAGGTGTGACTCTGAAGGACATGCACAGAGCCCGATGCTGTGCTATTAACAGGACTGGCATTTCACAGCAGCGCTGCCCTGAGCAACATCAGCATTAATAATAACACCTTGGAATGCGGCAGGGTGTTGTTTGGCCGCCCAGAAAATCCCTGTCAAGACAGGCGAGGCTCTGAGCCTCAGGTCGTAGAATTGTGTGCTGAGGCACCAGGACGGCTGGGGTCAAATGAGGTCCCTGAATAGTGGGGAGAAGGATCCCCTTGACTCCGGAGGACAGAGTAAGATAAAGCAGCGAGGGGCACGTGGATAGGCTCTGGAGGGGTGCGTCACCAGAAGTTTGCCCTCTATAGATTTATGTGTTAGATTATCCGTAGCTTGCTTTGTAGGATGATATACATTGACAGATTTGCGTACCGAACGAATGTCATTATTTTCTCCCAGTGTGGATTATGCTGAAAACTTTAGGAAGCATGCTTTACCATCAGAGGTAGTTCATAGAGTCAGGAGATATATACAGAAGACGTCTCCATTCCTCAAATAAGGCAATTTTGGGGGGTTAATTGGATGTGTAAGATTTTAATTCTCTGATACTTACCTTCTAGAAATGTGTCCAAAATAGTTTCAGTAAAGCACAGTTCCAAAAGCAACACAAGAGATGCTGGAATGCTTGGGCAGGATCTCTCCCTGGGTTTCCTTTGTGTATGACCATTCTCTTTCAGCAACTCATCTTCCAAATAACCCCAGCCTATTCTCTTCACTCCTTCACAATATTCATGGACTCATTTCCTTTGGAATTGTTAGCACATGCTGCTCTGTGATAATCCTTCTCTATGAGGAGGATAAACCAGAAGCTCTCCCGCTCTGGGACCTGCTGTCTTGTTCACCAGGATTTCCCCAGAGCAGGGACTGGTTCTCTCCCAGCCAGCCGCGAACACTCTCAGGACACAGGCATACTCTCCACCTCCTGTCTCCACCCCAGGCTTCTTGGAGAAGGGGGCCGCTATTAGCTGACCAGCCCCAGATTACCATCCGACCACATGGTTGCAACAGGATCACAGGCAAATAAGCCTTTGCTTCACAGTACAAAGACTGTCATAGCCAAAGCTAGCTCACAGACCACGGGGTCCACCGGGAATTGTCAGGTGGCTCATGCCTCCAGTCTGCGCCTCCTCTCTGCTCTCTCATGTGCTCTCCCTGCCCCTGTCCTTCTCTCCAGCTCCTGCTAATTTTTTGTAAACTAGTCAGAAAGGCTTGAACATGGAAGAAAGTCTTCTACATCTGTCTTGTGCATTTTGCTCAAGTTAAAATAAAACAAACAAAACAGCAAAGCCCTGCCATTGCCCTTGAGTCTTTGTAGTCAGTGGGCGGCTACATTGCTGGAGAGCTTGCAAAGTGGGGCGGTGGGCATGGGGGTGGTGACTGGACGCCTATTAGAGGAGGCTGGAGCCCTTCTCTGAGCTTCACCGTATAGGATAGCCTGAAATTATTTGGATCTCTTTTGGGGCAACTGCTTGGCCTGCCATTGTCCCCCAAGTGGCTTTGTTTTGTTTTGTTTTGTTTTGTTTTGTTTTGTTTTGTTTTAAATGAATTGGCTGTATTTAGCAGAGCACAGTTAGTGTTTTTAATAGCCTGAAAAACAATATCCAGATGCTCCACACAAAGGAGGGGGCCCTTCCTCTAATTCTGAGCTTGCCACGGTCATCCTGAACCTAGTCCCTCCCACTGGACAGCTGCCCTGGGCTCTCTGGGGATCCACCTTGGGAGACCGCCCGGGAGCTCCAACTGGTCCCAAACCCAAGGAAAGAAGGCAAACCATCTGGAATGCATTGTCCAGCTTGGCTCCCCATTGCCCAGGCACCCGGACGGCTTTTTGGGACTCTTCGAGGCTTGGACTTAGTCCATCAGGCTCTGCAGTCGGAGGCCTCCAGACCGCTCTCTGTCTCCTTCCAGAATCTGGATTCCACAGAGACACAATTAGGCCTGCTAGTCACTTCCGAGTTGGGCTTTCTCCAGAAAAGGATCAAGGTGTGCTCTGAGAGACACTTTCCAGCAGCTCCTGGACCAGGAACAAATCAGAGAAAGGGAATGGTTTCAGCAAGAACCTTTTCCTCTCCTCCCTTTCTATTCCCACTGCAACATCCTGCCCATCAAAGCCCTGGTAACGGGCACTTATTTGGAGAGGAGAAAGAAAACATCCCATTCCAGGATGCTTTGGGGGCTTTTAAGAAACATGGCAGCCTGGCTCTCCACGTGACCCCTCTCCACACAAGGTCTGCTTGGGAGAAATAAAAGAGGACGAGTGCTGAGGAAGAGGCTCGGAACTCTCCTCAAACCAAATTGTGAAAAGAAGGACAGGGGACTTAAATTTTTTCTCTAAAACCATAAACCCCGATAAATGATCAATACATGTGTTGCAAACTATGTTTTCATAGGGCGATAAACAGAATGCAAGATTTACTAAATTGTTCCCTTACAAAGGCAAAACATTTACCCTACCACCTTGTCTTTATTTCTGATTTGTTTCTTCACAGACAAGGGAAAGATAATTTTCCCCAAAACTCTGACCAGGGGAGGACAGATTCCAAGTTAACTAGATCCAAATGAAAGAGAATCCAGTTCTCTCTGATGGCTGGAGTGTAGCGACACTGAATCCCGGAATAACCCAGCACCACCACCTAAGAGTGGCCTTGGAAGCCTCCAGTGTGTTTAGCAAACAGGGGGGTATGTCGCATGTCCCTGCCTGAGTTGTCCGCCCGGCCGTTGTTTCTGGGTCAGGCCCTCCTCCCTGCTTCTCCCACCCCCACTGGTAGCCACTGCTCACTGAGAACTGGAGAAGACAGTCTAGAATCGAGATGCAGCGCTGCTGGCTCCACAGGAGTCTCAGCAGAGGTGAGCGGAGCAGGCCACGCTTTTGTGCATTGTCCTGCTCTCTCACCCCCGAAGTCACTGCCATGAGGGCTGTGCAGGTGTATCAAGATTTGGAGCAAGGAAGAGGCCACATTGTCCCACGGCAGACAAGTTAAAAATGAACAGCAGAAGTCCATGCTGCATATGGAATCTCTTACGGGCTACTTTCCCCCGAGGCTCCAGCTTCCTGTTTCATCATTCATTCTACCCCAGTGTTCCCCAGGGCCCTACATGCATTTGCTCCTTCACTTCCAATGTCTAGTGATTCTTTCTGCAGAATAATTTAGCCAGTTCTTTGCTTCATTTTAGACCATGTCTTTGGGACATCACATTTCTATGAAAAGGGGCCTCCAGGTATTAAGCGGGGGTCAGTGTCTGATTTCCCCATGCTGAGGAGAAACTGAAAGTGTTTGCCCTCTTTAGCACATCTCCTCAGGGTCTCTGGGCAAATAAAGGAATGTGACTGGGGTGAGATGGGTCTAGGGAGCTGATCTGAGGCAGAAGTTGGCTCTAAAAGTGCCGGTGATGGGTAGACAAGCATCCCAGGGCCATGAAAATCTCAGCTTTGATTTCTTACCAGGTTAAGCCTGGGGTTTCCAATTTGGCAGCTAGAGTGCAGCCTTAAAGAATTCAAAAGGCAGTGAGCGCACAGAAAGTCTCTGGGCAGGCAGACACTGTGTGGGAGGTCTGCCGGACCCAGCCACCAGTTAGAGTGTAGGCCAACACTCCAGCCCAGCAGTGGGACCAACGGAAGCATAGTTCCCCACCACTGGATGGTCATCCAGAGTGGACCTGCAGCCTCGGAAGAGGACTTAGGTGGTAGGCAGGATAAACAGCAGACACCAAGGTCAAGGCTCTGGTGAACATCCATGTACAGAGAACTGTAACTCAGGGGCCCTACACATGACCAGTGGTCACTGAAAAGGCCCGGGATATGCAGCTCACTCACCAGCAACGATGTGAAGGGAGGCAAGTAGGCACTAGGCCTTTGGGAGTGGGCACCTGGCTGTGGGAACAGGACCAGATTCTAAGTCCCACTGGAGGATGGGGTGAGTGGGCTGAGCTGAGCTATTTATGTAGTGAGCCAGCAGGGCCAGTGATGTTGGACTGGGGGAAGCCGAGGGAGAGAAGACAAGGTAGAGACTGGTAATCTTCAACCATAAAGGATAACACATTTATTATTAGAATAGCACCTCTCTGGCACCCTGGCCGTGCACCAGCCTAAAGTGGTAGGAAGAACACCAGATTAGGAGTCAGCAATCTCTGTCCTAGCCTGCCTGTATCCACCAAGCAGTTGTGGGTCCCCGGATACGTGCACACTTTCATTAACCGTTGGGCTTCAGTTTCCTTGTCTGTGACATCAGGAGGTTGGCCCAAATCAGTGGTTCTCAAAGTGTGGTCCTCAGACTGGCAGCATCAGCATCACTTGGTCACTTATGAGAAATGCAAATTCTCAGGCCCCACCCCAGAACTAAATCAGAAACCCTGGGGGCAGGACCGAGCAGCCTGGGTGGTAGCAAGCCTCCAGGCAATTCTGACGGACAAGGAAGTTTGAGAAGCACTGGGCTAGTAGTTTCTAAGTCCCCAAGTGCTCAAATGCTGTCAGATCAGTTAGGAGAGATGAAAGCGATCTCTCTCTCTCTCTCTCTCTCTCTAGCTCGCGCGCGCGCACGCACACACACACACACACCAAGCCAATACAACTTGGCCACCCATAAAATACCAGTCTTCTGATCTTGTAGTTAAAATCCCCAAGAGCAGACCTTCGCCACATGTCCCAGAAACCCAGTCTATGTCCTTTTTCTCCTCAGCCTGTCACTAAAATCAGAGCTTGTCTTCGAAATGGATACATTAGTGTTCTAGTCAGCAGGTGGCAAATTGTATAATAAATTCTTGTCCCCCCTACCTCCTGCCCCATCAGCCAGAGATGAGACGGGAAGATTTACTCTTTTCCACAAGCAAGGTCACAATCTGGAGTCGTAACAGAAGCCAGTTTCCATCCCGGCTCTCCTGAGGCTGCTGCAGCGGATTGGCTACGAGGCAGGTGGGTCTGCCTGGTAGCAAGGATATAATAGGCAAAGCGGTGCAGGGAGGAGAACCAAAAGGGAAGAATAGCTGTGCTAAGCCTGTTGCCTTCTAGTTAAAAAAATTATAGATCTATTTATAACTTGTCTTGCTCCACAAAGGATTTGAGGCACAGCCTTCTTGTTGGAAAACCCCTGATACCAACACTTTGGCACCTGAGACTGTGGGCTCCCTGGTCCGCAGCAAGGGGCCCAGTTTTGTTCTCATGGCCTCTGTGGAGGGTACCCCGGGCCATCTGTTCCAAAACCTGCCTCTGCCTGCTCCTCCCTTCCTCTGCCTGCCCCCAGCAGAGAACATGTGGTCACCATGGTCCTCTTTCTTTTTGCGTTTAAACCGCATAACGTGACTCCTGGCTGTACGTTTTCCCACTCAGCAAATAAACAAGATCCACTAGGAAAAGGTTCAAAAGCCCAGTTTGAGGAGTGGTTGCCAAGGCTCATCCATGAGGGGACTTCTTCAACTTCCCTCAGTAACCTGTTTCTCACGGGAGCATGCCACGCGATTGATCACTCGTCGGCTGGATACGCTCTCTGGGGTCATTTGGGCTGGGAGGGAGGAATTGAAAGAAATTAATGATACATGGTAAATGCTTAGAAGAGAGTCAGGTCCAAACTAAGCAAACAAACAAACAAGCCAACAAACAAAAATACTAGCGATGGACATGGGTTTGTATCAGAATCCTCTAACTTCTCTTTGGGAGAAAACTGGCTGGGGCTGTGGGTTCCTCGGGCTTTGTCTCCCTGTGATACTGATAGATTCCTCCGAGTCTGGATCCCCGGCTCTGGCCCGTTTTTACGTTTTCACGTATCTCCTTAGCCTAGAGCAGTACTCAACAATTAAGTCACTGCTAGTTTTTCTCTTTTTCAGAATAAACAATTCCAGATCCTAAAGAAACTTCCCCAAAGGAGACTCACATTAGAGGTGTCCTACTTTTATGATGTCGTCCCTTTACGTTTAGTGCTTTTAGGGTATCTCTGCTTGTTTTTATGAGCCCAGTGGCTACTAAAAACAAGCAGAGACAGGCTCGCATCACTTTCTGACATTGGCTGAGCTTCCCCACACCAGGTGGACTTGTTCTGGCTCCCAGAGGCTTTGGCTCCTGGCCCGCAGATACGCTCCGGTCACTGGCACCGCCCTCCATCACCTGCTCTGCCCCCAGCGGCCCTCGCTGCTCCGGGGCGGATGCTTGCTACGCTCCCGCTGTTCCTGAACGGCGCTGCCTGCTGCCGTTCTTTCTGAAACTTGACAAACCGTTTAAAAAGTTTTACAGAAAAGAGCCAAGAGCAGAGAATAGGCAAGACACTCCTTAAAAAAAAAAAAAAAACCCAAAAAACAAAAAACAAAAAAAACTTACCTTACAAGATATCAAGAATTTAATGATATAAAAATTAGAACTGTGTTATCAGTGCAGGGATATATTAATAGATCAATGAAATACAAGAAGGAACCCAGAAAGAGACCCACACTCACAAAAATATGACAGAGAAGGCACTAGAGGTAGACAAGGGAGATGAGGGTCTCTTCAATAAATGGTGGTGGAAAATTGGTTTCAAGTAATATGGGAGAAAAGCGGATCCCTACCATGTACAAAAAATAGCTGCTGATAGAATAAAAATTTGAATGTGAAAGGCACAATTTTAAAAATCTTTTAAAAGAAACTATGGAATAACTTTATTAACTCAGGATAGGAAAGAGTAATCTCAAGTCACAAAAGGCACACACCATAAAGGAAATGATTAATATATTTTTCTACATTAAAATGTAAACTTTTATTCATTAGAATTCACCTTCAGAAAAGCAAAAAGACAATCCAATTTAGAAAAGTATTTGTGACACATATAACTGGTAAATGATTATTGTCCAGAATATATAAGATATAAAGGACACCAAGAATCAAAAATAAAGAGGAATACCCCCCAAAAAATAGACAAAATACGTAAACAGGCATTCACAGAAAGGAAATACAAATGGCCAATGAACAAGTGAAAAGATGCTTAACATTTCGTTTGCTTTGCAATGAGATACGTACTTCATATCCAACAGATCAGCAAACATTTAAAAAGTCTAACGATAACAAATGCTGGATAGAATGTGGAGAAACCAGAACTCTCATACCTTATCCGTGTGAGTGTGATTGAGTACAGGTATAGAAAAACAATTAGCATTTCCTGGTAAGAGGCAAGATAGGCACACCCTCCAACCCAGCTATTCTACACCCAGATATGTACCCTCGACTCTCTATATTCATATCCATGCCCATACCCACACCTGCAGACATGTACAAGAATGTTTCATGCCACATATTCAGAATAACCAACCCAAATGTCCATCAGCACTAAATAAACATGTATATTTTGACATGTTGACTCAATGCAATACTGTACATCAGTGAATATCAACAATTGCTATGCACATTAATATGGTCGAGTCTCACAAAACAATACGGAGTGAGAAAAGCAAGAAAAAAATACACTGTGTTGTTTTATTTATGTAAAGATCAAAACCCAGAAAAACTAAAAATATATTGTCAGAGACACAGATATGTGTTAGTGGGTGCTCTGGCCAGAAGGAGATGGTGCCTACTAACTGGGTGGTTATGATAGCTTATTAGAGGGACTCTTTGTACAAAAATGTGAGTTTAGTTAGGGCGTGCATTCTCCATGAGGGCAGTATCACCTCCAGGGAGTGCAAATTGGTTCTTGGGGGCAAATAATATTCTTTTCACGTACAAAGTACAGCAGAGACATACAGTCCATAAACAGATATGCCCTATGCCTGTGGTATTAGAATTTCGTGATGGGGAGACTACTAGAAAAAAAATATGAAAAGTCTACTGAGTGGGAGGTGATAATGAAAAACAAAAGACTGAGAAACACTGGGTTTGGGAAACCAACAAAGAGTAGACGGTGCCCTAGGGCTAATAAACAGGACGCCTTCCCATCGCTAGGCCTGAAGGAGCAAGGAGAGGGGAGGGAGGGAGGAGTGGTAGGGAGGAACTCCTGCCTTTGGTGGAGGGTTGTGACCAATTTTCGGTGGGTGACTCAGCAGGGAGTGGGCACGGGAGCAAACACCCTGACCTCATTCTCCTCATCCTCAGACCTCCTGTCCGTGCCTCCCTGCGGCCAAACCCATCTGGAAGCCAGCAACCAAGGGGGGTCCTGGTGGGGCACAGAGCAGGGTGGAGAAGATGAGAACGGATCTGGAGGGGCAAATAGCAATTACATAGTAAACACGAGTGGTAAAATTCTAAGGAACAAAGGAATTGTTAGCACATATTTTAGGATTGTGGTTGCTTGTGGGCCAGGAAAGGAGGGCCATATGAAGACCTATGATTGTGTCTTCAATAATATTGGTAATATCCTATTACTTAAGTTGGGGACTAGATTCACAAGTGCTTATTTTATTCTTCTTTGACAATACATATATATCATTTATAGTCATTTACATATACAACCCATTTCACATAATAGATTTTTAAAAGTTAACATGGTAGTTGCGGGAAAGGTAAAATATGAAAGAAGGCATCATTGAGTATGGAGACAGAAAAGGAAAATTAGAACCTAGGTTTTGCCACTAACTAGCTGTTTGAAATTAAACAAGTAAGTTAGCTTCTTTAATGACCCCTGTTAGAGGCTGAGGAACCCAGCCTCACCTACTCCCAGGGATGTCAGCATACATAGTGTGTGAAATCATGTGGTACACTAACTGGTGCATAATAAAAATTTTTTTCCTCTTCCCTTTTCTACCTATTTCCTGTCCTATTATTTACTCTCCCACAATTCTCTGTGCTTTAGCCAGCCCAACCTCCTCCCTGTCCTAGACCCTGGCCCTCTGTCCAGACATGGGTCCATGCCCTGTGTCCTTCCCCAGCCTGGTCCTCCACCTCGTGTCAATCAGCCTGGCTCAAACCCCACCCCCAGCCCTGCCCCTCCAGGATGGCCTCCCTTTGGCTCCTGCACAGTGTTTTTAGACCCTTACTAATGGTGCACATTAATATATATAGGAATTAAGATATTATCATAGAAGCTCTCATCAAATGTAATTGGGGCTATTGTTGATCAGTTACTTGAAAAAGTTGGTCAGAGCTGATAAGACAATGAAACACCAGGCTTAAGCATCTTATTTGATCTTAAAAACACAGATATGGGTTTATTTGCCAGTCTTTTGATAAGAAGCCTAGGTTTTTCATTTAAGAATGAGTTCCTCATAATCTTTTTTTTTTTTTTTTTGCATCATTCCGGTTTCTCTAAGATGGAGCAAGAACAGAGCCACTTGAGAAGCCCAAGGTCACAGAGCATGCAACAGACCTGGTACCAGGTGACTATGTATTCCTCAATGCAGGGCCGAGTGGAGGAGTGTTCTGCAAATTTAGTTGAACTGCGCAGAGCAGCTTGGATGGGTGCCCGAGGAGGGCTGGGATGGGAACAAAGAGGACAGGCTGTGAGATGCAGGAGGGTGCCAACTAAAACTAGACTGAAGTTATTATAACACTGCCTCTGGTGGTCACCCCCAGATCAAGTACTGGGCACAGCTACTCACACACACACGTAGCTTCGACCACTGTCTCACACCCGGTTGCTCATTCTGGGACTGAATGCTTTTTTGGTATGAGTGTGTGTGTGTTGGAGGGTGGGTTTGGGAGGCTGGGATGGAGAGAGGGACATGGACAGAGAGGGGCAGGAGTGGCTTCCCTCCTAAACTCAGCTTCCTTGGCATCTCTGTCTGATCTGTGCTCCGAGGTCAGAATCTAGTCCGCAGCTATTTAAAAGTTCTTGCCTTGCCTCTGGAATGCTGGCAAGCTCTGGTGGAATTCAGAGTTCATAAGTACAATTTCCTTGGGCTGCTGGTGTTTCATATGAGAGGCTTAGCAATTCCCGAAGAGATAATCAGTATACATACATGCATATATATACATAATGTGTGTGCGCGCACATATATGTGCATGTATATGTGTGTGGTCCTTCCTCCCACCGAAGCTAGGTGAGTACAGATCGAACAGGGAGTCAGGAAGCGGCCTTCCAGTTCATGGCTCCTGGCATTCCGTGGTGCACATGCTGCTCTGGATTGTATTATTTCCCCCACGTGAGCAGTGCTCGCTCTCCTGGGGCGCAGGGGAGCCCACGCAGGTCCGGTCTGTCTGTCTTGGCTGGCCCTGCCCAGGGATAAAGCATGGTGGGCATGGGCCCCTGCCAAGGCACTGGAGCCAGGGATGAGGGGGCACACAGGCTGCAGAGGGAGGGACAGCAGGGTCAAGGCACACTGGCTGCCGTTGCTGGGGCAGGAGGCGTGGAGCAGCAGTGATGCAGAAATCTAGGTGATGTAGGAACCCTTCAGCGCTCACTGTGTTTTCCGTCGTTCTGCCCACCACGGGTCCTGATTTAGGGGTTAGAGCACAGCCGGCTCTACAACTGCTGCCCTGCTGGGAAGAGGGTGGTGTGTCCTGATGTGCTCCTGATTAATACTCCGTGAGTGCTAATCATTTATTTTCTGGTAGCGTGACTTAGGTTCTCGAGAGATTTGAGCTGGGCAGAAGGAGGTCCTTCTCTGAGAACAAGGGTAATTAATGACTGGGTCAGAAGCCCTTAGATGGCAGATCCCCGATTTTGTAGATGCTCGAACTATGGTCCAGAGAACTTCATTGACTTGCCCCAGGTCACACAGCCCATTTGATGGCATACTTCATGGGTCCTATCTTTTTTTTAAGGATTTATTCATCCAGGAAATGTTCGTTAGTTTTTATACAAAATGAGAGCAAAGTAGCAACTGGTTTCTGTGTTTACCAACCCTGGTGCTTTGCCGGGTGGAAACGGGGCCCTTCCACAGAGTCGCAAGGAAAGCATTTCTGGGCACCCACGCCTGGAGGGTGAGGTGCGGTGCGGTGGTAAGGTTTATTGGGGTGGAAGTAAAAGCCTGACCCCAGATTCCTGGAGTCTCATCTCCCTCCCTCCAGCTGTGGAAGAAGTCTAGCTTTGTCTTCATCAAGCCCGGAAGAGGAGCCAGGGTCCAGAAATTCTGTGCCATCAGTTCAGTCCATGCCAAAGCTTAGTCCGGTTCAGTTTCTGTCCCCATCTGGCTGGCTTAGTCTCTATTCCCAGCTGCGGGGCCTGCTAGGTTCATATGGCTGCTACAGAGGGAGGACTTGGGAACAAATGAACATGCAACATATGAGAGAGAGAGACAGAGAGAGAAAGACAGAGAGAGGGCTTTTGTTAAGCTTTGATTTTATTATTTTGAGCTTTCAAACTGCCCAGTCTCTTCCCAGTTCTTCCCGGCCTTGTGCTGCCCCCCCCCACCCCCCCCCCGTCCCCCACTAATCAATCAGTCCTTTTCCCAGATTAGACACTTCCCCTTTATGGTCACATCTTCTCTCCTGCTGCACAGGCCTCGGCAGAGGAATTCCCCCCACCCCTGCCATAATCCCGTTCCTCCCCCCACAGCTGGGACTGAGGGTTGTTAATCCCATTGGCAGGGCAATGCTGGCTATCTCCTGGAATGTGTGAAGCTGTAGCTTCCAACCTAATTAAGTTTATACACTTTTGCTCCCTTCACTTTTATTAATATCTAGCTACCTATGCTAACAGTACTTTGTGCAAGTTATTTACTCTCCGTTTCTTCCTCTGTAAAGTGGGATAAATGACATCTCCCAAGACCATGGGGATGATGGAGCAGTTAATGTGGGGGGGGAGCTCAATAAATGCTAGATCCCTTTTTCTTTCTTTAGAATGGTTTTCTCCTTCCTGCCCTTTAAACTCACAATAAACGAAAATAAGTTCACACCTTATTTCATCAATAGGTTCACCTCAAATCCATGTTGTAATGAAGTGTAAACAGAAATGTCCTAGCCTGCCCGGAGAGCTCCACAGCCTGTGACTGGCATTGCTGGAAGGACACCGGGAGCAAGGGCTGAGGGGCGGGGTGGGTGTGGATTTACTGAGGAGGAAAGGCCTCCAGATGGAGGGTCAGAAGAGGCTCTCTTCACAGTTAAAACAAATAAATGTGCTGAAGGAGGAGAGGCCTCAGAGAGGGAGGGGAGGATGACAGTGACCGCAGGAGATGACTAACGAACGCTCCCCTCCCTGGTGAGTGCTTGGAACGCCATCCGCCCTCTGTGGGTTAAGCAGGGAGGCCAGTGATGACCGAGCAGCCCACAGATCCCAGGAGGGCAGCACCAGGCACTGAGTATCAGTCCCCAGGGCAGGGATGGGAGTGTCGGAAGGCGAGGGCCGCCTGGGGGGTGAAGGCCGGGGAGAGACACCTCCCTCCTCGGCAGCACCATGGCTAAGCAAGGGGGTCCCCGATGGGTCAGTCTTAGCAGCATGGGCAGGGAGGGGTTTGCCCATATCCCAGCCACCAAATTAGTGACTCTCAAAACGGTTTTATGTGCTGTGCTTCTTCCGGAAGCTCCTCTGTCACAGGTGCTTGGCAATGGAAAGCGGACGACTTGATTTGTTCAGTAGTTATTTTCACATACAGCATACATTTAAAAAATGTCATAAAAATATCAATCTGGTCTTTTCATAACAGCAATAGGAAGCACGAAGTTTTCATTACCATGTTACATCCTATAGGGTCTGTGGAGAAAACAGGACATCCATGGGCAAGGGCTACCGAAACGTAAGGCTGGACCGAAGCATCACTTGGAGCAGGAAGGCAGACCGGAGTGCAAAATGGGGGTGAATCACACTTCAAGCCCAACCAAAGCCCAGTTCCAGTCTCTTCTTGAAAGCTTTCTTAGCAGGACCTTAGGGAAACATGATGACCCTCAGCAGAGTTTCCCCAGAAAACATCAATTTGTGGGAAACAATTCAATGGCCTTTGACTGCCAGGGTTCCCAGGTCCTCATTTCCACCTACTGCCCACCCCCACCCCCGGCAGCTGCAGAAACCCCCTGACCATTACAGGGGAATCTCCCTGTTGCTGTGCTCCACTCTGCCACATGGTGGCTTCACTCTGCAACCTCCCACCCACAGCCAAGACCCAAGAAACCAGGGTTGAAATGCCAGGCACCAAGGGTGCTGCCGCCACCATCCAAATCCTCCACACAGACGAGGAGCCCGAGGCACCGGCCCTACGGCAGGTGTAGAATCCACTCAAAGGGGAGACATGGAGTTGGCCAATACTGGATGCCAATGATCTGAGGAGGGCAGCATCCAGGGTAGAAACAGAAATGAAAATCAGTACTTTCCAATCCAGCCATCTATCCGAAAGTCTTAGGAGAGGTGAAGAGTCCATTTGGAGGCAAAGCGTGCAGCCTGAAATCAGTACTGAGCCCAAGAGCACAGCTCCAGCCACTTTTTAAGGGGTGAGAGAGGAGGAAGGGGCTTGTGACTTGGCTGAACCACCAGTGTCCCTTCAACGTGAAGGGTCCTTGTTCTCTTCCTGCTCCTAATCACAGCTCTTACTAGGTTCCCAAAATGTAGTTAACACCCCCTCAGATGAAGAACTTGGGATGAGTCCTTAGGACTCAGCCAGGAGTCTAGAGCCACTTGTGAGTATGTTGCCACCTCTCTTACCCAAGAGATTCCTCTCCCCTCCCTCATCCCTGGCCAATCCCCTTTGCCCACAAGGTCCCTCCACTGAGGGCACATAGAGTGAGGTGTCTTGTCTGGAATCAGAGGGCACAGTCAGAAACAGGGCGGAGAAGGACGAGGGCTGAGTTTAGTGAGTCCAACATGCGAACCAGAGAGCTGATGGACGAAGCCACAGAGATAGTGCCAGGAGAGCTGTGGTTTTGAGCTGGCAAGCCCGAGCGCGGTCACGGTAGGAGTCTGGAACCTGAGCCGGAGCCCAGCACTGCCCAGGCTTTCCACGGCGGAAGGCGGGGGCAGGCAGCGCTCCCAGGCCACCCCAGCCACCGCAGCCCCTGGCCGGGTGTGGGCCTCTCCAGGGGCCTCAGCTTTCCTATCTGGGGCTCCTGAGGACTTCTTCCCAGAGGTGGAGGCTTCTTTATTGTCTCTCTTAGTTCAGAAAAGAAAAGCCTGGAGTTTGGGGGCCAAGTGTCAGCCCTCCAAGTCCCCCCAACCACCTCTCCCCGAAGGCCTACAAGGCCTCTTGTGCAAACAGGGGTGTTAGGCCTGTCCTCCTGTTCTGAAGTTCAAGGTGCTTTACGGACACTGCCCACCCCAGACGTTTCCTGCTTTACTCACTTGTCCATTTTCTTAAATCGCCAGTTGTATTTTTGATAACTATAGCAAATAATATATGTATCATTCCAGTTAAGTTAGGTACTTTGCGCTTAAGTATCCAGCATTTACTATGCTCTCTCGACCCTTTGCTAAGGTTTCTATATAGATTATGGCATCGAATCCATATAACAACCCTATGAGGTAGGTATCGTAACTTATATCCTCACTTTTCTGGGGGAGCTAGGGAATAGAGGTATCCACAAACTTGTCCAAAGTTCTGGCCCCTTGAGAGAGTTGAGCAAGTTATCACCTCTCTGTGGCTCACCTGTAAATGGGATGAAGAGTAAAAACACCCACCTGGTAAGGTTGCTATGAGAATTGAATGAGCTGGTGTGTGTCGAGGGCTCAGAACAGAGCCTGGCCTGTGAGAGTTTGCTAAATAATAAATGAACATCTAAATGGCAGAGCTGGATGTAACCCAAGCGCTTCGATTCCAGAGCATCCGTTCATAACCACTCTCCATTTCCTTGTTGATTGTGTCCTGTTCTGTTTCTTCTAAAAGCTTTGGCAGAGCCTCTGACTTCCACTTTAAAAACAGCCATAGAATGTGATGGGGTCACAGTGACACATGAGTTGCTCTTCCTGAGAAGTACGTGGCGGCACCTCATGAGTTCTTCTGGGCCAGGCGCCGCTCCAAGCACTTTACATGCATTAACTCAGGTAGTTCCCACGCGCCCTTAGGAGGCAGGTAGTGTTATCCCAGGTTACAGATGAGGAAACTAAGGCACAGATCAACCTGACTGTGCTGTCCTATCTGTCCTCCCCCCAAACCCTCCCTCGGGGCTTAGAGCAGGACCCCTAGGACAGTAATCCAGGGACTCGGCGGGAAGGTGTCTTACATTGTCCGACCTTTTCTGCCTTGGTCTATGACCAAGCCCCCAACTGGACCTCAGGTTTCACAAACCGCAGCAGCTTGACTTCCATGGGTATATCAGACCCTCCTAGTCTGACTATTTCTAGGGCCCAATCATCATGGTTTGCCCGGGAACGTCCCAGTTTTAAAGCTGAGTCCTGTGTTACGAGAAATCTCTCAGCCCCGAGCACACCAGGATAGTTGTCACCCTCCCCGCTGCGCAAGTCCATGGCCATTTTCTGACCCAGTAAAATTTTGTTCTTGGCCCTTGGTAATCCTTCCATCTTCTCATTCATCTCCACAGAATAATCTGTCCTCTCCAAGTGACCCCTCAAATCATTTTAATTTAACAATGACTGCATCACATTTTATTTCATTTTATTTTTATTTATTTTTATTGTTGACACTATTACAGACGTCCCCATTTCCCTCCACTTTGCCGGCCTCCGCCCCGCCCCCAGCCCCACTCCCTCTGGCCACCACCACGCTGCTGTCTGTGTCTGGGGCTTACGCATGCGTGCCCTTCGGCTAGCCTGCATCAGACTTTAAATCACAGAGCATAATGAACGTTATTGGGGAGACTCACTTTCCCGACAAAGGAGATCTCTCGGGTTCACTTTTCTAACACTCACTGACGGGGCAAAACTAGCCAAGTCCGCGGTTTCCTCTCGCCTTTCACCGACGACCCGCGAAACTATTGCTTTCCGTTCTCGTTTTCCTTCTCCCCAAACACATCTCCTCATGGTTTCCTTTCAGCCAAGTACAAGCAGCACAGTAACGAGATCTAGGCTTGGCACTGGGGAGGCAGCACGCGTAGAAGCAAGAGCATGGACTTTGAAGGCAGAAAGATGTGGGTGCGAATCCTATCCCTGACATGTCATTTTGGGTAAGTTACTTAACCTCTCTGAACGCCGCCTGTAAGAAGGTAACCTGAGATCAGTGCTGACGTGCGCGCGGTGACATGCGCAGAGGGGGATGTGATGGATACTCAGTGACTGATGAAAGAGGCCTCAGTTTAGGACTCAAGTGCCCGAGGGACTGGCAGGACCCCGATCCTAAGTGGGAGGTGAGGTTTCCAGAGATGCTGGCTGGCTGATGCAAGCCTGATATGGCCTGTTAGCCACCTTCTTCTCTTCTGACTTCGATGTCCCTTCCTCAGGGAAGTCTTACTGCCATACAAACTCACGGGATCCTGTTCTCCTTCATGCTGCTTTCAGAACACGAACTTGATAAATTACTTAATCTCTGCCTTTCCCGCCTGTCCACAAACTCCCTAATGGAGGGACCATGTCTGTCTTGTTCACTGTAGCAACTTCCGCAGCCAAATTAGTGCCCTGCACACAGGAGGCATTCAATAAATACTGGCTGGATGAAATCAATCAATCCATCCAAGGACCATCACAGGCATGCGTCTATTACTAGGGGAAGACAGAGGTGTCCTGTAAGGAAGCTTAGACCGTGGCACACCACTAGATGGAGCTGATGCCCTGCATGTAAACTATCCAGGGGGCTTCTCAAAGGGGCTCAATTTCCCATAAGAGGCAATTCTGCCAATATTGCAACATCTATTACTTAGTGAGCACCTTGGCAGGCAATTTACAATGCATTTTCTGCACTTTCTGTAGTTCTTACAACAAGCACAGGAGAAACGCTCCCATTTTACAGATGAAGAAATAAATTCCTAGTAAGTTTAAGTAACTTTTCTAAAGAATCCACAGGTTGCGGACAGCGTGTGCGGCTCTGAACCTGGCTCTGCTGGCTTCCAAGCCTGTGTTCCTTCCAGCAGGCCCCATGTTGCACCTTTGGTGGACTGACGCAGCCAATGAACATGCTTCTTGCTGTGGCAGGTCCCTTCACCAACTGCCCTCCACAGCTGAGTGTTGTTTTTACTCTTTCAATTTTATTTTCGTACTGGTTTCATGTGTACACCTTATTAGTTAGACAAGCATACACTTTGCATAGTGTCCCCCTCGATGATCACATATGCACTCAGAACTCACCACACAGCCATGGATTTCTAAAAAGTCAACGTACAGGGGAAGGGGAACGAGAGCGGAACAGACTTAATGGGTCTGAGCCCAGACATTTCAGTCCTGAGCTCATCAGACATTTCAGTCCTGAGCTCATCGTTCGGCCAGGTTGTAGCATTTGGAGGATGAAATAATCCTCGATTTATCAGTCACTCAACAGTTCTTCACTCAGCACCTGTGGTGCACACATAGGAATGAGCACAGAGATGGGCTCACGATCCGGTTGGGGACATAAGACATACACCCACGGGACATCACGATACATGCAGCACCTAAGGGCCTTGTGAACTGCAGACGTAAAGACAAGAGTACTAGGACTTGAGTGGCCAGAAAGATTCCGACTGGGGTAGTCGCTGATCTGAAAATCAGGGTTGACGGTTCCAGAAAACACCCTCGGGGAGATGGCAGGTAAACCTGCACCTTCCTACTAAAGGTGTGGACCAAGTATCAGTGGCGTGAGCACCTGAGAGCTCGTTAGAGATGCAGAATCTTGGGCCTCACCTCAGACGGGGTGAGCTGGAATCCGCATTTAAACGAGACACCCAGGTGATTCACACACATGAAAGACTCCTGGAGACAAGTATTGTATTCATATGCACCTTAAAATAATACTCTAATTGAAACATTCTTTCATTTCACTGCTTAGTTATAACTTTGGATTTTGATTTGGTTTTTAAAGGATAATACTAAATACTCTAAGCTTCTGTCATTTCTCTCTACAAGAACCTACAGAGATTCTTAATAGTTAAATTTTCTGTGCTTTGGAAGGAAAGCTCTTATCCAAAGCAGCTTCGCATGTATTTATGCAATAGGAATCATTCTTCAAAACACTAGGCCTTGAAAAATAGTATTTTGAATCACTGAGGAAAGTTTACCTTTTGTTCAATATGGTTTGGGTCCATTGTAATTCTTTGCAAACTGCTCGTATACATAGAGCTCACGATGGAGCCAGGAGACTCCACTGAGTGTCCTCACTGAGGATGGACACTCACTGAGTGTCCTACCACTGCTCCCCACCTCCCCACCCACCGCCATTCTAGGTAAATGAAAGTTGGAATGTGGAATCCATGAAAACTCTGGTGGAGAAAGTCATATACTTAGGCACCAGCATCATCAGTAGAACTTGACTGAACATCTCAAGAAGTGACAGTCGCCCTACATCTAACTGTGTTCCCGTTTCTCTTATCCACTCACGGAAGCTGAATCCATTCAGAAAGGCGGCATGGTGAAAAGACACGGTTACCAGAAAACCAAGGGAGGAAGCATGGGTTCAGGTCTGACGCAAGGCCGCTGTGCAGCCTCCCTTCTGCGCATCTCAGCTCCCCATCTGTAAACCTGGGAGTTGGAAGGAGACGACTGCTAAGGTTCCTCGCTGGTCCAGCAGTATAGGAGCCCGGTTAACCAGGGGTTAGAGCATGGGGAGTTAGTCACTAAACCCAGATTATATACATCCACTATAAAGGGCCCACACTGTCCTTACTTCCATAAAAGTTGAGAAGGCTGGTTTTCATAACAATTTACCTTCATGAAGTCATTTATAAACAATTCTGTAAAGTGACAGTATCACGTACTGGCACCTGCAAAACTCTCTCATGTTTCCTTTGCTTCCATTCTTGCTCCAGGCTGCAGTGCCAGGAGCTGTCCTGTTCTGGAGGGGCAGGCCGAGTTCTCAGGCTGCCCGTGGGCCTGCGAGAACAGAAGGTGCTGACAGCGGTGGGAGGGAAAGCAGGCCCTCCTTCAGTTTAGGACTCTGCAGCCGCCCTGCATAAACTTCCGCAAATATTTTGTGATGTTGCAAGGTGTTACGAGAAGTGAAGAGCAAGCTGTGATTCAGCTGGTATGAAGACTTTGCAAACAAAAGAAGAGTGATCTGGTTGGCAGCAAACTATTCCTTCTGCCAGAGCCCACAGACTGGAATATGGAAAGAAACATTTAGGTGAGACTTTGCTGTCATACATACTGAATTTTCCAACCAAAACTGATTTGAAATGAATTGGCCCAACAGGTCGTAACTGTGGACGTCCGACCCCTGGGAGCTGCGTGCCCCGGGAGGTCTGGAAACCCATGTGCAAGCCCTGACTGCAGACTGGATGAAAAATGGGCTCATCCATATGATGAGTGGTGAAGGAGTGATAATGATGGGAACACGCCTTACTTCTCAAATATGCAAAAATGTTGTGCTGAATAAAAGAAATTAACTTACCGTGTTACTGAATGGATCTTAGTTGTCTGTTATGTAATTTCTGAATCAACTTATACTAAAAGTAGAGTTAATATCATGCTTGAGTTTAAGAAAAAAATTTTTGTACATCCAAACACAGTGTTCACACTTGTCATCATTTCGCTTCCTTCTTAGCTTAGGGACGGCGCATACCTTCCTGTCAGGAGGGAAGACCTCCCCTCCTTATCGGCCCCGCTTCAGGACACAAGGTGGATAGTATATTACTACTTGGTTTCTAGAAACTTAAAGCCAGTTAGGAAGACATTTAAGGGGCTAGTTGAGCTCTGCTCCTCCATGAGAAAGTCATCCTGCAAAAATAGCTATAAAAGCAGCGGATTCATTTCTCAGTCCACAAATTGATATAAAGAAATATAACCTAATTTTTATTTCAAGCTTTCATTTCTTTGCATAGTCAGAAACTTGATCTCAGTGAACTTGATTTCAGCCTCCCCCTTCCCTAAGATTGTGTCTGGTTTCTGGGAGGGGCTCATGAGGTGCAGTAGGGGGAGTGGATGTGGAGGGAGTGAGGAATCTGGTCCTCAAGGGCATCCTCGCACACTGGTATTTATCCACCCATCCTTCGCCCTGTTTGCATGACTGCTTCAGGTCCAGGATCGCCTCCATTTCTCCAGTGTCCTCTTGGGCACGTGAGAAACGTGCCTCCATGCCTCACTGGGGCATGGAAAACTTTGCAAGCCTTCTAAGGTGGCTTCAGTGGGGATCTAGCCATGTACCCTTTTCTTCTCTGAAGTCTTGTAACCGTCTCCTGGGGCTCTACTGAGGATGCCAGAAATGCGTGTTCTCTATTCCTAGACCCCACAAGCACATCTGGATGTGCCACTTCCGGGGGTGAGCCTGCGGGGTAGCACGCAGGACCTAGCAACACTCTGCCCTGCTGCCTTCCCGTGACTTTATTTCATTTCCCCCTCCTCCGCAGGGACAGGGAGCTTCTTCTAATACTCTTTTCTCCCAAACATTTTGTCTATGCTGCTCATTTTTGTCCTCCTCTTCCTCCATCTCCTCCTCCTCCCCCTTCTTCTTTCTCCTCAGGACAGCTTCTGAAATAGAAAGCCAGGAAGGTACACTTATCCCTCTGTCTCTTACCATCATACCCTCCTCTGAGACAAGCAGCACAAAATAGGCTAGCGCCTGAGTGAGGTGAAGGAAGGGGGAGGGTAAACATGGGGGGATCCATGATGTTATATATAATTCATATACAAATTAATGTGGATTCATGACTGCAAAAGAGGTTGGTCCAAAATCAAGTCAGACACTGAGCAAAAAGTGAGCTGTTACAAAATGATCAAAATAAGGTCCCCCAGCACCGGGACAGTTTTCCCACACGCTCTCCACATTTTTTGCAGTTGGGCATCTGGAGAGAAGTGACTTTTCTACACAACACTGAAATAAAGGTATCTTCTCTAAGGAGTGGGTGTGAGTGCTGAAAGCTCCACCCCGGGTCCATGGAGGCTCTTCAGCAAGTCAGACTGGGGTGTGGGGAGAGGAAGGAGGGGACCCGAGGGGAGGCAGCTGCACGCGGCCAGCCACCGCCTTGAGGCTCTCCTCTCACGCAGGTCCTCTGTGGAACTTCCCTGTCGCTGCTGGGCTGTTCCAAAGTCACCTACATCTCCAGTTTCTGCTCCCCCTTTCCTGCTTCCCCACCCCCAGCAGATCTAAAAATCCCCCCATTCATTCACTCATTCTTTCATTCAGAGCCACTGAATTTTTAGGTGAGGATATGTACTGGGGAATGAGTAACCCTATTTGGTCTTGGTGAGCCTTTACAGTCTTTTTTTTTTTTTTTTTTTTAATTTTAATTGTTGTTCAAGTACAGTTTTCTGCCTTTTACTCCCATCCCAGCCCACTGCCCCAGCCCTCCTCTCCTCCCTCCCATTTCCACCCCTCCCCAGTTTTTATCCACGTGTCTTTTATATTTGTTCCTGAAAACCCTACACCTTTTCCCCTGAAATTCCCTCCCCTCTCCCCTCTGGTCACCGTCAGCCTGTTCTCTGTTTCAGTGTCTTTGGTCATATTTTGCTTGTTTGTTTGTTTTGTTGTTAAACAGAAAGACACTGACTCTGGGTTTCCAGATCTTACAGTTCGGTTGGGGGAGGGAGGGGCCTGTGCAACGGCAAGTGCAGGAGTGGTGATGCGGGAGAACGTGCAGGTTACACTGGGACACTACACCTCAAGGTGACAGAGAAGGCTTCCTGGGTAGGACAAGGAGGAGCAGGTGGAATCTGAGACCAGAAACGCCAGGACTCTGGGACAGGACAGGCTCTGAGGGGCCAGGAAGGCTACAGGCTAGATACTCTTAAGAGGGAGAGGGGTCAGGGAGCAGCCGATGTGGCTCTGAACCAGCCCCAAATTTCCAGTAGCAATGATGGCTGTACATTTCAAATTTGGTAATTATGAACACACCTTTTTCTCAAAGAGCTATCCGCTGCATGTCTAAGCCATAAGTTTCTATTTCCATGTTTCTCAGCTTGTGCTATTTGAATTGCAGGCCTAGGGAGGGACCTGGGTAGAGGGTCCTTCACCATGCAAAACCACAGTCTCTCCTTGCCTGTTGGAGAGAGAGTGACAGATGGCTTAAAAGGTCCTGTATTTCAAGCAAAGAAGAGTTTGTTGGCAAAACCACACAGGAGATACCAGAGTGCTAAATTAGAGCTTTTGCAAGCAATGTATTTTTATCATTAAACTCTTGCCAAAAGCTCCCAATGGGCTGCCTTAGCTGAGTACACTTGCCTAGTAGGGGGTAAGCTCCTTGAAAACACGAGTTTGTTGCAAATAATCCCCAAAGAAATCGAATTAACATTTATTTTATTTTAAAAAAAGATAGTGTAAGAAGGTAGGAGGCTCCTGGGCCCACTAAATCATGAAGGAGGATTATGTTTCTCCTCCTGTGAAGAGTGAAAATTGATACCGGGGAACCTCAACCACATCGCTGAAAAGCCAACTCCACATCGTGGAAGCGAATCAAAGGTGCATTTGGAGAAAGGCCCCAACATTCCAGATCAGACAGGCTATAAATCACTTACTGTTATTCTTGAGTGCACATAGTAAGAAGGTATAATCCTTGGGTAAATAAGCAGAACAAACTCAAGTCATTTGGGTTAAACTGGAAGCAATCATCTAGGTCAAATTACTTAAGGTTCTAGTTATCTATATAGAATAATATAGGCTTTAGCTTGAGCCAGTAAGATAGCCTTTAGAGACTTCTGCGTGACTTCTTGCCCTAAATTTAGTCCATTAAGTGATTAAGGAATTACGAACCAACAAAAATAGCCCGGGCAAGCGCTGTGCCACCCCCATGCAGACACTGTCTTACATCAACCAAAGGTTTTTCCAAAAATGCTGATCATTCCTAGAACTATCTAGAACATGGGTCAGCAAACTTTTTCTTCAAAGGCCAGCTGGTAAATATTTCAGGGTTTGCAACTCTGCCATTATACACAAAAGCAACCATAGACCATCTGCTCATGAATGGCCATGGCTGTGCGTTGAAATGCTTGATATATGAAAATAGGTGCGTGGACTCTGGGCCATCATTTGCTGACCCTTCAACAATTGCATAGATGGAGAAAAACTGTAAGTTCTTTTGGAAAAATTATGAGTTCCCTGGAGCTCCACAGCAGACCAGTTTCCGGGCTGTGGGGTGAAGGCGCATCGGTCCACTGGCGAAGAAACTGTCCTTTACCTGCAAATATTCCAAAGGAGGGCTGGACGAGCACTGGCTGGTGCTGCCGAAGAGGCCAGATGACTCACAGGCTGAAGTCGGGGGAGCTGTTCGGTCGAGGTACCAACTACTAACGCAGGTGGGAAAAGCACACTGTGCCAGCCTCGCACACGTCACACACTTCCCTGTCCCTCCCAGTGGCTTTGCGAGGTAGCATGGGGATTCCATATCTGATACCCCTACCGAAGGAAAGACTGTGCCCCAGCCGTGCCAGCCTCCCTTCTAATTCAGATTCATGACGACAACAGTTTCCTTGGGGATTGGCCAGGTCAGCTGTTCTGCCACATTCAAGGTCGCTGCTGAATGGACATCACTGTGTGACCACTTACTCTCTCCTCAACCCAGCCTCTGCCACAGCCGGCCACTCGGATAACTTGGACCCTGACTTGAAAGGTGGAGCTGGGCCCTAATTTTCCTTCAGGAACTTGAACTAAAAGACTAGAGGGAAGATGCGGCTGGTGGCAGAGATGTAGCTGAAAAGCTCATATGGCCTTGGGGTTTGAAGAGCCCCTTAGGCCTGGTAGGGATGTGCTCCCTTAAAAAGCAGAAGTGAAATAGAGAGAGTGTTCCAGTGCCGGTCCAGCTCTGTGACCCGAGGACGCTGGCAGGTCTTCAGGAACTGCTCTGTTCCTTGGACTTACAATAGCTTCCCCCTCTCTTTTCTTGCATCGTTTTGACTGTTCTTTTTTCTCAATAACTAAACCACGTGGTGCTTTAACTGGGCACATTTCTTGCCATAACCATCATTTTATTTGAAGTGTTTTTGACCTGTCATCCAGATATAAGGTTCTGTAGGTTCAGCTGTCATCTACTGAACCCCTAACACAGCTGGTGGTAACAAATACAATAATATTTTCCTCCTCAGTGACTTTACTGTCTGTCCTTTCCACTCCCATCCCTCCTGCTGTGACCTAGTACTTGACCACTCCTACCTGGGTTTCAGCCAAGTCCCTTGGGAAGCTCCTTTGCCTGTTCATTCCCCACTCTTGTTCATCTGTTGTCGGAGCTGTTGGATTAATTCCTGTAAAGCCTACGTTCATCAAGTCACTTCTCAGATGTAAAGTCCATAATGCTTTTCTATCTCCTCCTGGATCCAACCTGATCTCTTAAAACCAATAATTTAGGCTTCTTAATCCGATCCCACCTTATCAATTTATTGTATTCAGATCTCTCATGACCCTTCAACAGGAACTTGGATCTCAACCAAGTTAATCTCCCGTGGCCTCTGTTAATATCTCACTCTTGGTTCTTCCACGGCTGCTTATTTGTGTCCTAAGTCTCCTCTTAATTAATTAGATTACCTCCTCCCTCGGTCAAGGTACAATTATAACACTGGCCATAAGAAAGTGCGGCAAAAAGGAAACGAAGGCAGTGTCTGTCCCCGTCCACCTGACAGTCCACATTCCGAACAGTCGGTGTCTGGTGGCCGCTGGAAACACAACACAATGATCACAAATACTTGAAACTGAAGCTTCTGGAGACAGAGAACAGAATAAAACGCACATCTAATTTTTGTCCTTCTCATCCTCCCCACATGAAACTACCTTAAAGGTATTTTGGGGGGTTGCCATAAATCCTAAGGATAAAGAGAGTGAAAGAGAAAATCTGGTTCAAAGGAACCAAATTTTTGTAAGGTAGCACACATGCAGACAAATGCTATTTATCCTAGCGCACTTGAAGGACCAAATTGTAAAATGACATTGAATAAAGATAAAAAATAAATTCAGTATGCACTCCAGAGTCCTCCAAAGACACAAGGGTTGGTGGCACCTTTGGAAGTGGGGTGAATTGAGATGTTGAATTAAGGAAGACCGGTTAAATAAAGGCCGTTCGAGGATGAGGCGGATTCCTGGATTTCTCCCTTCCCCACACTGCACACCACTGGTTGATTGCCCCTCCCACACTCTGGCCAAAGTCTGCAGAGGTTTAGGTTCCAAAGACAGGGAAATGGATGGTTTCTGGATTGCAGGAACACCAGGCACCAGGGGTGTGAAGGACTTAAAACAGGAAGAACACGTGAACGCATGTATATGGAATACCCCTTCATCCTGCAGGCGAGAGAAGTTCGAGGACCATTTTGTGTAGAACATGACCATCTCAAGAGGAACTGTCTACGGACACTGACATCAAGAGCACCCTCACAAACCACCCTGAGAGATCATCCTACATCAGTGAGTCTGAACTGGCAGCATAAGGTGATGTCTGGAGACATTTTCAATTGTCACAAACCTCAGGGGAGTGCTACTGGCATCTAGTGGGTGGAGGCCAGAGGTGCAGTTAAATATCCTATACTGCTCAAGAGAAGCCTCCCGCAACAAAGAATTACCAGGTCCAAAATGTCAAGGAGTGTCACCGTTGATAGACTCTGCCTAGTGTCCCTACTCTATTAAGAGTAAGCAGAAAACTAAATATGACCAGACATCTGAAGAAAACTTCTAACAAGGAAGACAGAGATCTAGACAAACAGATAACAGCATCGAGGAGGAAAAACAATCTGCAGAAGAAAACACTGAAGAATGGTACTCGATTTTCACTTGTGACCATGAGGGAATTTACCTTTCTGCTCTGAGCCACCGGGAGAGTGGACAACAGTGAGAAAACCGTCCCCTGATATCAGACAACAGGCAGAGCAGGACTGCCTTTCACATCCAAGTCCTGGACCTGACGTGTGGGTGCAGGGACCCAGTTTGAACTTGCTGAAGAATCTCCCCCCTGACTTACACCACCACCTGTGCCGTGCACACGCTCGCCTGCCCCGGCCTCTCTGTTTCTGTCTTTGTGAGGCGCCATCCTGTCTCAACACTTCAGTTTTGTGATAAACGTGTATGCTTGGTACAGCAAATCCTTCCACCTGGTTATTCTTCAAAAGTGCCTTTGGCCCCTTCGCTCTCCCATATAAATTTTACGATCAGTTTGTTGAACTCTAGCTTATTCAATAAAATTTAATAACTTTCCATATAAAGGACTTGGACACCTATTACATTCTTATGTTATTGGTTTTTAATTACATAGTGTATACGTTTAAATCTTGTTTTTGCTGTTATGCAGAAATGTATTTTACTTTTATGTATTGATCTTCTTTGTATTCTTTGTATTAAATTGGATGAACTAGTCTATTCATCCTAAAAATTTGCCGTGGATTCTTTTTGAATCCACAGAATACTGGAATACCGTGAACAATGACAGTTGTTTCCTCTTCCTGATCTCTCCACCTTCTCCACCTTTTGACTTGCCCGACTGCACCGCCAGGATCTCCGTGTGCTGAACAGAAGCGGTAAGACTGGGCATTTTGATGTTGCCCTTTACTAGGTTAAGGAATTTCCATTCAAGGTTACTAACAGTTTTTATTATGATCGGTTGTTGGATTTTATAAAAGATGCTCATAATTTTTTCCCACTCACTTGTTAATGTGGGTATTAAATCAATAGCTTTTTCTAATGTTAGCCAATCTTGCATTCCTAGGATTAATCCACATTAGTCACAAAATAATATTAACTATTATGCATTGCTGGCTTCATTTTCTAATATTTCTAATTTTCCATCTTTGCTCATAATTGATAATGCCTTGTAATTTTCCTTCACAATATTTGTCTGGTTTGGGCAACAACATTAGACTAGTCTTATTAAGTAAGCTGAGGAATATTCTAATGTTTTCTATCATTTGAAAGTTTGTGGAAGTTTGGAAGCAGCTGTTATCAATTGTGGTGTAACTCACCTATAAAACTATCTCATTCTGGTGTTTCTTTAACTCCTGATAAATTTTATTTGATGATTATAGGTCCTTTCAGATTTTTTATTTCTTCTTGAGTCAATTTTAACCACTATTATTTTTATAGGAAACTATTTCAGCTAATATTTTCCAACTATATTGGCATAAGATTGTTCAAAATATTCTTCATAAAAATCTTTGCTACATCTTTAATTATGTTCCATTACTTACATCTAAAATGGACTATTACTAACATTTTATCACTGGCTAGAGGTTTTAAAATCTTACTAGTTTTTAAAAACACGGACTTTTTGCTCTGTTGAGCTTTATTTCTTCTATGTATCTTTGTTCTATGTGATTCATTTATGATCTTATTTTTATTAATTTCTTTTTCCTACAATCTTTGGGCTTCCTTTTCTAACAAGTTCAATTCTTAGCTGAATAACTGTCAAGACTTTTTTTTTCCTATACAGCATAAGCACTTAAAGCTATTTATTTCCTTTTAAATTCTACTTTAGCTATACCCCACAAGTTTTGCTAAAATAGTTTCATTATTATTTGATCATATCTTCTAATTTCACATTTTTTGATTATTTAGAAGTGTTTTAAATACCCAAATGTAGTTTAAAAAAAATATATCTTTCTGCTTGATTACTAGCCTAACTGTACAGTGGTTAGAGATTCATTTTTCAGATATCACATTTCTAAAATTTGTTGAGATATGTCATGGCTCAGTACATGATGACTTTTCTGTAAATGTTCCTTGTGTGCTTAAGAATGTGTATGATTTGGTTTTATATACAAGGGTGGGCAAAAATAGGTTTACAGTTGTTCATATGGAAAAATAATTATTAAATAATACAAGAATATATGTGTATACTCACAACTGTAAATCTACTTTTGCCCACCCCTGTGTGTAGGCAACTGTAGACAAACATTGATTATATACAATGATATCAAATTTGTGGAGTTAATAAGAACTAAAGTGCTAGAAAATAGAATAGGTATTTACCACTTTGGGGAACTCACTATTCTTACATTTTCTATCTTCCTTTGGGGCTCCTTCTACCTGATATGCTCTTTGGAAATGTCCTTTAGTGAGGATCTGTTGGCTATAAACTCATTTGCTTTCCTAAAAATGCCTACTGCATTTCTGACTTTTAAAAGATGATGAGACAAATTTAAATGTATGTTCTGGAAATTTGGGGGGTATGTGAGACCCTTTTCCTCTGCCTTTCACATCTCAGTTTCTATCTCATTTATTTTTTTAATCTTTGTTTTTTTTTTAATATATTTTATTGATTATGCTATTACAGTTGTCCCGTTTCTCCCCCATCATTCCCCCCACCCTGTACACCCTCTCCCACCCACGTTCCCCCCTTTAGTTCATGTCCTTGTGTCATAAGTTCTTTAGCTTCTACATTTCCCATACTATTCTTACCCTGCCCCTGTCTATTTTCTACCCACTATCTATGCTACTCATTCTCTGTACCTTCCCCCCCTCTCCTCCTCCCACGCCCCTGTTGCTAACCCTCCATATGATCTCCATTTCTGTGGTTCTGTTCCTGTTCTGTTTGCTTAGTTTGCTTTTGTTTTAGGTGTGGTTCTTAATAGCTGTGAGTTTGCTGTCTTTTCACTGTCCTATTTTTGATCTTCTTTTTCTTAGGTAAGTCCCTTTAACATTTCATATAATAAGAGCTTGGTGATGATGAACTCCTTGAACTTGACCTTATCTGAGAAGCGCTTTATCTGTCCTTCCATTCTAAATGACAGCTTTGCTGGAAAGAGCAATTTTGGATGTAGGTCCCTGCTTTTCAAGATTTCAAATATTTCTTTCCAGCCCCTTCTTGCCTGTAAGGTCTCTTTTGAGAAATCAGCTGACAGTCTGATGGGAACTCCTTTGTAGGTGACTGTCCCCTTATTCCTTGCTGTTTCTAGAATTTTCTCCTTCATTTTAATCTTGGGTAATGTAATTACGATGTGCCTTGGTGTGTTCCTCCTTGGGTCCAACTTCTTTGGGACTCGCTGAGCTTCCTGGACATCCTGGTAGTCTATTTCCTTTGCCAGATTGGGGAAGTTCTCCTTTATTATTTGTTCAAATAAGTTTTCCACTTGTTGGTCTTCTTCTTCCCCTTCTGGTACCCCTATAATTTGGATGTTGGGACGTTTAACGATGTCCCGGAAGTTCCTAAGCCTCTCCTCATTTTTTTGAATTCTTGTTTCTTCCTCGTTTTCTGTTTGGTTGTTAATTTCTTCCTTCTGGTCCACTCCATTGATTTGAGTCCCAGTTTTCCTTCCATCTCTATTGGTTCCCCATGCGTCTTCCTTCATTTCACATATTGTAGCCTGCATTTTCTCATCTAATTTGTGAGCAAAATCAACCAATTCTGTGAGCATTTTGATGACCAGTGCTTTGAACTGTGCATCTGATAGGTTGGCTATCTCTTCGTTGCTTAGAGGAACTGACTCTAGGGTTTTCATTTTTTCTCCGGTTTGAGCCATTTTTGGTGTTTTTTTTTGTTTTGTTTTGTTTTGTTTTGGTTTTAGTGTGGTCGCAGCTATTACGTATGAGGGTGGAGCCTTAGGTGTTCCTCAGGGCGGAGCAGCCCAGTCGCTGGGTTGTGACGCTATAGGTGGGGGCGGGGTCTGAGAGGGAAGAATGGCGCCTGTTCCGCTCTCTTCTGGACTCCGGTCCCTTCCGCTGCTTCCCCTTCGCCTGGATTATCTGCGCGCGTGCGTGCGGTTACGCAGTGAGGGGTGGAGCCTCAGGCGCTCCCCAGTGTGGGACAGCCAAGTCGCTGGGTTGTGACGCTGTATGTGGGGGTGGGGCCTGAGAGGGAGCAATGGCGCCTGCTCCGCTCTCTCCTGGATTCAGTCCCCTCTGCCACTTCCCCTCTGCCTGGACCGTCTGCGTGCACGAATGTGGGACCCCCTGGTCAGCCAGCCGCCTTGTGCGTCCTCACTGGGTCTGCACAGTTGCCCCCCTGTGCCCGGGGTCCGCCAGCTGCCGCCTGGGGGCCCGAGGACCGCCAGCCGCCGCCCGTGCACCTGGGAACTGCAAGCCGCTGCTACTTGCGTTCCTGGGTCCGCACCGCCACTTTTTCCTACTGCGACTCCGCCCTCTTACCAGTCTGGATGAATGGTTGTTGGACTTCCGTACAGTTCAATTTTCTATAAGTTCTGGTTGTTTTCTTGTTTCTAAATATTTGTTGTCCTTAATTTTGGTTGTGAGAGGAGGCACAGTGTGTCCGCCTACGCCTCCATCTTGGCCGGAAGTTATTTTTTTAATCTTTGGATCTTTGTGCTGCAGTCTCTGTGGAGAGATTTTTAATTGTTTTCCCTGGTCTTCCCAGGGCTAAGGCTAAGACACAAAAGTGCCCTCAGTGTCTTTATGTGTACATGGGCACTTTGCTCTGTACTTCAACTGTCCTATATTCTTTAAATACAACATACTACACAAGACAAAGAGAGGCTAAGGAACTGTGCCACATTAAAGGGTCATGATGAAGTAACATAGGATCCTGGACTAGATAATGTAACAGAAAAAAAATTGAACAACAAATGAAATTGGAAGAGGGACTGTAGATGAGGTATTGTAATCAACACTAAGTTCCTGAATTTGATAGCTGTACTTAGTATGCTTGTTCTTACAAAGCACAGATATAGTATTAAGGGGTAAAGGGTATGATGTCTGCACTATACTCTCAAATGAGTCAAGGAAGAAAATGTAACAAGGAATAGAAAATGGTAAGCAAATATTAGATGCATTAAAAAAGAAGACAAAATGCAGAACAACCTATGACATCTGTCCAGAAGGTATCCAGCCATGTAATACAAAAATCAGAGGGATTTATTGAAGAAGATACAAGAAACATTGTATACCGGACAGTGATTCCTCAGTCCCCTTCAAAACAGGCACCTTGGGACCTCACAGTTCTCCCAATCGCCATCAGCCGCCCTGTCGTATTTTTCAGAATTTCATCACTGGTCTGAAACCTCTTCCCTTTCAAAGGTGATTTTAGTTTTGGGAAAAGCCAGATGTCACAGGGTGCCAAATCTGAGTCATAGAGGGTCTGAGAAGCAAGATGGAAAAACCTAGAAAGAACACCATTGCCACCTAGTGGAGAAACGTACCATTACCACACCTAAATGAGACCCACCATGACGCACCTTCTCATTCCCCCACATTTGGTCAATAAATCCTGTCCAATCTTCTATCAGTCTTTCCAAATCTCCCTTCATCTCCATTCTCCTAGTACTACCTTAGTCTTGGTCCTAGTTTTAGGTTTTGCTAGAATTGCTGCTTTTGAATCAGCCTCTCTTAAGTCACTATTCTCCCAATATATTTTCCTTGTTACTATTGTCACACACGACTTTATACTTTTACAGTAATTTGATGGGTGGCCCATCAGTTACTTGCTTATAAATTTTAGAACCAGTAACAGCAGTCTGAGTAGGGATGAGCACAAAGCAGAGGCCCAATGAATGTTAGATTGATTGAATGAAGTATTTAGCACCATTTGTTCATTTGCCAAATTCATCTGGGAGGGAGCAGAATACACAGAAATTTCCAGGTTTTTTCTGTAACAACAGACTGAAGAATGCCATTTGCATGTGTTATTCTCCTGTGGACTTACCTACATTTTTTTAAAACTTAAAATTATTTTTAATTACGAAATACATGACCAATATGAAAAATGAGTAATTACGTTGATGATGTTGAGAACTGGGGTTCTTCCTGTAGAAGGCACAAATATGGAATGGGGAAAGGCGAGAAGAACCGCTGAGGCTGAACTGGAACTGGAGATAGCAGCAAAACTTGTAATTTTTAATATGTATGTTTTCTTGCTCTTTCTATTGAAGAGGCCTAGAAGCAATGACATCCCCACAGGCCCAGATCTGAGAGTCTAAACACAATTTTCCACTAAAAGAAACTTTGTAGAAATGGCTGATTCCAGGGCTGGGTGGGAAAAGAAAAACCAGTAAAATGAACTTGGAACGCTTGTGCTGGAAAATAAGAAATTTCTCAAAAATGGTAAGAATGTGCCAAAAAGAGCCAGGAGACAGCTTGAAAGGTCTCCCACTGGCCAAATCTGGGACAATTTGACATCAAAACAAATGAGTAACAGGCTGAAAAAAATAGGAATCCATGAGTTCATACTGGAACCAGTGATAAGAAAAAGCTTTTCCTTACAACAGAACTCCAACTAATAAGTGTACAAGGAATGATATGATTGGAAAACCACCATTTGGCAACCATCAGAGTAACAACTAATTCAGCCAAGGAACATCACTGTATGCTAAATTAGGGTGTGAAAGTTTGCTAAGAAATAGAGTATTTTCGGTCTCAAAGTATCTCCCCACAAAATGCTTAATAGAAAAAAAAGAAACGCTATAGTGGGGAAATCTAGCAGATGCCACCTAAAACAAGTGACTGAAGTTAACACCTTGAAACAGGACAACAAACACCAGGACGACGCACTGAGAAGGGAAACATCACTTCTAGGACATTCCTGCCAAAGATGCATAAGCTCAATCCAACCATTAAGCAAACCAAATTTAAAAAAACTAATATAAGAAACATTCTATAAAATAACTGGCCTACAAGTTTCGTGACTTTGACATTTTGAAAGACCCAAAGAATTGTTCTAGGAGACTAGAGACTTGGCAGCTAAATATAGTGTTATCCCGAATTAGATCCTGACCCGTTCTTATTTTTATTTTTCACTACAAAGGCCGTTAGTGCTATGGTTATGTTAAGAAATATCCTTGTTCTTAGGAAACACACAAGTATTTGAGGTAAAGAGTCATCATATCTGTAACATGCAAATGTTTACAAAAAAAAAAGCATTTACTACCTTGGCTGGTGTGGCTCAGTGGACTGAGTGCCAGCCTACAAACCAAAGGGTCACTGGTTTGATTCCCAGTCTAGGGCACCTGTCTGGGTTGCAGGCCAGGTCCCCAGTTGGGGACATGTGAAAGGGAACACACATTGATGTTTCTCTCCCTCTTTCTCCCTCCCTTTCCCTCTCTAAAAAAATAAACAAAATCTTTTTAAAAAAAGCATTTATTCTATATTGATAAAGGGAAACTGCTTCCTTAGAGCAGAATGACAACTAACAAAATCACAATTTTGTAAACATCACAGTAAAATTTTTTTCAGATAATCATCAAAGGGTGCTAATCTATGAGGGGCAGGTTTGATGAGAAATAGAATATCGATATTGTCTCAAAAATTTCTCTTCACAAATTAAGCACTAATTGCAAAGGAAAGACAATAATTACAGGGACTGGCAACATCTTACCTAAGTGATCTAAGTGAACATTCCCTGAAGCTACAAAGGGATGCTCTGTGAGTCTGGATTTGACACTGTGGGACACACCTCTCATAGCATTTCAACCCATAACCTGCATAACCTGAACTTAAACACAAACAAATATCGGAAAAACCCACAGTGAGGGACATCCCATGCCTTAACTGTCCTGCATTCTTCAAACGCATCAATACAACAAAACACAAAGAGAAGCTATAGAGTGATAATAAAGTAACCTATGACCCTGGATAAGATATTGTAACAAAAAAAAACTGAACAAAAAAAACTGGAAGAGGGAGTGCAGGCGGAAGTGTTGTTATCAGCGTTAAACTGCTGCTTTTGACAACTGTACTTGGCATGCCGGTTCTTGCGAAGCGCACACACAGTGCTGAGCGGTGACGGGCGTGATGCCTGCACGGCGCTCTCAGACTGGTCAAGGAGAAACATGATGAGGGATAGAAAACGGCAGAGCAAGTGTGAGAAACATTAAAAAAATCCAAAGTGCAGAACAATGTATGTACTTCTATTTAAAATTCTCAAAACAAACACACGTGTGTATATGTGTATTTCTAGGATACTAAAATCATAAGCACTCTCCTGCTCCTCCAGCTAAGGAAACCTGGAGCTAAAAAGTATGTGGTGGTTGGTATGAGGGTATAAAGAGTTAAGTCTCTCTTTTCCCAACCCTCAGTTCCAGTCCACAGGGGGGAAAAGCAGTGTTAGCAGCTTTCACATGCTTTCCACAAACACACCCAAACATCTGCATGTACAGGACATGTAATTCCTGTATCATTTTGATGGCGACATATTCTAATCAACGTGCTGAAGAACTGTTCTACCGGTATCTACATTGTTTCTTATTTGAAAGTTTGAGATTCTAAAAATTATCTTATTTCACCATTTTTACATTTACTTTAAAACTATGCTTGGCCATAATTCTGTCATCTTCTTTCATGTTATAGTTTATGTGCCTTCTTTTTAAAAATATTTTATGTTCCTGTTTTGTTTGGAATTTTCCTTCTCACCTAATAAATTCTATCCAATGTAAGGCAGTCGTATCATCATTTCAACAATATGAAGATTTATAACACTTACATTCTGCTCTGAGGTCTAACTCGAAGGGAAACCCTCAGAGGAGAACCTGAGTCTGGCCCCAGGGTCATTGAAGGAAGCGGCTACTCAAGGCCTAAGTAGGAAAGTGAGCCGTGGGAGTCCGGAGTCCAGGAAACACCTGAGAAACACACCTTGCCCAAAGTTGGCCAACCCAACTTTTAACGTATCTGGCCCACTCTCCAACTGGGTCCTATTATGAGTCCCTTTTGTTGATTTTAACTAATAGTCCTAAATTGTTTAAATCACGAGAAGACATTTCCTGTCTTCGCAGCTATTATTTGTTATATTTTACATTATCCTTGAGATCTTTCTGGATATTAATAACAATGTATCCCAGAAACACTATTTTTAAAAACTTATAATCAGTTAAAACTTTATTTTCCATAATTTTTAAATAAAAATGCAATATCTATTATTATATATATCATGTCATCTATTCTACACATTTGATAATGGTATTTATACATACTGAACTTGACATTAGGGAACACTTTCTTGGTCTCCCTTAGTAGGCTGCAGGTTTCCAAAGCAGAAGACCTGATCCCCTGATGGTAGTAAAACAAAAATCTTTCTTTGAAGATATATACATATATTTTAAGAATCAAAGTGTTTGCTTTGTTCTATTTATTTTTTGGTGGGGGGTTGGGGGAGAAATTAAAGAAGCTTCATTTTTGTTTCCAGGAGCTTTCCCAAAGAGTGGTAATTCATTTCCACTGTATATCATCATAACAAACACTGTTCTCTTGGCTTTCATAATAGTGTGAATTCAAGGTCATGTGTTTTCCTGAGATCCAGTGTATCCACTTGGATATGTATGTGGTGTCTCTTGTGTTCTTATTCTCATATGAAAGGTATTATTAGCACTATGGGTTCAAGGACAAATTTTTAAAAATCATATATACAACTTCTGTGTTTGATTTGGGTCTGGGGTAAGGAACCATTCAGCCATAATGGTCTCAGATACTTAAATACCCTGTGAAGCTGCAATTAATTAAAGTAGTGCTGATTCTAAGAACTAGGCAACCAACAAGGGAATGAGCAACTGAAGAGTATTAAGTCTGGATGCCAAGTTCTGAGCAAACAATATCTGTAAGTAAAGTAGAGGGAGAGGACAGTAAGAATATATGAATAATATTAAATAAAAAGTGCATAGAGAACTGGGCCAATATTTTTTGTTGTTAAATTTGCCACTTATTCTGGTTTAATCAGATGCACACAAGGCAGAATAATCACACTGCTGCTACTCAGAACTTCTTGAGAGCAAAAAAAAAATGAATACTAATCAAACTCCCTGGTTTTAGCTTAATTGTCTTAAAACATGTTATTTTGTAACTTGAACATCTATGATATGCCTTGAAAATTTAAAGCAGAAAGCAAAATCAGATAGAAAGCCAGAAACTTCATCAGTACATCTAGACAGACGTTTGCTTGTAGTTTTTCGTATCCAAAACCTTTTTTCCACACATCGCGCAGATGCCTAGAACAAAAGAACACATGCGAGCGTCAGGTCATGACACCAGCCAATGTCTAACACCAATGAGTACCTAGTACCAGCCGTTTGGCTAATTTAAGTCAATCCTGAAGGTAAAAACATAATTTTACAATATCAGAAAAGAGAAAAAGAAAATATATAGTTTTAACAATGAACAAGTTCTATTTTGCCTTAGAAAAAAACAGAATTTGATTATAACAGAATTTATAAAGGCTATTCCTTTTCTATATTATACAAATCAGTACCAAGTAAAATAGAGTCGATATGAATAGAAAATGGTATTAAACTTACCCTTTTTGTAGGCACAGCCCTGGCAGTAATTAGACCCTGGTTGGTGCACAGAACTTTTACAAATTCTGCAAGTGGAGAACTTATTCTTTCCATATGGATCAAATCTAGATTTTTAAAAGAAAGAAAAATGTAAACACCATAGAAACTCTCTTAGACAACCTCACTTGAGAGCAACAAACGGGACTAACCCATGCTCTCCCTCCCCGCATCACGCTCCACAACCGATGGGCGCAGCGTTCTCCCGGCGGCTGCACTGCAACGCGGCTGCACACTTGAGCCCCTTCCACACAAGCCGCATGCTGACAAAGAGCCAGGTGTGCTTACTCCCAGCCCTGTTTAGAGCCAGTGCATCTGTCAATCTATCTGATACAACATCATGGAAACTGATGAAATATGAGTACAAGAAGAGTGGTTGAGTCTATTAAAAATTATGTGACTGCTTTAGGATGACTAGTTAAGTGTGAATCATTAGAACTGCTACTGATTTAGGTGTGGGTAAAACAACTGTTAGAAATCAAGGAAAAATCAAAAGTGGGAAGATTTGGCACTTTGCAACTGTCAGTTCTTTTTTTAATTAATTAATTAATTAATTTCTTTATTTTAGACAAAGGGGAAGAGAGAGAAAAAGAGAGGGACAGAAACGTCAGTGTGTGGTTGCGTCTCGTGCGACCACACAGGGGACCTGGCCCACAACCCAGCCATGTGCCCTGACTGGGAATCAAACCAGCGACTCATTGGTTTGCAGATCAGTGCTCAGCCCACTAAGCCACACCAGCCAGAGCGCAACTGTCGGTTCTTGCTCTGCTTTAAAGACACTTGAAATATACATTCTTGTTATGAATTCTATGAGGAAAATGATGAAGAACTCATACTCAAAAGGCTTTGTCTCAACATCAAATGACTAGTGAATGTATGTAGTGTTACGGGTTTTAATTTAAAATAAAACAAATAAAGTATGTGTTTTTAAAGACTGCCTACTTTTACTGATGTCTTTAATTAATTCATCTAATCTCTTGGATAAAAAGGATCCTACAATATAAAAATGCCACCTTATAGTGACTGAAGTGCAAAGTAACTTTAGAGGAAATACTTTCCCTCAAATGGCAATTCTTTTTCTAACAACACTCATATTGAAGACCAACACGATCTTCTCTTTGGGTACACAGTACAACAGCCCATTCCCAAAGGTTAATTCTTCCAGACCCCAGAGGACGTCACTTACGCCCTGCCAGAGAAGAGAAGCACTATTCTTCTCACACACTCAACTGCTTCAGCCTGTACGCTGGAGATTGCTTTTTCTTAAAACCGTACTTCATCATGCTAAGATGTACATTTTAATATCTCTGAAATCTTACAAGTATTAATTGGCAGAGCTTTTTCTTTCTTAATGATGCATCTTATAAATGATGGTATCTTAGGTTCAATACAATACAGTAGTACGCTTTCCGAAGTGAAATATTTAGAGAATCCAAAAGAACAACTACTTTTTAATGATATTAGAGTAAATTTGGGAGCATAAAGGAACTAGAAGTATCTAAATTCTACAATCTGTGAAAATAACAACTCAGTCAGTAACAACTGAAAGGTCTTAAAAGATACCAGTCAGTCAACAATGCATAATATGATACTACTCATCACTTAAAAGGTTAAGTCTATTGTGCTACTTATGTGCCGGGCACTGAAAATAGTAAAAGCTTTATTTCACTATTATTTCTAATCTTTGGGATGATATCATCAAACAGGTATTCATTTAATCAGCAAATATATACTGAGTGCCTACTACACACCTGTACTGTTTTACAGACCAAAGATAAACCTGACAGACAAAGCCTCTGCCTGCTGTTGTTCTTGTGAGAGACGGACAGTGAGTAATGAGACAAACACACTTCTCAGAGAGTCATGACATGTTGCAGAGGAAACTCAAACAGGACACCATGGCAGACATGAGGCGAACGAGGGAAGACATTAGTTTAGATGCTGGGTACGGGCACTCTCTGAGATGGTACCATTTCAGCTGAGACCCACTCTGAGGGCTGAGCTCTAGAAGAGGGAGCAGCAAGCACACACCTCCTGCAGGGGGGTGTGGTCTCTCTGGCTCAGGGGTTGCTACAACAGCAAGTCAGAGAGGTGGGAGGGGCCAGATCTTGGAGGACCTTGTAACAACACAGTAGGGGGCTTAGAATTTATTCAATATAAAAAAACCAATGGAGGTTTTGAGCAAAGAAGTTTTATGTTCTTTAAACTTAACTATATGGAAGGAGAGAGGAAGCAGGGAGATAGAAAGTTACTAAGGTACCCAAGTTAGAGATAACAGTGGTTTGGAACATGGTAATACCAACGACTTGGACAAAAGCAGGTGGATTCAGGTTATACTTTGGTAGCAGGACTGAAGGCCTTGCTGATGAATGTGGGAAGAAAGGGAAAGGAGGGAACCAGTTAGGAATGCTAGCTTTTAGGCGTGAACAACTGGACTGGGCTGCAGAGCAATGACGAGAAGGCTGTGATTAGAAGACTGAAAGAAAAGAGGTTACCTGTTAGGCAGCCAACTGAGTAAGTCAAGTAGACAGTTCAATGCATGTTTGGAGCTCAGAAGTGAGGACTAGAGGCACACATTTAGGAGTAATTAACAGTTTGAACTTAAAGCCATTGGACCAAAGTCAACTGAGGAGAAATTATAAATTTATAAATACAAAAAAAACGAAAGTCTGGGATTGAGTCCAGAAGCACTTGATTGAACAAACAAGTGAGTTGGGAGGAAAGAGGAATATGGTGTCCCAGAGCCAAAAGAATAACGGGTTCCAAAAATAAAGAGTTGTTAAAAGGTTCAGTAAGGAAAAAATAAAGTAGGAGGCAGCAGTTTTACAAGTCACGTGTGGTCCTGACAAGAGCAGTGTCAGGGGTGTGGGTGGGATAGAGGCCTGACTGCAACGGCTGACAGAGGGAATGCAACTGAAGGATGCTGAGAAAGCACTCAGGTAGGTTTAGGAAACTGCTGCTGTAAAGGGGAACAAGAAAATGGGGGACAGCTGGAAGGGGTCACGGGATTTTTAAGACCGGCTATAATGAAACGGTGTCAGTAGTCATTTTTAAGGGGGGAGATATTTTTATCCCCATTCTCAGATGAAAAAGTAAAGTTCAGAAAAGTTAAGAAACTAGCTTAACTTGTGTAAGGTCACAGAGGCAGACAGTGACAGAGTCTAGATTCAAATTAAAATCTGACTCCAGAACTTACGCTACTTTCTTATTTCTGTTACCTCTGATTTGAAGGATAATTAAGAACTAGAAAGCCCTGGCCCTGGCCGGTGTGGCTTGGTTGGAGCATCATCCCGTAACCTAGGGTTTCAGGTTTGATTCCCAGTCAGGGCACATGCCTAGGTTGCGGGTTTGATCCCTGGACCAGACATGTACGATCCCTGGACCAGACATGTACAATCCCTGGTACAGATCCATACCAGAAGCAGCCAATAATGCTTCTCTCTCACATTGATGATTCTCTCTCTCCCTTCCTTTCTCCCTAAAAGCAATAGAAAAATGCCCTCTGGTGTTTAAAAAAAGAAAAAGAACTAGAAAAAATAAAAGTCATATCTTCTGGTGAAATTAGAAAAAGAAAGTAGCACTAATATCTTCATATGTTGATACAGTGAGGAAGAACAGGGTGAAAACAGCAGGTTGTAACAGGCAGCTTGTTTTTGCACATCAGGAACTCCCTAACTGCATCATCACAGTAGAATGGTCCACACCACCCTCAAGTCAGTGTGCGTAATGTTGGAAGGAGTGATTTAATGTATCACTGCTCTGCAGATGCTCCTGTACCTACCTTGCTTTTTTTGAGGTCAAAGCTTTATTTTCATTCAGCTTTCTTCCACCACTTTCTATATTAAAATGAACATGTATTTGTTAGTTATTTTTACACATTTCATACTAAACAATTACTTTAAAAGTTCATTTTTGACCTTCTACAAATATACTATCCTATATAAAAATTCCCAGAAATCCTCATTTAGCAACCAGGTTCTTAGGACATTACTTAACAGAAACCAATTATTTATTAGAAAAACAATAAAAATTAGATAAAGCAATCATTTTATTTCTCAGACCCAAAATAGGACTTTAGAAATGGGTCTACACTTAATTTATCCACTGTAAAATCTAGAAACCAGTACACTGGTGCCACAGAACTTGAATATAGTGAAAGTGTTTCTTTTCTTTCCCTTTGAGATTTCCACTGTATTTAATGAATAGGAAGAGGATATTGGCTAGTCTGTAATAAATTACCTTGAAGAAAAATGATTGAGTGAAAACATTTAAATGATTTAAGAATATAAAAATCAGGTGAGGAGAGGGAGATTAGATACCAAGTGTAATTAAGCTGGATCAAATCAATTACTAGGATATATTCATTGCTTGAAAATCATTTAATTACTTTACTGTCTCCTGCCTACCAAATTAGGAACCCCAACATGTAACTAAGAGAACTAAATAAGATACTAAATTGTTGGGGGATTCAGTATAATTTAACTTTTAATAGATGAAATATTTTGTATACATAACATTTCATTTTACAAATAATCTCAACACTAAAACATTATTCACAGGAAGTATCTGATCCGAATTCTTTGTTCTAAAAGGAAAAATACCTGTGGTATTCCTTGCACCATCTTTCCATGTATCTGGAGTAATAACAGTACCAAGTTTCTTCTCACCTGTTGTAACAAGATAGTAAAAGTAAGGGGAATTAGTATTTACTATCTAATAAATGCCCTATATTGTGCCTAAAGTTCACATTGGTATCAAAAGTCATATTATGGTAGGAGCCTGTTAATGCTGGGGTTGGGGCCAGTGAACTGAGACTTAAGCTATTAACTGTGGGAAATGGATAACTGACTCTCTGAAAAATTTGTAGTATAATAAGCTTCCTCTGTATACTTTTAACAACTTGGGTAAACAAATCTGGTAAATCTATTCATTCCATAAATACTTACTGAGCATCTATACACCATTTATACCATGTATAAACCACTACAAAATACAGAGAAAAAGAAACTCGGTTAGATGAAGTTCTAAATTACAGGGAGCTTTCTGATTTCTCCAGCAATAGTCCTTAACTTAGGTTTTATAGATGGACCTTAAGAAACATGTGAACTACATGCAATTGTACACAAACCTTTTGCATATTCCTTCTTTTTAATAAACTCTGGTAAGAGCCTACAGCTTTCATCAGATTTTCAAAGGATTTAGAGAGCCAAGGAAAAAAAGAAAAAGAAAGTAAAGAACTATTCAACTAAAATGTAAGCTGGAGCCCTGGCTGATGTGGCTTAGTGGATTAAGAGCCAGACCATGAGCCAGATTGTCGCCAGTTCAATTCCCAATCTAGGGCAATTTGAGTTGCAGGCCAGGTCCCCAGTGGGGGACGCACAGGAGGCGACCACACATTGATGTTTCTCTCTCTTTCTTTCTCTTTCCCTTCCCCTCTGTGTAAAAATAAAATCTTAAAACAAAATGTACGCTAGAAAATAAAAATCGAGAGCTAAAATAAATTGAGAGCTAACATACTAGGAGAAATTCCAGAGAGAAAGGAACAACCTTGGCTAGGAAAATCCAGGAAAGCTCTGTGGAAAAGGCAATGGAGAGGGTATGCAGCAATGGGACTGTGAAGAATGAGGAGGAAAAGGGATGAAGACAAACTGAAAGAAGGACACATCTGGAGGAAAGGCATGGAAAGCTCAGGGTACACATGGACATGCAAGATAGTTTGGTTTGGCCGAAGTGTAATAGGACAATGGTTCGTGAAAATTAAGTTGGAAAGGTAAGCTGAGGTCTTATTGTGGAGTGTGATTCTAAATAAGAGGCTCCAAACATAGAAACCCAAAAGTATTCCCTGCACACTGAGAATTTATTTAAGTGACTTGCCCATGACCACTCTTTTGCCTAATATAAGATCTGTGATTCAAACTTATAGGCATCTGGATTCAAAGTTTTATCTATTGGAAGGTATATAAACAAAATGGATTATGTTAACTAGGCAGTAATCAAGATAAGAGAACTTGAACCTTGTCACGGAAGAGCCAGGTATGTCTAGCCTGCTGAAAAAGAGGCCTGGGCATATGACAGGTATTCTTAAACATACAGACAGTTTCTGAGGTCAAAAAACCATAAGAGATCTCCTATATTGGCATTAGAATCACCGGATGGCACTCTGGCTGATGTGGCTCAGTGGTGTGGCCAGGTCCCCAGTGAGAGGCATGAGAGAGGCAACCCGTTTCTCCCCTCTCTTTCTCCCTTCCTTCCCATCTCTCTAAAAATAAATAAATAAAATCTTTAAAAAAAAAAAAAAAAGAATAGCTGGATGTACAGGAAGGAAAGATTCTTCTGGTAGGAATTCATGAAAAAGGGCTGAAACCACTGGGAGGGACACTAATTTCGGGTTGTCAGATAGGATGCCCAGTAAACTTCAAATTTCAGTTTTTTGTTTTTGTTTTTGTTTTTTTTTTAGGAAAGAATGTCCTAAAAGTAAGCGCTCTGGGACAAAGCACTCCTTACAGTTGTAAGGAGCAGCAAACTGAACCAAGTCACAAATACTGCATGGGATATATACAAAAAATTATTTCTTGTTTACCTCAAATTCAAATTTAGCCGGGTGTAGGTATTTTTATTTGCTTAAATCTGGCAAAGTTAGAAGTGACTTTTAAGATCTATTCCAAACTTAGGGGTCTGTGGGTTGAGGAAGCCGGTCAAGAAGTTGTATGGCTTGAGATCCGGGGTCGGGGAAAGCAACGCAAATAGACAAAGATGTGAAAAACCTGAGACAACCTAGAATACAAAACACAGCAATGTTTTGGGGCGGGGCAGGAGTGGTCCAAGGACAAGGTAGGAGGATAGAGGCTACAACGAAAGACCCGCAGCCGAAGCTTAAAAAAGGGGGGTGGGGGCAAAGTTTCCAGGGAACTCCAGTTATGGTCTCCGACTCTCCTCCCACAGAAGTGGCCCCTTAACTCACATTTTTCGCACACCATCCTTCAGCGACGGTTTCCTTAGCAGCAGTAGCAGCAGCAACTTCAAAACATCAATACAGCCAGGGAAAGATTCCTCTTCCGGGTTACAAAAATCCACTTCCTGTCTCTCACTCCGCCCCGCCCATTCTACACCTGGAAAGCCAAGGGAGGAAAGAACAGGAGCAGAAAGGCGGGGCTGCTTCTTTTGCCTGCCCCTCCATTTCTGCGATTGGCTGTGCGGCCTTGGGTTTCCGCCTACAAGCCTGCGCATGCGCGAAGGTTCCGGGGGTGCGAGTCGCACCTGGTGGTGGGAGGTAGTCGTTCCCTTTTACCTTCTGCGGGCGGGAGTATTAGGTAAGCCCAGCCGAACGTTTCGGCACGCGGGCCTCGTGGGGATGCAAGCAAACCGCGCCAACTTCTCAGATGACTGCGAGCCTCTGTGCCCCCGGACCGTCCGCGCCATACTTGCGGCGCGACCCAGGGGGTGCCCTGGTGGGCCATCCCTCGGACTTTGTGTCTGCCTCTCCCTTTTTCCTGGTCTCCGCGCCTGTGCTTTTTGCTTATACCTCTCTGCTCGTCCCCCGCTGCCCACCCTCAAGCCGGCTGAGGCTTGGGCAGAGTCCCGGAGTGACCCAGTTTAGAGGGGGGCTGCAGGCAACGGTCCAGAAGGGCCTTTTTTCACCTCATAATGTCTGCGGGCCCCCTCCAGGTCACACCGCAGACACCAGAGTCGCAGCCCCCCCTAGGGGACGCCTGATGGGTGTCCTCTTAATATTGCTCGTCGGGGGCCTAACACAGGGCAGGTATCTCAAGAGGGGCAAACACTTAACCCACTCTCCATTGTTACCTTGTACATTCATTCGTTCCCTCATTCGTTCGTTCATTCATTGATTCAGTAAGCATTTGAGTTTGGGTACTGCTCACTGTTATTACATCCCATGCTGCTCATGTCAGTTGGGGTTCTGAGAGAGGTCCAGAAAAAAATCCGAAGGGGTGTCTGTTCAGAGAGTGTGTTGCAGATCTGCTTCTCCGCCCCTAAGCTGAGACTAGAAACTTTTCATTTCTCCCTTCTTGCCCTTCATACTCTTCTCGACCCCTAGTGTGTGTTTTTATTTGAAATAGCTTTAGCACTTGGAAGCTTGAGACCTTGGATGTGTTCCCTAATCTGTTTTAGCCTGTTTCCTTATAAGTAAAATATTTGCCTTTGAAAATTATAGTGCGAATTAAATGAGAGCTGTAGGATAAGGCATGGGCTTGACCCTTTGTGCTACTGGGCGCCCCCTCTGTGTGTATGTGTGTGTAAAATATACATATATATGTATATACATATATACACACACGTGTGTGTGTATACCGGAATATCCACAGTTACATGTGGACTATTACTTTAAATTAATAAGATCCTTACTTAACATTAGTGCTATATATAAGCTCTCTGCTAGGTAATTTAGAAAGATGTGTGTGTGTGTTTTATAGATAAATTCTTTCCTCCATAAAAGCATAACGCATTTATGCTTTACTTTTGATTGTAATCTAGCAGCACCTGTAACAAACATTGTCATTTTGGTATTTCTGCAGCACTAGAATCCCTTCGTTTAGCATAATGTTGTTTGAACTCCCTTGATCACACTGGTTGCTGGTGGTGTCACTTGGCATTTGCTAAGAAGATGTGAACTACTGTAATGTTAGTTACCAAGATCCGCACTGGTCAAAAACGCCAAGCATTTAGCCAAACTGTATTTGTGGGGTTTCTAGAATGCATAGGTATAATTCCAACAGGAGCAAATTATTAATCCCTGTAGTTTGTCTTCACCTCAGATTTTGGCAAAGAAAAAAAAAAGGTATTGCTTACTTGGTCCTAGCACATGACCGTTTTGCAGAAACCAGTCACAAATGTTTAAGGAATTAGAATTAAGAAATTCATCCTTTTTAGTTTCTGAGAGCTGTTTACCATAGTAGTCCATATGTGCATTTACATTGTGCATCTTCCTATATTCTGAAACCAACACATAGAAAATTGACTTTGGGTCCTAACTTACTTAAGTGTTGGAACATTTAGAACAATGGAAAAAGTTATTATTGCATATGCTTTTCTTAATTTGTTTTTCATTAGCCAGCCACTCAAGAATACACCATGAAAAATACTGGTATCAAGAGACTACTGTATACCCATTTTTTGTGCATATTCTCAATTATCCTAAGCATCTTCATTCCATCATTCTTCTTGGAGAACTTCTCAGTATTGGAAACACACTTGACTTGGTTGTGCATCTGTTCTGTTTTTGTAACTGCTGTCAATCTAGTATTATATTTAGTGGTGAAACCAAATACATCCACTAAAAGAAGTTCATCACACAAGGTAAGGCTTATTTCTTGATAACTGATTTTTGGATAGAGGGGGTGTTTCTTTTAGTGGAAAAATAAAGCATTAGTCAAAACTAAATTGGGTTACTTCCAGCGACTAAAGATAACCTGATTTTTTTTCAAATTAGTAGCCTGTTAGTTGCTGGAAGCCTGCCCACAACACTTGATAGATCCTTGCCATGCATTAATTGTGTAATTAGGGTGTCTTCAGTAAATGATATAGCAAATATTTCATGTATCATCACATAATAAGGCCTGTGTGTGTTTTCTTGTATTCCAGAAGTCTGTTATTGGTGAATAATTCATACTGATTAACAACATAGCTCAATGCATACCACAGGAACAGAAATGCTTTTTGACTATAGTGCTAGTTGGGTGGGTGGAATGAGATGGGTGGGGGATGATACTTGCCTTTAGCCTTTTTTACAGGGCTGTCCACCTGACTGCACAAGACATGATCCGAATTCAGAATCTCCAAATCCAGAGAACATTTAACTATTCACACATGAGAATGTTATGTTCGTACCTAAAATGGAAACAATTAATATCCTTTAGGCATTGTCTTGAGTCTTTATTCATTTCTTTTTCAGGTAACCAGATTTTTGAAATGCTGTATCTACTTTCTTATGTCTTGTTTCCTCTTTCATGTGATTTTTGTTCTGTATGGAGCACCATTAATAGAGTAAGTCCGAATTTCCAAGCTTAAGGCCACTATATTTTAAAATACTCATTTACTAAACAAAGAGCTAATTCTGTTGATGGTTAGAGAAAGACTGGTGTGTGATTGTTAGATCATGGTAGGGTACTGACATGGCCCTTCCTTACAGTGCTATTCTTTTAGAAACAGGAATAACTTAATTCATCAAAGGCTCCTATTATCTAGCCTTCTAGTACCAGTCGCAGGTTGGGATAGGGATGGGAGGTGTAGATGAGAAGCTATATTACACCAATAAATGTGTGACCCTTAGAATCTCAAAGGGAACTTTCTATGGCGATATGGATAAGTTAGCTACTATTAGCATATCAGCTCTTAGTAAATGTGATTCTGCAGTGCTTGAAAAAAGAGTTTATTTTCTTAAGAAAAATCAATAGATTCCTGTCTTTAACTACTTAAGTAGCTAATGTTTATAGTTTGAAGTAAAATTTAACACTTTTTCAAAACTAACCAATTTTAAATTAGTGAATATTAAACTCATGAATATTTTTTATATAACATTTATTATAGTTTGGGAAACTTGTTTAGCAATGATTAGTGGTCATGGTGAAATGAGTGGTTTATGTATAAACACACAAGCTATGTAGATAGTTACATATTTATATGTAGCTTTTTATATATACACATTAACAGGTCATTCTTTTCTAGAGAAGGGAGGATGAGACCTTTGTAATAACGGTAGACAGATATTTCTATCTTATCCATTTTAGAGTAGAATGAATGTCTAAAGCAATGGTTCTCAAAGTGGTCCTAAAACCAGCATCAGCATTTTATCAAAAGGCAAATTCTCAGGCCTCAGAAACTCTAGAGGTGGGGTCCCCCATCTTTAGTTTATCCAGCTTTCTAAGTGGCTCTGATAAAGCTAAAGTTCCAGAGATTACTTAGGAAGAAGTTAATTTTCATATGAGCTAAAGTTGAACCACTGATTGCAGAGAAAGTTCTAGAGACATATTGAGAAAGAAAGTTAATCTAGAAATGGGGTTTCTTGCCTTGCACAAAATGGATCATAAGGTATTTAACACTTTGGACCTCTTATCATTTAAGCCAGATATTTGTTAGATATTTTTTTACAGTCATCATTTTGGTAGGACTCATGTTACCTTTCAAAGTAAAATACAAGAAAATATTTTTATATTAAGTTTATTTAAGTAACAAAGATTATATATGTATATATGTTTGTTCCTTTAACACTTTTTAAAAAATTAATGAAGTTTTCTTTTTATAGGTTGGTGTTGGAAACATTTTTATTTGCAGTTATTTTGTCTACTTTTACTACTGTACCTTGTTTGTGTTTGTTAGGACCAAACGTCAAAGCATGGCTAAGAGTTTTCAGTAGAAATGGGTAAGTTTTAATTTCATATTTTGGTGATGTTTGAAGTTTTTTAAAAGAATTCATGTATTTGTCTATTCAAGGCAGCTAGTTGATTGTTCCCTGAGTGTTTCTCAGCACTGTACGGTTTTCGGAGATGCCTTCAGGGCCCGCTGCACTTGGCGACTGGGGTGAGAGGAGTGGGCTGCACCTGAGGGTGATCCAAGCAGGCAGAACCACCCGTCTCTCCCTCTACTTCAGCAACATTAGCTGTGCATTCTTCTGTAGGGTAGAATTCCACTAAACCTTTCGTTTGGAAACGGTCTCTGCAACCAAAGGAAAGCTTTGAAAACCACTCCTCAGGAATATTTTGTCACTGTGATAAAGTTGCTACAGATGAAATTGCTTCCATACATCTTATAAGGTAGAATTGGGGTCCACAACCTAAAAATGTTTAGTATAACCACCACCATTTCTTGTTTAGCCTCTACTGTGGTAATGACATCTGAGTGCAAATTTTACAGGATTTTATTTCCTTAGCGGCCAAATATATTTTCAGCGTAGCTAAATTAAAATTTTAGCTTCTTGGAAGGCATTGAGATGATTTCTATGAAAAATGGTTGAGTCGTAACTAATGAAACTGGAAAGGTACTTGGTGCCCATCGTTTTGTCCTGTTTATCACCTGGCCGCGAAAACCCCCAGCTCCCACTCTGTGTGTGTGTTGTGTGTGTGGGCTCCGAGGCGCTGGCCGTGGTTCTCTCCCTGCGGAGCTTGCACATGCAAGGGACAAGAACAAGGTGGGCAAACGGTGTGAGGCTAAAATTGTGTCAATCAGACAATAAGTGCTGTGGGAACTCGGAGGGGTAGGAGACCACTGAGGAGTGAGCTGGCAGTGGGATGACCTATGAAAGGCTTAGATCGGTAGTAGGCGAGTCGGTGAGACTGAGGGGGAATGGATGAAACCTCATGCTAGGGGACTGAAGGATGCCACCGAAACAGAACATGGCATCTTTGTGTGATCTGGAAGGGAATGGCCCAACTAGCCCAGAGGGTGCCTAATGGGTAGCAAGGCTCCATAAATAATTGACTTTTCTTTTTGGAATGAATATTGTGTGCTCCCCTTCAGAACCATCTTCTAGAGTTCATGGAGTCTCTAGAAAAGAAAAGTATAATTATTGAAAACGTTTTCCCACATTGTTACGACAGTATCCCAAATGGCATTAATTTCTTTTAGCATTTTAGTTTGAAATTTTTATACAGTGAAAACTGGTTGAAACCTTATTGGTTTGATGGGTGATTTATCCGGCTTTGAATTCTGTTTCTGATAATAGTGTATTTGGGGGAGACATCTAATTCTACAGTTAGTCTTGTGATAGAATGGCACATGAAGTCCTAAAAATCCCTGCACTGTGCGAACTTGGACAATCCAAACCGCCTAAAGAAAGATGGGGACTTAATACAAATGGTAGGACAGTTTTATACTTGTTAAACAAGTTAAGAAATGCATAAATGTAATAAATGTACTTTTCCTGGGGAAAAACCTGAAATTTGCTTTTGGGAGCAGGTATGGGAAGGGTTGCTGCTTGTAAGTCATTATGAAGTGGTAAAGGGAGGTTGTTGGGGACCTGACAGAAAGGTAAGGCCAGGTGTGCAGGGTGCGGTTCAGACACAGAAGGGGAATTGGGGTAACTGGGAGGTGAGCTTTTCAAACAGTATTGAGATGTGATGCAAATATAATGCAAAGTATACAATTAAATGGTTTTTACTGTATTCACAGATATATGCAGCAATCACCACAGTCAATTTCAGAACATTTTCATCACCTTAAAAAGAAACTCTGTGCCCTTTTGACATCACTTCCTTATCCCTTCTTCCCCAGACATGGGTGACCACTAAACTGTTTACTGTCTCTATAGATTTGCCTGTTCTGGACACATCACACAAATGAAATCATATAATATATTAATCTTTTGTGATTGGTTTCCTTTCACTTAGCTCGATGTTTCAGGTTTCATCCATGTTGTAGCATGTACTAAATCTTTTTTATGGCTGAATAGTATTCCATTGTGTGGATACATGAGGTCTGTCCAGAAGGTCTTCTTCTTATTGAAGAGGGTACGGTATATAAGAAATGTACAAGGTACATAGGACAGTGGCGCCTCAGTCCCCTTCAAAGCAGGCACCTTGGGACCTCCCAGTTCTCCCAGTCACCATCAGCTGCCCCATTGTATTTTTCTGAATCTCATCAACAGTCTGAAAAATCTCTTTCCTTTCAAAAGTGATTTTAGTTTTGGGAAAAGCCAGAAGTTACAGGGTGCCAAATCAGGGCTATAGGGAGGCTGAGTCACCTGGGTGATTTGATGTTTTGCCAAAAAACTCTGAACAAGATGTGATGCATGAGCAGGGGCACTGTGATAAAGCTGCCAATCACCAGTTGCCCATAGCTGCAGCCTTCTGAATCTTCTGAATGGTTTCCATGGAGGAATGTTCAAGCTTAACACACAATTTGATGCATATTAGTTGCTCTATTCACTCAGTCATTTTGAATGTGAAGGCCACACAGTACACATGCTCACTAAACAGCATCTGCCACCCCCATTGACTAGTACAGTGAAGATGTCATTGTTCGCACATGCACATTCCAGTCCACGCTCCTTGGTTGCCAGGTTACCCAAGCACATTCTTGTTATGTTACACAAGCCATTCTTGTTATGTTAACAATGGCTGGACTTTTTCCAGAGAGACCTCATATACCACCATTCATCAATTGATGGGCATCTGGGTTGTTTCCACTTTCTTGCTACTATGACTAAGGTGCTATAAACGTTTGTGTACAGGTTTTTATATGGACTTAAGCTGTCATTTCTCTCGAGTAGATGCCTAGGAGTGCAATTGCCGGGTCATATAGTAACTCCATGTCTAATTATTTGAGGAACTGCCAGTCTCTTTTCCAAACTTACATTCCCATAGCAGTGTATGAGGGCTTCGGTTCCCCTACACCCTTGCCAGCAGTTGTTTATCTGACTTTTTTTTAAAGATTTTATTTATTTTTACAGAGAGAGAAAGGGAAGGAGAAAGAGGGAGAAAAACATCAATGTGTGGTTGCCTCTCATGTGGCCCCCAGTGGGGACCAGGCCTGCAACCCAGGCATGTGCCCTAACTGGAAATCAAACTGGTGACCTTTTGGTTCCCAGCCATGCTCAATCCACAGAGCTGCACCAGCCAGGACATTGTTTATCTAAATTTTTGATTATCAGCATCCTAGTGGGTGGGGAGTGTTATTTCATTGTGATTTGTTTGCATTTCCCTACTGACTAATGATGTCAAGCATCTCTTCATGTGCCGATTGGCCACTGTATAGTTTCCTTGGAGAAATGTCTATTTAGATCTTTTGTTCATTTTTTCAGTTGGGTTATTTGTCTTTTTATTATTAAGTTTTAAGAATTCTTTGTATACCCAAATGCAAGTCCCTTGTCAGACACATGATTTGCAAATATTTTTGCCCTTTCTGTGTGTTGTCTTTTCACTGTCTTGACAGCATCCTTTGGTCATGCCAGTGGGAACGTGAGTTGGTTCAGACTCTGTGAAGGGCAGTGCAATAATGTCTGTCATTAAAAATACCCATCTCTGACCAGCAGTTCTAGTAGGATTTTATTGTAAATATACTGGCTACCTATAAAATACTGACTATAAAAGATTATTCATTGAAACTTTGAAAATGGCCTAAATGTCCTTTAATAAGAGATGGATTAAATGAAATTTAATCTACACCATGGAATGTTATGCAGTTGTGAAAAAAAAACAAGTCTTTATTTACTGAAATGCTGTTAAATGGAGAAAGGCAGGATAGAAAACTGTGTATAGGATGCTACCACTCATGTAAAAATTTGCAGGAGAGTAGATATACCTGTGTATCTTTGGAAGAACACATAAAACCCTGATAAAACATTGGTTGGCCCTGGAGAGGGAATCTGAGAAGCCAGAATACAAGATAAGGAGGTGCTCCACAGACCACCCTTTGGTATCTTTTGAATTTGACCATTTTAATGTACTGCATAGTCAAAATGAAAATTTTAAATTAGTTAGATTTTGCTAATACTTAACTTACTTTAAACTTACTTTTTGGTTATTGAAAAGCTAGACCTGTGTCAAGAATGTTAGATTTCTCTGATGCCACCTAAATTTTAGTAGACCACAAGAATATCCTAAAATTTCTAACATACAGCCAGAGAACAGTTCATTTGCTGGAAAACTATGGCTAAAAATAATCGATTTGTTATAAAACATTTTAGTTAACATCACACAGTGCATGGCATGAAATAGTAATATGCAAAAAATACTTCGGTAACTTTTAAAGCGTTTTTATACAGGGTCTGGCAGAAGTAAGGCCTGCTTGAATGTGGTTGGTAGGGTAATAATATGGGTGTAATAATTTATAGTTTAAATTTAAACATTTCACTTAAAATGTCATATGGTGTGCTTGAGTGTGATATTGTTATGTTACAGGAGTACAGGCTTATGATTTTGTAATAAAAAAAGGTGTTATTTGTGCTGGACTCTGTTATAGCATTTAATTCTCACAGCAATTTGGTGAGATACTCCTATTTTCCCCATTTTCTAAAGATATGGAAAGCTGACAGGTTAAGTGATGTGCCAAAGCCTGATAGCCAGAAAGAGGTAGAACTGGGGCTTAAATCCAGATCATCTGATGATATAGAAATGTTTAAAAGACTCCACTAATCGAGGGTCAGAAAACGAGTTCCTACCCTGTCTTCACTGCTTAGTGGCCAATGACGTTAGATAAGCTATTTAACTTTACAGATCCTCCTGTGTAATATTGTTAGAATGATACTAATTGTACTTTACAGGGTTACTGTCAGAACTGAGTGTGAAATGATGGGGGAAATCAAATACTGAGTGCTCAAGAAATGTTTGTCCAATGGACTAGCACCTGCCATGGAGCGTTGTTATAGTTCACACTTCCAGTCCGTGTGTCTTAGTGCCTCTTCCTGGTGCAGGTGGCAGACCAAGGGGTGCAGGGCACAGGCACTCCCGGAGTACGAGTTGGAAAAGGAGGAACCGTTTTTTCAGTTCATTGCATGGAAAATTAACTTGAACTTTTTTACGAGAGGGGAACTCAAGTCTTCCCGTCTCCACCAGACATCAGTGATTGCTCCCCTTCTCCCTAACTCTTTGATCACACCTAGAATAAAAAACATGTCAAGTTTTGAGTAACTTAAGGAATAATGATTAATTCAGTAGATTGACTTGTTTAATGTTAGAGTTGGCCTTCATAAATGTTCACTATGAGGCAAAAATATTTTTAAAATTCAAAGATCTGGTGGTTCTGCAGTAAAAATATGAACTACCCACAAAAAACAATCACTTTTGTGTTATTTTTAAATTGTCCCAATATACAGTTAGCATTATTTATATTGAGTTACAACTTTAAATTCAAAGGATTCTATTATTTAAAGATGTTCTACAAAACAAATATATTTTTTCCTACCCAATAATTATTTACAACAGAAATTAAAGTTCTGATTTGAAGTTCTTATGCTATAGTTCTAATTAACTAAAAGTATTTAAAATATCTTAAAGTACTGATTGAAGATTTTAGAGGTTACAATATTTTTATCATTCATCTTGTGTTTTAGTGTATAAAACATGGTAGAGTTTTTGTTTTGTTTGTATAAAGCTAGCCCTTCTGATATTATTGAAATATAATAATTCAGATATTCAATATAAACAGGCCAATTTTGAATTAGGTTAATATCTCACTTTGTATTGAATTAATATAAATGTTTTGTATTACTTGGAAGTGAAATAAGTATTACATCCTAATTTTTAATGTATTTATTTGCACGTTTAAATTGAGTGGATGGTAATAAGTTGAAGACTGAGAAACAAAAGCTTTATGAGGACTCTGTTGGAATTCTATCCCAAGAGTAAAGGACTTTGGGATACTATTAAGATTTATTTAATACATAATTAAATGATGCTTTTAATAAGACTTTCCCTTAAAGTAAATGTAAAGTTATTCTAGATTTTTTGAAAGATACTATTTTAAAGAAAAAGGTAGAAAAGTCATTTGGTTTCTTTAAAAGTTCTGCCGACTTTTTGGTATACTTATTACTGAGTGAATATAGTCAGTTTGCACTACTTTAATCAGTTTATTGCCTTTGTATTACAATTATTGTGGGGGTTTTGTTTTTTTTTCATTTGCAGACTTTCTTCTAAAGGAAAAAATCTGACTACCTTAAACCTCTATTTCTTATTGAAGTTTGCTTTTTGATTTATTAGTTCTTTTATGCTGTTAGGTTAGATATTTAAGTGAGAATGTGTTCACTTTTGATTAAATGAAGAACATTGAATTTCTGAATAGGTTCTTGAATCTTCAGTTATCTTGCCAAGGTAAAGACCTATTTGTGTAAACAAAGACAACAGGCCCCTTTTTGTCATCTTTGCATTAAAGTGGATGTTATATTGGAAAAAACATTATAGACATTATGAGTGAAAAGATATGAATAATTCAAAATGTATACATATAAAAAATAGGTAGTTTAGCCTTAATGTTGGCATAAAAATAATAGTAAAAAATGGATTGGTTTTAATACTAATTCAGTGGCTAAGGGGAAAGTTTATATAAGAATTTAGTAAAATATCTTTTCACCACTAGGAGGAGTAGTGTGGTGTCTCCTTTTTAGATGAAGGGACAAACAGTTAAAAAGATCAACTCCATTTGAACAAGTACTGCTTTGGTGACCGTCTGTCTAGTTAACAGTGTTTACTGTGCACTGCCTTAGGTACTTGATACAGTGTTTGGCACATGGGCTGCATTCAAAATGTCCTATTTATTTCAATGAATATTTGCAATAATGAATTTCAGTGGAGTAGTGTGGACAGTGACTGGGAGAAGGTGAGGTGTCTCCACAAAAGAAAGCAAAAGAGCACCAGCAAGCTTTTAGAAATAATGCTTAGTTTCTGTGGAATATTTAAGGATGATTTAGTGACAGGTACGTAAGCAAATAGAGGGGAAAAAAGAGGCAGTTCTTAACATCTAAGGGAAATGAAAAATTCTGTTTACTGTAAGAACCACGGTGTGATGAATATTTTCATAATCACGGCCTGCACATACAGTGCTGGGGGTTCGGCTGAGAGGCGGCGCTGTTACAGTCAGAGAGGGGTCGTGAGTCAGAAATGTGAATGTGGGGATGGCAGGCTTGTGGGCGAAGAGAGCTAAATCCTCTTCTTCCATTGTGGAAAGCAGAAAGTAACGAAATCTTTAAAAACCCATCCATAATGTATATTCTTTTAAATTTGAGTTACGTAGTAGAAACAGTGAAGAGTTGAAAGTCTACTGCAGGGAGGGATTTTTATTAATAGTCTAATTGTAATCTTTTACTTTAAAGGTATTTATTAGTTTGATAAATATGAAATTACAATTTTAAAAAGACAGGCTATAAAATTTCTCTATTGAACTTGGTCTTGGTTTCACTTTTTATGTGCTTACTATATGTAAGATCGTAAGCACTCTTGGATACCTCAAACAAAATAGAAGACAGTTTCTTCGATGTTTGCACTTTTTAATCTTAATTCCAAGATGGCCACCAGCGTGCCGTAACAATGAAAAATGTGAAGACATGGATCTTGCCCCTTAGCCCAAGGAACCTGGAACTTAAACGTTAGATAAAATATGCACATACATCTTATTGAAACATGGCTCTGATCATATTGCTACCTTGATTTAAGACCTTCAGTGACTCCTTTAGTTTGACTTGTAAAGCTTTTCTAAAATCCTTACCCGAAATCTACCACAATGAGATCACACTTCACACCCACTAAGATGGCTATAATCAATAATAGCAAGTGTTAGCAAGGATGTGGGAAAACTGGAGCCCTCATGCACTACTGGTGGGAATATAAAATGGCTCAGCTGCTTTGAAAAGCACTTTGGTACTTCCTCAGAAGGTTAAACAGATACCATATGACCCAGCAATTCTGTTCCTTGGTATATCCCCAAGAAAAATGAAATCGTGTGTCTTCACAAAAATTGTACAAGAATGTTTACATTAGCATTATGCAAATTATGCAAAATGGCCAAAAACTCAAATGTTCATCTATTGATGCTGGGAAAAAAAGTGGTATATCCCTACAACAAAATATTTGGCAATAAAAAAGTATTTTTATAATGCTATAAAATAGACGAACCTTGAAACATGTTAAATAAAAGAAAGCCACAAAAGACCACATATTACATGATTGCATTCATATGAAATGTTCAAAACAGGCAAATCCATGGAGACAAAGTAGATGAATGGTTGCCTAGGGTTCGGGAAAAGAGGCAGTGAGGAGTTACTTCTACTGGGTAAAGTTTCATTTTGGGGTGATGGTTGCACAAATCTGTAAAAATATTTAATTGTGTACTTGAAATAAGTGAATTGTATGGCTAGAAAAGGATTTTCTGGGGGCAAGTGTTTATTATACTCAATAAAGCTGTTATTCAAAAAAATCCTAACTTCAACCTACTTTTCCATTCTTATTTCCCATTCTTACCCTTGGCCTCAACCAACGTTACTTACGTTCTTTTTACCTGCAATGCAGCTTTCTCCAGTTCCTCAGGACCAAATGCTGCCCATCCTTCTAAATCCAGCCAGACTTCCTCCTCTTACACTCATGTGAAGTGGAACAAAAACTGCTCTCAGTCTCTACCAGACTGTGTGTCTCCAGCTGTATCACTTTACGTATTGCAACACAGACAGGATGTGCCCATTAAGTGACAGCTAGTCAACATTTGTCAGCCACCTATAGTCAAAAGTTACCCAAGAAAATCTTAAATTGCCTGAATAGGCAATTCTCTTTTTATGTTTAACCAGTTTTTTCCCCAGCTTGGAACAGATCTCTGTTCTGTTGAATGCTAGTTGAAAAAAATGACTTGCATCTATAGGTGTTAAAGAACAATACTAATACAACTTTGCATATATGATGATTGACCCCAACCTTCTTCCAGCCCCAGTTTTCAATAGGAACAACTAAAGCTCTTATTTTGTTTAGATGAAGGGGGAAGGGTAATAAGCTGGACAGGTGATGGGTTGGTTTATAAACTGACTTGTCATTTGGGACTTCTTCAGTGTACATTTTGGTGTAATAACCAGCTTATTTCTAATGAAAGAAATCATCTAACAAAACAAATGTTTTCCCCTTATACCACGCTAACTGAAAGAAACTGCTTTTTCATAAACTTCATAATAACCCTGCATGTTAAACAACTGACTATCTGGACCCCACTTATTGCATTGTGGTGGGGTTTTCTCTACTGTAACTGGACTGATATTCCACACAGCAGGCTGAAATCAAGACTTACTAAGAGAATTGCAGAGTTTCGTCTTTCCACCTTTACACTTAATAAAAATGGCAGGCAGCCCTGGTTGGTGTGGCTCAGTGGATTGAGTGCCAGGCTGCGAACCAAAGGGTCAGGGGTTTGATTCCCAGTCAGGGCACATGCCTGGGTTGCGGGCCAGGTCCCCAGTTGGGAGTGTATGAGAGGCAACCACACATTGATGTTTCTCTCCCTCCCTTCCCCTCTATAAATGGATAGAATGTTAAAATAAAAAAAAAAAAAAGGTAGCCAAAATCACTGCATCTTTTGAAATATTTTGTTGTTCTCTAATCCTCCACCAAAGAGAGCTGATTTGCTTAAACAGAATGTACCATAAGAAGGACTAGTTGAATAAATGAAGCCCCCTCCATACAGTGGAACCCTTATAACTGTTAGGGAACACACCAATGAAACTGGGTTTATAACATGGTGCTTTGAGTTTTGTTTTGAAGGATGCACACATAGATGTGCGCACATGTGCAAGTATGCACGTATCATTCTAAACAAACGCGTGCATTTGTGCATACATAAAATATTTCTGGAAGGATAGAGATATGTAATAAGTTGGTAATAGCAGTCACTTCTGGGGAAAGGAACTGGCAGTGATAACAAGGGCAGGAGGAAGCCTTCGATTTCACTGCAGATGCTGTTCCACATGGTCCTTTACCATGTGCACATTAGCTTTCCAGTGGGAAAGCCCATCTTGCCAATTAACTGTTTATAGTTCATGGTAAATACATGTCAGTTTGAGGTGCCTATTTTAAAGGAACAGAATATGTATGCATGGTGTTAATTTGTGCTTCTGTTTGATTCTGCAGCAGCTAAGATATATAAGCACCACCGATGTATGTATTTGTGTTTTACAGGGTTACATCCATTTGGGAGAACAGTCTACAGATCACTACAATTTCTAGTTTTGTAGGAACATGGCTTGGAGCCTTTCCTATTCCACTTGATTGGGAAAGACCATGGCAGGTTAGTTTCAGCTACTTAAAGCAGCAAAATTAATGTTTGTGCAATAATAAAACTGATGCAGCTAACACACGTATACATGTAAACTGTTTTGTCGTTCAGTGCTGTAGGGATGCCAGTTTCCTCTATCCCCGTAATCTAGGTGATTTCTGCTTGTAGCAGGTCTTGGTGCCACAGGGTCAGCCTGGTTCTACCTTCCAGCAGTTGTCTTCCTCATATATAGATGAATAAACAAGCTTAGTTTGTGGATATGTATAGTTTTGTTTTGTTTTTTAAATGGGCCGGAGGTTGCAGGAATTCCCTATTTTCAACTTTGATACTCATTGCTTTTGTGGTCTTCGGTCATGGTTTTGTTAATGTGATTGATGGCCAAATTGAATGTTGAGCTTGAAAATTTTTAAAAGCATGTAGCAAAGTAGGTTTTTAAAGGGATGCACGATCTAATGGAAGCTTGTCAACATCAGGGTTTTTGTTTCCTATCTCAATAGGATATAGTTTGTGAGCTAGGTAAAGCAGTATGAGGTAAGTGTTCTTTCTATCCCAGTTTTACAGGTGAGGAAACTGGTATGAGGAAGATGTGTAATATTTTAAAGTTCACTGAGCCAGTAATGCATGTATCATTGTCTTAATTTTTAATGGCTTAGTAGCATGCCATTATTTAGTTATTCCAAAATTTATTTAACAAATTCACTATTGATCATTCAGGTTATTGCCATTATTGTGTTATAAACAGTGCTATCATCAAAATCTGTACCTTCACAGATTTTTCCAATTATTTTCTTAAGATAATTTCCCCCCAAATGGAATTGTGTTATTTAAAAATTTTCTTTTCCAAACATGAATATAATTTTTTCTAATTATAAAGACAGTATACATTTATTTAGAAAGTTTAAGCAATATTAATAATTATAAAGAAGAAAGTAAAAATCATCAAATATCCAACCACCTAGATGCCTTTAAACTTTGGACTTTAATGCTACTACCTATAAAATGGAATTAAACAAGATAGCCAAATCTCTTCTGAGCACACTTATTTCTTAAGCAAAATTGATTGTCTTTAAAACAATTTTAAGTTACTTTTAAATAATTGTACGTATTCCCATCAGATGCCAGATAAATGAAGCATTTTATAGGTAAAAGTCCTTTTGGTTTTCTCTGGTTTTATTAGGTTAAAAATTGAATATTTGGGAAGCATCTATTTATTTTCTAAAGTCACAGATGCTACAGATAATTCTTTCAAAAATTGAAGCTAGGGATCATAAGGATTATAAATAAATGAATCACTACAAATAATGCTAGAGTGAGGGATAAAACTAAGATTATGGGTTTAATAATCGAAGAGTAGCTATTTTTAGGTTACTTGGTATTTCCGTTACCAAAGGTATTATTCAGTGTTTTAGACAGACCAAATAAAATGCTAATTTATAGGAGTAGGACATGTTGCAAGCCTGGGAGAAAAAATAACTGCAATACTTAACTGACGGAGAATGGTTTTGAAGTTGAAAGGTGGGTTCACTGTAAAGTCGTCATGCTGATAGTGCTCGCTGGAAGTGAGAGAGAATGGTGCTGGCCAGATTAACTCATTGGCATGATCATGGCAAGGACCGTTTTTGGGTCACCTTGACAAAAAGTTCCAGACTGCAGATGACACATCACACCAGACGGCTCTTCCCAGATCTGTGTGCCGTAGGCACAGGGCAGTGGTGCAGTATGCATGGACCAGCGCAGATTTGCAACTGGAGAAAGGAGTCCAGATGAATAGTCATCTGTACTGTGCTCCTACATCAGACAGTAGCATTTGCTTTAAGAACATCTGGAAAAATACCACTTACAGCCAAATTCAGAGGAGAATATAAATGGCCATTTAAAACCAGTAGACATGTCAGCAGGCTTTGAAAGATGAATTCTGTCATGCAAATGCAAATTTGTGATGAGTACAATAAAAATAAAATTAAAAAGTAGCTGTGAGAAATTTAGAAATGGCTGCCTGGGTTTTATCTTCCTTTTTTATCTGAAAGAGCCAGTAATCCTAATGGGTGTTGCGTTGTTCTGACTGTTTGAGGTGTTCTAATCCGCAGATAGGTTGGTTCCCCTGTGATAGCTGTGACGGCATATACCTTTCCAAAAATTGTAATTATATTGCAACACGTATTTTATGAATTTATAAAATATAACCCAAATTGAATAATCTTCATTTGTACCGGAACTGCTTGGTTTATAATGGAGGCTCAATAGTTACGGAGCCATTCATGAGACTCTTTAAGAATGACACAAATGTCCACCAGGGGTTGGTTTAGAACCCATTTCTGTACTTACGCTTCTTAAAATCATGAAAAACAACAGCTGGGAGCAGGAACCCCCCTTCTGTTTCTCAGGGGAGCTGCATATGGTTAATACAATGTGGTGTGTATTCTCTTATAAACTTTATACTCTCTAGATATTCCATGTGAAGAATAGTATGTATTAAAAATTATTACAAGGGCAAGGGAATAGTTCCTACTGCAGGGTGTACCATTAGTCATGAACAATTTTATTTGTTCAAACTGCTGGTTCTAATTATTACCTAGCTGTGTCCATTACCAAAGAAATACTTAGGTTATCATGTAAGTTTAATTTTTCACATTAGAACATGTAATGTACAAAATGATACTGATGCACGGGACTGTACAGCTTTCATGATTTAATTCAATATCCTCATGTTGGAAGTACCAGAGGTGCTTATTCCTGTTCTGCTCATTGGGAAACTAGGGCTCCGACGTTCAGTAACCTGGTCAGGGTCATATGGCCAGGAAGTGGCTGACCTGGCCCACAAACTCCGATAACCCCCTTCCACTGTCCAGTCTTCCTTCCCAGAGAAGTAAAGTTCCCAAGTAAAATAGGAAGTATTTTTAAAAGTAGCCTAATGTTTTTGTATAACTGTTTTAAAACTTTCTGTTTTTTAATTAATTTCAACAAAAATCATAATTACCTAATTATAGTTATCTCATAAATACCTGATCATCATTTTAGTAAGGAAATCCGCAGCAGTTTACATACTGCCACGCCAAACCGGCTGTTACATAATCTCAAAGGCGTGTGGCTGTTGTAATGACATGACAAGGTTAAAAGTCTGTTTGTACTTAATATATGCCAAGGGGACCCACATAATAGTGTGCATATTATAATTGAGTAAAGTGTATTTAATCTGTTTACTTTTGAATCACAGATTAACAAACAAATGCCATCTCCATCACTGAAAATACTTCTTGGACCAACTATAATGGTTAATTAAAATACTTGTTAAGAGTGATGCGATTCTTAACCAGAAGCCTACAGTTGGGCTTTGGAGGTCTGTGAATCTAAAATGACATGCACTTTATATATGTAATATGTATGGATCATGTTGGACAAGGAAGCATGAATTCTGTTAGATGTAGTTTTTAAAAATTATTTTTAAAGTACTTAAAATTTGAGCCTTTTTTTTTTTTAATAGGAGCAGCTTTAGAAATCTGAGCTGTAGAAATTTGGGGAATGACGGTTTTCTATATTAGAACAACTTATATAGGGTAGGGAAAATGTAGATGTACAGTTGTGAGCATGCAACAGTTTATTCTTGTATCACTATTTATTATTATATTATTTTCCCATAGAACACCCGTAAACCGACTTTTGCTCCACACTGTATATGCCGATTAGGAACATGAACTAAGATTATCATCAAGTGTAGCTCCCGAGTACGGGTCACCCGCACTGTGCGCCAGACCCCGTTACAGGGACGGCTGTGCACTGCACGTAGTGCGTCACCCATGTAGTCACCGCAGCAACCCCAGGAGGCGAGCTTAATGACGACCCTCACTTTGCAGATGAGACACCAAGGCACCCACCCAAAGGTTAGGTGATTTGCCCAGAGTCACATATTGAACAAATGGCAGAGCTGAGACTCATCCAGTCTAATACAGAAGTCGGTGTTCTTCATTCTCATTCTGTACTACTCAGAACATGCTTTGAAAAATATCGAACACTACGTAGATATACTCGTATTAGTACATTTTCCTTTCCTAAAATGTAAGCAGAGTTCCATCAGAAGAGAGCGGTGTAGTTTTTATGTGGAAATAAGCTGGTGTAATTTTGAAATGCCTTTCAACCAGAAACAATCATGTTTAACAGAGAAAATACAAAGTTATAACTCCATTATTTATTAAGAAGCTTTTTTAGCTTATTAGGATGAAATTGTTCTATTACGTAGAAATAATTTATTTCCGGATACCATGTGCCCAGAACCTATAATATTAGGCTTTTGTTAATGCTGATTATTTTTAGAGAACACTGACCTTTTTTAAGTGATGAAAATATAAGGAGTCATTTGATATAGAGAAAGGATAATAGTACACTAAGCAAGACAACTTTCTTCACATGATGTAGCTGATCATTTTTTAAAATGTTTTCCTTTTTAACAGTAAGTTTTACCCATTGCATTTTTATTATCTTTTGTTACTCAGTGGGGGGTTTTTCTTCCATTTTGTGATTTAAAAATTTTTTTAATTCATAAAAATTGGATAAAAAGATGATTGTCGTTTTGGTGGCAAAGACTTGTGAAGAACTTCCTTTACATGAACGTCTTTGAGTTTTCTATTTTCCTTAAACAAAGCAATTATTTATAGCCATCGCAGATTACTATAATTTGGAGAAATATTTGTAGCAGTGCAGTTGAATCGTCTGTTCAACAGATAATACCATGGTTTTTTTAAAATCCTTTTAGACATGAAGAATGTTATATAGAAACATCTCTGTATATGAGACACGTAAATAGTCTTAAATATAAAGTTTAGGATTTAATCATGAAAATACATGGTTAAGCTAGGATTGCTTAACAAGTCAATCTGAATTCTGTTGCCCTAGTATAGGTTTAATTTTTTTTTTTTTAAATTATAAGACGGTTGGTAAGAAATCGCTTGAGGGAAAATTATTAGTGGGCAACCCCCGCACTCCTTTCAGCTAGCTACTGCTTCCCTCATCCCCTGGCTCGGCCTACAACAGTCAGCGAAGCTGCCCTCGTATAGGGAAATGCTCTTAAAAACGTGGCTGCGTTACAGTGCGTGACCACCGTGGAAAGCCGGGCCCGTCACCAGGAAACAATCTTCAAAACCAGTCCCAACGTTTTAATTTGCTGACAGCATGGATTTCTTGAGACGTTTAATAACAGCGAGTGTTCCAAGAAGACTTAACCCCTCATTAGACAACACTTTTTAACCAATATTTATTTCATTTTTGGCATTCCACTGGAGGTGAAGTACAGCAGCTGTTGAAAGAACTGTGTGCGTGAATGTGTGTACGTGTTTAGAAACAAAGAGCCACGCTGAAATTACAAAGTGATGAAGACAGAACTTAGGAGCCCACACTGGAACTCGGCTGGGACTCCCAAGGGCTTGCCATTCTCCCTACATTTGGACAGCGTGCTTTACAACAAAGTGCGGATGCTTAACACTTGGCAGATGATGAGTAGACTCACAACACGAGAAACAGAGGAAAGAGTGTGATCCCAAATGTTTCCACAGGGCGTCAAACAAGAAGGGCAGTGCTTTACATAGACAGTAAACTACGCATGGTGTTTTATTTTTAATCCCATGTGTTAAGATGGGACACTGTTAAAGTAACAATCGCTTAAAAAGCAACAACCAACAAACCAGTATTTAACTTGGAACTTAAAAATTAATAATTAAAAATCAAATAGAAGCAATGTCTAAATAAGTAAGATAATTCACAATAAAACTGTAACGCAGGCTATACTTACTGGAAATACGGTAATTCAAAATGGGCTAACCTAAAATGTACCATTAGCGATAGAATAAAGGTATAAGTTAGCAAATTGTTAAATAAGATTTCAGGGAACCTCTACAATTACTTTTAAGAACTTCAGAACTATATATATAAAAATATTAACTATAAGTTCATTCATACATGGCCTTATTTGAAGCTGTTTATTTGCACTCACTAGCAAAATTCACATCAGTAAGATATTTTTGAAGTATTTTATTTCCCAGATATTTCACTACTTTGAACTAGTTGTTCCAGTGACTAGTCTGAATTTCTGTTGCGATCTTAGCCTTTAATGAAGATGCGTTTCTGAAAATAAGGCAATTTTCTACAATCTGCGTATGAATAGAAAACAAATCTTTGGTTTTCAGTTAAAGTGGCAGGAAGGATTTTGCAAAAAGAAATACCAAAGAGCCAAAGCAATGAAAAGGCTCTCAGTAAGCAATGGGAAACTCCAAACCCCATCAAGGTCAGCAGAGCACCTAAGGCACCTCGGGTTCAGATGATCCAATCATCTGTGCTCTGAGTTCTAATAATCTATGTACAGGATTTCACCGTCTGAAGGATGTGAAGCTGAAAGGGTAATGTCCAACTATGATCACTGTGAAGAAGAAGAGAATCACAAGTTGATAAATGGGAGTGATGCTGGGCATCATCTCTCTTCCATATTTACAGATGAGGAAACTGAGGCCCGTTCATGAGACAAGTGATACCAGAGCTGCGTTTCCAGATTCCTAGTCCGTTTCTCTTGGATTGGACAGATTCTAGATTTTAACTTTCGCTGGCTAGGCAAGTGTGAAGAGTTTCAGTGATGTGAATTTGAGAAAAAATAAATTCCCATAAACCCCCAAAGACAAGTTGGAAATGTATAATACTTTACTGTCTTAATTCCTTTATACCATGTGTTGGACAACTTAGCTAATGTACGAATTGATTTACACAGTTCCTTTCAATTTTATCTAAAAAACAGCAGACCAAAATTAAATGAGAATGTTACATAAGATTCCATTTGAGCATAAATAAGGCCATGGTACTTAATGTGAACCACCACTTTTTAGGAGAAAGAAGATATCCACTGTCCAGTTCAGAGAAAGCTCCTGACCAGTTATCCAGCAGACTCTCCACTCTTCAATGGGGAAGATGATGTTTGTGTTTTAAAAAATCTCTACAAAGCTCACATACAATACAGTCCATCCTAAATTTGTGACTGATGAGTATTTAAGGCTGTCATTTTCAAGTATAAAAGTTTAGTGTTCATTACCCAATCTGTGCAATAGACAAAGCTATAAGCTCCAGTCATAGAAATTAACAGAAGCCCACCAACAACATAAAATCATAATTTAGGCAACTGCAAGTTTAAATGTAGAAAAGGCTGGGGGTTGCAATGTATGGATTACATTATGCTTCTCTCCGAACTGCACTGGTTTGTTCACACAGAAACTGCCTAATGTTACTGTCTGTTGCATGGTATTTGGAATAAGGCAGATCCACAGCAGACCAACCAAGGAAGCTTAGGTAACAGAACTAGTAATTAAGATGGTTCCCCTCTAGCACAGTTCTATGGCCTGTTCCCCCAGAAGAAGATTAGAAATGGCTCTAGTATGCCTCACAGATAACATGAAAAAGTTTTCTTTAAGACAGGGCCTGTCACCTAGGGAGCAATGTGCGCTGCTTGTGGATGGAATAAATCAACGGTATTTTTACTTCTGGCTTTGTGTACTGTTGCAACATACTACAATTTGGCTGAAAAACAATGAACGTCTGGAAGCCAGTGTTTTGTTGAACTTACATTCTAGGTGTTTGACTTAAGTCGGTAGTTCTATAACTTCTGCGATGGTTCCAATACTGTATCTGAAAGGTGACATCGGTTTTATGATGGAAGCAATTGCTTTGCTATCAATTCCATGTGACATGCTTGAGTTCTAGGTCTTTTCTCTTTACCACAATTCAAAGTTGCTTGTGGTTTGATCATCATATGCACTTCTCATTTCATTTGATATACAATACAGGCCAGTGTGGAAATTCAGAAACAAAATTACCAACTTCAGAGAGCTAAATTGAGTCCAAGATTATGGCAAAGTCTGACCCAAAATTTTAATTTGTAATTTTGGCATGTCTCTCATGCAGTTTGGGGAGCATCAAACTAAATCTACAGTTGCCAGAAGCCTTGTTACAGTTGAATGCACATTAACTAAAACATGTCCATTTTTAGTGTTCATGATAAATGCAGTTATGACCTTATTACACTGTTGGCATTCTTTAAGAAAGCACACTAAGCTCTAATATAGAAATATTTAGGTTACACTTAACTTGTGCTCAAGTAATAAAAAGACATCTGTTCTCTTTTGATCTCATACATTGTCTCCTCAGGTATGGCCCATCTCCTGCACGCTGGGGGCGACCTTTGGCTACGTGACTGGCCTTGTTATTTCACCGCTCTGGATATACTGGAATAGAAAGCAACTTACATACAAGACCAATTAATTGGAACAAAGGAAGAAGTTGGGGTTTGTTTGTTGTTGTTTTTGTGCAGATCCCATAAAGACTGTGCAGAAATGTGTATGGGCTAAGCCAGGCAGTTCCATCTATAGCACTGTTTTTTATGTAGTTACGTGATGTGATTGTAGCTTTTTAAACTATGAAACCCCTGAGAGATTGTACCTTCTAACTGAAATAAAGTATTTATAATAGATTGTGACTTCAGATGCTGTTTGCTGCTTCTTGGACCTTTAAGAAACATTCTTAATGAACTTGATAGAATTCTGAGGACAGGGTTGGTTTTTTTTTTTTTTCCTTTCAAGTTTTGAGCTGCTTCAGTATTTATGAGAAGTCTAGGGATAGCTGTAGCATTTCATATGCTTTCTTGGAAATGGACAATTTCCTCAGCCACTGAAGATGTTTCTCACGTAATCAAACAACAGTTTATACATCTTGATCCTATTCTTTTTTTTACTGTGTGTTTCTTTGGAGTTAAAATGGCTATGATAGCCTCATCAAAAACAGTCTTCAATCCCTTCTGGGTTAAAGCTGAACATTCCACATAGCAGCACGCTCCTATCTGGGAGGGAGAAAAAAAAAATCACAAATACATAAAACCTTTTTTATATAACTGGAATGACACAAAGACACCATTATAAGGAACATTATAAAATACAGCTATGCAAAAGGAATGAAATTATCGTAATACCCAGAGATAGCTAACTGTTAAATTACTAGTATATATCCTGGACTTTTTTGTGAAACACTCATCAAATATTTACTGGGCACCTAGTGTATGCCAAGCACTGCTTCAGGTGCTGGGGGTAATGTCAATGAACTGAACAACAGAAGCAAGTCCCTGCTGTGTGATGCTTACATTTGCTTAAGTTCTGGGGGAGGGACACACACAGGACGGATGCCGGCACAGGCTCTGGAGAAACAGCAGAGTGAGGAATATAGGTGGAGAGCAGAGGACACTGGTGGTGGTCAGAAAGCTCCACAAGGTGGAGTTTGAGCAGTGAAGGCTATCTAGAGGAGGAGTTCTGGGCAGACAGAGCCACAGGGGCAAAGATCCTGATGCAGGGGCTCCCTGGGAGTGTTCAGGAACGGGGAAGAGGCCAGAGTGGCGGGAGGGAGTGAACAGGGGGAATGGCTGGAGATGAGGTCTGCGAGGGCCTTGAGGCCGCTGGAAAGACTGGCTGCTCCTCTGAGAAGGGACCTATCATTCATTCATGGAAAATGCACTGAGCACTTTTATTTGCCAAATGAGAGAATACAGCAAGGAATGAAAGTAAGCTTACTCATGAAACTTATGCTTTGGAGGGAAAAGCCGTAAACTAATAAACGTAGAGGTAGAAAAGCCAGAGGGTATTATGTGGTCTGCAGACAAATGGAGACTCAGGATAGGTAAGGGGTGGAGACAGGATCGGGCAAGATCTCATTGACAAAGTGCTATGTGAGCAGAGATCTGATACGAGTGAAAGGAGGAGTAATGTTGCAGAGGGAAGAAGATTCAAGGCAGAGGGAGCAACTCAAGTTCCAACTCCTAAGGTAGAAGACGTTGGGGAACAGCAAGGAGGCCATGTGCCTGAGTGAGGCAGAGAGGTAGCAGGGGCCACGGCGAGGATTTTGGCCTTCACTCTGCATGAGCTGGGAGCCTCTGGAAGATTCTGAGCAGAGCAGAGACCTGATGGAGCTTGTATTTTGAGACTCCCTCGGGATGTTGTGTTGAGCACAGGTTAACACAGGACAGACAAGAGCAGAAAGGTGACTTAGAAACTGTCCCAGTAATCCAGGCCAGAGATGGAGGGACCTGAACTTGACTGATAGAAGACAGAACAGTGTGCAACATTTGGATTCTGGATATATTATGAAGGTAGAGCAATATGTTTTGCTACAAGATTGGCTATATCATATAAGAACAGCAAGGTCAAATGTGACTTCAAGGTTTTTGACCTGAGTAACCTGGGAGAAGAGGCTTTGAGGACAAAATTAGGAATTGTTTTGGACATGTCGATTTGGAGATGGTCAGCTACCAAGTTGGACGTGCTGAGTGCACGGCTGGATAACCAAGTCTAGAGTTTAGGGAAGAGGTCCAGGCTGGAAATGCAAATTTGGGAATCTTCAGAAGACATTTCAAACCACAAGACTGACAGAAGCTCATCTAGGCCTAGAGAATGAGTGTGGATATAGAAGAAAAGATGTCCAAGAAGCTGAGTGCTGATCCCTGGGCCCTCCATCATGCAGAAACAGAGATGAAACATACAGGAAAGGCCAACAGAAGAGAAAAACCTCCCTGGCTGCTGTGGCTCAGTGAACTGAGTGCTGGCCTGTGAACCAAAAGGTAGCTCGTTCGATTCCCAGTCAGGACACATGCCTGAGTTGTGGGCCTGGTCCCCAGCTGGGTGCATGGGAGAGGCAACCACACATCGATGCTTCTTTCCCTCTTTTCTTCCCTCCATTCCCCTCTCTCTAAAAATAAATTTTTTTAATCTTAAAAAAAAAAAAAAAAAAGAAAGAATAACCAGAGAGAGGGCATTCAAGGAAGCCTAGTGAAAGTATTTCATGGAGGAACCAACTGTGCCAAATGCTGCTAAGAAGCCTTTTAAAAATGGGATCATACTGTTTCGCAACCACTTTTTTCCTTAAACTACATAATAAATTTGAACATCTCAATGGATATATTAATATCAATTTTTAATAGTTGCAAGGTTTTTGGTGGGGGGGACTGTATAAACAATGTAGCAACTTTGTAGCCATGTCTTTAAGAAATCCAAATAATCTTCTTAGGATCAATTCCTACATAGTGAATTGTTTGATCAAAAGTGTGCATGACTTCAAGGCTTCTGTATATGGTCAAAACTGCTTCTACTCACTGACCAAGAGTACAGCAGAATGCCCACTGCCCTGCAGCCCTGAGAGAGGGGCTATTATAATTCATTCACTTCTCAATGTTTTGCCAGCTTCACAGGTGGGAATGAAACTTACACTTGACTACTAAGGAGTTTAAGTATATTTTCCGTCTCCGATGGCAATCTGCACTTTTTTTGGTGAATTTTCCATTGATATTCCTTAGCCCATTTTTCTACTGGGGATATATGTCTTTTTCTGATCAATTCATATGCAAGGGGTTCCTGTGCACTAAGGATATGAATCCATTTTTCTGCCATTTGTGTCAAGTTTGTTGTATGACTTTTAATTTTATTTCTGGTGTTTGATGTATTAACTTTTCATGTAGTTCAATCAATATTTTCATTTAAGATTTTTACCTTTATGGCATTTAGAAATTCCTTCTCTCCCTAGGATTACAAAATTGAGTACATGGAATTTCTAAAATGATTTGTTAGTGAATCTATTTATCTTTTGCTTTAGTAAAAACTGTCCACCCAAAAGTTTTCCTGCTCCATTCTGCCTTCTGATAGTACATTTTAAAGAACCTTATTAGAATCTGTTTCCACCAAAGACCTATTAAAGTCACATCTGAAAAATAGCATCCAATAATGTTAGGGCTCAACAGAGAAAAAAGTAAGCATAGTTTGGAGTAAGGAAAAATATAAGTTGAAACATATTATGTGTATCACAGTTGTATATATTTTGGAATGCCACTGTTTCCTATCTTTCATAAAAAGGCTGGAAGAAAATTCAACTAGTTTCTTTTCAAACCTAGCCATAATGTTTTGTTTTTAACTGCAGATTTAATTTGTCGCTCTCTACCCCGCCCCCACTGCCTCCTCCGCGAGTGTTAACTGAAGACAGAGCCTGATTTGGCACAGTACAAACATTTAAGTGATTACAAAGGGCTTCCAGATCAGCACCTTTTTCTGACACCTCTTTCTACACATGATTTATTGGGAAAACATTGTGAGTGGCATCAGAATCTGGGTTCTAGAGTCAGGCCATGGCTGAAACCCAGCTCTGCCATTTATTACCTGCCAGACCTTTCAAGTTACCCGACATCGCCAAGCCTCTGTTCTCTGTTCAGTAAAAGAGGGAACTAGTCAGACCTGCCTAAGAGTTGGTGCAAGGATGACATGAGATCCTATGTGCAAAGTGCTCAGCACAGTGCCTGGCATACAGTAAGCGCACAATAAATGCTAGCTTCTAGCATTACTTTAGCTTTTACACTTATTCATAAATTCTGTAAAGGGTCCATTACCTCTTTTGCTAGTTTCTGTCCTTGTTCCACACATACAGGTTTTTCTTTCATATCATTCAGTCTTGCTAAAGTTTTGGGGTCATCTCGGAGATCAATCTAATTAAGAAAGGTCAATAATGTCCCATAATATTACAAGTCTTTAAAAAGGAATCAAAGCACTTCATCCCCACACACCAGTAAAAGATTACACAAAGAAACTTAATTTTTAAAACCAACTAATACAATTAATTGCTTGCTTTCAGCACCACTTTTCCCAAAACTGACAGAATCCACCACAGCTTACAGCGGAGCTTAAACACATACACCATTCGCTAACCCTCAGGACCATCTGTCTCAGGGTCACACCACGAGCTAGGCCAGGGAGAGTCTCCTTAAACGAGTAAAGTCAAAGCAGACGTACCTGAGTTCCTATTAATAAAAAGGGTGCATTTGGCGCATATTCCTTCAGCTCTGGCACCCACTCCTCTTTCACATTCTGAAACGAGGCTGGATTTACCACAGAGAAGCAAATAAGGAAGACATCAGTCATCGGGTACGACAAAGGCCTCAGGCGATCGTAGTCTTCCTAAGGAAGAAAGAGAAACCTTGTTATTTCCATCTCCACGCCTTCAGTTTACTAATAATACGCCCATTGGATTTACATGGTCAAGGTAACAAAGTCAGAGGTATCCTGCAAGGGAAAAGCACAGCATTCTACATAAAACAAGATCATCCCGTTTGTTTTTGCTACTTTTGAAGTTCTGAATACCAGTGGGCTAAGAATACGACACGACCACCGACAACTGCAATGAAAGTTAGAGAAAATATACTGTGATCACTACAGTGGTCACTGGAAACACTTTTTCACGGAAAAAGCGTTTGCACAAAGAGTTGCTAGCTGGATGTTGTCCGTTATCATTCATAATAACTAACAAGCACTGAGAGTTTACTGTGTCAGGTACGGAGCCATATGCTCACCCAAGTATTACTTATTTCTCATAGCAACTATATGATAATGTAAGTACCATTATCCCTGTTTTCCATTTGAGTAAACTGAGGCACAGAAGTTCAGTAACTTGGGTGAGGACGTATAGCCAGTAAGTAGAAGAGATGGGATTTAGACCCTGGCAGGTTTATGCCTTACCCACCACATATCTTCACCGAGACCTTAAATTCTTGCTTTCCCTGTTTATATAGGTTTTTTTTTTAAATTGTGTGTGCATGTGTGTATATGTGTGAAAATATAAAGACAGAAACATATAGGAGGAATTCACAAAAAAACCCTTTCCTCTCTAAGTTCCATGACTAAAATGGAGATGTTCTTATATATATCTTTCCAGTTCTTTTTCTGTGCATGGCACACCTACAACCGTACGCATGCAAACACTGTACGGGAACAGCCCACGCAATCCATGTTGTTCTGCCCCCTTCGGGACGTCCTGGAGATCTTTCCAGACCAGAACATGTTAGACTGCCCTGTGGTGACCTTACACTGCTGCTCCGCATTCCACGGAAGGGCTGTACTGCTGATGGCTTTGGCATCTATCGCAAAAGGCAGCGAAGACCCTAGTTGGCTTAGACCATCTTCTAAGACACAAAATTCTGCTTATTTATGTTCTGGTGAGTGAACAGACTCAGGATTCTATTTTTGTCGGGGCTAACCTCTCATCTGGTTTCAAGGAAACTTTATTTTGGGCCAAGGCCACCACCCCTCTTAAATGACCCACTTCACTACTAGAACTGCAATGCACGTGGAACTGAAGGAACAAAGATCAAGATCATCTTCCACTCAACAGTTTCAGCAGCAGTATTTCTCTCGGGGAACAATTTTTCTTGCACATACGTTGTCTTCTAACATTTTCCTCAGCATACTGTTCAACTCAAGCATATTAACGGCTCGAAGTCTCAACTTCGGAGTTAACCCTTCTGTTTCTCAGTGATGCTTCCAACACAGTCTGGAGCCATGGGTACTGGCAGATTTCTCAGGTGCTGGCTATTACAGGACAAGAAGGGAAAAGCCAGCCCCAATCTTCTTTACCCTTTAGTTTTCAAAGTAGAGGCTCCTGATTGGTTTTGAATAAAGCAGTGCTCTGATATTAAGAAATTAATAAAAGGCCCTGGCTGGTGTGGCTCGGTGAGCTGGGTGTGGGCTGCGGACCAGGGGGTTGCTGGTTCGATTCCCGGTCAGGGCGCATGCCTGGGTTGCGGGCTGGGTCCCCGGTGGGGGCCACGTGAGAGGCGGCCACACATTGTTGTTTCTCTCCCTCTTTCTCCCTTCCTCTCTCTCTAAAAATAAATAAAATCTTAAAAAAAAAGAAATTAATAAAAGAAATCAAGTAATGTGGATATGAAACATGTTGCACCCCAGTCAGTCAGTAACAGAGGACTCCTATGAAAAGTAGATTATATGTCTTTAAAAATCAATTTGAATGTAAAATAGTACAGTTGGGTGTATTAAATATACTTTCTGCGCTCTGCTGCCTATTTCAAACTGCATGTCAATAAGGTGGGGCGGGGGGGCGGTGGCGGGGAGTGACAGCATTTAACCTTAGCATCCACCCAGCAACTCTACATTCCAGAGAGAAAATTGGTGTGGTCAGGGAATGGGGTACTCTTGTTAAAAATCTCCCCTCATTGCGCTGGATGGTGGGGCTCAGTGGGTTGGGTGTCATCCCGCAAACCAAAAGGGCGCCAGTTTGATTCTCAGTCAGGGCACACACCTGGGTTGTGGGTTCAGTCCCCAGGCAGGGAGCATACAAGAGGCAACCAATCAATATTTCTCTTTCACATTGATGTTCTCTCTCTCTCTTTCTCCCTCCCTTCCCCTCTAAAAATAAACAAATAAAATCTTTAATTTAAAAAGAAATCTCCCCTCATTCATTTTCAGGTCTCCAGTTTTCACAGAATTAGAAATGGGGATGCTATCGCATAGGATTGTGAGGAATGAATGAAATCGTGCAGCCAAATCCCTCAGCATAGTGCCAGGCACGTAAAACACTCCCACGCTTTCACATAAATTCTTCATCCCACGGGAAACTGACTCTCCTGTTCTTCCACAAACGCGTGCAGGGTCCCAGCGGTCCCACCCCAGTCCAGGTTCTGCATCTCTCTCCAACCACAGAGAAGCAGCTCCTTTAATGAGAAATAAAATTTTCTACACTGGCATCAAAACACACCAATCAAATGGAGGTCTCCTGAGGACAGTATAATTTTGAGATTAATAAAAGAAAATATTATAACCATACTAATTAGTTACTTGGGGACTCAAGATCCTTAAGACTATTTATTCAATATAGTATTTCTAAGAAAACCAAATGAGATTTTTAAATGAAATTTTACTTTACAAGCAAGTTTACCTCATCAGGGAAATAGAATGTGCATTCTTTTTCTAGAAGGCATTGCAAAGAATAAAAAGCGAATGCCAAATTCTCTAGAAATGTTTAATAACACTAATGCAAATATTCAACAGAACGTAAGTGGGGTATGTATTGCTTTCATAACCATAGCAAACACTGACTTTCCTCAAAGAGGGACATGTGGGCACAAAGGAAAGAAATTAGACTGATCATTTCTAGATATCTGTTAAATTACAGATTTTGTTGAAATAATTAAAAGGTGAAGGATTTGCCCTGACTGCTGTGGCTCTGTTGGGCACCGTCCTGCAAAGCAAAAGATTACTGGGTCGATTCCCAGTCAGGGCACATGCCTGGGTTGCAGGTTTGGTCCCAAGTCAGGACACATGCAAGAGGCAACCAATCAATGTTTCTCTCTCACACTGATGTTTCTCTCTCTTTCTCCCTCCCTTCCCCTCTCTCTAAAAATAAATAAATGCAATCTTTAATAAAAAATAGATTTTAAAAATGTGAAGGATTTGGGTTACAAAAAATAAAACAAAAACAATATTTAGAACTCCTTAAAAACAAATGTTACCTCTTAAAGTCTCAGCTACCTAAAATGAACTCCTTCTGCCTGTAATCTCCAACTAAATAATTGGCAGTTATTATAAGAACGAGACCTTTCTGCCTCCATCCAGCCAGAGTAATTAGAAGTCTAATAATAGACAGCACATTAAAAAACTAAGTTATCCCCTATGCATAGTGTGGCCTGCATGCACACCGTTGAGTGAACTCAATGTGAAATTCTGGATTTGGGGATAGAGAAGTTTCGTCTCCAGCTATGTTGTGTAAATGTGACAACACAAAGGAAGCTGAATGTGCAGTGCCTGCCCTTGACTTTCAATAGCCACTTATCAAAGCCAGAACTTCTCTTTTATTCTTTTCATTTAATCTTTACTGTATGTTTTCCATTACCGTTTATCCCTCTTACACCCACCCCCCCCAACCCCAGCAATCACCACACCACTGTCCACGTCCATGAATCCTTTTTTTTCTTGCTCACTCCCTCCACCCCTAACCTCCCCTCCAACCTGCCCTGCCTCCAGCGACCTTTTGCTTTGTAGGATGTGAGGCCAACTCTCTGGTGTCCTCTTAATTAACAGATCGATTATATTTTAGTTCCTTAAAAAAGGGAGGCTCTACACATTCCACCATGGTAACTGGAACCTTCCCAGTAGAGGAAAACCATACTAAAGACAACTGTCTCACATCAAAACCATGGAAACAACCAAGAGTTCGATCAACAGGGGTACAGCACTGCTTAGTAGAAGCTGCGGTTTCTGACCAGCTGGCTAAGTTCCAGAAGTACCCATTCTGTTAGGACTCTCTTTTGGCAGCTGGGCGATTAGCTCTGTGCTCTGGTCAAGAGTCTCTGATCAGCAACGACCACCTTGACCCTTGAAAAAGATGATACACTTATGAGGGGACAAGGCTCCACAGGCAGAAAGGGACTAAATAAGAGTGCGTGGAGAGCAAACAGGAGACCTTCAGGTGCAGAGCTGCGGCAGGGCCACCTGGTGGGAGACCCCTTTTTACACACAGCTCGGCCAGCAGAGCCCGTGACCAGCACCCTGCCAACCAGCCTTTGTCCCCTTCATGTGGCCCTGGTGCTCCCTCCTACTTCAGTGAATTCTCTTCAAAATACACATTTTTAGCATGTGAATGCCTATTTAAAATACATATCTGGAACATGAACTTTAAGCAAAACTAGTCACCTTGGATAGTACAGGCCCTGTCATGCTTTGTGGAGTGGTATGCGGTCACACACTGGTCACTTAAAATCAACAAGCAAAGGCTCACTGAGATTGTACTGCATGGGAGATGTTCTAAGGACACCCAGACATAAATACAAGAAGTAATGGTCCTCTCTGGAGCTTAGAGTTTAGTTGGAAGTTCAAGACATATACATATAAAAAGATAGTCATCTACAATAGCGGGAGAAAGAAAAGTGTAAACTGGGCAGGTGAATATATAAATGCTTAATCCAAAGGAACATTGATAAGCACCTCCCGTGTGTCCAGAATGGTGTGAAAGGCAATCATTAGGGAAATGAAGGGAGGACAAGACTCAGATCCCATTTGATTTATACGACACCTTATACACGTTTTGCAAAGCGCCATCATAAGATTCTGTAAGTCGTAAGCAAGGGGACGAGTGCAAAGGAGCACTAGCAGCCAGTACCCACTAAGTACTCGTCCACCCCCGGGGAGCTGTGCGGACCTCAAAGCCACAGCCTGGAGGAGAAGAAGAAACTGCGGTGCTGGTGTGGGAGCGTGCGCAGGGTTGGCACCAAGGAGGAAGAATTGGACAGGTGGAGAGACACACGAACATTTCCAGCAGTCCCTGCTCTTAGGGAGTTCACGGTAAGGGAGACGGACGTGTGCGAATGCTGCGCTGCATGTCGGAATGTGGTAAGTGCTGCGAGCTGTGGTTAGGGGACACGAAAAGGCTTCTTAGAGGAGACGGCCCTCAAGAATGGAGAAGATGGCACACTCATAACGCGCGAGGAACGTGGCCTTGGTCGAATCACTTCCTTCTCAGGGGCTTGGTTTCTGTCTGCAACACGGGACAACGTCAGTGACAAACGCTTTGAAAAGTATGAAGTGCTGTAAGAACGTGTTATACTCCCAAATAATCCAGCACGTTACCTTAAGAAATAGCCATTGATAAAACCTCCAAGAGTTTTCCTCAGTAACGACCTTGAAAGATAAAAAGTGGGATCACAAGTGACTAATTCTTTAACAGACAAGCCCCAGACTTCTAAAGTCTAAAATGGCGTCTGACTACTTTAAGAAATACGTACAATGTCAGGCCACGAAGAATGCCCCTGACAAATGGTGGCTCGTGGTATATGAAGGAATGACTCTGTCACTTCCAAAGCACACAGTAGTGATGCAAAACATCTGCTTCTTGTGAGAAGCCCAAAGGTCTCAGGCACGGCTCCTGAATCACTGGGACCCCCAAAGGGTGCTGTACGGAAGTCAAGGGGCCGCGGGGACTGAGGCTAGCTTCTGAAGATGAAAAATGGTTTGTCATAAACCTAATACAAATTATAAGCATTCCTACAATAATTCTTTGTAGTCTATGAAAACTTAGTTCCTTTGCATAGTTCTTTCCGTCACTTTTGAGTTTATTTTGTATTAAACTTTATGAAATGATAGTATCACTTTTCACCACCTTAACAATAATTGTGTTTTTCACAGACTTGGGTTGGGTCTCTTTTGGGAGCATTTTGATAAATTTGGTTCAAAATATATCAGTGATCAATTTATTGAATTTGCCTACCATCTCCTACTATGGCTGAACAAAAGAAAATTTGAGGAAGAAAAGGAATTTTTTTAAGTGCTATAAATTCCTAAGAGGTAACTATGTTTCAAAAACTTTTCAAATATTTGGCTTTTTTCCCATCTTCAGTTCAGCTGTGAAATGATGTGTGTGTGTATATATATATGTGCGTGTGTGTGTGTGTGTACACGCACATATATATCTCCTCATTAGTTCTTAGTAAAAGAATTCTTGAAATTGAAGGTTTAGCTTCTCAGTTTCAGCAGCTGTCATCTTCATATGTTTTGATTTATAATAAGTCCGGCTCCCGACTGATGTGCCAATTATTTAGGAGCTGGCGAGGCCGATCTTCTGCCCCATCATCATCTTCCTTTCTGACTGCCTGACTGATCCGAACTCCTGCTTAGGCTGCCTGGAGAAAAAGGAAAGTTGAACGGCGCTACAGCGGAGAGCCGAGCCGCCGGGGACCTGGCCCTGCCCATATCTAACTGTGTCATTATGAACCAGCACTTCCTCTTCTCTAAAAGGAGGGGCTGAACTAGATCGCCACATTACATGGTTAAAAATGCTCAAAAGAACTCTTTTTACCCTGGTGAGCAGCCCTAGTAACAGATTTAATGTGGGAGGAGATTTAACCGACTGGGTAAAAAATCAAGCTTTAGAATTCTGTTTTATCTAAGCTGACCCCACAAGGCAAAGAAGATCAAGACTTAGCTAAATATGGCCCTCAGGCAAGCTGTAGTTCCCCATCTGTGAGGGGAAGATAAATATAGCATACACACGTTAAGATAAATGGTCAAGTGTTTTGAGCCCTTCAACAGACAAGGCTGACTTTCCAAAAAAAGACAAACCGCAACTTCAGAGCCAGTGCAGTTTCTTTTGTGCACGGTGAGATGGCTTCCCTCCTGGTAAAGGATTCAGAGCTGCAATTCTACACTGTCTGGAGCTCTAATGACAAGTCTCTTTCACTAAAACAGAGGTCGGCTGGCCAAAGGCACGCACACAGAAGGTAAATGTCAGGTCACGCTTCTACGTGGTATATTCCTTTTCTAACTTCCTTGGCACAAATTTCAGGTTGATAGAATATTCATTCATTCACTTATTCTAACAAGCAGCGGGCTAAGCACCGTCCATGCACTAGTGAACAGATGGGGCCCCTACCCGGAGGGAGCTCCGTGTGACCGAGTGCCCGGCGCCTCTCGACCAGGGCAGCGCTGCCGTGTCCAGGGCTGTTTTTTTAAATTATATTTTATTGATTATCCTCTTACAGTTGTCCTGATTTTTCCCCCTCCACCCAGCACCCCCCATTCCCTCAGGCCATCCCCACACCCTGTTCATGTCCACGGGTCACAGGTGTAAGTTCTTTGGCTACTCCATTTCCTATCCTGTACTTTACATCCCCATGGCTATTCTGTAACTACCTATCTGTACTTCTTAATGCCCTCACCGCTTCACCCATTCTACCCCACCCCCTCTCCCATCTGGGTACCATCAAAACGCTCCCCATATCCATGATTCTGTCTGTGTTCTTGTTTGCTTAGTTTGTTTTTTAGATTCAACTGTTGATATGTATGTGTTTATTGCTATTTTATTGTTCATAGTTTTGAACAGGCTGTTGCTTGTTTGAGAGAATTTAGGAAGTTGTGAAGCGGGAGCTAAGACCACCCATTCTTATGGGAAAACCACTCTTAACAGCTTGGGTGGGCCTTTAAGTTGGGTGGGGTGAAGCTGAAGCTGATCTCCAGGGTGAGGCAAACAGTCTAAGCCAGGCTGATCCAGTCTCAGATATGGCATACCCCAGCTGGCGCTGTGACTCTGTGGGGGGCGGGGGGAGGGTTCAGAAAAGGAATGATGGCCTCTGCCTACCTTTCTATCTGGGAGAAAGCTGTCTCCCAGCTCTTGCCTTGATGCCACCAGACACTTCAGTTCCTCCCCATATGCCACTGGTACCTTTCAAGCTGCTACCCTGGTGCTGGAGCTCAGAGGGAGTGAGTCTGAGTAAGTCCACACGTGGATTCTTTAAGAGGTACCGCTTGGGACTCCAGAAATTTCTTACACTGACTCAATCCCCACTGGTTTTTACAGCTAGTAGTTATGGGAACTTACCTTCCTGGCACTAGAACCCTGAACGAGGGGGGGGCCTGGTGTGGGGCTGGGACTCCTTGCTCCTGAAATGTCCTTCCCAAATTTTTATCCACCACATGTGGGTGTGGGGCCAGCCAGTTCTGTGTCTCTACATCTCCGTGCCTCCGCCCCGCCCACAAGTCTGGATGGATGTGGTTTCTTTAATTCTGCAGTTATCAGACTTCCACTCCGCTCGATTTCTGATGGTTCTCAGTGATGGCTGCTCTTTAGTTTAGTTGTAATTCTGATGTGATTGTGCGAGGTGAGTCGTGTTTACCTATGCCTCCATCTTCGCTGAAAGTCTCCAGGGGCTATATTGAAAAGGTGGAAGGTGTTTTTGATTGTCCACATAAATGAGGGAAGAAAATTTGGAGGAGGAAAAAGAATTTTTAAGTGCTACAAATTCCTAGGAGGGAACTGTTTTTCAAACACTTTTCAAATACGTAGCCTTTTTTTTTTTTTTTTTCATAATCAGTTCAGTTGTAAAATGGTATGTAGGGTACCCCCCACTGGCGTTCAGGGAGCCAGGATGCTACGTAACCCGAGTGCATGGCTGATAGTGTACTGCCTGGCACTGATGAATGTGAACAACCCTTTTATAATTACCCAAATCCAGGACCTAACTCTGGTGTATTTAAAAACAGAGTATTTTTTTGCACAGATTTAATGAATTTTCTAGGAAGGTAATTTCAGTGCAAACTGAAGGAGAAAGGTAGACTGGACTTTATTTTGTTCAGAACATGAAAGGAGTTGCTTACGACTGTAGAATATGTACACCACTGGCAATATCGCTCTTAGTATCTGAATCACCAGGAAACCACAGCCACATCAGTCACTATTTGTGAGCTGTACCATTTACGGTAATTCCACCTCTAGGTGTGGGTACTTGACTACTTCATTATGATTTCTGGAGAACTCAGCTCTGAGGACTTAAGAATTTAATATTGAAATAAATATTTTTATGGTGGATCACTTCCTTTTATTTCTCCATATTACTGGTAGGATCTTATATTGATCTCAAATTATGTTTATAGAGAAGTTGTATTTCCTGTAGAATTCACCTGAGGATAGGTAAAGGAGAAACACTTGTTATAAAAGGGGGATGAGTCTGATTTGGTTGAGGCGCCGAGTCAGGCATTCAACAAGTTGGGACAAAAGTGACTGCAACTACAAACTGGGATGCATGCAATGAAGGAAAAGAGCCAGGTACTCAGAGAGAGACTGGCCAGGATGACCTGTTAGAGGAAGTGGCATCTCACCTGAGATCTGAGGGAAGGTTTAGGGAGCCAGATACAGCACAGTGTGAGCAGTAGCCCTGAGGCAGAAAGCCCTGGCAGGTACTGGGAAAAGGCCAGGTGGACAAGGTGGGGTCGGAGAACTAGCCACCTGGATCATCAGAGCCCACTGCAATGGAAAGTCAAGAAAACACTGAGAAGAGGGAGTCATGCAATTTTTTTTTTTTTAAGGCCATTCAGGCTGCTTTGTGGAGAATGAATCAGAGGTGGGCAGGAGTACAGGAGAGAGTATTACAGTAACTCAGGTGAGAGAAGACGGTGGCTTGGATTGAGTGGTAGCAGTTGACAGCTAGAGAAATGGTGGATTCTGGATATATTCTGGAAGTGAACTCAGGCTTGCACGATGGACTGGCTGTGTGGCTAGAGGTCAAGGAGGTCTCTGGAATGATCAGGGTTCAGCCTATGCAGCCGCATGGATCATGTCTTCACAGGAAGAAGAGGAAGACTGAGGGTGGAGAAGCACATTAGGGAGAAAATTCAAGAGGCCAGTTTGGGGCGTGTGAAGCTTGAGATGTCGAGACAACTGTCAGAAAAGTGTACCTGCAGGAGCTCTCTGCCTCTTGAGTTCCAGTCCCCACTCCAGACGCCTTCTTTGGTCTAAACCAGAAGCATCTCAGATTCAACATTTCTGAACTAACCTCATTCGTTTCCCCCCTCAAATCTGCAACTCCTCCTGCGCTTGCCATCTCGGTAAAGGACGTCAGGCTCAAGGTCCTCAATGTCCACCCCTAACCCAGCAAATCAGTCAGCTGCCCAGCCCGTCTCACTGTCCTTTCCCTCTCCACACCTGCGCAGCAACTGCTCACCTTTCAGGCTTTGGTCTAGAAATCTCTTCATCCAACAAATCCACTCTGATTAGGCAGGGCTAGGTACTTCTGTAGCACCCGGGGCTTTTCCTGTCATTCCCTTTCTTCCACTGTAATAAGATTGCCTCTTTTCTTATCTGTCATCTCCACAGGATTCCCTGAATGCAGGGGACTATTCTTCAAAGTCTGGCTTACAGTAACGGCTTACTATCTTGCAGAGTGAATGTGGCTAGCATGTGGAAAGGTGAAATCAGAAAGGTCAACTGCAGCCAGGTCACAGCTGGCTTGCACGGTGCTGGCCTGCACCTCCTTCACCAGCTCCAAAGCTGGAGAAGGTGAGTCAAGAATCTGACTTCTCCCGTAACAGTCTAATTTCTCAGGTTGTTGTCACCACATTCAGCCAAAAATAAAACCGCTGCCTGTGATCAGGGCTATTCTGTAGTGCACCTATGGGTCCAACCCTCTTGCCTGGGTCATGAGAGCTCTAAAGAGCCTCAGACTGGGTGATACTTTTGATAGGGGAACTCAAGAGTTAAAGATTTTAGCTACAGTTAGAGTTGATAAGATTAAGTGATTCATGCAACTGAAATTCATGACCTATGTGACAAGCAATTCAACCTTTGCTCCCCAGGGGTCTGCAAGAGACTGAGGTGGTATCTGAGCCATTGTGCTCCAGGGCAGGACAGCAGATAAAGAATTGGTAGTGATCAGTATACAAAGAAATCCTAGGAAAAATCTCTGCAGACTGAAACTCTTATCTGATTAACCTTTTAGCAAACCCCTTACCTACCCTTTTCTTCTCCTTATAAAAAGGTCAGCTTGAGATATTAAGGGAGTTTTTAGGGTACATAACCCGCCACCCTCTCAGATCACCGGCATCTGAATAAAGCATCCATAAAGATTCAATCCTTGTCTCTGCTTACTGGTTCTGGTAGTGACAGCCTGCACAAACACCAACTTTTCCGCTTTCTTTCACTTGCAGCATTTTAGTTCCGCCACTGCTGTTCACCACCGCCTCTTATTACTGTCTCCATACCCATTTCACCTAGGTACGAAGGGTGTTACTGACTGTACTGAGCATCCTTCTCTGATTTCCTTCTTCCCAAAACTGACTTTGTTGAGGACCCACTTCTTCATCTAGACACATGCCCCTGGGGATCCTGATCCCATATTTAGGCAAGCTAAAAGAATTTCTGGTTGGATTAATCCAATCACAGAGTTTCATTCCCCACCTCCTGGCCAAAGTCCGTGGTTCACATGACTTAAGTAAGTCCACTCAGTGCTGATTATCCAAGGTGGCTCCTCACGCACCCCTTTTCTCCTGCTATTCCTCTGCATTCTCTCTCTCCCTTCCTTCCTCCCTGCCTCTCTCACTCAGCATATAGTTGCTATTCACTGGGCCCCATCTCTGCAGCTCATGAAGACTGTTCAGGGACCCCCTCTGTATCAGCTATTGCTGTTGTCCCTGTATCACACTTGAGCAGAGACCACCCAGGACCAGCTATTTAGAAGGAGCATGTGTAACAACCAGCCCTCTCACCCTTTCCAACACTTGGGCTACTGAGGACCTTTGGTCATCATGAACGCAGGTCACCTGAGCTTCCCATGGTGGGGGCAACAGTCGGGCCAGGGAAGGGGAACAGTCAACACAGAACTGTGAGTAATGGATGGGCCAAATCCACAGGTAACACCATTCTCCTTGACTATGAACTAACACCTGCCCTCTCTGCCTTCGAGGCTGGGGAAGAGGCTTACAAAGACTGAAGTCTCTCCCTGGCCTTTTAAAATACCAAGAAGGCAAGCGGCCGTGCAGTAAGAGAAGAAAGAACTACACACCCTGAGTAAGCCTGAAATGCTGGTTTTCCCCGTGCCCAGATGAGGCAACAAGCTGCGTGGCGGGGTTAAACCAGGCTTACTAACCCATTTGGGATCTGAGTACTCAAACCACACTCCTTGGCCAAACATAAAGTAAAATCTTCCATCTGAGGATGAGGAAGGCTTCTTGGCAGGCAGGCAAAATGAGGATGACCTAATGTAGTTCACAAAGGAGCTTTCACGGAACAGGCCCTTCAAAAAACTACAGTTTTTAATGGAGTGATGAAAATGTTTTGGAACTCAACTGCGGTGGAGGTTGTGCAACACTGTGAATGTACTCAACACCACTGGATCATACACTTTTTAAAATGGTTATTTGATGTTGTGCGAATTTCACCTTAATTTAAGAAAAATACAGGACCACAAGTGTGCAAAGCTGGAACCTTGCAACCTCACACACACACACACACACACACACACAGAATAACAGATTTCTTTGAACTTCAGAGAGGTACGGCACCAACGGAAATGCCTGCAGGCAGACCCTGGAACCCAACACACCAGCTCCTCAGGACCTGCATCAGTCCTCCTAGTGCGCTTCCCCGTAGCTGAGCACTTAAGCTCAGTTTATCCTCCTTCGTGCCTGTTTTATACCCCCTTCTACCTGTTCTGCACTTCTTCCTTCATCTTCTCCCCGCCAGCGGGCCCTCTTGTACTCCAGGAGGCTCCCCGCAGAGCTCTTCCAGGCCCAGAGCAACTAACCACAGCACATCCTATAGCCTTACTGACCTCCAAGCTCCGAGAAGAACACCCCGCTCCTGCTTTCACATGAACCCCAACTATTCCACTGAACCTTCACCATCAGCCTGTGAGATGGGGCAGCTCCCACATTCCTGATGAAGAAACCGAGGCTCCAAGAAGAAGCTCGTCACTTGTCCAAAGTCGCAGGAGAGGAGGGCAGAAGTAAGGCGGGAATATAGTTCTCCCAACAACTAGTGCAGGACCCGCCTGGCCCTCTGTTTTAACCAGGCAGTAGACCGCAGGTTTTGGACACAGACCTTTCAATCTTTGAATCACAGGCTTATCAGCTGTGCCGCCGAGTATTTTCTGTGTCCTTTAGCTATGAAATGAATCACTAATAGATGTTCCCCTTCCGCTGCTGGGATGGTGAAACAAGCTAAGGCATGAATGGCACTTAGCATGTGTGGTGGCTGCGAGCTGCCAGCCACACCCAGTAGCTGTCCTTCTCCCCTGAGTTTCAGCAGGTTTGGGGCAGAGGAATAAATGGGCAGGAAATGAAGACTGAGGGTGAAATCGACTTTGTGAAAAACACACTACGTTTTGCTGGTTTAATAAGGGCTTATGTTTATTTATATACTGGACAAGGACTGAAGTCAGGTATTTGAGTAAAATACCTGAACATAACTAAACCAATACAGCTCAAATACGTTTTGTTTTGTTTTGTTTTGTTTTAAACCAAACAACAGTTATTGAGACCTAGAAAGTTTAACAGTCAAGATGCAGAGGGACCGCAATGCGGCCACTGTGCCCTCGCTCGCTCGCGCGGCCACTGTGCCCTCGCTCGCTCGCGCTGCAGACAGCCACAAGCCATTTTCAGCGGCCCACCGGCCTGTGCTGGTGAGACGCACGTCCACACCAGCGTCCTCCGTGTTCCAAGTGCAGCCGACCAACCCTGGATGCGGACCTCCCACTGTAAAGAGCCTGGTTACGGAGGCAGGGCATTTTACGAAGCGAACCAAGAGCCGGGACAACACAATCAAAGAGAAGCAACACTATAGGCAGACGAGAAAACTGGCACTAACAACAAAAATTTATAGCAAAAGCACCTAATAAAGGTCATTCCAGTGGTTCCAAGGGTTTCTGTAGCCTCATAACACCCCTGGAGGCAGCGCTGGGACAGGCACTGTCATCCCACCCTTCGGGACAGCGTGGGCTGCAGCCAAGCCCAGGGCACTGGGGGAAATGGTGGCAAAACTATCCCTGGGGCAGGTGGGTGGGTCAGGAGAAGAGCAGGAGTCATTTTCGAGCTTAGAGGTGTGGCCCCTGTGGTCTGACCACATCGCACAGGAACCTGCGAGGCTCTGGCTCTTGGCCCCGCCCTGTGTCACCCACTGCGGTGAGTCCGGCTGTCGGGTCAACCCCTCTGCTGAGTCTGTGTGACGTGCTGCCTGGGAAGCCAAACAGCACACAGCTCCCTCCAGAGAGCGGCCAGCTTCGATAAGCAAGCCGGCAAAACCTGGCGGCGGGAGGCAGTCACCGGAATGACTGACTCAGACCTGGAGCCAGAGGCCTGCTACGAGGGCCGGCGTTGCCTCTCACGGGCTGTGCAGGCTGTGCAGGTATCTCAGTACCCCTCTGAGTCTGTTTTCTCACCCATTTTAAAAAAATGGAGGGGAAAGGGTAGAACAGTATCTCCTACCTCACAAGGCTGCGGTTAGGATTAAGTGGGATAAACATATCCAGACAGAGAAGGCCTCAAATGTAGGCACAAAATTAATGACAAGAGACGCTTACACTAAATGCCACAGGAATTCTGGTCCACCTTTGAGGACTAGAAAAGGGGCATGAAACACCTTGTCCTACACCTGGGGCCCCTCCCCCTCCCACATCCAAACACACACATGCCATCGCTTTACCTAGGAAAACTGTCCAGACCCTCCCCCGACTGCTGCCAGGGCTGAACGTGCTCCTTCCAGCCTCCCGCTGTCCCTGACACCTGCAGGTACAGTTAACAGGTCTAGGAGAACCACCGTGAGACAGCCTAATAATTTGACATGAGGCTATGTTTTGAGAATTAAATTAACACAAGTCAAACCGTAATAGTTACTGGTCATTTGTAGTGTGGGGCGCACTGAGCTGACGGAGACATCTGAACACCCCCAGATCAACCAAGGTAATGGAAGTGTACCTGAAGAAAGCTGCAGCCTAACAGAGTATGTTTTGGCCTGTCTGAGAAATAGTAACTAAAAAGTCAGGGTCTATCCAGCCTCTACACAGACTCTAGCAAAGGCGAGACTGCAGAACGAGAATGTGAGCGCCTCTCCAGCCCTGACCACGGCAGGGTGCCGGGCTGGTGGGCCAGCACATCCTGGTCTCTGGAAAGCATGCTCTTGTGAAATGGAAAGTTCCTCAAGTGGCCTCAGGACCCGGAAGAAGAATAAATCTCCTCTAAAATTTCTACTCCCTTTTACTGCAAAGCCTCAATCCCAAACAAGCGTCTTACGAAAGCATTTTTTTAGGGACCCTGATGCTAAGGAAAGGAACACAGGACAGCAGGCACCAGAAAGGATGTCCGTCACTATGACTTTGTTTTTCGTATCTGTGGCTTCTGATTACTTAAAAAATGGGAATGACTTCAGTTAAATCTCAGCTAACTGAACACAGGCTCTTATCTCTGATATCTCCAAAATTCTCTAACGGGTACAGTAATTTAAAAAAAAAAAGGCACAAAGTCACAGGGACCAAGAGCACAGGAAAGGAGACAACAGCACCATGATTTTAGAAGCCAGAAGGCAAAAGACCAAGTTGGAAGTTGGATTCAGCAGACCCAGGCAACCAAATCCTGGGTGGGCAGAGACAGGGCAGCGGGTGGGGGGGCGGGGGCTGGCAAAGAAGCACCTCTTCCTGCGCAACGAAGCCCCGCAAAAGGTGCAGGAACTGAAGCGGTGCGATCTGCAACTGCACTGAAGGTGGAGCCACACACAGGAGGTGGACTGAGTAGACTGGGCGCAGTCCAATCCCAGACCCCTTTCTCTGTCATGACGAACACTCTCCCCAGCCCTGATGGCAGGCAGAGGGTATTTCCAGGAGGACGTCAGGCCCAGTTAACACACCAAACCACACAAGGCCAGGGAGCACACTGAGACGGAGACGCCGACCCCGCTTCCTCCAGTCACCTCCCAGAGCACCGGCAGCCCGCCCAGCAGGAACCTCCCAGGCGGGAGAGCGGAAGATTCTTTTCTGGGGAACATAACCAGCCCAAGAGGAAAGACCGAAGCCAGGCATTGCAGCTTCCCCAGTGCAAGGCCCAGACAGAGTGTCCTACAGCCGGCGTTCTCCGTCGAGGGAGTGAGGGGTGATGCTGACCACAGGGACATTTGGCAATGTCTGGAGATATTTTTGAATGCCATGACTGGGGTGGGGCTGCTACAGGCATCACGTGGGTAGAGGCCAAGGTTGCTACTGAACATCCTGCAGAGTACAGGACCACCCCCACAACAAAGAACTGTCCAGCCCAAAATATCAATGATGCCAGCCAAGGTCAAGGCCGCCTCAGCCAGAGTCAGCCAGCCCCACTCCTACACCAAGCCTCCCACACACTCTGTGACACTCCCGTAAATATGAGTAAACACTTAAGGAACCACTGCGAAAGACACAGGTCAAATGAGAGACTCCACAGTGAAACATGAGCTTCAAAAAACTGTCATTAGTATCTTCAGGGAAATTAGAGAAGACATTCAATCAAGAAGCAAGCCAGACCAAACTGAGAACATGCTAAAGGAAAAGCGAAAGAGACATCCTGAGAACAGGAAAAGCCTTTTGAAAATTAAAAATAGAACCATCCTAAAAAAAAAAAAATAGGAGTAGATGATAAAACTGAGGACTTCTCCCCAAAGTAGAGCAAAAAGACACAGCGAGAGCGAATACAAAGTAGCAGCAAAAGTGGGTGTACAGTTGTGAGTGCATGAAACAGAGTTTAATCTTGCAGTATTATTTATTAATTATTCTATTATTTTCCACACGAACAACTGTAAACTGACTTTTGCCCCACCTTGTACAAGGAAATTAGAGGACCATCCCAAGAACTGCAACATCTAAATACTATGAGTTCTACTGTAATAGAAGAGATTAACTGAAGTGAAGAAATCAAAGAAATAAACCAAGAAAATGTCTCAGAACTGAAGGGCAGGAGTTTCTAGACTGACAGGGCTCAGCAAGCTACCCCAAAGTCTGTGACTGTGAAATCTCCAGAGGGTGACACGGCAACCCCCACAGTTTCCAGCGAGGACCAGGATGGCCAGGCTCCTGACACCGAGCCCAGGGTCGAGTGACATCTGACCTCGAAACAGCAGAAATGGAGCTAGAAGACAGCGGAGACTTCTTTTCCAAGTTCTGAAGGAAAACTGTGATTTCTGATCTATTTTCAAACTGTTAATGAGGTATCAAGGAAAGGAAAACATTTTCAAACATAGTAGGTGCCAAAAAGTTTGGCCTCCCACAAGCCTTTTCTCAGGAAATTAATAAAATGTATGCTCCACCAAAAGGAAGACAAGAAGACATAAAAACATCCAAAACAGGGCTCTCATGTGAGGGACAGAGCCAAAGGGAGCCCCAATAAGGGAGGGAAACCCCAGGGTGGCAGCTGGCACCCTAGAGGCGACCAGCCCCCAAGGAGCAGACCCAGCTGGGGAAGGATGGATGCCTCAGGGAGAAACTGATAGAATACCTGAATGTTGGGTCGCATACAAAGGATAAACTGTGTAAATAAGCAAATGGCAGTAGAGGATTAACATATACACATAACCGCTCACCAGTGATCAAATTCCAATGTAGCTCCTGGAAAAAAGTGGACAGGAAGTGGAAAGTAGGTGTGAAATCCCACCATGCATGGTTTAAAGTCAACAGACGGTATTTTTTTACCTAAATAAACAGCTAAGAATTGAATGTGGTGGCCTCAGGAGAGTGAGAAATGGCTTTACTGTAGGGGAAGAGGAGAGGGATCTTTTGTTTCTTCATAATGGGATCTTATAAAATTGTTGACTCTTTAAGCCATCTGCATGTATAACTTTAATAAAAATAACTCCTTTTCTCCTCACCCAAGGACATGTTTATTGATTTTAGAGAGAGGGACAGGGACTGGGAGGGAGGGAAACACTGATGCAAGAGAGAAACACAGATTGGTTGCCTCTCATTTGCACCCAGACCAGGGACCAAACCCACAACCTAGGCATGTGCTCTGACTGGGAATTGAACCCACAACCCTTCAGCTTACTGACAAAGCTCCAACCAACCGAGTCACACTAGCCAGAGCTAAAATAACTTTTTTTTTTTTTAATTGGAGGGCCCTAGCTGGTGTGGCTCAGTTGGTTGGAGTGTCTTCCCGTGGCCAAAGGGCTGCAGGTTAGATGCCTAGTCAGAGCACATACCTAGGTTGTGGGGTGGTCCCCAGTAAGGGCAGGTATGGGAGGCAACTAACCGATGCATCTCTCTTACACTGATGTCTCTCTCTCCGTCTCTCTCTAAAAAGCAATGAAAAAAAATGTCCTTGGGTAAGGATTGAAAAAATAAAAGTTAATAAATAAAATAAAATTGGAAAAAAAACAGAATAAACTACAAAGAAGTAAATTACCTAGGGCTAAGTACTTAACCATTTTGGCAACTTTGTCCCGACTCTTCCCTTGCACGTTATGTACACGGATGCGTATTCTTTACAGTTGTAATCATGCTACATACAGTCTTTATTCTGCTTCTTTCACACTTCACACATCGTTAGCCTTTTCACGTATCTTTAAATATTTGTTGAAAGCAGTTTTTAATGGCTATAATCATTGGAATACACTTCATGCTATCATTCACCAAACCCCTTTCTACTATGCCTTAATGTGTTTACAATTTACCGCTATTATAAACACTGCTGTGCGAACTATCACTTTATGTAAATATTTGTATACTCTGAATGTTTGGGCATAAATTTAAAGAAATGGATCATCGAAATTTAAGGGTTTTTGCCTAATTAACCTCTGAGATGTTGTGATTTACAAGAAATATATATTTGGTTTGGATCCCATTTTCCAGCACAGAGCTCCTAAAACCCCTGGAACTTCCTAAGTGATGAGAGCATAAAGACATATCTTATTATGTTAGTGAGGTGGTCTCTGGACCCACCTAAGGATGGGGCCCTGTCCCAGGAGACCCAACCATGTGATCAGAGGGTTGGAACTGGAAGCCCCAACTCTGCCTCCCACCCCCTGCTTCCGGGGAGGGAGAAGGAAGAGGGGCTGAGGTTGAATCAACTACCAATGGCCAATGATTCACTCAACCGTGCAATGGTCGCCTATGCAGTGAAACCTCTGCAGAAACCTCTGCAGAAACCCCAAAGGACACAGGTTGGAGACGTCTGGGTTGGCAGGCTCGTGGAGGTGCTGGGAGAGCGGAGTGCACGGAGATAACACGAACGCTCCATGCCCCTCCCACATACCTTGTCCTATACACTCTGCATCTGGCTGCTCCCGAGCTACATCCTTTTTCAGTAAACCTGTGATCCAATGACATGTTTCTCTGAGTCCAGTGAGCTGCTCTAGCAAATTCATTGAACCCCTTGAGGAGGGAATCACAGGAAGCTGATTTATAGCCAGTTGGTCAGAAGTACAGGCCACAACCTGGACCAGCAGTTGGCACCCAGAGTTGGCAGGGGTCCTTGGAACCTCCTATCTGAACCTGGTTGGGCAGAAGCACAGGTAAACAGCCTGGGCTTGAGGCTGGTGTTTGAAGTGGAAGGGGTGAGGAGGGTGGTAGGGAGAGTCTTGACTGACCCCTTAACCTGTGGAAGCTGATGCTGTCTCTGGGTAGGTAGCATCAGAATTGGGTTGACTTCCTGGAGAACCCTGCTGGTGTCTGCCTGCTGTGTGGGTAGGGAACAGCTCCCCCCCACCCCCCCCACTGAAACGGAGTCTTAGGACACTCAAAGCACCTCCAAATGGTCGGTGTGCGATTTTACTCCCAACAAGGGTGCACAGAGCATTCACTTCCCTGACTCCTGAGTAACAGTTTTTTTTCCATCTTGTCCAATCTGACAGGTAAAAAAAAAAAGGCTCTAGTTGCATGCCTTTGCATATCGTGTGTTCACTGGCTATTTGCTTTTCTTCTTTTGTGAGCTTTTGGTTTATGTCTTGTGTTCATTTTCCCACTGACACCACAGGGTAAGCTAATCCTTTGGCAACCTCATTCCTATCTGGAACTTTATGAATCAACATAGATCAGACCTGCAGCCCGAATGGCCCTCGAGTGCCTCGGTAAAACCTAGTTTCCAAAGCGAGATGGCCCCGGTGAAACTCGGCCCATCTGTGAGACTCTGGGCAAGTGGCCCAGCAGCTGGGGGCCTTCACGACACTCCTCACACTTCCCCATTGTCACCTTCTCCTGGCACGTGCCATTTTCTACTTGCATTTTGGCCATCTGTATCTATCTTCCCCTCCCACTGGACTCTGAACTCCCACAGGGGAAGAACCCTATCTGATGAATCTTCATGTTCCTCGCTCACTTCACCTGATACTCATGTATTTGATAAATAAAGACATAAAGATGGGGATGGAGGGAGGAGAGACTATGAACAGAGGCACAGAGAAAACCAGGACACTGGGAGGGTGGGGGGGAGACCGCCCCCACCCCCACCTAAGGCCCGGGGACAACAGCACCAGATGCGCACAACCAGCAGAACTTCACTCTCTACCTTGCAACCTGGAAAATGGTTCCCGGAGCCTGGGGGTAAACTGCCCATGTAATAAAGACTGACAAAAAGAGCATCATAAAAAGGAAAGACAAGGATTATTCAACCATAAAAAGAAAGGAAATATGATACATTCTACAACACAGATGAACCTTGAAAACATTGTGCTAAGTGAAAGAAGCCAGACACAAAAGGTCACTTATTGCATGATTCCATTTCAATGAAATGTCCAGAACAGGCAAGTCCACAGAGACAGAAAATAGATTAGTGGTTGCTGGGAGTTGAAGGGAGAATACAGTGATTGCTAATGAGGTACAGGGTTTCTTTAGGGGGTGATGAAAACGTTCTGGAATTAAATAGTGCTGATGGTTGTGCAACTTTGTGAAAATATATAAAATCCACTGAATGCGAGTTATATCTCAATTTTTTTAAAAAAGGCAATAGGAATAAACCTGCACATTGAACAGTCTGGTCCACCAGGAATTCCGAGGAATCACTTTCTTCATCAGCACCAGCCTGCCTCGGCGCCGCAGCTCCCACACTGGCCTGGCCGGGGAGGCGGCAGGACGGCGGGGCTCCCCCAGGGCAGCAGGCAGCAGCCAGTCTCCCCTCCGGTCAAAGCAGAGCTGAGCGGGTCAGCCCGTTCATTCTCTGCTCCCTCTCTCCCTTGCTTCTGACAGAGGGCCACAGCACACCCTGGAGGGCCACCGGGGAGCAAACGCGCAGAAGGATTCCTAAAGGCCGGGACTTGCTAGAGAACAATACACACCCTGACCAATATTTTATCCAAACGGAGCTGGCAGCCTTCCTAAGAAACCAGTTCTATTGTGCTTAAATGAGCAATGCATTAAAATGACCACCTATAACCTGATTTTGAAGACCTTCGGTAATGTCCAGACAGATCCGAATTCCCTTCAAAGTGGGCTGATAAGAAAGCCAGTATGGAGGTGATGTAACGTCATGGCCAAGGTTCTTTCCATGGTAATTTTTCTGAAATATTCCCCTAAATCCAACACATACCTGCTTTCTTACTGGGGCCTCCCACACCTTGTGCTAAGTCTGGGTGCCAAGTAGAGATTTACACGTGAATAGAACCAAATGCTTAGACTACAGCCAACAGACAATCTGCCCAGTTGAAACTGAAGAAAAGAGTTCAACCTCAAGCAGGATGGAGTCACTGAGGAGCAGGGCACAGGATGCCTCAGCCTCAAAGGGACCATCTCACTTTCTGCAGCTCGATGAAGACCAGGAGCCACCTCCCGTCATCCCCGTCCCTTCAGGGCCAAGGACCCCACTGGGTCCACCCTAAGGTAGTAAATGTGAGCCCTGAACCAGCTTGCTGGGGAAGACTGCCCTTTGAAAATGAAGCCAGGATAAATGGAATTAAAATTGAACAGGACAATCAGGATTAAATGCTCTTTCTCAGCAGTGGCTCTTAAAGGGAGCACACTTTGAGCCAACTCATTTGTAATCCCAACCATTATGCCATTTGAAAAAGGATGGCTTTTGTACACCGGAACAGTTTTGGTGGCTGCAGGCGGGGGGAGGGGGAGAAAGAGAAGGAGAGAGAGCAGAGACAGAGAGAGAGAGGAAGAGAGGACGGAAGGAAGAAAGAATGTTTAAGTGTGGTGTGTGTGTGTGCACGCTCGTGGGTAGGAGAATGGAGTCATGAAGGAGGGGCACGCTGACACAGAAAGCTTAGGTCAGCCAGAGAAGCAATTACTGCCACAAAGGATGTCTGAGCAACAGCCGTTCCTCCAACCTTTCCTGGGGACCTGCCTGGGGAGTGTTAGTACAAAAGGGCCTCATTGCCCATTTGTTGTTTTGGAACTAATTTAGCACAAACCACACTGGCATCCTCCTCAGGGGCAGGCCTGTCACCACCCAGAGTGCTAACCTCAGCTACAGTGAACGGGGCAGGGCCCAGGCCCCGCTCTGTCTGGCTGCTTCATGTGCAGGGAAGAAAACGGTTCATCACAGAATACCCATGGAGCCTACTGTGTGCACAGCCCTGGGCCAGATGGCATCCCAGTGGAGCTAAGGGAGACTTGGAAAGTTCTGTCTTCGCTTTTTCCTGAGAGTGCCTTCGCCCCATCTCCACCAGGAGAAGAAGGAAGGCAGCACCAGTGGCTGAATGCGTCAATTCACTGCAACAAATATGGAGTCACAGCCAAGTGTAAAGAACCAGAAAGGAGGCGTGTTTGCTGGGGCAGGTGTTAAAAATGCATGTATTATGCGCTCCAGGGGCACTGTGTCCAGTAAGGGTGCCTGTGTGCGTGTATGTTGGAGGAACAGGGAGGGGAGGTGGCTTGCTAAGAGGAGGCACACAAGTCCACAAACACTCATTAAACCCTCTCTGTGGCTCTGACATTTCTGCCTGCATCACCACCTGCAGGGCGCACTGTAATAGAGATGCCTCCAAGTGTCCAATTCAGGTCTGGGGTGGAGCCTGAGAATTCTGATTTCCAAGTGTTCTGGAGATACATGCTGATTCGAGCTGCGCATCTCACTCACAACCAGTGCCGAAATCAAACCCTTCTTAAGCACCTGGTACATGTAAGAATCCAGTCTGAGCAACTTTCTCCACCAAAAATTGACCTGGAGAACCCCTTGGTCACCTCAGCTCTCAGGAGCGGTTCATCTCCTCGGAGGCACAGGACCAGGCCTCCTCTGTGTCCCCAGAAACAGACATGCACCCGTCTCCCTCCCATTGCTCCCACTGCTCACCCTTGGCCCCTCCATGAACCGTGAGCTCCTGGGGACAGGGCCTGTACCTGACTGGTCTTGTAAGCCCTGCCCCTGGCTCAGGTCTCAGCCCTGATGGGGTGCTTGGGGAATGTGTTTGCTGACTGACTGCATGAATGTTTCCATCTAGTCCCAACAGCCCACCCAGGCAGAAGGATACGGGCACTCACGCAGAGGTGGTGCCAATGGGGACAGCCCACGGTGGCAAGCAAAATGAGTAGCAGGCAACAGAAAAAAATTCATGTGTATTCAGGGCACAGTCAAACGGAAGAGGGACAAACAGATTGGAAATGGCAGTTTTCACCTGAATAAGAAAATTCTCAGAGGAAAGAAAGGGCTGGGGCAACTGCTTGGGACAGCAGACACCTGCCATCTGCAGGCCAAAGCTGTCCTGCTGGGCGGCCCTCCAAAAGCAAGCTAATGTGAGTCAAGGCTGGCAGACAGAGCAGGGGTGAGGGGAGGCGAAGAAGCCCTGTTGCCTGAGCCTGAGAAGAGACAGCTCCCGTCACCACAGAAGAGTCCCTGCCCCTCCTTCCTGGGAGGAGGCGACACCTGCACACACAGGGCACCCACGAAACTCCTCCCACACCCTCACCAGCATGCGGCCACCCAGGCATGCGTCTCCTTTTAAGCAGGAGTCCGGGTTAATGAACAAACTGACAAAACACCCTTACATTCCCAGGCGGGCGGGGGTGGGGGGTATTTTCCAGAGACATTTTAGAAGCAGCCCCTACTGTCCCATCTGTAGCCGCCACCCCACCAACTCTTCTGTCGGGAAACGCAATGTACGTTTCACGTGAAATATTCGACGACAGAGTGTGTGTGATGAAAGGAGACAATTAACACTGTTGAGCTGCTTGGCGTGAGTAATCAACATAAAGAAACCAGGCCTGGAGTGGACGGCCTGCCCTGTAACTCTGGTGTTGCCTTTTACCAGCTGTGTGGTCTGGAGATCACTGAATCCCGCAAAACCTCCAGGGAAGTGAGGTGACCATTCGCTTCCTCTACTTTTGGAGGTGAGAAGCCTCAAGCGCAGCATGCTTTGTTCTCTAAAAATGCTACTTGATGACCAGCGTGTTATTATTAAACCCCAAGTGCTAACCTGAGCCCAGGAAGGGATGGCAAGTCTGGGATCGGCTGGTTCTCTGCTCCCACCAGTCACTTGAAAGGAAACAGTGACAAACAACATTAGGTCCCTTCCCTCACTTTTTGTTCTTTCTATTCAAATCAACAAGCAACACAGCACCAGATTAATATCTCCTAATTACTAGGTTGTCAGTTACTGGGTGAAAAACTCCTCAATTTAGTTATCAACCCTACTCCACATGTTGACACTGATAGCAGGGGTCTGAGATTCATAAAAAGATACATTTGGGACACCCGCATGCCTGCTCTCCCCACGCTGCTCCCCCCCACCTAGAGTATGAGCTCCCCCAACTCTCTGCCTGGTGTGACCTCATTTACTCCAACGACCCCAAGCTATCACTTCATGATCCAGAGAAAAGATGTTATGTGTTCAGCACGCAGTGGGTGGGACGGGGGAGCCATGGGCCAAGTGACTGAGGTTGGCTCAAGTTGGAAGGAACAACCTGAGTCCAGGGCTGCCTGTCACAGGCCCCACCCAGCAACCTGAAGCCTGGGAAAACTGTTACCTGACAGCTGAGAGGCTCTGATTGGATCCGATGACCCTAGGACCTAATCACCAGTACACAAACAAGGAAACTGAGGTTTTGAGAGGTCAAGCTCCTTGCTGGGAAGTGGGCCCTGGCAGTGCAGTGTGGGAGCCGACAGAGGCAGGTAACCAGGATACTCTACTGCTTCTCATCTCCTCCTGAAAGGCTCGATCTCCCAGAAACCTCACCCCTGCCCCCTCTTCCGAGTTGGAACCGTTCTCCGCTGGATTTCCCATAATGAGCTCTTCCAGTTTTCTAGGCTGACCCTTCTGCAATCTGATCCCCGCTTCCTTCTCCCACAGAAGGTTGGAACACACAGCTGGCACTGACTCAGCGCCAGCTGAACTGAACTGGTGTGGGGCGCCGCCCCCCAGAGCTGGTCTGGGCCATCACTCCCAGTCACCACAGGCTGAGCACCAGGCCACAAGACGCAGCTACACCTCATCTCCTGCCCTCACAGCAACTGTGCGAGGTACACATTGTCTCCTGTTTACACGGAGGGAGCGGGCTCACAGAGCTGGGCCGGCTGGCCCATGGTATCTCAGCTACAAGGAGGAGGAGCTGGGATCAAAGTTGGTTTGGAGAACCTAAAACCCACACTTTCACTGTCCAGCCGCCTTCTCCTAAGGAGATCTGAGAGAGAGCGATCCCAGGCAAGCTACAAAGGCATGAGCCTGAGAGACAGTTCTGGGGGGTGGAGCCCACTGGTGACCAATACGCCCCAAGGTCTGGGTGGGGATAAATTGGTGACCTGCGTACCCCTCCATACCATCACTCCTTTGAACCTGGAGACGTCTATTAGATTAACAAAGGTATCTTTTTTCCCTCCAAAAAAGGGGTTGTTTGTGCCTGAAGCTATTGTCTAATAGGTAAAACCTGAGTCTTTGGTTAACTTTTTAGCAAAAATGACTTTACAGCCAAATGAGACTCAACTCACTCCAAGAAATATTTGAGGTACGCCTTCCAGGCACCAGGTTCTGGGCTAAGTGCTGGAAACGTGGTAGAGAAAAACACAGACACAGTGACCTGTCCTCGTGGAGCTTAGAGAGGGCAAGAACAGGCCCAGGAGGTGCTGGCAGGCAGCGGGTCTCGGGCATCTCTACTGGAGGAGCCAAGGGACTGGGGGATGGGGGCGGGGGGAGTTCCGATGACCCAGCCATGGCCAGCCTGCCACCCATGCAGCGTCCTTTGCTGTGTGAACCATCGCTTCCTCATGCAAAGCAGCTGCCTGCCTGAAACTAAAAGAGGAAGAAGGAAGTGCTGAGGGCAAGGAAAGCTGCTCCTTGACACCAGCATGCCAGATGAGGGCAAAACCAAGCCCCTCCAAGTGAAAGGAAATTCAGCAGAGGCTCATGAATTTTCGTTTTTTAAACAGACATGTGTGGTCCTTGGTCTTATTTGTCGCTGCTTCCCTGCCTCCTCCTCGCAGTACTGCTGCTCTGCATCTGAGCCCTCTTGGTAGGACCTGCTGCTGCCAACACAGGTGTCACTGATAGACACTGACACCCCTGTGGAGAGCTGCTTCGTTTTGTTTCATTTCAGGACCATTCGGTCTCGTCTCTTGAAACCCCAAATTCCACAACAAAACCACAAAAGCCCAGCTCTCCATTAGGCCTGTGACCCACGAGCTTTAAAGCCATGCTTCCACGTTTTTCGTATCCCAGCACACACAGAAAATGGCAGTATATGCTCAGCTCCCTGGGGGCCACACACTGCCCCCACCCCAGCAGTACACTTGTGACCCTCATCCCCGACACTCCAGCGGGAAAGCTTTGGTTCCCAGAGTTGTTAATGTCACAAACCTTGAGAACCAGGGCAGAAGTGGAGAAGCCAGATGGATGAAAGGGTCGGGAAGGGGACAGACCCATCTGAGGCACAAAGAGAAACCAATCAGAGCTGGTGGAGGCTGTCCCCAGCCCCAGGTCCCTGTCTGCCTGTCTGAGCTGGCACATCCCAAACCCACGTCAGAGTCCCAGGGAGGGACACGCAGGGCATTCGGTCACTGCAAAGGCTTTGGAGCCCACCGAGGCCATCCGCCTTCCCGACACAGAGGAGGAAGCCAGCATTCCAAGCGATGTGGTGCAGGCTGGAGATATAAATAGCTTCTAAAAGATTAGCAAAATGTACAGATAACAAATCTACAGTAGGTTACTAAGGGAAACCAGGATGTTTAGTGCCAGCATCTCACCTGTTGCAGCTGCCGTCTGCAAGGAACGCTGTGGCTCCTCCTAAACTCTGCTCCTTGAGCCCCTAGTGGAAGTAACGTGGAGCTGCAGGGACCCACAGCCTGAGTGAAGTGAGTGGGCACTTCCTAAACCCTACTGATGTTCCCTGCAGGCCCCCTCCAAAGTGAAGAAAACTTTTTTCTAACCACATCTCTGTCTGCTCTCCAAAAGCCCACTCACTCTCAATTTCCTCATCTGGCAAAAGTCTGCTTGGGAAAGTATATTGTGCCTGAAGGTGGGAGGAGCTCACCCTGGCCCTCCCCTTTCTCCCCTTCCCCCTTCCCTTTGTACAGGGCCCTGGGTGCAGCCCAGTGAAAAAGGCACAGCAGCGCACAGAGCACAGGGCAGGGGATTCTGAGGCTGCTCCAAAGGCTGCCTCCCATGGTGATTCCCTTCTGGAGAGGAAGTCCTCCCCTGGGTGCTGAGAGGGCTTGCAGGGCAGCCACAGCTGCTGCGCTATGTCAAATGAGAAACAGATCTCGCTTGTCACTAAAAAAGCAACCACAAGGGACACCTGAGTAAAGGGTATTTATAGCTCTCATGTATGCGCCCCTGAACTTGTGGGAGCGCGTTTAAGTTAACAGACATAGCAACAGCACACCCAAAAGCACCCATACGGACTTCCACACATTGAGGCAGTGGCTAAATCTGGAACTCTAGGGAACCCAAACTCACCCCCAACACACCCTCCTGAGTGTGGGTATTCTGGGACCTGGGATAAAACTGGGTGTCAGTCCTCTCTCTCTTTGGGGTATCAAGTTCTGCCTCCCTGCCAAGGATTAAGAGATCAGCCTGGAGCCAGCAGCTCAAGAGCAGGCAGTTCCCCACCGCTCATATGCACAGAGCTATGAGCGAGAGCTCTTCCCACCTTCCATGTGCTTTCAAGCAGTGCAGAGGCAGGAGGGAAGTCTCCTCTCTCCAGTCCCTCCCAAAGCAGACAGAGAGGCTGCTGCAGAGCCTACGCAGGAAAGGAGAAGCTCCACAGGTCCAGGCCGGAAGCCAGACCCCTGCACAGGCCCCAGTGAGGAGGAAAGCGCTGCCTTCAACTTCCACTCCAAAATGCTTAGCAGTCAAAATGTCAGCTGCTCCTGGACCACCCAGGGGCTTGGCCAGGAAAGGGGGCTTCCCTTTGGCAGTAATGCTACTGAGTGTGTGGGGACACTGAAAGATGTCCCCAAGCAGAACATGTGATGGTCACTGGCACTGGCCAACACACACACACATTCATATTCCTTCCCCTCCCTCTCTCTCCTGATAGCAGCGGAGGTCAACATGGGGGGCAGCCTGCTCTGGAATGCCAGTGGTCATCTACTATAGGCACGCCTCAGAGATATTGTGGGTTCTGTTCCAGACCACCGCAATAAAGTGGGTTGTAATCTTTTTCTTGGCGGAGAGTCTTGGCTTCCATTTGTAAAAGTTGCAACATCTATGAAAAGCAGTAAAGCAAAGTGCAATGAAATGAGGTATGGCTGTACAGTCATCTCTTGAGTCCCCTAATATGTACATTGGGTGAATATGTGCCTATGGCTTTGAACTTCACTGGGGTCAGACACCAAGAAGAATAAGCACATAGACTAGAAGCTCCCACCAGAAGGAGGTATTGTTGCTGTTATTCAAACACAGGGAGTGCCCATGTGCGTGAGGGAACTTTTCGGAGAAAGTAACTGTTTCCCAGTGCTGAGCTTCCTCCTCGTTCCATTTTGCCTCCCAAAGTAGAATCAGCTGAAACCTACACACTCGTTTCTCAAAATCCACACTGCATTCTCAGTTTTTCTAAGCGTTTCATCATGGAGGATGCAGGCGCTGATTCAGAAAGAAAACCAGATGACACAACAGGGCACTCAGAGCAGGGAGCACTTGGCTGTGTCCATGGGTCGCTGATGGGGACTGTGGAAATTACAAAGTGCAAACCTGGCTCCACACCTCTGCTGAGAACAGTATAGGATCTGGACTTCCAACGGAGTTTCTATCAGCTCCAGGCATACTGCACTGTCCTCTTCCACCTGCTAGCCCTTTCCCCGACAAAGGTGCCCAGGGTAGAGCACAATAATTTCTCGCATTATACATCACTACGAGTGGAGAACAGTGTCCGTGCTTTTACGTACATTAAACATTATAAGCTGGCCTAAACCACTGCTGAATTATAGAGCCAAATTATCCACATTTTTGCTAGAGCACAAAGAAGGAAAATAACTTAGTTGGAATCACATGACTAGCAAGAGTGAGATCTGAGCCAAGCCTGTTCGGTTCCAAAGCCCGTGGTTCTACTGACCACCGGGCTTAAAAATTCCCACGTGTGCCCATGTGTTTATCATTATCGTTATTGTAAGATTAATTTGTTACCGATTCAGAGAAGCATGGAGTCTTTAATGACTGAATACAGCAGAAATCTCCTATGTAACATGCGTGAACAGGCATGTGATGCAGACACTTCCACCTATGCTGCCATCGGCCATGGCAGATCCCTACCTTAAATGTATTCTTTTTACCTCCCGAGCGCTTAGCACAGTGCTAGGTACACAGTAGGCACTTACCATTGAATTTCACTGATGATTACTTTGCTAAGATTGCTTATTAGTAATAAACCCTTCAATGCTGCAAGATGAATCATCACTAACTTTGATGGAAAAACAAGTTTTAGACACTGGGAGAAACACCAAAGGGCCTAATACGCATCTCAGCCAACACAGGAGATACCCCGCCACTGGGCAAAAACAGTGATATCTGAACCTCACTAGTCGGTTGATCCCACTTGGTATATATCTTACAATCTCCATGGGAAACAGCAATTATAACGACATAAGGAAAGCCCTGGTTTTGTGAGTGGGCCGTAATTTTGGGTGACTCTTTGGATCTGGGTTCTCTATAAAGGCGGCCCTACAACTCCCACTCAGAGAAGGGGAGTGACGATTCCAAATACCATGCCTACAGCCGCACAAGCAATTCAATCAACCCAGGCGGTAGGTACCTCAGCACCTCCCATGGCTTCCTGTGTGTACAACCACCTGCAAGTGGGCCGATTCAGACCGTGTCCTGAACCCGGCAACACCTCTCGGTAGCTGTGATCTCAGGTCAGCAACCTCACCTCTCTGAGCCCCCGTTTCCTCATCTGCAAAGATGAAATATCACCTGTCTCATAAGGTTGTTCCATGGAGAAAATATAATGATATTTGCACATGGTTGCCCGATGCCTGATATACGGAAGAAACTCAGTAATACTAGTCAGGTGTGAATGCGCACAGAACAGTTCTGGCCCATCCACATCCTGTCGAACAGGGCTCGTGGTCAAAAACTGGCCATGGTGACAAGTGAAGGAGAAAAGGAAAGAAGGGGTAGTGACAGAAGTTAACGATAGAGACCATATTTTAAAAGCTGTCTCCTTTCAACCTGTTGTTTAAAAGTTCACCACTGTACAACTTAAAAGTTGATCTCCGTGCACTCTGACAGCTGGAAGGCTCACCAACCGGAAGGCAGGCAACTGAAAGGGGCCCTGGAAGAACTGCCTGTACTGACTTGGGTCACATTGGAGAAAGGGGGTTGCCTCAGGCCCCTCCCACTGCCACAGTTTCTCAATCCTCAGATGCTGCTCTGACTTAATGGTTTAGAACCCAGAGGCCACATTAAGGCACCTCCCAAAGAAGACATTTTTCAGAATCTAACCTGGTACCATCATTCTGAAATCCAAAACTAGGAAAGCCACGAAGAACGGTGCCTCTACTGAGCACCTACCCAGTGTGTGCCTGACTCGGTGCTAAGCCCCACTTAACAGATAAGGAAGCTGCAACTGGACGGCCCCCAAAGTCACTCACTAAGCCCTTCAGCTGCTCACATGTCCTCAAGGACCCAAGTCTGCGTAACATGTGGAAACTTCTGCTCGAGTCTTCAGATCTAATCACAGTGCTGGATTCTGCAAAACTTCATCACACAATCATCTTAGCTCCACAGCAAACAGGGGTCTGGGAAGAGGGTGGAGCTGGGACAGAGGGAGAGAGAAGAGACTTTAATCCTTTAGGAGCCACCTCTGATTTGCAAATAATGGTCAGAGGCTGCCAGAAGTGTGTATTTTCTTTTTGCATGCTAATCTCTCCCAGGAAAAAAGAAAAAAGCCAAAGTCACCTGGCCTTCCATGGGAAAATAAATAAATAAAGCCCTTCTTCCAAGATTCACACTGAACTCCTAACCTTTCCTGCCCCTCCCTGGCCCAGGGAGTGGCTGAATGGTTGTTATTTCTTTTCTTTTTCCCTGTGGTCCCCTGGTAACACCACCAATTATGTTTTCAGGGACTCCAGTCCCAGAGTGCAGTGATGTTGTAATAAACATAACCAGGACCAAATGCCTTCCCATCGTATTAGATGATGCCATTTTCCACCAATCAGGCTCCTCAGGCAGGCAGACCACTCACCAATGAGGGATCAGACAGAGGCTGTGAGAGGGAGACCTGGTCATCTGCAACCAAAAATAAGGGCGCTTCACGATTGGTCGCTGCCACTTTGCAACAGGAGTTTGGGACCCACACACCAAGCACCATACAGAAGGCACACACAGGCAAAAACTTTCAAAGCCCAGGGGTTACATGGGATGGGGTGGGCTGGTCTGAGGTTGCTGTCGGGTTTTTTTCCTTTTCCTAATTTGCTGACTTGAAAAAAGAAAGACTTGACCCACAGCAGCCCCTTGGAAACACACCCTCCCTCCTTAGACACCTCAGTTTCCAACGGCCCTTCCCAGGTACCCTGAATCTGGAAAGGGAAGGGGGTGTAGGCCAGGGGCCAAGACACTCACCTGTCCGGCCGTGTCATAGAGTCCCAGGAGGTACTGCTTGCCCCCTACGGTGACGCTGACTGCAGGGGCAGAAATGGGGGCAGGGAGAAAAGCTCACAATTACTTAGAGTCCAGGGCAATTTCTCTCCCCACCAGGACCTTCCTCCCCAACCCAGCGGGAGGTATGAGGGCGCTGCAGGGAGATGTCACCCCTTTTCCCTTGCGCCCGACTGTGTAGTGGCGTGAGGTCGGGGTACGAAGTGGCCCGCAGCTACAGTCTACTCCCTTTTCCCAAGTCCCGTAGCTGCATTTTTCTCGCCCGGCCCCCCAAATGTTTCCCCAGGGGCTTGAGGCAGTAGAGGAGGTGGTTGTGGGAAGGTCAAGGAGGTCGCCCCAGGACGCCAAGGGGTTTGGGAAGTGCGGTGAGCTGGCACTGGGCGTGGGAGTAGGGGTAGGAAGAAGGGTCCAATCTGTTCGCAAAGGGGATGGTAAGAGGCAAAGCCTGGAGGTGGGGCTGGACGCCCGGCGGAGGGTGCGGCGGGGGAGGGGTGGGGAGCGCTCAGGGGAGGCAGCGAGGGGGCTCCGCCAAAGTTGCTCCAAAGTTCCCGGCCCGGGGTGCAGCCCTAGTCAGCAGTTCCTAGGCTTACCTGCGTAGTGGTCGAAGACGGTGGGCACGTACTCCTCTGGGAAGGCGTCGTTGGCATAGCTCATGAGTAGGCACGTCTTGCCCACCGCCCCGTCGCCGACCACCACACACTTGAGCATCAGTGCGCCGGGCCCGTGAGCCATGCTGCGGCCGGCCGGCCTCCGGGCATGGTCTCCCCGGAGCCCCCGCCCCGGTACAGGGCTCAACCCCAGCCCGCCTGGGGGGTCCGCCGCTGCCGCCGCTCCGCGCAGCAGGGCCGTCCCCCCGGCCCCATGCAGCGGCTCCCCCCGCCCAAGGGGAGGGGGCGGAGGGCCCGGGGCGCAGCCGCCGCCTCGGTCACTGCCCGGCTCCCCACCCGGGTCCCGGTCGCCGCGCCCGCCTGCTGCCCCCGCCGCTCCGCGCCCGCACCCTCTCCCCAGCCCGGCTTCCCCGGGAGGATCCGCTGGATCATAAGACTGTCCGGCCCCGGGGGAGACCGCAACTTTGGGGAGGGCAGGGAGAGGAGGGGCCAGACGGCTTTCCCCGCCCAGCGCGGGTCCGGGCCCCCTCCCCACCGGGGCCTGGAGGAGGGCGGACCGAGGCACCTCCCCCGAGTGCGGGTCGCCCGCCAGCGCCCGCAGACAGGCTCCTGCGCCCCGCCCGCGGCCGTCTCTGGGCCTCGCCGGCTCACCCTAGCTTGACTCTCCGCTAGGGTAGCGGAGAGGGGGCGAGGAGGAGGAGCCGAGGAGCAGGGAGGGGAGAAAGGTAAGGCTGGGGGAGGGGGCCGGGAGGGAAGCGCTTGGGAGGAGCCGAGGGCTCCTCGCGAAAGTGCCCGCAGCGCCCGGAAGCGTCCAAAGGCCCCAGTGTTGGGAGAAGACAAGGAGGCCTCTTGGGGAGCTACGACGCCTCCAACGATGACGCAATAGTCATGCAAAATTATACATATAGATTTAAACTCCACCCGGAAGGCAGGAGCCAGCCCGCGGCCTCTAAGTGCACAACAGAACGAGAAATTGGAAAGGAAGAAAGACTTAGAGGGTTAAAGAAAAGAAAATGTGCGCGGAGTGATGGGGGAGGAGGATGGTGCTCCCTGGGCTGGAAAGCAGGGACTCCTTGCTTATTGCTCGGGCCCCCTTCCCACAGGCACCATTCTGTTCACAGCAGAAGCTTGAACCATTTACTATGAAACTGTTGACTAAGAGAATTACAGCATCTTTTCTCACAATAGTCAGAAAAGGAAGACACCGCTGGCTGTGGACACGACAAATGTACCTTTGTTCCCCCGGAGGAGACATTCGCTGGGTCCCTCTTGCAGTCTCCAGTGCCCCTCGAGGGTTGTGATCCCTGAGGAGTGATACACTCTGATGCTCTAAGCCTTGGCCTGTGATCCAGGCAGCAACCCCTGTCCAGCTGCCTGAGCAAAGATTGAAAACGCCTGGCTGTCCAGGTCCTGTTCACTGGCCAGTAGTGCCGCTTTGAATATTAGGCACTGGGAGAAAGGGGTGAAGGAGAGTGGGTACACTCCACACTGGCACTGCACCCCACCCCCTGCTGACGTGAGATAAACCACTTCCTTTCATTTATTCACATTGAGAGGCAGCCCAGAGGTCAACCAGACCATCTTCCTTAGACTCCCTTAGGTTGTAGGTAAGCAAACAGACCTAGAGAGGTGAAGTGATTATCCCAAAAGCTTCCAGCTAATTCCGGCATTCAAGGACATTTCACTTTTGGAAGCACTCACTGTTCTGTCCCTGTGCCTCACTTCTGAGGCCTCAACTCTCAAACCCCAAATCTGGATTATTTATCGGTAGTTCCTTGTGGAATCACACTCAAGATCCCACCAGACCCTTCTGAATCACCGAAGTGCGGGTGGGCATTTGCATTGCCCGTTGCTTTAGATTATGCAATGAATTTGGAAGATACTTTGTGCCAATGACAAGGACAGCCTTGAGGTCAGATCTTGGTTCAAGGCCATTTTCTGCCACTTCTAGAGGGGAAGAAAGGACTTGCTTCCTTTGTTTACAGGACCATTTCTTCAGGTAGCATTTTCTGGGAGTAGTTTTCTGAAAGGAAGCTCTGTAAGAAGAGGGTAGGAGCTCTGTGAGAAGAAGCAGCTCCAAGTACACTCTGGAGTGTACTCAGCCAGGAGAGGGCATTTGGTCCCAGCTGTGATGCTAGTTAGAGGCCCACTTCTCTGGGCCTTAGCTTTCTCATCTATAAATGTGGGAGCATTCGTAAGAATGAGATCGGATCTCAACCTCAAGAGCTCTAGGGTGCTTTAAAATGTGTCCTGAGAGCTCCTGGTAACAGCTTTGAGACAAGGGGGTATGCAGTTGCTGGAGACATGGGGAAGGCCTTTGTGAGGGAGGACGAGATCTGTCCCAGGACGGGAGGATGGAGGCTTCCAGGGTCTCCTCCAGGTCAGAACTCCGGCCTCCGAGTTCTTATGGGGGCAGACATTGACTAGAGATCCAGGGAGCTGGATCCAGAGATCTAGAGCAGCTCCAGAACCTTGAACAGTGTCAAGGACCCCAGGTTCTGGGTCGTCTGGGACAAGCTCTGAAAGTATCAGAGCGCTTCACGTGGGGAACTGATGTCAGATGAATCATGCAGAGGTGACTTCATTGGTGATGGTGACCTCATCCCTTTGGCCCATAGAAAAGCCAAAACTGACTGCCAGGAATACTTAGAGCTCTGGCTGATTCCACTAGTGTGTATGTGGAGTGGGAGGGCGGAGTTACCCTGGATGCCCCAGGTCAGCTCACAGATGGGTTAGCTGGAAGGACCAACAGATCTTAACAGAAACCTCCCTTTCCTGTGGGCAAAGAGGATAATGCCTCAAGTGGTAACAACAACAACAATTCTCACATTTCAGGGATTTGAGAGACAGAAATCAACTTTGTTTCTAAGCATTCCGTAGGCACTGTGCTCGCTTTTCTCCTTTTGTGTCAACTGCAGATGTCAAAACACAGTGGTCTGTGTGAGAACAGTGAATCTCTACTTAGCCTTCTCTTTTTCCTATAGTTCCTACTCTTCATTGATTCAACCAGTATTTCATTTACCAAGCCTTTATTCGGGTTTACTAGATGCCAGGCTTTATTCCTGGGCAGGGGATGAAGAGCTGGAAAGCCACAATTGCTGGAGGGGGTGGAAAGGAACTGATGAGCAATAGATAATTACTATATAATGTGATCAGTACTGTGGTAAAGGATAAAGAACAGGCTTCTGGAAGTTCAGAGGAGGCTGTTAGTACCTAGCTTGCTCTGGGTGTGCTGGGGCAGAGTTTGCAGAAGGGTGTCATTGGCCTGGGGTTTAAGAGGCAAATAGGGGTAAGATAAGAGTACCTGGGAAAGACAGCCACACACCAGGGCAAGATGGAACAGCACACAACTTCTTGGGAACGGTGAGCCATCGAGGATGGACAGAGTGCGGGATTGGTGGTAAAGGGGAGCTGGTTTGTATTTAAATGGGAACTGTAATGTTGATTGTGCTTCATGCAGAGGTCTACATGTCTGCCATGCCCAAGGAACTGGTGCTGTACCTACCTCCTGTCTCAGTGTGTTCCAGCTGCTGTAACAAGATCCCACAGACTGGGTAGCTTCTAGACAACAGAAATGTATTTCTTATATTGCTGGGGGCTAGAAGTCCGGAGTCGGGGTACCAGTGTGGTTTGGTGAGGGCCCTCTTCTGGGTTGCAGACTTCTTGTTGTACCCTCACATTGTAGAAGAGATTAGTGAGTTCTGTCGAGGCTGTTTATAATGGCAGTACTCCCATTCATGAAGGCTCTGCCCTGGTGACCTAATCACCTCTGGAAGGACCCACCTACTCGTACCAACACTTTAGGCTTTAGGTTTTAACGCACAAATTTGGGGCAGGTGGAGGGGTGGACATTCAACCTATAATACCTTCCTAATGTAAGTAACTTTGGAAAATTGCACAAAATGTATGAAGCCACTGTTTCCAGAGAGTGGACAGCGCAGAGCACAGGATTGCGATCTCTGCGAGAAAGAACAAATGAGGCAAGCTCACTATCGCCCTAACTTTCTGCTGGAAGCACTTTCTGAATTGCAGCACAGTGAGGGGGAACCGAAGTAGACCGCAGTGGCTTTGCTGAGTTGAGAAGACAGCTGAAGAGCCTTTTTAAGATGGAGGACCACTGTGATCCTCTTGAGTCTCCTGCTGATACAGAATTGTGCGTGAAGAGAGTGAGCTCCACAGTGCTAGGCGAAGAACTGCCAGGGAGTAGGAACGGGTTGGTTCCCAGGCCTACACAGAGTTGGGAGATGTTTGAGTTTCAACCAGCCAATAGGGGAAGACCTTGTAGAAAGTCCAGAGGATTCCGTAGAAACTCCAGAAGGGTTCCACATTTGTAGAAGGGCTAAATTAGCGCTAGAGTTAGGTATCTGTAGCTGTTTCCCTAACAAAGTTTATAAATAAGCCCCCAAAAGAACAACTTCATCCACTATTACCATAACTGCCAGGCAAAATCAATTTCATCAGGTTTTAAAGGACAGCAACAAAAGAGAGACATTCAACAACGTAAAATTCAGAATGTCAAGAATTAGTAGGGGGGTCGGTGGGGGTGGAAGAGAGTATAAGGGGGATAAATGGCAATGGGAAAAATATAATGAAAAAGCTATTAAATAAAAGAATTAGTAGATATGCAAACGAGTAGGAAAATGTAATCAGGAGAAAAATCAGTCAATAGAAACAAACCCAGAAATGAGAGATAATGGAATTAGCAGATGAAGATTTAAAAAGGTATTAGAAATATACACAAGGATTTAAAGAAAAATGTGAAGATAGGGGGGAGGGGAATAGAAGATAAAAAAGAACCAAAGTGAATTCTAGGACTGAAGAATACAATACCTGAGAGGGAAAATTCAGTGGGTGTTTTTAACAGATTGGACATTGTAGAAAAAAATCTACATTGAAGACATAGCAATAGGACCTATTCAAACTAAAACACACAGAGAAAAAGACTAAGGATATAAAACAACAAACACAATAGCAGTGTCCTAAACTGTGCATTCCTAACACCTTTAGTTAAGGTGGAAATTTCCAACATTCCATAGGGGCAGGGCTAACTTTTAACCCCTTTACAAGGTAGTAGAACAGGTAAAGGAGCCCAGTGAATGGGAGAACGTATTCGCCAGCGATACATCTGATAAGGGGTTAATTTCCAGAATATATAAAGAACTTACACAACTTAACACCAGGAATTCAAACAATCTAATTAAAAAATGGGCAAAAGACCTGAATAGGCACTTCCCCAAGAGGACAAACATGTGACCAACAGACATGAAAAAATGCTCAATGTCATTAATCGTCAGATGCAATTTAAAACCACAATGAGCTATCACCTATACCTGTCAGAATGGCTATCCTCAATAAAGCAACAACAAGTGCTGGCAAGGATGTGGAAAGAAGGGAACCCTCATGCACTGTTGGTGGGAATGCCACTGTGGAAACCAGTATGTTGTGTCCTCAAAATATTAAAAATGGAACTGCATTTGGACCTAGTGATCCCACTTCTGGGGATATGTCCTAAGAAACCCAAAACATTAATTCAAAAGAATATACGCACCCCTATGTTCATAGCAGTATTATTTACAACAGCTAAAATGTGGGAACAGCCCAAGTGCCCAACAATAGATGAGTGGATAAAAAAAGCTGTGATGCATTAACTCAATGGAATAGTACACAGCTGTAAAAAAGAAGGAAATCTTACCTTTTTATAGACCATTCATGGACCTGGAGATTATTATGCTCAGTGAAATAAGCCAGTCAGGGAAAGACAAATACCATATGATCTCACTTATATGTGGAATCTAATGAACAAAACAGAAACAGAGGCACGGACGCATGGGACAGATTGACAGCTGTCGGGGGGTGGGAGGGGAATGGATGAAAGAAGGTGAAGGGATTAGCCAAAGAGATGTATGCATAATTCATAGACACAGACACCGGTATGGTGGTGGCCAGAGCGAAGAGGGGGTGCGAGTGATGGGTGGAGGTGAACAAAGGAGGGGGCAATGGGGACACCTGTAGCAGTGTCAACAATAAAAGTTTTTGAAAAATATGTGAATTTCATGTTGGTTAATAAACGCCCCCTGCCCTGAATCCCCCACACCAGCTGCCCCTGTTACCCCAGGCCTTTCTCTGTCCCCCTCTGACCTTCCGATTCAACATAAATGGCTAATGTCTGGCAGAGCAGGGGCCTTGAGAACCCTGTTGCAACTCAGGCATGACAACTGTGGCTGGCCAGCCATTGTGTTGAGTGTCATAACTGGTTATGGGACACGCTGATTGTGGCAGCCCTTCTGGGCTTTCAGGTCACCTTTCTGAGTAGAATAGACTCAACCAGAGGACCCTGGGAGATTCATTTGGGTAACTTACATGTTTAAAGTTCTTTTATCTTTTTTGAGGTTTTATTCATTTATTTTTAGGGAGAGAGGAAGGGAGGGAGAAAGAGAGAGAAACATCAATGTGAGAGGGAAACAGATCAGCTGCCTCCCGCATACACTTTGACCAGGGACCGAACCCACAACCCAGGCATGTGCCCTGACCGGGAATCAAACCAGAGTCACTTCGCCTTGTAGGATGACGCCCAGCCAACGGAGCCACATGGGTCAGGGCTTAAAGTTCTGATTGAGCTCTGTATTCTAGGAATGTGGTCAGGAGAGGAGGAGGCGTCCCTCTGGGGCAGGCCACTGCAGCACTCTTCCCATCTTCCCATCCCCCTCTCTTCCTCCTGAAAGAGGGTTGCAAATCCCTGAAGTTGTGACAGTCTGTAGGGGAGACTGTTTCCTCACCATCCATCTGTATAGTTTCAACTAATAATTATTACTAAGTGACTGCTGTGTGCTGGACTCTGTGGGAAGTATTAAGATGAGTCAGAAATAGCACTTTCCCCAATAAGGTCATCACAGAAATCCCTACCCGTGGTGAGGGGCAGATTTGGATACACTCCCCTCCTTGTAGACCAGAACCTTCCATGTCAGAGGCTGAGATGTGTCGCTTAGCAGGGGTGAGATCAGCCAGGACCTATCAGTGAGAATTAAGTCAACACTAAAGCAGTGTCTGGTGTCTGAAGATGTCCTGAGCTGAGGACTGTGTTTCTGAGTAAGCAGAGCATCTACACTCCTGTGGGGCTGTTCCTGCCCACAGCTCACAGGCTGGAGACTTGTCCTGCGGCTCCTGGCTGACCTCGTACCTACTCCCAGCCTCCTGGAGACTTCTGGGGCCCTGGCCTGGGCCTCCCTCCCCACAGACTGCTTGAGAACTGTGGTTCTAGCGGGGACAGGATGAGGGGCAATGTATTTTGTGCATGGCATGTGACATTTACCTAGCACTTCACAAAGCTTGTTCACTCCTTATATCGTGTGGCTTTCGCAGCTCCATTGAGAGGGTGGCAGAACCCATCGTTAACATCCTTGTTTTACAGGTGAGTCCTTGTGTCTGCATCTGGATGGCAGGCAGGCAGACTTTGAGTCCTTATTGAGATCGCCCAGCCCATGAGTGACGTCAGGACTGAAACTTGAACAGAAAGTGTTACGCACTTCTCACCGCACCAGGCTCTGGCCCGTGGAGGACCTGAGGCCAAAAGAGAGACTTCTTATTTCATGGGTCCTTGGTCCCTACCCTCAGAGTCCCTGGTATGAAGAGGGGTCCCTGCCTTGGAAGAATTACCACCTGTGATATCCCATGACCACTCAACATGTGGGACATGGTCAGCAAACATTAGCCGTATAAATTGCTTATATTCATGTAGCCGGCATCTCATCCCCACTTTAGAAGAGGCCTGTTTTGGGGGGCAAATACTTTGATAAGTGAATTAAATGAGACCTTCCAAGGGGCTGCCTGAGAAACAATAGATGGGTGCTTAGCTGCTTTCTGAGGAGGGCAGAGTGAAGGCCCTGCTTCTCGAACATTTTGGACTGCAAGTTACAGTAACGTGTTTTTCACTGTGAGTCATAATACATACACGCATGTTATATGCATGTAACGTGTGTACATCTGGACACATGCTATATAAAAGTTTGACTACACAGTGTTTCACCTGACTACCTGTAATAAACTCCAGATTTTGTCTTCCATTTGGCTGCAGGTTCACACTGAAACCCCCGAGGAGGGCTCTGTTTGCCAGAGTGCTCCCCGGCTCACAGCTGGAGGTGAATGCTCAGGAGCACGGAAGGAAAAAGAACTCCTACAATTCAACAACGAGAACAAACAAACTGATTTAAAAATGGGCAAAGGACCTGCATAGACATTTCACACACACACACAAAAAATCGAGCAATAAGTGCAGAAAAGATGCTCAACATCACTAATTATTAGGGAAATGCAAATCAAAACTGCAACGAGATAACACTTCATACCCATTGGGATGGCTATTATCAAAGAATCCAGGAAATAACAAGTATTGGCAAGATGGTGGAAAAACTGAGTCCCTCTGCATTGCTGATGAGATTGTGAAAGGGCGCAGCCACTTTAGCGGTGGTATGACCATTCCTCAAAAAATTAGAGTTGCCATGTGACCCAGCAATTCTACGTTTAAGTATATATCCCAAAGAATTGAAAGCAGGGACTCAAACAAATATTTTTGTACTTGCGTGTTCCTGGCAGCATTCGTTATTCACAGCAGCCAAAAGGCGTAACCAACCCAACGGATAGTTCAATGGATGGATGAACAAAATGTGATGGATTCGTTCAAGAGAATGCTATTTGGCCTTATAGAGGAACATGTTACACCAGGGACGAGTCTTGAAACTCATCTGTTAAGTGAAATCAGCCAGTCACAGAGGACAAATGTTGAATGTTCCACTTTTATGAGGTTCCTAGAATAGCCAAACTCCTAAAGACACGAAGTGGAATGGTGGTTGCGGGGGTGGGGGGCTGAGGGGATGGGGAGTTAGTGTTTAATGAGGACAGAGTGTCAGTCTGGGAAGATAAAAAAGTTCCGGGGGTGGTGGTTGCACAACATGGATGCACTTAATGCCACCAAACGGTACTTAGCAATTAAAATGGTGCAATTTACGTCACGTATATTTTGCCACAATAAAACATAGAAAACATAGACACATTTTTCTTTTAAAATGGAATTTCTGTTTCTCTACAAAGTCCACATTTCCTAAGGTGGCAGTGGGTTGGCCCCTTTCTGAGGGGAAGCCATGATTGAAACCCTTTCAGCCACCTACAACTTCGAAGCCAATTGTTCTTAGAGAGAACCTGACTGCTTTCAAGCAAACTTCCTCCGGGTTTTTGAAAAGGAGAAATTGAGGTGTGAATTCTGTATGTAAATTATTTGAGGAGAAACTGGTTCTTACCCTTACCCCCTGCAGGCACCAGCTCCTCTCCTCCTGTTCAAAACCAGCTTTGCCACCGGGGGTGGGGTTCCTGGAATAACCTTGTGTGTGTGTCCCCTTGCTCATCAGCACTGAAAAAGAGATGAAGCTTTCTGGGCACTTTTGATGTTTTCCTCAGGTTGTCCCTGTTTACTTCCAGGGCAAATGAACTCTCTGGCTCATGCATTCCTCCTTCAGCCTGCAGGGAGGCGGCAGGGAACAGGGTGTCTGCTTTCCCACATCCTCACCGGGAGCTGCTCAGCTCACAGAGCCGCAGCAGGCCGCCGGGGCCTGACCCTGACTCACCCAACCTGCCAGCTGGCTCTGCACCACATCTCTTCCGCCCCGAAGCTCCGTCCTTGTGTTCTTGCCCAAGCCCTCATCCACGCACAGTCTCCACCTGGCATTTGGCTTCCAGCCAGATGCTCCTGCCTCTGCTAATTTTCCTAAACCCCGGATTGGCCAAGTTCCAGCCCCTCTCAAAAGCCTTTGATGGGTCTCCTTTGCCTAATGCCCAAATCTCCGTCTGACATTTCAAACCTTCCCCAGCTGAACTCCAACTGTCTTTCTGGACGCTGCTCACTCCCCCTGCAGGCCTGCTTGCTGCCGCCAAACCAATCTGTTCTCTGCACACAGCCCGCCTAACGTGTCCCTACCACTGAGCCCTGGCCCCCAGCGTTCTCTCCCTCCAGCCCGTCTCACCCTCTCTTTCCGCTTATTGCAGTGATCTGGCCCTCTGTGCCCTTCTTTCCCCCTTGCCCGCAGGACCATGTCTCCAGCTGGAGCATGCAGCCACTCAACCTGTGTTCTTTCCTGGCTCTTATCCCATTTCAGATGCCAAATACCTTTCCACATTTCTGAACTGAGGTTGTCTCTGGAAGCTCCAAAGTACTACACAGAGTCAGGTGTCCATAACGACTCAATTGATTCTTATCTATTTGGATGAATTCTCCTTAGTGAATACTACCAACTTGCTACATTTGCCAGGTGACTTGCCTCCAAGTTAAAGAGTCTGTTGTCAATGATGGAATGTCTCGAACCATCCACGACAGGGTTTACCTTGTCTGTAGGGGCAATGCATTATAAAAGAGCCCGTAATGAACTTGGAAGAGGGCTTGGAACTGGATCCCTGCATTCCCCGAGCTTTCCTGAAACCTCTGGTTCCTTCCACCCCACACCGTTGGGTGATTACCCTCTTGCTGGTTCCTCTCCCCGCCACCGTTACATTGCAGGCTGGAGAGGCAGGGCTGGTTCTTATGTGTTCTCTCCTCCACCTCCAGCGCCTACACAGTGCCTGGCACGTGATGTATGGTCATCAAGCAGTTGTTGAGAAACAATAAAGGGGATGCCCCCTTCCCACATATTTAGCGTTTGAAATCCCCCAGGGGAATCAGCATTTCTCTAAATTCCTTCACCCACTTCCTGGGCTCTGCATGTTGCCCCATACTCCAGGCGCTGGAAAGCCCCTTCCCTTTCTTGCTGTGCAATCTCTAAGTGTCTGGAGGCCCAGGTTGGGCCGCCTCTCTTTTGGCCAGGGATAGGGAGCCCACACCCAGACGTCTGCCCTTAAATTGCTTACACACCCTAGCTAGAATGAAGAACAGTTGCCTGGGTGGGGACTGGGCGGGGGAGGGGGAGTCTGGGTGGGGCTTCTGGCTGACAGACACATTTTGCCCACCCTGCACTCCTTCCAGCCCCTCCTCCCTCTCACAGTGCTGTGGGTTCCGCACTTCCTTCCCAAGGGCCCACACAGGCCCACTAGGCAAGGGTGAGGGCTGGAGAAGAGACATTTCCAAGCTCACACTTCCTCTGAGGACCCTCCTCTGCCCGCAAATACAAAATCATCAGTTTTGAAATGTCTCCCCCATGTCATAAAGAGGGGCTTCTGGGGTGTTGCAATGTTCTATTTCTTGACCCGGGTAGTGGTTACAGGATATTTGCATAGCACAATAAGTTATTAAGCTATATGTTTATGTTCTACACACTTTTCTGTATGTGTATTATATTTCACAATAAAAGAAAGGAAGTGTTCCCCCTTCCCCAGCTCTTACTCTGATCAATCATTTTTAACCTATGCCTATCTGCACCCAGCCCCACTAAAGGAGATCCTTGTGTTCGAGGAATTTCTTGGAAGAAACAAAGTGACTGGGAAAAACAAACAAACAAAACACAACACTGAATCCAGCTCTGAACTGTATCTGGAAAATAGCCATGCTGTCATTATTTTGAGGAGTCCAGAGGTCAAAGGAGGTGGTGGGGCTGAAACTGGGCCTGAAAATACAGATGAGATTTAGGTAAGTGCAGAGTAGCAGAGGAGGGCATTTTAGTTGGGAGAATGGTATGAGCAGCAGCTGTTAGGTGGGGCAGAGCCTGATATGTTTGGGGGACGATGAGGAGACCCCAGTACTGAATAGTTTATAGGGGTGAGGATGTATTAAAGAGCCCTGGGTGCTGCCCCTGGCCTCAAACATGGGCAAGGCCAATGCCACTTACAGCAGAAGCCTGCCTTATCAGAACAGTGGGGCATGGGCTCTCATGCAAGAACAGACATGTGCGATTCACATTTCTCAGTTTGTTGTGTCGTTTTGCTCAAGCCACAAGCTCATGTGGCCTCCTAATCCCCATCCCAGACAGACTGAAAGTTACACCTGCCAGACACATTACACAGGCACCACATGCCTGCAGACACACTGGCTCAGTCCTGACTCTTAACCCTGCCCCACCTTGCAGCTGCCTTCAGGTCCCTGCACTGATGAGCTGTTTAGAAGCGGGAGTGAGGGACTTATACTAGGCTATGAGGTGGCTCCACCCAAGCCCCAGGGCTCTGGAATCTAGGACTTCACCCACCATCACCAAGGTTGTGGCTGGGCCTCCTGAGACTGGGTAAGGATGCCGTGATGTGCTGGGAGCTTCCCAAACTCCAGGCAAGGCTATAAAGTTTAATACAAGGAGGCAAGAGACTAGGGTGCATTCCCACTTCCTTTGGGGAGTGGAAATCAAATCAGCCCCAGGTACTCTATATACACAGAGAGACTGAGCATGAATGAGGCCTGAAGCAGAGCAGAAGAGGCACTGATAATAGTGACTGTAGTAGTAATGATGATAATAAGTACCTAGCCTGACAACTCCATGTTTAGCATTATGCTAAACATTCATTTCTTTTATTGCATCCTCACAATAATCCTATGATGGTGATGCTATTATTTCTATTATACGGATCAGGAAACTAAAGCCTCAGGGGAGGAACTGCTTTGCCCAAGTCGTACAAAATGGTAAGTGCAGCACTAGGGTCTGAATTCTGGCAAGCTGACTCTGGAGCCCTTCCCAGGGAAGCCGGCAATGCCCAGGTCAGCCCCATCTGGGCCTAGAGATATCCTCCCTCACCTACTGGAGCAGGCCAGCCCCTGCGGTGGGTGTGCCCCCCTTAAAGACTATCTGGCAAATTTTGCTTGCTCTGGTTTCTCACTAAACCACTTTTGGATCGCCTTCCCATGCGACTCATGTACAGGGAAAAAAGGCCGGGACCTGCCAAGACGACAGCTGTATTTTTCATTAGTAAATTAATAAACTGGCTGCCTGATTCACACACGTATCCATTTCTGATGGCTTGGTTAGGTGAGCCCATCCCAGACCTGAAGCCCTCAATATGCCAACTTAATTGAGATTCCAAGCAGGCCAGGGGAGCCCCCAGCATGGCCCATGTGCCAAGGAAATCCCTCTTGGCCTCCTCTTGCAGACTTGGCCAGCCTTCCTCAGTGACAGCCTGGCTCTTTGGATCAAGCTGCCTGGGCAGACTGTGAGGGTCGTCTGCAGAAAGAAGGAAGCAACAGTGCCAGGTTCTAGTGTGTGTTCCAAGTTCCACATTCCGCCTTCAGACTCCCGGCGCCAGAGCAAAGGCTCGCCCTCGGCAGCGGACTGGTGAGGGCTCGTCTCGTACACTTTTTTCTTCTACACACACAGCCTGGGGCTTCCTGGATCTCTTGCTCTCTCTGCTTTCATTGATGGTGGCTCCCAAAGCTGGGGACCAGCAGGGTTCCCCAGGGATCCTCCCCCCCAACAACCATTTAATTAAGCTGTGTTATTTAGGAGCAGAGAATGTTTTGCTCTGATTACAAAAGTGCAGTTTTTCAAAAAATTACATTCTCAATTAGTGGGGGAATTTTCTTTTGAACTTCAGATAACAGTTTGTAAGGTTGAGCCCAAAGTCCTGGTCTTTGTCACCATCGCTGGGTCATTTTCCACCAAGCATGGTGAGTGACGCATCTTTCTGGGAGAGCATTCTATTTTTCCATAGTGTTAAAAAACACAGAACCTGAAATCTAACCTCGTAACAAATTTCTAAGTTATGACACACTGGTTAGTACTGTAAACTACGAGCACGTTGTTTAACGACGAATCTCTAGGACTTTTTCAACTTCCGTGACCGAAACTCTATACCCATTGACATCGACTCTCCAGCTCCCTCTCCCCTTTGCCCCTGGCAACCACCCTTCTATTTTCTGCTTGTATAAATTTGTTTACATAGATACCTCATTTAAGTGGGATCATGCAGTATTTGTCCTGTGACTGGCTTTTTTTTCACTTAGGGTCAAGATCCATCCGTGATGTAGCATGTGATAGGATATCCTTGTCATACTTGAAGGCAAAATAATATTCCATTGTATGTACAGACAACATTTTCTCTATCCATTCAACTCTCAAGGGCACTTAGGTTGTTTTTACTTCTTAACTTTTGTGAATATGGATGCAATGAATGGGGGGAGGGTGGCAGATATCTTTTGGGGGTCCTATTTTCAATTCTTTTGCATAAATATCCAGAGAGGGAGTGCTGGATCATATGGTACTTCTATTTTTAACATTTGAGGGAACTTCCATGCTGTTTTCCATAGCTGCTACACCATTTTACAGTCCCACCAATATTGCACAAGGGTTTCAATTTCCCCACATCCTCCTGAACTCATTCATTTTCTGCTTTGGTGGGGGGCAGGGGGATAATGGTCACCCTAACAAATGTAAGGGGACATATCATTGTGGTTTTGATTTGCAGTTCCCTGATGATTAGTGAGGTTGACCATTTTCAAATAAACTCTTTGGGCATGAAATGTCTATTCTTTATTTTTTTCCTTTTTCTTTTCTTTTTTCTTTTTTGCTATTGAGTTGTAGGAGTTTCTTATATATTTTGGATATTAATCCTTTATTAGATATATGGTTTGTAAATATTTCTTCCTATTCCATAGGTTGCCTTACCACTAGGCCGATTGTTTTCTCTGCCACGCAGATTTTGAATTTACTATAGTCCCATTTGCTTTAGTTGCCTCTGCTTTTGACATCATGCCAAGAAGTCATGGCCAAAACCAATAATAATATTATGAAGATTTCCCCCATGTTGTCTTCTAGAAGTTTTATAATTGGAATTCTTTAAACCATTCTAGCTGATTTTTGTGTATGTAGATCTTCAGTTTCCCCAACATCATTTGTTGAGAACACTATTCATTCTCCATTGTGTGGTCTTGATACCCTTGTTGAAAATCATTTCACTGTATATATGTGGGCTTATTGCTGGGCTTGCTGTGCTGTTCCATTGGTCTATATGTCTGTCTTCATTCCAGTACCATACCATTTTGATTACTGTAGATTTGTAATATGTTTTGAAGTCAGGAATGTGAGGCCTCCAGCTTTGTTTTCTTTCAAGATTGTTTTGGCTATTCAGGGTCCTTTGTGAGTCCATATGAATTTTTAGGATTGTTTTTCTATTTCTTCAAAAGAAGAAATGCCATGGGGACTTTTCTAGAGATTGCATTGAATTTGTAGGTAGTTTTGGACAGTAGGAACATTTTTAACAATATTTTCTTCTAGTCCATTAACATGGGATGTCTCCATTTATTTGTCTTCTTTAATTTCTTTCAGCAATGTTTTATAGTTTTCAGTGTACAAATATTTAGCTTCCTTGATTGAGTTTATTCCTACTTTTTTGGGTTTTTTTTTTTTTTTGATGATATTGTAAATGGAATTGTTTTCTTAATTTCCTTTTTTTTTTAAAGATTTTATTTATTTATTTTTAGAGAGAAGTGAAGGGAGGGAGAAAGAGAGAGAAAGAAACATCAATATGTGGGAGAAACATCAGTCAGTTGCCTCTCCCTTGCTCCCAACTGGGGACCTGGCCTGCAGTGCAGGCATGTGCCCTGACTGGGAATCAAACCAGTGATCTTTTGGTTCACAGGCCAGTGCTCAACCTACTGAACCACACCAGCCAGGGCTCCTTTTTAGATTATTCATTCTTAACATATAGAAACATAACCGATGTCTGTATGTTGATTTTGCGCCTGCAACTGCTGAATTTGTTTATTAGTTCTAACATGTTTGTGTGTGTGCATGTGGAATTGCTAGGGTTTCCTAAATATAACATCATGTCAGCTGGGAATAGAGATTATTTTACTTCTTTTTTTTCAATTTGGGTGCCTTTTATTTCTTTCTCTTACCTAATTGTTATAGCTAGGACTTTTAATACCATGTTAATAAAAGTGGTAAGAATGGGTATCCTTGCTTTGCTACTGATCTTAGAGGTAAATCTTTCAGTTTTTCATTGTTGAGTGTGATATAATTTTCTTTTAGTCCTAGTTTGTTCAGTGTTTTTTTTTTTTTAATTATGAATGGGTGTTGAATTTCCTCAAGTGCTTTTTCTGCATATATTGAGATGATTCTGTAATTTTATCCTTCATTCTGTTAATGTGGTATATCACATTGACTGATATTTGTATGTTGAACTATCCCTGCATCCCAGGGATACATCCCACTTGTTTCTGATGTATGAACCATTTATCGTACTGTAGAATCCAGTTTGCTAGTGTTTGGTTGAGGATTTTCACATCTATGTTCATCAGCGATATTGTCTTGAAGTTTCCTTTTCTTGTAGTGTCTTTGGCTTTGGTGTCAAGGTAATGTGGGCCTCATAAAAGTGTCTCCTCCTCTTAATTTTTGGAGAGAAGAGTTTGAAAGGGATTGGCATTAATTGTTAAAAAAATATTTGGTAGAATTCTCCAATTAAGCCATCTGGTCCTGCACTCTTGTTTGTTGGGAGGTTTTTAATTACTGGTAAAATCTCCATACTAGTTATAGATATGTTCAGATTTTCTATTTCTTCATGATTCAGTCCTGATAAATTGTATGTTTCTGGGAACTTATCCACTCTAGGTTTTCCAATTTGTTGGCATATAATTGTTCATAGTAGTCTCTTGTAATTCTTTTTTTATTTCTGTGGCATCTGGAGTAATGTTTCCTGAGTATTGAGCCATCACTGACTAGGAATATTCTAGATTATGCCTGCCATAATTGTCTCCTTATTAACTGATGATAAAAAAAATTGGTTAGTGTAGTAAGGAGAAGACTCTAGGGATCCAAGTTCAAGTCTTTGTTCTTCTAAGGTATGATCTAGGACAGGGTGCTTTCCCTCTCTGGGTCTCGGTTTCCTTACCTGTGAAATAAGTGGTGGATAGATAGTCTCCAAGATCCTTCCCTCTGGATGCTGACTCTCTCCCTCCTCCCTTTATGCACTCCACATTTAAGGAAATGGAACTCTGGAGACTCCCCTGACACTCTTCCCTAATCAAAGGAACCAGAGGGTCTGCCAGCTCTCCCTCCAGCTCCCTTTCCAGGAGCAGCCATGGCCCTGAATGATATTGATGTGCAGAAGCGGATTAAGCACATGACAGCTTTCATTGAGCAGGAAGCCAATGAAAAGGTAGAAGAAATAGATGCCAGATCTGAGGAGGAATTCAACATTGAGAAAGGACGTCTTATGCAAACTCAAAGACTGAAGATTATGGAGTACTACAAGAAAAAGGAAAAGCAGTTAGAGCAGCAGAAGAAAATCCAGATATCCACCATAAGGAGTCAAGCAAGGCTGAGGGTGCTGACAGCACAAAATGACCTCGTCTCAGAGCTGCTGGATGATGTGAAGATGAAACTCATCAGGCTTGTGGAAGACCCAGAAGTATACCAGGGGCTGTTGTATAAACTAGTGCTCCAGGGTCTGCTCCGACTGCTGGAGCCTGTGATGATTATACGCTGCAGGCCACAGGACCACCTCCTAGTAGAGGCTGTAATACAAAAAGCCATCCCTGAATACACAACAGTCTCCCGAAAACAAGCAAAAGTCCAAGTTGATCGAGAGGTGCACCTACCTATGAACACAGTGGGGGGTGTGGAGGTCTACAGTGGAAATTACAGAATAATAATTTCCAATACCCTAGAAAGTCGACTGGATCTGGTAGCTGAGCAATGGATGCCAGAAATACGAAAGGCCTTATTTGGAATCAATCCCAACAGGAAGTTTTCCCAGTAAACCTCTGGGAAATGAACTGCTAAGCCACAAAAGCATAAGTTATTAAGGCAAAGGAAACTAGTCAAGTTTCCTCCTCTCTGTTGCTCTGACAGCAGTCTATCTTCTATGAAATACCCTTTGAACAACTAAAGGCATTGTACTTTAGAATAAAGCCTGAATTAATGCTCAGAAACCTAATTCCAGTTCATTCATACCTCTTGCAGCTTCTGGTAAGTTCTGCAATTCTGGGCTGAAGGGAGTAAAGACAAAATGCCTATTCTTTAGCTCCTCCGCCAGGTGAGACGTGAGTAGTATTTTTGGCTTATGGATGCTCTAAGTTTCTTTAATATGTATGTGAAGTGTTTTCCTTCTTTTGTTTCAACTTCCTGTCCTCCTGTTGTTTAGTGAGACTTGGAGATCTTCCTTGTGTGTACAGGGCCAGCTTCCTGGGCATGTGTAACTAGTACAGTCACACAGGGTTCCATGCTCAGCAGAGCTCAGTGCTTAGGATTCAATGCTCTGTAGCCACTGCCTTGAGATACCTAATTTTATCTTCGAACATGGGTTTTGTAAGTGAAGCCCCATAGGACTTTGGAGCATGCACCAGGGACTTGGAGCCTTGGCTCACATGTGGTGCCAACTCCCAAAGCCTACCCATCTCCTTGGGATGCATTCTTGGCCACCACTTCCCAGTTCTCTGTGCCCCAGCCTTCCCCTCCCTCATTCAGTGACCACTGCTGCCCTATGCCCCTGGTGAGGGCCTGGTGTGCATGCCTGGAGGGTCTGGGTGAGGCGTGCATGATCTTCAGGGTCTTATGACTGAGTATAATAATGGTGGCCACTGCACCCCTGGCTAGCAGCTCTGTGGTACATTCAGCAGGTGAGTCAATGAGGGTGAGTATTTCTCCTACCAGATTCTGAGCACATCCTGGTGTGGAATTTTAAAGACCCTGTGGGGGTTCACGTGTCTGTTGTGGGGTGGGTTAGCCAGCCTGCTGTAATAGGAGATGCCTGGCTGGACTTCCCTGACCCTGACCAGGGCATAGCACACACTTCTGTGGGAAGGAGGATGCAGCAGCTGTCCAGCTTGCTGGGCTTGAGTCTCAGGATGGGAACGGCGGGAGCTCATGAGGGCCTGTACTGCCCTGCAAAGTATCCCCGTGCTTGATGGTTCTCCATCAAATAGCTCAGTCAGTGCCTGGGGACACTTGGGGTCATCTCTTTGCAACAGCTTGAAGAGTATTCTGGGAGGAGTCCAGAAGTACAGATTGTAATTTTGGTGATTCTCCACATGAATGTTGCACAATATAAAGTTAACATGAATAAAATTCATGTTAATGATTTAAAATTTTTACTTTTATTTACTTGAACATTGTATAGCAAATATACACCATGACAAATCAAAAGAGAGACTGCAGAAAAAAGGGGAAAGCTTTGTATTTTAGTGCCTTAATTTAATTGTGCTTTTGAACAAAGGGTAGCACATTTTTCGTTTTGCATTGGGTCCTGTAAATTGTGTGGCTGGTTAATTCAACATGTTGATTTAAAGTCTAACCTATGTCCAAGTATAATTGATGTATTAAAGTGAAAGGTTTTCTTGAAGAGAAAGCCCTGAGTAACCCTGCTGAGGGCAGAGGCTGCCTCGTGCGGTAAGGACTGTGTAGGGAAGAGGGACCCTGTGTGGCTCCAGCACAAGTGTGGGGACAGGGTATTAGCAAACAGGGGAATCTCCTAGAACCCAGGACAGGACCCCATCAGGGGCTCAGGAGAGCCTGGACTTGTGGATCAGAAAGCCATCTGAAGTCCTCTACCTGGGCACGCCCTTTTCTTCCTTTCCGGAGTGACTCTCTCTAGTGTCCAGGTTAGATGATGGAGTAAGCATGCTTCCATCATTTGTTTGCATTTGCAGGTTTTGCTGCTGTGGTTCCAAAAACAAATTTGCTTCTCTCAGACTCAGTTCCGATTTCCTGAGAGTCCATTTGGCCCAGCTCAGTTCACATGTCAACCGATGGTCCAGCTGTGTTTGGGGGCAGTTCTCATGGAAAAGGGGATCTCTGTCAGCTAGACAGAGTCCCCAAAGGGTATCTTCTAGGTGGACCTTTTGAGTTGCAAATTCTGTCATTCAGTGAACGTGTTCTGAATGCCAACAGTGAGCTAGGCCCTGAGCTAGGTTCTGGGCTACAAAGAACATGCCTTGGTCCTGTCCTGTCACCAGTCACAGACACACGGACAGTCGACGATCCGGTGATGGTACAACATGGAAGTGCCAGCCTAGTGCTGTATACAAGGCGCTGTGGGGTACGGTAATGGGAAGGGAGAGTCAGAGAAGGCTTCTGGGGCGTTTGCAATGGAGCTGGGGAAAGTACTCTGGGGAAAGGAATAAAAGCATATGCAAAGACCCTAAGGTATGGAAAAGCAAGTGGTGCTAGAGGAACTGTGTGTAGTTCATTGTGATGAGTGTGGGGGCGGGGAGGGGGGGCATGACCATGGATGCGGCTGGAAAGATGGGCAGAGCCTGATTCTACGGTGCCGACTGCCCTGTGGAGGGGTCAGACTAGTTCCGGCAGGTGAGTGATGAAGGGTTGTTGAAGGACTTTAGATAAGAATGAAACCACGGGAACTGGACTTTTCGAAGATTTAGTGTCACTGTGTGTGGAAGACACATTGGAGGGAGGGAGCGACTGGAGGTAAAAGCCCTTCTGGGGGCAGTTTATCAGCCCAGGTGAGAGATGATAAATAATCTACTCAGCTCTTTTGTCAAGTCGGTCAAGTTCATTGATGCACAGACTGAAAGAGATTGGAATCAGTGACCTGTATGCCCTGTCCACTCCCGCCTCCCCTCCTGTCACTTGACTATATCATCTCGCTTGTCCAGGACTTGAGGCTTTCCAACATAGTTTCTCACTATTATCACTTTTTTTAAATTTTAATGGGATTTATTGGGGTGACACTGGTTAACAAAATTACACAGGTTTTGGGTGCACAATTCTACAACAGGTCAGCTGTACACTGTGTTGTGTGTTCACCAGCCAAATCCGTCACCATTTACCTGCCCTGTACCCCCCTCCACCGCCCTCCCCGGCAGTCACCACACTGTCATCCGTGTTTATGAGTTGTCTCTCTCCCTCTCTCTCTGTGTTTTTGTTTTTTGCTCAATTCATCCAGCCCCTTCGCTCCCTCCTATAGCCATCAGCCTGCCCCCTATCTATGAGTTTGTCTCTATTCTGTTGTCAGTTCCTTTGGGTCATTAGATTCCACATATGAGTGAAATTACATGGTACTTGTCTTTCTCTGACTCTCTTACTTCACTTAGCATAATGCTCTCCAGGCCCACCCATGCTGTCACATAGGATAAAACTTCCTCTTTTTTTCCGGCCAAGTAATATTCCCTATCTTACAATTTTTTTTTGGTCAGGGTCCCCCTGCTCTTAGAGCTCCCCCCCACCTTCTCTCCTAGCCATCTTCCCAGACCCAGAAAAGCAGTGTCTTCCCAGCTGACTGAGCCCCCAAACCCCAGCTGTTGCTCCTTCTGGGAACTGGAACCCCACTTCCTGCTATAACCCAGGAGTGTCTGGACCCCATTGGCCTACCTAGCTCTGGCCCTCTAAGCTGACCCCCATCCATTGCGGGGGCACCGACATTAATTCATCTCCATAAAAGTGGACAGTCGGGCAGCTTTAGTGTCCAAGGGGCAGCATTTTCCTTAAATATCTGTTTTCCTCTCCCAAGGCTGCCAGATGCTCTCTCGTTCTCCCCAGTCTTCCCCTCCTCAGCCCTCTCCACCCATGGGTTCCAGCCTCCTCCTTCCTAATGTCCACTCAGCGAAACAAACACTGGTGGCCCAGCAAGCCCCGCCTTCCCATAGTGCCGGCTGCCAGGACAGCCGCTCCTCTTGAGCACTTCGCTGTACTGCCTTTATGTGCTGGTGGCAGCTTCTGCCACTTGCCCGCGTTCTCAAGAAGGCACGCTCCTCCTTTAAGCCCCTCAATCCCCACGAGCTAAAAGGAGCAAACTGTTACAACCGCAGGCAGGCACAACCCTTCCCCACCACTTTCCTCATTAACACTTCCTCCCGAGGTGCAAGAGAAGCTGTTTGTTGCTGATGCAGACAGAGGCTGTGCTTAGTTGGGGCGAGACTGCTTTGGTAGTTTCACTCCCTGCTGGGGGAGCGCTGCGGGGGCGGGGGGGGGGTGTCTGAAAACGCATGCAGCTTGAGGCTCGCCCCTCCCCAAGGCCTGTACCTCTTGGGGGTGCGCGGTAACTTGGTAGAGAGAGAGTGCAGAGTTAGTTCTGATTTGGAGCTTCCCAGAGAGCCAGAAACAAAGGGGTCGCGTTGAGCCTGGGCTGGAAGAAGCTCAGAGAAGGCAGGAAGAGCAGACCAGCAGAGCAGAAAATGTCACAAGGCTTCCTCTCTGTCCCTGGGGTCCCAGGACCTCCGGAAGTGGGTCAGCAGATCCACTCTGGGCCAAAATGCGGCCCTTCGCGGAGCTCTCAGGGGGAAATTGCTTAAGTCTGCCCCTTCCAATCCCTTCCAAATCATGACCTCATCCTGAATTCCCGCCTGTTATTGACAGTACTGGGAAGGAATGGAGCCCTCCCACCCCCACCTTTCTAAACGTTCTAAAGCGCAATAAACCCTGTCTCATAGCGCCCAACACTACTCTCCTGTGCTGGCTCGCAGCTCACCCAGTGACCATTTCCTTCAGGACAGTGGCCCTTCCACGGGAGGCAGGCCACTCCACTTCTCTCTGCAGACGCAGCAAAAGACTCTCCAGCTCTGACAGACAGTCCTGGCAGACGCGTGGCCCAGTCACCACACCCTCCCACACACCCTTGGGATGATGGAATTGAGCACATTCTTTTGTCACTGGGACATGTGCCCATAGAGGGTGATGTTCAACTCACCCTGGTGGCTACAGACCTCAGTGGATTCACACCCTGGAGGTTCCAGAATGTTAAGAACTCAAAGGGATCTTGAGAGCCAAAGGTTCACTTGAATCTGAAGCTCAAAGGAAGCAAAGACACACAGTTCGGGCCATAATCACCCAACAAGACTCTTGGGACTACAAAGAGAAAAACCTGAAGAGACTGTGTTATTGTGTTTCATTTTATGAAAAACTTACTGTACAGAAGCTCCAGAACTTTGGCTCCCTGTACAACAGAGACGTTAGCAAATGCATGGCTGTAGCTGGATCTTCGGGAGACTCCTTATTCTCCTTTCCCAGCATGTTCTGGCCTCAGTCATAATGAAGGCCCACAGAGAAGGGGTACCAGTGGGTGACTGCCCAAGGGATGTGGATGTGACTTGAGGGGGCCCAGGGCAAGACTGGGACCCTGTGGGAGGCCAGGGAACAGGGTGCGTGTTGGGGAGCAGGGTGTGTAGGAAGGTGGCATAGTACCTAGCCCAGAGCGGGCACAGAGCAGGTGCTGGTGAAGCTCTGGGAGAGAGGGGAGGGAAGGGAGAGAGGGAGGGAGGAGAGGAGAAAGGGGAAGCAAGATGCGCTGGGGCTCACATGGAGGAAGGGGAACAGTAAAGAGTTTGAAGATTTTGAGGATTCTTGTCTTTCCTAGTTTGGCATTTGAGCCCTGGGTTTTCACTTGGTTCAATTCCAATCAGCAGACTTCTTATTCATTTACTCATTCATTCATTCCACAAATATTTATTGAGTGGTTACCAAATGTCAGGCGCTCTGCCAGATTCGGCATCCCTTGCAGTGAACAGGCCAGCAAAGGGCCCAGCTTTCACAAAGGAACATTCTAATGTGGATGGGTGGGGCGGGGCTGGCAGGAGGCGCCAGGCCTGGGAAGGGGACACCAAACAAGGAGACAGCTGGTGACTTCGGGTTGCTCTCAGTGCTGTGGAGAAGTCCAGGGCCAGGGAGTGAGGCTTCCCTGACCCCTGCTCAAGTAGGGCCTCATGGACTTAAGGGCTGGGAAGGAGCTGGCTGTGCAGACAGCAGAGAAGCAAGGAGGGAGTGAGCAGGAGGGGAGGGCATTCTGGGTGGAAGGAACCACAAATTAAGGCACCAAGACAGAAAAAGCTGTGCCGGTTTGAGGAGCAGAGAGGAGGCCAGTGGAGCTTCACTCAGTGAGTGAAGGGGACAGGGAAGGGGCAGGGCGAGATCACACAGGTCTTGCAGATGGCACTTGAGGAGTTTAGATTTATTTTATGCGCAGTGGAAAGTCATTGAGAGCTTGCAAGCATGAAAGGGGCATGACCTCATTTTACTGTGTAAAATGTACCAGCTTCTCTGTCAGGTCCCCAGTGCAGCACTTGCCCCACCCCCTTCTTGGCCCAAAGAAACCACACTGATCCCACAGAAATAGCAAAGCAAATCAGCCTGTCATCAGCCAGCTCAGACAAATGCACAGGTCTCTTTATAGGCAACACTCCCCACCACCACCCCAGAAAAGCCCCTGTAAATAGCATTTGGGGCCAATGACATCCCTTCTCTCACAGAAAATATGATTAACTTCACTTTATCTCCAGTAGCAGGAACTGCCGACATTCAGGTATTCCATGGTCTCCACTCCGAGGTGGGAAAAGACACTCAAATACACTATTTACAGAAATCACCCCATCCAAGCCCTCCCACCTCCCTTTCTCCTTATTAGGGGGCTCACCCTGCCATTGGGATTGGTAAACCTAGGCTTAGCTCCCCTCTTACCTTTCTGTGACATTACCCTAACTTTGGAATCTTTTGGTTTCTCTTAGCTCTTTAGAGCAAGCCCCTCTGTCTGGACCACTTAAGTCTGCCTCTTCCTGACCCCTCCTGCCCTCTGGAAACTTTCCCCACCAGGCTCTGGAATACTTGGACTTGGGCGCATCCTTGGACTCTCAGCCCACTGGTTCATTTCTTGTGCTTTGGAGTTTGCGCTTATTTCCCTGGAGAGGGAGCTTTCCTGCCGGTGACTTCCCAGGTTTTTCCCACCTGGAACTATGGGGTCCCTCAATCTCCAAGGCAGGTGGAACTGGAGATCGGGTCCTGGCTCTGGCCGAGCGAGAACAGAAAGACCTGGTAAGCAGGAATGGCACTAGATATGTTGAACGGATGGTGGAGCCTGGTTCTGTGAGGTCCTGGCCTGACCTTTGACTGATTCCCTGGGGCTTTGGGTTGGGCTCACTCCTACTCTCTCTGGCTGTTGTGTGACCCTGGCAGTTCACACTTTGTCCATTAGGTGAAGGACCAGGGCCTGATGACCAAATTCTCTGGGGCACCTGAGCTTCCCAGCTCCCCACTGCTAACTTCACCCACTGTTGTTGACCCTTGACCTCTCCTGATCTCTCTTTCCAGGCTTGCTTCTCTGGCGCCCACCTGGTTTGCAACTGGCCTTTGACACCTGCTGGCCTGTGGGGTCCCAGTTCCTCTAATGAAGGCTCTGGGCAGGGCTGTGTCCTAAACGGAGTGGGGGGGATAAACTGAAAATCGACTGACCTTCTCTTCATCCCTGGGCAAGGCGTGTTTCCTGGGCGCCTGTTTTGGGGACAAGGCAGGCTGTGGGTGTGGGTGCGGGTGGAGGGTTTGGAGGGTGGATGGAGAAAGCCTTAGGCGTTCCCACCCTGGAGACCCAGAGCATAACGTAGGGTATGATTCCTGCTTCCAGGCTCTCGCCCATTGGAGAGAATCCACACTCAGGTCTCAGAGTTTGGGGTCTTAGTAACAGTAGCTCGTATTCTTTGGGCAGCGCTGTGCAGCCATTTACATAAGGATGGGTGCAGTTTATGGGCCAGAGCCCTGGGGTGGGAGATTCTAGTCCCAGGGTTGCCATTTATTTGCCAGTTTACTCCAAGAAACGCACTTACCTCTCTTTGCCTTAGCTTTCTCATCAGTAAAATGGGAGAGAAAAAGCCTGTTCTCATTGGGGTGTTTCGGCATGAAATGAGATAAAACAGAAAGGGAAAATGGATTCCTGTGTGTTTCTTGCTCATTTGGATTACTGAGCCATAAGTCCATGAAAATATTTTTATTATACAAGAAATAGAAAAACATTTAGAAAGTCAAAAAAGTTGTTTTAAAGATTTTATTTATTTATTTTTAGAGAGAGGGGAAGGGAGGGAGAATGAGGAGGAGAGAAACAACAATGTGTGGTTGCCTGTCATATGCCCCCACTGGGGACCTGGCCTGCAACCCAGGCATGTGCCCTGACTGGGAATTGAACCATTGACACTTTGCTTCACAGGCCGGCACTCAATCCACTGAGCCACACCAGCCAGGGCTGAAGTTCAAAAAAGTTTTAAAAATTACGTATAATTTTACCATCCGGATACAGTTCCCATTTTCTGTTTTCTTGCAGATTTCACAGTGGTATCCTCAAATAATGATGCATAAGAGACCCACCATTTGATATCTTGATCTTTCATATAATGATATTACTTAGTCTTTGTTACCTTCATTTTCAATGCCTGAAAATTATTGCACCTGTTATGTTTTATAATTTATTTAACCATTTACCCAGCAATTGATATTTGAGCTACTTTCAAGTTTTCATTATAATAAATAATAATACTGTAATTGGTGCATGGCTTTTTAGTGGAATTTATCTATATATAACATGTTGTCTATTTGTTAAATTCATGCATACACATTGTAGAAAAGCATAAAGATCCAGAATAGTATAAAGAAAATTTAACTCACTAGTAATCGTCTGGCTGGGGGTGTACCTAATTTGGTGTACCTAAACCCTTGCCCCAGTTTGGATTATTCCCATAGGCATCCTGAGTTGGAATTAATGGGTTAAAGAGTATGACGACTTTTAAAAGACTCTTTAATACATATGCCAAGTTGGGTTGGCAGAAAATATTTTAAAGAACCTGGGCTTAAGCATGGTGTTCAAACTGCAGCAGCAAGAAATGCAATCTTGGACCTTTTTTCCCCTCTCCACTTCTTTCTTTTGTTCCCAGACCTTAAGGTGTAGCATTTGGAGCCATACCCTTCAGGGTCCTAGACTTTTGAGACGGTGCCTTGGTGTGAAAAGGGCCAGCGCACTGGAGAGGGAGGAGGGAGAGATACCGGTTCGAATGTCACAAGCCCTGACTGTCACAGCAATTGTACCACAGTTGACAGATGCGGCAGCAGTCACGTGACCCGAACATGACCTCATAGCTCTCGGCTTCCCTCCCCCCCAGCGGACCCAGCAGTGGCTGCAGGAGCCGGGAGGGCGTTTTTTCATCACTCTTAGTTAGCAAGTTACCTACAGGAGACCTGGGGAGTTAGTAACTGCCCGTGGTTTCCTGGGTGAAGCAGACGAGACTCTAGAAGGCCCAGATTTCTGTAATCTCTGGCAAGGGAGAAAATTTAATTGCACGATTAGCAAGTATTTACTGATTGCAACTGGGTGCCCAGTTCTGGCTGCAGGCCAGGCTTGGTGCCCGACTCTGCAAATTTCATCTGGCTTGATTATTATCTACATCTTTCTTACTGCTGAGAAAGAAGACTTAGAGACAGAAGAGAAAACTTCGGCCTAGCTGGGAGTGAGGACTAGCGGAAAGCAACAGAAAACGAGAAAACAGTGATGCCAGGTGGTAAAAGGGGTGTTAGACTGCCACCACAAGGCTGGGGGTGGGGGCACTGTGGGCACGGAAAGCTTCAGGAAGAGAGGAACGATTTGAGGCAGCTTGGGAAAACGCAAAACAGATTTCACACAGACCTGATGACGGGGCATCTGTAGTGGAGAGCATGGGATTTTAGAGGAATGCTTAAAATAAAACACAAAAGCAAAAAAGACCAGAGGGAAGTGTTGATAGGATGCAGGGGGTGCTCCTTGGCCCATTTTCCACCACCCCGGCACCAGTGAGAGTCCTCCTCCCTCTCTAAGGGTGCCCACGGGTCCCCCAAGATTTAGGGAATATTCAAAGCTGTTGATTTCACATTTATCGTAGGCATGCTCCCCTTGCAGGCAAGAGCCAGGCTCGGCGACCCTGGTACTCTAAGCATTTTTCTCTCCAACTCCTAAAAGAGTTTTGAAAATCTATGTACCTCTTTGCACAATTTTAGAAGCAAACATTCAACAATTTTTCATAGTATAAATACTTACATAGGCAGTGCTTTCTGGTTTATGCAAATATTGACATTTTAAAATAAAACTGTTTTAGTATTCTGAAAAACGTTTCTAAATGAAATACTATAGTGATTGGATACCCACCACCATCCTTTTAAAAAAATGCATTTTCTTTCTTAAATGTGGAAAATTTTTATCTCTTTTTTCTCCATGAATTTATGTTTTCATTCAATATATTTTGGTGATTGAGGGTCACTTATGTATCACCTTATCATATGTCTCTCCAACAAAGATGTGTATGTAAAGTGAATTTATTTTTAAAGTTTCCTGTGACCATAGGCTCCAAATGTTAGAGAAAATCTTGTCTGGATCTGCACCATGATGACTAGCACACAATTAATCAAAACAAATGCTATTAGAAATTTTAATAGATACTAAGGAAGCATAAAAAAGAAAGCTTAATTGGGGATGGGTCTCTTAATGAGATGAAGCTATTTTTTTTTCTCCTACACTAATTAGTTCATACATCCTCGGATGACTATTACTCATTGCTAGAAGGGGTCAGGGGTTAGCATTCCATTTCTGTTTTATTTTACTTTAATTATTTTTACTAGATAGAGGAGCTGAGCTCAGAAACCTTTTAACATGCCTAAGTATGAAGGCATGCAAGGAGTTTTGTTAGAGTGATGTTACTCAATTTTACAAACTCCTGTTTAGCCGTATGCCAAAGCTCAGGAGTGGATCATTAAAAATCCATCAGTCCATCAGTCGACAAGTAGAAGAGATTCTCCTTCACTTTGAATTAAAATAGCAGAGAATTGGCAGCTAGGTGATTTGCTCAGTCATTAGTCCCTCCTTTTTTCCAATGTGGATATCAGGATTTAGATTGTCCCTTTGTTCACTGTACATTCCCCTGCCGCCACCCCCCCCCCCGCCACTCCCCCGCCCCCCCGCATCGGTGCACTGTGGTAAGATTTAGGGTGAGTTAGAAGGGTGCCTTTCCTCTGGGGAGTGGGAGGAAGGTGATCGTCAGAGGGAGGCGTGCAGGAGAACCGGCAGCAGCCCTGGTCTACGTGCTCAGACAGGGTGCCTATAGGAGAGAGTGCCTGGAGAAGTGGGGGCTTACAGCGCGAGGCTCTTCAAAAGACCCACACCAAAATATGCGTCCTTCGGAGAGTCTACATGTATTCCCAGGAGCGTCTGTACCCTCGTTCAGTCTGGCCCATTGCTGGATCGATGAAGAAAGGAAGGGAAGGGAAAGGGGTGAGGGGTTTCTACAGGTTCCGAAGGTCCGTTTGTAGGAGGGAAGGCTCTCCAGGCAGAGATGACCTCCCTGGGGAGTGACCAGCTCTGAGTAGGACCTTTCTGGTGAGGAGGCAGAGCAACAGCGATGTGGACCCCAGGTTCACTGGATGCTGTCTGTCTCCTGATCCAGACTCTTCTCTCAGAGCCTTCCTTCTCCTTTTGGTTCAACCTGCTTTGGGCGCTTGAATGAACTTCCTTCTCATTCTTCCGCGTGGGGCCTTTATGTATGTGTGCAGGGGCGGGGGGCAGGGGGCCGGGGCATGGACCAGTCAGAGTGGAAAGGAACATAGTGGGGCCAACTCGGGCCCAAGGGAACTAGAGTCCCATCAGACCCTGGCAGAGTGCTGACCCTTTGCTCGTCTGCCTCTCCTCTTTGTCCCAAGACGTGCTCCTCCACGGGGCCTCCACTGGCCTCTGTGGCGCCTTTGCATCATTAGAAAGAGACCTCCTCTGGGCCGATGCAGCACCAGGAGCCTATGAGGTAGGGAGCACAAGACACCTTTGTACTAAGAAAAAGCCTCCCTTTCCTCTGGACAGACCCAGCTCAGTGCCTGGCGCACGGCTTAGCCAGGGAGGGTGGGCTGCGTTGCAGCTCCCTCTTGTACCCTCAGCTGGGCGCCTTCGGGCATTGCACAGCTGCAGACTATGGCAGGTAAGCTGTGGTCCCCACCTCTCTGCCTCTCAGCTCACTCTTTCCCCTATCTGGGCGTCAGGCTAGATTAGCCAAATCTTATCCATCCTTGAAGCCCTAGTCACTTGCTACCTTCTCCTTCAAGCACCCAGCTCCTGGCTCCTCGGGCCCACAGTCATCCCCCTTCTCAGGCTTCCTGCTGGGATGTCAGTCTATGCCCATTAATTACACTGGAAATGGTGGGGAGCCTCGGTTCTCCACGGAGGGCAGTTTTGACCACCAGGGGATGTTTGGCAGTGTCTGGAGACATTTTTGTTGTCACAACTAGGACAGGGAGCCTGACACTGGTATCTAGTGGTAGATGCCAGAGATGCTGCTAAACATCCTACATTGCACAGGACAGAGCCCCTCCCTGAACCCAAGCAAAGAATTATCTGCTCCAAAATGTCAATAATGCCAAGGAAATGCTCTGGGCCAGATGCTCTCTAGTCTTGAAAAGGCTTTATGTCACACCCTAAATGATATTTTTTAATATACTTCATTGATTATGCTATATTTGTCCCATTTCTTCTCCATCATTCCCCTCCACTCTGCACACCCCCTCCCACCCACATTCCCCCCCTTTAGTTCCTGTCCATGTGTCATAAGTTCTTTAGCTTCTACATTTCCCACACTATTCTTGCCCTTCCCCCATCTATTTTCTACCCACTGTCTATGCTATTTATTCTCTGTGCTTTTTCCCCTTCTCTCCTCCTCCCACTCCCCTGTTGCTGACCCTCCATGTGATCTCCATTTCTGTGGTTCTGTTCCTGTTCTAGCTGTATGCTTAGTTTGCTTTTGTTTCAGGTGTGGTTGTTAATAGCTGTGAGTTTGCTGTCTTTTCACTGTCATATTTTTATCTTCTTTTTCTTAGATAAGTTCCTTTAACATTTCATATAATAAGGGCTTGGTGATGATGAACTCCTTGAACCTGACCTTATCTGAGAAGCGCTTTATCTGCCCTTCCATTCTAAATGACAGCTTTGCTGGATAGAGCAATCTCGGATGTAGGTCCTTGCCTTTCATGACTTGGAATACTTCTTTCCAGCCCCTTCTTGCCTGGAAGGTCTCTTTGGAGAAGTCAGCTGACAGTCTGATGGGAACTCCTTTGTAGGTGACTGTCCCTTTATCCCTTGCTGCTTCTAGAATTCTCTCCATTTTAATCTTGGCTAATGTAATTATGATGTGCCTTGGTGTGTTCCTCCTTGGGTCCAACTTCTTTGGGATTCTCTGAGCTTCCTGGACTTCCTGATAGTCTATTTCCTTTGCCAGATTGGGGAAGTTCTCCTTTATTATTTGTTCAGATGAGTTTTCCACTTGTTGCTCTCCTTCTTCCCCTTCTGGTACCCCTATAATTCGGATGTTGGGATATTTAAAGATGTCCTGGGGGTTCCTAAGCCTCTCCTAATTTTTTTGAATTCTTGTTTCTTCCTTGTTTTCTGTTTGTTTGTTTGTTTGTTTCTTCCTTCTGGTCCACTCCATTGATTTGAGTCCAGTTTTCCTCCCATCTCTACTGGTTCCCTGTGCGTTTTCCTTCATTTCACGTATTGTAGCCTTCATTTTTTCATCTAATTTGTGAGCAAAATCAACCAATTCTGTGAGCATCCTGATCACCAGTGCTTTGAACTGTGCATCTGATAGGTTGGCTATCTCTTGGTCACTTAGATGAATTGGCTCTGGAACTTTGATTTGTTCTCCTGTTTGAGCCATTTTGGGTTTGTTTGTTTGTTTGTTTTTTTGGTCTGGTTGCAGCTGTTCCGTAGTAAGGGGTGGAGCCTTAGGTATTCCTCAGGGCGGGGCAGCCTAGTCGCTGGGTAGTGACACTGTATGTGGGGGCGGAGTCCGAGAGAGAATGATGGCGCTTGCTCCGCTCTCTCTCAGATTCCAGTCCCTTCCGCTGCTTCCCCTTTGCCTGGATTATCTGCGCCCAAATGTGGGACCACCTGGTCAGCCAGCCAGCTTGCACAGCTTCACTGGGTCTGCACTGTTGCCACCCCATGCCCAGGGTCTGCTAGCTGCCACCTATGCACCTGGGATCTGCCAGCCGCTGCTGCCTGTGCAGCCAGGTCTGCCAACCTCCACTTTTTACTGTTTCAACTCTGCCCCTCTTACCGGTCTGTATGAATGGTTGTTGGACATCCGTACAGTTCAATTTTCTATCAGTTCTGCATGTTTTCTTATTTCTAAATCATTGTTGTCCTTAATTTTGATTGTGCAAGGAGGCACAGTGTGCCCACCTACACCTCCATCTTGGCTGGAAGTCTGACATATTTTTTTTTACAATGTGTTTTAATGACTTCAGTGTCAGTGTTACTTCCTTAACCAGAGGGTGACTTCTTGGAGGACAGAGACCTTGTGTCTTGCAGATCCCTACCTCAAGGGCTAAACCATGGGATCCCCCACGGATTTGGGCTGCCGGGAAGATGCAGAAGAAAGATGAACAATACTCTCCGGCCTGCACCAGCCCTGCTCTCGGATGTTTCTCCTGAGCTTCTGCTGACAGGGGTGTCCACCCTGCAGCCTGCGGGGCACATGCAGCCCAACACGAGATCATAAATTTGCTTGAAACATTACGAGATGTTTTTGTGATTTTGTGTCACAATGTATTTAATGTGCAGCCCAGGACAACTCTTCTTCCAGGGTGGCCCAGAGACGCCAAGAGGTTGGACACCCCTGTTAGAACTTCTTGCCAACTGGACTCTTACATTATATTTTAACACAGCAGAACAAAAGAGAGCCAGACAGACACAGAATCCCTTCCTTGGTGTGGCTTACACAACCACCCCAGTCTTCAGCCTGCACCTCGCCACATGCGTAAGCCCTGGGCTCAGCTGAGAAAACACTGTGAGAAATCATTAAACTTGAAGGCTGTGGGCAGGCGTGTGTCAGCTCTCTCTTTAGCTGGGAGTGAGGAACTGTGTTTCCTAAATCCGCAGATGCAGCCTGGGCAAAGCCCACACCAGGATTCATCAGAAAGAAAAGCTCTCAGATTTGTCTTTTAAATGCAGCATCTCCCAGCAGGTCAGATGTTTCTGTTTGCGGGGATCCAGAGCAAGAGGACGAATGGAGGTTCACAGACCGTGTGTCTAAGTATTTTAGACCTTAAAGCTAGCTAACAAATTGTTCAATGTTCTAGGCTCCTATCTTGAAAAAAATATCTTCATAATGACCTGGAAGTTCAAGTTGAACTGAGAATCTCCATAGTCCTTACAGCACCATGCTGGAACGTGGTGACTGAGGGGAGAGCTGGCCCCAGACTTTGCCTGACCCTGTTATACTCACAACACACAACCAGCCCTTTCTTCTCTCCCCCAGCTCTGCCTCACCCTTTGAGGGCATCCCCACCTACATATCCAGTTCTGATCCCACCTCTTGTCTTGTCACCACCAAGTCAGTCGATCTACCCTGGGGAGGATGGACTCAGGGAAGGGGCCTGCAGGCTCTAGAAACAGGTTTGGAACCTTTTGGGCAAGGAGTTCCTGGGTCCTGTATACCCAGGGTCTAGGAAGAAGGTGTGAGCCTAGTGGACACAACCACTTGGCCCCACAGAGTCCTTACCCCAGAAGGGAGGGACAGGCCAGAGAAGAGTCAGAGTGGAGCCCTCTTAAAGTGCCAGCCCAGCATGATGATCCTCTTATCAGGTCTAAGGGCAGAACTGCTGTTCCAGAGTAGCAGCAGCTACAGGATGTGCCCTGGGCCTTCTGGGGGCCAACAGCACACCCCGCATTCTTACCCCCACCACACACAGACTGGAAGGAATCTCCAAGTCTTTTTTTTAGATATAATTCATAAACCCATAATTCATTCACCCATTTGAAGTGTACAATCCAATGGCTTTTAGTACATTCAGAGTTGTGTAACCATCACAGAATTTTAGAACATTTCATCACCCCAAAGGAAACCCTGACCCTTAGCTGTCACTTCCAAACCCCTCTGGCCCTAGGCAATCACTGATCTACTTTCTGACTCTATAGATTTGCCTATTTTGGACATTTCATATAAAAGGAATCATGCTAATATGTGGTCCTTTCTGTAGTGGCTTCTTTCATTGAGTGTAGTGTTTTCAAGGCTCATCCATGTTGTGGCGTGTATCAGTGCTTCATGCCTTTTATTGCCAAATAATGTTCCGCTGTGCAGATGTCCCTCATCTTAGTTACCCAGAGGCCCAGTAAGTAGGTGCCCATTCCGCCTACCCATGTTTAGGATCTAAATGTCCTTGATATAATTTCACAGTAATTTATGCATGTCAGGGATGAGCCAAGTCTGACGGGGGAGGTGTCAGAGGGGCCAGGGAGGCACAGACACGGTGCCTGGGAGAGAGGAGAGAGCCGTTTGTAGACAGCAGCACAACATAGCTCTTCTCCGATATCCCCCCTCACTCTTTCTCCCCCGTTCCTTATTCCTTTATCACCATGGCAACTAATGATGCTTCCTGCTCCTCTTGTTCTCCTCTCTGGCTGTTTCTGGTCCCTAGGCCCCACTGCTCTGTCTGACAAACTTCATGGAGCTGTTGCCGGCCTCCTTCCACATAACTCAGCGTGGGCACCCAACTCTGCCCTCCACCCCAACACTTCCCTCCTCGTTTCTCAGCTTCCAGCCCCCTTCTTTAATCCTAGTCCAGGCTCCGGCCGAATTCCCACCTTTCTTCAAGAAGTTGTGCATGGGAATTAGATTTTTGCCACTCTAACCTGATTTGAAATGCATTAAGAGGTCTATCTGTCTCTTGAAACACCTCAAGGTGAGGCAATTTGTGAAGAGAAGAGTCCATTACTGCTGCTTCTGTGTTTAAACCCCGTGGTCGAGTGAATCACATTCTATTTCTGTACTGGCAGTGTTTTCTGTTTAAAGAAATCCCCCAGCAGGTCTCTGAGTGAAACAGACTCTATCACAAGGGAAATTGTAGCTCAAGTTCAGAGACTGAGAGCCGGGGGGCCCGCAGACTTTCGTTAGGTCAAGTGTGCTTTGCTTAGGGCAGTCTCCTGAAGTTCCTCTGAAGTTCGCCCGGTATCTGAGAGCTGGCGAGCTTTTCACCACTTTGCTCTGCTTCCAGGGTTTCCAGTCAAAGCACATGGTTGTGTAGGAGGCCCACTGGGGCAGCACCGACCCCAGGGGCCTTCGTGTCTGTGAGGGTATGGAAATTGCCCGGAAGCGAAAGTCAGGGATCGGGCACTGCGAGATTTCTCGCTGGGTCTGACCACCTTCCTCTTCTTTCCTACACCTGCCAGAGCATCCTGCTCTCCAGAGAGAGAGCTAGGCATGGCTGACTCAAGAGGGACGAGCCCCCAGGCCAGCTGCAGACCCACTCACCGGACTTGAGGGACGAAGTAGAGGGTGTTGAGTGGGATCCAGAGGAAGCTACCCAGGGCTTTGGGTATGAATCTCCTGCTTCCTTCTCAAGAAGAGGGTGGGGGTGTGAAATGGGTTGGGCTGATGAGTGAGGACTTACATCCTTGTCCCCTTTGAAAGACATTTCCCCCACAGCCTTTGCGGGGGAGGCAGTGAGAGAATGGGCAGAATAAAAGGGGAGATTTTGAAGTGAAACACCTCTGAATCTGCTACCGCGAGGCGTACACATGGAGAGACACAGTGGGGCTGCACAGGACTATTTGAAACAAAGCAACAGTTTTCTCCGCCTGCGTTATCAAAGCAGCTCCGACTCTTCATCCACAAGCCCGAGGAGACGAGACATACATTTCTTTGTTGTTTGTTTATTTATTATTTAAAAATTGAACTTACGGGTGCGACATTGGTGAATAAAATGATATGGGTTTCAGGTGTACAATTCTGTAATACATCAGCCGTATGTTGTGTTGTTTCCTTTAAATCAACTTTCAGCTCCTTGCCACACTGGGTCTCCGCCACCTTCCCGCGGAGCAGGCGCAGACCACGCCCAGACCTCCCGAGCCTGCTGCTTTCTCAGCTGCACAAGCAGGGTGGCGGCAGCGCTGCTTCGGGGGCAGGGGCGGTGTGGGGGGCGTGGGACACGGGGCTGAGATGAGGAGACTCGAAGTGCACTGCACAGGCAGCACGCACAGCAGGGGCTGTGTGCGCCCTTCCCCCTCTCCAGGAAGCCTTCACAGAACACTTCAGCTCGCAGAGCCTTCCTCAGGTTGCCTATGGCATCCCTTTGTGCCCTGGATGGTTCATCCTCTTACTCCTCAAGCCCTGCTGGAGCCCCCAGCCCCGGGCGCTCCCTGTAGCTGCACTATTAGCTGCTCTGGCATCTCTGCTGGGTGCTAGGAGAAGAGCTGCATGGCAGGCCTCTGTAGCCCGGCCCTTCCTGGGTTGGGGAGAAGGGAACTCTGGAGACCCCCACCCTACCCTTGCCACCTCCTCCGTCAAAAGTTGTCTTGCTCAGCACTTTCTGCCCAGCTTCCTGGTGGCTGGCTTCCAAGGCTTGCCTTCTGTCCCAGGACCTTACAAAGGCCCTTTTGATGAAAAGTTTGAGGCAAAGTGACTGTGTCATTTGATACAAATGAGGTTTGTAGGGGTAAAAGTTGAGCTTTATGCTTTTATTTTTGGATTTTGTAGCCCATAGCAAAATGACCTGCTGAATGGGGCTAGGGGCCAAGGCCAGGAGGGAGGAGAACCTGGAGGCGTTGGAACCTTAGGCTCTGCCAGCCCTGTGATTAGCAGCTGCAAGCCTGGGGCGTGACCTGCACGCAGAGAGGTGCCTCCTGCTCCCTTGGACGCTGCTTCCAGAGCCGGTGGGTGAAGCAGGGGCCCACTTTACCCGGGAGGGAGGCCTCAGCATCCTCCACCCCTGGGCCTACTCCAGTGGTCCCCAGCCCTTTCAGAAGGCACAGCATCTGCTCCCCTCCCTCCCTCCCTCCCTCTGATGGAGTCTCCAAAGACATAGTCTCTTAGGGTGGGATTTGGGAGGCACCACCAAAGTCCCTTACTTCAGGGGCTCTCCTTCATGCACCCCCAGGGCTGGCCTCATGGGCAGACCACCAGGGTGGTGGCACTGGGCACCCCACTCAGGGAGACCCGTGTGATCAGAGGGCCCTGTGCTGGGGGGATGCCTAAGCTGAGAAGAACCCTGCATTTGGGAGGGGGACACACTTGGTTTCAGGCTCTGCTGTCGGTGCCTTGAAATTCTTAATATTCTTGAACACCTGCGTTGTCCTTTTGCACTGGGCCCCACGACTTCTGGAGCCGGTCCTCTCCGCCTCTCCCTCTCCCAGGTCTTAACGTCAGCTGGGCAGTCCCTACACCTCCCTCACTCATCCCTTACTAACACCTGTGACTTGTCTACTTTCACATTTACAGCGAGCTCGCACCCTCTTATCATATTCACCTGTCACCACAGCCCTGCGAGGGGGTAACATCACCCACTCTCCCCTGTGGAGAAGGTCGTTTGTGGGGATTTGCCCCATGACCCCAGGCCCTTTGATGCCACCCCTTTGTTCCCCTTCAGGACAAAAACGCCTACCTCCTGCCACATCTATGACCCCCTCCTACTTAAGTGTAGGAAATTTGCAAGTCCAAAGCTGATTCTCCACTTTCCTCTTAAAAGCCGACCAAGCCCTCTGAGGGCGCTTAATAAATACTAACTAATGAACCTGCAGCTGCTGCTCCTTAGGCTAATTAAGTCTACATAAGTCACAGACTTTAAATTATGCAACAAGGCTTGGCCAAAACAGCTTAAAAATGCGGGAGCCCCAGCTTTTCTGCTGTGCCCTGTGGAAAAATCCCATCTTTTAATCATGCTTAACCTTCCTGAGGAAACAGTGGCAAGCCTTTAAATAATGAATGAACGTATATTAGCAAGATTTCCCCAAAGCTACACACATCAGAGGCAGATCAAAAAAGGGACAGAGGCAGAGACAGGCCTGGGGAGATTCGGAAGTTTCTGATGAATCCTGGAGTGCTGGGGAAAATCATTTGGTTCCTCAGAAGCCCAGAGCGAGGACTTGGAAACGGCACAGAGGGAGGCCAGATGCACCGCCACCCTGGGCTGGGCCCGGCGCTCTTGGAGGCTCCCATGGCACTTCCAGGGCCTCCCCGGCACCCAAGGGAGGAGAGGGTGCTCAGTTACCCTCTCCTCCCTTGACATCTCGCAACCTCCCTCCCGCACACCCTACAGGCCTAGAGCAATGTCTCCACAACAAGGCAGTGGTGGGACTGAGTCACATCACTTAGAGCAGAGAGCTTCCCAGACGTTCTAAGATACCCCAGGCGATGCAGAAGCAGCTGGTCCTCAGATGGCACGTTGAGTAGCAAGGATTTAGGTTTTGTAATGTGGCTGCCCATTACAACCAGTGGGGCACTTTCAAGCCCACCAACCCCCCTGGACACCATCACAGATCAGTGAAATCCAACCCTAGGCTTTGGTTCTTTTTACATTTTTTAAAAACTGAGTTAGAGTCTAGATAACTTATAGGTCACCCAAATGAAGCCTAGAAAGCTGAACTGATCTGCTAAGGTGGGATTAGAAACACACACGGCCTGTTCCCTCTTGCCTGGGTGTACCGTGTGGCCGTGTGAGCGGGCCGCCAGGCAAGATGTCCAGATGTCGGGGCACTGGCTTTGTTCTGCGGGGTCTGGGACACCGGAAGGAGAAGGATCTAGGGACAAACTTGCCTCCAGTTGCGTCTTTGCTGACAGTGCCCTGCCCAGAGGGGCGTGCCCTTCTAAGTCCCCAGGCCAGGCTGCTGCCCTGGTTGTGTAAGGTCATGGGGCCTCAGGCAGAGGTCAGGAGGATGAAGGCAGAGCTGTTCCAGGCCCAGGTCCAGAGAAAACCATGACCTTCCTGCTGTGGTATGCGAATGAGGCCTTAAGACAGAAGTGGGCCAGGCCCAGATTGGCTGCAGCTGGGCTCCACCCGATTGTCTCAGCCTCCACCGCGACCCTGGCTCAGCGATGGGGAGGCGGGTGGGAGCCAGGCCTGAAAAAAGCAGGGTATGGTAGGCACAGGCTTTTATTTAATATCCACCCCTCCCTCCTCCATACTGTCAGAATCCCAATGTTGTCCAATTCTGCAGCAATGTCCAGGCAAAACAAACAAACAAACAACTTACCACCTCGATGCCCTGCAGCTAGGAGCAGCCACATGACCAGTCTGGTCAATGAGATGTAAGCAGAAGTCTCTAGGTGAGTCTTTCTGAAAAGCTGTTAAAAGGTGGTTCCTCCCTGCACCCCACCCCTTCTGCGTTGGAGTTGTGGACCTGATGCCTGGCGCTGCAGCCACCATCTTGCGATCGTGAGGCTGAAAGCCGTGGGGTAAGGAGGTTAAAAGCTGTGTGCTAAGGATAGTGGAGCAAAAAGAAGCCTGAGTCTTCTGTGACTTCCTAGAGCAGTTTCATCGGTCATGGACTGCCTTACCTGGGACTTCTTAGTATGTGAGAATCATAAACCTTTACTTTGTTAAGCCACTGTGGCTGGGTTTCTTTTACAGTGAATGCAATCCTCACACTCAGGACCTTAGGAAGAATGTTCTCAAATTGGAAGTGGGAAGAAAAGCTCGAGGCAAGAACATGGTCCCTGAGAGAGAAGGAGAGGGGGCTTCCCCCCGTCTTTGGGGGTGGTCGCTATCTCACTCTACAATTTTCAGGGATTCTCTATTTCCCAAGGGACTGAGTTCATAATTCCTCAGACCAACACTTAGGACTATAAAATTGGGCTCCAAATTAATTTTCCAGGCCTGTTACACTTAGTTTACACCATTCACTGGAGCAACCACAAGCCTTCACTTCCTCCTGAATACAGCTTTATACATTCCCATCCCGACCTCAGTTCATGTGAGTTCTCCCGCCTCCTCTCCACCTGCCCCGAGCTCACCCGTCCTCGTGGGCCACTCTTTTGAGAAGATGTACCATCACCCTAGGCTCCAGGGTCCTCTCCTTCTTGGATCTCCTTCACCACTAACTGATATAGCATCTTTACATTTTCATGTGCCATGGCCTCATGTCCCCAGCAAGGCTGTAAGATGCTCTAAGTCAGGATCTTGGGAGCATAGTCAGGTTGAGAGGTCACGTACGTGGGAGTCAGACTTGAGATCTAGGATGGTCTTGGGCACATCACTTAATCCCTCTGAGCCTCCCCCCCTCCGCCCCCACCCCAGGGTTCTGGTGAAGATAGCCTCCTACAACATTTATCGAGGTGCCTGCCACACGGGAGGGGCTCAAGAAGTGTTTGTGTGTTGACTCGTTGCCTGAGTGGTAAATCCCCAGCTGTGCCTTTTTCCTACCCTTCGCTCCTCTCTGTGCCTTTGTCTCTCTCCCTTCTGATTTTCTGCTTGGCACGTGAACCGGGAGATCTGTACCATGTTTGAGCTGTTCTTATTTTCCCAGAGGAAAGATCCTAGGCCGCTGGCTCTTTAGTCACAGCAGGAGATCACAGCAGGAGGCACAGACAGGGAGATTTCATGTCCATTGCTAAGGGGGTGAGATGAGTAACTGTGGGTTTCTCTGAAGATTTGTGAGGAAAATGAATGTATTAAAGCCCAGTTTTACCTGGCAACAGGTGATGGACTAAATGACCTTATAGCACTTGGTATTTTTTATCCAATTCCATCTGTTATAACAAGGCAAACATCTGTTGTTTTTTTTTTAATTGATATCCTAGTCTCCTTCTTTTGCCTCAACCCCATCCCAGAAACCCAGACCAAATGAGATGGTTGTCAGCAGTGACCCATAGCAAAAACCCTATCACAGAGCATTTAATGAGAAATGATGGCTTTATTACTTCCAAGTAACCCTTTGCACGGAGCTATAAATAGCGCTTGGTATGTTCTAGGAATGGGGGTGGCTGCACTGCGCCGAGTGGAAGATGAGGACTCACCACAGACTGAGATGGCAGGTAATATGTACTGACACTGAATCGCAGGGAGGCCGTCTTTTTTCATGCGTCTTTTTCCCTGAGCATCACTCAGAGAGCCCCAGACAGAAAGTTACTCTTTTGTCCCTCTTGAGGCATAGCCCTGTGCCTGGGAAGAGGAGGGCTTCCTAAAGACTTGACTGATCGCGCAGCTGTCTAGCCTCATCCAGTTTTCGGCGATATCCCTGCAGGCTCCTCTACCTTAGCCAGGGTCAGCCAGGGCCAGCCAGGGCCAGCCAGGGTCAGCCGTCGCTCCTGGGCGGGGCTGCTGGGGTCCGCGCAGCTGCCAGTGGGCTGAGGTCCTGTGTGATGGAGATGGGGTGGGGTGGCGGCCTGGTGATGGGGGAGTTGAACTACTTTTCCTTGTTCTATGTGCACCTGGCAGCTTCATTTAAAAAAATTATTTATTTATTTTTAGAGAAAGGGGAAGGGGGGGGGCGAAATATTGATGTGTGAAACATCATTCAGTTGCCTCTAGCACGCCCCCAGCTGGAGACCCGGCCGCAATCCGCGCATGTGCCCCCCCGGGAATTCAACCGGGGACCACTTGCTGTGTGGGACAACGCCCAACCCACTGAGCCATAGCGGTCAGGGCTGCAGCTCCGTTTTGTGCCTCCCGTGAGCCCTCTGGTGTGTAAAGCCTGTTCTTTAGGTTATGGTTGTCCATTTATTTGGGGGCGGGGTGGGGGAGGTGCGTACAACTCAGTTGTGGACAACTGTTTATTCTCTCTCTCTCTCTCTGTCTGTGTGATCCGAGGGGTGGGCTGTGTGGCCTCTTTTACATCTCCTCCCGCTTTTCCACTGGAGCAGCCTTGCTGACTTGCTCTGGGCCCCAGCAGGCGTTCAGCTCCTCCTTCCCAGCGCCCCCAGGAGGATGCCCAGACCTTGCTGCCTGGCCTCACCCAGGCATGCACTGCCCAGGGACACCCTTTGCCGGTCAGATACTGACAGGCTTGTCCAGGGCTCCCCGAGCTTCAGCATTTCTCTTTTTGAACTGTGCGTGGCTGGAGGGCGGCTCCAAGTCCGAGTCACTGACCGGGTATAGTGCTGCTCAGGCCCAGCCAGCGGTGTCACTCACACTAGGGTGCAAAAGGCTGACAAGGAGCTGTTTCTAACATCAAGTTCTGATTGCGGGGAGGCACCACGTTAGGGGAGGAGGTGCCTGGGAGCAAGGAGACAGGGCGGCTTGGGCCAACGTGGGTCAGGTCCCAATAACACTCTAGCATGGAGGTCCCCAGTGACTGAGAGAACACAGGCACTTAGACGTATGACCATAAAGTTTTAATCAAACAAAGCAAAATGGCTGCGATGCAGAACAGGTAGTGCTTGGAGAAGAGGAAGAAGATCATCTCCTTGGTGACATAGATTATGTGGATAAAGATGAAGCAGTACAGGAACAGGGCAAACTGGTTCTGGGGGTGCAGGAGGTCCTGGAGGCCTCCTGAAAACTGTGGGGGAAAGAAGAGAGTGGGGCTGGCAAAACCAGGGCCTGGGTGCCAGGCAGAGCTGGGCTGCAATCTGCTTTCTTTTTTTAAATGAAGATTTTTATTTATTTATTTTTTAGAGAGGGAGAAAGAGAGGAAGAGAAACATTAATGCGTAGTTGCCTCTTGCATGACCCTCATCGGAGACCTGGCTGGCAACCCAGGCATGTTTTCTGACTGGGAATTGAACCAGTGACCCTTTAGTTTGCAGGCCGGCACTCAGTCCACTGAGCCACACCAGCCAGGGCTGCAATCTGCCCTTGTGTCTTCCTGAATGCGAACCCTGGTAGGTCATCTTCCTCACCTAAGGGAGGGGTAATGGTGCTCACCTCACAAGATTACGAGGAGGGAGAGGCAAGAAGTCAGAAATGCCGAGCGACGTCACTGGCACGGAGAGGGCCCTCACGGGCATTTACTTCCCGAGCCTGCTCCCGTCCCTCCTGACTCGGGCCTCCCCTCTCTGTTCCCCTGCGTCCGAGCTGCACAGGCAGGCGTCTTCTCTGTCCCTGAGGTCCTAGAGCTGGAGGCCAGGCCTTGGCGTGTTCTCTGGTGGTTTGCCCTGACACTTAACACCTGTTTTCTGAACAGTAGCCCCCCCGCCCGAGAGGGGGTCCCTTGGGTGCACTCTTGGTCCTGGCCCATGTCACATGGGGTCAGTCTGTGGTCCTTCAGCCCAGGTTTGGTCTCTCCTGAGGACAGGTGGTAGGAATCTGATTGGGTGATGGTGGGACCTCCCTACACCCTCAGAGTCTTGGCCATGGGGGGCTGCCTCTCGGGTTGCCTGGCTGATTCTGCCTGTGTGTTGTGCTTTCCAGAACCTGTATGACTGAGGCTTGACAGAGCCCATTCTGGCTGTAGAAAGTGTCGACGTGTAAGTAAGGCGAACTCTGGTACGTTACCACCCGTGGTTTCTTCTTTAAAATATCTTCTAAAATCACGCTACTTTTTTTTGTAAGCCGGCTGATGGCAGGGACCATGAGTCCCTAAACTAGCTGGAAACACGCTCACAGAGGTGTTTTTCAATACGATGGAATTTATCCACCCACGCATCCACCCAGAAAAAGAGAGAGTGGATAGAAGTCTAAACAGCAAGTCCGCTCCCCAGCCTCCCGTCAAACACTTGTAAACTATTACTACAGACTGGGGTTTTGGACACAGCCTTGTGGAAACCGCTCCGTAAAACGTGAGGACAACTGAGTCAAAGTGAGACTGACTCCAGTGGTGCCAACTCCAGAGTGAATGGCAAGGAAGGTGGGGACCAGAGAGAGCCCCGGTGCACCGGTGCGGTGCGGGGCCCGGCAGACCTCATGTTTCTCTGCAGACTCCGAAGGCCCTGGGCCCGTGGACTCGCCTTCCTGCCACCATCTGTCGTCCGCATGTGTTTCCCGTCTGAAATGCCGGTGGGTGCTGTGTGTGATTTTCATGACAGGACATGCATTTGGGAAACCTTTCAGACTTTGAAAAACACTTCCGATGGCCTATCTTTTGAGTAGAAGTCAGAAAGCAGACAGCACACTACAGAAAGGGTTTCCACCTCACCCGGCGAGGTGGACCGTGCTCAAACTAAAAAGTGAAAGTGAGTCTGGCGAGGAAGAGACGCCGGCCAAAGGCTCAGTGCCACGGACACCTGTGTTCCGTCATGTCGGGCTTCAGCCTGTAACAGGTTTCACCCCGGGATCCCGAGGGTAAAACCGCACGTTTGGAAATGGAACTTATTTGTGATGTGTCAGAAATACCAAGAAATGGGCCAGAATCTTAGAGACAGGCAAATCTTTTCTAGATTTTTAAAAAGAGGGAGAGAGATTAAAAAAAAAAAAGGTGGATTCTAGAAATCCCCGTTCAATTAGCTGGACTTGGCTCAGCAAAATCATTTAGTGCATAATTAAGGAGGTATTTTGTGAGCAAGAAAAAAAATATTGCTAATCAGCCAGTGTTTGTTGAGAGCAAATCATGCAAAACCAACCCCATTTTCTTACAAAAATCCTGACCGGTCGGTCCATTGGGGAAATGCTATAGGTAGTAAGATATGTGAATTCTGGGAAGTCATCTGACGGTGTGGTCTCGGGGTGGCTTTTTGGACAAAGCAGGGAAATGGGAGCTGCCTGAAATGCAGCGTAAGGGCGGTGACTAACAGACCGCTGCTAACCTGGCGGGAGATCGCTTAGCGCTATTTCCTTTAGGTCCTCTCCTCCTCAGCAGTTACAGCATCGGCCTGGACGAGGACAGAAGGCCGATTTCTCAGAACTGAGGATGACTCAGAGCTGGGAAGCACAGCTCATACATTATATTTCAATAAAATTGAAAAATGATGAACACGAGTTGTTGCATTTGGGTCAAGAAGTGAGTCACATGAGCACATAAAAATGATAATAGCTAACATTTATCGAGTGCTTACCTAATGTGCCAGGCTCACTGCAAAGTGCCTCGCAGGCGCTTTCTCATTCAGTCCTCGCAGTGACCCTATGGGATAGGCACCGCCTTACAGAGGAGCAAACCCAGGCTCCAGAGACGATTGGCAGCTGGCTCAGTGTCATGCAGTTTCTATGTGGTAGAGCCAGGATTTTAACCCCCAGCTGTCTGACTTTAAAGCCCAGAGGACACTGCTTTAAATAATAACCTCCTTCATTATTTAGGCTAATGATGGCCCAGTTACAGGGCTGAGCACTTCACATCCCATTCAATCACAAGTAGGTGCTCTCATCCCCACTCAGTACAGATTAGGGGGGATGGTCCATTTCTTGCTAAAAAGGTGCCTAAATTTTAGTTGACAACAAGGTAGAGCAATCCAACAGAGCAGATGCAGCCCTGAGCAGGGCAGGGGATGGTTTTATCGGAGTCCACTGGCCAGACTGCAGCAGGGGTGCCGGGTCAAGTCCAAGCACACATCTTTTAGAAGAGATGCAGAGAGGAATGGAGAATGGGGGGAATCCAGTTCCAGAGAAAATGTTGAAGGCTTTTCCCTGAGAAGCAAAGCCAGGAGCTGGTGGATGGAGGATTCGGAGCCCCTCCCAGGCAGGGTCGAGTCTCAGCTCAGCATGGAAGCTCTAAGGCAGTGAGAGCCAGCTCTGGAGCAGGGCGGGGTGCACAGTGAAGCAGGTAGGGTGGGCTTCAGAGACGGAGGCCCCCTTCGCCCCTGGCCCTCGGCCCTCGGTGGGACCTGCAGAGCTCCCCCGCTTCCCTGTCACCTACCAGACGGGGTGCTGCCTGTTGCCGCAGCTGCTCCATCACCTCCTCATGCTGCCGCTGGCGCTCACTCTCCTGGTGCAGGTACTGCAGCCGCGTGAGCTCGAACTCCATGCGCACTTTCTCCAGCTCCATCTCAGCACTGCGCTCAATTCCTCGGGTCCCTGGGGCCAGGGGCTGCTCTGTGGGTTCAGGCCCATCTCCCGCCTGGCCCTTGGTGGTGGGGCCAACCTTGGGGGATGGCAACTTAGGTGGCCCTGAGCAGCCTCTGTCGTCACAAATTTCCATCTCCTCCAGGTAGTCGTAGGAAGAGTCTGGCTTAGGGGGCTCTGCCTCCTGAGGCAGGGAGGGGGAGGTTGAGGGGCGACCAGCAGTCAGTGCTGTGGGGCTGTCCCCACTCCCACCCCAGGGCGCTGCCAGAGCCCCAGGCCGCAGTGGGCTGCAGTGTTTGAACCAGTGTTTGCTGTGAGCCGTGAAGACCTAGGCTGAGTTCTCATTAGCAATGCACTTACAGGAACTGAGTCAAGAAGAAGGAGAGGGCGAGCTGCCACAAAGGAACGAAACCCCAAGCTGAGAGAGGAGGTGCTGGGGAGTTGAGGCAGCAGGCTCTCTTCCCAGGGATTTTCAAATCACCAGGGAGGTAACTTCCCCAGCCCGACTCCATCTAACTTTGAAAAGAGTTAGGCACCCCGCTGTCCCGGGAGCTACAGTGGGAGGAAGACACCCAGGATCTGTGCTGAGAGAGCCTGAAGCTATGGGGACCTCGAGGGCTGTGGAGGAGCTGGGTGCCATCCACAGAGGGAGGGAAGGGCCCACACAGGGAGGTGGATGGGAAAGACCCAAGTCAGCTTCAAGTGGCCTCACGACCCTACAAAGGGCCCTGGCCCCTGGTCGCAGCTGGGTGCCAGTGTGGGGATGCTGTGCACCTGTCTTCTCAGCCATTGGAACCTCACAGCACTCAGCCCCTGTCCCGTGTCCCTGCAGCACTTCCCCTCCCACGAGGGGACGGGCTGGGGCGGTGCGATGAGGCAGCCACCCCCCTTACCAAAGCAGCCCTCGACTTCCCTTCAGACATGGGGTCATCGGGCACCATCTTGGGGATGGCTGGGCAGCTTTCTCCCGCCCCCCGGGCTTCCATCGTCTCCCTGTCCTCTGATGTCATCCTGAAAATGATGCTGCCATTTTCAGAACCTTACGATGCTGCCAGCTGGGGTCAAAGGACATCTCTTGAGGCACTAACATTTGGCCTCACCAGATTCCACCATCACAATCCCTTGTCCTCACAATAACCCACATTCTACCGGTTGCTAGGGCCTCTTTGGCAGCGGTTGTGATGCCTTCGAAGTGCCATTATTAAGAACTGCAGGAGGGGCCCTTGCCACCCCTAAGGGCTACTTTGAAAACTAGAATTCCACCACTTGAAACCCAGAACCCCATCATTTGAAATCTACTCCCTTGGGATCCTCTTTTAAATGCAAACTGTATGCAGATGAGTTACGATGAACCCCACAAACCCTGTTATGGGCTGATTTGTGTCCTCCCCACCCCCAATTCACATATTGAAGGCTTAACCCCCAGTACCTTAGACCTTCTTTGGAGATGGAGTCTTTACAGAGGTGATGAAGTTAAAATAAGGTCATTAGGGTAGGTTCTAACCCAGTCTGACTGATGTCCTTGTAAGAAGAGGAAATTCAGATACAGGCACGCAGAGAAGGAAGGTGACATGAAGAGGAGGGAGAAGAGGGCCATCTGTCAACCAAGGAGAGAGGCTTGGTATGAACCAGGGTTCTCCAGAGAAACCGAACAGTAGGACAATGTGTGTGTGTGTGTGTGTGTGTGTGTGTGTGTGTGTGAGTGATGCATATGCTTTGTTCTAAGGCTCACGTGATTCTGGAGGCTGAGAAGTAGCACAACCCGCTCCCTACAAGTGGGACACCCTGGAAAGCCAGTCTGGCCCAATGGCCTAATAACCAGGAGGGCTGCTGGTACAGGTCTCAGTCCACAGCCAGGAACAGACCAATACTGACTGCTCAAGCAGTCAGGCCGATGGAACCAGTTCAGCTTTCCTCCGCCTTTTTTTCCTACGCGGGCCCTTGAAGAGTCAGGTGATGGCCATTTGCACTGTGCAGGGCCAGCCGCTTTACTCAGTCCACCAATTCCAGTGCTAATCACACCCAGAGACACCCTCTCAGGCACACCCAGACGTAGTGCTCAACCGCATGTTTGGACATCCTGTGGCTCAGTCCAATGGACATGTTGACCGAGACAGGCCCGGAACAGACCTTTCCCTCCCAGCCCTCAGAAGGAGCCAACCCTGCTGACACCTGGATTTCAGACTTCCAGCCTCCAGAACTTGAGAAAATACATTTCTGTTGTTTAAGCCACCCAGCCTGTGGCACTTTGTCACAGCAGCCCCAGCATATTAATACAGCCCCCGTTACTCACTGAGTGGATTGAGGGGGGCCAGCAAAGAGATCGGGGGGCTGGGGAATACACTTCGCTGTCTTCAGTTTTGTGAAGATGACCTCAAACATTTTTGGTAGTTGGAGGCAGGGTCGTATTATGGAAAGAGAAAGGGCGGCATTTGAATTCTAACTTGGCTACTCTCCCTACCTGTCTACTTATTTGTAAAGGGGTTAAGGATTTAGCTACGCCCCTGAATTATAGCACTGGTGTAAAAATAGGATGCGTGTTTGCCCACTACCTGCCTACACAGGAGCTAGGTAAACGGCAACCATCATATCGTTACTCTGAGGGGTGGGCTTGTCACTGGAGAGAAAGAAGCGCTCCAGATCTGCCCTCTGGCAAATCTTCAACCGGACAAGACTTCCCTCTCCCAGCATATGGCAGTGACCACGGAAACTATCCCACAGCTACTGTGTAAGCTGCCAATCCTGCCTGAAGCGCCAGGAGTAGGCTTGTCAGATAAATATAGGATGCCCGTGGATAAATACTTTTTAGTACTGATACATTCTAAAAATTGCATGGGACACACTTATACAAGAATTTTTCATTGTTTACCTACAATTCAAATATAACTGGGGATACTATATTTTCAGTCACTAAATCTGGCCATTCTAGCTCACAGAAACAAAGAAATAACCAACTGCTATCTGAGTCACCAAGTAGAGAAATGTACTGTAAGTGCTATGGGTGGTTATTCAGCCGTTTGTCAGACAACCATGCAGCCTCAGTGGCATACAGCAACACACACTTACTTAGCTCAGGCTCTAAGAGTTGGCTGATCTTGGCCTGGCTCAGCCAGGAGGCTTGGCCAAGGCAGCTTTGTTCCACACGTCCCTTGCCCTCTTTTTGGGAACAGTGGGCTAGCCTGGGCACGCTCTTTTCATTGCATTGGAAATAGCCCAAGAGGTCTTGGAACTGGCACGCCATCCCTTTTGGCCAATAATATAAGATGTTTTCATGGCCAAATCCAAAATCAAAGGATGATGAAATGTACTCTGTCCCCTTAGTGGGAGGAACTGCAAAGACCTAGGACAAAAAGTGCGGCTATGAGACAGGATGAAGAGTTGGGGCCCAAAAGGCAATCTGTCGTCATGGTCAAGAACGCCAGTGCCGATGTGGTTGGAGCAGCTAGGGGAAGTTTGTTGATGAGGTAGGTGATGTAAACAGTGGGGATGTAACCCACCCCGCCATTCTTTTGACATGTTTCTGTAGGTGCTGCCTCTGACTCTTATGTAGCTTGTAGATAAACAGCATATTTGCATAAGAATCCTAGGAACCAACTTCAAAAGATACAGACTCTGACCTTTAGGCATTTCACCTCCAGGAGACTTGCTAACCTTCAGCCTTACAACAAGGATGCCACACACCAGACCATCGCTTGACAGTTTCAAGGTGCCGGTCTGCATGTACAGAACTTTGTAACCTTCTCCCTTGATCTCTTTGTTCTGTTCCCCTCTCCCTCCTTATAAAAACCTCTGTCTCCACTGAGATGTTGAGATGGGCTTTGGGCCAAGAGTCCTCCATCTTCCCAGGTGGTCTTGAACAGACCATCTTCCCTTATACCAGCACCTGTCTCTTGAGTATTGGCTTTTGAAGCAGCAGGCAGCCAGACCTGCATTTGGCATCAGTGACATGAAGGGTGAGGGAGATTTGGGCAAGAGGGAAGAACCAATATGGGCAAAGTCTCAACTGATAATTGTTATCCATTTGCCTCTCCATTTCTGCTCTGCCCTTCTCCACGCTGCCCTTTCCCTAGGAGGTGGGCCTCCACGAAACTGCATTAATTCATTAAGCAAAGCAATGTGTTCTAATGCAAAATAGAGTTTAGGATGCTCATTTCCCCTGCCCTAAGGTAGAATACCTGCACACCTGTTCTTTAGGGGGGTCTGCAGGAAGCTGGGAAGGCAGGTCTCATAAGCCTTGGCCCTGCTGGCAGTATGGAAAGAGTCCCCCCTCCCCCACTGAGCCCACAGAAAGGGACCTTGTAGTAAGGCCACATGAGAGAATCACGGAGATAGGGCAGCGACTTGGGTGCCTGAGGACTGTGCTGGATTCAGCAGCCAGGGCTGGTGCGCTTTCAGATGCTTTGCCATTGTTGCCCCTCGGCTGGTGGAGGTGTTGCTGCTCCATATCCTCTCACTTCTCACCGACATAATCTTCCCAACATTTCGCTACCTCATGGCTTCAGGGTACATGGGATTTCTGCCTCCTCCCAATTTCAGCTTCCTTGTAACTTCAGCTTCCTGGCCCGGACCGCATGGCCACTCTCTGTGCATTCTGGGCTGTATTTGTCCTAACTCTCTGTTTCCTAGTAGACTTTTCCAAGGGCAAGAATCAGAACGACCTGGCTTCCCTCTGTTTGGGCAGAGCCTTTCGTTCTAGCCACGGGGCACCTACACACTGGGAAGGTGCCCAGCATGGTCAGCGGGCTGCGGGGAAGTAGAAAGATGGGGAAGGCGGGGACCCACAGTGCAGCGTGCAGCAGCCTGGGCTTGTCCAGACCAGGAGCTGCGTGTGGGGTCGGCCTCCCTTAGCAGGGGCGTTGTGTGCAGCAGGCCCCATGGTGAAGGCTGTGGGCACGGTCACAGATCAACATGTCAACTGTAGTTCTGGCACATAACCGGAGGAGAGACTTGTACATTAATACAGCACTCACATGCTTCCACGCACATGGTCTCATCTGATTGATCCGCCGAATGTCCGTGTGAGGCACTTCGAAGCTGGTACGATGACCGCTGCCTGGGAAGCCGGGAACCGAGGCATTCAGAGAGCTGGAGCGATGGGCGTCTGAGCACCAAGGGCGTTAGCAGCTGGCCCAGGACCAGAGCGCAGCTTTTCTGTTCCTTTGCCTGGTTCAAAAGAAGGCTAGAGCATGAAGATGGTTTTGGGGGCCCCACCTCTATGAGGTGAGATGATTTCCTACCTCAAAAAAAGAAAGACGGAGGGATGTGCATAGACGTTTGTTACAACACTGCTTACGATGGTAAAAGACTGGAAAAAATGGGACTTCCTGCCTGAAGGGACCCGGTTCGATGGTTGGTGCTGTATCCACGCCGAGACTAGTGTGCGGGGGATGGGGGTGGGGAGACGGTGCAAGGGGGACAGAGGGTCATGGAAAAGAATACAATAAAAAAGAATAACGTGCAGATTCGAAAAAGAATGAGCGTAAAGAAAAAACCCAAACAGGTAGATGCATCAATGCGAATATGGAGCGTTCTCCAAAATATAACACTCAGTGGGGAGGCAAAAATGGTGCTCCCACATGTGTTCAAGGATGAAACGACGCCTCGAATACGCCTGGGAAGACACGCAAGAACGGTTCGTAATGCCTGTTGGCTGTCTCTGGGTGGGAGGGCTGAGGGGTCGGGGGTGTGGGGTGGGAGGGGACAGTCTTAACTGTATAGTATTTTGTACCTTTTAACTTGAAAAAAGAAAAACAATGTGCATATATTTCATTTTTCCATTAGAATTTTAGAAAGGAGTCTGGAAGAGAAGGCTTTGCTCAGTGTGGGTGCAGGAAGTTCAGATGTATGACTCACGCTAGTCGAGGATGGCAGGCATCTCTGAGCCACTGAGTCACGTCCAGCCTGCACCGCATCTCCCCGCTGTGGGCCCCCTGCCTGTCTAGGGTAGTCCCTAATCCCGGACGAACGTCTCACTGCTGAAATGTCCTCTTCCTTCCCTGGCTGCCCCAACTATAGACGGCTGTGGCCTGGGGACACTTCTGCTCAGACTTGCTGGAGCAATTAGAAGGTGATAACAGGAACACGAATAATAGCTTGCATTTATTGGGCACTAACCTTGTTCCAGGCACTGGTAATTTTTCATGGATTATTTTACGTAATTTTCAGAGGAACCATACGAGTTAAGTACTGTCATTATCTCCGTCATCACAGGAGTGGGAACCGAGTTTCCGAGAGGCGAACTCACCTGACCACAATGACAGCTAGAAGCAGGTGAAGCCAAGCCTGAAGCACCAGAGCTCCTGTATTAAATCCCTTCCTGTTTGAATAAACGAGAGCGGTTTCTGTTGTCCTGACTGAGCTCTGGCTGATATGGGGGTGCTGGAGAGGAGGGGGGCTCTAGATGCTTGGAGGATTTGTCAGGGAAATCTCACTGAGAAGGGAGCAGGGAATTGCTTGAGGAGCACCCCCCCCACGCTGAACATATGCAGGGATGTATGTGAAGGCATGTGTATGAGCTGTGTGCATGTGTATGAGCTATGTGCATGTGTAATGCAGGCATGTGTATGAGCGTGGTATCAGTCGGGACCCGATTATGAGACAGAAACTACACAGTTATTCCAACAGGGAAGGTAGATGCTAAACGATTTTTAATTACTAATAGGAAGTGGCTACTTGGGGGTCATGAGAACTCTAAAAAATACAGAAGGGAATACATCTGGGAGAGGGTTCCTCTGAGGCTGAAATTCAGATCTCATGGGGGGTGTGGCTGAGCCTCTGGATGGTGTAAAAGCTCACTGAGGTCAAGTCAAAGTCAAGCAGGTCAAAGCTAGCAAGCGGGAAACTATGCACTGCGGTGGCAACCAAACTGATCAGGAAGCTGCCTAGGGGGTGGTGTCGAACTTCCTAGGAAGTCACTAGCAAGTTCTTCTGGGAAACTCGAGAAGCTGCCCCTAAGATGCCCTCCCATTCAGCGTGGGAGGAGAATGCCACTAGGTGTGCTGATCAAAACAATGCAGCTTTGAGGGAGCAAGAAAAATAATTGCGCCAGAACCAGAGGCTCCGTCTCTCCTGCTCTGTCTCTCCAGCGCCCTCTACTGACAAAGTTTAACATCGTGGACTGGCAAGAGAAGTGTTTATAGCTTTCAGCTTGAAGATCAGGAGCAGGGCACTGAGGATGGATTTGTGATTCAGATGCAAGAACTTGACAACTGGTATAACAGGTGCAAACCAGGAATTCAATTTCCTTTCAACACACCTGCCTCGGTGCCCTGGGGGAATGTCCTGCCTTAGTAGATGTCACCCAAAACAGTATTTCACAAGCCCCTCCCAGCTCCTCAGTAGGTACTGAGGGAGCGCAAAGAATCATCGAGTGCAATCCTTACTTTTGTGGACTATCTAATCTATCTGGAGAGAGAAGGAATGCTCCCCGATCTTCCCTAAACACACCCCAGCTTGCCTGCCTTGATGATTTTTGGCTGGCAGTTTCCTCAGCCCACAAAACAGTCTCTCCTTGACCTCCCCTACGGCCTTCAGAACCCACCCCAGTTACTTCCACCTGTGCAAGTGTGCGCTTGTCTCTGGCTCTTGCTGTTAGAGTGGTGGGCGGCTCGCAGCATCCCTTCCCTAGATCAGAGGCTGGGCGACAGCAGAGCGCGCTCCCTGGCTCCCAGCAGGTGCCAGTAAAGGGCCCATTGGGCTGATGGCCCTGGCCAGGCTGTGGCTCCCTTCTGGCTTGTGATGTGACACAGGCAGACAGACCAGAGGGCCAAGGAGCTGCACCTTCTGTCTGCACGCACCCCAAGCAGAACCAGAGACCCCACTTCCTGGGCACGTTCCTTGTTTGATTCCTTTACTGTAATGTGAGGGGATTAGCTGTGGGTGAGCTCCCACCCACCCGGGTGTCAGTCAAAGTCTTGTAAGTTTGACTCTGTCTTGTGAAGTAGGGTGATGATGGATGTGGGAACTTTGCTAGTTAAAGGAATTTTGTGCATAATTTCACAAAGATGCTTCCCCCTAATCTACAATTTCTATAAATCCAACAGCCATTCACCCACTGGGCTCCTGGAAGCAAAGACCACCTGTGGTGACCTCAGAGAAGCCTGAATCACAGGGGCCTGGGCTCCAACCGGGTTGGAGGGCCGGATGGGAGGACTGTTCCAGGCAGGAGCCTGCTTAAGGCTGCAATCCTGGATTTCCCGTCCTTCAGAGCTGGAAGGTGCCTTGGAGACATGCGTTAAGGCCACGGTGGCTCTCAGTAACAACTTCCGATGAATCGTCTGGGGTCGGAGGAGCAGCCTAGTGGAGTGCGGTGGGAATCGTTCTGCAGCAGAGATAGGGGTCCCGGGGTTCTGGCCCAAGCTCTGCCACAGCTGAGCCAAGGCCTGGGTGGAGTTGTTGAAAGCCTCCAGGGGTGCAGCTTCTACATGTGAAAGGCTGGCGCAGTTACCGCCCCCGCCCAACTCCGCAGAGGCCTGTGATCGCTATTTCTACCTTACAGCCCGCGGACCTGCAGCCTTGTGGCGCATGAGCTGTTAGCGCTGCCCTGCCGGGCCTTGTACGTGTGCCTGCCAGGTGAGTCTGGTTGGGCTCAGCTGGAGGAGGTAATGACACTGACATTTTGTCCCCTCAAAGCCTCCTTGAATGTTTTATATGACACTCCCTTTTCATTTCACGTAACTTTACATAAAATAGACTTATTCCCATAAAGGACTTTATTTTCCTCATCTTTGTGCTGCTCCATCCTCCCACCCACTAAACGTGGGGTGGCTACCGCAACTCTGGGAAGCTAGTGTTGGCCAATACTGCCCTCTGGTGGTCCAGCTGGTCCTTACTGGGAGACTTTCAGCCCGAGTTTTTTAGATTCTTGCTGCTGGCCATTAGCAGAATGATCAGGTCACCCAGAAAAGCTGATCCCACAAGACTCTTGGGAGGGGTCCCAGCCCAAGAGAATGCCAGGAGGCAACCCAACTCTGCAGAACTGGCTTGCAGAGGCCTGTGTTCCAGGAGGAGGTTAAGGTGGGGAGGACTACATCACCAACAGAACACCTGGGAACCGAGCCCAGGCAGAATTGCGAGAATGAGACTGACGGTAGAAGGGGCCAGGGGAGAGGCACTGGCATTTGGAACATCTAGGGGAAGCAGCCAGCAGCCCTGCCAGCAGGCAGGTGGAGCCGGGTCCCTGGGAGCTTCCTCCGGCAGGCAGGAGCACTGTGGCTGCAGCAGACAGACAGCTGGGTTTGTTCTGAGGTTTGGGGGTAGGGCCCTGATTCTTGAAGGGGTGTAGGGCTACGGATCTGGGGGGCCTGAAGAGGAATGACAGGCAGAAAATTAGGACAGGAGGAGGGGAGGGTCTGGCAGGGAACCAAATTCAGGGCTTAGAAAATAGGGCAAAGGTAGAAGAGTAAGCCTCAGGTCTTAGCACTGGGGTAGCAGGTGGGTTCAGTTACCAGGACTGGGGGCTCGGTCAGAGGAGGCCTGGCCCTGCGTCTCACCTGTGCCTGCGGATGCTGGGCAATCAGGAGGGGTCTAGAGGCCTCGGAATGGATGGAAGTCCCAGGGAGGCTGGGAGCGAACCTATGGGAACCGATTAAGCGCCTCTAGCTGTATGGGAGGGGCTGTCATTTTGAGCCTGGGTTTAACCTTTTTCTCTTAATTTTAAAAATATGTTTTTAAAACATATGATTAAAAAATATGATGAGAGAGAGAAGAGCGGCATAGATGTGAGAGAGAAACACCGACTGGCTGCCTCCCATGGGCACTCCGACTGGGGATCTAACGTGCACCCTGGGTATGTGCCTGGACCGGGAATCGAACCCCCAACCCTTTGGTTTATGGGGACGATGCTCCAACCAACTGAGCCCCCTGCCAGGGCTGGGTTTGGCTTTTTATAAGATTCCATGTAAGATCTGAGCTTGTTGTTCTTCCCAGCTGCCAGGTGCGCGCCTCCCTCCACTTGCGCACCTGCTCTGAGTCTTCGATTAGCCCCCTGCCAGGCAAGCACAGCTGCCACTGCCCTGCTCCCCGAGAGGGATCCCGCCCACTGAATCACACCACATCTGGTGGTTGCTGCCGGCTCAACAGGCCCCTTTTCCCAGGCATATTTGCATTTGGGCTGGTGTCAAAGGCTCTACACCCATGTGATGGAATTTTAGGTGCAGAAGCAGAAGGGTGGGAGAGACGGCTGGGAGTTTAGGGAAAGCGTCCCGGGACCCATCCTGGCCTCACAAGGCCATGAACGCCCATCAACTTAAAATTCAAGCACTTACAGTGGGACCCTCCTTCAAAACCCACACATGGGCCATGGCTATGCTGTCTTTGCTGGCTAAGAGGCTGCTTGAATCTCTGGTAGGATCAGGAACGGTTCAGTCTGACGGGGAGTGTGTTAGCACCTGTGTCCTGCCTGCAGTTTATAGGAGTTTTAGATGTGCCTTTGCTTTCAGCTGTCAGTGCGCCCAAAGCTAGTCCTAAGGGATGCACATGAAAGTCAAGTTTCCATGAGCTTCCCACGTCTGCGTGGGAAGCGCTACATGCCACAGCCGCTGCTAGAATCCCCGGGTCACACCAGCAGATTAAAAGCCCGAGAAGTCTGGCAGTGACGGAACCTGTACTTTTGTTTAGTGCGATTTCTCAGCTTCATTTGATCTAGAATCACTTCCCGCTGTGTGCCCTGTGCTTTCCGCCCTTAGAACTAGTTTCCCACAGAACTCACAGGGAAGCTGTCTGGGCGGTGCTGGGGTCACTAATGGAGGGTGAATCAAAATGAAGCTTTGACCTGCAGAAGCTGCCTGAGTTCCCTGCAGCTTTCAGGGGCTTCCATGGCAGCCCCAAACCGTCATCTTCCTGGGCTACCCTGGGTCTCACCCCCAACCTGGGATTGGAATTAGAGCTGCCAGATTTGGCAGCTAAAGTTACAGGAGGACAGACAAATTTGAGTTCAGATAAACAACAAATGTTTTAGTATGAGAGCGTCCTGTGCAGTGCGTGGTAACCCCATTTTGAAGACACCCATGAGGTGTGGGGGAGTCTCTGGGAACAGGTGAATGAAGACCCAGCTCCACAGAAGAACCACACTAGGACTTGGCATCACGCCCTGATGCCACCACAGGCAGCCACACACGGGGGCCGGAAAGGGGGGAAGCCTTGGGCAGGGCTCTGCATGCTTGCCTCGCTTCTCCTTAGGAGTGGTTGTTATTGTCACCCTGATTTGTGGTGAAAACCTGCAGCTCAGAGAGGTTCAGTGATTGGCCCAGGTCACACAGCTGTTAAGTAGCAAAGTTGAGATCCAGGTTTCTTTTACTCCGAAATTTAGCGTTTTGCTTCCTCTTGAGCACAGCACTTACTGTCGCACACCCACAGACCGAGCCAAGGGCCCTGAAGCAGGCCCCCACCTCATCTTCAAGAAGATCCCGAATCCCTTCCCCTCCCCCCCTTTCCTCCCCACTTCTCTAGGTGCCCTTCGGTTCCCAGTGGCCAGTGTTCTGCTAACACTGTCGCTAGGAGTGTGAGGGAAGCGGTGAGAATTGTAGGTTCAGTAAGACTTAATTGAACCTTGCCTGCCCTTCCTTTGTGCTGCTGACCATCACTCAGCTGTCCCCTTCTCTGTGCCCAGGGACCATGTCTCCTTTCTTTCCCAAGCAGACTTCCTCTTTTGGGGCCTTGCTGTACGTGACACGCCCCTCGTGGCACTCCACATCGAAATGTTACTGTTGGCTCGCATGTTTCTGCACCTCTGGACTTCAGGCTCCTTTTTCTGTAAACCTAATTTTTTAAAGAGAGATTTTACAATCATAGAAAAAGACTTCGAGTTTCTTTTTTCCTCCTGCTCCTCTCTCCCTCCCCCTTCCTCCTCCTTTTTTAGGACAGGATCACCTGATTCATCTCTACCCCAGGACCTACTCTGACATCAGGCTTGTAGCAGGTGCTCAAATTATATGTGCTTGTGGAGTGACGAGGGAGGCAAGACACACGGGAAATGATTAGGAAATACAACAACAAAACTGCATCTTTGCCGTAGAAAATGAAACTTATTACAGGCACAGCTCATTGATTACACGTCGCTGTATTGAGCCTCACAGGTGTTGCCTGTTTTACAAATCGAAGGCAAGGCCCTCCACCAGCAGAAAGATCATGACTCACTCTAGTGTGAGGCTCAATTTATTGCTGTGCTCAGGAACGGAACCCGAAATATCTCTGAGGATGCCCATTCTGGCCTCTTAGCATTAAGGATAATTTTTTTTCCCCCCACAGCCCTTTCCTGGCTGATTTTCAAGTTTGTTCCAGAAGTCTCTGCCCAAGGAAAATCCTCTCCCTGGAAGCAGTACCTCCTTTGTCCACAAGATGGCGGGCGAGGCCAGTAGAAGAGCATCGTGCTGCTGGTGACCCCGTTTCAAAAAAGATGCAGAAACCTGAAACCTATCAACTAACCCTATAAATGAGCATGGAAGGTAAGAATTGTTGCCCTTCGAGGCTGGTTTTGGGGCTAATCCCTGTGGGACTCGGCCTTAGCAGGCCGTGGTGTGGCTGCTCCTCATAAACCCTCTTTGAGTAGTATTTCTTGAGATGTGTGGAAAATGAACTTAGTAGAAACTCAGACTTTAAATGACTCAGGATAACCTGGGGTTTTTTGAGGGGGTCTCTTGAAGCGCATTTGCTTTGAAAATCACTCCCCGTGCCCTGGCCACCTCCCCAGTTGGAAGCTTCCCTCGCCTCCCACCCCTCCTTGCACAAGGCTGCATGCTGGAAGAGGTAAGTACAGATTTTCAGGCTGGAGCTGCCGGGAAAGACGTGCTGGTCTGACAGAATGGCCTGGGGACTTTCCAGTGTGATGGGAAGTGGACAAACAGCTCTTTTGCAGGGCCAATGAGGCCTCACGATGTTTTCTCCTTAAAGTCAGCAGTAATCACAACACTAAAGCAAGACCAGCCACCTCCTGCCCCCGCCCCAGGGGCATAGGTGTGACTGTGGGAAGGGGGAAACATCCTCCAGGTCCTGGGCTAAAGCAGATTTTAAGACCGCAGCCACCCCCTGTGCCAATTTCTTCCTGACCTAAATCCTCCCCTGAAGCTGAGCTGGGCTCCGGGCCAGGGTGTCAGCTGTGGACAAAGGCGCCCTGTTTTGAAGGTCTGGCCACTGTGTTTCCCTACACAGTCTGACCCACGGTGTCGACCTCCCCCAAGCCAATGTGATAACACAGACGTATGCAAAGGTGGCAGTTGCTTCCTCCACACCTCCCAGGAGACCAGAAACACTGCCCCTCATGTTTCCAGCACCCAGGAGCGGGTGGTTGGGAGGAAGCCGCTGCGCCTGGCCCCAGGTCTGCTGGTCAGGTGGTGGGTGCTGTGCTGGTGCCTCCTTAACCGGGAACTCTCTTTTTTTCTGGCTGACTGGGGATTGGCCTGTCACTCACTGCTTCTCCCCAGGGTCTTTGGACGGAGAGTGAGTGACATCTCTGCCATTTCTCTTGGCCCCCTCTTCCCTCCTCCTCCCAGCACCCTGGGTCCTCTGCCTTGGGGTGGTGGGAGAGGGCTGGCTGGGCTGGAGGCCAGGACTGGTTCTGCTGAAACGACCCATGATTGTGCACACAGGGGGCCACGCTGTTAACATTTTAGGCTCAGTTTCTGCTCCTGCAAAATGGGGATGATAACCTGTGCCCTGTCGAACTTGCCTGCTGTCTGGAGGCCACGTTCACGTAGATGGCACAGGTGGCAAATGGGGCGCACATCTGAGATGGACAGGGCTCTCTGTGGGCCTGGGAGGGACTTAGCCGTGCACACACTATGGGGGAGGGGTGCCGGGGGGGATGGTGGGAACGATGGCACAGTGACAGGAACCCACGGAATGTCTCCTAGGAACAGCGGGCACCATTCTGGCTTGGTCGGAAGCTCTGCGCGTGGTGCGTACGTGTGTGCACGTGTGCCCCTAGTGGGGGTGCGAATACGGACATTGGGGATGAGGTCCCACTCTGGGGTGTCTGAAGCCTGGCTCACTGCGTTGGGGAACATCGCACAGGTGTGAGCGAGGATCACAGATAAAGTAGTGGGAGAGAGATTACGATGGCTGTTGGTGTACGAGAGGGGGTTGGAGAGACCAAGGGGAGCGGCCCAGTTAGGAGACTGTCGCAAGTTCTAGGTCAGAGAGCCTGGTGTGGGAGACCAAGGCGGCACCCAGGGGACAGATCCCTGCCATCGTGCAGGGAGAGTCAACAGGACTTGACTTAGTGCAGGCCTCACAGACCCCGAGGATGGTGGTACCGTGGTAGAGACAGGCAAGCACACAGAGGCGAAGCCTGCTGGGAGAAGGCCCCACTTGAAGTGGGTTTCACCTGGAGCGACTGGGTTCTCATTTGGCCAAACACAAGCAGTAACAGGTGGGAAGGAGCGTGAATGCCCATAGTGGAGAGGACCCCCCCGCCCCGCCACGGACTTTCCTCGTGCTCTCCACCCTGCTCCGGCGTCTTCACTCAGCCTCTAGCCGTGTATTGGTAAGAAACTGGGCTGGTGGCCTGGCTTTCTGATGCCATTGACCTTGGCAGAAAGCTCCCTGGCTATGGGTGGGCTTCACCTCACCAGTGGCCGGTGATCCTCTCCCTGCAACGCCAGGCCTTGGCTGTTTGTGCTGGATGAGGACAAAGCTTAGCCACATTCGGCAGCTCTGCCTGGGAGTCAGCACCAGGAGACCTGTCTGAGAACAGGAAGAGAAACGGCGAAGGTGGCAGATCATTTTCCGGGAAAGAGCACAGACCAGCCGGGGGCCTTTTGCTCCTCCAGGCCATGTCCTTTCAGACAGGGGCTCAAGTGGTGGACGGAGACATTTATCTGGGGCAGTTTCCTTGGAAGCACTAACGACTCGTAAGTGCCCAGCACCCCTCAGGAGAACGCTGCTGGTTGGCATTGTGAGGTGTGCGTTTTCCTTCTAAGGGAGTCGCCGATGCCGGCATGACACTGACTCAGTACAGAAGTGGCAGGAGCAGGTAGGTGTGAGTGCCCACAGACGGGGTTGGGGTGGCGCTGGGGGAAGGGCCCGGCTCTGCGGCTCACCAGTCTCTTCTTCCCCCCAGACCTCAGTTTTCACACCTGTCACATAAGAGTCCCAGCTGGAGGACTCTTATGGCTCTTTTTGTACCCTGTTGTCCTGCAACTTATTTTGTGGCACCATCCCAGCCTGGACCTGGGTTTCGTGGGCGATGGTGGAGAACGGTGCCCAGACTTTGTGATCTGGAAAAGCCAACCGTGACCTCGACCGCCCAGCGCCTCCAAAGCGTCTGAACCGGTCTTGAGCAGCTGCACAGAATTCTGGTCCTGCGGGCTGGTGTTAATTAAACCAAATAACTGTTACAAGAGATGGTCAAAGACCAATTTTCCAACATTTTAAAAGCAGTTAGACTTTTCAAAGGGAATTTTGTGTGGGCTTCAGAGAGCACAAAGGAAGCTCCGGCCGGTCTGGCGGAAGGGGCACAGAGCCTCGGGCCCCTCCTTGAACCCACAGGCCCTGCGGGGCGCCGGACGACAGCAGTGGCTGATGGGAGGGCCAGACCAACTGATGAGGCAAACGGAGATATGCGGGGTCCCCAATTCCATGTCCACGCTATGATGCCTTTGCATTTTAGCAAAAGTCACTTTAAGAACCAGCCCACAAACGTCCCTTCTGCCCCTCTTTGAGGACACTGCACTGTGAATGCCGTCCACTGTGGAATGGCCGGCAGGAGAGGCTTTCTGCCACTCTGTTTTCGGAAAATCTTTATCTCTGGACCAGCAGCTAAACTGTCCTTCAGCTCTTTGTTCTAAAGCGCGTGAACTATGAACAAGCAAACGCCGTTTCCCCCAAGGGGATCTTTCCCGTAGCAAGGTGTGTCCCTTCACGCAAGTCTCTCCCCGAGCTGCAGGCTGGGAGCTCTGGACACTTGTCATTCCAAACTCCTTGGGTGTGTCTTCCTGTACCTGAGGACTGGAAAGCTAAAAATGGCACTTCCCAGGTTCCCCCTGTTCCGAGGTTCCTGGATTCAGTTTGCACCCTCTGAGGCAGTAAGGCAGCACCTGGGGGTAGACGGGAAGGGGGTCCGTCTTCCAGCCGCCCTGACTCTTGCTGGCCGCCGGTGCAGATCTGGGTGTGCGCTGGGACCCGCTGTGCAGCAACCAGCTCCCCGGGTGTCATGGCACGTGGTGGGGGGGAGAGGCGGTGCCTCCCGGACGCTGGGACTGCAGTTTGGGTGCTGTGCTCTTGATTTGTACGGCTCTGTGCGCTGGGCTTTCATTCTCTGCCCTCCTGACTGTGGCAGAGGCGGCAGGCAGGTCTCCTGGCGGGTGAGTTGGGGGTCAGGTTCTGATGGGCCTTTCTGATGGCCCTGCCTGGAGCCCTGTTCTCCTGCAATTTACGAGATCCATACTGTGAGCACCAAATTCCTTAACAGAAGTGTTGTTTAACACATAAGGGTGGAAAGTGTTGTTTAACACATTCCGCTTCCGGTGTCTGAACCCTGACTGATACCTCTGGGTTACCAGGATGCCTGCATTGAGGTCTTCTGGCTCCTTGTTGAAGCTTGACATTTTCTGAGCCTTGGTTTCCACATCTGTGGCCCCATGGTAGTAATGATCTCATTGCATTGTATTGTAATTGCTTGTTTCCTCGTATCTCCCATTGCTGGCTCCCGCCTCCCTGTGACTCACATCTGTGTGAGGTTTTACAACTGACCAAGCCCTTTCCTCTGTTATCACTTGACCCATACAACCATGAACAGGGAGGGCTTATTAGAATTACGAGATGACAAGGTAATTGCCATGATGGAGGCAGGTACGGGACATGGCTAGGAGAAGGAGCAGAGTGCTTCAGGTTGCCTGGGGGGCTCTGGCAAGGCTTTAGGATGATGTCGTGCCTGACCTTTGAAGAACGAGATGTCTAAAGACAGATAGGCAGCGGTAGGACATCACGGGCAGAAGGAAAAACGTGCACAGAGGCTCGGAGGCGTGAGCAGGCCTGGCCCGTGTGGGGCAGACTGTGCACGTGAGTTCAGGACGGTCAGGCTGGGGAGCGGGAGGTTAGCAGGCGCATGGGGCCAGGTGAAGGGCTCAGCACTCCTGCCCGAGGGGAGTTCACGCTGAGAGGCGAGGAGGCGGCCTGAGTGACCACACACAGCAGACAGGGTGGAGGATGGGCTAGAGGGGCGTGGTTGGAAGCAGAGGGACTGGGAGCAGCCTGTTGGGCAGTTCTAGTAAGAGGTGATTGGGACATGGCAGTGGGGGTGGGCCCAAGGTGATCGATCAGATGTGGAGGCTCTCAAACGAGATGGCGAGAATTGTGGGCAGAGAAGGTGTGGGGTCGCAGGTCAGAAGCTCGGTTCTGGACATGTTGCGTCCGCGCTGTTCATGACACATCTGCATGTAGATGTTGGCTGGGCATTTTCAGTGGCACGAGAGGGGTGCGGGCCAGACGGTCCGTGTGAGGGGCTGGGCTGGCAGTGAGGAAGTGCAGACCGAAACTGTCCGGGGCGTCTAACCTGCCACCCGCAGGCCACGTGCAGCCCCGGATGGCTGTGAACGCGGCCCAGCACAAAATCGTAAACTTACTTACAACACGATGGAATATTTTTGTGATCACGTGTCACAGTATAGTTAATGTGTGGCCCAAGGCAACTCTTCTTCTTCCCATGTGGCCCCGAGACGCCAAAAGGGCAGACCCCCCCCCCCCCCCCCCCCGCCCAGTGCAGACCCCGAGTCTGGCTGTGGAAGACGGCTGTTCTGGCTGTGCCGTGAGAGACTGGAGGGTGGGTTGGAGGAGTTTTGTTTTTTTTTTTTTGTTTGTTTTTTTAAAGACAGGCATGAATTTGTTTACAGGAAGAAGTGAAGAATCCAGTGGGGCCCTGGCTGGTGTGGTCCAGCAGATTGGGTGCAGGCTGTGAACCAAAGGGTTATGGTTCGATTCCCAGTCAAGGCATAAGTCCAGGTTGCAGGCCAGGACCCTAGTGGGGGCCACGTGAGAGACAACCACACACTGATGTTTCTCTCCCTTTCTATCTCCCTCCCTTCTCCTCTCTCTAAAAATACATAAATAAAACCTTAACGAAAACGGGGATGCTTAAAAAAAATCCACTGGGAATTCATAGGTTGATAGTCACAGAAGAGAAATTGTCCCTGCTGGAGCCAGGCCCTTGAGAAAGTCAGGGACGTCGGGTCCCTCTGAGCACCCAGATTGCCTTCTCCTCTGAGGAGGGGCGATGTTGAGGGCAGATGCAGTGGTGATGGCAGGGCAGGAGGTCGGGCGACTTTAATTTATGATTCTATCAAATAAGAACGGGGGTCAGCTGAGAGAGAAGGTAGTGGGGTTGTTGGGAAGGTGGGGGATGGGAGCGAGCGGGGAGTGGCTGAGAGTGATGAGCGTGTGGCCGATGCTGCAAATCTGTGGGGCGCCATTCTCAGGGTGGTGAGATTTTTCTCCAGCAGTCCTAAAAGGAACCCTGGTGTAGGAGGCGGCTGTTTAGACCAGTCCAGGGCTAGGAGATGATGGGGTGGTTGTGACAGGAAGACAAGCAGTGGTACAGCTGAGGTGGTTTTCAAGAGAACAACTGAAGTGAAACTCTGTAGTTCTTGGCTGAATGAAAGGAAGCGAGGTCAGAGGATGCTGACAGATACGGAGAACCAGGCAGAGTCAAGAGCTCAAGGTCAAGATGAGAGGTCAGATGTAGGTGTAGGGAGAGAACCCGGGAGAGGGAGCTGGAGGAACCAGAGGCTGTGATCTGGGAGTGGGGTGGTGAGGGTAAGACTTCGAAGAGGAAGTGGTTCTCGGTGGCTGTGACACTGAAGGGGGGCCCGGAGGATGAGCAGCCCGATCTGGAAAGGAGGCGAAGGTCCTTGGAGCTGCAAAGGTTAAGGACCTGGAGGCGGGCGTGTTAGGTAATTAATGTGAACGCAAGTTCTCCCGAGATGGTTCCGGAATCGGGGGAGAGGGAAGTCAGCGGGGCTGGGCGAGAAACCCCTCGCTCCACGTCAGGCAGAGTCCCCGGAGAACCCTGCTGACGCCGGGTGGGGAGCCACAGGGTGGCTGGCCTCGCCACCAGAAAGGGACGGGGTTTCGCCCCGGAGCTGAAGAGAGATGGCCCGATAAGTTTGTTCTTCCTGCAGGTCTTCTGCGTAGTTCTTGCATCCCTGTGTTTCCTTTGGCCGCTCGCTCTCACGAACCTTTTTTAGTCCCTCTCTTTTACAATATTGTTGGGTCCTTGAGGGTAGGTGTAGTGTACTCTCGTGTGACAAGTGTTTAATAAATATTGGTTTAAAAATGGGAGGTTGGCCAGATTGTGACTTACGTGGGTATAGTCCCCGAAACAAACTTGCGTGAGCTTGATTCCCCACCCCTGTCCATGTGTATTTCAACATGAACACCCCAGCCCCTAAATTTAAGGTCAGGATGGTTTGCCTGTCATGGGAGATAAGAGAGGTGTTAGAATCCCCGTCCTGGGGACTCGGGGGTCTGAAAGTGTCCCTGAAACCCGAGTGTCCCCAGGCTCCTGGTGACCTGACGATCGCTAGGGGAACGCAAAAAGCTGGGGAAAGAGGCCAAGCCCAGCAGGGGCTGCTGGGGGGCAAAGGCTCTACCAGAAGGTCAGCTGCACAAGGAACAGCAAACCGTGCGCAGAGCCAGGACTTCATCTGAGGCAGAGCCTTATTTTCCTTATATCAGAAAAATACAGACTTTGGATCAAAGCCTTGGGGATTAATGTCAAAAAAAAATTAAATTAAGCGTATTCATGTGCCACTCAAAGACTCCTGGGAAGCCATTCGAATATGCGAGTGTCCTCTGTGAAAGGCGGAGTTAGTTCCTCCTGACCGAGGGAGGCCCACCGAAGAGGGGGTGGGGTGAGTGGAGGCAATTATGTTTGATCAACTCGATTACCGCTTCTCAGCAGCTGTAATGGGTTCTGCTCCAACAATGGAAACATGATTATATGTTTTATCCCTTTGATGATGCAAGTGAATAAAAGAAGAAATAACAAAGTTTCTAGAACCTGGCAACTTCAAGGCGAGACCAGATCCTAAATTACGAAAGCCACTTCTGGGTTCGTTAATAGGTGTTAGACTGGCCCCTTGGGCCTGCTGGGACTCAGCAGGTGTTTGCAGGCCAGGGGCGGAGGGTGCTGGTGGCCCCCTGGGGCAGGTAGCATGCTTAATACTCTTGGGCGTCCTCCTGAGTGTGGCACGGGCACTGGCCATGGTTGGTTGGGGAAAGCTCCGTGTTGCTTCTCTGAATAAGGAGAACTGGCCAGATTTTCTCACGGAGCTGGCTACAAAGTTTCCTTTTTGAGGGAGATTATAAAAGGCAGTTCTAGTTTACACATCGATTCCATGTTGGCCCTTAAGAGACTTCGATCTGTAAAAATTAGCAAACAAAACCTACACCGAGCCATAACTTTAGCCAAAATCGAGTGTGCTGGCTCTTTGCACCTGAGAATGGAGACGGTCTCTCCCTGGGCCGAGCAGACCCCCACCCCCCCGCCCCACGCCGAAGCCGACTCGCGGGAGCATGCGCGGAGCAGACCGGGGCGGCAGCTGCGGAGTGGGAGTGGGAGAGGGTCCCCGGGGCCGCCTGGCCCCAGGGCTGGCCCATGGCCGTGCTGGTTTCCTGCTGTGTCACTGTGAGGTTGTGTGCGTGAGATAAGTTTCCTTCCTCGCTTGCCAGATAAGTTTCCTTCCTCGCTTGCCTCGCTCGCTGCACTCCAGCGTGGGGATTCCTGTTGGTGTTGCGTTGTCACCAGCGACCATTGGTTGACACATTCAGTCAGGGTCAGCTGTCATCATTCAGGTGAAAACCCTCAGGGACTGCCCGCAGCCTGCATCAGTGGGTTTCACACTGTGCTTAGGAAGGGGCGGGGGAGGGGAAAGCTTTTGGTGTCGGAGGAAGAAGGGAGCATCGTCACTTGAAAGATTATTCAGGGTCTACTCTTGTTTCAAACTGTATGTTGACATTTTAGGTAGACAGCTCTCTGGTTTTCCCCGTAAGCTTTTAAATTTAACCTACAAATTTTATAATTCTCCTTGTTAATCTAGCAATATTTGGAATCACATTGTGGGGGGACCGTTATCATTTCCTCTAAAACAGTGACTTTCAGCTGGTGTGTCGCTAGAATTTCAAAAACACGCGATACCCGACCAGTCACGGGCACGGTGCTCCTTTCCCTGAGCATGTCGAGTGAAAACACGACGGTTATCTGGTGTGAGCGAGTCAAAACTGTACCTGTTTTGTCAGGTTGTGAGAAAAGTGTAATGTATTTTTTTGTGCCCTACAGAATTTTATCTGTTTATGTGTGCCTCAAGATGAGAAAGGTTCAATTGCTGCTCTAAAATATTCAAACTGCCTTGAAGACTCAGTATATTCCATTTTTATTTCTAAGTGCTCCAACTGCCTGACTGATATCTTCTGATTTATATAATACTGGAAAAAAATTTCAAAAATAAGCATATAAATATGGTAACCCCAGTAATTTGTATAAACTTAAGAAAGCATCTGAGAGTTCTCAACTTAAAACCGTAAGTCTAAGAGTAACACACATTTTATGTTAGAATCTCAAGTCTAGTTTGTTGGCTACTCTCACATGCAAATTCTTTTAAACATTATATGGACTCGAATATTAATTTACCCACAAGTATTCCTAAAGGCAACATTTCACCTTCAGTATAGATTTGATTTATTTATTAATTTCTACGTTTCTAAATCTCCTAGGGTTCGAAAGGCATTTATTAAGAAAACATTTCACCTCAAGTGGCTTGAGGCTTCTGATCCCATGTCCAAGTTTCTCACTGACCAAAGGGAATGGGCCTCCTGCTGCCCAGGGTGACCCTGGCCATGCGGCGCGACGCGTCTCCAAGACACTGGAGCAGGGCTTGCCCGGGCCCCTGGCCTCCGAGTGGGCGCTGGAAAGCCCTTCTTCCACCTTCAACATCAGTTTACACACTGCCTGATTTTCGTGATGGTCTCTTACCTCCCCAAGATGACGACAAACTCTGCCACTCCTTTAGTTAAAATTTGTGTATGTTTAACTTAGGTATCTGAATGAATTTTGCTTCTGGCCCTTTATACCCTTATGAAATAAATTTGTCCTCTTTTGAATTTTATCATCTTATTCGGGAGCAGATACCCCACACACCCCTGCCCCACATTTTTCACTTTTGAAATATCTGTGAAATATAATATAAAATGATATCGGCAGTCCTGACTTTCTCTCTGCCCAGTGTGGAATAACAGGGGCTGAAATGACCCCTCCTGCCTGAAACAACTTAAAAAGCAAAAAGAAAAACAAAAACAGCATGTGTGAAACGGTGGCTCTCAAGATTTTGGAAGTCAGGTAACGAAGGGCATCGATCCCTGAAAGAAAACAAACGAGTGAATCCTACAATTTTTCCGGATTTCTGACTGGAGAAACATTTCAGGCTGAGGATGGGGGTGGGGGTATCTCAGACGCCGTGTCCTCGATTTAAAGACATGGAACTAGGAGTGTGGGGAAGCCAAGATGGCTAGGCTTTTCAGAACAGAAGACAGGAGAGACGGGCACAGAGAGCATTCTGGAGGCCTGCAGAGGGTCGCCCTTAGGTAGTCTGTTGACTACTGGTCAGTGCATGCACACGGGGCGACTACCTGGGAAAGCACCACCTGAAAGGATCAGCGGGACAGTCACCAGAGATCAGGTGGGGAGAGCGCTGAACCCCAATGGCCAGCCTGTGCAACCGGACTGGACTCCAGCCAGTAACTTAGAAGGCTCTTCCCTGGGCAACGGGGAGAACGACCCCCAGACCAAATGCTGTTCGGTGCATAAAAGAAAGGCCTGAAAGGATCGGTGTTTCCAAATAGCTGTATTGGAGAACGAAGATTTAAAACAGTTGTAGCAATACAGGAATACTCAGCAACCAGTAAGACAGAATCCACGATATCTGGCATTCAATAAAAGATCCCCAGAAATGCAAAGAAAGAAACCAAAAGTGCCAAAAAAATCAATAGATTGAAATTGGCTAAGAAATGACAGATGAGAGAATTAGTAAACAAAATTAAGCAATTATTATTTTTTTAAGATTTTATTTATTTTTTAGAGAGAAGGGAAGAGGAGGGAGAGAGAGAAATATCATGCTGTGGTTGCCTCTCACGTGCCCCCCACTGGGCCTGGCCCGCAACCCAGGCAGGTGCCCTGACTGGGAATCGAACCAGTGACCCTCTGGTTCGCAGGCTGGCACTCAATCCACTGAGCCACACCAGCCCAGGCAAAATTAAGCAATTATTGTAACTATAATCATATATCTTCAAAGAGGTGGGGAAAAGAGTGAACACATTAAGTAGAGACATGGAAGACAGAAGACCTGAACTGAAGTAGTGGTGAAAACCGACATCTGAGATGGAAAATACACTAGATGGACTCAGTGGCAGGTTGTACATTGCCAAAGACAAGCTGAACAGACTTAGTAATGGAGACTATTCAAAATGAAACAAGTGAAAAGACTGAAAAAGGAGGGTAGCATCAGTGAATGGGGCAACTTCAAGTAGTCATTTACGTGTGCGCTCGATACCTCACAGGAGAGCAGAGAAGAAGGGACAGAAAAAAAATCTTTAAAGAAATTATGGCTTAAACACATGTGATAAAACTAGAAATCCACAGAAACTCTCTGAACTCAAGTGCAAGAAACATGAAGGAAACAAAACCAATGCACGTCATAATCAAATTGCTTAAGATGTTTGATGAAGAGAAAACCAGTCAGGCATCGAGGGGAAGACCAAGGAGGGACGGTAAGGAGGATGATTCTCATGGGAAACTGTGCAGACAAGAAGACAACGGAGCAACATCTTTAAAGCACAGAATGAAAGAATCAACACAGAATCCTTTATCTGGTGACAGTGTCCTCAAAAACACATGTGAAATACCACACCTAAGATTTTTATCAGACCTAAAAAGAAGCTGAGAAAATTCATCACCAGCAGACCTTTATTGTAGGAAATGTTAGACAAAGGTTCTGCAAGCGGTTTGAGTGGAAAAAAGTGGTAGTTTGTGTCTTTCTTGTCCATTCCATCTGAGTTGTCTTCAGGTTTTTCGCATTAAGGGGAAATGGTGTAAGCACCCAAATTAAAGGGTAGAGATGTTCAGATTGGATTAAAAAAAGCAAGGCCCAACTACATGCTGCCTACAAGAAACCCATTTTAAATACGAAATACAAATAGGCCTAAAGTGAAGGAGTGAAAAAGATCTATAACTATAGTAGCTATATTGGTGTCAAACAGTAGATTTCAAAATAATATTACCAGGGACAAAGAGTGTCAGTTTTAATAATAAAAGGATCAACCATCAAGGAGACTACAATCCTAAACATTTATGCACCTAATAAAAGAGCTTCAAAATATGAGAAGTAAAAAATTGATAGAGTTGCAAGGAGGAATAGAAACATCCACAATTATAGCTGATTTCAACGCCTCCCTCCCTTAGTCACTGATCAAACAAGGAGACAGAGGCTAAGAAGGACATTACAGACCGAGCAGCGTTATCAACCGACAGGACCCAATGGGACTTTATAGGACTCTACCCAACAGCAGCAGAATGCACATTCTTGTCAAAAATACACAGAAAGTTTACCAAAATAGGACATATTCTGGGCCATAAAGCGAGTCTCAATGCATTTGAAAGGACTCAATCATATATATTCTCTGATCTGCATGGAATTAAATTAGAAATCAACAAAGGAATATCTGAAAACCCCTCAAATACTTGGGAACTATGTAATACACTTCTAAATAAAGCGTGGGATGGGGAAGCGATAAAAAGAGATGTTAGATGTTTTATTTTATGAATGGGAGTGAAAACAACAGGGTTTCAAGGTTTGTGGGGTGGCCTTGAAGTAGCGTTTAGGGGGAAAGCTGTACGCTAAAATGCCTGCGTTAGGGAAGAAGAAGGACGCCAATCAGTGACCTCAGCTTGCACCTCCAAAAGCAGAATACGATGAGCAAATAAAACCCCAAATGCAAGCAGAAAAGGGAAATTACAAAGGCCAGAGAGGAAATTAGCAAAAAAGAAAAGAAATAGAGAAATGGCTCTGAGAAAAATCAAGAAAAACAATACCACCCCCCCCCCCCCCGTCAGATTTACCAGGAAAAGAAGACAGAAAGCACAGAGGAGCAAGACCAGGCATGAGAGAGGCGTGTCGCCATCGGGAGGAGGGTGCTAAGGGGATGTCACGGACAAACTTATGTCATCGAGCTTGACAACTTAGGTGAACTGAACCAATTCCTTGAAAAGATACAAACTGCCATTTTTATCACTCAGAAAGAACCTGAATATTAAATATTTTCACCAGGCTGGCTTTCTTCCCCGTTTTCCAGTGAGTGTGCGTGTCCGTGTGCAGGAGGTTTGGCACATGTTTTCTGCAATTAAAATAACTTTTACGTTTCATGAAAAGGAAACTTCGTTTCCATGAATGCCAAAAGCTTGAGGGGAAAGGTTTGTCCTTCTGAGATGCAGATGGAAAATTTCCAAGGACTGAATATCCTGGGATGTTAAAAACTAAATCTGCAGATGTGACATGCTTTTCAGGTGTTGGTAGGGATTAAGAGAGGGTGTGTGTGCTGTCACTAGCCCTCAGCGTGGGAAAAACACGAGTGTTCACGTTGTGAGGGACCCTCCAAAGCACATAAGAGGGGTTAAGCCAGCACAGTGACTTGGAGACCGCTGCCCCCCCCCCCGCCCTGCCCCCCACTCCCTGCGTCTCTGCTTCCAGCCCCAGGAAGGGCTTTGGGAGCTGAGGGCGAGGCTCTGGTGTGAGGCACGTGGGGTGGTGCCCCTGGAATTCTGAGCAGCTTGCGTTTAGGACGTCTTAGTCTGTCCCACTTGAATTGGTGGAGAATGAGCTTATGGACATTCTCCCATCGAGAGGCTCACTGGCTGGAAGCTGCAGGGAGGCTGAGAAGGGTTCTCGCTTCTGTTACCTGAGGAAAACAGGGTCAGGACGGGAAGAAAGATTCCAAAGGACGCTGCCAGTAGAGAAGCAGGAGAAGTGCAGCCCCTGGGGTGTGAATGGGGAGACCTGAGAGGCTTCAGCGGGCGGGTGCCTCTGGGGCAGTGTGGCCGCACCTGCCCTGGGTGCCCGGGAGGCGGGGCCAGGAACGCACGTGCTCCATCTATAGGAACATTCTGTTACTTAAACTTCTCACATTCCTCTGTGGTTGGAGGACTAGGTCTATGTCTTAGGTATCATAGACAGTTAGGCAAAGGACACTATGCCTGCCACCCACATTCCAGAAGCACATACTGGGAGGGTTTGTATGACAAATTATTTGGTTCCAGCGTTACAGACAAGCTCATGGACGGTGTTCCTATTGGATTATGAAGGGCTCCTCGGGGCGTCTGGGAACGCCTCTGCTTCGAGTGCAATTCCCCGAGTCCCTGGTGAGCACGAGCTACGCCCCTGCCCCGTGCTGCCTCTCCCAGTCCTTGGTTCCAGGGCCTCCCAGCGGGAGCTCTCGGTCCACTGGAGGAGACAAGATGGGCCTTCGGAGCGTGACCCACAGAGGAAGGGCCAGTGTGGGCAGGAGTTTGGGAATGGACCCATCTCAACCGAGTGGAGTTAGAACAGGTATCAGAGGGCAAATGCAGGGCTGGGCACGCTATTCAGCTCACCCAGGGTGACTTTTCCCATGTCCCGAAACAACCCCAGTAAGATGTATATGGTTTAGAAACCAGGTGAATAAAGTCTGGTGTCTAGGTTTAGGATTTAAGGGACTAGAAAAGTCTTTATCTGCAAAGATCCTTTGGGACCACTGTACAGAGGAGCTATCCCGCCCTGTGGAGGACGTGAGCCACCCAAGGCCCCTGCACATGTATTTTTGGGGACTGTTTTCTCCAGGGACATGGAAAGGACTGCCCTGGCCTTGATCTGCAACTTTGGAGTTCTTTAGCTTTCCTCAGAAGTGGGAGGGATCCATCCCCGACTGTCAGGTTGTGGGCAATGCTAGTGGCAAGAACTCAGGAAGACTGAGGGGAGAGGGTCCTATTTCAAAGCCCTTCTTTGGCTGTGTGTGCATCTGTAAGCACAGAGGACACCAGAAGACAAGGACAGCACCTAGGAAACTTGACTCTCCAGCAGGAGAGCTCAGCCATGCACATGGCAGTTACGAGTCCCATCCAAGGGACTGAGCTGGCCTCCTGGCCTCAGGTCCAGAGTCTGTGGGGGTGCTGAGCTTTGCGCGAGGCACAGAGCACCTGCTATCCCCAAAGGAGCTCAGAGCTCTGAGAGGTGGAGCGCCAGCATCTCGGGGGAGGTATGCTGGCAGGCCTCTTCCTGTTGTGCGGGGTTGAGAATTTTCCTGGCTAAGAAAAGGAGGCACAAGGCTTATCATTTTTTTTTTTTTTTTAAACGAGGTTTCTCCCATGCATGTAGTTTCAGGATGAGCAGACTGTGGCAACTTCAAAGGAAATCAGATTAGTCAAATCAGCCCCAGCTTACACGTGAGTGTGCTTTGGGGTAAAGGAAGCTGGCCTTCAAAAGGTAGTTCTGGAAAAAAAGGGGTAATGTTTGTTTGTTTATAGTATTCTTTTGGCATGTAACTGCTTTTAAGAGTTTGATAAAAAATTTAAATTGAGAGAGAGAAAAGAGGGAGAACCTGCCCTTCAAATCAAATCTCCCCTGAGGTCATTTCATCTATTTGCCTTGGACGATTTTTCTTTTTACGTCATTTTACATATGTGTGCATATTGGGTTGGGTTATGAGCCCACAAAATATAGAGTTTGTTTCACCTTGCCTTGGCATCTTCATACCTTGCTTCATGGAGCTGAACTTTTGCTTGGAGCTGTATCATAATTGCAATACATGAGCAGTGCAGGCTTGAATGAGATGTCCCTCCTACATTGGAGAGCTAGGAGGTTTCTGTTTACAGACAGTATTGCCATGTCAAATTTAATACTTTCTGGAAGAGGAATGCCGTGGGTAAAAATTAGGGAACACTTTGAGAAATGAAAGCTAAGCCAAGGATCCCGGAAGTGGGCAAAGAAACTAGAAACCAGTACAAGAGTGTGGTAGTCAGTTGTCCTTCAGCCTCCCAGGATGACCTTGAGGCGGTACGTTCTGCTGGATGCTGTGGAGTTTGTTCTGAGTCCCCCGTGCTGTCCTGGGTTAGGTGGGCTCAGGTGTCGAGTTGGTGACTGTATTGTATTCTTCTTTGTCCAGCGTGAGAAGGGTGGGATCTATCATAGCAGAAAAGTCCAACCTGAAAACATTTTTCAGTCCACAAAGGGATAACTGGCCTTACAAAACCTTTAACTGATGACCTTTAACTATTGCATCTAAAATGTTTTATTCCTGATCACGTTGGTGGGACTTCTGATTGGGAGGGGAGATGGAAATTAGGGAACTCCAGACAAAAAACCTGGGGGTCCCTGACTCTTTGAATATCAATGGAAAAGTGAGAAGTGCAGTCACACAGGGCAGGAGTCAGTTTGCAAGAATTCAGGCAAGTAAGCCAAACAGAACAGAACAACTAGAGAGTAAGGTGCACAACATTTGCTGAACTTCAGAATCATCTGTGGTGGAATCTCAGAGTCTCAGCCTTGGGAAGGCCCCTCAGCCCCTCGCCCTGCTGAGAGCATGTATTCTCCTGGCAGATGGGCGTGGAGCTAGAATGCTTCCTGGGGTGAGGAGGTACTACCCCCACGAGATACCCTTAAATGCTTTGCTTGCGGGTAAGTCCTCCTTCCATTGGGACATCATCTGCCTCCCCCGAAGCTTCCTCTGGTGGCCCTGAGTTCGCCCTGAGGACCGACACCAAACAAACCGAACCTCTCTGTCCACCTTTCTGCTGCTTGTGGCCATTGTCTTGCTTCTCTGGAGTCCGTTCCTTTCCAGCCTACATGCCCTCGTTCCTGCTTGCTCCTCATTAGACAGAGTCCCCAGATCTCTGCCATTCTAGTGTGTCTCCTCCAGCATGTCAATGTCTAGCACACGTGTGGCACCCACGGTGACATGTCTGGGATGAGGACTTGGTGATCAAGCCCACCGAAAGCCTCAGGGGATGGAGAAAACCTTCCTGCAGTGACTTTTTCTTCTTTGTGGGACAGTGAGAGTAACAAACAGGAAATGCAAACGTAGTAATTCCGAACAACTGTCATTACTCGGTGGCTCTCTCTAAGGAGGGGGACAGTTACTTTTCTGAGTCATTAGGGCTGGTGAGGGGGAGAACGGATAAAGGAGCATCAGAAAAAAACAGTTGGCTTGACTCGCCTCTTCCCAGCCTAGCAAACAGTTCCTCTTTTATTTGCAGTCCTACAAAGTAAGGGCTGAAAATTCTTAGAGGTTACTTCCATCAACCTCCTGGAGTTCATATGACAAAACTAATGCCTAGGGAAGCTAAATAACCAGCCCAGGGTCACGGAGAGATTAATCACAATCCCTAAAGCAGAGCCCAAATCTCTAGGGTTCTTTCCATCCGTTTCTGCTGCCTCTACCTCTCTCCCTTGCCTAGTCTCAGATTCTACCTTTCTACCTAACTCCCATCCCCTCAACCTCTTTGTCCCTCTGACCATGATTTTTACCTGAAAGCTTCATTTTAAAAACACAAGCACCAAAGTCAGAAGATACCTTGGCACCTTTTAATTTTTTTCCCATGAGAATCTTTTGCACTGTGGTTTGTGGAGGAAGCTGACTCGAGCAATCTAGGTGTCCTGGTGGTTATCAAAGAGAACAGGGGCCGTCGAGATAATGTATGGGTCTAAATATGTCAGCAGGTGTAAGAGCTGTCTTGTCCCACTGGGGCTACAGGAAATGTTTTCACCCAAACAGGCAGGTTACAGATAGGTCAGAAAGATAGCGCAGTACCAGGGGGTCAAACCAGCCACAGTGTGGTTTCCATAGACTTGCAGCCCCTCTAGGGCCAGGGTGACAGAAATGCCCACCTCTAGAAAGTGCCTGAGTGTTCCACATGGGCGCCCGTAGGGAGAAAACGCATTTAAACAAAATGTTTGTAACGTGAAGGGCCATCTTTAATTTTCATCTCAGGTCTACCCTCTGCTTCTAGAATATATCTTGGACATTTTGATTTGTTTGTTTCTCTGTGATTTTCATTCATTCAGTAATTATTTGGGGGTACCTCCTTTATACTGAAAATATTTTCCTCTTCCAAGATCCAACTGGAATCCCACGTGTGTTGGGGGGCCTTTGTTGTCCACCCCAGCCCACAGAACTCTCCCTCTGCTGTTCATGCTGCCTGTACTGCTCATCTGCTTTGAACGCTGAGTGCTCTCACAGGTAGGCTCTGCCTTACCAACTGGGTAAACAAAGCTAGCATTTGTTTAGCCATTTGCAGCCAACCAAGTTCATGTGTGTTTTCACATTTCATGCTCACAATATTAGGTAGGTATTATCATCATTCTCGTGGCAAAGGTGAGAAAGCTGAGGGCTCAGAGAGATGAAGAAACTTGTTTGTCACATGGTTGGGGGTAATGGTACAAAACTCAGAACTCAGCATGGTCCGTCTGCCTCTGAAACTTTTACTTTTTTGTCTTCCACCACACTGTATTTGTCTTAAAAGTCCTTTTGTTTTCTGCTGAGTCTTACACATTGTCAGTCCTCGGCTATGTGCCCGTTGATTGCATTGTTTTAAAGCTTTCTGCTCCAGTTTGAAAGTTACAGAAGCACGCATTCACTCTCAAACCATGGAGGAAATAAGGAAACGTTGGATTGCATTGTGGTCATTTTTATTTCAAATGTTATCTGAATTTCTCGGATTGAGTCTGGAAGGAAATGAAGAAGATGAAATAAATTTATAGCCATTATAAAGCAGCTTATAAGCACACAGCTATCACATCATGCCCTACCCTCCAGCACAGAATTTGATCTCTGGGTGGAGGAGGAGAGGGAGAGTGCTACTGACTTGGCCTAAGCAAAGACTTGCTATCTACTTAGTGAAATTCCTCACTTCTCATCTAAGTGCCTTGGCATCCATATCAACTCAGTTCAAGTTGCTCCTTAAATTGAGAGTTTGGCTTTTTTTTTCTTGTTGGTTGGTTTGTTCCTTTTCATGTAGGCTCCTGCAGGTCTCTACTCTAGCGTGAGCTTAAGAAATTAGTTTCACTCTCTTGATTCAAACTCACACTACCGAGTTAGTAAGGGCCCCTCCTGTACCAGGTGCCATGTGGATCTATTTACGCAGGCAGTCATGTCTTCCGTGAATGACGACAGTTTTAGCTCTTCCTTTCCCATCGGTATAACTGCCCCCCCTTCCTTGTCTTATTGCGGCTTCCAGTATGATTGTGAAAAAGAATGGTGAGCATGAACATTTTTGCCTCATTTCTGATCTTAGGGGGAAAGCCATCCTTCATCACCATTAAATATGCTAGCTGTGCATTTTTCTGTGGATGTTCTTTGTCAAGTTGATAAAGTTCTCCTCTGTCGTTAGTTTGCTAAGGGTTTTTACTTTTTTGTCTAATGCTTTTCCTGAATCGATATGATCATATAATTTTTCATCATTAACCTGTTGATGCTGAGGATTACACGGATTGATTTTTGAATGCTGAACCAGCATTGTGTATCCAGAAAAAAATTGACTTGGTCTTGGTATATAATTTTTTTAATTCATTGTTGAATTCTGCTTGTTAATATTTTATTGAGGATTTATGTGGCTTTATTTAAATACATCATTCATTATTCAAAAGCCTCGGTGGCTCCCAAATATAATAGACGGAAGACCAGACCCCTTAGTCCTCCAAAGCTCTTCGTAGTCTGGCCTCAGATTGCCCTTCTGTGCTTCTCTCCCACTCCTTTCTGTGATGCACCCTCTATTTCCCTAAATATTTTCTACAATTTTCTCACCATTCTGTTTTTGAATATCCTGTTCCCTTCATTGGGCGCTAGGCATAATATTCAACTCTTTCCACTCCCATTTTCTGAAAGCCTACTTTTGTTGAATACCAAGCTCAAATTATAACCCTCCCCCCATTTGGAGAATTGTGTCTGTTTCATTTCTGTGTCTCCTGAAACTCAGTGTCTCATACATATAAGGAAAAACCTGGAACCTAGCTGTAGCCTCATTTCTTAGGATCTGCCTTTGTCTCTGCTTTCTGATGTCGGAGATTGAGATGATCTCGTCCAGCTTTTTGAGTAGCGATCCCCTCTCTGTTATTTCAGACAGAACATGGTTTCTGTGCTAATTACTTCCTGCCTCATGGTGTTTTCTGTTGCTAGATCTTCGGTTAGAAGGTTTATGTGATACTGAGCCAAGGTTTGCCCACCTGTGACTGCTATCATTGGTTCAACTGTCACTGGAGCAGCTTATGGCTTCTGTGGAACGTTTTTATGGAGACAGCGTGGTGCTGCGGAAAGAGCCCAAGGGTTAGCATGGGGCAGTCCTGAGATAAAAGTCCGGTCTGCTACCTATTAGCTGTACTATCTCGGGTGAGTCGATGGATTTGCCAGAGCCTCTGTTTCCCATCTTTAAATGGGGGATTATAATACCTTTTTAGGAGAATTGTTAGAATAAGTGACAACAGGTATGCCTAAAATAAATTAAGTGAAGCTTCAAGTGCAGCACCTGTAATAGAGGAAATATTCACCAAATGATAGCAACCAGTGAACTCCTACAGTGTACACGATACTCCACTAGGTGCCAAGAGGAATCAAAGGCATATAAACTAACCTTTCTCTCTTATGGGACTTAATTTAAGGCTAATTTGAATTGTGTTCCAAACTCATTGTTCCAGATGAATAACAGGAGAAACTTTGTTTCTTCACTCGCTTATGGGATGAGTCCAGCTTGGCAGGTGCAGGTTGTGATTTCTGACGGGGACAGTGTCATAGTTTCTTGGGATTGGAGCTGGCCTCCTAGACTTACGTGATGTACGAATGTACGATCAGTCAGTTCAGTGGAAGTGGCTCGTGGCAGCTGGGAGAGCCCAGGCTGCCAGCGTCACGCAGGCGTGGGAAGGGAAAAGTGAAACAGACTTTCAGGGTGGATTGGATGAGCTGAGCGAGCTGTGGAGAGTGCAGCTGAGGGGAAGAACAAACGAGAACTTCCTTTTCACATCATCAGAAGACTTGTGGGGATGCTCTGACTTCTCAGTGAGCTGCAGCGGCCCTGCCACGGCTCACTTTTTTTCCTACAGCATTTCCGGGGGCCAAGGCAGCCCCGCTTCGTTAGGCGCTCCTGTTGCTTCTGACATCCTAAGTCCTTCCTTGTTTCCCTGTCCCCGGCTTTAATGCATGTCCTCTTAAAAAAAAAAAAAAAAAAAAAAAAGACTTTATAGGGACAAGTATCTATTTATTTGGTTGTCAAATGATCTCTAATTAAAATATTTTCCTCTGTAGTTCTTCACCAGCTGGACATTCCACCGCACTGATGCTGATGCCATGAGGGTGGGGGCCGGTAGTGTTGCAGCCCACAGCCTGGGCAGTCCCTCAGGGTCTTTTTATGGTTCCCGAGAGTTCTCTAGCTAAAGATCAGGGCTGCATCCGTTGAGCAATGCTCACAATCTCATCAAAAGTGACATTTCCACTGTGCTTAATGTTTTGTTTTGTTTACTTCAGTCTCATGGAAGTTCTTTGAAGGCTTTGATGCTCAGGGCAGAGGCAGGAGGCCTGCCCCACCCCAGGCCGTCTGTTCAGAACGGGCGGTTTCACTGGAGTCCTCAGGCCCTTCTGGTCACCGGTTGCTTTGGCAACATCATCGCCAACCTTTTTGGAGATGGGCCCACGGGGCCAACCTTGGGGGCCAGGGCAGACGTGAAACTGACTTCCCTGCCGGAGTGCCTCAGTTACGTGACTTGGATCTCGTCGGGGCCCAACTTCAGCAGCATGGTGGAGGCAGCTGGTGTTGGGTGCACCCTGATTTGGGATGACCGAAGAGAGTTGCACCTAAGCCTCCTCCAAACCCAAAGCTGAGAAAAAATGAGAAGTACCTATTTTAAGACACTAATTCATAGTGATAGCCAGACCTTTTTTTTTTAATCATTGGTATACTCGTCCCCCATCTTTCTCCCACTAGCACTCTCATTCTATGACTTGTAAAGATAACTGTGCAGAGTTCATTTTGGTTAAGCTAGGCAGTGTTGTTTTCTTTTTCTTTTTCTTTTAAATCTGTGATCTGGCAGTAAGATTCTAAATGTCCTGGGCACTTCATTAAATGTTTTGTGGTCTTAACGGGCAATTGGTAATGGTTGCTTTGAGCATTTCCTAGGCTAACATGCAGTGACTGGTCTCCATGGCACATGGCTTTTGGAACTTTGCCACAGGTTGGAATAAATGCAGTATTAACTCCTTTGGGAAACTTGGCTGCTCCTCTTGGCCCCCTTCATTGTGGAGGTTCATTGAATTTTCCTGCTGGCTCCAACCCTGATTAGGCTCCTTAACTTGGCAAAAGACATTGGCCCTACCCTACGCTTGGCACATGGCCACAGCATAGCCAGTCCTCCTTTAATTGGAACAATAGAGTATCTGAACCTCAAGCTTTTGCTTGATAGTATAACTTCAAACTGTGGAGCCTCTATTCTAATCAGAAGCTCATTTTTAAGATGCAAAGGTCATCATGGAGGATTACTTGAAGAATAAGCCATTCATCTTCTTTATATTCTGAATATCATCCTTGGGTCAAAGGATACCATCAGATGGGTGCAGACTTGTCTTGGTTTTTCAAATAATTCATTCTGATGAATTGAGCTTTGATTTGTGCCATTAGCCTGTATTGAAGACTAGCCCCTCAAAACCCATTGTTTTCATGGCTAGATGCTATTAAAGGCGGAATTCAACACACTGCATTGAGACAGGGAAGGAGTTCTCTCCAGTTTTAGTATCACTACACTGTGCTTCACCTGGGCACCAGCTCTTGCCTTTTAGAAACCAAGAACCTTATAAACAGTATTACCCTCTGTGCATTTGCCCCGGGAAGCATGCTGTCAAATTTGTGGTCTTTCTACCTAGCATTGTCTCTCACGCCTTGCTTTATTGCTTCTGCCTACTTCACTTTTCCTTCCGCACAATATTCTCATTGAAACAAAACCCTGATTGTACTGTATAGATATTTGTAACTTGCACAAATCCCTTTTCGAACAGGCCAGGGCAAGTCTGAATTCATAAAAGCCAGCTCTCCCTTGGTGAAGGTCAGTGTGGTACATGGAAAATTCCAAAGGAAAGAGCAAAGGGCAGGCATGCTCTTTAAAGAACACAGGTCAGCGTCTGTTACATCTCTTTTTCGAAACTCTTTTCTAACTCTTACAGGCAATGCATTCCGGCCACAAGGCTTGGCTTTCTCAGGAAATCATGGAGATGTTCCAGAAATGAAAATCTAGGCCTACTGACCAGAAATGCCATCACACTGGGTAGATGCTTGTAGTCCCAAAGAAAACCAAACATGCCCTTTGTCAAGAACCCCCAGCCCCAGTTGGCCTCACCTCTGGGGGGGTACCAGCAGCTCCTCAGAACACGCCCCCACATCCCTCACGGCAGAGCCTCCAGGGTTCGGGTCTCTCTGGAGCTCTGTTCATATCTTCAGATCTCTAATTAATTGTCTTTATTTCACCCACTAACGAGACAGGTAGGCCGGTGAGCTCTATATGGTCCTGATGAAGAGGTAGAGGTTACTTGCTGTGATGCTTCAGAGACTCGTTAAACTGAGGCTGTCTTCCTCAGCCCGGGCCTCTCCCCTCGAGCTGTCCTCATGCTGTACTCGGTGCCCTCTGCTCAGCCTACAGAAGCCTCCTGAGTGCTACACATCCTTCAAGCCTCACTCAAGTCCTTTAAGTCCTCGCCACACCACTAAGAGTTATGCCTCCAAACCTGCAATTACTGCAGCCCTAAAGGGATGGAGCATGCTTGGCCTTTAAATTTTGCTGCCCTGTGGCTAGGCCATTTCGTCCCTCATGGCTCCACTCTAAGCTAGACTTTCAAGCTCTAGGGGCAGCACATATGTGCCAACCTTGGTCTTATCATTCCTCATGATTCTAAGCACCAATAGATACTCAAAAACATCTCTCCTGTTGCTTAGCCTTGCCCTCTTTTTATTCCTCCTGTTTTTCCTTCTGTTTATGGGCCTCTGTTAACCAGTTTTGCTGCTGTCACAGTTAATCCCCAAAATTCAGTGGCTTATAAAACAGAGGTTTGTTTCTGTGTCCTGAACACGCTGGGTCAGCAGTGGTTCCGCTCCATGTCTCGTATAGGACCCCCGCCGAAGGAGAAGCCCTGATTTGTCATGAGTCACGGCTGAAGGAGCGAGCTGGAGAACGGAACGAAACTGGCCCTGTCTCTAAGGCTTTTCCTCTGTTATTTCCATCCATCCCCTTGCCCCAAGCAAGTTATATGGACGAGCCTGGTGTGGGCGTGGATGTGAACCCTGCCTATAGGAAAGCACATGGGAATGGTGGGATGTGCCATCATCTTTCAAGGATGGGAGCCAAGAATGGGCAGCAATGAAACATTTTATCACAGTAGGTGCCTGGACCTGCTGGGATCCTTACCTAAGGCAAAGTATGTTCATACCCAGGCACGGTAGTTTTATGGCACATACCAATTTTAACTCTATTTTATAACAAGGAAACAGAAGCTCAGAAAATTTAACCGCTTTTGAGTGAATGCATGCATGAAAGAATGTCTGCATTTCTTTCAGCTTTTCTAGTCAACTGCTCATGCCCATCCCCACCAGCGTTTTCCTTCTCCAGGTGGTGCTACCCGTATCACTCTTAGTGTTCCACGTGGTCCTCCAGGAGACCGTGCAGTAGGTTTCAACGGATGGCTTGCTCTCTCTCCAGGTTAAGATAGTTAGAAGCCTCAATCCCTAGTGGTGGGTCTGATGGTGGAAACTCCAAGCACCATCCACAGGTAAGACCAAGGAAGCCTTGTTAACACTGCATGTTAAGCCTCTCTTAATATAAGTTCCAAATCCTGGTCTCAAATCATGAGTGGGTCTTGAATTGAAAATAATTTAATGGGTGATCAAAACCATTTTTTTCAAAAATATTTTTTAATGAAATAAAACAGAATGAAGTAAAAAGTGTCAGTAAAATGTGTTCTATCACATGCAGCAAGGATCGGTGCCACCGAACTTCAGTCTCGCTGAGCAGTTTGTGTGTGCATGCGTTGTACGTATACGGAATTGCAACCTAAAATATGTTTTTTATTAAGTCGCTGTCAAAAAAGTTTTGAAAGCCATCGTTTTAAAAACTACCTTCTTCAGTCTGTTCACTGGGTTCATTCTTTCTGGGATCCAGTTCAGTGAATAGACTTGAAGGCCTGAAGTCCATCTTTTTGTCCCGTCTTGCCAAGGGGGCCGACCTGGGTGACAAGCGTGGGCTCTCCCCGTCTCCCAGGCAGCCAGGGCTGAGGCCAAGGCCTGGGTGGTTGATCATGGCAATGTCTGTCAGGCCCCTTTCAGCTCTCTGATTCCATGAGCCTATCTCTGTTGTTGCAGACAAAAGTAATCCACAAAATATCTCCTTTTTTGATAATATGAAACCCCAAACATTTTGGGCTCTGTCTTCTTTTCTTGTTTCTTCCTATTTTATTATTTTTATTTTTTAATATATTTTATTGATTATGCTATTACAGTTGTCCCATTTTTTCCCTCCCCTTTACTCCCCTCCACCCTATATCCCACCTCCCACCAACATTCCCCCCCCTTAGTTCATGTCCATGGGTCATACATATAAGTTCTTTGGCTTCTCCATTTCCCATACTGTTCTTAACCTCCCTGCCTTTTTTCTACCTACCATTTATGATTCTTATTCCCTGTACCTCCCTCCCCTATTTTCCCCCTCCCCACTGATAACCCTCCATATGATCGCCATTTCTGTGAATCTGTTCCTGTTCTAGGTGTTTGCTTAGTTTGTTTTTTTAGGTTCAGTTGTTGAATAGTTGTGAGTTTGTTGTCATTTTACTGTTCATAGTTTTGATCTTCTTTTTCTTAGATAAGTCTCTTTAACATTTCATATATAATAAGGGCTTGGTGATGATGAACTTGACCTTATCTGGGAATCACTTTATCTGCCCTTCCATTCTAAATGATAGCTTTGCTGGATAGAGTAATCTTGGATGTAGGTCCTTGCCTTTCATGACTTGGAATACTCCTTTCCAGCCCCTTCTTGCCTGCAAGGTTCCTTTTGAGAAATCAGCCGATAGTCTTATGGAAACTCCTTTGTGGGTAACTGTCTCCTTTTCTCTTGTTACTTTTAGGATCCTCTCCTTATCTTTAATCTTGGGTACCTCACTCTTATGTCTGTGTCACTATTTGATTTCCAGTACTCAAATGTTTGCCAATTCGTGATGATAGTAGATATGGTTTTTTTGTTTGTTTTCTGGCTAGTCCTCTTTTCTGCTGGTTCTGTTCCTACTTTCCATCAACAATATTCAACCATAGCAATTGGACCAATGGATAAATGTGACATAGCCATTAAAAAACTTCCTTGAGATTTTCTCTAAGGAAGATGAGATGGTTTTCTCTTTCTCTGGATTCATAGCTGGATGCTCAGAATGATGTTCAGCCTAGAGCCTTTTCCATCTCCCATTTGCAGATGAGACCGTGTGTGGTAGAGGGTGAGGGTCACACTCACAGAATGGGTGTGTGGTGGTCATTTCAGAGTAAAAGAGAAACCACAGAACATATCTGTAGGTTGAAGATGCCATGGTTTGGACTCTTGGCTCCATCTGACCTGAGATCAGATCTACTCCTCCTTGTCCAAGTCACATGTACTAGTACACTCTTTTCATGTAGTCTCAAAATCCAAATTATAGGGGATTGGTTAAGAAAATCATAAGCTAGTTTGAGTTCTGTTTACATAACTTCTATTAAAAATTATAAAATTACATTTTTTTCTTTCCAAAAGTATCTATTGCACACAAAAATATGCCACTCACAATGTCAGTTGCAAATCACACCTGCAGCAAGTTCTGCTTCAATTTTTTCCATTTTCATTTACTATAAAAAATAACGTCATTAAAGAAAACTTTCTTTTAAATCCTTACCCTAGGACATTTTTTTTTTTCATTGCTTCTACAGAGAGAAAGGGCGAGGGGAAGGGAGAGAGAGAAACAGTGATTGGTCGCCTCCCACACATGTTCGGACTGGGGATTTTACACACCCAGACTGGGGATGGAACCCACATTGTAGGTACGTGCCCTGATTGGGATTCAAACCCACAAACTTTTGGTCATGGGACAGTGTTTCAACCAACTAAGCCACACTGGCCAGGGCAAGAAAACTTCTAAAAGAATGTGCTTTATCTCTTTCCACCAATGTATTTTTTAGTTTTCCATGTTTCCATCTAGAGTTCCCTCACATGCAAGATACACAATTTTCCATGGTTAAAATCACAGTGTGGCCAAATTTAGAATTCTACTTTTTTTTCTATTAACATCAAATCATAAAGTCTTCATATTAATAATACTTAGCATCTGTACAACAGGCTCTCTCAGCCTCAGCACCGTTGACATTTGGGGGTCTGTCCTATGCATTGTAGAATGTTTAGGAGCATCTCTGGCCTCTTCCCATTGGATGCCAATAGAACTCACCTCTCTCTCCACTGGAACAGCAGAAGGAGTCTGCAGACACTGCCAAATGTCCCCTGGCAGGTCAGGGGTGGGAGTGGGGAAAAACTGTACCCAGTTGAGAACCATTGCTGCATAATATCACTTTGCCTTAACACCACAATTTTCTTAACTAATCTCCTATGATTTGGATTTTGAGATTACTCCCAATGGATTGTTATTACAAATAATGCAGACATGAATATTCTATCACATACTTATTTATATTATGAGATTGATATCCTAGGAATAAATTCATCAAAGTCAAGTGGTAGGAATGATATTTATTGCAAAGTTGCTTTTAAAAGAATTCCACCAGTCTCCAGCATAAGGTACAATTTTAATTAATTAATTGTTTCCTCACCATCCCGCCAGTATATGGTCTATTATGTTGCAATTTCAATGCAATTTCAACTGCATGTGGTGAAAGGAATCTAGAACTTGAAGTCAGACTGGTCTGGATCAGAACCCAGCACTAGCGCTGATAGGCTGACCTCAGGGACTTTCTTAACCTTTCAATCCCATGCCCTCATTTGTAAAATGGATCTGACCATCCCTACAAGGGTTCTCATGCTCACAACTGTTGGCCTTTACTGCTTTGGATGCTCGAGATACCTCTGCCTGTGAGAACAGCACTGAAAAATACCATCTGTGTTTTAAAACGCCTGGAGAAGGGAAGAAATTGTCTGCAATCTCCAAGGCCATCTGTGCTCCTCACAGAGGTGGAGGTTTCTTGCATCAGAGAGGTTGTTGCTTCACCTCAGCCATCCCTCTGTGCTGCTCCGGGTGTCCGCCTTGCTGGAGGCCATGGGGGCCGTCAGCAAAAGAGGAGGCAGAGATTGCTGACACCTGAAACTGCAGGAGCAGTTGGCAGAAATAACAAAACTGACAGCTGACCTGGGTGGAAGCCTGTCGTAAGGGAGGCTGTGCGGTCAAGGGGGGAAGTCCCCATGAGGACTTTGGGTGGGCCACAGTTAAGCACTGTCAAGGTAGAGAAGATGAGGAGGTGGTGGTTACAGGGTGTGTCCGTGGGGAAGGGAGGAGCCAAGAGAAGTGAGGGGCCCCAACCAGCACTGAGGGGAGCAGCAGTGCACCAGGAGCGGGCAGTGGGGTGTAAAGGAGGGCAGGTAAGGTGGAGCGCAGGGCGAGTCAGGACAAAGTGGAAGGACTGGCCTCGTGCCCTGTCCTGCTGCTGCTGCTGCTGCTGGGCTGTTTGAGACCAGGTGTCTGCAGAGGAGTCGATGGGTTGCTGAGTGGACCAGAAAGTTGATCTGAGCTCCTAACAGCAGGGCTCTTCTTGATAAAAGTGACAGAAACACAGTATATACAACTTTAAGCAGAATGAAAATGCTACTTTTGGTGATTCCTCAAAAACTTGAAAGCACTTCTATGACCCAGCAATTTTACTCCTGAGTGTAGACCCCCCCAAAAATGGAAGACAGAGGCTTACACGAAGGCTCTCTGCCCATGTTCACAGCACCACCACCCACAATGACAGCTGAAAGGCAGAAACGACCAGGTGCCCCTCAGTGGACGAATAGAAAAACAAATTGTGGTGTATTCCCATAATGGGATATTATTCAGTTGAAAGAAGAAATTCTGTTCCATGCTACACCATGCAGGAGCCTTGAAGACATTATGCTAAATTAAAGAAGCCAGGGGCCAAAGTCACCTGTTGTATGACTCCATTTATATGAAATGTCCAGAATAGCAAATCCATAAAGACAGAAAGTAGGTTCGTGGTTACTAGGGGTGGCGGAGGTGCAGGGAATGACTGCTTACAGGGCTCGGGGTTTTCTTTCAGGACGATGGGCGTGTTTTGGAATTAGGTGGAGGTGGTGGTTGCATAGCATGGTGAGTGTGCTCAGTGCCACCGAATACGACACTTTTAAGTTGTTAGTTTTATGTTGCGTGAATTTCATCCCATACATTGTCACTGCCGCAGACTCAGGAAGGGCAAGCACGCTACTGGTCCTCAGAGACAGCTGGGAGCGGGGTTCGCAGGCCTGCTTGCTGGGTGTCTGTGTCAGGTCTCCCTCTCCTCATGGAGGACATGTGGCAGCTGAAAGCTGCACGATGTACCAAGCATGGCACCTCTCGGTCTCTGTCTCCACGGCAGTGCTGCTTACTCGTCCAGCATGGACCAGCTGCTCACTCCCAGGCTGCTCACACGCAGCAGGGGAGGGTCATAATGCCTTCAGGGCCAGGGGGGAATACATGGAACCGCCATGCTGTGCTGGATGAAGTCACCTGGGGCCTTGACCTGCATGGATTAGATTCCAATCGAGAATAAACCTTGCCAAACAGGTCCACCTTGCAAATTTAATACAGATGTTCAAAGTCAATGCCGCCTTTCTGAGAAACACCCTCTTCTAGCCCCAACTATTACCTGGCAGGGGCCTGGCCTGGGGCCAGCTGTACTGTGTGGATTCTTGACTTCGTGTAGGAAAGATTTCACAACATGAGACCAGTTGACTATGAGGATACATTTATTAAAGCTGGGGACAATGAAACAAGGGAGGGCTTAGCATAGAAGAGGCAACAGGAGAGCCTCGGCTGGGCTGCCCCAGCTCACTGGGAGTCAGAGAAAAGGGGGCTTAGGGACGGGTTCAGGGGGTCAGCCCGGGCCAAGCTGCCAGCTGCCCAGCGTTAAGGAGACACATGCCTGTGAAGAAAGAAGTGGGGGAGAAGAGGAGGAAGGGAATGGCACGGGCTGCTCCCCACAGGGAGAGCGCGCACTGGGCCCTTTGTCTCGATGCTTCTTTCTCTCTCTTGCAGGTGAGGGTCTCAGGGGAGGGTTTCATAGAATATTCATCCGTCCTCCTGGCGTGACCTTTCAGGGTCATGGTCTCCACTGATTGGTCAGTGGCAGGGCCGTGTCTTTAGTCATTGCAGTGGGTCCTGGTGTCACCCACCCGTTTCTGCTGCTTTTCTGGGCCTGGAGCTGAGACCCAGCTGAGGCCTAGATGTTGTCTCCAGGGAGGAGAGACTGGCGGAGGGGAGGTCTTGTTTTCCCAGTTTTGTTCCCTGTCGGGCACTCCGCCCTGGTGACCATCTGCACTTGGCTGTAAAGTGCCGACCACCGTGTTCAGCTGTCCGTCTCAGTCTCCCTGTTCCACTCACCAAGGAATTTGCCTAGCTTCTCACTATCCTGTCTCACCACGCCATGTTGTTATGACAAACGATTCTCTTTCAGAGAGTCCACAACAGATTTACGAAGGTGACTTTGCTTCTGCTGCCGCTGGGACCCCCCAGGGTCAGCCCTGCCCAGCGTGGGTCTTCAGTACAGGCTTGGTGCTGCCACTGATTCCAGACCTTCAAGAATTCATCTCTTTCCTTCAGTTCCAGTACTTCTTCCATCAGTAGCTCTGATTATACATCCTGATTCCCTGTGCCCTCTCTCCGGGGGGCTCCGACCAGTGCCCCGGCTTCTGCTGTTTTCCCTCCAGTTGACTCCCCACGAAGCATCGGCCCCTGAAAGGTAAATCGGACCATGTCACACCTTTCCCAAACCCTCCGGTGCCTCCCCACTGCATCGGACTCTCTACTGGGGTCCGCAACTCCGTACCTCAGTGGCTCTCAGCCCTGCCTGGGCTTTAAATCACCTGGAATGCTTTCTGGAATTACTGATACCTGGGCTTCCCACAGACCAATCAAATCAGCCTCAGAGTGAGGAGATGAAGGGGCTGGGCATGAAGATTTTTTAGAAGCTGAAGAGTTGATTCTATAGCTCAGCTAGAGTTGAGAGCTCCCACCCTGCGTGGGCTGGTAGCTGCCTGCCTCCCTGAATTCTCCTTTATCACTCACTGCCTCCCTCAGGACCACACTCCCGCTGCATTGGCCTTCTTTCTGCTCCTCAAGCCCAGACAAGCTCATGCTGGCTCGGGGTATTTGCGCCGACTCCTCATTTGGCCTGGAGCGCTTCACCTTCAGGCCTTCGCCTGACTGGCCCCCTCGTGCTTTTCTGAACTTGTGCTTCGATCTTACCTTCTCAGAGAGTCTTTCTGACACTATTTTATCGGAAGATGTTTCCACCTTCTCTCCAGTTGCTCTCTACCAAGGCACCCTGTTTTCCCTTTGTTACCATCTGAAATAAATGTAGAAAGAAATCTGTTCATGTCCTGTGTCTCTTACAAGAATGTCAATGCCATGAGAAAAGGGGCCTTTCTCGCTTTAATCACACTTTATCCCCAGAGTCTAGAACAGTGTCTGGCATTTAAAATATGACTGAACACTTGAATCCCAAATTCCACATTATTTAGATATGGGCTGTCCATTTGGCTACTGAGCACTTGGTATATGGCTAATTTGAACTGAGATATGCTATGAGTATAAAATGTATACTGAATTTTAAAAAGTATAAATAGTTAATGTAAAATATTTTGTTAATAGTTTTAAAATTTTTATTACATGTTGAAATGATAATATTTTTGGTATATTGGGTTAACTAAAACGTTAAAATTTATTCCACCTTTTCTTTTACTTTTTGTAACGTGGTTATGAAAACATTTACAAGTGGGTCGCACTGAACCGCTATTGAACAGCTAAGGAGCCGAAAGGGCAGGTGCCTGGCAGTGGTGCCTCCCCACCAGCTCCCATAATTCCGTAGTTCCTGCACTTGGAGTTTCAGTTCTAGAAATGTCTCCTCCTTATGCAGGCCACATGCTATGGAATTGCCAGGCTAAGGGCCTTTATTATGTTGGTCCGAGCCCCCTCTCTGCTTCTGTTTTTTCTTCCCTTCACCATTAGTCCACCTGTGTTTTCTTCATGAGCTTCGGCTGTAATCTTGTAAACAATTGGTACTATGCTGTTTGGCAGCCATGCTTTTTGTTTTTCATTATATCTTTTCTAAGAGCCACAAAACCCAAAGGTGGACTCATAAAAGGAAGAAGGCTGGAGCTTAAGGGATGGAGGACATCTACTTGAAGCACCTAATTTGGCACCTTGCCCAGCTCCCTTGGGACCCAGGGCCACAGGACGGTGGTTTGCCCAGATTTAGACAGTTCCCAGAGGGAGTGAGTCACCTTAGCACTCAGGGGTTCTTGAGCCAGGTCTGGTATTAAAATCCTTACTTTGTCAGGCTGATTGGACTTTTCTGTTGTAGAAAATCTAGGAAATAAAGTCATTTATTCATGCATTCTACAAGGACACTTGGAAAACTTACTGTATGTATGGGTTGGCCAAAAAGTCCATTCACCGTATTTTTTTGGAGCATAAGATGCACCTAGGTTTTAGAGGAGGAAAATAGGAAAAAAATTTTGAAGCAAAAAGTATGGTAAAATATTTAATAACATAAATAACATATTTCACCAATGTAAATGTAAAGCTACATTTGGACTATAAGATGCACCCCCCCCATTTTCTCCCAAATTTGGGGGGAGTGCATCTTATAGTCTGAAAAATATGGTAGCTTTTTCCATAATCTAAAAGACACATTTTTCATTTTCATTAATAACTTTATCGATTTGGATATTTTGAGTATCTCCTGACTGGTATAACATTGATTATTCTCAGTTAATGTCTTGATTTGATTGCTATCAACTTCAACTGGTCTACCCGACCTCGGAGCATTGTCCAGCAAGAACTCTCTAGCACGAAATTTCACAAACCACTTCAACACATTCGATCAGTCACGGCACCTTCTCCATTCACTGCACAAATCTAATTTTTTTTTTGTATTTTTACCTTTCTTGAAATAATGAAGCATAATATGCTGAAAATGTTGCATATTTTCTTCCATCTTCAATGTTAAAATGGTTGCACAAAAATTCACCAATTTGGTAAGTTTTTTTAATGCACAGTGGTATGACAGTTGTCATAATATAACAAATCTAACAAAATTGTTTCAAATGAAGTTAAAGACAACTAAGTACTACTAAAGCCATCTTACAGAAAAAAACTAAATGAACTTTTTTGCCAACGCAGTATCAGGCACTGGACAAGACACGGTGACCTGGTACCTCCCGGAGAGATCATTTGAGAACAAGATAGCAGAGCAGAGGTATGGAGAGGACCTGGTCCTCAGTGGCATACCTGGGTCTCTGAATAAGCCAGTCCTACAGTTTGATCTATGTTTAGATCTTCTTATTTTAAGGCGTTAAAAATTTTTTAAATTTCAATTTTCATTTTTAAGTATATTTTATTGATTATGCTATTACTATTGTCCCAGTTTTCTCTCCCCTTTATCCTCCTCCACCTTGCACCCTCCCTCCCTTCAGCCTTCCTCCACACTGCCCCTGCCCCCCGCCCCCCATCACAGTTCATGTCCATGGTCATACATATAAGTTCTTTGGTTTCTCCATTTCCTATACTAGTCTTAACTTCCCCCTATTTTGTAGCTACCAATTATGCTTCTTATTCCCTGTACTTTTTCCCTATTCTCCCTTCTCCACTGATATCCCTCCATGTGATCTCCATTTCTGTGGTTCTGTTCCTGTTCTCGTTGTTTGCTTAATTTTTTTTGTTTTTGTTTTTTTAGGTTCAGTTATTGATAGTTGTTTATTGTCATTTTACTGTTCATAGTTTTGATTTTCTTTTTCTTAGATAAATCCCTTTAATGTTTCATATAATAAGGGCTTGGTGATGATGAACTCCTTTAACTTGACCTTATCTGGGAAGCATTTTATCTGTCCCTCATTGTAAATGATAGCTTTGCTGGATAGAGTAATCTTGGATGTAGGTCCTTGCCTTTCACAACTTCAAGTACTTCTTTCCAGCCCCTTCTTGCCTGTAAGGTTTCTTTTGAGAAATCAGCTGATAGTCTTATGGGCACTCCTTTGTAGGTAACTTTCTCCTTTTCTTTTGCTGCTTTTAAGATTCTCTCTTTATCTTTAATCTTGGGTATTTTAATTATGCATCTTGGTGTGTTTCTTCTTGGATACAATTTTTTTTTGGTACTCTCTGATTGTCCTAAACCTGCATATTTAGTTCCTTCACCACATTGGAGAAGTTTTCCTTCATTTTTTCAGATAATTTTTTAATTTCTTGCTCTTCCTTTTCTCCTTCTGGCACCCCAATGATTCAGATGTTGGAATGTTTAAAGTTGTCCCAGAGGTTCCTAAGCCTCTCCTTATTTTTTTGAATTTTTGTTTCTTCATTCCAGTTGGATGTTTATTTCTTCCACTGTCGTGGAAGAAAATAACAATATCATTGTGAAAGGTTCACCGTTGTGAACCTTCCCTTCACTGTTGGGTCCCTGTATAATTTCCTTTATTTCACTTTGTATGGCCTTCATTTCTTCCTTTATTTTGTGACCATACTCAATCATTTCTGCGAGCCTCCTGATTACCAGTGTTTTGAACTCTGCATCTGGTAGGTTGTCTATCTCTTCATCACTTAGTTCTTCTTCTGGAGTTTTGATCTGTTCTTTCATTTGGGCCATATTTCCTTGTCTTGGCGCACCTGTTACATTGTAAGGGGTGGAGCCTTAGGTATTTGCAAGGGAAGGGCAACCCACTTTACTTCTGCACTGTGATGCTATATGTGGGGGCGTGGTCAGAGAGGGAATGATGCCGCTTGCTTGGCTCTCGCCCCACTCTGCATCACTTCCCTCACCTCCCACTAGCGGATTGTGCCCTTTCTGGGGCTGATTCCTGGGTGGGTGGGCTTGTGTACATTCCAGGACCCCATGAGTCTTTCCAGAGGACCCTCCTGGGAGACTGGGAGTTTCTCCCACCACCACAACCCCCACAGATTTTTACAGTGAGAGGTTTTGAGGCTTTATTTCCGCGCCCTGGGACACTGGGTTACACAGTTTGTCTTGTTTCCTGGTTGTTCCTCCCAGGTTACCCACATGCAGATGTGGGATATGCCAGTCAGCCAACCACCACCTTGTCACGTATCCTGTCTACCCAGGCCTCCTGTCTCCACCTCTCTTACCAGACTGAGTGAGTGTTTCTTCTTTAAATCCTCGGTCGTTGGACTTCCAGAGTTTCATTTTCTGGCAGTTTTGGCTGTTTTCTGTTTTTTAAATTGGTTGTTAACCTTCTTTTGGTTGTGCAAGGAAGCAAAACATATCTACCTATGCCTCCATCTTGGCTGGAATCTCAAGCCTTTTTTTTTTTTTTTTTTTTAAATCGAGGTTTCCTATTGCTGGCAGCTGAAGCATATCCTAACTGATAGGACTGAGTGTTCTTGAGGTGACATTTCTATACCTCGCTGTGTTCGTTACATTGTTTCAAGATCCCCATTGCCTCTGAGCGAGATAAACGATAGAAAAGTACAGAATTTGATGAGAAAGATGAAGATGTGGTTTTCCTTGGGGTATCTACTTTCTCTTTATCCCCTTTCTGTCTCCCAACTCATCAGCACCCCCATTCCTCATGTCCTTTCTTATGCAGAGTAGGTACTGCCATCTGTCACTGCAGGATCGCTCTCACCAGTATGCTAAAACCCCATTCTGTATCAGTTTTGCTCTCAGCTGTCTTTACACATTCAAGCTTCCCGATCCCAGATCGACTCTCAGGACTGGCCCGCGGTTGCACCAGAAACAGTGTTTCTCCGGTCAGCTCACTTCCTCACATTCCACCAGCACTGCCTGAAAACTCTGTTTCTGCAAACTTCCATTTCACTTCCTCAGCATCTCCCATATTGCTAAGTAAATTGAGGTTATCAGTTGGGAACCCTCTTCAATTCCACGCCAATCTACAAGCCAACCTATGTTTATAGCCACCTTTTCTTTCTGTCTTTTATTTTTGTAAATGTGGTACTTCCTTTTCTTTCTGAAGTCATTCCTCCCACCTGGCTTGGATTTTAATTCCTGCACCAATCATCAACCATTTGTCACTTTGGTAAGCATATTTAAGTCTCTCCTGTGTTAGAAATACTTCCCTTCCTTGACCCTGTGACCTATTCCAGCTGTCCCCCTACTCTCACCTCCCCACACAGCCAAACTTCCAGAGAGTTGTCTGTGCTTGCTGCAGAGCTGTCGGCATTTTGAATGGGACTGCATTCTCTATAGGCCATTGTGGGGAGAAATGACATCTTCAAAATATTGCCTTCCAATCCATGAACATGTAAAGCCTTTCCTTTGTCTTCATGTTCGATTTTTCTCAATAAGGTTTTATATTTTTCTGTGTGAAGGTTTTGCAAAACTTGTGAGGTTAAGTACTAAATATTTGATATTTCTTTTTGCTATTGTAAATGGCATTTTAAAATTTTCATTTTGCTTCTTATACATATGTAGAAATATAATGGAAACTTTTTAATTGATTTTTGTGGCAGTAATTTTGTCCAATTTACATATCAATCGTGATAATATATCTGTAGATAATTTTGGATTTTTCCTGTACACAATTGTATCATCTGCAAATAACACTTATCCACTTGTTTGTGCCTCCCCTACACTAATAAATGGAGGTAATGATAGTGTGAAACTTCTCATTTCTGACTTTAAAGGAAAAGCTTTTAATGTTTCCCCATTAATTATAATATTTGATGTAGTTTTTTTTTTTTAATCCTCACCTGGGAACATTTTATCATTGTTTTTAGAGAGAAGAAGGGAGAGAGGGTTTAGAAAGAGGGGAAGAAAGGGAGAAAAAGAGGGAGAGAAACATCACTTCATTGCCTCTTGCACACACCCCTACGGGAACCAAACCCACAACCCAGGCACGTGCCCGCACCAGGAATCAAACCCTTCACCTTTTGGTTTCCAGGATGACGCCCAGTCAACTGAATCACACCAGCCAGGGTGATGTAGATGTTTTTAAAGATAAACTTTATTATATTAAGGGTGTTTCCTTCTGTTCTTGGTTACTTCAAAGGTATAGATTCTTTTAAATTATAGAGTTTGTTAAATTTTATCAAATACTTTTTGTGCACCTACTTATATAATCATTTTTTCTTCTTTTATTCCACTAATGTGACAAATTACATTAATTGATTGTTCAGTCTTATAGTCCTGTAACAAAATCAATTTGGTTATAATTTGTTTTGTTTTTGTAGATCACTAGATACAGTTCGCTGGTATGTTGTGTAAGAAATTTTCATCTAAATTAATTAGTGAGATTGGTTGGTAATTTTTCCTTTCTTAAAATATGCTAATCAGGTTTTGATATCAAGGTAATGTGTGTCTTATAAAATCAGTTTGAAACTTGGCTCTCTTTTGGTTCTGTGAGTTTGTGTACAGCTGATGAATATCTTTGCCAACTGATGGGTAGAATTAACTGGTAAACATCTGGGCCTAGAATTTCTTTGTGGGAAGGTTTATAGATTAATTAAAAAAGTAGTAAGAAGGCTAATTAGATTTTTTACTTTCTCAGCCTTCCCCTACTTTACCAGTTTTGGTGCGCTTTGTTTTTCTCAGAATCTGTCCATTTCATTAAAATTTTCAAATTTATTGATTTTAAGTTGTTCAAAATGTCTTTTAAGATCTCTTCGGTTCCCACAGGATCTGTAGTGGTAACCTTGTTTTTCCTCACAATATTAACTATTTGAGATGTTTAAAAAAACTATTTATTTTTAGAGAGAGGGAAGGGAAGGAGAAAGGGAGAGAAACATCAATGCATGGTTGTCTCTCATATGCCCCCTAATGGGGACCTGGCCTGCAACCCAGGCATGTGCTGTGACTGGGAATCAAACCAGTGACCCTTGGGTTTGCAGCCCATGCTCAATCCACTGAGCTACACCAGCCACGGCTAAACTTTCTTTTTTCACTTGAATAATCTCACCAGGATTTGTCAATTTTATTAGTGTTTTCAAAGAATCGACTTTTGGCTATCTTCATCCTGGCCCAGACATTTATGGAGTCTGAGGAAAGACTGCAAATGGAGGCTTTTATATATTTATAATATATAATTAAAGTAACAAATATGTATCCTTCCTTACCTAATAAAACTATATAACAACAAAACTGAAAAATATGTGAAAACTGTGATTTTTATATGGCTAAAATTGGTAGAAAATCAGAGATAACTGAATTTAATTTTTATTGGGCATAACTGGGTGTTCTGTACATGGACTAATATTTTTAAAATTAAACTTTTATTTCTCTTCTTTAAACAAAAGTAATAATTATGTTGTTATAATTAAGGCTTTTACATAATTTGCATTTGATTGACAGAAATGCCTAGACATTCTTCAATCTTTGTAGTTCTTAATTTTTCAAATTGATTTTAATTGAAGAAACCTCTCACTGCTGAAGCAGTAGCAACTGGAATTATCAGTTAGATACTTAAAGCACTGATCGATTTGGAAATGAACCAAGAAATTTACATATAAGTACAAATATTATAATGGGGTTACATAACAGACTATTGTTACTGCATAAGTATAACAAAATATTTTGATTTGATTAAATGTATCTTTAAATTAAATCATTAAAAATTTAAATAAATCCTTATCACCATAAATTGAAGCAATATTTGGATATCGATAGTCTTATTTTTTTAACTGGTAAGAAATTTTTGTGGTTTTATTATACCATAAGGCATTAAAACATCTAAAATCAACAAGAGGATGGTGAGGCATCTGCTCTCTCCTTCACCACTTTGGCTTACTAGAGCATCTAGTCAGTAGATTAAAAAAAGACAAAATTTGCGGTACCTCTTTCCAAAGTAAGTGCTGGTATAACACAAACTTCTGTTGGGTGTAACTAGTCTAGCATCCAAATATTTGCATAATACCCAGGAAGCAGCATTGCACTGAGCCTGCTCCCACCATGGTCCTGCGTGTTTGTATATGATACCTGGAGGAGGGCGAATGGTATCGCGAAAGGAGGGAGGAGGAAGCAGCATGAGTGGCTGGCTGGGAGGTCAGCGGAAGTAATGCAAGGCAAGCCTGAATGTGTTATTGGTGCAAACCCAAGCACCCTTGGTAGGAGCATCTGGTGGAACCTAATGCCTTCATCGTCTTGAAGCTGGCCCTCAACCACACTGATGATGCGGCCATCGGCGTGGGCTGATGGTCCCGCGCCACGGTGCTTTGCTGGGTTTTCTGGAATGGAAGGCAAGATAACGTCTCCACAACGGCAGCTTTCCCCTGGAGTTGCTGTTCTTCCCTGTAAGGTTTGGCGCGCCGATGTAAGTTGCGCCCAGTTGGGTTCTGTGATTATCTGGACCCAGTCTGCTCCCAAATTGGCTTGTCCTCCGCTGTGGAGCGTCTCCAGGTCTCAGCCTGAGCGGCCGGCTCGGTGGCGGCAGCGCCGCGGCAACCGAATGCCGTCTTCTGTAGTGTTCTTTCTCATGCTGTTCTGTACTTAGACGTTACAAAAAAGCAGCATTTATTGCTCAATTTTTTTTCAAATTTCCTTCAGTCAGGACTATAGTTTGAACTATAATCGTCAGAAGGTAGATTATAAAAATTATATTGGGGCTTATTTATATGTGAATCCTCTCCTTTATGGTTTTGCAAATATCTTTGTTTCCTCTTTTCAATTTTCTCCTATCAGAATGTCACATTATTGCATATTTCTCATGCAGATTTCTTTACTTCAAAAAATAATTTTCTCTAAAGAATTTGGAGTATTAAATCTTGTTCCGTGTTTGTCTAAGGGAACATTCACCACATTAGTTTACATCAGATAGTATTTTGTGTGAAGTACTCACATGCTGTGAGAAGGATGTGGTTGCTGTTTTGTAGGACAATTGTCCAATAAGGAGAGGAAATGATTAATTTTATGAATAGTTTTCTTGTTTTCATGGGAAGACTCGAGTTTAATCTGTTGCTTCTGAGTTGTGAATTAGAGATGCGTTTTTCATGGTCATTGTTTTGAATAGCTAAAAAATCTTGTCATGAAGTTGTAAGAGTTTCATCTGCTGTGTTCAAATTGTAGAGTTCACAAGGATAATTTTCTTGTTTTTATTGTTTTGCTCAAAAATTAAGGCTTTGTTAAGTAAAGATATTCTAACGTCTTTTTCAAAAATTCTATTTCAGGTCCTGCTTGACATTTAGTCTGTTTACTTTTATTGCTTTGATTATTTAGAAGCTTAAATAGATCATCGCTTTGGATATTTTTCCATTACTATGTTCTTTTCACCATTTTTCTGTCCTGACTTTTAGTTAGCTATTTTAAAAAATTACTTTTCAGTTACAGTTGACATATAATGTTATGTTAGCCTCAGGTCTACAACATAGTGATTAGACATGTGTACACCTTATGAAGTGATCACCCTGCCAGGTCTAATTCCCCTCGGACACATATATAATTATTATAATATTATTAACTGTATTCCCTATGCTGTACTGTATTTACATCCCTGTGACTATTTTTATAACTGGCAATTTGTAATTCTTTTTTGCAGACCAAAAAGATTTCTTTTATTGTTAAACTTTTACAGTTCTTCTCTTGCCTTTTAAAAAATTAAAAAAAAATTTAATTGTTGTTCAAGTACAGTTTTCTGCCTTTTACTCCCATCCCAGGCAATTCGTATTTCTTAATCCTTTTTATCTTTTACCCCTTCTCCCTACTCCACTCCCATCCCACGACCATCAATCTGTTCTCTGTATCTATGGACTTATTTCTGTTTTTTTTTTTTTTTGTTCATTTATTTTTTAAAAATTTTATTGCATTAATTGGGGTGACATTGGTTAATAAAATTGTATCAGTTTCAGGTGTACAGTTCTATCATGTATCATCTCTATATTGTAATGTGTGTTCACCACCCAAAGTCAAGTTTCCTTCCTTCACTATTCTACCTCCCCCACCCTCTTTCCCTCTGGTAATCCCCGTATTGTTGTCTTTATCTATGAGGTTTTTTGTTTGTTTAATCCCTTCATGTTTTTTCACCCAGCCCCACCAGCTCCCTCCCCTTAAGAAGTGCCAGTCTGTTTTCAATTTGCTGAGAGTTTTTGGAAGAATTTCTGCACCTGTATTTATGAGGGAGGGATACTGATCTATGATTTTGTTTACTTGAGTGCCTGTACGGTTTGTGTATGAGGATAATGCTAGGTTCAAAAAATGAATTGGGAAGTATTCCCTTCTCTTCAATTTTAGGAAAATTTTGTGTAGAGTTGATATTATTTATTCTTTAAATGTTTGGTAGAATTAATCAAGGAAGCCATTGGGGCCTGGAGATTTCTTTAAAAGATATAAAGCTATTTTGGTTTTTTATTTCTTCTTGAATCAGGTCTAGTTATTTATATCATTTAAGGAATATGTCCATTTCATCTAAGCTTTTGAACTTATTGGCAAGAAATTGTTCATAACACTCATTTATTATCTATCCACTTGGTATGGGTAGCGTCTGTAGTGATGTCACCGCTCATTCCTGATATTGGTAATGCGTGCCTTTGCTCTTTCATTCCTGATTCATTTGGCTAAGAGTTTATCAATTCTATTGATCTCTAAGAACCAGCTTTTGGTTTTATTGCTTCTCTCTTTTGTTTTTCTTATTTCACAGATTTCTGTTCTTTCTAATTTTTTATTCTATTTACCTGGGCTTAATTTTTTCTTCCTTTTTCTAATTTTTAAGCTGAGATCACTGAGTTCAGACATTTCCTCTTTTCTAACAATAGCCCTTTAGTTTAGTGCTATGATATAAAAAACCTACAACGGTAATGTTTCCTTCCTCCCGACCTCTGTTTTGTTGTTGTCAGACATTTCAGGGCTCAGAACACATCGCTGTTATTTTTGCTTTAAATATTTAATTATGTTTTAGAGACTCGAAACATGAAATAAACTTTTAAATATTCACTCACATGTTAATCCTTTCTTTATATGTTGGGTATATTTTTCTTTTGCCTAAAAGACTTCGTTTAACATCTTTTTAGTCGTGCAAATCTGCTGCAGATGAGTTTTTGCAGCTCCTGTAAACTGAGAAAGTCTTTACTTTGTTTTTGAAAGAGTATCATTTCACTGACTTCTAGCTGGTATTGTTTCTGGTGAAAATTCTGATGTAATTCCTATGTTTATTACTCTCTATAGTATATCTTTTTTTTGTCTGCCTGATTTTAAGGTTTTCTCTGTCTTACTAGTTTTATGGCATTATTTATAATATTCTTTGGTGGACTGTTCTTCATTTTTCTTCCGCTTAGGGTTTGTTGAGCTTTCTGTATCTTTGGACTTCTGGTTTGCATCGTTTTGGGAAAGTTTTGGCTACTCTTCCTTCAAATAGTATTTCCGTCCTCCCTCCCTGTCTCCAGTGCGTGAATTTTACTCACTCAGACCACTGGTACTCTGGTGATTTTTGTTTTTGTTTTTTCCTTCTGTTTCATTTTGGGTACTTTCTATTGCTATGTCCAGCTCACAAATCTTTGACAATGTCTAATTTACTGTTAATCCTATGTAGTGTTTATTTTTATTTCAGACACTGAAATTTTTATTTTTAGAGTTGATTTGGGTCTTTTTTTTCCTATTTTTCCATGTCTCTACTTAACATAGTCAGTCTTTCCTCTACCTTCCTGAACATGTGGAGTATAGTTATACTAATCATTTTATTATTAGTTTTACCTACTACTTTTATTGTTTGTGTTACTTTCATATCTGTTTCTAGTGATCAGTTGCCCCCTCCCCCCTCCTCTTATGAGTTATACTTTCCTGTTACTTCAAATGCCAAACATTATGAGTTTTACCTTTTTGGGTGCTGGATATTCTTGTATTCCTATAAATACCCTTACATGTTATTCTGGGATGCAACAAACTTACTTAGAAATAGTTTGATACTACTGAGGGCCTGCTTTCAGTTAGGAAGGGATCAAAACCTTTTGTCTAGGACCATCTACCTGATCTGCCCAGAGTTAGGAGGTTTTCTATTGTGGCCGATGGGAATGCAAATTGCTCCCAGCCCTTACCGAGCACTGAGCGAGCGCAGGTGATTTTACCCGCCTCTTTTTGATTCCTTCCCAGCTGAATGCTCTCAGGGGGCCCTCTGCAGATCTGTGGGTCTTCCCCCTCCCATCATCCCTTGGGCAGCTCGCTCTTCTCCATTTCTCTGCCCTGAGAACTCTGGTTCCCTTGGACTCACCAGACTCCCAGCTCTGTGTCCTCAACTCAAACTGCCAGACTCCCCCGGTTCCCCCACCCCGCCCCGCAGCCTGTAGGTGCTCTCAGCCATCAGCTGGGGCAACAGTAGCCTTCACTTGGTTCCTTACCTCTCCGGGATCCCTGTCCCGCATTATCGGTAGCCAAAGTCTGCAAACTGTTGTTTCTTTTCTCCTCCAGGTTTTTGCTGCTGCTGCTGCTGTCATTGTTGAGGCCAGAGGATAGAACTAGTCCATATTACTCTGTTTCAGTCAGAATTAGAAGTTTGAACTCAGTGGATATTGCCTTTTTACTTGCTACAATGAATTGTCCCAAGCTTAGCAAAACACTCTAAGAAGCATACTGTAATTCGAGCCAAAGCCTGCTTAAAAATTATCATTGCTCCTAAAACTGCAGGGGCAATAAATTCATATGGGACTTACTATGCCATTAGATTTACTCCATGTTGGCTGACTGTCTACTGTGCAGTGGGCCCTGTTCTAGATCCTGCGAATACAGGGGTGAATGAATCGCATGAGATTTCAGCCTTTTTCAGCTCATGGCACAAATCAAGGTTGGCTGCTCCAAATCACCAGAGCTCAGACCATTCTCCAATCGGTCCCCTTTTGCTTGCTAGTAAGTATGACATCGTCTTGAGAAGAGGTCTTGCCCTGCAAACCATTTAAGAGCTGTTCAAAGCCCTGGCTGGGTGGCTCAGCTGGTTGGAGCACCGTCCCGTGCACCACAAGGTTACCGGTTCAGTCCCCTGTCAGAGCACATGCTGAGGCTGCAGGTTCAATCCCTGGCTGGGGCAAATATGGGAGGCAACCGACTGATGTCTCTCTCTGCCCTTCCCCTGGCCCCCATTTCCTCTCTCACTAAAATCAATAAACATATCCTCAGGTGAGGATTAATAAAACAAGAGCTGCTCAAAATGTTGGGATCCAATCTCTCCTTGCCTTTTTCATCTCTATAGGCAATTCCGTCTGGTGCCACCCTGTCCCTGTTAGAGAAGGCAACTCTCAACCCGCTCAGCTCACCCAAGAGAGCTGATTGAGTATTGCTTCTGAAATGAGTGTCAGCTTCTGTGCAATGAATTTTAATTGGGGCCTCTTGGTACTGTGTTTTACAAGACAGGCAGGCAGGCTCCAGGCACAGCTCTGCCACTTTAGAATGCTTTGTCACACCTTGGGGGAAAGTCAGGCCAAGGGTTGTAAAAATGAGAGTGTTTTATTCTGGACTGGAATCAGATACAGTGCTGGGCAGAGCTGCCGGCCGAGACTGAAGAAAGAGACCATTTGGACTAGTTAACGGACAACTTTTAAAGCTATGGGCTGTGTGCTATATTATCTTTGATTGAGCCTGGTCTACCTGATTCAGATCACAGGCTTCTTGGGAGATTCATGCAATCTGCAGTCGGTGACAGAGAATTCCAGAAAGGGGGTACCTTGCACATTGTCTGCCACGTGTGTGACAAGAACCGGTTCATTCTTGGTGGTCTGTATGGCTGTTTAAAAATGCTATGTATGCACACACGTGAATAATTAAATATTATTTGTTTGATTATAAATTATACTTAAGTTATATAGTTATAAATCAATTGAAAGAAAAAATGCTAAAGATAGTACAGTTATTTTGGATGCTATTGGCAACATAGTGTGGTGATGTGCTGGTCTCATGATTTGTTTTATAAAAAGTCAAAATAACTTTGAGCTCAGAAAGTCACTCTAAATCTGTAACTTTTATTTGAAAATCATAGTTTTAATGGTTGTGTATGACTTAGGATAGCTTTTTGCCCAAACCACAAGTTTCTCCTTGCCCAAGTGTGGATATTTTAGCCCCAAATTTAAAGGCAATATCAATATTTGGCTGGGAAGTGGAAGTAGAGTTGGTCTATTTGTTATTTGCACAGTGGTCATAGTTCTTTTATTTTTCTGTTTTAAATCTGGAGCATGAGAATGCTTGGCTTTATTTCTTCTCGCCCACTTTGGGCTGTTCATTTTTCTGCCTGGCAGAAATAAGGACTTGGGGAAATCAGCTGCCCAAACGTGTAAGTGCTTTGTCTGCCCGGCCCAGAGCAGGTGCTCCTGGGAGAGTTATGGGCTCCAGGGTGTGTGTAAGGGAACAGGAAGGAGCCCACCCTACGAGGAGCCCACCTTGTCTAGACATCGCAATAGCATTGTTTTCTGGTGCCTACGGGCTCCAGCAACCTGGGCAAGTCCAGATCTTTCCAGGTCTCTGCCACATGCGGGGCTCACAGTTGTCCGTAAAGCTTGGAGCTGAGGGACAGGGACTCGGGCAGTGCTGTGTCGCCTACAGAGCCCTGCGGAGGGGCTGGGGCGTGAGCACTGGGGGCGTCTCCAGAAGCAGATGTTGGGTTAGGCTCATGGGCGTTTTAACGTGAGCCTCTCCCAGTCCTTGTCTGGAGCCTGTGTGAAGTAGCGGCTGAGTGGCCGTTGAAGGCCCTGCACTGTGTCCCTAGCCAGTCAGGGGACAAATAGTTTCTTCACCTGTAAATGGGAGAGTGGGACTAGTGAATGGTCTGTAAGGTCCCTTTGAGGACACAGAGTCTGTGTTTCCTGGTCCGCACGTCTCGTGTACAGTCTCACTCTTTTCTGTCACCACTCTGGGGCCAAACGGCACTGCCTGTAACTGGAAACTGGGTGGGGCAGGGGTGTCAATCGAGGGTGGGTGCAAAGTTGCCTCTCCCCACCCACTTTGGCTCTTACTCTCCCTCTTTTCTTATCCTCAGCTTCTCCCCATGGTGAAAGGGCTGCGGAAATCTCGGAACTTGGAGCACCCCCAGTAATTTATGAAGCTCATTATGTGAATTATTGAATGAGGCAAGGCTGTTTTCGACTGACAACTCTGAGCTAGATGTCCAGAGAAATCAGGTGAATTTGGCTGGGACTGGGGAGGAGCAGTGTGTTCTGGGCGGGGGCGGGGGTTGGGGAGAGGGAGAGAGTGTGAGCGTGAGAGCAAGTGCACACTTGAGCCAGTGACACACCCAAATGGGACCTGGGCCAGTGGCTGTTGAGGCCAAGGTGAACACCGTGAGAAGCTCTTGCCAACAGAATCTCATCCCTGTCTGCATGTGGACTGGGAGACAAAATCGGACCTCACGACAGCCCCAAGTGGGTGGGGATACCTCACTTCAAGTACTCAGTTTGTCTCTGAAAGCCGAGCCTCATCATGGTTGCAGCCATCCCCTCCCAGTGCCCTGGGGGAGGAAGCTAATGCTAGGCTTGCCTCACAGCTCAGGGAGTTTATGCAACTGGTCCCGGGCTCTGGGAGAAGGCCAGTCCTGCGTGTGTGCTCTCTGAGGTTATGAGGAGGACCCCCAGGGCAAGCGGCCCAGTCCTGGGGCTGGATTCCCCCCAGCAGGCTGGAGAGAAGGGACAGGAGGGTGCCTTCTGGATCCTCCCGGGCAGCTTCCTGGCAGCTGGACCGCTTCCCTAGGACTCTGGGCATCTCAGAGCCGTGTCTCCAGGTTCGGCTGCTGCCCTTCTCCCTCCTCCCTCTCCTGCACTCTGTCATCCCCCCGTGGCTCTAACTCCACCTTGCTTCTGCTGAGCAATAGACACACCAACAGCACCTCCAGGCACTGTGGAGTGGAGGGGTTAACAATGCAGGCCCTAAAAACCACACCACGGCTCTGATACAAATATTCAACCATTCTGTGCCTTGATTTTTCTCAGCTGTAAATGTGGCTAATAACAGCAACCCTTCTCAAAGGGCAATGTGAGATTTAAATGAAATAATTTATATAAAGCTCCCACACCAGTACTCAGAACCTATTATTTTGTTATTTCTCTTCTTTACTCTCCCTGCCCTCCAAACCCGCCCCTGTGCCAGTCTTCCTTGTCCTGACTAATGACTCTATGATGACCCAGGTCATCCAGGACTCGGCCTGTTCCTCATTCTGCAACCCATCACCCCCAGGCCCTGGGAACTCACCTCCTGCCCACCCCTGCTGCCACTGTGTCAGGAGCTCTTTATTCCTCTTTCCTCTCACAGTGGGTTCCCCACTGGGCTCCTCACTTCCACTCTCGCTTCTTCCAACCTGGCAGCCCTATGATTCATCCACTAAATCCGGTCCTTACTTACAACCAGGCCTCCAGCCTCACGCAGTCAGCTGCAGGACCCAGCCCACACTCTGATGCTGCACACGGCCTGGCATGTCAGACCTCCGCCTACCTTTCTGGCCTCATTTCACCACGTGCCACCACGCAGCCACCATGCCACGGCGCGGCACATGCCTAGGCGTCCCTGCCTCTGCACCTGTCATTTCTGCTTCCAGGAGCACCTTGCCTAGACCCTTCCTCACCAGCTAAGCGCCTGCTTCTCCTCAAGGCGATAGTATCAGTAACTATAGACTCTAAGAGCTACCACTGTTCTAAATGTGCTCTACAGGCATTAATTCATTCACTCTTTTCAACAACCTTATGAAATAGGCGCCATTGACAGACTGAGGAAACTGAGCCACAGAGAAGTTAGTAAGTTGACCTAGCTTGTGGAATTAGTCACTGGGAAAGCCTAGGTGCAAACCCACGCAGCCAACTCTGGATCTTGTGCCCAACCACTATAGCCCGCTTCAGGACCCGCACGGACACTGCCCTCCCGTGAAGCCCCCTCCCCCCGCCCCCAGCCTCTCCAGGCCGTTTGTTGCTTCCCGTTCTGTGCTGGTGACTACTGTTCATTTGTGACGGTGTCTGTCTTACTGCTTTCTCCTGTGACCCTCTGGAGGCCAAAGGCCGTGTTCTACTCATTTCCACACCCCTGTTGCCCACAGTGCTTGGCGCTTGCTGGGTGCCTACTACATACTTATTCAAAACAAAAGAGCCAGGGGAGTGACAGGCTTCTTCCAAGAAGCCCCGCCCAGCCACCCTCTCTTCCTCGGTCTGAAGCATTCCTCTCCCCTGCCTGGGGCTGTGCCCTCGGTCTGCTCTCAGTTGGGTCTGGTGATGGCAGAGGAGCCACAGGAGCCAGCCAACTTGGGAAGAGCTCTGATTTTCTGGTCTCTCTGGTTTGGGAGAAGAAAGCTTGGTGGTCAGATCTTGCCCAGCCAGCTGGAGGACAGAGCGAAGGAGAGTGTGGGGCCAAGGGCAGGAGACAGACCAGCAGTGGGTCCCATTGGGACGTCCCTCTGCCATCCCAGCTGCCTTCTCTCCGGTGACACAGACAGTAGCTGACACAAACAAATGCAGAACTAGGGGCCACCCTGTCCTCACATGATGGTAATCAAGGAATCTATGTGCAGATAAAGGGAAATGTCTTTCTCCCAAAGTGTTCGTTCTGAAACCAAAACTGTGAGTCAGGGGCCAGCCAGGGCACTTTGAGGCCAGTGCAGCTTCCCCAGAACACCCAGAAACTTCCTGCGGTCTGACAGCCTGTGCTTCAGGGGTGCTGATGGGGCTGGCAGTGGGACAGCAGGGGCCCACCATGAGCTCCTGTGTGCTCTGGGTGCACTTCCCACCCAGTCCTCCCTGAGACCGGAGAGCTGAGGATCACGGCCTTGGTGCAGAGGAGGAAACTGAGTCACCAATCAGTTTGCCCACCCCAAGTGTCCGTCCCCCAGATGTCTGGTAGCTCTGGCATCAACCAGTCAAGGTTTTAGACACAATTTTCCCTTCAGTTTGTCCCACCACGTGGGATGCACACCCCAGAAGGAACTGAGGTCTGTGAGCTTTGGCATTGTGGGCTCTTCCTCCAGGAAGCCTTCCTTCTTTAAACGTTTTGTTTCCAGATGCTTCCTGCAACCTCCACTGCATTCTTCCTGTTGAAGCTTGAAGCTCAGAGAGGGCTTGGAACATTCCCTCAGCCACCTAGAAATAGCAGTTTGGTATGGGTGTGTCAAAATGGCCCTGTCCACATGTAAAATCATTGGTTATTTTTTAAGTTATCAAGTATGGTGTCCCTCTCTCAGACATCTCATCCCCACCTCATGTGCCCTTCCCTTCATCCCTGACGTCCTCACCATCCCTCAGCCCCTGCTTGACCCTCCAACCCCAAGTGATAGGTGGGCACCAGGGAGAGGATAAAGCAGTTACATATTGTTTTATAATTTTTCAAAGGCAAAACATTTAGTGTGTGTGCGTGTTGCTCTGCTGCTTTTAGCTGGCATTAAATATCCCTAACATGAAATTTCTTCCAGAGTGCCGAAGCTTGGGGTGTCCCTGGGAAGCGCCTCAGAGGGCTGAGGGCGCTGCCCCCTGCAGAGGGCGGGGCAGCCTCAGACCCTCAGACCTGGCCAGGTCACAGATTTGGTGGGACATCAGTGTTCTCAGTGCCCTGTCAGCTCCCTTGTTGACAGCGGGAGGGGTGCTGAGACTCCCGTGGAGCACAGAGTGCACAAGGCAGGCCCCCCCGGGGCCCAGCTGGGGCCGCCAGAGAGTTCAGGCAGTCCCGCTGGTGGCCGTAGGGCCAGGAGAGAAGGCTCTCAGCTGAGCACGCGTGGGCTGAGGACCCAGACCAACTGAGCTCCGGCTCTGCCGCTTACTACCTGAGCAACCGTGACCGACTCTTGTTTTCCCTCCTTTTTATTGAATTTATTGGGGTAACACGGGTTAACAAAATTATAGAGGTTTTGGGTGCCCAGTTCTACAACACATCTGTCCCTGTACTGTGTGTTCACCACCCCAGGTCAAGTCTCTGTCTGTCACCATTTATCCCCCGGGACCCCCCTTCACCTCCCCCTGCCTCCCACCCCCACCCCCCTCCCTCTGCAGTCACCACAACGCTGTCCCTGTCCATCAGGTTTTTTTCTTTTTTGCTCAGTCCCTTCACCCTACCCACCACCCAGTCTCCCCATCCCCGAAAGCCGCCAGCCTGCTCTGAGGCTCATGTCTTCACTCATAAAAGGAGGATAATTATATAGTACCTTTGCTTTAAGTTTGCCGGGAGGGCAAAATACCAATACGTGGTTCTTGTAATTCTCCTAATTCCATTTCTCGTAGTTCTTTTGGCCCCTGCTATCTCTACGCTTACCCTCATTCCTCACGTTTCTTTACCCTCCCTCACCCCTGCCGTACTAGGAACATAGCAAGGTCATGGCAGACTTTCTTTTTTCCACGAAAACTTTCTGTAGAACAGCGGTTGCCTGGAGATGGGAGTGGGAGGAAGGAGGAAATTTGGGGGGTGATGGAAACATTTGCTATTTTGATAGTGGTTTTGTAAGTGTACGTCAAAACCGGTCAACTCGTGCACTTAGAATGTGTGCATTTTATGGCACTTCAATTATACTGCAATTCATTTGGGGAGTTGATTGAAAATATAATTTCAAATGAGCACAAAGACCCGCAGTATGCTTTAATGCTACATTCACATTTCATCAAACTGCAAGAAAACATTTAAAGAAGGCTTTGTTGGTGGTCACGTCACCATCACAGTTTACCTGTGAGCTGGCCCAGTATGTGCTGGAACTCACTAGCTCTGCAAGGATTGCGTTTGTGATTATATTCCTTTATGCTGGGCCCTGAGCCTAGGGCCTCTTAGGCAGGCAGAAAGACTGCCTAGTGGTTGGATGGATGGATGGATGGATGGATGGCTGGATTGATTGATTGAATGGGTGGATGGATGTAGAAATTAAGATCCAGTTAAAAGAGTGACTGGACATTCAAGCAGCTCTTCCATGTCAAGCCTCCTTTGAAGCAGGAGAAGGTTGTCAGTGGTTTCCTCCAGTTTCCCCACCTCGGTCTGCCCAGGATGCCATGAAGGACCCTTGGTGACAGCCTCCTCTGCCTGCCCTGTCACCTGCGTCCTCCCCCAGAAGCCCTACTCTTCCTGTGCACATTCCCTGGGGCTTTTGTTTCTATCTAACACCTTCACCTGCACGTGGGGGAAGGTGGTGGTGTCTCCAGATCATGTATTTTACAGCCTGAAGGAATGTGGACCGTGGGTGCCTCAGTCCCCTCGTGATGGATGCCGGCGAAGGGTTAGGCTGGATGGCCCCTGGGACCCTGCCCCTCTCTGGCACGCCAGGTGTTCTCACTCCTGGACACCATAATGAGGCAAAGACCACATTTCTTTTTCTTTCTTTCTTTTTTTTTTTAAATCAAGGTAATCAGTCTCCTGACATTTTATTTTAGTAGTGATTTAAGGTACTCTTTATTCTTTTCTTTTTTAAAATTTTTATTTTAATTGTTGTTGTACAGTTTTCTGTCTTTTCCTCCCACCCCAGCCCACCACCCCAGCCCTCCCCACCTCCCTCCCATTTCCACCCCCCCCCATAGTTTTCGTCCATGTGTCCTTTATACTTGTTCCTGTAAACAAAGACCACATTTCTGTTTGTATTAATGAACTGACACTCCGGCATGGCACAAAACTGAAAAGGTACAACCGGGTGACTCCCCTCCCCTCCCACCTGGTGGCTCTTTTGCTGGTGCCCAGCCGTAGAGGTGGCTGCTCATTCCTGGTATGTCCTTCCAGGGACATTCCAGGGCGAGTGAACCTAGAATGAGGCTTGAGGACTTGGGCCGGATTGTGTCAACATTCGTTTGTTTGCAGCCCTGGCGTGCTGTTACTTGGCTGCCCCATAACCTGTTCCAGCCACCCCCCTGCTCCTGACATTTAGGTGTCAACATCTGCTGCAGTGAATGTCTTTGTGCATGGATGTTTGTGCACAGGTGGACGTAAAACTGTAGAAAGCCAGTAAGTTCACAAGATATACGTGGCATTTCAATTTGTACGAATATGACCAAATTGCCTTTCAAGTACATTTGCAATTTATCCTCCCACCCACGACGCAGGGCGCCTCTTCCCCACATGCACTAATAACACAGGTGAAAGTTTTTTCCAGTTGATAAAATTTTATCAAGGTACAGAATTCAGGTAGTAAAGCACATAAATCTTAAGTGTATAGTTAGATGAATTCCCCCAAAGTGAAACCTGCCTCTGTGACTACCTTCTGTGTCGGAAAGAGAATGTTTTACAGTAACCGAGAAGGCTCCTCCTGTGCTTCCTCCTCACTGCTCACCATTCTGCCCAAAGTGGGTTAATATCTGACCTCTGATACCGTAGGCTAGTTTTGCCTGTACTAAACTCATACATGGAAGGATAGCGTTTGTATTCCATTGCTCTGCTTCCTAACTCTCAGCATTTATGATACTCATCCATGTTTTTACATGTGGCAGTAGTAGTTCATTCCTTCCCATTGCTGCAGCATAGTCTGTTTTCAAATATATCACTGCTTATTTGTCCATTCTACTGGTGGTAGAATTTGGGTTGCTTTTGGTCTGGGGCCCTTGGAAATCACGCTGCTGTGGATGTTTTTCTACCTGTCTTGCAGGACAGATGCATTCATTTCTCTTGGGTATTTCTGTGAGCAGAATAGCTGGGTGTGAGAGAGTAGGCTTACGTTCCGTTTCCCTAAGTGGCTGTACCTGTTTGCACCCCCCAGTCCTGGACGAGCGCTCCCGCTCCTTCGTGTCCTCTCCAGGATTCGGCGCTGACAGTTTTCAACTGGAGCCATTTGGTGGATGTGTGATTCCTCATGGTGGTTTTAACTTTCCTTCTCCCGATGACTATTAAGGCTGAGCTCCATTTTATGTTTTTATTGGACATAAAAACTTTGGTGAAGTGTCTACTCAAGCCTTTTATTCATCTTTCTATTGCATTCTTAATTGATTTGAGGAGTTATCCTGAGCATAATTATTTGTTAGGTGTAAATATTGCAAATATTGTCTCCCATTCTGGGGATTGCCTTTTCATATTTAAAAAGTCTAAAGTATTGCCTACTTTGAGGTCATGAAGATATTTTCCTATATTATCTTCTAGAAACTTCATTGCTCACGTTTAGATTTTGATCCCACCTGGAAATTTTATGTTTTGTATGAAGTAGGAGCCAAGAATAATTTCCCCCCAGACCCTACTGACCTCACACGTTTACTGAAAGCACACCTGTTGCCCTGGGTCAACTGAGTGCCCGTATGTGAGTGGGTCCGTTTCTGAGCTGTGTGCGTGTGTGTGTGTGTTGTTGTTCTGTTTGTTGTTGGTCTATCCTTATGGAATACCACGCCATCATAATTTTTGTGATTTAAAAATAAGTTTTACTATCTAGTAATAGAAACCCTACAACTTTGTTCTTCTTCAGTATTGTTTTGGATACTCCTGGCTCTTAGAATTTCCACATAAATTTCGGAATATGTTTTTCAGACTTCAAACCACTTATACACACAGACTAAACTGATTGGGATTGCATTTAATATACAGCTAGATGTGAGAAGAATTGACATCTCAGATGTGTTGACTTTTCTAATCCATGGATATGGGATAGCCCTTCATTTATCTTTGTACTTTTTCCTCAATATTTTTTTAAGTTTTGTATTTAGCAGTCTTATACATCTTTTAGACCTATTTTTAGATATTTTATTTTTTTCATTGAAATAATACATATTATCATTTAAAATGTGACTTTTTAGTTATTTGTTGTTGGTATATAAAAATATAGTTGATTTTTTAAGTCTTTTTAAAAAAATGATTTTATTTATTTATTTTTAGAGAGAGGGAAAGGGAGGGAGAAAGAGAGGGAGAGAAACATCAATGCGTGGTTGCCTTTTGTACACCCTCCACTGGGAACCTGGCCCACAACCCAGGCATGTGCCCTGACTGGGAATTGAACCGGTGACCCTTCGGGTCACAGGCTGGCACTCAATCCACTGAGACACACCAGCCAGGGCAAAATATAGTTGATTTTTGTATCTTATCTTTGAATTCAACAATCTCACTTAACTCACTAATAAACCTTAAAAATTTATCTGAAGACCCTTTTGCATTTTCCTGTTGACTCAGTACATTATCGACAGTCTACACAGTTATGCAGACTGTATATATAATTGCCGTTTTTTTTCTTTGTGATCCTCATGACATTTGTTTATTTTTCTTATTTTATGTCACTGGCTGGGTCTTCTAGTATAGTATTGAATAGAAGTGATAATATTTGGCATCTTTATGTTGTTTCTCTCAGGAGGAAACTTGTATTAGTATCAGTGTTAATTTTTACCATTAAATATAATATTTGTTGCATAATAAATGCCCTTTACCAGGGTGAAGAAGTTAGTCTCTATTACTAGTGTGCTAAGAGTAGTTTTGTTAATAATGCATTTCAAATTTTATCAAATAACTTTTCTATACTTGATTTTTTCTTCTGTTAAAATGGAAGATTACATCGATCAAGTGTTGTGTTAAACTAGCTTTGCATTCCTTTAATAAACCCAGCTCGCACACAGTATGTTTTCCTTCCCGTGTATTACTGGGTGTGATTGGGTAATATTTTGTTGAAGATATTTGAATCAGGCCTGTGAGAGAGATTGGGCTTCTGTAAATTCTCTTTCTTGTTAAATGTTTGCTAGGCTTTGGTATCAAGGGTATGTTGGCTTCATAAATGAGTTCCAAGTGTTCTTTTTAAATGTTTGTTAAATGTATCTGAGAAAGTGATTTTCCTCAAACATTTTGGAGAATGTAATGGTGAAACCATCTTGGACTAGTTTTCCTAATAGGGAAGTTTTATTTAATGATTCAATTTTTTAAATAAATAATGGAATTTCATATTTTCTATTTCTTCTTGTGTCAGCCTTAATAAGTTTGATTTTTCAGAGAATCTATTTCATCTAGTTTAATGGCATAAATTTTTTTCTAACATTTTTTGATACACTTTAATTTTAACTTCTAATATTAGTTAATTTGTTCACTTTTCTCTGATACATCTTGCAAGGTGTTTACCAATTTTATTAATCTTTCAAAGAACTAACTTTGGCTTTGTTGATTTTTCTCTATTTTGCATTTGTTTTCTATTTCATTGTTTTGTCTATTTGTTGCTTTCTTATTTCTTTTTTCTATTAGGTTCAATTTCTGTTTGTTTTCTAACTTCTTGATATAAATACTTATATCACTGGTTTTCATCCTTCTAATAAATCCATTGAAAGTTATAAATTTCCCCTCAGACATGGCTTTAACTGAATCCCAGAAGCTTTTATTAATACTTAAAGTATATTCTATTATAATCTCCAATGTGACACTTTTTGACCTATGGGTAATTTAGAAGTGAATTGCTTAAATTCAACACCTTGTGATTCTTAAACTTGCATTTGGTTACTGGCTTCTAGCTTCATTTCATTGTGGTCAGGGATTAAGCTGAGTCATTTTAGACCTTTGAAATGTGTTAAGGCTTGCTTAGGGCTAATACTGTGGCCTAGTACATGACTAATTTTAGTAAATCCCCCAGGGACACTTAAAAGAAGGTCTATTTTGTAGTTTTGGGGCACAGGGTTCTATGTATGTCATTTAGGTTTTACTTCTTAATCTCATATCTTTAGAGAACTTCAATCTCATATCTTTATCTACTTGTTTTATATCAAGATATAATTAGCATGCCATAATAGTCATTCTTTTAAATTGTATAATTCAGTGGTTTTTAGCGTTTAACAAAATTGTGCATCCGTCACCACTATCTAATTCCAGAACATTTCATCACCCCAAAAGAAACCCTTCCCATGTCTTACTTCCTCCAGCTGTTGGCAAGCTACTAATTTACTTTTTGTATCTATGGGTTTATATATTCTTGATATTTCATATGTATCTGGCATCTTTCACTCTGCATAATATTTTCAGGGTTCATTTATGTTGTGGCATAGATAAATACTTTATTCCTTTGTGTGACTGAATAATATTTCACTGTATAGATATACCACATCTTGTTTATGCATTAATCAATTGATGGTCTTTTGAGTTGTTTCCACTTTTTGGCCATTGTGAATAATGCTGTTATAAACATTTGTGTATAAGTTTTTGTGTGAATATGTTTTCAGTTCTCTTGGGTATTATATAGGAATGGAATTTCAGGGTCATATGGTAATTCTATGTTTAACATTTTGAGGCTGCCAGACTGTTTTCCAAGGGTGACATTTTACATTCCAACTAGAAATGTAAGAGGGTTACAGTTCCTCCCTATCCTCATCAACATTTGTTATTGTCCATTTTTTAGATTTAAGCCATTCTAGTGGTATGTGAAATGGTATCTTTTTGTGGTATTGATTTGCATTTTCCCAGAGCATCTTTTTTATCTGTTTATTGACCATTTATATATCTTCTTTGGAGAAAAGTCTAAAATGTTTTGCCCATTTTTAATTGGGTTGTTTTCCTTTTAATTGTTGAGTTGTAGATAGCCTTTATATATTCTGGATCTTAGTCACTTACCATATATATGATTTGGAAATATTTTCTCCTGTTTTGCAGGTTGTCTTTTTATTTTCTTGATCCTTACTTGCTTGTTTTCCTGCTTGTTCTGTTAGCCATTGAGAAACATATATTAAAGTCTTCTATCATTATAGGTTTTCTATTTTTCCTTGTAGTAATATCAATTTCTAAGGCATACTAGGTACATACAAATATAGAATTAATTATAATATCTTCCTGTTGCATTGCTACTTTTTATTATGTCCCTCTTTATTTTAGTAATACTTCCTTAAAGTTCACCTATCTGATATTAGTAAGCTGTGGTGGCTTTTTAAATTTTGTGCTTGTACATCTTTTTTGTCCTTTTACCTTCTCCTGTCTGTATTCTTATTTAGAAGGGATATATCCTGTAAACAGCTTATATTTACTTTTTAACACAATCTGAAATTTTTCTTTTTAAAAAATATATTTTATTGTTTATGCTGTTACACTTGTCCCAATTTTTTTCCCTTTGCCTCCTCTGCCTGGTACCCCCCTTCCCTCCAGCAGTTCACCCCCCTAACCCCTTAGTTCATGACCATGGATTGCATAATTAAGTTCTTTGGCTTCTCCATTTCCTATACTATTCTAAACACCCCCCTGTATTATTTTGTACCTACTAATTATGCTTCTTATTCCATGTACCTTTTCCCCCTCCCAGCTGACACCCTCCAAATATCTCCATATCTATGATTCTGTTCCTGTTCTAGGAATTGTTTGCTTAGTTTGTTTGTTTTTTAGATTCAGTTGTTGATAATTGTGAATTTGTTATTTTAATGTTCATAGTTTTGATCTTCTTTTTCTTAAATAAGCCCCTTTAACATTTCATGTAATAATGGCTTGGTGATGATGAACTCCTTTAGCTTTACCTTGTCTGGGAAGCATTTTATCTGCCCTTCCATTCTAAATGATAGTTTTGCTGGATAGAGCAATCTAGGTTATAGATCCTTGCTTTTCATCACTTTGAATCCTTCTTGCCAATCCCTTCTAGCCTGCAAAATTTCTTTTGAGAAATCAGCTGACAGTCTTATGGGAACTCCTTTGTAGGTAACTATTTTTCTCTTGATGCTTTTAAGATTTTCTCTTTATCTTTAACCTTTGGCATTTTAATTATGATGTGCCTTGCTGTGGTCCTTTTTGGGGTCCAACTTGTTTGGGACTCTCTGTGCTTCCTGGACTTGTATGTCTATTTTCTTCACCAAATTAGGGAAGTTTTCTTTCATTATTTTTTCAAATAAGTTTTCAATTTCTTGTTCTTCCTCTTCTCCTTCTGACATCCCTATGGTTCAGATGTTGGTATGTTTGGAGATGTCCCAGAGAACTCGTATACTATCCTTGTTTTGTTTTTGAATTCCTGTTTATTATTGCTGTTCTGGTTTAATGTTTATTTCTTATGTTCCAAATTGTTGATTTGAATCCAAGCTTTCTTCCCTTCACTGTTGGTTCTCTGTAGATTTTTCTTTATTTCATTTAGTATAACCTTCATTCTTCCTTTATGTTTTTGCCATACTCAGTGAGTTCTTTGAGCATCCTGATCACCAGTGTTTTGAACTCTGCATCTGATAGATTGGTTATATCTTTTTTGTTTACTTCTTTTTCTGGGACTTTGTTCTGTTCTTTCATTTGGAGTTGTATTTCTTTGTCTCCTCAATTTGATGGCCTCCCTGTGTTTGTTTCTATGTATTAGATAGGTCTGCTTTGACTCTCTGTCTCAGTAGCATGGCCTCTTGTAGAAAAGGAGCCTGTAAATTGTGTGGGGCAGAGCCTTAGGTCATTGTCAGGGTGGGGTTATCCACTTTACCTGCTTTGTGGCTCTGTGTGGGAGGAGGGCTTGGAGAGGGGATAGTGCCACTGCCTGGCTTCTGGAGGTTTGCCCAGCATGCACCCCATTTCCAGTTACTTCACCCATTCCCCATATGCAACTGTCACCCTTCTAGCTGTTGCTCTGTTGGTGAATCCCAGAGTCGGGAGGGTTGTGTACATTCTAAGACAATGTGGACCCTTTAAGCAGAGTCTCCTGAAAATCTGGCAGTTTCTTCGGCCACCACAACTCCACTGGTTTTTATAGCCCAGAGTTATGGGGATTCATCTTCCTGATGCCGGAACCCTGGGCCGTGCAGTCTGGCCTCAGGCTGGGATTGTTGCTCCCAAGATATCCCTTCGGATTTCTATCCGCCAGATGTGAGTGTGGGACCGCCCATTCTGCTGCCTGTCCAGCCACGCAGCGTTTCCTCGCCTCTCTGCCCCTCCCACCTGTCTGCACGAGTGTGGCTTCTTTAAATTCTTGGTTGTCAGACTTTCACACAGTTTGATTTTCTGACAGTTCTGGGTGTTACTTGTTCTGAGATTTAGTTGGAATTCTCTCTGTGGTTGCCTAAGGAGGCAAAGTATGTCTACCTATGTCTCCATCTTGACCGGAAGTGATAAAACATTTCATTTATTGAAATGTTTCACTCATTTATATTTTATGTAGTTACTGATATATTTAGATTTAAATCTAGTATCTTATTATTTTCTATTTGTCCCACTTCCTCTACATTCATTTTTCTCTCCTTTTTTGCCTTCCTTGGAATAGTCATGTATTTTTTAACGATTCCATTTTTCTGCTCTATTAGCTTGTTAATTACACATTATTTTATACGTTATTTGTCTAGTGAATGCTCTACCAACTGCCTTGACTTGTTAAAGTCTGATTTAAATTATTACAGTTAGCACTTCTAGGCAATGCAGACTAAACGTCCCTTAGTGCCATTCACCCTTCCCGCCTCTCGCACTGCTGTTTATGTGCCTTAACGCCATGTGTACTTTAACCCTGCAGTACGGCATTATTTTGTCTTAGCAGTCAGTTTGCACTTAGATTCGCTCATTTCTCTGTCCTTTCCTTCTTTCTCCATTCTGCCCTGCATTTCTTTGTGTCTATCTGACATTTTTATTAAACATTACTTTTTAGAATAGTTTTAGACTTGCAGAAAAATTGCAAAGATAACAGAGAATTACCATTTACTGTGTGTCCACATTCCCTATTATTAACATCGTCCATTTCTATGGTACGTTTTTTATAATTAATAAACCAATGCTGATACCTCTTGGTTAACTAAGTACATACTTTATTCAAATTTCTGTGGTTTTTGCCTGATGTTTTTTATCCCACCCAAGAAATCACATCATCTATTTAATCATCATGTCTCTTTAGGCTCCTCTTGGCTGTGACAATTACACTTTACTTGTTGATGATTTTGACAGTTTTGAACAATTTTGGTGAGGTGTTTCATAGGCTGTCCCTCCATTGGATTTGCCTGATGTTTTCCTGTGATTAGATTGGTATTATAGGGTTTGGGGATGAAGCACCATAGAGGTGCAGTGTCATTTTTATCACATCATCCCAAGGGTACATACTATTAACAGGTCCCTCGAAATCTGGGTCTGCCCCCTACTGTGGGTAACTATGCCCGCCCCCCCCCCCCCCCATCCCCCGGACCATTCCAGGAAGCGACCACATGTCCCTGAGAGGATGAGGAAGGGGGTGTGGATCAAATGTTTCCTCAGTGTCTGTCACCACACCCCGTCCAGGTGTGAGCATCCTGTTGTGCTGCGAGTGGTCGTGTTTAAAGACCTGCCTTTTCTTTACAACATGGCCCCCAGCTGTAGGCCAACCATCTCCTCTGCTGCTCATCCGCAGACACCGCAACCGTTCCAGCACTGGAGGGGGACCTGGCTGTGCCGGGCTGACCGAGCGGGGGTGCCAGTGTCCAGCCCGGTCACACCTTCTGTGACAGTTCTCAGGGCTCATTTTCGACTCAGGCGCTTTGCTCACTGACTTTAGATGTGACTCCACAGACTCCCCCAAAGGGAAACGGTAATTCTTAGTGACCATCCAGTATACGTGCATATTAGGAAAAACATTTTTAAAGCCTGAATTCAACATAATTTGTACTTTGTTCTGCCCTGATGGAGAAGGGATAGTATTAGTTCCTCCCTGCTCATCCTGGGTTCTGGGGACTGCCTATGTCTGATGGCCGGGGCTTTTTTTTTTTTGTTTTAACGCTATTCTTTTTATTTTACTTTATTTTTAGAAAGAGGGAGAAAGAGGGTGAGAGAAACATTGCCTGGTTGCCTCTTGCAAGACCCCAGCTGGGGGCCTGGCCCGCAACCCAGGCGTGTGCCCTGACTGGGAATCAAACTGGCGGCCTTTTGTTTGGCGGGATGGGGCTCACTCCACTGAGCCACACCAGCCAGGGCGGGCCAGGTTTTACCTGCAAAAAGATCTGAACAAAGTTTTGAAATGACAGCTTTTCTTTATCTTTGCTAGGTAGCATTCTCTAAATAGCTTTCTGTGGTGATCAGAGGAGAGCTGTCTTTCCCCTGATACACAGAGCCAGCAAACGCTGGCGCAGCAGGGGAGGAGTGCGGTCCCCTCTTGAGCAGACTTGCATGGAGCGGAACTCGGTTTTTCTGAGCCTGTGGACCAAGTGCTGTCCTGTGGGGCCGCCCAGGAAAATCTCTGCACACTATGCTTTTGTAGATGTTGGAAGGCGGGCTTTTGAGTTCCTCTAATCTTATTTCTTTCTGGACAGACTGTCTCAACTTCTTGCTGTGACACGATTGCACGTCCATCACCATTTTAGTCACCTTTGTTGAACCAGTTTCTGTTCATGTACGTCTGTGAAAATACGGTGCCCAGAGAGGGACATAATGTACTGGGCATGCTGTTGCTGCCCAGCCCATGGTGTTGTGGAACTGTCAGGTCCCACAGCTCAGTAAGGCTCTGAGATGCTGCTGAACCTTCAGGTCATGGATATGTGAGGTGGTGGGCATAACAGACCCTCATGGCAGGACCACCCTGGTCAGCACAGCTGCCTCTCCAAATCTAAGAAGCAGCAGGAGCAGATACACGCACCCCGAGATTCCCACATCCCTCCAGGCCAGCCTGCCCCAGTCTGAGTCATCTGTCTCATCTGGATTTGAATCTTTCGCTGGAGCCCTCCTGTGGCCTTTCAGCAAGGCCCCCAAAATGATGTGAGTGTTCCTGCTCAGCTGCCCTTGCCTCAACAAGGCTAATGAGGTTGTGAAAACATCCCTTTGTTTCGGGCCAGTGGGTCCTCCAACTGCAGCTGTCTTCTTTTGTTCTTGCCCATGCTGGGCCCACCCACAGGGGTTGAAAGCAAGATTCCGGCAGGCGGAGAGGGCGAGCCACCCCCTGGCCCCACCTACCTTAGACAGCAACGGTCCACCTTACATTCGATGAGTGCACTCGTATGAGGGTCCCCAGGTGATGTAAGATATAAGGGGGCCTGGCCAGTCCCTCAGGCATGGCAGAGGAGCTGTTGTTCCTCTCTGCCATGGCTCCAGCCCTCTGGCTTGAACCTCAAAGAGGTCCTCGGGAGGATACTCCATCTCTTCCACTCTCCTTACATCCGCCACCAGCGGCAGACCAAGGCTTCCAGGTCATCTGTCACCACCTGCTCCTTGTCCCTGGACAGTCCATTCTCTCCCATCTCCCACCCCTCCCACCTTCCAGATCCGTCCCCTGCATTCTCTGGAGCTCTGACATCAGCCACCTCCTAGATCCTTCCCTCTTTTCTGAACGTGCCTTCCCGTCCCTTTAAACGGGAGCCCCGCTCTGCCCAGGGCCCCTGCTCCCTGCTGACCTCTGGGAGAGGCAGAGGCCGGTTTCTCGCTCCCACAGGCAGGTGCCAGGCAGGGCCGGAGATGAAGGGGATCCTCCTAGCTTCTCAGTAGCACTTCCAAACCACTTCTCCGTTTTTCCTCCCGTTCATGTCATTGAACTTCTCGTTTTTCCTCATAGCTCTCAACCTTGGCCTCCGGTCGCTCCCCCTTCAGTGATTTCAGTTCCCAGCGCACATCTGTCCTCCATCACTGTGCTTGGTGTCATTGTACCACCGCCTTCCAACCCTGACGCTGTCCTCTGTCCCCTACTTCCTCAGACCTCCTCCATGTTATTTCAGATACCTTTGAAATCTCAGAATTTGCTTTTTTTAAAAAAAATTAAATATAGTTAATACACAGTATTATATTAGCTTCAGGCATACAAGATAGTTTATTCAACCTTTATATACCCAACTAAATGCTCATAATAATTCTAGTAACTGTCTGTCATGGTACAAAGTTTTTACGATATCATTGACTCTATTCCCTAGGCTGTACATTATATCCTTGGGACTTCCTGATTTTTTATAACCGGAAATTTGTACTAATCCCCTCTGTCTACCCCTCCCACCCTCCCTCCCTCTGGCAGCCACCACTATTTATCACAGTAGTGTTAGCAATAGAGAGAGCTGGGTGCAGGAACTCTCTCTGCTATCCTTGCAACTTTTCTGTAAATCTGAAATTACTCTAAGATAAAAATTCATTCAATGTTTAAAAGAAACAACACTTCCCTTATCCCTTTCTTCAGCTATACTCCACTTCCCCACTTCCCTTCCCAGGGAAATCTCTAGAAAGAGTTGTATGTTGCGGTGGTCTCGCCGCCGACCCCAGCCAGCTCATTCCTCAGTCCACTCCCATCAAGCTACTGTCGTCAGCTTTCCGCCACAACTGCTCGGGTCAAGGTCAATGATAATCTCCAAGTTGCCCAACCCTAGAGCCAATTTTTTTCTCCTTATTTGGCTCTTCCCGTGACTTGTAGCAGCATGTACATGGACCAGGGCTCTCGCTTAGGATCCTACCCTTTGTCTGTGCCCTCATCTCTGAGGTCTATTTCATCCAGTCTCATGGAGTTAAGTACAACTTACCTACTGTTTTTTAAAAAATTTATTTAGAGAGAAGAGGAGGAAGAAAGAGAGGGAGAGAAACATCCATGCGAGACAGTTGCTTCTCAAATGTGCCCCATCCAGGTACCGAACCTGCAACCCAGGCATGTGCCCCAACCAGGAATTGAACCGGTGACCCTTCACTTTGCAGGATGACATCCAACCCACTGAGCCACACCAGTCAGGGCCAACTTGCCTACTGTTGATGCACAACTTGATATCTTCAGCCTTGACCCTACGAAGTAGGGACTATTACTACGCTCCCTTCACATGAAAGCAGACAAAGGCTTGCAGACATTAGGGGCTTCCCCAGTGTTACACAGCTGGAAGCTGCAGAGCTAGAATTCGAACCCAGGTCCGTCTGACTCCAGGCCTGTGCTGTGAGTGCCCAGGCTGCCCTGCTGCCTTCTTCCTCCATCCCAGCTCCCTGTCCTGCTGGCTCTCTGGGCTCTCCTGCATGTGCTGCTTAGTCTGGCCTCATGCCTTTGTCCCCCTTGTCCCCTTCTCCTGGAATGGTCTTCCCCCCGCCTTACCCCCCTCCACCTCTCCAATCCTCTTCCCTCCCAGCTCTGGTGGGGGATTTCTCGAAGGCCCAGGCCAATCTCTCCTGGCCTCCTCTGAACTCCCACGGGACCCAGAGTCTACCCTAAAGCAACAGAGGGCTGCATCTGTAAGTTTCTGAACCCAAGATGGGGGTCCTTGGCCCAAGTAAAGTGCATACTTGGGCACATTGAAGGACAATATCTGAGACTGGGACTGCCTGGGAAATGGGGACCATGGGCCTCCATCTTGAGGGCTCTGAGTTATCCAGAGTTAGTTTTGTTTCCTCCACTAGCTGGTGAGCTCTTGGAGAGGGAGAGCATGGCCGCATCAGAAGTGTGTGTGTGCACGCACGTGGTTGGGGGAGTGTGTGTTTTTGATCCGGGGTTGGGGACCTGCATATGCAAAGGCCTGACTTCAGTTCTATGTGGATTCTCAACTGCGTTGGTGGTCAGTGCCTTGACCCCTGCCTCGTTCAAGGGTCAACTGTACTTCAAAACTCTATTCTCCTGGGTCCTGGGAAGCTAAGAGAGGTTCAATCTAGGGGTGAAGGAACTGATTTAGACTTTACCAAGGTTACAGAGAGTCCAAACAGTTCCCATAGGAGCCCCTGAGTTCAGAGGAACATTTCAAAGCAATGTGGGTTGCCCTGTGATCGTGATCACTTTGGAAGAACTGAAAGTGCCCCAAGAGAAGAACGAGGAAGAGGCTAGAGACCTGCAAGGCCATGGTGGTGCTGCTGGTGGTGCTGGTGTGAGAACCACGTGTGGGGGGTGCCGGTGTACTGGTGGAGAAACTAGGAGTAGGTATGTACCTACTCCAGCATTCTGAGTCGGTCTGGGAGAATACATCCAGTCTCATCTTACTGGCACCGCTCCTGCCCCAGGAACGGAAGGGCCAAGTTAACCTGATCACTCGTACACAGGCCTCCTGATTCAAGTTCTTTTCCACAGAAAGCAGAGAATGGGCAAGGGCTGAGGAGAGCAGGCTGTGGATGGTTGAATCTTGCATGTTGTGAAGGCAGTGGGCCTACATTCCAACTCCAGTAAAACCCCCAGTTCAAACCCCCACCCCCATCTGAACTGCACATTAGAGGCCACGCCTCAGGAGAGAGGAAATTTTGCCCCGTGTGGATCAGACGGAGCCAGGGCTGGCCCTTCTCCACCAGGTGCGGCTGCCTCCTTCCTCAGCTCTGGGTCCCCCTCTGGGAGACACCTCCCATCCAGCAGCTGCCAACCAAGGCAAGGCCGGGAGGGTGTCTCACCTTGCTGGGCCTTGCCTGCCTAGGGGAGAACGTCTCTAGAGTCAGGAGGAGCCCCCCGTGGCTGAATGATTGTTAATTCTACACAGGGGCCCTACCTCTGTCCCTACCCATCTGGCCGTGTTGGCACATGCCTACTCCTAAGCCACCTGCATTTTGAGAAGTAAAATATGAAATCAGGAGCACCTAAGTCCGTCTTCATTGGATTACTGTAGACAAAACATGAAGGATGCAGGGAGAGCTTGTCTTCAGCTTGAGTGCTTCTAGAGATCGAGCTCCTGCAGTCCAGTGGGACAACGGGGACAATGGCCTTGGTGCATTCCATCTGGCCCCAACCCCACCCCCCCTTGCTGGACTTGGAAGCAAGGAGCTTGGGGCTGCCTCCACCCCCAGGGGCTGGAGGACACAATCGCCATCTGCAGGGGCGAAGGCCAATGGCCTCGCCAAGGATGCTTTGTAGACCCACACCTGCTAAAGTTGTCGGGTCCCAGGACAGGCTCATCCATACCGGAGTCCTGAACTCGCCAACGCTCAGAGGCAACTCTGCTGTTGAAGGCCCAGCTGAGATGTCACTCACAGAACAGTTTCAGAAAAAAAAAAAAAAAGTTTTCAGGAAGTCCAAGAAAGCAGGCAAAGGTGAGTGGGAGCCAGGCAGGGCCCAGAAAATCCAGGCTGAAGGTCCAGGCAGCAAGTTTGGGAAGAGAAGAGATGAGGAGAATAAGCAAAAGGACCAGAAGGAGGTGTACAGATTAAAGTAATAAAGACAGGAACGTTCTATTTGGCAATGAAAACAGAGTTCTAGCTTAAAATATATCCCCCTCCCCCCACCGCAGCCGGCAGAGGCGGCGTTAAAGGAGAGAAGTGTGGCTAAGACTGGGCTTCTGTTTCGCCTCTTCCATTCATAGGGTGTGACTTGGGGAAGCCACTTAATTTGGCTGTTTCTTCTGTGAATTGGGTGCTCCCAGGATTACTCAGCTTGAGGATCAAGAGAACTAAGAAGGTAAGGGGGGCTGCGCCGTGTGGGCCAAACCGTTAGGCGAACGAAGTGCGGGGTTCCGGCACGGCTGGTTCTAGGACCGAAGTGTGTGATGAGTGTTTGGGAGGAGCTGCCGGGTCTGCCCAGGCCCCCCACCCCTACCCCCCGTCACACCATGGAGACAGCTGCCTGGTCATGGCTTGGACAGGCAAATTTGAAGCAGGGAACCCATCATGTCCACATCCAAATTGGGGTTTTCACTGTGCTCTTCCTGGCTGAGGTGTAGCTTCTTTTCTCTTTGCCCTTCCCACTCACGTCCTACCTGGAAGTCCCCACTTGAGCCCTGCCACCTCCAAACTGAAGTACTTTCGGCCTGCCGGGCCCAGGCTTTCCTGTCACCGCAAAGTGCAGGGTGTCACACACAGGCCCGCACGGCTCTCGCTGCCTCCTGTGACTTTCTGGAAGCAGGGACCATGACTTTTTCCCTTGGGCCCCCGCTGGGTATGAAAAGGGCCCTGTGGCAGGTACAAAGAGGGACGGTGCAACCTGGCTTCCGTCGCAGGCAGGTGCCAGGTATTTAACATTAGTCTTTCTTCCCTCCCCCACCTTCTTGTCCTTCGGCCTCAGCCAATGTCCGTGTTCGGTGAGCGAATAAATGCTTTGCTTTAGGCCAGCGCAATCCACAGTAAATCCACAGGAAACAAGCGTCACCAGCAGTGGTAGGATCAGAATACTTTAATAAGATATCAGTGTCAAAATACATTTCCTTATAAAGTTAAGCTCCCATATAGCAATAATGTCAGTAGGAATTCGACAAAAGAACAATGTACATGAATTCATTACGTTGACAGGTAAAGTTAATATTGAAGCTCGGAATATTTTTCAGAGTGTTTTAGTAAAACTGCAAGGGTAAAACGCCCCCGATGCCGAGGCAGCGCACACAGGAATCAACGCCAGCATCGTCATGGCACTAACCCTTCAAGCCCTGTCGCCGTGTGGGGGACAAAGCTGTGCTGCTTACGTGTGATCTGGGCAACACAGTGAGTAGGTCATTTTTCTCATGTAACTTAGAGTTTTCTGAAATTTAAATTTTGTTTTGACTTTGGCAGAGTGCATCCAGGCTTGTTGACACTGTTGCACTTCAGGTGTGTGTTTCTAGAAACTTCTTCATTGTACCCATGACAGATAAGTTCCATGACTGGTGTTTAAAATCTGAAGGTATCATCCCTCTTACCCAGTGAGTTAAAGTGCTCCGAGAACACTCCGTTTCCAGTGCTTCCTACCTATACAAGTCACTTCAAGTGACAGGCAGACCTGGGGGAGGGCCTGAGGCTGGGGCGGTCCCCACGGTCTGCCGGCTGCTTGCCAGCAAGGGGCACTGCACCTTGGTCTTGCAGGGCAATGTGAGGAGGGGGCAGCGGGATGGGGCTGTTCAGGTCAGCTGCCCCCCCCACCCCATTTCTGCACCCTCTCTCAGTTCAGCTCCATGCACCCCCAGGTGGTAAGCTGGGGAGACATGGACTGGGTCGCTGCACCATTTCTGAGTCCTTGCTTACTTTCACGAATTCCCACCTCAGCCATCTCATGGTAGTTCTGGAAATACCCAAATGTGCCACGTGAGAGCCCATGAGAGTCCCATAGCTTGGTGCACTTGCAGGGCGAGCAACGCAACCTTAAGGGAAATCAAAGCGCTTCCTCTCCCTTCGATGCGCCCCACCCTCATGCCCCTAGCCCGTGCCACGCCCTCAGACCCCCTGGCAGCAGTAATAATATATACATACATACACAATGCACACAGAACACGAGGAGAGGACAGCCCGCAGCGCTCCCACCTAATGATTCCGCTTCTTGGATCGTTTGTCACGCTATGGCACACCCCAACAGCAAAAGCCACCAGAGAGGAATTGCGCAGTGTCAGCAGGAAAAGGAAAATTAACAGCTTGAGAAAAATCTTAAAAGCGATTGTGTGAGCAGGACTGTATTTCCGTTTCTAAGTCTTTAGATATTACAAAGTACCCATATATATGATAAACACTTAACCCAGGTATAAAGTTTTAAAAAACTCAGTTATGGATTTGAATAATAATAATTAAAAAACAATCCACCAGAGCGGGGGCGGGGAGAACACCAAACAGTTAAGGAAAGCCACGCTGCAACTTCCACAGACAGCCGCATACACTGGAGTTCGCCCTTCACATTTCTCTTTTTTCCCGAAAGTCATGAAAATTAGAGCGAAGAGTTGGCTTAAAAGACTGAAATTTACAGTATGGTGATTAGTTTTAAAGGAAGAAAGGAGAGGGACTGCGAGAGCGCGAGGCCACCAATCAAGCTTGAAAGCAAAATTATTTTGTTTCTCTTTGGCAACAACAACAGCATCGTTTTAGTTAAATGGAGCGAAGCTTCGCCTACAGTGGAACACACACCCCCCCCCAGACTTGTTAGCATGGATACTGTGCGTGTGTGTGACAGAGAGGCGGATGGGTAATATAAATTAGAAGTGATTGAAGTTGGGGAGGGAAATCTTACAAAATTTAAGAATATTTTCATTGACAGAATACAACACAGGTCAGACAATTGCGTATTTTAAAAATATAGATAATAAAGTGAGCATCTGCAGAAAAAGGCCATACTTGGTAACCTGGGCAAGTTGGCCAGGTAAGAGCATCTTGTAAAAAGTGTTGTGTTAGAAATACCTAGCTGCAAAAATAGACGCAGAGAGTGACGCTGGCGGGACGGCGTGCGGGGGGCCTGCCCTGGGGGAGGCTCTAGTTCAAGTGGCCTGGTCCAGGGCTCTGAGAAGCTCCCCTCCTTGCAGGAGCGTGGAGCTTCCTGGGACAGGGACGTTCACCTCACAGTCATATCTGGTCAGTTCGGGCAGCAGGTAGGGCTCAAACGAGGGCCCGAGCAGCCGGCTTGCCACACCTGAAAGAATGGTTGGTAGTGCATTTTAAAAACTCAATCAAACATTTGGAAAAGGCTCTATTCCATAAGAGGCGACCGGGAATGAGAAGGGCAGAGAGCAAGTGGCATTTCCAGTTTTCTCGTCTCGGGGGTACAGGCAGGGCGGTCCTACTGTTACTGTTTTTTCAATGGTGTCTTACCTGAGCGACCTAACTCTGTGCTCAGAGGGGGACCCAGCCCACTAGGTGGGGTGCTGAACCCCAAGGAAGAGAGTGCGTGTGGTGAGGACAGCAGCAAGGGGATGTTTTGGGGGGGGGCATTGTGTGGAGGGAGCCCCCACAAAGGCTTCTTGGCCTCGAAGGAGGAGACGTCAGGAAGAGCCTGGGACCCTGTGGCCTCTGTGCAGTGGCAGCGGACGGGGACAGGGCCGAGTGGAGGGAGGGAATTCCGAGCCAGTTGCTACCTGCACACACAGCACACATCTACAGGCATTGCAGGGAGGGGCAAAGGGGGACCTCAGAGCACCCAAACCCCACTTCCCTGGAAGGCAGGCCCTTCACCGGGTCCCTGTATGTGAGGTTCCGTTGTCCCTTCCCTTGGCGGCGTATGTGCAGTGTCCCTCCCCACTGTCCACGCCTGCCTCCCCCACTGGGCCTCACCCCCTGTGGACGAGGGCCGGTCTCCCACCTCTCTGAAGCCCCCACAGTCGCAATGGATGCTTGCTCACTATCCCTTTCTAATCCCCGCTGCTTTTACACGCTGTCAGAAATAAGTCCCCCTGATTTCTAAGGTTCAGGGGAAAGCGTGGGCTCACAGCAGGAACAACAGTGCCGATTATTACATACTGAACACCAACTGTACCCGCATGCAGCACTTGGAATGCAGACCTCTCATTTGAAGGTGTGGCTTGCTCTGCCCTCCAGCTGGTAAAGAGAACTGCTGGAATTTAAGCGCTAGGCTGTCCCTCGGCTCCCAAGCCTGGAGTCTGAAGCTGGGAGCAGCAACTTGCCCAAGCCACGGTGCTGAGGAAACTCCCTCTTTTGGGTCAGGGGTCTGGTATGTTCCACCACAGCCTCAAACTTGGTTAGGCTAAGTAGTGACCTTTTTGTGACAACATCTATGTTTTGTGAGATGGTAACAGACTAACGAACGAGGCCCAGGACAGAAGGCAGGCATCAGGGGACTTAACTGTCCAGGAGGCCCAGCAGGGCGACCTCTCCCCATCGCCTTCCAGGCCGCCCCAGCCCCCGCCAGCAGCATGTTCTCCATGCATGTCCTCAGCTCGGCTCCCGCCTGAACTCAGGGTGATGCCCCAGTAGGTCCATGGGGCACTGGGAAATTCGGTACCATAAAGAACTGAGTAAAGACACAGGCTCGAGAACTCTTTGGATCGAAAGAGCCTTGGATGTCAGCTGATCGTTGGAAGGTTCCTTCCAAACCTTGTAGACAGGTGGCCTTCCAGCTCCTGCTGCACCACTTCTGGGAAGGAGGGCTCACCCCTCTCAAGGTGGCAGCCTTTCATGGCCACAAGTCCCCCTCATACTGAGCTGGGACCGGCGCCTTGTGAAGCCCATCTCTGGGCCCTTGCCACCGCCCCCGCAACACACACCCATCAGACCCTGGCAGGGACCCCTCAGCGCCCGAGTGTACCCACCTGCAGCCTTGTGAGCCGACGGCAGGTTATAGTCTTGGTACTGAAAGGCGCAGCACTGCGGGGGGAACCTGCTCTTGGCGCTCTCCCCGGGGTTCATGGCAGCTGGGGGCTGTGGTGGCGGCAGGTGTCTCAGAGGCTGACTTGAGCCCCTCATGGGATTTTGGGTGAACTCATCTGAAAGAGCAATGTTGGAGAGTGAGGGTGGTGTTGACCTGGGGGAAGGGAGAGGCTATGAAGCCCCCCTGCCCCCACATCCTCCTTTACTTCTGCAGTCACCAGCATTAGAACCAGCCCCCCACCTGAGGCCCAGAGATTTCTGTCACTTGAGCCAGACTGGAGAGGCGAAGTTGGGTGTGTGGAAGGTGGGGTGGTAAGGCAGGTGGTGGGTGAGTGGAAGAACCAGGATGGGCCCCTGAGCCCCCAGCCCTTCTGCCAGCAGACACCCCCGCCCAACCCTGAGAGGGCCAGGCCTGCTGCTCACCACTGGGGATGTTGGCATTCAGCTGCTTGTCAGGCATCGAAGGGCAGTTTCCGCAGCCCCTGAGAATCTTCATCCTTTTCCACCTCAGATGTGAAGGGCTGCTGCCTGGAGGGTCCCCCTGGGTGTGGGAAGGGCAGATGTAGAGGGGAGAGGGCCAGAGAACCAAGTCCTCAAACTGAGTTGGGGGGTGGGGTGGGCTCAGGGCAGTGATGCCCAGAATAAGGCGGGCACGTTGAGCCTCCCAGTGTGTGAGAGCTCCCTGCAGCCTGGATCCCTGCTCTCGGTGCTGATTCCCCACCCAGCCTTCCCCTAGGGCTGTGGAGGGAACCCAGGGCAACCCCAGTCAGGGGATGGCTCACCCCACTCATGTCTTGGAAGGCTTGCTCCTCATACTCCAGCTGTCGCTTCAGCTTCAGCTTGTTGGAGAGAGCGACCATGGCTGGGCTCATCACATCCGGGCCTTGAGGCCCAAAGCCCTTTGCAGACCTGCCAAGCCCAAGAGAGTGGCCGTGAGGGGGTCTGGAGCCCCACGCCACCCAGTGCCTTCACCTGAACTCAGGGCCTTCAGAGGGCCCTCCCTGACCTAATACTTACGACTGTGGCGGCTCTGAGACCCACACCCAGAGGAAGGCTGTGGGCCCCAGGCTGCGGCTCTGCTGTCCTTCCTGTTTCCTCTACCTGGTGAGATGCTAATGGTCCATGTCACCTGTGCCTCCCTCCACTTCTGCCCGCCTGCTCAGCTGTACCCCAGGCCTGACCTCATCAGCTGCCCAGCCAGGTGCCATCAGTCTTCAGGAGGGTTTCTCCACCCCCTCTCGCCCTGCCTGAGCTGCTCCCACTGAGCGCTGCTCTGTCAAGGGCACGCGCCCAGGGCAGCGTGACCAACGTGCCCCGGGGGCTGGAGGTCACACTCCAACCAGTGGCCTTAGCCCACCCAGTGAGCGCCCAGCTGGTGGACATGGGGCTTGTTGGGGATTTGAAGGAGCCAGGGAAGGCAGGACTGAGAAGGCAACGCTGGGTGCTGAGAGGCAGGGGCATCTTTTCACTTTTCTCAACCAGGGTTTCATGAGGGAACCGAGACGATCATCACTCAGGTCACTGTGTTCTGTGGCTCCAGTAACGAACTCTAATACGAGAGGTACACTAAGGGGTGCACCGATGAGACAGACACTGGTGTTCAAGGCTTGGACAGCCAAATTCTCCCCCTTTTCCTGTCCTCAGTCTGCTCTGGGCTCCCTCCAGCCCTGGTAAAAACATCTCTGCCAGAGGCCTCCCAGGGCTCAGGGTGACGCCCTGCAGCCTAGGCCCTTGGATTTCCGAGAAGGGCTCACTGGCGGCTCGGCCACTGTGCGGCGGGAGTGGGTGCTGGGGCAGCGAGTCTTTCTGGGCCCCAGGTCTCCCTGCTGTGGGTGCCCATCTGTTCCCTCCCTTTTCAGCACAGCCTTGGCTGAAGTGGCCCAGGGCCACTGCCACGTACCTCTTCTTGAACATGGAGAGATGAGGCGAGGTGACAGGGGCCCCCAGCGACGATGCCCCCAGGGCCTCAGTGCGCTGATCTGCAACAGGCCACTTCGCAGGCCTGAAGTGTAATGGGGGGTCAGGGGGCCACTGCGTGTTGAATCTGCCCCCCAAAGAAGAGAGAGGGGTGCTGGCCTGGCCGCAGCACGGTGGCAGGGCCACCTTGTTCCCGCCATCATAAAAGATGGAGGACAGGGGCTGGTGCTCGGGCTCTGTCTTCTTGCTCTCCAGTGGCTGCTGGTACTTGTCCAGGAGGTAGGGGCCGTGAGGAGCCATAGGGGCCAGCGGCTGGAAGATGTTTGTCATGGTACTGAAGCACTGCTGCGGGAGCAGCTGAGGGTTCTCGGGCAAGAGCTTCTCCTCCGGGCAGATGGGACTCAGCTGGAAGTCTTCGCCATCCATGGGGATGTAGGGTGCCAGCGTCTCCAAGTCCAGCTCACTGAAATCCACCTGAGGGGACACAGGGCAAGGGCAGAGATGCTCTGCAGTTGGCACTGCCCCCCACACTGTGCCATCTCGGTCCCTCCTCCCTCCTGGCTAGAGTCAGTCATCCGGGCACAGCTCGACAGGGGCACCCCCTGCCCTGACGCCGTTGCTGGCTCCCCGTGGCCCGCCAGGACACTCGGACTCCTCCTCTAGCCTTTCCGCGCAGTTCGTCGCCTCTTCAGCCTGGGCCACACGTCTGCACGCGGACATCCCTCCACACACCACACTGGTGTCACACCCCCGCCCCACCCAAACGCTCTCTTCTCTCCACCCCACCCGCCAAACCCCACCTTCTCTCACGAGGCCCGGGCAAGCCCCTTCCACAGGCTGTCCCTGCCTCCTCTGGCCCATGGTGACTGTCCTCAGGGACACTCAGGCCTGTGCTGCACACAGTGGCTCCCGGAGAGCTGAGGGCAGCGCTGTCCTCCTCCTCTTGTGGGCCTCGGCACAGGCCTGGACACATGGCCAATGCCAGGGCACCGCGGCCCCACGCGCGGCCTTCACCCCAGTCAGCAAGTCCTCAGAGATGGCCACTCAGGCTCCCAGGGCCGCCCCCACAAGGCACCACGGGGAACGCCCCCAAACAGACGCAGGGTCGAGTTCCCTCCTTCCAAGAATGACACCCTCATGGGAGGCGGGGGGAGTGTGCTTAAGTTGTTAACGATTACAGTGAAACGAATGGTTAAAGACAGAAGCAGACAGTACATCCTAGTGGAGTTCAGAGGAGAGAGAAGGGAGGGCTGGCACAGGGAGCGTTTGGCAGAGTGGCTGGAACTCGGGCCAGGCAGCATAACGAGGCAAGCGGAGGAGCAAGGCGGAACTTTGAATGAGTAACCCAGGCTAAGACAAATAGGAGTGGATGACTTTCCTTTGGCTTTTGTGAAACATGCACCCATCCACCCACCTCAGCCCCGCTTACACAGCTTTTGCAAGAGCGTTTGGCCTTACGTAACACATGCTTTCCTGAAATGTGACAGGTAAATGAAAATTTATAATCAGATGTCATTTTTAAATGCACCTGAAATAAAATAGTGTTTCAAAGACTCCTAAGATGACTAAGTTTGTGGGGGAGGGAATAATTGTTTCCTATGCTTATAAGTATCTTATACTTCTGGATGTCCTTTTTAAATGTTGGGCTTCCTTAAAGCAAAGTTCAGTTGCAGTGCTGGTTTTCACGGGCACTGAGAAAGCTGTCGGAGTCAGTAGGCCATAAACAAGGTGAGAGTTAAAAGCGGAGGAGCGAGAAGGGTTCTCTACTGGCTCGACTTCCCCGTACCCTCACCCGGTTGGGACCATGGCCGTGGCCAAGCATCTCCACTGGTCTCTGCCACAAAGAGGTGAGGCTGCAAGAGCAGATGTGGGCCTTCGCCAGCAGCAGCTGGCGGCCATGGCCACCTTCATGGCTGCCTACCTGGGGGCTGCACTGGTCCTTTGCCTCTGTGTCCATGGCAAAGAGCTTCTCAATCACTTCAATCTTCAGATCATCGTTCAGAGACGTGTAATAGTCCTCAGGGCTGTTGGGCTGGAGACCAGGAAGGAGAGTGACAATGTCAAGCATACGACACTAGTCTCCCCAAAGTCCAAGGTGGAAGAAAACGTACATTCTTGGGCCCACAGATCAACTCCATTCCAACTACTGGTAGCAGCGCCACTTCTTACAAGCTATGTGTATTAGGTCAATTCATCAACCTCTCTGAACTTCAGTCTCCTCATAAAATGAGCCTGTCTTGAGGAGCAAGTGGGCTGAAGGCCATGGCCAGCAGGGCTCGGGGAACTGTATGGCTCTACGCCCTGAGATGGGATGGAGCTCAAAACTGTGCAACTCAGCCGCTGCCTTCAAGGAACTTATTTAGGTGGGGACAGGGATGGGCGGGCTATTGGCAACAAGAAAACAGCTAGAATACTTGGCAGGTATGCGTCACCATCTCTGGGATAAGTTGAGTAGGAAGAGGGCAGTATTTCTGTCCAGGCTGTCCAGCCATCTGGCAGCGGCTAGGAGGAGGAGCCCACCCTCTCTGCGGCTTCTCTCCAGGGGGCTCACCGTGGAGCAGCTGCTGTTGGTGGCACTGGGGCTGGTGGAGCAGCCTGGTGCAGCCGCCTGGGGCATGGTGAAGGCGGGCAGGCTCCCGGCCTCGCTCTGGGCACCGTGGCCCCTCAACTCCTCAGCCCACGGCTGGCTGGGGGGCAGGATGGTCTCTCCATAGGCTGATGACTCCTCAAAGTTCTGGTTCCCTGCGGAGACAAGGGTATGGCTTGGTTAACACCCACAACCACGGGGGATGTGCTCACCCTCAGGGCAGAGAAAGCCCAAAGGATGCACGGGAAATCTCCGCAGGTCTGGAAATCATGCCTGGGGCTAGGCCCTCCCGTGCTCTGAGGCTTAGCTGGGACGAAGGGCCCTTTAAGCCACCATTCCTTGAAGCCCGATCAGAATGTAGGTGAGAAGGTGGTGAGAGGTGAGTTGGGCGGTTTGCCTCAGTGCTACCGCCCAGCAGGGAAGCTGCCAACCCCTCGTCTCGGACGGCCCCCTGCAACTCTCTGAAGGTGCTAGTCTCAGGTGGCCTCTCAGGAACACGTCTGCAGGGGCTGAGATGGTTCAGGGCAGGCACGGCAGCTGCACCTGCTCCTTCCGCAGCCATGGCAAGGCTGTGGGTCACACGCAGGGACACGGGGGAGGAAGGGGCCACCAGGTACACATTAAGTGGTTCCAACATGGGAGCAGGAGGCTCTGCAAGCTGTTCCTGTGGCTGTAAGGACTCGTGTTTTCGTGGGACCGGCACATGTTTAAAGAAGCAGTGCCTATGGGGGCTAAACCTGGACCTGACCCTTTTCTCCACCCGTGTGTCTGGAATTCCGTCTCCCAACATTGTTTCAGTTTGGCCCTCTGCCTAAAAAGCAATCTGTCCTTTCAGGTGCAGGCGGAGAGCCGCCCTCTCTGTGAAACCGTGCGGGTGGCCACAGGGCGGGTCTCTCACTGTCCCCCTCTCTCATCTCAGACTCCTACCCCTCCTGCTGTGCCGGAGATGTGACTCCTCACGAGGGAGCCTCCATAACCCCTCCGGGTTCAGCACTTCTTGGGGTCAGGAGTAGCATGGTCTCACCACAGCAGGTGCATGTATGTGGTGTTCTTTTGCACCCAGCACAGCGTCTGGCTACTAACAGATGATTAAAGAGACTCAGGGAAGGAACAAGGGCATCTCTGGTTCAGGAAAGGCTGTGGTCAGGGAGGCCTGTTACGGCAGAAACCTCACCCACCCCCAGAGGGTTTGACGACCCTTAGCTCAGTTGAGGAGCACCCACCAAAATCCAGAGAAATGATGGCATCTCCCGCAGTGGGGGCCAGCTGGGCCAGCTCCTCCGGCTCCTCCTTCAGCTTGGTGTACAGGAAATGACTCTTCTCAGAAACAGCCACCTCGCCACTGTTGTCAAAGATGCTGTTCACAGCCATCAGGTGTGGCTTGAACAGGGATTCCGTCTGGTCCATGGAGAACACCACGTCATTCTTCTCAATCTCACTGATGGGACAAGAGAGCACTTCAGACCTTCCACATTTTCTAGCCAAGTCCTGTTGCTCCCCAGGCACAGGGAAACCCTGATGCTCAAGCCTCTTAGCCAAACACATGGGCACGGACACTGGGTCGCCGTTTTGGAAAGCACCACACAGACAGAAGTTTGGAGCTGAGGGAGCAACGTCGGGAGTGCGCTCGGACGAGGAACCTGTCTGGGTCGCTGTTTTGTGATCAGATGTGTGCAGGGGTCGGAAGGGTTTTGTCTGTTTCACCCTGGCAAGGACTTTATCCAGCTTTCCTTCCAGGTGCTACTGAGTAAGGGTGTTGCATCTGCTTTTCTCAAATCACACGAAGTCTGAATGGGTTTTCCCCATTCAAAAAATGCTCATTAAGTGATGACTTTGTTCTGCCTCCCCATGTGGGTTAGAGGAATGACACTGAAGACAGATAAGGGAAAGGACAGAAAAAGCACTGGAAAGGGGATATCCCAAGTGTCCCACTGCTCCCGAGACACCCACGGCAGCCCTCCGGGTCGTGAGGATCAGCACTGCAAAGAGCTGGCGACCAGCCTTTGGAGAGGCTGGGCTTTCTCTGGGCCTGCCATCCCCAGGCTGGGAGCTCGGGCCCCGCGCACCCCGCCCCCACTGGCCCTCACACACTCACCTCAGGACGTAGTTCACACACATGATGCACTGGGGCTGCAGGTTGCGAGGGTTGTAGATGACTGTCCCCTGCGTCTCCAGCCACACGTAGCCCCCATGCTTTGCCAGCATCCGGTACTGGCCACTCACCACCTGACCCTTGGTGCACACTATGGGAGGGGAGAGGGGGCCTGAGGTCAGGGCTGTCTGGAGAGGAGCGGGGCACTGCCGATCCCTTGACACGTCCGCTCACTGCCTGGCTGTGCCCTAATTTCCCCCTTTCCTGTACCCCAGTTCAATAACAGGGGCACCTGCCTCTTCTGTCAGGTACCCCAGGTTAGGGGCAGGCAGAGAAAGCCTGGCCTCAGGGCAGCCCTTCGTGGTAGACCCAACAGCAATGCTCAGCTTGTGAATGGATGAAACTTTAAATAATGATATCCTTGATTGTTCCAGGTCATGTGAGGCCTGCCACAAAACTTCTGTGGCCCATAGCAAAGGCAGAGGTCGGGGGCTGGGGCCCCAGCAGCTTACGCCGCTTCAAAAACCTAAGTCCTTCCCACTCCTTGTCTTCCCAGCTGCCCAGCTAGGCTGCCTGCTTATGATTTCTTTCCAATTCCAGATTGTTCAAAATGTTCATTTAACATCTGCGTTTACTGTGAAAAGACATTGGGGAAGGGCTCCCACATCCCGGAATGTCCTCCTCCCCAGTCCAGAAAGCTCTCTCTGATCCCATTAAAAAGGAATCAATAAGTCTACTCATGTGAGAATTTCTGGTAGTTTTCTGAACTGCCCCGTTACTTTGATTCCTTGGGTGTTCGTTCTTCAGAATCCCAACTTAGAGACTCTGCCCCACAAATCACAGAGACTTGGAAAGAGGCGTGCTGGCAGGGTGACGACATCTTGCTAGCACGGGGACTTTGGGGAAAGAGCAATCTGTCTTGGTATTGGTTTCCTCACCTGCCAAATGACCGCTGATTAAAAAATAGTAATCATCATCATTAGCTATGCAGTGTACCACGACTGTTTGCACTAAGGGCCAAATCTGCCTTATCAGGTCCAAGAATGTGGGCTCCGTGTCACTGGCGAATCTTCCCTGAAGTCACTAACACGGATAGCGTCCAGGCCCTGGTGCCCCTGCAGGACGCATCTGTAGGCGATGTTGGGAAGGGCCGGTGGGGGAATAGTCAGATTCTCCTACTAGGCTGGTGGGCCACCTCCCCATTCCCCACCCCCGTGTGGTTGGGAAATGCAGTCTGGTTCGTGCTAGCACTGATTGTCATCCTTTACATTTGTTTTTCTTGGCAGATATTATCCTGTTCAAAAATTTAACAAGCACCTCTAAGGTGCAGGAAACACCATAACTTACATGTGTACAGTGCTTTGCAGTGTTCAAAACTATCTCATACGATGACTTCACTTCTGCAAACCGATTACAACAGCCCCTGGCACACACAGCATCAGCAAGGGTTATTGGCCTTGTCCTCACCTCGTTTTGGACACAATAGCACCACGAGGTATCTATTGCTATTCCTGTTTCACATCGGAAGAAGCTGAGGCTTGGAACTGCTGAGTGATTTGTTCAAAGGCCCCCTCAGTGGAAACAGTAGACAAGGTTACAGTTCAAATTAAAGACTCCTGCCCTGGCTGGTGTAGCTCAGTGGATTGAGCGCGGGCCTGCGAACCAAAGGATCGCGGTTCGATTCCCAGTCAGGGCACATGCCTGGGTTGCAGGCCAGTTCCCAGTGGGGGACACACAAGAGGCAACCATACATTGATATTTCTCTCCCTCTTTCCTACCCTTCCCCTCTAAAGATAAATAAATAAATCTAAGAAAAATTAAAAAAAAAAAAAAAGACTCCTATCTAAGCTTGTTTTTGTTTAAAAGTCAGCTTTAGTGAGCCTTAATTCACCTTCAATTTAAAAATGTGCCCAGTTAAGTGAAATGACTTTGGACACCCTTGTAACTATCACCACTCTCAAAGGTACGGTTACTTTTCCATCACACCACCCCCATCCAAAAACCCTTGTGCCTCTTGACAGTCCATCCCCATCCTCACGCTGGTCCCAGGCAGCCCCTGATATGATTTCCGTCACTAAATATTGAAATGCCCTCTTCTCCGTCTGCATGCAGTGGAGTCACACAGGGGCACGTGCCCTTCGAGCCTGCCTTCTTTGCACTCAGAGTGCTCTCCAGAGTCCTCATGCTGTTACAGGTGCTGTGGTTTGTCCCTTTCATTGCTGAGTAAGGCTCCATTGCCTGGATGTGCCATAATTTATCCATTCACCTGTCAGTGGGTGTTTGAGTTTTCAGTGTTTAGTTATGAATACAGTTGCTATAAACATTAGTGTACTGTGCTTTGTGAGGACGTACTTTTCATTTCTCGTGGGTGTAGCTGGGGCCATAATGGCTGGGTTGTGTGCTCATATATGTTTACATTATAAGAAGCAGCTACATTATTTTCCACAGTGGCCATATCATCCTAATCTTTTTCAAAAAAAGCCTGTGCTGTAGGGGAGATAGAGATTGTTTCCTTTTGACATAAAGAAACTAAGGCCAGAAGGATTGTGACCTGCTTGACATTGCCCGGGACTAGATGACTGTCTTGTTGCTCCCAGCCCAGCATCCTCTTCCTTCCTTCCCCTGGGCCACAGTCCATCGGGCAGACTGAATTTGTGTTGCCCCTGTCCTGGACCCTCGTGGACTCTTCCACCAAAGAGGTAACTTCTGTCCTCCCTGGTTTCACTTTATCTGCTCTGCTGAGCCCCCCACCCCCCACCCCGCTGCAGTGAAATGATTCTTGCACAATTTCAAGCAGCTGGAGTTAACTTATTTAGACGGTTCTTAATGCAGTCAAAATTCAGGGCTCTTATTTTTGATTAAACAGTGCAGCGAGCAAAGGTTTTAACTGTATTTCTAGCGATTGCAGGCGAGGGCCTGCTCTGTCGGTGGAATATAATTACACCTGCCTTCTAATCATCTGCTCATTAATGCCAGCCTGGGTGAGGGGCCTGCTACTTGGTAGATAGGCTTTTTATGACCTTTAATCTTGTTTTTCTAAAAGCACATAATGTCCTCACACAACAAAGGAAAACCATCCCCCCCACCCCTCCTGCCTGAGAGTAACAATGTATAAATTACCAATCCATTTGGAAATGATGGCTTTCAATTATCTAAATCTGGCTTGAGGGCTGAGCTTCCCCAGCGATTTCAATGGAAAACGTTCACAGGCTAAGACACATACGTGCGGAAATTTGGATGCTGGTGTGTCAACCGGCCTCAAACCTTGGCCTCCAGCTATTTCACAGCATGAGTGTGGGGCTGCGGTGCAACTGTATTTGCACAAACCTAATGGTGGGGGCGGAGAGGGTTTCACTGTAGCCAGCACTAACCCAGTTTCCAGCCCATGCAGCTTTCCCTTTGCTGGATTTGCTGGCTGGCCGGGTCCAGGCCTCTGAGCCCAGAGCGGCATTACCTGGTTCCACCAAGGGAGCAAGGGAGCCCGTGGTTTCCACGTGGTTTCCACTTGGGCTGGGAATTACCTGTAAGTGCGCCTAATGCTTGAACACACGGATTCAGTAAAACAAACAAACAAACAAACAAACAAAAACCATATTTTCCCTGGAGTCAGCAGAAAACTGTGACAAATTTTTATCCCAGCTTTTTTCATGAATCAAAGCTTTTCTAAAAAGCAGCTAAAAAAAAAAAAATCCTTAATATGGCTAGAGAGAAGTTGTCATTTCTGTTCTCTTGGATAGCAGTTCCCAGAAGACAAAGTATTGTATAATCTGTCCTCCAAGAATTCCCAGAAACTTTTTTGTTTGTCGCCTGCTTTGACTTCACCCTTGGCTGAGGAGAAGAGCCGGATTTCCCCCCGATTTTGCATCTATAGGAGGGAAGGCCCAGAAAGCGTAGCCCTGGGAAATCGGTGGGGCAGCTGGGCCAGAGCCCAGTTCCCTGGGTCCCAAACCTCCACCTCCCTCCCCCAGCCCTGGGCCCATAAATGCAGCTGAGTCTAGGTCGTTTGTTTGTTTGCTGGAGAGCATAGTGAGAAAAGTTTCTGAGACATCATAAAGGGCCCAGTTTCACTGCCCGATCAAACTCAGAAACTGCGAGGAAGCAGCAGAGAAAGCCAATTAGAAAGAGAAGACCTCACTTGCTTAACAGATTAACTGTGCTCAGATACTGCATATGGGGTTGCTGATCTGCCAGCTGCTCTGAACTTCAGCTTTCCTAACCTTGGGATAGATGGATGGATTTAGGAACAATGGACAAATAGCTGTACTTCCATTTTCTTTATTGCTACTCCAATTACCACAGCTGAACCTGGGAGCTCAAGACCAGCAGAGACACTGGGAATCTTCTCAGACTCAACTCTTGGCCCCTCTGTCTGCACCACTGTGGGCACTTAGTTTGGAAGATTCTTTTTCAAATATGTTTCATGCCTTTGGGTTTACCATTCGTTCAGTGCCTGTGCTGTAGCTAACACTACACTAGATACCGTGGCTGAAGGTATGAGCCACCAGGCTCCCTTGGAGCCCCAGCCCTCCTTTTCCCTCAGAAATGAGACCCTTTAGGGCAGGGATCGATCCTGTCCATTTCTGTGTCCCCCAGGGGACCAAGAATAGAGTTATAAACCCAGAGTCCTTGCACGTTGGTGGGCTGTAAGGACTCAAGAAAATTGTCCTGGATCACCTGCAAATGGGAAGCCTGAACTGGGAATATGACCAAGGGAATGAAACAGAACTGCCCTGTGCAATATGGTAGCCACTAGCCAAGGGTAGCTATTTATTTATTTAGTCCTCACTTGAAGATATGTTTATTGATTTCAGACAGAAAGGGAGAGGGAGGAGAGGAGAGAGAGAAAGAAACATTGATCGGTTGCCTCCCATATACACCTTGACCAGGGATTGAACCCACAGCCTTTTAGTGTATGGGATGACGCTCCAGCCAATTGAGCCACACAAGCCAGGGCAAGTGTAGCTATTTAAATTGAATTAAAATTAAATTTAAAAAATCCAACCCCTCAGTTGCACTAGACATATTTCAAGTACGGCACAGGTAGCAGGTGAGGTAGGAAGGTACAGAACATTTCCATCGCAGAAGGTTGCAGCGGACAGTCCTGTTCTAGAATCCCTTCATAACTTGGGTTTCTTTCAAGTTGCCAAGCACGGTTTGCACGTGACATCCCTGAGTTGCCCAGACAGCCTCCTCCAGCTGAGCTCCCTCGTCCAGCAGGCAAGCTCTCGGAGCACCGTCAGTTGTGTTTGTGCCCCCCTACCCTCCCTGCCGGTTGATCCTCCCCTATCCTTCCGGGTGTCCAACTCAGGTGCCCCATCCTCTCCTTTTCTGAACTGCCCAGCCCTCCTCTTCTCTGCATGAATGTACTTGCTTCTGCAGCACACGCCCCAGGGTGATCGCCCTCTCTCGTGTTACCCTTTGCAGGGCTGCTCCGCAGGGCTCTGCAGCCTGCTCACGCTGTCTGCAGGGGCGCTCAGTGGAGGTGGCATGTGGGGGCCGAGATTCAGCCCACCGTCTACTCCCTGAGCTGTATGGCTGGATGTGGGTGTGTCACCCAGGAGGAAGAAGCCTTTTTCTAATTTTCATGAAGGTGTCATGTAGGCTGGTGGCAGCCTTGGTTCTCTAATCATCCTGAGCATTTGAGTGTCTCAGCTGCACAGGACAGTGACTCAGCGAAGGAAGGGACCGGCTCATCTCCTGTCTCATCGTCATACAGCACTCAAGGCCAAATTCCATAGGCACAAGGGAGCCACCCAGGACACTCCAGGAACTTACGGTTCTGGTGACTTTTGGTCATGTTCTCTGAGTCCAGTGCATGGTAGAACTCATAGGCTGAGCGGCCAAGTAGCTCCTCTGGGTGGTAACCAATCAGTTCTGTGATTCTAAAAAAAAAAGCATGTAGGGAAGAGAGACCATGTAAATGTGGACAGAGGCTCAAGGAGCTAAATCCACAAGGTAAATCAAATGCACGCATCCAGATGAAAACACTACAGGCTTCCTGGTCACACCATTCACACAGGCAAAAGACACGTGGTGGCCGACCTGCCACTGTGCACCCGCCCAGCCTCCACTCCTCCTGCCCTTCCTGAAGTCACGTTGGGGGAGGAAGGAAACCTGGCTCCCCGGGGGGCTCCCTGCCTCCAGCCCTGACGTACGCATGTGCCTGATCTCCAACAACCAGCCAGCCAAGGGCTCTCACCAGCCCCTCTCCACCCCCCCGAGTTTGCAGATGAGGGAGTAGAGACCCAGGGAAGGCAGACAATTTGCTGATGTCCACGTGTGTCTAAGGACAGAGCCAGAATGAAAACCAGGGCCTCCTGACTACTAGAGCAAGCTTAGTCTAGTAGAAGGTGATACAAATGAAAAGTGAAAATTACATGGCCTCAAGTGTGGAAAACGCATGGGGATGACCTTCGTTTGTGGGTGAACCACAGAGTGAGGAAGAACCTGGGGCAGGGAGAACCCCTTCTGTGCTGAAAGCTTCACTCCTCTGGGTGCTTCTCATGTTCTGCCTGGTGACCTCAGATTCCTCTTGGACATGAGGTCTGCCTTCCGTGGGTTCTTCTACGTGTCCCTCTCTATCTCGAGGAAAGGAAGGAGAGCAGGAGGTACTGAGAGGAAGAAATATGAAATCACAGTCATAGAACTATGCCTCCTCATTATGTTCTGCGATGAACTTGCAGCTCTGAAATGACAGGGCTTGATTCTCCCACGTGTCTTGCTTCCTTCTGTAAGGCGTCTGCTTTTGATGGAAAGTGGGTAGATGAAAGGTGGAGGAGGAGAGCCATAAGAATCACTTCATGGTCCAGGGACCCTTTGCTCTGTGCTGGAGTCATCGAAATAAACCAGCCCTGCCCAAGAACCGCCAGGTTAGCCACATTCCCACGTCATAGCTAAGTATTATTTTTCGTAATCTTTGTTATTTCACATGTTTCTTCTAATGGGCTTGTGGACTCATTAATCATAAGTCAGAAGTGATGCTGTTGTAATCACTCCGAGCTCTATTTCAGAGAGCGTGACTTTTAGGTAAGTCCCCATCATTTATCATCTGTGTTGGCGATTAATAGCATGGTGAGGGAAGCAGAAGCAGTGTCTCTACTCTCCTCCTCCAAAGGGGTTTGCATACATCTATCGGAAGAAATCATCATAAAATATAGTCTCCATCCTGCCTCTCCCCTGTTTAAGCATCTACAGCGTTCCCTATTTCCAACCATATCAGGAATAAATAAACTCTGCCTACCTTCCAAGTCCCCCCAAAATCTCGTCTCCAGCTTCCATGCAATTTGATTTTCAACTAACCCTCAGCATGGCTTATACCCTCTGCCCTGGTGGACTCCCCTCCTCACAGTGCCCCATTCCTGGTAAACTTGTTCTTGCTACAGAACCTTGATGCCCTCGTCCCCTCAGCCTTCCCTAAGTTCTGACTATCGCAGGGTCATCCCAGGGCCTCATCGTCTCCCTGGAACCCTCTCCAATTCCTCCAGCCTTTGCCAATGTCACCTCATGAAGTCCTTACAGGGAAACACAGTGTCGCTGAGGATTATGTATTTGTCTGTCCACATCCTACCTAGGCTGTCAGCCCCTGAGCTCAGGGACTGCTTTCTCCTTTGGCGTCCCCTATGCGGGTAAATACCTGAGTAGCTGACTGGTGGACTGATTTTTCTCTTAGGACCTGAGGTGCAACCACAGCCCAGTCTGTGCCAGCACTGCTAAGGAATCCGGGCACCCATTCTCACTTTCCTCCTAGAACATGATTAACTGCTTCAGTGTGTGCTGGTGCGCACACACACACAACTCTCAGCAGAAACCCTCGTGATGCTCACCCCATCTTTCCTTCATTCTGGAGGGTGTGTCTGGTGTTGACGTGGGCAGAGAAAAGGCAAGTTCTCTGCCAAGGGGAGGCTTGGGGATCAAAGCCTTTGTCATACAAGGGACAGCCAAACAGGGCTGAGCAGCGTATGTCTCAGATCAGACAAGATCGGTGCGTTCAGGGTAATATGGCCTCACACTGTTGGTGCAGCCACTGTGGAAAGCAGTATGGAGATACCTCAAAAAATTAAAAATGGACCTGCATTTGGCCCAGTGATCCCACTTCTGGGAATATATCTGAAGGAACCCAAAACACTAATTCAGAAGTACATAAGCACTCCTGTGTTCATTGCAGCGCTATTTACAATCACCGAGATATAGAAACAGCCCAAGTGTCCATCAGTAGATGAGTGGATAAAACAACTATGGGACATTTACACAATGCAATTCTACTCAGCCATAAAAAAGAAGAAAAGTTTACCTTTTGCAATAGGACGGATGAACCTGGAGAACATTATGCTAAGTGAAATAAGCCAGGCAGAGAAAGACAAGTACCATATGATTTCACTCCTATGTGGAATCTAATGAACAAACTGAACAAACAAGGAAAACAGAGAGAGACTCATAGATGGAGACCAGATGACAGCTAAGTGGGGGAGGGGAGATTAGGGGATGGAAGGATTGAGCAAAAAGGGAAAAGGACTCAGGGACATGGACAACAGTGCGGTGATTGCTGGGGGGAGGGGGGTATAAGGGGGTTAAATGGCAATGGAAAAAAATACAATTAAAAAAAGAGCTTGGGTCTCAGCTGGCTCAGCCTAGTGGAGATTTCTCCAGTGAGATTCCATCAGCTCATGTGTGCCAGAGCTGGCCTTGGACCAGGAGGACCTGTCCCTTCACTTGGCCTTGAGCAGAGAGTCTCCGAACTCATCAGCAACGGACATGTTCCTTGTCACCCTGCTCCCAGGGCTGGTGCCCAACAGCACCTTGTCCGAGGTGCAGACTCGGGGAGAACAAGGAGACAGCAGAGCAGTGCTGGCCCTTCCTTTTCTACAACCAAACAGCGTGTCCGTCAGGCTCGGGGCCTTTCCAGCTTGGCCTGGGGGTCAGAACCGCACTGCGGGCCCTGCTGATGGCGGGCTGGCCCGGTGCGGGCTCCCAGGTTTGCCAGAGAAGTGCTTCTTATCCCAGATGGGTCAGAAAGGGGGCTGTTCTGCGAAAGACTGGATTCTCCTGCCTAAAGAAGTTGTTTTCTTTCACGACTGGAATCTTCAAATTAAAATGCTCTTAGCCAGTGTTCGTCACCATTAGCCTCAGAACGTGCCACCCATTCAAAGGCGCACAACGGGCACGTTCTGGAAGTGGACAAACGAACCTGGATTTCAGGGGAGCCAGCTATCTTCCCTGTAGCAGCCTCCATTTGTCTTGTCAACGAAAATAAATATTTAATGTCTCCTTCTTCATTCCTTTAAACAGACTATAAAAACTGGGAAATACGCATACCGCAAACACAATGGAAGAACATTCAAGTTGTCCAACTTCACAAAGCCAGGAAACCCCAACTTACAGCTGATGGCCATTGGCCTTCATCTGTAGGCACGCCGACGCCAGTGGGAGGTTAATGAACCCGGCTTGTTTACCCGGCCGGCTGCCGCAGAGCAGAAGGGCCCACCCTCTAATTTCCCAGGGTCCCAGAGAGACGCCTCCAGAGCGGGGCTGTGGGAACACAGGTTCATCTGCTCTCTCCGACAGGGTCAGAAAAACTATTTTTTTTTCTTCCTAATTAACACCAATCCAAAAGAATCTATGCACCCCTATGTTCATAGCAGCACAATTTACAATAGCCAAGTGCTGGAAGCAACCTAGGTGCCCATCAGTTAATGAATGGATCAAAAAACTGTGGTACATTTACACAATGGAATTCTATGCAGCAGAAAGAAAGAAGGAGCTCCTACCCTTTGCGACAGCATGGAAGGAATTGGAGAGTATCATGCTGAGCGAAATAAGCCAGGCAATGAAAGACAAATACCATATGATCTCACCTTTAACAGGAAGCTAATCAACAAAACAAACAAACAAGCATAATATAAACAAAGACACTGTATTTGAGAACAGTCTGACAGTGTCCAGAGTGGGAGGGGAGGGAATTTCAGGGGAAAAGGGGAACGGTTTAGAGCAACAAGTATAAAGGACTCATGGACAAAAACTATGGGGGGGTGGAAATGGGAGGAAGGTGGGGAGGGCTGGGGTGGTGGGCTGGGGCGGGGTAAAAGACAGAAAACTGTACAATATCAACAATTAAAAAAAAAAAAAAAGAGCCCCTGACTCACTGGGAAAAAAAAAATCAGGTTGGGTCACCTATAAATTTAATAAGTTCTGTCTGTAGAGAAGAGGGAAATGTAAAAGGGCTCCACTTATAGGTTTCGGAAATGGGAAGAATAGTCACTCTCTAATAATAAAGTGGAAAAAGAAACAGATCAAGGATGAGGTGGGGAGGGAGATGGAGACATCAGCAGCCACAGGAGGCAGAGGACGAAGGAAGAAAAAGAAAAAAAATACAGAGGAGAAAACAGCTGTTAAATTAAATCCTGAAGTTAGCATTACTCCACTAAATGCATGGGCCAAACCACCAGGTCTGGATTTCCGAGCTGGACAGGCCTTTGCAATGCAACACGACAGCTACTCGCTGCTCTTCAGTTGCTGTTTCCCCTTGAAAATGTTCAGAGGCTCTTTACCACACGGGCTACCCATGACCGAGTGCCAGGAGGAAAACCATTCTCCAGGCTACAGTGTCAGCGCCGTCACCTGGAGGTGAGGCAGTCACGGGGGGCAGCGGGGACTAAGAGGGCTTGCTCCTCTTCCCCGTGGTGACACTGCCAGGTGCTGCCCCCGGGGGACCAGCAGCAGGCTCCCTGACTTTGGGCCACTGCCTGGAGCCAACTGAAGTCCGACTGCCGTCTTCACCCCCATCCACCACATGAGTAAAGGATTCGCTAAGCAAATTAATCACGAAAAACCAGATGGGTTAGACTATTTAAACTATGAAAGAGGATACAAGTTTTAAGTGCTTTATAACCACCTATTTGTTTTTCAAAGAATGCATTTGCTAATAAACCATACTCCTATTAAAGTTGCTTTCCTTCCTTCCACCCACCCTTCCTGCAGTGGCCTCTCGGAGACAACACTGGGTTTCACCCAGTTTGGTTCTTATACGTGCATGTCAGCTTTGAAATAGCATTTTCTAATATCCAGACTACCCACTAACTCGGATTCCAGTGCCTTCTGTTTTAATACATTCTGATCCAGATTTTGTTTGTTTTGAACAGTAGCACTTTGACCCCTGTGCTTTTCTGGAATATTACACAGTGTGTGAAATCTATGCAAACAGCTCTGTAGGCAATGGGCAATCAATTTCCAGCCCATCAGTGTGATGTGTTAAGAGCTGGTTAATTTATTCATAGGAAGGTGGCCCTGGCTCAGTCCTGGACTCGCCCTGCTCCAAGTGCCACCGAGTGCCTCATTCATCACCCTGGAACCCACACAGTCAGAGAAAGTTTGCTGGGAGCTGTAGCGAGAGAGAAGCAGATCGTGTAGAAGGAATACCTTTTGAATTGTGAGGTCTAGCAAACTTTGAAGTAAATTTCAAAGAAAATCTGTAGAGCTGCGCCTTTCAGGGAGTATTTCAAGCAGACTAGATTAGACAGGACAGCATATAAGCATTCCTCATATACATGCTCAGCCTCTGTTGGGCTGACCTCAGAACTCTGTCCTTCGCAGGAGACACAGGTGCGCACGGGCAGCGTTTAGTGTCTCTTCTCACCCAGGGGTTTAAAGAAACACATCTACCTTCTTGCAAAGATGTGTTGACAAGAGCTAATTAGAGAAAAGGCAAAAATATTTAGAATAGACGATATATTAAACTAAAGAAAAAACTACATGCAAGGTATTAGAAAGATCACCTTACATTTAAGAAAGTCACCCATTCTTTAAAAAAGTAAAACAAAACAATATTAAATGTATCTCAATAGGCAATGAGAGTATATAATCTGAACGTATTAAATTTATTAAGCTTCTGACATTATTATGCCTTATGCTGCCTTAATTCAGTAACCAAACAGGGCTGCCCTCAAACTCTTTGCCTGTAAAGATTACACGACCCTCTTTGTTCATTTCAAATTTTTTACGGTGATTTTGATGCCTTCCCCCTCTCCTACCCCCAGTAATACTGATCCTTTCCACATAATTTGCTTTTATAACTTACTTCAAAGAGAGAAGAAGACTCAAACCGACAAAATCACAGAGGGATTATGTGCAATATGGATTTTTCCCCTACCCTCCACGGCTTGGCTTCCTTCCCAGTTATTCTCTTCCACCACTAGATGGCACCTACACCTGAATGGGGGAAGCACCCTATTTTAAAGTTAAACCGCTTGGGAACACATTTTGTCTTCTTTTGGGTGAATGGAATGCTCTGTTTTGTACCATTCACCGCAGTTGCATTAAGTTGCTCATGTATCAAACTGTAAACTCGTGGAGATCAGGAACCATCTCTTTTCCTTCTTTAATATAAAAATCTCCAGCACAGGATTAGATGCATAGCAGATGCTCAATAAATAAGAATTTACTAATTGGTTGCTCAGTATTTTGGGGAACAGAGAAGGAATGGAGATGAGATCATTAATTACACCAGTAGCTGGGACACACTTCTTCCTTAACCTCGTTACTCAGCCTGACTCTCCCCGTCCAGAGCAGTCAGCCGTATCCACGTAATTGAGATCGACATGTATGAATTGTTATAGAGCTCACTTAAAAAATGTTCACTATGTTTCAGATGGTTAGTGTGGGACTTACTATGGTCCTCTGACCCTGTATTAAAGGGAGCAGGACAGACACATTTTGGTTGTCTGCATGCCTTCACTCAGTTTCAGGTTGAACTGATTGTGAAAACTTGAGCATTACACACGATTAGAGTCCTCTTTTCTTTCCTCTTGTTAAAATGTCTCTTCCCCTTTTCCTCTCTGTTCCCCCTTCTTTCTTTCCCCGTGACCCTTTTTTGGTTGTTGTTTGATTATGCCTGTCATCTCAACACATGTAAGAGAGAGTACCAAACGGTCCCAAAAGTGATTTTTTTTTTTTTTAAGATTCTGATTGCCTGACAGTTTCGTGAGATTCTGATTTTCCTAATGGGAAAACAATTCCCTTTGTGAAAACTCAGCCCTTCATGGGTGTCAGATGTCATTACATCTAGTGAGTTCCATGATTAAAGTGGAAAGCCCGCCCTCCCCCCAAGTTGTGTTCTGTGCAAGTGTTGGATTTTGAAACGTTGCTCTTGGAAGGGTATTAAGGAGAATGTGTGTGTGTGTGTGTGTGTGTAAGTGTGTGTGTGTGTTAGAGAGAGAAAATGCATGAGAGAATGAGACGATGAATTTGCTTTTCCTTATCCCAGTATAAACAATGAAAACAAAACAAGCTACCAAAACTAAAAAATACCAGTCCTATCAAAGTGCCAGAGAAATAACACTTAGGGATTAAGGACTTAAAATAGTCACTTTATAGACAGTCTAAGCCACGTCTGTGCCCTTGTTCACTAATCTGCTAATCGGTTAAACACAGCTTCTATGTAGCACAGCATTCTGTGTCTTCAGATACCTCTGCACTTATCTCTCTGGCACCACTGAAGGCAGAGTTGGGCTATGTAATTAGGTTTTGTGAAAGGCAAGATTCTGCTGAAAGTGCACTGTGTCCAGCAGAATTTACACGCAGCGTCAGCCTCCACGCTCTGAGTCACAAGCCCTGCACCACAGTTCGCTCCAAGCCGTATGGACTCTGCCTACCAGCCTGGACCCAACTAACCAATAAGTGCGGGTCCCATCCCTTTCTGTGTCCCTTTCCTCTCCACCACCCGCAGGTTCCCCAGTTCCTCATGGGTTTCTCCCTCTCCTCTTTTATCTAAAGGTTGGTTGCCCTCAGGAAATGACCTGAGATGCATTCAAAAAGAGATCATGAATAAAGGGTAACTTCCAATTACCCTTTCCAGAGGAGTTTTCTCCTTCACTTTAACAAGGATCCAAGTGTTTGTTAAGCTTACACAAAAAATTCCTCTTTTCTATTATCTAGGAATGACGAGTTATTTTCTGGGACAGCACGGTTTCCCCAGTGCTGGTGGGGGCCCGGGGGACGGGCTGCGCTCCGAGGGGCGACTGCATGCAGCTCTCGCCGCCCACAGCGCTGTGGCTGCTCCTAAGCTGCACGGCCGCGAGCGCACTGACGCCAGAGCCGCGTGGGCTCTGTGGCGGGACTTCCCTCGCCGCCTCGGAGGACTGCGCAGAGGGGCTGCACGCCACGAAGCTGTTCTGCCAAGAACATTCACTTGAATGGGAAGCCTGCATCTGATAAATAACCTTACACTCACACGGATTTCTCTGGTGCCTGCCTTTGGAACAAGCGTTCCCTCTAATCACTGTCCTCATTACAATAATAACAGTACTAACGACTGTAATTAATGCTGACTATGTCAGTTCCAGGGCAAAAGTCTTCATACATGACATTTTCTCCCTATGAGGTTAGAGCACTTCTTTCTACTTATATAATCACCCGCTACCTCCAGGAGCCTTGGGTCCTGGCACTGGGGGGGACAGGAATGACTCCAGGATACTGTTACAAACATTTTTTAATGGTCCTGGAGTGGTGGCCAAGTCTAAGAAGAGGCACCAGCCAACATCAGGTTAGTCTAGAATCAGGGGAAAGAAATTCAGCCTTGCCTGGAAAGGAGGGCCCCACCCATAAAGAGAGCTAGGGTGCCCTGGGTGTCTGGTGAGTGCAAGAAAGGTGGGTGGGGCTGGGAAGGCTGAGCAGGAGCTGTCTTCTGGGGTCGGGTGGCTTCCAGCTGGCTAGGAGGGCAAAGCAGTGTCTTGCTGGTGGTCTCTCCTTCCAGGACCCCAGCCACTATCTGCCTCCAGAAGTGATCTTGGCCCCTGGACTTTAGTGGGGGAACTTGCTTTGGGTGAGAACAAGGACAGGGAGACAGAAGGAGTAACAAAAAGCTTCCCATCAGTTATGGTGCTTGTACTTTTCAAAGGGCTTTCATAGTCATTTTACAAGGGCCCTGTAAGGCAGGTTGAGAAAGCACAGTCATCTCCATCTCAGACACCGGGAAGCTGAGATCTCGGGGTTTGTTGAGAAACCCTGGTGGTGAAGAGTAACCACAAAAACTGTGACTCTGGAAGGAAATGGTGACTCTGGATACTGCAGAAGGCCGAGGTCAGGCTGAGCGATCGCTGCCCCAAGGGGCGTATCTGGGACACACTAATCAGTAAGCCACAGTGGCATATACTTGATGCAGGCTGACCTGGGCCCAGTCGTGTCTCCTGGCTTTCCCTCTCTTCTTGATGGTGGTCATTGCTCAGGGCATCTATTCTCCCCTATCTTCCTTCCGTGTTCTGACCCTCCCACGTTCCCAATGCCAGGGCACAGCAGGGAGGGCAGAGGCGCACGGTAGGGCAGTCAGGAGCTTTAACAGCCCCTCCCAGGCCTCCCTCAGCAGCCCAAGCCCTGAGCTAAGAACTAGAGTGGATGCGGCTCGCATGCGCAGTCGTGGGCACTCTCTGGGTGACTTTAATAAAGAAACCAGTTGGGGTGGGAATAACAGGTAACACTGAGCATCTCCTCTTGGATGTGAACCCAGGCCGTCTCACTGCAGAGTTGATGTGCTTAACCTTAGAGAATTTCCAGCTGGGCCTGGCCTTGGGGGTTAGCGTCTGGCTTAGGTCCCTTCATCAAAAAGTCTTCAAAACTAGGCTGGACAGTGACCAGAAGACAGGTGACCAAGGAGGAGCAAAGACTGAGGGAAGAGCTCAGTAATGGAAGAGAATACACGCAAACCATGTAGCCACGGGACGGCCTCCCGGCCAGAACCTCAGCTCCCAGCTGGCGCCTGAGTGCTGATGGAAATCTCTCGCAACTCATCTCCCGGGGAAGCAGACTGGCCTGGAAATGTCCTCGGGAGCCTGACTCACATGCAGAGGAATGTGTACATCACAGCCATCGACAACGTCAGGAGTTGCGCACCCGAACAGCTCTGCAGGCAGACCCCGACGCCACCTCAGCGGAGGACTGCCAAACACGGTGTCAGGAGTCCCTCAGCCACACAGATGGAGTGAAAGGGGCACAGGCCCACAGACTGGCACCCAGCAGCACAGCCTGCATGCCCCAGACCTGTACCTTTATCACAGCACAGCCATGTGCGCACGCTCACACACGCAGGGAAGACACACTGCCCACAGCGCACACTCGCGCACCCTACCTGTCATCGCAGTAGGTGAACTTCATGTCCATGCTGTGGCGGCTCAGGAAGGTCTTGCTGTCCAGGGGGATGTCCATGTGGGACGGGTGCTGGATGGGTTCGCACATGATGATGAGGCAGGAGAGCAGGGGCTCCTTGTAGCCGCAGAGACTACTGTGAGGGCCGCAGTTGTTGTAGACCTTCACCTGGCCGGTGCAGTGCAAGACCTGGAGACCATCCAGGGAGGGTCAGATGTGGGGCCGAGAGTAGGGCGCAGGGAGGTGGGGGTGGGGGAGTGCTGGGGCTCCCCCCACCACCACACCTGAGGCTGTCCTACCTTCCAGGTGGCTGACTTGAGGTTGACGGTCCGGCCTCTGTTGGTCACTGTGCACTTCATCCTCATGAAGAAGTCCCGCTCTGTGGACAGGTCTTTGCTTTTCTTCCCAAAACCAGAGCCTGGGTGGGGAAGGGTGGAGGGAACCAGCTGAATTTAGTTTTTTGTTTCGATACAGAAGAGAGACCCAGTGGCAGTGTTGTCTGTGCAACGCATTGTTGGTATTTCCCAACTCTCTGCTCTCTTGGGCACCTGCCGGGAATGCTGAGCACCACGTTGGCCTGTGGACAAAGCTTTCTTGCCTCTGGCTCGCCTCCCCAACTGGAGTACAAGCACCTGAAAGGGTAGGGGTGTTACGCCATTCAGTTTCCATTGCACCTAGCACGTGGTTGGTGGTCCCTTCAGAGTAGCGAGGGAATGCCTGAGGTTAGCCATAATCTCAGCAAATCTCTGCTGGGGCAGGTCCAGGTTCCCCAGGAGGGATTCCGAAAGACAGGCTGGGTGAGACCACAGCTACTGCAAGGGTATCCCTCTAAGCTTCTCAGATTAGAAATGTCCCTCGGATACTCCTGTCCCACAGGAATTTGAACTTCCCTGTGCCCTATTTTCAACCAGTAATGGCTGCATTCAGGATAATGTACCATTAGTTTTCTCCCTAAAGTGATATATGTCCAGCTCAAAGAGACCTCTGGTAGAAATCTCCTGGGATTTGGTGAGCAAGTCCATGCTGAGAATTAACTCAACATGGATATCCTTTCTCAGCCAGAATTAAATAAATCACCAAGACAAACAATATAGCTTCCTTCCTTATAGTTTCCCAGTAGCCTGCCTGTTCAGAACTTTCTCCACTTTGTAAAACAAAAATGATAAATGTAGTGTCATCTGAGCCCCTTGTCCACGTCTAAATTCTGCCTAGCCCACCATCCCCATCCTGGGCCTCCTAAGGTGCATGTCTGCCCCCCACCCAGCACCAGAGAACACCCGAGCCATGTTTCAAACACTCAGACCCCTCCCCCCAGGCATGGCCACTGGCCTCAGCACCTCTACCTCCAGAGGGCTGGGATCCCAAAGGTCTGTGTGTCCAGTGAATCATGTTGCCTTTGAATCCACCTTAAACATCCCTAGGAGAGCCACCAAGTAATGGACCAAATAGCGGGGAGATATATATATTTTAGAGCTTTCTAAAAAAAAAAAAAAAAAAAAGCTCTGAAAAAGGCATATCTCTCCATCATGATCATAAAACCATGCCTTCCATACTTAATGCTTCTAACAATTTAAATTTTCATAGGTGGGGTTGCCATATCATGAGATATTCTTGTATCTCGGGGCCTGGACTGACCACCAGGGCTGGTTCAAGTGTTGGCGATGAGAGTGGCTGTGGCTTGGGTTATTACTATGGTGGCCTGCTGACTTGTTAGCCTTTGGATTCTTGCCATTCTGCCATTCGATCAATCTTTCTAAACATAGCTCCAATCAGATTACTCCACCCCTGCTCAAAAACCTTCAATAGCTCCCTTCTGTCTACAGGATAAAGTTCGAGGCCCTCCACCAGGCCTTCAAAGTTTTCCGCAATCTGCCTCCTGGTCTTATCTCCCTCTGGTGCTCACATTAACCCTTTGCTTCCAGATCATGAGTCCACGCAGGTCGGCACCTTCAATAAGGATCTGCTTGCTGATTTATTGAATTTGATCTCAAGTCCTCACTACATGGACCAAGAGACCTAACGTTCTACTCAGATAAATAGACTAGGATCATGCTGTAAACCATAGCACTTGAGAGCTGGAAGGTTCTAGACTTTGCCTGGTCCAATACTGTCTATTTGAAGAGAGAGATTCCAAGGAACCAAGCAATATGGTAACTTGGTTCAGGTCACATGGTCAGACTGAGACTAAGGTCAGTGGTTGAATGGAAGCTGAGAACCCAAGGACAGAGGGTTTCGGGAGCAGAAGATATAAGAGACTTTGATTTTCTTAGGCTTCAAGCATCTGCTTCAGAAAGGGATTCAGAGGGGCTGGTAGCCCCTTCCCTGTAGAACCGGACAGGACTTTCTCAGCAGCGCAGATGAGATACTGCACAGCCCTCGGAGTGCACCCCAGATTGCACTCTGGGAGCCAGCTGGTCCGAGGCCTTCAGGTGGAGAGCAGAGGGGCTGTATGGGGGTCAGGGCTGGCTGGGGTGTGGGGGTGGTGGTCATTCTGCATTTTCCAGGCCCACACCACAAGCTTAGTGTATAACAAGGGTAGAAGTGGGCTGATGAAGTGTCTCATTTTGTGTTGCATATGGTAACAATAGCCAGACCTTGCAGGCTTAGCACCACTGCCTCTGCTGTTCAGGGTGGACAAGCACAGTCACGGCAGTGACGGCTGAGAGATGTTAAAGGGGATGTTTAGACATGGGTGGGATCTGCCCAGGGGAAAGATCGACGTCAGGTTCAGAAGGGGCCTTGAAAGTCACGAAGCCCCACTTCTGCCCGAAGCCTCTGTCCTCTTGATAACGTTTCCATCCTTATGTTTGCTTCAATGTCCCCGCTTATATGAGATGAAGCAGCAACTCCAACTGTCACTGCCAAGTACTTTCTGCTTGTAGGGGCCCTCCCATCACCAGCATCTGCTGGATGCCCCACAGGTAGGGTGTAATACACTAGATCTTTTACATTTCTTCATCAGAAAAGACCTGTCCTTTGTCTCCACGGGGGACCAGATTTAGTCTTTGGCTCCAGGGTTAGCTCTTCTCCAAAGATGGCCCCAGTGAGCCAGCCTCCGGATACTCGCACCTGTTTCATTCCTCCCACACTGACTCAGCGCTGCACTACAACTCACTCTACCCAACAGAACGGGGCAGGCTGAGGCTGGGCCAGCTTCAGAATTAAGCCTGAGGAAGGCCTGACAGCTGCCGCTTTCGCACTCTTGGGAGCCCTGGGCTGCCATGTAGGAAGTCTGGCTGCCTTGGAGACCCCAAGTGAAGAGACAGAGGCTCTGAGGCTCCATGGAGTGAGACAGAAGTCTAGCTATTCCAGCATGGCAGCTGAGTGCCAGCCTCCAGCCACACCATCCCAGAGAAGTTTCTGAGACACCCTGGTCATCCCACCTAGTCCAGCCCCTGATGATGGCAGCTCAGCTGATACTGCACAGAGCAAAAGAACTGCTTGCAGAACCCACAGTTGTGAGAGGTGACAAATGATTGCTTCAACCACTACATTTTGGGGGGTTTGTTACCCAGCAATAGACAGCTGCAATGGTTCCCAGGGACACGTTGGTACAAATGAGTTTATTGGTTTGGCCAACGTACTTGGCAGAGGTGCTGAACTCCAGGGCATAAAACCTCCTGGAGACGCTGCCCTATCCCCAAGGAGGCCCTACCACCATGCAACCAGGCACCAGGCAGGGCCAGGGGAGACGTTTCTGAGTATTAGTCCCTTCGGTGCCCTCAATCTCATCTCATGGAGTCTGCCTTGAGTTTTTGCATGTCAGTTTTTTTCTGGTCATATTCACGGTCCGTCGTTCCTGCACCCGTATACAAAGGGAACGGATCTCCCCCAAGGTGGTACTAGGAGGAAGGAGACACATAATAAAGAATACTTTACCATCCTTGATACTCAGGTTCTCGCGGATCTCCTCATGGTCACAGGGATGAGTAAAGTCAAAAATACTGTGTCCTGTTAGCTCCACCTGTTTCAAAAACAAGGTTGGACGTCATTATTCCTAGCACTGAAGTAGAACATCCCCAGGGGAAGCCGAGTCGCCTTCTAGTTTTGGAGACTGGGCAGAGACCGAATCAGTTCTCATACATCCAATTCAGTGTTCGGCCCACAGATGTGCGGGCATAACAGGGGACTGCCGTCGATGTCAGAGACTTCATTCCCAAGGACCAGCCCGTCAATCTAGTCAGCAGGGCCAGGGCGACCCTCGGCCATGCCAGACCCAATGCCAGGGCATGGGAGTGTGGTTCTGAGGCTTGTGGTCTGGGATCAGAGAGGGGGCAGGCTGGGTAGGTGTGGGGAGAGGTCAGGAGGGATGCGATTGGAACCTTCCACTAATTTCTACCCCCAAATAGAGACATTTCCCCTTTTTGAAAGAGCCAGAGGAGGGTGTCACCTGTGTGAGTCCCATGAACTTGCTGATGTTTTCCGACAGAAAGATCATGTCGCCGTCTTGGGTCACCACGGCGATGAAACCCTCCAAGGCTTTCAGGTACAGGTTGTCCATCTGCTGGTCGGCCTCAGCCTCAGCCTCATTTTCAGAGCAAACTGGAGAGAGACGGGGGTTGAGTGGCTTGCGTGAGTGTGGTGGTAGCACAGACGTGGCCGGCATAGATGGATGTCTGCCAGGGACGGCGCAAAGGCATCAGGTGGACTTTTCTGGAAGTGCATGCTGCCGACCACCTAAGTGACTGTCACATGCCCGACCAGGGGGTGTGGAATGAGCGCACAGGCTCAGGGAATGTGCCAGAGTTGCAGATGCTGCTCTTTCGGCAGAGGACTAGGACAGGCCAGCCTTCGGAGTCAAGCTGTGCAGAGTAGCATCTTGGTGGCTTTCCCTTCGTTTTGCTAAAATCATGGAACAAGCGGGGGGAAGTTCTTTTCTTGCCACACTCTGGTTCAGGAGGATAGCCTTGGCGAGGGGACTCCACCTGGGAATGGCCTTACACAATGCACACACTCACACCTGACCCCTGTTTACTTGGCATCTGTAAACTACCTTGGTCGGCCAAACGGCTGACAGGGAACTGAAGTCCAGGTGAGGGTTTGGCCTCTGACAATGTGAGCGCTTTCCATTACCGTCTCCATTTAAACAGAGGCTTTAGCAGAGACAATGGCCGGACTCAGGGCTTTCAAACTTCAGCACGTACTGGGATCCCCTAGAAAGCTTGTTAGCACAGGGATTTCTGGGCCCAGGACTGCTGTGTAATTTGGGAGGCTTGGTGCAAAGCACACATGTGGGGACTCTTGCTGAAAAATCAAACGGAGCCCCAGACCCTTCTGAGAGTGGAGCCCCTCGGGATGGTACAAGCCGCACTCTCTCGAAGCGGCCCCAGTGGGCCCCCTCCCCAGAGCTGCTGAATCACTAGGTCTTTCCAGCGGGGCTGTGAATCTGCTTTCCTAGGAAGCTTCCAGGGATGTCGCAGCTGCCAGCCAAAGGTCCACAGATTGAGAACCACCACCTTAATTCAAGGTCTTGCCAGTGACCCCAACCCTGGGGAAATCAGCCCATATTAGCAGGTGGGAACCTATTTGGGGATGGTGAGGGGAGGCGTTCAGCACCTTTGAAATCACACCCCACAGATAGGCGGCCGCCTTCTCCAGACAGCGGGGCCAGCCCTGTGGTTTCTGGCCTATGAAGGGGTTTTTTCTCTTCAATTTCTTTGATCTCAGTGGCAACACTGACTTCAAAATCTGGAGTCATCCCAAGACAACCTTATTTGGGTTAACCAGGCCCAGAGGAAATAGTTCTGCTTAAAATTTCCTGTTTTTAACAGTTCCGACACAGCTAAACTGGTTTCCATCCATGCCCAGTACTCTTGCTTCCAGGAGGTGGCGAAATTGGCTGCAGTGGCTGGCCGGGCCAGCCTCTGGGAGGGAGGGACGGAGGGAGAGAGGGGACGCTGGGGCGGGGGGCACAAATGGAAACAGAACATCTTGGAACTGAAGTCACAATGGCTAGAGGACCAGGAAGCCAGCAGGCGGGCCTCTGGGGACCCTGGGACAGCCGGGCCTCTTTCCTCTGTGGGGCTAGTTGCTCCCACAGCACCTGCTCATCCTCCTGGGGGCTTCTGAAGGAAGCTGGCCAGCTCCTCCTCAGCCTGGAGGGGGCGGGGCGTGAAACCTGTGGGGTAGAGGCAGACCTTCATGCAAGAGGCCAGGGGTCATGCATGTCACTCCCCACTGAAGGAGACTCCTCCGCCTTTTTCCCCTGCTCATTACTGTGAGCATCTTCCCTAATGTCTCACGAATCTCCAACTTAGTGTTAGGCACATGGGAAATTCACTCATGAACTGTGCAGTTATCACGCTCCTGCTGCCTGCCCTGTGCTAGTCTCAAAGCAGGAAATCAGGCATCTGTCACCAGGTGTTCCTCCCTCTGAGCTCAGTCCTGTCCTAGGGAGTGCAAGGATATGGAGAGGTGGAAGAGGAGTCTGCAGTGGCAGTGAGGACAAAGGTAAACCGCTGTAAGGCTGCACACGGAGGGAGAGAAACCCCTGGTCCTGGTGGGCAGGGGGTTGGCCTTTAAATTGCCTTGGGTTCTCCGTCTCAGTTATATGCTTCCCAAGACCCTTCAGAATCTGACCCCTAAGAGGAGGGGCAGGCCACCAAAACCAGAGGCGCTCTGCTGAGATGAAGCCTACTCAGCCCTGCTCAGCCCAGGGAGCACAACAAGATTCTTTAATGCTAAAAATAGCCCCTGTAAACAGGCTTTGATGACTCCCCACAGCCAGGATATGCGCGGGCCGAGGTTTCGGAGCACTTTTTCCGGAGCACCACTCATTTCCTTCAGGCAGCACCACCCGTGTGGGGCGGGACCCCACGGGCACCGGGAGCTGGGTGTCGGGGGTGAGTGGGCAGGGTGGCGGGGCAGGTACTTCTAAGCAGGGCTCTGAGACCAGGCAGTTGCAAGGTGCTGCTGCTAGTTAGGATGCATTTTTATTCCAGCAGGGTCCTCCTCCTCCTTTTCCCTCTTTGTTTCCTACTCAGAGGGGTTCCAGCGTGGCTCTGACTGTTCTGAGACCGCTCTGCTGCAATCTGCCTGGTGCAGATGTGCTTGGCAGACAGTTATTGCTTAGTGGTCCATTGCAGGGCTTTCCTCAACCTGACTCCTCTCCTCCAGTCTCCCAGGGCCACAGACACCCCCTCCCACTGATTCCTGGGTGTACTGGCTGCAAGAATAGTCTCAGTCACCATAAGGAAGTTATTTTTGGATCCTTACTGGATCATTAGCCATACCTGTAAACTCCACCGTTACTAGGTGGTAGGCTTGGGCTACCCCTTACATCTTTCACAGAAGATACTGGTTTTACCTGATCTTTCTGGCCTCCCAGAGGGTCTTGAAAGTTCACCCTTAGAGGTTCATTCCTTTGTTCTTCACATAACTTACTATCCTATCTTACCTCTCTGCGTTAACCTTCGTAAGCCGTAGCACAGGACTGGGGTTAGCAAATACCTACTGATTGACCAGATCTGTCTTTGGTTTAAGTCTTAAGAAAATGATCTGAACAAGGTCAGTATCTCTAGAAGAGATTATACATTAGCTGCTCTTAGACATTAACATCCTAGCATGAATCAGCTTATCAGCTCCTCTGCAAACAGCACAGAAAAAGGCCTTGATTTGGAGAGCGAATGGGGCAAGGAGTGGGCAGTAAAAATGTAGGGGGCAAATACTTAGGAAAAGAAGGCACCAGAAACCACATCTGCCTCCACAACTTTCACCTGTTGGTTCCGCTTTTCCTGCATGAAAAGCTCATGGTCAAAGCTTTAAAATTACTTGTCCCACATTTTAATATCTTTCCCTTAATCATCTAAAGATCAGGAAATCATAATCTCTTACTAAGACTGATATCTTCACTAAGCAAATGCCAATTAACCAATCATCGACCTGACATTTCTCTTTAGAAACCCTGCTTCACGTGAACCTCCAGCTCTCGGATAAAATGACTGGGGTTTCACCACCTAGGAGTGTGGGGCAGTCGAAAATGCATCTTACGGTGAGAGGCCAGTTTTGCATATTCACTGCTGCATAACGCCCTTCGAATGCAGAAGTGACCTTCACTTGGTCATGGTTTGTGGAGCTCATCTTGAAAGAGGATTTAAGACAATCAAGTGGTATTTCCACCGATGTTCCCGTTAGAGTGTGTTCTGTTCTCGGCCCAGCGTGGAAGCTAATATCATAAAGCTATTGTTTCAGCGCACTTCCTGCGATACAAATCTCGGTCGGCGGCCCAGACTCCTAGCCTGGATTTCTGAGCGTTGAGGTTTCCTCTCCAACGTTCCCACACAGAACAGCCTACTGTGAAAATCAAAGGGAAGCGTGCTACTAAGTAAAGAAGAAACTTTTCTAAAGCAAAACCTGGCCCTTTTTAGCCTTTTGAACTCTGAGGTATGCAACCAGCTATTTCCTATCATAAAATGAACCAACATCAGCACTCACCTTTGTTAGAAATGTTTCAATAATGAATCTGTTTTGACGTGAAAAAGCTGGGCAACTGTACGTTTTGACAGAAATTGCTGACAGGCAGGTAGGAGGATAGTATTCTTACAGTAAACTGCTTATGTATGTGCTATTTCTATGTAATTATTATAAATCAGTTTACTTGTTCATAGTAATTTTGATTTCTAAGCTATAACTTATCAAAGAGCCTAATACGTGGCCGGCCAGAGGCCAAGGGTTTTTACACCCATCATCTCAGTCCTCCAACAGCGTCACTTGGTGCTGTTACTCCCTTCGTGCAGATGAGGACAATCAAGCTCAAAGACAGTAAAGAGGTTTTCACGTGGCTGCAGAGAAAGAAGGCGGCCAGACCAAGGTTCCAACACGGGTCTGTCTGCCCACAAATCCTTATTCCTTTTCATTCAGCCACATGGGTTGAAAAAGCAAAAATATGACTAGAAAAGAAAAAGATCCTGTCTCCTACACAATTCCTGGAAACACACCCAACAACTGGCCGAGGGCATGTGTGGCGGGAGGCTGGAGGGAGGGCAGAGAAAGGGGACTCTGCCAGCCATCAGTCTTCTTCCCCGGTGATGCCTGTGTTGTGAGAGCCGCTCCGTCCAGGACACCAGGACCAGATCACGTTCTCTCTTTTTCTCTCACGTCTTACGTTGGGACAGAGAGGACCAGAGCCGACGCACCGAGCACTCTGGTGGGTCTGGGGCGGAGCCCAGCTGGGGTGCAGGCCGTTTGTGTCCAGAGCTGCAACAGCTCCTGAGTGAGATGCGGGATGTCTCGCTGTGGCCAAACTGGCCCTGTCTCCCTTGGCGTGTCTGGCACACAGGGGGCTCACAGCAGCACCCAGGCCAGCAGACGTGCTCAGACGCCAGCCTCTGGTTCATGGTCCTGCCACAGTCAGCCTCTGAACCACCGAGAGGCCCGTGCATGGGAGAACGTGGAAAACCAGGCCGTGACCCAGAGAAGGGATGGAAACACCAAGCGTGTGAGGACCGCCTCCCTCCCCACTGCTCAGGGTCGGCCCCGGGTGCCTCCATTTAACTTTGGTTCCCCTGCCTTCCCACTCCTCCCCACATGCCCAGGCTTTGTCCACATCTTTAGCTGATCAGGTTCCCAGAGCGCTCCTGCCCTCCGGTGTCTGCCTTTCCCACGGACCAAGACTCAAAATGACTTGAGTTGCAGGTACAGACTCACTGTGCCAAATGTGTGACTCTGGGCAACCTTGGCTTTTCTGTGCTTCACGTTTCATCACCTGTGCAATGTTCTACCAGTCCCAATTCAATCAGAGAGCTATCCTAGGGTGAATGTGTTAGCCACCTGGGGCTCTCTGTTGGTGGAAGAACGGGGATGGTGGTGGAAGGAAGCAAGGATTAACCCAAAGGAATTTATGTCTAAGAGCAGAATTTCAAGCACCATTTCCAGGAAGTCAAGATGTTGTTTCTGGGTATTGAGAAGGATCTTCATCTATTCATTTAAACCCTCCACTGCCTACTCTGTGTAAATGTAGAGCTGACCCCAGCACCACCAGACACTGCCCTCACCTGTCCGGGAAGGTAAGCCTCTTTAACAAAAAGAGGGGCACACGTTCCCGGAGGTGGCATCTCCAAGCCTTTCTCACACTTCGGCCCATGCTCCCTCTTTCTGTAGCAGGTAGGATGGCGAATCTGCCAGTGCTCTGCACTGTTCCAGTGAAAGTATGTTACAGAGCATGTATCTGTCCTTGGTTCTCCCCCTCCCATCCGCACTTTCCCAAGATTCTTCAGACTTGCGGCACAGGGTTGGCCCTCCGACCCTTGGACCCACTGAGCTGTCATCCTATTTTCTGAAAGTCTTTCCCCCATATCCTTCCTGTGCTCGAGGGCCCAGAATAGCACAGGTCGCTCTGGCCTCCCAGCCTCACACTGGATTCCCTTTGCTCAGGGTTTCCTTCCCAGAATAGCCACTTCATAACAGGATGGCAGAATCCAGCCGGCTCCAAGGCACTCGGCTCACTCGGGAACACCGAAAACCAACCACCGAAGAGCCTTGCCTTCCCTGCTCACCTCCCTCATGCTCACCGCCTGGGATGCTGTCACCCCGCAGCACCACAGCAGGCTCGGAGGGACCCGGCCTACTGCCCTGTGTCCTTATGAAATGGGCAGGCTAAATGGGGGAGTCCCATAGGATCTAAAACTGGGGAACTCTTTGGGCCACCTCTTTCTGGCTAGGACTAGCAGGAAATGGCTCTATGAAAAATGTAAACTCAGAAAAACATGTTTTGTGAACTTCAGACTTGCAGAGACACCAGGGAGGGCGAGAGTGGGTGAGCTCCGTGGGGAGGTCGTCACCATCCGCGGCTCCCCGCAGTGGGCGGGCGTGGCTGGGTCAGGGGCCTTACAGATGCGTCTGCGTTAACTCTCACCGACACCCTGTGCAACAAATATTTTCAACCCCTTTGTACAGCTGAGGAAACCAAGGGCAGAGACACCAAATAATTTGCCTGGCATAGTGGCTCAGGGGAAATGATCATATGGGCACACCTTGGCCCTTCTGGAGAAGGGAGTTGGAAGACAAGCACTAAAAACCACTTCCTAAGGACTGCATCTAGGGTGGAGTGTGGGTCACATGGCCAGATGGAAAGGTGACTGGGAGGCCAGCAGAAGCTGCTTTGTGCTCCCAGCCTCCTCTCTCTTTCTTAGCTTCCAGGTGCCCATGGGTTTCCTTAGACCCGTCCTTGCCCTTCATCTCATCATTGTATTCATTGTAAAGGTCAATGCTGGAAAGGAGATGTGTAACAGGAAGGAATAAAGCACTAATGATGGGTCTCCGGGGGCAGAAGTTTTGCAGAGTGGGAGTTCCTGGGTGGGGAGACCTTCCCAGGGGCCTCTGTGCCAACTCCGGCACAAGGGAGCCTCCTGGGGGCGCCCACCGCCTCACCTGAGGACAGGAGCTTGTGCGTCCGCAGGAAGCTGATGGCCAGCCGCATGATGGAGGCCTTGTCCAGGTGGGAGCTCACGCTGTGCGGCAGGGGCAGCTCGTGGGCCAGCTCGTAGAAGACCTCCGTCTCCTTGCTTCTCCGGCACCTTGCTGCATCCCGGGACTTCTCCTTCCTCCTCTCCGAGCTACTCCTAGATTGAGAAAGAAGGGGTGAGTCCTCAAAACACCACTGTCATTCTACACACCCCTGATCAAGACACCCTGACCCATGCAGGGCACCACCGAACTCTTAGACTGAGGCACCACAGGCTCACACAGCCACCTGAGCCACACGGCCTGCCTCCTGTGGTCAGCGCTGTTCTCGTGTGTGTCCGTGTCTTCTCAAGCAAAGACTTGCCACTTAAATCCATCCACACTGGCAGTGCTTTGGACCTGGTCCTAGGCATTATCTTGGGACTCAGGTGAATGTGCAGTGACGGGGATGAGAAAGCTGTGGCTGGTGAGCCAGGTGGCTGTGCCAAAAACTCCGGAAAACACAGCGAGCAACCGCTTCAAGTTCTCCCTTCTAGACAAAGTGCACTTAGAAAAAAATTAAGCCCAGTACTGAAACTTAGGTCCCATTTTTTGTATCAGAGAGTTATTTCCATGCTCAAAATCGAAAATGCCATCAGAGCCCAAGAAGAACAGGCCGCCAGACATGTCAGCCTGGTGTCCCCAGGTGCACACTCGCCAGGGGTCACAGGGAGTGAGCGCGTGCTCTCCCCCAGGGCAACTAGCCTGTCTCACGCTCCTTTTCCTCTTCTTTGCAGGACAGATGAAAAGATGACACACACCCAAACCTGCCCCTTTCAGGAAGTCCTAACCAAATCCTGGGTCTTATAAAGCCCACATAACATTCTAACGTGGGCAAGTTAAAAGCCAGACTCTCTGTATCGAAATCCTAAGTTCTCCACTTGCCTGCTCTATACACTCAAATTATTTAAACAGCTCAGCCTCAGTTTTCTCATCTGAAAAGTGGTCATAAGAGTACTTATACCCCACAGAGCTGTTGTGAGGATTAAGTATGACAATTTACTTAAAATCTTTAGCACCAGGCCTATCCCACTGGAAGCCATCAATATCAGCTAATGTTAATAACAAATCTGTCCATGAAAAGATGAACATGAGGGTAAAAACATTACAAAAGTAGACAGTACAACCCAGTTTTCATAGAAATTCATATAATAGTTCTAAGATATTAGAAAAAGTCTAGAAATGTAATAAAATAGTAACTACTATTCTTACAGCTATCATATATAGAGTGCTCACTGTATTATTGGAACTGTGTTAAGCGCTACTACTTCAGCTACTTTAATTCTTACAACTACCCCTGAAAGTCTCTATTATTATTATCTCTAATGTAAAGAGGAGGAAATGGGTCCACAGAGGCTAGTCTGCCTCGGTAGGCAGCTTCTCGGCAGGTGAGTGGGGACATGGGGCTTTGCCCCAGGCAGGTGGGCCCCAGGACCCGGGACCTTACCCATGGATGAGGGTCTTGTTTCTCTCTACACAAACATGTTAGTGGTTTCAGGTTGGAGAGGTTATGGGGGATTTTTTTTTCTCTAATTCATGCTGATCTGTATTTTTCTTGTATTTCTATAGATAACCTGCATTGTGGGGTCAGTAAACAAGTTCGCTTTTTGAAAAAGTGTCCAGTGCCGTTCACGGCTCTCCCGGCCTCATCCACCCGGCTCCGGCTCACGCTCTCCGTCCTCCCGTCCGAGGTTTCCAAACCAGGGGCTGCTGCTCCTTCTGTTTGGCTTCGCTTCCTATTATCTGGGCAGATAATCAGTATTTTGGGATTCATGGAATGTTGACATGCCTTTCAAACCCTTCAAGATCTGGGGCAGAGGCACTGTTCTGACTTTACAACACGTTTCACTTTAAAAAACAGAACATCCAGCTCTGGGGATGGATTAAGTAAGCATCACTGACTCAGACTGCAGAAAGCACATCCCTTCACTGTTGATGGTCAAGAAGAACCTCCGGCAAAACTGTGAAATGGGTGAAACGTTTTCCTGTCCTAGCTGTCTTTCATGTTTCCTTGACCTTATCCCTGTTCCCTCCTCTCCCCCTCTTCCAAGTCCCAGAACTCTCTCCCTGGCCCCCCACCCACCCCCACTCTCTCAGATCTGCCCTCATGATCCTGATATTTTGCACCAGACCTTTGGTGACAGTTCCTATATTACTCTCTCTCACTGGCATTTTAATCCTGACCTCTGACTGCAGAGCAAAAGCAGTTGTCTGAGTTTTGCAGGCCTCCTGGCACAGGAAGTAAGGGTGGGAAGAAGACAGGACACTAAAACTGTATGCACCTCGCCTATGGGTCATGAAAGCCAGAGTCTTGGAGATGCTGGACTCCATTCTCCAGCACCAATCCTTGCACACCCAACAAAAGCAACATCAACCTATGACCAGACAGCACAGCCATCCAAGAAGCCATCCTGGGGTGGAAAAGATCCCCAGAACAGGTTGTGACATTAATGCCAACATCTGCACGCATGGAGCTTCCCTTTGCCATTGTCCCTCCCTCAGTGTGGAAGAGCAAAGCAGAAAGAACCAGGAAGGGGAAAGGCAGTCTGGGGTTGGCGCTCTCTATGGCTATGGCATTTGTCATTTGGGTCCTACTATGTTGTCTGGACCGCATAAGACTTTGCTCACGCTCACTTTTGTGCCTGCGCTGCACCAACGACCTTACATATAGCACCTCATTGTAGTCCTCCAACATCGCAATATGGCAGGTACTGGGAACATGATTTACATGTGGAAACTGTGGCTCAGACATAATATGCAACTTGCCCAAGATCACAAAGAAAATGTCTGCATAGGCCTTTGGAAATTGTTAGTAAGCAGACAGTCAGAAGTCCTGAGGAGCGTGGGTGCTCCCTGTCTAACTCCGCCCTCCCACCCTACCTGTGAGATGGGCGAGACAGGCATTGCTGCTGTCCCATTTCACAGATCTGGAAGCCGAGGCCTGGCCCGGTTATGTGACTAATGAAGAGCCATCTAACTCATTAGTGGCAGATCTAGAGCTAGAGCTCATTTCTTCCTAGGCCAACCTGTTTCCCAATGCTTAGTGGTAGGAGATAGTGGCTTTAGCAAGAAATGAAAAAACAAACAAACCAACCCAGCAATATCTTAACATTTAGAAAAAGAAGATTGAGAATATCATGCAGCCTCTTAAGGGTTTAAAAGTCATGAGCCCATTTTAGCTACCTTGTTTCACAGTTGCACTGACATGACTTTAATTCAATTATCTAGTTAAAGTTGACACAGCCCAGAGATATCTGTCTAATGTTGACTCTTGGAAGAACAGACGAAAGGGTGTAGCATGGCTTTGATTTAGTTAGCAACACTAAAGAGCAAGTGTAATTAATGCTGAGTGTGCAGGTGAGATACCCTGTACCCCAAGCCCAACTGCTGCGTATACAGTCTACTTCCTCACACAACTTGTCACGAGTTAGGTCTCCTAGCAAATGGAACAGGGGACTGGACGTTAGGAGGACTGATGTTTTAATATATTGGCCACAGGGCCACCTGGCTATCTGAGTCTGGACGGGAAAGTGCATTGCTGGTGCCCCGACGGCCTCGCCGGGAAGATGGGAGAGGTCTCAGGCCTTCCTTGTCAGGATCAAGTGAGACGAGTGGAGAAGGGCTGGAAGTGCAGGTGTCCCTCCCTTTATTGCACGTCACAGATATTGCCTTTTTTTTTTTTTTAATACAAATTAAAGGCAAGACCCTCCACAGTAAAGATTACGACTCACTTTATTGTGGTGTTCTGGAACTGAACCCACAATATCTCTGAGGTATGCTTGCTCGAGAAAGCTCCCCACAAATGAAAATCATCATGGCAGATAATACTAATTCCATTAAATGGCTAATATGAGTATTAGTCACATCAGACTTTGGCCGTAGCAGCTGCCCTTCATCGCCAAATCAATGCTGTCCCCAGGCGGGTGTGTGTGTGTGTGTGTGTGTGTGTGTGCGTGCGCGCGCGCGCGCGGTCAAGCTGATCTTGACCAATTCTTTTGTTTCTTGTTACTGAACCTTCTTTGGTCCATGAGGCGTTGTTTCCTAAAATATGCAAACTTTATTTTTTTTCTCCCTAGGTGGGTTCCAGAATTAATGGCAATAGACCAGAATTTTTTAAAAACGACAATTCTAGATATAGCTTGTTAGAATTCTCTGGTTTCTTGTGAAAAGATATTTTAGCCTAATCATCAGAAAAGACTCAGAAACTTATTTCTTACTCCCAGTTGCTCTTTTGACCAAGTTGCAGCTCCTGTCTTTCTTGGTGTCCCTCCTGTGACCCGTGGGTGGTCCTGGCACAACATTTCATATGAGGAACTCACAACGTGAACCCGGCCGGGCCCTGGGTCGGGGGCCCTCGTGCGGATGCGGAAGTGTTTGCTGAGCTCTGCGCCAGACCCTGTGGAGCTGTGGAGTGAGTAAGATGTGCATTCCTTGTTTTTAAGGAGAATGCAGTCTCGTTAAGGAGCCAACAACTTGAAACAGAAATAAGTACCAGCAATAAACATGATAGGTGGTGAAGATAAGAAACCAGCTGGTGTGAGCAAACAAGGGCTGAGCCGGCTGCTGGGGAGGCAGGGTCTCAGCTGATCCGAGGAGGACAAGTGACAATAGCTTCCTGGTATCTGCAGGGTTCAGAGAGCACTTTTTTTCTACACGCGCTATCTCAGGTGAGCCTCACAACAGCCCTGAGAGATAGGAACTATTATCCCCGTGTAATAGATGAAGCAGTGGAGATTTGGAGGGATTAGTAACTTGCTAAAAGATATTGTCTCCACCGTAATTCTTCTGGATCCAGGATGAAAGGTTTCTCCACTGGCAGCAAGGAGACTGTTACTTATTGTGTAACTTTCCAAATGCACTGCATTCGATGCTTTCCCACAAATTGGATGTTTATGTACAGGGCAGGAGGAAGAAGAGGGCGAAGGTCTGAAAAGGAGCCCTGGCCTGGTGGCTCAGCTGGTTGGAACGTTGTCCCATACACTGAAAGGTTGTGGGTTTGATCCCCAGTCAGGCACATACCGTGGGTGTGGGTTCAATGCTGGGACCAGTTGGGGTGCATATGGGAGGTGACCGATCAATGTTTCCCTTTCACATTGATGTTTCTTTTTCTCGCTCTCTCTCCATCTCCCTCTCCCTTTCCTCTCTCTCTCTCAAATCAGTAAAAACATATCCTTCAGTGAGCATTAAAAAAAAAAAGTACACACAAGTTTATACTTAAGTTCCCCCAAGTTGGAAACTCAAAGTCTGAAACACTGGATTCCAACTAAGGGAAATAACCACTTCAGGACCAGACAGCCACTCAAAAGACAAAACAAAACTGTCTTGAAGCTCCCCAGGTCCGGGCCATAATTCAACCAGGAAAAACCTTTTGGGCCAGAACTTCATTGTCTTAAAACTGTCTCCTTTTGGGTCATTGTTCCAACATGGAATTGTTATCAGCTCTCGGGCATGGTAACCCTGGTTTCTGACTTCCAGGTGGACATAGCCTGGTGGGGCTGCCAAGATGCTGCATTAGCGATAGTCCCCTGATGTTCGCTGAAATCAGGATCCCACGTTTAATGCCTGTGGGCCGGCAGGGCATCAGAACTATCAGGCTGGCCAAAAAGTCAGTTCGTCTTTTTTCCATAAAATAACACATTTTTCATTTTCACCAATAACTTTATGGACTGGGATATTTTGAGTATGTCAGCTGTTTCCTGCTATGGCCTTCTAGTGGGTAGAGGCCAGGGGCGCTGCTAAACATCGTCCAATGCATAAGACAGCCCCACAGTGAAGAATTATTTGGCCTAAATGTCAATAGTGCCAAGAAACTTTGCAAACCACTTTTGACACATTTGATCAGTCACAGCACCTTCTCCATACACTGCACAAATTCTTTTTTTTTTTGCGTTTCAGTTGCGTTTTTACCTTTCTTGAAATAATAAAGCAGAATACACTGAAAATGTTGCATATTTTCTTCCATCTTCAATATTAAAATGGTTGCACAAAAATTCACCAATTTTGATAAGTTTTTTAAAACTATAGGCTGATATGACAGCTGTCACAATACAATCTAACAAAATTGTTTCAGATGAAGTTAAAGACAACTAAGCACTGTTAGAGCCATCATATGGGAAAAACTAAATGAACCTTTTGGTCTTCTGTTCACTACCTATAAGGTTAGATGGCTTAGAAGCATCTGGGGGAGAGGGTGAAGCTAATTCAGCCATCTTAGATGAGCCTATCAGTTGGTGGTGAAATTCTAAGTGGGTGCCAATTTTCAGGAGCTGTGAATGATGAAAATGAAGGTCAAATGCAATTTGGAGGAGCTCTCATGACCCCTCAGTGAGGCTGTGCAGCTGCCACACAAAGGCTGCCTGGAGGAGAAACACACCAGCCTCAGGTCCCAGAGATCAGGACAAGGGGCTGGCTCGCACACCTAGTGGGTGATTGCTTCATGGATTAAACTCAAGCAGAACCAAAGCCAGTGCTTCTCAATCCGGGCTACCCACTGGAATCATCAGATGAGCCTTAAGAACTAATAATGCCTGGGTCCTTTGTGGGGTTACCCAGAGACTACCATGTCATAGGTCTAGGGTACAGCTGGGCATCAGGGGTTTAAAGCTTCCCATGTGATTCTCGAGTTCAGCCAGGGTGGGCTGGAAGCACTGTTGCAACGCGGTCAGTTTTAAAAGAAAAAGCCCCCCCCTTTTTTGGTGGAAGTCAAAGGACACTGAAACCGATCGAGCACTGGGGGCTAGGTGTGTTTCATCAACACCGTCATCGGACTCTCACTTAAATGATGCGGTGTTTTCAGTTTTGTCCTGCAGCAGAGTCACCTGGAGGGCTTATTAAACCACAGGTTTCTGACCCTGTGACCACATGTCCTTTGAGCACTGACACGCCACCTGCTTCTTAACCCTCACTTCACTCTTTCCCTCTGACATGCACTGTGTCCACATTCACCATGGCCAGCAAATTCGGAGTCACCATCAAAAACCACAGTTATTCATCTGGGAGCCCCTGTGACTGCCCCTGAAGTGTCAGATGCTTTCACCGACAGAAGGAGGGAGGGGGAAAATAAGAAGGGAGGGGTTTGAACAGATGCCACTTAAAAGGCGGCTGCCCCTCAAAATAGGCACCTGGGGAGAAGGTACAAACTTCACTCCCACGAAGTGGTCATTGTACTAAGTGCTTTGGGAGGTCTTTTCAGACTGCGTTTCAGAGCCATACAAGAAAATCAGTCACAACACCACACAAAACAGGCTTCATTTTAAACCCCAGACAATATTATCCCGTGTACCCACCCTCTTTGGTCACCAGACTTGGCTATGGGTGGAATTTGGTTGTTTGAAAAAATAAAATGTGCCCCCAGAGATAAGGTCTTGCCACAATGGGAGGTTTTTTTAAAAAAGAATGGCCTTTGGCTCTGAAGGCAATTCGAAAGGAGTGGCGGAGCTGTCTCAGAAGAGGGTGGTGTTCTGGCGACCAGCTTTCCGGGGACATTCTCATGTCTGTCCAAAGGCAGAAGTGATTGCTAGGGATATCTGTTACAGAGGGGAGGAAAAGGCACCGACACAGGCCGGACAAAACAGAACTCAGATTAGCAAATTCAAGAGGAACTGGGCAGATCAAACGATCCTGGACCAGGGGGAAAAGGCATCACTACACTTCAGTATGCAGACTGGTGAGGGGCATGCTCTCTCCTGAAAGAGACCACAGCTCAACTGGGAGACAAGAATGCCACTACAGACCAGTAAATTGAAGTCCTAAAAGAGGTATACGAAGAGGACGTGAGGCCTGGAGTGGCTAAACAGGAATGGATGTTTTCACTCACTCCCTTCCCTGAAGGAGGAATCCTGAAAAGTGTCTCATACCTCAACCTTCCCACCTCCCCTCCTCTGGGGCTGAGCAACACCCCCCCACCCACCCCCTCCCTGACTCACTCTGATGGCCTGTGCCCCTGGAGGGAGGGCCTGGACTGCATTCAGAGCTGACAGTAATGTTGGAGGCCCACCCAGCATGGCCCTCTAATGGTCAGTTCTGCTTGGGGCCCATTGGAGATGCTTATCTGGAGGCCTTCTCCGCTGCAGGCGCCCTCGAAGAAGAGAGCGCAGATCCAATTACTGAGCAGCCCCATAGGGCTCCAGATCACCCAGCACCCTGCATAATTGGAGGACAGCTGCAGTCCAGCTGGGAGAAGCCGTGCGTGGTCAGGAGTAACAGCCACACACCGTCCCTCTGCCTAGCTCCACTGAGCCCCAGCCTTAGCAGGGTTCTCTTGATTCAACAAGTCCCTGAGTTCTACCACTTTGACTTGTACCACTCAGTATAAAGCACTCAGTAAGTAAATCTGTAGATCTTACGCAGTAAGATAGAAAAAGCAGGCATCAGGATTCCCATTTTAGAGATGAGGAAAATGGAGGCTCGGAAAGGTAATGGGAATGGGTGGGGTTGGAGCAAAACCCCTGTGCTCTGACTCTCTCCGGGACACATGGACCCCAGGGAGCCCTCTGCCAACCAGCATGAGACGGGCCACACAATCGGAAACAGAGACCTTTGCCATGCATTACTATATCATAAGCTCGTTTATCTCAACAGGTCATTTCCTTTTTTAGAAAGGCTTATGTTAGCAATAAGGGCAATGCATGTTCGGTGCAAGCAACTGTGAAAATACAGAAAGGTATAAAGAAAACAATCGAAACCCCAGTGGATGTATGGCTTTTCACTTAACATTTTATCATATGTTGAAGAGTTCTTTAAACATCTGTTTAGCAGCCAGCAGTAGCACGTTGTGTGGGTGGGCCACAGTGCCCCCAGCGGCTGTTCAGATGCACTTTCCAGTTTCTAGCTGATCTGGAGCACACGATGATGTCTACCTTTTCAACAGGTGTTGCATTTTATTTTTTCTATAAAAGAGGATGGGTATCCAGCTCGCTGCCAGCTCCCCACAGCTTTCCCACAGTGATTGCCTGGGAACGGGGAGGAGATGGATTTGGCAACAGCAGTGCCTTCAGGCCTGTGGCCACCGCTGCTGAATGCAGAGCCCAGAGGTGGTGATGCAGACAGACCTCAGGGGGAAGGCAAGCGTTCGGGCTGAGCATGAGCACCCCATCTCAGGCCCTCTCTCTGCCCAGTCTCCAGCTCCCGTAGGCTTCCTCCTTCCCTCCTGCCACATCCAGGTTAAAGCATCTGCACAGAGATGACCGGCCACTGAAATTGGAGAATCTAGTGCTGTGACTCCAGCTGGCCTCATCCTCCAGTGCAGAAGCAAAGTGTTTATTCCATCCACCTCAATCTCGGTGCACCCAGTACACTGGCAGAGGGGACTCGGTGGCATGTGCACCCACAGAGAGGGGAGGACAGCAAGCAGCCACAGCGGGTGTTTGCCTGTCTCTGTTGTTTTCTCTGGCCTCTGACGCCTGCCACTGCCTGACCCCCTATGCTGTGCAGACTCCACCTTGGGGACCACTGGACCCCAGCCGGCTGACAGACTGCTGCTGCTGCGGTTAGGAAAGAACCACGCACAGCACTTGGGAACTGATAAAGAACTCTCACCCCACTGCCTCCGATTTAATCCTGAAATGATCTCATGAGGGAGGTGTGGTTCCATCCCTATTTCATGCTAGAAGAAACAGACCCCAAGGATGTTAGTGATGTGCCCAGTGACGCCCAGTGATGGACCCGGCACTCACACCTACCCTGTGACCCTAAATCCCATGTTCTTGATTGAAATGGGGCAATTTTCTCCAGAAGAACCATAGGCAGGTCCCTCTTGCAATGTCAAAAGGTTTTGCTGAGCTGGGTTTATGGGGCAGCGGAGGGTAGGGGTGAGGGGAGGCAGGCAAGGAGTCCTCTAAGGCCACTACCTGATGAGCTCTTGATCTAGCAAGCAGCAAAGATGTCCTGCCCACCCTCCTGCCCTAGGTCAGCCCTCAATGGACTAACCAGGCCCAGTGGAATGTTTTTTCTCTGCTTGAGATGCCTGACTTTTTAAATCTTTCTTTGCTAGCAGAATCTACAGACACCGCAGGTGAAGTGTTTCATTTCCACTAGGCTTGTTGGTGTCCTTTTGCTGGGCTTTAGGCTATTTCCCCACACCCAAGCTGTGATCAGGTCTGATTTAGGGTCTGTCGTCTTTACAGCTTCCACCTGTCAGCAGCCTTCTTCCTTGGGGTCCCGTAAGCTTCCAACAGCACAGTCTGTGGTTTGGCTCGAGCCATCCTGCATGTACAGCCACGTGGGTCCCACAACAAAGCCCTCAGCTGAGAACCCTGATGAAGAAATTGCACAGCCAGGATAAAGAAATGCCCAAGCTGTAAAACAGTTCCCCAGCACGAAGCACGCACGTTCTCTGGAGCGAAGGGGGAGTAGTAGCTTACTGCCCCTGCAGCCCCTAAGTCCCCTGCCTCTCCCCCTCCCCTCCCCCTCCTGGAGAACACACACTTCATCTCCTTAGCCTAAGGTGCACTCTTTCAGGCGCCCCCATGCTCTGCTCCTTTCAGGAAGGCCTCACCTGTGTGGACCTCTCTGCACCCTACTTCAGAGGTTCCGCAGTGCATGGTCCAGCCCTGTGTTGTTCTCTGTTTATTTCACCTCCGTAGCTTCTGTCTCCCTAACTGACCACACATTCTTGAGGGAAAGGACCCTATCCACCTGTTCTTTTGGCATCCTCTGAAGTACAGAGTGGTATGAATTGAAGGTGCTGGATAAAAACCACTTAAATGAATTCTGTTCTAGATTTTTCATAAGCATTCTATTCTAATTCTTAATCAGAATAAAAGGTTTTCATTTGGGAAGACCCATAGCGCAAAGATGCTCAGACGCGCTCATGCGCATGTTCCCAGCCCTGAACCAAGTTTGGGAGCCGACCTAGGGTGGCCGACAGTCGCCCGCGGTCACAGAGTCAGCACAGCTCAGACTGGGCACACAGATCACCTGGGATCTTGTTACAGTGCAGTTTCTGACTCGGCATTCTGGGCTGGGGCCTGGGAGTGCATTTCTAACCATCTTGCAGGTGGTGCTACTTCTGCCGGTCTGTGACCACGCTTTGAACAGAAAGAGACCAGGGACTCACGAGACCTCGAGGCCAAGGACACAGTGGAGATGCCGACATTTGGCAGGGTTAGTGCTACCCTCATGCTGTCCTAATCCAAAGCCACCTAAAGTTTGACAAGCCAGCTCTCCTCTTCCGTCAAGAAGAATCTTACCCTCGTTTTACGTTTCTTTATGGGATTCCACTAAGCCACACTTTAACATCTCCTCTGCTACATCTTCCCCACCTGTCATCTCATCCTTTCTTGTTCTTAAAACTCCGTCTTCGGGGCCAATTCAAGCTCTACTTCCCTCTGACGCTTCTCTGGCCACCCTCCGTTTCTTCTGCAAGGCGCTTCCTGCCCACATTACTCACTTGCCTTCATTAAAGGCCTCCCTGTCTCGCTGGCTTTTCTATGCAAACCTCCTGCTTCTATAACTGGACTGTAAGTAGCTTGGTGCCTTGGTGGGGGGGGGGGTAGGGCACAGACACAACACCTACTTCTGTGCCCCCGTCACGGGACCTTGGGCCATGGCAGACAAACTGGGTAAATATTTGCTAATTGATTGTAAGTACAATTTGAGTGTGCCCTTTACTCTTCTCCTTTCCTGCTCAGGGAGGAAAGAAAAAGTGATCCCAGCTGCCTTGGCCTCCATCCCCAACCCCGGGGGCCTTGCTTCTCTCCTGGGAGCTGCAGCTGCTCCAGCTCAGATTTTAGTTCTCTGCCCGCCTCTTCCCTTCAGCGAAGAGTTAAAGCATTGGGAAGGCTGCTTCCCACTTGGAAATCTCCATTTCCTCATGCAGCACGAACAAGAGAACATCTATGGACAGAGTCTGAGTGAGCCAACTGCACAGGGAGTGAACTCACTCTGAATGGGGCTGTTCTAACACCCGCCAAGCCAAGTCATTAAGATGCCATCCCTGAGGTGCAGCCCCCAGCGTCACCTCTAGATATCCCCTGAAGCTTTGCTGCAAGAAGGATGAATGGCGAGCACAGAGCCTAGTGAAAGCGAGCTCTTTCATGAGCAGGGGGAGAGGACCTCTGCATTTGCACTGGAGTGGGGGCTGGGTGCTGCAAAGGAGGTAAAAGTAGAGGTCCTCCTCTCTCCTGCTTCCCCTTCACCACACGGAACTAAAATTAACTTCCTGATTTATGCAGAGTGGCCAAAACAATTGCTTCTCAAAAGGCAACCAAGGTGGGAGGTGAGGGCGGGGGATAACAACATTAGAGAAAACATGAGCAATGCCAAAAATAATCCTTGTGTCATGAGAAAACCGAACGGGGCCGTCTCAGGGGCCAGCACTGGGTATATTCAGGAAGGAGGGGCCAGAAATTCCCCTGGCAGTGTCGTCAGACATTCCGGGTGAAAAAAATCAAAAAGCCATAACTGGAATAGGCAGTTGTCAGGGAGAGCTCTTTTCAAGCACGGATTATGATTTTAAGGGTCAGTTCTCTCTCCTTTATTTCAGACACTTTAATTTCCCAGGAAATAACATGTGTTTCATTTTTTTAAAGGGACTGCCCCTTCATCATATGCTGATAGTGAAATACCCTGGGATCTGGTTTACTAATCCCAATTTGACGCCAGAACTTCTGGTGACTGGTATTGAAAGTATTTCCAAATGTAGGAGATGGGGAGGGGGGAAGCCCAGGATGTCTCGCTCTCCTCCCCCCATCCCATAACCCCTTGTCTTCTCCCTATTTAAAAAAAAAAGGGTGGGGGGGAAACAAAGGCAAAGGAAAAGTGAAAGGAGAGAGAAAGGAGCCAGAGAGACTCTGAGACCTCTTCTCCCCTGGGCTTCCTTGAGAACCCCGATCTCCAGTCGCTTTACATGGTCACGTGTCCAGAGCTGTGGGCTCTGATTCACAGCCATGGTGCGAGCCCAGCTTTCTCCTGATTCTGTCCCGTCATATCACGCGATGAGATGTGAGATATTCACGCACATTTACGAGGCTACGTCCCATTCCTTTTCAGAGGAGTCATCCAAAGGTATGGGAAATGACGAAAGTCTTCCTCAAGTTACTGTCACACTCTCAGATGAGCACACGGAGCAGTTTGGAATATAGGTCAGTGTTTCCCGCAGCCCCCGCCCCCCATCCCACCCAGCGATAGCTTTTTTCCTTTACTCATTCCACAAATATTTATGAATACCTCTTCATGTGCTGGGGCTGTTAAGTAATGGAATGAAACATGGGACAACTATTCCTGACCTCAGGGAGGTCGTGGAGAAGTGAAGAGTCGAGTCCTGAAGGACTAGCGTGGCCTCAGTGACGCAGTGGCAGTCAGAGGAGAAAGTCTGCACGGCTGGACAGTGCTGGGAGAGGGGCGAGCTGGGGGGTGGAGGCGGGGCTTGCAGAAGGAACAGCCATGGGGAGGCAACTGGGAAGGCAGGAGGGATGAGAAGGACAGAGACGCTGCTGGGGCACGAACGGGGGTGCCAGTGGTCAGGAGACAGGCCGGAGGGCAGGGTGCAAGACAGGAAAAGTCCGAGTGGGGAGATGCGTTCAGTCAGCAAGCACCATTGTGTGTCCACAGGGCGCCACACACAGACCAGGGCCTTCGACAACAAAGGACAGGCACGTGAAGTCAGATGACCTGGTAACCGCCCATGCGGTAGGTTAGTTACGGCTGATGTGCCAGGGGACGGGCAGGCCAGAACCCCACCTGGGTCCGTCTTCCGTGGTGGAGCTTTGGCCACGCTGCTCAGCAGGCACGCGATGCCCTCCTTCTTGGCAGCAAAGCCGAGGGAAATGCAGTCCTTTGGTAGGAGCTCTAAATATGGCAGCCAGCCTGGGGCCACCACAGGCTGGAGCTCCGGCTCACCCACAGAGACCTTGGCGAGGCATTCTTGCTGAACAGCGACTCATAAATGCTACCCAGGGGACGAAAAGCAAACTTCACCAAGGGCACACACCTCCTCTGGCTCCAGGGGTGCTTTATTTTCAAATACTTCGGCCCCACTCTTCCAGCTGCTTCCCCCTGCCTCTCAGCTCCTTGACCACTGATCAAATAGAGCACAATTCTCATCAGAACTCAGGCAGAGGAACAACTCATCAGTCTCCCGAAACCATTTCGGGATATCACTCTGCATTTAAAAATGGGAATGGCTCCCTACCGCCCTCGCCACGAAGTCCAGCCTCTAGGTGTCCCTTGAGATCTGCCAGCCCCGACCTTGCTTTCCCACCCCAGCTCCCCCAGGCCTGCAGACCCTCCCCGCTCCAGCCAGCCTGTGCTCCGTGCCGACACCCACCACTGAGCACGCCTATCTGTCACCCAGGTGTTTTTTTTTCCCCCACCTGAAATGGGCTCCTTCCTTCCCAACATTCCAAACCCTCTGCTTTCAGAACCAGCCTAGGCCCGCTGCCTGCACAGAGGTTAGCCCACGCTGACCTCCCCTCCCACTCCCACCCTGCGCACCCAGAGAATTGATCGAAACCACTTAACTGCAAGGTAGCATCACTTCATTATTCCTGATCTTTAGGGTCTTCTCTGAGGCCGCAGGCAAAAACTCAAATTTCTTATGTATCACAGAGCCTGGCCCTGTACCACGCCCCCACGATAACTGTTCCTCCAGCTCTTTTAGACACAGCACGGAAGGCTGGAGAGATGGCTAGCCCAGCCATGACTGCCCCCACCCCCAGGGGCGGGCTTAGGAGTGCAGTTATAACACTTTGGTGCTTTCCAGAGAAAAGCACCAAAGCAAGTGGGTTAAAAAAGAGGAGTGAGCGTGGCTGCACTCATCGCCAGGTCACCTAACATCCGATGACTCCTCACTGTCCCCAGGAAGCAGATCCCCGTCCCCTAGGGATGTTTCCAGACAGAAGTTGACGGCTGCGCCTGCCGCCCTACTGCAGGGGGTGTTCAGTGAGCCAGATGCCAGCCAGCTTTCACGGACGCTGGTGAACAAGCCTGGGCAGGGGCGGCACCGGCCCCCGCTCCCGTCGAGATCAGGGACATTTCTGCCTCTGCTCCCACCTCCTTGGCACGACAAAACAGCCTGTTGCCCAACACCACCCGTTGCCCATAGGCCTCACATCACATATGTAGATGCCCTCCTTGGAGTCAGATTTCTGCCAGGGAGGATGCCAGGGCTTGGCCAGGGTTGCACCCTGTGGTGATGTACCACGGAGGTAAGAAAATGAGCAGAGCCAAGCCCCCCCCCCCCCGCCAAAAAAAAGGAAAAAATAAAAAGAAAAGAAAAAAGAAAGCAAGCCGCTAAACACAAAAATCCTAAGGAAAACATTAAGAACCTAATGACGACTGTAAAGGTCAGCAAGTGGAATACAAGAATGAGCTGCTTTGGAATAAGCACTCTCCGTGAATGGTCACAAGCCTAGCCCCCAAACCTCACGCCTACCTCCCAGCACACACCCCAGACCAGGAGGGGGTTAACAGAGCCCAGCTGCTCCGCTTATCTGCCTAACCTACTAATGGCCAATCTCTGCTACTGAGATTCTATCAGCGATTTCTGCAAATCACTTTTATTAGAGATAATGTCATTTTTACTTCATTATCCAGCCCAGCAGTCAAAGGGAAAACAAGTTGATATTTTTTCTTTGAAATGCCAGTTGTGTCCATTAATGCTGATGGTGACAGCAAAACTGAAACTCTTGGCCACACTTTTCAAGAGATTTTGGTCAATTAACCCTGGGCAGTTAAACCTTCTGTTTCCTGGGTCGAGCAGAGCACCCCCCACAGCCTCTCCCCAGCGACTCCAAGGCAAAGGCTGGTTTCTCTGTTTGGTCGCTCACTGCCCCGGCTGCTCCAGGAGGGGACCGTGGTTACACTGCAGCGTCCTGCAGACTTGGTTCTACCCAGCAGATAAAAACAGCTGTATAACATCCAGGCAGGCGGTTGCAATGTTAATTCTACTTTGCGGAAAGCAATAATTAACATGTGAGTCAGCAGCAGAGAAAGACTTTAAGCTCAGGGGGAAAGCCCCAAAGTCCCTGAAGCCCCAAAGACTTCACCGTGTTCGTGTTCGGTGAAACGATTTACAAGATTAGCCCGGGCATGGGGACAATGGAGTGGAGCGTGGTTGCGCAACGCCAGGGGCTCTCGTGAGCTGGCTTTCTGCGCGAGACAAAGGTCTGTTTCTCCAGGACCCACTCAGAAGTGCTCTTTTTGGTGTTCCTGCTTAGTTCTCTCTCCTAATTGCTTTTTAAATGCCACATGCAGCCCTGACCAGTGTGACTCGATTGTTTGGGCATCCCTCCACAAAGCAAAAGGTCGCCAGTTCAATTCGGGTTAGGACACATGGCTGGATGGCTGGTTTGGTCCCTGCTTGGGGCAGATACGAGGGGCAACTAACTAATGGATGCTTCTCTCTTGCATCAATGTTTCTCTCCCTTTCTCCCTCCTTTCCCCTCTTTCTAAACAATACATAAGAATCTTAAAAATAAAAATAAAAAATAATATGCCAGATGTAGCTTTGGGTACATTGGAGTAACTTCTCATTGCCTCACAGACTATGATGAATTTGTTCTATACCCACTGCAACTGGCCACATTCCGCATGTCCGTAACACCTAGAAGTTCCGAAGTAACCAGACTTCTAAAAAGCCAGGACTGAGCTAAACAAGCAAGTACCCCTTCACATTGTAACATGTTTTTTGCAAAGAGTGAGGCTGTCTGGAGTTAACATCCCACCTGATATTTATGTTCGGTGAGCCTTAGCTTTCATTCACTCAACGTTTCCTGAGTGTCTGCTCCGCACCAGGCACGGGGGACACAGAAGGAAGGACAGGGCTCTGCCCTCAACGAGCTGACAGCCTAGCGCTGGAGACAGGCAGACCAGCTGAGCAGGGCATGAACCAAATGCACTGCTTGGGCTTGGGGACTTGGGCCCTTCCTCTGTAACCCAGGGCAAGTTACTTCAGTTTTTCTAAACCTTAGTGTCCTGTAAAGAGTCACCCTGAAAGTCCCTGCTTCCTAGAGCTCTTGTGAGTGATAACTGATACATACAGGTATCCTCCTTAAAACCGTGCCTGGCACATACCACGCACTCAGCTGTGTTGGAGGGAATGCTGCAGAAATTAGGAACAGGTGCTCCGGGAGCGCAGAGCCTGCCGTTGCCCAAGGTGGGGAGGCAGGGGGCCTTATGCTGGGTTTTCCTGGTGAGATTTTAAAGAAAAAGAAGAACAGCCAGGACAATGAAGTAGTGAAGGGGTCCCAAGAAGAGGGAGCAGAATCAGGCATGTGAGGCCTGCTAAAGCAGCACCCAGCTCTCGTTTTAGAGGCCCAGGCCATGCCAGTCAGGGCTGACCTCCAGACCAATGGCTGGGACCATCATCCCTCCTGAGGTGTCCCAAGGTGCCCTCAGCCAGGAGCAGAATCGTGGGGTAGCTGAACCATGGGGCAACCCTGTTGCGGCATTTCTTCTATTTTTGCATTCCTTGTGCTTTGACAATGAGATGATTGTGCGGATATTACAAGAGGTGATTATCTCCATGGGCACTGAGCCTATTTTAGCGCAAAGACCTTGTCTTGCCAGAGCCAAGACTTCTGAGGTCACAGCTAAGTTGCCAATTCTACAGAACCTCTGACAAACCCCAAGGCTGCCAGGGAACCTGCTCTTTGTGGGATGGCTTATTTTAAAAGCTAAGTGGTATGGACGTGGGGCTGCGTACTGAAGGTCTCTGGGTGCCCAGCTTTGCGTGCCGGCACTGGAGGGAAGAGAAAGGCAGGCTCTGCCACGAGGCAGCAACGCTCAGAAACGATCCTGCGCATGCCTGGATCCCACACAGCCTCCCCGCCAAGGCCTCCGTGGGGACAGGAGTCCCCCACACGATGGTGCCCATCATGCCCGCACAGGGGTGGGGGACGCCGAGCTTGTTTGATGGACTCTGCCATGGTTAAAAGCATTAAGATGGAAACTTGAAGGAAGAGTTCCAAGAAAAGGGAAACAAAACATTACCGGTTCTCCTACGTGTTACAACAAACACAGGGCAGCTACAACGTTCTGCGACCTTGATCAGAATGCGTTCCGCAGTGACACATTCTTAGTTGGGTTAAGTCATTCTGTGAATCATTCATCCTGATGCCTATAGGCAACCTTCCTGGCTGTGAGGGGACAGATAACTAGGGAAACGAAAAGGTGTGATCTTCCATGTGCGGCATGCAGAGGCTGTACAGATAGCCCGGGGTATTTTACCTTTAGGATGTTTTTTTTGTTTTGTTTTGTTTTGTTTTTTAAAGAAATCTCGCTGTTCCCATTTTTCCTTAGAAATAGAGATGAGTACACGAACAGGCAAGGTCTCCAGGAGAAACCCAAACCAAAGCGGTGTTAGTGGGAGGGGTCCTCAGTCCTACTGCCTTTTAGCTGCCGGCTGCCCTTCAGCACGTGTCCTCCTGCTCTTTTCCGGGCCTCCCCTTACCTGGAACTAGCAGAGCCTGCGTGCTCCGCTCTGGCCTTGCAAGGATGGAGAGAAGGGAGGCTGAGCCCTAGGAAAAGCAGGAGCATTCTAGAAACGGCTCCTCCTACTCTGTCGTTGCCTGGCACCCAGATGACAGTCCCCAGACTCGGGTCGGTGGCCAACCATAGGCCTCCACTTTTGGACATGGTCTAATCAGCCAGGAAGGATTTCTAGAATTGACCTTATTAAGGAAAAAAAATGTAATATGTAGCTTGACTTAAAAAATCCAGGAAGCTCTAACACACTATCAAGTTCTTAAGACGTTTTCTTTTCCTCCATAATCCTTGGCCAAGTTCAAAGGTGAGCACTTTCCCAGAGACTCATTAGGAATAATGTTTATTTCGTACATTTAGAGGTTGCAAAGTTTGATTCCATCTTGCTTATTCAGAAAGAAAATATTTTTTTTTTTTTTTAAAGCAAAGGAGGGGGAATGAGACAAGGGTAAAACTGGAAGAGAAGAAAGGTGCTTAGAATACTGGCCCGGAAAGCAGACTTGAGTTCTGAGCGGTTTTCGTCTCTCATTTTCTCTGAAGGGTTATAACAGCAAGTCACTGCACCTTTCACCCTTCTGAACCTCCAAGACCCCCGACCCCACTGCCTTTGTGGGTGCTTGTGGGAAGGGATGTTTTGACGGCAAATATATGTATTTGCTCCTTCACACAGGGTGCTGTATAGACAAAAGGTACTGACAAGTATGACCAGGGTTTCTGGGTTCTTGCCTGTGGAGAAGATTCAGCAGAGAGCTCTGCGATGGTCTGCGGTCTGCTCATCTGAAGCCAGGATGTCATGCACGAACCTGTCAAGCCAGGCCACCACTGACAGCTTAGGTGATGAGTGGGGATTCTCAGTTACGGGTTGAGGCCAAGGTGTTCACGCTTGTGCCTCATCTGTCACTTCTGTATCATTTCCTTCCCCTGGAATAAAGCGCCAGGCCAATCTGGTGATGGGTCAGTGAGTAGTGTGAAGGGTACTGGCCGCCTGGTCTCTACTCACTCTTCCAGGCTGTTTCAAGCCTCAGCACACCCCCTGCAGGGGGTGTCTTCAGTTGCCAGGCTGGGGTGACCTCACAGTCTACATCACTCTTTTAGCATGTAACAGCCTCTGCCAAGTATTTTGAAGTCTCTTGTCACCTGTGTAGGCCAGGGGAACAAATGGCTCAATCTGCATATCTACGTTGAGGAGCTATGTGATAGGTTGCAGGAGAAATTTGAGGCTATTGCCAAATTTCCTCAAAACCTAATTCAAACACTGCTGGGAAGAGGCCCTGTAGTCCCTAAGGTGGGGGAACCTTAGGGAGCAGGAGAATTCACCTTGCATAAGGCAACAACACTAAATTCTACTAAAGCCATGGCTGGAGGGCTCTACAGGGCTGCCTCTGCATGCTGCCCTCTAGAGGAGGGGCTGAGAACATCACCAGAATGCTCAGGACTGTTCAAAGCTGAAGCATGCAGAGCACTAGGTTTTTCCATACATCATTCAACACGTGAATTGTTTTGCACCTACTGTGTGCCAGGCACTGTATTTTACTAGAATAATCACCCAAGAATACATGGAAAACCAATGTAAGTCTCTATATGGTTTCAGGCCATATTACTGCTTTGGGCAAGGAGTTTTAATCTTGTCCTATCTAAATCCTAAACAGGTAACCGTCATTTTTCTACAATTCAACTTGAACTTAAATCTTAATGCAATGTTCCAAGCTTCAGAATTCTTGGATTTGGTAAAAGATCTGAGTTCCTGTCCACGGTCTTTGTGGTCCTGTATATTGGATCTCCGGTTGCTGTCGAGTGTCCCGACACTCTGGTCCACTCTAAACTCTCCATTCCTATTCCCTCACCACCATACAACCAAGTTGGAGTTTCTAGTATTCTCCAATTCTCTAACAGTCTTCTGAAGAGTAATGGCCTCTCCTCCCTTAGATTATAGCTTCTTGAGGGCTGGGACCACATATTCTACTTTCTCTTTTTCCACCATGCTCAGCACAGTATTGGGCACACAGCAGGCACTTAATATATACGCAGTCACAAAATAATAGCATTTTAGAATAAGCACAATGTTAGCATTTATCCAGTTCAGTCCTGCCCCTTTAACGTACAGAGGAGGAAACTGGGGCCTGGGGGTGGTCAGTCACTAACTCATGGTCAGCACAGCCCCTCCTTTCTGGTCTTGGAGCTAAGACCAACCTCAGGTGCCTTAAGATACACCCTCTGATACAGATACTACAATCACCCCCATTTTGCAGCTGAGGAGACAGAGGCACAGAGTGTCGAACTTATCTAAGACGCCTCAGCTAATAGCAAATGACTCAGGACTTGAACCCAGGCTCTCTGTCTCCAGAGCCTATAACCTTACCACCACTCTATCCCATTTCTCCTCTTCATAATCCCCTAGCACCCCTGTCCCTATCACGGCATTTACCATCTCCTGCCTTGCCTGCGATCACCAGCCTGCTTGTATTCCCCCCACCCTGCTCCCACTAGACTGTAGTTCTGATGGGCAGGAATAAAGCATCTGATTTTCTTTAATGCCCCTGGGGTCTCCAGCCCAGTGCCTCCCCTGGAATGGGTGTTTGTCCAATAGAATTCTAGGAAAACACCAATAAAGTATGCCAGGCTAGGTAAGGCAATCAATTTTTTCCTCCCAAAATGCTGCGCAGAACTTTTAATACAGGCATACCTTGGAGACACTATGGGCTTGGTTTCAGACCACCACAATAAGGCAGGTATCACAATAAAGCAAGGTGTAATCTTTTGCTGGTAGAGGGCCTTGCCTTCGATTTGTAAAAATGCAACATCTGTGGAGTACAATAAAGCGAAGACCAAGAAAATGAGGTTTGCCTATACTTGTTTTCCCCATGGGAGAGATAAGAATCTACTAGGAGCACAAATGCTTTTGCCAAGGACTCTCCACCCCAGCCAAACGTTGCCCAACTCTTGCACAATCATGAAGTCACAGGGGAGGTTCATTCCATGGGCAGGTGATCCAGCTACTTTTTTTTGCAGCCTATTCATGGTTTTTATTCCCTTATTCTTTTCCTCTGTACAGAAGACTCCATCCTGACCCCCATGCTTAAGCCACTCCAAAACATCTTGTTTCCCTCGATATCAGGCAGCTGGGATTGGAAGTTAAGTGAAAACCAGATTCGCCACTCCCCCAGCTTCTCACAGGAGCATAAGTTGATCCCCCGCCGGTGGGAGAGTCAGCAATGACGAGTGGATTCCAGCATTTCCCAAACCCATACAGGAGAGGAAACTGGGCTATCCCCAGGGGAGAGTGATTCCTGCCCCAATGCCAGCGCACAGTCATTTCCATCTGCTGAATGTCACCCTTTTCTCAAATATTCAAAATAGCATCCATGCTATTCCAAGGCTGCCTCTCATGAAGACCAAATGGGCCCCATAATTACAGTTTCTTTGCAGGAAGTAATCGCTACAAGCTCCACTATTTTCTCTCTTTGGGATTCAAAGTGGGTGGAGGTGAGGGGCTTTCACTAACGTTGTGGGTAGCTGTTTTCTGTTTCTTCAATATTTTGTGTCCTATTTTTAAAAGCAAAAAGCTCTAACATGGGTTCTGAAAAAAAAAAAAAACAATGGTAGCAGAATTCCAACTTTTTATTTTTTTACCCAATTTTTAATCCACGCAGCAGCTATGGGTGAAAGCACATAAAACTTCCTGGAAGTGAAGGCGCACAGCAGAGTGGAGTTCTGCAGCAGATGGCCGGCACGAGAACGTGGGATGGAGCTCATGCTCCAGCACCTGCCTGACACGACTGGCCCGCAGGCCAGAATCCTGCTGTTGAGCAATAGAAAGCTGACCAGCTCCTGTTCTGTTACCCTCTATTGATCTGATTCACCTTGAATCGCAGCTGAACCGCCACGAGGTCACCACCAGAGTAAATCATGTCATCACTCACCGGCTTACAGGACGTTCTCACCCTGAGACTGCCAGGGCTTCTACCACAAGGGGAGCACACCTTAACGTCTCTCCTTGTCCCCCAGCCCCCAGGAGACACCCATGGCTGCAGTATGTTTTTTCATGTTCTTTTACATGTTCCTCTCCCATCTCCAATGGATGGGTAAAACAACTCACCCCTCCCCCCAAATAATTATACAAAAGAATTTAAAAGGAAATTAATATTCTAATACAATACAATAATGATTTCTTAGAACTGTTTATCATCTAAGACTCTGACCTGAAGCATCCAGAACCACTGCCTCCTGGAGAGCAATGTGTCACCGAGGTCCAAGGCAGCTGCCCTCTCTGTGCCCTTAGGTAGGACGTAAGCTCCTGCCAGGGGTCTGTCCTTAGGGAATTTCTCTGCTCCATCTGGAAAGGTCCAATCCACCCTAAGGATGAACTGGAGAGTTTTTCTTCTCTTTCAATGTTAAATGAGCTACAGAACACACCCCAATATTAAACAACCTCTCTGTCAATGGGGAGCTTCCCAATCCAGCACTTAGGTCAGGTCCGTGCCCACGCTAGGTAGGGCGGAAGCGCGGCTCATGCAAGCTGTGAGGTTGGCTCCAGTTGGATCTGTTTTCAGTGCAGGGCAGACACGTTGACTGCTTTTGGATTTTCCTGCCCTGACATTTAACAAAACAGGCCCCAGAAGGAGGGCCCTGCCTCTCCTGGAAAGCCTTTTATTAGGTGCGGTTGGTTTCCCACTTACGTAGCTGCTTTTAATGTATGGCCTTAAAACTTAATGCGGAAAACCCCTGACAACCAGAAGCTGCCCAAAGATGACCGCTTTGCATTCTAACCATCCCCTGTCTTGCCCCCCACGGGGCATCATCACAGCCAAAGGGGGCAGCAGAGATGGTGTCCTTCCTTTTCTTGGGCTCCTAGCATCTACATGCTGTCCCAAACCAAGTGGATCTGTCAAAGTATGTATACTGTGCAGCCGGGACAGGGGACATCATGAAGGCACCCTCCCCTCGCCCCCTGGAGGCCCTATGTTCAAGTTTTTAACCATCAAATAAAATGTACTTATGGATCAATTCACTGGAGCTGTGTCGCCATGGTCAATGACTTTCAATGGCCATTCGAGTCACCATTGTGTGTCTGCATGAGACTGACTTTCTGCCTCATAAATGGTTTCATCGAAGGACCATGCAGTATTTTGGAAAGCTTTCTTGTCTCAGGATATATCATTGGACGAAGTTTCCTTCCTTTTGCCAATTAGGCTACACAAGAGGTCTCATTTTTTAAAAAAGGCATGACTATGAGCACACTCAGGTGGAAATACAGGCATTAAGAATGTGTAGAGAAAGTTAAATTTTGTATATAAAGGGAGTCTCTGAGGTAGGGATGGTCAGGTGTTACAGTTTTTCCTCTTAAAATAATCAACAAGGCAAAACAAAGGAAGACTCTTCAAGGTAAGAAACTTAAATGCCCCCTTAACTGCCTTTGGTTTAGCCAGAGACAGCTTTGGACCAGTTTGTTCTCAGGGTTACCTTCCCCTCCTCCAACATACACCTTTCCTATGATGCCCTTTTCAATGCTTGAACACGATCTGAAATGCAAAGTCACCCAACACTTTGAAAAGTACACGCACACAAATACCAACAGATGCATACTCTCACGTCAGGCATACAGGACAGGTGTGCACACATGAGCACATCCTACACGTGTGCTGATAAACATTACGTTGTTTCTTTTCCCCAAGGTTTTAAAGCAACATCTGTACTTTCAGATAACAAATATTTATTAAGTATCTACTACACATAGATCATGCTAAGTACTGTGCGGGGCACTCAAGACACGCAAAAACATAATTCAGCCTGCCTTGCTTTTAAGCTGCTTACAAACAGCAAATGATGCTAGATATCTCCCTGTACACAGAACTGAAACAGACTGTGTGTTTGTTGTGGGTGGTGCCGAGAGCCAGATGTTGTGTTGGCCAGGAGACACGGGCCGAAGACAGTGACAGCTTATTTCGGAAAACAGGAGAATCACACCTGACACAATCAGCTTCCTTTGATCACTCAGGTATATAGTTTAGGAAACTCTTGACCTTCGTAAAATTCTGCTTTGGCTTCCATTAACTCCCTTTGGAAAACTATAAGCAAGTTTTTGAGGGCTATAACAGTGGCAATGCCTGATGCAATTCATGATTTTTAGAGAAAAAAAAAGAATTACGTACTCCCTTGATCTGTTTATTTCACTAGTTTTTAATAGTTTCTCATTTCATAAGAATGCAAAGGAGACACAAATCTATGGATGCCTTTGAAACTCAGAGGTGCTACATAAATGCAAGGCCTTATCTCTGTTCAATCTTACTTATTCCTCCCATCTACCTGTTAAAAGATTTCATCAATTGTGGACACAGTTGTCCCTGGCATCTACTTTATGCTTATCTTTGTTAACAAGTATTGAGCACTATTTTCTATCCATTACTGAACTTAATGCCACATAATGGCTTGTAACTTTTCAGTAAACTGTAGCAGAGATGAATTAGACAAATTATGGCTGCTTAAAAAAGACCTCTCCTTATTAATGTCATTGAGATCTTAAACTTTTTAGGGGTAAGGGTTGCTGGCCGAGCATCCTGTGTTGCCTGGGTGCTGAATGAAGACTCGGTTGATGAGCTGTGAGGTCCCAGCACAGTCTGGGACAGTGATGCTTCCCTGCAGCTCCCACTCCACCAACCACATCCCTCCTAAGCACAGCCCACTGGATGGAGCTCAGGCTAGGGTTCTTTTAAGATGTTAATAGATTGCTTTTTGCTGATGTCTCTGTTCGTTGGTAAGGTATAACTAATTCCAGCTCCCACTGATGGGTAAGTATGGCTGTTGAGGACAGTGTGTCGAGAACACCAAGGCCTCTGAGCTCAGAGGTGCTGTGACCGATTAACACTGCTTGTCCTGGGCAGGCTAGATGAGGAATGCTCAAGGGCTGTGTACCCGCCACTCCTGATATAATAGAAATTAGCAGAGGCTTCCGAGGGAGCACCTCCAGCTTCACATCTGGGACTTGGCACTCTGACTACATGACTGAAGGCAAGTTATTGGACTTCCCGACCACTCAGATCCTCTAAATGAGAACAAAGGCTATTTCACAGGGTTGATGTAAAGCAATGGTTCTCAAAGTGTGGTCTCTAGGCCAGCAGCATCAGCATCGCCTGGGAGCTTGATGAAAAGGCAAATTTTCAGGCCCCACCCCAGACCTCCTGAATGAGAAACTCTGGGGATGAAGCCCAGCAACCTGAGTTTTCATAAGTCCTCCACGTGGTTCTTGTGGATGCTGAAGTTTGGAACTCCTGTTGTAAAGAGTCACGCAGGAGATCATAAGTCCCACAGTACTGATTTTAAAGACAGAAATCATGTTTTCATTGGCTACACAGTGACTAGCAAAGTGCTCAATTAATTCTAAGTTCTTCCCTTTTTGTCAAAACACAAGCAGTCGACACAAGAACCTGGCAGGGGGTGGGGAAGAAGTGGGGGTGTATATATTGTTTCAGGTGGCAAAATTAGATAGTGGGGTAGTTTAAAGACCTAAGAAAGCCCTTGGAGAGATGTCTGGGGGATTTCCTCCCCAGGGAGAGGAAAGAGGATGGGTCAGGCTCTGCAGCCGATGACAACAATGCTTGTTCTCAGGGAAGAGGACACTTATGCCCACACATCACACTAACGCAGGAAGGATTATACAGGGCAGGCCCAGCCCACAGCAGGCTTCCTCAGTTAAATCTCATCCAGAGAGTTTCCGTTATTTCAGCCTCTATTTTAGAACAGTGTCACTTGCTCCACGGTACAAGCTTTGAGGACACGTCTACTGAGGGGCCTGTGCTGCATATAATGATGACATGGTGTCTCCTTCCTTCCCACTTTCCAAGAAACATCACTACGCGGCTAGTCTCATTCACCTCAAAGGTATAGAGAGACAATGGGGCAGTGATTTCCATTCCCGCACAGGCCACGGTGGAGACATATCTGTAAAGGCAAATAAGCTGCTAATCACTAGGGATAGGCATGTTAGAACCACAATTAAATATCACTTCATATCCACTAGGATGGCTTTAAAAGGAAACAATAGAAGGTAGCACGTGTTGGTGGGGATGTGGAGAAATTAAAACCTTCACACATTGCTGGTGGGAACGTAAAACGGCGCGGCTGCTGCGGACAACACTGTGGCGGTCCCTCAATAAAATTAAACACAGCGTTGCCACATGATCCAGCAATTCCACTCCAGGTGCGCACCTCCACAAACTCAAAAGCAGAGACTCAGATATTTGCGCACCCACATCCCTAGCAGCATTATTCACAATAGCCAAAGGCAGAAACCCAAACATCCATTCACAGAATAAACAAAATGTGGCATGTCCACACGATGGAATATCGTTACTCAGTCTTAAAAAGGAACAAAATTCTGACATCGTACATGAAACTTGAAGACATCATACTACATGAAATCAGCCAGACACAAAAGGACAATCTTACACGATTCCACTTTTATGAGACACCTAGAAGAGTCAAATTCACAGAGAAAGCAGAACAGCGGTTGCTGGGGAGTTTGATGAATACAGTCTTTTCAATTTGGGATGATGAGAAGGTTCAGGATGGATGGTGGTGATGGCTGCACAATGTGAATGTACTTAATGCCACTGAAATGTCCACTTAAAATGGTTAAAATGGCAAACTTTACATTATATGTATTTTAGCACAACAAAAAAAAATAGTTACCCACCTTCACCCCACTTCATGCAACCAAAGGAAAAACACCAAAAGGTAAACCTTCTAGAGTACTCAGACAAAGTAAATGTCTTAAACAGAAAGGACTCGAAAGCCTCCCCATGCTTGACATCTAAAATAATAACAGCAGCTTCACCCTTTCAAGACAAACAGTATTCCCCATTTGCCACTCTCCAAGCATCTCTGCTGTGAAAAAGAAACACTTTAGCTCTGGCTTTCCCGTGTGTGCCTTCGGTGACTTAAAAATCCCCATCCTTCTTCCTGTTAATGAAGGTTTGCTTCGACCTTTCCATTAGCCCACAAAACTACTATTAAAAAAGCCATTTATCAGATTAACACTGAGCACTGCAAAAGTCATCTGCCAGCGGCGTGTGCTTTTCCACGTAGGTATTTCCATGCCAACAGCTGCTGCACGTTCATGGTACAGAATAGCAGCTTCAACAAAGTCCTGTTTCATAATTCTAAGGGTCAACGCAGACCTGTCATGCCTCCCCGCTTTCCAGATGTGCACACATGGCAGAGACCCCACCAAAACCAGGTAATGACCAAGAGAGGGAGCAACCACAGAATCAACTTGCTAAAGGCCTACCTGCCGACAATACTGTAAAGCAAGCAAAGACGATATTATTTCCTCTTCCTAACTCTTATCCCCCTCCTAATTCCTCAGGAGTACCGTTAGGAATGGGATGGAATAACGGTGTGGCCAGTAATTCTAGCAAAGGGAGTTCTGGGTGACTGAATGGAAGGAGCAACTGTAATTGTGCAAATTGTTACAGTAGATTACTTCCCTGGAGATAGACAAGATGGGGTCAAAGATTTGGATTCTATGGATGCTAAATTCTGTTGCAAATTTTTGTTCTAAACGACGATGCCTAGGAGCTTTGAAATAAACACATTTAAACCGACTAGAGCTTTCTGACGTGGAAGAAGAGTCTGAAACAGCTGCGGGAAGCAGAAGGAACCTCACAGGCCCTTTCCAAACACAAGCAACGAGCCCCAGCCTCACACTGAGACTGATTAGATCAAAGAAACGTCCCATTGACTTAAAAATGATTCACACCTGGCTCCCAAATGAGCAGGAGTTCTTTATGTTGAAGTTCACTGTAACTTTAGACCATGCATCCAACCGTACTCAGCAGTAGGAGAGAAAAAGCTCATCACAAAGCTTTCAGGGATAGGGCAGAAACGTTGTATGGGTAGCATCTATTTCAGCCAAAAAAATTTTTTTAGATCTTCTCACTGCAACAAATATGAATGACATGGACTATGCATTCAAGTTTTTCCGTGGTGAATACACCACTGTGTAAAGAAGGAAGAAAACCTCTTAAAAGATATGGATTATGTCACAACATTTCAGGAAGGCAATCGCCAATTAAAATTTCAAATGCAGCTCATTTGAAATCTTGGGCACAGTAATGCCGCTGAAGAAAAACTCGTTCTCCCAGCCAACGGCTTCTTGCTCAAAGCAGACACATGGGCTGCACCAGGAGGCCCAGCCCGGCCCCGCGAGCCCGCCCGGCCACGGCCTGTTCTCTGTAATCATGTGAATTACTCTGAGCCTGGAGAAAGGCCTACATGGGCACAAAACCTTTTAATTTGTAGTTATTTCTGGGACACCAGGGCTCACTAGTGCACTGGTCCGGCACACAGAGGAGATGCTGTGTTCAGGTTTGAGAATAATTTGCAGGCTGGTGAGAGCTTGTTTTCTGAGCCTGGACCCGTCAATGAATAGTGGCTGCATGATGCTGTCTCTATCGGTAGAACTTAATACAGCCACATCGAATCTATGCACCTAGGTAGCCAGAGATAATTCTGGTATACTGTTGTATAGAAAATGCATTTTCACAGCAGCATATACGAATATTCTGGCAGAAGAAGTGTGTTCACCAATGCATTAACAACAGTGGTTACCTCCAGGCGGTGGAATTTTGGTGATTTTTACTTTTATCTGGGTGCCTTCCTGTATTGTGACTTTTTACAGAGAACATGTATATTTTTTTATAATCAGAAGAAAACAACTTAGCTACTTTAAAAATAATTTTACAGGAAAGGTAACTTATGGGGACAGGCGTGTGTGTCTCCCTAACCCCTCTTACGCTAAAATCTTCTGCCAAGCAATCTGGGGAACCCTGTCCCTGCTGCCCTCAATCCCCAGGGCCCAGCGCACCCCTGGGTAACGTCTGCATATCCCCGTCGTCCCTCTACATCCTGCTGTCCGTCCAGCAGCGTCAGTGACCTGCCCCCGCAGTGGGGGCAGCCATTCAAGAAGCAAGGAAATATTATGCAAGAGCACAGGAAGTCAGAGGAGACAGGATTCTGGGCAGGCCTGGCAGAGAGTCTGTGTGAACTCCAGCGAACAAGTGGACTTTGCTCCGTGGGGCTGAAGCCAGCAGAAAGCCTTCCCAGGGCGGCAAGGGAGGACCGTCCATCTCAGGTCCCTAGCCAGTGGGAAGCCATCCAGGACTTGATGTACCTGATGAAATGCAGATAAACCCAAGTCCCAGTATTTCTACTTTTCTGGCACAATTTCAGGGTGACTCCCCAACAGTCATGCACTGTGACTCACCTCTGTCCCACAGTGCACTCCCCCTCCCCAGCACAGCATAACTCCATTCAGTAATTTGCACGCCTGTTCCTCTCAAGGCTACTGACTTTCTAACTCAGTTCCCTCTCCCTCCCCTCACTCCTTTTGCCTCAGATCAGAAGACACAGTACTTTCAGGATTGGGTCAATCATCTCACATCAGTATCAACCCTGAGCACTGCAGGTATGTTCACTTACACGCACATAAATATATACATGTGCATTTATGAATCACAGCAGTAATAATCCCCTCTTTTGTAGCAGTTTGTTTTCCCAGCCCCAAACCAATCAGCAAGGCAGCGATTAATGCAGCCATCGGACGGATGTGGAGACTGAGACTCAGAGTGAGCCCATGACGGGCTGCAGCATGGTGCCAGGGCTGGGAACCGGGGCTCTTAGTCAGGGCGCTGTCACTCACCCTGGCAGCCTGCCTCCCTTCTTCCCTGGCATGAGGGGACGAGACACCGTCCCTCCGAGTAACACAGCTGTTCCCTTTTGTGAAACCACTGGGCAGTGTGCCTTCTGCCACACCTCAACCCACTGCCTGCTTGAGGGTGGTCCCGCTGCTGCTGTGGAAGTGGATTCAGACCCTTCTCTCTGGCATCATGCCAAGCCCAATAGTGATTCCAAGTCTCTGCCCCCCTCTGCTTTGACAGGACCTCCTCTTGCAGGGGAGGCGAGGGGCATCGCAGGAGAATTGAAGAGGCTTCCTCCAACCCCTCACTGTTCACCTTTAACCTCCCCTCTTCCTTCTCTAAGGAAGCACCTGGAACTAGGAGTCAGAACCAGGCTCCACTTAGACTTTACTTCACAATGGAATTGGAACCCTAGAAGGACTTTTGAGTTTATCTTGCCCGGTTCCCACCTACTGGCCCATTTTAATGATGCAGAACACTGAAGCCCTGAAGTCACCCAGCTGGTTAGCATCCTCTTTCCAGCAGGCCACGGGAATTTCACCGGACACATAAACAAGGCATTTCCCAAGCAGAAAGGGCCTTGATGTGCGTGGTAGGATAGATGATACCAGCAGAAGTAGGGCTGTTGTCCTGGCACCCCGCTCTGCTTTGCCTCTGCTAGGGGTAGGCAGTGGTGTTTCAACACGCAGAACCAGCCACATGGGGAATGACACCCACCCAGTCACTACTCCTGGCCTGACAATTGCTAATTATGGTGAGGACCAACAGAAGCATTCTCCTGGGACTCTGTTGTGTATTTCTAGACGCCGCCAATACACAATGGCTCCTATTCCTCTGGCGTAAACACATTGCCAAATAAGACAAACAATAACATCACCACGACAGAAGAACGAGGTGCCTGGGGAGGCGGTGCTGGTCAGTGGAAAGAAGCTGGGTCTGGGGATCTTTTAACATGGGCTCTGCCACCCTCTGTCCTGGGGATCCCATTTTTGTGCCTCAGTTGTTTCTTTAAAAAAAAAAAAAAAGCGATGAAGGGATGGAGGCTAACTGAGGAAGGTCTAGAAAGGCTTCCCTGAGCAGGTTGTATTTAAGCTGAGACCTAAGGCCCAAGTCAGCTGGCCAGCCTGAGGGCAGGGCTGAGGGAAGGGCAAACTCAAGGACAAAAGGTATCGGTGGTGCTGCCGATGATGGATCTCAGGCCAGAGTTGAGTGGCCTGCCAAGTCTCGTCGTCACAGACCCAGGCCCTTCACATCCAAAGCTTTTTCACGCTTCCATTGACTCCTGCAGGTCCAGGTTCTTGTAGACATCGGCATGCCCCTCACTTCTAGACCCACCAATAAGCTGCCTGACCTCTTCAAGAACGTGGGTCAGGCACTTGGCACCTTTGGGAGCCCGCCATGATGTCTTGCATGTAGGACGTAAAGCAGTAAGTGGAACCTGAACAGAGGTAATGTGGATCCAGCCCTTTAGGTCTAGGGATTTGGGGGTGCTAAATCAAGGGCAGGTGGCTCCCCATGACTGGATGGCAGCTGGTATGGACCCTCTGTCTCCGCAGGGGAGGGGAGAACAGGCCAGGCATGGAAAGGGGTACATCCAAGGTCAGACCATTTTTCAGGAGTCCTGGAGGGTTCCTTGGTCTCTTGGTGTGGTCAGGTTTCCTTGTATCTCAGAGTATGGGGGAAATGTAACTCATCCCCGAAAATCAATGGAAAGAACCCATCATCCCCAAAAGGCCAGCCAGGGGGTGGGGATGGGGGGTGGGACTTAAAGTCTTGAGAACAAGCATCTCCTTTTAGATTCTTCTAAGACTCCCAACTGCTGTCAAGTCATGCCAACAGGTAATGATGTGCCAAATGGTTATATTACTGTGCTCATTAATAACGATGCCTTAATGGTCTGCACTTTAAACTTTTCAAAGGTCTTTCTAGTGAGATAACGGTTGCAAAAAGATTTTAAAAGTGAAGTATACTTTTAAAATGCATGGTTTTATTGAAACTCTAGCTCATTTCAATCTCATAATAACCCTTTTAGAAAGCAGTTAGTGTGTCTAACCCCCAGTTAGGAATGGGAAACGTGAAGAGAGGCTGAATTACCTGTTCTACGTCCCATAAGTCGGAAAAGGATCTAGAACCGTCTCTCAGCTTCCTGGAGCCTTTCGAGAGCTGCTCTGCACCTCACTTGCAGGCAGGCTTTGCCGGGGACCCAAAAGAAGGCAGCCCTGGTAGCGCCTACCATGTGTTTGGCAAAACAGGCTAAGAAATATGGGACTCATGTGGTCAGCCCCTGACACTAATTTCGGAGGAATTCAAGAAAGTGAAAGTGTGTGCCTTTTCAAAATAAACATGTACTCTGCCTTATCCCGGAAGGTCTGACTCAAGGAGAATTCAGCTGTCATAATTACCGTTGTAATATTTGGATCCATAGAAGCTGCTACAGGTGGCCCAGAGTCATAAGGTGTATGTACGTGGGGCCGAACATATTGATCTGAATGTGGAAAATGGTTTCTAATGTGACTGAATGAATGGCTCAGAAAAGAAGGAACCAACATTCATAGTCATCTCAGACTCTCGAGGCCGGAAGCTGGCCAGAGTCTGCGGTGACCAGACCACCCCCAGGTGTGTCCGGGCCTCATTACCTCACTGAGCCAGGTAGGGAAAGCAGTTTGCTCAAGAGTTCAGCAGAGACAAAGTTGGAAACTCCAAAAGCAATTTTTACTTTGAAAAGGAGAGAAAAAATCATGGTAAGTTTATGGGCTTCATACCCTAACGGTGCAGTCACAGATCAGCTTGGTTAGGACGCCTTCTTTTGCCTTTGAGGCCTGTCTGCAGCTGTGGGAAGGTAGATGCTAGACTCAAATGTCAAGCTTTGGCTAGGTTCAAGTAAACACCAGTTTCTAGCCTGCAGGTTTCTTAGGATGACCCTGAAGCAGCTTCCTGGGGAATGCCCAAGGCTCTGGGGAGCCCTGTGTCTGGGCTGGGCTGGGCTGCATGGGCTGTGCAGCAGTCTGCCCTCTAAAGTCCCAGAGATGGGGGGCTCCTTCCACTTGGCTCCAGAGGTCCCTCCCTGGATTCAGGCCCGATGTTCAGCAGCCTGCATAGACTATGTATTTAAATGATTATTGAGCAAACCAATAAATAAAGCAATCCTGCCTAAGCTGGACAGCAGCTTCCCAGTTCTACAACTATTTACTGATTACAAAGGGGGTAGAAAGGAATGAGATGAGACAGGCAGTTGTCATGATGAGATCCAGTTCCAAGCCAAGAGCATTCAGGAGCTGTGGCCTCCCTCGAAGTACCACTGGACAGGGAGCACTCAGTGACTCGTTTGGGCTCTGCTGGTGTGGGATCTGCTCCAGTGATTCAGAATCTCTGGCCAAAGCCCTGCTCCCAAGTGTCCAGCCATGACCTTAAGAGCTTCTAAATACCTCTAGGTAAAAGGTTAGACCTGTTGGGGGACGGGGAGCCTTCAGCTGCCCTACCCAGGTGACTCCGGAAAGATGGCTCCTTTTTTCTTTCTCTTCTAGCAGCATCTGGCCAAGAACATCAGAGCTCGGGCTTTGGGGGACAGCCTGACACATCACAGGAGAGAAGAAGGCCCAGGAACAGCTTGGCTGCAGCACTCCCCGTGGGGAATGCAGCAATCACTTACTGGCAGAGATGACGAAAGGGGCGGTCTGACTTGGATTAGGCCACCCCCCTACAAATGGGGAAGTGTTGAAGAAACTGTCCTATCTTTCCACAATGATCGGACTCAGAAAACCTAGGGTCTGGAGTGAGAAAGGGCAAGAAGGGATCGAATGAAAGCCCTTAGCAAATTCTCAAGGGGATGGAAGATTTGACCAGCAAAACGAAAGCACAGGATGAGGGTCACTGCACCTGTCCCCAGAGCCTGTGGGACGCTGTGTTAGACTATGGTACGCTGTCCCCTTCTAGCTCCCCCTCTGCACATGGGGAGACATTTATTACCCTGAGAAGTGGTCAAGTTTGAAAAAATATATATTCCAGAATGATTTGGGTGCATCCTCAGGTGAGTGATTTCCTAAGGGAAACAGGGGGACATTTTTGGCCTTTGAGGTCATTCTTACAGAGAACCATGGCCTTCTCTAGCCACCCCTTGGTGCTCACCCTAGGGCCAGGCTCCTGACTGGAAGGTAATGGAGGTGCTCTGAGCAGCTCCCCCAGGTTCCACTAATTCCTAAGAGAGGCACGCACTGCTCGCATGGCCCCAAGGCAGCCCAAAGGCTCCATCATAGCATGATTCAGGGGGGACTGTCCCTAAACTTCCTAACACCAGCCCAGGCCTGGTCCCCATTTCCCGTCCATTAACAGAGCTCCAGAGTCAGCTCTGGAAGGAGTTGCTCCACAGCCCTTGCCTGTACACCCTGTTTGTTCTGGCCTCCTCGTTTGACACAAGCTGTTCCGCCCAACTGGGATACCCCAAACCCATCTGCCTATCGAAGTTCCACCTAATCTTTAAGACCTAGATCTTCCTGCTCCTCCATTAAACCTTCCTCTAATCTACGCTGATCTGTTCACAACACACAAGATCTATTTACCCTTACTCACTCTCACTTAATTACTGCCAGTCTTCCACTGTTTGCTTAATGTTTTATCACAGATAGTTTTGACTGCCTAACAAGATAACAATGTCATAAAGATGGACCTGGGGCATCCATTAACAAAACCATCTTGCAATGTTTTATGAAAACACTTTTAGGAACTTCTTGACTCTCCAACTAGACTATAAACCTCCTGAGGGCAGAGGGTCCATCTAATGCCTCTTTGTAACCACACTGCCTGGCATGGCACCTGGCTTTGGTAGGGAACCTACAAACACTGACATGCAGCGATGGTGGCAGTATCTCCACACACTCAGTACGTACGTGGCGGGTGACCACAGAGGATGGGTAACCTGATCTGAGCAAGGTTTCTGCCAGTGCCTCTAACCCTCTGCTGAGCTCCCAAAGTTTCTGACATAGAACTACTAAGTCTACACACAATTACTGGGCCTCTGTTCTGGGTGCTGGGGGAAGAAAAAGAAAAAGATGACTATGTTCCTGCTCTTGAAGGGCTTACCGCCTGAGCAGTAATCAGGGACAGATACACACACACACACACACACACACTCTCTCTCTCTCACTCACTCACTCAACAAAAGCAAGTTGTAAGAGCCTCATCCAAATAATGAAATGCAGACTGAAGACCATATAAATACAGGGGTACCCAATGTGCTCCTAATCAGGGAGGGCACCCCAGGGAAGATGATTTCTGAGTGAGAGCTGGGACTCTCCTGCACGCCCTTTCCTGCCTGGCTTTTTAAACTCTGAGAGGAAGCTGCGGTGCTTTGACTGGCTGTTGCCTGCCTTGGTGTACAGGGCATTCTTACAGTGAAGCTCTGACCTGATCCTAGCCTGCTGTTTGATTTTGTGCAACATTATTTATAAACTAGACCTGCCTGTGGTCCTCCTGATTTTTCTTTTTAAGGCAAAAATGAGTAAAGGGTTCAAATCTACATGAGTGAAAACAGCAGAGCCCAAGGGGCAGGATTTCCAAAAACCCAAAGCAATTCTATGACTTTTTAAAATTGTGATTTTTAGGGACTCGTGATATGCACGGTATTACAGGACACATCAGAAAATTAGACATCCTTGCCCTTGAGCAACATGCAATCTTGTTGGAAAGACAAGAACACAGAGAATGTCATTAGATAACAAGGAAATATAATCAGGCAGGCTCTTTGGCAAACAGAGCCCAGAGTCAGAAACAAGTGGAGGGGGAGGTGCCAGCATGGGAATTACTACAGAAAGGTTTGTAGGAACTGGGGGACTTGGGCTCACACTAGGAGAATGGGAGATATTTGAGTAGAAATCAAGGGAAGGAGCATCCAAGATGCAGGGACTAGGGTGAGGGATCAGCGGTGGGAACGAGCCCTGTGACACAGGGCCAAGAAGCCTCTGGGGCAGAGGGAGGAGGTCGGCACAGCTGGAGCTCAGGAGGCACGCTGAGTGCTGGGGAAGGGGGTGTGAGAGCAGGGGTGGGGCCCCTTATTGTTGGTGAGATGCATTCCCACTGCCCTGCGTGCTGCCCTTGGGAAGAAAACTGGACCAAGGATCCATGTGTTCATTCAGGCTCTGAGTGTGCCAGCTAAATCCTTGATGATCTCTAAGAGAAATACTCAAATCCACAAAAGACACCCCTTTCCCACCCTGAAGACTCTTGTGCTCTGAGGACACGACAACCCTGCCTAAAATAGGCCCAGGACAGAGCTGGTCTCAGCACCAGCTAAACCTCTTCTGAGAGGCTAGGAAAGCTATGGTAGCCACCAGAATGCTTCCTAGTTGTCAGATAGCAGGCAAATGCACAGGCAACTAATGTCCATGAAACGCCAGAAGACTCCAGAGGCTGGGGAGGCCACGGAGTGGACTAGGATTACCCTCCACTTCTTGACCACCCCAAAGGGCCTCACCCAAGGGAAAGGGCATTTCAGGTTAGCCAGGACATCTAGAGTGAAGGCAAGAAAGCAAAAAAAACAAAACCAAAAAAAAAAAAAAAAAAACAAAAAACAAAACCAAAACGGGGAAGGACCACGGCTGGCTCCCAAACCCCTCCCACCATTAATTCCCCTAAGTTTCTGGTGTAGAATAAAAGACAGACTCCGGCTGCATGGTGATATGGTTACATTTATAGAAGGTCTCTTGTTACCAGTGAAATGTGACCTTCATACTTTTCTTATCTTAATATCTGGGTAAACATCTGTTGTGCAAGCACACAAATAAAGGTTCTAAAGGTGAAATGCGGTGTGTCCGGTGACACCACACTGCTCCAAACCCAGGCACCAGAAAGTCCTTTTGGCACTGCAGATGACTTCTCTCTCCCTTTACCCTGGCACCAAAATTAGCTTCACCAACTTCAGCCAATGCTGGAGTGAATGCTGCCATTCTAAAATAGCATCTGAGCACTCTTGCAAGCACAGGAGAGAAATACAAGGGTACAGTGATTTGCAGACAATTACTGCAGAAAGCAATTTCACTGGAGGGCTTTGCAAACCAAATAAAGTGAAATGGGCATTATCAAGACATCTCCTAGAATCTTTGTAAAGTAAATGATATTCTTCTAACTCCCCAAGTCCCCCACACAGCATATTTTATACATCCCATTTTACACCATTAAACAAGATTGTTTTCATTCAGAAAAGTAATGTCGAGGTCATGTGTTCATAAAAGAGTGTTCATCAAATAGCCTGTGCTTTAATTCAAAATTTTACTTTACTCACTTGCAGTCCTGTTATTTCCAGAATACTCCAAAAATATCATGAAGCATAGTGTGTCCTATTTCCCTGTGTATGTGATTGTCCAGAACTGATTTGTAAGAGTTTGTTTGGAAATTCAAAGAATGAATTCTCAAACAGTCCTTCACAAGCAAAATTTTTTGCTGTTTGCACACAGAAGCCATAAACAGAGCCAGGCGACCAATGCTGAGGGTGTGCGCTGAGCGCCAGCTGCTCTTTCTGCACCTGCGTATGATGTATTTCTCCAGGACAGTCTTTCTCAATACTCCAAAGTGCTGCAGCAACAGAAGTCATAAAGGTAGGAAGGAGGCCTGTAAATATTTGCTGTAATTACTCATTAGTAATAAGAATAGTTAGCATTAAAGTTTGAGTCATCCCCTTTGTGCTCCGGCCTCCTCATTACCTTGTCACCGGAGCCCAAGGTGATACACAGGGGCCTCGCCTTGCCAGGGATGTAAGAATCCAATTCTATATTTCATTGCAGGTGGCATGGCTTGCTTCTTTCAAGCAGCTCAATTTCCAAAATATTAGGAAAATGTGCTGCCCTTCCTTCCCTCTGCCCCCTACCCAGAGGCAGTCAAGATAAATCTTATACAAAGTAGTGACAATATGAGTATTATTTTATGAAGAGTAAAGTCTACATATTTGTTAATATAAATTACATCGAGAGACACAGAGAGAGTACCATCTGGCTAGGCACAGTGACTTAAATGATTACTACCCAAAAATATCCATACACTTTCATTCATGCATTTTAAAAAAATCGTTACTTGAGGACATGTTTTCATTGCCTTTAGAGAGAGAGGAAGGGAGAGAGAAACATCAGTGCGAGAGAGGAGCATCGGCTGGTTGCCTCGGACTGGGGAATGTATGCACCTGCACCCAGGACTGAACCCGCAACCTAGGCATGTGCTCTGACCGGGAATCAAACCAGCAACCCTACAATTATAGGTCGATGTTCCAACCCACTGAGCCACACTGGCCAGGGCTCACTGATGTATTTTTAAGCATTTAGAAAACGCTTCTGAATTGTCTCAAATCAGGTCCATGACCTCTTACTCCCCACAGTCCCAGGTCACGAGCAGAGCACTTCAGGCTGAAAATGAGACTGAAAGAATCAACTAAAGCTATTATAGCGTTGATTAATCTCTAAAAAGACTACAATGCTGGCTGTACCCGCAGCACTTGTGGGCAGTGGGGGTTAACCTTCAGCATCACACTCATGAGTGAAATATAACAAGTCATTGTCCCAGTTGTGTTTTATCCCATGGCCTAAGACAACAAAATCCCTTTCTGTTAGGATTTCTAGCACTGACCTCTTAGGTTTGAATTTCTCACTGGAGGGTGCCACGGTGAGGAGGGACATTGAAGGGGACTTGCTGGAGGAATGTAAGAAGAGTTTTAACAATCCACTCTCATGGCTTCGTAGAATTGGGGGAAATGTAAGGTGGGTGAACGGTGAATAAATATATGTATGTTTTTAATGGGGTAATTTTCCTTATTGACAAACCGCCCTTTCTGAAATATCTTTCCAAGTGCGAAAGGAACTGTCTCCCAGAGTCATTATCTTGCACAGAAGTTACTTGTAACTTTAAAGCTGAAGAATTTTTCCATTTAAGGGGAAGGGGAGGGTGCGCCTCCTGGGAACGTGTGATGCTTCTGGTAGTCATGCCATGCAATAAGAATCTGGCCGACGTGCAAGTGGCCCCTAGAAACAGCCGCAGGCAGTCAAGCAAACCAGTATTTCTTGAGAAATTAGGGGGGGGGAAACAAAAACAAGGCCTTTTAGAAGGAGATAAGGTCCATTCTACACCTATTTCCTCAGCACCAGAGATTTTTCAAGCTCCGGCCACTCTTCTTGACTTCATGCTTGCAGATCGGTTCTGTGGCTTCCAGTGGCAGGACCAGATAGCTGGTGGCAAATTACACCCACCCTCTACTTGAAAGTCACAGAGCTGTGAATGGCACGCACCCGTGCATGACTACCACACAGACAGTGACGTGCAACTGCCAACGTGGCTTGCCTCTCTCTCGGCGTGTTACAGGAGTCCGTGCAACTGCTTTACAGCACAGCGAAAACTCAAGATGACTTCTAGGCTGTCGGTGCAGAGTCAATGGTGTGATGGCTATGAATGCTGAGGGCTCATGAGAACAAGGGCTCTATAAAAATGCGACATTATTATTGCAACGGTCGTAGCTATTCTTTATTCCCCCATCCATTCTTTCCTTCCTGTGCTTGAAATTTCAAAAGATCAAAAGAGCCAGAGGAAGTCTTGTGCATCTTGATTTGGAGATGGTTCTTCAGAAGCCACAGAGGAAGACTTCTAACAGGTTCTTCTGCACAATGGAGTCCAAAGGCTAAAGTAATTATTGAAGTCTTGCCACCAATTAAGGGTGGGAGGTGGAAAGCTTTGAACTTCTTAAGGGCAAGAAAGAACCAGCTCCTGCCAGAGTTGAGGAAAACCCACGAAGAAGTAGAATTTCCAGGACTGGCAAGTCTGCCCTACAGATCTTCAACCCCTGTCTGAGTGCCAGGTTTAATACAAGTGACAAGTCACAAAAAGGAAAGTAATTATAATAATTATAAATCCAACAACAAAAGCAGTTATCATTTATGGAGTACTTACCACGAGTCAGGAATGGTAATAAAGACTTTATGGATCTCTTAGAGAAGGTAAGGCAGTATGCATCCCTGGTTAACAGAACAGCCTCCGGAGACATTTTGCCCTGTTCAAATCCTAACTCCGCCCATGCTACCTATTTGAACTTTGGCAATTCGCCTTTCTATACTTCAGTTTTCCCATTAGTAAAAGGCGGGCTAATAACAAGGTTTATCTTACAGGGTTGTTATTAGGATTAAAGGATTTGACCCAGGTAAAGTTCTGAGGAGAATGCCTACACAAATAAGACTAAGCGTTCTGATTTTTTCTGTTTGGTCCTGTTGCATATGTGATTTCTACTAGGACACACACATGCATTCCTAGTGCATAAAATGACCGCTGAATAACTGCAGGGCTCTCAGCCCCCTTCCTTCCATGACTGAGGGCAGACATGGGTGCAGGTAAGGCTAAGTTGTACCACAGAACCTTTGCTGGATGCACATACTGACCAAGTCCATCTCCAAGACACTGAGAGACACCGGCGGTGAAACATCGGAACCGTTATGAACTCAGACAGACACTGGATTGTAAGGCAGTCACCGAGCTAGACATCTAAGTGCCAAGGCTTGCCCTTTCCAGATCGTAGAACCTTTGAAAGGCAATTGACAGCTGAACAGACTTCCTCAGGAAAAAGAAATGCTCATATACATAATACTTTGCATGGAATTTCAAAGGCCCACAGACCATCCTCTGAAACCTACTCACAAAGTCCAATTCAAGAAGCTCCCTCTCCCTTGGGCTCTCTGCAGTCATAGCTGCCGCCACTGGTATCCTCAGCGGGACCAGAATCTCAAGCCCTATCCTTCCCGGAGCCTCACTAAAGCTTCCTTCCCTCCATGCCCAAAGCAAGCGTGTAGAGAACAGCAAACATTCATTCTTGAGGACCTTTCTGACTATGGTGTCGAAGTACATGGCAGGGAATGCACTTGAACCCTCCACTTTTTCTTTACTCTCATTAGCCCCAACACTGACCACTGGAGTTTGACCTGAACTCAGAGCCAGTTTATGCTGGTGATTAGCACCTACCCTGGGTGATTCTAGGGAAAACTGTGAACCAAATCTCCTACCTCCAAACACATACAATACTTTTTAATAATTGTGTGCACTTTTGTGTGTGGTTACTACTGCCTGAAATGCTATTGGGAACTTCTTATCCTTGGCTTCAAAATATTTGGTCCTAACAGAAAAGCTACTTGCTACCTGCATTTTTAGGGAAACTTCCTTGTTTGTCTTTCCCTCCCCCACCAAACTAAGGAATATGAAGACAAGGACCATAGTCTCCTCTTCAGTATTTTATACAGAGTGGGAGTGGGTGTCTAATACATATTTGTTGTCTTATTTATTTATACTATGGTGTGAATGGCAGAGCTGGTTTTCATCATGAGGACAGACAGCATAGTACTGGAGAGGGTAGGGGACTGGGGGCCCAGTGAACAAACTTTGCTGACTTTACATTACTGGAAAACACCCTACCTGTTATGATGGTCAGTGATGGTCAGTACTAAAAGCAAAAGAGAAGCTTCATTAGTTAAAAACTAAAAGTTGGTATGGAACAGAACTGGAGAAAATGCAAAAAAGCTAATACTACTGGATTGATTTCTTGAGAAATAGAAAATCTTGAGATAATTAATGGCAGCCAATATTTTCAGACATATCAGGCTGAAATCCTGGAGCACTAAGAGGATCCGATTGGTTTCTTCTATTTGTAAACATTTTATACAATAGATTCCTAGATAGTTGAGGATCACGGGATGCGTGTGTGTGTGCACACGCACAGATGGATAGGGTTACAGTCAAAATGAATCGAACAGTTTCAGTCTCATGGTTCTCACCCCTCGTGAAAATGCCACCTAATTCAATACAGGAATCAGTCTAATAAACGTTTGACTGTCTCCTCTGACAGGGGGTTCTCTCCTTTGCAAAGCAACCTGCTCCCCTGGGGAACAGCCCTTGCGTTGGTTTCGTTTCCTGCGGTCCACGTGTAAGTGAAGTTTTCCTAAGTGGAACACAGGGAGAGCACGAAAGCAATGGATTCATACTTGTCAAGATTTACAGGCACCAAGACCAGCACCAACCCTACTTTTTTTTTCTTTTTGGCAAAAAGCAGTTAGAATCACTCCTGGGGCAGCCTAAAGTCTTTTATAATCTAGAAAAGCAAGTCTCCTTTCTATAAGGTTCAGTGCTTGGGGTGGGAGTGGGGGACACTGTCATCCTTTGGAACTCATCTTCACTGTCCAGAGGCAATCCGGGACTGGAGGCACACTTTTGCCAATGATAGGAAAATACATACTTAATTGAAAGTAATGAACCAGAGTTCTGATTCTTACCAGTGCTAAATTTCCTTGTGGCTAGAGATCGATTAATCTCTCTGGGCCTCAGTTTCCTTATCCAGAAAGGGAAACATTTGACTAGATGATTTCCACAGCCCTCATAAAATAATTCTAAGCTCCCATCAGCGACAGTGAAAAAACCTGTAGCCATGCCATTTTTCCGAACTTCATTGAAGCTGTATGAATTAAATGGTAAATACCTGAACCTGTAACGTGTTACATCAATTCCTCATCCCTGAATTCCGGTAATGCAACAGAGAAAGATATCAAATGTTGAAGGAATATTTATAGAAAATATAAATTGAGAAAAACTGTTTGCTACATTTCTGCCTTTGGTATTGGAAAAAGATGGACTTGGGTTTTATTGTAGCAGAGGAACAACTCTGTCCAGCTGGCAGGGGAGGACGAGGTAGTTTGAAAACTTCTTCTGATCCAGAGGTCTCTGACCCTTTCCACCACTGGCCCCACACTAAATGATGTAAGCCTTTGTTGGAGAAGGTATTCTAAGCTGGGTCTGGCTTTGGGAACGGACTTTGAGCCCTGATTATCCACTGGAACCACTTTCCAATCTCTGTGTACCTAAAAACTTCTAGACTCTTTACTCTCCCAGGGAGGGAACTCAGAAATTGTCTTATCAGGAGGTCAGTCACCCAGACACTTTCCATCTCTTCACTGAATCAGGAACCTTGACTAATGAGGCCTCCACTTCACTCCTGACAGGTCAGTGAAGAAAGGTGAGTGCAGCTCTCTTACCAAGCATCAGTTTCTGGCCATCTCTGGTCTCACCGGGAATGCCCACTACCACCGAATGAGTGCACTTTGGTACCTTCTATCAAGGCCAGCTGGCCAGCCAACTCTTAGAAAGCAAACTATTATTAAACATTAACATATCCATCAACACACGAGCATTTTTGGAACAAAATGAACCTGCCCACTTCTTAAAGGGCTGTTAGAAGGAACATTGCAAGTATCATTCATCTTGAATTTGGGGAAAGAAACAGCTCTGCTGAACCATAAAGATCAAAACTCTTAAGAACTGATGATGTACAGAATCACCATCTGAGAGATCCCTTGCCCAGCAGCACACTGTACTTGGGAGGCACTGCAGGAAAGCGAAGGACATCCACTTACACGGTATGCTAACTTCCAATGTACTGGTTCACGTATTTTCATGACACCTTTGTCCTGCATGGAGCCTGCAGCCAGCAAACAGAGCCAGGCACGAAAAGTAAGTATGTCTCTAAACCATTAGCCCGCCAGGGACTCTGGACAGTGAGGGACATACTGTTTGCCTTGCCAGACTGTGACAGAAAAATCAAGGCAAGTCACAGAGGGCAGTCACACCGACACTGTAGCACCCATATTGGCCTCCCACGCAACTCACAGACAATCCTGGCAATGGTTCTTAAAATTAGCAGCTCTCGCGAATAATTAGGAGTCTGACTACTCCACTTTTTTTCCTGCTCCTCTTCTGGCTCCCTCTATCTCTAACGAAGGAGGCGCTGCCGCTAGGTATGTCAAAAAAAAAAAAAAAAAAAAAAAAAGTGGCCCCTGTTCCCGTTTCTTGCACCGGTTAATAGCCCAGAACCAGTGCTGAGCCCACCAGGGAAGCTACACTTCACACATCTGTCCAGTTTCCCTTCAGGCCCCTCCTGCGGCTGTGACACTCACCAATTGCATCGCAATTGTAAATGTGCGTTAAAGGGCTGACTGTAACTTTTTTTTTTTTAATTTTTATTTTAATTGTTGATCTTGTACAGTTATTATTGGTATTATGATGTAGGCTACATTGGTTTCATAAAATGCGTTGGCATCTTAAACTCTCCGCCCCGCTTCGCTGCGCTTAAAGACACGGGACTCCACAGCTGTCCCGAGGCCCCGGGGGTGCGGTCTCAGGGCCCGGGGTGGCTGGGCCAGGGCTCCCTCGCAATTTCAGGCCAGGGGGTGCCACAGTGGCGGGAGGGGCAGCTGCGGTCCGGAAGAGGTAGGCAGGCTCAGCCCCCTGCACCTCCCCCCTCCCCGCCAGCGATCAGAGAGCGAACGGACCGGGAGCCAGGCCAGAACGGGCACTTTTCTCTTCCTTTTATTAAACCTTTATCGGTGCCCTGTGGTGGGAACCGCGGTTTTCCACGAGAGGATACGCGGTTTCCGGCTCCAATCTCTCAATGGAAGTCGGAACAAGAGCAAATCAACACAAGCACGGAGCTCTTCGGGTCCCCCTCCCTTCGTGTCTGGGTCCGCCATCCCCTCACCTCCTCACAGCCGCCCAGCAGCTGATCTCCAGACGCGTGGGCCATTCGGCCAGCTATGCGTATGATTCCAGCCCCCCAACCCAAGCCCTGCGACGCGGCCGCTGCCGAGCGCGGGGTTGAAAGTCCCAGCCCGCTGGGGCAGCACCAGTGGGGATCGCAGAAGTGAGGGCCAGGCAGCAAGCCGCGCACGACTGCGGGAAGCGAAGCGGTGCCCACATCTGCGCTGCCGCTCGGCGCACTCGCACCCTTGCGGGATAGGGCCAGGCGCGGAGCGGCCGGGAGCGGCCGGGAGAGGGCGGCAGGGCAGTGAGAGCTGGCCGGAGTTGCCTCTCACCCAGTGCCTAGAGGCTCTCGAGGGCAGGCAGCAGCAGGCAACTCACAGCTGCCCTTCTCTGTCCTCTTGGTACAGAAACACTAGGATCTTCCCGGAGTGCCCGGTGTCGCCATCACCTCGCGTACATCAAGACAACTGTCCCCGCGAGGAAGCCCGGTCCACTACCCACTCTCTCCCGCGGAGTCAAGGCGCGGGCCCACGAAGGTGGTTTCTCCAAGCTTCAGTGGGATCTGGGGCCTCGGAATCGGGGCCCTTTGCTGCGTCCTGGCCCCTCCACGTGGTCGTGTCTCCGGGCCGCGCTCCACCTCCGACCCCTTGCCAATTTGGGGCGCAGAGGACATAGCAACTCCTTTGGAAGAACCCAAAGGGTCGGAGTGAATGCTGCACCGCTAACGAGAATTAAAGTCGAAAGTTGACCTGAGTTAAATCAACCAAAAAACATTTCAACCCGCGGGCGCCGGAGTTTCAGGCGGGGGCAATTTTGGAAGATACAGCGCGAGCACCTCTGACCTGCAGGGCCATCTCCCTCGGCCTCCCGGCCTCTTGCACGCTCAGATTCCCGTTTCCTTCAGGCCACAGAACTCTCCACTGTGAAGCCGCAGTACCGCGTCCCCAGACGGAGCACCTGGTTTCCTCCCCGCCCCCCCCAAACCCTTCCGAATTCACCGCCGTACCTCAAAGACCTCTCTACACTCCTCTCCCGGCTGCTCTCGGTCGTGTCGGCCCCGCGAAGCCCGGCCACCCCCTCGGATGAGCACCCTAGCAGGCTAGGGACGCCCGTTTACCTTTTCTTCTCCTTGTCAGCTGTCATTGTCGCTGTGGCCCTTTGAGACGCAGAGCACTGGGGCTCCCCAGCCGGTGGGGCTGCAGCCGCTGCCTTCGCTGTGGCCCTGGTCCACTCCCTGAGGATCCGGTCGCTGTGAAAGGTGCTCGCAAGCCTGAGAGCCCAACACAGTCAGGTGGAAGTGTGCGGGCGGCTGGCTAGGTACAGGGTAAAGGGGTGGAGAAAGGTGACAGGGAGGAACCTGCACCGGGAGGCGGGGTCAGGACAGGAGTGGGAGGAGGTTGTCAAATGCCAAAAAGAGGGCAGCGAGAAAGGGACCGAAGTTCCTTTCCCCCTCAAAAAGTAGTCACTTTCTTGGGTGTTCCAAAAGAAAGAAATAAAGAAAGAGTGAGTAAGAAAAAGTGGCTCCAACGGCAACAGAAGACTCTGGGGCCGGGCAGCGCGGCGGCTGAGATGACCATACAGTCTCAGGACACTGCCGAGGATTGTACGGCCGGCTCAGCAGAGCTGGGCGGGAGCGCAGCAAAAGCCGGCGCAGCGCGGCGGGCGGTTCCCGAATGTCTGGTTCTCGGGGCGGCCTGCCCACTTTAAAAACTCTGGCGGCCCACGCCGGGGAGCGCACGAGGAGCGCGCGCGCGCCCCGAGGCCCCGCCCGCGCCGCGCCGCGAGCCCCAGGCAGCCCATTAGTCCCGGCCAATAAAGAGGCGCCGCTGCATCCCCCGCCCGGACCGCGGCCCGCCCCCTGCCCGAGCGCCGCGTTCCCTTGCAGCCCGTCCGCCTCCTCCCTTCCCAATTGCGGTAGTTGTTTATGAGGCTGGCAGGTAGCAAGATGGGACCCCAGGTCAAGCAGGCGCAGTTTATATGGGCTAAGCGACAGCAATAAGTCCCTCTCTGGCAGTGTCTCTCTGTGCTGCTGTCCTTCCACCGCGCCGTGCCCTTGGGACCAGGCCTGGACCCCGAGCGCAGAGGGTCCCGCGCACGGACGCGTTTGGTAGAGCCGCTGCGCTATCCGTCGCCCCGTTGCGTAAATTCTAGGGCCCACCGGGGATAGTTCCGCGAGCCCTAGCAACCGCGCTGCAAGCCCGGGCCATGGGGCTCTTCCCCAAAACCGCCCCTCCCCCGACCCCGCCCCGGCAGAATGCCCTGCTTTGCCTTTTGGAAATAGAGGGAAACCGATCACCTGTTCCTGTTGGGTCTGGGGGAAACGGTGCAGTGGAATTGTGATAGGGCTACTCCTGTTCTTTCCTTCCCTCAACTGGCAAGTCGGTTGCCTGCGGGGTTGGGCTCAGAAGTATACCGGTTTTGACAGGGGTGAGGGAGAGTAGCGCCTCGGAACTGTTTGGTCTGCCACACCCTACTGTCAACACTTGGCCAGTTCAGAATTGGACAAGTGAGCCTGGCTTCCCAGTGTTATCTTGGGATAAGAGTTTGACACCGACCATGTCGGCCAATCACGAGATCTCAGGCCTGCTCCCTGTCTCCAGGGTCCGACTGAAGCCCTAGGAACGTGAAGGCTGCAAATGTTAGGTGTGGGTAGATCAGAAGTCTAAGGGGCAAGTGGTGAGAGCTCAGGGATTTTTTTCAGCTGTGCTTTAAATGCTTCCTTCAAGCCACACCTGGGCCTCTGCCCTGTGCTCAGCTCCTCTCCCAAGAATCCCACCTCAGTCCCTACTAATCAGTAGAGTACCGGGATCCGGCAGGGATATCCCAGGAAGGGACAGGGAGGCGCTTCATCTCTGCAGCTCTGACAGGGCCCACAGGCTGCACCAGTGTGAGTTGAAGAGAAGGGCCAGGGAACTGGTCATCCCAGGGGCCAGAAACTTTGCTGTACCTTCCCCCACTTAGCCTCATCACATTTTATATTACAATAATCTGCGTGATGAACCTCCAGGACTTTATGCTAAGTGATAATAAGCTAGTCAGCAAAGGACAAAGACTGTAAGACTCCACTCATATGAAATATCTAAAGTAGTCTTTCTTTCTTTTTTTTTTTTTTTAATTTATTATTTATTTATCTTTTAGATGGGAAGGGTAGGAGAGAAGGAGAGGGAGAGAAATATCAATGTACGGTTGCCTCTTGTGTGTCCCCTGCCGGGAACTGGCCTGCAACCCAGGCATGTGCCCTGACTGGGAATCGAACCGCGATCCTCTGGTTCACAGGCCCGCGCTCAATCCACTGAGCTACACCAGCCAGGGCTAAAGTAGTCTTTCATAGAAACAAAGTAGGAAGGTGGTTACAGGACCTGGGGGGTGGAGGGTGGGAGGTGAGCAGGGAAAGGGGTGGGAATAAGTATTCAATGGGTATAGAGTTTCAGTTTCGCAAGATGAAAAGTTCTAGAGATCTGTTGCACAACGTGAATATATTTAACTATTGAACTGCACACTCAAAATTGGTTAAGATCGGAAATTTGATGCTATGCATTTTTACCACAACACAAAAATATCAAGAAAGAGTTTTACCCCAGCGGAATTTTGGCAGTATAGTTTTGTGTCACCATCAAAATACAAAATAAACGTGTATTTTTCCCTTGCATGCGGTAAGAGAGGCAGGGATATCTTTCAGGAGCCTTTGGAAGGCACTGGAAAGCAGAATTGGGGAGAAATGAAAACACCTGCGAGGAATTGGAAACCTGGGCACCTTTTCTCGTTTTCCCAGAGCCAATGAGCACTGTACACACAGACTTTAAAATCAGACGTTGGGCCTAACAGTCAAGGCATTTGAACAAGAATTGCAAATTTCTCTAGGGAGCCACTTCTTGTGGCTGGTGGGTTTCAGCAATGGGGTGATTTCCTACTGGGCTTCTCCAGCCAGCCAACCCTAGTGGACACATTCTTATCTCAATGAGGAATTCAACTTGGTAAGACACAGTTAGTTCTCCCGTAATCAACAATGAGCTTACTCATCTCACTTGGGACTGTAGTGGGGGAAGAAACGGACTCCTTGATGGCTTCCAGGTGCCCAAAGCCATTCACTGCCAGAGCCAGGAGAAACCACTGAGTCCTGGACTGTGCTTGCAAGTCGCAAAACGACACCTCCAACCCATAGAGGACATTTCAGCAGGGTTTGAGCTTATCAAATTAGCTTTTTAGACGTTAAAAAAAGAAAAAAGGTAAAAGGTCACTGGAGAACATCTCAACAATAATAGCTCCTTCCTCATGGCCAGCCTGCCCATCTTTCTAATTGGGGTTTTGTCTTCTAAGTGAAAGGTCTCCAAGATAATATAAACAATTGGACAGATTTTTGTGGAAATCCCATTGCGTAACTTTGAAGTCCGGGATTTTGGCAGTGTCTAGAGAGTCACCAAAAGCCTGTATAATTCCCAGAAGAATTGGACCCAGCCTTGCTTAGAGCAGAGCCGAGGAGCCCAATGACCTCTTAAGATTTCTTCCAGGATTCAGTTCAACAAACTTTGCAGGAAGGAGTTGGGAGTATAAACCAGACAAAGGCTTGCAGCTAGAGTGTCCCATTTTACTTTTTAAAGCCCATAGAGAACTAAAGGAGAACCACTTTAAAAGATGATAGTGGGGACAGCTGAATCCCAGGACTCCAGTGTCTCTAAAGACATTGATTTTTGGCCACAGGGGGCAGCAGAGGGCACCGCTAAGCAAGGCTGCCAGGCTGCTTAAAATGGGAACGAACTGCCGGTCTCCTAGCAAATCTCTCTCTGCCTCCCAACTCTACACTGGACTGCTGGGCGACAGAGGCTGTGGCAGCAGGGAAACACCCATTTGTTTTAACAAAGGACAAGACTGAGTCTCTAGCTTCCTCTCTCCCCTAGGGAGCACACCCTTAGGAGGATGGGACAGAGATAAGGGGTTAGTTTACAAACTTGTTAGAGAGCAGGCCTTGATCCCACCTGGGATCAAGTGGGCAGGTGGAAGAAAGAGAGAGGGCCCCAGGAATCTCATTAACATCCAGGATGGGGTTGGAAATCAGGTTGGAACAGGTGAGATCTAACAGCAGAAGAGATCTTGGGAGGCTGGGCTCTTTCTTTAGTGTGTTACCACTTCCAGCACATTGAAGCAGGAGAGGCTCCTGGGGTGAAAGAGAGAGCCCTCACTGTCAGCGTCACGCAAGTGCCTGTACTACTCCTGGTCCTGCCATGTGCGTTATCTCCAGGATTACCCATTTGGCCCTGGTCTGGCCATTTAGCTGCTTTTGGGCTGGAGAGAGCAGGCAGGGTAGGGAGCAGAGGTGGAGGGAGGGACAATCCTCCTCAGCTGAAACACTTTTGCTGAGTTACCCCTCCCCCTGCATGCCACTCCCTCTCAGCAAAACCAGCTCTTACACTGTGACCTCCCAAAATTTATCCTCCAACTCCCTGTCACTGAACCCCAGGACAGGAGGCCACACCCCCTGGGGTTGGCTTCAGGGCAGAGCTGTGGGATATTTCACAGAGACGTAGGCTGTGTCTACCATAAAATGCTGTGACTTTCGATGTCACAAATCCAGAATGTATCATCTTTCAAAAGGAGTTCTGTGATTTTTTATTTTTGTTGAAAAAAGGGTCAAGCTGGTTTTTTTTTTTCCTTTTCTTTCCCTACTGATAGGGTCCAGTTTTAAAGAACCACAGTTCTCCCCACCCCTTGAATCTGGATTATCAATAACATAGAGACTAATGTCTTTCATTTCCAGGTCTAGGGATGGGATTTTGGTCCATGAAAGGTCTTGTATGTTTATCATTCTATCATTCAGCTGATAGTGAAGGAGTCATTGGTCCCTGACCACCATGCTGTGCTGCTTCATGGGGCCAGAAGGCATCCATCTGCTGGCACAGGGAGCCTGTGGCCCCCTCCCCTCCAGGAGGAAACAGTACAGCTGTGTGCACTGCTTCTCCAAGACTGTGACATACGCACTTGCTCCCCTTTCAAGGCTTTTGAAATCAATAAGCATCTCTTAATGTAGTAATGATTCCAAGATTATTTTTTAAATTCATATATACAATTTATATATGCTCACTTTTTTAAAAAATATAAAAATTGAGAGCAAAATCATATGCTTGAAACGATAGGTGTTGTAAACGTTTAGTGGTGGTGGGTGGACAGGTGGAGTGAGTGAGTGAAAAAACAGAAAAAGCTAGAGTCCCAGCCATGGGCACTGCCAGGACTCAGAAAAGCCTTCCCTAGACCAGGCTGTCTGCCAGGAGGGTGGGTAACATCACTGAGTTGTTAGAATACCTCACATGTGAGAGGGATGGCCAGTAGGAAGGACATACCAACCCCACCCTAGAGAGAAAAAGGCACAACAGAAATGAAGGTGCTACCATCACTAAAAATGATGACATTGGACCTGGACCCTAGATAACAAGAATGACACAGAGTGGGGGGTCAGAGAGACCCTTCCCACTCCTGTAGTAGGGCTTTGGCCTGTAACAAGTGTGAAAATGGGACTTTTCCCAGCTCAGTTTCAACAGCGGTCCCAAGACATTAGGCTGCCCTTGGGGGAAGGGGTGAGATCTTTGACAACAGCATTTGCGGGACCATGTCCTTCATTCCAGAAGGATGATGTAGGTGGCACGACAAGGCCTCGTACAGCACACAATGTTTGCAGAACAGACAGGGTTCCCACAGGAGGAATGCCCACCTAGGATTTTTAAGGGGATCCTGTCCATGTAAGCATCTTCAAATAGACCTCAGCAGAAGACGGCGGCAGTGCTGCTGGAGGTAGAAACTGAGAGAAGATCACAAGTGGCCAGCGGAAGGGTGTCTGTCCTTCTGGAGCCACAGGGATGTGGCTGGAGGGGACCCACAAGGAAACATTCAAAGAATATTGAATAACACTGAAGAGAATAACAGCTGCCATGGCCAGGGAAAACCAAAGACAAACGACACCCATGTTAGGAAAGAAAAAAAAAAAAACAAAACCCAATCAAACAGAAACCCAACAGCAACAACAATAAAAACAACAAAACTTTCTTACTCCTGAAGCAGTCTATTGGGGGATAAGAGCGGAGGTGCTAGGTAAGGAAATATGTTAGGGTCCTTAGTGCCTCGAAGGGCACCTGGCATAAAATGGTCCCTCGGTAAACGCTGACCAAATGAATGTGTGAAGGTATAAACAAATGAACAAATGAATGTATCGGTCAAGATTTAAGTTGCAGGCAACAGACATCACCTCTCCTCCTGTCCACACAGGCTGCAGGAGGTCTGAGTTGGGGAAGAAAGAGCTTTAATTTGGGATGAAGCCTAGAGTTTTCACTATTACACTGGCCTCAGGTTTTTATTAAATATGAGCAAAGGAATGTCAATTTTTATTATTGAAGAGTGATTAGAAAATTCTTGGAACCTAAATGAGGTTTTATGCAAAGTGGGAATGCAATAATCCATCAAATAGTCTACTTAAACGTTTAATGTGAGAAAATAATAGCATTGCTTTCTAATTATACTGTACAAATCCTACTTGTTCAACATAACTATTTTAGGGGTCTTTTGGGCCCTTTCAAGTCTGTGCCTGCGGATGATGTCAGGAAGCCACAGCAATGCTAGTGACTCATGGAAAGGGACTCAAAAAATGGCCCAGAAAAATGAGAAACGTGGGCCCAGGAGGCAGTGGCAAGGGTGCTGACCCAAATTTGAAGGAGACCCTGACGATGGACATCACAGGAAGTGCTGTGCAAGATTGGGAAGCAAATGGCAGCTACAGACAGAAAAATGCTTCAGGAACTCCCGGAAATAAGTGATGAGGAGACTGCAAGAGTCAGCCAAATGCACAATGTACTAAAATCTTGCACCTATATTTTCTTAATTCATTCATGGTAATGGGCATTTTTCTTTCTTCTTGGCCCCTTAGCATCTAGAAGACCTCAGCATCTTTCTAAGCTTGGGCAGTTCCTCACTCATGTTAGGAAGGAAAGCCTTGCTTTCACTATAGAAAGCAAAAACGCCAGATACTCTCAGCCTCCCTGGAAGCCTGAGTATGGACGTGGACCCAGGTTCTTTGAATCACATACATCTCTCCAGACTTTGAATCCAGTGATTGAGGGAAACAGGCACCTTGCAAAGTGGATACCATCTCAGCGGCAGCAGTTCTGGCACCAGCATCCAGAATCATGAGCTGGTGGGTTGGCCACGAGAACTACAGCCATCTGCAGAGGCAACGATGGTGGTCTCTTGGTTCCAGTTTGGGGCTTTCTTCCTGTTTGCTGAACCTCTGAGCCTGGCTCAGCAGCCCTCCCAGAGATCTTGTGAGATCCCCAGAACCTTAATCAATGAGTCGTTACTTCTCACATTAGCTTGAGGTCATTTCTGTTACTTGAAGCTTAGAATCTTGTCCGATACATTCATTCATCCATCCTTGCATTCCCTCATTCATTTATGTACAGTATTTACTTGGTTAGCATCTGTTGAATGCTCACTATTTGCCAGGCACTCTGCTAGGCACTGGGGACATGGAGATCAATGAGACAGACTCCATTCATCAAGGAACTGGCAGTCTGGAATGAGTTTCTATCTCTGGGCCTCAGTTTCCTTTCCTATTACGGGAGAGGGCTGGATCTTTAGAGTTCCTTCAAGCTCTGGCATTTGGATACTCTGCTTCATTGAATTTGGGGGTGGTCTCTGCCCCATTGGCCTATGCTGGTAGAGAAGTGAGGCCACCCGTGGACTGCTGAGGGTCGGGCCATACACTGGGCCATCGGGGCTCTCATTTCCGACACAGGAAACTAACTACTCTGGGCACCTTGTCTAGGCAGAGGTTCTGCTGAAGTTTGACTTGGCAGGAGTTAGTCTCCAACATCTTCTTGCCGCAGCTTCTCTTGATTGCCTCATTTAGAACAGTTCTGCCAGCTTCAGACCACTCCCATTGCAGAAGACAGAGCACCCAGCCATGACCACAAGGGAGCTTAGGTACTGACAGAAGATCATAGTCATATCTGGTCCGCTCTGCAGGCTTAAACCTCAGATTTAAACTAATAGAAGTGAAATGGAAAATGGGAAGGAAGGGCCTCACAGACTCAGATACAATCCCCCCCGCTCTCAAGTCATCACCATGCCTCCCCAGCAAACCCCCTTCACATTCAAGAAGTGGTCCAAGATGGCAAGACAACTGAGGCTTTGGACCTAAGTTCATGGAAGAGGATGGTTACATGGCATTCGGGGGATCTGGGTACTGCAGGAGTTTGATCTCGAAACATCAATATACAAAGAATGAGGAAAATGTTTGCCTCTTTATCATTTCCATGGCAGTGGAAAGCCATGCCTCAATCTGGGAACAGAAGTTGGGTCCTTCTGAAGTGTTGGTGTTAGAGGGGAGAGCTTCAGGGGCAACTTCTAAGCACACGTTAACAACCCCCAATACACTTGCACATTCACACATGTGTGTGCACATTCACACATGTGTGTGCACATGTGCCTACCCAGGGGCCAAGCCAAGAAATAAGTTCCCACACAAACCTCATTTTAAACTTTTCATTTTTCTAGAGTGCATAGCTCTGTCTTTCCCCTTTGAAGAAAACCAATGCAATGCTGAGAATGTACCTGCGCATACTTAAAATTTTAAACTTCAAGGATTTTCTCTTGGTCTCCCTCAGAGGGTCGCAGTCTCTGGTGTGTAAGTTCTGGACTACCTGTGCTCCAGGTGCTCGGTGATCTGCCCCCGAGGGACAAAGAGGGGGCACAGACACTTCAAAGCCTTTAGACAATGGGTCTTGGCATGCCCTACCTTAGGTGGTTAATTTTATATCATAGCACATTAGCCTTCCTAATTATTCTACCTTGGGATAAATTAAAGTGGATCCTAGTCAGACAGTAATTTATGGTAGAGAGATGCCTTCTGACCTAAAAACATGCCAGTGGTAAAGCTCTAAGCAGGTAAAGCTCTAAGCAGAAACCAGAGTTCATTGTGCATAAGAGCATTGCAGAGTGAAATATGCCCAGGGTTTAATAATGAAGGCCATAATCAGAAGAGTACTGGGAAGACTCATAGACAAATCCAAGCTAACTTTTCCTATTAGGAGTAGAAAGTGCATTTTCGAGCCAATAAAATGATAGAGTTTATAAAATACAACTTCTCAAATTCCACTGTACTTGAGGCACCATCCCCTTTGATTGAGTGTATTCTAATCTTTGTCTAATTATTTTCATTCACTCATTCTTCCATTCTTCAGCATTTATTGAGTGTCCACACCACCGATGTGGTTGAAACTCAGCTTAGAAAGATACATAAGATGCAGCCCTACTTTCTAAAGCTCACAGTCTACTGTTGGAGGCAAACTTGTAAACAGATAAAGTATCATGCCTAAGAAGTTAAAACCCAGTTTTCTGGGGAGGGGGGTTGGTTCAGAATGGAGAACACTGCTGTCTGCTTGGTTAGGGGTAAGGAATATTAGGGAGAACATCCAGGAAAGGCAACTTTTGGGCTGGATCTTGAAGGATGACCAGGAGCTTGCTAGTCAGAGAAGGAGTGGGAGAGCCTTCTGGGCTGAAGATAGTGGCAAAGTCTTCTCTGGACTCTCAGAACAAAGGACAGGGATACAGAAGCAATGCAAAAGCTCCTTGGAGGAAGTTCAGTTATTATTGCTCATCCGAGATCATGATTATTAGCTTTGCACAGCATTTAGAACACCCGAGGGGGCATTATGAGGATGGCAGTGACACCTGTTGATGAGGAGTGGGGCGTGACCCTCGGTTTTTACCCTTAACACTCCAGCTTTCCTGCCATGGGCTTGTTCCCAGTAACTAGGTGGCCATCATGGCAGCAATGCCACCAAAGTACACTGTGAGTATTTCTCTGCAAACTGTCAGAGCATCTGTGAAGCACAGCGTAGATGTCCTTGACCTGGGCAGCCTTGGGCTTGGTCACCCGGTACCTTCTTCCAGTCTTTCATCAGAATGGTTTACTGTTCTTGTTCAGCCCAATTTTTATAAAATTGTGCTTTCTTTATACTGAAATTTTGCACAATAACCATTTGCAGCAGAGAATAATTTCTGTAGATTCTAGAATCTCCTGAGCAGGCCTCCTCTAAGCAAGTAGCCAATTGTTACAGCTCTGACATTGGAGAGGACCCTGGTCTCTATATGTAGCCCTGGAAGTATAGAGGCAGGGAGGCCATCACATCTTGGGTAAGTGCAGCAGGGTCAAAGGCAGAGCAAACTTTCCCCACCTCCGCCACCCCAGTCCAACTCAGGGGTTATTTATATTCAGGAATGAGGGAATCCCTGCAGCCGGGCAGAGTGGACCCAGAGGAAGTCCCCAGACCTGCACGTTTCCACTCAGTTCTTGCCCTGGGCAATCCCAGCCCCGCACCACCTGCTCTCTGGGCCTTCACCTTTGCCGCTCTCCATTCCTTCTTTCCCTGTTGCCCATTCCTCTTCCCCAGTGAATGTATCATTTTTCTCCAGAGGTTTCTTCTGACTTTGAGGTTTTCAATGACCAGACTTTTCCAAGCCATGGTGATCACAGGGATAAGAAGATCATTTCCATTAGTCTCTGCATGAAAGAGAACAGAACTGATGAGACTCCTGTCCGCTGGCCTGCTTGGACTGCTCACGAGGAACTGTAGGAAGGAGTGCATGTGGGAGGTCATGGTCCAGCCAGCTTCTATGGCTGGAAGTCACTCAGGCCAGGGCCGGGAACCCAGGCCCTTGCTGGGGTGGTGCTGAAGAGGGCATGGGAACCACAGATGCCGGCGAGCAGTGGCAGAGAGAGCTGGAGAGAAGGTGTTAGGAACAAACAGATCCCAGTTCTTACATTTCTTCCTACATTTATTTTTCTTCCAAACCAAAGGAAACCTATTTGTCTTACAAGGTGAAAAATTAAGTAAGACACAGGATGGGAAGTCTAAATCAAGTCCTATACAACATTAAGGGCTTGATCTGACTGAACCAGGTCTGTGTGAGCTAAGATGCTCCGGACTGGGGTGAAGCTGAAGGAGGTGGTTTAAAGCAGGGGTTCAGAACCCTGGGGCTGCGGACAGTACTGCTCTGAGGCCTCTTAGGAACTGGGCCGCACAGCAGGCGGTGAGCAGTGGGGGAGCTGGGGAAGCTTTGATCCACCTCCTGCTGCTGTGGGCGAAACTGGCCCCTGGTGCCAAAAAGGTTGGGAACTGCTGGTTTAAAGGGTTCCCTCTTCTCCTTGGAGCCTAGAAGTTTCTGTATAGGAGGGTGCTGTGGAGCCCACTGGGTGGGGCTTGGAATCTGAAGCCTCAGAGCCCAGGCTAAGACCTCCACTTCTTAGGTGACCACCGACCTACCTACATCTCTGAGTCAACATCTCCCTCATCTGCAAGACGGGAATACTAATAACACCTACTTCACAGACTTAGGGACAGGATTAGATGCAATACCGTGCCTAGAAACACCTCATAAACTATAATACAAATGTGGATGTTAATATCCCATTGATAATCGTGGTTTCTTATATATACCATTATGGATCTCCAAAGGGAGAGCATTAGCAAGACAAAGTAGTCTCAGCACAGACTAAAACAACTAAAACCTGCACACTAAGATAGTATCAATTCTATATATTTCAAAGCTTAGTTCATATTTGAGATCATTTTCTATTAAAATTAAAAGACATTTTTAAGAGTTGGGAAGGACCCCTCTCCACCCCTGTCTGCTATTGCTAAATTAACCTGCTGGAGGCAGGGTCCACTTCTCCCCTCCCCACCCACTAGGGTAGGGCTGTTAGGTAAACTTCCACCCCTTCTCCCTGAACAGATGGGTGGAGACAAGGTGAGCCTCTGGTTACATTTTTAAAATAGTGTTGAGAGAGAGAGGGAGGGAGGCCCACTTGACAGGAAGGGCAGGTTCTTCTGCCTCCCTCCCTGGGCCTGCGGTCTCAAGGCAAGCCAAGCAGCTGAGCCCCACACCCTGTCCCTTGTCACCTCAGAGACACTCACTTTAGAGGGCAGTACACTGGCCCCACACAGTCTTTCCACAAGAATCTGTCCTTTCCACTGATTTTCCCTTTTCCCCAGGGGCCTCCCCGACATAGAAAGAAAACCCTTCTCCCAACACAGTCCCTGCACCGAGGCCCTGGGCAGCCTCAGTCGCCAGTGAGGAGCTGGCAGTGCTGAGAGGTTGGCTCTGTAGGGAAAATGAACGGGGTGGGGGGGGGGCAGGGTCACCTGGGCCATCCTGAGATGTGGGTACAGGCTGTACTTGGCACTCCCAACGGCCCCGTCCTGGCTTCTTCTGTGCTCCAGAGGGATCCAGGGCCCTGAGTCCCAGGGCCCGGGAAGGGAGGCAGGTAGGCCCTCCGGTTTTCCTATGGTGGCAGCCGAGTCCATGCCATTACCCTCTGCCTCCTTTCTGTATCCATACACCCTGCCTCACCCTAAGCTCTGGTTAGCTCCTTCCTTAGGGGCTGGCCCTGCCCCTCCGCTGGGCAGAGATGTGGCTGTGCCTTGTTCTTGAATTATTCTCAAGTTTGTATACTTCCTGTCTCCCTTTCCAGACCTCTCGCCCAGGCCCTCAAATCCTATTTGCTGGGTGACTGGTTATTTGTCTTTTGAAGGACGGAGTGACAAACCAACCCTCAGGTCTGAGCTTGTCCTCCATCATCTCTAGCCTGAGGGGTTCCCAGGATGTCTGGCATGCGGGCCTTCATGGAATGGAGAAGAATCTCGAATGCTTTAGACTATAAGCCTGGAGGACTGAGGCGCACAAGACCTTGGAATGAGGCTGACCTGGGCCAACTCCCAGCTGTGGAACTCATATGATGTCCTCGAACAAATCCATTACTTTCTGTGAATATCAGTTGATGGCACCTACTTGGAGGGATTATGTGAGGATTAAGTGAGCTTGAACACATACGCAGTGCTTAGGCTAAAAATCACCCAAATACCATCCAAAGCGTACATGTGAGTGGAGTCTGGCTTCTTACATTTTTTTTGTTTGCTTGTTTGTTTTTGCTAAAAACAAAACAAGCAACGTGTGTTCAGAAAACTCCTCTTCTGTTGGAATTCAGCCTGCAGGGCCGAGCTGGGTGCAGGGCAACGTGCCCAGGCGTTTTTCCCCAACCCACTGATGACAGGCGCAGTCCCCTCCGCAGCAGCGGCCACACGGCTGGCACGCCAAGGCCAGTGTGCGTCCCCAAGGGTTTCTGTTCATCCCACATCTCCCTGTGCGGAAAGCAGGACAAAGTTCTCGTCCCTATTAGCCTTAGAGGGAAATCACCATGGAAGGGAAGGGAAGCATCTCAGCAGGCTTGAAGCTGGCTTTCACTCTGAGACGTTGCTCTCATCTCCATACACAGGGAGCTGCCCTTGAGGTGGGGAGGGGCCGCTCTCTCAGTGGGTCTGGCAGTGATCCGCGACCTCCAACTGAAAGCTGTCTGATCAGCTTGGGATCAGGAGGAGAAGGATCTGGCTGGCACTGGAGTTACCCAGTTGAGTTTGGCCTCATAAACCAAAAGAACTAACCAGCTATGAGTGAGTGAGGTCTCAGAAACCACCATGTTCATGTAGGAAATTAGCTCAAGTGATTATTATACTGACCTCGCTCAATCAATTGAATTTAGGGAGTGTTTAACATACCAAGGGGACAAGAAGATACCATCGCCTTTGCTTTTGTATAGCCCTTTGTTCTTTACAAGTGACTTTTAAAATGGTTTAGCACTGATTGTCGCCCTGTCTCTATGACATAAACAGCACAGACGTTACCGCTGGCATTTTAAGGACTGATAACACAGGAGACTAGGGGACACATCTGAGATCACACACAGCACGCTGAGGAATCCAGGGCTCCTATCTCTCAGTCCATTGTCTGGTTTTGTTTGGTTTTTCTCTCGTCACTGCTACAAACTATTCTTTACACAGCAGCCAGAGCCATCTTTCACATCTGAAATGAGATCTTGTTGCTCCCTTGTTTAGACCATCCAATGGCTTCCCGTTAGAGGCAGAATCCCTTCCAGGTGCCTTACCTGGTGCAGCCGCCTGTCCTCCTCTAGGCTCCTCCCTGCCCACTTCTCATGCTGTGCTGCCTGCACTCGGCCCCTGCAGGCATGCCTCATGCTCCCGCTTCGCCCCAGCTGGGTCTTCCTAGCCTGCCTCCTTCTCATCAGTCCCAGCGTCTTCCCAGACTTCTGGGCCTCTCTGAACTACTGGAAGTTTTGCTCTCTGGAACCATGTCTGTTTCTTGTCTCCTGCCATCAGAACATCAGCTTGGTGGGGTCAGGGACTTTGTCTTATTTATGCTTGAAGAAAAAGTGAAGAAGTAAAATGGAGTCACTATAGTCAAGCCGCTAAATTACTAAAATCAAGTAGTCTAAGATATGACCAAGAAGTTCTACTCTTGCTTTAATTTTCCTGGGAACTTAAACTTTTGAAATTTTGGATGTGCATCAATGCCTGGGGGTATATAAATTCCTATTGATAAGCCTCCGAAGGCCTTAGGAAAGAAAGAAGAATTTGGGAAAAAATGCCCGCATGTCCACATTGCCTAACATTCATTATCCAGACCACTGGCCTCTGGAGAATGACCATCTTGGAACAATTCAGAGGCTAAGAATGTAGGACTCTCAGGAATACACATTTTACTGTTAGAACTCTAAGCTTTTCTTTCTTCTTCACAACACTCTGGTCATTGCCTAGTTGTGTTTCCTGTTAGCAAATCTTAAGACCCCTGAATAAATCTTTGCCACGTATTTCTAGCCAAAGCCTCTTGACTCTTCAGTGCTCGGTTGACATATAAGGCATCAGGGTCATAGAATCAGAAGAACACTCTGCTTCAATTCTGGTTCCTCCATAGAGCAAGGTAACTGTTTGAGCCCTTTGTGGTCCGGGATTACAGTGGTGAGTTCCCTCCACCCTTTGGCTGAGGTTCAGATCTTTTATTCTTGGGTCCTCTGATGCTGGTTTTGTAATGGGGCATCAGCTAACTCTGCCTGGGAGAGAGAACCCCATTCTGGAACTCCACCCTCTGCGAAAGATTTGTCTTGGTGGATTTCTGATACAAGGAACACTTTGGAATTACAGTGGCCACTTCAGAGATCTTTCGAGATTCCATGAGTAGTATATTTACATCCCCAATTAGAGAATCTTAGAAATGTTAAACAAACGAAATGCGAAGCATTTTCAATGACTATTTAGAAGCTGTTACAAAGTTAGATGCTTCAAAGATGGTCTTGACTTGTCTTTTCGTCCAGTGGTGCTAGCTGTCAGGGGATTTCGTCTTTCACATGGACCCTTCACCCTCTAATGAAGTGTCTGCCTTAGGAACTCCAGTTATATATACAGAACATTTTGGTTCCTCCTCTTGTGCCTTTTTCATACAATGAATCAACTTAGCCAAATAATTTACAACTCTTGTGGTCACTCAGGAAAACCTTTGTTGTAAGCCCACCTCTAGGGCTAGCCCTCAAAGAGAGAACACCGACCACTAGGGGACAATGGAACGCATCCTCTGATGAATATGCAGAATCTCTACCAGACAAAGGGATGTTAAACAAGATCGCCTCTCAGAGGACCCTGAAAGAAGCTGTGGCCATCTGAACAGGTACTTTAAAATTTTTGTCCGGTTTTTCCACTTGAAACCGGACAAGATATTTGAGAGGATTTAATGACTCTTTTGATCAGAAACTTGGCAAAATTGAAAGTTAAAGATTCAAAGCTTGGTAGAATTTTTTAAAAGAATAAAAGCTCCTCCCCTGAGGTAAAATAAAACTATATACCCAAAGGGAAAGAAACAAATCAGGAATGATATAGTTAAGTGACACCCTGTGATGTCACTTAAAACCCAGTTCTTTGGAGAATTGAGAGTAACTGTCCTTACCTTACAAATCTCCGTGAAACCGGAAATGGAACACTAGAAGCAGTTCAAAACACCCCTATCTTTATCATCCTCAGTTCTTAAGACCGAAGGCAGGGGGGTGGGGTGGGGGGGTGGGGGGGCGGGGGGATGGAGGCAGAAAACGAGAGTTTGTTTTAAAGCACAAACTGTAGCTCTGGCTCCAAGGCTCCCTACCAAATACAAAACCAAATCTTAATCATCTTCTCCACAAATACTAATAAGAAAAGGCCTTCGCCATTGGAACAAATAAACTTAACATATTCCATCTGCTATAAATTAGTGGGTTTTGTACCTTATTTTACCTGAATTATGGCTAAACTTTTATGTTTAGTTTTTCAGTTATGGTTGATATTCAATACTAGTTTCAGGTATATAGCATACTGGTTAGACATTTACATAATTTACTAAGTGATCCCCTTGATAAGTCTAGTACCTACCTGGCACCACACACAGTTATTATATTAGTGACTATATTCCCTATGCTGTACTTCACACCCCATAACTATTTTGTGACTGCCAGTTTGTACTTCTTAATCCCTTCATCTTTTTCATTCAGCCCCCCAAAAGCCCTGCCACCTGGCAACCATCAGTTTGTTCTCTGTAACTAGGAGTTTGTTTCTATTCTTGTTCATTTACTTTGTTTTTAGATTTTACATGTAACTGAAATCATATGGCATTTGTATTTCTCTGTTATTTCTCTGTCTGACTTATTTCACTCAGCACAATTCCCTCTAGGTCCATCCATGCTGTTGCAAATGGTAAGATTTTATTCTTTCTTATGTCAAGTAATATTCCATTGTATATATGCACAATATCTACTTTATCCATTCACTTATTGATGGACCCTTAGGCTGCTTTCATATCTTGGCTATTGTAAATAATGCTGCAATAAACATAGGGGTGCATATGTATTTTTGAATTGGTGTTTTGGGTTTCTCTGGATAAATATCCAGAAATGGAGTTGCTGGGTTCTTCTTTATCTTTTGTTAATAGCATTTGTTTTAAAGTCTATTTCGTCTCATGTAAATATGACTACCTCAGGTTTTTTAAAATTTCATTTTCATGAAATATGTTTTTCCATCTCTTTATTTTAAACATGTGTATGTCTTTCAATCTGAAGTGGTCTCTTGTAGGCAGTGTATGTATGGGTCTTGTTTCCTTATCCATTTAGCTAGCCTATGTCTCTGGTTGGAGCATTTAAGCCACTTACATTTAAAGTAATTATTGACAGGTATGTAGTTATTGCCATTTTCATATTCATATCTTTGATCTTTTAAAAAACCCTTCTTCTTAAAGAAGTCCCTGCAACATTTCTTGTCACAGTGGTTTGGTGGTGATAAACTGCTTTAGATTTTGCTTGCCTGGGAAGCTCTTTATCTCTCTTCCAACGCTAGATGATAGCTTTGCTGGGTAGAGTAATTTTGGTTGCAGGTCCTTGTTTCTCATCACTTTAAATATTTCATGCCAATCCCTTCTGGCTTGCAAAGTTTCTGTTGAGAAATCAGCTGACAGTCTTATGGTAGCTCCCTTGTATGTAATTAATTGTCTTTCTCTTGCTGCTCTCAAGATTTTCTCTTTGTCTTTAACCTTAGATATTTTAATTATGATGTGTCTTGGTGTGATCCTCCTTGAGTTCATCTTGTTTGGGACTCTCTGTACTTCCTGGGCTTGCGTGTCTATTTCCTCTGCCAGAATAAGGAAGTTTTCAGTCATAATTTCTTCAAATACATTTTCAATTTCTTGCTCTTTCTCTTCTCCTTCTGGTACTCAAATGATGCAAATATTGTTTTGCTTGATACTGTCCCAGAAGCCCCTTAAACTATCCTCATTAAAATTTTTTTTCTTCTTTTTGCTGTTTGGATTGGGTGTTTTATGCTACCTTGTCTTCCAAATCGCTGATTTGATCCTCTGCTTCATCTAATCTGATGACTATATGAATTCCTTCTAGTGCATTCTTCATTTCGGTTACTATGTTCTTTATTTAGGAATGGTTCTTTTATATGGTTTCTATGTCCTTTTTTATGCTTACTATCTCTTTGTTGAAGTTACCACTAAGTTCTCTGAGCATCCTCGAAGCCAGTGTTTCGAACTATGTACCTGGTAGATTGTTTGCCTCCATTTTGTGTAGTTCTTTTTCTACAGTTTTGTCCCTTCTTTAATTGGGGGCATGCTTCTTTATCTCCTCATTTTGATTGCCTCCCTTCATTTGTTTCTACAAATTAGGTGGATCTCCTATGTCTCCCAGTCTTGGTAGGTGGCCTATAAAGCAGGTGTCCTCTGAGGCCCAGTGGCATGGTCTTCCTCATCACCTGAGCCGGGTGCTCCAGGGTGGCGCTTGTGTGAGTTGTGTGTGCTCTCCTGTCCTAGTTGAACCTTGATTGCTGTTGTCATGTTAATAGGTGGAACTGAACTTCAGGCTGACTGGCTATGGGGGACTGGCTGTGACTGTAGTGGATGAGCTGTTGTGTGGGGACTGACCCCATAGAGTGGGATTCACTCTGGCAGGGCTCTGGTGCCTGCGGAACCCACCTTTTGGTGTTTCATTTGTGGGGATAATTGGGTTGTGCTTTGGAGTGACCTGAAGCCAGTCACCAGGAATGTTAGTTCTGTGGCCCTTTGGAAGGAGCTCTGTTGCAGATCTATGTCAGCCGCTTCCTACGCCTGGCCCAGGACCACCTGGTAGGAACTACAAAGTGATCTGCAGTTGGCAGCTGCTTGTGTTGGGCTTGGAGGCACCTAGGAGAGGCTTTGGTACAAACCAGAGCCAATTGCCAGTAGTGCCAGGCTGGGGTCTGCTTAGCAAGAAGTACAAAGGATGCTGAGGCCAGTCACTGCTTGTTTGGGGTTTGTGGACCCTTTCAGAGGTTTTGGGGAAGCCCACAGCATGGAATGAGGACAGCCATTTGAGAGTAACAGTCGCTGAAAAATGTTCCACCGGTGGGGTGGGTTCTCAGGGAATCACAGGGTGCATAAGTTTGATAGAGACTCAGATTTGGCACCTGTCTGTGCCAGTAGGCTGGGTTGGGGAAGTACTCAGCAAAGGAAGAATGGTGCCTACCTGCCAACTCTGTGGGGGAGGGCTCAACAAAGGAACAAAAGGGTGGAGAGAGCTGCCTTTCTAGCCCCCACTCTGAAGCCGGACAGTGCAATTTCTCCCCATGTGTCCCTGGCATTTTTCGATCTGCTGGCTAGCATGGGAGTTTAGAGTGAGTAAGCCCATTGGTGTGTAAGTCTGTGTCTGGACCCTTGAAGAGGACACCTAGGCCTCCAGTAGCCCTCTGTCTCATCTGCATGGAATCCCCACAGATTTTTCACAGCCAGCTGTTGTGAGGTTTTCTCTTCCCTGCATTGGTGGTCCGGGCTGGGGAGCCCATTGTGGGTCTGAGACCACTCACTCCTCAGGCAGGACCTCTGTAGCTGGCATGTCCCTCTGGAATCTTAACCCACCACGTGTGGGTATGGCACCAGCCCATTTCACATCTCTGTCCTGCCTACCATTCTCAAGGTGGCTTTTTCTTAATATCCTTAAGGAAGGATATTAAGTACAGGAGTTCTGCTGAGCTAGCGCTTCAAGCGGTTCTCAAGGGTGGTTGTTCTACAATTTAGTTGTGATTTTGATGTAATCACGGGAGGAGGGAAGCACAGCTTTACCTATTCTGACATCTTGACTGAAACTCCTCACATCTGAAACTTTAAAACAAAACTATTGGGTCTCTGGTTGCATCTGTCTGTGTATGTCTATCTCTGAAGGATGCGACTGCAGTTGGTTTGTGAAAAGGTCTGTTTAATTGGCTTAAAGGAATTAAGTGCTCATATAAAAATTCTCAAAAATATAATAGACACTTACCCAAATGCTTTTCAGAATCAGGTGATACTGGAAAATATTTAGTAGTAAAGCTGGTTTGAGTTTGGTTTGGTTAAATAGACATGTCTTTAGAGTCATCAGTATTAGTGTAATACTTTTGCTCTACCTGGATTTTTTTAGTCAAATAAGTTCACGTTATCTCTGTTGCACAATTTATCAGCTAAAAAATCAGTATGATAAAATTTTCATAAGTAATCTAAACATAATTGTTAAGCTAATAAACCAAATAAATATAAGTAGGATAAAAAATTTCTTTAGGTAAACTCTTTAGCAATAATTATATTTTATGTGTACAAAAAATAGTTTCCTGAAGTCTTTTGGTAACTTGAAATCTAAACTTTTTGTAGCTGAACTAAAGAATGGATAGTCATTGACTATACATATCATTTCCAAATGCGATACGATACTGACATATTCATTGCTAAATAAGCCCAAGTTTACCTAGTTTTGATTTCTTATTATAGATTAACTATATGATAATTTGGATCTGTTAATGAATATATGTAATTGAGACTAAGAAATAACAAGGGAAACAACAGAAACACATTTGAGGGATTAAAAGAAAGTGGTTTGTCCTAAAATAGGTTGGTTATTTCTGAATGAGTAAGACGAGACAATCTAAAAGGGGCAAGGGAAATTGTCAAGGTTTTTAAAAGGGAATGTTGAAAAAAGAAATTTTATCAATTTTGGTCAAGCTAAGTAAAATTAAAATGAATTTAAAAATCAGAAGTAACCTGGTGCAAAATTAGAGTTTGGTTCTTTCTCTGTTAAAAAGGCCAAACATGTTCTATACTATTGATATGCCCCAGGAGATTATGAAGGGAAAGCAGAGTTTATGTTTTATTAAAATGATTCCCTGTGCTCTGTATCTTCAGGTCTTTGGTTGTTGTTTAGGTGATCCTCAGATTCTCAATTCTGCTGAGGATGCGGCCTCCAGGGCCCCTCCTGTCCCTAATGTTGGTGCAAGAGATACTAAGGGGCCCCTCACAGCCTTGGCAAGGTACAGGTGGGAACAAACCAAAGACTGTGCTGCTACACACATCCTTGGAAAGATGATGACTAAATGATGGAGACAGGTCTCTGGGGGTTATGAAGGGATGAGGAATGCTAGGACGTGTTCCTGAACTTGGAGGTAATCATTAGAAAGATTCAAGCTGGCCCCAAGCTAGGCCCCTTCCTGGTCTCCAAGTCCCCCAGCACTTTGTTCTTCCTTCTGCTCCACAAATGTTCCCAGTCCCTTCAACAGCTGACTTCTACTCACCCTACAGAACATACTCAAGTCCCACCTCTAAGGCTTCTATAGATACTGTTCTCATTTCCTCTCCCTTTCTTATTTTTTTTTTCTGATCAAGAGTTCTGAAGCTAGTAAGACCCAGGTTCAAATCCCAGCTAGACCACCGACCAGTTGGATGGCCTTGGGTAATTCACTTTCCTCACTGATTCTTGGTTTATTCATCTGTAAAAATACAGATAGTTTCTTCTTTACTTGGAAAATTCTTCAGGAATTAATATGATAGATATAGGGTTAATATCCTTAAAACATGAAGATTCCACCTAAAAACAATAAGTGAATAGTGGGTGTGAAGAGATAATTTAAAAAAAAACTACAAGTAGCTAATAACATTTCAAAATATTATTAATAATAAAAGTGAAAAGTAAAGAAGTGAAGCACATTTTGCTAACGAAAAGCTATTATTGCTTTAATATAATAAGCAGTATTTAAACAGTGTGGTAAGATGGTCAGTTTCTGTTTGGTTAATAAGAATCCTTTTTGGAACACAAGTTGTCAATATGTACCAATGCTTTGAAAATGCTTGTACACTTTGACCTAGTAATTTCACTTCTAGGAATATGTTTGAAGGATATAATCAGAGATGAGGTCAAAGATTAATATTCACAGATGTTCATATATTCATAATGGAGTGATTAATAGAAAAGTTTGGAAACAAAAATCTAAACGACTATAAGTATATTAACATAAATTTATATGCTGCACTCTTAAAGTGGAATTGCACAGCTATTAAAAATAATATTTTCAGCCCTGACTGGTGTGGCTCAATGGATTGTGGCCTGTGAACCAAAAGGTCACAGGTTTGATTCCCAGTCAGGGCACATACCTGGGTTGTGGGTGCATGAGAAGCAACCACACATTGATGTTTCTCTCCCTCTCTTTCTCCCTCCCTTCCCTTCTATCTAAAAATAAATAAATAAAATCTTTAAAAATAATATTTTCAAATATAATTAATAATGTAATGACTATAATACAATGCTTGCTGATAAATAGGATATAGCATTGTATATACTATGCAATTCCAATTTTTATGAAGCTATACTTATTTACACTTATATATATCATTGGAAAAAAGACTGAGAAATAAACACCCCAAAATATTAAAAATAGTCATTTGAAAGGTTATAAATGACATTTTCCTTTTTTATGTGTTCTAAATTTTTCAAAATAAACAACTGTTACTTTTAAAATCAGAAAATAAAACTACTATTTAAAATCACGATTATATTGTTTGACCCTGTAACTCCACTTCTTTTCAGCTATCCTAAGAAAATAATCAGAAATTCAGAGAAAAATGTGGGTACAAACATGTTAGCGAACCTTTGTTTTAAATTTCGAAAGACAGAAAAACAGATGTTCAGCAGCTGGGGAACAGTTAAGAAACTAATTGGAACCCATGTAACTGGGCACTGTGAAGACGCTGCACATACTTTTGTAGAATTTTTAATGACATGAAAATATTTTTATCATTAAGGTCAATTCTTAAAAAGAATAGACAGCTGTATGTACAATGTGGTATTGCATGTCTTCCAAATGAATTTTAAAAAACGGGAATATACATCTGTAGGTGCTAATAATTGTTATACTTGTATCTTTGCTGAGAGATTATAGATGACTTTTCTTCCTTGCACTTTTGTATTATTTTCTTATAACATGTCTATAAAGAGCACTAATTACTTTATGACCAAAAAAGAAATAAAAAGGAAAAAAACAATAACGGAGAAGGAATATGAGTGGAAATAAACTTCCCGTCGGGAATGCAGCTCATGACAATTACCTCCCAAGACTGCTGGGAAGACTAGGTGAGGGTAACAGACGTGAATGTGACTCGCACGGTGCCTGGCTGACAGCAGGAGTTCAGTACCTGCGAGGCCATCCTTCCCTTCCTCTTCGTCCCCACGCCCACCTTTCCCACTCTGAACCCTGTGCACCATCAACACTCTGTCTTGCTCTCCTTCCATTGAGTAGCATTAGTCTCCCCAGTGGGTCTATCAGCTCCTTCCCACAGCTCTTCCTCCTGGGCAAGGTGCGGGCAGGAGCTCCAGGCAGCCTTGCTGACCAGGGAGGGACAAAGGAACAGGGATGACACCTGTTTCCCTCTGCTCAGACAACCCATGCACAAGGTCTCTTGTCAGGGGTGACACTTAGGGAAGTAAAGTTTGCATGGGGTGAAGGGGTGAGAGGTGAGCTTCCTTGTAGATGGGTAGTTCCTTTCTTCTCTTTCTACTCCCGGGTCTGGAGCTGGCAGAACACCCACGCAAAGAAGGCAGGGAAAACAGGGTCCAATAGAATGAAGCGAGGACAGAAGTTTCTGAAGAAGATTCTAACATTGGTAGGAGAGGGTAGGAACTGTTACAGGTTGAAGACAAGGCAGGGAGACAGCAGACAACCCTGGCCATCCATCCAAGGGCTAAGACAGGGACGTGGATTAGGACTGTGGAAGTGGGAATGGGCAGGAAAGGACAGGGGCTTTTACGAGAAGGCTGGGCAGGCCGTGAGGGCTGCGTGGTGGCTGGCCAGCCAGCTCACTACACTCTCTGTCCCTGCCGATGCCCCAGGAGTGCTCAGAGTCCCCAGGAGAGGGAGAGGAAGCCCTTTTCTCACCAGGGTTTCCAGGCGTTGTGTGGCCACCGCAGACTAGCACTCGGGGGTAGGGGTGGAGCCGGGGAAAAGGGCAGACTCTCCTATTCTCTCCGACAACAATGCCCCTTAAGCCAGTCATTTTCTGTGGTTAAAATGAAGGCCTTTCTCCCTGCCAGTGCCTCACCCACAGGAAATCCGTGTCCTGGGAGTTTACAGCTGTGAATACAGTCTGTTAAATAGCCAAGGGGAGACAAGAGACTGCCTGACTCAGACCCCCAGGGCCCTTTCAGGGGACCAGAGCAGACAAGCACTGGGCACTCAGGCAGCGTGCCTTTACTGCACACCTGCTCCGTGCCAGGAAGGTGCTGGATGCTGGACACACAGAGGTGAGGGCCACAGGGCCACAGCCCACTTGGGTCTTGTGCAAGTCGACACATAAGTGCAATGCAGCCAGACACCTACCAGTCAAGGTCTGTGCCAGGTGACATGCAAGCAGAGGTTGGGACTGGAATGTTCAGGGGAAGGTGTGAAAAAGCTTCCTGGAGGAGGCAATGTGGGACAGAATCCTGAAGGAAGAGTAAGGGCTTGTCAAGTGCACACTGGTAGAGGGTAAGTGCATGGCATTCGAGCACATGCCATGTGCCAGGGCTGGAAGCAGCATGGTGTACCGGTGGAACCACGAATCATGGGTCAAGTTGCAGGTGCAAGAGGAAAGGGGTGGGAAATGGGCCTGGAGAGAGAAACAGGGTCCAAATAGTGAGGATACCTGTGGGCACCCCGAGGTATATAAATTATCCTGCAGATCTTGTGTCAGGTGAGGCACAGGCGCCTGAGAAAGAAAAGCCTCTGTTTATAACTCACTTGCACCCCGTTCAGGGCTTTGCATAGTCTGTTTCGTCTACCTAGATGCTCTTCCTGCAGATAGCCCCCACGCCACTACGGACTTCCCCACCCCACTCCACTCTTTCTTCCCAAAGGACTTACCATCTGCTGTGTAACATACTTATTATGTCTCGTATTCACTGTCTCTCTGCTAGAATAGGAGCTCCAGGAAGCAAGGATCTTTATGTAGTTTGTTCAACACCTAGAACAGTGCCTGGCACAAGCAGAGGCTCGATAACTATTTGTGGAAGGAATAAATGAGCAAATGAATGAATGAATGAATGAATGAATGAATGAAGGCAGCAATTGTGTTTGCAATTCCAGATCCAACACAGAGCTTGGGAGTAAAAAGTGCTGGAATAATTAGGGGAATGAAAGAAGCCAGGAAGGGAAGAGGGGGCCAAGAAGTGAGTGCACCAGGTTTCCACTGCAAACAACTGAAGGCCTGGTTTGAACCCCAGGGTGGTGCCATCCTCCCTTCCCCTGCCCAGTGGGGCACTTGGCACAGCCGGAGGCGAACGTGCCACTTGGAGAATCCAGTGCTTCCTCGGGCGGGACCGCCCTGCCAGGCTGCCGGGCCATGGGTCCCGGAAGCCCTCCCCTCAACGCTGGGCTGGACTTGGGCACAATAGCTCACAGGAAGACAGTGCGGTCAAGGAAGCCTGGGTGGGGTTTTCTAGGAAGCGGCCCCTACTCGCCTGGCCTCCTCCTACCCAGAGAAGGACAAAGAACGTGGGGTCCTCCAGGCCACTCCTCCACTGTGCGGCAGCTGGCTCCTTAGCCCCAGAGACCCCGTAAATGGGGTCCCGAGCACTGAAATATCATGGAGTCCTGGTTCCCCTTTGTAATTTTAGAATTCCATTGCGTTTCTTAATTTTTTAGACAAATAGAAAGCTATACAAACCAACAGAAATGTAAGATTAGGACTAGGGTATGAATACAAGGGCACTCGGCCTGTCTGAAATGTTTATTTCTTAGAAAATAAAATGATTGGAAGCAAAGGGGGAAAAATCTTAGCTTAAATTTTAGGTAGTGAAACCATGGATGCTGTTTATCTTATTCTTTTCATATTTCTGTAATTTTAAAATATTTTGAGATTAAAAATAAAATACACATAAGGAGGAGTGACGTGATTCTTTTTTTTTCCATGATGACTCTTGGGGATTCAGTGAATTAACATCCTGGGTTGCAGCTCGGTGCTATGTTTAACCAGCTGGGAGACCACAGCACTACGACAGGTTTGTGGGCAGAGGAGATTTCTGGGGGGTTCCAAGTAGGGGTAGTAGGATTGGGGCTGGGGGCCAAACGCAGTATCTAAGGGTCTCTCTAGTCTTACCACCCAGAGAGCCACCTGTTCTTCCCATATAAAGGCCAGGCCCACTTCCTTGCCTTCCTGCATTTTTATTTTCTGCCTCTGAGCTAGACCTCAATTGTTGCCCATGAATGGGAGGTCTGATGAGGTGGGTGAAGGGAAACCCATATGTGAGGTGGCCTCTGGCAGGAGAGGTGGAGGCAATATCATCTGGGAACTATATCCATCTCTGTGATTTCTGAGTGAGTGGGGGATTTATGAAGATGCTCGTGGATTCATAAGAGACAATAAAACTCAGCACCCCTAAATAGCACCCTCCAGGTCCCAGAAAAACATGTGAGAATTCTGCAGACTGCTGTTTATTCACAATCCAATGAAGGTATAAACCATAGAAGGTTTTTTCCTGCTCTGTGACAGACAAGGGGGAAATCTTTCTTTTTTACAATGTTCTGGGCATCTCATAGGGTCCCATTAGGTTGGTATGGACTCAGCAGTGTCTCTTGAATCAATGACTCTCTGATGGTCTTGCAAAAAACCAAAGAGTGGTTGGCTTCACAGTTATTTTTCATAGTTCCAGAGGCTGGGAAGTCTAAGATCAGGGTCCTGGCCAATTCAATTCTGGGGGCAAGGGCCCACTTTCTGGTGTGTTGTCAGCTAGCATCTCACTTCATGGTAAAGAGAGAAAACTCTAGAGTCTCTTCCTCCTCTCCTTGTAAGGGCACTGGCCCTTTGATGGGGGGCCCACCCTCATGCCCTCCTCTAAACTTCATTACCTCCCAAAGGTCCCATCTTCTTGTACCATCACATCGAAAGTCAGGGCTACAACATATAGATTTTGGGGACACAAACATTAAGTCCACAGCATGAGGGAAGTGTTATGGGAGCCAATTCCCATGGGCGACAGAAACACCCCTTTTGACCGATGCACGTGCAGCGTCCTTTTGAACTTCCCAAGTGGCAGGAAGCTCACGATTTCCATACACTGAACACAGCTCTGCTCTCTGAAATGCACTAAGGTCGTCTGGCCCTTATCCACAAGGCATCCCTTCCCATATTTGGAGACTGTGCCTTTCTTTCTCTAGGCTAAATGCCCTGGCTCCTCCCATAGCTACTGTCTCACTAAACAGGTCTGTGCAATGCGAATGATATTCCCAAGAGTACTTTGAAATCCCAAAGTATTCTGAAATACTTCTGACACATCAGGGAAAAATGGTCCGGTTTGCCTGACAGAGAAATTCTTTATAGACTGATCAACGGTCAGTCCACTAGCCATGGAGTGAGCTGAGCTAGAAAACTACCCAGAGCTATTTATTTCCTGCTCAGCTGGGTTATGGAGTTGGCTGAAGATGGACTGACCTCCTGGAATTATTTAACTGGGGGCCCACATTGAGCTCAGAAATTTCAGGACTTCTTTCCAGGAATATTCATCCAATTATTGCTCCATGAAAGTTGTCACTATCGACTTCTCCGGGCAACGGAAGGCTAAGGAATCCTCCACATTTAATTCAGAAAATAGACAGTGTAGCCTGACCTAAAGTCCCTAAAATACATATTTTAGTTAGTTTCAATGATCCTCCACACATCCCATTTCAGGGGTCGGGCACAATATTCAGCTCCATCAAATGTTTGCTGTGAACAGGAGGTGCTGGCCAGGACTGCTATCTCCAGGGAGAGAGCTGCATGGGCTGGGGGCTCCAATTACAATGGAAGAATGGGTGCTGAGGGGGCCTGACTTTCATCCTTCCTGTCCCATCCAGAATCTAGTCCAGTTCCCTGTGGCTCCTCACTCTCTCCGCCTCTACCCTGACTCGTGATTTCCTTCAGGAGACTGTGAGGCAGCCATTTTTAATCATGGTTGCCTGATGACTCAGTTTGACTCTGGATAAGGACACTGGGCTGGGCACAGTGTCTAATATAACACTCCGCAGCTCAGCTCCTGGGACCAGCCTGGCATCCACACGTGTCAGGAGGTCCTAGGGAGAGGGAGCAACAGGGTGCCAGGCTCCGGGTGCCGCGATTACCATATGCCTCTGAGGGGTCTGTGAATACAGTTCCCCTCTGTGGGCAGGAGGGAATGGGTGGGGCAGCGACCAGGAGATACAGAGAAGTCCCTGCTTATGGAAAACTACAGTGGGGAAGATGACGCCATCTCCCATCCAGTAATTTATTTCTGAGGAAAGAAGGTGGAGATGTGGGGTAAAGAATTGGGTTAGCAGCTGGCTGGGGAGTTGGAAAGGAGTCACGGAGGGAGGACAGTAAGTCCCTTGGCAGGGAGCAGGGAAGAAGCATTTATTCCATTCTGCAATACTGTGAGCAGCCACTTGTGACAGGCACTGCGCTGGGGTCTGAGCACACAACGAGAAGTGCAGGACCCTGCCTTCTCCGTTCCCGACTCTAGCAGGTCACAGTGCGCTGTCTGGAATTGAGGTACGCATGCAGCAGGGGAGGAGGGAATGACGTTTCTGTGTCGTTCTTTATTAGAACAACATTCTAATAAAGGTGAGCAGACGAAGGGAGCCCCAGTGAGAGGAAAAGCATGGAAGCAAAAAATAAAGCTTAAATAACATCCTGTCCAGAGGCAGGGGCTGTGCTACTTATCACCTCTTAAAATCCCAAACTGCAACTGCAGGGGTGTGTATGATTAGAGCAATAGTCCCTCAGGGAGAGAAACATCAATCCCACAGACGTCAGCCAGCTGCCTGCCCCCAGCACCTCTGCACCGGCCACAGCTGCACCTGCTCCACGCACCCCCTCGCAGGCTTTCGAAGACGAACTTCTCCGCCTAGGTGCCCTCACAGCAGCCTTGAGGGCCTCAGACCAGCCTCCAGAGAGCCTAGGTTGTCTTCCCAACCCCTTTGTAAAAATATGAGGCCTTGAAACCAAATGGCAGGTCAGGTCTGGAGAAGTTTCTTATGAGTGTTCCCCTTGTGACTATTGGAATTATCTGCCCATTGGGGCAACAAGTGCTTTCACCCTAGAGAACGGACTAGCCTTTTCCAGAAACCTTTCTCAGTCACAACAGTCCCACCTGCCTGCCTGTCACTGACCAGATCTCCCAAGTCCTGATGAACTGCTCCAGACCACCGCCGCTGCCACCGTACCCAGGCAAACCAAGGAACTGGCTTCAGTCCCCAGAACACGAGTGTGCCCAGCTCTGCAAAGCCATTACCCTTACCACACTCACAGGCCAATTACAGTCCACCCTGATTTAATAAGACGTTAATGCCAAACAATAACAGAAGATTAACTTAAGCAAACAGAGAAGCTGGAGCTCGGACACTCTGTGTGTCAGATTGATTTGCTTTCCTTGGGGCCTGGGCTGGGTTCCGGGAGGCCACGGGGTTGGTGCAGGGAGCTGGGCCAAAGACAACTTCTAGGGCGAGATGGCCCAGAGAAAAGGGTAGGGTTTGCTTGAAGGGCCCAGGGGCATCAGCAGCTCTCACCTGCTGAGGGATGTGTTTGGTGGACTAAGTCTGAGGTTAGACACGAGGAGGCTCCAGCCAGGGGCTATCAGTGCACGGTGGGGTCAGAGGCCTAATCTCTTTAGGCCTCGGTTTTCTCATCTGGTCTTGGGGCAGGAAGATACCTCAGGAATGTTATACAAATAAAATATGATCGAATAGTCACATTGTGAACTCTTAGCAGGGAGTAATGTGAGCTAATCTTTCCTTGAATTTTCTACAGTACTTATCAGAGTATTCAGCTCTTAGAAGCCACTCAACCAAACAAATATTCATGGGGCAAATGAATGAATCTGTTTCCTCCCAGAAATCCCCATCCCAAAAGGGAAGCGAGTTTTCGGTGAGTCACAAATATTCCAATTGTTGTATCCAAGACCCTTCATTTCCATATTGTCTGTATTTCTAGGACTTTGCTGAGAAACATCAGCACAGTAAGGCTTTGCTTTATAAAGGAACAATGAGCCCAAAAAGTTGGGTGTAAGTCAGATTTTTGTGAAACTACTTAGTATTTTACATGCACAATGGAAACTGGCTATTTTAAGAACGCTATGAATGTGCATAGAAGTTGAATGATTTGTTAAGTTAGTTTAAAGGGAAATCCAGCCAAGTCACAGAAATTAGGCGCACACACAGATACACGCTCACTGCAGGCACTCTCCCGTGCCTTTATCTGTGGCTCAGATTACAGTAGTCAGAAAGAAAAGAGAAGAGAAAAAACACTAGTGCTATTGCCCTGAAAAGTGCAGATAAGTGATAAGGATTCTCCTCATCTTCCAAGACTGGGCATCACTAATCAACAGTATGCTGATTAGCTTCTGGGAAGCCAGTGAGTCAGGCGGCGGCCCCTGTGGGCAACCTGAATGTGCTCCACGTCAAGGACCACGAGTCTACGCGCAGAAGGATCAGGGTGGGACCTGCACAGACGTCTGAGAAGACCCAGCCTGGAGCACGGAGAGGGAAAAGGAAATGAATGGACATGGAGGGGACCAACAGAGACCTCTAAACCCCAAACAAATTCCCCTAATTGGGCTTTGAGGCCTCACCTGAGAAGGCAGAGGCATTAAGAGTTCTTTCATTAGGGCAGAGCATGTGGGGTGAAGGTAGGAGCGGGGTGGAGTTCTCTCTAGCCCCCAGATTTCTTCCTTCAGGGGTGAGGGCGGTACTGGGGGGGCTGGGTCAGGGCTGTGGACTGTATTACTGTTCCCCAAGAGTCAGTGCTCTCCCTGCAGGATTATAATTTCCCACCTCTTTTAAACCATGCTCTGCCATACGACATGCTTTAGATAATGAAATGTGAGCAGAAGTGGCGGCATCATTTCCAGGCATGTGCTGCAAGAGCCAGCACCCACGGCCACCACAGTGCTCCCAATAGTGGCTGCAGCACCCTCCTGGGTCCCAGAGGGACCGTAACACAGAGAAGAGTCCCGGCCAACCTGTGGCATATGCGAAGAATGAGTAAGGAATACACTTCTGACATTTCAGACCCTGAGATCTGAGGGTTGTTTATTGCCACAATGCCTCCTCATGTGGCTTTGTGCGTAAATGCCATGGGAAGATCTCACAGAACCAAGGAACACCATGACCTGAGCCAACCCCTCAGGAAGCTGGAGAAGGAGGCTGGGGGTACAGCGTGCTTCTCCAGGGTACCCCTGAGCCTCCAGTAACCAGGTCTCAGAGATCTGAGGAAAGGCTTGACTTGTCTCTGGGAGATTAAGATAATCTTCAGTGAAACCTTGTTAATAGTTTCCTTCAAGTCAACAGGATTTTTCTTTCTGCACTCTGACCTTTTCCATCTTGTGTTGATCCCTATCTGTGGACCAAGCACACACTGATACCCAGCCCTGCCTCAAAGGACAACCACGTCAGACCCAGGTCACATGGAGTCTAGCTGCCACAAATATGTAAATGTGAGACAGTGCAGAATCTAGTGCTAAACTCTGCAGTCCTTGTTTTGTTTTGTTGTAAATTATGGATAAAAACACAGAACATAAAATATACCACCGTAACCATTGTTAAGTGTATAGTTCAGTGGCAATAAGTTTGCACACACACCACCAATGTATCTACAACTGTTAATTTGTAAATGAATACACATACACCCCTATACTACTATAATGTGTATTTTAAAACAGAGAGCCATAAAGCTTTTATTCCTTGCTTTTTTTTACGTTTTTATTTTGAAAAATTTTAGACTTATAGAAAGTTTGCAAAATTAGTAGAGCTTTTATACATCTTTCTCCCACTTTCTTATGTACTCACAGGACAACTGTCACAGCTAAAACGGTAACGTGGGTACAACACTATCAACGGAACGAAGGACTCCCTCTGGATTTTCACCAGTTTCCCGCTAATACGCATACGTTTTCTGCATGGGGATCTAGTTCGGACTCCCACATCTAGTTGTCATATTGCCTTTATCTCCCGGTCCAGTCTATGATCACGTCTGTCCTTCCTTGCCTTTCGTGACGGTGACATTTTGTGGCACTTCTCTCCATTTGCACTGGTGTGAGGCTTTCTGATGTTCAGATTGTGGTCCCAAATTTTTGGCAAGAATGCCGCAGAGGCTGTGCGTTACTCTCGGTGTGTCAGAGCGAAGTCCCCAGCCCGGCCATACGTCCTGCAGCTGGTGACACCCCCTCGGATCGCTGAGGGAAGGCGGTGTCTGCTGGGTTTCCCGACTGTCAAACTACATTTTCCCCCTTCAGAACTGAGAAATACCTTGGGAGAGCCACTTTGAGATTATGCAAATATACAGGTCTCCTCAAAATTCTGCCCTCTAATTCCAGCATCTGTGTGGGTCTGGCCGCAGCATTTCCTGTTGTGATGGTTTAATGGTGGCTTTTCCATTTCCTCCACTCGGTCTGCATTTATGGGTTGGAATTTTTCTGAGAGGAGGGGCTGTTCTTTCCCTTCTATTTACTAATTTATTCAATTATTTCTCTACATCAGTATGAATTTATGGATAGTGAAGAGGCTGTAATCCAGGATTATTATTATTATTATTACTATTATTATTTCTTTCATTCCTTAAATTGTTCTAGGTTTGGCTATTGGCATCTCTTTCAGGTTGGCTTCTGCCTTTCTAACATGCTCCCAACCTTTCATTTTATTTTTTTTGTACTATTTTTTCCATTATCATTTAGCCCCCTTATATCTCCTCCCTCCTCCACTCCCAACCTTTTAAAAACACTTCCTTACTCTCTGGCTGCACAAGATGCTTCAGGCTCATCTTGTACATTCCCTGCCCAAGGCCTGGAATCGGCCGCTTCTCCAATGAGCCCTAGCTCCTTTTACTGGAGAATGGTATTTGTAAACCAGGATCTGGGCACTGGGTGTGCTCAATGTTACCGGAGAATCATTGCTTCTTGGCCCCCTCAGTGGAGGAAGCACGAGTGTGCATATCAATACATGGATATGCACACTTCCGTATTTCTGTAGCTCTCTATCTGAATGGATAACCAAAGCGTGGTATGTACATGCAATGGAACATTATTCAGCCCTAAAAAGGAACGAGATTCTGACATATGCCACAGCATGGAAAGCATTATGCTAAGTGAAATAAACTGGACACAGAAGGACAAATATTGCATGATTCCATTTACATGAGGTGCCTAGAACAGGGTTATCCACGGACACAGAAGTAGAATAGAGTTAATAGGGACTGGGAAGGCGGGCAGGGGAAATGGGGAATTATTATTTCATGATTACAGGGTTTCTGTTTGGGATGAACAAAAAGTTCTGGAAATGGATATGGTTGCATAATATGATGAATGTACTTACTGCCACCAAATTTTACAGTTAAAAATGGTTAAAATGGTAAACGTTATGTGTATAGTACCACAAAATCAAATCGATAAACACAGAGAGTCCATACTGATATTTCTGAATCCAATCTAACACCACAGAGTTCATTCTGGCCTCCCCTTTTCTCATTTGTAACTCCTTTCTGTGACAGTGAGAAATCTAGCTCTCCTTATATATAATATATTTACTTATTTGTTCAACCCAAGTGTATCCATTTTCAGAACAGCTAAAGCATACCCCTGTGAGAAACAAATTTATTAATCACATTATTTGTGTACAGTTCACTTTTTTCACTAGCCTTACCATAGCCAGTCAAAATACTGTTTTCCAGAATCAAGTAGGTGAGTCCTTTTCTTCCCCACCCCCTTCAGTTGGGTGCTGTTATTCATGTGTAATATAGTTAAACTCATTTGTTACAATTTGCATTCTACATTAAGTTCACCCCATCTCCTGGTTGTTTTTTCTTCATTGACGTAATATAAAATTCACTTTCTATAACGTTCAATTCTAGGTTTTGAAAAATGCATAGAGCAGTGCACTGACCACCACAAACACACAAGACAGAACAAACCCATCATCGCCTCCAAATCCCCTCCTGCTGACTCGGTCACCAGCGCCTCCCAGCTTCTGGCAGGCGGCGCTCTCTGCTGCTATTGTTTTGCCTTTTTCCAGAAAGTCATGGAAACAGAATCATACAATAGGGAGCCTCTTGGCTCTGGTTTCTTCCACTGACGAAACACATTTAAGATTCATCCATATTGTTTAAATCAATACTTTCCCTTTTTATTGCTGAGTAGTATTCCATCCATTTTGTAGATGTACCATTGTTTGTTTCTTCATTTACTAGTCAAAGGACATCTGGGTTGTTTCCAGTTTGGGACAATTGTGAATAAAGCTGCTACAGACATCCACACGCAGGCGTTTGTGTAAACGTAAGTTTTTGTCTCTCTTGAGTAAATACCTAGGGGTGGAATTGTGGGATCGCATACGGTAAGGGCAGGTTGAACTTTATAATGGACTGCCAAACTGTTTTCCCAAAGTGGCTGTGCCATTTGCATTCCCACCCAAAATGTGAGAAAATTCCAGTCATTCCAAATTCTTACCAGCACTTGGTCTTTATCAAAATTATGCATATTTATGCTTTTTATTTTTGTTTTAATTCTAATATGTGCATGGTAGTATTTCATTGAGGCTTTAATGTGCATATCCCTAATGACTGATGTTGAAAATCTTTTATTTATTCATTGCTTATGATAAAAAACAAATATAAGTGCTCCAGCATTGTCTGGCTTCACCCTAGTAGCGGACAAACTATCGGTGCTTTGGAGGCCGTTGCTCCCCGAGGTGAGGAGGTGGAGCCTGGCCTGGACCAAGGTGGTCCAGAAAAGTGCCTGGGCGGGAAGCGGGCGGGAGTGCACTGGGGTGCAGTGGGGGAGTGATGATGTTAAACAGGCTCTTTAGCAGGGAGGAATATCTGGCTGCCACATCCTGAATCCCAGCTTGGGGGCACCTACTCGAAGTCCTGTGGTGGACAAGAAGATAGCAGTGAACCCGAGGGGCAGAATCTTGTCTTTCGCAATCTCTGCCTGATTCTCACGACTAGTCCCATGTGTAAGGTGCTTGTACCTGTCATGCTCGTGATCTCCCTCAACCTTCTCAACCGCCCTTTGAGGCAGCCACTGAAATCGCTTCCCCAGCACAAATGCGGAAACTGGCTCGGAGGGGTTAAGTAACTTGGCCACGATGACCCAGTTCTAAGCAGCAGAACCAGGACTCAGCAGAACCAGAATCAGCTCATTCCAGACCTTGGGCTTTTGCTATTATCTATGCATGATGCGGGGAGAGTTGCCATTGTCTCCACAACTCAATTAATCCTGGCTTTATTTTTGCAGACAGATATAACCATGTAGTCTATAAACATTTACTGAGTCTCTACAATGGGTAGAGATTCCTAGGTTGGGTAAGGGCTCAAAGATAGTTAGGACATAGTATTTGCCCTAATGGACCTACCCAAGCACAAATATTCATGTCCTTGACCAGGACCATGCCCCACAACCGCACCCTCACATCCAGTTGCCCACCTGACATCCCCGCTAATAGACGTCTTGATATCTAATGTCTAATAGGCATTTCAAACTTGAAAAGTCCAAAGCCACACACCTGCTCTTCCCTAGCCCCCACCAGCCCTTCTTGCCTTTCCCCTCACTTAGTGACCCCACCCTGCTGGTTGCTCAGTCCTCAAGGCTCGGAGTCATCCTTGACTTTGTTCTTTCATTTCTAACCATGTTGGATTCATCAGCAAGACTATGGGCTCTGCTTTGGGACATACCTAGAAGCTGACCACATCTCACCAGCTCTAGTGCAACCACTTGGTCCAAACTGCTGTAGTCTCTCCTCACATCCCCTACAATCTCTTCTCCACACAGTGAACCCATTAAAATGGAGTCAGGTCATGCCACAGCCCCCCTAAGAAAACAGAAGCCCATGTTCTTACAATAGCCTCTGAGGTCCTGCATGATGCGGTTCATCTCCCACGAATGCCCCACCCTCCTCCACTCCACTCCACTCCACTGCAGCCCCCCGAGCCCCCCACTGTTCCTGCTGGCACTCTCTTATTTTGGTGGCTTCGCACTTGCAATTGCCTTTTCCTGGTCGGCTCTTTCTCCAGATCAACACACGGCTCACTCCTCAACCTCCTTGGACTTTCTCAAACCTATCCTCAGTGACACGCCCCTGACTGGCCCCCGCCCACCCTGCACCCTCCACACACACACGATACCGAGCCCCCTTTCCTACTTCGTATTTCTTCATAGATCAATCACCATCTGATGTGTGTTATAAACATAGGATGTTTTATTTATTCTTTTATGTGTCTATCTCTTCCCACTAGAATATAGGCCCTAGGAGGCGTCGACTTTATCTGTTTTGCTCATCATGTATCTCAGCCCCTAGAACAGTGCCTGGCACACAGAAGGTCCTCCACAAACACACGCATGTTGAATGAAGGAAGTAACCACTACACGAGAAGAGAGGGATCCGTGTCACAGGTCACGGAATGAGCACCACAGGATTGCCGGAAGATGGGACCACATCGGGGCAGTGAGACAGAGGAGGGAGCCCAAACGACCAGAGGAGAGCAGGACTCATTCTGTAATTCTGTGTGAGCACCTACACAGCTTGCATTTTGCTCCTCTATCTTCTCAACACTTTGCTTGTTTTGAAGCATTTAAGATTAGGGTTTAGGAGTAGCCACTTAAAAGTAAAATTGTTCTTATCACCAGTGCATGCTTACACACATGCAAAAAAGTGGTTCTTTAAAAAAGCCGATCTCAAACGGCCCTGATCTAGGGCCCTTGCCCTCTTCTCCACTGTGCCGGAGGCCACCTCCGCCCCCGCGGCCTAGCTTAGGACGCCTTCTTCAGGGCCCATAGTGCCCGGCGCGGCCCCCACCCCACACTGTTCATTTTCTCGCAAGCTTCTCCCCTCTTTTCTTGTCACTGGAAAGCCAGGAGGGCGTGGGGGCCTTTCTTCCCTGTCCACACCTTTCCCACACCAAAGAAATTTAAAACGAACCCCAGCTGGGCAGCTTTTGATGAAGATTTTTTCCATTCCACCCAGTGACTGGAAGAGAGGTGGCTTTGGAAGCCCCTCCTATTAGACCTGCAGGTGAGGTGTGGCGTTTCTCCACCACACCTGACCACAGATCATTATTAACCCTCCTCTACTACCCAGGTGGCCCTCAGGCCACCTGAGGGGAGAGAGGGAGGCTGCCGACCAGAGGCTCCCGACACAACAAAGTGGAAGGCCTTTCTCTCCTTCAGCCCCTGATTCCAGACCCTTCTTCTCTACCCTCTGCAACACGCTGCTGGGCAGAATTGGGCTGCTGGTGCCTGTCCTCCCTCCTTCCTTCCCCAACTCAGGCAGCACCATCCCCTCAACCCATACCCAAATCCCTGAATCACTCATTTATTCAATCAACAAACTCACACTGTCCTACTTGGTGCCAGGTCCAGGGCAGAGTCGTGTGCTAGAGAGAGAGTAAGGCCCATTCCTACTCCTGCAGAATTCCTGAGGTTCAAGTGTTCATGTCTCGTCTATGTTTTGGGGCTAGAGTCTTCAAGGAAAGCTATCCCTGAAAGCTTTAGGAACTTGGGGATGAAGTGAGGGAAAGTTTGGAGTAAGGGGAGATAATGGGAAAACCAGACAAAATAAACTAGATGACCTTAAAGTGGGGGAGCTGTCTCTAGGAGAAAAAATTTACAACACAGGGTGAGGAAAAAGTAAGTTTACAGTTGTGAGCACATGAAATAGCAAGTTTATTCTTGTTATTATTTATTAATTATTGTATTACTTTCCATATGAAGAGCTGTGAACCTACTTTGCCCTGCCCTGTATATTCCCCTAAGAGTAAATCAATAGCATTTAAAAATATTTTTCAAGCCTTCCTATGTATTATTCTCTCATCACAATATCCCTGTGAAATAGGCAAGGCAAAAACAATTACTTCCAATTGATGAATGAAGCAAGTGAGGGCCCAGATGGGTTAAGCAGCTCACCCAACATTGTAGACTAGTGAGTCGTTTGCTGTAGAGCTGAAAACACATTTGGAATTTTCTTCCTCTTCCTCCAGTGCAGGGGTGTCCAACCTTTTGGTGTCTCTGGGCCACACTGGAAGAAGAGGTGTCTGGGGCTACACAGTAAATACACAAACACTAACAAGAACTGATGAGGGGAAAAAGAAGCCCTGCGCATAATTGTTGTAATATCTGCTACCACAGATAAGTGAAAAAGTTCTCACATGATAACCCTAATTATGCAGCAGCCCTTTAAATGATCTTTTAAACTTGTCAAGCAGGTCCCGGGTTTGCGATTGCTAATATAGAAAATGTACATATCTAAGTAATAAAACATCATCTTTTTTTTTTTAAATAAAGAAAAGAGGGCAACATAAAACTAGTGGGATGTTTGACATTGTATTTGAGAAACTCGTGCACCGATAGCTGGTTTGAGAGAAGCAGCGACGATTCTCAGGGAGTTCTCAAGGTGCTCATCGGATGCTTCGGTTCTAATTTTACCGTTAATGAGTTTCATTCTTGAAAATAGTTGCTCTCAAATGTAGGTGCTGCCAAATAGCGATGACATGAATGAGACGTGATTGTGAAGCAAGGGACATTTGTCTCTGGGAAGAAAGGACCTATAAAAGTCCAGTGAAGAGACACAATCAAATTTTTCTTCAAGTTGAATGTCAGATTGCAGCTCTTTGCATTCCCCATGAAAATTGGCAGGTAAAGTTCTATGTTGATTGAAAATGGAGTTACAAATGTAGGAAAATATTGATTATTTTCCTCAAAATCTTGAAATCTTTTTTCAAATTCTTGTATCAAACTGAAAAGCAAGGCTGCATATTTTTCGCTGTTCACATGGCTGTGTTTAGCCAACATGCTGAAATGCATAAATTTCTTTGCCCTCATTTGAGCTTGCCACAATTTCAGTTTCATTCGGAATGCTGTTATGGTTTGAAACATGGTATTAATCATTGGTTTTCACCTTGAAGATGCATGTTTAACTCATTTAAGTGAGTGGGTAAATCCACTAAAAATGCTAAATTTGTAAGCCAGTTTGCATTGTCAAGTTCCGGCACGAATTTGTTTTTTGGTTCAATAAACAGCTTGATAAAATCTTTTCAGCATTTGGCCTCAACTTAGCCACCTTACTTCTGAAAAGTAAACGATGCCTCTAAGGCATTCCTGGAACTGGCGGTGATTCAATCCCTTGGCTCTCATGAAATTCACAGTCTTGATGATTTGCCTGATGTCATCCATTTTTAAAGCTTTTGTGCACAAACTTTGTTGATGCACTACGCAGTGATACTTCATCGAGTGTGAATTTTGGGCGGCAATTGTATCACCTATTAGTTGTGCAAGCCCCTCTCTTTTACCTGCCATCGCCAAGGTACTGTCAGTAACTGTACCAGATGTGTCGACAATGGACAAAGAAAATCACTCTAACATATTTTTTACTGCTTCGTATAAATCTCTTGATTTAGTTGTGTCTTTTAATGGCACTAAAGAAGCCATTTCTTCAGTGACATTATATTCATCATCAATACCTCTACTAAAAATGGCAAGCTGAGTCCTATCTGTGGCATCAGTGCTATCATCCATGGCCAAAGCATAACATTTAAAATTAGCAGCTGTACTGTCCAAACTTCTTTTGACAGATTTTCCAATTTCTTCAATCCACCTGGCTATAGTCTGGCAAAGCAAATTGCTTTTAGAAATGTCCCCCCTTTTTCTAGGGCAAATTATATCTGCCATGCTTTCTATACGTTGCTTAATAAACTCACCATCAGTAGATGGTTTTGATTTTTTTTTTTTGCTATTAAATATGCCACCACATAACTGCCTATTACAATGGAATCCGCCTGAGTTGTAACTTTTTGAAAATTTTTTGTTGAAAAGACAGACTGTTCTCCAGTTCAGTCGAGCCTCCTGGTTTGATCGACTGTGTTGGCATCTCAGCCCTCTCTGCAGGTTTCTGCTCCAGAACTTTTCCTTCCCCGTACAGAACCTGATGTGTGAAGTCTCCACAATCAAGGGTTTCCTAGTCCATGCCAGTGAGTGTAAGAGCTTGTCATGCATCCTTTGAGTGGGGGGGCCCTTTAAATCAGAAAGAGGCCACTCGATAGTATCGATTGCTGTCCTGTTGAAAATGTGGGCATAGTGTGACCAGATTTGATAGTTTTCTGAAAGATACTGGAAGTTACCTTTTAAAATAAAATTCCTCAAGGTTTAAATACTGTCTCAAAAAATTTTTAACACTGTAAATTTCATGTACTATGTTTCTTTGGGCTGGAATCAATTATTTTTTATTTTTATTTTTTTTAACTTTATTATAAAATTTCATCCAGGGAAGTTGAAAGAGGAGTAGGATGAATATCCATATTCCAACTTCACTTAGACCCCCCTATTATTACCATTTTACTACATCTACTTGGTTTTTCTCTCTTTCTACACAAACTCCCTAAATGTTTGAGAGCAAGTTGCAAACATATAATCCTTTACCCCTAAATATTTCAGCGTGTGTCTCCTAAGAACAGAAGATATCCCTGCATACCCAGAATATGATGGCCACATTTGAGAAACTGAACATGATATAACATTAACTAACATATGGTCCGTATTCAAACTTCCCCAGTTGTCACAACAATTTCCCCTGTGACTTTTTCTTTTTTTAATTCATGATCTAATTCACACTCACACACATCATTAGTGTCCTTTGATCTTTAACAGGCCCCCTGCCTTCTTTGTCCTTAGGGATGCTGACAGTTTAGGAGAGTCCCAGTTTAGGCCTGTCGTTTGGAGCCTGTCTCTGTATTTGTCTGATCATGTACTCTCAGGAGGGGAAGGCTGGGTGTTTCCGGCACGAACCCCACACGGATGACCGTGTGCCTCCCAGTGCATCACGTCGGAGGCACCTGCTGTCTGTTCGTCCTCTTACTGGTTGATGCCAAGCTTGACCATATAGTTGAGGCAGTTTCCAAACTTCCCAGCTGTAAAGTTACCTTTTTTTCCCTTTATAACTAATAAGTCATCTGTGGAGTGGTATTTTGACTGTCACCTTTGGTTTATTTAGCACCTTTGCAATTGTTTTGGGAACACAAAAAGAGACAATGGTACAGCAGTAACCAGATGCCTCTGTTCCCAAACACTCATCCAAGGCCAGGTGCACTGGAATCCATGGGGGCCTCGGCAAGCTGCTGGCCTCCGGGGCTGAGAGCTGTCTGTGACCATCAGAAGTGCGGGCTGTGTTTTTCACAGAAAGCAGAGCACCGTTGGCCCCAAACATGCATGCAAACTAGCGCAGACCTAAGCTCAAGCACAGCTACATTGGGAAGACCCCCAGCTACTTTTTCCCACTAGGCCGCAGTTTCCTCATCTGTAGAGTAGATTCTTATTATGTTATTTCCAAAAGCCCATCTCACCTGTCATATTTTTATTTTAAAAATTATTGAGCATCTACTATGTGCCATGAGTTTTCCCAGATTGTATCTTATTGAAGTTGTCAGGAACTCAGGTTTGCACACACAAGAATTCTGAGGCCGAAGAAGGCTAAGTAACACCCCTATAGTCACAAGGCTGGTCCGCAGGTGAACCAGGGTTTGAACCATGGTTCAAGAGTAGTGTGCGTCAGCACTGTGGAATTGTGTCCCCGAAACCCATGTGATTTGATTAATCGATGTCACTCAATAAATTTAATAAAACAAACAAATAAATTCAATTTTGATACACGTTGAAAAAAAAAAGAATAGTGTGCTTTAGTCCACAAGGGCAGAAAGCAGATTAGTGACGGCTGGGGGAGGGGAACCAGGGCGTGACCGTGTGAGGGCTACAGGGTTTCTTTTGGGGGTGACGAAAGTACCCTGGAATTAGTGGTAATGGCTGCACAACGTGGTACATGGACTAAAAGCCACTGAATTTTCAGTGCACTTTCAAAGGGTTAAAATGGTGAATTTTATGTTATATGAATTCTGCCTCAATAATTTAAAAATATGCATAAGAAAAAAGTGTGCTTTTCTCTGTAGCATGTTGACTTTCTGGTCAAAGAATAAACTAAAGACTAGTCAGAATTGTGGGCAGATTTGCAGATGGATGCTAGCCTCATTATTCTTCATTAAAATAAAAACTTGGAAATAACCTAAATACCCAAGAATAGGAAATTAGTTAAATAAATTGTAAGATAGCCAATGAGAGAATGTTATGGAACCATTCCAAATTATGTTTCAAAGGAACTTTCGATGACATAGAACTTTGCTCATGATATAATGTTAAAGGAAAAAAGAACAGGATGCAACACTCTATATCATTATGCACAGCGCACGAGTGTGCACTTAAATGAGGTCTGTGTGGAAATGTGCCAAACTCGGAACGTGGGCTATCTCTGGGTTGTGGGATTATGGATGATTTATTTTCTTTCCTATACTTTCCTGCATATTCTGAGTTTTCTCGACTAAGCATTTGTTACTTTTATAATAAAAAAAAAAGTACAGTAGAAGTTATTAAAACAAATTTAGCAAAGTTTCCCCTGTGCTTTCTCTGGCTCTGGGCATAGTTCCCAGGACCTCTCGTCTCCTCTGCAGCCTGCCCAGATAAATAACAAGCAGATAAATATTTCAAAAGGTCCTGATCTCAGATGCTGCCCAATTCCAGCAGTAAATTAAAGGGACACTGCGCTGCTCACAGGCCCAGAGCTGGCTGTGGCCCTGGAATGCCCTGCTTTTATGGTTGGAAGCCAGAGACCGAGTCTCGAGGATCCAGATGGGGCCTTACGGGAGGCAGCCAGAGGGACAGGAGAGAAAAGGGCATGGATGCAGAAGGCGCTCACGCTCCTCATGTTTGGGGCAAGGGATGTCCTGTCCAAAGGCTGACTAACACATGGCTGCTATCAGTCACTGACACCTCAGTGGGACCAAGCTTGTCAGTTTCCTGAGAATGGGTTGATAAGAAGAGAAGGAAGTCGCACTCCCAAGAATAATGACAAAATCCAAGTTAAATTTCTTTAGGTCCTTGGACATTGGCTCTGGGTAGTGACTTTTATAAACATACAACATTAGCCAGGATTGAGGTCATTTGAGGGACAGAGACTCTCAGCCCTAGCTGCACACAGAAACAGCTGGGAAGTTTTTAAAGCGAGTGATGCCCAACGCCACGGCCCAGAAATTCCGATATGATTGATGTCAGGTGGGCCCAATCAGCATCAGCATCAGCGTCATAGGTGTTCCAAAACCTCCCCCCTAAGATTCCTGCCAGGATTGAGAAGCCCTGCATTTATGTATCTTCTTCCTACAGCTCTTGGCTATTAAAAATAATTTAAAGAGTGTTGACATGGATGGACCTAGAGGGTGTTATGGTAAGTCAGTCAGAGAAAGACAACTACCATATGATTTCACTTATACACGGGACCTAAAAAAACAAAGCAAAGGAACAAACAAACAAAACAAAGCAGAAACAGACTCATTGATACAGAGAACAAACCGATGGTTGCTAGATGGCGGGGAGTGAGGGGCTGGGGGAAGAAGGTGAAGGGGAGTAAGAGGCACAGACTCTCAGTTATAAGATAAATAAGCCATGAGGACGTACTGTACAGGACAGGGAATATTAATATGCCAACAATACTGTAATAACTCTGTACAGTGACAGATACAGGTACTAGACTGACCGTGGTGACCGCATTGTAAGGTAGAACAAAGTCAAATCACCATGTCATACACCTAAAACTAATATAATATTGCACGTTGACTATAATTTTAAAAATAGTGCTGCTCATATAAGCAGTCATAAGCACTTGACAATGAATGCTTCCCTTTTTTTCTGAGGAACAATTTAAGACAAAAAACAAAGAAAACCTTATCTTACACTTGTGCATGACCCAATCATGCTCTTGTCGGAAAGAGAGCCAGGGAACGTGATCAGAGATGCAAAGAAAGAGTTATTTCAGATGTCATCTCTAACACCAAACATTGTCAGACAATACTATCACCTTTTCTTTTTGATTCCCTGAAGCCTCGCACCTTTTCTTTTTGATTCCCTGAAGCCTCGTACAACTTGAGGCTGGTTAAGAAAACAAGCAGGTAAATAATTTTCAACATAATACTCAATTTTCCGACGTGGCAGGAGGACGGTCCCGTGCCTCTCTGTGTGACTGAGGTCCTTTTGTTTGCAAATAGAGGCGATGTGTAGGTCTCTCTCTCTCTCTCTCTCTCTCTCTCTCTCTCTCTCTCTCTCTCACACACACACACACACACACACAAACCTTGGCAGGAAACAACCTCAAATATACCAAACAGCCAAGTCTCAGGGAGCCCGAACCACCAGCTGGAAAATATTTGATTGTTTAGAATCCAACACAGCTGTAGTGACATGGTTATTTAGCTGATCCTTAGCGACAGACGCTGAAACTTCTGTCAAACTCCGTCACTGCAGTGACTGGAACACTCTCTCTCCTCTGGCTATACTGACTTTCTGAGCCTTTCCAGAGCAGACTCCCAGCAAAGAGTATAAATGGTTCTAATCATTTTCTAACTCATTAATTCACCAAGATTTATTAAACACTTACTATGTACCAGGCTCTTTTCTAGGTACCACAGATACACCCTTAGGCAATATACGCAAAGTCCCTGTGATCATGGTATTTACATTTTTGTGGAGGAAGACAAAGGAATTTGCATACACACACATATGTCGAATGTCAGATGGCGTTACATGCAGAGAAGAACAAAGCATCATAAAGGAAGGGAGCGTGAGAGGAGGAGCCGTGCTTCACAGAGTGGCAAGGGGCCTTCTCTGACAAGGTAAACAGCGAGGCGGTATCTGAAGACAGCAAGGGAGTGAACCAAGGAGACAGCTGGGGCAGAGCTTCCCAGGCAGCAGGGAAGGGAAAGAAGTTTATCGAAGGAAGAGCTGCGAGGTCACTGGCTGGAGCATGGGGAGGGGAAGGGGAGGCTGAGAGATGAGATTGGAGACCCACCACAGGTGGTCCTGTGGGCCATTGTAGGGCTTGGCCCCTCCCCTGAAAGTGAGGTGGTGGCCTCTGGACAGTTGAGAGCAGAGATGTGACATGATTTACTTTTCTCCCCAAATTAATAGACCATTTTTGTAGAGCAGAAAATTTCATGGTAAAGTATAGAATTCCTACATACACCTTCCCCCAAGCTTCCTGTATTATTTACATCTTATTTTAGTGTAGTACATTGGTGACACTTGATAAACCAAGACTGAGACATTATTATTAACTGAAGTCCATAGTTTATAGTAGGGCTCATTCCTCCTGTGGCATATCCTGTGGGTTTGGACACACGCATAACACGATCGACCTTTGTGTTGTAAGAGCATCACTCTGGCTGTCGTGAGTGAAGGACGAGGCCAGGGATGGAACAAGGAGAGCAGTGGGGAGCTATTGCAGGCCTCCAGGTGCGATGAGGGTGACCTGGGGCAGGGTGGGGTACAAAGTGGTCACGTGGAGCTGACGAGAGTTGCTGATGGATTACAGTTAGGGAATGAGGAAAGAATCAAGGATCATCATAAGGTTTGTAGTCTAAGTAACTGGAAGAATAAAGTTGCTAGGATAGGGAAACACTGGGGAGGAGGGGGCAAAGGGTGTCAGCACTTTGGTTTTGAACATATTTAGTTGGATATCCAAGTGGGCAATCTGAATGGGAATTGAATACGTGAGTGGCATTTACGAGAGGTTCTGGACTGAAGTATACATTTGGGATTATCAGGGGACTCATGGTTGAATGTGGGACTGGGTGAGCTCAGCTGGAGAGCAAGTGTGGATAGTGAAGAGTTGAAGATTGAACACTGGGGTCCTTCAACATTCAAAGATCGAGAAAATGAAGTGTATCATGAAAAAAAAAAAAAAGATCAAGAAGAAGCAGCCAGTGAAGTTGAAGGAGAACCAAGAAAGAACCATCTTGGACATCAAAAGAAGAAACACCTCACCGGAGAGAGAGACAAACTTTATCGAAAGCTGCTGGGTGTAGAAAAAGCTGGGCACTGAGAAGTGACTACCAGTTTTGCCACATGATAGCCACTGATGGCTCTTTCAAGAGTCAGAGGATGTGGGCAGAAGTCTAACCTGAATGAGTTTAAGAAATAAGGAGAAGAGCTCCTTCTCACAGGGAAAAGCAAGGGTAGATACCTCTTTTGAGGAGTTCTGAAGTAAAATGAAGTGGAAAAATGAGGTCATGGCTGTATAGCGTTGTGGGTTAGAGGGAAGATTTTTAAGGATGGGGAATGGACCTACATACATTGTGGATCACTCAGCACCCAGGGGAACACAGCCCTTTGGGGGAAGGGGGCAGAGATTACATACGTGCTATCTTGCCAGCCTACGGGTTGCCTATACTCATCCCTTACCCTTTTGGCTATAGCCAAAAGGTGTGTCATGGGGCACCAAGCCTGATGACCCCCTAATGGGAACCTCTCAGGGTGTGGCATGGCAGCACCCAGGCTTCCTGTCAGGGTCAGTTTCTGACCAGCACCTTGTGTGGCTAGTCTGGAATGATCTGTCTCTTTAAAGGAAACAATAAATTTTTAAATTAATCAAAGAAAAACACCTCTTCATTTGTAAAGCAAAGTATTTGTGCTTTTGAGGTATTAGAATCTCTTTTTCACAACTGCATAATTGTCAGTATTGATCATCATACCTTGCTCTGCAGGAGAACTTCCTCTTCTTCCAAGCTCCTTCATAGTCATATTCCATTCGAATCTCTCAACCCCATGGTGTAGGAAGGGTAAGTATTATTTTCCTCATTTTACAGTTGGAGCCCAGAAATGTTAGGAACTTGGACGTGGTCAAACAGGAACCTGGTATTAGGGGCAGGTGTCCTGTTCCAAAGCCAGTGATCTTGATTTTATCAGGTTGCCTAGGTGGTCAGCCTGCTCCAAGCTCTGAGGTGTATGAGAAAACGTTTTGTCTACATTGAGGTACAGGTCAGAGTCTGAGCCTCGTGGACTTTGAGAACGATCCGTGTATGGTGAAGTGATGGATATACCCTTGGTGGTCAAGTTGGTGGTCATGGTCCAGACAGCATCACCAGGAAACTTCAGCCCAGGCAGGAGACCCTACTGGGGGTTTGAAGAGCCTGAGAGAGCAGTCAGAGTAACACCTCCATTTGACACACATGGGAACTTCAAGTCCAGAGAGCAAAGTAATAGCCAGCCCCGTGTCTTGGTTCCCAGCCCAGTTGCCTCTCCTCTTGACAAATCTTCCTCACTCTTACTGTGGAGTTTCTCAAAATCTTGTGGTGATGAGACTGTGGCCGGCTATTTATTTATTTATTTATTTATTTATTTATTTATTTATTTATTTTTGGTTCTTCTCTGTCAGGCTTTAAATCCTACTCTAGGGAGCTCAGCCTCCTCAACACTCTACACTGCGTGAAATCTGGCCTCTGGCATTAGCTCCAGCTTCCTTCTCCTTTCTAGACTTTTCCAACTTGCCTTCCAGACCTCTGGGCACAGGACCTGCCTTCTGTCCGAGGCCCTCCTGCCCCAGCAAAGAACAGCTGCTTTTCTCTTGGGGGAAATCAGCACTTAAGAGGGAGTAGCTCCCCAAGGGAATACTTTGTAATGAAGGCCCTTCCAGTAGCTCCCACAGGCTTTGGGGGAGCAGAGGGTCTTCCCCATGTCTCGTATCCTGAGTCCTCCTTTTCCAACTACCTGCTCGGTCTTCATTAGCTCACTCTGTCTGTCTCTTCAATCTTCTCCTGGCACACCACCCGTCAAAGTTACTGAGTCACTAGGAAAATGTGAGAAATCACTTAGCAAAGAATTGCCCTGGGGAAATGGACAGGTAAAAGACTATAAATAAATGATTTCATCCCATGCCTAATTTAATAAGAACTATGCCCACAGTATCTCTGAGAGTAAGGAAGGTAGATGGCAGATAAGTGGATGAGAGAAGCAAGCAGTCAGCGCCAGGGCATGTGATTCCACGGGCCCAAGCTTCCCTCTCTGGATGCATATGGGGCCATGCCAAGGAAAGCAGCGCTCTGCCTTGCCCTCTGAAGAGGAGAAGGGACTGGGAACCAGGCCAACCTAATGTCAATCCCAGATCTGTGTGAATTTCGGTAAGTTACTTAGCTTCTCTGCATTATATCCAAGAAATGGGGGGGGGGGGGTGACAGTTTCTATTTAACTTTGATATATATAATATATCAAGTGCCAGGCATCATGCTAAATGTTGAGGACACTCAATATGGACCAGCATGTCAGGAACACCACAGACTGAGCTGAAATGGCAAGAAGACTGCAACGATAGGGCAGGAGTCAGTTTACAGAGGGGCTGGTCAACCTTGACTATCAAGGCTAAAGAGGTACTATTGGCTTTGATGTATTATGGTCAGAAATCCTAGAAAGACAGACACATGTCTTGCTGATCACTTCTTCGTTCTTCCTCTCAGCATCAGAAAGTTCCCATTGGAAAGATCAGGAGCTAAACAGGAATCAATATTGCAATTGTTAGTTGCACAAGTGCAGATCTTGAATAAAAGCTGGTTGAAGCATGAACCTCAGACTCTAAGCTGAATAGGACTTCCTGCTCCCCCCTGGTCTAAATCCAAAGTTTGTGAACTCATTGACTTCTGTCTGGAGGCAGTCAAGGAGAGAGGGGAGCAATACAGCCAGGTTTGTAGAATGAGATGTGATCTAATTTATCAAGTCAACTTGCCTATCTAGCTGGATGGAGAAAGACAAGTGGATGCATATGACTAGTAAATGCACAGCACTTCACCCACTTCTTCATGGGGCCAAGTCAGCAGTTCTGAACTTTAAGCATTTGGGTTCGTAATTCTTCTTAGGGGAGCTAGGAAGTGAGTAGGAGCTGCGGTTATAGTAAATCCTCTCTTCTCCTACGAGGAAAGAATGAAGCAATGGAGTCTCTGCGGTGCAGCTGCTCAGCACTGAGATCAAGCAGGGTGCGAGTTTACTGCTGCTTTAACAAACCTGGGAACTCAAACTTTGAACTCTCCAGTTATGTATGTAAATATGTACATCCTACAGGGAGCCCTCTGAATACCCCCTGAAGGACTTAGGAAAGAATGTTCACCTGTCCAACTTGCTTGACATCCATTATCTACACAACCAGACAACTGGCAGATTACCATCTCAGACCAATCCAGAGGCTAAGAATGCAGGACTGACTCTTCTCAAGAATGTACTTTTCACTATAAAATTCTCAAGTTTTTTCTTCTATTTGATACATTGTAGGTATTGCCTAGTTGTTTTTCTGGTTTGCAAACCTAAGACCCTTGAACAAATCTTTATCATTTATTTCTACCCAAAACCTCGTGATTCATTTATACTTTGACACTTAGATGAGTCAAGTTAAGAATCCAGAAGCCCAGTGGGAAACCACTGACTGCTCTTCAGCCAGGGGAGTGACTGGCTGAAGTAAGTTTGCATGCAAAAGTGAGACCTGCATCTTTAAGGAGTACCTCCTCCTTAAATTAGTTACGAACACATACTATTTAAAATAAAGAACACAATAGGTAGGTGATTTTCAACCTTTTCATCTCATGGCACACATAAACTACTAAAGTTCTGCAGGAACAGCCAAAAATATATTTTTTGCTGATCTGACCACAAAGTAGGTATAATTTTGGTTGACTTACCCACCCCCCGCCCCGCAATAATACTAGTTAGCTACCTTTTTTGCTCCAAAGTGAGTTTTTTTTTTAAAAAAAATCAGGTGCCTATATTTGTATATAAGGATTTCTGGCACTAAGAATTAACCAGACAGATGCAACCTTATTATAAGACGTGACAAATAAGATGCGACTCCATTATATGACCCATGTATTTATGATTCAAGACAGAGCATTTACACTTATACTGGACAGCTATTGTTGTGTTGGCTGTTGTCATTTTTTTACTTGACAATTTAAGGGAAAAGAAGTCAGTGGCCCTGACTAAATAGTCAGGTATTGCATGTTTTAAAAATTCTTTTGGCACACCTGTTGTAAATCACTGCAATAGATGAATAAATAGCAGGATGAAACTCATAAACCAAAAGATAACTTGACAAAAAACTCCCACACAGAAAAAGGAAAAAAATAGAAATAGGCAAAGTTAGAAGATACAGATTTTAGAGGTGGGAATGCTAATATCTGGATTAAAAGTTATCAGAAAGAGAAAAAACAAAAAGGGAGAAAACATTTTATAAAATAATAGAGATGTATTTCCTAAAATTAAGAGAGAGAGAGAGAACTGAGCAACTTGCAACCTCAGATTGAAAGGCCCCACAGAGTGTCCAAGAGAAGAAAACTGGAAAGGCTCACACCTGGACAGAGTATGATGGAGTGAAGACTATTAGAGACAGAACATTTAGAGGCCTAGAAAGTTCATTTAGCTTCCTGGATATAAAACCAGCATTTAAAAGTCAGTTGCATTTCTATATACTAGAAAATGCAACTGAAAAGAAGATATCATTTACAACAGCATTAAAGAATATTAAATACTCAGGAATAAGTCCAACAAAACATACTAAAGACCAGGGCAATGGTATTAAGGAATGCCTTAAAAGTATAAAGAAATGGAAAAATTACTATATTTATGAACAGAAATGCTGATTATTATAAAGATATCAGCTCTTCCTAACCCGATCTATATAGAGATCTATATAATTTCCACTGAATATCCAATAGGAGATTTTTTTTTGGAACTTGAGAAATAATTTTTAAATGTATTTGGAAAATGATAAGGCCAAGAATAGTCGGGGCACCTCTGAAGAAGATGATCAGGGAGGGAATGACCTTACCTGAGATGAGGACGTATCTTGAGGCTATTGTGGCTAAGACGGCATGGCGTTCCTGTGCAGTTCAGGGAGATTCATGCAGCATGGGTCTCTGGTAAGTGAGAGATGCCACACATTCAACCAATGGGGAAAGAGGGTTAGTCAATCAATAAAACTAGGAAAAAGTGGTACCCAGATTGTAGTAGATTAAGTTGGATTCCTTCTTCATAACTTCGTGTGACTTAAGGACAAAGTATCAGAAACACAACTTTAGCATACAACCTGTGTGGCTATCTTCTCTACCTCTGGGTAAAGGATGTCTTCAAACAGAAAAAAGCATTGGTTAAAATATTAAAAAATGAATAAATTTGGCTATATAGTTTTTGTTTTTTTGAAGAAGCAACCTAAGGAGACTAAAAGGGCAAGCGATGCAATGGGAGAAGAAATTTGCAACAGGCACAACTGACAAAGTTTAGTGTCAAGAAGATATTCACTTACATATATAATCATGGCCATGTTCAATAAAGAGATGGAGTTGGTCGAACCAACAGAAAGGTGACCTAGGCCCTGGCTGGTGTAGCTCAGTGGATTGAGCGCGGGCCTGCGAACCAGAGGATCGCGGTTCGATTCCCAGTCAGGGCACATGCCTGGGTTGCAGGCCAGTTCCCAGCAGGGGACACACAAGAGGCAACCGTACATTGATATTTCTCTCCCTCTCCCTCTCCCCTACCCCTCTAAAAGACAAAAAAAAAAAAAAAAAAAAAGAAAGGTGACCTAGGCTCACACACAAGGGTTTCACAGAAAGGAAGCACATACAGCCAACGAACATGCAAAGAGATGTTCAACATGATGGGGCATCAAAAAACCCACAAATCAACACCATGATAAAACACCATTTCATACCTGCTCAATTGGGAATTTTTTTAAAGTCTGACAAACCAAGTTTGAGAGTATGTGCGTCCACAGCCACACAATCTCCTATGCATTGCCAGTGGGAATTTGTTTGTGGGACCATTTTTGAAAAAAACAGTCTTGCGTTATTTCCTGAAGTTGAAAATGAACATAACCTATGCCCCAGATTTTCACTCACTCACATGTACTCAGGAAACATGTGCAAGAGTATTCATAGCAGCACTATTCACAATAGCAGAAACCTGGAAATAGCCCAAATGTCCGTCTACAGCAAGTGGAAGATTATGCTGTGCTATATTCCCACACAGGGGTTAAAAAACTATACTGATAGACAACAATATGACAAAAACTTGGAAATACAGTGGCAATGAGAAAAATAAATCCCCCAGCCCTGGCTGGTGTGGCTCAGTGGATTGAGCGCTGGCCTGTGAACCAAAGGGTCACCAGTTGGATTCCCAGTCAGGGCACATGCCTGGGTCACAGGCCAGGTCCCCAGTAAGGGGTGTTTGAGAAGCAACCACACATTGATGTTTCTCTCCCTCTCTTTCTCCCTCCTTTCCCCTCTGTAAAAATAAATAAATAAAAATCTTTAAAAAATAAATAAATCCCCCAAATTACATTGAACATGACATTGTTTATATAAAGTTACACATAGGTAAAAATTTTTAAATAAGATTTTAGGAATTATACAGATAAAGACCCTTAAAAAGGAGAAAACGACAAAGAAAGGATTCAGGACTATTAAGACCTAATGTGGGACAAAGGAAGGAGAAGTTAGTTGTGAGGAGTGACCGTACGGGCAGATGTGTGGAGACGGAAGTAGATCAGTGGTTGCAGCCCAGTGGAGGCCAGGGGCCCGGCGCGGGGCGGGGTGCGGGGAGTGACTGCTACTGGGTACAAGGTTTCTTTTGGGGCTGATGAAAATGCTCTAGAATTAGACAGTGGTGATGGTGGCACAACTGTGCGAATTCATAAAATTCCCTGACTTGGATACTTTAAATGTAACCACCATGGTATGTGAATTGTATCTCAATTAAAAACAGGAAAAAATCTTACTGTAAAACTAGCATAAACCAATATATATTGGTTTAAAGGTAGATAAATAAATTAATGGAACAGTATAGAGTCCAGAAATAAATCCACAGACATGCAGTCAATTGGTTTTTGACAAAGGGAGAGAAAAGATAGTTTTATTCAACAAATGGTGCCAGAAAAACTAGATATATGTATATCAAAAAAAGTAATAACTTTCATCCATGCTTTGAACCATATAAAATTTTAACCCTAAATAGCTCATAAATCTTAATGTAAAACCTGAAATTATTTAAAAGTTCTAGAAGAAAACATAGGAGAAAATCTTTATGACCTCGAGTCTGGCATAGATTGCTTAGATGCAACATCAAAAACGTAATCCCTTTTCTTTCTTTCTTTCTTTCTTTACTTATTTGTTTTTATAAAATTTACCATTTTATTTATTTAAAAAAATTTTTAAAATTTTATTTACTTATTTTTAGAGAGAGGGGAAGGGAGGGAGAAAGAGAGACAGAAACATCAACGTGTGGTTGCCTCTCACATGGCCCCCACTGGGGTCCTGGCCTGCAACCCAGGCATGTGCCCTGACTGGGAATTGAACTGGCGACCCTTTGGTTTGCAGCCCACACTCGATCCACTGAGCTACACCAGCCAGGGGCCTTTTATTTAAGAAGGGATTAAAAAGGGGGTAGAGGGATAAATTAGACTTTGTAAAAATTAAGAACTTCTTAAAAGACATTTAAGAGCATGAAAAGACAAGCCACAGACTGGGGGAAAATATTTGCAAACCACATTTCTGAGACAGAACTTTTATCCAGAATATATGCAGAACTCTGAAAACTCTGTAAGAACTAAATAAACAACCCAATAAAAAATGGGCAAAAAATGTTGATAGACACTCTACCAAAGACAATACAAGAATGGCAAAGAAGTACACGAAAAGAGGTTAAACTTCATTTGTCCTTAGTGAAAAGCAAATTAAAACCCCAATGAAATGCCATTACTAATCTTAGTATGCCTAAAATTAAAAAGACTGATTATACCAATTGACTCTCCATATACTGCTAGTGGGAATGTAAAATAGGACAAGCACTTTGCAAAAGTTTTGCAGTTTCCTAAAATGTTAAACATACTTTACTGAATTCCCCAGTCATTCCACTGCTGGCTATTTTCCCAAGACAAATGCAATCAGTTGCGTACACAAAGACTTGCAGCTTTATTTGTAATAGCCGCAAACTGGAAACAATGCGAATGTCCATCAACAGGTGAATGGATAAACAAATCGTACCATGTGTCTGCAATGAAATACTACCCAGCAATAAAAAGGAACAGGACCACTGGCACACAGAACAACCCAGATGAACTTCAAAACAATTAGGCCAGTTGAAAGAATCCAATGAAAGAGAATGCATACTGTATAATTTCATGTATATAAGATTTTAGAAAATCTAAACTATTTCACGATGTCAGGAAGCAGATCAGGGGTTGCCTGGGAATGGGGGTGAAGTGAGGTGAGGAGTCAGGAATAGATTACAAAGGGGCACAAGCACATTTTCAGTGGTGATGGATATGCTATTTATCTTGATTGTGTGATGGTTCCATGGGTGTCAACAAAATGTCAGAACTTAACAGAATCGTGCACTTTAAATACGTGTAGTTTATCATATGTCATTTATGCCTCACCAAAGCTGATAATGGTACCCTTGGCCTGTGTTCATAATTGTTCATACCTGGTACATGGGGTTTATTTTATTATTCTCTCTGCTTTTGCACATGTTTGAAATGTTTCCCCGTTAAAAGAAAAAAGAAGTCCCTGATGGTGATGGTTTTAAATTATTTTCACAAATTGTCTGATACTCCTCCCTTCTACAAGTGAAGTCTAATTCCCCTCCCCTTGAGTGTGGGCTGCGCTTTGTGACTGCTTTTCCATGGATAGAGACATTGTGAGTGACAATGGGTGACATCAGACACCAGGTCCCAAAGGGCAGTACAGATTCCTCCTGGTGCTCTCTTCCATCGATGGCTCGCCCTGGGTGAACCCCACAACAACAGCAGGAGGGCACTCAAACATCCCACACGGCAAGGCATGGAGGCCTCCAGCTAGCAGCCAGGGCAGAACTGAGTTCTCCTGCCAACAGTCTTGACAGTGAACCTAGGATCAAACCTTCCAGCCCGAGAAAGCCGTAAGATGACAGTGCAGCCCTGTAAACATGGGAGACCCGGAGCCAGAACCACCCGCTCAGCCATTCCAGAACTCCCACCCATGGTAACTGTGAGATAAGAATTATCGGTTGTTTAAGCCACTATGTTTTGGCCTGGTTTGTTAAGCAGCAATAGATAACCAACTGTAGTAATATACTAATATCAAAAAATCAAAAAATAGACAGAAAAATTATCCATATGAAACATGATTGGACATCCTAACCAATCAACAGGGTCAGCTTCTACAGCAAGTGTCTCCTGGCTCACCCAGACCTTGTTGGTGCCCCCCCCCCCAACCCCACCTTTCATGAGCTGCAGCAGCCCATGCAGTTGGTCCACACTGCCCTGGACACAAGGCACCAGGTGGTCTCCCCAGAGCCAGTCTTAGTGTCTCTGGTGAGGCCTGAAGATTCCGAAGGCCATCCATCCCCTGCTTGCCTCATGGGAATAAGTACTCTGTGTTAGAAGTCAGGAAATGCACCATTCTCCACCTTATTCAAATCAGGGAAGGAGTGGAAGTTTCTCTGGAGACTACTATCTCACTCTGAAGAATGATAAAACCAGAAGTAAATCACCCTCAGAGGTGACAATTAGCCTCTTTGCTGTGTAAAGGAGGGCACAGAGGCTCAGCGAAGTGAGGGAACTATCCCGAGTCTGCATGTCTAGGAAGTGGCAGTATCCCTCTCTCAGTCAGGTCTGTCCTGATGGGGCCCTGCTGTGCTCACCAGGTGTTCACACCAGGGGCTGTCCCTGTGCACCGTCAAGGAGGTCAGACCCACCAGCTGCGCAGTGGTGCGTGTGTTACTACCACCCTGATGGTGTCGTTCCTCCCCGCCAAGGACAGCCTCCCTGATCCTCAGACCCCTCCAACCCACCACGCTCTTCCCTCCTGAACATAATACGGCACTGCTAGTATCCAGCCCTGCTTTCTGAATTTATTACCCATTTCCTTGTGTGAGTAGACTGGGTGTATTTAGCTCCTCTATCTATGAGCAGGACATGTACCTCCGAGATTCCCCCCACAGTGCCGGGTGCTTGCCCTGTCCCGGGTTACAGGTTGGAGCTGTAGAGAATACAGCCCAGAGTCCCCACCTAGCCCAGACCCTGCAGCTGCTCGTCAGGCCAGGCAGCCTTCAGGGGTCAGCCCCACCTGGTCAAGGTCTCTGTAGGAATGGAATTTCTGAACATACTGGAAGGACCACATAGTTTTGTATCAAAGCTGCAGAGGAGCTGGGGAAGCCCTCCTTCACCCCGCTTCCTCCCCACCCAGGCCTGCAGAGCGTTGCGTCCTGGGTGTATGTGGGAGTGAAGGGGGGTGTCAGAGGGGAAGCGTTGGCCAGAGCACAGGCTCCAGGGGGATAGAGGGAGTTGCTCTTTCTGTCCCTGTCCCTGCAGAAGCCCTTTGGGATAGTCAGACCTTACAGCTCCTCCTTCAAAACCAGGAAAGTCTCCCACAGGGGACTCCTTCCATCACAATGTGCCTGAGCTGAGATCTCATGGAGCCATTACCATGACCTTGAAGCTGGGGGCAGGGTCGGGGTGGGGGGGTGGTCAGTCCCCATCACCATCATCCTTGTCTTGTAGACTTGGGGTTTAGGAAAATAAAGGGATAAAAGGCACAGTCCTTACCCCTGGAAACATGCGATCTAGTGAGGGAGGGAGGTACTATGTTGTTTTTTTTTTTTTTAAATTTTTATTTTAATTGTTGATCTTGTACAGTTTTCTGTCTTTTACTCCCACCCCAGCCCTCCCCACCTCCCTTCCATTTCCACCCCCCTTAGTTTTTGTCCATGTGTCCTTTATACTTGCTCTAAACCCTTCCCCTTTTCCCCTGAAATTCCCTCCACTCTCCCCTCTGGTGACTGTCTGGAACTGGAGAGCATCATGCTAAGCAAAATAAGCCAGGCAGTGAAAGACAAATACCATATGATCTCACCTTTAACGGTAACCTAATCAACAAAACAAACAAACAAGCATAATATAACCAAAGACACTGAAATTAGGTACTATGTTTTGAAAGCATGTTTTTAAGACAATGGCTAGAGGCACAGGCTCAGATGGCTGCTGCACATACTAGGATGCCAGAGTCTCAGAGCAGGGGGAATGACAGTGGACTGCAGAGGTCAGAGGTCAGAGGCTGACTTGAGGTTCTCAGTGTGCTAGCCTGCAAGGCAGGGACAGCTGAGTCTAATCCCAATGGTCTCAGTCAGCCAGTAAGACAGTGTGGCCTTGGGCAAGTTCTGGGACATTTCTGGGCCTTGGTTTCCTTGTCTTGAAAACTGAGGTGTTAATAATGCCTATTTCATTACATTATTGGGAGAACTAAATGAAATTGTGTGCACGATACACGTATATACACCAAGGTCCATGATGTGTGCGATCCCACCAGGCTGGTCCCCAGTGGGCTATTGCTCGGGCAGCTGCCACGGTTATTTGTGGCACAGGCGGCCCTCAGCCTTGAAGGCTGGGAGGGCAAGCCACGAGAGGAGCAGCCTGCGCAAAGGTGTGGAGGCAAGACTGGGCAAGACCTATTTAGCAGAGAACAAACAAGCTCATCGTGTTCTGCATGGGTATGAGTTCAAGAGAGGTGAAGGAGTTGATGGGGCCCCCCGGAGCTTCCCAGCCAGAGGGAAACTTTACCCTGTCCCATGCCCAGTCCTCCTTCAAGAGCAGGAAAAAAGTGGAAGCAGAGGATTCGGAGGAGGGCTGGGCTCCGTGCTGGGTCTCTTGCCCCTACAGCTCAGCTCCACCCTGTTGTGCAGAGGAAAGACTTCACGGAGCATGAGGTCAGGTTGGCGAACAGGAACAACTAGGGAAGCAGAGAAACTGCCTCAAAAAACGCAAGGTGGTGAGGAAACAGCTGTAGGTACCCCCCCCACACACACTGACACCCACACATGGGTACCCCTCCTCCCGGACATGGGTACAGAGAGGCCCACCAGACTCAGGGCACCTCCATGGAGGTACACGTGACATTGCGCTATCACCCATGCTGAGGAGACACAGGCAGTGCAGAGATGCACAGACACACCCAGAGCTCAAGTGCTGCCTCCAAGTGTAGGTAGGGCCCTTCCTGGGCTGCTGCCTTGAGATGTGCGGGTTTTTTTTTCAGTGCACAAGGGTGCCTGACTTAGCCAAGGGACGTGAGTGGGGCCGAAGTCCAGGCCCTACACCACTTCCTCTGCTGTGGGCCTTGATTTGGGGTTGTGTCTGCCAGAAGGAAATGGTTCTTTTTCCTTTGTGCAAAAGCATCATTTATTCATCAATCCATGTACCCATGGGACTGCATCTGATAGGGGGACCTTTTTCTAATTTGCACAGATGCCCAATGGGCTAGTGATGGCCTTGCATCTGCCTTGTTCCTGGCTGACTCCCCAGGACCCAGCACTCTGCTCAGCATGTGGTAGGCACTCAGTAAATACTGACTGAATGAGTTACAGGCACATTGAGAGGACAGACCCAAGTGCATGAGCAGACGCACACACAACACGCACGGAGGCACATACAACACACACACAGACACACCGACAGGATCCTCACAGAAGCAGGAACAGAGAAGGAGAGTTGCCAGCAGGGAGGAGCTCAGTGGGGAAGCATGGGCAGAGCTCAACTACTCAGAGAAGGAAGGGAGAGCATTCAGGGAGTGGGGACAAAGGGACAGGAGGAGGAAAGGCACAGGGAGGGGGGCCTGGAGCCCAAAGTCCAGGGAAAATCCCTCATGTGTGTGTCATGCTTTTAGAGTTTGCAAACAACTTTCCCATCTCACTTTATATTTGAGAGAATGAGGCTCAGAGGGGAAGAGCCAAGTTCAAAGTCACATGGCTAGGAAGCAACAGTCTATCTTGTCTGTGCCCAGAAAGAGGGGACAATTGTGCCAGAGAGGCTTATATGTGCCAGGTGGGGAGGACCTTGAGTGCCAAGCTAAGACATTTGTGTTGAGAAACGGGGCCCGTGGGTGGCTGTAGAGCCCTGTGGACATCCACCCACACTCCACATCCAACACAAGCATCGTGTCTCCAGGTGCCCCATTTCTATTTAACAGACACAATAAATTATAGATCACTTTATAACAAGAAGATGCTCCACGACTTGGAGACATATGCACAGGCACAGATCCACCTGAGCCCACGCAGTGAGACACGTGTAGAGAGATGCCCAGAGAACCACGCCGTAGAACAGAACCTCCCCAGCCATCACTGAGGGCCCTCCACGTGCACACTACAGCACAGACAGACACTCGTGCGAGCACCCAGGGGCCGCAGAAGACTGCACACAGCGTTGCTCTTTGGGTTGGGTGTGCTGTGGAATGGGTTGACCATCTGTCCTTCTGGCTCACATGCTTTGTCATAGAGGGCTCCCTGGAAACCTTACTCCAGTGGTCAGCAAGCCGGGCCCTCACCCTGAGCTCCCTTTGGTGAGTCTGAGCCCTTCTTTAAATCACAGTGTGCTTCAAACAATTCCCTGCCTGAACTCAGCTTCTGCTGTGCTAAGTCCTTGCCCATCTTGGTATCGTCTGAGCCTCTGAGCACTGCTAGGGTCAGTGACATCCTCTCCATTGGCAGGGGAGGAAGACAAACCCTGGTCCAACCAAGGTCAGGCAATGAGCTAGTATAGTAGGCCTTTATCCCCCCTGCTAAACTCATGAAGGCAAGGCCTTTCGCCCAGGGGACTTGGCCAGATCCTCAGCTTTCCTATCTCCTCAACCCACCCTTGACAAGCCTTGCAGAGGTGTTACAAGGACATGGCGGTGATGTCTGCGGTAGGCAGTGGACTCCCGGGTAAAAGAAGCCAGACCCAGGGGCCACTAAGAGGAACTGCAAGCGGTAGGTCAGGCACCCTCTCTCAACCCCTCTCCTCCGGCCTGCCTACTTCTCCATCCCCAGAGAAGACCTAGGGCTTACATTCTTAGGACTGGAGGGGACTGTGGGAACCTGCTCCTTCCGGCCTCCGCACTTTGGGGTGCCCTGTAGAGCAGAAAGCTGATTAGCACTCTCATGCACATCGTGATTTGCATAAGGCCAGTGGTGAGCTGGATATTGGCTAAACCACAGTAGGCAAGGCTGAAGTTAGACATGAAGGAGGACTTTCTGTCTCTGAGGCTGAAATGCAATAGTCTGTGGGTCTAATCATAGCAGCAGCTATGATTCTGAAATTAATTAGGACAGACCGCCCTGGGAGTGGGGCCTATGGGGTGTGTCATCCAGTTCTCTGGCTCTCAAAACCTGCTGATAGAATGGTAACAAGCAGTATTTGCACATCTATGGTTACTAACTGCTGTCAGCTGTCATTCATTTTTGTCAATTAAACCCGGGAGGAATAATAGTATGATAGGTGAAGAGTGTGAGCCTGGAGTGGCTGCCCACAGTCAAATACTAATTCCATCAAGTTCCATTTGGCTTGGGGCCACCGTTGAACTCCAGCTTTCTCATTTGTGGTATGGGACAAATCACAGTGCCCACCCCCTGAATTGAGGGTTAAAAGAAGTTGTTAGCGTGATGCCTGGCACCCAAGAAAGTTCAGTAAATGTTAGCTGTTTGAGTTAAATATTTTATTAATTGATGCCCTGCCTCTATCTATAATGTTGGCTGCAAAACTGGCTTTCATCCCCCCAGGAGCTCTGCGGCTGGGGGGCTAAGGACCCTGAGATTCCCAAAGATCCAGTGCCTTGCCCCAATCACGTCCTGTAGGCCCAGGACCCTCTCCCAGATCCTCTGACCCCAAGTCCTGTTTTTGTTCCCTGCACTGTTTGTTGATCCTGCTGTCCTGTCATGTGGCACCTGGAGCAGGTGTGGAGTGGGGATGGGGGGGTGATAGGGCCCCTCAGCTGCTGAACTGGGTGCTGCTTGGCAGTCTGTATACTCACGGGGCGTAGAGTCTGGTGATATCTCCCTGATGCAGATTTAAGCACTCAGCTAAGGTGATGGGAATTAAATAGCAGTTGAAAGGGGAGGGGCTGAGTGGAAAAGGGTGCGAGGGAACTTTCCAGGGAGAGGGGAATATTTTATGACTTGAATAGTGGCTGTGCCCAAATTGCCAAAAATGATGGGACTGATGTGCACATTTTATGGGTGTACATTTATGAAATGGTATCATGTTTTGGTATAATTATATTATATAAAGTAAATAAGCTCAAACCTGCTTTTTGGGGCTCTTTGAGCTTAGTAAGGGGCTCAACCCTCTCTGCAGCTCTCTTTGAAGTGGCAGCCCAGGCGGGGTGTAGAGACCTCTGAGTAGAGGCTTCATCCCATCTGCTGTCAGGAGCGTGCATCCTTGCACACACTCACATGCACACTGAAACTGGGTGTGGGTTTAAGCGATTAGGACAGGGTGGAGGGTGCATAGGACGCAATGCTCCCAATGTCTGTTCAAGTCTCCTGTTTGGCCTACAGAGCTGGGTGCTGTTGAGGGCACCAGCAGAATGTAGGGTGGGGGAGGGAGCAGAGAAGAACGTGCCCCGAACTGCAGCTGGAGTAAAACGGCCATCACCCCAACTTCACTGTCCCTCTCACCACTTCCCGGGGCCTCCCCATCCTGGGAGCCCTCCAGGAACCCTGGCGGGCTGAATCGGCTCTCTGTCTAGGACTGGGGCATTCATCCATGAATTGAGATGCTGAAGCTGAGTCAGAGGACAGGGGAAGCTTCAAGGACGTGAGGGAGAGCACGCTGGAGCTGCCCACCCCTCCCACCCTGCCCCGGCCCCAGCAGCAGTCCCGCCACATCCCAGGCTGCCCTGGCAGGCCCTCCATGCAGAACCCGTGACCACACAGGTTCCTGGGTGGCCCATGCTGCCCCCACCACAGAAGGCCCGCTGGGACAGAGGGAAGAACCCCGGGTCTGGTGGAGGAGGAGCTGGTGCAGGGTGAGATAGAGGGGGTCTTTGAGCTCCCAGGGTTTTAAAATAGTTCTTGGTGTTAAAAAAAAATGGGTAAGATGCATCTAAGAGAAAAGAGAAATAATTTAGGGATAATCTGCTGTGCTGGTTTATCCAGATAATTTATCCATTTATTTATCCAACAAAACATTTGACTGAAAGCTTATCCTATGCAATGCTCTGTATTAGGCAGTTGGACTATGCGTAAAGATGGATGAAAGAGTTTCCATTTTCCCATTGTTGACAATCCAATTGTGGACCTAGATAGGTAACAACTCACAGAAATAAAAGAAAGAAGGAAATCAGGGCTAACAAGATATTTTTAGCAACTAGCTGTAGGGGCCCAGATTCATTATAGCTAGAGGGGTTTTGAGAAGGCTTCCTGGGAGGGGAGGGCTGGGCTGGTGTCTCCCATCTGAGTCCTGAATGGTAAGTATGGCTGGTGAGGGTGCCAGCACAAGCGAAGATGAGGAAGGTTGGGACTGCACTGTGGGTTCTCCTGGCTAAACCTCTGGAGACGGTGGGTCTGCGTCTCACTGATGGACAAGGCAGGCCAGGCCTCAGAGGGTCCATCAATCTACCCAGGATGAGGAGATGAGCTCACCCTGTGGCCTGGCATCCCTGCTCTCAGTTGATTGGATCAGGCTGGGCACCTGCTCCACAGCGGCCCGGCAAGAATACTCTACCCAAGGAATATTGGGACTAATTGGATCAATAGAGCCTTTTCCAGGATGGGGGGGGTGGTAAAAGTAGAGAAAGAAAAAGAAAGGCATTTAGCTGGTGGTGAGAACAGAAGAAAAGGCAGAGGGAGAAGAGAAAGAATGTGTGTCCTTCTGTGACAAGGAGAGCTCAGGTGCTCAGGAGGTAATGGGTTGGCCAAGTCCCTCTAAACAGAGCCTTAGCCTTGGGAGCCCTGACCCAGATGTCCACTGTGGTCCTTCTTGGCGACTTTTCCTGGCTTTTGCCAGAAGGTCTAGCTACACAGCTGAGATCTGTGTTTCCCAATTGCCCATGCACCTGGCCTCCCAGTCTTTGCTACAGGAGGCAACCTGATCTTTACAACTAACATCAAAGTGAAACAAGCTCCATCAACGGCTTATGGGTGGGAAGACATGAATGGACTTCAGCAACCTGAAGGACACGAAGTAGGCCAGATGGGAAATTGGGGGTGAGAGGAAATAGTCAAAGACCCCTGGACACAGGAGCCATGAAGAGGAACAGGTTTGGGAGAGAATGGGTTAACTTGCAGGACCTTATAAGACATTTGGGTAAAGCTCAGGGGGGATTTTTGGGTCAGGACTTAGAAAAATGGCAGGTACAATGAGAAAGCTTTCAATTGCAAAGCTTTCCACCCAACCTCTTGGATGGGCTGGGATGAAGACACAGCGGACCAATGCTGTCGGAACTCTGTCCCTTCTCTTAGTTTGAGATAAATAGGGTCCCAAGGGTTGAGGCACAAAGACATGCAAATGTGAATGAGATGACCAATAAACAAGTGAGCAAGAGACTAGAACTTCACAGAAGAGGACATCCCAACAGCCCACAAACATGTGAAAAGGTGCTCAATAGGCCCACCTCTAACATTTTGGGGGCCCAGACCCTAAAAGTTTAGTGGCAGCCCAATGAACAGAAGTCTCAATATTTCAAAGTTAAAACTGAGTTAACAAATTATTAAATAAACTATCTTCTATCCCCCAAGCTTCGCGAATACACATTCATAGTGGCCTAGCAGGCCAGGCTCAAATTTAATACTTAGAACTCAAAGGTTCAAATTGAATTTAAATGTGGTGGTTCAGGTATGGAGGCCTCCAGCCTTCAGCCCACAGCCCATTCCCCTCTTCTTCCGACCCCCAGCACCATCCTGCACTGCCGAGGACCTCACACTCATGGGTGGGGATGTTCCAGCCTGCAGGCCCGTGGTCCACCTCCATCGAGCACACTTCTGCCCCGAGGCCGCCCTAGAGACTAGATAAAGTATGTGTACAGCGTAGTCCCCCTGCCTGGAGGAGTGGCCTGGGCAGGCTTTGGGACCTGGTTTGGGAATATTTGGGAGAGAATGCCAGAATCCTAAGGACCAACTCCATCCCCAAGTAGGTAACTTAACCTCTGTGAGCCTCAGTTTGGTCACTGTAAAGACCCAATAAAAGCTCCTCTACTGGGTTGTGATGAGGTAAGAACATTATGTAACTAAATCCCATTCAAATGTTAGTCCAATAAATTTAATGGTACTGGGCTGGGTGCTGACCTGACAGCTTAGCCCGGCCTGCGGTGTGTCACCGGGCATCGTGACAAGCTGAGAGGGCGCTGGGCTCCACCTGAACCTTCCTGCAGCCCCACTGAGGAGGCAGCTAACTAGCACTAACCACAGCCATGGGCCAGGTGGGCAGGAGCCTTGGTTGATCTGGCCCCCCTCAGGCCCCCGGGCTCCCCACAGCTTTGGCCTGGAGGCCTGACCAGGCTCAGAGCTCTGGCCCCACCCCTGAGCTGGGTAACAGGATGCCGGCCTCCACGGTGCATCTGCCAGCTGGGCTGGCTCACAGCACTGGTAGTGCGGTGTGTGTGCCAGAGGCAGGGAGGCCTATTTTTGCTCCAGCCACAGGCCAATGGCTGAAAAAAAAGTTAAATTAAGATGACTTTGCTCTTTCTTGGCAGATAAACTGTGCAACTTACCTACTGTTTAACAGAAGTGATTAAAGAACCTCTTTAGTAAAGACGATGAAGCCTAAACATGTGGAGGTCTGCCCCAAAGCTGGCCAAATGTGAGAGGGTGAGGACTGAGGACAGAAAGAGAAGTGAGGGAAGGGGGCGGGAGGAGGAAAGAAGGAAAGGAAGATGAGAAGGAGTGCTGGATGGAGAAAGGCAGAGGGAGAGGGAAGAAAAGGGAGCGGGGAGAGAAAGCCAGCCCGGATACACAGAGAGACACCCGAGGGCAGAAGAGGCGAGGAGACGGAAGAGCGACAGAGACCAAGAGACACAGATGGACAGAGGGAGATTCAGTGGGTTTGGAGGGGCGTGCTGAAGGAGGTGGTGAGGAGATGTCTTTCTGGGTGGGACTGCTCCCTGGTTAACCATTGTTCAAGTTCATCAATTATTCCTCTCTGTGAATCCACAGGGGAGCCACATGAATGAACCCAAGCAATCCTTAAAGGAGGAAGTCATTCCCGACTACCCTAGGTGTTGTGTCGAGCCTGGTGAGCCCATTCCCCTTCAGTGTCCCTGTCACTGCCTTGGACAAGGGCAGGAAAAGGGTTAACCTGGTGCAGACTCGGGTAGACAGCGCCCAGCCCACCTCCTGGTAAAGACAATCAGAGAGGAGAGGGATTTCCTTCCAAGTAGCTTTCCAGAACAGCAGGGTCCCGGGCCGCCCAGCAAGGGCGGGCCTGACACCCAGGCCCAGTGGGCAGCTGCTTCCCAAGATGAGATTTGAGAAGCACCAGAGAGATAGCCCTACCCCAAAATATCTCCCCCACTGCCTGTCAGGGATATGACCTCCACCACAAGGTAACAGCCTCGGCTGGGGCAGGAGTCAGGAAGCCTAGCTGGGGGTCTCTGGCAAAGCTCCCCACGTCCAGCATTCACTTGCTGCCCCCTTCCGAGGGTTGCTGTGGGGACCAGCCTGACAACTGATGAGTCTGGATCCGACTCTGCTCCTAACTAGCCAGGTGATTCAGGCCCCCTGTTTCCTCACCTAAGATAGAAGAAATGAGGCTGTTGCGACAATGAAGAAAAGTATTACGTGCAATGCTCTGGCTCCAGTTCGTAGCCAGTAGAAAGTACTTAGCAACCCCCCACCCCCTGGAAGCTGTAAAACTAAAACATTTCGGGATTTCCTTGTGTGTAAGGACTCACATCACTTTCTCGACCCAAATGCATGTATTCCTGGGAGGGAAATACACGTGACCTGCTGTAAACATCTTTTCAAAAATGTTTTCCAACAGGACAGGCAGCTGAGAGCACGTTTCTCATAGCAACAAGGTACAGGGGAGGTTTGACAAAGCTAGAGAGACATTGGTCCAAGGCTGGGCACTGCCTGGGTTCAACCAGGCAATCAGTTGATTCTCCACCCGGCAGATTCTAACACGTTGTTTGAGGCTCAACACAAACGTCCCCTTTTCAGTGCCGACTTCCCAACTTGAGGCAGTGGCTCCTTTGGGTCCCGCCGCTCTTTGTCTGCAGAGGTAAGAAGTGTCTATTGCACTTCTTACATTTTACTGCAGTTATTGGTTGCCTCTCCTGTCAAACTGAATTCTTGAAGAGCAGGAACTGCGTCGTGTTTAACTCTGGATCAGCAGCCCCTGGCATTGTGCCTGGCCCAGAAAGGCATTCAAGGTTTATAGAATAAACACCCAGACTTGCCTCTGCTCTCGGAAAATCAGAAAGTAGAAATGTTTAACTTCCGAGGGGACATTTCGTGTTGTCAAAGTCAAAGCCTTTCCATTTGCATGGCCTTTAGAGGGGACACACTTACGTAACCATGACCTCCTTTGCTGCTCAGAATGGTACCATGAAGCAGACAGGGAAGGTACTGTGCCCCATATGATAGCTGAGGACAAGAACTAAGAAAAGCTAAAGGACTTACTCAAGGTCATCCAGCTACTGAACAGCTGAGCCAGGACTGGCACCCAGGTCTTCTGAAGTCTAGTCCAGCTCACATCTGCCGAGGTCTTCCTGGGCCAGGAAACGCACAGGCCAGCTGGGGAAAGAGGCAGGGTATATTATTTTCTGGGTGTTTTTGAAGCTTAAGAATTGTACACATTTTAAAGAAAGCTTTAAAAAAAGAAAGAAAGAAAGCCCAATAAGTACAGCATACAAAATATCTGAAAGCAGAATATGACATTGAATTATCATTAAGTTGATGAATGAGAACAAAGTGGTGGTAAATCACACAAAAATGTAAAGTCAGGATTATACACGACCTCTGTAGCCAACTGCGCCTCATCACCAAACGAATGTTTGTATTGTGTTTTGAATTATAATCATTGTTTAGTTTTGCAGCTTACATTAGAGAAAATGACTAAGGACTTTCTATGGCCATGAGGTGGGTGCCAGGTCATTACAAGTGCTGCCTTCTCCCTTTGCCACACAAATGGCCTCGTCCTATAAATACCATAGAAACATTTTAAACTCAAAATATCCTGTCTTCCCTTCACTCTGAGCACACCCAGAGCATCATCTCTTCTTAGTGGTGCAGAGTGTCCCACATGCTATAGACAAGGTTTTGTCCCCTCAAAATCCATACATTGAACCTCATCACCAACGTGAGATGGCCTTGGGGGGTGGGGGTGGCGCCAACATTAGGTGATTAGGTCATGAGGATGGAATCTTCATGAGCAGGCGTAACAGCCCTTATGAAAGAACTCCCAGAGTTTCCTCGCCCCTTCCACCAGGCGAGGACTCAGAAAGAAGGGGGATGAACCAGGAAGCATGCTCTCACCAGATACTAAATCTGCCGGTGCCTTGATTTCGGATTTCTTAGCGTCTACAACGGTGAGGAAAACATTTCTGTTGTTTATAAGCCACCCAGTATTCTGTTGGCGCAGCCTAGATAGACTAAGTCACCATGAGAAGGATGCATCATTGTTTAGCTACACATGTGTGGATGTCAGTAGTGTTTCCAATGAGTGCCTATGAACACGGACTGCAAACCTGTGCAGCATGTGTGTAGGATAAATCCCAGGAGAGGGCTTGCTCCGCCTAAGAGCAAGTTCATTACGCATTTTCATAGATATTTCCAAGGTGGCCCCACCTACCTGCTCATCTGTCCCCACCTTTGCCAAAGATGAATATAAAATTATTTTATTCTGTCAATATGCTACTGAAAATTGGTATGACATCATTTTAATTTGCATTTCTTTAATTATAAATGAGATGGAGCACTTCCACACATGTCTATTGATGATTATGTTTCTTTTTTCTGTAACGCCTATGCATATTCTTTGCCTGTTTTCCTCTTGGTCTTATCTTCTCTCCCATTTTGATTTATTTGTCTCCCCATTGTCAACCAAGAATCCTATATAGGACAAAGCTGTCCATCAAAAGTGAGGGAGAAATCAAGACATGCCCAGATAAACAAAAGCTGAGGAAGTTCACCGACACCCTGAGGGGCTACCTCAGGGGCACCGTGCATGTCAAGTTCCGGTATAAGGTGGGTGAAGAGTGGGCAGCAGTTGAACTCAAAACCACTGGTTCAACAGGCAGGCTGTCCCCTGTCACCCACTATTGGGAGTCGGGCTGTCAGCAGTACAAGGTCAGGGAACGTTCCTCTGGTGGCTTCTGCAACTTAACGTGCCTGTGACTCATCTCCTGGGACATCTGGCAGCAATTCTGTGGGTGGGGACTCAGGTGCAGGTACCTCAAGACCAGCCTTCCCGGATTTTCATACCTTAAGGCCCTGTACCTTGATGTGAACCTGATCTTATGCCTCAACACAGTGTCCCAAGCCCTTTGCACCCTAAGGCTAGCCCTGAGCCTGATCTCAAGAGCAGCAGCCAAGTCCCAGAGGAAAACAACAATTTTTTTAGGTTTTCTATGTCTTTATATTGATATCGCCACTTTGTTAATACACAACTTCCTTCGCATATTCCTTTGGTTTTTAAAAATGTCTATAAGTGGATTGTTTTACGTCTCTGTGTAGCAGATCTGTTACCCGGTCTTTTTCAAGGACAGCTTCTGTTGATTTAATTTTTTCCCTTTGGGTCAAATTTTCCTGCTTCTTTGTATCCTTGTGAATTTTTTTCTTAAAAACTGGACATTTGGATCTAATAATGTCATAAGTCTAGAAATCAGATTCTCCCCCTTCGCCGGGGTTTGCTGTTTTCTAATTATTGGTTTTGTTTTTTACTTTTTTTTTATATTGCAGGCTGTCTCGGTGGCAGGGGTCTGCCTGTGGTATAAACTGAAGTTCTTCTCACGTCTTTTCTGATCCTGAACCTTTTCCTGGGCATGCGCTTTCCCCACAGATGCTGTTGCTTTTGAATATTCTAGTCTTTAATGTCTAGCTCCAAAGAGGGGGGTGGGGAAGAAAATTAAAAGGGAAGAATAAAAAGACATCAGTCCTTTAAGTCCCCTGGAAGTCACTTCAGTTGGAGGAGATGCAACATCAAGGGCCCCCAACCCTTGGTTTGCCCCTCTGTGATCAGGGACAGTAGTCAGATATCAGAGCACAGATCTCTGGTGTTTCGAGGGCAGGAACCTTTTCGCCCACCTCGGTTTCCACAAGCTTCATACAAGCTGCTCCTGGAATATGGGCGCTCAGCTGCCTGCCGTGGGGCTGGGGGGCGGGGAGGGATTAGTTGCTGCAACAGTGCTAAGAGCTGAACTTGACTGAAATTAATAGCATTTTATCGTTTGAGCCTTTCCCTGGAAGTTGCCAGACTTGAACAGACTCCAGCGTTCCCAAACGGTCACATCAGGGTAATTGTTTTCTAGGTAGGAAGACAGATTCCTGGTACTTCCTGCTTTGCCCTATTCTCAGAATCCTCTCTATTTTGTTTTATTCTGATTAAATTTCCATGAGCATAGTTGGCAGATTACTCGAGATATACAAGACTTATTAGGAAAATTAGCACCTCGATGCCCATATCCTCCACTGACTGCTGCTCCCCAGAGGCGACCAGTTTCCACATCATAATTTAGTTGCATCACTATTTACATTTTTTGTGACTTCGTAATCCCAGTTCCAGCTGAGACATACAGTAAACTCTGATTGCTTTACCTTTCCTGTACAGTGTTTTGTTTTGACTGGAATTGATACCTGTTTTATTTTCCCATTATCTTCCTTTCTGATGACCTCATCAGTAGCTCAATGTCAATCTCTCTCCCAGTCGTGTAAATCTCCGTGTGTCCAAACACATTAGGTGTTCTCCCGATTTAGTCTTCTCATGGAACAATCCGAATCTTCTGACCCGTCCACATCTCTTCTCTTTGCCCCCTGCACTTGGCACATAGCTGTTGTCCTTGGAATTCCTTTCTCCATCATTTTGGGGATTTCCTCCTTCTCTTCCTCGTATTGAATCCTTTGTTTCCTGGATCTTCTGTTCCCAAAGTTTCTGAGAAAGGGTGTGTGGCTGACAATTTTCTTAACTTGAAAGTCTAAAAGTGTCTCTATTCTACATTAGAACCTGATTGATGGTTTGTTGTAGGTATTTTTTCCATCAGAATTTCATTTACTTATTTTTCTGGATACTAATATATTATTATTTATATGGAATGCACATTTTTTTACTATATATTACCTAATTTTTCACCCTGATTTTTGATTTTTTAAGTTAAATTTATTGTAGTGACATTGGTTAATAAGATCACATGAGTTTCAAGTGTGCATTTCTGTGATACATGGTCTGAATATTGTGTAAACACACTGCTTCATTATGTTGTCTTATAAACTTGTCTTTGAGAATTATGAAGTCGTGCTGATTCTAACTATTTGTATGTGACATTTTTTGCCTCTTTTCTTCTCAGAATCTTGTGAGATTTCTCTGACTGTCAGTGTTCTGAGATTTTATGGTAGGTATTGGAGACAGTCTATTTTAATCCATTTTGCCAGAAATTGAAAGAGCCCTTTAATCTAGAATCTCATAAGCTTCTCACCTGGTGAATTTTCTTCTATTATTTCTTTGTTTTTCCTCCTTCCCCATGACCCTCACCTCCTAGTGTTCATTCTCTTGTGCAGTCCCATTCAGTATTGGGAGGGGTGACTTCCGTGGCCAGCTGGATGTTGTAGATGATGGATGGTATCCAAAGCGAGTCACAAAGACATTTCCCTGGGGTCTTGGATCACTTGCTTGGGGAAAGTCAGCTGTCATTTCAAGAAGACACTAAAGCCCCCTCATGAGGAGGCCCCCATGGTGGGGAACTGGTACCTTCCAGTGACAAAGACCATGACCTTGATAGTCGTAGTAGCAAGCCACCTTGGAAACACATTCTGTAGCTATCATCAAGCCTTAAGAAAACTGTAACCTTGATTAACCTCTGGCTGACCCTCATGAGAAACCGAGAGCCAGAACCAATCACCCCTGAGTGAATCACCAAGGGTGATTCAGCTCAATCACCCCTGAACTCATGGCCACATAAACTATGTAGTATGCACTGGAGAATTTTTCACTGGAGAAAAGTTTGAAACATTTCTATCAGAGGTCTGCTGTTTTGCTCACTCAGCATTTCTACTTCTGGTGAAAGAGTATCTCCTCTCCTCTGGGGAATCATCTGCAGGGTTAGACAGGGCTTGGCCCCTCCCCTGATCCCAGCTGAAAAGATGAGCCAGACGTGATCAATAAGACTCACCTTCAGGACCTCGTTAGACCTATCACATAGCGATGCACATCTCAGTACCCAGAAGGTGGAGGCCTGGCGCTGCTGGTGGCCACCGTGAAGGACCGTGTGGAGGGAGCCTGTCTCTGATTGAAGTCAGTAGAACAAGAGCCAGCACAGAAGCAGTATCTTGTTGACACTGCTGGAGGCTTGAAATATAGCCATTACCAATATTAATGGCAACCCTTGAACCTCCCAGTTACCTGAAGCAAAAATTTCTTTTGTTAAAAAGAAAAGGAGGGGCCCTGGCCAGGTGTCTCGGTTGGAGCATTGTCCCGTACACCAAAATGTTGTGGGTTCAATCCCCTGTTGGGGCGTGTATGGGAGGCGAGCTATCAATGTTTCCACCTCACATCCATGCTTCTCTCTCTTTGTTTCTAAAATCAATTAACATAACCTCGGGTGAGGATTAAAAAAGAAAAAAGGGGAGATCTCTGTGTTTGCAGTGCTGTATCTGCCTCTTTCCTGACTCACTTGTTAAGCGTTTTTAAAAAATCGAAACTGTATGTTGATCTTTTAACAAACATTTTTTCTGCAGCTATTGACATTATTATGAGTTTTGGTTTGTAATTATCAATACGATGAATTATAGTACTTGATTTTGTCACATGAGTCGGTGGTTCTCGACCAGGGATGATTTTGCAGGGGGTATTTGGCGACGTCTGGAGGCATTTTTGCTGGTCACAAATGGGAGTGGCGGTACCACTAGTCTCTGTGGTAACCTCAGGCCAGGGGGCTGCTACGTACCCCGCAACGAACGGGAGAGTCCCCCACAGTAAAGAGGTTTCCAGCCCCGCATGTCGAGAGGCCCAGGCTGAGAAACTGTGTGACATTGGTCTCCCATCACAAATACAGCCCAGCTCCCACACGGCTGGGTTTAGCTTGCTTTTATTTTGTGTGGGACTTTGGCATCTGTCATTCTTGAATGAGATGAGCCTTTGATTTTCTGTTTCCAACTGTGTTTGTCTTACTTTGAGATCCAGATTTTGTTAGTCTCCTAAAATAAGATGGGGAGCATATATTTTTCCCCTGTTTTCTGCAGGTTTGCATAGGGTTGAAATTATTTATTCCTTGGATGTCAGGTAGAACTCACCAGTGACATCCGCAGTTTAGAGCCTTCTCTGTGAAAAACATTTTAAATGGCTGATTCAATTTATTTTATCATATAGGATTGATTAGGATTTCTATTTTTCTTGTGACAATTTAAGTAAATTGTGTTTTTCTAGGAATTTAGTTCATATAATTTTCAAATGTATTGACAAAATTTTCATAATATTACTTTATTGTCTTTATAATATCTGTAGAGAATGCAATGATGTGGCCTTTTAAATTTCAAATGCTTGTTAGGTATACTTTCTTTCATTCTTGATTGGTCTAGCTAGAGGTTTGTCAACATCATTAGTGTTTCCAAAGAACCACTTTCACTTTTTAAATTCCTCTTTTGATTGTTTTTATTTGGTTAATTCTTACTATGATCTTTATTCTCCCCCCTTTCTAATTTTTTTTGCGGTTATTCTGCTATTCTTTTTCTAATTTCTCGAGATGGGTGGTCTATTTCTGTTGTCTCTTATCTCTGTAAGAGACTCCCTTGTGTCCTTTCACTCCCTTGTGTCCTTGTGTGCCTGATTACTTTTTTATTAAAGATGGGTAGACTGTATCTAAAAATTACTTTGCAGGATAGTGTTATACCTAGAACAGTGTTACCTTCTCCACAGTGCATCTGTGTTTGCTTCCGCCAGGTTCTTACATGATTCTCCTGTCTGAGACCACCTTAATCCAAATTAAAGGCTTGGGACACCCTAGACCTCCAGGCAACAGGAAAGAGGGCTCAAGTTGGTGCCAGAATTGGTTTACTTCTGGTTTAGCCTGAAGATACAGTGAGGAGTGCTTTAATCAGAATGTCTACTTCTGGTAAGCTCTTGGCTCTGACTTCTGTCCCAGCTCCACAAGGCAACCAGGAGCTCAGGTTGGCTTCAGGGATATAATCTCATGGCAAACATGGCTTAGAGTGACATGGCTTAACTCTCTGGGTTCTTGTCTCCCAGCAGTTCCTCAGCATTTGACAAGTTCCTTGATGCTTCTGAAACATTTCTTTAAAAATATTTTGTTTTGCTTTCTTAGCTATTCTCAGCAGGAGGGTAGGTTAGAGATACCTAGTCCACCCTTATCTGATGGGAACTTCCTTTATATAACTCTATACCTTTTGATTTTTTGAGCCTTGTGAATGCCTCATCTATAATATATATATACCTTTGAAAGTAGAGATTTCAACTTCTAGTTTCTGATTCTGCGTATATTGCCACAATCCTAACCACAAGTAAAAAGCTGAACAAGCTGAAAAAAATCAAGTCTTCTTGAAACCATAAGAAAGGTGAGGACACAGGGCAAGCCAAGAGACAGACAGGTAAAAACAGGCAGACTCAGGTGACTGGAGCGGACTCTTTCAACCACCAGCTTGAGTCCTTGGCCTGGGGGTTTGGATGCCTGGAGTAAACGAGGGCTCTGTCAATCCGAATGAAGGTAGGTGGCAGGAGCTGAGCTCATCTGGGGGAAGCTTCCTTGGTGGGTCCTGAGCGATGTTTGTGGGGTGGGGGGGGAGTAAGGGAAGAAGGAGACTCCCTGCAGGCGGGTGTGGGTCAAAGGCGACAGCCCACACTGCACCTCTTCAGGCTGCAGTGGCTTCACAGGGCCAGTCTTCAGGGACAAAGGTGACTGGGTAGAGATAAGGTCTAGAGGAGAGGGTTTAACCAGAAAATGGTGTCTTGCCCTCCTTATCCTCACTCATAAACCAGATTCCAAGAATGCTGCTGGCTCGGACTGAGCCCAGAGCAACAGGCTCAGTTGCCTAAACACTAACTTCAAGGAGTCCCCTCGGGGCCAGCCCTGGGGAAGGAGAGTCCTGAGAAATGGTGAATGCTGTCCCTGCCCCAGGTCCTGAGGACGACCACCGGCCACCAACAGCTGGAGGAAACTGGTTTCCCTTTCCAGGCAGGCAGCGGGGCTCTGCCTTAAACTGGGGTGGGCGAGGCAGGTCCGGGGTTCGCTGGAGCTGCCCTGCACACTGCCCACCCCCAGTCCCCCCAGGGTGTCTGAAATTCCACAGTCAGAGATTCATTCCTCTGGGTTAGGTTTTATCTCCAGCTAAAGTACAAATCCCTTTGGGGGTGGGGGGAGCACATCAGCTACTGTCAGTTGAATATGGATGAGCTTGTCATACCGATGCACTGGGAGAGTAAACAACAACAATGACAATGACAATGACAATAAAGTCCTTATTCAACAGGAGGAATTGTGCTAGGCCACAGCCCTGGCAAGTAACAGTGAGAAAGCTAGACTGGGACCTGCCTTCTAGAAGCATCTACAGGAGGAGCAGAGAGAAAACGGGGATAGGTTCAGGACCCAGGGCACTGCCATGCAGACGGGGCCTGCGGAGGCCTGCAGCTGTCTGCGGGCTGTTGGAGCTCCCAGGAAAGTCAGAGGGCACAGAGACAAGGATGGCTCAACCACTGGGCCAGCTCCAGGGAGCAGGGGGTGGGAGTCTGGGGGAGGAGGCCTGTGGACAAAGCTTCCCCCACGGCCTGGGGGGTGCCAGGGAAGACTTCCTAGAGGCCTTTTAATGCAACTTGAAAGAATCCGATGCAGTGGAGGTTGGCCTCGAAATGAAGGCATTGGCGGAGGGACAGCAAGGACACAAACACGTCTGTGCAGAGGTCAGGCACTTGGGGGAAGCGGACTGGCCGGAGGGGTGAAGCTGGGGGCCTTGCTGGGCCGAGCTGGGCATGGGCTCTGGCTGCTGTCCGAATTCTCTGTTAGCTGCGCCCCTTCTGCTGCTTCAGAAGCAGCAGGAAAGGCGGGAGGAGGGCAGACGTGACGGCGTCACTGAGTCCTGCAGACCTGGGCACGGCCCTAGCCTGGCGCTTCCTGACCCCCGGGGAGCTCTACCCTGAGACCTGTAGGGGGAGACGTGTTGTCCCTTCTCTCCTTCTAGGTTGTGTGGCTGGTCTAAGAATGACATTGACATAGACGTATCACCAGGAGGGAAAACGACTTTACTTATGTTCGTATATACAGAAGGCCCACGAAGACTCAAAAGGAGGCCAGACGGTTGAGGCTAATGGTTACCCTGAGCTAAGGAAACAAGTAACCTGGGGCCTTTGCAGGGAGGAGGCGATTCACTGGAAGGTGAGAAAAGGAAATACACGAAAGACAAAGTTTGTGCAGCTGTAAGTCTCTCAGGAGAAAAAAAAAGTTGTCTCTGATAGTCTCTTCTTGGGACAGAGAGGGGGACACCCTTGCAAATGAAGATTTCATTTACAAATGTACATTTCCCTTAGAAAGGGTAACTCCTAAACTGTTTTTGGAGCTTCGCCTGTGTCTGCACATTTTCGAAATAATCAGCTCAAAATGATCCTAAGGCCCAAGAGGCATATTTTGGGGTGACATATTCTGTTCCTGTTCAGGCCTCTTACCCCTCCCACTGCCTCTCTGAATCTTCTGCAAAATAAACTGGCATTTTAAAGACCTGGTTTATATTAATGGAAAGAAGAGTTTATTCCTGGTACTCGATTCCTGGTACTCAATTCAACTCTGGCCAAGGACCCGGCCTGCTTTGGCAGGATATTTTCAACCTCTCCCAGAGGTGGCTAGGGACCACAGTGCCTCTCCAGGCAAAATAAAAAGGCAGATTAAAGAATTACAACCTTAGAAAAAAAAACTAAGAAAGAAAAGTCCAAGAACAACAGGAAGCTGAACAGGAAGTTCCCATAGCAGATGAAAATATTTGAGCGTCATGCTGGGAGCAGAGGCTGAGGGCAGAGGGGATTTCAGGGACATGAGGCCCTGGTGGTCGTCCCTGCCACCCAGCCCTCTACTACCCCTACCTCCCACAGGTGCCCCCGCACCTGCTGGCCCAGCCCTGCTCACTCCCAGGGGCTCTGCAAACCGGTGCTTAAACAGGCCCATGCACACACATATACGTGCTTGCCCAGACAGGCCCGTACACGCACATGCACACATATACTCGTGCCAGCTAATATGTGGGCATGGTGAGCACACAGGCCCAGATGCAGAAAAGGCAAACCCTCAGGGACACTGTGTACAAAACTATAGAGAAAGCGAAAGTCAGCTGCCAGCCCTGCCTCTCACTTGCTGTGTTTGACCACCTCTTCCCCAGGCACCCGGGCCTCTGACGACGTCTGGCTGCTGCGAGGCTTCTCGCGGGCGTGTCCTCCACCCCACCCCACCTCACCTCCCCCCCACCCACTGCAGCCCTCCTTGGGCAGTATCTAAATTCTATCTTTCCAGACCTGTAGTTCTCAGGTGTTTTGATTTCAGAACACTTCTATACTCTTAAAAATTATTATGAGGCCTCCAAAGAGCTTTTGTTTAGGTGGTCTATAACTACCGTTATAGTAGCATTGTTTTCCACTTCTGTGAATTTCTTTAACATGCAGCTTAACAGAGGACAGCTGGATTCTTGTGTACGCCTCAGCATTAACTCTCTTATGATGTGTTTTTGGTGAGTAGCAAAGAAAATCCGGTATCACAGAGATGTGCAGCTGGAAAAGACAGCCTCCTGGATCCCCCACGCTAGGCAGCCCCTGACCCGTCTGCAGTGGTCCCTGCCTCCTGGTCTTTACACCTGTGTCCTCTCCCCTTGGGTGTGGGCTGCACCTGATGGTTCAGTTCAAAGGAATACATGTAGCAAAAGGGACGGGATGTCACTATTTTTTACCCTCACTTGAGGACATTTGCCATTATTGATTTTAGAGAGAGAGGAAGAGGAGAGAGAGAAAGAGAGAGAGAGGAAGAGAGAAAGATCAATTGGTTGCCTCCCACACGCGCCCTGACGGGAGGTCGAACACACAACCTAGGCATGTGCCCTGATGGGGAATCCAAACTGCAACCTGTAGTGTTCAGGGCGACGCTCCAGCCAACTGAGTCACCAGGCTAGGCGCTGGGACATCACTTTGAAGTTAAGTTACAAAGACTGTGGCTTCTGTCTTGGGCCCTCTCTTGATCTCTTGCTTTGAGGTTGTGAGGGCCACTGTGGGTAGGCCTCCCTCCCCGCCCCTGAGCAAGGAACAAAGGGAGCCTCTGGCTGATATATGATGAGGAACGGGATCCTGCCAACAACCATGACGATGAGCTTGGAAGCAGGACCTCTCCCCAGCTGAGCCATCAGATGAGAGTGCAGCCCCAGCTGACGCCTCAGTTATAGGCTGTGAGAGACCCTGAGGACAGGCTTCCAGCCAAGCCCTGCCCAGATTCCTGACTTACTGTGAGATAATAAATGTCTGTTATTTTAAGCTGTTAAATTTTGGAGTAATCTGTTACACAGCACTAGATTACTAGTGCACCCCATGAAAAGGCCTTAGAGACTGCAGGAGTCCTCAGACCTCCCTTTGAGAACCGCCACTCTAGACCCATCAATCTTCCGCTACTCTGGTATCTTTTCCCAGTCAGCATCTGCTCCTCTCTCCGGGTCCTGCTCTGAGCTGGTGTGGGAGGAGGGCTGGTGAAGGAGTCGGCCCTGTGCAGTGGCCAGGGACAGGTAAGGGCAGGAGAGGGGCAGAGCAAGGTCTGCACGTGAAGTTGCTGCTCCCTGATGGTGGACGTGCAGGCAGTCTGCTCTTCATACAGATTCACTTATTAATGAAGTTAATGATGGTGGGACAGAGGCAAGGTTGCCGGTGGTGGTCTGTGCCCTTCAGAGACAACCCGCACTCTACCCACCCCCATCCTGGTGCTCTTGGGGGAATCAAACGGTGACCTTTGCAGCTCTTGTGCTGGGCCTTGGGTGGTCTTCATCATGACCATCCTATTTCCTCCACCTTTGGGGTCAACACACACACAGCTGGAACCCAGCTTTGTCTTCCCATCAGAGAAAAGTCTTCAATCTGAATCACCACATGTTCATCCAGGCCTAAAGTCCCCGAACGGCTGGTGTCACAGCTCTTTTATGGATGGGAAAACCTGAGGCAGGAAGAAGAATCACTGGCATCCAGTCAGGTCCCCGCTCTCTGCGGTAGAGCCGAGAAACTAGTGTTCAAACAGAAGAAGGGTTCCCTGAACCCTCATCGACTACACAGAAGTGAAATTTCCCGATCACTTACATCCCCCCAAGTCTGACCTTTCTGCTCCCAGAGACACATCAACCCTGATGATGCTGCCTCATATCCTAGATCAGTTCAGGCTGCTGCCATTGGCGTGTGCCACTGAGCATCAGAACCTCGGAGACCACCTGGGCACATGGTCCCATGGCAGAGGAATGCATGGAGGTGATGTGACCAACCCAAGGTCACCCAGCAGGTTAGAGGTTTCAGACAAGGCTCTTGCCCTCCTTTTCCCATCCATCCCATGTATAGTCTGATTAGAGCTTCCTGTGTGGGGCCTCTCTCCTCCCCAAGGCGGTAGGGTCCATGAGGTCTGTGCTGGGTTCACAGCACTTGGCACTCAGTAGAAACTCAATGAGTAATTGTAAATGGATAAGGTGAGCATTTGGGTTTGGTCTGTGGCCAGCGTTAGAAAGCTACGCTGTGGTTAGTATTGACGGTAAGTTTCTGACAAGGTCAAGGTTAGAGGGTCAGTCTGTAGCAGGACGGGGAAGTCAACCATAGGAAGGGGCTTGGAAGTCAGGCTTTGTTGTGGGTCAGCCAATCGCTGATGGGGTTAGAGGTCAATCTGGTTGAGATGGGGGGTCAGCCATTGGTTGGGGTGGCCAGTATTTGCTCCTTGCATAGCTGATTAGCTGCTTTGCATGGCATCCCAAACCTTCTTGCTTGGTCCAGAACATCTAGTATCCCAGAAGAATCGGGTCCAGCTCCAGAAGCAGAGGTGGCTCAAGTGTAGCACCAAGGATCGCACTGTCAGGGCTGGGGGTCAGGGTCACCTTGCTCCTAGGGTTGTCCTCAGCAGCTGCCTGGGACTCCGGGCCTGTGCGAAAGGAGCAGTGACTAAAAAGACTTCAGACCCTTGGAGGCATTTCCTGTTTTCCAGTGAGCAGAAAAGTCGGCTTCCTGCTTAGAATAGTCAGTCCATAGGGATGGTTTCTTTTTTTGGTGGTGGGAGGGGTGTCTGAGGGCGGAGGATGCAGGCCTGGCCGGCTGGAGGACCAGCTCCCAGGGCCCTGCTAGGAGGTGGCATAGGGGAAAAGGGTGGGACAGGAGAGGAGGAACCGCCAGAGGCCTCTGCCCTGTTTCCTGGTGGCGCTTTCATATTCACATTCGAAGCCTTGAGAAAAAGCAACGCAAGTCCAATTCCATCAGACGATCCTATCCTTTCAATGGTGATATTTCTCTGGAGAGAGAAAACAGAAAGAGAGCAGGACCTGTGCTGGGACGGTGACCAGCAGCCCCGTGGGAAGAGTCAGGTCTGTGGCACCAACTAGAAGCAGATTCAAATCGCAGGCTTGTGTCCCAGGGGCTGTGTGGCTTGGAGACTTTTCTGACCTCATGGGGCCTCAGAGCCCTCATTTCTGAAAGGGGAAGCTAATTACCACCCTCCAGGTGTAATGGTGCCCTGCAGCCTGTGGCAGGCCCCGAGGAGGTCAGTCTCCTTCCCTCCAGTCAAGCGCAAAGGGGAAAGGGGCGCCTGGGCAAGAGAACAGAGGTGCGTCTCTTTCCACGGCAATCTGATCAGCTCTTCTGCCAAACAGCCTGCTAGCTGCTGCTGCTGCTGCTGCTGCTGACCCCTTGCCAGACCCTTGGCCTCTCCTCCCCACTCACTTGGACACAGCCTAGGCTCCAGCTCCTCAGGTCATTCAGCTCTTGGATCTTTTTATGGCCTCATTTGATGGTGACTTGGTGATTTGGGAGGACAGACCTTCTTCCCCTGCCAGGGATCACCGAGGAGCATCTGCTCCCCTGCACCCCCCCCCTCCCAGATGGTTGATGTTTGAAGTAGACCCATTTAAGGGAGGACATTAGCATGGATCACAGTGTTTAAAGAGGTATCTGCAAGGACGGGCTCTGGGATCCCACCAGTAGGGCTGAGCTCAGGAGGTGCAGCTGGCCTCGCCTTAGATGGCAGGGGGTGATGCAAGGGAGGGTAGGGAGAGGCCATCTCGTCCAGACCCTATTCTGAGTTCATCTGCTGAGCTGAAATCGCTGGAGGCAGTCAGCTGACTCACAGGGCCCCAGCAGGGACTGTGCCACGCCCACAGTTCACCTGAACAGTGAGGACCTGGCCCCAGCGGGCTCCTCCTCGGCAGTCCTGTCTCTCCTCCCTCATTCTCTCCTATTCCCTAAATTCCAACCTGGCCTTCCTAGCTGTTTCAGACATGCCTTTGTCAAGGGATGGGGCTAGAACATATTTTACTTAACAGTAGTTTGATTTATAACTTAAAAAATATGTAGCCCTATGGTCTGGATCTCTATTAGTACTCTTGTTTCAAATGCGAGGTGGGGCGGGGGGGGGGGCTGGATCGTCTAGCACGCTATACAACTCACTTAATGGTCATATTTAGTCTCAGTGTCTGTTGGCACCCCGCCCCAGCGTAAGTTCCGTAGGAGCCAGATTTTTGTCAGTTTTGTTTACTGATGTCCAGATGAATGGGTAGAATACGGTAGGAACACTGTGAACATTTGTGGGATAAATGAGAGAACGGATAGTTCTGTGTCATCTGTTCCGTATGTAGATACTTTCAGGCTTGTCCTGACCTGAACTGTCACTGGGTCTGAGAATTCGAACAATTTCATTTTCTTGTCCATAGGAGGGGCGTGAGGACACAACATTCTTACGGGGTCTGAGCCTCCGTTTCCTCGTCTATAAAATGGGGTTCTATCTACTTCGTGTGATTCTCGTGAGGTTTAAATAAATTACCATGTGAAGTGCTTAGCACAATGTCTGGAACAAAGAAGATAATAAATGTCAAACTTAAATGATTAGTAACCTAAAGAAGGAAGCATGGGTGGTGGGATTTCCTGACTGGTGCCCTGGAGGGGCCCTCGCAGAGCCGCTCTAAGCAGCCAATGGTGGCCGCTCACTCCAGGGGGCAGAAGGCCTGGAAGGGAGTGAGATTTCTACTTGTTTACCTGGCAGACCCGAGAACGGAGGCTGGCCTGACCTCAGTCCTCAGGCAGTGTTTACCTGATCGGCTGAGGAAGAGCAGGCAGTGAGATGAACCCTCCTGTCACACACAAAGCCAGGTGCCTTTCCTGAAGGTCTGTGCCGGGCTCTCTTATGGACACCCTCACGCCACTTTGAAGGATTGCTGCGACCTTGACAATCACGGGTTGAGAAACGATACTGAAGGCTATTGCAGTGCTGCTCTGGAACCCAGGCCCTCGACCCCTCAGCCCTTCATGCCACTCCTAACGACTGGCCACCCAGGATGCCCTTCTCTGCACTTCGTCTACCCATATCTTCCTCATCCTTCGGTGCCTTCTCACCACTGCCTCCTCCGGGAAGGCTGCCAGGATAATAAAAACCTAACCCCCTTCTCTGACTTTCCTGGCACCATCTGCAGGGCTATCTTTGCCCCTCTTGTCTGCCTTCCACTGCTTTTTCTGCATCGGACCTGTCTCAGATCCTGCTGGTTTGAAGTTCCCTGAGGCCAGGACCTGCTCTTTGCTGCTTGTGCTCCCTTCCTGCCCCATGGAGGGTCCTTCGCTGGTGGGGTGAGGGTGTCAGGGGTCCCCAGGAGTGCTGAGGCGAATGAGGAAAAGCAAATCAGAGAAACGGCAGTGGTCCCCATTATAGACCAAGCCACTCTTCCCTGTGACTCAGGCTCCGCTCTCGCCAGAAGAAGAGAAATAACAGCGAGAGTCCCAGACACTGCTCTGGAGGCTTTATCGCGCTGGTATTTCACAACAGGCCTTGGAAGCAGCAGGTCTTATTACTCCCACATCACAAATGTGGCAACAGGTTTAGCAAGGTACAGTTACCTGCCCAAGATGAAGGCGCTGAAGCCAAACCTGTCTTGTTGCAGGCTCCCTGAGCCACATCGGTCGGTTCTTCCAGGAAGAGTCTGGCAGCTGTGAGAGGGGGAGACTTCGCTGCTCCCTAACAACCTCCCAGAGTGCGTTCTGACACATGGATAGACATTTATTAGCAAGCAGGCACAGCAGAGTCTGTGGACATTTCGCAAGTCCCTGAAGTTGCAGCTGTCTGTCAGTTTGGGTGTTTATGTTCCCTTCACAGAGAAGGTCCTCAAGGCAAAGGCCACTCTGTTCCAGCCACAGGATCAGGCTTTCCGTGGGAGTGAGGCAACCAAGATGCCTCCAGACAGCATAGGGGCAGGCAGTTTACAGACCCAGCCCAGGGGGCCATCATCAAGGGCGAGAGACAGAGATCACACTAGGGTTGGGGGGTAGTTCTTTATTGAGAGGTGCACGGATCATAGGGGAACAGCTCAGTGAATTATCACAAAGTGAACATAGCTTTTGCTGGGTCCCAGCACCCCAGAAGCCCTTTGGCGCCCACTCCTAGCCACCACCTCTCCTCCCGGAAAAGCAACCAGTGGCCTGATTTCCAGCCGCAAGGGTGGGCTGTCTTTGTACTTGGTGTAAATGGGATCATACGATCTGGGCTACTCCTTTGTGCCTGGTCTCTTAAACCCCGCGTTACGTAGTGAGATTCATCTGGTGTTGTGTGTCGTTGGAAATCATTCATTCTCACGGCTGTATAGTGCTTTTCCAGCAGAAATATACCACATTTACCTGGTCTACAGTTGCTACTTTTCTATCGAGTCCAGGGTGTGCACATTTGACTTTGGTAGATATGGCTGAAGCTTTTCAAAGTGGCTGTAGCATTTTATACTCAAACCCTAAACACTGAGAGTTCTGATTGTCTCATATTGTTGGTAAAACTTGCTGTCTGCTTCGTTGATTTTGTCATTCTGGTGGGTTTGAAGAGTCGCAGCAGTTGGAGTTCAGTCTGCATCTCCCTGACTCCTAGGGAAGCTGAAGAGTCTCCAGTTCTTACACCCTGTGTGTTTTTAAAATGCAGAGATGTGTCTTAAAATATCTTTGCCAGTCTACTTATGTCCAATACCATTAGTACCACCTTTCTGGCATCCTTTATGCTAATTAACATGCCACCATTTTCCCTGAGGAAGTCCTTTCCTAGAATTCTTTCTCCTAATAACAAAGCTTCCAGGAGCTGACGGCAGATAAAAGGGAGCTGAAGCAACTTGCAGTAGCCTTTGGAGCAAACGCTGTCCGTTCGCTCGATCAGCTCGCTGTCCATCCCTGGAGAGTGCCACCCCAGGGCAGCAGATCACCCTCCAGGTGTAGTCTAAAACCAACACACCACATGTGTGGCATCATTATCTAGGCGAAAGGACTTTAAAGTGAAAACAGAATTTACAATGTGGCCTCTAAGCCTCCTTCCCAATCCATCTCTTTGCCACTGGAGGCACTGAGACAGCGCAGGCCTCCTGGTTCAAATATTGGATCACGCAGGGATCGTTGTTAGGCTGCCGGTACCCCAGACACTGGACTGAACTCAGGTGTGAGCAAACAGAAAGGGAGACCTTCCCACAGATCCCCTCTGCGAGAAGTCTGTTCAACCTGCTGTCTCTCGGTTCAGGGCATGGCCGCATGGACAGGCTTTCTTTCCTAAAGCAGCTCTGGAGCCATCTGGCCCTTGCCAGGAACCCGTGGCCGTGGCTCCCGTGGCACAGACCTGCCAGTGCCTGGGCTGCGGTGGAGGTGGGGGGAGAAGTTCCAAACCAGGAGTGCTAAGTGGCAAGCGGCCTTTCTCATGGCTTCAGCATGCTTCGTGGGGCACGTGGGTTTGGGAGGGTGGGTTCTCTCATCTCCAGGCCTTTGGAGTTGTGTCTTCTAGGCTGCGGGGCAAGAGAGGTGTAGACTGGTTGTACCTCCCTCAGTGAAATGCCTGGAGATGTCTTCTGGGCTTTCTAAAGCAGCTCCTTTTAGTTTGTTTCTCTTGGTTTTTATTTAAATTCATACTAAGATGGACATGCTGATGGGAAACTTGGTTCTCCTGAGGCGGTCACTTACCTAGAGACAGCTGCCTGATCAGAGAGGAACGTGTGTAATAAACGCAACTTCCTTATTGCGGGGGGTCAGAGGTCCGTGCTCCCCTCTTGAGTTAGGCAGGCGACGTTGCTGACGGGGGAAACTGCTGGAGGGGAATCCTGTCGGGATGATATACATACCAAAGTGGCCAGCAGGCGTATGGAGAGGTGACTCTGTGGGCTGACAAGTGAGGTCATCCCCTCATCTTAGAATGACACATAGTAAAACTGCAATCGTTCCCATAACTCCTTAAGGAACAGGGAGTTTCGTTCATTGAAATTTCTGGTGTATTCAAGTATACTTTTGGGTTTCAAATGTTCTTGAAAAATCCCTGCTGGAGAAAGAGGAGCAGCAGCCTTGGGGAACCAGCACAGCATGAGTGCAGTGGCAGGGAAGGAGCCCCAAGGTGAAGGAGGAACTCAGATGGCCATGAGCATTGGCTGAGCAGAAGTGGGCAGTGCCTTAGCGCGAAGCCCCGCTGGCCAGTCTGCACTCCCTGCCCAGCGTGCAAGGGGTTCTCAGACCGGCAGTTTCTTGGGCTCCCAAGGCCTGAAGTTCTGAGTGGCAGAGACTCAGTGAAGAGGCTGGACTGGACATCAGTCGCAGGGAGATCTAGCATTTGATTTTCAAGAGACAAAAACAAGGGTACTGCGTGCTTTGCTTGCCCATGTTCCCGCATGTCCAGGCAGCTCGATGCTGAAACAGCCCAGCACCACACCCAGTCCACTCGGGCCCCCTGCGTCCCTCCCGTCGGCAGTCCCAGAAGCACAGACGTGAGGCAGAATTGCAGAGGCAAGGCAGGGGAGGGCAAGGCAGGGGAGGGCAAGGCAGCACTCAGATAAGACTGTTAGCCTCCTTCGTGCGTCTGCAAATGACAAGGAAAAGCTGAAACTACGTCCAGGTTTTCAAATTTTAGAATCTCTAATGTACAAAAGGTGACAAGCTTCATCAGTGCCACCTTGCCACTCACAAGGAAGATAGAAATGTTCATAGGGGCTGAGAAATAAGATTTAACATTATTGTATTTATTAGGTTCTGAAACAATACACATTCACATCCTTTTGAATACAGTACATTTGGCACAATAATGTTTACAATGAAATAACACTAATGAATGGCAAGAGATTAAAATTACATCCAGAAAGAAAAAAATGTACAAATAAAGCATCACAATACAAAAAAACCCTAAAATCGAATACATTTTCTATTTAGCCAGAATTATTTTGCACATAATTTAAAAAGAGGTAATTTTTAAGCCTTCTTTTTTATTTAAAGCAAGAATGCATTTTTTTCACCTTTGGAGGAAAATATATTTCCACTTCACAAGGTTTCTCACTGCCATAATGAGAGAACACAGGAGGACAACTATCCTTCATATATTTTTTTGGCTTTTTTTTTTTCACACTTTTTTTTTTTGAGAGAGAGATTGAGAAAGAGAGAGAGAGAGAGAGAGAGAGAGAGAGAGAGCGAGCACTAGAGAGAGAGATGGACCTGGAAAGATTAGAAAGGATCAGTAGAAATGTAACATAACAGTGTGTCCACTTCCAAACTCTTGTGAAAACTAAAATGAAACAATGAATAGTCAAGGAACACACAAGCTTTTTTCTACAGACTACATGGGATTTGAATCGGCCAGTGTGAGAACTTATCAGCGCCAGCCCCAAGGAGGAGGTGTCCCAGCAAGCATGGAGCTTTGGGTGCTGACAAGGCCGTCTCTGGGCCAGGCAACCTGCTGACTGACTTGCCTGGAGCTGCCGGCTGGAATGTGTTATTATTTGCCTTCCCAGCCAAAATGCTAGTTGTCCTGCTGGAAGGGCCCTACCCCTGCCGATGTGGGAACACCACCAAGCCCTTGGACTAAGCCATTCGGCATGGCAGTTAGAGCTTGCTGGGTTGTTTTCAGTTCATCCTGGTGAAGGAAGCAGAGAAACAGAGAGAGCAGTAGTGATGCATGAGTATGATGGGCAGTCTGGTCATGCCTTCCCCCCAAATGAGATGATGCCACCAGGAAGATGTTTCTGTGCTTGTACTCAACTCCAGAAGATAGTCTCTCCCCAGTGTGCCAGGTTACCGAAGATAAATTAAATTAGTCTACTGTTCTTCATCACTTCACTGGTATGCCAAACACATAAACTGACGTAGCATAATATTGGAAATTATCATAAGAACAGATAATAATTACACCTGAGTTTTTAAAAAATAAAAACAAAAGAGAACTGAATGTCACCATTAGTAACAAAGGCTATGGCCAGCCAGGTGCAAACATGGACCCCAGCTCCCTGTGGGCTTGAGCTAGTTCCTGTCCAAGCTTTGACACCATCGCCAAAAACATTCCTTTCTCTTCCCCACCTCTATCAGGGCACAATAGAGCACAGGAGAACTATATGTGAGATTTAATATAGCTTAATATATGTTTACATCTTTTAAAACAAACCAAAAGGCAATAAACAATACAAAGGAGCCCCCCCGCCCCGCAAAGAAACAAACACGCCTTATCTCTCGGTAACTTGAACCAATACACATACAGAGTATTGCACCTGGACATTATTAGAATTATTCTTTCATAGACTAAAGTTTTATAATATGCCTGAACATGCAGCAGTTGATACCTCTAAATTCAACGAATTAATTCCACAGGCCTTGCAGCAAACACTATATACAAAAATCTCAAATGTACAAAAGGCAAAAAAGCTTCATTAGTGCCACTTTGCCACTCACAAGTAGATATATTTAGAGGCAGCTGGGAAATCCACGTGCAACGGTTGGAATGGATTCCATTCCCTGCTGAAACAGTTCAGGAAAATAGATAATCCATTGACCTCCGGGAAACATGTACACAAAGCCACAGAGAACCCTTGGGAATCAGAGAATGTAACACTGTCAGCGTATCTACAGGAGGTAACATCGCATCTGTTAAATAGTGTCCACATGAGTTGCCTCTGCACGTCACACAGCAACAAGCCTCTGAGTCCGTCCGCCACACTGTCAGTTTCCAAGCAAGGTGCTGTTCAGTCTCGCCACACCCTCTGCGTAACCCATGTTCAACCTCAGTCTGCTTGCTCCAAAGGCAGACATTTCATAGTCGACTTTACATGTTTAATGTTTAAAAACCACAACACAGTAGTACTACCATTTTGTAGAAGTGCGCAAAAATAGCACACTGCTGCAGAAAATAAATAGAGTTTATACCGGGAACGTAGGGTGAAAATGGAAAGAGAATTTGGGAGCTGAGTTCTGCTGGAAACCCGGGGTCCTGGCCGTCAGCGCCGTGGCCTCTGCGTCCTGCCAGCCTTTCATCGTGGGGATCGCTACTTGTTTCCTTTCTCTCCATCTGTCCCGCCCCCATGCGCCACTAATGCAGTCAGAGCAGCACCCTTGGACAGTCGGTTTCTCGTTGCATATTAGCCCTTTAATATCAACCTATTAATAACGGAATTTATATCTCTTGGCCAATTAGCAAATTTGAGGATATAGTTTCCAAATGCTAACAGAGTCCCAAGTCAAATTTCTTTTTCTGCAAGGGGTGACTTCTTCCACGAGATACATGCTTCCACGACTTCGGCATGCTCCACAGCCAAAACCAGAGCAAGCGAGAATTAGCCATTCCAGACGAACCAACACAGGCAGCCAACCTGTGCATCTCCCAGTCTCTGCCCTTCGTAGGCGCGCCTCGAGGGCGCCCACCCTCGTGCTGAAGAAGCGCAGTCTCTTCTCCCGGACAGAAGGGCAGAGGGATGGCAAGTGAGGGGACTGGAGGGACAAGAAGCAAGAGTTGCTGGAACTCTGTCCGATAGCACAGCCTGAGTCTTGCTCGCTTTCTCAGTTTCCTTCGCAGTCACAGAACTGAAGGTGCTTCACTGCCGGGAGCCCCCAAGAAGTGGAAACAGGCTTGCCCAGACCGAACCCAGCGACACGTTCAGCTAACGGCTGGCCCGACCGGATTCTGCTCCAGCGGTGAGTCAAAAACTGAGTGTGCCTTCTGGTCACCAGGCAGAAGGCAGGAGGAGCTGGCCTGGGTGAGGGAACACAATAAATAGAGTGGACAGGGGCAGGGGCTCCGGGCGGGGGAAAAGGAGCTCAAGACCCTCTGAGCCTCTGGCAAACAGCAGTCTTCTCGGGGGTCCCTTCTTGCAGCATGACCGAACTCCACCTGGCGGGACCTCTCAGGGCATCAGGTCTTCCCCGAAGTAGGAGAAGCCTTTGAATTCCTCCTGGTTGATCTGCTTCACAATCGCTTCGTCCACAAGCGTGAGTACTGGCTCTTCCCGGGTAAAGTCTTGGTCAAAGTTATTGACGTCTCTTTTGGTTTTCTGTGAGAAGAAAAGAGAAAGCACTGACTCCAGGCTGACCCTGCTCCCCAGGGCCCCCCACGGGGAGTGAGCATCGCGCTGCCCAGCCTCTCACCAAAGCAGGCCGCTAGCTACCGAGAGCAGACACAGAGCTGTTCCGATGAGGTCATGACGGATGGCCCCAGGACCAAGAGGTGGCGGAGGACTTGGAGAGGAACAGATGAGCTCAGGTGAGAAGGAAGAAGGGACGAGAGGTATGATGGAAAAGCAGGGAAGTGGGGTTCCCACAGACTGCGTGTGCGGTGTGTGGGCATGTTTGGGAGACTGGGGCGTGGGGTCCCATCTCGCACTCCCCCTTCCAGCATCTGCCCTGACCCTCTGGCTCCATCCAGATCTCCCTCCCTGTGACCCAGGGAACAGACTCACGTCCCCCCTCCCACCAAGGCTCCAGTGTCCTTTCTCCCCTGCAGGTCGACCCCATAACCTTGCCGAGCCCGCTCCACAGGACACCCTCCCTACGGTAGGCAAATGGGTAGAAGGCGGGGATGTCTTCTGGAAAACCTGCCTTGATCTCTATCTGCTCTCACCATGAACCCGATTATTTCTATTATTACACTCAACACTCTAGTTTGCGGTGAATGTTTATGCTTTTTCGTGGCCAACAGCTCCTTAAAAGCAGGGACCTTATTCAACCTTGGGTTCCTAGCCATGAACATGTACTGAGTAGAACTGAACATGTAGGTAAACCCACCCCTGACTGCACAGCTCAGAAGGACCCATCTCCACTTGGAGGTTCAGGTTCCCAAAGTAGGGTTTGTGGTAACCAAACAATCCTGGGCTGGGGAGAAGATCAGGATGTGCGAGCCCTGTGGGGCTCACAGTTGAGTTGGGGGCCAGCACTCCTGTCTGGAACAGTCTGCTGTGGTTAGAAAAACTTGCACAGAGAAGTGGAGGCTTGGCTGAGGCTTGTAGACTGAATTATAGTTGTGTTGGTAGAGAGGGAGAAAGGCACCTTGTCAGGAAGAAAGATGGGCCAAGGGCAGGGGCAGGAACACGAGAGACGTATACACAGAACAATGGGTTCCCCGAGCTGCCCGGGGCGGAACCCAGCGTGAGGATGGCAGGAGGTCAGAATGGAGTCCGACTGCAGAGGCCTTCACTGCCAGGTCCCCTGCCCCCCACGGTACACAGCCCAGTGCTGAGAAGCTTGAAGTTCTCTGGCAATACTTTCTCAGATACAGTTTAACTGGTGTTACCCAGGGCTAGTGATCTGCCTGATGAGCTAAGTCTTGTGGAAAGATTAGCATTATTATTTGTAGGAGCAATAATACTAACAGATGCTCTGTTCTGTGGAAGCCAGTAACCTAAAAGGTGTTAATAAGTAGTCCATGAAAAAAATGGTTTTGAGATAAAGCTTTATTCTGTACCCCTTTCTTGCACATTTGCCATGCTCCTTGGCAAAGTACAGGCTCTGAGACGTCTCAGAGTCAAGAAACCCAGCTCACATTTTCAGGCCAGCCTTCCCCAAACTTGGCAAAATTTTCTGTCCTGAATAGTTTATTAATATTTCTCCCTGAAGCAGAGTTCTGCAGAACCTGGTTAGGGGTGTTTGCTGTTAACAAAGCACCTTCGCATTCATTTGCTCATTTGATCCTTGGAACAGGTTATCACCATCTTGAGTGCACAGGTGAGGAAATGTGGTTCACAGAGGTTTGCTGAGTCACCCGACCAGGTGAGGGCAGAGCCAGCCTCGAATCCAGGTCCCAGCAGGATGCCTGCTGTGGTGTGGAATGTCTGGGAGGCGGGACACTGGAGAAGCGGGAAGACATAGCGAGGGTCAAATTCAATCAGGAGATGTTTAGGTGAGGCCACGAGGCTATAATAAAGCCAGGAAGGCTTGCCAGGAGGCCGGCATGGTGGCACAGGGCTGTGGGGCCAGGAGAGAGGGCGCCATGCGAACTGGGCGAGCTCAGCAGGGGAGTCTTTCAAACTGCCCCAGCCTGAAATCAGAATCCGATGCACAGCACGGGGCAGGGAGGAGATAATCCTCCCGAACCCATCGGTGAGGCTCAACCTCTTCTCCCCAGGCTCGAGCTGCGCAGCAGGCAGGTCTCAGAGACCTTGCAAGGGAGACAGAATGGAGAGGCAGAATACCTGAGGGATGGAAACAGGCCCTGCAGCTGAGGGACGTACGTGCTGCCCTTGAACTGGGAAAGCCTCGTGCTTCGTCATCTCTAGCAGAAGGCCTGGCCCCCGGCATGCGGGCTATCTGTTTTCCATCTCCACTGCGTACAGAGCAAGAGGAAAACGGGGGACCTGCATGGAGACTGACTTCAAAGAAGAACATCAAGGCCCGTCCCCACAGTGACGCATGTCAGTCATGGGAAGGCCGGCGCCTGGGGAAAGGCGTGCTGACGCCTCTCCTGTGGATCTGCATCGCGGGCGGGCCGGTGCACTTGGGTTGTGGAGGGCTTACAGAGTGTGGGGCTGTACAGATGAGCGAAATGAGTCCAGGAGGAGGAGTGCAGTGGGGAGACAGTTGCTGTCATCCCAGGTGACCCTGGGACATCCTCAGTGGGGGCAGGAGGGCAGAGGGGACCGGCGGGTCAGAGGGCCAGGAGCTAGTGAAGAAGGGGGGCCAGGGGCCAGGGCAGGAGGAAAACTCAACACAGCATCACCAAGGGCGGGCCCGCCCAGGCCTCCTGTGCTTTCTGGGGCAGGGCTGCCTCTTCACCGGCTGGCTGTCACTGGTCAGTGAGGGGCGGGGGTGTGCATGGAGAACCTGGGGGACCTGTCAGGGCTCTGGTGTTGGCTCTGCCCGGTCATCGACTTGTTTGTGCTTCTCCTCCCAGTCACCGGTATCTACTGGTCTCAGAAACTGGTTTGTTTCCTGAGCATGGTACCAGACCTAGAGCCCACACTGCGTGCAAGCATCACAGCTCGCCGATCAGGTACTGGGAATCGGGCTCAGGCAACCCGGCTGGGAACACCCTTCTCCGAGGACCTCTAGCTCCCTGGCGGGCTGGCTTGGGGAGCCATCTAGCTCAGCTCTGGGCTTTCCAGGGGTCTCAGATCATCTGTGGTGTGTGAGTGAGCATGCCATTCCTTAAGAGCTCTGCAGGAACACATCCTTGGCTCGCCCAGCCCTGTGCGCAACTGCCCAGGCCCTACTTCCCTGGACATCTAGGTGTGTGTCAGTTACTCGCTCCCAGTTCAAGTAGCCGGAGTCCCCACTGTGCGCAATGCCTGATAATTAACCACGGAGACTTGGGAAGTTTTCCAAAGCAATTATCTCTGGGAAACACCACTGCCTCTTAGTACCACGTACGCAGCATGGCATCCTCACATTTGGGGAGGGCTGGGGATTACGTCCTTCACTCACCGATTTTATTCTTTGAAAAGTTGCTGCCTTCCTCACAGGCATAAGACTTGACTCCAAGGTTCTCGTGGGCAAACTCCCAGAGACAGCCCAGTTCACCTAGCTCCCGGGTCACCCCAGATGCCTCCCATGTATGTCTAAGGCAAACAGACTCTTAGCCTGCACTGCAGCCTGAGAGGTGACACTGGGACATTTGGAACAACCCTCTAACTCTTCAGATGTTATCTCCTAAAGTCCTCCCCCATTCCTTGGCCCGCACCGGGTGGGTGGGGGTGGTGAGCTGTACAGAGGAGGTGAAAGAGCACCGGCTGGACTCTCACCCCGTACTGTCCCTTCCTGGTTAGATGACATCACTCTTTGAGCCTTGGTCTTTCCATTTGTACAAGGCAGGTAGCAAGAGGGGCCTAAATGAGATGCCAAACATTAGGTGCCTCGGTGCCCCCTGACCCCATGGCAAGTGCCCCATAAATGTGAGTTCCAACTCTGCCTCCAAGTGGTAGCGCTTGTGCACCATGCACAGCTTGGCCGTGTGACCCAGCGCAGTCCACGTGCTTTGCCCATCACGGCCGTGAGCTTCTTGGAGGCCGGGACTGGGTCTTGTATTCCTCTGCATGCCTCCAAATCCTGAGCTAGTGCTGAGCTGGGGCCTGCCTGGACATCCGAGTGCTTCCCCCAGGGACTGAGTTTCCTGGGAAAAGCCCCAGGTTCTTACACATATTTCTAAAGCCCTTCAGCATCTTGTCCTGCCTGCCTGCCTGCCTAGCTTCCTCTCCCACAAAGTCCCCTGGACTCACGGGCTTGCTCCTGCCTCCAAGCCTCTGCACAGTGAATCCTCTGCCTGGAACACTCTCTCCCCGCCTTGTCACAGAGTGGGCTTCACTCACCTTTTGTATCTCAGCTTAGAGGCCCTTCCTTGTCCCTGTAGGTCTCTTACAGATATCAATGATGGCTCCTAACCCTTAACACAGCACTCAGCACCCTGGATTCCCTACTCTTCTCAACTAATCTGTGAGCAACTTGGGGGCAGGGACCGGGCTGAACTCCCCCTTCCATCCCCAGCCGAGCGCAATGCCTGGCACGTAGTGAATGCTCAGTAAATGTCTACTAAAAAATATGAATGAATGCACCTCCCTTGCTGCTACTTCGTCTAGAGCCAGCAATGTGATCTAGGTTCAGAACTGGTGGCGGCTGACCTGCCAGAGGGGTTTCCATTTGGGGAAGAATGGGTGGAGCGAGGAGAAGGCTGAGGTCTGATTCGTGAAGGGACCAGAGGAGCAGGCCCGGCCACCGGGGTCCCCTCCCCTGGCAGCAGGCACTCTGGGCACTCGGGCTCCCTGACTGCTGCTGGTACAAGATAGAAAGGGGTTCAACCGGGGTTTGGGGAAACCGTACCAAGACAGATGGCTGAAGGGGAGTTGAGGGACCTGTTGGGTATGTCCCTAATCCTCATGCTTGGAGTTAAGGGAAAAATGACATTCCTACTCCCTTTGGCATCCTGCAGAAATGAGGTCTTGGCTGTGAGAGGTCTAGAGGTGACCTTGGTGAAAGGGCACGCTGCTGGAGTCTGCAGTGGGGGAGCGAAGTAGAACTCGTGGAAACCGAGTTACTGGCACTCCAGCTCCTTCTGAGAAATTGCATCTGAGAAGTGAAGCCTTGAGCTCATCTGATAAATCACGCGGAGGCCACTGGGTGCTGGGGGCTCAGCTGGGCGTGGCAGCGCTGGGAGCCTAGCACGTACTCCCTGTGGCCGGTGTGATTCTCTACCAGCGCTCACTGTGCTGAAGTCAGAAACACAAGCTTTCCGTGGAGCCGGCGATGCCTGCTTCTGTCCCTCCTTGATCACTGGGAGATAGATCAACAGGTGACTCGGTTCTGAAGCATCGAGAAAACTCTCTGATCTTATGGGCTGGGGCATGGGGCCGGCTTTCATGTGGCCACCTTGGGGGTTCCTGCCCACCTCTTCACCTCGGCTAGGCGTGACAGCAAGCACATAGGTAGGGTGACCCCAAGCCAGGGGTGTCCTGCCCAGAATTGTGACTGTCTCCACAAGGTCCCAAAACGCAAGCTTTCCTCAACGTCCCATGTCAGGTTCCAACTCCCTCTCAAGTCTCCCCTGACGCCAGCCTCGCTCCTGTCTCACCCTCTTCCCGTCCCCACGGCACTTCCTGGACCGTGAGCTTGGCCTCTCCGCCTAGCAGTTTGTGTGTCCTGATGCCCTCTCACCCAGCAGACACTTAACACTCACCTCCTGAAAATAGCTGTGCTCACTGGGACAGTCAAGCCCAAAACTGCTCCTGGCTTTGAAATGTCAATAGTCCTATCTAAGCTTGACTGTCTTTTGAAAATATTCTAGAAGAAAAGGCAAGCATTTCAACAATCAGGATGCTTGCGCAACATCAGTTGCCTAAAACTTGGCTGCACAGTGTCTTGACTGGCTGGAAGGCTGGGTTGGAACCCAATTCCAAGGTAACTACTATTTCCCTTCACTGCCACCACCTTTTAATTTTGTTCACCAGGAGCTGGGCACATGTTGGGCTTTCTTTGTAGCAGACAGGGCAAAACGCAGCGCTCAGCTGTCCTGGGTGCCCGGGTGGCCTCTCACAGCGCCAGTCGTGTCCTGTGCTCTCCCGGGTTCCCTGCCGAGCTTCACCCGTCGCCTTCTTAGAAGGCGGTGGCCAGGCTGGTGGATCCGCTCTCGACTCTGGTCCGAGCAATGCCACATTCTGCGCCATGACCTCTGCTTGGTGGAAACCCTCAAGTTAAACTGATAGCTAAGGTAGTACCAATGTATTATCCTTCCTTAAGTAGCTGTCACAAATCGCAGTTTGACCAATCCAATGGAGCCTTGTTACAGGCCGGACTGTGTCCCCCAAACAGATATGTTGGAACCCTAACTCCCAGGACCGCAGAAAGTAACCTTAATTGGAGACAAGTCTTTGCAGATGTAATCCAGTTAAGATGAAGTCACTGGGGTGGGCCCTAATCCAGTGTGACCAGTGTCCTTATAAGAAGGGGAAACGTGGACACAGAGACGGTCACCCTCAGAGCAGAGGCCATGTGAGAGCCATAGACAGGGTGACACTGTCACAGGCCAAGGGACATCCGGGGCTGCCAGGAGCCGAAAGGAGAAAAAGGATCCTTCCCCTGCAGGTCTTAGAGGGTGCAAGACCCCGCTGACACCTTGAGCCGAGACTCCTAGCCTCCGAAGCGAGAGACAGTATACTTCTGTTGCTCTCACCCCCGAGGCTGGCACTCGCTGCGGCGGCCTTAGGAAACTAACACATACTCCCAGTTTTCCGAAACTAGCTTTTCAAATCCTGGTGTAATCCTTTATATTTGACCTTGATTTCTTCTTATGTTGGTATTTATGTCTAGCCTGTCAAGATCACCATAAATAATGATTCTATAATTTCCCTCTCTGAATCTCAGTTTATTTACCAAAAAAGCGGGAAAATAAATATACCTAGATTGCTGAGGGGTATCATGAGAGTCTCCAAGTCAGGCTCACCTGAACTCTAAAGCACTGTGCAAATGTCATTATAATTTGGTCGCCCTCTTATCTGCTGTGTCCTGCAGCTTTTGATCATACTGAAATGTCATTGGCATGCCTCCCATTTCTCTTCCAGGAGGTACATCCAAACACTGTGTAAGGCCAGGTCCTGCTCAGAACCCTGCCCAGAGCCCTTCACCAGCCGTGGTCACTTTCTCCATCTCGTTCAGGAGGGTGACATCGGAGCCTCATGTCAGATCTCCTAAGTTTTAAATGCAGCCTGGCTGAGCGGGCTGCACAGCTCTCCCGTGTGTGACCTCTGCTGTATTTGGTAAAGTTGCTTCCACCTCTCAGGGGAGGAGAAAATCAAGACCCCTTTGCTTTTAAGCACCAATGATTAGCTTCATGGCATTTAAAAATGGGAAGCCACTTGATTCTTGGCCACTCCCAGTCCACAGGAGAGCTGGTGGCCTCTGTGGCCGGCACGCAGAGGTGAAGAGCCACCAAACCCCAGGTGGTGGCTTGAATGCCCCCCTCTCCAGCCTGGCCTGCTGCCTCCTGTCCAAACCACTCCTGCGGGAAAGCTGCTTCGCTCCTGAGGCAGTCAGTATACAGAAACATATTTCAAAAACAAACCAAGTCCCTCAGACCACCAAGCATTCTGAATAGACAACCATACCTGGATTCTGTCCAATCAGCTGTTTGAGGGAATTCAATCATTTTCCCTTTCTCCTCATCCCCTCTTTATTGCTGGGCTATAAAAAACACATTTCTACAACTTCTGTTTGAACAGTTACTTTGGAGACTCTTATTAGCTGACACTAACCTCTGCCCTCACACGTAGTGAATACTCCAGCTTTCACAGGAGCTCAGCGGGCTACAATGTGTCCTGTGAATCAGCCGTCCATAGGGGTGTGTGGGGCCAGCCCTCGGACCTGCATTATTACAGCAGAGAGCGGGATCCCCGGCAGCAAGAAGTTGTGACCCAACTTTGAACATGTGTCACGATGCTTCTCAAACAAAACTTCAGGGCAATGGCCCAAAAGCTGTTTGGAAGGCAGTGCCAGTTGGGAAACCTACAGGACTTGAAAGGAGAACCCAAGACACACCTCTCTGGACCCCTGCTCCCAGAGGGACAGGGACCACCGTCCCTGTCTGCCCTTGGCACAGCGGGAGCTCATCAAGGTGGTTTTCAAAGCCACTCCTACCTCTAACTTCCACGGCTCAATCACTTTAAGTAAAAGTAAAGCATTTTAAGCAAGCCTCCTCAGCCTGGCTTCCCGCTCCTAAAGCAGAGGCAGTGCATTTCCCGCAAAGGGCAAGATGGTCAGCATTCCGGGCTCTGCGGGCCACAGGGTCTCTGTCCCAACCACCCCGCTCTGCTGCTGTGGCACAAAGGCAGCCACAGACAAGACGGAAGCGAGGGAGCGTGGCTGTTGTCCAACAGCACTTACTTGATGGACACTGACTTTCCAACTTGCTATTGTGTTCATGTGTCACCAAAGGATCTCTTCAACCATTTGAGAAAAATGCAAAAACTGTTTTTAGTTTGAGTGCTGCACAAAAAAGGCAGCGGGCTGGTCAGGCCCGAAGGCTGGGATTTGCCAACCCCTGCCCTAGGTAATGGGCCTCAGGCTTCCTGGAACCTTGTAAAATCCTGCCCAGTGTGCTGTGTCTGGGTGAATTTGGATTTTCCTGGAGAGAGTTCGCTGTATCAGATTCTCAAAGGGCTGGGGTGGGGGGTGACTTCACTGCTAAGTTAGGAACCACAGATTTAAAAGTTTCCCGTCCAATAAAGCCTGAATTCCTCAGTGCCACAGTAACTGTCTCTGAAGATCCACTTAGAGGACAAAGCCCCGAGAGGCATTTCCAGGACCTGAGATGCCCTCTTCTGTTGAAATCCCTCCAATCACAGAGGGGTGGGGGTGGGGGCCCGGGCATTCCCTGTGGCCACTTGTTACTTGGTCAGCAGGAAGGCTGAGGGGTCCCTCTGGAATGGCTGGGTAAAGTTGCTCAGATGCAGACTGTCTACCAAAGGCTCTTTCCAGAGGGATCCTTTAAGACCAGCTGAAGCTGTTTATGTCAAAGCTTTAGCTACACAGACACAGTATTTCTCCATTTCTTTCAGGGAAGGTCTTTCTGGGTATTTCTGAAGTGCTTATAATACCTGCCTCCTCAAACCCTCCCCGGCCTGCCCAGGTCTACCCCTACTGGACTCTGAAATATGGTAATAGAAGTATGAAGCACACATTCCAGTGAAGAGTCATTTTGGCTCCCACGGTTCTGGATGAGTGCTCATCACCTGGACAGTGAACCTCTGGCCCCTGACGCCATTCAGTGGGGAACTTAGAAACGGCCTAGAGGTGTCTCTAAGTGCCCCATGAATCTTGGCTCCCTTGTAAGGCAGGTGGCGTCTCGGGGTGAGTCACACCTGCTGCATGTTCCCTTGCTAGTGGTGTCCGAGCCACGGCTGGTCCTCGCCAGCTCCCAGTTAATCACATGGACCCTGTTGGTCCCCAGAGGATGGAGGGAGCAATAGCTTTTCTCACACAGGTGACCACCACCCTCCAAGAGCAGAAGCGAGAGCAAAGGAGGGTCCGTTTCCCCCTCAAATGCAGCAAAGGAGCCCTGAAACCATTCCTGAGGCCACTAACAAAGAGGGTCTCATGCTGCTAGGAGGGACAGGAATGCCCCTTCCTGGGGAACCACCCCCCAGCCAGGCCGGCCTCCTCCTGCACCTCCAATTGCCCGGGCCGCTCTTTCCTGGCACCCCTCGTAACTGGAACTAAGTAACGACTCGCTCAGTAACTGTTTTGTCCGCCAGGCTGCGAGCTCCTTCTGCCGGGTGTCTGTTTTGTGTTTCTAGCGCCAGCACAGTGCTTGGCACAGCCTCGGTTTCTTCATGTGGAAAATGTACTAAGGCTCCCAGATGGAGACGTCTCCTAAGTGCTTTACCTGCCTGCCTCATTTAACCTCACACACCACCCTCCCGGGAGGCCACAGCCCCCGCTGCTCAGATTAGCAAACAGCCTGCCCAAGGGACATGGCAGCCGGAGGCCGAGCCGGAACGAACCCCGCTTGTTCTGACCCCTCGGCCCTTGTCCCGGGCACGTGCTGTCCTGCCTCCTGCCATGAGGTGTCCGTGCACTCACACGTGCAGAGGGCTGAATGGCTGCGGCCCGTGGGGCTTGGCTGTGTGACAAAGGCGTAAACAAACAACTGCCTCCTGTCCTGCGCCCCTCGACGTGCAGGGGGCCTCCATCTCCACGACACCTTCTGGGGTCATTTCTTGGACATTGGGGTGACGAAAGGCATCGATCGCCCTTCAAAATTTTTCATTACAGGCAGCAGGAAGAAATACATTTTACGTGTGACCTAGTGCACAGCACCTCCCTGTACCACCCCAATGGAGCATTCGGCAAGCTCTGTACCGCCTTTCTGTGATGTATTCTGTGTTCTAGTCTAATAGTCTACCCCACCCCACCCCACCCCATCCTCACCCCATCCCATCCTTCATTACAAGATTTTTTGCACCTGGCCCACTAAATTGATTTTTATAGCCCACTGTTGGGTAGACCCCAAAGTAGGGTGAAGGGGCACCCAGTCATAGAGTCTGGGACTGAAAAAGAGTTGAAAACCCAGTGGAGTCCCAGGAACAAAAAACCCGAGGAGCAGACAGCACCCCACCTGCCATGGCTTGCCCGAGGCCTGAGCTCCCTCGCCAAGCGGCACAGCGAGCCGGCCCCGCACGGTGGGTGGACGTGCCGGGCAGGACCCGTGCCGGGCAGGACCCGTGCCGGGCACTGCAGCTGAAAAGTGGAGAGGCCCGCAGTGGCAGCCCTGGCCCTGCTCTGCTGCTAACCGTGGGGCCCTTCCTCACTTATCGTCTCCTTCTCAAAGCAGTGTCTTTACCGACAGCTGTTGGGTCCGTCTTTCCAGGGATAACTGCTGGTACCCAAAGAAAAAGCGTTCCCATCCAGTTCTGGCAAAAGCCCTGTTGTTCCACTCACCTATCTATTCCCTCCTTATTGATGAAATGTTCTAGATAGAGATGCGTTCTTCTGGCCCGGGATTCATTATTGCTCTGCCTGCTGGCGTTGAAACAGGAACTGCAAACACTCTAGCATGTGACTCTCAGGTGAAGATGAGGTGACCCCCGAATTTTCAGCAATGTCAGGGCTCCTAAGGTAGGGTCTTATCACCCCCAAATTCCCAGGCACATACTGGAATTGGTCTGGGGCCATAACAGGTGAGAAGAGAATTTAGAGATTGGGCAAAGAGAGAAACATTCTCTGAACAAACACTGTAGATCTACACAACTTATTCCTTCCACAAACACAGACTGAATTCCTACTGTGTGCCAGGAGCTGTTGCTGAGGACGCAGCTCTGAGTACACCAGATAAAGAGCCCTCTCCCCAGCTGATTAACCAGGCCTTGCTGATCGAGGTGGTGATGGACACATGGGGATCCGCTCTTACTTTGGTACGTGCTTGAATTTTCCATAACAACCAGTTAAAAATACAGATCTCAAACTGGCAGCACTCGGTGCTGCATGAAAGGAGCCGGGCACAGAAGAGCGCGCAGGACGCCGCTCTGTGGCTGTGAAACTCTGGGAGAGATGAATCTACTGCGGTGACAGAGCAGACGAGGGACAGCCTGCCCCAAAGAGTGCCTGGGAGCCGTGTGGGGGCCAGAGACACCCTATTTATTCACTGCTCAACGCTTCGCACTGCACACCTGAAACGGGTGGGTTTTATTCTACGTGAATTTTATTACAGCAATGTGATTTTTAAAATCCTCAATCCTCTGTCCTCATGGAGCACGTTTAAATGGAGTGGCTGTGGCTGGAAGATATCTTGGGGGACTGTGTGTGGTCTCATTTTCAGGAAAGGAGCAGAGAAGTTCAGCGACCTGCTCAGGGTCTCACAGGTACTAATGGCAGGGATGAGCACCCAGCTTGGTCAAACATTCGGTGCTAAATTCTGGAACCCCATGTTTTTGGGTGACTATTCTGAAGCATTAGGTGGAATACCCCCACCCCAGGGGTCTGCGTGCGCACAGCCTAAACCTGCCGTGCTCTCCAGGAAGACCTCCTGTTATCCCTGAACTAGCCGAGAGGCCAGCAGCTGTGGGCGGAGGACGAGTCCGCCTGATGCCCCAAGTCAAGGTCTGGCTTGTTTTGTAAGTCATCCCAGTTGATAAGCTTACTCTGGCTTATCTTCTCATCTCTCTACTTAGGGCAAGAAACGTATTTCCCTGTCCTGGCCGTTCTCTGTCCTCCTCCATACCTAGCTGGGCTCGCAAACCTGAAACACTCCGTTCACATCCAGGCTCTGCGCTCCAAGGAAGCGACCCTCTGTGGCCGGGGTAGATCCCAGAAAGGACCAGCCAGAATAACAAGGAGGGTCGGTGGCTGCAGGCTCATGGGCCAGGTCTTCTCACTTTGGAGAGACTGAGGTTGATGTGGCAACTTACTGAATCTTCACAAACCTACTGTGTGTTTGTCAAATCCCAAAATTCCAAAATGACATCTGAATGTCGAGTTTAGGCCAAATCCAACTGTTACCATCCGCTACCCCAGCACACACAATGGGGAGCACACAGGGCCCCAATCTCCCCACATACAAAACTGGGTTTCCAAGAGCGTCTTTCCTCCATGACAGATGTGGCCCTGGAGAATCAAGGCCCTGCACCTGGAGTCTGGTGTGGGCAGGGGAACCCAATCAGCTTGCAAAATGTCCCTTGGTGCTACAGCCTTCACAGAACAAAGTCTGGCTTCGAGGAGACACGACCAAGCCCCATCCATGGGGAAGGTTTAATGTTATTTCTGCTTTTACTTCAATGCACATTACTCAGCCTCTGACCACTGCCCCGCCGCCTCTGGCCACTGGACCACCCTTTGGCTTTCTCTGCAGAAATAGGCAGGAGGGCACTGGTCAAGCGGCCCCTCCTGGACAGGGCCTCCTACAGGACTGCAGGTGGGAAGAGGCTCCAGTGACATAGAGGCCCTGCCTCCCAGTCTGTGTTGGGGGGTCTCTTCTTCATGCCATCTCTCCCCCCTGTCCTCTACCGAACTGCAAAACGCCCCTCCCAAAGTCAAGTCCTGGGTTTTACCCTATTGCCTAGTATTCCTGTTATAGCATCTCATCTGGCCACCTACACCTCTCACGGTGACGACAGGGGATGCTTGTCTTCCCACGTCAACCTCCCTCTCTGGGGCGTCACAGAGAGCACACAGTACATGCTCAATAAATAGCCATCAAAAAGAGCCGATCTGAATCCTACCTTTCTGTTTCCCAGGCCTTTGCCCAGGTAGTCTTCTCTTCCGAACCCTTCCTGGCCTCCTCTGCCAAGACCCAGCTAGAGCAGCGAACCTCTCCTGACTGCCTCTGCTCTCCCTTCCACTGGGCACGGGACCTCGCCCAGGCAGGTGCCCCCTCAAGTGGCAGTGGAGCAGGGAAGAGATTAAATTCAGTCACACTAGTTTGATGAACCCATGAAGGCAAATCTCAACCTAACAGCTATTAAGTCATATGAACCCTTCAGGGCTTATAGAAATGCCCAGCCCAGGGCTCAAAGTCTTACCCCCACTCCCTCCACGTGATGGTGGGAGAGGAGAACAAAAGTGCAGATGGCCCCCTCCCCAGGCTGCAGGAAAGCTCCTGCAGAATTCTGAGGTGGAGAAATCTGACAAGTGGCCCACCTGAGGCCGCCTAGCTTACTTAGAAATACTTGGGAACCTGATGTGCTAGCACGGCGCCTCAGCACCGGTGGCCACTGCTGCAGGGTGGGGCGCCGAGGGGCACGGGGAGCGCCACTCAGCCGAAACAGCGCCGAGCACAACAGCGGGGAAAGGAAAGGTGGTGAGCAAGGCCAAAGGATAACGGGGGGTAAGATCATGTGAGAAATCGGGGTTCTGTTTCAAGGCTCAAACCGGTGGGGAATTCTGGCATCTGGGGTGAGTCACACAGGGTCTTGCATCACCTCCCTTCTCCTAGTACTCTCCCATCTTAGAATTAAGCCCCAGAAGGTTCTCTGGCAGAGTCTGAGTTGCGTTTCTTGTTTGTTTGTTTGTTTTTGTTTTTTGCTAGTCTTCAGATGCCTTTCTGTCCTGGGGTGACTTCTTCCCTAACTGAGTGGTGTCATCTTTCATCTGAACTCCTGGTCCCTCCACCCCTCTGGAACAGGTTTAATGTTCAGTCCAGCCTCCCTAAGCCTACACCCCCACTGTCTCCATCACTGTCAGCACCACTGACACCACTGTGCACTGTCAGCTCGCTGCACACCAAGGACCGCCCTAGTCCGCTCACACAGTCCAGTGTGGCAGACACTACTCTTCCCACTCTGCGGGTCAGCGGACTGAGGCTCAGGGAGATGGGATGGCTTTCCTAAGATCCTACAGCCCAAACTAGAACCTCGGTACATCTGACTCTATAGCCAGCCTCCAAACCTCACACTACTTCCTGCGATCCTTAGGTCATGATTCTGGGAGTCTTGGGATGAGAGGAAAAGGGGCTTTAACAGGCTGGGGTGGGGGCTGGTAAATGGAGAGAGAAGAGATAATTCAGTGAGCAAGGCATCTTGGGCTTGCTCGCTAAGCCTGTTTATGATTGGGTGAGCTGGTATTCTCATCCCCATTTTAAAGGTAAGGAGGGTGGGGGGCCCACGGAGGCCAGACATCTGGGCTGAAGTGAATTTGCAGGTTCAAGTGGCACTCCTGTGACAGCAATTTTATTTAACCCCAGTCTCTTCGAGGTCAAAGCCAGTACCATGTCCACTGTACCATACTGACACCTGAGCCAACTAGCAAAACGAGGTTCCTGGACTTCTCCCACACCCTCCAGCCCCGGGCCAGAGTCCTTACTCTTCGAGGGACCTTGCAGGCTGAAGGCGCTCACTACAGCATGGACAGCTTGGGGGGGACGTTCTGACTGCCAGGCTGTAGGAGTTGTCTGCGCCTTGCTTCTGCTCTGCCGGCTGGGTGATGAGGACAGAGTCTAAGGATCACCGGGCTCTGTCTCTGTGGCCCACGCCACCAGGCGGCCCCTGGGCCGGTGGGCTGACTGCAGGGGAGGGGCTGCCGGTTCAGTAGGGCTCCTCCTCAGGCCACTAGTTGGTGAGGGTGTGCGGGTCTCAAGCCCACTTCCCAGTGTTCTCCCAGCACAGCCCGGTCATGCAGGAGCATGCAGGAAAGGCCTCCCTGGGCGTCCCGCCATGCAGCGTGGATGGCCGGATGGAAACGGATCATGAGGTCGGAAGGGGCCTCCGTGTCACCGGGCCTGAGGGCTCACCTACCTGGAGAGACTCCCCTCTCTGGAGGCCTTACCTTAAAGAGGGACATTCACACTGAAGCAAACTTGAAAAGAGAGAACACGTACACAAAGAGAAGTTTACTTGGCCGGCATTTTCCCTCATTGCCTTTGGCTTTCACTGAGGACTGCTGGGTTTCTGGGGGCGCAGATCTCTCCTGGCTTCCCCCCGCCCCCGTCAGTGCCAAGGCCCTGGGAGCCATAACCTCAGAGCCTAATGCTTTTTTGGCGGGGAGGGGGAGAGGGGAGGTTGGGAGGAATATGCAGGAGGGAAGCTAGGAGTAAGCAAAATACTCTGGAGATCTGCAAGGTCTCCAAACCACACCAAACATGTCACTTCTGCCCTCCACGGTCCCAAAGGAGGCAAACCCACCAGCGACACAAAAGCTCAATGTGCTACTTTTACTGGCGACATGATGGTGCTGTCATCTTGGACCCAAATCCCCAGTGGGACAGACAATGAATTTGAGGCTTGGAGCCTTTTTCCAGCATCGAAGACCTTGGCTCCAGCCTTGTTGGCTATTCTGTGCCCCCACGCACGGCTGGGTGCCCGCTCCCCACGGCGTGTGTCCTTGCTCTAGAGCCAGACACCCCAGAAAATGCATGTGAGTGCCTGGTGGCCCCAAGTCTTCTGTTCAGTGCACTTGCTTGTACGTCAGTTGAGTGTGTGGGCGCACAGGAGGAGGACAAAAAGGAAGTGAAGGAGGGAGAATGTGTAACATAGCTGGGAGGATGAGGGAGAGGAAAATCTCCACGCGGAAACAGAGGCCACGGAAACTGTGGTGGGGTGGGGGCCCCTGCAAAGGAGCGTAAGTAAACCCGAAGGCAGGAAGCCCAGTGGAGCTGGTGGCAGCCAGGGAGTCAGGACAGGGGTTAGATGGTGAGGCTCAGGCACCCGGGAACTTAGCAAACATCCCAAGAAGGCAAAGGCCTGGAGGGGACAGCAGCCAGTGGAGGTATGTGACAGAACCTGACCAGAGGCCAAATTCCAGCTGTGAATCTGGACAATCTCCTCGGTGCTCTTCGGAGCAGGGGGGCCCTGGGGAAGGACGGGAATCGGGCCTGGGAACTGTTCTCCTGCCACTTCCCCAGCCCCCACGGGGGTGACCCAGGGACGCCAGTCACCAGCGGCACCAGACCGGGCAGAGTGCAGGCTCGACATGCCCACCAGAAGGGTCTGCCGAGGAGGGGGATTGATGTCATGGGGATGGACAGGAGCTCTGGAAAACATGCCAGTGCTTCTTAAGGCCTCGACCGGACACCTTGACCTTCACCAGCCTCATCTCCACCACCGACCATCAGGCAAAACCAGTTCCTTCCTGAATCAGACAGACACCCCACCTCAGCTTCAGCACGGCCAGTCGGGTAGGAGGACAGGAGCTATTCAGCAGGTTTCTGGGACTGCAGCATTCTGTGTGATGTCAATGGGCGTGGGGAGGGCGTGAGTGGAGCTGGCCCAGGACAGAGCAGACCTGAGTTCCCTCACAGGCCCCAGACCCCTGCCCGGATGCCCTGAGAGCTTCAGCCTGCTGGGAGCCAGAGAGTCTGTGCACCTGGTTTCCTGGTCTGCTAAACACATGCACTGTGTCTTAAGGCCACCACCACACTGAAGGCTGGGGATGGTCGCTGACACTTGTCCCTCCCCTCAACCTCCTTCTCACCACATCTCTTCTTTGACCTGGAGCCCGTCCCTGAGAGCCTCACTCTGTTCCTGCCTGCTTCCTCCCATGTCAGCCTCCAAACCAGCTCTCCTTCATTTCCTCTGTCAAAACCTCTCTCTCCCAGCTCTCCCCGGAAGGCACCTGATGTAGCTTCAAGCCTGTGACACTGAAAGCCTGTCTTGTGATAGAACTCCTTGTCCCATGAAAGGAAGGTGACTTCTGTGACCTTCCCAGTGCTTCTCCAATGCCAAAGACAGACGGTGACCTATCTTGCCCGAGGGTAAGGCTGACCCTGTGTTTGGGGGCACAGAGCTGTCCTCACAGCTGGTTTCCATCCCCCCAGCTGGGTTCCGAGCCAGGCTCCCACCCGCTCCCCTGGGGCTAATCCTCAGTAGGCTGGAGATGGGTTAAAGCTTGTAAAAGCTTCTGTGAGGTTTCACGTGGGTCCTGCCAGGCTCTCAGAGATGAGAAGTACAGTACATTCATCACTGCGGGGGGCTGCCATTGACTCAAAATTCACTTCCGCTGTGCGAGAGCCCTCGGATGGCTGAGGCTCTCTGAGGCTGGTGCCGCCGATGCATTTCGAAAAAGAGCTTTCGAATTTGGGGCGGATTTGGGACATGTTTCCAACCTGCTAACTAGATGAGAACTACTCTGTTCTTTCCCAATTTTGATATTTTTCCAAAGAGAAATCTCTCATCTAAAGGATATACATGTGATCACCTATTTAAATAATTGAAGTCTTCAAAGATCTGTAGCTGAGAACTCTGTAAGGATCAACATTATTCAGCTCCAAATGCGATCAGACACATCTTGTGGCACAATGTAAGGTTCCCTTTTTATCTTCCCTTCGGGTGTTCTAATTCTTTCCTCCAAACTGAATTCAAGTTGACCCAGTAAGAGCCCTCTGCCCTGACCCCCAGCAGTGGCAGCCTGTGGGGCGTGGGCAGGAACTTGCACGGAGGTGATTTCCAAGGCAGTGATGAAATCAGGCTTCAGGATGGCTAAGACAGTTGGAAATGGGTGGGAGCTCCTGGACAGCCCCTGCCCTTTGTCACTGCCACCCTGTCAGGGGGTGGTAAGGCCTCTGAGCCCACCTGAGCCCCTCAGCAAAGGAAGCATGCAGAGTTTTGCCCTCTGCTCCTAGGGGATGTGGCGTTCTCTGGAGGTACAAGGAAGGAAGCAAGCAAGCAGAGGCCCCTTGTACTGCAGGGGGAGATGGGAGTCCCACCCGACCCTCAGGGGGTCCTGACCTGCTAACCCAGAGAAGTACTTCTGTTGCTGGTACCCAAGGGCCCTCTCACACCCCTGCCCACAGGAACACCTGCTCTGCTGGCCAAGGACAGCTTTTCGGGCATCCCTGCCTGTCTAGGCCAGGTGAGGTCTGCAAAGTAGTGGATCAGGTCACAGGCTGCCCCTCCTGAGTCATTCCCCACTCTTTCCCCTTCCTCTGTGCCTGGTTCCTTCCCCACCCCTCTGGCCCACAGAAGCCTCGCACCTGTTCTTCACACCTTTCCCTCAGTCTGGGGAAGCCAGGTACTGCTGCCAGTGTCACTCCTCTGAGGTCTGCACTTTCCCTTGGCTCAGAGTTCAGACCGGAGTGTGGAAGCCCCATGAGGAACCCCAGCACTGCTAGGGCTTTGGGAAGGGCTTTGGGGGCCATGGCTGCTCGGACTCCTGAAGTCTCAGAGCACTCTCCTCCGCTGGGTTCGCACCGCGCTCTGCCGCCTCTGCTGTGTCAGTGAGAGACTCTGCCCTCCGAGTCCCTAACCGCTGGCTTCCACGGGGCCTCCCAGCAAAGGCTGCTGCCTGCCTCTGCCCTACCCCAGGCCCGCTTTCCCCGGCACAGCCCTTGTGGACGGTCCCCTGGGGCTTGTCCCCGTCCTCTCCACCCTGAAGGCCACAGGAAGGAGCCCTCCTCCAGCCCTGCCCCAGCCTTCCACAAGCTTAGCATTAAGTCGTTTTGTTGACCTGAAGTTCAGATTGAGGTTTAATTTGCTTTGTAGACCTGCGCTGGCTGATCAGTCCTGGATCTTGTACTGGGTTCCTGTTTGCTGAGCCTGGATTTTTTATTTAGCTCTACTACCCAATTTCTTTTGGGTTGATTCACTTAGATTAAACCTAAATTAACATGTCACCCTCAGATCAGCATTCTAGTTTCTCCTCCTCCTCTGCCTGGCCTCTGGTTTCCTACTTCCCCTCAGTTTGTCAGGGGGAGAGCTAGTCTTGTCCTTGAAGGCCCCCTGCACAGACCCTGAGGGTGGGGGGTGGGCAGCCTTCAGCAGGATGGCATGTTAGGTGATCCCTGCCCCACACCGCAGCCCGGGCTTGGCACAGCAGGCCCCAGAGCTGCAGGGCTGACGGGCAGGGGTGGCGGACGTGTTAACCAGGAAGGAAGGTGAACTTAAACCTAGCCCGTTCCAAGCTGCGTGCTGGCCAGTGAAGTCTTAAAACCAAAGAAGAAAGCACATGGAGAATGGTGACAGGATGGAGTATCTAGGGACGATGGACCCGCCTTGCAGTGAGTCCCACCAAGGCCTGGACCACGCCCTTCCGCTCAGAGTCACCTCTGCCCCCAAATGGAACACTGAGAAGTACAGCCGTGTCAATATTGCTCCCCAGAAAACCTCCTGGATTTTAACGGAATTCCTCTCTGATGATTCGCAAAGCACAGGAGGGTCGCTTGTGTACCTGGCAGTGAAGAGGAGGGGCCGTCTGACCCTGTGAGTTGGCTGGGGGCTGACTGGGGCTTCTGCCCAGTGAAGTCCAGCATCACACACCCTTTTCACTCCCTGTAAGTGTGCTTGCTAGCCACCCGCATTTTCAGCCTCATCACGCTAAAAGCCAGAGAATTCAGAGGCCTGCTCCCCACCACGTATACACGTTCTTGCTAACTTTAAGGAGGGCCACGCCAGCTGTGTCCCCTTCCAGCAGGTCACTGCTGGGGCATGACCTTTGCTCTGGGTCAAGGACTGACTCCACGGTTCTATTCCTCTTTCCAGCCTCTGGGCTTCAAACACCCTCCACAGCCGCCCCTCCGCTGGTACCGCCCTAACAGGCCAGAGAGCCTGGGAGGAAGGGAGAGCGGGGCGGAGAAGGGACAGGAGGTCTCTGGTGTGGCCTCAGGAACTGGCCTCTTCTGGATGAGGCCCCCCATGGGTCTCCACACGACAGCCCTCAAATGTCAGCCACTGAGTCACAACTTCATGCTCTGTGCTAGTTCCGCCTAATGACTGTGAAATACTGAGCTGATATTTTTCTTTAAGTTGACTCATTTAGAAAACAAACCTATTTATAAAGAAACCTTCTGTTGCTACCACACACAAAGAACTAGTACCAGTTGTCGTTTTTGATCAAAGTAAACAAGTAAATCTGCGGTAAAGTAAAAAGTGTTCTTTGGCGTCCCGCACAAGCCACTTCTTGGCTCTGGCTGCGGGTCGGCCCGTTCCCTCCACTAAACCCCTAGGGCCGCACACACCAGTTTTGAGGGAGCGCCTTGGCTGCCTCGTCGCTTGTCACTCTGGTCTAAGACCGGCCCAGACCAGCTTCCCCGCACGGTACCCAGGCCCAGCCGCGCTGTGGGAGGAGCTCTAGGCCCTACTTACAATTCGAGGTTTGAAGGGTGGCTTGATCTTCTTCTGCTCCAGGAGCACCCAGTCGATCTCCTTGAAGAACGGGTGCTGCTTGATGGCGTCCTCGCCATTCTGTGCTGCCACACAGCCCAGGCGCTTGTGGGGGTTCTTGGTCATGAACTGCGGGGATGAGCACATAGAGAGAATTGGTGATGAAGGCCCGACAGGCACAGGCTGTGAGGGGAAGACGGGAGTCAGCCAAAGCAATGTCTTCCTTCCGGATCACCTCCTGAGCCTGTTTGCTGCATGTTTAGGGTCTTCACCCTTCAGGGTATATTGTTAACTCTTATATAGTCCTTACTGTATAAGAGTTATACAGTAAGCCATTACTTACTGTATAGGCCAACCGCCATTCTAAGCTGTGTGTGTGTGTGTGTGTGTGTGTGTGTGTGTGTGTGTAACTTCAATGCAGCCAGATGCAACCCTCTGAGCTACTTCTACTATTCCTATTGTCTAAGTGAGGTAGTTGAGGCACAGAGAAGTTAATTAACTTGGCCGAGGTCAAACAGCCAGCAAAGCACCGAGCGTGGATTAGAAACTCAGGCTCTTACTAACTCCCTTATTGCCCGCAGATTCTCAAGCCTTCTCCTCAGGGGGATTGAGGTCCGATGAACCCACTTACACGGAGAAGCCAACAGTCCTCTCTGAGGTATGAAAAGAGGATCAGACATGGATTCACATTGGGGTAAACTATCAAAGGCGCCTCCTGACCCTTTCCCTTTTCCAGACCTGGGCCCTCCTACATTTTAAAGACTTGAATTTGTAAACTCTAGCACAAAATACACATGTAGATAAAAATATTTTGGAAAAACAAGAAAAAGAAAGTCTTACTTCTTCTCAGCACTTGCCCGTAAAAACCACATTGATGGGGTTTTTTACATTTTTTTTGGCTGGTGTCTTATGACCCGACACACCCACGGGAACTCATTCCTATTAAATGAGTCAGTACTGACGGCAAATGTTAATTTAAATGAGCAGATATGTAACAACATAACCTTGGGAAAAAAAAAACAGTGCCAGTAGGTGGAAATATTTCTGATACTCACCCAAAATAAAGGTAGGGGTATGGGTGGGCATGTGTTAGAGACAAAGTGTTACATTTCATAGGGAGAGAAGGCTATGTCTGTATTTGACAAAGGAAATTTAGAGGACTAACTATAAGCCAAAGGAATAAATCTATAATGGTGGAATTTCAGGCTTCATCAGCAAGAAAGACTGGGAGAACCTCCTACTGTCTCTTGCCTGGTGCTCCTGGAACCGAAGCACATGGGCACAGACCAAATGCTACTGGAGGGGTGGGAGCCATGGGTAAGAGAGTAAAGGGGTGGTGCGTAGATGTGAGTTAGGAATGGTACCAACGCATGTCACCTTCCGGTGGTTTCCGATCACCTGCAGGTTGAAGCCGATGCTTCCTACTTTGGCGATAGAAACTTCTTGGTCTGAGCCTAGTGTATCTTGCTGGCCTTTTGCATTCTTTGTCCTCGGTCAGATGCTCTTCTCTAAGGCCTATGCATCCTCTAAGAACCAGTCAAAATGCTGCCTCCTCTGGGAAGCCTCCCCAGATGCCCCCCTCTGTGGGGACTGGGACCTCCTATTTCTTGTTTACTTAAATTATAATTTGTCTGAACATCTCCTTCCCTTGGTAAGTTCTATGATACGGGAGCAGTCCTAGGTTCCCAGGACCAGGCTCCGTGCCTGGCTGCTCTTGTGCAGGCACTGCACTGAAATGACTGATGGGGGGGGGGGCTGACGGCCGGGCCTCAGGGCACCATGGGGAGGGCGGGAGGCAGCAGGGCCGCTGGCCACGGTGGTGGAGGCTGTGCACGGTGTAACCCTACAACACCCTTCAACGCAATGGCCTTCTCTAGAGCTCTGTGACACCTTCACAGAGGCGGCAGCCCTCAGAGACACACAGCTCAGTGGCCAGAGTCATGGAAAACCTGGCCTGGCCCTGGAATCAAGCGACAATGTGAGGAAGTGAAGGGTTCCAAGGCCAAGGGAGGAGAAGCCTGCTCCTTACTTCCTCAGCTCTTCCTGCCCTCCCACTCGGGGAGCGGACAGATCAGGGCTGCAGAGAAGCCCGAAGGTTTTAATGCCTCAGGAAGCTGCCCCTGAGCTGGGGGAGGCTCTTCTCACAAGGAAGGTGCCTTTTCTCGGGCACTTCACCGTCATCAACTGCGGACACAGGCACGGGTCTCTAGCTTCCGAATGTCTGTAGGTCAAAGTTCCTCACCCTCTGTGCTAATGACATTTTGGACCAGATACTTCTTTGTCTCGGGGCCGTCCTGTGCGCTGTAGGAGGTTTAGCGGCATCCCTGGTCCCTACACACTAGCTACTCGTAGCGCCCCCTGCTCCACGTTGGGACAACTAAAAATATCTCCAGACACTGACACGGCTCTGGGTCATCCGAAATAAAGGGTTCCACTGGGCTGCTGGCAGGAGGCTCCCAGGAAGGTGCGTGGGGCTGGTGTTCAGAGCCTGGGCTGAGTGGCCGGCTCTGGTGGGCTGGGGATCCGGTTGCCTTGGGTGCTACAGGTTTTTCCTTAGCCAGCACCTGGCGCAGGGCCTGCCAGATACTAGATGCTCAATAATATGTGCTGAATAAATGAGTGAATAAACATACTCTATTTGGCTCCTTCACTGATCTTATTCCAACTGTGACCACGTATGGATGAATTTCTTATTTATTGCCCGCCTCTGTGCCCTCTGCTGGAAGGGACGACGGCTGCTGTGCTCACCAGCACTCATTTGGCACCTAGCGTAGGGCCTGGCGCACTGGGGCACTCAATAAACAGCAGTTCCGTGGGCCAAAGTAGTTAATGGAAGGAAAGATGGAGGGAGAGAAAGGGAAATTGATGAGGCAGGGAGGAAGACAGTGAGGTGAGGGATAAAAGAAGGAAAAAAGCCCCAAGTATAGCAAAAAGTAACATGTTTTGATGTGGCTTTTTCTGAAATATGGTACGTGTCCTTTCCAGACACCTACAAAATCATTTTAGTTCTTTTTAACATTTTCATATGATGAATTATGTTAATTAGTTATGGCAAATGCTACTGATTTTCCATTTATGATAGGACATATGATTTCTTTGTAAAATATGTATAACTAGGTAAATATTGGGAGTGGACTGAAAGAACAAGAGAAGTATATCATGCTGGAGAGAATACATGGATTTGGCCAACTTTGTGAACCGAACTTCGGGGCATTCTGGCCTGCACTGAAGTCAAGGTTCCTGGGCTGTCACCACGGTCCTGTCTCAGCCCAGTGAGGTGACCCTTCCCAGGCAAACTGGTCCACGTAGCTTCCTTGCACCTCAGTGTCCACAGCCTTCCCAGGGCAACAGGTAACCACTTATTTGCCTCAGCACAAGTGTCTTCTATTGTAGAGACAGCTGCCTTGGGCAAGTATTAAACACTTTCACAGGGGAGGGATTCTGAGGGGGTGGGGACAGTCTATCTAGGATACGTCTGAATGCAGAACAGCTGCATACATCCTGGGTGGACACTTCTCTTCTGATCAGCGTTTCAGCCACAGCGATGCTGTGGTGGACACAAGTGCAGTGCCCTCCTCTCTCTCCCCACCCGTCTCTTCCCCATCGCAGGCTCCAGAGGAAGCCAGGCCATGGGGGCAGGTCTGGATGGAGGGTCCAGCCCAGGAGCCGAAGCAGCAGGGGTGATTGCAGCGCAGTTTGGGTTGGTTTTGCTTCCTCTGGAGCACTCACCGGAGCTCGCCAGTGTGCACAGAGCTCCCCCTCAGGAAGCGCGACTACACTGTCCTTTTCCCACCAAAAGAGCCTTTTGTCCGAGGCCCCACTGTCTCAGCGGCAGCCTTTGGAACACGGCCCAGGCTCCTGGTGCCGACCGCCCTCCACTCCTTCCCTTCAGCGGTGAGTAGAGGTGGGACAAGGCGAGGCAGAGAGAGGAAGGGAGAAAGGGAGGAGGCGGGCGGGGAGGAGAGAGATAGACAGACGAGAAGAGAGAGAGATGGTGGGTGCAGGGCGATGACTCACAGCTTTCAGGATGCTGACGGCCTCCTTGCTGAGCCAGACGGGGTAGAGCACGTCATCGTGGAGGATGGACTCGAACAGGTCGTCCTCGTTGTCCGCCTCAAAGGGGGGCTGCCCAGCCATCATCTCGTACATCAGCACCCCCAGGGCCCACCAGTCCACCGAGGGGCCATACTCCAACTCCTGCAGGATCTGTTCGGGAAACAGGCAATGTCAGAGCCCAGCAAAGACTCCTGCCCGCACCCACGCCTGCGCCACAAGCGCCTGTGGGCAGAACTGCGCCTTCACCTCCAGCTTGCTCCTCCGGAGCGGAGCCCTGTGTTACATAAAGTCAGGTTCTACATCGGTAAATTCAGTGAACGCTGAGTTTGGGAGACACTAAGTCACTATGCTGGGGACCAACTATCAACTCTCCAAAGTCAATTCCCAGTCTGAACTCCAGTGGGGACAATTCTTTGTTTCTTTCTTTGAACACCAGATGAAGTTCCTGACTTGTGTTTATTTATGGCTAAGTTAAAATAAATGCTTATTTTCGACATTAAAATCAGGGTCAGAGAGGCAAGATGCAGAGTAAAAATGACACAAGCAAGCTGTAAGTGACTGCGCGCAGGAAACCCAGGTCTCCCGTCTCACACTCAGTCCAAGGCATGGCTCCCGGGGTGGCAGGGTGAGCAGAACCTCAGTCTTCTTTAAATGATGACAACACACACTTTACCTGAGCGCTGTGCTCTCAGAAAAGAAACTGTGGTTAATAAGTCTCCCCACTCTTTCATGTTCTAATCAAAAAGGACCACTATGCTCTGGCACGTTCCAAGGAAAGACTCATCGTCAGCGTTTCTCAGGACCCCCATATCGCTTGCTGATGGACCCCTCACTTATCTGCCTCTATAAAGCCTCAGGCAGGTGCCCCAAATGGCAAAGGCCATGTCTAATCATTGTGGCTTGCAGGACACTTCAGACAGGTAACTTCGCAGATAAATTGCTCCAGAACAAGTCTCTAGCTCAGTTCTCAGATTTCAAGACAGCCAGGGAAGAAGATGCTGAAGTCCAATGTATGAGCTCTTTGGGGTCTACTGCGCACAGCCTTCTGGAGATTACAGAGTGCTTGGGATTGAATAAAAAAGACTTGGGTAGAAGGATCTTGAAAATAGTAAAAAACACATTCTAGAAATATTTTGAATTTACAATGTAAAGGAATATAAGCAAATACAGCCAACTCTAAATTATTTGGAGCTAGGAATGTGTTTGGTGAGGATCTCTGGTCTCTTAGCCCAGGAATTAGCACGTGGTCTCTGTCGGAGGTCAGAGTTACAGGCTCCACTGTCCTGAGGGGCCAGTAATGCTGCTCTGGTCCAAAGCCAAAGCCAGTGCCTCCCCCTCAACCTTGAAAGATCCAGCGCCCCAACCTGCCTCACTACAGAACACAACGGACCACCACTTTCTGTTCTCCAAGGTTATGATCGTCACCCATCTCCTCTGGGACTCTTTCTTGAACCTCCCATCTTCCTCCTATCCTAAACCTTTACCTGTCCCTAAAACCTGCAGGCACCTCCCCACGTACTCCCACGATTTTAGTTACATTTTTCACGGCCAGCTCACTCTCTAGGGTGTTTGTAACTAAGCATGTGGTGGGGGCTGTGCATTCTTTTGAGCCCCCACTGTGACCAACCCAGTTCCAACACTCGGGAGACTGGCTGTCACATGTGCCTGCTGTGTGTGCCTTACTGGGGGGGCTCCTTTGTCTTTGTGGCTCAGGGGACTCTAAGTGCTGAGGTAGCCACCCTCCAGTCTCCAGGAGGTGGCACAGCTGAGTCCTATGTCTCGGCTGGGTGACGGGAAGTAGCCTCCAGGTGGCCTGTGTATGCTCAAACAGGATGGGGCTGTAGGAACCACGAAGTGGCCCTACCCACCTTCCCCTCTGCCTCTTCCAGGGCCTTCCCATTTCGGCGGCATCTTTTGTAAAATTGGGTTTAGGCTTGGCCCTAATTATCTGCTTTCTAATCGGCGTGTCTGCGATGGAGCTGGTGAGAAAGACTAGGCTTCACACGCCATGGGAGGGCACCCGGCGCAGCAGCCAACCCCGTGCGTGGGTCAGAGCTGGGGCAGAAGAGAAGGGCAGGCACTGGGCTGGCTACCATTCCTGTGGCATGGCGGGTGGGCGTGGGGAAAGGAGAGGGTGCGGGGGGGGGGGGGGGGGGGCGGGGTTGGCCGGGGGCACAGGGTGGGAAGGGAAGCCCTGGGGCAGAGCTAGCACCTCAGGAGGAGGTTTCAGGTTTAGCCTGCAACCTCACAGCTCCTCCTCCTGAACAGAGGCTTCTGCTTTCTGAAGCTATTCAAGCTCCATGCTTTAATCTCATTAGATTCTCAAAACAGCCTGATGAGGTGGGTAGGGCAGCAGGAATTGTGAAAGGTAAAGACCTGAGGAGGAAAACCATGTGAGCAAGGTCACATGTGGGCATTAGTGGTCAAGTCTGTCCTGGGATCTCAACACTCAGGTCTATGCTTTTCCCAGCCGACTGCACAACCCGCAACAACAGTAACGACGGAGCCAGTTGTCACTCGGTGCCTGCTATGAGCCAGGTGCCGTGCTAAAGCCTTTAGAGTCACACTTCCATTTAATCTTCCTGTAGCTCTTGATAAAGGTAGGATACCTTTATCAGCTGTGACTTGCCTACGGAAAGACCACGGATTATTAGCCACTTCACACGCAGATGTGAGTCTGCATAGTGGGCGTGAGTGTGGAAAGGGAAGGAAGAGTATCTCCGCCTCCCACACAGAGATCAGAGCTGGTCACTGTCAGTCTCGCCGGGGGATGGCCTTTCATGAACGTCGTGTGGGCACTTTGTTCATCAGGAAGTGGACATGTGTCTTGGACTGGGTCCTGAACTACTGCACTGGGCTGTCAACGCTTTGCCTCCGGCATCAGCTCAGAAGGACCGGAACCAGCATTCTGATGATAAAGGATGGATGAGGAAGATGCTGAAAAAGCAGGGCCCAGTGGCCTTCACTGACTTCTTGAAGGTTACATCCCTAGTATTCCTGCTAAGGGAACACATTAGTAGAGATTGGCTGAAATCTCTTCAGATCTCTTAGAAAGTAGATGTGCTAACGAGAATTTACCCATTGCTTGATCTTCACTTCTCTGACCCTCTCTAGGCCTCTCCATGTCTCGTGTGGCCTGTGGAAGTCTCTCAGTTGCCCTTCCCTCTCCTTGTGCCCTCTGATCCACACTGCTATTGCCCGTCTTCCTCCTGGGACCAGTCTGATTATGACCCTTCTATACTGGGAGGCCCTTAGTGGGTTCTCAGATCCTATAGGATAAAGGCCATCTTCCTTGGTCCTTTATTCTAAGCTTGTTCATTGCTAAGACCACTAGGAAATCCTCTGTTCTAGCTCCACTGTTTTCCTTTCTTAAAAAAAGACCAAGAATGTTGTCATCACTTCATCTCTGCTCCTGTTGGAGTATCCCAAGTTCTCATTCCTTTATTCATTCAACGATCCATTACTAAGAGCCGGATCTGTGTGCTGAATCCAGGAAGTACCCAGATTAGAAACAGCTCCTGCCCTAAAGGAATCATGGCCCAGGGATGCTGAACCTCCTCCCCTGCCCTACCCCCACTCAGCCCTCCCTATTGTTCTCAGGAATGTTCCCCACCCCCACCACCAAAGGAAATCCTGCTAATTTTTTACAACTCAATTCATTCACCAGGTGCTCCAAGAAGCCTTCCCTGATCCTTGAGGATAGCATCTTGTATTTTGCACCTATTTATTCTACTTAATTAGTTGTTTACTTACCTGTCACTCCCTCTAGACCAAACGTTCTTTTAGGAGACCAGTGTCTTAGTCAATTCTATATCCCCACGTTGGTTTGTGTCTAGCAGGTGCTCAAACAATGCCCACTGAGAGGAAATGAAATCCAAGTGTGTTAACACACACCTATGCACCATGGGCAATGCTTCACGGGGACTGGTACTTCCTTCCCATCTTCCATGTGTCACAACACTCAAGACCATTTTTATAAAGGACGTATGATAGGCTATGTCTTAAACCAAAATCATATCACACTAGGTATCTCTCAGGAGGGCAAGCTTGAACTAGAGAAACTCAAGGCAAACACACACTTTATGATGAACAAAGCAGCTAAGTAACTTCCACAAAAGGCAACCCATGGGTGAGGCTCCAAACGAACGTCTCTGATCTCCACTTATAATGAGGTGGCTTATCTCCTCCTCCCCCTGGATCCTGTGCACTCCCTCTGTGGAATCACCACCACACTAGAAACCAGTTACTCCTGGTTTTACTGTAGGCAAATTATAGCCTTTATCAACGGTGCTCCTTTACTCAGGTTAGATGTGAAAACAATGGTACAAGTCAACGCATTTCTCTTGATTCCAGTTTCACGGGTAGTTCCGGACAGGAATAAAAGAAATATTTAGGAGGACCTGCCCAGATTTGGGGAATTACCTGTTATTGTCAGCTCCCCCATTAGCTTCCCCATCACCACCACTTCCTTATGGAGAAATCAGCCAGCCTTTCTTCCCCAGAATCCTCCTGGTTCCCAGAGCCTTCCCCCAGTACCAGCAGGCTCAGCTGTGGCAGCAGCAGGAGGTGGCCCTGTACATACAGTCTTACCTCAGGAGCGATGTAGTCAGGAGTCCCACAGAATGTGGTCGTTGTTACACCATTCAGAATCCCTTCCTTGCACATCCCAAAGTCGGCCAGCTTGCAGTGACCTTCCGCATCCAGAAGGATGTTGTCCAGTTTCAAATCCCTGCAAGACAGGCCAGGACCTCATGGTTAATGCTGCACTCATCCCAACACAGTTTCTTGAGTTGGAGAGAAGTGTACATCTCAGGGAAATCTGCTACAGAAAGCAAAGTCTTGAGGAGACTTAACCTGTCAGCAACCAATTGGCCAACCCCCTAAGCTGCCTCCATTCTCCCGAACATGAGGGAGGAGCTTCTGCACCCCCAGGACTGCTACAGCATAATAGATCAAAGTTAGTAGCTAGTCATTGAAGCTATCGCATGTGCTGCAACTCATAGTATTTAGGCCTTGATACTAGAGAAAGCAGCAGCTTTCATGAGTTAACCCTGCCTTCATGAGTTAACCATGCGGATCACCTGGAGGAACAAGGCTGACACATGTTAACATCAATGAGTCAGATATAAGCCACATAAGAATCAGATGCCACTTTACACAGCACCACCTATTTGAGCTGCTGGGTTTCAGGAGGAGGCCACTGACGGCTGGTGTGGGCAGGAGGGCTTCCAGGAGACAGTGACTCTCTAGAGAAGCTTGGATAGATGATACGGTTTGGAAAGAGAAAAGTTGAGCCCTGACTGGTGTCACTCAGATGGTTAGGCATGTCCTGCAAAGTGAAAGGTTGCCAGTTCGATTCCTGGTCAGGGTGCCTGCCTGGGTTGCAGGTTTTGCCCTTGGTTGGGGTGCCTAAGAGGCAACTGATTGATGTTTTTCTCTCACATCAGAGTGTGTCTCTCTCTGTCTTCCCCAATCTCTAAAAATAAATAAAATATCTTTAAAAAAGCCTTAGTATTCTATTAAAAATGCAAATCTGATCCAACTACCTACTTAAATACCCTTAAAAAAGAGGTGGGATAGAGAGGAAGGCCAACACAGTAGACGCAAAGGGTAGTGAAGAGACCAGAGAACTGAGCCCCAGTGAATGGTGATGCAAGACAGGCGTACCAGCAACCCTGAAGAGCCTCCAAGGCCAGGAAGAGGGGTCTGGCAGTCACACTGAGGGCAACGGGAGCCCTGCTGCAGTGCACCGAGTATTGTGAGGCCAGTCTTCTAGGGACAGAGAGGCTGGGGGGGTGCGGAGGGCCTGGGGCAGGATGGAAGACACACAGGCTGCAATAACCAGGACTTCTAGCACCCAGGAGGTCTGGTGCATGAGTAGCAGCTGATCAACCAGGGCAGCTCCCCTGAGGTCTGTGTTACAGTATGCGGGGTCTGTGTAAGATCTTGTATGAAATGTGGGGTTCTAGATGAGAATTCCCAACCAAGTCTGCAAATCCGAGACCCGTCCCACAGAAAGACTTAGATCGCTGAATGGAGTTCCTCCATCCACTCTGGGTGGGGGTGGGGGTTTTGCAAAGAAGGCCATTGTCCTGCACATAGAGCAAGAGGGAGTGTCTCCCAAGCCTGCTGGCATCTGGACTTGAACTCCTCCCCTGAGGAATCCAGGCCTGAGTGCAAAGGTGGGGCAGGAAGCATTTGGGGCCTGCCTGCCTTGCACCCGTGGCCCCATTTCCACTTACAGCTGGGACTTATTGAGAAAAGAGTACATAAAACATGCTGCTCTAAGCAAATGCTCACGAACAGCAGAAAGAACAGTGAGACCAACCAGCGCCAGTCACTGGGACTGGGGTCCCTGGCGGCCCCCCTGCCAGGTCAGGCCACTGTGTGTGGTCAGGGCTCAGCGTTGGCTGGGGGTGGAGAGCAGTGAGATGAATACCAGCTCAGCATAGGAGGCCTGGGTTTTAATCACTGCTGTGGCCTGGTCCTGGTGAGGTCACCTTGCTGCCGTTACCTTATCAGTTAAGTTGGACCAGATACAATCCTGCTCCTAGGCGCGCGCGCACGTGTGCGTGTGTGTGTGTGTGTGTGTGTGAGAAAAGCAGCAGGTCTTGTACACTGTTATACCCACTTTCTTCATGAGGAAACTGAGCTAGAGGGAACCAGGAGTCCCGTCTGCCCACTGGCAAATGCAGGAGTTCCTGAGAGGAGGACCTATGGGTCCAGGGAGTTACGGCCCCTCTACACTTTCTAACCTAGAGTTGCCCTTCCAAGACCCAAGTGCAGGCATAATGATCACCATGGCAACACTCATCACAATAGTAACAATAATACCACCACCATGTGGAAAGCACAGAGGCCTACAAACCACATTTGTGTTCTGAACAATACCGGGGGGTAGGAAGAGCACACTCAGCTACTATCGTGGCAGAAATAAGTCAACAGAAACTGGAAGAAGGTAAGTGACTTCTGTAAGGTGACAGGGTGTTGGCGGAATTAGGGCCCTAACTCAGGTTCTCAGCACCAGAAGATGGTGTTCTTACTTCTTTATAAAGGTCCCCAAGGGCCGCCGCTCAGAGTACTCTCTCTTTTTTTTAAATATATATTTTAAATATTTTATTTATTTACTGCTAAAGAAAGGGGAAAGGAGGGGGAAAGAAAGGCAGAGAAACATCAATGTATAGTTGCCTCTCATGCACCCTGCTGCCCCCCACTGCCCCAGGGACCTGGCCCACAACCCAGGAATGTGCCCCGAATAGGAATCGAACCAGTGACCCTTTGGTTTGCAGGTCGGTACTCAATCCACTGAGCCACACCAGCTAGGGCTCAGAGCACTCTCTTTTAAAGCCTTTGTTATGTCATAGAAAGGAGTAGTTCTAACTGGTATGAATGGAACACATAAGTTCCACACCAGCCTGAACCTTGCCCTTGTTCTGAAAATTGAGACTCAGCATTTCCGGCCGATCAGGCTCAGCCTTTCCTTCAGTTCAGGGATCCTACTCAGAGCAAGAGGAGGTGGAAAGTCTTATTTCTCCCCAGCTTCTGCTCTTTCCCTGTCCTGGGCCAGATGCATAAGATCCCTTTGCTTCCTGCTCCCTTCTCCCTGGGGAAGAAGTTGCTCTAGCTGAAGGCCCAGGGTGGCCACCTCAGAAGAGTGTAGTCGGCAACGGCTGTCCCCGAGTGGATCTGCCTGGGGCCAGCTATAGTGTGTAGGTTCTTGACTCCGGGTGGGAAAGATTTCACAACATGAGTCCAGGTGACTATGAGGATACACTTCTTAAAGATGAGGACAGTGAAGCATGGACGGTCTCAGCTTAGCACAGGAGAGCCTAGGCTGGGCTGCCCCAGCTCACTGGGAGTCAGAGAAAAGGGGGCTTAGGGACGGGTTCAGGGGGTCAGCCTGGGCCAAGCTGCCAGCTGCCCAGCGTTAAGGAGACACGTGCCTGTGAAGAAAGAAGTGGGGGAGAAGAGGAGGAAGGGAATGGCACGGGCTGCTCCCCACAGGGAGAGCGCGCACTGGGCCCTTTGTCTCGATGCTTCTTTCTCTCTCTTGCAGGTGAGGGTCTCGGGAGGGTTTCGTAGGATATTCATCCGTCCTCCTGGCGTGACCTTTCAGGGTCATGGTCTCCACTGATTGGTCAGGGCAGCGTCTTTAGTCATTGCAGTGGGTCCTGGTGTCACCCACCCGTTTCTGCTGCTTTTCTGGGCCTGGAGCTGAGACCCAGCTGAGGCCTAGATGTTGTCTCCAGGGAGGAGAGGCCAGGGGAGAAGAAGTTCCCCGGGGGGTGAGGTCCTCGTTTGCCGTTTTGCCCCTGGTGACTATCTGCATCTGGCTGTAAATTGCTAAACCACTGTGTTCCGCTCGCTCAGTTTCCCCATTCTGCTAGCCAAAGAATTCTCCCAGCTTCTCACTATCCTGTCTCAGTTACTTCCCACTGTCCTGCCAGTGATGCCGGAAATCCTGCCACGAGTCACTCCCTCCGAGTCCCCCTCGCTGTATGTATTTCCCAAAAACTCTAACTCCTCACACAAAACCCCGCTCCGAGACAGTGACTTAATGTTCCTTTCCTTTGTGATAGGAAGATTAGTGAAGATTGAAAGACCCCTGGGGGCCAGAAAGGGCTTTCCTAGAACATTATTCCTCTGGGGGTCTTCGATTTCAATAAAAAGAAACATACTGATACCAGCTCTGTCTGCTCCCAGGCTCTCGGTGAGTGAGTTCCTGAGTGGGATGTCGGTGGATGGGAGAGCTCAGGGAAGCCCAGGGCCATGCTTGCTCAGACAGAGAAAACAGGATGAAAAGCGCCCTCCCCTACCTGGGGCTAGGGGTGAGGGCTGCTGAAAGAAGGGGGCATCGCTGCAATTCTGCCTGCTTTCCAGCTGGCTGAGGGCTGCGGTCTCCTCCTGCTTCCTCCCCTTCTCCTTCCCAGCACCGCCGCCCCAGGACCCCAGACTTTCTACTTCCTGTTCCTGCCCCGTGCTTCTCCCACCTCTGGGAAGAGGCTTCAAGTGCTGCCTCTTCACTAGGGGCCTCTAACTCCCCCTGGGAAGGGGGTCAGGGACAAACGTTTCCCAGCCTTGCCCACTCTGAGGCCCAGCTCGCACAGCAGGGCGAGGGGTCTTGTCTCCTTCCTGAGGGTTCCCACGGCATTCGGCATTCGGTGCTCAGTGTCGGGAGTGGCCAGGGTGGGGGCAGGTGCTTGTCAAACTTGGTGAGTGACAGCTTTGCAAAGAAGGGCTTCTGCTTAGCTACGAATCCCTGCTTACTCAGTTTTGAAATGCAAGGTCAGGGCACTTTTGAGGCCTGGGGAAATTTCTAAGGAGTGGGGTCATTTTTTTAATAGCGAGGGGGAAAAAGGCAGCTAAATCCCTTTCCCTATATATGAGCCAATGTGACTAGCCTTTGCATATTAAGTTTCTCTATTAATAGTTTCATGTAATTTTTTCAATAGGTAGTACATTCATATATTCACAAAATCCAAAGTATAAAAGGGCGTACAGTATATACTCTCTCTGCTTCATCTATTATTCCTCTCATACTCCTTTCTCCCCTGAAAGCATTGCTTTTATTTAACCTTTGTGCATCCTCTTGCTCACACTTCATACACAAATGAGACAACGTGAATATACCATATTTTTTGGACCATAAGACCTCTAGGTTTTAGAGGAGGAAAATAGGAAAAAAAATTGAAGCAAAAAATGTGGTAAAATATTTAATAACATAAATAGCATATTTCACCAACATAAATGTAAATAGAGCTCAACAACAGCATTAGCAACCATTATTACTCCCAAATTTGGGCGGGGAGTGTGTCTTACAGTCCGGAAAATACAGTATGCAGGTGTGTCTCGGAGATGTTGCAGGTTCGGGTCCAGTCACCACTAGGAAGTGAGTCACAATTGTTTTTGGTTCCCCAGCAAATATAAAATTTATATTTACACCACCCCATAGTCTATTAAGTATGCAATAGCATTATGTCTTTAAAAATGTACCTACCTCGATTAAACATACTTCATTGCTAAAAAATGCTGACTACCACCTGAACTTTCAGTGAGTTGTAATCTTTTTGCTGAGGGAGGATCTTGCCCAGTAACATCAAAGACTGTTGATCACGGATCAGCATAACAAATACAATAAGAAAGTTTGGAATATTACGAGGATTACCGAAGTGAGCAAATACTGTTGGAAAAGTGGCTTGCTCAAGGCAGACCAGCATTCACGTACCCACCCCCCCAACTGGATGGAGTTTACTACATCCACTCGTTCACGTCTTACCTTTTCCACCTAAGTTTTAGCAGAGATCTTTCTGTGTCGGCGCAGAAAGAGCCTCCTAATTCTTTCTATGGCTGTGCATCCCGCATCGCGTTCACTGGGGGACACTGCTGTGCTATACAGACAGGGCTGCAGTGAATAAGCTCGTATATCACACTGCACATATATGTGAAGGTAACTGAACACACTTCCTAGAAAAGAAATTTCTGAATCTGATAGGACAAGAATGTGGATTTCAATGGATGTTGTCAAACTGCCTTCTTAGAGGCTGAACAACTTACACTTCCATCGGCAGTACGGTATCTCAGTATTTGCTTAAGTTTCTCTATAAGTTTGAGCATTTCTCATCTATTTGAAAATAATCTATTTTTTTCCTGTGAACTGTCTGCTGCTCATTTTCCTTTTGTGGTGTTGGTTTTTTACTGATTTTCTGAAGCTCTTCCTATATTAGGGATGAACTTGGTATAGGTTAAAAATTGTATTTGTCCTAGTTTACTGTTTTGACATTTATTTTTAACATTGCTGACAGTGATTCTGCCACTCTGGTATTTATTTTTATGTAATTGAGTCAATGTTTTGTTTTTATGGTCTTTGGATTTTATGTCTTAATTTAAAAGGGCATGCCCATTTCAAAGTTATAAAAACATACTCCCAAGGTCTCTCCTAGTACTTTGGTGCTTTTATTTTATAAACTTGTCTTTGATATACTTGGAATTTGTGCCGATACAAGGTATGAAGTATGGATCCAACTTCATGAGCTGTCCCAGTTCCATATGTTGAACAGTTCATATCTTTTCTTCCTTGACTGAAACATCACCTTTATCAAATACTGGTGCTAGGTCCCCATGTGTATTTTGCATTTATTTTTATAATATTTCTTCTGTAATATTGATCTTTAGCACACTTTTAAACTTATCATAGGTTTATAATATGTTTTAAAATTAAACATATTATTTTAATTGTTTAATTAAACAATTAATGGAGAGAGTAGAGAGGGAAAGAAACATCAATGTGGGGTTGCCTCTCATGTGCCCCCCACCAGGGACCTGGCCCACAACCCAGGCACACTACTTGACTGGGAATTGAACCAGTGACCCTTTGGTTTGTAGGCCGGCACTGGATCCACTGAGCCATACCAGCCAGGGCAGTTTTAGAATATATTTTAATATCCAGTAAGTCTGGTTCCCTTATTATTCTTTTTTTTTTTTTTTTTTCAAAATTATAGGCCACTCTTGCTTGTTTATTTTTCCATGTGAACTTTAGAATCATCTTTCTAGTTTAAAAAAAAATATCCTGGTGGTGATTTTATTGGGAACATGTTTAGAGTTATAAATTAACTCAGGGAAAATTGATATTTTTATGAGGCTGAGTCTTCCTATCCAATAATACTGTTTGTCTATTTGCACAAGTCTTGTCTGTGCCCTTTAGGGAGACTTTAAAGTTCTCTCGTATAGATCTTATACACATCTCACTACATTTTATGGCAGACTGCTGGCTGTCCCAATATCCATTCTCATTTTCTTCCCTAGTAAGAGAATTTTTTTAAAGCCATGCACATAGCGATGGAGCTACAAGCTAGAATTGAAAACCTTCTTCAGAGCTGGCTGTGGGTATGTGTCTAAGTGCTAGCCAATCAGATGTGTGAAAGTCTCCTTACAAAGAAGAGCCCTGCTCTGATTTTCCTTTCCTTCCTCTGCCCTGTTGCCTGGATGAGGATGTGACGCCTGCAGTTCTGGCGTGTGGTGGGTGACGATGACTCTGATTGAAGCCTTGAGCAGTGACCGAGGCTCCAGGACGGTCTGGCCCAGGTCATAGAGCTGCACAGGGACCTGGGCACCATGGCCTGGCTGTCAGGAAAGTCATGAGGTTGCCTGGCTGGTCAGAGAACCGACTCCACATGACCATCCGTGACCACCTTTCAGATCAAATGTAAAATCCATGAGTTGGAAATGCCTCTCTACTGATTGGACCCAGATTCCTGTGGGCTGGGAAAGGAAGGCTTCGTGGTGAGAGGGGGTATCTGGAGACCAAGAGGTCACAGTCGCTGATGGGGAAGAACTGATTTAGGGGCGGCATGGTATAACCATGGCTCCCTTGGGGTAGGAGCATGGACCTTTTTCCAGAAACTCAAAGGACAGCAAGAGGGGAGATTCCCAAAACGATGCACCTTTTTTAAAAAAAGCAATTCTATAAAACCTAAAGGGGGAGAAAGAACTAGCAGTTAATTTTACGAAGGAAAGGGAACAGCTTATCTTCTAAGAGCAACCGTGCTCCTTCATTGGGGTGGGAAAGGGAAAAGGACCTGCGAGTAAAAGCAAGGAGCCCTGAAACGAGTTTTCTGTGAAGTAGAGAAGAAACGGCCTCCTCCTGAGAGAGTAGTGGTAGGTCAAATGATACTTTCACTTTTAACAAAAGTTTACTTTCAGTGTGATAACAGATCAACTGTTGATATCTCTAGAATCACGGGTAATTTCGGCTGCTAAGAACGGCCTTCCCTCACCGCTATCTGTGCATCTAATTCGGTGTCTGGCTCACGTACAAGCCGTTGTCGGAGCCGACGTGTGCGATCTGAAATGCTTGGTGGCTCCCCCAACCCCTCTCTTCCTGAGGTTCAGATGGGAAGTGAAGGAATTCGGAGGCAGAATCATAACTCTTGCTACTTATTAGCTGGAGGAGGCTGGGCTGGTCCAAACCATCTTTGAGCCTCAGTTTCCTTATCTAGAAAGTGGGGATAATCTTGCCAGGACTGAACGAGACAGCGGGGGTGAAGCTCTAGCACAGTGCCCGACACACGGCAGCGGCCTCGGAGGTCCTGCCCTCTCCAGCAGTCCTCCACAGTCGTTTTTCTTAAAACACACACCCCTCGTAAGGGCGAGTCACTAGATCCCTCATGACTTTTTAAATTTAAAAAAATACTTACTACCTTCTGCTGTGTATAAGCCACCGAGCTAGACACTGTGGGATGAAAAAGAGAAAACATAGGCAACTGTAACATATGGAAGAAAGTGATAAATGATGCTTAAATGACAGAGAGAGGCAAGAAGGGGAGAGAAGAGAGGGGAGAGAGAAGGAAGGCGGGGTAGGGGGGAGAGGGGGAGGAGGGGGAGGTGGGGGGGAGAGAGAGAGAGAGAATTTCAGTCTAGCCCAGTGAGAACATCAGCGATTCCTTTCCTCTGGGCCTAGGGAACTACACTGCAGGGAACACCAAGGGCCCCGGGGGGCGGTGGGGGGCGGGGGGGCGGGGGGGAAGAAAAGCAGGGAGTAGGGCTAGAGCCGCACAGGTGTTACCAATCAGTGGCTTTAATCTGACTCTGTGCACTGCCGCTCACCTTATCTCCTTTACTACCCACAACAGTCCTGGGCAGGGGGTATTATCACCCTCCCTTTACAGATAAAGAACTTGGGGGGCACGCAACTCACGGAGCTGAACTGGGACCTGAACTTCACAAGCTGGGTGGAGCCCAACTTGTTTTCTTAACACGGCACCTCAGTGGTCCCATCTAAGAATTTATCCGTTCCCATTTATGAAATTTAATCTTTCCAATTTGATGCAGAGTCCCCAAGAATAAGTGCCAGAAAACTCTTCTCTGTAAACCGCACAGCATTTAGCAAGGGGTTGGCACACAGCACAGCCTTCACGCACAAGAAAAAAACTTGCCCTGAAGGAAGAGACCCGCAGGCCCGGTCTCTCCACCCGGCCCCGGCTTTCAAGGCTCTCGCTCCCTCCACACTGGACTCCTCTGGAAGGCTCATCCCACAGCGCTCGGGCCTGAGTGCCACAGGAACAGCAGCAAATTCTTCCATTTACTTACAGATAAAAGATTAGAAATAGGACTTTGCAGATGCCAAGTATTTGGATCACCAGGGAACAGGCCCTGGGGAAGTTATGAAGAAACGCTGCTTGTTTTTGGACAAATAGCGGAGACTCTCGTGAACGTCTGCGGTACATCACGTGGGAACACAGACTCTCCTGGCAGATGCTGCCCGACACCTTCATAAATCCAACAACAAATTCAGGAGGAAGACAAGTCCCCCTTCGATATAGTCAGACTCCCCCCAGCGCTGTGGCGAATGTCGGCAACCTCCACTAGGCTTTTTCTCCACAGCCCCTCCGCCCTCTCCCAGGAACGCCAGATCATGCAAATCCCACCCAGCCCATGCAGAATGGCAGGCAAGAAGCCTGGGAACGGGCAGCGCACGCCCCTCTATAAACAGAAAAGCCCATGTTGCTTCAGAGCCAAGGTAACTGACTTCAAAATTCTCCCTTACAGGGCTGATGCCTGAGAGTCAACAGTAGCATTTCACTGTGGGCCAGTCTGCAGGGAAATCCTGCTCCAAGCCTTTCAATAGAAAGAGCTCCGTCATTTAGGAGCAAAATAGTAACTTTTCCCCCCAAAATGCTTCTGTATGTCAGGCTCAGTGTTAAGTCTCTTATATGGTTTATCTCATTGAATCTCACAAATAGCCTATGAGTCTGGTAGCACTACTGTTACCCCGCTGAACGGTGAGGAGGAAGGATACGTGGGGGTTATCTACCTAGCACAGGTGGTGAGTGACAGAGTCAGCTCTGCCTCACATCAACTCCCATACTTGTAACCGCTTTGCTCGGGTGCTTGAGGAGGGAGACAAAGTTTGTATCCACACTCCTGCCCTTGTGTGGGATTGAGAACACAGCTGATGCTGTTGGGGTGACGGTTTTGACTCCTGGCAACATGGTTGCAAGATGTAACTGATAAGCTGGATGATGCTCTTTTGAGCAAACAGATTACCCCTTGCCTGAAGAGAGCAGACCTTCAGCTACTGCAGCGACAGCTGGAAACCCGAGGTGTGAAGCAGCATCCTCATTCTCAGCCAACACAAATAGCCTGGGACTGCACCTGTGTGTTAACACTTGGAATCACGGCAGAATAACTTACCGGATTGCAAGGCTGTCCAATTACTTATTTTACCCGCAGCAATTAAAGCAAATTCTTCTCCTTCGACCTCCACTGATGGGAAATGGGCCTTGACTTGTGTCCCCACCAAGGGGGTGGGCTGCCCTGCCTGCCATCACACCATGCCCAGGGCGCCCAGGCCTCTCCAGGCTATCAGTCAGTTTGTGCCTTGAAATGGCTATTTTGGGGTTCAGTGTTCGGACCGGGGCTAAGGACAGTGTGGCCTCACGCAAACCACTTCTCTGAGTTTTGCTGTCCTCGAATACGAGATCAGGTGGCTGGATGAGTTAGACCCCACGGACGCTTCTCATCCACGATCCTGGGAAGCAAAGGCAGCTGGAGGCCATGAAACTTGAACGTGAAATCCTGGCTGTTGCACATCAAATGTTTTCCCTCCCTCTTTGCAGCAAACCGTGGCCCAGCAGGCGTTTTAGACGAAGTGTAAATCAGATACAGCTCTGCTCCTGCTTGCATTCTTTAATGAGCCCTGCAGACATGCCCCCCAGAACGGTGTGGGCGGTCTCTGTGGCCTCCACCAGCCTGGTCTTTTACTCTCACCTCACCACACCCCCTCACAATCCGCACCTGGGGCCCCGAGGGACTGGGTGGGGGGCATTCCCAGATGGGTAAGGCCGTCTCCTGCCTCCATGCTCTGGCATAGGCCCCACTGTGAGTTTCTGCCTTCCCTCAGGGGGTCATGGGGGCAGGGCCCAGAATACCGTTTGCCTGATGTATCCTAGCTTCTCAAGACCAGCTGGTCAGAGGGATGAAGGACTGACTGACTGAGGAAAGAGGGGATTTGTGCATCAGGGCCCCAGGCAGCCAGATGACTGGAACAAACATTTTCAGATAACATATGGAATTATTAAAACATATTATTAAAAACTATTAAAACTAAGGCCCAAACCATCACAGGCAGTTGAACCTGATGTTCTCTTGAATCTTCTAATCCCTTCTCCCAATACACTCAGGAAGAACCCCTCTGCTAACTTCCAGGAGCCTCCATGGTGGTCAGAGAGAACTCACACGCCTCACTCAAGCGCTGGGGCTGGTCCTCCTTTCCCCGTCATTTGGTGCCCCTGTTCCCCTCCGTCCAGCCACAGGGGTCTCGGACGGTTCAAGCTCACCGAATACTGTCCTGCCTCGAGACCTCTGCCACACCCCTGTTCTTTCTCCCTGGAGAACAGACTCCTCAGCATTCAGGTCTCTGTCTCCAGACCCTTTCCTCAAAGGAGCCTCTCGTGCCCAGCCGGTCCGGCCACCGCCTGCCCCAGCCCCTTACTCGAATCTCAGCCATGTGTAGAGTAGTGATCACAATGCGCAATACTTTGTTTGTTCCTTGAGTTTTCTTCAGTGAGCTTCATGAGAACAGAGACTGCGACTTCAAGTTCACAGCTTGGTCCCCAGAGCCCTGCAAAGTGCCTGACACTCAACGTTCATTGAATGTCTGGATAAGATAACGGAAGGATCTGTATTAAGTACATTTTAATGACAGTCTAGCTCATGGCATGATTACAACCACCAACTCGTTGCCTACTTGGCCCTCCTGTGTCACGTTCCACAACGTTGACTGAGCTACCACTCACAGTCTATTGTCCCGCTAGCTCTTGAGGATACTCTGAGAGAAGACATAGTCCCTATCCTCAAGGGGGGGCCTGGCGGGAGCGGTGGGCGTGAGGCACGAATACTTGGGATGGTAAGTTCTACACCAGTGGGACGGACAGGACACTGCCGTTGCCCTTAGAAGGCTAGAGCCGCTGGTCTCGCCTTTTTTGGGCCCAGTGATCTGCAGCTAGAAAGGCAGCCAGCATTCTGTCATCGCAGAAAGGGCCACTGCAGCAAAAGGACCAAGAGTAACCTTTCTGGGGGTGTGCCGGGAGCCTGGCGGACGTAGATTGTAGAGCCCTATGCAGGGCCCAGAATTCCCCGCCGGGAGGCCAGAAAGCCGCCCTTTGGGCTCCGTTGTCAGGACGAGAAGCTGCCAAAAGTAGTGAGCGTAGGACTTCCACGTCCAGCCACGCGAGGAGCCACGTGCTAAGAGAGCAGTCAGCACCTCGCAGGTCACCCCAGCCCGGATAAAGAGCTGAGGGAACCCAAATGGAGCTCCGCATGAGTTGAGGGGCATGTAGGGAAAGCACGTCTTCCTGTAAAGTGGGGGTCACCAAAGTTGCGGAGGATATCAGAGGCCTTATGAGAGGCCAGAAAGCTGAAATGGACTGACCTCTGAGGGGACAGAGAACAGATTTTATTATTCTTAAAAAAAGAAGTCTTACATTTGTATTTGTTTAATTTGGCCACTGAAGGTATTTGCTTTAAGACCGTGTGGTGCTTTTCAGCTAATCAGAAATGTGAGCGCGCGCACGCCTGTGTGTCTATGGGGTTAGGCCTACGGCTGACAAATAGGGAGGATGCACAGGTCCACGCGCACCAGGCAGGTTAAGAAGACCCCTGGTTTTCATCGGAGCAGACACTTTCCGGTAGAGTTTACAAAACAAGGAGGATTAGAGCGCAAGGCAGCTTCCTTGCTTCACTTGATGAATATGAATATTCATATTAAGTACCTTACTAAGTACCAGGGAGGGCCAGGTTTTGGGGGAGAGATGGCAGGGGTCTTCCAGTAGATCAGTTCGCACACTCGGAGTCCAAGGTGCCTTGGAGACATCTAACTGGACATGCGGAGCAGGTGGTGATACATGAAGGTTTGGGCTGGAGAACTAAGGAGCGTGGGTGAAATTCTCTGAGAAGAGAATGTAGCGTGAGAAAAGAGCTGACCTGTGAGCAAGCCTAACAGTTCACGGCCAGGACTCGCAACGGAACAACCTGAGAGGTGACCAGGAAGCCTGAGGAGGAGGGGGCATCTCAACCACACGCCACGTCCCTCCCTGACTTGCTGTCTGAAGTTTGCTGACTCAGCAGCTCAGAGGTCTTTTTATCCAAGGGAAATAGAGTTATTTGTCCTTATTTACATTTACTGATATTTTCTCTTCATGCTGTGAGATTCCAACTTAGTAATAATAGCAACAGTCATGGCATTTTTTAAGAAGAAACTTTCCAGATCAATATAGGTATCATGTGCCAGGGTCTGCCCAGTGAACAGTGTTAGTAAAATACTGTAAACTTCAAACCCACCAATGGGAAAGAGGGGGAAAAAAACAAGGAACAAAAGAAAGCAACGGTTCTGTCAGTGACATCAGGGAGACATGCCCTTGTACAAGACAGTAGCCCTCTCCTTGTAAGAAGAATCCCCATTCGGAGAAAACCTAATGGAGCTCCATGTTCTCTTGGTTGGAGCCTTCCCGGCTCCTCATGTGGCTCCTTCTAGGCTCCAACTGAGAAGGACCTGGAGGCTTCTCCTCCTGCTCCCGGTTGGTGGGTGCACGGGTGCTCCAGCTCAACAACAGTTCAGTTTCCTGGGCCCTTCTCTCCACTCCGCCAGCCCACTGCCTTCTGCCTGCTGTCCCCGGCACTCCCTACATGCTGCTCCATCTGAAGGGAAGGCTGTGCTCTCCATAGTTCGCCACTTCTTTTTCTTAAAAATCACCCTGCCCAAACCGTGAGCCCTTCTGAATAACCTGCAAATCTGTTCAATGTCATGAAGCTAGGGTGGACACTATGGCTTGATAGGCAGCTCACTCCAGGGAACCTGCGCATTTTGATCAGATGTATACGCTGATCAGAAGATGCTGGAGAATTACTGGAGGAGATGGGGCGTGGGCACAGCTTCACTAACACTTCTCAAATCCTGGTTGGAGGGCATCTTGATCCCCTCCAGGGCCTCCTAGTGGCCACTGCCTCATTCCCACCTCTAAGTCCAACCTGATTCAGCCACACTTCCTTTCTCTCCCCCTTAACCTGTGACCATTCTTGAGGCAAGACTGGGATTTTTTTTTTATGTCATCCAGCTCAAATTCAGAGTGCTGTTTGTTCCTTGACTTTGCTAGAAATCAGTGGCTGCATTTTATCCTCACACTAGAGCAGGTTTTTTTTTTTTTGCATAGATGTGGGTAAAATAGTAATCGGTTAGGTTCAATAAAAAAAAAATACTTAAGGTTGACCTATCTCTACTTTGGGAAGTGGTAACAAAGTCTCTTTCAGTTACAGTCGAGGTCACGGAAGTGTACTGAGGGTGTGGGGATGCGTGCGCAGAACAGAGCAGACCCTGGAAGTTGGCATGTATCGCCTTACTAATCTTGATAAAGAGCGGACCCTGGAAGATGGCATGTATCGCCTTACTAATCTTGAGCTACCCTGCGGGCCCATGACAAGTAGCAATTGCTACCTGTGTTGAGTATATATTTAATTTGGATTTTAAGGAAGCCAGTGTGCGTGTAGCCCAGCTGGCCAAGCAAATGAGTCTGACCAGATGGAGACAGACAAGGTCTGGGAGAGAAACAGCTCTCAGCCAGAAAGCAAGTGGTTTGACCCAATTAAACACAGGGACGTGCAACCGGTTGGTGGTCAGATCTGCGACAAACACGTCCTCCAGATAATCTATTCCGAAATAAAGCACGATAGGCAAGTTCGCTTAGTAAGTGCTATGGCACCAACTGAAACCTGTCTGCAAACTGCAAAGGTGATTAGCATGCTGCGTGTGCCTGGGCAACACGCGACTTTCAGCATCACTCTCTGTGCACATCTTGGCATGACATTAAGCATATCATGTGCTTTATTACATGCCTACTTCATTATACATTAAATGCACCCTTCATTTTGCATATACAGTTAACATATGTAACTACTACACAGAGGTAAAGCCACACAGAGCAATGTTGTAAGCGGTGTGCTGCCCGTATATAAGAAGTGCACATGCAATAATGAAGCAGTTGACAGGCAATGCAAGGATGAGCCCAGGCAACACACAGCTCTCAGTCTTTCTCTCATGTACTAATCATGCAGCTGGACTGTGTATATATATGATAAGGCATACATCATAAGTGTACATATATGTAATAAATACACAGTATGGTTAATATATGCAATAGATAGAGGTGTTGAGAGTTATGCATTGCTTATATATGCATAATAAAGTAGATGTGATAAAACATTCAGTATCATTAATATTTGTAGCTAATATTTAGTGTATTTATATATGTACATTTATACTTTTTATAATATATGCATATATAGTATAATACATGTAGCTATAGTGTATGTTTTACATAAAATCAACAGAAGTTTGACTTCTTGGATTACATTTGGCGTTGGTCTCTTCCCAAATTTGCCATAGATTTTTTACCTACTGCTTTATGCTCACAGAGATAAAAATAACAACAACAATCACTCTGGAAGACATAGAATATACAAACATAAAATCCATCATCTTTTCAGGCTCAAAAAACCCCTATATTTTCGTGTGCTAACAGCCCCAAATGGAGGTTAATTAAACAAATGTCAATTTCCTAATCTGTTGATGACTGTCGAGCAGCTTATTGCCAGAGATTAGCTGTTAAGATATACATATCCGCAACCATACCTGCTCTTTTCTGAAGCATAAATGTTCTGATTTAATGGAAAATCACTGCAGGGCACAAGTATAAACTAAAAAACAATTAAAATCATAAATCCAAATGGCAGCAATTCCCAGTGAGTCTTACAACATCCAACTAAGCAGCTGCCAGTCTGAAAAGCTCTGCCCTGGGTCTGCAGGTGAGCTGGCTGGAGCCGGGGCGGGGGACAGGCACAGGCCGCTTCCTGTGCTTGGCCTCCAGCGAGAACTCAAGGCTAGCTGGTGTCCCATGGGGCAGGGGGATGGCCAGCCCCAGGGCTCAGGAGGTTTCAAGGCCGAGGCTGCCCACAGGGTTCAAGCCAGCTTGTTTCCCTTTCATAGGAAATGCCATTCATTTGTGCATTCAAATATTCACGGAGCAACTACTGGGTGGCATGTGCTGTTCTCGACACGGAGGAAACACAGTCCCTGCCCTCACGGAGCTTACATTCTAGCGTGGGCAGAGACGATCAGTCAGCAGAATGATGAAGAGCATGTTAAGGAAGGAAAGTGCTATGAACATTGAGGCCGGGACTAGCTCTGGTCCCAGATTTAGTGTTTCTCTTCCATTAAGTGACAAGTATTTATTGAGCACCTGCTAAATGCCCCAGCCTTTGTGAGATGACTGCAAGGGACAGAAATTCTAAGACTGGCTTCTTCCATTCACAGGTGAATCGAGGAGAAAACCAATAAGCCACTGTGCTTGATGACAGCATTCCGTTAGGATTTACACCTCATGTCCCCACATGGATGATCTCCTCCTCTCAGAAGTTCTCTGCAGTGGCTATTCATGTCACCAACACAACTGGGACTCACAGAGGGTGACCCTCTTACACAGAGGCCTGCAGCCGGTGTGGGGGTGCGGAACCAAGAAGTACGCCTTGCAGAGGGAGCTCGTAAATGCACCCCTGTGTGTGTCGAAACTGGGCAGCGGAGACAACAGGCACTGAAGGACCGACCGAGAAGCTGGAGCTTCTCGAAGAAGGACCCACACCTGCTACATTGTCTGTGTTCTCCTCACGTCCACAGTGCCTGGCCCATGCTAGGTGCCAGCAGGGGTCGGTAAGTACTGACTGCCTCGTCCTGCTCCAGTGGTCTCACTGCAGGACCACCCACTCTTCCATCCCAGAAGGGCTCCAGGTGCATCCGGTCTTAACTTCTTAATAATAACATGTCACTGGCTTATCGATCTTTTTAATGGTCAACCAGAGATCTAGGAAAACTGGTTAAAGACCAGGACATAAGGCTTGGGGAACATTTCCCAAAACACGGATTTTCCATGATGTCACGTAGGGGTGAGTAAGGCTGCGATGCCTGAGCCGGAGCAGGAGACTATGACTTCTCACAGAGCTAAGTCTGAAGATTACTCCGCTCTGACTTACTAACAAGATATGAATACAGTGACTGAATGTCACTGAGCCTCAGGTTCCTGACCCGTAAAACGGGGAAAACGATACTCATTTCAAAGGTTTACTGTGATGCTTAAATGAGATGGTACGTGAAGAATTTCTTACAGTTCTGGCACATAACGGGTACTTGACAAATAGTTCCAACTCCCCTTCGTGAGTGGTTTCCAAGCGCGATCATTCAAACCGCTGGTTTCACACTCCTCCCTCACCTGCAACAAAATGACTGCCTGCCACACAAACACATTCGAATCTGTGCTGTTTTTTTTGGACTGACCACATTCCAAGTGACACCATAAGGAAGGAACACAATGGCAAACAGCCACCACCACCAGGAGGGGAAACCAGCTGGGGACATACAAAGCAGAACCACAGGGTGGTGGCTGTACTCTCGCTGCTTTGACTTCCCCTTGACTTCCCACTGCAGCGGCGTCATCATGGGTAGGGCACCTCAGTGTGTGAGTTGTGAAAGGACGTGAGACACCAAGTCTCGGCCACTTTGACACTCCCCGTGGCTTTCGAGGCAGGCTCGTGAAGGGACTGTGACACCAGGCTGTGGTGTCCCATGCTCACGTGCAGCAGGCACGGCTGTGTCCAGCCCCCTTGGCCCCTGCCCATTTCTTATTCATTTTCCAACTTGCCCACTGTACCTGCAAACTGTCCCATCTCTGTTCAGCAAATTCCTTGTCTATGCAGGTTAGCCAGAGCTAGGCGTACTGCTGAGACCCTGGACTGAACCCCCGGTCCAGGTGAAGCAGGTGTAGCAGGTGTAGCAGGCTGCCCATGACGACAACCACTCACTGTCAGAGGCTTACGGACTTGGGACACAGGAGCCTGGCTGGTGAGAGTGGGGAGGCCCTGCTGGCCATCATGCATCCGCAAGTGCCTGTCGATCACCTACAATGCACACAGCACTGGCGGAGGGTGAGACCAGTACTGTGAATAGCAGCCCAGGGCAGCAGAACTAGCAACACCAACTGCATCAGGCCTCTGTATTCTAAGGGAAGGTGGGGCAGGCCATGCCAGCCGATGTATGTTGACATGACCCATGAACATCCAGAAGCTGAAAGGGTGGGATCGGATGCTGGTTTAGAGCTCTCTTAAAACAAACAACAAAAAGCCCTGGCTGATGTGGCTCAGTGGACTGAGTGCCGGCCGGTGAACCCAAAGGTCGCCAATTCGATTGCCAGTCAGGGCAGTGATTGATGTTCCTCTCACACATCAGTGTTTCTCTCTCTCTCTTTCTGCCTGCCTTCTCCTCTCTCTAAAAATAAATAAAATCTTCTTTTAAAAAATGCATCTATACAGCTGTTTCTACTCCAACTTCAAATAAAGGAGAAAACATTAAACATATTATTTAAACCTGGAGGCATCATTTTGAGGGACAGTGTAGTAAAAGGACTCTAAGAACCCAGGGTTTCAGTGATATGTGAAGAAAGTACCAATGACATATTGTTTAAGGGCAAGGATCAATGACGTGGAGCTGAGCAAACCTGGAAGCAAATAAAGAATTGAAAGTGAAGCCGCAGAGCTGACCGAGAAGGCCCCGGTCTGCACGCTTTCTGGACCTCAGCTCTATTTCTGTACTTTGCCCCTCACCTCCCGGGGTAAGGGTCTGGAGGCTTAAAATAGCACAGCCGATTCTAATTTTTAAAGCTCAACAACAACACCCACGTTTCAGAAGAGCTCATAGAGAAGTCCCTCAGTGTAAGTTCCCCAAAAAAGCAAGAGGAGTTAATCACCACCAAAACTACACTAGAAGAAATGTCAAAGGAACTTCTTTAAGAAGAAGAGGGGGAGGATAAAAATATGAATAATGAAATGGCAATAACTACAAACCTATCAATAATTACTTTAAGTGTAAATGGATTAAATGCTCCAGTCAAAAGACACAGTGTGACTGGATGGAGAGGGAACAAGACCCGCGCCCACAGAGACCCACTTCAGATCGACAGACGCTCCGACAGGGGGTTGAAGGGGTGGATAAGGATGCTTTATGAAAATGGAAAAAAATCCTGGGGTAGCAATATTTATATAAGGCAAAAATCAACCTTAAAACAAAGGCTACATCAAGTCAAGAGACCAATAAGGACATTTTATATACAAAAGCCAAGATAGAGATGTAAGCCAAGGGTGCGCTGATAGGCGATTGGGTAAAGAAGATGTGGTACACATACATATACAATGGAACATGACTCGGCGTAAAAAAGAGGGAGCCCTGACCAGTGTGGTTCCCCGGGCTGGGCATCATGCCGCAAAGCGAAAGGTTGCCGTCAGGGCACATTCGCAGTCAGGGCAGAAGCCGGGGTTGCAGGTTCAATCCCCAGTCGGGGTGCATACAAGAGGCAACCAATTGATGCTTCTTTCTCACACTGATGTTTCTTTCCCTCTATTTCTCCTTCCCTTCCCCCCTCTAAAAAGAAATAAACAATATTCAAGAAAAAAAGAATGAAATCTTACTATTTGCAACAACACAAATGGACCTAAAGGGTATTATGCTAAGTGAATTAAGTCAGAGAAATACACATACCATATTATTTCACTTATATGTGAAGTCTAAAAAACAAAATAAACAATCAGAACAGAAAGAGACTCAGAGATACTCAGAGCATTTTGATGGTTGCCAGATGGGAGCAGGGTTGGGAGCTGGGTAAAAAAGTTGAAGAGATTATACACAGCCCAAATTGGCAGTCACGGAATGGTCACGGGAGGGTCAAGTACAGCAAGGGAACACAGGCATGCTATCGGATTGATGAGCATGATACCAGGGGGCGCTAGATTTACCTTCGTAATTTACACAAATGTCTAACCACTATGCTGTGCACACGAAACTACTATAATACTGAGTGTCAACTGTAATGGAAAAAAACTTGTAAAGAAAACTGCAGTAGTAGGGGTGACTTCACTATCTGGAGTGCTTCCTCGCCTCACCTGTCTTCCTCAGTGACACCCCTCTCCCTAGTCCAGCACCTGCTGCCTCCGCCTCTTCCACGCTCTCCCCACCAGCTCCAGGAAAGGCTGGGACCACAAGTGACAGCAGTGTTCATCCACTCAGGCGAATGCTCAAGGGGGGAGGGAAGGGAAGGCACCTTTGACTACCCAAGTCATATCGGTCTGCTAGGTTCAGTGGGGGAGATCTGAAAATGCTGAGAAAGAGTTTCCGCCAGGAAAGAATTTTGAATCTGGTATTAAAATGGGAAATACATGTTTTTAAGTATTAATAAATGCCAAATAAAGGGTATGAACAGTAAGTGTTCACTTTGGGGCTTTGGCAGAAACTGTTCTCTCTGCCTACCACACTTTTCCTCCCCAGCCCCCCTTTGCTGGCCAGCTCCCATCACTTCCTGCAAGAAACTCTGATGGGCTCCCCCAGTTAGGTTCAGTGCCCCTTCTATGGGTTCCAAGGCACTCGGACCACCGCTGCCATAACATGCAGGACAATGAAATGTGAACATTGACTTATCTGTCTGTCCCCCTCACTAGGCAGTGAAGTGCACAGAGCAGGGATGAAGGACTGGGGGAGAGGGACTCCCACGGGACTTTGCACAGTACCCAGGAGGTAGGAGGCACCTAATAAGTATCCGATGGCTGACTGAGAATGAACGCAGGTATGGAGGGGGGACCCGGAGAGTTCCCTGTGGGCCGAGGGGCTCAGCTTCCATGACAGCAGGCACTTTGGAGCACTTGCTTAAGAAAGACACATTAAATGATTTTCTTCTGGAAACTTAGTGTTGCCTGTGCCACAGCTTGGATGCCAATCTGATAAAGCAACAAATCCTGCACCCACTGTACAAGAACCAACCTGTTGGGCTGTTAGTGGCTGGCTTGGCAGCCTCGGCCCTGCTGCTTACATATGCCGTGCTGTTTGCACGGATTAACTTGCCTTAAATAATTTTTAATCATTTTAAACAGGCACTTCACTTGGACAAAATGAAGCCACGTACAACCCAATTTTGATTCACACTCCATTTTGTCATGGCAGTAATCATATAAAAAATGAACTTGGATTTTCCTGCTTATTTAATCCTACTGTGAATTAGGAATGACTCATTGCCATAGGCTGAACATCTGTTTTTCTCAGAAGGTCCTTACTTATGGACCTATGAAGTGTCTCTGTATTTTAATGTTTTTTTAAATGTCTACATTTATTGGCATGTGTGAACTTAAGAAAAGGGAATTATTCAAAGACACTAAACAGTGGAAAAGTCCATCCCTCAGTTGTATTTGGCCATATGGTGTCAATGACTAACTCATTTCCTTCTTGACTAGATACAGTTAACCATATTCAGGAACTGACTCTCCTTCCCCTCTTCCCCACTTTCCGCCTTGCATGGTATAGGCCGACCTCTAGTCCGATATAACGACTTTGGAAAAGATTCCTCTTTTCCAGACAATTGATTCCCATAAACTCACACTTTTATTTAATACCCAGTCACTGCTTCCCACCGCCAGGCCCCTTGCCTGGAAACCACGCTCAGCATGCACCTCAGCATCAGGCTGCCGGAGCGCCGGGCAGTGTCTGACATCTGCACTTTATCTCGATTTATTTTGTGCATCTGTTAGCAAGATGTGTCCTAATCTAATTGCTTTTTTGCTTTACCCCATTTCTCACGCAAGGCTTTAGAAAAAGGGTCTAGGAAATCTGCACCAGAAACCAAGCAACCCTCTTTGTCAGCCTCACAATGGGGACCCTGCCTGTTTTTCCTTTCCATCAGAATTTGGATGGCTGAGGTGTGCAGAACGGCTGAGCCATTCTAATGGCCATCAGTTCATTTTCCCAAATACCCTTTCCAAAGACATTTCTACTAATATTTAAATAAATGTAATAAGAAATCAACTGAATTCTAATGCTCGAAAGCTTTTATACATATGCGTGACTAAGCATGGCAATGAAGAACTGGGGGAGTTGCTACGGAGAGAGAGCATCGGGCAGTTACTGGCTAAAGTAGGCATGGCCCCATAGCAAATCATTACCAGAGTGTCTTATTTGTGCCCCCATGGGATAGTCCAAGTCAGACATCCCTTTTTCCAGAAAAGATTTAACTGTGCGTAAAAACGTTCAAGACTCAACATACCAATGAAGTGGGGGTTGCTAGAAATCGTTATAATTGTTCAGGGCCACCTGACATTGTACAAACAGGCCGCACAGCCTTTCCTATCATTCCTCACACTGACCATGCAAAGATCTTTGCTAGATGTAGTGGGAGATCAGAGAGATGTAAGACTTACTCCCTGTCCTTGAGAAGTTTGTAGTCTGTCAGAGGGTGATCAATGAAAAAAGCCTCAGGTACAAAGAATACCATCTCGTTCCTCTACCCAGAAGCCCTAACAGTAATGCAGGCCCATGGATTTACGTGGTCATTTTTAAACATAAGTAGGGGTCTCCGATTGGGGAATGAATAGAAAGCTATGTGGCAGTGTCAAGGGTATTGATCAAATAAGCTTTCCATTGAGAATGGGCTTGATTATGTTAATATCAAAGGATTAGATTAGACTATTATTTAAAGGGAAATTCTAAGATGGTTGTCTACTCATATTCCTCAAGACTCTCAGGGGGCAGCAACACCGATATGGTTAGAAGTGGAAACCGCTGGACACTGACATTTCTTCATTAACAAGCAAACATTTAAAAACCGCTTTAAAAACATTTAAAAACTAGTTCGGCTCGGTGAGCCCCCTGGCAACCGTCAGGTGCCCGAATTCAGCAGTGCTTCCCCTTCCATCAGTGGGTACCTCACAAAACATTTCTTCTTCATTCATTGCCGGTACCTTAATTTCTTTGTGCTTAGAAAGGCACTATCCCTTACCATCAAACACCTTAAGAGGGTCACGAAGGAACAGGACACAATATAACAAAAATCATTCCATCTGCCTTTGTTCTATGTGGTACAGAACAGAATTCTTAAGGATTCTGAGAGTAAACAGGTGAAATCATTCCTTCCCCCAATAAAAGTAATTCCTTGCTTTTGATAAATACTTTTGATTTCCCCCTAGTTTTTTTATTCTCATTACCTCATTGCAGCTTATTTCGGTCTCCCTTCTCCCCAGTGACTGTCCCACAATTGGAGGTTACAGTTTAAGACATTGAAGCATGTTCACCTGCTTATCTGGGTTTCCTTCCAACAGTGTAGGTGCACAGAGCAGGGGGTGGGAGCTTGAGTGTTTTCCTTTGGAAGGCTTTTCCTTTCCTTGTATTTGCACATTTTTGCTAGTGAACTTGAGTAAACTTTCTTCTTAAAGTTTAAACATACATTCCAGAGAGAGTTCCAGAATCCATGACCACTGGGCAGTAAACATTGCCACAATGACCAATGGCCAGTTGGTCTTGTAAAGTTTTCTAGAATCTCTTCTCAAGCTTCACTAATGAGGACTGAACTCGATTTTAGATGAAAACCAATTTGGCTTCGCCAGCTGCTCTAATGACTATAATGGCAGCAAACACTTGTTGGCACGGAGCAAAAGGAAACGAACTCTGGTGTCAGAGCTGGGGTCCAGCGCCACTCCCTTACTACCTGGTGGGACGACCTTCCTGCTCCGTATCCCAAAGTGACATCTCAGTTTCTTCCTCTGTAAAATGGGGACATGACTGTCTACCTCACAGGCTGTGTTCCTGAGGGTTAAATGACAGCATATAGGAAAAATATGTATTCCCAGGCACAGTGTAACCCCTTGATAATTATTATGATTTTCAAAGTGGGGAGCTTCACATATCCACCCGGACTTGGGCGAGATCAGAGGGCTACAATACAGGGTTATTTAGAGTATTTCACCAGCAAGGTCCTTTAAAGAGACTTAAATGTAAAACTTATCTAGGGGTCAGGGTGGCGGTCTCCTCTGGGGGTGGGGTCTGCACTGCTGGAAAGGGCACAGGGGCATCTGCTGGGGTGCTAGAAGCAGTCTGTGTCTCGGTCTGGATTACACAGGTGTATATTCAAGTAAAATTCTGTGGACATCTAAGAATTGTGGACTTTACTGTAGGCCTGTTATGGCTCAATAAGAAAGAGAAAAAGGGAGGGAGGGAGGGAAGGAGGGAGACAAACCGGGAAAACAGAAAAGAAACAATGAGGGCATGCATAAATGACTTTGCCCTTGGTCTGCTTGCTCTTCTCAGCTACACGCAACCCTAATTCAGGGGAGTCTTGTTAAATGAGTGAGCTGACTGGCTGGACATATAGTGCCACCTTTCCTCCGTGATCAGACCCTCACTCCTGTACAGAGTTATCCGTGAGTGTCACTTCTGGTGGATATTCAGGTGAAGGAAGCCTCGGGGGCATGTGTTCAGAGCTGGCCTGTTGGTCTGCTTTCAGTCCAACTGTGCCTATTGACACGTGCTCAATGCCTGCTGCTGTAAGAACCTGGTACTGACATTGGTGAGCCTCAGCTTCAACCCAGAATCTCCCGTCAACAAACTGGCCACCATTCTCTAGCCATCTCCTGCAAGCTTCCACCCTGCCAGGCCCTGTGAATTCCTTATGGGCAACTGTACCACCTCAAAGCCCGCCTGCTGTGCTGCGCAGGCTGGGCAGGTATCTGGAGGTGCCCACCCATGGTTGTCAAAGACACGAGAGAATGTGCCGGGCACCGTGGTGTCAGAGAGAACAGAACCAGGTGACTTCTCCAGTGTGTAGGGTGGAGCCCGTCCCAGGGCACAGGGCTGGCGCCTCCTCAGACTGATCTCATGCCGTCAGACATTCAAGGCAGTCTGGTCCCAAAAGGCCGTACACAATGCAATGTCTGCTGCAACGTCTACTTTACGGTGGGGGCACTGAGGTGGAACCGAAAACTGTCTACTTGCGTATTCTTAATCCTTTTAATCCCAAGAACACCGAACCATTACTGGCATAAACCTCCCCATTAAGGACACTGAAAGGGTGGGGTGCTATAAAGGTGCTCTGGTTAGATCGAGTTGTGATGGTAGAATTGTTTTGTTTGAAATAATGCTAATCTGGGGAGAAGTGGTTTGAGTTTGGGAGTGGATCCAAGCAGCTCAATAGGATACTGCCACAAGTTCACGGTAAACACACATGAGGGCCAGCGCTGGGAAACTGACAGCAACACATGAAGAAGAACAGGGGGTCACATTTAGATCCCCTCTGGGTTTTCAAACATGAGTGGTATCTTTTGGAAGAAATTTCAGTGCAATCTGAGAAGTCACGTTGTAGAACCTTGTTGAGCAGAGAAAAAGAAAAGTGGAAGTCTCCTGTTTATGCCTTCCTCTACCTTCAAAAAGCCTTCATTTCACCCCTTGATTTGATCCCTTCAGGGTCGAAAGCACGGTGGTTCCAGATGTATTCCATCTAGGCTGCATAAACCTTACCTCACAACCTCCCCAAGCCTTACAGTTGCATAATGATAGAACTTTAGAGCCAGGACAGGGTTTTTCAACCTCGGCACTGCGAACATCTTGGGTTGAACGACTGGTGGGGCGGGGGGCGTCCTGTGCGTGGGAGGATGTGTAGCAGTGCCCTTGGCCTCCACCCACTAGCTGCCAGCAGCAGTCCCCCCTCCCAAGTTGGGACAACCAAAGATGCCTCTACCAGGGGTGTCTAACCTTTTGGCATCTCTGGGCCACACTGGAAGAAGAATGGTTGTCTTGAGCCACACGTCAAATACATTGAGACACATAACCACAAAAAAATCGTACAGTGTTTTAAGTAAATTTATGATTTTGTGTTGGGCCGAGTTCATAGCCATCCTGGGCCGCGTGCAGCCTGTGGGCTGGACCCCCCTGGTAGACATTGCCAAATGTCCCCTGGGTAAAATCACCAGCAGTTGAGAACCACGTGCTGGAAGAACATCAAGAATCACCTGGTCCGATCTCATCAGAGAGGTGAAGAAACTATGGCTGATACAATGTTCTGAGCCTACATTCAGCAATGTTCCCTGTAAACAGTGTTGCCACGTAAGAACCATATTCTTCTTCTTCTTCTTCTTCTTTTTTTTTTTTTTTTGGCTTGCGTTCCATGCTGGGGACAAGTCTACTCAGTCTATTGTCCATAAAGACAACATCTCCTGGAGCCTCAGTACAAAGGAACCTCTTGGCTGCAGGCAGAACACAGCATATCCAGGGCAGTACCCCAGGAGCCTCCTGTTTGCAAACTCCCAGGGAACTCACCACCCAAAAGCCAGGAGAATCCAACAAATTCCCAGGTGGCCTTTTAAACGACACACTGTAACTACAGAATTCAACCACTCTATCCACATTCCAGCAAAGGAACTGAGAATCGATCCTAAACCAAAATTAAGACATGCTAAACGAATTCCACTAACAGGACCGGTGGGATGTTTCTTGCCAGCTCTGGGTGAGAATCTAGCTCTCTCAGCTGCTGGAATGTGTGTGTCTGTAAGTCCAGTGGTTTCAAAGGTCTTGTTGCAGGAGGGTCTTCACTTGCTAAGAGGTAATAGTTTCTGAGAAAAGAAATCACTGGAAACAGTATCACATCTCCTAAACTAACGTAAACCACCCTGCAAAAGGAGGCACTAAGCTAAAAATGAATCTCATCCGGTTCATCCTAGAGCCATCAGAAATGATAGGAATTCAGAAAACATGAGCCCCTGGGCTAATAAATCATCTTTAGAACCACTCGAATGCATTTAATACTTACGGGAATTTATTTATGATAAGAATTCAGTGTTTTCTGACCCCCGCTCCCGCCCCCAATTATAAAGATTAAGTGACATCATTTAGCTAGAGCACTGAATGCCCTAAAAAGAACGGGCCAAATTGTTCCTACTATTTAGGAAAGGAAAAAAAAAAAAGAAAAAGAAAAAGAAAACCCAAACCAACCCTAACAAACCCTGGGGTTTTTTTCTTCCTTCACAAAAATAACAGAAGGAAAGCTGCTACTGTAATCAGCAGTGATTACAGGCATTTCCTGTATTTTTATATCAAGCTGGATGTTTTTTTTCCATTACATACCCAGTGAACTCTAGCTGGGTCAAGACTAGAGAAAAACAGGACTAATTATGCCTCCAAGCCCACCAATCTGTCTACTTAGCTCCCTGCTAATTTTCCTGGGCTGGCTCCGCACTTCCAAGGAGCCAGTCAAAGGAAAACTCCATGAGCCCCTTGCTGCTCTCCTTCCCCAGAGGCCTAGACCCTGACCAACCCCCACCCTGACCCCCACCGTCCTAGCCCACTGAGTCTGCAGCAGCTAAGAAGGAACTTTTGCTCCACCTGCCCCAGGCTGAGATGCAATCAAGTTGTTCAAAGGAGAGGGGCTTGGGCCAAACCCCACCTTTCTCAGCAGTTCCCTGGGGTCGGTACTCCAGGCCTGCCTTTGAGCAGGACAATGCCCAAACCTCCAGGGCCCACAGCTACTCTTGTCCATCACTACGGGTCTTCATTCTTATGTTTTATCCCCAACAAGGGCAAGAAGGCCTTCTTCCTTAGGCCTCCCCTTCCCTGTCTTTGGCTTTAAGCCCATTTCCTCCTGCTTTGTCTTCTGCGTTTAGAAGGCAGCATTAGGGGCCTCCTTACTGAGGTCCATAGGCATGCAGTCACAATCAAGTGGCCTCATCTGCACTTTTCTTTTTTCGTTACTTCAAGATTTTCCATGAAAGGTACACCCTGTGTGTCTCACGGCCTCTCCCCCTAGTGTTTAATACCTTGTTTACAACACTGGGGTTTGCAGCCCTCACACTGTTTTCACAGTTGCCAGTGTCTAGTTTCACTTTCAAACCTTCCAAAAAGTTGTGAAACCCTTCTTGACCAATCTCAGATCATTACAAAGAAGGCGAGGAGATCTTTTGCCAAACTTGGGTATTTGCTCTTTCTCCACCCTGCCCCATAACTACGCAAGTGCCCACTCTTCTTTGTTTGGGGAGTTTCGGGTAGGTTTTTCTTCTTGGTGATCCTCTCATGCCCAAGTTAAACAAATTATTTCATGGTTTTAAATGACGAGGCCACAGAGGAGTTTCTCCAGGTGACAGTTTCCCAAAACTGTCCTAAGGACATTTTCCTCTGCGTGGTACCTACAGGGTGACTGGAGTTGTGCAGTTTAGTCTTCAATTATCCATGCTACTTAACATTTCTTCCTGTTGTTCATATTAGTTCCATGGTTGGAGGTAATAGTTTCATCAACTATTAGAGCTGGGGCGGATCTCTGAGGTAAATAGATGCCATTCTGAAGTTGTTTTACAAGATCAAGGATTAGAGATGTTTTCTCTGTCTACTTGCAGTTACCTCAGGTGACCCTAGCCTTCCAACACAGGTCTCCATTCAAGTCAAGCCCTGACATTTTCGGCATCAACCTTGCAACCAGTCGACCAATATTAAGTGATTACCTACCACATACCTGGCTCCACATTAAGGCATTATAAGAGAATACTAACAATAAACAATTACTAAGCCCTTCCTCTGTGGTTTTCAAGCATTACATCATTTAATGTTCATAACAGGTATTTTTGAAATGAGGACACTGAAGGTCAGAAGGGAAGAAGAACTGACTAGCGCAGGTGTGCATGGCTCACAGGTGTGCGGTCGCCGGCTGGGCTGCTGCGAGCCAGGCTCCCTGGAAGTCATCGTGGCAAGTGTGAGGCGGCTGCTTCTGCCCACCTGCCGTCCGGACCCCCTGCAGAATCTCTTTCGGGATCCTTCATGTCACAGTCACTTAGAAAAATTGGGGTTTCTTTATTTTATATCTATGCACGCATTACTTTTGATATGAAATGGTTTCAGAAATCAGATTCACCCCCCAAGAGGACTATCAGACACAAAGGAGACCAGACAAAGGAAAACCTCGAGACGAGTGTACAAACGTTCAAATTAATGCAGTATTTTTGCCCTGAGAATAAAGTCTCCCAGGACTCTTTTAAAGGGGATGACAATACTCATTTGGCTGTACAAACTCTGGCATGTTTACTTAAAAAAAAAAAAATCCGTCTATTTCCTTACGGCAGACCTGAGACACTCCCAGCCTACGGGAGCCCTCCCATGCTTTCTGGAAGGGCTCATTCAACAGGATTCTACAGCACTTGGGCTAGTCAGTTGGTTTCCCCCCACTTTCCTTCAAACATTAAATTGGGCTTTTAGCTATTAAAGACAAAATCCTTTGTTTCATGTTTCTTATTATACAAAATTTGACCTATAATTTTCTGTACCACTGGCTTCCCCTCAAACAATGGCAAGAGAACCCACCCCAAACTCGTCAAATCCAAGTGAAAGGTCTTTGTGCTCCCCAAGGCTCGGTCTCCCCCTCTCCAAACCCAACCACTGCAGTACGTACGTTCTCGAGAGCCGCTCTTTCTCCTTCCCCAGTTCCAATCTAGGGTATTTTTAATCCTTCCATGTCTCTACCTTGGCTTTCCAGGAGGTTTTGTTTGTTTGTTTGTTTGTTTTAAACAGACATTTTTTCTTAGAAAAAGCATTATTTGTGATTTTAAAATGCTTGTCTCTGGCCAACCACATAGCGAGTGGAGAGGGACGAGCACATGGAGCAGAAACTCGGGTGGGTACGCACATGGAGGCTGTGGGCTTAACACCATTGAGCACAGAGCGAATCCCACCTGGGGCCCCTTGATTTTGGTTAAGGGCGGAAGGAGGGGACTGGAGGAAGGGACGCAGTGCCCGAGGTAAGCCAGCCTTCTTCCTTCATAACTGTTCCAAGATGTCAACAGACCAGGTTATCCTTGCAGCTCTCCAATCTCCTTTCACTTTTTTTTTTAATCATCTTATTTTATCTGCAACTTGAATGGAAGCATCCAGGTCACCATCTCCAAACCGCTTACTGCTCATTCCCTGGGATGTTTTCGAATAGAATCCCGAGGCTTCTCCCGTGGGTCGCAGTCGCTGAGTGGCTCGTGTCCACGTGTGAACACTGCTCCCTGGGGAGTCCTAAAGGGCAATTCCCACCGGACATTTTCCACCTGTGGGAATGTGCCTGCCTGGCACGCACGGATATCCTCCCCGAAGCAGGCATACCTCGCACACAGCCCTACGCTGGGCCCCTCGGTGGGGGCGGGGGGAGGGGGGCGGTGAGCGGAGGAGAGGCACAGTCGCTAGGCAAGGGCTAACGATTTAGTTGGGAGACAAGACTACCAAAAGTGACACGTTTTGAGATAGGGCAAGCACTACATCCCCACCTACACTCTGACATCCCATAAGCCACTGGGCAAGTGCTGGTCTACCTTTCGGGGAAGTCTCACCCCAGTCTTCTTGCCCCTGTAACACTGTAAAGCAAGAACTTGCCCTCTGTAACTTTAGGCCTTTGCTTCCTAAAAGTAAGAAAGAGTCATGTATAATGACAAAAGAAAAGGCAACAAATGATGGGAAAACTCTGAGCTGCATGTCCCCAGGCCCCCTGGGTACCTTCTGTGATGAGGTGCTAATTACAGATGGGGAAGAAGCCTGAGCCTGATTCCAAGCAGGTCCTAATTACAGCTCTGACTCTTGCTGCCATTGAAAACACCGACTTACAGTTCAAACACACAAACAGGACTTTGAAGCAAGTACTGATGCAAACACAGCTCCCAACTTGGGCCTCATGCACACAAGTTCTGTCTCTTGTTGATGGACAGACACCGTGTTGTCCGCACACAGACGTGCCCCATAGACAGCAAAGGTTTGACACCGGAGGAAGCTGTGGAGTCTGCAGGGATGTGAGGCTTCTGGGCTCCTCATGCCCCTCAGCTCATTTTTCCAGGCATGTGTTCAGTGGCTGAAATCTCTGGACAAGAGAGATTGGGTGGACATCTTTCACTGAGGGTTTGGGCTTTATGAGATATGCACTTCTTTGTGCAAAAAATAAATTAGGTTTGAGACTCTCACCAATAACTATCACTTCTGTAAGTCACAGGGACCCAGAAAGGATGGGAAGCAGTATCTGGGAACAGACCCTGTCTGTGGAAGCTCGCAAGGTCAGGCCATGAGAGTTCAAGGTGGCGGACTAAGCTGGGAACTTTTGTTGTGCTTTGGATAGTTGCCAACTTGTGAAATCACACTTCCCTGCCACTTTGTTCCATGCCAATAACTCTCTGGTGCCAGGACTGAGGCTTGAACTCCACTACAGCCGAGGAGGAACTTCAGACAGAGAAATTCCCCAGGTCTGCCATTCATGTGGAGGGTGTCACTCAGGGCAGGCTGGATGCCTTCATGGAACTGTCCCTGCATTTCTGCTGCAGCCCAGGCCAACGGGACAGGGTTTCCTGGGATCTTCTAGAACAAATAATCTTGGGAAAAGGGATCCCTACATACATATTACTAAGGCCTCAAATTCTTTTTATCCAAATCCTGACTTTTCTTGACTTAAGTCATCCAGACAATTACTCTAATTTGCTATAATTAGAAATTCATGTCAGTATATCAGAATTCTCACAGTATCATAAAGCATGGCAAAAGGGCTCTCTTCAAAGAGTTTTACGTTCTTCTAGAAGACTTGGACACCGGAACGGCAATATTATATTCAGCCATGTTGGCCAGTGGATGTCCAGCCTCTGGGAGACTGAGGCTCTGACTCAGAAAAATCATGACCAGAGCCCCTGGACCATAGAAAACTGAGACACAGAAACCTTCTCTTGGGGCAGGCCAGCTCTGCACATGCTCAGTTCTGTGCTGTCGGACATACCCGCCACCTCTGGGCAACACAGCCAAACCCTATAGGGTTCTTCTGGAAGTTCATCCTCCCTGCTTGTCGGGGCCCGGGGACCCAGCCTGGTGGTTGTCCAGACACTAAAAATGCGTCCAGAGAGTGAAGAGAGAGTCAGTGATTCATTCCCACTAAACCCCAACTGCAGATTCAGACAACAAAAATACAAGAGAAAAATAAATAAGCAATCAAAAGAAAATGAGTAACTGGCAGTTATCTAGAATATTCTTGAGGACAAAACCGCAAAGACAAAGCACAATCGTCCATCGGGGGCCCCACGACGGCCTTGGCCGAGTTGAGTGTGTAGCTGGGATTCTGTCAGGAGTCACTGCTTTACTGTCGAAGGGTGGTGTCTGTCACGTTGCCCCCGTGCCCACACCAGTCAGGAAGCTCTTTTGACCTGGGGCGAGCCCTGCCCGGGGCTGAGAGGGAGCTCCCCAGAGGAGGCAGCCCGGGAAGCAGCTCTCCCCGCTCCCTTCCCCCTCCCCATCTCCAAGTCTACCTGGAGAAATTTATCCCTATAGTAAGGCGTTTCCCCTGCTAAGGTTTAACTTCTTCTATACACCCTCTGCCTTCGTCAGCTCTAAAGTACTCCTGCCTGGAGTTTCCAGCTTAAAAAGGGAGACTGAGCCACACAGGAAGCATCTTGTTCAGAAGAGGAGGTAAGACGACAGCTGATAACAAAACTAATACCTATGATTGGGGCTCCTGCTGGGTCCTGACCACACTCTATGATGGAGGTATAAATACAAACAGTGTACAGGTAAGGAAACCGGGATTTGGAGAGGCAAAGAAACTTCCCCAAGGTTAGCAAGTCTGGGATTCAAATGCAGGGCTGAGTGACCTCAGAGTTCTGAATTTAACTGTGGACCACAGAACAAACAGGCTAAGAGGGCATACTTGCAGTAAATAACCACAAAAACAAACACACATGCACACACACCCAGTCCAGAACTATCTTCCTATGTATTTAGACTAGTTATCCTCAACTGTGATGCAGCAACAGAACTGGGGTGCCTAAGTTAGCTGTGGGGCCCACACAGTAATTGGGTAGTGCCAACACAGTAATCATGGAAACGGTTAATTTCTAGCGCTCACCGCCAAACCCAACACAGGGCTGAGCCCTCTGATGCGTGGTCCTGGTCAAGACTCACAACCACCCTGGGAGGGGGGCTGTGACCAGGTATCACAGATTCCAGAGTACACTTTTTAATAATAATGTTGCAGTTAAGATGAATCTTACAATTAAAATGAGCAGTTTTTCCTTTTAATGCAAAAGCAACAGAAAAAGAGGGAGGGAAAAAGGAAATAAAGGGCAAATATAATGAACAGAAAAGAGTAATAAAGACAGTAGATCTTAGTCCTGCAACATCAGAAACCACTTTGCATGTGAATGGTCTGAATACACCAGCTAAAGACAGAGTTTGTCAGAATGAATTTAGAAAACAACCACTAAGACCCAACTATATGCTGTCTACAAGACACCTACTTTAAATATAAAAACTCAGATAGAGTAAATGTAAAGGGACAGAGGAAGAAATACCATGTTAACACCAATGAAAAGGCAGTTGGAATCCGGACATTACTTTCAGATGAAGCAGATTTCACAAGTAAAATGGTCAGGAAAAATAAGAGGGTCAATTGTGCAAGGTGACTTAAAATCCTAAACTCATACGTACTAACCACAGAGCATCAGAATAGAGGCAAAAACGGATAGGACTCAAGACCGCAATGGGATATACATCACATCCACTTGGATATAAAACTAAAAAGACAGATAATAACAAGTATCAGTAAAAACATGGAGACACTGAAACCTTCCTACGTTGCTGGTGGGAATGGGAAATAGCTTGGCAGTTCCTTGGTAAGTTAAACAATTACCATTTGACCCATCAATTCCTCTCCTACGTGTATAACCTAGATAAATGAAAATATACATCCACTCAAAACCCTTATACACTAATATTTACAGCAGCAGGTAACAACCAAAATGTCTATTGGCTAATGAATGAATAAAGAAAATGTGGTAGATCCACACACTGAAATATTACTCAGCCATCAAAAAGAAGGAAGTGCTGGTACATGCTACCACATGGATGCACCTTAAAAGCATTATGCCAAATGAAAGAAGCCAGACACAAAAGGCCACAGTGTATAGTCCCATTTATATGAAATGTCCAGAATAGGCAAAACCATGGGGAAAGTAGGTTAGTAGTCATGTAGGGATGAGCAATGGGTGGGGTGAGAGGGCAAAAGGACCAGGGGATGATGATGGGAGGGTTAGGGGGTAATTTTTAAAAGGAAAGGAGTTTCTGGGTGGGGGAGGGTGACAAAAACATTCTAAATTTGTGGTGACCTTTGCACAATTATGTGAGTATACTAAAAAGCACTGATTCTATACCTTCAATGGGTGAATTGTATGGTATGTGAATGATATCTCAATGAAGCTGTTAGAAAAATTTTTTTGAAAGGGAGAAATGGACAAACGCCCTTCTTCACTGACAGATCAAACAGGCAGGAAATAAAGACGGACACAGCTGGTCTGCGCAGCAGCGCCCACCCTGATCTACAGATTCACTTTACGGTGGCTTCTGGGTCAGTGTCTAACTACACCTCTCCAGACGCAGCAGACCTTGCTCTGCAGCATCTGCCGATTTCCATGGTAGAAATCCTTCCCACCAGGACGGCTTTTAAGCTGCCAACGGAATGTTGCGGATCACGGACATGGGAAGAGTTGCGCACAATCAGCTGTCCCTTTGGTGTACTGTTGTTGGTCCAGATCTTTCACTAAATTTTCAGGAATTTTGTGAGCTTATTGTCAAATACGGGTAGCTTGAAAATGGCCATGGGGGGAGATGTTTACACCATGGAAATCAGCAATAAATCAGGTGTTTCTGCTGGCTCAGCCAGTGTATTAACACACCAGCAAGAAGGAAAACAAAAAAGAAGAAACAAAAAAAACACCGGAGCCCCAACGCATGGTTCTGCCTGTGTCGCCAAGAAACTGAATGACCACAGGCAAGTCACGCGACTTCTCTACGTTTCAGTTTATCCAACTGTAGGTGATGGAATCGGACTAGCTGACCCCCAAGTTTCCTTCCACTTCTGAAATTCTACTAAATAGCAGGCCCCGCCTCCTCAGTTCTCACATACAGGATCACATCGGTGTGAACTTTCATCGACAGTCATTCTATGGCCCCTCGGGATGATAGGGCTCCTGGTCGCCCTTAAGCCTTGCCGCTCACCGGGCCTCCCTTTGTGTTTTGAGTTTCCAGGCATGATGAAATTCTTCAGTCCTACAGACCCATTTGGCTTCCCCCTACCATCCTGTTCCTACTTCTTGGCACACTCTCCCATGCCCTTTCACTTTGGCCAACTCCTGCTCACCCCATTGGGCCTCCATGGGCGCTCCCCAGAGAGCCTTCCTTGTTTCTCTCCAACTAGATGAGGTATCCCTGCTATGTGGTTCTTTGGCAGCCCACCTTTTCCCTGTCATCTTCCTTATCAGCTTTTATCATTACTGCTTACTTTATTGTCTGCCATCCCAAACAGCCAAGAGGGAAGAGAATGTATGTCTTGCTTTTCACTGCTTCCGGAAGGCCTACCCCTGACACACTAACGGGGCTGAATCATTGTTGTTGGCTGAACAAATCAGCATCTGCGTAAACGCACTGCTCTCCAAACAGCAGACTTTTTCTTGGTTGCTCCTCCAGAAAAGGTACAAACCCGAACAGAAATCCCTTTTGGATGAATGCTTTTCCACTAGCAGATTTCCAATAAGGGAGGGATGTCCTCTAAGAGATGGACCACCTGTGACAGGGTTCCGACCCAAGGCTCTGAGATCCTCCGTCCCGACGGGACCTAAGCAAGCACCCCTGCTTCTCAGCCAGTTATTGCTTGTGTGGTGGGGTCTGGCCCCTCGGTGGAGCTCTGCTCACCACAGGAATTTAACACTCAACGTGGCAACATCAGAGCCTTGAAACTATTTGTTCTGATTAAAAGGGAGGACTGTGCATACTTCATAGATGGGGATCCCACCTAAAGGGATGTGACACTCAGAGAACAGAGCTCAGGCTACCTGTGGGTGAAATCTCATAGTCCAAGGAAACATGGGAATTGTGGGAATCATGGGAATTGTGGGAATCATGGGCCAGGGCCGCTAAACCCTCCCAGAGGACACTGGGCATTCTTGGTCCTTGGATTCACTTCCCCCAGAGCCTCACTGAGGTCATCTGGAGAGGCCATTTCAGAGGTTCATTTTCTAATTCTGTCCAAGGCATTCCCAGACCAAAAATCTTGGGATCACAGAGCCCGATCATCCAATCCAGCTGTCATGTAAGGACTGAGGTCCAGAGAGGAGAAGTAATTTGCCGGAGGCAGAGGTTTATTCCAGTTCTGGCCCCGTGCTGTTCTCATGGCAGTGCTTCACCAATGAGACCCTGTGCAGGATAAAAAGACCGGTGGAATGGAGCAGGGCCCACAGAAATGGCTCAGGGCAGTGTGGGTCCTGCAGGAAGTGCATCGGAAAATACATCCTGTGGCCGAATACGCTTAGAAAATCCCTCCATCTCCCCATAGGTATTTTCTGGGTACATTTGAATAGGTTGGCCAAGAAATCAAGAGCCATTGGGTAAAACCATAAGTTTTGCATAATCCCAGAAAGCTCTGAAAGAACTTCCAACCAAGAAATGGTCACACTACCATGTGAGAAATGCTCTGATGTGACTTAGCAGATGCAATGCTATCAGGAGGAGGACACAAACCTTGCTTGACAGGGTCAGGGGAAATGAGCTGAAGCTGAATCTGAAGGCTGGGAAGAGTTGGAAACAATAAAAAGTGAAAAAAGGAGGTATGGCATTCCAGGAAGGGGTGCGGTGTTCCTGGGCAAAGGGACGGGTCCTGTAGTGATGGCCAACGTTCAGGATCTAGGTGAGAAACGCACACTGTGCGTGTCTGTGTTGATGAGGACGCCTGTCGGGCCCGAGAACAGATTTAAGGAGAAGCTCAGCAGGGGAAGCACTTGGGAAGACAGGGGAGTACAAACTTGTGTGCAAGTCCCAGACACAAAGCTAGTGAGGGGGTCGAGCTTGGGGATGGCTTTGGGTAGGAGGCAGACGAGCCTGGACATCATCCTGAGACAACGTGGAGTCCTTGCAGAGTCCTGAGCGAGAAAGTGCCCCAACGCCATGTTCGATGACAATTAATCTGCAGGAATGGTCAGCCGGTTACCACATGATCAAAGAAGGAAGCAAAACCATTCAAGTGTGGCCCCTGTGACCTCCCCCACGAGGGGGTACTCCTCTCCAAGCCCACCCCAAGTCATCTTGGGCTCTGCCACTCACACAGACTCTGCTTTCCTGTGGCACGTTGCCCACTGTTTGCTCAAACAATTCCCCTTTTTAGTAGCGCAATCACTAGCCAAAGGCATCGAAGAAATAACACAGAAATGACTACATCTACGGGAATTCAGGCTCTACCTCAGACACACTGCACCAACACACGTTCCAAGATCTTAACTTCCTGTAGAACACTGCAGAGTCATAAAATAAAAGCTAATACACAGATGCTGAGCTTCCTTCATAAGATAGGACCCAACTCCTCACACTAGCTGTTGTTTGGACGACTTGAACCTGACAAAGTGTTTTCACCAGTTTGCCAACTGGCAGGATCCATTCAGGGCAAAATTTTCAAGATGAGCAAAGTAAGTCTTATCCACTGTCCACTCAGCCACGTGTGAAATGGAACAATGACGGTGGGAGGAATGGTGGGAAGTTAATGTTTAGCGAGCGCTTACTCTGCACCAAACACAACAGTAATTACTTCACATGTATTAACCTGCATTTGATTCTCCCAATATCTTTTGTGGGGAGGTAATATCCCCATTGTTTAGGTGAAGAAGCTGAGCTTTAGGGAAGTAAGTTGCTTGCCCAAGATCATGCATCTCGAGAGCAGTGGAGCTAGAGTTGGAGCCCAGGGGTCCTTAACCACCGTGCTGCGTTCCCAGTGCTAGGGACGGTATCACAAGAGACACAAAAGTAGGGTTCCCGGTCACTTTTTGTTTGAACGCACACTGCCAGCTGAAACACTCAAACAAATTTAATCAGGAATTTCCCTCTGGTCCCCAGACTTCCTCTTTGTGCTAAACCTACAGTGTCAGTGGGAGGCAGGATCCTACTTCCGATGTGGCGGCCATACGTGGCTTCCACAGAAGAATGTAAACTTCTCTTTCATCCCAACCACTTCAGTCTCTACTCTCTCCCTCTCCTCTCCCCTCCCCTCTGTCACATCACAGTGACTTCACCCCACCCTGTCCCTGGCAGGTAACACCACAAAAACTTTGGGGTAACAGCCTCACGTCTAAGTGAATGTGGACCCACAAAAAAAGTGACCACTCCTGAAACACCCATGATAATATTTAGCATTCCTTTATGAGGAGGACAAGCCCTTCGATTCTACAACATGGTGGAGGGACAGAATGACTCGCGTTACCAAAATGCGCATTTCTAAAGTCAGCCTGTTTTTGGAAACAGGCTAGGTAGGGACTGGGTGGTGGGGGTGGGCTGCACATGAAGATGGACAGATGCAAAGGGAGCCCAACAGGGAGGCCGAGGCGCCAAGCCAGACGTTGCAGCGTTCCAACGCAAGCACGTCTGCCGGCTGTCCGAGCCCACTGATCAGGACTTGCTCACCCTGTCCCAGGGTCCCCCAGTGCTCGTGGTGGTGCAGCACTGTCAAGGAGTGGCTCCCTTCTCTGGAATGTGGCCGGGCCCCGAAATCCGGGCCCTGCCCTAGATGGCCCTTAACCTGCCTGAGGGACACAGCCTCACACGCCTACCACCCTGCTGCCCTTGGGTAGGGGTGTTGCTGCACTGCCCTCACTGCTGTGCGTCTGCACTTCCCTCCGGCTTTGCTGGGCCCCAAATAACTTCCGGGGCCCTACTATGTCCATTAGCTTATTTAAATCTTTCAAGTTATGCCCAAACCGGCCATCTTATTTTATTTAATATCTGTTATGAGCTCTGCTTTACAGATGAAGCCACTGTGGCTCAGAGAGATGGAGTTACTTGCCCAGGGCTACACCATCAGCAAGCGGCAGTAAGGTTCAGTGCTGTGCTTTGAACCGGATCCTCTGTATTAGTTTGCTGCCATAACAAAGCACCACAGACTGGACAACTTAAACAAGAGACATTTATTTTCTCACAGTTTTGGAGACTAGAAGTTCTAGATCACAGTGCTGGCAGGCTCGGTTTCTCCCGAGGCCTCTCTTTTTGGTTTGTAAATGGGTCTTTCCCCAGTGTCTTTATATCGTCTCCCCTCTGTGCATTTCTATGCTCTAATCTCATTTTATGAGGATACCCACCCTATTAGATTAGGGCCTACTCATACGATCTTATTTTACCTTTTACCTCTTTAAAGGCCCGATCTCCCAATACAATTAGATTCTAAAGTATTGGGGATTAGGACTTCAACATGGGAATTTATAAGAGACACAATTGATTGTACCCAGCAGTTCTGCAAATGTTTTCTCATGTAATTCTCAAAACAGTCTGGGGAAGTTTGTGTTTTAATTCCCATGGTAAAATGAGGAAACTACATTTCAGACAGTTTGAGTATTTGCACTCCCCCCTCCAAAAAACAACAACACAGATGAGGCAGACCCAGGATTCCACCCCAGTTCCCTGACTCCAAACGCGGTGCTGTCTCCAACGTCCGGCTTTGCTTCCCACACGAAACCGCAGCTGGCAGCAGTGGGACAGGGTGACCCAACCGTGGCAGCCATCGGGTGGGATTGGGCAGGATCTCCCTTTTTGGAAAGATCATAAATGCCATGGATAATAGCAGGATCTACCACAGAGGGCTGCGGCGATGACTAAACCAATCAATCACATAGCGCTCAGAACTGGGTCTGGCTTGTAACGAAGGCTAAACAAGGGTCCTGCTCCCACTGCTGTTGTTGCTGCTTCTGTTGCGGTGGGGATGGTGGTTATTTTTGTTACTATTGTCGTTATTATTATTATTGACTTCTGGACAAAGAGGGTAGCTTAAGTACCCACAACTATTTTTCTTTTCTTCCCAGAATCATACACAAAAGCTTAAGTATGCAAAGATGAGGAGAACAAGAGAAGAAACAATAGCAACGGAAATTTGGAATCTGGAGAGCAAAAGGATAAGTGGGAAATGACTTAGTAGACCCAGAAAAGAGCTGATTCCTAAACGAGCAACAGGGAAGTCAAGAACAATCAAATTTATGGAGCAGAATCTTCCTCCTTCTACCCCACCAAAGCTCAGGAATTTGCAGTAACAGTCACCTCAGGAGGTAAGGGTGGTGTGGAGAGAGACAAAATAAAGGTATTTGGTTGAAAAACAATTATACACTAGATTTTCTTCTTTACTCTGCACAGCCCCTTCTGTGCCCCCAGGAGTTAATTCTTTAGAGAAGAGAAACAGAGGTTCTCCAGACCCAGGGTAGAACGCGGGGAGAGGACACACACCAGGGCACAGAACTGAAAACAAGCCAATTAAATGAACATGAGTGTTCTGGGAGCTGGGCCCTCCAACCCTCTCCCCTCATTGGACTCCTGATATATTGGCTGCCGAGCCCTCTCTCTTTAGGCAGGACTCTGGAAGTGTCTTTCCAAGGTAATCTGAGCACTCTCAGAGGAAAGATACAAATATATTGATAGACAAGGTTCCCCAGCTAAGTGGTCAGCCAGATTAGTCTACTATGAACCCCAGGTTGACCAATCCAATACCTGAATGACAGTTCCAGAAAGAGAAAAGAGAGAAGGAATTGCTAGAGAAATATTTCCCAGAACTAAAGGCCATGACTTTCTAAATTGAATGGTTTATCCAGGGCCCAGTGCAATGGATGAAGACAGGCCTATACCACATCATTAAGGAATGGACAAGCTTCCAGAAATTATAATATATTCTTACAAAAGACCAAGAATCAAACTAGTTTTAGACGTCTTAACAGCAACACTAGGAGTCAGAAAGCAAGGGAACAATAGTAGATTTTGCAAAATCATAATTTTCAATCTAGAATTCTATACCCAGCCAAACTGTTTACCAAGTTTGAAAGTAAGATAAAGATGATTTTAGATATAAAAGGAAGATCTCAATGATTTACTTCCCATATTCTGTCTCAGAAAACGGCTGAGGGTGCTTCACCACATGGAGGAAGTTTATCAAAAAAGGGGAGACATGGAATAGAAAGACAGGCATTCCCATGAAAGAGTGGCGAAAAGAAGCGCTGGGACGAGAGTGCAGGCAGAGCCCAGGTGACGGCTGTGTGGCAGGCACCGAGGACAACCATTCAGGCTGGAGCAGTTTAGAAGGCTCCGGGAGAAATTTATCCAGGACTATGAACTTGATAGAATAGCTACGGCACCTCAACACTCTGAAGGGAGAGGTGGACAATCGGTAGAAAGTTTGAGTTGAATTAATAATGACTACATGGAAAACCAATAGATAATTCTTATCTGGAAAGAAAACAAATTTATATAGGGAAGGAAAAGTAATTAAAGCATACCACATGGCTTAGTTCCAAGTAATATTTCACAGTCGTAATAATGTATACAAAGTATATTCGCTTAACCAAGATTATACTAAACTCTAGTGAGGATGGGAAGGGGGCGGGCAGAGAACTAAATTCTCAGTTTCGTAGTGGGAGGTCAGTAGATAATGCCTAAAATAAAGTTTCAAGAAAGGAACAATAAATGCATGTTATTTAGAAAGACACAGGTTCATGCCCAAGTGTCAGCTAGGAGAACTGAAAGTTCATGCCAAGTGTCAGCTTGTCTCTGTGGGAGGGGAGATTGGAGGGGGCAGGGAGGGAAGGCAGAAAATGGCTTTTTATTTCTTTAAACACCTGGTTGAACAGTTTGACTTTATCTATATGTACATCTTAGATTAAAATAACATCTGAGCTTTATAACACCTCATTGTGTAAACTGGGGTGAGTCACGGCCAAGGTTTGGTTTCCAAGCTCGATCGATAAAATGGAGTTGGATTAGGTCACCTCCGAGACCCTCGTTGATCTGACACTCACACTCGAGATTCCTGCTGCAGGAGTAGCCATGCCCTCCCATTACACACTCAGCCCTTAGATCCTCAGGAGGTGTGTATTAGAATGTCGTTTTCTATTTCTGGTGAAGATGGTGGATGATAAGGATTCTTACCAGATGTGATACTGGGGACTGTAAGAAGATGTAAACAAAGTTAGTGCATTAATAAAGAAAATAAAATAAAAGTAAAATAGCATTGTCTATGGGTGGGGAAATGCTGACAGCTGAGAATGATGCTCTGTGGGGAAACAGATCCCCAAGCACCCTAAATGATTTTCTAAGGGTGAGGTCCTAGAAGACTGGGAGGAAATGGGGATCACCCCAACTCCTCCTCTTCCCCTGCTTTGTTTTAGCATTAGACTGAAAATGTATTGAAAGACGATGAGACTCTAAATATCAGACCTTCCATCCGTTAACACAGGACTTAGGTAGAGGCTTCACCAAGTCAGGAACTGCCTGCTGTGCCAAAGGGTAGGAGACGGCTCCAGGGACCACAGCAGGCTCACACCTTCTCTCCCTTTGACCAGCAGAAAGGCAAGGCCACAGTTTATGTCACAATTTCACGTGAGTCTTCCAGGGAGGCCTGGCTTGGAGAGTACGGTGAGACCTCAGTATGTCCCCAGCTTTTTCAAGGGAAATCCCTTCTAAGCCCCTTCCTTTTGGGCTTTGCTCCCCCGACCTGGAGAGGACAAGACATTTAATACTCGGGTTTATTTAGTGCTCTGATGTTTGACTACATCTTTGTTCCCTGCTCTTAATTCTTTTTTGACCTTTTATAAACATCATCATCAACAAGAAAAGCCTTTTCTAGGCACTTCTTGAGTGCAGAGTGAGCTAGACTGGGCCCAAGCAGAGACACCCTCTGTCTCCTCTTATCTCTCCACTACCCACCCAATTCTGGCACCAGGCACACAACAGGCTCCTGGGGCACACTGACTCTTGGGGTGTGATGACCACAGCTCACTGAAGATCAAAAGTCTTGTCCTGGCCAGTGGCTCAGTTGGTTGGAGCATCGTCCCTTACACCAAAAGGTTGTGGGTTCAATCCCTGGTCAGGGCACATACCTAGTTTGCAGGTTCAATACTCAGTCTGGTTGGAGCATGTACAGCAGGCAACCAATTAATATTTCTCCTTTTCTCTCTCTCTCTGCCCCTCCTTTCTTCTAAGAATCAATAAACATACCTTTGGGTGAGAATTTTAAAAAAAGATTGAAAGTCTTGGAGAATTTAAGGAGCACAATACCTTTATAACTTACAACTTCCTCCTCTGCTAGAAAAAGACTAAATTTTGGGGCTCCAAGTGACAAATGCTAATCATTAATAATAGTTTACATAAATAAAATACCTGGTCTTAGCTTTCACCTCCTTGTCTACAGTCTGACATCCAGCCATCCCTCTCACCTACCATGTGACGGAGACAAGGCAGGCACAGTCTGAACTTCTCAAATGGAAACCTGTCCCAAGGAGGTTCAGCAACTTGCTCAACAAGGTTTCTCGAACCCTCTAGAAACCATTCGACAGTTTTACCCAGGGGAGCTATAAGGTTGGTGAAGGAAAAACTGACTTTATATCTTTCTTTGCTGCTTAAATTACTATTTTTCCTATGACTACTGCTTTTATAATTTTTTAATTTTATAAGAAGGAAGGAAGGAATTCATTTTCCTGCAATTCCAGAATTCTCTTTTGAAGCCTGGGCTGAACGAAATACCTCCAATGTTCTTTCAACACATCTTAGTAAAAATCAATTCAAGATACAATAACATTAGCTAACTGAGAACTTCGTGTGGCAGGCACTATTCAAAATCATTTAGACCTATCAGCTCACTAAACCCCTACAGACTGAAGACACAGGTACAACAACTATCCCCACTATATAGATGAGGACACTGAGGCATAAAATGCTAAGATGCTTGGCCAGGGTGGAGAGGCCACGGTCTCCGCCCCACTCTGCTGCAGTGCCCCTGGCTTCTGGGCTGTCTGCCAAGCCTTGGTTCTCTTCCCAGGGCTCCCGGCTGCCCTCTGTCTGAGGCAGGTCACACAATCTCCCTTTTCCATGTCGCATGGAGAGAGGAGTGCTTTCAGGGAGTCAGCCACTGCCACTGAGCCGCTCAGAGAAAATGCGCAAGCACTGAGCAGCTGATAGTGGAGGAGGAAGTTCCCTGAATCACCTCTGGGAAGAAGGGCTGTCCTTCGAAACCTCTACCTCTCACGGGGTGTGCAATCGTGTAAGGAGGGAAAGAGATCTTTAAAAGCCGTAGTTAGGAAGAGTGGACACAGTGAGCTAACGCCTTCCTCCACAGAGGAGTGCCAGGAATGCTGGGAAGGGGACACAAAGACGGGGCTCTGTTGCTGCCCGGCGTGGGAAACCAGCACAGAGAGGGACCAGAGGAGAGGAAAGGGGGCTGTGCCTGTAAGCCTGGGCTCTCCTGAGAGTGTGAGCCAATGGGCCGAGGCATGTCTTCTTCCTTTAACACTGGCCAGTGATCCTGAACACTGGCCAGTTTGTGTGTAAATTCTAGCAGGAAGGCTGGAAAACTCAATCTCAACTTGAGCGGTGAAGTTCTCCTCCAATAACTGGTTTTGCTCTTCTTCCAAATAAAGCCCTGTATCATACAAACTGTGGCCTCTGCCCAGGCTCCAGAAGAGCCAACAGGACACACTCTCGCTGCCTCTCCAGCCAGCTGCGGACTAACTGCCCCAAATACCTTCTGCTGACAGCTTAAAGCAAAGCATCGTGGGAAACAGAGATCACATGGTCCTTGTTAATCCATAAAAGGAGAGAGATGAAGAAATGGGGACCTTTTTGGATCAAGGAAAAAAAAAACTGTCTATTGCGTGTTAGGAATGCTTTCAACACAGACTTTTAAGAAGTAGACACCTGTGAGGTAGAAAGCCACTGGACTGGAAGGCTGTGGACTTATAGATTGGAATAACAAATACCTAGTGAGCACCTACCACAAGCAGGGTACTCTCCTAGGCCAACAAGGTGAGCGCTCAAGTGTGGTGTCTTGATCACAGAAGAAGTATCTCAAGTAGCATTACAAGGTCAGCCAAGGACACCTGCGAGATGCCTGGCACAGAGATATTATGTCACTTGGGGAAGGTGTGAGCCCCACGGCAGGCTGGGTGGTTGGGGAAGGCTTCACAGAGCAGGGGCACTTGACATAGTCCTGAAGGCAGAAGGGTACTTTTCCCGACCTCTGGTCCCTAAATCACCTGAGGAACACTTGGAAAAAACAAAGTTCTGAACCCCACACAGACCTATTGAGTCAAAAGCTCTAGGAATGTTTACTGGAATCACGATTCTTTTTAAAACCTTCTCATTATTACAGCAAATTGGAAACCTACACAAAAGTAGAAGAGGGAGCCCAGATATGTCCAGTATCAGCAATCCCCAGCTGCTTTCTCGCCTGTGTCCTTACCTAGTCCTCCTCCCCTCATGTGATGGAGTCTGTGTGCTTTTTGAACCAGGAACTCTGAGGCAGCCAGACCAGGAATGGGAACTGGGAGCTAGCCACTCACCGAGTGGCACACATTGGGACCAAGGGAAGTCCCAGGACAGTGGGATCACAACACCTATGAACGAGAATGGTGTCTGGGGGAGACTGGTAAATAACCTGGAGCACCTAGCTGGCTGGGTACGTGGGCAGGGGAAAGATGAAAGGATTCTGGGGGCCACCAGGGCCCTGCTAGCACATATTGTGTCTTTCTTAGAAAAACAAAAAGGCAATCCTCTGGGTAGAAGCAGCACCCTTTTCTCCAGCGGATGCCAGCCACGCCAGCAGAGAGGGTCCCACCTTGTGCTCGTTGCCCCTGCTCTTCACTCCTGTGCCCAAACCACAGAACTGCGCACCTCGGCTGTGGGGCCAGGGTGCAGGGGGTTGTAAAAGCCCGTGAAGCGGGCAGTGCTTCTCTTTGTAAGGGTTGCAGGATGCAAAGGAGGGAAACGTAATGATCAGGCTGTGCTTTGAAAGACTACTGGGCAACAACAGAGGGGAGATGGACAGACAGAAGAGCAGAAAACCAAGAAGCAATGAGTGAAATCCATAAATGACTGTAAATTAATCAGAGAAGGAGAAAGGCCTTGAAGGTCAAGTCTTGAGGAAGATCTTGTTTGGGGTTCTAGAGGTCACTGGGGGTTGGATATAGTGATGCAGGAGTCGCTGGCGCACAGGAGTCATTTGAAGGCGTGCCCATGTTGAAATTGCTCAGGGAGAGTGGTCAGGGTATAATGAGTAAGTAAATCCAGAGGAAGGCCCCTGGGAAACCCAGCCATTAGAGAATGGGGGTTAGAGGGAGGAGGAGCTAGGCCAGGTGATAACAGAGACTGAGGAGAACCGGGAATGAGTCAGGGCAGCAGGAAGGGGAGGGAGAGAGACAAAAAGCATGGCTCACAGAACTCACTGGAGCAAAAGTGTTCCCAGGTGTGGTGACAGAGATACATTCATTTAGAAAATTGAAAAGGAGAAGAAAACTAGAAATGTCAGGGAAAGTCAAGTCTTGGAGTACCTGGAATAACAAGCTAAAGAGTTTGGACTTGGACTTCAAAAGGCAGGTGACAAGTGTGATGGAGTACTGTACAGCATTAGTCTGTGGATCAGTTACACTTCGTAAGTCCTTCACTTACCAAGTACGGCCTTGGGCAAATTATTCAAGGAGTCTCGGAATTCTGGCTGCTAGGCTGTGGATGACTATACCCACCCGAACAGGGGCGGCATGGGGCTAACTTCTCAGAGAATGGTAATTCTTCTTCTTGTCAGGAAGGCACCGCCTTGAGTACGGGCTATCTCTTCACCCGTCTAACTCCTATATCTTTTAACTAGCTTGTACCTGTATCTCTAACTAGCTTGTAATCTATTTTAGAGGCAGAGATTAGGATTTTAAACTAATAGAAGACATGTTCATTTGTTGACTACTTATTCCACATGAGATGCAATGAGTATGTTAAAAAAAAAAAAGATGAAGGAGTTAAAAAAGAAAAAAAAAAAGGCCCTTAAGAGAGTTTGCCACTTAGTGAAGGATCCACGTGGATGCTTAGGCCCAGCACAAGGTGAACAGTGGTAGGTGTGGCCATGACAGTCCCAGGCTGCAAACGGAAGTGTGTGGGATGGGCAGACTCACTCTGGCAGGTGGGATCAGGCTTTGTGGAGGCAGGAAGTGCTGCATGACAGAGAGGGGAGCAGGGAGGGGCATAAGCATGGGACAGCTGGGCACTGGCAGATGAGTTTGAGGAAAGCTAAGAGCCTCGGTGGGTTCAAAACAAGGTATTGTGGGACGTGAGGAAAGGAAGGTGTATTGCGCTGTAGCAGACAGAAGCTAAGGTGACCGCCAATGACGCACACTCTATCATAATTCCGTAATTCCCTCCTCTTGACTTTGGTGTAAACTGGGACTTCCTTCTAACCAAAAGAATGTGGAAGAAGTGAGGGGACATCGCTTTCATGGCTATGTAATATTATAGTGCAAAGGCAAAGGGATTTTGCAGATATAATTACGGTCCCTAATCATTTGACTTTGAGAAATGAAAAGATTATCCTGAGTAGGCCTGATTTAAACGAATAATTCTTTTAAAGGAGGGTCCAGGCTTTACTTAGAGATTCAAAGCATAAAAGGTGTTCTCTCCTGCTAGCCTCGAAGGAGCAAGCCATGTGAATTCTACACCTGCAAGGAAATGGTTTCTGCCCACAACCACATGAGCTTGGAAGAGGACCCCAGACTTCAGACAAGAATGCAGCCTGGCTGACATGTCAATCACAATAGAAAGATCCTGAGCAGAGGCCTAGGTACACCAGGCCCGGACTGCTGGCCCACAGAAACGGTGAGATAATACAGGTGTTGTTTAAGCCGCTAAGACTGTGCTAACTTGTCCTGCGTCAACAGGAAACAAGTACATGAACTCACAGTGCGGGGAACCATGAGCAGCAGGCTGAAAGTACCGGCTTTATTAAGCAGCCCACAGGGGACCAGTGACTCTTTCTGAGCAGAGAGGCACATCATTTGGGAAGCTAAGAAACGTCATTAGGAAGCGAAGCCTGGGGTAGGGGTTGGTCAGAAACCCTTTAAGAACATCTAGTTGCTCCCAGGAGTGGGAACTTTACTGACCAGTGAAGTTCTCAAGAGTGACTAAGTTCTGGGATGAACCAAGCCAGCTATCCTTCCACCAAATTAAAAAAAAAAAAAAAAAAAAAAAAAGAGGGCAAAAAAGCAAAAACCAAGAAATTGACAGTCACTGAAATAACTTTAGAACTTTAGTGCCCTGTTGCTAATTATAAATATTTACTTCTCCCAGAATTCCTGACCTCACAGAAGAGCCTGCATAAATAGGCCATCCGCCTTACTGGAAAATATGTGTGCGTGCACGCATGCGCAAGCTGAGTCTCATGTTTTCTTGGACCAGGGACGGGGCAGTAATAGGGGACTAGATGATCTACAAAGAGTCACTTCCTCTGGATATTGTCTAGTTCCCTTCCTTTCCTCGGTGGGGACCATAAACCCTGAGACCCCCAGGCAACTCCTCCTTCTCTGATTCTATCTGCTGGAGACAACTAAGCCAAACAAACTCAGGAAGTGGCAAGAGGCTGGGAAGGGGAGGAAGTTCATGGCACAGAAGGAAAAAGTAAAGAGAATGCCCTGATGTCGAAGGAAGAGGGTGGGGAGAGAAAGAAATGAAGGTCACCCCAAGGTCGCTGGGCACCAGGCCTTTAAAATGTCGTTCATGGGCTTTCAATCAAAACTGGCACAAGCAGCAGGTCTCCTGGGGCTGTTCAAATATTAACGTTCGCAGTGATAAACAGCCACCCCCTCCCCGAAGTCCTCTGTAAGCAAATTAAAACAAACAACTACTCTAAGGCGGGTTACTAAGAGACCAGCTGGGCAGCAGCCAAAGGCAGTTTGAGTGTCTGGAGGGTTCTCTCCCTTCCCGCCGTCAGGAAGGGGAGCGGGGCAGCAGAGCTACCTGTAGATGACTCCGTGTTGGTGGAGGAACATGAGGGCGGACGTGACCTCTGCAGCATAGAATCGGGAACGAGGCTCGTCGAACTTTCGGGAGCGCTGAATCTGGAACATGAGGTCTCCACCATTTACGTACTCCATGACGAAAAAGAGGCGATCCTGAAAGGAGAGGAGAAAACCCCGTTTAGCTTGTTCCGATGTGGCTGCCCACACAGGCCGGCATCCGGGGAGCCCATCCTGATAGGACCAGGACTCGATGGGGAAGAAGGAGCCAGGCGGTTCAATCCTGGAAGCACTCGTGCAATCCAGAGAGATGAGTGAATACTGCGCACCAGGGAGGGTCTGGGGTGCCGTCTCAAAACCTCTTTCTCCATATCACTTTCACAGGCATCCCCTTGGTCAAGCGGAAGAAGCCCAAAGTGGACATCAAGGAGACCTGAGTTTTTGGCTGATTTCTGTCACAGCCTTGCAGTATGGCCTTGGACAGGTCTGGGGGCTCCAGCTACCTTTACGTGTGTGTGGTAGGTTGGATAATGGGCTCTCCAAAAAACATCCATGTTCGAATCCCTAAACAGGTGAACATTCCCTTTGATGGCAAAAAAAAAAAAAAAAAAAAAAAAAAAAAAGGACTTCGCAGGGGACACGTTAAGAATTTGAGGTGGGAAATTACCCTGGGTTACCAGGGTGGGCCTTTCATGCAATCACACCTCTCCTCAGAAGAGGGAGATTTGAGAAGGGAAGAGGCAGCGATGTGACCAGGAGGCAGGCTGGAGCGATGCGGCCACAAGCCAAGGAACGCAGCTGCCACCAGAAGCTGGAAGGGGCGAGAAGACTCCCCTGAAGCCTGGAGGGAGCATGGCCCACCCCACACCTCGTGTTGGTCCAGTGGTGCTGGTTTCAGAATTCTGTCTCCAGAACTGTGAGAGAAGAGATTTCTACGTTCTCAGCCCCCAACTGTGTGACGATGTGTCAGAGCCCCTTCCAGGCGTGGAAACTACACAAAGTAGCACAGAACAGAGAGTGTCAGAGCCCCTTCCCGTGAGGGCCACTCGTCACTCTGGATGATGTTCCCTCTGGGTTCCTGCTTCAGCCCTCAGAAAAGCCAGACCGCAGTCTCAGCTCCTGGGAGCAGAGGGGTGGTGCTGCTTATCCACAAGCCATGGTCATGGGGAAGAAGATGGACCGACATGCAGCTTTACACAGTTTCTTGACTACAATTTTCTAAGCCTGTAAGGGGTGGGGTGCTATGCTAGGCAGGGGGTAAAAATGGTAAGTCATAATTATCCTTCGGGGACTTATCATCGGGGGTGGAGATGGAAAGGGGGCAGAGTGATGAAAATAAGATGGAAGCAGAGTGCCTTAAAGACACTGGGTGCTGAAAGGGGTGGAAGAAGGGAGTGCTCCCTGAACCAGGGGACCGTGCAGGATTTTGGATGCGGCGAGGCCTGGAGAGGAGGAGGAGGTGGGGCAGGGGCAGACATACGCCTGGATGTGGGAATGCTTGGGGACCATAAACTGGCCAGGGCGGCTGGGGTGGAAAGTGATGTTTGAGAGACCAGAGGAGCAGAGTACATTCTTAATATGTAGGTGGAGTCCTAAATGGACCTCCCATAACTGGTCCAAAGGTTGTGGGTTATTGTTAAGCTGACTAAATGGACCTCCTAGGAGAATGCTGGCGTGTTGTTTCCAGTCAAAATTCACAGAGTCACTTCCATTAAGACAGAGTAAGAATCACAATGATACTTCTGCATGAAGTTGATAGTGCATCTACTTTATTATTGGCATCTCTTTGAAAAATAAGTCTGTCGTTAAGAACTGTTATTAATTCAGACTACCTTCTCTCGCATTCCAATCTCCAGAATGTTTGAGGCTTTCCTGCTATTCAAAAAGGGCCCGAGGTCTAGCTTCTTTTCCATTTGCCCTGCCCTTCCCCTTCAAGCCCTGACTCACTTTCCTCCCAGAGTATAATTTTGTACTCAGAAGTAGAAAGGCTGCCTTACTGACCATTCATTCATCCATTCCCATTCAACTCCTCATTTGAAAAACCGAATGCTCAGAAAAACCCCAGTCCCACAAAGCCAGAATTTCCAAGGGAAGGACTCAGGCACCAGCACTTTAAAGCCCCCTGCGTGAATCCCATGAGCAGCCAGGGCTGAGAACTACTGACTCTTCCATCTGGTTGCTTCCAAGGTGTTTTGCATCTGTGAGATCCATGGATTATAAGTTATCTGAGTTTTCCCTTTTTTTCCCTTTTCTTGTCAAGGATCCCCAAGAACGAGGCTTCCGAAACGTGTATCTGAGTCACACCAAGGTTTGTTAGAACATGGATGGATTGCTGGTTCTATTTCTAATGCAGAAGATCAGGAATGGAGCCTGAGAATCTGCATGGTAGTCCCCAAGTGATGTTGATGCTACTGGTCCTGGGACCCTAACTCTGAGGACTGCCACCCTAGAGCACTTGTGGAAAGCCGTTCACCAGGCACGTACCCTGTGCCATGTCGCCGACACGACCCTCCTCCAGCTGAACCACGCCATCAGAAATGGCCACTGCTGCAGTGCTCCGGTGTCACCACCTTGGACTTGGGCTTTAGAGACCATGGAGCATTTCCGTGGCTGTGTTTGAACGAATCTGAATCTTTAAAGAAGAATCACCTGCCCTCCCTCTCACCCTTCCTCGCTGTTTTTATTCCTCTAACGCTGGATGCGCGGCATTTAAAAATGGTGGCTGTGCAGTGAGCAAGCTCCCACCGCGACTTCATCGCTTGACTGGCTGAGTGACCTGGAGCGGATGAGTTCACATCTCTGTGCTCAGTGTTCTCATCTGTAAAAATGAGGATGGTGATGAGACCTGCCTTAAACACTTCTTAGGAGGATTAAATCATACGTTAAAATGCCTGACTCATAAATGGTGCTCCACGAAGATCGTCTATACTATTGTTTCTGACAGCATTATGGCCGCTATTATTATCATGGTCAAGTCTTCATTTTCCTGTCCTTTCAGCAGCATTTTCCCCTGATCACCATCTCTTCCCATGAACACTTGACAGCTTCCCTTGGCTGTCAGGCTGCTTTTCCTCCCTATGTTTCTGGCAGGGTGTTTTTTCTGCTTCCTCTTGTAGGCTTCTCCCCTCCCCAGCCACTAGGTGTTAGAATTTCACACAGCTGGTTCCAGATCCACAGCCACCACCCCCCCCTCCCCCCACCGTTGCTCACTCTGTAATTGCTAAGTGATGTCATTCATACCCACAGTGCTCAGCGTACCTTGACTCGGAGGGCTCGCAAATGTCTACCTCCATCCTGGGCCCCTTCTGCAAGCTGCAGACCCATTTATACAACTGCATTTCCGACATCTCCCGCTAGGTGCCCCAAAGGCACTCAAACCTGACATGTTCAAAACTGACTTAGTAATCTTCCCCTCAGCAAACTGGTCCTCATCCAGGGTGCCTGTCTCAGGGCCGGGCTTCACCCTTCGGCCAACTGTACACGTCAGAAACCGGGAAGTCATTCGCAGTACCTCCCTCTCCCTCATCCCTTACGTGCATCCTCAAGCCCTGCTGCATTCACCTATTGTATCTTTGTACTTCCTGTTTGTACCGGTTATATTTGTCTCCTGCCCATCTCTATCACCTTCATGGCCACCATTCTGGCTCAAGCAATTATCATCTCTTGTCTAGATTCTTGCAAGTGCCTCGTATTCCTGCTCCTTGCATCAACTCCAGGGTCCCCACCATATGCTGATCACACTACAGGCAGAGTGCCCTGCTGAAATGAAATTCTGATTATAACCCATCCCCCTTCCTCCCCTCAGCCTACTGGTTAATTCTTTTAACGGCTTCCTGTTGGAATACATAGAAAACTTCTTAATGTGCCATATAGCCCATATGGTCTGGCCCTACCTACCTCCTGAATCATCTCACTTCCAGCTGTCTCTTGTTCCCTCTGCCCCAACAGTGAACTCCTTCCTGCCACAGGGCCTTTGCTCATGCTGTTCTCTCTGCTTGGAATGTTACCCCCTCTCCCTGCACCTCGTTAATTCCTCCACATCCTCCAGATTAAAATGAAGCCATCTTTTCTTCTAGGAAGCTGTCCCTGACCTCTCTGAAAGGTCAAATCCCCCCAATACGTGCTATGCTTTCCACTGTAGCGTTCAGAACAGCGACAGTTTTATTTGTTTAACTGATGTATGTATTTCTCCCCCAGTAGTCAGTATACGAAATGAAGGCAGGAACTGTGGAAAATTCTTTTTTTTTTTTAAAGGGAATTAGCCTAACCCAAAAGAAAAGTGCTACAATTTCCTGTAAAAACAAGCACTGTGTGGGTCGAAGAACAAATAAGGTGAGGGGGCTGTGAGAGAGAAAAGGAACCGAAGGACGCACTGATGTCTGTATCTGCCAAGTCTTGCTGTGTAGGGACCTGAAGACAGCCGGCTCGCTGCAGCCAGCCTCTTGCCTGTGGAATCTGGAGTCGGTGCCCTCTGCCCACTCTGCCCTCCTGGAATCTGTCTCCCTCAGCCCCCACTGCTCAGTTGCAGCTTCGAAGAGCTCTTTCATTTTGTGGACAGAGATCTTCACTTCCCTGTGAGATGCTCAGTTCCTTGAGGAACACATCTTATTCTTCCTCCATCACCCCTGGCTCTGAACCCTGTACCTGGGGAGGCACTGTATAAAAATCTTCTCCTCCAACTCTCCCTCCATGCGAGCATCAGGGAGAAGGGACTTTTGTCAGTGCCGACTGTTACCATATCCTCAGCAACTAGAACGGAGCCCGGCACACCGTGGGCTCCTAGTACGTCTTTGTCGAATGTGTGAGGGATCGAACGCTCACCATAGACGAGGCTCCAGATGCTGGAAATTCAGTAGTAAACTATATTGGCTTTCCCCATGTTCTTTCCATAGTTAGCCTCGTTTTGAGTTATTCTAACTTGGGGCAATTTTGAACCTCAGTTTTAACCTGCTTTCTACTCAACACAGCTCAGTGTGCATGGCCCACTCAGTTGACCCTTTCTGCACAGGAAAGTTTTAAGGCACGGTAAGTTTCTCATTTCCCCTCCCTCCATTCAGTGAGTCCGCATTGTTTCTGACCTCCACACCTAACACATCTGAGAAGCATGTTTTGATGGAGAGTGAGAACCTCCAGTCACTCTGGGAACTGCCTAATTACATAAACTGAAATCCAAAGAAAGCTGGCAAACCCAGCGGCTACTCAGTAATCCCCTCTTGGCATGGGTAGAAAACAAAACAAAAGAAAACACTAGCTTCCTGGTAAAGTAAGCAAATATGTTTTCTGAGGTAATCAAAGATTTTAAGAGCCTTATTCCGCCTTCTCCTCCCTTAATCTCACCTGAATGTCTAAACAGTTACGATCTTGTGATACCAAGTAAAATAATAAAATTAGGAAAGAGATTATATGTCACGGCCATTTAGGGTAAGAATAGTTAATAACGACCTACAAGCCGGAAGGGCCACACCATCTATTAGAAATCCCCATTGCGCCCCATTTTCCCAGAGTGCTAACCTTTCCTGCCTTTGAAGGGAACACTAGACCCACCCTGTTCATCCTTCAAGGTGTGATGGATAGCTGGGGGCTTCCTCTCCTCAGCACTGCGTGTCCTGCCAGTGGGTTTGTTTGGACACACGCTCTTCACCATTTGTTAGCTGTTTACATGTGCAAAGATTCTATCGCTTTTGAGTCCATTTCACATGAGCGCCTAACAAAAGACTGGACTTGGAACAGTTTGCCTTTGATGTGCCAGTGACATGACGAACGATTTCTGCAACGTGCCGTCTGAAGGGCCTCGCCCCACACTCTGTCCCATCTCCTTTTCCCCGTGTGTCTATGTCATTTCACCTATCAGCACAACAGGTCTTTCCTGGGTACCCAACCCTGGGGTAGGTGATTGGAGAGTCTGGAATACGACATAAGCCATGACTTTGGTGTCCAGGAGCTAGGAACGGAAGACAGGAAACCACAGACAGCAAGGCAAAACGCTCCATCATTAAGGGATAACTCTCTTGTATCCAATTGGGTTGTGACACTCGTGTATCTGGGTCATATTTTCTCAGCCCCACTAGAAAGTAACTGCCTGTCATTCGGGCCTTACCACTTACAGGAGACCATTATAAGAAACAGTCATATGAAAGCCCTTTCTATGTTTTATGTTTCATAATACTAGTGGCATTGATGGGACTGGCCATTGCTATAGCAGTTTGGTGAGCAAGTCTGAATTCGAGGAGAGGCCACTTGAATGAGGCCTTGAACACTGGGAGGAGGGAGAAGCGGGGAGGAGGAGGCCTGGCAAGGGGGAGGCACAGCCTTGCGGGGCGGCAGCAAGCAAAGCGAACGTTGTACACAGGGACAAGCAGGGCAGAGGCGAGCCCGGGAGAAAACTCGCTGTCTAGAAAACAGCCCGTCCAGTCCGGACGCAGGCAGGACGGCGACAGACTGGGTTGTGGTGGGGCCGGGGTGGGGGGCATGGTTCTGAAAACGCAGGTGGAAAGTAAGGAACTCTAGAAATCTTTTGAGTTGTAAAATGGCATCATGAAAGCTGATATTAAAAAGATAAAAACTATTCTAGCCCTGGCTGTGTGGCTCAGTTGGTTGGAGCATTGTCCCATACACCGAAAGGGTGCGGGTTCGATTCCTGCTCAGGGCACCGACCTAGGTTGTGGGTTTGATCCTCTGTCAGGTTACATACCAGAGGCAACCGATAGACGTTTCTCTCTCTTGCTCTCTCTCTACCCCCACTCTCTAAAATCAGTAAACATACCCTTCGGTGAGGAGGACTAAAAAAAATAAAAGAGAAAAAAAAACTATGCTAGAAGCAGAGTTCAAGATAGATTGGAAAAAGGTAGCCTGAAGTCACTCCATCTCTTCCCTATTTACACTGTCCTAAATATCTTATTTTTGAAAAAGAACAAGCAACTCTCCCTCTCCGTTACATTTCCTTGGTAGAACAGGTAGCATCTCCTGGGGTGACCAGGGCCACGTCTCCCGCACCTGGCTGTGTCCCTATAATGCCTAACGCCATGCCAGGCTCATCCAAGTCATTCCAACGATGCCATAACACAGCACTTACTGTGTCTCTGGTACCGGGCTTACTGCATTTCCGCAACTCTAAGACACAATCATATCAAGGGCCTGAAAGTCCAACTGTGGCTATAGAGCTGTGCTTTCGTAAACGCATTTCTTATCTTTTTCTTTCTATCAGTCACACTGAGCTTGATGTTTAGTCCTATACAGACATTGCTGGATTCATACGAATGGCAGCCCTGAGCCAAACGAGCCTCTCCGTGATGGCAGGAAAGCGTGGCCGACGTCACCACGGCGCTCAGGCCCCTTTCATGCTCTGACCCCTGTAACAGAGCCAAAATGAAAATGCGCTGCCCTGGGGGGAACTGGCAACTTGGAAAGAACACACTGACGTACAGGCACAACTCGGACCTGTGGGTTCTGATCACTGGATCACATTGTTTAACCTTAAGTGGTGTGGCTGGTGGCTGCAGGCACGTTGCAGAGGATTTCCATACCGCTTCACTAAGACTTTCATTTGATGACAGGTTGAGCATGAAAGGAAGTTTTTTGGTTATTAAATTCTTTGATCTCCATACTTCTGCCCGGGCTGACTCTGAACACTGGCAGAGTACTGAGATAAACTTATAAATCTTTGGTGTAATAGCACAGGGTCCTCTCTGAGGAAGAGTTTAACCACCATTGTGCTGTTGTAAGAAGGTGCTCAATTCCAGCACGGGTTGTTTTACAAAAATCTATGAGTGCAGACTCCAGTCAACACCCTGTAGTCCACACTGAGCAGGCAAAGGGGCCTGTAGAAGCAGGGCAGACACAGCCTGTGTTTAATCTGTCCACAAACCTTTTGTTCTTAACAACCTGGGAAGGTGGTGAGGTAGCCAAAGCAAGTGGCAGTGTCAGGAGCGAGTCACCTTGTGACAGGGACCAAGGGCTCAGCTACTCACATAAGCAGCTGGTTTCTCTAGATGTAGAAATCCATGATCTGAACAGACTTGTTAATGCCACGAATGAGAAAAAAGACCTGGGAGCTTGAGAACCTCAACTGAAACAGTTCATGCCTGGACAGTACTCCGTCCTGTTGGTGATACTCTGTCGTGAGTGTTTTTGAATGTTCTGATAGCTTTCTCCATCCACACCCTGCCCTGTGTAGTCCAAACTCAGGCACTGCGCCCTGTCTGCCTGCACTTGAATCCTGGCTCAGCTATTGTACTTACGGGCTTTGTGAGCTGGCCAAACAGAGGTGTTGGTTTCTCCAGCTGTAAAATTAGTATTTGAGAGTAGCTACTTCATGGAGAATTAAAATAGGTTATCCTTAATTGTAGGCATCTGACAAAAAAAAAGAAGCTGCTCAGGAAAATATGAATTCTAATTTTTCATTCACAAGCCTGTGTTTGGTGGCTGCATATGGTGTAGTGATGGACAAATGTCCTATCGGTCAGTTAGTTTGTATTTACGGAGAGCCTTCAAAAGGCCACAATCTAGTTGGAGGAATGAGAACTTCTGATGGAATATGAGTTACCACCACAGGATGGTATTTTGTTACTAGTGGATTTGTGATGAAGAAATAATGAAGGAAAGCTCCAAGGAAGAGCTGGGACTTCCAGGAGTAGAGGGGGAGCATCCAAATGAGCCAGGTCTGAGCGTTCCAGGAGCAGGACAGCCTCCCAGGCGCAGAGATGGGATGCGTTTGGTGTTCCCAGGCAACAGTGAGGAGACCTCGCTGTTTGAAGCAAACTGTCTACATCTTGGCCTTTTTTTTCCCCTTAGAAAAGTGTAATCTAAGGCTAATGTGAGAAGACAAACAAGGAGAGATTAATAATGGCAATCGTGTGTTGAGCACCTACCACGTGTGAATTATGAGCTACCTTTCCACTGATGCAAGAATCTCGAAAGCAGGCGTTAATACCTGCATTTTTCAGAATGAAACAGAGGCTCAGAGGCGGGAGCTGACTTGCCCAAGGCCACAGGGCTGCTGAGTAATACAGCCAGACCTTGAACCCAGGCCCATTTGTTCCAATTTTCCATTACGACAAGAGCCACCCTCAGCATCATTCAATAGAGCTCATGTTTTATGCACCAGAAGTAAAGGTGCTTGGGGCTAAGGTTCAATACCGAGTGTTCAGGTCTGCACATTAAGCCTTTGCTCAGGCTGTATTTATAAACATGGTTCTGAATTTCTAGTACAAAAACTCGGCTGCTTTTTAAAGGAGCATGGCAGAGATCTGCTCTTCTCCCCAGGGCCCTTGCTGTCTCTTGGGTCAACCTGGAGCCTAGGTGAATACAATGTTCTGTCTTTTATGTGGTCTACTTTCTGGCAAACTCCAACATCTAAATTACCCCCTGACCATCAGGGGGAAAAGTCCTCTAGGTGGGGAGGGAAACACTGATGCCCAGAACCACATGACCCACCCTGACAGAGGCTAACACCACTCTCAAGTCCATGGGCCAAGGACAACTCTGTGACATTGTAGGCAAAATTAAGGTTAGCATTTTAACCTGAAGAAAATTCCATTCTTTCTTGCTTATTGGAGCAGTTGGGGGGAAATAAAGGCCTACGTGATTGCTAGAATTGACCCAAAATTGCTAATCTAGGGCTATTTAAAATAGCAACAGAGGTCCTTAAACTTCTTATAGCCCTGAAGGCATTATTATACCAAAGTCACCAAATAAAACTGAAATAATATTTAAAATTATTTTTACAAAGACTTAAAAATATATGCTAATTTTATCATAATGGTAATTCCATTGGTACATATGATTATACAATGATCTAGTTTGGAACATTTTTCCCATTGAAAATAATGTAGAAATCTAAACTTCCTGATAAATTCCAGATAAATGAACTGATCCAAATCAGGTGGGAACTGATTTCTTAAATGGTCAGAAAATATATGAATGAATATATTTTAAACTATAAGGCATTAATCATCTAGGTATATTTGTTATTGCTGCTGATTTAAATGCTTTTTGCAAAGCATACACTTAAAAAAATCCCTGCTTATAAAAATGCACCACAGATGTGTACTACAGCATTGCTCAGACAAAACCTACCCTCGGCCTGGAGACACCACTTCAAAGACCAGTTATGTGACTTCGGCTTCAACAGTTAGGTGATTGGCAATTTGGACGGAGTTCATCTTGCAGATGGCGGGCACAGTGAGTGAGAATACTGAAGAGGCTTTTATGTAGAAGCCATTTTCCCAAATGCCCTGGATTGTCAGCTCATTCAAGAGCCTTCAACAGGTCTTTGCTGTCATTTGGAACAGAGCCCTAATTACCAGTAGTTGTGCTTTTCACACTTTAGCATGCATAAAGAACCCACTGGGCACTTACACACACACACACACACACAAACACACAGGTTCCTGGGCCCCACCCCCCAAATTCTGAGTCTGGAGGTCCAGGTTGGGACCTGAGATTCTGCATTTCTAATGAGCTCTCAGGGGGTACAATGCCGCTGGTCTGCAGACCAGACTTTGAGTAGTCCTGGTAGAACCTCACCCCATCTTCCTTCTCATAGAGCAGCCACCCCTTGCTCTGGCTCCTTCCTGACCCACCCAGGCAACTCTGCTCCAAGTCCTTCCTCTCCACACATCGAACACTTCCTCTTCCCATTCTCCTCTTTGGCAAGACACCTTTGGCTGTCTTCCAGTGAAGACAGCAAACAGAGAACTCTTCTTCTTGTGAACTCATAGGAGTACTTCAACCACCCATGTGATGATTAATCATATCCTATACATTATAACCTTACGCCACTGTTCAGGCACAGAGGGTTATTTCACTCAGTGCTATTTTTCTGCCCTACTTCTTCAATTGGACTTTTCTCAGTCCTTGAGAGCAGGAATTATATGTTGCATATATGTAATAGTCAATCAATAAATAATGACTGGCCCTAGCTGGTATGTGTCAGTGGATTGAGTGCTGGTCTGTGAACCAAAGAGCTGCCAGTTTGATTCCCAGTCAGGGCACATGCCAGGGTTGCAGGTCAGGTCCCCAGTAGGGGGTATGTGAGAAGCAACCACACATTGACGTTTCTCTCCCTGTCTTTCTCCCTCCCTTCCCCTTTCTCTAAAAATAAATAAATAAAATCTTTAAAAAATAAATAATGACTAATTAGACTTACCCATCAGTTAGTTAATATAATTTTGGTTTTGCTTAGCTAAGATTGTTTGAATTACCAAGGTGGGTGAGCACCATCACTTTAGACAATCCAATTCAACACCACTTTATGGTCTTGGTTTCCAGAGCAGACCCTGAAGTCTCCTGAATCCCTTTACCGAACCTAATGAAGTAGGCACATGCATAAATTAGATGGCTGATTACTTAAGCAGCTCACCTAAATAGATAACTCCTCTTCATCCTGGATACAGACCAGCTAAGGTCTATACACATTCATAACCCTTCTTTTAAGAATTCCACAGAGGGATCGACCCACCAATGATGTAAAGGGCAGGCAAACCACCAGTGTTTCTCAAGGACAGTGAAAACAAAAGATATTCTAATTGTTTTCTGACTAATCCCTAATTAGTAAAATAACCAGTGAGTTGGTGAGGAAACTGCTTTCAACCATAGTATTATGTTAAAAATGTGTATTCTTTTGCAATACTGACCTACAAACAATCCAGTGCCAGGAAATTCTAAACAAGTGCCTGGAAAAGGAATACATTTCCAGATTATATGACTTTTACTGTTATTCTACTTTGTGTCAGATTCTTGGTCTGCCAAGTAGGAGGCAAACTAACTACGAAGTGAACTGGTTTCATAAGAATCAGCAATCCGTGACTTTGGGCTCCCAGACTCTACGACACTAACTGGAAGGTTAGCGCATTGATTTCTCAAGTGCCAATCAATCGTTGGCAGATATCTGTTGATCTTCTACTAGCTGCAAGTCCCCGAGGGTTGCCTCCAACATATAAACTGCTCATTCTCGGTCTTCCTCTCAGAACTCCAAGACACGTCTATCCTTGAAATTATACTTGGTGTTTCATTTTGTACCACGTGGTCTGGGCCTGTATCTAAACATGCACTGAGCATGCAGAAGAATGGAGCAAGAGCACAAAACCCAAAACCCACTGCCTGGGGCTGACAGGTACCCCTCACCTGCCCCTCTGCCCTCACCCAGGAGTCCAAATCACTGCTTCAGTACCATTCTTTTCTCTTGAAACCAAACTGTTGGAACCAAATTATTTTCACAGACATGCGCCTACCACACAGTGTACTTCATGCATCTGGCATCTGTTCAAATAGGACATTGTGATATCTTAAACAGGAGCAAACAGGGAATTAATTTTTCTAAAGAAATGCATTGCTTGGCCACTCAACAGCTAATTCATACGCATGAAAATTTGTAACTCATTTAAGAACACAAATGGTCAAGCAAACACATCGACAACACTCATCGAATTAGCAAATGCGCTCGTTAAAACTGCCCTTATCTCTTTAGAATGGAAGGTTCTGAGGAACTTCAACCTGACAACAATGTGTTTCTTGTTCACGCACAAAAGTAATATGATGTCACCTTTCTGAACGCGTTCCATGTAATTCAGATTCACCACCAATTCTAATTGCCCAAATTAGTTTTCTTTTGCTGCGTATTTCTGTTTGGGTAAGATAGAACTCTGCCAACTTGGTTAAAACAGAAGTACTGACAAGAGTCATCAGCAAGAGCTCCCCACCAACCCAAAGGCAGACCTTACCACGGAGCTCCTTCCGCGCCTTCTCCTCCTCTCTGAGAAGCCCCGGACAGCCTTCCCGTGTACTTATAGCCCCGGGTCAGCCGGTGACAACGGTGGCTCGAATGCTGACAGCACAGTGAGACTTCTGCCCTGCTCCGATCAGCCAAATGGAAAATTTACAAGAGACAAAAACAGATCTGTTCACAGACTATGCCCCAAGCACTAGAAATAACTTATTTTCACAATTTACTTGAACAAAATGTACTAGGTAATATAAAGTTGTTAAATGAATAGAAGTCTAGGATTTCTAACTGGTGTAGATGGCTCCCTACCCACTTTGCCAGAGACTGGGAAAGCCAAGATGTAACCTACAGCCTTAGCCCTGATCTAACCTCCACTTATCTAGTTCCATTCATAATTCTGGGGCAAAGAAAGGAGGAAAGGAAGGCAAGATCTAAATAAACGTAGGTGATTCTTGTTACTTCAACATTTCCTTTGCGGTGACTTTAGCCGAGCCAGCACTCCAATGGGTATGCTGGCAGTAGCAGAGGGGAAACAACACCACACAGGAAAAGAAGTTTATGAAGGCTTTACTTGAACCCAGTATCCACAGTACAGGGCTATCTTACACCCTCCCCCCCGCACCCTACAGAACCCTGAAGCCCCTTACCACTTCCATGTCCTTCCTCTAGGGCACAGCCTGCTACTCCTACATTTTCTCAAGGGCCATGCCAAGCTAACATGGCTGTTGCGCTATCAGCATCCAGACCTTCGGAATGCCCGTGAAATAGCACTCTGGAGGGCGGCTGTCCCTGGATCTTTGCAGATGGGAGGGGGTGGATGGAGAAAGGGAGCAATACAGTCTCAGAAGAGACAGTTAAGACAAGTTAAAGAGCAGCCTTCATTGCACAAGCCCCACATGCACAGGGCCAGGGTGCCTCGGCTTCTCAGGAGACAAGGCCACCAGTTTCAGCATGAATCAACTGGCCTGCTCTATTTTCTAAACTTGCGCAAACACTTTCCTGGAATCAGCAACATGACTCAAAGCACCTGCAATCATTTATTTATGGCTCAAAAATAGAATAAAGATATTTCGGGATAGTTTTCCAACTGGAAAATATTTAAATTTTCTCCCCACCCCCGCCATACATTTCTGACCTCTAGTGACATCTTAACTTCAGCATTAATATGAAGACCTGTCAGAAGTATCTGATTCTAGAATAGGAAGTAAAAGAGTTTGGGCGAAAATCTGAAAAGCAGTCACAGCAGATCTTATCTGAACCGTGGTTCTCACACACAAATAACATTTGGCTATTCAGATGGGAAGCGCGGCCAGTCCTGTACCAAAATGGCTGGGAAGCTGAAGTGGACCAACAGTAAGACGGAAGGTCCGTGGGTGGGTGGAGTCAGGGTCTGCCCAGGAGATGATGCCTGCTTTTGCTTCCTGGGAAACGGACTGTTTCGAGAGTCCATTAGAAGCCACGACAAACCCCCAAAACACTATTTCTCAATGAGGTTTTTGGAGGAGTTCGTTCACCCAAAGACATGTTCCCTGCCCTTTAGATACTAGATAAAACAGCATTCTTTCAAGGTTTTAAACAGTTGCCTCCGTTTTCTCTTTCCTTAAGTAGGCTTTTCGGTTTCAATAAACTGGGAATTACATCAACCCCCATTCCTTTACCTGTCTGAATAAAAGAAGCCTGGAGAATTATTATCACCCACTCTATGATCCTAGCTCTGAAATCCGGAAGAATTTAAATAAAATGTTTCAAAAAGTCAAGAATGTGCAAGGGTCAAATAATTTAAGAGTATGGTCTTGCAAGTTAGAAGAAAGTCAACACTTTCTCCTCCATGTTCCGGTTAAAAATGAAGAGCAACATCTGTAGAAAGCTCAAGCTCACTGTTAGCAACAAGAGCGCCCCCTCCCACTTCCTCCCCCCTCAATCACACCAAAAGGAGATGCATTCCACTCATCCCAGACCAGGAACTTAGACAAGCAAGGAGAGACCAGGAAGCATAAAGCAGCAAAATCTACAATGCTAAGGAGCCCAAAGAGAGAGCCCGAGAGAATGAGAAAAACTTCTGTAACTCTAACTCTGCCTCCTGTAGTGATTTATCATGCTGCTAGGGTTAGACCAATAAGGCACTTTCCAATTCCCACAGTTTGTGCAGTCACCTAGATCAGAGTGTAACCAGTGTTAGAAAATGTTTCCTTGTATCTCCCTAATTCTTCTTTCTATCTAATCTAGAAAGGAGATACTATTCAGTAAGACTCCGCTGCTGGAGCAGGCTGCTGATGATAATCTAAATCCCTTGGGCTATGGTTTAAGCCTCTGTTGCCGAGACTGTTCTTTCCATTGCCACCCAATGCCATTTTTTTTTAATATAAAAGAAACCATCAGTGCAAGGAAATCTCATTAATTTGGGGTTGCTAATTAGTATGAAGAAACACATCATTAACTGAAATTTAACGTGAACTTCATTTGTAAATATATTTACATGATTTCTGGGTGTCAAAGAAACAAGCCCATATTTTATAGGCAGTTCACCATTCTTATATATAGCAAAAATGAGCAAATGAAGGATTTGAAGATTAAAACCTCACTCTAGTCTACAACTCCTGGGACTCACAGAGGAACTCAGAGGGGCTCAGAAATGAATTCTCCACACTCTTCCCAAGTTATTTAATAATGTGTATCTTTAATGAGTGTGATAGAATGCTACGCCAATTCAGGCAAAAGAGGAGCCACTAACTAGCAAGGGCTATTACAGCAGAAAGAACAGAGATGAGGCTTTGTCTGGCAGTACCCTGCAAATCCCTTCCTTCCCCTTTCACAATGGATGGTCACGGTTGCAGAACCCTCTGTCCTGGGAGTAAGCTTGACTTCCATCTCCACAGGCAGGGAAAACAAACAATGGGCTGCTTCACGGAGCATCGGATAGCTTTTTCCAAAGAGGAGCCTCATCTCTCATCAGGTGGGGTTTTGAGGGCCCAGACCATGGAACCGGTCCGGGAGTCTGTGCTCAAAAGTCCAGAACAATTCAGAAATTATTTCAGCTGTTCTCGTTTTATAAGTAAAACAAAAACACCCAGTAGAAACAAACACATGCTTCTATGTATCTATTTTTAAAAGAGAAGCACAGCTCTGCCCCTTTTTGTCCTTTTTTTTTCCTGCTTGACTTCAAGATCTTGTTCATAAAAAAATATACTACAATGCTGGAAATGAGGGCGATTCCAAAATTCCTTCTCTTTGAATATTACAAATTCACTCACTTATCTCAGCCTAAAGTATTTTAGGGCCTCATCTGCTCTTTCTGGCCCTGAATCAATCACACATAATAACCAGTTGCTATTTCCTCAATATTGACTTTCTCAGCAATATCTTTCCAATTTTGATCACCCTCTAGTGGCAAAAGCAGTTAACTGCAAGCTACTCAGCAACTGTAGACAAAGACCAGCTTTTCTCCTCTCTGCCTTCTGATGCTGTTTCCAAGAATACGTTCAGTAAAAGGAGAGGCACACTTGAAGGTTTGAGTGCTGTTGTTTTACATGTAGGGAAACCTACATTAATAAGCTGAGTTTTCACCCTTCAACTTCTAATTAAAAGAATATGGGGTACTGAGGAGGGATGGTGGACACAAAATAAAACAAAAAGTTATTACATTGCAAAGAACTTTAGCCATCTGTCTAACTTCCCTATTTACCTTAGTCCCCATGGTTTGTTTCCAGTCCCTGATTCCCAGAGAGAGTTTCAGAATCACAGCAGGGCTTTTTTGGCACGCTGGGCTTCTCATGGCCTCCTACCGGGAATGCTTTGCATGGAGAGGCTGCCTAGACTGGGTAAGACACATCCGCCCAGGGAGCAGCACCCTGGCAGGGTGAGGAGGACCTGTCACCGGAACATGGAAATGAGCCCATGCACTGGGATAGACTTTGCTCCTGAAAGTCTAAAACCCCTTCCTCAGCGAGAGGATAGGGGCCATGTCCATATTACTCATTTCTACATCACCAGCATCTGACACAGTACTTTAGACCAAGTAAAAGAGCAAGAAACATTTAGTTTATGCCTGAATAAGAGCAAGATACTGCAAGGGTGCTCGGCAAAGCAAGGGCAATGCTAACCTCCAGAGGACTCTGACTGCAGGCCCTGATGTCCCTCCGGCAACTAAAGAAATGTAAAACTCTACTCCAGGAATCATAGACCCCAAGCCACCAGGCCGCCAAGTCCCCCAGCTCACTTGAATAAAAAGGGAATTCCCTTTTATAATTTCATAGAGCTGCTCCGCAGGTTTCATTTTAAGGAAGGGTTCCATCACTATAAACAGCCTGAAACTACTGCATTAGGACACTGGTCTCAGCAGAATAGCAGCAAATCAGAGAAAACAAGGCTAAAGAAATTACAGGAGAAAATCAGAATGAATAGGACACAATTTAAAAAATGAAATTAGACGATGAGACCGACCGGGTTCTAAAGAGTGTTCTTTGCATTACCAGGACGGGCGAATGTCTCACAAGCGCACAGAAATCTCCCCTGCCCTGTCCCCGCTGGCCCGCTGTGGTTCCGCGGCGCTGGAGGGAAGGCCTGCTTTCTGTGGTACATGCAAGTGGGTGCTGTTGGCCTTCTCTGGTCTTGTCCATTTCTCTCTGGTTGTCGCCTCTTTCTCAGCGTGGACGTGGGCCGCCCCGGGCAAGGGAGCGCTTCACCCTTCACTGCTTTGCCCACCCAAAGTCTCATCTCCAGCAGGCGCCATGAAGCCTCAGAGTCTTCTCTCAAGGGGGCGGGCTGTGGGACTGTCCAGGCAGTGCGCATGGAAGGGAAGGGCGGTGCGACCCTCTGCATGGTGACTGTACGTGAACGTGCTTCCTCACTCATCACTCCTGCTAACTTCAGTTTTGGGGGGCTGAAACTGCGTTCCCTCAATCGAAGTTGCATGTTTTTTAGAGAAAAGATATACAGCAAAACTACTTCCCCCAACCTTTAATAGCATATAATTCAAAGCCAAAAATATGTCCTGCTGCTCTGTAATAGAAATACAGAATAATTCACATTCAATTAACTCGACGACTATTTTTCTTTAGTTCTTTAAAGTCTTTTATTCTGTTTGGTTTTCATTTATACCATGTATGTGGTAACAGTGCAAACACATGACCCTGAGCATAAAGCAATAAGGAAATGTCAAATTAGTAACAAGAAAACACGCATGCTGGCTAATCTCTAAAACGTTCAACATCTCTTGAAGTTTAGTTTATTTAAAAAATAATTCAGATATCGTCTTGAATGAGCACATTACAAGTGGTGAGCAGATGACCCAGACCAGACGCGGGGTTTAGAGAACCTTAAGACGCACAGGCCTGTGGGGAATAACCAAAGGGACGCAATGCCTCTCGCATCTGCCTGGAAACACGAGCAGAGCCACTGATCCCTGCAGAAGCAAGGTACATTCCAAGGGACTCAGAGGTGAAGGTTTCTGAATCACATTCTGGGTTAGTCACTTTGTAAGCTCTAACCCATGACTTACGGCGTGCGGGTTACTTAAAGGAGCCGACCCACAGGGTCACCCTGGCTGACACAAGGGTCTGTGCGCTGAGGCCTCTGGACCGAAGAAGTCGCTGAAGAGAATGCTGCAGGCCCAAGGAGAACGAGGGAAGTGCAGGCGGACAGGCATGGATACTATTTTATTTCACTTGAATGTGTCGTTCTAAGTAACAGTACAGAGTGTCCTTCAGTGGGACTGAACCTGTGGCATTTGGTGACCTTTCAGAAAGAACATCTGGAAAACTGGAGGCACCTGGGTCTGTCCTTGCAGTGGTCTGCAGTGTCCTTACAGAGGGCTAGAAGCCCAGCCCTCCCCGGGGTTGTCTCCCCAGGCGACATGCTCTAGCGTGTCCTGCAGTGACATCCTTGCCACCGGTTTCTGACCGGGCACACCTCTCGCCTCCCCTTCCCCACTGCCCGCTCCCTCCCGGCCCGGTTGGTGGGATTTAAAATCCAGACTTTTTGGCTTCTTCAGCTGAAGTCTGGTTTGATCAAATAAATATTTAGCATCTGAAACAATGAGCCAGTTCCTCTGGAAACATTTCATTCCATCCCCACACAATGAGCTCCTGGCCCCTGGCCAGCCCCGTTCCGGCTTTGCAGAGGCTGGGGGGACGGCGTGGCCAGTGGAGCTCCTCTTGTCCTGACCTGCCACTTCACCCAGGGCACTCATGTCCTGTCAGAAGAGAAAGCTAACGCCCCCCACTGTCCTGCAGACGCTGCAAGCCGTGGTCTAGCTTCCGTGTGGCCGGAGCAGGCCACGCTCCCTCACGGGACTCGAACTCGATGGTCTCCGCAGCTCCTCCTCCCTTGGAGGGCAGAGCACGGAGAGAGGCAGGACTTCGCCCCTGATTTCTCTGCTGCCAACTGAGAAGTGAGGGCGAACGGGGCAGGGGAAAGGGAACTGGGTTGGAAGGTAACTCTGGAGGTCTAAACCTCACTTGCGAGTTTCCTCCGTCAGCCGCCTGGTGAGTGGCCTCTTGCTGCCGTGACTGGTGAGGGCGAGGAGAGTCACTGGGAATAGCCCCAGCAGAGGTTTGTCCTTAGCTCTTTTCGCAAGTGGCTGCTCTTCTGATCCTCACAACAGCTCGGCCAGGGCGACCAGGGTGCTCGATCTGAGTCTCCATGTTGGTGGAGAACAAGTTGAACTCCCGAATGCTTGAGTAAAAATTGCAAACGCCAATAAAACAAGACGCCAGCCCGTGGAAGTTCAGCCATTCAGCAAATGAAAAGAAGAATTTGAAAAGGCAATTTTTGTTTTCTTATCCCAAATCCCACTCTTTCTAATACGTCATAGCAATCAGTTTATCAGCTAAGATTTTACAGAGTCCCAGATCAGGAGGAATCCATGGGAAGGAGATTGTGTTTGCCAGGTCACTGCCACAGTGGTTCTCATTCCACAGCCCCGTGGACCTGGGTGGGCTTCGGGGGCAGTGGTGATGCCACGGGCCTCTCACAGAGGACAATGCAGCTTCCACATCGCTCATGGGAAGATTCTCTCTTGACATCTTCAGCCACCATATGAGTGGTCCAGCCACCATGTGAGTGGTCCGGCCACCACACTATGAGGAAGCCCAAACCAGCCCATGCACAGACCATGCAGAAAGGCTCTGAGACTCCTGAAAAGGGAGAGAGGCCTGGCCGGCTCCCAGCTGCTTCATCCCGCACTGTTCAAACCACTCTCTGACTGCTGGAGCTGGACCAACCAGCTGTACCTTCACGTTTCGAGGTGACCTCTTGCACAGCCATAGTCATCAAACCCCTTCCAGGCTCCCACCTCTCAGTCAGAGCAGAAGCGCTTTCACCTGTTCCATATACTTGCGTTTTCTCCTTAGTACTAGAACCATTTCTCACTATCATTAAAACCATGAATTCCACCACTAAAAACAAAAAAGTGTGTAAGCTATCTGTAAAAATAGAAGAAGGTAGCCCCGGCCATGTTCTGGCTCAGCTGGTTGGAGCATCATCTTGATTTGCCAAGGTTGCAGGTTTGATTCCCGGTCAGGGCTCATACAGCAATCAACTGATGAATGTGTAAATAACTAGAACAACAAATCAACGTCTCTCTCTCTCTCTCACCCCCTCCTTCTGTCCCTCCCTTTCTCTCTCTAAAATCAATAAATAAAAATAAAAAAAAAAAAAGAATGAGAGAAGGTCATTTCAGCCCAGCCACCGCCCCCTGGAAGGATGGTGTGATGAGGACAATATTTATCTCCAGACTTGACTGGTATCTGAAGTTTATTTTTAGATAAAGAGATAGTTACTCATGATGCACAGGAAAGCTCTGAATGAATAGCAATAATGATACAAGAGGAAAAGGTCTAAATTCTGAAAACACCTGAATTTACTAATTGCTACCAATCTCTGTCTTAATCAACACAGTATCGTTTGAGAAGGAAAGAAGGGAGGATTTGGGGGAAGCACCATATAACCCCCCCAGGTGACACTACGAAATGAACCGCTTTAGCAGTGGGCCTCATTGGGACAAGTTAATCCCACCCAAAAGTTACAGGGTGCTTAGCTCACAAGTGGGCATGGACAGACAGCCAAGGGGGTGCTGGGCTCGGCTCTACCTTCTACAACAGATATTTGAAGATGAAAGACATGCAGGAGAGAGAGATCTCCAAGTGACGGGCCTGCGAGACACCAGATCTAGTAACAGAACAGTTTAAAGAACCAGGCATACCAATGTGAAAAAGTACACGCAACACAGAGTGTAATTGCTGTTCCCAAGTATGGTAAGCAGAGAACAGTAGTGAGCGCCTACCGTGCAGCTCATCTGATGCGCCCTCTAAGCGGCTTGTTTCCATTCCACACACCAGGAGACCAAGGCCTAAGGTGACAGAATATTCGTGGCAGAGCCAGGATTCAAACCCAGGGAATCAGGCTCCTGAGTCCTGCTTTTAACTACAAGGGACTGCAAAGTAAAAGTTAGACTTACTGAGCATTATTCCAGGGAGCAGAACCGGATTGAGAACTGAAGTCACAGCGAGGCCATTGCCAATGAGGGCTCAGAGAAGTAGCATTTTTCTATCTAGCAGGAGTATCAAATAACTAAGAATTACAAGGTAGTGAGCTTCCTCTTGGAGAAAAATGCACAAGCAGAAGCTATATAACAGATTTTGATGAATTTTAGCTCAGATAGATGGAGACTGAACCAGATTTCGAAGGGAAGCCTTTGACCCCCAGGGTTCAGTGTGTGGTTGACATTGCAGAGACTGTAAATTTGGACAGGAGATGCCCTAAGAACTGAAGATGTGTTGCTGTCCTGTAATTCTTCTCTACCTAACGCCTTACATATGTGGGTTGTGTGTCCTGAGTGGGCGGGGGCTAACGAGTAGAAAAACACTAGATGGAGTGACAGAGACCTTGCTGTACAACCTGGAACAATCACTTAGTGTCCCTGCACTGTAGCTTCCTCAGTGACCAAATGCAAGTGGTAAGACGCAGTACCGGATACAGTGAGGAGCCGCAGCCCTCTCTGGAGCTACGCTGCCTGGATTTGTACCCTAGCTCTCCATCTTATTAGCGGCAAGTCGGAAACGACTTGTGCTTCAATTCTGTCATCTGTAAAATGGGAAGGATCACAGTTCCCACCTCCCAGTGCTGTTATGAGAATTTGGTGAGTTCTGAGAATCGGAGCCTCTGCAGGGCTTCTCGGATGATGCCACAGGAGATGCATCTGCCCAGGGTGGACATGGAGAAAGCGCGCTGGGGTTTCTGCTGTTGCTGTTGTTTTGTATTCTGGAAAAGAGTGTGGCTTCAACAAGAGGGAAGAGAAATGGGAGAAGGCACATTCAAAATGGGCCAGGCTGCCCCCAAATTATTCCCAGGACATGACTAAAAAAAAAAAAAAAAAAAAAAAAAAAAAAAAAAAATCAAAGCTCTACCAGGTCACGTTCTTTCCACAGTAACGGTGTCCTGAAATTGCCCCCGGTTGGAACATCATCAAAAAGGCCAGTGCTGCGGGAGCAGGAGGGAGGGGGAAACAAAATCCTCCTGCCTTCGCACCCCCTAAGGTCACGCCTAACATTTCATAATCCACTCAGCCCACTAGGGAGGGGCGAGGAAACAGGGAGGAGGTGGGAAAGGAAACCACAATACTAGAAGTAATGTTTCCTCCCCATCACAACCCACATGGTTGAAAGCCATTAAACTGTGAGGTAATTAGAGAAATCAGACACCTTTTAAGTTGCGGAACACCGGAGCCGAGGTGCCCGGGACAGGCATGCAGGGGCGGCTCAGACAGCTTCTCACGGCTGGCCCAGGGATTAGGAGGAGGACTGTTGACTTAAATTTCATAAACTCTACAATCACAAAGGGCCCATAAGAAATTACCAGGGCTAGAGTCTCGGTGGCAGTGCTTCTGTTGAGCTTTCCTCCTTCAGCCTTGTTCTTGCAAAAGGCAAACATGATCTAAGGGAAGTGACTTCACAGATTTGGAGCTGTGTACGCTGAGCCACCTCCATGCCACCCACCCACCCCCATGAACAGGCCGCTCAGAGTACTCGCTGGGGCCAGCACCGTGTCTCGTTCAGCAGACAGGTGGACCTGGTCTTTGCCCCAGGGTCTTACAGTCATGACAGGGAAATATAAACCACAGGAAATTAGTCACAGGACATAGAATGGCATGTCCTGAAGGGCTAAGCCGATGCAAAGCCCGAGGAGTTGGGCAGTGGGCAACAAATAGGGAGAAACAAGCTAGGCTCTCCAGAGCAGACAAGACTTAGGAGTGCTCACTGCAGGAAAGTGGAGGTGCAGTCCCTCAACTCTTGGTGACACACGGAGGCAAAGTGAGAGTACCTACCTTCTCATAGTGACAAGGGAACCAGAAGGTTTCCTGCAGTAGGTATAAAACTTGCAGATGCTTAACCCTCACCAGAGGACTTCTTAGGAACAACTCAGGCTTAAACTAGCTTGGCTTCTCAAGGCCTGGCCCCTGGTCTGGCTCACAGTTAATTGCTGAATGTATATGTAAAGGGCTCTGCACCCAGTCTGGTACGTGCTGTTCGATCTCACCCAACCTCAGACCACCTGAAGTCGGCAGAGGCTTAAAGGGTTTGTAGGCTTCAGAGAGGGCATGGCTACTGCACTGCCAGGACAGAAGGAACTCAGGGCAGCGCCAGTCCAGGGGTGGGGCTGCCCCCAAACTCCAGGCCCATTCTACAACCAGTCACGGGTTCGGAAGCGCCTAAGCAGAAACCCTGAGGCGCCTGGAGACCAGTACATAAGGCAAGGGATCGGGCAAGTAAAAATTCAGGAAGGATGGGCCTGAACAGAAATCCTTCCCCAAGCTCAGTCCAGAAAAGGAAAGAAGGGCCTTGTCTTCTGCCCTTCCAACTCTGACTATTAAGGTCAAGTCATCTCCATAGGCAACTTCCAAGGAAAGCCTTGGGACTCTAGATGTGGGGAAGAGCCAACTAAGTTGCTTTTAGAGCCTCTACTGAGTTCCTCCTGTTAAGGTCAGGCATGAGGCACCACTAGAGAGTCATGTGACCCAGGCCCAACTGCATTCTGTGGTTTGTACCATGTGGAAGAGGAAACAGGAAGAGTGCATTCTCTCCGGGAAGGGGAAGGAAGAGGGAAAGAGTCACGGGTCTTGCAGGATGGGCAGAATTTCCCCACGTGGAGACAGCTCCAAGTTCACTGACCAGGTCCTTTTGCATTCAAAGCCCAAAGTGTTTCCTACCTAAAGGAATAGGTCACCCAACAAACCCTGGTTTCCTTTGGTACCACCAAAACCCCCACGCAGAGCAAATCACTTCCAGCTATACCCTGTCTCCCCCTGGAGAAAGGCTGAGCGTTAGGGAAAAAATGGGATCAAGGACAATTGGGCTTGATCTCTACACTGGGCAAACCAGCCTCACCCCTGGGCGCCGAGACCCAGAGCCTTGCTCAGCAAGCCATCTGTCTGATGGGAGGTGCTGGCGGGACACCAAGAGCAGTGAACCCCACATGAGTCTCAGGTGAAGGTGAGGAATACCTGGAAGAGGGAAATCAATGGGGGAACACAAAAGGAGCACATGGTGGGACTTTTCCATTTTACTAATACTCTTAGGACTTTTCAAAACACTGCCCTTTACACCTCAGGGTAGCTCTGTGAATGCAGTAGGTAAGGAGCAGTGTCCCATTCCACAGATGAGGGAACTGAGGCTCAAAGAGAAGATCATATAATTGTTCTAAGACCCTACAGTCATCAGAAGAATAGAAAATAGAACTTAAATTCTCCTCTTTTTCCCCGATGTGCCCTTCCTTACGTTAAGTCATGAAACCTCACAGTGGTGGACAGGCGGCCTTATCTGTGGAGTCCTTGCCAACTGAGCAGAAATGTAAGAGTGAAATTAAAAGACACTAATTTTGTTACTGTTGATAATAGTTAACATGTATGTTGGCCTGGTAAGTTTTAAAGCAGTTTTTACACTTAAATGAGCAACCCACACAGTATGTACCACCTCCTATTGCTGGAATTACATTTTAAAGTCAAGCTCAGTCTTCCAGGATTTGCCTGGAACTTGACAGGAAACATCCCATATGCAGGTAAAGGTCAGCAATCAAAGTGGGAATGCTTTGACAGGATTTTTTTAGACTAAAATGTCCTCTCTCTTTAAAAAAATGTTTCCCGTTTATGCTTTTGAGTCCTTCAGCAATCTCACTCAAAAATAAGGGAGTTAGTTAACGAAATAAACAGTGAGAGGAGCGGGGAGAGGGGAGTGCTGCGATCTGAAGCTCTGAGCCGGTGAAACAGGTGACACTGTCCAGCCCGTCCGATCCACGGCAGTGCTTGCAAACGCACAGCTTCTCAAACACCTGACATCTAAAATATGATTCATGGCTCAAGATTCATGGTGCTCCGTAACTCAGCGGGTTACCCAGTACACGCCAACTAACCTCCTGCTTGTGTTCAACACGCAGCACCGTGAGCTGGGCGGCCTGCTCAGTGGGAAAGAGCATGAGCAACTCCCAGAATGACATTTTCCATGACATGTGTCTTGCCTTTTTCTTGTGCCAGCCATGTGCCTTCATTGCTGTATAAAAGAGGACCCACATCACCCACATCACCAGGTAACCGTTGTGCGTATCAACCACTAACGAGACCTTGTCAAATTTGAGTGCCTGAAGTTCTCTCAACCAACTGGAGATCAGATTTTTGTACTTTTTTGAACTTCTGGTCAAGAGGAGGATAGGTAAATGCAGTACTCACATACTCCCACAACCATACCAGGATTACAACTAAACTATAGAACAACCATCATTTAGAACCACTGAAATCTAGCTGAATAGTCATCCTACAACTAGGGATTTAAAGAAGAAGCCACATCAAGCCTGGTAGGAGGGGTAGAGACAAAGGATGGGCTGGTCCCACACCCATGAGTGGTAGATAAAAATCGGGAGGGATATCTCAACTGCAAAGGTCCCCCCTGAGGAGCAAGGGTCCCAGACCCACACCAGGCCCCACTCCCAGGGTTCCAGTTCTGGGAAGAGAAGTCCTCAGAACTTCTGGCTGCAAAACCCAATGGGAACTGAGGCTGAGTGAGACAGCTACTGAAGTCCCAGGCAGTTCCTCTCAAAGGGCCCTCACATAGACTTACTCTCTCTGAGCTCCCGCACTGGGATAGCAGGTCAAAATGCACCAGGGACATACAGGGAGGAACTGAAGTGACTGGCACCAAGGTGAGAGGTGGGAGGCAGCTTCCTCCTAGACAAAAGTGCTGGTAGAAGCCACTGTTCCTTTGATTAGTCCTCCCCACACAGAGCCGGAAGGTGGGTACCATATCTGAAACTCCATCAACCTGGCTGTCACTGTTCTCCTTGCCCTGGTGATTCCCTGTGACCCTGGCCCACCAAACTTGTAGGCCTATCCAAGTTGTTTCCAGTGCCTTTTCCATACAAATGGTCTGCACTGGCTCATGCTTCAGACTTTCCTAAAATCTCTCAAACAAGCAGCATCTGGCCTCATGTGCCCCATACCTCTTGCTAAGTGGACCCAGGTCCAGCATGAGCAGCAGATGGCCATGGTTCACAGCTTGGCCTCTACTGGGCATCTCCAAGCCTAGCAAAAGTAGAATTCACCTGCAGATCACTTTGTAGCTCAAGCCAGGTGGCCCTGTGTAGAACGCAGGTGGTGGCTGACCTTGGCCTGCACCTCCCTGGAGGCCCCAGAGCCAGTGCACCCAGTGGACAGCGTCAGACCATGTTGAAACACCACCCTACCACTTCCACAGTGACACACTCAAGGGGCAAACTCAGCAGGTACCAGAGCCCTTCTGTAGCTAAGTCCTGTTCTGTGGGGCAGGTCCCTGCCCAGCTGACCCTCCACAATGGTTGACTGTCCCAGCTAGTCTTTGCAGCAGATCAGCCTGGAGGCAAATCCCTCCCATTGAGGTACCGACAGCAATCAAGGCTCAACTACAAGAGGGTATACACAGCCCATGCAAAGTGGGGGTGTGGGGTGGTACAAGTGGGGTACCCAGCTTGGCTGATCAGGGAGGCTGTGCCAGTAGACCCTACAGGATATCTATTACATTAGGCCACTCTATCAAGCCCAGAAGACATAGCAGCCCTATCTAATACAAAGAAACAAACACAGGGAGGCTGCCAAAATGAGGAAACAAAGAAACATGTCCCATTTGAAATAATAGAACTAAACTCCAGAAAAAGAACTAAACAAAATGGAGACAAGCAATCTACTAGACGCAGAGTTCGAAACACTGGTTATAAGGGTGCTAAGTGAACTTAGGGGAAGAGTAGTTGAACTTAGAGAGAACCTCAGTAGCATAGAAAAGGACGTGGAAACCATAAAAAAGAATCAGTCAGAAAGGAAGGATACACTAACTGAAAGGAAGAATAATTCACAGAAAATCAACAGTGCAGTAGATGAAGCCAAGACTCAAGTTAGCAATTTGGAATATAAGGAAGCAAAAAGCACCCTAATCAGAACAACAAAAGAATCCCCCCAAATGAGGATAGTGTATGGAGCCTCTGGGACAACTTTAAGCATATCAACACTTGCAGCATGGAGGTGCCAGAAGGAGAAGAGAAAAAAATTGAAAACCTATTTGAAAAAAATAATGATGAAAACGTCCCTAACTTGGTGAAGGAAATAGACATACAAGGTCTGTCCAGAAGATATCCAGCCATGTAATATGAAAAATGGAGACATTTACTGAAGAAGATACAAGGAAAAAAGAAACACTGTACACAGGACAATGATGCCTCCGCCCCCTTCAAAATAGGCACCTTGTAACCTCACACAGTTCTCCTAATTGCCATCAGCTGCCCTGTTTTATTTTCCTGAATTGATGATCATCAACAGTCTAAAAATCTCTTCCCTTTCAAAGGTGATTTTAGTTTTGGGAAAAGCCAGAAGTTGCTGGTTGACAAATCTGGGCTGCAGTGGGGCTGAGTCACTTGGGTGATTTGATGTTTCTTTATCAAAAAACTCTCACGAGACATGACACACATGAGTAGGCATGTTGTTGTGATGAAGTTGTCAATCACCAGTTGCCCATAGGTGTGCCCTTCTGCATCATCCAAATAGTTTCCACAGAGGAATGCTCAAGCTTACTGCACAATTTGACGCAGATTTGTTGCTCTACTCATTCAGTCGTTTTGAATCAGTACACATGCTCACTCAATGGCATCTACTGCCCCAACCAACTAGTACAGTGAAGTCATCACTGTTCAGTTATGTGCATTCCAGTCCACACTCCTTGGCTTCCAGCTTATCTTGATGTCATGCAAACTGTTCTCATTATATTAACAATGGCTGGACTTTTTCTGGAAAGACCTTGTTGTACAAGTCCAGGGAGCTCAAAGAGTCCCAAACAAGATAAAACCAAAGAGGCCCACACTAAGACACATCATAATTAAAATGCAAAAGGTGAAAGACAAAGAGAAAATCTTAAAAGAAGCAAGAAAAATGGAGTTAGTTACCTACAAGAGAGCTCTCATAAGACTGTCAGCTGATTTCTCAACAGAAACTTTGCAGGCCAGAAGAAATTAGGAAGAAATACTCAGTGGTGAAAAGCAAGGACCTACAGTCAAGATTACTCTGCTCTGTAACACTATTATTTAGAATCCAAGGACATATTAAAATCTTCCCAGACAAGGAAAAGCTAAAGGAATTCATCACCACCAAACCAGTATTACATGAAATGTTAAAGGACCTTCTTTAAGAAGGAAAAAAAAGATAAAAAATATGAACAATAAAATGGCAACAAACACATATCTATCAATAAATGAATCTACAAAAACAAATACCTAAAATAAACAAGCAGAAGATAAACAGATTCATAGATATGGAGAACATTTTGACAGCTGCCAGATGGGAGGAGCTTTGGGGGATGGATGAAAAAGGTGAAGGGATTAAGAAGAACAAATTGATAGTTACAGAATAATCATGGGGCTGTAAAAGTACAGCATAGAGAATACAGTCAATAATATTCTAATAACTGTATGGTGTCAGGTGGGTACTATTACATAATGTCTAATCACGGGGTGGACACCTGAAATTAACATAATATTGTATGTCAACTGTAACTGAAAAAGAAAATGATTTAAATTAAAGAGAGAGATATTTGCACTTTGTCCAATAAGTTTTCAGACAACAGCTTAGCAAAAGAGCTATCAGACCAGAGGCCCAGCTCAGTGAGAGAACCTGGGCGGTCGGCTTGCCTGGTCCAGCCTGCTCTGAATTCTGGGCTGTGAAACTTCTCTAACTAGGGGTAAACGTGGCCAGAAAGTCTGGATCTCCAGAAAGAAAACAAAAAAGCCACGGGGCTTCTCAAACACCTCTTAAATCCCACCCAAGTCCTTGTTTATAAGATAATATTTTAAAAGGGATTCCCGAAGGAGGCGCAGGCCCCAAGGACAGCGCTGTACTGCTGCTTCCACAAACGGCTGATGCCCCCACCCACTTGGAAGTTTCCAACCAGCTATGTATAGCCCTGACCAAGAAGAACCCAAATGAAGCCACCATAAACAGTTTTTTCAGTATAAAATAATACACCCTACATGCTTAAGTTCTTCCATTTTTCAGTGTAATATGTATATCAAAGAAGCCCTAAAACTTGAATTCTCAAATTTTACCTGGAAGGCTTGTTAAAATCACCTGGGAATCAGCCCAGAGATTCCACATCAGCAGGAGATTCTATGTCAAGCCGAAGTTCTCTGGGCCACTTTCTGAGAAAGATTGCCTTGTGAAGCCGTGTGTCACCATGTAGTGCTGGAAAAATCACCTCTGTAGCCCTAGAGGTGAGACGAGCCCGAGTTATGCCAGAGTGCTGGAGAAGGCCAAACCAGGCTAAAGACTATTGTATTTAATCAAAGAAAAATGTTCATGGAGACACACTAAATGAATTTCATGACCTACTAGTCAAACAAGACCTGGATTTGAAAAAGGCTGCTTTAACTCGCCTGTTAGCGTATAGGACACATGGTTCTAAGTATAGGGCTCTGTAAAGTAAAAGGTGAGTAGAAATACATAACGTACAATAAAGTACACGCTATAGAATAACACGCTACAAGCTCACAACTTAACATGTACTAGCGTCCCACTCGTGTGCAGTGATGCCCTCCTCCTGAGAAGATTCCCCTGCTTGGACAGGCTGGGAAGAGCTGAGAATCCCTGAGCACTGAGCAGGTCCACGGCTCACTTGCCCAAATTTATTTATTTTCCAACCACCTATAATTAAATTAGTATAAATTTTACCAAGGTTTGTGTGTGATGACCCTACAGCATTCCTACTGCTATAGAGCTGTGGGGCATTTCAGGTGTCTACAGGACTTTGCATTGAAAATGATAAAGGATGCAAACTCCAGATTGAATAACAGCATACTAAATCAGCAACCACCTCAACTCAAGAATAGCCCTGGCTGGTGTGGTTCAGTGGATTAAGCATCAGCCTGTGAACTAAAGCGTTGCTAGTTCAATTCCCAGTCAGGGCACATGCCTGGGTTGCAGGCCAGGTCCCCAGTAGGGGGCACATGAGAGGCAACAACACATTGATGTTCTCTCCCTCTCTTTCTCCCTCCCTTCCTCTCTGTCTAAAGTAAATAAATAAAATCTTAAAAAAAAAAAAAAGAATAAACACATGAAGAGAAAATTCTGAGCACTGGCACAACAATGGGACCACATCACAGCTAAATACAACAGTATTGATTATACAGTATGTCTCCACAGAAAAATTAAGCTGTCACACTTGGAGGAAAGCCTCCACACCACCGCGTGAGCTCAACTAAGGCTACTGCTGGCCTTCAGTGAGATGTAACACTGTAGGAAGCAACAGATGCTGGATGGACAAACTGATAGAGCCTCTGGTCCAAGTGTTACATAAGGAAACATCCTTGAACCACTCCGTGAGAACAACAAAGCCATTGTGTTGTTCTGTGTCTTCCAGCATACAGAGCTGTGGGGCCACTACTCAGTCAGAGATGGAGTTTTTAAAAAAATCAATGGGGTGACATGGGTTAATAAAACCATACAGGTTTCAAGTGCACAACTCTGTAACACATCTGCATGCTGCACTGTGTGCTCACCACCTGAAGGCAAGTCTCTCTCTGCCTCCCTTTATCCCTGCTTTGCCCTCTCCCACCTCCCCAACCCCTTTTCGCTCTGGTGATCAGCATACTGTTATCTGTGTCTTTTTTTCTTAACCCCTTCACCTTTTTCACACATTCCCCCCAAAACTTCCTCCTTTCTGATAGCTGTCAGTCTGTTCTCTGTATCTATTTGTTTGTTTCCATTTTGTTAGTTTATTTTGTTCATTAGATTCCACATGTAAGTGAAATCATATAGTATATGTCTTTCTCTGGCTTATTTCACTTAGCATAATGCTCTCCAGGTCCATCCATGCTGTTGCAAAAGGTAACTTTTCCTTCCTTTTTAAGGCTGAGTAGAATTCCATTGTGTAAATATACCACAGCTTCTTTATCCACTCATCTACTGATGGTCCTGTGGGCCACTTCCAGATCCTGATGCTGCAGTGAACATAGGGTACATACATTCTTTCAAATTAGTGCTTTGGGTTTGTTTGGATAGATTCCCAGAATTAGAATCAGTGGGTGGGTCATAGAGCAGTTCCACTTGTAGTTTTTTGAGGAAACTCCATACTGCTTTCCACAGTGGCTGCACTAATCTGCATTCCCACCCACAGTGCATATGTGCTCTGTTTTCTCCACATCCTCACCAGCACTTGTTGTTTCTTGATTTATTGATGACAGCCATTCTAACAGGTGCGAGGTGATATCTCATGGTGATTTTAATTTGCATTTCTCTGATGATTAGTGATGTTGAACATCTTTTTACATGTCTACTGGCTACCTGGATGTCCTCTTTGGAGAAGTGTTTATTCGGGTCCTTTGCCCATTTTTTAATTAGGTTGTTTGTTTTCTTGGTGTTGAGTTTTGTAAGTTCTTTATACATTTTGGAAATTAACCCCTCATCAGATGTATCATTGGTGAATATGTTCTCCCATTCAGTGGGTTGTCTTTTTATTTTGTGGATGGTTTTCTTTGCTGTGCAAAAGCTTTTTAGCTTGATATAGTCCCATTTGTTTATTTTTTTCTTTTGTTTCCCTTGCCCAAGGAGATCTATCAGAAAACATATTGCTACAAGGAATGTCTGTTATTTGACTGCCTGTGTTTCCTTCAAGGATTTTTGTGATTTCATGACTTACATTTAAGCCTTTATTCCATGTTGAGTTTATTCTTGTGAATGGTGTAAAAAGGTGGTCTAGTTTCATTTTTTTTTGCATGTACCTCTCTAATTTTCCTCACACCATTTATTGAATAGACTGTCTTCACCCCATTGTATGTTCTTGCCTCCTTTGTCAAATATTAATTAACCATAAGGTACGGGTTTATTCATTGGCTCCCTATTCTGTCCCATTGATCTGTATGCCTGTTTTTATGCCAGTATCATGGTGTTTTGATTACTATGGCCTTATAGTATAGTTTGATATCAGGTAGCATGATACCTTCAACTTTGCTCTTCTTTCTCAAGTTTGCTGAGGCTATTAGGGTATTTTGTGGTTCCATATAAATTTTTGGAATATTTGTCCTAGTTCTACGAGACATGCCATTGGTATTTTAATAATAATTCCACTGAATGCATAGATTGCTTTGGGTAGTATGAACATTTTAACAATGTTAATTCTTCCTATCTATGAACATGGTATATGCTTCCACTTATTGATATCTTCCTCAATTTCATTCTTCAGTATCGTATAATTTTTCCAAGCACAGGTCTTTTACCTGCTTGGTTAAATTTATTCCTAGGTACTTTATTTATTTTTTGTTGCAATTGTAATGGGATTGTTTTACTGTTTCTCTGATTATTCATTGTTGGTATATAAAAATGCTACCAACTTCTGAATATTAATTTTGTATGATGCTACTTTACTGAATTCTTTATCAGCTCTAGGAGTTTTTTGATGGAGTGAGTCTTTAGGGTTTTCTGTATACAGCATCATGTCATCTGCAGATAATAACAGTTTTACTTCTTCCTTTCCAATTTGGATACCTTTCATTTCTCCTTCTTATCTGATTGCTGTGGCTAAGACTTCCAGTACTATGTTGAATAAGGGTGATAAAAGCAGAAATCTCTGTCTTATTTTCCATCTTAAGAAAAGCACTTGTAGCTTCTGTCCATTGAGTAAGATGTTGGCTGTGAGTTTGTCACATATGACCTTTATTATGTTGAGGTATGTTCTACCTATTCCCACTTTGCTGAGAGTTTTGATCACAAATGGGTGCTGAATTTTATCAAATGCTTTTTCTGCATCTATTGATATCATCATGTGGTTATTATCCTTTAGTTTATGTGGTGCATCACATTTATTGATTTGCAGATATTGTACTAACCTTGAATCCCAGGAATAAATCCCAATTGATCATGGTGTATGACATTTTTAATGTATTACTGGATCTGATTTGCTAATACTTTATTGAGGAGTTTAGTATCTGTTTGTCAGGGAAATTGGCTTATAATTTTCTCTTTGTAGTGTCTTTATCTGGTTTTGGAATTAAGATAATTCTGGGCTTGCAAAATGAGGTTGGGTGTGTTCCCTTCTTTTGAGATTCATGGAATAGTTTAAGACGGGTGTTAGTTCTTCCTTGAGTGTTTGATATAATTCACCTGCAAATTCATCCAGACCAGAAGTTTTGTTTCCCAGAAGTTATTTGATTGCTGCTTCAATTTCATTCAGTTTAATTGGTCTATTCAGATATTCTGATTCTTCCTGATTTAGTTTTGGAAGATTGTATATTTCTAGGAATTTGTGTATTTCATCCAAGTTGTCCAATTTGTTGGCATATAGTTTTTCATAACATTTTCTTTTAATCCTTTGTATTTCTGTGGTGTCAGTTATTACCTCTCTTTTAGTTTTGGTTTTATTTATTTGGTTATTTTTTTTTTTTAGTCTGATTAAAGGTTTGTCAATCGTGTTTATCTTTTCAAAGAACATGCTCTTGGTTTCATTGATCTTTTGTATTTTTTCATCTCTATGTCACTTATTTCTGCTATAATTCTTACTATTTTCTTCCTTCTACTTTGAACTTTGTTGTTCTTTTTCTAGTTCTTTTAGGTGTAGGGTTAGATTGTTTATTTGAGATATTTCTTGCTTCTTGAGGTAGACCTGTAACGCTATGAATTTTCCTCTTTGAACTGCTTTTGCTGTGTCCCACAGGTTTAGGGTTGTCTTGTGTTCATTTTCATTTGTCTCAAGGTAACTTCTGATTTTTCTCTGGATCTCATTATTGACCCAATCATTGTTTAGTAACATGTTATTTAACCACCATGTGTTTGAGTGTTTTTCAGTTTTTCATTGTAATTGATTTCTAGTTTCATACCATTGTGGTTAGAGAAGATGCTTGATATGATTTCAATCTTCTTGAATTTATTAAGACTTTTTTGTGTTCTAACATATGGTCTGTCTGAGAGACTGTTCCATGTGTACCTGAAAAGAATGTATACTCTGCTGCTTTGGGGTAAAATATTCCATAAATATCAATTAAATCCATGTGGTCCAATGTGTCATTTAAGGACACTGTTACCTTGTAACTTTTTGTCTGGAAGATCTATCAATTGATGTCAATGGGGTGTTAAAATCTCGTACTATGACTGCATTACTGTTGATCCCTCCCTTTATGTGCACCAAGATTTTCTTTATATATTCAGGTGCTCCTATGTTGGGTGCCTATATGTTTACAAGGGTTATACCCTCTTCTTGGATTGATCCCTTTACTATTATGTAATATCCTTCTTTGTCTGTTTTTATGACCTTTGTTTTCAAGTCTATTTTGAGTCAGAAATGGAGTTTTAGACTCACTGATGGATTCACATCATTTCTCCAGCCAGAGGAAAACTGTGGACCAAATACATTCCTGTTTTTGCCCCATGTCACTCAATGAGGCAGCCTTTTCTCGTAGTGGAATCTATAGTCTTCTATCATCTGGTCCCAACCTCCCAACACAAACTCTTCTTTCCGCTTCCCCCCTACTCTTGACAGGTGAGAGGCCTCATGGTCCTTCCTAACTCTGGTCCTACCCCACCAATCTCTGCCTGCTTACACCTGCCACCAAGACGTTATGTATGCAGATCCCCACTTGTAGAGTTCCCCCACTGCTCATCTCCAAGAACTCAAATGTTGCCCTCCCACCTCCTTGATGAATGAATGCCTTCCCCAACTATCCTGGATAGCATCAATATCCCTATTCTTTAACAAACGGTGTTATATACTTGTTCCCTTTAATTATTTCATGTAGCTAAATCTTCTTTGCTAGACAAAAATATAAGTGCCTTCAGGGCCAAACCCAGACTTTTCCCTCTCATTCATTCAACAAATACTTATAACACTAAGACCAAGTTACCCTTCTCTTATATTCTTACTCTCTAGACCAGAGTTTTTCAGAGCCTCCAGCCTATGCTTATGATATGGAATTAAATTTAATGTGTATAATTGGTGACCAGGATTAGAAGTGTACTTCAGATCCAAGGTGTCTGGCCTGAAACCCTAACAAGGACAGAGCTCAATATGTCACCCATCACTGCTGTGTTCACAACACTCAAGCCAACGGGCCCAAGAGACACTCTATGTGGGTCTTCCCCCTCCAAAATTCTGCATCTGCTTAGAGATAGTTGCCATAAGGATGAGAGACTCCTACATAAAAGTCACTATTTCACTCATAAAAATACTCACATTTTCAGACAAATTGAGAAGAGTTCTAACGATGCATGAACACAGAAATAGAAATTCCTTTCTAATTCCTTTATCTGGAGTTCCACAATGGAGATGCAGGGGAACAATGAGAAGTAACCCTCTCTCACTTTACTTTCTCTGAGGGATCGTCTCAGTTCCCCAAAACGCTTCCTGTGCCCCTCACTTCCAACACATCCCCACCACCCACACACACAACCAAGGACTCACTCTTTTTTACTGATGATAAAAAATTTGGTGGATTTTTCCATTATTTACCATGACACCTCGTAGGTGACAATGGCCTTCAGACCCATACATCTCTGGGAGTTTACTACGTAACTGCCCTTTGAGTTAAATTTTTTTTAACGTAACATATTACAAAAAGATATCAACTGAGTATTTCTAATATTACTTTTTCGAAAACCCAAACTGGAATAATTACCATGTGTATGACTCTTACCCTTCACGGTTGGACTGAAGGTTGTTTTTCTTGCCATATAAGCATGTCTATAAGAAGTCCAAACAAGCTCTGGGTTATATAACATATTTTGCATTTTTGGGGGCTATAATTAGAGTGATAAGATTGTGGCAATGATCCTAGAACAGATTAAGGACATAATTGTGATGAAAGAGAGCTTTGGGTCAGTAAAAGTACAGATCTGAAACTGTTTTATTTAACATGATTTTGGCACAAAGCACAGGAATAATCCCATATTTACAGAACACCTTTTCAGAAACTGTTTTTCTGAAGGCCCCACAAAGTTTTCCCACGTTAAATGTTTAATTTGGATGGGAAGTTGCCTTGTGAGTTTCAGATGAAGTTATAAAACAAAGAGGGTCTCTCAGGAAACCACCACAATGTTAAAAAAGCTTGAAAAGGCAGGAGCTACAGAGGCCAGTATCATTTGTGAAACTTGACTATGCCCTTCTCTTAAAAATGCTACACACAAAACATGTGGTAGAGTGATGTCTGAAATTAAAGTGCTGCCCAGGTTTGGGCCTATGAAAAAGCACGTCCGTGGAGAAGCCCAGAGTCAGGCTGGAGTAACCACACTGGTTAACCTGGGGGAACCAGGACAGGGCCTCAGCAGCTGGGCCTTAGGGAGTGAGCCCCTGCCTCTCGCCTCTGGTGTTTTACAAGATGGATAGAAGACTTCCATGGAGGAGGCCTGGTGGAGATCTCTTCTCCCATTGGTTACTTAACAGTACACTGCTCAGGACTCATGCCATTGGTTGAAATTAAATAGAAGGACCGAGACGGGGTTATACCACGGGCTTTAAAGGGGTAGGGATGGGTTGACCCGGGTTCTCCAGAGGCAAAGGGAGAAGAACCACAGGCTGGTAGATATACCTCTCAAGCTGGGCTGCTGTTCTACTCTCCGGCTCCACCTTGTTTATGTTAGGAATAGAATCTTGCACTCTGACCTCTCTTGTTTACTTTTGTTTATTTTCCCTTCTTACCTATGTTTCTTTTGAAAAACTCCAACTGACCTAGGCAGTATGCAAATGGGAAAAACTTTTTCCCTCACCTTAATAAGAATTAAAAGCGGCAACATTATTTGAGGGAACAAGAATGCTGGTGGAGAAAAAGGGAATGGAAGGGGGAACTCACAGGGATCAGAGGGGGTTCCGCAGTGGAAGCTACCACCCTTCCTGGCTGAGACCCACATGCTCGCTACACAGGACAGCAGCTGCTGGTCCGTAATGAAGGGCTAACTTACTCATTTAACTTTTCCTTTTCACATTAAACTCCTATATTCAACAATGTTAATATTAACTGGCTGGTATTCCCAGTTAATTAGCTTTTGGAGTCTAGCTGCAACTCACTTATACAAAATACAACAAAAAAATAGAAATGGGACTCCTGGAAAAGGAACAAGAAATACATTAGAACCTGTGATGTAGGAGTCATACACTGTGAGAACTAAACATCAACCACAGAACAGAAAAGCTCACACAATGTCTTTAGGGTGGAAAATAAGAGTGCGAAGCTGACACGTCCAAGTGCGCACAGGCTGTCTCCACACCAAACTGTTGGCGGTGCCATGGAGTTTCTGGGGGAATTCCTGCAGCCCAAAGAACTTTAAATTTCACTAAGCAATGCAATGTAAACTGACCTATACTTGGCTAACAATGCACATGGGAAGGAATTCACAAGGCAACATTTCAGTACTATGTTGTTCGTTCCACATTAAGCAAGAAGCTGTTATTTGTGATTGGCAGTTAGTTTGGTGAACAAACCCAAAGCCACTGCCTTCATGGTCACTCAGGCCAGTGTTGCTGAAGCAAGACCGTGCTGACATGCTCATAGTTCCTGCAAGTGCTACAGCTTCCTGCGCTGGGGATCCCTCTGCCTTTCTTCTGGGGGCCTGCATGCATGTGGCCGGAGTGTGGACAGGTGTGGGGAGAAATATGTGCGCACGGGATTTTCCTTCTTTAAACCCCAGTGTGTCCCCACGGGGATGTGCGTGCTCTCCAAGTGTATATGACTTGATGGGAGCCCCGGCGTCAAGTAAAGGAAAGGCGAATGACTGACTAAACCCTCCGTGAAAAGCATTTTGTTTTGTTTGAGTACCACTCTAAAATTCTTCATAGAACATGGGCATATCCAGTATTCCGTGATCGAGAGTAATTATTTGTTACAGTTCCAAGGCTTAATTACTGGTATCAATATGAGAAACACTTAAGACTGTGTCCTTGCCATGAACATGAAGACCTATGAAAACAAACCTGCTTATGAAATGAATACCTTATATCACTCATGAACAGAAATGATTTTCAAAATGTCAGGATATGACAGTTAAACTGAACAATTTAGTTTGTGTACTGGAAATACAGGCAGTGCTCTAACTAACTTGCACATTTCTCATTCCTGGTACACATGGTGGCTTCTGCTATGACCTAGATAGAGGGTGAAGTCTGAACTACATTTAAAATTGAGATTAGTAAGTTTACAAGCATTCGGCAAATTGGCGATTTTCAGAGGCAAGGTTTACGATTAAGAAAAAGTAAGGGTAGTGAAGTCTAAGTAAGTCTTTAGCATTGCCTATCCTCATCGTTATTCATCTTTATTAATCCTGCATCACAAACAGATCTCTTTCATTCATTTTTATCCAATTCTTTCTCGGTTCACTCTAGAATTTTAAACTCCAGCTTGGAAGACTTGGCAGATTCTGCCATGTCCCCAGGAGTGTTGGCAATTGATATTAAAACAGGTCTCCTGCTGCGGGACTCTTACCACATTCTGCAAAGTTACCTTAAGTCCTAAGTCAGGGGTTCTGGTCCACCCCCAGAACCCTCCCCAGGCCCCAGTTCCAGCTGAACTAGGCTGAGGCCAGGCGGGGGCATGTTTTTAAAGTAGCCCAAGTGAGTCCAACCTGAAGTAGCATAGTCTTACCTAAGACAGCGCTGCTCTAAGGTATCCAGAGCATGCCCTCTGTCCATCTTCCAGGTCCCCTTGTTATGTAATCAAATTGTGCTCGACTTGCTGTTCACTCATTGGAAGTCCTGCTCCCACCTGTGTCTTTCATGTAGAAACCTCTCCCTGGAGTGACCCCAGTTCTCCCAGCCACAATCTAGTCATCCTTCATACTGTGTTTGGCTCAAAGAATCCAAACAGTGCATGAGACACAGGACCTGCCTTCAGGGAACTTCCAGCCATAGTTGAGAAGTCAAACTTTCTGAGATATCAAATGTCTGCCCTCAGCAGGTAACAATGGCAATTCTGGAAATAGCACAGGTTTGTAAGCATGGCGGTCCAGAAGTACAATCACAGAAAATTCAAGAAGAAAATGAATCACTCTAGGTGCCATGGAGACCCACAAAGAACCCCAGCGAGTGTGGATGGTGGTGGAACCCCTACCATCCTTCTCCTAGATCAGTGGTGAACGTGGGCCATAGGGAAAACCAGCAAGCACAGACGTGGGTCTAGACAAGGGGGCCTATTCGGAAGGTCAGTATTGTCATCCTTAACTATTCCTTGAATAAACAATATACAAGAGGAAAGATGCTTTAAAGAATATTAGCCATAGCAGAGTTCTGGAAGAGGAAGACTGAGTTGACCCACAGATCCATCTTATACCTTGGAAGCAAAGTATTTGTCTGTTGGTTTTTAAATAATATGAACCACTCTGCAGCCAGAAAAACAATGGTCAGTAAAAATAAGAGGGACAGCCGAGGTTGAGGTTTATTTAGTGACAGTTTTTTGGAACATCAGGATGGGGACTTGAAGCTCTGACAGGTCAAGTGCCACTGTGAAAGAAAATGGCGTCAGAATTGACAGCTGGTTTCCGAGACCCCTGGAACTACTGTCCCGGAAGGAAGGTGCGAGGTACAGAGACTGGGTGGGAGGCAGGAGAACAAAAGATGGTAAACCTGAAGATAATAATAATAAAAGTCATAGCAAATTACGTGTCATACGGCTTCCTGAAGACTTTGTATTAAAATCACTCACCTAATCCTCAAAGTTTTCCTTATTAACTGCTGTTCTCTTCATTTTGCAGATAAAGAAACTGAACCACAGAGAAGTTGCTTGACCAAAATCACACAGCCGGTTAAAACAGAAGTGGAGTTTACACCAAGGCCATGACCTTACCACCATGCTAAATGGCACTTTTAACAGTAGATATGAGGCCTTAGGAACTAGATAAATGGCACTTGAAAGACATTTTCTCAATACAAACTAGAAGCCAGGAGCTGAGCTGTCACTTCAAATGTTGATTAGTAAGATCTAGTTCCCAACTAAAAGGTATTCATAGTTGCTATAGCAAAAAACACAAAAATTCAAAGTAAGCAAGCATTTAAAAAATCAAAATAACTCATTTATTTTTGTCATTCTACTGTTTGGAGTTGGTAGAGGAGCTGTGTTTATCATTATGAAGTAGGGCTGAGCCTGGAAGCTTGATGTAATGGAACAAGAAGGTTACTCACAAGGAAATGTCTGGAAAAGTGCTGTGTGTGTGAGGGTATGTATTCGAGAGGGAAGCTATTATCACCATGCCTTCGCTCCTCCTTTCCAGATAGTTCACTGCCCTACCACCGAGGACCGTGGCAAGCACCGGGAAACACCGGGGAGGCAGGAGCATCCATGGGCCGCCACACTTTTCGAGCCTCTTCTGAAGCCAGTTCATTTTAAGTTCACACATTACTTGGGAACTTGCAGTAGTTTGAACTTTTGGCCTGTGAGACATCCTGCCCGTTCGTGAGTAAACACGCGGCTGGGGACAAACAGTTTGTATAGAACTACTCTTCATTGTACAATGATAAGATCTGGGGAAACTTTCTTCCCCCCTAGTTTAGATTTCTTTATTCAGATATCACACTCAGAAATTCCCCATCCCACTCTGCCAAGGCCTGACATTTGCTCCCTCGTCTGGGAACTTCAATAATTTGGCAATCGCTGCCAGTGTGTTTTCTGAAAAGAATCTTAAATGCTACGTAGCCTCTTGAATTTCTTTCTCAAAATTGCACCATGAATATAATTGGCTTATAAAGAAGAGAAATATAGAGGAAGGGCCTCCAGCCACCCAGCACCATACCCAGCTGGTCTCAAGTCACCGGGCTAAGCACTTCACAGACAGCATGGCATCCAAACCCTGAAAGAACTCTAGCACTTGGTCATTATTGCCTTATCCCCATGGATTCCCAGCTTTATTGAGATACCGGTGACCTATAACATTGCATAAGTTTAGGGTGTACACTGTGTTGATTTGTTATACTTATGCAACGTATACTGATTACCACTGTAGTGTTAGCTCACACCTGCCCCATTTGTCTTTTTAAGATGAGAAAACCAAGGTTCAAGGAGTTTCAATAATTTGCTCATAAGTCAACCAGCCCTCAAAATAGAGAAAACATGTGCGTCTGGCTTTGAAGTCAGTGATCATCTCCCCTTGGCTAGAGCTAAGCTGCCATCTTCAAGACTTTCTCTCTCACCCCCAAGGCCCCTTGATACTCCCCGTAACCCCACTGTAACCCAGCCTAATTTCTGTAGGTTGAGGGGTGGCCTAGGAAGAAACCAGAGCCTCACGACATCCTGCCCACAGAAGTAAGGCTTGAGAGTTGTGGTTATTTCTTTCAGAAAGTAGTATTACCAGGATGAATAATGGCTTGGATATTTTTCTACCTCTTTTAAAAAGTGGCAAGTAAAATAATACTCAGCTATAGTGTTACTAACTGGGAGAGGTAAACATTAGCCCGGGGGACATCTGAACTCCTTCATGAAGAGTATTTTATGTAACAATGCCTCTCCGAACCAAATGGCATCCGCAGGTAATCCCTTTTTGCCATGTCTTATGGCAGCAGCGCCTGCCTGCTTTTCTCACGCATGGGTGGGTGATCACAGAGGAAGGAAAGAGGTGAGCAGGTCGGAGGCTGTGCTTGCAGAGGTGCCTGACTTGGAGCTGGGGATCCTTATCTTCAGCTTTCGCATGCTTCTGCTGTCCAGAAACCGAGCAATACTTTTCATCAGAGTAGCGAGCTGCCCACCCCCTGCCTGTGGGATCCCAGCGGTTCCAGAAAGACTGGGAGAGAATTCCTGCAGACCTCAGAGATTTCTGTCTGGGGAGGGTGCCTGGAAGGGGACCTGGTGTGTGCTCCTGGCAGAGGGAGAGTCATCACTGGAAGGATTACAGGAAAGTCTGAGTCATGGGTGGACGGGTTGGACCCAAGGCAGGGAGATGGGCCTGGGCGGCTTTGGGAAGCTTTTGAGAGCTGGCATCTCCGCTGGCCTGGGCCCGGCTGCCTCTTTGGTGGAAAGGAACGCGGGATAGCCATGCTTCCACTGATTTTTTGCAACTTTCTCATCTCTGTCGGAGTCCCTGTAAACACGGTGCTCACCTCTGTGTTCAGCTTTATCTCCCACTAGGCCCTACGCCTAAGAGCCAAAGCACATGAAAAAGAAAAAAAATATTAGGGCCATCTAATTCCTCGCCCATTTTCTAGCCCAGTGTCGTGGGTAATGTTGGCACGGACATAACCAGCACATGAAGAAGCGGGAGGCACACACCACGCCGCTGGGGAGTGGAGTCTTAGGAGGGTTAAAGGAAGAAGACAGCAGACTTGTTTACAAGGAGAGGGGGTCACAGATCATGCAGCTATCCGCAAAGAAAGAGACATTTTAGGCAGATCTTAAAGGTCAGTGGGAGAGGAAATTCTTTGAAAAAAAAATTTTTTTAATTTGTTATTTTACAGAAAGAAAGCCCTAAAAATGATGCTAGGCGGCTTGCGGACTTTTCTTAGTGCGGGTGACAGGAAACTGTCATCGGAGTGTCAGAGGGCCTGTGCCAGAGACCCCATTCCACCCCACATCCCTGTGGAATTTCAAGAACGTCCCCACCTCCTTCCCATTGAAGGAGGTGATAGTCTCCTTCCTACGTTCCGCCTAAGGATCACATAAAACTGCGTGTGTCAAAAATTTGAAACATATTTTATAAGCAACATCAAGGTATGAACGCTGAGATTCCGAACTCCCAAGATCATAGTTTATGGAGCCCCAAGGCACCCTTTGTTTCAGTGCAAAAATTGCTAAAAGCCCAGAGTGTGGTTTGCCACCTGCCACATGGTCTGGGCTAAGACCTCGCTTTCTGATGGGGGCCTGGGCCACCGCCACTTTTGGTGCCCATTCTAGGTTCCTTGACACCAGACTCCAGGGAGCCCTGGCTAACGCCTGCTGAGCCTATGGCTTCCATGACCGGAGACACACGCTTTCAGGCTGGTGAAAGCTCTAGGCTGCCCTCACATGGTGGCCCCCATCAGAAATGCCCTCTTCCCCCTCTGAGTCATCTGTGCGAAGTCTGGAGTCCTGCAGGCTGAGCTAGAGCACACCTCCTGTGCCTTATGGGCCCTCTGGGAACTCCTCCTCCAGCAGTCCACCCTATGATGCTGTCCAGCCCTGCACTGCCCACTCACTTCATACATGTGCTTCACGAGGATAAGGCTCTCACAGCCTGCGAATCTTTTGCAAATCCCAGCAGGCCTAGGACAGTGCCCAAAGCACTCACTTGCTGATCAACTTGAAAACCAGCTCTCTCCAACAGCAGGTGGCTGTGCCACTATCAGGCAGTACTTCCCAAAGTGTGGGCACTGAGTACCCTGCACTAAAAAATGCAAATCCTGAGTCCTACTGCATCTGAATCTCCAGGGGTGGGACCTATATCCCCTGCCATTGGACCAGCCCCTTGACAGGTGCAAAGCACACTGGTGAACCGTGCCACAGGGGACAATGCAATAACCCACTTAGAAAAACCCATGTCTGACAGTGATCAGGAGGCAGGGTATGGGGCTCCACCGCGGAGACCAGGCAAACCTCCCACTTCAGCGGGACTTCCCACCACCACGCCTGGTGAAGCTGAGGAGGAGCGAGAGGCAGCTACCTGACTGCTCTCTTGCTCCCCCGAGGCTGGCGTGGTGATGTGCCGTTCATTCCTGCCGATAGAATCGCACTCTTGAGTCCACAGCCAAGGTTTGGTTCACCTTTTCTCCTGTCTCATCCTCCCAGAAGGGACTGATCTCTGTCAATACTACATGTTGATCTCCTACCGCTGCAGCAGGGGCGGAGGCCATCTGATCCACCCCTCTGCACCTCTCACACTGATTACAGACGAGAATGGGCCTTTCTCCTCCAACTGGATGGCTCTCGTTCTATAAATGAAACCTTGACCTTTAGAAGCAGCCCTGATGATAGCTACTTCATTTTCCATACTTTCCTGTTTCCAGGACATGGTGAATTCTTGGCAAAGAGTTCCTTGCTCACAGCCGAAAACATGGGCAGGCCACAGGTGTGGGGATCTCAGCTGGGAAACATGAAATTCCATTAATATCCCTAAAAGCACACACATTGGGAGAGAACTCTGCCCATGACTAATTACAGAGTCACTCTTAATGGAAAAATAACAGAGAGGATTCAAACGCTCATCCCTTTCTCTCAGCGTCCCGAGGAGGAGCGCCGAGGGTTACTGGGCTGCACCACGCTGACTCCGAGCCTCGGCTCGCCGTCACTGCCCGGGCACTTGTCAGCCTGGCCAATACAAACTCCCAAGTCACCCTGGGACGTTCTGGGACAACTGGGATGGAAGAAAAATACATGGTAACCTTTAACAAGTCCTACTACGAAGACAAGCAGAGAAGATTCTGGAGGGCTGGGAGGGGGTGGCCTGACCGTAATGAGCGCGATTCCCACACGCAAACGCACGCCCGTTTTGATGGGGACGGCAGTTTTCTCAGGCAGCTGCCCGGTGTGGGGGTTCGCTCTGCCGTTGTTGCAAACGCTGCCCTCTCTCCCATCGCCCCCAAGGTGCATGTTGCTGGTAGCAGCAGCACTGAAGCCGGCCTGCACCACAAATCATGGGCCCCTGCGCAAGTCTCCATGCTAATTTGTGCCTGTTTCCTCATCTAGTACCAGAAAATCTACTATCACCTCTTACCTCATAGATACTGTGACAACAAAGGGAGGGGAGAACGCACAGAGGACTGTGAACAGCGGTTTCAGGGTCGCAGGGGGACTGCCCACCAGGCGCAGCGGGGATGGCGGTCTGCGCTCTCACCGAATTCTCAGGGCAGCCCTCTGAGGGAGCGGGGTTGCTTCCACCCTGGGCAGGGGCAACCATGATCACCAGCACCCTGAATGTTTGCTGGTAGTTAAAAAAGAAAAAAAAAAGAAAGAAACAACAGACAAAACAATAGGTCTCTGAAAACTGAATCACTGTTTGAGTTGAGACACCCTGATCCGAGGGAGCTGTAAGATGAGTTTGTGCAAGGTGCTTCTCCCCGCTGCCATCTGCAATCCATCAGGACGGGCCTGGGAAGGGCAGTGGGTAGTCCAGGCCACTCTCCCCTGTTCCACAGCCACGTGCGGAAAGACGGGGAGTGATGATGCATCAGCTGCAGGATGGCAGCTGACAGGGTGGGCGATTTTAGTTCCCGAAATGATTGCTGCTGGGTGTGGTCGCACTCGCTTTCACTACCACTGCTACCGCAGGAGGCCTTTACTGCTGGGTAAGTGGGCTTCTCTCTCTCTCTCTCTCTCTCTCTCTCTCTCTCTCTCTCTCTCTCTCTCTCTCTCTCACACACACACACACACACACACACACACTCACGAGCTCGGGAGAAGTTTGCATCAGCCTTCAGGTGTTTAATAGCTGGTTTAGGGAGATAAGTCATTTGCGCATATAAATCAAACAGGTAGTCAGGGTGTAGGTGCTGGGTGCCAGGTGAGAAGAGAAATTAATACGTAATTAATAACCAGTCAAGGGTTCAGATGGACTGAAGGGTTCCCAGGATGGGCTGGCTTCAGGAGGAGTGGTGAGAGAGCTGGGAAACCAGAGACGACGTGTGGCTGCGTCACTCCAGGCAAAGGGAACGGGCAGGAAGGCAGGAGTGCGCACGGCGGGCGTGGAACTCGGGCAGCGAGGCGGAAGAGGGCAGGTGGAGAGCTGACAAAGGACATTTCATGTCGCAGGCCATGGGCGGTGCCCAAAGTCTCAGAACAGGGTAGTAAAAGTGGTCAAGCTCTTTTGATTTATTTGCAAAACGCCCTCCACAAGTGGATCATTTCAAATAAAAATCAAAATGGCTGAGTCTCACTGTAACCTGCTGCTCCTGGTGCTACCTAAAAGAGTACTCAAGGCAAGTCCATTTCAATAGTCATCCCTACTCACACGGAGCTTGGCATATCACTCACAGGAAGCTGTTTAAAAATAGTACGCCTTAGAGGCAATGAGTTCAAGGTCAAGTGCAAGACACAAGCCCCAGGGAAAGTTTCCACCCACCATGAAAGAAAACACAAAATGAAAACCACTATTTGCGGGGAGAAGAGACTTACTTACTCTATGGATAACAAACAGAGCAGGATCCTAGAGCTTGTGGGGCCGAAGTCAGGGACTATGCCACATCGGGTTAGGAGCCGGAGAGGGCAAAGTCCTTTAAGCAGATAATTCCTTTTTGCTATTGTTACAATTCAGTTACAGTTTGCTACAGGAAAGTGTTACTACAGCAGCCACCCTAGGAGACACCTGTTTTGGTAATCCTAAAGGTAGCGGCATCCTTACAACTTATACATCTCCCTAATCACCTCTGAAAGAGGCCATCGATTTTCAGAAGCAACACTAACTGGGGAGAAGGGACAGCACTTAGAGTCCTTAGGGTGGGTGCGAGGTTGGAAAAGGCCACAGGGGATTCTGAAGATTGCTGCTTCTGTCCTTCGTGTCTCCCCCACTTCCTAAGGACCTCCCCCGACCCCGGGCCAAATACTGCCGTCCTGAGGAATTATGAGATGACAGCACAAGCTTATGTCTGATGAGGACACCAAGAAGGTCCTCCGCAGTCCCTGGTGTGGACTTAAAGGATGCAGACATTAGACAAAAAGGTTACGGCTGGGGCGCTGCTGTCTTCTCCGCCAGTCAGCTGTTTTGGGGAGCATCCATCTGGAAGGCTCTCCAGAGCTGTCTCCTCCATGTGAACAGGAGATGCCTAGAACATTGTCCACGGTTTTAGACAACAGAGCCAGACGTGAACATGTTCCCCCCCAAGCTGCAAGGACCACAAAGTGCTGTCAGCTCGGTCACCCTACTCAGCCACGCAGCAGTTGCAAGTGAGGACTTTTCACCTCTTCCTGATGAGAAGAAGCTCAACTTTCTGAAGGCTGTATATGATCTCCTAGGCATGCTTTGTGGGTAGACCTCCTTTCTCACCTCGCAGCAGGGGCACTGAGAGGAAAGCAGGGGATAGGAAACCTTCCCTTGAATGCGCAACTTGAGAAGAGGTCATTCTGCATGCAGCCTCCTGTGACAAGGACCCCAGAAAGTCCCCCTAAACATCATTTCCTCCACTTCTATTAAAGAGAGGGAGAGAAAGCTGGAGGAGCTGATATTTTCTTAGTTTCCTTTTCCTGACTCTCTCTGTGCAAAATGATGTAGTTGTTTACTTTAAAGCTCAGGAGCTGGGCACCATTGTATGAAAAGCTTTCCCACAAAAACCCACAATACGACAAACTCCTTTCCATGATGTTTTAGCAATTAGCAAGACACTAACAGGCTTGCTCAAGCTCTCGCTCTAGGATCTGCTCCTTCCACCTGTCCCAGGAGCCAAGCACCCTGTTTACTGGGGGACACGGGGAGCACTTTTCATTCCCTGGGAGTTGGGGGTGGTGTGAGGAGGGGCATAAAGATGTCGGGGACAAGGAACAAATGAGATCTTCACTGGTCCCATCTCCAAGGTACTTTTAGGGCTCCCTCTGTTCAGTCCTTCATGAAATGAACTTCTGAACCTCAGTATGCTTATCCCTAAAATGGGGGAACAGTAACACCGTCAGAGGTATGGCGAGGGCAAACCACCTGTCGAGTGGTTGGCCTGCGATCTGAGACGGTGCAGCGGAATGGTGAGCAGGAGGACAAAGGCAGTGGGGACTGCCTGGGTCCACACCTCAGTTCCACCTATTACTAGCTGGGCGACGCAGGAAAAGGCATTCTACCTCTCCTCATCGGAGAGACCTGCCTCAGAGAGCCTGTGCAAGAGTTACATTCATCGATACGTGGAAAGAGCTTTAAAAGGGACTGGTACGCAGTAAGTGCCGCAGAAATGTCGGCTGCTATTATTTTTGGCTTATAAAAAACGTTCTATAAATGTTTGCTGCTGGTGGTGGCAACAAGGAAAGCTATTTTCAACAGGTGGTGGGGATGGGGGCCAGGAAGGGACACATCCTGGGCAGAGCATAGATATGTCACAATCTCGAAAGCACTTGGGCACATACAGCTTAAAATCAGAATTAATGTAAAATTACATGGAAAATGGAAAGATATCTATGGTTTTCATAATATAGATTGTCAACTGAAATGTTTGGCTATATCTTCTTGGCTGTAAAACATGCCTTCAAAAATGCTGAGAAGCACCGAAATTGTGGAACCTAGGGAGGATTTCTCCCCTAAGTGGAGCTGCATGCTAAAAAAGTCAGGCTGGGCTGGGTGACTCCCGGAATTCTCAACCTGTGAAAGGGAGGCCCCAGGCTGGGCGACGGAGGCCAGCTTTCCTGTGGATAACCCCTCGATTTCAGCCCCGGCCTGTCCTTGGTCTTGGGTCAGGAGATGGGACTAGGCTTCATCCTTCCAGCTAAACAGACCCTGTGAGCAGTTGCCACACTTCCTGTCCTTGAGACAGCCCTCGCCGCCAAAGACAACAGGAAAGTCAAGGCCTTCGTGGCAAAATAATGATACGCAGACACTGCACTCGAGCTCAGTTTTCACTCATGAGAAAGTTTTAGAGGGGTACCATTGTTTAACGTGCAGATATATGCAGTTTAGATACCTTCGTGGTCTTGTTTTCCTCTCCCTCTTCTATTCTAAAGTATACCCACAGAAGAATATATAAAACATATATATATATATGTGTAAAAGAATAAGTCAATAAAGTAAACTCCCTCCTAGCCATGACGCATTTTGACAAATAAATCACTGCTGGTCCTCAGAAGCTCCTTAAACCTCTTAGATGGCGGCCCCTCCCCTCCCGAGCACCCTCCTCACCCAGGGATTATCATCATATGGCCTTTCCTGATAATCGCTGACCTATTTTTTTTCTTTGTAGTCTCACCACCAATGTGTTTATCTCTAAACAAGATATCGTTGAACTTTTCCTGTTTGGGGACTTTATATAAATGTCGTCACGCTGCATGTACCTTTCTGGGACTTACATCTTTTATTTGTAGATCCTTCTTTTTAACCGCAAGTTCTTACGGCTCAGGTCTCAGTTCTTAAGGGGGTACCCCTCTTCCAGTTTTTAAAACTGTCCTTTAAAAAAAGTCCCTCAAGTATTCTCCTCAACCAGTCACGGCACAGCCACTGACGCCATTCGTTCTGTTCCCCTGGATGTGCATTGCCACATTTAGGTAGGCTGCGATTCCTCGACTTTTCAATTCAAATGCCATTTCCTTACATCAAAGTGACATTTTCTGATAGATTTACAGATCAAAGAAATACATTCAAACCTTTCAAATTCATATTCCAAAAAGACGCTTTATCTTCCCCAAGCACCGACCCTTAATGCTTTTGCTCGAACGGTGTGTTCTGGCTCTTCCCGGTTTGCTCCAACTGCTCAGCTCCTTCCTTTCCTTGTCCTTCTTCACCTACGTGGCCTAAATGGCTCTTCTTATAAAATTGGGATTTTTAAGTTTCACATCTTTACCATAACCTTTGAACAATTTGTATAGATTAAAAAAAAAAAAGAAAAAGAAAGAAAACAAAGAAACCTCTAACCTTGTGTTTTTTCCCCTCCCACCAAAATGCGTATTTGGATCAGATGGGCTTTTTATTCTCATAAACCCTGCAAAATGTTAGCACCATTCCCCACAGAGGAGGAAGGAACATCTGAGCGCTTGCATTTTATGCTAAAGCTCGTGTCTTCAAAATTCAGGAATTAACAAGTAGCTCAAGAAATAAACAGAACCCAGCCACCTGGGATGTAAAGGTACAGGAGTCACATGGTTTTGGGGCTGGAAGCATCTATGTTTTCAAGTTTTTGGAAGGACCAAGTTCGTTCCTAGGGGCATCCATAAGATATTGACTTCCTGTGTTTACTCAGCACCCAGGACAACAGGCTCTCCCCAGTTGCCTTGGTGATGAGCTGATTTTTACCCCCTGAGATTAATGTGGTTTAAAGTGGCAGACACCAACACTGGGCGAGGCAGCTGGATGGGAGGGTCTGAATGACAGAAACGTCTCCATCTGTCTCAAAGGTTCCCACACAATGCTGTGACCACACAGAGCCAATCCCACTGATTCAAACAGGCTTTCACCACTGTGCTCACCACCGGTGGGTCTTCCTCTTGGGACAAAGTCCTTCATGTGTGAAGGGAGAGTGCCCCTCCAATTTGTAGGAGCATGCCTACTACTCACGCCCACTCATATCTTCTCTTTCTCTGGCTTTCGACAATAATTTCTGTACCACTCATTGTTTCGTAGAATCATACTTCATTTTCTGGTTCACCTGCGCTAGTCTTGCCTCTCCAGATAGACCAGACATTCTTTGGACAAGGACTGTTTTTTTTTTTTTTTTTTTTTTTATCCCTGGCATACCTGGTACTGAGCTGAAGATATACCAGATATTGAAAAATACCAACCATCTAACACATTCTAAAGCAGAACCCTCCTCCCCGGCTGAAGGGGTGTGTTCCACGCATCTTCCCTCCGCTTCCCAGCAGAGGTGGTACCACACCTCGTTGCTGCTCCGTTTAAAGCTTCTCAGTTCCATTACTCTGCTGAATACCTCCACATGCCAGCCACGCCACCTGGCAATCCAGACGGATCTTGCCAGTCCAAGGTGTTTTCTAGGGAATTCTTCTGTAAACATTTGATAAAAGGAGTTGGCTTACATAAGGTGAACAATCACACCTAGATTTATTTTTAAAGGTCTGCTTTTATTTTCAAGTTTTCTTCTAGTGGACCTACCTACACTTCTTTGACAAGTTCATTTCCAAGTTACTACCTTAAGAAATACTTCCCATACCCCTAGTAAATTCCCCCAAAGGAACAACACTCTGGGTGCATTAGAGTATGGGAGTATTTCAACTTTAATGGCATTGTGTTTCATTGGGTTGTCTGTGTTTTTATTGTTAACATTGGTGAATCTAGAAAAATCTTCATAAATCAGGGCTTGATAAAGGAGGTTGGGTTTAACTTATTACCCAAACAGCAAAGAAAACAGGCCTGAGTTAAGTAAATGATGCAAGAGACAGTGAGAACAGACATCATTTTCCCACTCCCACCATTGAACTTGTACTGAACTGCCCCTTCCATGTCCCTTTTACAGGACTGAGGAAGGCCATAACCCCCCTGCCACCCAGTAACCATCAGGGGATCAGGCCCAAACCAAGCTCTAGAGCTGGGGCTGGATAATGAGCTTAGTTCCCTAGCAACCAGCACACAAGTGTTGCTGATAAAACAGATTAAGTACTGCTGATGAGTCACAGGTCAAGATCAAACTGACCCAACAAGGGAGTTAATTTGTACCTCCTGCCACCCCACAGGGGTAGACTAAGAGAACTCTTTTGCCTGTGTTCCCTCCTGGCACTCTCCCTACGTCGGCACAGTAAAAATAAAGTGCTCTGGTGGAGTCAAAAGTGGGGACTTCAACTTCCTATTGCCTCTGCTGAAAAGTTCTCACAACAGGAAGAAGAGGGGCTGTTTTTCCCTTTTTTTTTTTTTAACTTTCCCAATACAATTCAGACTGCCTAAAATACTACCCCCAAGGAGTTATTCCAGGATGCCCTGGGTAACAGACATAAGTAGTCTGGTCACCCCACTATACAGGATGGGGCAGAAGTATGTTTGCAGTTGTTCATAGGGAAAATAATACAATAATTAATAACTAATGATAGGAGAATAAACTGTTTCGTATACTCACAAATGTAAACTGACTTTTGCCCCACCCTATAAATCAACCCACTGCCATTTTATATACAACTTGGTCATTTGGGAGTTCATCAGTCCTCAGGAGCCTAATCTCTCCTGGTCACCAGACAGAATGAAGTTTCTGGAAGCCAACACAGCAGTGCTCCCCTTTCCATGGTTTTGCTATCAGGGGCTTTGGTTACCCACAGTCAACCATGGGCTGGAAGTATTAATTGAAAAATTCCAGAAATAAAAATTTCATAAGTTTTGTCCTGGCTGGTGTGGCTCAGTGGACTGAGTGCTGGCCTGCGAACCAAAGGGTCACCAGTTCGATTCCCAGTCAGGGCACATCCCCTGGGTTGCAGGCCAGGTCCCCAGCAGGGGGCGCACAAGAGGACCCACATGTTGATGTTTATCTCCCCGTCTTCCTCCCTCCCTTCCCCTAGCTCTAAAAATAAATAAAATCTTTTAAAAAAAATTCGTAAGTTTTATACTGCACACCATTCTGAGTAGCATGATGAAAGCTGATGCCTTCTCACCCTGTCCCTGGTGTGATGTGAATCATCCCTTTGTCCAGTGTAGCCACACTGCCGACACTGTCCCCACATTAGTCACTTAGTAGCCGCCTGGGTTATCAGACTGACCCCGGCAGCATCCCAGGACTTGTGCTCACGTCACCTTCACAGGAGCCAATGCTGTGTCACAATGCCTATGCCGTTCGCCTCCCTTCATCTCACACTTAGGCACTGTGTCACCTCGCATCACCACGAGAAGGGAGAACAGTGAGATGGTCTGAAAGAGGGAGAGACCACCTCATATCATTTTTGTTACTGGATATTGTTATAATTGTTCTACTTGATTATTGTTGTTAATCTCTGACAGTGCCTAATTTATACAGTAAACGGTAGCACAGGTATGTAAGTAAAGGAAACAATAGTATATACAGGGTTCAGTGCCACCTGCGGTTTCAGGCACCCAGGGGGGGTACCAGGACCTGTGCCCTGCGGATAAGCGGGGACTACCGTACCTGGGTCTGCACCCAGGATCTCCCACTTCCGGCTGTGTGACCTCTCTCTGGGCTAAAAATCCCACCTCAGCAGGCTGATGTAAAGATCAAATGGGTTAATACATGTAAAATGCTTAATATTAAACCTGGCATGTAATGAGTACTATATGAATTTTTGCTCTAATTGATATTACTGAGCCAAGGATGACCCTGAAACGGAAGGTGACGGCCAGCCTGGCTGGTGCACTTGAATAAGACAATGATAACACCTCCTGGAAGACCTTCTGCTGTGGGACTGTCAGCCACCGAAAGTGTTTGGATTTGGAGACTGGATACAGAGTGGCAGCCCGTGGACACAAAGGCTTTGATCAAGGCAGGAACCCTTACTGAGCCGAGCGTGAAGAAAGGGGACCAGACAGAAACACGTTCACGCATGCGTTAGAAACAAGCCTGCAATGGTCCCACGGGTGGTTCCCAGGGAGCTGCATCGTCACAGATCGTTACAGTCAGATCTGGGGACCTTACCGGTCACGTCGCCTAGCTCTCCTCTGGGCTCTCCCCCACGTTTTATCTGAGTGGAGAAACCAACGCCCAGAGAACTGTCTCACAACCAGCACTGGTGGCAGAAGCCAGAGCTAGAACCACAGTGTCTCGACCCCCGGTGCCCTCTTTCCTGCACCCTGAGTTAACTACAAATCAGTATGGCACACAGGGACATGAGGAGCCAAATGGGACATACCTGCCACCCGGCAAGACCTTCAAAGTCAAGGCAGTAAGGGCCGGCAGAGTTACCGGAAGGGCCTAAGACCACTGGAAGAAAAAGTCCAGGCGATAGGAGAAAGCCCATTGCTTAAGCTGAATAATCTCAACAGGCTGAGTAGGAGGTTCTCCACAAAGTGCCCATGTGCAAAACAGCATCAGTCTACGGTTAAAATTCAGCATGAATCTGCCCTGGCTGGTGTAGCTCAGTGGATTGAGCGCGGGCCTGTGAACCAAAGCATCGCGGTTCGATTCCCAGTCAGGGCACATGCCTGGGTTGCCAGGCCAGTTCCCGGCAGGGGACATACAAGAGGCAACCGCACATTGATGTTTCTCTCCCTCTCTCCTTCCCTTCCCCTCTAAGGATAAATAAATAAAAAGTTGAAAAAAAAAAAAAAACATTAAAGCCCTGAGCTTTCCATTTAAAAAAAAAAAATTCAGCATGAATCTAAAAATAAACACATTGAAGGTAATGTGTTTATTACCTTTATAATCACAAAAAGGTAAATCCTGAAATCCAATAGACGGCAGGGGGTGGGGATATTGGCATTCTGACATCAACCGATGAGGAAGCTGGCTTTGTCTGGCGAACGGGTCAGATAACTTGGGACTCTGGTTTTAGATTTCCAGATGAAACTCTTTATTTGAACTCAATCATTACACACCCATTGGACTGTGGGCAAATGGCACCTTAGAAGTGGATAGGTCATAGAACCCAATTGGCAGCAATCTAAGCTCTCGTTTCTCAGCGGTCCAGGGTTACACAGCCAGTATTTTCTAGAGCATTAACTGGGGCGGGGTACTTTCTCCACAAGCAGGCAGCCTTCCCAGATGCAAGGGGAAATGGAATGGCTTCTGACGATGCTGCCTGTAGAAGTTCTTCCACTGCCTCTGGACCTGTGAGTTATTGAAACAGCCTCCTCACCAGTAGCTCTGCTTTTTATTTTTCTCTTTAGTCCACACCTCGCAGAGCTGTCACATTGTGCTTCCTATGTTATCACTTCCTGTCACACCTTTCAGGAATCCTTTGCCTGCAGAATAGGTCCAAACTCCTTGTCTGGCATTGTACGAAGCCTGCAGCTGAGCCAGAATCATCTCCTTACGAAGCTGTCTTTCTCACACTCTCCCGGTGGGTGCCTACTATTTCAGCACATGTCTTTTCTCAGTTTAGGCGTTTCTTCCTGCACGGTCCTCCCTCCCTGAAATTTGCTGCACCCTGCTCCTCACCCTCCAGCCAGAGACTCCCCCCAGAGCGCATGGCTCCTCCACGGTGGTCCCTCTCCCACAAGATGCAAGGGAGGGAGCACTGGTCTGAATCCTAGATCTGTCACTAAACTGTGTGTGACCCTGGTCAAGTTGCTAAGCCTCCGAGTCTCAGTTTCTGCACCTGCCCAGAGAAATGAGAACAATATGTATACCCCATGGGATTTGTGTAAGATTTATGAAATTAGTTCTTGCACAAGGCTTGCCATATAATAGGTGCTCACTGAGCCCTCCCTCTTTATCGCATACTACTACCTTTATTCTATTACCATTTGATATACAAATATTGTCGTCTCTCCTTGAACATACGAGTCCCAGTCCCCATTATCTCCTGAGAGCACCTAACAAGTGCAGACCCTCATGCTTATTAACGGAGAAGGGCCACACCCAGGTCCCACACTCGCTCTCTTTCTCTGATGGAAACCTTCGGTGAGCCAAAGGGCCTTACGCATGTGCTTTTGGGTATTGTGTCCTACAGGTGCCTCTCTCAGTGACCCAACCAAATGAGACACGGCGCTCACAGAGAACGCCAGAGATGTGCGTTTTGAACCTGCTTTCGGAATGCCAGCTCCCCTCCAGTCTCAGGAACATGCGCGTATTAATAACGGGTGGACACTTGTAATGGAAACCTCCAGAAGATGGAGCCTGCTTATGCGCATCTGATCTCGTCTGGGCAGTTAAAAATTATCTAGACTTACTCCACACTCTCAGCAGAAGTTACAGTGGTTTTAAACTTTGTTGTAATTTTCAAAATAAATCAGTCTGACAGTGTCCAAAGTGGGAGGGGAGGGAATTTCGGGGGAAAAGGGGAACGGTTTAGAGCAACAAGTATAAAGGACTCATGGACAAAAACTATGGGGGGCTGGAAATGGGAGGAAGGTGGGGAGGGCTGGGGTGGTGGGCTGGGGTGGGGTAAAAGACAGAAAACTGTACAATATCAACAATTAAAAGTTACAATTAAAAAAAGAATAAAATATTTAAAAAATTAAAAAAAAATCCCTTCTTCTTAGAATTCTACTTGCCGTAATACTTGGAATACTAATACAGTTGTCCCTCGCTATATCGTGGTTCACTTATTGTGGCTTCGCTGTATCATAGGTTTTTTTTTTTTTTAAGTCTAATTTTGTATTGCGGAGTTTTCACTATATCGCGGGATTTTGCAGTACTGTACTTCGTTGGTGAGTACCCATATAGAATTTTATATGTTGTTAAAATTGCGTAGGTTTAAGAATGTAGAAAGTGTTTAAGAGCATATGAAGTGTTTATAAGAGTGTGGGAAAGGTTAATAAGAGAGTGGGAAAGGTTTATAGGAGTGTGGGAAGGGTTTATAAAGCCTTAAAATATATATAAATAATAAAACAAATATAACACCGCTACTTCGCAGATGTTCACCTATCGCGGGGGTCTCTGGAACGTAACTCCTGCGACAGGTGCGAGACCACTTTAGGCGAAGCAGCCAAAAGTGGGACTTCTCTGAATGGAGTAAAAGGAGGAGTGTGAATGTCCTCTTGCCACAGCACATGCAGGGTCTGCATGTCCAGAAGTGTGAGCACACGTGTGTGTTTTGCACATGCACAACAGGGAGCTCCTGATATACCTAAATCAAAAAGCTAATTCAAAAACAACTTAGAACAATAAGCGAATAGTTTAGGAGAATGGGTAACTATACTCCTTACTGGTGAAAACACAACTTACTACACAAACATACAGATGAATGAATATAATGTCAAGGGAATTTAAATCTTGCTCCCGTGATTGACCTCTGAAATAGGTCAATGTCAGATTCCTTACAAATGGAACTGCAGTTTATGTTATAGAAGGAGAGAAATACAAGGAGCAGGAGGTGGTTCTGTGGCACAGAGGCCAGGCCGCCCCCAGGCAACTCCGGGAACAGCATCCTGCCTCACTTCCTGCTGATGTCAGCTGCACAGGAGCCCAAGGATGGATTGGCGACCTGCCACCCCCAAACGCTGGATTTCTCTACAGGAAGCCCTCATGTACTGCAGAAACTTAGAAATCATTTGGTTTAAGACTATTTAGTGAGAACAAAAGCAGTTACAATATATATCACTTGGTGAAACAGTTTCATGGAGGGGTACGGTACCAGTTTTATAAATGTAGACGTATGAACAGAGGTGTTTTTGAACTGGGATTGTACACAGCAAAATATTAATAGTCATTAGAATGATTCTTATTGTCCATTTTGAATTTTCCGAATCTTTGACAATTAACAAATATTCTTTGCCATAAAAATTATTATTATTATTATTATTATTATTATTATTATTATTATTATTATTTAAAAGCCAAGGCCAATAGTTTCTGAAGGAGAACAAGGCAACGAGTTCTGGGCACTACCAGAAGCCAGCATTTCCCACACTGTGGACCAGTAAACACGTTCCTATGAGGTTAGGAAATACCAGCTTCATCACTAAATCCCTTGGCAGGTAGCACGTCGCCACATGATGTCCATGGCATGGCACATAGTAGGTGCTCAGTAAACAACGGCTGAATGGACAAGCATGAAGGCCTCATCCTGCTTCAGCCCATTTTGGACATAATTCCTGCACTCACGCCCCTTGCTCCTCCCTTCCCTCTTGCTTTCGCAGAAAACAGGAACATTTCTAGAAACAAGCTGCTACTCTCACCAGTTTAATGGGCATTAATTTTTTTAAAATTCTAATCTCATGAGTGCAAATAAAATAGACCCTTTCTCACATGTGGGACAGCAAATGGGACGTGGGGAGAGGGGACCTGGAGGTGAGTATACTTGAAGTAGAGAATTGGACAGCGGGGAGGTGTTGGAGGTAAAAAAATGCCCTGTCAGGAAACCTCAGTCCCAATCCTGGTGCTGTGACAGACAGGTGGTGAGACCTCGCTGGGCCTGTTTTCTCATCTCTGAAGGAAGTGATCATCCTTGTCTCACAGTGACATCATCAAGAAAAGGTGGGATGACAAATTAGGCAGAGGCATTTTTGAAAGCGACTGGCCTATTCAAATGCAAGGTTTCCTTAGACACAAAGAAGTTACATAAATCAGCAGCCCTAGATTAAGAGCCAACAGGTAGCCCTCTACCCTGGGGGCATGTTGTTTTATTACAGAATGCTTCCAGACCTGGTCCTCCTCCTCCATGAAGCCTTCCTTGATTATAAACACTGTGATCTATTCTCTCTGATTGGCTTGGGCACCCCTGACCTGTCACATATACACATCCCTCTACCACCCCACCCTCCACTTTCGTTTTCTCTCTCTCATTCCGCCCCCCTCCCCAGTCCTCAGAGCCCTCAGGCCACGCGTCCCCAAATGAATAGAGTTTATATAACTCCACGAATTTGACAGAGGCCCTAGCAGAAAAGTCTTGTCACGCCCTGCAGTGACTTGCACACTGTAGAGTCTCACTGAAGACATCTTTGCTGGCTGATTGGAAAAGGGCATTGCAGACCAGCCCTCACTCTGAGACAAGAATGATCTCAGGACTAAGGAGGTGGACCTTGCTGCAGTCTGATCACTGACAACTGACTCTGCCAACGCTCAGCACACGCCTTCTACCACAGAGCTCATTTCTCTAAGATCTGTTAAGAACTACTGCGGCTACCTCGATTTGAAATCTTTTATGGGCAACTGTATTGATTCCCACGTGGCTGCCTGGCCCATGGGCAAACTCCTGGTGTTGAACATCTCAATCCACTCTTGGGAGGCATTCACCAAACCCAACAAAGCCCTCCAGCCCCTCCCCTTGGACCTCAGGCGGCCCCAGGTAGTATGGGGGAGGGGGGGCTACTTCGTTCAACTGTTTGCCTGACTCTTAGATTTCATCTGACATAATCACCTTTTTTTTTTAAACAAAAATCTACCAAAGGCCTAACTTTTAACTTTGTTGTTCTCTGCATTCACATTTGCTGTTCTTCAGAGTTAATGGTCAAAATATACATCAGAGTTCTGTGAAACTAAAAGTCTCCCCTGGTTGCTAATGCTCTGTCTCGGCAGTTCTTGCCCCGCGCTCTGGCTGATTGTTAAAAGTCATCTGAAAAATGTCTCCAGTTGCTTTTTAAGGATTTTTCCATTCTGCATTTCCCCCAGGGCGGCAAGCAAGGCTGGCCAAGGGAGATTCACTAGGAGTTCACCCTGCACTTCCTGCACAGCAGCTCCAGGCACAGAGCCCTCCTCGAGTTGGCTTCCCAGGCCGGGCGGGAAATGCCAACGGGAGGGGCACAGGAATGATTACGGAGAGGACATTAACGAGGAAAAATCAAGGATGAACTTATTCGAGTCAGGTTTCGGGGGATCCAACTGGAAGAGATGATTTCACAATGGAGATCCTACACAGAACCTAAAATTGCCCGAGAATTTTAGTTTCTCTAACTATAAAAACAAAAGCAAAACACACCTACCACTTAGCGGCTCTCCTATCCCTAGGAGACTGAGTACCCAGGGGCAATTCCTGAAGGTTCTCCACCCCCTAAGGCCTGATTTACCAAACAGGGAACTTTCCAGCCTAGCTGAGCGCCTGGCCCAGTGAAGCGGCCTCCAGGAGTTACCCTCCCCTCTCTAGCAACCAGCACCCCAGGAATTCCCTCCTTTACTTTGCAAAGACTCCTCCTTTCTTCCTCTCCTTCCTTGTTGCTGTTCAGCCATTGTCATTGCCTTGGGAGAAGCAGGACACAGAATCAGCTGGGGATTCTAGCTTGGAAAAGTAATAAAGAAAATGAGATTTGGGAATAAGTTCTAGGTCTCATCAACCATCTCTTTGCCCTTATCCTATTCCTAATGCTACCCACTCTTCAAGGTCCAGGTTAGAGTGCACCTCTTCCAGGAAGCCTTCCAAACTACCTTCTGCAGAGCTTCAAAAGAATGTCACTGTTTGTGTCATTCTCCTCATGAGACAGTGACCTCCATGAGTTTAGAGTTGATATCTTTTGAGCTTTGTACCTCCAGAATCTCACAGTGTCTGATGCAGTAACAGATGCTCAATAAATACATGTACATTCATTGAAATAATTATAGGCCATACCTTTTTCTTCTAACCAAGGAACAATTAGTGTGTGTGTGCGTGCGTGTGTGTGTGTGTGTGTGTGTGTGAAAACATCAAACACTGCTACTAATTTAACGCCATCCATTAAATCACCTGACAGTGTTAAATATGAAAATTTTAGTTTCTCATGTATATGAACAGATAGTACAATTTCTATAATTCTTTATGGCTACATCAGTCTTGACGAGCATAATGCCTTCATAAAATAAGATTCATGGCCGGGGTTTTTTAGTTGTAAGACAGAGAACCCAAGAGCAGTGAGGCTACTTCATCTTGGCTGGATTCAGAAGCCCCTTGTCCCCTTTCATCCTCTACATTTGATCGTTAATTAAATACAATTTTATAGCTTTCTCTAGTTCTTTCAGTTTATTCTAGCATCCCAAAGAACACACAGTGGGGTGGGAACTCAAGTCAAACGCTGGTTTAAATCTGATTAAAATTAATGCCATTCACTGAACTTACTGGCCTCTCTGCCTTTTCTCAGTAGCCCTGGAAGGCTCGAACCATTTCGCTGGCTTTTTTCCCTTCCAGACCCCACAGGACTGATCAGAGTTCAACGAGCCGAGGGCAGGTGGGCTTGCTACACAAAAGGCCAAGTCGTTCCTTCACCGCAACCTGGCCATTCAGGGGGCTGTGGGGACCAGAACAAACCCTCGACCTGACTTTGTGAGTGACGCCCGTGGCTTTGTGCAACCACCGCCACTGGTTATCCTACCGGGCCCGGTACCCACACCGCACACATATCAAGTGCCGTCCGCAACCTGTGGAGCAGCCAGAAGCCATGCGCAGCCCATCAGGAATGTTTCCATAGGGGCTGTTTTCATCCTACAAACTGAAAAGCAAAGGCTCACCTAAAAATAACTAAGCCTGCCTTTGAACACTATTGATGCTCTGCGTATCTAAATTAAACAAGAAGGCAAAAACACTACCTCTATTTGTACTTCACTATGGCACTGTAGGCACTTGTTTACATCCTTTACCATGTATGACATCATGCCATCAGGGCATGTGTTCCTTAACCACCTATACGGAGTCTTGGTTGAAACCAGGTTTGCGGTGGCTCAGATGAGCTGTCCTTTCTTTTTGGGAAAAGTGAAACTAAAGCAGGACTGACCTCTGGCTACTGAGCCCAGCTGACCCTCCCTGGTGACTTCCCAAGCTCCACCATGGACGGGGTCTCACAGGATCCCGTAACTAGACTGGATGCCTCTTGGGATGTTGGGTCTCTTAGCAATGTGTCCAAAGAAAGGATGCTAGTGCAGAGCCCTGCCCAGGAAACCAGCTCAGTGAAAGACGTGGCTCACGGGCCAGGGCTGGAGGAAGAAGGGTGTCTCCCCACAGAGGGAGCCAGGCACATGAAAGGAGCAATGCAGTATCACAGCAAGGCCCCTCCGGATTGGGGGTCCCAATCCAGACCAGGTGGTTAAGTCCAATTCGGCCCACGTGGAGAATCTGTGGGCAAAAGGCTTTGACTTCTCTGAAATCTGACTTTCTCACTGGTGTGAAGAGTGGAAGAGAGAATTTTAAAAAATCTTCCAACCCTCCAACTCTGACAGTGAACACTTATCACTAGGTGTGAGGCCCTCTGACAGGCACCAGGGGAGATAAGGAAATACTGGACACATTTCTCATTAATCTAGAATTATGCTCAAGAGGAGAAAAGAAGAAAGTTGACCTTGAGGTTAATCCTCTATTATCATGCTGGGCCTTGTGTGTGTATGCGTATACACAAATACACAGACCCACAGATCTTAGGCATTACGTAACATACATCAAAAACAAAGATAGCTAATGTAAGTCCTGTACTTGTTCAGAAATGGGATTTCCAGATTTTCTGAAGGCATTTCTCATTTTATAAGGGATTGGAGAAATAAGAAGAATTCCATTAGATGTGGTTCTCAGTGTGGAATGGTCGGGCAGAGTTTGAGATTAAATTGTTGGGAAGCAGTAGATTAAAGAGAACCTTTCTCCTGAGTGGTGTGGCTCAGTGGATTGAGCCCTGGCCTGTGAACCACAGGCTCACTGGTTCAATTCCTGGTCAGGGTATATGCCTGGGTTCTGGGCTGGGTTGCCTGTGGTGGTGGGGTGGGGTTGGTGTGAGAGGCAACCTTGTGTTGATGTTTCTCTCCCTCTCTTTCTCCCTCCCTTGCCCTCTGTCTAAAAATAAGTAAATAAAATCTTTAAAAAATAAAAAAGATAACTTTTCTTTTTCATTGCAGGTCTCCTCAGGGACTTTAATAAGCAAATGTATACTGTGAAATTTCAAGAGAGGTCAAGACTGCAATGTTCTAAACTATGGGCCATAGAGTCCTTTGTCCTTAGCCTTTCTCAGGTGAGGAGGGCCCTGAGAAACGCCCTTCGGGGAACAGTGTGCCGAAGAGACTGCACAATCCTTGAAGTCAGGGGCTGGGCCCTGCTCACTGCTGTGTCCCCAGCACCCGGCACACAGGAATGATTCAATGGAATATAATACACTAACAATCTGCCACATGGCCAAATGAGCAACTGCTGAATTCTAGGCAAAAAGACTGGCATTCGCAGTAACGTGGAGGTGAGAGTATGCCAACATCTGCGTTCTGAACGGGCACAGGTGAGAGTTTCAGGGGAGGCTGCCTTCATCTTTACAAGAAGCCCAGGGCTACAAATCCATAAGGCATCTGGAAAGACTCTTTTTTTTTTTTCCCTCCTAAGAAAGAGAGAATAAGAGCTTCTTAAAGAATGCTGGCATTTCTCTTCTTTACTAGGAATAAGGAATAACTCAGAGGTCAGACTCCATAATGTAGTGACAGATTATCTTCGTTTCTTTACTGCCACCTTCTGGTTACCAGGTGCCTACGTGACAAATTCAAAATGTCACCTATATTTGTATATTGCCATGGCATTTTAAGCACTTGTTTACACCCTTTACCTCGTGGAACATTATGCAAGTTAAGAGCGGTAAGGGTGGCCTTCATTCTTTTTCATTTGACCTGAAGGTAGCGTAGAACTTTAGGGATTTGCGTAGAGATAGTGAGTTAGGAGCAGAGCGAGGACTGACCACACCTGTTGGTTTCTCCAAAGAGCAAACATGGGGTTTAGTCATTTGGCTTCGTCCAGACACATCTGCAAAGAGTTCCACTGCTCTCTCATCCCTCACAAATATAACCTTGAATGGGAAATTCCATGCCCTTGAAAAAGAGGATGCTGTTCAAATGCACCCTGATCTTTTCAAGGGCAGAATCCATTCCACTTTACAAGGTTTTTGAGAAAGAATGTAAAGGGTCGATAATTGATTTTTCACTCACAGTTGAGATACCATAGGCCCCCCAGCGCAACTCCAAGGAATATCCACCAGCTTCATTGGTCCTACACGTACCTTGGTTTGGAAGCAGCAATAGAGTTGGGTTAGGTACGGGTGTTTCCGTGCTAGAGCCAAAATCCTCTTCTCCGTCATCGTGCAGTCCACGTCATCATCCTGCAGGATGACGTCCTTCTTTAAGACTTTCACAGCATACACTTCGTCTTTGCCTTTGAGCTCCGCCAACATGACCTGCAACCAACCAGAACCACCCCGTCAGTGCGTGCAGGGAGGGGGGCAAAAGAGGAAACAGGAATCGATACTGAACGCCTAAAAACTGACTCCTTTTCCCGATCCTTTCAACTGTGATGACAACCTTGACAGATGTTTGGAAAAACTACCCGTCCCCATACAGCTATTACCATTGACTTATTTTTCATCTCTAACACAGTGTCCAGGCGAAGAAGAGTTCAATGCACATCTGTTAATGATTCATATGTTCACATACATTTGTCATACTTGCAATTATGGCATAGTAAATAAAGCATTTTTTAAAAACCAAACAGTAGTTCATAAACAGTTTTCTGTTCAGTCTTCACCATTATCGTGGTATCTGATACTCAATTCAAGTAAGTACATTACAATTTATTTAACCTTTTACCTCCTATTGGATACGAGTTACACATAATTAATAAATATTATATAAAAATTGCAGAGAGTATTTCTGTACATATAAGTTTTTCTTTCTTTTTGGTCATATCTTCAAGATAGAAAGTGTTAGAAGTAAATTATGGGGTTAAATATTTAGGCATTCCTAACATTTTCACAAAGGATGCACAATATAATCTGCCACTAGCAACAGAGAAGTAATTTAGTTTCATGGCAATTTACCAACGCTGGGTGCTTTCACTTAAAAAGTTATTTTGTTCATGCAGTGGGTATGAAATGGTACTTTAACACTGTTTTAACCTGCAAAACAAATTTTTAAATATTTGCTTTCTAATTAAATTTCTTTTCTGTGAACTATTCATCGGTCTCCTCTGTCTAGTCATCTTCAGTTTTATATTATTTCCTTATGTATGTGTATAAGCTTGGTATATGAAGATACTAAGACTTTACTTCCTGTTAAGGCTTTTCTAAATTTGTTTTAAAATTTTCTGTTATTGTTTTTCCTGTTGGATAGGAACATTTATCTTTCTGTAGTTGAATCTCTCCTTGTCTCCCTTTGTAGTTTCTCCTAATAGTTTTAAAGCTGACAATATGATTCCTTCCCTAGAGAACAAACAAACAGTTCTGTTTCTTGATATTTCTGTACTCATTTCCCTGCAAATGTCATAACAGGGTGACTTGGCCAGTGTTTCAATAATACTAAAACCTGTGCCTGCGTGGAGCCGGGGAGATGGGTGTGACTCTAACCCGTGATGTGATGCAGCTTGGAGGTGGCTTCTATGCCTTGGGGACACGCCTGCTCGTATCTCTTATGGCAGCCAAAAAAGGCAGAGAATACAGGAGTGCTAGCTGATGTCGCTGACTATGGGAAGAGCTGGAAATGGGATTACGGAGGAAGTTCCAGGTTGGGGTTTAAACAGAAAGGTCGGCCACCATGTAGAATGATGAGGGACCCTTGTGGGACCATGTGACAGGGACCATAGGGGTTACAGGACTCTTGCTGGTGCGCGATGAGGAGGTGCCACTGGTTTTGGAATAAGAACTGGAGACTGCGGCGGCACAGCTGATGGTGCTGGGATCTGCGGGAGGCCTGCCCAGCTGCGCAAGGAATGACTGGGAGGAACCAGGAGAGGCGAGCTGCGGATTTCTGGTTTTTTCTCCTGGAGGACGGTACTTCTGACTGGCGTGCTCTGAGACCGGCCCAAATGGGCAAAGGGAGGAGGGCAGGATTGTGTGTTTGTGGGTCTATCTTCGTTTCTGAAAGAGGTGAGATTTAATGGCAGAATTCTGCCAATATTCTAAACCTGTATAACTTTTAATTAAATAATTCCCTTCCTTTTGACCAAACTCCAGCACTGAAAGCCGCAGTCCTGAATACGGCGGCGGGCATAAAGGATCTAGAGTGAAGAAAGGCCTGGGGGCGGGGGGCTGTTTCTGTAACAATGTGAGCGGCCTTCCTCCCATTCAATAACTCCTCAGTACAGTTCCAGGGTAAGTTGTGAGAGCTAAAGAACAGCAACTCAGAAACTCAGGGAGTTCAGGATGTTAACTTGAAGACCTGGAGTTGCCCACATACAATACAAACTCCTTAAAACTGGCTCCCTTTGATGGGGATTTTTCCTAAGAAAAACATCTGAAATGCCCCAGAGTCATCCCAGCTCCCGCCCTGCCTCCCGGCACCACTTGGAAACCTGGAGACTTCGAGGAGGCTGCACGTTTCCCTGGAACCTTGCTCACGGTGTGCTCGAGTGCTCGAGTTACGCCTGCCAGAGGACTGGGCTCTGCTTCTCCTGTGGCCAGTCTCTAAAGAATGTGATTACTTCAGCCTTTGCCATTCAAGCAAACCCAGTCACCTTCCCAAGGCACTGATCTCAGACTGAGATGGGGCCAGCAACCGGGGCCTGTACCCTGGGGGCTTCCCAAAGCTGTTCTCTGTGGAGTGGAGTGGAGTGGAGTCAGGAGGCTCTGTCCCTCAGCAAGCCTCCTGACTCACAGGCTGACCCAGGAGGGCATGTGACTCTGCACCCACCCCCTCCAGGAGCTCCCAGATGCAGCGCTCCTCTGCTCTGGGAGGTCCTTGAAAGACAACACCCATCCACTCCCAGGTGTGGCTTTGCTATGAGCCAAAGAGCCATGGGGTCATGGAATCATCAGGGATCACAGCTGAAATGTCAACCAGCTTCCTCGGCTCTCTGCCCTTCTATTGGCTAAAATGAACAGGACTCACAGGTCCGTCTCACCCCACCTTCGGAATAGTAGCTAATCGCCAGGAGTGCTGTATTTGAGCACTTACTGCCTCCACACCGCACACCACTGTGCCCGTCCCACGGGGAGCAGGATAGGGAGAATGGCGCTGCAGGCAGAGGACCCTGATCTGAGATGGCAGGTGGTGATCCCCACCCTCGTACCACAAGCAGAGGATTAAAAAAAAAAAAAATTTAGTAAGTGCCAGAAAAGCCAGTTACACAATAGCTGATTCCCAAAGTAACACATTCTAAGATTTTGAGCCCCGAGTTCATTGAGGACAGAGATTCTGGAGTTCATTTCTAAGTCTCTGTAATGAACTAAAACCTGATTTTAGATGACTCTGAAGGAGGGAAGAAACGTGATGTTACTCGTGTTGACAATGAAATGCCAGGCACATGTAAAGCAATGTGAACCTTCAGAGTACTTTCTTACCCACCAGATCACTTGGTACCTGTCCCCATTTGACAAGTGGGATACACTGAATCCCAAAGAGATAAAACGCCTCCACGAAAGTCCCGCAGCCAGTTAACAGCAGAACCCTGGCTCCGATGTGCTTGACCTCAGGTCACTTCCACTCAGTAAGTGAGGAAAACATAACAAGACCGAGTGGGAAGTTCATCGCTTAATCTTACATCAAACAAACGAGGGGACAGATGCCACAGGGTCGCACCCACATAGCCCACAGACCTTGCCAAAGCTGCCTTTGCCCAACACTTTGATGAAGTTGAACTCCTCCAGGCCCAAGCGCTTGGCCTGGCCTTGCCGGACTTCACCGTTCTCGCCTGGGCTCGCCAGCTGGCCATCCATGGAGGCTGCTGCCCTGTGCTCCTCCCCTCGGTTGTCAAATGACAGGGCCTTCCGGATGTTGTTTTCAAGTTCTTTTAATTCTAGGGCCAAGGGTGACAAGAGAATGCATTAGTACACACCTCACGAGCCCTTCCCAGGAGGACTCAAAACTCAGAATTTCACCCCCATAAGCTCGCAAACCCTCTTTTTTGCTCTTTGTAGCAACCAATCCAGTGTGGCATCCCTGTAGGTTCCTTGATTTGCTCTACACACGTTCGCTGGTGCCTAGGGAACAGCAGGGCCTAGGCACGCGAAGAGGAGGGGGACATGGCCCACCAACCTACTCCTCCTGCTGAGACTGGGACCTTGAAGGCTCTCTGAAAGACCCCCGTAGGCTAGTAGCCTATGCAATTATTCTTGGTTAGTGCAAGAATCGCTGCCTTCCCTCCAGAACCTTGCAGAGTTCCAAAGGCAATGGGTAACCTTTAGTTTCCTTTGAAGATCAGAGATTAATTGAGAACTGTCATCTTGGTAATAAAATTATTTCACTTTCTAAAGGACTTTACTTGGCTTTGTTGCTGGGTTTGCTCTAAATACCCATCTGATGCAAGGTTATTTAACAAAGTGAGCAAGGAGCTGATCATTAACCAAAGAATCGCTTCCCAAGTGACATGGTGCAAATTTATCTCAGATGGGGCTGGAATTCCTCAGTACAATTTCACAATGGTGAGACGGTCCTGCTTCCTCCAGAGTAGAGAGCAGAACTCCCTGGTGGTGATAATGCTGGAAGATCCTTTGACCTTTACCCTTTGAGGGACTTTATTGTTAGCTATTAATTCACCAAGACACACCCTCCTCTGTCTATTGAGTTGGCCAAAAAGTCCATATGATTTTTTTCCATAAAAAAAGAGATACATTTTTCATTTTCACTAATAACTTTATCCATTTGGATATTTTGAGTATGTTGCCTATCTCCTGTGTGGTGTAATGTTAATTATCAATTAACATCTCAATTTGATTGCTATCAACTTCAACTGGTCTACCCAACTGTGGAGCATAGCCCTGTGAGAGCTCTCCAGCTTAAAACTTCACAAACCACTTTTGACACGTTCGATCAGTCACAGCACCTTCTCCATACACTGCACAAATCTTTTTCTGCATTTCAGTTGCGTTTTTACCTTTCTTAAAACAATAAAGCATAGTATGCTGAAAATGTTGATTATTTTCTTCCATTTTCAATATAAAATGGCTACACAAAAATTCACCACTTTTTTTTTAAATGCACACTGATATGACAGCTGTCACAATACAGTCTAACAAAATTGTTTTGAATGAAGTTAAAGACTATTAAGCACTAGTAGGGGCACCTTAAGGAAAAAAATAAACTTTTTGGCCAACCCAATAGAAATGGACATCTTGAGCATAATCCAATTTTGAGACACTGGTGAATAAAGCTGGGATTACAGAAGGGGAACACTGACTTTTAACCCTTAGGAATCAGAATCAGACATGAATGATCAGATGCTGTTTGACACAGAGACCGTCAGCTTCTTTCCAGAAGCACAGAGGCCCATGAGAGCTCACTCGAGGAACCTGGAGATCTTTCTTAGACACGGTATTGGGCTCCCCTGAGGAGGGGAGGGGTCAGGGGAGCTTCTGACCCCACAGCAGTTTCCTACCACACACTCTTACCTAAGGATAGCTTTCAGCCTCGGCGTAGAGCAAAAAGTCTCAGTTTTCAAGGCAAGTTATCAAATGCATTTTCTTTAAATGTCTTTGTGTCCTTACAGCAGAGGACAGAGAAACCGTCACTGTTCTGTAATAATGCCACGTCTTGCTCAGAGGGCTTTCACAGTCATATGCACTCATGTCGCTGCTGGGTAATACTGGTACCTGCATTCACCAGGGCCAGAGCAAGGCCACGGGAGGCCCTGCCCCCAGCCATGACTGGACAGCACACTGGGCAGGTATCAGGCCTAGAAACCTGGTCACCTCACTCTTACTGATGGTCTCTTTACCATATGACCCCAACTCCCTGAAGGTCTCAAAGGGGGTCTCAGCATTAAAATGGGAGACATGAAAATACCCACAGTGGTCCAGGGCAATACCTATTGGTCCGGGGGTCACACAACATCATCAGATAACTTACAATGGGTTACGTCTGTTTCAGAGTGATGCACAATATACATGTGCAGAAATTAATCAGAGCAGCACAAAGAGAGACTCGGACCAATTATTTTGTGGCCTCTGGGCTGGCACACCGCCCCTGCAGCTGTTTCATTCTCCCCTGGGTAAGAAGAGCAGGATCACAAGGATGATCTCCAAGGAGGGTCTGATGGCACAGATTCTGAGTGTGGGGTCCCTAAACCAGGAGGGCACAGTCTCGCCCTCATCCCTGGCGTAGACCCTGACCTTTGAATAAAGCTTTGTAATTCTCTGACCTTCCACTTCCACCCAGGAACATGGGAACGGTAAAGGAATACCCACACAGATTTGGTGTGAGCAGAAAATTCAAATGATGAATACAAAAGGGGGCTACAAACAAATCCAGGCGCTACAATGCAATGATGACTAGCTCTGTTCTCCAGAGGCATACTTCCCTCCCAGTGACCTCTGGAGCTGGTCACTGGAGGCGAAGGTTTTAAATGTGCAAGTCCCTGCTCAGCCTCGACATTCTTACCTGCAGAATCAGCAAGAAGGAGACAGCCTGAGCTTTAAGGGGAGTAAGGCCCAGAGCTGGCTTCCTGCCCACTTCTGGCAGTCTCTTCCCCAATGCTATACTATCCCCCCACCTGCTGGCCCTGATCTCAGGCTTTGGGCGTGATGATTAGAGTCGGGGGGAAGGAAGTCAGACTCAGCTGAGTGATGTTGTCAGGCCTGGCTTAGACACCGTAGACACTGGGGCAGAGCGGGAAGGGGCTCTGAAAGGGCTATACCCTCTCCCTCTCCTACACTCAGAACCAGGAAACAGAAAGAACCACAGCATCACGTGCTCTCCTCTCTTTCTCTGGCCTGGAAGGGATTAAAGGCAGAAAGACATTTAGTACCTTGCCCTCAAGAAAGCCTTGCAGAGTGAAAGAACAGCTAATGAGCCAACCGGGAGCGTGTGTCCAGGACCTTCCAGGGCCACTGGCTGTGTGGGCTAACACGAGGTCGTTCTTGGGGAGAGAGGCCTCAGCCCCTTGGAATGTCCAACGACCAAGCTCAGAGGTAAAGAAGCAAATCTGAGGGTCTCACCCTGGTCACAAGGGGAGGTGGGTGCTGACTTGGACCGATCTTCCTCAGAGGGTGAGCTTCCAGAAGCAGGCTGTGGGGACTCAGCACCAGCAATGAGCTAGAGAGAGGGAGAGAGAAAGGGAGGGGAGAGGCATCAGAAACGAGGGTGGTGAGGTTCCCCGAGGTCAAAAGCATCAAGATCCCACACCGGGCACCAAAGGAGCTCCTGGTGCACAGGAACACTCGCTGAACTGACCATCTGAAAGCACAGTCTCGAGAGTTCATTTGCCAATTAAAGAAAAGAGAACAAGAGACTTTGGTTTGTTCAATTTTTATTCTGTCCAAACACAACTGACCTTTTAAAGAAAAACTCAACCATAGCCCTTTCCGTATACCTCCCTTGCCAGTCCATGCAATGCAAGGCCCCTCACCCAGCATGCCACTTACTGCCCCCAGCACTGGTTTAGCATTTGCTCTTCATCCTGTTTGGCTTCAGCCAACATCATCTGTGCGTGGAACTGGGTAGGGCTCTCTACTTAGGTAGACGATGGGTTTTTCAAAGGCAAAACCCTATCCAGGACAGTATTGACATTGCCCCTGCTGACTTACACAAAATAATACACATAACAGGCGCTCAGTAAATGCTTTCAGATGCATTGATATTGGTGGGCAAAGTTTAACAGAACATTCCCAGTGAACTCTGTTTTCTCCACAACTGCTGTCATACCCGTTTTAAGTCCCCATTGAAGTCAGAGTTTTGGACTAAGAGACCACAGGCACGTCCGCTCTTGGTCCACCAGCTGTGTGCACATGCCCCTTCTGCATGATGGACTGACTACTTGCAAGGGGCAATACGAAGGGAATGAAGGCTCCATCAAGCCTGACGCTCCTGCACAGACACCCTTTTAGCTTCTGACCATGGGCACCTGCCTCCCACACACTCATACTAACTTGAGCTTCTACGTGGTTCACTTGGCTTTCTCCAGCTTTTACATCAGAAGCATTGCATCAATAAAAATAGCAGGACTGAACTCCCTTAGTCTTTTACTCCACTTCTTCCTGAATTTCTCCATGTTGGCTTCTTACCACCAGGTTCCCAAATCCAAGATAGATACTTGGTGCCTGGCTACTGGCATTATAGCCCATGTAAATATGGGAGAGAGGGCAGGTACTGAGTTCTCTTGAAATGTTTCATGATAATAAAGATTCTGTCTCAATGGACCTCTAGCAAGGAAAAAAAGTCTTCTGCAAATGTTCTGTCTAGAACTCCTCAATGTGTGTGTCCAATATCGTCAACACACAGTGTTTGCACAATCAGCCTCATTAGGAGGCCCTAGAACTCTTAGGTGCCGATCGTTTGCTTGCAATTTCAATGCCTTGGGTCAATAACATGAGTTCTGTTTCCACCAGTGGGCTATACAGAGCTGAGAAGAGCCATCGAGGCACAGAACCTCACAGTTAACCAGAAAAAGAGACTTTTTTCCCCTGCAACCCTTGTAAAACACCTTTGTTTATGGGGAAGGTAGAGAAGAAACTGTTTAAGAAAATGAAAACAATCCACATCTTCCCATTCGATGGAGAAGGCGCTTCTGAGAGGCACCAGGGGAAAGGCGTGGCAGTTTCTAAAACGAGAAGGGAAACGCAGAGCCCTTCCGAAGGCATTTATGGCAAAATTTAGGAGAAGCATTTAGGAGTCATGATTGTAGAGGCACTCAGAGCTAGACGTGCTTTTCTAGTAAAAGCTTGAGGATGCCTGGTACTGGGCAACAAGGGCCACCGCCCAGCTACCTCCACCAGGATTTCTTGCCCAGTGAACTCAGTTCTGATTTTGTGATAACTTAGTTCTTTCAAAGATCGCTGACATTTTCTAGATTAGCAGCCTAGGATAAGAAGGGCCTTCAAACAAAATGCCACAGATACCTTTCCCCTCTGTTTACATCTGTGGGCCCTGACTTACCAAAACAACATTTTTGCAAATGGATCTCTCTTCTTACTGACGTTCAGAATGTCACATGGATAGAGACAGGGCTTTGGTCTCCAAAGAGAAGCCCAGATGTTTCGTGTCAGGGGGCACTGACAATATTCCTCGGGCAGCTGAGTGCCGGCATTATCACAAATCTTGGCTTGCTCCCTAGAAAAGAATGCGGTTCCAGCCCTTCGTCCATTTAACCTCATGACAGCGATCCCAGAGGCAAAGTTCAAACAGGACATTGCTTTTGTGCTGGTTCTGGAGGCAGATAAGCCTGCTTCCTTGCCTGGAACCACCATGCTTCTCTAGAGGGGGTTCCAACTTGCTTTGTTTTCCCTCCACTTCGGGAACTGAAGGACACTTTAATATTACCTGCCTGACCGCTTTTTTTTTTTTTCTTTTAAGCACACGCTGTTTCGAATACAGTGTCTCACACCGAGCAATCCTGCTACTTCCCTCCCAAGCCCTAGCAAGAAGCCAGCACTGAGATGCTGGCCACAAAGAGCTCCAGGAACCCCACTGATGGCCCGTTACCTTTTTCCTCCTCTGGCCACTGTTGGTGATTTTGTCTGGAGTGACGCCAAGGTCAGCCAGGACTTTGGCGATTCCCCTGGCGTCCACCCCGCAGTTGGGAGCCACGTTGGTCTCGCAGCGTCGGTGAACGTTCATCTTGCAGACTGTAAGGAGACACGGAGAAGAAACTTTAACAATGTTCACGGCCCAACACCGTGTCTGACTTTTTTTATTATGGTAAAAGCACTACATGTTCATTTGACAGGGTTTGGAAAGGGCAGGAAGATAAAAAGAGGAAAATACAAATTGCCCGTCATCCTATCACAGAGAACTAAAATCATCCATCAAACTATCATACACGGATAACCACTGTTTATCAATTAAATAAATGTCACATTCAAATTTCCCTTCAGGGGACAGAACACTGAATGTAGAAGAACTTAATTGGTTTATTTGAAGAAAAGTTCATGTGGCTTGTGAACCCAAAGGGGTCACATGTATACAGTCCATTCTGCTCTGCTGAAAGGGAATTATCACCCAGAGAGGAACGCTGTGAACAGAGCCTATTAAGATGCTCATCTGAAGATGAGGAGACTGAATGAAGTAAACGCTGAGGCACTTTTCAAATCTAAAATCCAATTTCAGCAGAACAAAGGCCAGGCTTGAATGTCTTCATTCGGCCTGCATCACTTCGCTGTCCTTTGTACGGGACATCAAAGAAAAAACAAACTATTCTGGTTTGCAGTCCAGCACGTAAGCAGCTTAGAAGTAATCACTCTGTCCTAACAAGTAAAAAGCTGAACAAACTGAAAAATCAACAACTCTTCTTGGATTTATCAGAAAAGTAAGGTCACAGGGCAAAATGCCATCCCCAAAATGGGAGAGACAGGCGACCACTGTGAATCACAACCCACTGGGACAGCAACTGTGCAGCGGCAACCTCTGCGGGAACCAGCGCCAGGGGAGGAAAATCTGACCTGAAATGGGCAAACGGCCGGAGTCTCAGAGAGGACAAGTCTGAGGGGCCAAAACTCTAGGAAGATCCCAAACTTCCGTGAGATTTACCTCTAGGTGTTTGACCAGCTTGTCATAGTGAATACTGAGGGAAACATTCCCTGCTCTGGCAGAAGGAGGGAAAAGGAACCATTTGAAACACACCAGAGCACTCCAGAGCCTAAACTGTGATAGTTTTATCAGAGCCTAACCCATCTCGGGGCGGGGGGGGGGGGGGGGGGCGCGTGGCGAGGAAAAATCTCCAGTGCCGGCCTGCTCTAGCCATCCTGTCCCACCCAAGAGGAGAGAAAACCCTGAACTTAGGAGGTTCACAGTCCAGAGGCACAGGCTCACTGGAACACAGATCTAATCACAGGACCACAGAACGTGTCCCTTCCCTACACTCCCCCACCACATTCCGAAAGGTCTGTTTACTGCAGCTCCTACTAACCAGTACCTCATGTCCAGCTAGCAGGAAAAAGATTATAAGGTAAAAATTATAAGGCAAAAAACACAATTTGAAGAGACAGATCAAGCAACAAAAGCAGAACCAGCTATGGCAGGGATGCTGGAATGATCAGACTAGGAATTTAAAACAACTACAATTAATGTGCTAAGGGCTCTTAACAATAAAGTCGGTGGCATGTAAAAACAGATGGGCAATGTAAGCGGAGGGCTGGAATTCTAAAGGAGAATCAGAAGGCAAGGCTAGAGAGCAAAACCACTGCAGCAGACACGAAGAATGCCATCTGCGGGCCCGTTAACAACACGGGCATAGCCAAGGGAAGGACCTTTGAACTTGAAGATATGGCAACAAAACTTCCAAAAAGAAAAGAGAAAAAAGATTGGAAAAAAGGGAACAGAATACCTAGGAACTGTGGGACAACTACAACAGGTATGCCCCGTCTGTTATGGAAACGCTGGAAGGAGAGGAAAGAGAGAAAGGAACAGAAGAGAAATCCAAAGCAAAATGACCGAGAATGTCCTTGAATTAATGTCAGACACCAAAGCACAGACCCAGGAATAATTCAAGCAGGATCAATGAAAAAGATAAAAATAAAAAAAACACACGTAGGCATATCATACATGAACCACAAAAAAATCAAAGACAAAAAAAAAAAAAAATCCTAAAAGAAGCCAGAAGGAAGTTTCCTGTAGAGGAGTAAAGATCAAAATTAGACCTCACTTCTCTGAAACCATGCAAGCAAGAAGAGAGTGAAGTGAAATATTTAAAAGTATCTAGGAAAAAAAACCCCATCAATACAGAATTTTGTGCCCTGTGAAGTTATCTTTCAAAAGTGAAAAAGAAAACCTTCTCAGATAAAAATTAAGGAAATATGTTGCCAGTAGACCTGCCTTGCAAAAAAATGTTAAAATGTTAAATGAACAAAGACATCCAATAGAAAACAGTAGCAAAAATGTAGACATTAATTCAACTCTATCAATTATCACGTTAAATCTCATTGGTCTCAATACAATTAAGAGATTGTCAGAATAGATTTAAAAAATAAGACACAACTCTATGTTGTCTACAAGAAATGTACTGGAGTTATAAGACATTCGTAGATTAAAATTACAGGTGTGGAGAAAGATATACCATGCTAACACTAACTTTAAAAAAAGCCGGAGTAGCTATATTCATTTCAGACAGAGAAGGCTTCAGAGCAGGAACGTTATTAGGGGTAATGAAGGGCATTGCAAAATGATAAAGGGGCCAATTCTCACTAAACCCTTAATGTGCATGCACCTAAAAAGAGCATCAGACTACAGACAGGAAAAAAAAAAGACTGCAAGGAAAATACGAATCTATTATTATGATTGGAGACTTCCACACCCCTCCTATCAGAAATAAACAGATCCAGAAGGCAGAAAATCAGTGAAGACATAGTTGAAGTCAACAGCACCATTCATCAATCGGATATAATTGATTACTATATCCATTGACTGCTCATGTAACAACAGCAGAAGAGACATGCTTCTCAATGTCACATGGAACATGTACCAAGACAGACCATATTCTGAGCCGTAAAACACACCCTAACAAATCTGAAAGGACGGAAATCACACAATGTCTGTTCTCAGATTACAGTGGAATTAAATGAGAAATCAATAACAGAAAGAGGTCGGAAAGTCCCCAAATACTAGGAAATTACATAACACACGGCTAAACAACCCATGGGTCAAGGAGGAAAACTCAAGAGAAATTTTAAAATATTTTGAACTGATTGAAAATGGAAATACAACGTATTAGCAGGAGACAGTAAAAGCATCTTTGAAAGACATAATCTGCTAAAACTCAAACAAGAAATAGACAATGCGCAAGTCCCATATCTAAGAAACATAGTAATTAATAACTTTCCAAAACAGAGAGCATCAGGTACAGATGGGTTCACTAATAAATTCTACCAAATATTTAAGAAAGAAATCGTATCAGTTATCTATAATATCTTCTAGAAGGTGAAAGCAGAGAGATCATTTCCTAATTTTTCGAAAGGCCATCATTACAAGAAACCAACATTACAAGAAATTACAACTATACACCAATATCTCTCATTAATTTACAGGTAAAAACCCTCAACAAAGTGTCAGCAAATTGAATCCAACAATGTATAAAAAGAAATAGACATCAGGGCCAAATGGAATTTGTCCCAGTTATGCAAGGCTAGTTCAACATTTGAAAATCAATTCATATAATCCATCACATTAACAGGCTAAAGAGAAAAATCAAATGATCCTATCAATAGATGCAGAAAGAAAGCATTTGATAAAACCCATTCATGATAAAATCTCTCAACAACCAAGAAATAGAGGGGAATTTCCTCAACTTGAAAAAGAATATCTACAAAAACCTACACCTAATATCATACTTAATGCTGATAAAGAACTGCTTACCCACAACATACAAAGAATGCTTAAAGGTCAATAATAAGAAAATGAATAACCCAATTTAAAAAATGGGCAAAAGACCTGAGCAGAAACCTCACCAAAGGAAAGATACAGACGCCATACAAGCTCTTGAGATGCTGTTCAACGTCACATGTCACCAGGAAACTGCAAACTGAAACAGCCAGCTCCCATGCACACTGTGAGCACGGCCCAGCTCCAACACCCCGACACCAAATCGCAGGTGAGGGCGGATGTGGAGCAGCAGGAACGCTCCCTCAGTGCTGGCGGGAGTGCCAAATGGTGCGCCTGCTTTGGAAGACAGTTTGGCAGTTTCATATCAAACTAGACATCCTTTCAGCATACAACCCAGCAATCACACTCCTGGTATTTATCTATATGAACAGAAAACTTATTTCCACGCAAAAACCTGCACACGGATGTTTACGGCAATTTTATTCCTAATTGCTAAAATGTGTAAGCGACCTAGAGGTCCTTCAGTAGACAATTGGCTAAACCGTGGTCCATTCACACAACAGAATGTATTGTTTAGCACTAAAAATAAGTCAGCTATTAAGCCCTGAAAAGACAAGGGAACCTTAAGTGCATATTACTAAGTGAAAGAAACCAATCTACTCTCTATATTCTATGGTTCCAATTACATGACATTCTGTAAAAGTAAAACTACACAGACAGTAAAAAGATCGGTGGTTGCCAGGGGTTAGCGGCGGGGCGGGGATGAGCAGACTGGGCACCACAGAGGATTTTTAGGGCAGTGAAACCACTCTGTACGATACTATAGCGGTGGATTCACAGCATTCACTGTACGTGTGTCCAGACTCATGAAATGTACACCACCAGGACTGAATCTGAACGTAAACTGAGCGATGAGGAAGTCTCAGTGGAGGCTAGCCAATGATAACAAATGTACCACTCCAGTGGGGGAAGCTGTTGGGGGGGAGGGCTGTATGTTGTGGGGCTGGAGTATTACAGGGAGAAATTTCTCTGCCTTCCCTTCAGTGACGCTGTGAATCTAGAACTGTCCTAAAACTTCTTCTATTGCTCGCGCGCGCACGCGCACACACACCCCTGCTTCTGGAATGAAACCAGGCAGGATGGCCAGACCTTCGCTGGCCTTGCATGGCTTGGTCGCTGGCCTGGAGGGAGGGACAGCTCAGACACCACTTCCTGGCTTCCCACCCAGACTTGGAGAGTCCAGCTGAAGATGCCGACAGAACCACAGGCGGAGGTGTGGGCTGGGTGTGCTGGTGGAAAGGGGCTTTCTCAGAAAATATAAACAAATAAGAAAGCTCCACTCAAACTTGGCCATGGTGCCGATTTGATTAACTGAGTGTTGCTAATGATGCCTGAAAATCCACAGACCCCTCAGGTACTCCAGGCCACGGCTCTGTGTTCTGAACTCTGCCCTACTCCCCTCAGCAACAGCTACCCCTTACACTCAGTTCACTCTACCCACACCTGCCCACCAACCCCCTGAACGTCCTCTTTGTTTGCATTAGGCAACCGAAAGGACGAAAGGACGATGGGAATTGAGGTAATTCCTTACCAGGGGCAGTTTGTGCACATAATTTAGCCACTGGTGCCCTCTGGTGTTGAAAATCTGGACCTGTTCTAACAATTAGTGTTGGCAGGTTAGCAAAATAGAAATGGTCTTTAAGGACTTCATGTTTTTAGTTTTAAAAAATCTGTTATTTTTGGGGGTGAGCTGTGTAGTTGTCTTAACAGGTAAAAAAAAAAAAAAAAAGGTCCCAATGACATGAGGCTGACTCTGCAAGTGCTTTTAAAATTCTGGAAACAAGAGGACAAAGCTGGCTGAAGATGGGGAACTTGGATAATTCGGGCAGCCTCAACGGGCCTCCTGGAGGCAGGAGGGTGCCAGCGGGAGGCAGGAAAACCAAGCGGATGTGCCAGCTGGAACCCAAGGGAACCTGAGGCTCATGTGGGCCCAGTAATGAGGGGCCAAGAACCCGTCCAAATTCCCACCCTCCTCACCCCCTCAAGACTCCCTAGGCTGCCCTTGGGGCTTCTGTGTGCAGGCTGCCTCCTACTGTTCATTTTAGCTGCTTTTGCAGGAATGAACTGTGCTGGAAACAAACAGAGCGGCCTTGCTGGGGCTCTTTGGAGAGGAGAATCAGCACTCCGCCACCACCCAGTTTTGCATTGTGCATTTGTTGGCTTCTCCTGTGCGCTGGGTGGCGCTGCAGCAGCAGCGCCGTCCTCAGGGCAGAGCGGGGCTCAGGCACCCTGGCCTGCATTTTGGTTCCGGGTCTCCACCCTTTTCACAGCTGAGATTAGAGCTGGGATGGCAGTGAGGCAGGTCAGACTGCCCGGAATGCTTCCAAAGCAAGCAGACAGCTTTCTGAGAACAATGACAAGGCTGCGCCTGGGGAGAGAGGCGGGCCCATGAGACCCCCAGAAGTTCACGTTAGGGTGATCTGGCCCTGCAGGGTGAGTCAGGGCAATGGTGTGATTTCACAACAGGTTAGAGTCAGCCATGCCATTCTTGGAAACTGCGAACAGTTGTGACCAGGAAATTGTGTAACTGTGTGAGGGGGTTTGACGGAGTGGCTGAGTGCAGAGGCCTAGGTAGAAGCCCGGAAACGAAGGTCGAGGGGTAGCTTCATAGGGTCACACTGGGCACCAGTTGTCACCGGATAGGGAACTGCAAGTCCTGATCACACTGAAGATGTCATCCAAAGCTTCCTAGAGACTGGGACTGGCCAGCTGCCTGCTACTCAGCATTCCTCAGATGAAAACACATCATACCTGATGGGGGTCCCTAAGTGTTGATTTTTTTTCCTTTCGATTATAGCAGTAGACCCAGGCTTAGATCCCGGCAGGAAGGGCCCCTGCTCTGGCCCCTGCTGGCCTCTCCTGGCCATGACCCTTTCTACAGGTGAGGTGACTGCAGGGGCAAAACGACTAGAGGTTGAGAAAGAATCAAAAGAGAAGTAAACCCATGGGACTTGGGGACAGGGAAAGTACTCTGGACGATGCTACATGGGTGGGTACATGTCATTATACATTTGTCAAAACATGCTGAGTGTCCAGCAAGAGTGAGTCCCAATGCAGACTGTGGACACTGGAGGATTACAATGTGTCGGTGTAGGTTTGGTTGGAATCAACGCACCGCTCTGGAGGGGATGTTGATGATGGGGAAGTTCAGCGCGTGTGGAGGCAGGGCGTATATGCAAAACCTCTGTACTTTGTGCTGTGAACCTAAAACTGTTCTAAACAACACAGTTTATTGAGAGGAAAAGGGGGAGGACAGGAGGGAGGGTCACAGGAGTAGGAAAGCAGCAAGGGGACGTGGCCAAGCCAGGGTAGCAGAGGAGCGAGGGGCCAGCATTCTGGACGCCTTTGCCCTTGGTTTCTCTGTGGCCTGACTCCCTCGTGCTCCTTGGGGCTCCAGTGCACAGGTACTGTTGCTACAGGCAGCCTCACTCTCCCACCCTTTACTGGAGCAGGCGTGAGTGTATTTCCTGCCAAAACAGCGCTGAATACACGCCTCTGGGCCCTGAGTCTCCCAGGGTCATCCAGGGACCCCCAGTCCAACAGCAACAGCCGTGTGTCTGGGCTGCTTTCTTAAAATATCAATATTTATGAGCTAATGGTAACTTCATTGGAATTCCCTAGATAGATCAATAATGAATATATTTACTAAAAGCCAGACATGGCCTCATCTGAGTCCCTTCCAAAGCAGGCTCTGTGCTTCCCAGCAACTCTACTCAACACTCCAAATATCCAGCACTCCTCCGCTGAAAACATTCAAGGTTCCTGCTCTATTCTTTTCTTTTTTTTCCCACATTTGATTTTCTTACTTGTCCTTTGTTGTAATGTCATTTAATGTCAAAAAGGACTCGGGCAGGCTGTTTCTCCCAGGATTGGGGGCCGGAATACTAGAAAGGGACATGTGAATATCTGGGAACCCGAAACAGGACGCCAAACATGTTGACACTCAGCGCTTCCTCCTGTCCTGGTCGGGCCGTCCTCGGTCCCCACCATGGCCATTTCCAGCCTTCACCAGCCTCCTCACACCTTCCACACCCCTACTTCTCACTTCAACTTCAAAAAGGATCCATTTCAGAAAACATGGAAACTCTCATTGCATTGCCCTCGGCAGATTCAGAGCTTCAATGACCACTTTGCGCCCCCTCTTCCTCCTGGACTCCTACCCCGGACAGGACACAGCAAACATATCTATGCACAGGCCGCCTCTTGAGGCTTTGCCTCCATCTGGGAGGAGGAGCCTCCACTTTCCTCAAGGCCCACCTCTCCCAGGTCCCCCTGCTGTACCAATGGTCTCTTCTCCCTTCTGGTGCACTAATCTCTCCTTTTCCACCATCTTTTTCCTAATATATGACATCCTGAAAATGCTACACCCTCTATCCTCTACTCATTCTCTGCATTTGGGCTTCCACTCCACTGTCCCACCAAGATAGCTCCTGTTGAGGGCATTAGAGACTCTTTGTCGTTAAATCCAACCCCATGTTTTACTTCTTATCTTAACCTCTTGGAAGCACTTGGCACCACCCATTGCTTCCTTCTTAATTTTTTTTAATACTCTACCTTTTTGGCTTCCATAGTGCCATTTCTCCACACTTTTCTGCCTAGCTCTGTGGTCCTTCCCCCTGTCGTTTTGCAGGCTCATCCTTGGATGCTGGTAACCCTCCTCCTCTTGGCCCCCAAGATGCTAGTTTCTCTCTTCACACTTGGGGGACTTTTCCAGGGGATGACACCTACCCTGTAGCTTTCACTACTTAGACAATGACAAATCCCAACTCGAAATGCTCAGTCTAACCTCTTCCCCGAATTTCTATGACAATGTCCAGAAGTTGGAGAGCCCCACACAAATTTCCCATGGGCACATCGGGCCAACATGTCCCCAGCTCAACTCCACCGCATCTGCCTCCAGCTCTGTGGCCTCTCCTGTGCTCCCATCCGAGCAAATGGTATCACTGTCCTCCCAGGGGGACCTGGTCACCATGTCCAATTAATTACTCTTTAGTATCATATAAGTTACCCATCATCTGCCTCTTTATTCCCACTGAAGACATTGCCTTATTTCCAATCCTGACAATTTCCCATTGGGATTCTCTCAATGACCAATTTGTTCATGACCTCAGTTTTCCTTCTTATACTTTACCTCTTTTTCTAATTTTTTTCACAATGGGAATTTACTAATAATATATTAAGTACAAATAATAAAACAGTGTCTTTAAATGATAGCCATGCAATATTCCTACTGTAGGAAGGAATATTCCAACCTAGCCATGGTTGTCCAGCTCTGTGAGTAGATGGACCAGCTTACAAAACTGGACACTCTGTTTGGGCCCCCGGAGTACGTTCTCACCTTCCCATATATGCTATTACCCTGTCATTCAGCAAATGGTATCTTGGAATGGTAACCATTTGTGCAGAAGATAGTGCCTGGGCAGGTCAGCAGGAAACAGAGGAAGGAACCCAAAATTCAAAGTTCAAGTCCTACTTGTGCTAACAAGCTGTGCGACATGAACAAGTTACTTAGTCTCTGAACCTCAGTTCCCTCATTGGGGATACAGGGATCAATAAAATGTCTTATGTGACAGAGTTCTAGCATGGCTCCTTCCAAGAGTAAACTCTGAACCACGGAATGTGACAGAAAAATATTGGTTACTCATTTCAGTGCCTAATACCAAAAATATTTTTCCCTTCTGCTTCAATGCATCTTTTCCTTAAAAATTTCTATGCTTTTGTAGACTCCTCTTGTCTCCCTAGCCTGTTAACTCTCTTAAAAGGGGCAGTCATGCCTTCCTCCTCGAGTTCCCTTGGTGGAGTTCCCCTGGCCAGTGTGTGCACAGAGATTGTTTAACAAAAACGCAGAGTAACTAGCGAGGGTTCAACAGGAGCTTGTGTTCATTCATCCCGCCAAACCTGGGACCTGCCTTTGAGGCTGAGAATAGACAAAGATTTTTAAGGAGAGACAACAGGGACACGCAGATGCGGGACGGTAAGGGGGCGAGGCGGGGCACGGATCTCCTTACCTTTGCACTGCAGACCCTGCCGCAAGAGGCCCCAGAGCAGCGACCCACAGTGGTCACAGAATGTGGGGACCTTGTAGTTGTGGATACTGAACTTGTGAGGCATGTTGACGCTGAACCGCTGGGAGCCCACCTGCAGGATGGCAAAACACAGGGTCATGGCCAAGTTCCTGTGCACCTTGGAGCACTTATCGCCGGGCCTTCTACAGATCTTCTTTGCAGAAGGCACGGTCATTGCGGGTGGTGGGCCCCAGCTTGGCTCTGAAAGCTGCCCTGAGAAATGAGGGGAAGAAAGCCTCCCTCCTGACCCAAGGCTCCTGATGCCCTTATCCCATGTTCTACCACCTGTTTCACTCCGCAGCCCCGCCCAGGAATTCCAGCCCCTACCTCGCAGGGCACACAACACTCAATGTGAACCTCACATTTGGTCATTAATGAGCTGTCACCATGTGCTTTCAATGCTGCTTTGTGCACAGAAGCCATGCCTAGGCAGTCTTTTGTGGGCAGGAAATTTTATAAACACCCTGAAAACCCAGCCCAGCTGCGGAACCTACAGGGTGCCAATTAGGACAAACGGCAATGGTAGTGAAGACTGCTAATACAGAGCGGTGACCACTAAGGGTGCTACGGTGGGGGCGCTGACCACAGGACAGGCACCACCAGCTCAGTTAACCTTCACCTCCACCCTCCAGGGCAGGCACCACTGTTGGCCTGAGTTTACAGATGAGGAAATCAAGGTGGAAGGAGATTAAGAAATGTGCCTGTAAGCGGAAGAGGGGCAGAGCCAGGATTCAACGCCCACAAGTCTAAATTCAGAGCCCAGGCCTTTTAACCACCGTGCTGCCACTTACTCATTATACAAAAGGGTAAGGAGAAGGTGCAGGGGGAGGGGAGGGGGTGAGGAAGAGGAGTAGAGGTGTCTGATCTGCGGGCCTGGTTCTACTACAAGCCACCCATGAGGTCTTGGGCCAGTTTTCTGATTTCTTAGGGCTTTAGAGTCCTTATCTGAAGTCCCACCCAATGTCACAGGAGTGTGGGGTTGAGGAGATGCCAAGGGCGGAAGAAGTAGGACACACTAAGTGTTCCACAGAAGCAAGGGGTCGTCAGGAGGGCCTGCCTTTCTGCATCTTCTTGCTCCTCCACAGAGCTACTATCCACCTATGTCTCTAGTGGAGCAGCCACAGGAGACAGATCCCTCTCAACACAGGCAGGGGACCATCACCTGAGACCCCATGGGCCGGGGAGAAAGTTGCTCTTGCTACTCTGGGAACCAGAGAGTGAAAAGCAGGCAGAGAAGCAGCTGTCCTTGGCTCACTGCTGACTGGTGAGTGAAAGGCCCCCATGGCGGACTAAGAAGGGGGATGACAGCTGGACAGACATAGACACGGACATTGTCGTGGACGTGGACTTGAACGCCAAGGAATGCTGCATGCACACATGCACTCGGGGTCACTCGCTCCATAACGAGTTCCCTATGACCCAGCAACAAGGAACGGTTAATCCTTCCACTGGACCAGAATTTTACTGGCCCCAGCTTGAGATGCATGGGTTACCAATTAGGGTCTTGTCCCTGTACAAGATTCCCAGAATTACTAAAACAATAGTGATTACCCCTCCTCAGCTTCGTTGCTAAGGTGTGCCTATTTGTGCATATGTCGACTCTACATCCGCCCGCTCACTGCAAGGATGTTAGAGATCATGTGCCCACTCTGTTCCTGCGGATGCTGATGATATGGCGGACCTATACTGAAAATAGACTTGTGGTGTCCCAGGAGTAGCCTCATAGGGATATGGATGACAGACAAGGGGGAAGTGGTGGGGAAGAGTCCCAGGAGATTAGGAGGGTCAGTGTGGGGTAGGACAGCTGTGTGCCCCTAGTTGTGAGCACTAAGGACAATACGCTATGAGAGGTGGTGGTAAGAGGAGAATGGAGCCCACCGCATAGGATCGGAGCAACTGCGGGACTGACACACCATTCTTATTGAGCGCAGCTCAGAAACAGGGGTGAGTGAGACCAGCAAAGAGAACACAGAGAGGAAGGAAAGGGCAGCAAGAGAATTGAAAGATTGAATAAAAGGAAGGAAGGAAGGAAGGAACGAAGGAAGGAAGGAAGGAAGGAAGGAAGGAAGGAGACACAGAGAGCACTCCTTGGTCACCACACCTGGAGAACGCAGGGAGGGGTGAGTTGTAAGTGCTCACATGCCTGCACGTGCATGCGTACACACACACACACACACGACAGGGCACGTGCTTGGATGAGGGCTCACGATGCACAAGTTCCAAGGGGCCCATCAGCAGAGCACCTTTAACTGGAAGATATTAGACACTTGGCATTTAGAGTGACACGTGTTTGGGGTCTGTATGTACTGATGTATGAGGCATGTGCACACATGTGTAGAACACCACAGGTAGTTACACAAAAGGATTAACCAGAGGTTGGTCCCCAGCAGTGCTACACCCTGCAGAGAACACATCCATCGCCCTGATGGCCCAGGGACACACCGGTGCCCATAGAGACTGGCCTCCGGGAGCACCATGAGGAGCTAAGAAACTCAAAGGCCCCTTCCTCAATCCCTGGCAATTTATCGCCCTTGGGACATGGGCCAAGTCTGGGAACGTAGCTCACTGGCAACTTCTTTTCGCTGCCCGACGTGTCAGGAAAGAGCGTCAGAACCAGGTCACAGATTACGCTGGGTTCTATGCAGTTCAAGCCCTCTACCCTGATGCTGTGCACTCCTGTGGGACTCTTCCCTCAAAGGAGGTGGGAAAGAGCTTTAGAAACCTGCAGAGGTTCATAGCTGATGACACCTGTGAGATTCCTCTGTTTCGTGGGACATGCACAAGAGCTGGCACACAGCAAGTGCTCCATGAGTGCTCAGTGGAATGTCCACAGGAAGGAATAATGCCAGACAGCAAGCAAGCCATCTCTTTCTTTCACTTATTTGTAGAAGTAACAAGGGTAACAACACACTCTGGGTCATGATCCTAGAGCAGGAGTTAGGAGACTCAGGTGGTGACGGCCTGTAATTTCACCCATGACGGTAAGAACCCTGCAAGCAGCTTTGGTGCTCTGGGCTGTCTGCCCTTCAGGGACATGGAAGGTGGCATGTAAACTTTGTCTCTTGCTATTTTTCCAGAGATGGTGTGAAAGCAAAAGCCAATAAAAGATGGGAAATGATTTGGATGCCAAGATGTCAATTGGTTGAATTGTTTTTAAGAAGCTGGTAGGTCTCTGAAAGCCACACCTTTTGGAAGCCAAGTTATAAATCCCCCTGGTTAGAAGCCGAGCCAGAGAAGTTCTCCCTGACCCCCAATTCTGACAGCCTACGATTACACCATCTTCATTTATTTCACTGAGAATTAACACATGGCTTTGCAACCAAATACTGTGAATATAGATAACTATTCTGACACTCACGCTCTTCTCCCAAAAGGTCAGTTAGGAGAAACCTAGCTTTGCTGTTGAATTTTCTTGCTTCTTTACCCTTTGAAACGTCCCTAAGAGTCAATCTGACACTAGTTTGTGAGATTAAGAGACAACATAGTGCCATGGTCAAGGGCTTAGACCCTGGAACAGACGACCTCGGCCCGAATGTGGCTCTTCCACATACTAGCTGTGTGATTTGGGGCAAGTTAACTTGACCTCTCTTTGCCTCTGTTCTCTCTGTTGTAAAATGATAATAACATCAATCGCATTGAGCTTGTTAAGGGATTAAATAATTTACGATAAAGTGCTTACATCAGGGCATGCTAAGTACCCAATGAATGTCAGCTGCTGTTATGTTTTTTTCCGCTTCCTAAGTGTTTCTTGGGTTTGCCAATTCCACTCCGTTCCCCCATAACCTTGTAAAGATAAGGTTTCTGCTTGCGTGTTGTGTCTCTCCCACTATTTATGAGCGGTGTGGAGCCTTTGACACGCCAGTTAGCCGCTTCCCTGTTCTGAGGAGATGATGGTATGAAAGAATTCACATTTTTCCCTGTGCGCTTTAGCCCTTGGCAGGGCATCCACAGACGTAAAACCGACTTTGAGCCACGCTCATTCTGTAGTTGTGTCCCACACCGGAAGGCTGTGGACAACTCCCTTCGCTTTTGATCAACATAAGGAAGAAAGCAATGGAACCTCAGAGAGATAAGGTTTTTCTTAGGGACCACAGAGGAGGCCGCGGAGGGCAGGATGGCAGGGAAGAAAGCCCAGAATGTCAATGTTATAAATATTTACCTCGTCGGGAGTTTCCTGTTTCTTTAATCCAGCACACTTCGTAATTATGAGCTCATGGCACCGCTTGTGGACCACGCAAGTGCAAACTGCAAACAGCAAAACATGGAAAGGCTGAGCAACAAGTGGGGGAAGGAAGGTTCCACCCCAAGATTTAATCAGGCCTCAGTGAAGGGACGAGGGCAGCCATGCCCCTTCTGTCCCTGGGAATGGAAGCCCTTTATGCCGTCATTTCAGAGCCCTTTGCCATCAGAGCCATTATAGTGTCCTAACTGCTCTGGAGAAGAATGAACCGTTTATATCTTTAGGGCACCATGAGTTTTCTCTTATTCCAGGAGTCCCGATCAGTTTTCTTGCTCCGGTATGCCAAGTTCAGGGAACGACGTCCCTTCCGTGAAGCACTATCTATCAGAGGTGCTGCAGCCCTCTTGTGCTCCGCTCAGGGCCATGTCAGGGCTGGCTGGCGTGGTGCGGAGGGTCGCAGCGGGAGAATGCATGTTTCATGGCAAGGAAGTTCTTAAGCTTTTGACCTGGTTGTGTCCTTACAGGCCAAACTTAAACATTTCCACTTGATTTACTAACTCCACAAGAAGTGGCCTGTAGCTCAGTCTTCAGCATCATGGGGCAGTGTGGGCAGTAAGTGGCTGAAGAGGCCAGTAACTTTTTGCACACCCAGCAATGTCCAAAAGAATCTACTCAAGCCCACAGGGGTGAGAGGCCCAAGTTAACTCGTGGCTCAGTGAGAAGATGGAATGATTTCCCAGGTCAAATTGCAGAGAAGCGCCCGCACGACCGCGTCACACACCCACCTCCAATTCCGGACAACTTAACCTTGCCTTTGTAGTCAATTAACTGCAAACAAACTTCATAACTTCAAGTGAGGTTTAAACATTTAAGAGTTAATGACTCCAGAGTAGAGACAAAAAAGAGACTTGGCAAGGACTGTCGGAGACACTGAGCAAATAAAACAAGTGGTCAAGGAGCTTCTCCATGGAGCCAGGGAGTAAGGGCGCTGACGGAACCCCTGAGGCAGGTGTAGTGCCCAGGGGGACCTTCACGGAGCCTCGGATTGAAGCCTGTGTCTCAGCAGGAAAGATGGGTGTGCTACCTACAAACAGCTAGGCCCCTGGGACACCTGGGGACAGGTGGTTCCTTGAGGTTATCCCACATAGACACTCCCACATGTGTGGGTGGGAGACATGGCCAGGCAGTGACAAAGAAAATGGGGTTCTGCTTCTCAAAGAGCGAGCGTGAGCACAGGAACTGCAGGAACTCGAGTGTCCTCAAGCCCAGCACACACCTCCTGCGAGCACTGTAGCATCAGTGATCTGGGTGGCTCCCCGGGCCCCCCGAGATTCAGTTCATACTGTACCTCTTACCTTGACACTGGTATCCCTGCTTTCCTATGACACCCCTGAAAAGAAGAATACAGCCCTTTTAGAAATTTTAGTAGGTCAAAACCACACAAAGCTGCCCCATTCTGGTCACCGCCCATGAAACCCCAAGTGTGCTGGAGTCTCCCTAGCAGTGTAAGCTGCGCTCCCACTTGCAGGTTGCCCTAACTCGGCTCCTTCAGAAGGGTGGCCCCAGCGCTTGGAAGGAAGCGCAAGGTTTGGTCGATGTCTGGGCTTGGTTTGGTTTACAAGCAGCCCTTCCAGCGCAACTAGTAGTGCTCTGGAAAACCACAGAGACTCCGCTTGTTCCCTGCCGGCCTCCAGGAGTCAAACGTGCCCCTCCTCGTGGGTGATCATGGCGGGGGCTACAGCTGGCAGGCACCTTCCCTGGCATTCCAGGAGCCAGCAAGGATTATAGGTTAGTCTGTGGCCAGGACTGGGAGTTCAATTAAAGGTTCCTTCCGTGGCCAGAATAGAGTCTCCCGGGGCCAGTTTAGGGTCAACAGAGACACAATCCAATCAGCCTGGCCTGAGCCCCATCCTCAGCGCATCAACCACAAGTGGTGGGGGAGCCCCCTGAAGTTCCAGCCCAGAGGGAGGAGCCAGCCGGAAGTCATTCGGGCTACACCTCGGCAGACTGGGAACGCAGTGGTGTTCGCTGTGGGCTCACAGGAGACCTGACTCTGTAAGATGCAGCTGTCAGGGCCTGTTCCCTCCAAACACGCAATTTGTGAACAAAATACAGAAAATGGAGGTCAGAGGATTGAGTTGGTCCCGAGACTGAGACCTGTCTGCGGGTGGGAGTGGGGTGCTGTTTCTGCTTCAGTTGGGTTGAGTTTTTTCTGAGTTGTGTCACCTCAGATCTTCGTGTCAACCTGAGTGACCAGTTCTGGAACACCACCAGGATAGGACGAGCCGCTCCCAGACACCCTGGGAAGCCAGGGGTTCTCGAGAGTGCAATTCAAACACACCCCAGCTGCGCGTTCATGCTGCAGTTGGGCTTCATTCACTCTTGCCTGCTGGATTCAACTGCATGGGCAAACTCCAGTCAACTTCAAAGAGCTCAGAGAGGTTGCCAGAAAAGCTGGTGGGATATCAGGAAAAGCATGAGCTTTGAGGTGTGCTCACTGGGGTAGAAATCTGACACTTCTCAGCTGGAGGGCTGCAGGCTCCAGACTGCTGTTAGTGGAATGGGCTTCATTCTATACAGCTCACAGGACCCTGGGAAGGTTTAATTAAATATTTCCAGTGCCTGAGAATCTGGCTTGTGGTGTGCATTCATTAAAAGTCCCCTCCCAATCCCCAAGACCAGAGTTCCCTATCTTTCTCCACCTCCCAAATAGGCCTACTACTTACCTGTCTCAGTCTATCAAAATCCCAGTCATCATGAAAAGAGAAATGCCACCTCCTCCAAGAAGCCTTCCCTGAGCTCTCCAGTCAACACTACTCTCTCACTCCTCTGAAACCATAGCATCCTAGCAGCACCAGTGTTACAACAGGTACTAAGAACTGCTTTGTATTATCAATATTGGAAACCGAGTACGTTTAACTCTATTGTGGGAAAACTCAAATGTATACAAAAATAGGGAGATGGACCTCATTTACCCATCACCCAGCTCCAACAATGACCAATATATGGGCGGTCCTGTTTCATCTCTACTCCTAGCCCCTTCCTCCCACCTTATTTTTTAAAACAAATTCCAGATTCGTATCATCTGTAAAAAACTCAGTTTGTCTCTCCAAAAATAAGGATATCTTTTAAAGAATCCCAAATCACAATACCATTGTTGATTATAAACTCTTAACTCCTTAAATGTGATATGGGATACGACCCTAAGAGTACAGTCACCAGGAACCACAGCTTCTTTCCATTTATTTCCCCAAGCACCACACACTCAGTCTTCCAGCAAAGTCTTCTTCAATTAAGTAAGAAGAAATAAAGCGTATCTGCACTTTTTACAGGAAGTTCGTCATCTCCCAGAGTCTCGTCCCAGAGAAGGCATAACTAGGGGTTCCCAGGAGAGAGGACTTACCAGATAAAATCTCTGCAGTGGGAGCAGTAGGTGGGCTGCCGAAGGTAGGTGGCCATGAACTTGTGGCCGTTGACCTGGTGGACCCTGCGCCTGACGGCCCCCTGCCGCTTCCTGGGCCGCATGCGCTCCCTGAACACGCGCTCTTCATTGTCTTTAGGGGCTGGGGGAGGACAAGAGCAGAAAAGAAAACACAGTCGGGGTTAGCACACCTTAAAGTGACCTGCACGAGAGCTATTCCATCCTTGGATGCCTGGAAGTAGGAGGGGCCGTGGGGGGCATCCTTCACTGGTGGAGGGATTAGGTGGTCTGAGGAGCCTCTGCTCAGCTCCAGCAAGAGACCACACTCGGGGGAAGGCCCGGACTGTGGTTTTGATGTCAGCTGCCCCCTTAGTATCCATCCCAATCCCAGTTTGGCTCCAGGCATGGCTGCTCCACTCCTCCTACACCAGCTATACATTGCACAGGTGTAGGGTCAAAAGGCACCAGGTTCAATCTCACTGCAACTTCTGAGCAGTGTTGACTTTGGCCAGCTGGTGTTCCCTTGAGCTGAGCCTCTGGAGGCACCACCCTCCATAAGTGGGGGTGGCAATGCCCACCCAGGGGGAGCTGTGGAGTCAACAGCGTGACTTCCCTCGGCACCCAACCACCTGGCTCAGGGGAGTGGCTGTCTAATAAACCTGATTCTTCTTCCTCTTGCCTCTTATCTAGAAAATGAAGAGCTTTCTCCCAAAAGTGTGAAGGAAAGGGGAGTACGACAATACAAAAGTTGCGCATTTTTGAAGGCTGAAGGCCCACCGCCGTGGTAGCCATCCACAGGTCAGGAAGAGGTCCTCACCAGAACCCAAACTTGCTGGCCTCTTGAGCTCTGACCTCTAGCCTTCAGAACCCAGAGAGAGAAATTCCTTCTGTCCAAGCCACCCAGTCTGGGGTATTTTGCTAACTCGACCTGAGCTGAGTAACACAGAGATAATGATAGCAGCATCGATCAAAGACATACTCTGTGGCAAAGTATGCTGAATGCCTTACCTGGAGTAACTCACTGAATCTCCCCAATAACCCTACTTGAAGGGTACTGCTCTTAACTCCATTTTGCAGGTATGCAAATTGAGGACTAGGCAGTCTAAGTGACCTGTTCCTGTTAACACAGCTATTGAGGGCAGAGCCCAGATTCTAATCCAGAGAACAGAGGAGGAGCCACATACTGCTCCCAGAGACAGCCCACTCTCCCTACAGCAAGGCCCAAAACTCTCATCTGAGTGGCTCTCGTTACCTTATGGAAGAGTCTAGCTGCCTGAGGCTTTTCCAAGGGCAGGAGAGGGGCAGGCTCTGGCTGTCCTGCCAGGCTTCTAGCCCTAGTTCAGGCCCTGGAAGGTCACCAGCGTGGCATAGCTTCAAATGCCCTGGGAAGGCTCTGTGTCCCCTAACACCCCTCCCTAGACATCGCATTGTAACAGTGTCAGTCCTGGGGGAGAGCATTAACTCTGACAAAATAAGACTTTTGAAGAGGTCCCCCCTGCAGGGAACTCTTTGAAAATAAGATTCCCTGCGCTGGGGCTCACAGGTGTGAGCCAAGCAGCTGCTCCACATAAGGGCATCTGGTCAGTCCAGAGACGGTAGCGGTGGACGGAAAGTAAAACTGAAGGGGGAGAAAGGCAAGGGCAGGAACACATGACCAGTGGGGGCTTTCAGAGGGAAGCAGCCTCTGACCGAACAGGAACATGTGGACGGGAGGCTGCCTTCTTAGCACAGACACCGAGGGCCCAGGTGTGGGTCTCCTTGGGGCCCCCGCCTCCTGGCCTCCAGCCTGCCTGTCTTCCCTTTTCACCTGGTGCTTATGGTTTCAAAAAGTCACTGACACCGACTACCTTCTAAGTGTGGAAACCCGCCACCTCCCACCCTGCCACCTGGGGGCTGAGACCAGCTGACCAAATTCGCACTCGAAGATCCCCAGCTCTGTTCCAACACAGAGACGTCTGTATGTGCACACGTACAGAACTGCAGCAATCGCCACTCAGTGGGGAGTCATAGGTGGTCTTCAATTCTGCTTCCTACTTTTCACCGTGTTTAGAATATTCTACTACTTTTATAAGCTAGAAAAGAAATGAGGCGATTTTTTAAAATAAAATGTATTCAGTAGCCCTTACTTGCTACAAAACTCATCTACAAAAACTGAACCAAAAACCCAGTCCAGGGCAGCTTGGGCCAGAGGATGGGAATTCTCTTTGCAGAAGGCATCCTTCTGATTCTTTCACAGAAGAATTCACCAATGAACATATTTAAATGGTAAGCCAGCCCCCTAATGCATTTAAGATGCGATTAAATTTACAAACCCATCAAATTTCCTAGTCATTTTGATCCTGGAAAATTGTGTTTTCAGTTAAGATGGTGATGAGCCCACTCTAGGGCTCTCAAGAGGGCACTGCTGTGATGGGTTCCTGGGTGTCCCCGAGGGCCTTACTTCTCAACCTCTTACAGAGACGACCAGAACCAAACGTTCGGAACTGTGTTTACATCGATCCAATGGGTAAATACAGCACCCACTCAATTAAACTCCAGACCTGTTGGAGAAGTGCACTGAGACCAGGGCGGGTGGAGGGGTGTTGGGGGCTGCTGAGACAGACAGTGAGGATAACTCCCGCTAGACGGGGGTCTGATTGAACTTCCGCAAAGGGTTCTGTTCCTCCTGCCCAAGCACACTGCGTGTAAGTCAGGTTTTATGTCACAGGTGTAGGAAAACAGAAGGCTACAAGAAACGAAGAGCACAGGGAAGCTTCACACTCCCAATGATGCCCCATGCACTCCCCCACCCTCCCGCCTACACCCTGTGTGTAGGGAGCAGGACAGGCAACGGGAGAAAAGGGGTGGGCCCCTTGCTGTGGAAACACCCCCAATATCGTGTCCCTCTGCACAAGGGAGGCAAGGGTCTGGGCAGAGCATCTCTGCACCCATCACCCCACACGCAGAAGGAACAGACTAGATGATGTGAGAAGGAAAGCCACGGATTCCTCAGCCTCGGAGACTGACATTGCTAGAACCCAGAATCACCAATAGAAACTGATCTCTCCAGGTTTCCCACTGCTATGAAGGGTTGCTATTAAAACGCAGTTCTCATGAGGGAGAGGGTAATTCAGTGTGTGTGTGTGTGTGTGTGTGTGCGCGCGCGCGTGCACTCGCGATAGAGAGAGAGAATTAGTAGTAGTGTGAATGACACATTGATTTATAAATGTATATGTGTATATCAATTAACATACTATATAATGAATAATTTATACATAGTATATTAATATATTTATGGCAAACATAATATAATTAATTGTGTTATCTATTATAATTAATATCCTAACAAAATTATATTATAATTATAATTATATTAATAACATTATATAATGTACAATGATATAAACGTATACAGTTTTGCTGAACCACTTCGAAGTTGCAAACAGTCAACAATTTACCCCTAAACACATCAGCCTTTATCTACTAACAACAAAACTATTTCCTCCATAACCACAATATCAGAATCAAGAAATTTAACATTGCTGTAACATTATCTGATATACAGTTCATATTCAAATTTCTCCAATTATCTCCAAAACATTCTTTATAATTATTATTTTTTTTTAAAGTCTCCTTTTTTTTTTTTTTTAGATTCTATTTATTTATCTTTAGAGGGGAAGGGAAGGAGAGAGGGAGAGAAACATCAATGTGCGGTTGCCTCCTGTATGTCCCCTGACGGGAACTGGCCTGGCAACCCAGGCATGTGCCCTGACTGGGAATCGAACCGCGATCCTTCGGTTCGCAGGCCCGCGCTCAATCCACTGAGCTGCACCAGCCAGGGCCTCTTTATAATTATTTAAAAATTTTTAATCCAGGACCTAATTAGAGCTCACACATCACATTTGGTTGCAGTGTCTCTTTAGGGTGCTTAGTCTGCAACAGTTTTCCTGACTTTTATCTTTTTTATGACACGTTTATGAGAAGTCCAGGATGCTGTCTTATGGAATGTTCCCCAATCTGGATTTGTTAATTTTCTCCCGATTAGTTTCCAGTTAAATGCCAGGAACCCCAAAGAGATCTATGCATCAGCAAGTCCAAATACATACATCAAGACCCCCCACAGGTAACTGTGTAAATGACACAAACACGCTACATATAGGAGAACTATAAAATATTCACTCTTATTGGGAATTTTTAAAATGCAAAGCAGAGCAGTTTTGATATAACACTAACTTACCATGTAATACTTAATAAAGAAACAAATTTTTAAAGGAAATGGTATTCATTTTTTACCACATCTTTCAAAAAATTTGGATAAATTTGTTTTAAAATGGTATTATCCACTAATGGGAAGACTGCTGTGAAACTGCTTTATCCACTCTCTGCTACAGGCCATGTAACATAACATTTTGTGAAAGTAATGCTGCAATACATAGCAAATACAAAAAAGAGAGTCAGAGCCTTTGATTTGGCAACTCCTTAGGAATGTAAGTCAATAATGAAATAGAAACTAAAAGCTATACACTTGTAACTTATAGATGTTCCCTCATTGCATAATTCCATTGGCCAAAAAAATAGAAGTAACTTGATTGCCTCACATTACGAAAATGGTCTAATAAATTATATTACACTATGTAGAGCAATTTAAAAATGGTGAGGAAATACTACGTAGGAAAATGCGGAAATGTGGCAAAATGTAAAAACAACGCACAACACCACAACCCTATGTAAAACATGTTTGCAGGTTTGAAGTAACATAAGAATTATCATGCTATACAAGGATGATGGGATTATGTGTTGTAATATTTGAAAAAAATCTTCTCTAGTGTTAATAACTTTTAAAAGCCACTCTCTCTACCCGAAGCATTAGATCACGGAAAAGGGGTGCATGGATGGAGGCCTCATGGCATGAACAGGAAGAGAAGAAACCACAGGTTGCCCTGGAAAGCAGGGCAGACAGGACAGGTTTCGTCAGCTTCCCAGCTGCCTGTGGTTCTGAAATGAGGGAAGAATTACCCCGATCTAACCCCTCCTCCTGCGATCTGTCCTCGAAACCTGCGCCTCGCTCTGAAGGACGCTCATTCTGTCATTGGATGCACTCAGCCACGCCCACTTGGTGTGACCTTTCATTGGCTGCAGCCTCTGAGGCAAAACCAAGGTTGGCTTTCCTCCTCTGTTCCATGGCTGCATCGGTCACGTAGCAGATGTGGCACCTTTTCTGGCTGGTCTAATTATTGAAGGTCTCACCATTCTGCCATCACCTCCCTCACCCTGCCTCATCTCCTGCACAGAAAGGGAGCCAAGGCGATGGGTTGAACACACGAGGGCACCCTGAATTTCAGTGCTGTTGGGTGCCTTTTGGGATAGGAGTAGCCACCAGAGCATTCCTAGACAGCCCAGACTTACCAACTTCTGGTCTGTGCAGCAAGACTGCCAAATCCAAGCACCAACCTCGCCCGAGACCCTTGACCACACTGACTACTACGCACGACTGGCCACCCCAGGCACCGCTGTCACTCCTCACTGCAGCATGGCCACCTACCCTTGATGTTCAGGGCACAGAGGGCTCTTCCCCTCAAGCAAGTATGTTGTGGGGTCTTTATTTTTTCTGAACTCTTCTGCCATGATGGTCGAAATAGGTGTTAGGAGCCTGGAAAAACTGCCTTTGCCCCAGACTTACATGAGGCCCTCAAACAAGTCATTTAATCTCTTTGGGCCTGTTTTTTGTTTGTTTGTTTTTAATCTACCAAGAGTGGGTAATGCAACGGCTCTGCCTAAATCCCAAGCTGGCACACTCTTTCTCTCTCCCTGGCACCAACATGACACCTCCTTACTGAGGAAGAGTGAAACAGCCTCACCGCCACCCTGCAAAGCCTACTGACAGCCTCTGTTGCCCCCGCCCTGCTGGGGTCCAGCTGCCTCCAGATGTCCCACACCTGCCCCTGTGAGCAGGAAAGAGAGTCAGCATTATCTCCCCGCCCCGTCCATTGGGGGCTTTAGAAAAACAGAGTCCATCCTCAGGCCTGCAGAACTGTCAGGAAGATCGGGCTGGGCAAGGAGCACTGACTCAGCTGCAGGACAAAGGCAGTAAGAAATGCGGGCGGTTCGAGAACGGGCTGCAGATCTCCTCAGCAGGCTGGTGCAAGCAAGTAATGAACCTGGTCCTGGATGCAGGTAATTTCACAACACAAAGAAACCAATCCAATCATCCCGGTGTTTTTCATCTAAATAGCTGTCAAACCTTGGATAGTTTTCAGAAGCTGAAAAATTACAGCCACCATATATAGGGTACCTACCACAGCTGAGTACCATTCCAAGCATCTAACATCCGAGAAGTACTATTGTACTCCATATACACAGAGTGCTGTTCCATACACAGGGAATACTGTTCCATACATGTGAGCCTATTCCATACACAAGAGGTACTGTTCCATGCACATGAGGTTCTGTTCCACACATCAGATTCTGTTCCATATACATGAGGGGTTATTACATATACACTAAGTACTATTGCATACCCATGAGGTGTTACTGTATATTCATAAGATGTTATTAGATAAACGTGAGGTACTATTATATATACATGAGCTATGTAAGCAACTTACATACATCCTCCTCTAATACCATAAGATGGTATTATTCTCAGCTCACAAAGAAACCAAGCCTCTAAAAAGTTAAATGATTAATTTGTTGAAGGTCACGCAGCTCACAAACAGTAAATGTCAGCTCAAAAATTCCCACCGTGGCTCATCCATTCATGCCTCCCAAAGATAGTACAATAGCCTGGGCCCCCCTTGTACCCAATTCTGCGTGTGGAAGCCTCCTGGTGCTGTCCACCCACGTCTCCGGACGTCCGCCCTGTGCTCATCTGGAGAACCAGAAAAGATGGCCCAAGGGGGTGGCTGATTCATGGTGCACCCACATAATGGGGTTTAATGTGCTGGTTTCGAAAGGCAGACACGCTAAGTCCACTGAGAAACAAATGGAAAAAGAAAACCAAGAAACGTGTGTATAGTTTGTATTTGTATAAAATAAAAAGGAGAAAAGGATAAATAAACTCAAACAACATAAGCAAAAATACACACTGAAACTTTCTAAAAAATAAACCGTTCATCCAAAAATGTAAATCATGTGGATACTGGATCCCAGACGCTGCTCTGGGTGCAGGCCCTTGGCCACACTCTCATTACTCTTCTCGGATATTCCGGCCTTGGTCCCTCAGAGACAGGTCCCCGAGAACAAAGCAAGGAGTTACTGACATCCCAGACGACCGACATCGGGGGTTGGTCCCGACAGAAGCGAGGCAGAACCTCTCCGCCCCAGTCTCTGAGGAGTTAACTTGCCCTCACAAAAATTCTCTGGTTTGATTTTATGGCCTTATTGGTAAAACAAAACAAAACAAAACAAAACGGAAAAAACCACACTACAAGATCAAGTAAAAGACAAAATAAAAAAATAAAATGAGGTGCTGAAAACTGAAGGAGCAATGCCTTTTATTTTTTAGTTGCCACGAGGAAAACAGGTTATAATATGTTCAAGTGAAATAAATGCTTCATGACAGTTTGAACTATCAAGTAAATATTTACGTGATGCCAAAGAACATGTTGCGCATGGTGCACTCACACAATACATTAAAGAAAATTTCTGTTCCAAACAGGAAAGAGGAAGCAGCAATGAACTCCCTGCGAGAGATCGGCCGGTGCTATCTGCATCTTCCCAGGGAGCCACACGGCGTGGATTGGAGACGTCTGGGAGGAGCGGCGGGGAACCGTTTGCGTGTGTTATTCTGCGGGTAATCTAATCAGGAGGGCGCTGGTGGCCTTTCAAGATTGGCATCTCGAATTTAATGTAAACCATCTCTCTCTCTTCTTCACTTTCTGAATGATCTGTTCTGTGTTTATGGCATTGCTTACGATCTGTCCACTCATTAGAACAAAGCTTAAGCTATTTCATGCTTTATAGGAAAAAATGTGAAGAAATCCAACATGAAGAAGGCAGGCAGAGCAACACTAGTGTAAATGGAGGGAAAACAGAGTGGTGGCCGAATAATGGCATGGTCACAGAGGAAGAGTCCGAGGGAGAAAGCGGAGGGCACCCCCCAACCCCACCACCCAATGCTCTGATTGATGCAAGGCCCAGGTGGACCCAGAGAACCATCAGAGAATAGGGATTTACTAAAGCAGAAAGTCTGCTTGCCTCCTTCCCATCTGCACTCCTCCATTTATTCCTTCCCTCCCACCTCCATCCATTCAAAACTTCAGACTCACATGTGGGAGTCAATGAAACCGACTGTATGCCTCTGGTACCCAGGAAAAGTCACTACTTGCCAGAAGGAAACCACAGAGCAAAAATCCTCCAGGCAGACCTACTAAAAGCCCAAAGAGTATTCTCAGCCTGGGAAACCAGCCAAGTGGGGCACCGGCCAAGGGTGGGGCCGGAGTTTCTGCTGGTGCCAGCGATGGGCCAGTGATTCATATAACAGGAAACTGAGCTGTTGCTGAATTCTTGGGCACCTGAGCCCTACGAAGCTGATGTCCATGAGGCTGGGTTCAGTCCTTTGTTCATATTTCTAAAATGCTGCGTTAAAAAATGCCTGTGGGAAAAGAGGGGCAGAAGTCCCAGCAGGGCATCTGTCTAGTCCCACATGCTAGTTGGTGGTCCCGGGTAGGGGGGGTGCCAATGCCAAGTGAAGGTTGACACTTCCCTCCCGTATACGCTTCTAGTATCCTATATGCTTCCAATATCGTATATAACATGCCCTTTAATGCCACAGGCACCTAAGCCAAAGGGTGAGAGGGTATTTCTGAAAAACCCACACCTATCCAGTGCAGTTGGTATCGGCCTTCCCATATTATTAAGTCAGCAGCCGGCAGAGTTCAAGAAGGTGCAAGCAGAGTGAGCTAAAACTCGTGCCCTTCAATGCCCTAGGGGTCCCCAGCTACCTAAACTGGGCTCTAAAGAGCTTCTCAAAATTAAGTGCCTGCACAATTTTCCTGAATACCACAGCAAACGAACTTTTTGGTTTCCCCAAGTTTCTTCTTTGCTAAGGTGGTTTTGAGCTCTCACTAATGTTTTAGTTAAAATTTGAAAGAAAATCCCTGGCCTGCCCCAGAGAGAGCTGGAGTCCTGAGCAGGGTTCCCACGAGGCCGATGGCGTGGGTAGTTTGTTAGACTACCTGGGAAAGGAGGGGAGTTTCTAGAGAAAATCAGAAGATTATAAAAGAAGAGAATAAAAGGCAGTGGCAGAAGGGTGAGACGAAGGAGATGAAGAAAGAAGGTAAAGAGAAGACAATTATTAAGTCACAAAGCCCAGGCTGGCAGCTGGCTGAAGGAACCCCATACCTATTCAGGAAGAAGATGGATTTGTCTGAAGGAACACAACCTCCTCTCCCCTGTGCTTTGGTCCATATGAAGACATGAGATCACCTTGCTTCCACCCTCCTTCCTAGTAACCCAGGCCTGGCTAGTCTCCAGGGCAGGGCACCGGGGGACGAACCTTCCTCAGGAAGACAAACAGGTGAACAAGCCCCAAGGCTTTCTACAGAAACAGCTGTAATGGCCATAGCTCTTACAAAATTATATCTCTTCTCTCATCATCAAAACCTGCTTAAATTAAACTTTCTCTTACAAGCTTTTGTTCCACTGAGACTGAGACCAAAACTCTGCACATGAAGATGGGGATAAGAAGGCCAAAAGCAATAATGCCTTTATTATTAACTGAAAACATCCCATAATCCAAACTCTGCTCTGATCTCTCTCTCTCTCTCTCTCTCTCTCTCTGCGCGCGCGCGCACACACCGCCCCCCCCCCCCCGCCCCGCAATGCTGGTACCTCTCTCCAGACAGGGGACACTGCAGTCTAGAAACCTAATAAATTCCCAGCTACTGCTTTTTAGGGCCTCAAAAATTCCTATTTCCTACTGAGCTGTCTTTCATAGTGATATGAGAATGCTGGGGACAGAACAGTCACCATGTGAGGAAAAAAAATATGTTCCTAATAGTTCCATAAAACAACAGAGACATCTGATCAATTTTGGGTTGCACAGCTATATATTCCCATACAGGGAACACAGAACTACCAAAAAGACAAGAAGGGAGAAAACTCCCCCCCGCCCATTTTGATGAACCTAGGAAAATATTCTGAGGCCAGAGATTCTTAAGGGAGATCCAGTTGGTTTAGGTCTTAGTGTTCATAAAGTCCAAGAGGATATGAAATTCTCTAAATAAGTAAGTTATCTTTGTCCAGAGGGAAAAAACGACTGGCCACAGGCCCTGGCTTGAATGAACCTCAGCAAACTTCTCGCAGGTATATATATTCTTGGTCACTAGGGCCCTGGGGAAGTAGTTATAACTCTCCTTCCCAACTCCCAATCTATAATTTACCATTTCAGGACAGCCCAAGAGTTGTATCTTTATGTATAGAAGGTGGCACTACCCTAACCTGGAAACCTGAGCCCTTCATACAGTGAAGTTACGTGCCTGCACTTTCAGTCAGTCTTGGCTCAAGCAGTGAGTGGGATGAGGCAGCAAGGTTGGGCCGAGGTTAAGGTCTACCACCCAGTCTTAAGAGTCTCAAGAATCCTGTGAGAGATGAGCACTGCCGCTGGCTACAGCACACCACTTCCACGTCTTGGAAGGGTGAGCGAGGCTGGCTATCCGTAACAGGTCAAGAGACGCCTAAGGGAGAACTGAAGTCCATCCAGAGGAAAGAGACAAAAAGTAATTTCCGTTTCTGGGAGAAATAAGAAAGGGTCGAATGAGAGGTATGGTATCCAATTTCCAAGATGACCCCCAATGACCCCATTTCCCGGTATCCACAGAGATGACACACTGACTTGTGTAACCAAAAAGACTTTGCAGAGATGACAGAGTGTGATTTCTGAGGTCAGGTCACAAAAGACATTGCAGCTTCCACCTGGCTCTCCCTTGGATCACTTGTCCTGGAGAACACCAGCCGCCACATCACAAGGACACTCAGCAGCTCTGTGGACAGACGCCTCTGGTGGGAAACGGAGGCCTCCTGCGGACAGTCAACCCTGACTTGTGAACCACATGTGTTAGCCACGTTGGGCTTGGATCCTCTGGCTCCAGCTGCGTCTTCAGCTGACCCTTTGGCTGACCATAACCCAAACATGACCTCCGGAGAGCCCATGGGCCAGAACCGTCCAGCTAAAGCTGCTGAATTCCTGACCAGCACAAACTTTATGAGATAATGCATATTCGTTATTGTCTTAAGCTGCCACATTTGTGGTGATATGTTATGAAACCATGGATGTCTAATTCAAGAGATAATAGATAAACCAAGCAGCAGAGATGTAGGGTAGACATGGGCAAGAGCAGTTTTTAACTGTGAGAACTGTCCATTCCCTCAATAAGCATTTGCTGAGTGCCTCCTAGGCGCTGGGTACTGTGCCTATACTTCGTGTTAGACATTAATCCTGCCCATGAAGAGAGGGAGAGGGAGGGGAGAGGGAGAGCGGCGGGGAGAGAGAGAGAGAAAGGAAGAATAAATATTGACAGGACAGGTATATTAGCATCACTGTCACGTGCATCCCGGTAATAAACAGTCGAAGTGAGGCAGGCTGCCCTGGCTCCTGAGAGCTGGGAAATCAAAGCTGCTGGTGTCCTAAAAACCAAAATGATCCCTGCTGCTTCCAGCTCCACTGCATTCTCTTTATCCCTTAAGCTTGGGGCTTTCCGCCCAGTTAAAACACAGATCCTCTGGGAGGGCCGTGATGAGTGCGGTGTGGGTGAGTTTCGGGTCCTTTCGGAGAGGCTGTGCTGGGGAGGCAGGAAAGCCGTGGGGAAAGAAAGGGCTGTAGGACCCGTGGGGACAGTGGTGGCAGGAGATCATTTTGGAAACTTTACCGTCAAAGGTGAACAGGTGCTTGGCGTACCTCAAGCAAAAGATAAAGTCCATTTTAAAATTCTGATAACAGAAATTATAGGCACCACTGACTGTATAACACGTAATCAGAACATATTTGCTCTACTTCTCAGAAGGCTCCTACAGGATTGGTATTAGCATCTCTACAATACAAATGAGGGAACTGGGGTGAAGAAAATCAACGTGAATTGCCCAAGGGTGCAGAGTTATTAAGTGCAAGAGCCTGATTTTGTACCAAGGCCCGTCTGGCTCCGAATTTCAGGGTGCCCCCACCATGCACCACATGTAAAAGAATACGGAACGAACGCTACTTTCCCCTTTTCGCCTCGGATGGAAACTGGAAAAAGCACTTAAGAAAATTTGGGCATGGTGTTCACATTTCTCTCACAGGTGGTTTATAGACTTTTAAAAAATGAAATTTCCTTCTCAAATGGTGTAAATGAAAAGGCTTTGAGGAAAATTATTAACAGATTGGCAGGAGAGAGGCCAACTTCTTTCAAGTGAATATGGGGTTGGATGAGAAGTTCTGAGAGTTGTTTTGGAAACCAGACTGCTGGCAAAGTAACAGAAAACAGAAACTCACAGAGACAACGCGCTTCCATGCCACAAGCCACATGCCAGGGAGCACAGGGAGGGACAGGGAGACCAGAGCCCCCCCTTCCAGGCCACGTGCACTGATTCCCATCGGCTGCCCCTCCTGAACTGTGAGAGGCGGGAGGAGATGTGAGATGCATGCGACACAGGATCAAACACAGTCCTCACACAGGCACCCACCTTCCGGAACAAAAAGTTTGCAACTGCTCGAGCCAAGCAAGGAAGAAAGTTTCAGATCAGAGCATTCCCTAACCTGACCCAAGCTATCACGTGTGTGGCAGGAGCACCTCACGGTAAAGGAAGACTCCACTGATCCCCAGGTCAGTCTCCTCAATCCTAAGGCTACAAAGATGGAAGCTTATTGCTGCTAATTTTTTTTAAATAAACATTATTCTCTTTCTCCAAACAGAGTAGTTAGCAAAGGCCCAGATTGAATCTATTACTGGCATGTTAGAATGGAGAGGTTGAGGGGGAGAGAGGGAGAGAGAGAGAGAGAGTTTGTGTGTGTGTGTGTGAGATAAGAACTAAAATAGAGCTTGGCTGGTGTGCCTCAGTTGGTTGGAGTGTTGTCCCATACAACAAAAGGTTGTGGGTTCAGTCCCCACTCAGGGCAAATGCCTAGGTTGCGGGTTTCATCCCCAGTGGGGGAGCCTAGGAGAGGTAACCAATAGATGTTTCTCTCTCTCCCCCACCACCCCCACTCCCTGCCCCCCCCACACACACACACGCAAACTGTTCTCTCTCTCTAGAAGCAATACAAAAATGTCCTCAGGTGAGGATTAAAAAAATAAAAGAACTAAAATAAAGATATGATACTGTATTTTTTGTTCTTTCAAACCATCTTCCTGGAAATAAAAAAAGAGTGCAGTGTTGAAGAGGGGGTCCTTCCTCTGTTATGGGGTGGCCCTGGCCTGTGGCTAGCAGCCTGGTCTGAATGACCTGTGCAAAGGAGAGTTCTTCCTCTCCATGGGAAGAATGGGGCAGTGATTTCCCTCTTGCACTGGGGAAACTTGGAGCTTTTGAAAAGCTTGCACTCATGGACAAAAACTATGGGGGGTGGAAATGGGAGGAAGGTGGGGAGGGCTGGGGTGGTGGGCTGGGGCGGGGTAAAAGACAGAAAACTGTACAATATCAACAATTAAAAAATACTGATTAAAAAAAACAATCAATTTTGGGAAATTTGGGGACTCCGTTCCCCCCAAATTATTAAATATTTTGTTCTGTCAAAAAAATAAAATAAAATAAAATGGCAAATAAAAAAAAAGAAAGAAAAAAAGAAAGAAAAATTACCATAAAAAATAAAATAAATAAATAAAAGCGTGCACAGTATTCTACACCCTTTTTTTGCAGCTCAGGAGAATTCCAGTTGATTTCGGAGTGAGGATGACCTGGAACTTGACCACTCATTAACCAGAACTACTGGCTGATTCTCAAGCTGTCAATCTGAAATGTACACCCATTAGACCCCTGACTTGGCTCTATCTGATGCTGCTGTCTCGCTCCAAAACCTTCCTGGATATCAGAAATGGCCTCTCATTTCTCAAGGGGAAATCTCATTTCCTGTCGGAGTATGATGGCTAAAGGAGATCAGAAAAATGTTTTAAAGGCTGAAAGGAAAGGGGAAAAGGATCTTTCCTCTTTCAGACAGACAGTGGCCACAGTGTCTTATTAGATGTGAATCAGAACACAGAAGAACCCAGATCAAGCCCATCAACATAATCCCATCACCATTTTCTTCTAAATGACTTAAATTCTGAGGCCTTTATCCTTAAAATAATAGTGACTCTCAAACTTCAGCATGCATCACAATTAGTTGGAGGGCTTACTGAAACTCGACTCTACTGGATCCTGTTCCCAGAGTTCCTTTCAGCAGGTCTGGGGAGTAGCTGAGAATTTCATTTTTAAGAAGCGTCCAGGTGATGCTAATGCTGCTGGAACTCTCTAGACTGCATGAGCCACCTTACCTGAATCACCTATTGATAAAAGCGATATACTTATTTATTCGGAAGTAACTAGGGCCCTGCTCAGCATGGAGAAAGCTAAAAGGGTCATCGCTCCCACCGTTACACCAAAACACAGGGGGCAGACAGACCGAGGGAGCAGAGCAGAGCCCAGCGGCTAGTCCACATGCACGTGTTCAACTGATTTTCAACAAAGATGGAAAGGCAGTTCCATGGAGAAATTATAGTTTTTTCAACAAACAATACTGGAACGATTAGGTATCCATGGGCAAAAAATAAGCAGAGATCAATACCTTGCACCTCGTATAAAAATACACTCTATTGTCACAAAGGGAATTTTGAGGGGATATGTGGAGATTTTTTTTAAATAGACTCAAAATAGATGACAGACAAAAATATAAAGCCTAAAACTACAAATCATCTGGAGGAAAACACAGGAGAAAATCTTTGTGACCTTGTGGTTAGGTAAAAATTTACTAGATGTGACACCAAAAGCAAAATTCATAAAAGAAAAGATTGACACACTGAACTTAATTTTGAACCAAAATTAATAACTTCTGTTCAAAAGATATTGTTAAAAGAATGAAAAGGCAAGTCCCCAATTCAGAAAAAATATTTGCAAATTACATGTCTGGTAAGGCATTTATGTCTAGAATATATAAAGAACTCTTAGAACTCAATAATTTAAAAAAATTTTTAAAAATGGGTTAAAGATCTGAAAGACACCTCATCGAAAAAGATTTATGGATAGCAATTAAGCACATGAAAAGATGCTGAACATTGGCTTTAGGGAAATTAAAATTAAAACCACAATGAAACCACTACATAACCGTTAGAATGACTAACTTTGAAGTAACAATAATAATAAAACACAAACATATGAAGTGTGGATGTGGATGCAAAGTCACTGGCATTTTCAGACATGGCTGGTGGAAGTAGAAAATGGCCTCCCCACTTGGAAAACAGTTTGCAGTTTCTTATAAAATTAAACACACACTCGCCACACACACCCCAGCAATGCCATTCCTAGGTATTTACTTAAATGAAATAAAAAGTTACATTACACAAAAACTGATATGCACATGTTCGTGAGATTTTTATGTGTAATCATTTAAAACCAGAAACCATCTGGTCCCTCAACTGGAGAACGGATGAACAAACAAATTGGTGTCCATCCATCCATGAAGCTCCACTCGGCAACAGGAAGGAACGAGTGACTGATGCCGTCAGCAGCAGGGATGAACCTCCAGTGCATCATGCTGCATGAAAAGAAGCCGGATGCAAAGGGCTCCATGCTGCACGGTTCCACCCAAATGGCATTCTGGAAAAGGCAAAACTACAGGCACCGAAGAGGAATCAGTGGTTTCTGGAGGTGGAGAAAGCCTTTAACTACAAAAGGGAAAGGTAATGGGGGAATTTGGGGGATGATGGAGCCACAGAATTCTGTATTTTGATCCTGGTGGTGGCTACATGACTGTATGCATTTGTCAAAACTGGCAGAAATGTATGCTGAAATGGGCTATTTTTTATGTAGTAAATATGACCTTATTTTATTTTTAAGAGGGGAAAGAAGTAACTCGGGAGGACCTGTTACATCCTCAGCCCTGTATCAAGAGCTACTACAAAAACCCATGTTAGATGTTAGAACGAACATTTGCCTAAAGCATTTAAAGAGCCTACACCTGGGAACTCAAGTGAGGCGACTGTACAAGTGAGCCCAGAGACAGCTGGGGTCTCTGGTACAAACCTGGTCCCCTCCGCTGTCAGGGTCTACCTTCAGTCCAAAGGCTCTTCGTTCTTCCTCTCATGCTCTCGCCACCTGAGCCAGGTTGATCTCCTGACTGCCCCTCACAGAAGTCATGTTTATTCCCGCCTCCGAACTAATTACACTAGTCCTCTGTCCTAGGACACAGTTCTTTCCCCGCTTCTCCTAGTCAAAATATTTCTCATCCTTAAAGACATCCATCTTCCACGAAACCTTTCTGAACCACAGCAGTCCACAGGGATCACCTCTTCTTCGAACCATCACAGCACCTGGAGTTTTTACTATTCAGTATGATATCCATTCATTAAACATGTAATATACGCTTTCTGAGTGCCTGACATGGTGTTTGTACGTTTCCCCATCTATTTTAGGAAAGGAAGAAGCGCTTAAGATTTCTCTTGAATCCTTGTCCCCAACCTCACCCCGACACGCCCAATGCCTACTTCTAAGGACAATTAATTGAATGATACACCGAATATTAACCAGAAGTTTGCATGACAACACTAGCTCTCAGTTAGACTCACCTGGAAAATATGAAAATATGCCCGTACCCACCTGGGGCCCACCACAGACAACTGAATCACCACCCCTGGGGGGCGGGGCACTGGGATTGCTTTAAAGCTCATCCGGGGCAGTACCGTGCAGCGCTGATGGAAAGGGTGGGCGGTGGCGCAGTTAAGAATCGGGAGAGGCACGGAGGGACAGCAGCATTCATGGAGCCAGTGACATGGAAGTGTTTGCTCCAGTGTTGTTTTGGGCGTGACCCAGAAACAGGTATTCCAGGAGAGGTATTCCAAAGCAGAGGGAGAGAGAGAAGGGAAAGGAGTTGGTATTCAGGGAGAGGAGGAGAGAAAGAGGGGACAGTGTTTGAAAATGCATGAAAAGTGCCCTCCACTGGGACTCTGGTCATAGAGGATAAGATCTTGGTTCTGACACTAATCAGACACGTGACCTCTGGGTAAGCCATTTCTCTTGCTTTGGTTCCAGATTTCCACAAGATAAACTTACAGGAATGGCTGTGTGTTTTCAAGTCCCTTCTGAGTGGAGATTTTCCAGGTGTGTTCCGTCACAATCACCAGGGTGTTCAATGGGCCTTTGCCTGAGACAGAGAGGGAGGGTAGGGGCTTCGGGGCTGAGTATCTTCGGGGTAATCCAATGCAAGTGCTGAAGATTGAGGACAACTGGTCCAGGGCTTTTGGGGGGCAATCAATTATTTGAGAATTTCATTACCATGAACACCACTCAGTAATGTCCAAAAGGCAGCTGGCTCAACCTTCCTGTCAATGAAATTAGGTTTTGAGATGAACCCAGACTACCAAGTAAAACAAATTTTCATACTGTAATCTATAGCTTTACTTGGCTACTGTGTTTTGTGTTTTCTTAATTTATAAGCTCTGAAAACAGGAACTGGTTGTCTAACAGAACCTTGGTATTATATGGCCCGGCTTAAACAAAGCGCTTTCTCAGTGTTCTTCCTTTTTTGACAAAAGTTAGGTTCTTGGCAAACTGCATGTCAGGGGAACCACCATCAATCAAACCCAAATTTAATGTACATTAAGTGCTATATCAAGAGCTATGAGGTGAGCACTTTTGAAGAACGCCTACATTTTTTTTGGAAATGCTAATAATCATACCTTAATTCAGCTGCTTGGTAAGTCTAAATTTTAACATAGCAATTTCCATGAAAAATAGAGGTTGTTTTATGTTCTTTTAAATTGAACCCTTAACGAGGGATTCTTGGGTATAGAGGTATAAAAGGGGCCAGCACAAATAACGCCCCTTTTTATTAAATAAATCGTAAGCATGTAATCCTGTAACATAACAACATCACATTCAAACACACCATATGACATTTTAGGTGACATGTTCAAATTGCCATTCACCCCATGCAAGATGTTCGTGCACCCTACCAACCACACCCAAACAGGTATTCTTTCTATGGGACCCTGTGTAATAAATTCTGTAGTTCACGCTTCCTCAGAATACTTTCGGCAAAAGGAGGCTGTTTTATTGGTGTAAACCTCAGTGTGCTTCTGTGTGCTGAGCTACTTACACACACAGAACAGTGGGTGACCTATGAATGTTACAAGGCCCAGAAGCTGTGTGATATCACGAGCTGAGCGTGATCACTGAGGGCTGGGAGCCTAGATTCGCCTACTCGCCCCCTCCTAGTTTGTGTCCTTGGGTAAGACCCTTCCCTTTTCTGGGCTTCAGTTATCTGTGTGATAGAAACATTGAACAAGTGATTTCTAATGTCCTTTTCAGCTCCGGGATTCCAGGATTTTAGGATTCTTTGGAGAGTCTAGATCATCTGAGGTTGTCAAATTTTATAGTCCTAAACCCGCTCTATCAGAGCTTTAATCCAGCTTGGCACAAGCCTGGAGGATGAGGTGTGAGAGCCATGCTCTCCGTGTGTGGCTGTGTGGGTTGTGCACTGCAAAAAGGCACCCCCCCACCCCACCTTTGCTACATTTGCTCAGTAGGGGCCTACTGCATTAGGTGCTGCATGGTCTAGCCTGGTGCTGGTGACAGTGAGACTTTTAGATGCAAGGGCAGCAAAGCACCAATCAAAGTGTGGTTCCATGACAAGACAGCTATTCTTCTGGGCCCAGAGGAAGCTCGGCCCAGGTGTGGTGATCATGTGCTCATAAGTGTCACCTAGTTTCAGTGAGGAAGTCCAGGTTAAGGAGGAATTATGGAAGCCCAAAGACTAGCAAGGTAGAGAGACGTACCTGAAAAGATGGCTGTGAGTGGAAACGTTACTTACTGAACAGTCTACGTGAAGCTGTCCCTAGAGGGCCTGGTGCCTCCCTACAGCCTCAGGGTGAAGTCGCGTTGTAGAGCTGTGTTCTCAGGCCTGGCTGCTTATTACAGTCACCTGGGAAGCTGGTGCAACCACAGACTCCTGCACCACTCCTCAACCCCACTGGGTGAGGCTTGGAAATCTGTAATTCCAATCAGCACCCCAGGAAATCTGGTGCGGCCAGCACAGCACCAGACAGCATACGGTGTTTGAAGAACTCTGGTTTGGAGCGATCACCCAGGCGCTGGGTAAGTAAAGATTAAGCTGTGGAGAGGACTGGCATGCAGTTCACAATCATGACCAGGGATAGACGCCATTAGAGCAAGTGCAAGTACACTGCTTGGGGCTGTCATGGCGGCCAAAGGAATGTGGTCCCAGACCTGAAATCTGGGACTACCCACTGGGCAACAATAGGTCAAAGAAATGGACCTGGTAGTTTGAGGACATTAGGGCAGCCGAGCTCTCAGCGGTCCTCAAGGAACGCCGACCCTCCCACTTGTCCTCTAGGTGCTATATCTCGTTCCTAAACTCTTCTCACCTTGAGCCACCAGGAGTGTGAACTACGGAGACCAGGCAGACACGTGCTGATCTGCATCCCACCCCCTGGGTATTCACCGCTCTCGGCCCTCCACGTGCCTGCAGTAATATTTTTTATGCCATTACTTATTAGACACTTGGCCTGGGGCATCACCAAACCAGGCATCTGGTAGTCTCTGGGGAAACTGGGCAGAGTCAAAAATAAACCCTGGTAATTGACCTTAAAAGTGATTTATTTTCTCCTTGCCCAGCCAGAGTTCCCCATGCAAATGCGCTGTGACATCTTTCTCAGCTACCCTCAAAATTAGAGAGAAGAAGATTAAAAAAAAATCTCAGTGTAACTGAAATTCTGCCAGCAAATTTTAAGATAAAGGTTTTTATAAGAAAATGTAAAAATCAGACGCACTCATCTAAAGACCAGAGATTGGCTGATGCCCATTAGAGGGTGATAAATTACCTGATTTCTAAAGCAGTGATCTGTTTCTATGCCTACTATTTAAGCATTAATTTTGGTAAATAATGGCAAAAAGCCAACTAAGCTGAAGATAGTGTCAGCCTTTGGTCAAAAATTCATTTTGTTATGTTCCCCAGGATACCAATTAGGGACACATTTTCTAAGGATTTATTTTAGGCAAGTGTTGAGCTTTAAAAAATAATTAATGGGAAGAAATTAAAAACCTGAATAGATCTATAATCATTTAAAAAATTCAATGATTCCAAAATCAGTGCATTTCCAGTTTAAATCTCAATGGGCCTTTCATAGAATTTGAGAAGTTGATCCTAAACTTCACGGAAGAAAAATGCCCCAAAATAGCCAGAGAGACACAGAGAGAGAGAGAGAAGAAGTGACAAATTAAGGATGAAGAATGGGAGCATGCTCTACTGGATATCAACATTTCTTTCATGGCTAAAGCCACTGGAACAACGTGTCCTGGCCCAGGAGTGGATTGGCAGACACAGGAACAGAACAGAGATGTGGGGCGGGGGACCCGAGGGGAAACACGGGTGTGACGGCAACACGGTCCAGGTCCGAGGGGTGTCACGCTGACCCAATGTCCATAGGGTGTCAAACTGGGGGGAGAGTAGAACTAGACCCAAGTGCAAAAACAGTAAAACACTAAAACTTTCACTTAAAAAATAAATAGGAAAACATCTCTGTCATTTAAACAGGGAAGGATTTATTAAACAATGCAAAAAGCACAAACCAAACATAATATTAAAATATAAAACTGCACAGCAGAAGACACCACAGATAAATTACAGCAACAAGCCACAGACACTAGGAGAAGGTAATTTACAACACATAATAGACTCAGAGTTAGTAGTTCTGTATTTATCCAAAATTCCTCCCATCAATAAGAAAAAGACCAATAATCAAATAAGAAAAGGACCAACAATCAAAAAGAAAAATAAGCAAAATTGATGAATAGTTTCTACTCAGGAAAAATACAATTGGCCAATAATCCTAACAGAATTCTCAGCCTTACAGGTAATCAGGGAAATGCAGATTAAAACAATAATGCGATGCCACATTATACTTAATGGCTGGCAGAAATAAAAATCTGACACTACTAAGTGTTGGTGAGAATGTAAAAAGACAAACTCTTACACACTGCCAGGGGGGATGTGAACTAATAGAACCACGCTGAAGAACAATCTGGCCGTAATGAGCTGAGCTGATGATGTGCTGCTCCTATAACCGAGCAGTTGCTCCCTAAGTAAATACCCTAGAATGAGCACATGTACCCAAACACACACACACACACACACACACACACACACACACACAGATGGTCACTGGACCGCTGTGGGAGTAAAAAGCTGAAAATGACTGAAGTGTCCACCAGCAAGTAAACAGATAAAAAGTGTGATATTGTCATACAAGTAATATCATCTAGTAGTTAAAATGAATGAACCAGATCTATATCGACAAAGAGAAATGTTTAAAACATGTTCCCTTAAAAAGTTACAAAAGAATATGCACAGTATGACACCATTTATACAAAACTGGATGCACAAAACAAACATTTATAAACACACACATACTAATAAAAACAACAGACACGAATAAATACCAATTTCAGCCCAGCGGTTGGTTACTGTGGGGAAGAGAGGTAAAGTCTTCTACAGGGATTGTGACTGTATCTGGCGTTTTATTTCTTTAACAAAAGCCGAGGAAAAAGATCCAAAGCAAATACTAAATTCTTATATTTCCTAACTAGGGTTAATTAGATTATTCTTGCTTTTTCACCTATTTTTAAATACTTCCAACATTTTTAAAGCTCCTGTGTGTCCATTTGTTTGAATGTGTCACATTAGCATGTATGTGACACGTGAATGCTCATAAGTGGCTGTCTTGCGCAGCACAGCTTTAAAACAAATGCAACTTACTGACCGACTGCCCCCCACAGCTGTGGTTTCCAGCTAGCATCCAATATGAAGATAGCAGACACTTATATGCGAGCAACGCTTGAACTCAGCCTAGGATGAGGTGAGGGGGGGTTTGTCGCTGTGCAAAGAGACACTGCTGACCTCACACATGCATTGTTCTCGGATTTCCTTCTCTTCTAAACCATGTGTACAGCTTCAGACTGTATTGGGTAGAGCGGGCTAGAAAGGGAATATAAATTCATTGCAAGAAATTTTGACTGGACAGTCCCACTCCAAACAAGTAATCCTAAATAATTTTTTTAGTTCTATGTAAACACTATCTGTAGTAATAACCAACACTGCAACAAACCTGGAAACCTGCATGCCTACCAGCCAGAAAATAATTAGGCAAAACAGCAAACTGATAGACGACAAGTGATGGTTCTAAAGACTCTAACAAAACAGGCAAACATTTGCTGAAAGGAACAGTGATCGAGGCACACCGATACCGCAAAAAAACATGTTCCAGTGGCTGAAAATCGGCAGATATGTAAACATTAAAATCCTTTGTTGGCATGTATTATTATAAACATAATTTTAAACTTTTCTTCAGCATTTTGATACATTTAATCCTTAGGTACCTTGTTTGATCACAGGCTTTTTTGGAGATATAATTCACACATTATACAATTGACCCATTTAAAGTGTAACGTCATGGTTTTTAGTATATGCGGAGTTGTGCGACCATCTCCACAGTCAATTTGAGAACATTTCATCTCCCCCAAAAGAAGCCCCCACCCCTTTTAGCAAACATCCCCCAGTTCCCTTCCTCCCAGCCCTGGCAGTCGCTTTCCGACCCTGTGGAAGTGCTATTCTGCACATGCCACACAAGGGAATCATACTGAACACGCGGCCTTCTGTGTCTGGCTTCCTTCACCTAGCATAATGTTTTCAGGGCTCATCCACGTTGTAGCAACAATCAGTGCTTCGTTCCTTTTTATTGCTGAATAATATTCCACTGAATGGATAGAGCACACTTTATTCATGTGGTACTATTTTCACAATAATAATACATACACTATGTGATGGAAAGAGGCTTGGAGAGTTTTCCTTCTATCCTATTCTGACAAGAATAACTTTTGGTGGTTGAAAGGTGACCTTAGAGGAGCTAAACATCTCACAGAGTCTAGGTCTACTGGGTCACACTTGGGACTTGACTGGCAGATAGGATAGGCCAATGGGAGGAGCTGGGATCCAGGGACCAGAAGTCACTAGGGGGCAGAGCTGACCACTGACGTGGTCTGGTGGAGAGAAAGGGCAGCCAAGGGGGGCTTCTAGCACAAGCAAGAGGTGGCTGCACTGGTGGGAGTTGGGAAGGAGGGCAGGAAAGAGGTGCCCACGGGTGACCTGTTGCCCAGGGAGATCGAGCCACAGGAGGAGAAGCCGAAGTACAAGACTGGGCTCAAGTGCAGGCCCAATGCATGGAACGTCCTGGGACAATGGGAGGGAGACCAGAGTGTAGACCTTGCGATGGGGTCAGAGTGGCTCCCAACTATAGAAAGCTTGGTCAAGGCAGAGCCAGGCTACTCAACCTGGGGTCTGAGACCAGAGAAGGGCCAGAGGGTAGCAGGGCTAAGAGAATGCTGTCCTCTGAGTCTTGCAAACTGAACCTTAGCAGGTGGTAAAGGTTATGGAAGCCTCGAAGCTCAAAGGGCTGGGAGGGAGGAAGGACTTCCAAAACTGTTGTAACAACAGGCACTGGCGATCATTTGCTGTGCACCACACACGGTGGCTGGTGGTTTATCATACATTATCTCACCAGTCCTCACAACCACTTAAAAGGAAAGAACACTATTACCCTAATTTTACAGGTGAGAAAATTAAGACTTAAAGAGGTTAAACAATGATACAACAGAAAGTGACAAGGCAGACTCTGAACGCAAGTCTGACTCCAAAGTCAGAGTCTCCAGTGCTGCGGGTGGCAGTGACGGCATGCTGAGCGCACAGAAGACCAGTTCTTGGAGCTCCAGGCCACTGTAAGCCAAGACAAGGCTACTTTACATCCCAGGGTGTGTAGGAGTTGGGACCCTTGGAGGGCGGTGACAGCTAACGTTTGCATTGAGGTACCTTCCTGAACTGATTGAGAACGTGGTCAAACCAGCTTTTATCAGGACTTACTTTCCACAGAAGCCCCACAAGGCTGGCAGGGGGACATTAACCCAGCAAATCATCTTGGTACCTTTATCACAATCTGGCTCCATGGATCTTTAACTCAACTCCTCATAGCACTTCAAACAAGAACTTCTTACAACTGGCTATTTCCCAGGGCACCAGTGTAGATCCTAAAAAATTAAGATGAAGACTTCCAGCCAAGATGGAGGTGTAGATAGACACACTGTGCCTCTTCACACAACCAAAAGAAGGACAACAACAATTTAAAAACAAAAAACCACCAGAACTGACAGAAAATCAAACTGTATGGAAGTCTGACAACCAAGGAGTTAAAAAAGACACATTCATCCAGACCGGTAGGAGGGGTGGAGATGGGCAGCTGGGCAGAGAGGACTCTCAGTAAGGTGGTGGCTGGTGGACCCGATGAGGCAGCAGATTGTGGAATGGGGCGGGCAAGGCTGCAGCTGGTAGACTGGGCGGTCCCACAATCGTGTACAGATAAACTGGGAGGAACAACCGGGGAACAAGACAGATCTCACAACCCAGGGTCCCAGCAGGGAAATAAAGCCTCAAACCACTCTTTGAAAACACCTGTGGGGGTCGGGGCAGCAGTGGGAGAAACTCCCAGCCTCACAGGAGAGTTCGTTGGAGAGACCCACAGGATCCTAGAACATACACAAGCCCACCCATCTGCGAATCAGCACCAGAAGGGCTCACTTTGCTTGTGGGTAATGGGGGAAGTGACTGAAATCTGGCAGAGAGTGGAGCAAGCAGCATTGTTCCCTCTCGGACCTCTCCCCCACATACAGCATCACAAAGCAGCCATGTGGGTTCCCTGCCCTGGTAAACACTTAAGGCTCTGCCCCTTACTGTGTAACAGGCACACCAAGACCAAAAAGTGGCCCAAATGAAAGAACAGATCAAAGCTCCAGAAAAAATACAACTAAGCAATGAAGAGATAGCTAACCTATCAGATGCACAGTTCGAAACACGGTAATCAGGATGCTCACAGAATTGGTTGTATTTGGTCACAAATTAGATGAAAAAAATGAAGGCTATGCTAAGTGAAATAAAGGAAAATGTACAGGGAATCAACAGTAATGGGAAGGAAACTGGGACTCAAATCAATGGTGTGGACCAGAAGGAAGAAAGAAACATTCAACCAGAAAAGAATGAAGAAACAAGAATTCAAAAAAATGAGGAGACACTTAGGAACCTCCACAACATCTTTAAACATCCCAACATCTGAATTATAGGGGTACCAGAAGGCGAAGAGGAAGAACAAGAAATTGAAAACTTATTTGAGCAAATAATGAAGGAGAACTTCCCCAATCTGGCAAAGGAAATAGACTTCCAGGAAGTCCAGGAAGCTCAGAGAGTCCCAAAGAAGTTGGACCCAAGGAGGAGCATGCCAAGGCACATCGTAATTCCATTAGCCAAGATTCAAATGAAAGAGAGAATCTTAGAAACAGCAAGAGAAAAGGAGACAGGTACCTACAAAGGAGTTCCCATCAGACTGTCAGCTGATTTTTCAAAAGAGACCTTCCAGGCAAGAAGGGGCTGGAAAGAAGTATTCCAAGTCATGAAAGGCAAGGACCTACATCCAAGATGACTCTATTCAGCAAAGCTTTCATTTAGAATGGAAGGGCAGATAAAGTACTTCTCAGATAAGGTCAAGTTAAAGGAATTCATCATCACCAAGCCCTTATTATATGAAATGTTAAAGGGACTTATCTAAGAAAAAGAAGATAAAAAATAAGAACAGTAAAATGACAGCAAACTCACAGTTGTTAACAACCACACCTAAAACAAAAACAAAAGCAAACTAAGCAAACAACCGGAACAGGAACAGAACCACAGAAATGGAGATCACACAGAGGATTATCAACAGGGGAGTGGGAGGAGGAGAAAAGGTACAGAGAATGAGTAGCATAAAGGGTAGGTAGAAAATAGACAGGGGGAGGGTAAGAATAGTATAGGAAATATAGAAGCCAAAGAACCTATATATATGACCCATGGACATGAACTAAAAGGGGAGTAATGTGCATAGGAGGGGGTGTGCGGGCTGGAAGGGAGTAACGGGGGGAAATGGGACAACTGTAATAGCATAATCTATAAACTATATTAAAAGAAAAAAATTAAGATACGGTGGGCTGGCAGGGTGACTCCCCACACTGCTCACCCTTGTTGACTCTCCGTGAACAAAAGCTTGAGGGCAGACCTTCGGGATTAGACAGCCCTTTCCTCCAGGACCTCGCCTTTTCTCCCCTTTGGACAGATGTTTCAGCTGTGCTCACTTTCCCTGAAAGTCCTGGGAAAAGCTGAGCCAGCATGTTCCAACGTTCTGACTTGGATCATTTATAAGCCATTTCATTTCCATAAAATTTAAATAAAAAATAGATTCAGGTGAAGTAAGACAGCAAGCAAATGGGAAGGCAAATAGGCCAAGTGGCCTTACTGCACAGTTAGTCAAAGACTGACGGAGCATGGTCGCAGCCAGCAATGGTCTCGGTGGGCCTGGAGCCCAGTGGTGAGCAGGGACGTAAGAGACATGGGGTTCCTCTGCAAACTCCGGTCACCTTGCTTGGTATTCAGCCAACACCTTAAGCCCTGGGTGGCCTCTGTCTCAAAGGTTCATAACCCACCCCAGCCTTGCAGATGAGGGATTAATGGCAGCCATAGTCATTAATAAACACAGAACAGCTTGTGCATGCGGATTACTGAGTCCATGTTTTGGTTTGTCATCACTGCCATCCAGCGCTAGCCTCACAGGTGGGCATAAGGGGCCTTTCGTGTGATTAGCAAGTCATTCGTGCCTCTCAAAAGGCTGTGTGAAATAGAGGCAAAGAACCCTGGCTTTGGGGGTCATGTGCCTGGGTTCTAATTCTGGCTCTTAGCAGCAGTACAGTCGCACCACCTCTCTTGAAGAGGTCTATCAGGATCACAGTAACAATAAAAGTAGTATTTGGAGAGCACTGAGCACATTGCCTGGTACACAGTACGTGCAGAACGCACAAGGCAGCAGTGGGGCGGTGTGAAACCATGTGAAACGGGCCAAGGTAGTATAATAAATGACAGCTGTGGTTTCGGTTGTTGTTCGGCCCTCTTAGGTCCTCCTCTAAAGATGGAAATCTTCTCCGAACATGTACTTGTCTTAGTGCATTAGTGTGCTCGTCACTTCCCTGCCTCATGGGAGGGATCTGTGGCAGGCGTGGGCTCGGGGGAGGGGAGGATGGAAGAGGAGCAAAAGATGGAAGAACCATCATCGGAGAGAAGGGCACTGAGAGGCATGGCTGGGGACACAGAAACAAGTGTCTCCACTTGACTGAGGTTTTGGCTGTGGGTGGAACTCATCAACCGCAATGTCCAAAGATTTATAAGTGAGGTCGTTTGAATGCATTTTTATGAGGATTAATTTACATAAAGTGGAATGCAAAGATTTTAAGTGTACAAGTAGGTGAGTTTTGACAAATGGATACACCAGTGTAGCTGCCACTCCAACTAGAGCTGTCTTTCATTTACTGGCCCAAAGACTTCCATACAGAGCTCACACGCCAGAAACACCCATCGGGGAAGTCACGGCCCTGCCCTACAGCCCTGGAAGCTGAAGCAACCCATGGCGTGCAGGACAAAAGTGGCGCCAACGGGTTGGAATGGAGAACATGGGATTAGAACATGAAGCAGAACCGAGAGGGGAACTGAGTCACCAGCTAAGAGATCCTGTCCCAAAAGGCTGTGTATCAATGAATCTGGGCAAGAATCTGCACGCAGTGGCCCTGTGGGAGTGTCATGGGGGTTGGACACTGGAACTGACTCATGACACCTTGATTCTTTCCGCACCTGACTCAGCCATCACCCCACTAACTATCTTTGAGAAAAATCACATCATGGCTTAGTGCTTAGCCTCCAGACCTTGCAAAACCATGAGAGTGGGCCAAGCGCTTTTCTCTGTCTTTTCTGGCTCCAGCAACTTCAACAACCCTCTGTGGATGATCTAGACAGGGCAGCTTCACTGCATGGTGACTCCAAACTCTCCCTTGTTTACTTACTACAGACACAGCCTCCCCCGCCGCTGTCTGGTACACTCTGCGAACTGGGACTCTTGACAAAGAGGACACAAGAAAGCAGGCACGGAGGCTCATTTACACCAAGACAGGGTACCAAGGCTGGCCCGTTTTATATCCTGGTGTCTGGTGAGAACTTGGTACTCTCCTCTGTCCTCCTCAAAGGCATTTGGGAAAGTGGAACTGGAAAAACATTTAAGAAAAAGGGGGATCTGGAAAGAAGAAAGTCTCCTCTCTGTCATTCCCAAGATTTTGACTGCAGGACAATGAGTTCTTATCTTGTATGTCTAAATTCTAACCAACCTGCAAGGCCCAGTTCAAATGTCACCCCCACCTGGGAAGCCCCTCCTAACCCCTGGCTAGAGGGGTTCATGAACTCCTCCTGCACCCCCCTTTACGCACACGCACCCTGTTCTACCATTTTGTGTCTCCCAGATGAGGTGGCTATGGTCCTTTTGCTCTTTCATAGGCCAGTTAAGTGCTTTGTACATGGTAAGCACAAAAGCCTGTGTTAAAATGGAGAAATAAACGAATGGGTGTCTGTCAGATTTATGGGAAACTGAACTGCGTCCTTTGACAAAGGAATTTACCTTCTACAAGTAGAGAATTGCCTAAAATGAGCCCTTAAATCCTCCTGAATCTTCGTTGATGAGCCCTAGCCCATAAGCGGCAACGATTCTCTTTGGCAAAGATGAACTGTCAATTTAGACAGTGCTATAAAAGTTGAAAGAGTGTCTGGAATAAACAAAAATTAAAGTAGTTGCGTGTGTTTGAGGGGCACTGTGAACTATTCTGCCAGATGGGAAATGCAGTGGCAGCTAACTTTCGGGGCGCGGGAGTGAGAGGACCGGGCTCGGCGGGCGCTCAGGCAACTTCTGTTCCACTCCTCACAGCACCCTCTGGGTTGTCCAACGCTCTCCTCGAAGGATGGATGGCTTCATTTTTAAATCACGCTTAATTAAAACTAAAGTTTATAGAGAGCTTTGACACAGACCCACTCATTTAATTACACAGACACTGTAATATACATGATGGATCATAATGCATTTTATTGCTGAAAAATCGGAATCTCAAAGAGGTTAAATGACCTACCCAAGAGTTAATTGCAGAATCAAAAAACAGTGTGCTTACATTACGAAACACAGGCGGAGAAAAAGTAGTGTTCCATTCACGTTCTAACCCCTGTGAGGTCACGAGCGCCTCGCCATTAGACCAATGCAATTCACTAAGTGCACGCCCTGCGCCAGTGCCTGCGGCACCCCCTCCCCCACCCGGGAGCTGTAGGGACTGTGCATCCCACAATGGCTGTGTGTTCTTTCAGATGGGACACCTACATAAGATATATGAGGGGAGATGCCCCAAAAAACAGAATTATCTTCCAAGGGGCAGGCCTCTTATAACAGGCTTCCCCCACTAGGTGAGTGTTCTAGGAACCCATGTGTATCAGTGCACCAGCTGGTGTTGCTGAGAGAGGCAGCATTCGGCTTCAGTGAATTTTTTGAAGACTCTTTCAACGCATGCCCATGATGGGTGATTTACAAGTGCACCTACCCACACCACGCTGAGTGATAGCAGTTTTTGACCAAAAATGGCATGAACCCAGTGCCCCGACCTCCCTATTTACCTGATCTCACCCGGAGGGATTTTGTTTGTTTGTTTCCCCAGATGAAAAAAGTCCTCAAAGGGAAACGTTTTGCCAATGTGGAAGAGGTCAAACAAAAAAACAGCAGGAGCACTAAAAGGCATCAAAATCTATGAGTTCAAAACTGTTTTGAGCAGTGGAAAAAACATCTTGAGAGGTATATTGCATCAAATGGAGAATACTTTGAAGGCGACTGAAGTTTAAAAGTGTAAGAATAAATATACAATTTTTTATAAATAAATTCTGGTGTTTTTTGGGTCCCCCCCGTCATACAAGGGACTTGTTCATTTATGTCACCAGAATGGATTGTGGAATGGAAATGCTGCCTTCATTGTTACCTTTTGCTCACCTGCACAGTTTGGAAGTCCCCAACTGCATGATGTCATTATCCTGGTCCACGTGTAACTTTTTTCCTGGCATTTAAGGCTGCACCCAGATAAGCACTGTCTTTGGCCAGAAATGTTTCTTTAATTGGTGTCTTTGGAACTTAACTAGCACAATGATTTAATCTGTCAACACTTAACAGGTAGAAATAGAATCAATATCTTATTGAATCTGCCTCAGATGAACACATGAATTAAAAAGACTTGGTTTTAGTGTCTAGTTCCCGTATATTTCTTTCTAGGCACAAGTGCTCACACTCCGTGGACCATGCAAGCAGGGTATCATACCTCCAGAAGCAGCACCAAGTTCAGAACAGGGATTAGGTTTGGTTTCCAAGAGTCTGCTTGGACAGCTACTTGGAAAGACAGAGCCCACTTGGACAGAACTTCCGGCTGATCACAGCAGCCTCTTGCCTTAGTCTCCTGTTCTAATCAGTGTAAAAGAGCTAAACCTCCCTAGCAACAAGGGTCCTTTATCCCAATAAACAACCTCCCCATAATCAGTGGATTTGTCACTTCTTACCTAGAGCCAGCCAGGAAAGGCTGTCATGTCATAAAATCCCAGGGCTCATGCGGACCTTAAAGGTTATCTAGGTCAATAACTTTCCATCACGAGATTCCCTCTAGGCTCCTCCAGTGTATGTTCGAGCTGCCTAATGAGCAGGTCGGTACTCACTTCAGAATAAATAAATTTAGCTCGGCAGGTCCTTGGTCCCTCTGCAGATGGAACTGTGCTGGCTGAATATGCCTGTCCCTCTCCTTGTTAGTTTAATTATCCATCCTTCGGGCCCAGCTGAAATCCTGCTCCTTCCTCAAAGTCCCCCCACTGACCCACTTCCTCCTGGCCCTCCTTCCTCTGAACAGCACAGTCCAGCACGTTATAAACACTTGCCAGGCAGGGCCTGGTTTGGCACAGGTCTGTATCATCTCCAACCCAAATACCAGGAGTCTGAAGGCTGGAGACCATGTCTTCTCCTCTCACCTGCCCTCAGGTCACCTAATCCACAGAAGACTACACTGATGGTGTCCACCCAATACTTGCTGAATGTGCAGAAAATGCCTAAACCTCAGCGTGCACATGCCATATGCTCAGGTCTGATCCTGGCCATCGGAACAGGCTAAGTCAGTCCACGAGTGGCTGCTAGTGCTCTCCACGGGAGCAGCCATGCCACCACTTCCCCTTCTGATCCGGGGAATGTGTGTCCCTGCTCTGGGTCACCACACGACTCATCTGCCCGGCTGGGAATAGGTGTCTATTAAGTTTTCAGGAGTCTAGTGTGTGTGTGGGTGAGTGTGAGAGCTGGAGGCAGTATGGGAGTGTTTGTGTTCGTGTGAGGGTGGGAGTGAAGGTAGGTGTAGTGTGTATGTACATGTGTGAGTGTACAAGTGTATGCGGTGTGTACAGGGTGTGTGAGTGCATGAGTGTGCAGGCACGGGTACATGCACACGCCCCGGGATGCAGGAACCACCTTTGCTCGTGGTCTGACTGACACGCTCTCTGCTTCTTCCATTTCTTGGACCTACTCAGCTTGACTAAGCCAGAAATCTTCACATATTTGTGACTACAAGTGCCAGTAAAACCTTTTTGATATGTAGATTTTCTTATAAATTATAAACACATATGCTAGCAATCCCTACATTAAATATTAAAATGAAATCATTTTCCTGATTCTTAGGTAAGAAAACAAATACGAATGGAAGGTCTATTGCTTCCTTCCCATATCCCAGCAGCCCACCTCGCCTAGCCCAGGCTGCACGCAAATTCACTTTTCAGGCCAGTCCTTTGAACCACAATGGCACTTACTCTGGGTTCTCACCCCGCTACTGGACATACACACGCCCTGCCTAGCACTTACAACCTCCAATCTGCATTGCTGATGCCAATTTCTAGAAGCCAATAAGTGAGGGACAAAAGGAAGAAGCCAAGAAGATTCAGACACGAGTTCTAAAGCATGAAGTCAACCAAGCAAGGAGACCCAGAGATTATACGGGGGGTGGGGTTCGTTCATGTTTCCAGAACATACCTGCTGGCAGGTCAGGGCCAGCCCAGCATGGTGAGGGGATGGGTTATACCACATCTCAGAAGCGACGGCGGATTCCCACAACAACGGCCTTAGAAGTGCATTAGCTAACTGCTGCTGGAACCACTTAAGCAAAACACTTCTTTAATTCACTGCATTTTCTCTTAATGACATGGAATTGAGAATGTCTCTCTGCAAGCCTTAGTCATCTAGTGAAAGAGAGTGCCCAGATTCTGTTCTACAAGAGAGCTCAGTATAAAATGGGGACAGGGCAGCAAAAAGGTCAGTCCACTTGGAAGCCCGAACACTGGCTCAAGTAAGGCTCATGAGGGAACGAAACGGCGAAACCCGAGGAAGGCGGAGGCGCTAGTTTTATACCTGCCAGTCTCTAGTCTGTCACTGTTGGGATGCTACCAAGATAAACACTTAAGATGTTTAATTAACGACATTTCACACTTGGATCAAATTTCTCTTTCCCTAAACACATCTATTCCCGTTATTTTGCTGCAGACGTGCAGTGAGTGTACGAATGAGGCTCAGAAGAGCCTAATGTATAGAGGTCTGTGTTTGTGTGCTTACACTTTCCCGAGAAGAAATAACTCAGAGAGTGACATTCCAGCACCTCCTCCACCCCGGCGGGCGGGCGGGCTGCTCTGAGCTGGATTTCACCAGCATGGGCAGCCACAGCCAGTAGGGAATGAGCCTACCGCGCTGGATTCCTGAGCGTTGACCCAGCCACAGCACTCCTCCAGGGCAGAGAGCGGAAAGTGCCAGAGCGAATTACCACTGAGGCGCCCACCCTGCCCGACTGGGTGAGAAGACCGGCCTCTGCCCTCTGGGGTTTACACTCAAATATCTCACAAATGGGGCCGATGTTTTTGAGACTTGAAAATAAGCGAGCAAGAAAATTGGCTCAATTTTGTAAGTATACACTGTCCCTGTTTAAGCAATTTTATATATTTGTTCCTTTTGTTCTGAAAGTTGCTGAATAAGGCATGATACTAGTTATGGTCAATTAATTAGGAAAAGGAAACTCTTCTGCCTAATTTAGGCAAAAGAGAAGGGGTACGCAAGTTAGGAAAGAATGCAGATTGGAGGTCAGAAAAAGTTTGCTAACTGTTAAAGCTGCCACAAGGGACTGGTGGGGGTGAGAAGGGTAGGTAATAAACGTGGAAAGAGCCCCAAAGGTTAATCAAGGAAGCAAGGTGGGAAGTTCAGGGACATTTATGGAGCAGGCAGGGAGAGTACAGGTTTTGAATCCCCCAAGACGGTCCTACATTTTGCCTGCTTTCCCAGAGTAATTATGAATAGTGCTACCTTTCGCTTTCCAGTGTGTCCTCTCTTGGAGGGTAAACTACACACCCACCCTAGTTCTCAAAAGCTCACGAGATGCACTGAATTACTAGACAGCGCCTCTTCAGGCAAGCTGTGCACACTGGCTTCTCCATTTGTAGAACCTCTCCAAGGGGCTCAAAACTGCCCCCTCAGCCGCCCTGAGGAGGGAGAGCTCCTGTTCTCTCTGGAGAAGATGGTTACGTGGCAAGTTACAGTTCTTTGTTTCCAGGGCCATGCTGGCTCCTGAGAATGCCAGGAAGATGGAAGGAGGGCAGACAGAAGAGGGACGACTGGGATTCGGGCACTGGGGCCTCTGCGGGACATTAATGGCAAGTAAAGCAGAGCTTGCCCTTGCTGTAGAGAGGTCAGTGAGCAGGGTGAGGGGGCCTGGGTGTTCTTCCCCCAGACCCTGAGGCCATCTACTGAGCCTCAATTTCCTCATCGCTAAAATAGGGGGTAATACTGTCTGCCTTCCAGAGTTAGTGGGACCTAGAATGTAATCAATACAAAGTGCCAGGCACATCGCAGGCACTTAACAGTGGTAGCTGTTGTTGGGATGATGACTTTGGAGTTTTCTCAAAACCAAAGCACCCAAACCATGGGGTCCATCAGGTCTTAGCCACCCCCAGAACCCTGTAGCTTAGGTCACCCTCAGGCAGAGAGACATGGGAAGTCACAATATTCTGTGGGGGACCTCAGTGGGGGACCAAGGGAGACAGCCACGGCTGGGGCACCAACAGCAGCTGCCGAGACCGACCCTTGGGCATTCTTGTTTAAGGACAATTACACAACTGCACAGAAAGGAAACATTTTCAAGCAGTAGGTAAAAAATATATGGATGCAATTTAATTTTTTCTCCCCAAAGCGGGTCACGTGGCTCATCCCTGAGGCAGCACATCACCTCTCCCGTAATCACCACCCCGAGGACCTACATGCACTGGAGGTCTGAGCATCTGTGGAGTTCGAAATACAAGCACTGGAAGCCACCTCCCACCCACACCAGGTGCTCGTCTCGGTGCTGGAGATTCATCGCACAGGCCTGGCAAGTGTTTGGCAAATGCCTACTCACTGTAACCTGAAGGTGTAAGTGGGGCAGGCAGAGCAACAGCTTCTGTCCCTGCCCCTTTTAGTAAAAACGCACACCTATAAGAGACTGTGGGTTGGAGGAAGTCTCCTAAAACTGGGACAGGATATACCCTACGCCCACAGAAAATCCACGGGCGCCCAGAACCACACCTCACGACTGAAGCTGAATGAGGCCTTAGGATGCTTCATGGTTAAGAAACAATAGCAATAAAAGTTAAATTTTAAAAATAATAGTAATAATCAATCAGTGATCATGCAAAATACTTCTTTTTTTTTAAGGGAGGGAGCAGGGGCTGCAGGCTGCATTCTCTAGACTTGGTGTAAGGAAAACTTGGCTGCATTTTCTGAACGTGTTCGACAGAGCCACACGGGGGCGCACGAGTCAACACCTTGGATCTAGGCTGAGTGGGGCCTTCTCTCAGTAAAAGAAGAAAAGGGGTTGGGCGACCCAGAGTAGGGGGGCCTACAGGATGGTTCGCTGCTTGGCCCCCTGCCACGAAGGCAGTGACTCAGGCTGATCTGCCTTGGGTGTTTCAAAACTATGTGGGTGTCGGCCCCAAAGGTTTCCCCCCTCACTTTCTGAGCCAGTTCCCAGCACCATGGCCTGGGGCACTGGTTGCTGTTATTACACGGAAAGGGGGGAGCAGGGCGGAACCTCCTAACCTGCCACCAGGGGAGCAACTGAATAACCCCCAAAGGAGGACCCTGGAGGACAGCAGGCTGGGGGAGGGGTAACAGCCAGCTCTTCAGTGTGTCACCATGGTGTCCTTGGCACGAAAGGCATGCTTATCCTCAGTGCCTGCCAGCTTCTGTAAAGAATCCAGCTTGAGATGCCGGGCAGCAGGCTGGCTCCCGAACAGAGCAGTGCTGAACTTCTGGAACAGATGGTCTGTCACATCCACCACCACGCATGTGCATGTTCACACCCAGGGCCAGACCAGCGGCCCAAACACCCATCAGCACCAGGCCCAGGGCGGGCGCGGGGGGCGGGGGGTGGTGGAGCGGGGTGCCCGCAAGCCTGGGCGCCAGCTCCAGGGCGCAGGTGGGCCCACCTTAAAGATCAGGAATCCATCTTCCCATCACTGTTTAATATAGCACTGAATAAATGATGCAAGCAGTCAATGGATGAGTGATCAACTAATAGCTCTGCTAGTAATTGACTTATTTTTCTCCAATAAAGTTGCATAAATCAATGGGGGGAAAAGATCAGGATGAATCCCAACAGCACTGATCCAGCAGATAAATTAGGGGAAGGTGATTTAAATCACCAAACTCTATCACAGAAGAATTTAGTAGGCTGTGACTTGGGGGGATGGGGGCAGGGGGATAAGATTTTGGAAATAAAAAACATTGTTTTTAAACATGGAGTAGAATGCAAATATTGAAGTATTAACATTATTTAAAAAAACACAAAATAGGACTTCAAAGAAGTTTCTAGCTTCATGCCAGCTTGGGGGCGGTGGGGGGAGGTCCCAATTCCCTCTGTCCTTTTATTTGTGATGAATAAACACTGCTTACTTAATAGAAAGTCAATTAAAGCAGAGAATCATGAGAAATTAAGACAAATATACTTTAAATATTTTAACGGCACACATCAAACTTAAAACATTTATCTGAAAATAAATATGCATAGCCACTGGCCAGTAACGTAAGGCCAAGGTCTCTTCTTCATGCACTTTCTCTCACAGATAACAGATTATCTATGGTTCCTAATTTACATTTCTCTGTGGTGGAGCAAAACCTTAGAGATGTTTAGGGAACAAGTCAAATTTAGACTCTTCAGAGCTTTATTATCCAACTGTCCCCCAGAATTTCATTGTTTATTCTCTTACATAATTCAACAGCAGTTTTATTAACAACTCATCTTCAAGGACTCTTTCTAACACATTCAACTATTTTCATAGAAACTCTTTCTTTTCATGCTCATGAAATTAAACCAAAATTATGTGATTATAAGTAAGAATGGTGAACACTAGTGACTTTTGAGAAACACACCACTACAACGATGGGTATAGGAGTGCACAGAGTCTAGAGGACAGGTCGGTACATTCTGACTGTGAGCTTTCAAGTTCACCTTGGGCATCAGTCAGAGGGAGGAGGCGGCAGAGTCAATTTAGAAAGTCAGTAAACCAGAGACCAGGTAAGAGAACCACCCCTCAACTTTGGTGGAATTTTCTGAGAAGTCACAGACTCGGCATTTACAATAGGGCCAAATTTATTAGCTATGATTTACACACAGCTCTTCAGAAAAACAGGCAGGAAGCGGGAGTGAGGAGCGCCAGCAGCACCCACATCGCCTGACCCGGTACAACTGGCCCAAGTTAGCACGGTCTCCCCACAGTGCTGCCCACATCCTAGGTCTGCACGGCAAGCGGCCCGGTTTACCGAAGATTAAAAAATGGCTCCCAGTTGAAAAGGCAGTCACATTAGGTGAAAGTGAAACAATCAAACTTTTGGAAGATGGGTGAATATCTTTGGGTGGGCAGCATTTTCTTTAATCAGAACACAAAAAGTGCTAACTGTAAACAAAAATATGAATAAATTTGACTATATTCATTAAGAACCTGTATTTATCAAAACACATTCTTAAGGAGTGAAAGGCAAGCCACAGATTAGAAGGTACTTGTAATTCATGTGTTCAAGAAAGACTCGTATCCAGAAGATATTAAGATGCCCTACAAATCAATAAGAAAAAGACAATCTGATAGAAACATGGGCAAAAGACTTCAGCAGACATTTCTAAAAACAGATGTCCAAATAGCCAACAATCATATAAAAGGTGCTCAAGAGAAATGCAAAGTTACCAGACAAATACAAATTAAAATCAGAATAAAAGGGAAGGATGCATGGAGAAAGAGAATGTGATATGTACATACAACGGAATACTTTCGGCCTTAAGATGGAAGGGAATTCTGATGCCTGTTCTAACATAGATGAGCCTTGAATACGTTGTCGTAAGTAAAACAAGCCAGTCGCGAAAGGACAAATACTGTACCAGCCTGCACATTATATGATGCATTTGGAGTAGTCATATTCATAGAGACAGAAAGTAGAATGGTGGCTGCCAGGGGTGAGGGGAGGGCCGAATGGGGAGTTCGTGTTTAATGGGGACAGAGTTACAGTCTGGAAAAACAAAAAACATTCTGGAGATACGTGGAGGCAGTGATTGCACAACAGTGTGAATGTACTTCATGCCAGGAAACTGTGCACTTACAAAGGTAAATTTGAATGTTACACATATGTTACCATAATAAGAAAAAAAATCACACTGAAACACATCCCCCAGAAGAGCGGGCAGTGGCAGAGACGAACAGTGCCCAGTCTGGGCAGGGTCAGGGAGCTCTGACACGCAGCGGAGGGGGCGTCAGTCAGGACAGCCGCTTCGGAGCCCTGTCCACTACAGCTGAACGGCTGCGACCTCATGACGCAGCAGTCCCATTCCCAGGTGTGCCTGCAACACCCGCCTGTGCATTTGTTCACCCAAAGATGTGAACTAGAACGTTCGTGGCAGCATTATTTGTACTAGCCCTAGCCTGGAAACAGCCACTGGTAGAATGGATAGATATATTGCCACAGTGGACTGTCCTACAGCAATGAAATGAACAATCCACACACAAAAGCATGGGCCAACCTCATAAACATAATGCGGAATGAAAGAAAGCAGAGACAAAAGAGTATACGCCACATGAATCCATTTATCTGTAGCTTAAAACCAAAGAAAATCAGGATCTTCGACGTGAAGATGGCTGGAGGAGGGGGTGATGACAAGACAACAGCACGGAGGGAGATGGCCAGGCTCTAGTTCACCTGAAAGCTGACCACATGGCGTATTCACTCTGTACGCCTAGGGGCGAGGCATTATTCAGTGTATATGCCACTTCAAATTCAAAAACTTGACAAAAGAACAAAACCAGTCATATGCAGCACTGCATGTTAATAAAGTATCCAGTGATGGAATATTTAAGACACATGAGGGCGAGTAACTTAAGCCGTAATGAAACATTGGTGAAGTGAAATAATGCAGGCAGCTTCACTGAGAGTGCAATTCACCATCAGGGAGCCATCAGGAATGGGGACAATTTAGGTCAAGGAGCTGATGGCACCAGAATGTATTGTTAGGGCACTGACCACCTCTGTCATTCATCTTGGCATCTAATCACACGGTGCCTTGTTCTGTTACTTAACTGTCTCATGAGTGTTTCCCTTAACTACAAGCTCCCTGAAACAGGGACTCTGGTGATACTCCTGCAGTATAATCAGAACCTAGCACAGGACTAGGCATGCCATAGACTCGCATTGTACACAACATACACACATACACATAAAACAATATAGCATAATACTAGAATTAGATGGCAATGCTATAGTACATGAAATGTGTTATCTAAGGCAAGGACTTAGATATATTAAAATATCTATCCAGAGGCACCTTTACAATAAACAAACAGCTTGTTTTATTTTTAATTAATAACATTATTTTTACTGTATTTTTTCATACAAAGAGCTTGGGTTTTGAAGCATGACAGATTTGCATAAGTCATACAGTATCTCTGGCCTCTGCTTAGCAACCTCAAAGCGAGGATACGAGTGACCTCATAGAATTGGTGTGAGGATGAAATAAACGAGATAAAGCTGAGGAAATAGGGCATCGGGGCACAATAATGTGGCCAGCGGCACACAGGCAAGTATCGTAGCTGTCTTCTCCTAAACCCTGAGTACACTTCTGACCCTAAGGAGAAGGAAAGGCAGGAAGCAGAACCGCATACTTCTACATGCTTCCACTCCTCCCATCTTTCTGAAGCCAGCTTCTAGGAAATTGCACCTCATGCCTTTATGATCTGTCAGCAAGAATCCTTTTTGCAGCCACAAGTTTTTTTTCATGAGCCAGATGCCTCTTCTTTATTAATTTCATAACTCATGTATTAAGTTCCATAACTCTGAATGACTTGATATCCCAGTGAGGGCAGGGGTTGGTTATAAAAAACATTGCACATTTCTAAGTACAAATACGTACTTGATGCCACATTTAACTGTTATACAGGTCTCCTTCCCATCAAGTCTCCCTCCTTCCTCTAACTCAACACCCACTTCAAGGCTCCTGCTGCTGGCGGGGGCAGATGCTGGGAGCTCTCGGCCCTGCTGGGATTCTCAGAGGTGATGATGTGGGTGTTGTGTGGGGAATCCAAAGACTGAGATCCAGTTCAATTTCTGCCAGGCTCTGCCTGTGAGTTGCTGGGCCTCTAACCTCCTCTCTTTGAGCTTTGTTCTCTAATCTGAAAAATGAAGAATCTGCTCTTTTCCTACTCTAGATTAGTTCAGATTCTCTCAATTGCAAGTAACAGAGACTAGAAGAAGCAGCTTCAGCACACAAGGGGAATTTATTGGAAGGACATTGGACTGCCTCCCGGACTCTAAGGAAGCCCTGAATCCCAAGCCACAAGCAGAGTGCAGTAGAGCTGCCCAGGGCACCCCCACAATGGGAAGTTGTGGGGCTACCCTCTCATCCCCGTGACTCAGTTCTAGGCAGCCACAAATTTTGGAGTCACACAAAAGCAAACAAATAACAGATGCACTAAGTGGATTCTAGGTGGACTAAATCGTGTGAGTGATGGAGAAATATAAGGGTATGTGTGTGTATATACACACACACACATTTGTATGTGCATATACACATACACACACACCCCCACAATGAGGATACAAGGACTCTGTGTACACACACACACACACAACCATGAGGCAACTATTCATTATGGAGTACCCACACTGCCATGCCCTCTACAGACCAAATACAGCTATTCAAATTGGAGAGTTGGCAATGAGAGCCTTCCTCGGAGCTACCTGTGTGGAGATGCCCTACCTCATGGACCACCTCTCCCTAGTAAGGGGCAAGGTGGTATCTGGGGAGGGCTCTGAACTTAGGCTCTGAAGACATGCTGTACAATTTTAAGACTCACCAAGCAGCTAACGTGAACCAGGGGCACTGTCCTGGATCCACCACTAATGAATCAGAGCATGTTGGTCAAGTGTTCTGAACACTTTTAGCCTCCATTTCTTTATTTTAAACTGGTCAGTAGTACCAGGTCATCTCCAAATCTCTTATCAACCCACATGCTTTCTAAACACTGAAGCTAACCTTCCTCTATTTCTAAGTCACTCCATGACATCTAGTTCAGCTATCTTTAGAGTCCTCATGTCCTCATTGTGGGGTGTCACACGAACAGTAATCAGGTGACTGATAAGCTGGATGGATGTGCCCAAGGAGAACAGCACCAGACCTGAATAATGAGAGCAGAGTTCATCTCTCACACTGTATTTTTCAGAAACCATAATATGTCCGCTCTGGTTTGTTCATTCACTAAATGACTCATTTATTCAACAAGCAGGTATTTGGTGCTCACCTTGGACTAGGCATTATACTGGGCATTGGGTTATACCGAGGCCTTGACCTCAGGGGGAAATGCAGACCCTCCACACTAATCGCACACAATCCAACATGATAAGGGAGGACTGAGCACATTGTAGGCAGAGGGAAGAATCCAGGAGAAAGAGCAAAGAAAGATTCAGGAGAAGGAGAGAACACAATTAATAGAGTAAGTTCCTGGGGTTAGGGCTGGCAAATGGAAAGGGAGATAGAAGAAGACAGTATCCCCCTCCGTTTTTGTTTTTTTTCTTTTTTAAATCCCTAAAGTTAAAAAATGTGCAGGGCAGAAAGAATCTTTGATAATTTGAGTCTTCCAAGTGTTTGGCTTTGGAAGGTGTCAGAGGCGGGAGCGTTCTTTACCATCCTAACATCTGGCCGGGCCCCTAGACCGTCTCATTTTGCCGTAAGGGGCCACAGCTTTCTGCATCTTCCCTTTGCTTCTCCCTTGGTTTCTGCTGCCTAAATTCAGCCCCATGGGAGGATGAGTGGGACTTGAGCATGGTTAAAAAGCCACAAAGTGGAGAGTATGCACAAGAGTAAAATGAGTTATAAATGGGCATCTTCCGCTGGGAGAAATCGCTTCCCTGTCACTCTCTTATTTCTCAGTCTAAGGCTTAAGCACAACGCATTTTTCGCTTTTCCATTCCAATTAGCTGCATATTTTTAGCACGTGTTATATAAGGCTCATCTGCCCAAATTCGTTGGCTTGGGGCCTTTCTTTCCTTTCATTTCAGTGGTAGGTTGACCCGCATGGTGGGATGACAAGTCTGTAAATAGCCTGCCCGAGGAGGGGTGGATGGAAAGAGAGCTCTCGAGATGAAGTGAGGGTTTGTATTTGGTACGCCAGAGCTAAATCTATCCCTTCTAAAAGGGGAAAGCAGAAAGAACGCACTATTCCAAACCGAACTGCGACGAGTTAGGAAAGGGCTGCTCCACCTACAGCAAGCACGTGAAGGCAAGAAGCACAACTCAGACAGGTGGGGCTAAGCGCCCACAGAGAGGCCTCCAGATTGCCACTGAGAGGGGTGCCCAGGTGGCTGACGTCAGGCACAAAATGCCCCAGGGGCTCCATCCGCTGCAGACTTGTCTAATGCCGGTTTGCACATTACTATACGGGTTGCAGGCCTTTCTAGGAAAAACAAAAGAAAAAAGCTCATCGGCACTGTCAATGGGAGGCAGTGAAAAGCATGAAGTGGGAACGAAAAAACCTCGCCCTAGCCCCATCTCTGTCATCAAGTCCTGGTATTCTAGGGAAGACACTTCACCTCTTTCAAGATTAACATTCCTATGTTAAAAATATCTACCCTCACTTCTATATACAGGGTTGCACGAGGACTAAAATGGAACAATGAATGTGCCCAGAAGAGTATAACATTACATTCAAATGTAAAGCCTCATTGTTATGAGTCTGCACCATAACCAAAATCGATGATTACACTCCCCAGGCAAAGTCTGTGGAGAGCACTGTCAGCTACCTCCTTCAGAGGTCACAGCGTAGAACAAGTTCCTCTAGAACCGGAACCTAGCAAGGCTTGGAGGGAGGTGAGAGGGAACCCTCGAAGCCGAGGAGTTGAGTGCTGCCATAGAGGGGTACTACCTTAGAGTGCAAAAGAAAGACACCCTTCCCCAGGTCCGGGGCTCATTGAAGGCAAGTTCTCGGCTATTGAGACCCTTCATCCTCTTCTTCCTCCTCCAGGTGATGCAACAGGCAATAGTTAACACAGAAGGCACACTGAATGAAGCCTTGGACATTTCAAAGACTACCCGAAGTCACTACGGAAAGGTCTGTCTCAAGTTAAATAAAAATAAAACTGTATTTTTCCTCAGCATTCATCAGAAGTTAGCTGTTTACCAATTCAATGGCAAGACCAGTATTCAAATCCACTGCAGGAGAGAGGACCAGCATCTATCAGATAAATATTTGAGTGCTAGAGATGAAACTCCTTCTCCAATACCCCTAGGCTGAGCCACAGAACTGTGTAAAGTATTCTAGGCTGCGTGCCTTTGGACTAGCAGTTACTGACTAGTGCTTAGCATGCCTGGGAGTGGGTAGGCACTGTAGGGGTGCTGTAGAAAGTGATGGCCTTTGGGTCAGACAGGCCTGGATTCATGTGGCTTCATTAGGTGACCTTGAGGGAGGTATTTATTCTGTTTATGCATCTGTTTTCAACTGTGATAACACCTGCTTCAAGGAGGTTGTGGGGATAAAATTAGATGATGTATATAAGAGCAGGCATTTTTAAAAAAATGAATATTAAAAGCACAGGGCCTGACACATTGAGATCAACAAATGTTAATTTCCTTCCCTTCTCTAGGTTCTAAACCCAGGGAAATCCAACTAAATTTGTTGGTTTACAAATTATAACTTTATTTTAATATCCCTTCGCTCTAACAACACATCCCTCCATACACGCACACTCACACATATGCATGTATAACACCTTATTCTGTGTCTATTTTCCAGCTCAAACCTATAAGTCCAAATTCTATTTCTGTTTCTTAATTGCTCTTTCTGATAGTCTGTTGTTAGTGTATGTATAGAAATGCAACAGATTTTTTTTTGTATTGATTCTGTATCTTAAAATTTCAGTGAACTTGTTTATTAGTTCTACAGTTTTTGGGGTGGAAGCTTTATGACTTCCTATATATCATACCATGTCATCTACAAATAATGACAGTTTTACTTCTTTCTTTCCAATATGGAAAGAATCACTTGGGCTAGGACTTTCAACACTCTACTGAGTAAAGTGCCGACAGTGGGCATCCTTGTCCTGTTCTCAATTTTAGAAGAAAAGCTTTCAGCTTTTCAAGATTGAGTATGTTACCTGTGTGCTTATCACATATGGCCTTTATTATGTTGAGGCATAACCCTCTATACCTGCTTTGTTGAGAGTTTTTATCATACATGGATGTTGAATTCTGTCAAATGCTTTTTCTATGTCTATGGAAATGATCATATGATTTTCATCCTTCATTTTGTTACTGTGGTATATCACATTAATTGATTTGTGGATGTCACAGCATCCTCACATCCCTGGAATAAATCCCACTTGACCATGTATGATGCTTTTAATGTATTATTAAATTTGGTTTGCTAATATTTTGTTGAAAATTGTTGTATCTATATTCACAAGGGATATTGGTCTGTTTTCTTTATTTGTGGCATCCTTGTCTGGTTTTTGTATCAGCGTAATGCTGGCCTCATAAAATATGTTTGTAAGAGTTCCCTCCTCTTCTGTTTTTTTTTTTTTTTTTTTTTTTTTTTGAAGAGTTTCAATGCACTGGTATTAACTCTTCTTTGAATGTTTGGTAGAATTCACCAGTGAAGCTGTCTGGTCTTGGACTTTGGTTTGTTGGGAAATTTTTGGTTACTGGTTCCATCGTCTTACTAGTAATTGGTCTGTTCAGAATTTCCATTCCATCACTAGTCAATCCTGGTAGGTTGTATGTTTCCAGGAATTTATCTTTTTCTTCTAGGTTGTCCAATCTGTTGTTATAAATATCATTGTTCATAGTAGTCCCTTATGACCCTTTGTATTTATGTGATGTCAGTTGTAACATTCCTTTTTCATTTCTGATTTTATTTGAGTCATCTCTTCTGCTTGACGAGTCTAACTAAAGGTTTGTCAGTTTTATTTATCTGTTAAAAAATAGCTCTTAGCTTCATTGATCTTTTTTATGTTCCTTGGTCTCCTATTTATTTCTACTCTAATCTTTGTTGTTTCCTTCCTTCCACTAACGGTAGAAATTGGAAAAAGTCTCTTCAATAAGTGGTGTTGCAAAACTGTACAACCACATGCATAAGAATGAAACTGGACAACTATCTTACACTGCATACAAAAATCAATTCAAAATGCAGTAAAGGCTTGAATGTAAGACTGAAACCACAGAACTCCTAGAAGAAAACATAGGTAGTAAGCTCCCTGATGTACATTTTGGCAATATTTTAAAAAATCTGACCAAAAGCAAAAATAAACAACTGGAACTACATCAAACTAAAAAGTTTCTGTAAAACAAGGGAAACCATCATCAAAATGTAAAGGCAACCTACTGAATGGAAAAAAATATTTGCAAATAATGTATCTAATTAGGGACTAAATCCAAAATATATTTTAAAAACTCATTCAGTTCAATAGCAAAACATCCCAAAAGATCCAATTAAAAATACACAGAAGATGTGAATAGACATTTCTTTAAAGAAGACATACAGATGGCCAATGGGTACATGAAAAAGTGGTCTACACTTCATTAATTATCAGGGATATGAAACAAAACCATAATGAGATATCATCTCATACCTGTTAGAATGGCCATTATCAAAAAGGTGAAAATAACAAGTGTTGCAAAAGATAGGGAGAAAAGGGAACCCTTGTGCACTGTTAGTAGGTACATGAATTGGTGGAGCCGTGATGTAAAATAGTATAGAGGCTCCTCAAAAAATTAAAATAAAACTGTCATGTGGTCCAGTAATTCTACTTTTGGATGTAAAAAAAAAAAATGCTAACTTGAAAAGATGTATCAAGCCCCAGGTCACTGCAGCATTGTTTATAATAGCCTAGATATAAAAACCACCTAAGTGTTCATTGGTCACTGTGTAGAAACTGGGGGGTGTGTGTGTGCATTTATTTATTTATTCAGCTATAAAAAAGAATGAAACCTTTCCATTTGCAACAACATGGATAGGCCTTGAGGACATTGTAAGTGAAATAAACCAGACGAAAAAGACAAATACCATAGGAGCTCTCATATGTGAAATCAAAATTAAATGTAAAAATAATAACAAACCAAAATGAGTTACAAATAAAAGGAATTACACACCATCAACAAATGGGTTTTACCTTAGTAATATAAGGCTGGCTTAATAGCCAAAAAGCAATGGATGTAACATCCCATAATGGAATCAGGGACAAAAACAATAATCATCTCAGTAGATTCAGATAAAGCATTTGAAAAATGCAACATCAATTTATGATTTAAAGTAAAAAAAACACTCAAAAAGCTAAGAAGAGGAGGGGACTTCATTAACCTGATTACCACAATCTATGCAACGCCCATATCTAACATCATTCTTCATGGCAAGACCGGACGGTTTCCTCCTAATATCATGGGCCTGCTTTTGCCACTTCTATTCCACGGTGTGTTAGAGATTCCAATCCATACAATAAGAGAAGGGGGGGAAAGAAAGAAAAAGAAATTAAAGGCCTCTGGATTATGGGAGAAGATACCTGGCATTTATGTGCAGATCACATAATGCTTCACGCAGAAATTCTCAAAAACATTAGAACTTATAAACTACTTTAGCAAGGCTGCGGGCTACAAGATCAATTTATAAAAATCAATTGAAATAGATTATACAGAAATATATGTAGTGAAGTACTATAATTTAAGGTTATTGAAATAGCATATATTTACAAATATATATATATAGTAGAAATAGTATTTCTACTTACTAGCAAAGAAAAACCTGGCAATGAAATAAAGATAATTCAATTCACAATAGCATCAAAAAGAGTAAAATATAGAGAGTAGATTTAACGAATAATACACAAGACATGCACATCGAAAACCACAAAACACCGCAGGGAAAAATTAAGGGAGATCTACATAAATGGAGAGAAATTCCATGTTCATGAACTGAAAGATCCAATATTAACAAGTTAGCACTTTTTAATAATTGATCTTTAAACTGAAATGAATCCTTACCAAAATCCCCCACCGGCATTTTTGTAGAAACTGACAAGCAGACTCTAAAATTTATATGAAAAACAAAGGACCTAGAATAGCCAAAACAAATTTGACCAAAAAAAGAACAAATATGAAGACCCCATAATACTAAATTTCAAAACTGACTAAAGCCACAGGAATTGAGACAATGTGATACCGGTGCAAAGGTAGGTATACGGAGCAATGGAATGAACTTGAGAGCACGGAAATACATCATCCTACATCTGGGTACTCAGTGCTCAACAAAGAGGACCAGGACCCTTTGAAAGGAGAAAGGTGGTCTCTTCCCTAATTGGTGTTGCAGTAATTGAATATCTTAATACACAACGATGGACTTGAATCCTCACCTCACATTATACATGCAAATCACCCCAAAATGGGTTATAAACCAAAATCTCAGAGCTAAATTATAGCACCTCAAGGAGAAATCAGAGAGCAAACGCTTCAAGATCTTGGGGTGGGCAAGGAGTTCTTAGGACAACAAAACATGATCCATAAAAGAAAAAAACTGAGAAATTGGATTTCATCAAAATTAAAAACTTTCATGCCCTGACAGATAGAAAAGACAAGGTAAGCCACAGACTGGGAGATAGTATTTACAAACCATACATTTCATAAATGATTTCTATTGAGAACATATAAAGAACATGTCAAGAACTCCCAAAATTCTATTTCCAGAAACCCTTTCTGGTGCCTGTGGCCCACGGGTGCCCCTCTCTGTCTGAACACTTCTGGCTGTGACTGTCCATGCCACTCATTTGATACTGACAAGACATAGTGGTGATTAAAAAATAAAATAAAATAAAGCATACACTGGCTTGCAAATTCTCTGAATCTCAGGTATCTCAGCTGGAGAGAACAATACCTGCTCTGTCTACGCTATGGTTTTGCTTCAGGCTCAGATAAGATGACCTGTGCAGAACAGCTCTGTCATCTGCTGATAATTTATAAGTACAAGCTTCCTCTTCTTCACCACCATCACCGCCACCACTACCATCACCACCACATTTGCCTCCATAATCACCACCACCACCACCACCATCACAACCATTGTCACTGCCACCACCACTGTTGTCACCAACATCATTGCAGCAGCAACCACCACCGCCTCCATTGCCCTCATCATAACAGAGAGTCTGCGGGACGTGGGCACTCACATGACTCACTGAATTCCCTGGCTCCTTTCTGGCTTGCTGTGGAATGGAAATGTATTTGTGGCAGGCTTTTCTTTGAAGAGAGTGGTTATGTGTGGCTGCTGCCCTGAAACAAGGGGTGATAACCCCTCTGCCCCACATGCCCTTGGCCAGGGCCCTGGGCAAAGGAGAATTCAGAATTAGCCAGCCAAGTTGCCATGCACATCACTGCGAGCCCCAGCAACCTCAATCAGCTGCTGAGCAGCAGACCGAAAATCCATGCCTGCCAACCTTGTTATTTATCAGAATTTCTGAGTTATTTATACCGCGCAGGTCTGTGAGATGCAAGTCCCCAGTTTCCTGGGATGTCAGAGAAACTGGCACGATTTTCTTCTAGAAACTCCCAAGCAAAAGTGGGTGGTAATAAGGGTTCTAATCTCCTGAGCCCCACTGAATTCTCCCAATCTGATTCCACCCACCTAAATCAGTCCTGATTCACCACTGAACCCCTCCCTTAGGGTACCCCTGCATTGGGGCCAGGAATGTCAACCCCCGCATTCTGTGTGCTTATGGGAACCCTTGAAGTCCTTGTCCCAGTCCCACCTGGCCCTGGGAGTCTGCCGAAGTTTTCCCAGCCCACACTGACTGACAGCAGCTTTCTCTCATCAACGTCACCAATCTTAGCTCTTGAGAAAACTAACCCTCAGCCTAAATGATTCTTGAGCATCTCTCGAGCTCCCTGAGCTGACGCTCCAGCATTCTCCTGCGGGTTCAAAGCCGAGCTGGATGGATCTCAGGTACACAGCGAACACCTACTGATAATAAGTGATGATAAAAACGAAGGATGCTTGGAGAGGTCAGGGGAAATGAGTATCAGGACAATTTGCTAGCAGCATATGGGGCCTTTCAGAAAGCGAAGGAGAAAATTTTCGCCCTTTGGTATAAGTCATATGTTTCAAAAATGAGAAACTGGACATCTTAAAAAATAGTCCTCAAGCTCTGGTTGCTTGATATGAGGCTCCAGATATTTTTCTACTCTATGACTTTAGCAAGTTTACCCTTGAGGCGGGGTTGGGTACCTTTAAAACACCCTGCCCACCCAGGCCGGCACCATCTGCCCGACTCCTCCTCAGTGTTCCTCAGTTTCCCCTCACTGAGTCTACTCGAGAACTCTTGGCTGTTCAGCCCTGGCTGCCATGGGCCCCTTAGGCTGGCGCCTTGTCCTCTGTGCTCAGAGGGCCCCACATCCCCACCGGCTAATGAGCACGGAGGCATCCAGAGCTCTGCTGGTTTCTGCACAGCCAGGCCTGGCTCTGGGAACTGGCCCAGGTCCTCCACTGTGTCTGCCCTCAGCCCAAGTTCCCAGTCCTGCGTGCGGCCTGCTTCTCCTCTCACTCGCTATCTGTGGAACTGTGCTGCCACCAGCACCGGTCACAACACTGGCTCCTCTCAGCCCTGTGTCTGAGGCCCTCGACAGAGCCATAGTATCTCTAGGTAACTGGTTACTGGGCACATATTTTTGGCCAAGTGCTCGTCCAAACACTTTACATGCATACACCCCTTTAAGCACTGTGACAACCTGAGGAGGCAGGAAGGTAAGTACTAGTGTTCCCCGGTGAGTTAAACAACTAACCCGAGGTCCCGCTTCTGGGAAGTGGCAGAACCCAGATCCAGTCTGGGCAGGGATGGCATCCCAGTTTCCCTGCTCTCCTGTCTCCATAGAACACCCGTAACAGTGAAGAATGCCCACTTTCGACCCACCCCAACAACCACTGTTTTTTTAGTATCTCCTCGCCCTCAGCCCTTCATCTTCCCATTATGCAAAAATGACCGGCTTGGTAAAGAAATCCTCAGATGTGGTATCACAGTTTTTCTTCTGGCAGTAGATCTATTTGTTTTACCTCTCCCCAAACAAAAGTATATTTGTTTCCCTTTGTTACAATGACCAAGAAACGAATTACTTAGCAATTCAAGAGCCAGGCCAGAGATGAAGAGTCCATGCCACTGCCCATTCCCCACCCACAAGCAGAGGTTCCCATGGACGTTCGTGACGGACATAAGTCACAGGAAGAGGGGGAATGTGGCCCAGTGGGTTGGGTCCATTTGTTTACTGGGAATCAAGACCTGTAGAGGGAGAGCTCACACTCTCATTCTCTCATTCATTCTGTCATTTTTTCTTTCCTTTCTTTTTCTTTCTTTCTTTCTTTCTTTCTTTCTTTCTTTCTTTCTTTCTTTCTTTCTTTCTTTCTTTTTCTTTCTCTCTCTCCCTCTCTCTCTCTTTCTTTCTCCTTCCTTCCTCCCTCCCTCCCTCCCTCCCTCCCTTCCTTCCTTCCTTCCTTCCTTCCTTCCTTCCTTCCTTCCTTCCTTTCTTCCTTCCTTCTTTTCTCTCCCCGCCCTATATTCAGGGTCAAGCAGAAGTAATGCCTATGTGAGTGTGGTTGGTAGGGTAATAATATGGGTGTAATAACTTATAGTTTTAACTTGAGCATTTCACCTAAAATGTCATATAGGGTGCTTGAGTGTGATATTGTTATGTTACAGAATTTCATGCTTATGATTTTGTAAAAAAAAAAAAAGGTTTTTTAATTAAAAAGGGGCATTATTTGTACTGAACCCTATTGTATGCATGCACACACATACACATATCCCCCCGCCAAGGAGCCTAGGACATACAAACTCATGTTTAAATGTTAATTTATTCATGCCACTCTTCCAAAAACTTCCAATAAACCCTTTTCCCTGCATTGCCCACTGCACCCAAGAACATTTAGCTCTGGTGAGTGTGATTCTCACACATTCCTATTACATTCCAAGCTCTGTCCAACCACTTCACCTTTGCTTAACAAGGCTCTTCCTGCCTGGAGTTTTCCCCCTCCCCCCGATACCCCTGCTCATAGAAATCCATCCTCCAAGGCCAGCTCCAGCTCAACCCCCCATGGAGTCTTCAAACCCCTTGAAGCCTCAGGGAGAGCTCCCTCCCTGCTCTGCGTGCCCACCTCACGAGGCTGCGCTACAGAAGTCAGCGCTTAATTATACCCCGGTGCACACTGTTCCCCACGTGGAACGCTTCTGGGGGCAGACACCGCAAGTCTTGCACCTTGTATCGGCCACAGTGTCTGGAACAGGGCTGGGAACTCAGTAAAGGTGACAAACGCTCTCAGATGGTTGATGGAAACTGGAGATGTCCCTGGGCTCTGCTCTACCTCAAACGCCAGTGCCAAAATGCCGGTTTACAGGCCAGAGTCACAGGAACTACCGACCCCACCGGGCCTCCCTTCCTCACACCACACTGTGAGTCTCCAAGGGCTGGGCTCACGGCTTGCCCCCCTGGGAGCTGTTCTGGGCACCCACAGAGTGACTGGTTCAATCTGCCCAAATTGTCCAGCACCCCGCCTCAAGATCTGAAAGCTGTCAAAAGCCGAAGAAGAGGTCAACGTGTCCCAGCATCACCGTGGGGGTCCGGGGACCTATCGTTCCTCCATTTCTTAAAAGACCTTCAGTGCCACAGTCTCTCCCGCAGGAACTTTCTGACATGCTCTCCACTCAGCAAGGCCTCAGCCTCTAAGTATTTCTCCCCATACAAATAAATGCTCTGAGGAAAACGGAAAAGCACCATTTTCTTCCTTTCCATTATAAGCACAAAGGCTCAATTTCTGTTGCTTTCCTTTATCCTGCTTTACAGAAGGCATGTGGTATTTTCTTCCCTTTGATCCTGAAGAAAGAATTGCCGATCCCTGTAAACCTGGGGATATCGGAACATGATCTTTGTGCACTTATTATTTCCAATAACTAATACGTGAAGGCTGTATCCTCAAGTTGCAGGGATTTATCATAAAATCAGAGCTGCAAGAGAATAGTCTGGTGATTCTTTAGGCTTTCAAGCACATCCCAGCGCCGGGTGAGGTACACACGTTTTCACGGTGTGGTCTGCACTCCACGATAATCTCCGGGCAACCAAAAGCCAAGCTGCTTAGCAACACAAGCTGGAGGATCAGCTCGGCTCATGTGTCTCTATTAAAGAGCGGCTCTTACCTGGTGGTAAGCTCAGGTCTGAGCTGGAGGCATTGTGGGCAGCCAGCTGCCAGGCAGAGACCAGCCACATGGGCTTGGGGTGAGGGCAGCCCAGGAGGAGGGTTTAATAAAGACAGGCAGTGGGAAGGGAGTAGGTGGCAGGTTGCTCAGAAGTAACAGGAGAAATTCAAATAGGTTACAATTCCAGAGAGGACCCCTCCAGGGAGCTTGAAGCACTTCCTTGCACTTAACTTCTAACTCCTCTGTCTCCCTCTCTGGACTCCACACTCCTTGAGGGTACGAGGGGACCTGGCTTTAGAAAGGCCTCAGTCAGTCAGAAGCTCAGCCAGTACAAAGACTTTTGGGGGCTCCCATCCAGCTCTTTCCCACTGAATCACTCTAAACACAACAGGGAAGAGAACGTTTATTTGACAGATTTTTAAGGAACTCAAGCTTTCCCAGATGCAATGAAGAATAAAACAAAAATACAGGGTCAGAGAGCATGTAGTGATTTTAGACCTAGGATACCCGGGCTGGAGAGCAGACAACCACCAACCAGCTCTGGGACCATGAAAAAGTGCTTCCCAGGCCTCGTCTCTAAAGAGGGGGACAGTAGTACTTGCCCTGTTCACCACTGGGCTCTCGTGAAGAAGAATGAGGAAACGGCTGTCTGGAGGAAGTTCTGCCTTTCTATGGAGCTGCAGCATGAACTCTGTGATACAGCAAGGTATCTGCTCTGGGAAAAGCTGAACCGGAGGGGGAGAGAGACCAACACATGGAGCAATGTGAAATCGCCAAGGGGTGCATGGCAAGGCCGCAGGAAAAGGGAATCGGGAGACTGGAGTCTGTTCTCCCTGTTGTCCGGTTGACGAACCTCCTGCCTGAAGGCTGGGCAATGGAAAGTATGGGAAAACCAATTCACATTAATCCAGAGAGGTCCTCGGGGACAGAAGCTCCTTTGTTGTAGGTTTAAACTGGTTTTTGTCCCAAACCAATTGTATGGATTTTAATTATCCAAGCTACAGTGGTCCCCCAGAGTCAGAGACACCCTCCAACTGATGTCAATAGACCCTCTGCCATCTCCAACCCAGATCTTTCAACTTGACCTCCCAGAGGAACATCAGATCGTCAGTGAGCAAGAATGGCCCCCACGTGGGAAAGGTTTGATTTTGAGCCCTCAGAGCACCTGCCCACCTATAATCTCATCTAAACCTTAGTTCATTACCCTTATATAAGGATCATATGGATAAATAGTATTTATAATTATAGTTCTATGCCTACCAACAAAATGCCAAATACCAAAAATAGTCTAGAAATCGGTTAACCACCTCCATTTATCATGCATCCAAATCAATTCAGTCCGAGGCAATAAGTGTGTCCTGGCCTTTTCTGCGAGCCAGCAGGCACCACTCCAGGAGGAGATACCAAACGAAGACAGCACTGGGGCGGTGGCCCTGTGGCATTATACAGGCTCAGCTTTGCGTGGAATAGCCCGTGTGATCACGATGACGTCTGACCAGCACACTGGGTAACTGCATGAAGCGGCTCACAGCAGAGGCGGTGGGCCCAGGGGCTCCGGCCACCGGGACCCTCCCTGTCAGTTTACCCTGGCGCCACTCCTTACTAGCTGGCTAACCTTGGGCAGGCGACCCAACTAACTGTGACTGAGTTTCTCAATCTGGAAAAAAGGGACAATAATAGCAAATCACTCCCCAGCCTGTGGTGAGGAACAAACAAGCTGTTACATGCAACACTTATAAACCAGTGCCGGGCACAGAGTGAGCACTCAATTTAGGTCAACTATTGTGTTTATCCCTTCTTTTCTTTTAAGAGGGCCTTGTTCACTCCTTTTATGCAATTGTACCTTATTCATTTTTATTTTCTATAATCCTTGGACACAATTTCTATCAGAGGCTGTAGGAATTTCAGCAGCTGCCATTACACACACATAGTCGCTGGGTGCAAGTCCCCTCTTCACAAACACCTCAGCAGTTTCGCTAGGGGCTTTGCCGTGGAAATTACCTGCCACCTTCCCCAACAGACACCTTTATGTGGTCCATATTCTTCGATCTCCTTAGCTTCACTAAAGACCTCTGCCCAATGAATTTATTCCTATTTTGTGACAAAAGTTTTAGGTGAAGTTTTTAGGGCAGGGCCACTCGTGTTTCGCAGAGCTCACAGCCCTCTCATTTCATCAGCCGACTCACCTCAGCAGGGATGGTCTGAGGGCCAGGCTGCCTGCTGGAAATGCCTGCACTACAGGCCTGTGCCCGAGGAAGGGGGAGAGGGAGGGTAGGTGACGGGGGAGACAATTAATTGGTTGATTTTTTAAAAATCAATTTTATTGAGGTGTAATTCACATACTATAAATTCATTCATTAAAGCGTACAATTCAATGGTTTTTATTATATTCACAGAGACACACAAACGCCACCACAGTCAATTTTAGAACACTTCACCGCAGAAAGAAATCTTTTATCCGTTAGCTATCACCCCCCCAATCCTTCAATGCCCCAACCCCAGCCCTAGGCGACCACAAACCTACCCTCTGTCACTACGAACTCCCCTCTTCTGGACCTTTCGTATGAAAGGAATCATGCAACGCAGGGTCTTTTGTGACTGGCTTCACTTACTTACACAACGTAGTCAAGGCTCGTCCCTGCTGTGCACGCCATCAACACTTCATTCTTTTTCCGGGCTCACTAATATTCCCTTACGCAGGTATTCCACATTTATTTATTCAACAGAGCGTGGACTTCTGGGTTGTTTCTGTGTTTTGGCTATCACAAAAATGCTTCTATGAACATCCATGGGCAAGTTTCTGTGTGGACCTATGTTTTCATTTCTCTTGGGAGTAAACCTAGGGGCGGAATTCCCCTGGGTCGTGTGGTAATTCCACATTTAATCCTTGGAGGAACTGCCAGACTGTTTTCCAAACAGCTGTACCATGATACATTCCCATATTTAGTTAATTATTGAGATGGATAAATTGGAAAACCTAAAGCTGAGGCCTTAGTGTGCACCCCTTCGTCTTCTCAAGCCGACGTCACTATACCTTCCTCCATGAGACCTTGGGAACAGAGTTTCTCTCTCGTCAAAGGGAAATTTGATTGTAAGGGCGTTCTGACCCTGCCGGAACACTGAAGGTAAAGCTGTGTCCTTACCTCCTGGTGGGGGCGCAGGGTCTTGCCATACTGACCCTGGGGCTGCAGAGAATCAAGACGCCAGGGGTGTGTCTGCACCAGCTGGGCCCAGCATGCACTCACGTGGAGACAGAGCCTGAGGTCGGCTGCCCGGCCCAGGGTCACCAGGCAATTAGCGGGGCCAGGAGGAGGGAAGCCAGTGCTTGTGTCCCCAGTGCCTGGTGTCTATGCTTCCCCCACCTACCTCCTTTCCACACCTAATGGACACTGGTGCCAGCACCTGCCTGAACAGCGAAGACGTCACACACATTTGTTTGCCTCTTCAGAGAGGTCCTGACATTTACTTCCTCCTGCTTTCATTTGTCAGAACGAACCCCGTGCCTGGGGTGGCCGATGTTCTGAGGTTGTTTGCTGTGCTTTCCTCTCGCCCCCAACCTACAGCCACAGAAGACCTAGATTTTTTTAAGAAAAGGGGATTCCTAGCAACAACCTGAGTGCTCTTGGGCTGCCTTCCTGCTTGTCCAGGGCCTCTGCCTCCTGGCAGCCTTCCCCACCCCGGGTTTCCCCATTGTTCCCCAAAGCATGAGCCACACAGCACTGAGCGGCCCAAGGGGCCGGCTCACCACAGGAAACAGAGGTTCGGGAGGAGAGGCACGGACTCTCTCCCCAGTCCAGGCCAACACAAGGCTGAAGCACACACTTCAGTGGAAAGGCAGTAAATCCAGTGAGACGGGGACCGTGGCGGGGAGGGGAAGGGCAGAAGACAACACCTTGACCGCACTGGCTTTCCCGTGGTCTCCCTCACCAAGCTGTTCGGCGGTCACGTGCTTTGGAAAGGAAGCGGATCTCTGGGGCCCAGCCGGTGCTGGAGGAGCCAGCTCAGCCTGCCCGCACCTGGTCTTCTAAACTAAGCTGATGCTACACTGATGCCTGTCCACCTTCACTCTCCTGACAGGTTGTCTGTACTACATCATCCCGTGAGCCCGAGTCACCGTCTCTCTTCCATCCACCCCTCCTCATCTTCCCACCCCTGAGGTCCTCCTGTTTTCAAATAAACTGAAGTGAAACCAGCTGTTTCCGTACCACAACCTTGATTTACATAAACCTTCCTACAAGCCAAGATGGGCTGGCTTCTGGCCGAACTTGTTCTGACCACTCTCTGGGTGACACACTCGCAGTTCCAGCTGCGACACCCTGGCCGCTGTCATATCCTGCCAGCTCTCCCTGGTGAGCACCTCTAGGCCCCTGGAGTGGTTACGTTTCCTCTCCCTGCACCTCCGGCCAGGCCCACGTTCCGAAGCCACAGAAGCCTTCCCAGTGACTGCAGCCCACACGACCTCCTCTCACACACTGTCGGCCCCTCCCCCATCTTCATCTGCCTGTGACATCTCTCCGAGAGCTACCACTTTATACTATTTTCATGGTAGACACTATATAAGATTATTAAAGACCACCTGTGAAATTAAACAGGTATGGATGGACGATTATTCAGCATTCCAACATCCGAACACAACACTTTGTATTTCGAGTAATTTCCTCTCATGCGTGCATGTACGCATGTGTATGTGTGCCTGTGTGTGTGTTCCTTTCCGCTCCAGATCTTGCCTTGTTTACCTTTTCAGCTCTGCTCTTCCCACATTTGTATTTACAAAGGAAGCACCTTGAAGACAAGAAAGGCAAACTACACTTGGGCGCTTAAAGGAGCCCTGAGACTCCAACCTCTAGCAGGGGTGTCAAACTCATTTTCACCGGGGGCCACATCAGCCTCGAGGTTGCCTTCAAAGGGCCAAATGTAATTTTGGGACTGTATAACTGTAACTACTCCTTAACAGTTAAAAGCAAGAGCTCGGTGCTGCCTCCAGGTAGAAATAAGGTACCGGGCCAGATAACACAAGGTGGAAGGCTGGATACCGCCCTCGGGCCTTGTGTTTGCCGCCTGTACTCCATAGTATTGCCTATAACAGAACCATCCTCTGGGCTTCCACAGAGCAAACTCATGGGACAGGCTCTGCCTGAGGACACACGCTTCTCCCCTCCCCACCCCACTGCCCCCTTGCCGACCTCCGCCCCCTGACAGGCTCCTGTGTCAGCCCTAGTCTTCCCAGGCCCACCACAGAGGACTCAAGCCGGCAATAAATCTGGCCCATGAAAAAGATTTCCTATATGTGCCTTTAGTTTCCAGCTGGTGGACAGATTGGTTTACTATACACAACCATGAAAGCTTCAGGGACTTGGACTGAATTGGAATCAGCTGGTTTTAAAGGAACTCTAGAGACCTAAAAATGATTTAAATGGTAATTTTCTCTCTTCCCATTGCATGGTCTGGACCCCTTTCTGGTCTTTACTGCCACGTGGTCTCGAATGGTAGTCATCTAAGTGTGTCTGCACGCACAACCCTTGATAAAAACAGCTGCTTTACCTCGAGTCCTCAGCCAGTTCCCTGCTTCTTGACTCTGGTCCTGTGCTCCTCCACCATCCTTGCAAAATGCTAATTGAATAGTACAGGTTTAATCTCAAATGTGTATTGTTGATAATACTGCTGGGTATAATGATCACGAGCTAAAGACACATATCTGAGTTACAATTTTGAAAAAGATTAGAGGAAAGCACTTGTAGAGACCAGATGTAAAGAGATAAAGCTAAAGCCCACCTTACACACTCCCCACTCCGGGTGGGGAAGGAAATACACCACCTACACCCCTTCCACAGCTGCCGCACGAGGTTTCACCTGCAGGAGCAAGTAAACGCCACAACAGGGCTTTACTGTGGATACACGCTCTCTTAAAACTACAGCCTAGGGAGATCAGAGCACCTAAGAGTCTGTATTTGGCTAAAGATATACTCAGTGGGAGAGGAAGTGAAAAATCCCCAAATAAAACATTACTGTGGACTTACCTTTGTCAAGTAATAAATTTCCCCAGTGTCAACAGAAGAAAACTATTGCGCTCTCCTGTCATAGGAGCACGACATCCTAGATAACTTTGAAGGGAAAAATAAGCAGTGACAGAAAAGACCAGCCTAAAACCCACCAGATACCAGGCTGGCCCTCCCCTGGGTCTATAGCATTTCTCCTCAACCCGCCATCACTCCCATGAGCCCCAGAGCTATGCTGGACTCTCCAAGTCCTGCCACCCTTTCACAGGTCAGGGGTAAATTAAGACAAGTTCAGAAAATTGACCTAATTTTTCTGGCTGGCAACATTACTGTTCTGAGAGAGAGGGTGTAGGCAGATGCTATGAAGGGACATACTCTTCCAAGTTTCTTTAGTCCTCCACATCTCTGGCCATTTCCCAAGACCAAGGGCATGCGTAGTTGAGTTGCACCAAAGCAAGGCCATGACACGGCCCCACCGGCACCACCCTCTACTGAGCTAACTGGCAAATGGGGGAAAAGATGGTGTGGCTTTGGGAAGAACTTGGGGAGAACCGAAGACCTCCATCCTTCTCTAGGAGGCTCCAACACCCTTCACTCGTCCTTTGTTCATTCTACAGGTAGGAAGTGCTTGCTCCTAGAAAGGCCCCCTGGGAACCTGGCTCTCTAATAATGAAGGGCTGAGTTCTTCAGGGTTCACTGGAGCTTTAGTGAATTCTAAAATACTCATACAAAATAGCCAATTCCCAACTTTATTAATATTTAAAGCCTGTCTGCTTGCAAATTCATGCCATGGATCTCAAAGATGTGCTTGGAGGCTAACAACAGATGCGATGGCTGAACACTTTTAAAAATCTATTTATTCCTAAAAGAAAAAAAAAAAACAAAAAAAAACCCCAAAATTAAAAGTCTTTGGGCTGAAAGAACAGCATGGGCCCTACTCCTCTATTATTTTGTACAAAACTTCAGGTATAGGGAAAGGACAAAAACCTCTTTAGTCTAAAACACACTATAGTAAGTCCTTGCAAGAGGACACTCCCCCCCACCCAAAGGTTGACAATGAGGCAAAACGGAAATCTGAGGAAGGAAGATCAAGAAAGGGTTCTCTATCCAGTCTGCATGTATAGCCCCCAAGCTGGGCGCTCCTGGAAAGCTCTGCATGGTATTCACCCCTTGCTGTGTGTGCCCAGCCAATGAAAGCAACACTTGATTAATTTGCCATCCATGAAAGACCCCGCGGACTCTTAAAAAATTCCTAATGTGATTATGGCTCATTGACTTTAACATGGAAATGGGAATAATATCTGATTTTCAGAGCCATATACCCTCCTCCTCCCAGTTGATACCAAAACCAGAACTTCGGAAAGTAGGTCATTCAGCCAAGCAGCCTCACTTTACAAATGAGGAAGCCAAGGGTCAGAGACAGGAGGTGGCTTACCCAAGGTCACATCACTAGCACTGGCAGAAGCAGAACTCCTTGCTCTCAGTGTTGTTTCCATTGTACTTAGTGAATTGTGCTCTCTTTTTGACAAGACTCATTCAGAGATGCTAAAGTAGGATGAGGAAGACTGTTTTACTGTAACTGATGAAGGATGGTTCAGGACCCTAGAACTGCTTAGCTTGAGGGGAATAAAAAAGCCTTAGGAGAAAACAAAGGCTGCTTTTTAGTCTCTGAAGGGCTATCAATGTGGACAATGAGGACATAGGTTTACTCCACAGAGTTCCAGGGAATAGCCCAAAGCCTGCAAGAGTGGAAGCTATAAGCAAGCAGAGTTTGGATCAACCCCCAGGAGAAGTTTCTAATAAGATGCATTCCCCCAAGGCATGGGCTACGTGTTGTTCTGTGTGCTGCAGGCTCTTCATGCGAACAGGGAGAGAACGCTGATACCCAGAGGCTTGATTCTCAACTGCGTGAAGTGATAAACAGGGAATCCTCTTTAGGGTGGGAGTTTGAACCAGACCAGCAGATCTTATACATGATCGATGGTTGGAATCTCTGGGAATGCTTTCATACACATGACTGAACCCATAGGTGGAAACTGGCCCTGAAACAGGTACTTAAAACACACACACACACTCACTATGATTTCAATGATTCTATAGGTAGGCAATCAATGAAATGGATTAGTGGTGCTCATACATTTTGACCACGATCCATAGTATAGAAAACATTTTTGCCCAGAAACTCAGGATACACACCTATTTACGTAACTGACACACGTTTCCTGCCACAACAGCTGCCCCTACTGCACGATGCACTGTGACATTTTCTATTTTATTTTGTACATATTTTTTAAAAGTTAGTTGGGACTCACTAAATTCATTTCACAGCCAATTAATTGGAGCACTTTGAAAAATACTGAACTACACAACCTCCTAGGACGCAAGAAATGGAAAGTGAAGTTGAGAAAAAGAGAGCGTGCCCAGAGCGGAAAATAAAAGGAACCATGCATGGGCTTAGGTTCCATTGGCATTTTGCATGTATGTGGTCTGGTTGTTCAAGGTACAGTTGAGAAGGGACCAAGCAGAACCTCGAAGTGGGTGCTCATGCACAAAGATATTTAAAGAGGTGCTGGCTGTACTTAAAGACACTGCAGGTAGGCTGGCAGTTACTGAATCCTTTAGAAGCAAAACATCTGAACAAACCTCCATGCACATGGTTATCTTCTCTTGGAGAGCTTTGGAGAGGCAGCAAAGATCAGCCTAATCTATGCAGTTAATCATGCTAGCGATTTAATGCGTGTTTTCTTCCTTTGCATCTGCATTATTACTTGAAAATGGCTGTTAATTAAAAATATAGCAAAACTTTGCTCAGATCCCAATGTGCCCCATCATCCCATGGTAAAGGCGGCCACTGTGGCCCTGGCGTGGTGGAGGGGCTTGGGGGCTGGTGGATGACCTTCTCTGTGAAGGTCAGCTCTTCGAGGTCAGCTGAGGACATGCATATGTCTCCAGCCTCTCAGAAGGCAGTGGCATGCCTCTCCCACCTATTTCTGCTTTTTTTGTCCAACTGATAATTCAGGTCCTCTTTAGCTGATACCTGGATGACTAAAAGGTAATATGGGGAAATCCCAGAACAGTGCCTCTCACATTTTAATGTGCATGTGCATCACCTGGACCTTATTAATATGCAGATTCTGAGTAGGTCTATGAGGAAATGAGAATCTTCATTTCCAATACAGTCCTGGGTGATTCCCACGTTATTAGACTTGGGAGCCGGGTATACTGGGATATGAACACCTACTCTGCCATTTTCTATTTGCAATACCTTTGGAAAACACTTTTAATAATCTTTATTGGGGTGGGGGTAGGCATTTCTGTTTATAATGGTAATGTAAAAAAAGGCAAATTATTTCACAGCCCCCACCATTTGGGGTGATATTGGAAGCTCTCACCCATGCCCTCTCTTCCCCTTACAGTCCTTGAAGTGGGGTCTCCTTGCACTTCCCCACTCCTTCACTGGTCCTTCTTTCTAGTCAATTCACTGCACCCTGCCCTTTGCCCTTAACTTCTCCTCAAGTCTGCTCTGCCCAAGGGCACCAGGAACCAATGGGTGCCGTTGCTCCGTCCTCATGTGATCAATCACTCTTGAACACCTGACACTGGTAACTACCCCTTTGTTCTGAAAATGCTCTTTGGTTTAGGGACCTGCCCCAACCCTGCTCCTTTGGTCAGTCCTTCTCCATTTCCTTTGTAGGTTCTTCTTCCTCCGCCTGCCCATGCAACGGGGGCTTCCTCGGGCTCTCCCCTTGGCTGGGCTTTCTGTCAGGTTCCTTCTACACACACTTCCTTGACCCCCACAGCATCAGGATTCCCCAAATGCTGACCACCCAAATGTGAATCTGCAGTGCAGAACACTCCTCCAAGCTCCAGATCCAGAAAGCCACCAGCCCTCTGGACGCTATGGCCTCAAGACGTATACAACTCCATATGGCCAAACAGAACTTGTCACTTCCTCTTGTGTTCTGTATTCAGTCCCAGGGCCTGCCATCAGCCATCTTATTAGATATTTAAGGCATTACATATTTACCTTCAACCTTGCTGTTATCATCATTTTTTGAATTCTTGTATGGATTTATCATTTCCCTGACAATTATGTAGTAAGTTCCCCAAGGTCCTCAGCACACCCAGCATGATGCCTCATTCATAGTTGTCACTGAAGTCACCAGTTGTTATTTCAGAAAACAGAATGTGAATTACACTTTGCTACAACAGGTCTTGGCCCTGTTGACGGTTTCCACCCACAAAGGAAAGTGCTAGGCTCCATTAAGTTTGGAGGTCACCAACAAAACGTCAGGACATTCCACACGAAAGAGAGGGGCAGGGTGGGGGCATCCTGGCTTTTCTAGGACTTGAGGACTAGACACTCAAGTTATGGCAGGCCGGCGTTATCAGCAAAGCCCTGGAATTACCAAGGATGAGAGGCACACACTGTAATTCACTGTAACTCACCTGTTTACACACCTGGCTTCTCTCCCTGACTACACATGCAACACCTGGCCGGCAGGGACCATGTCTGCAGGTTACAACCCAGCATCCCAGACTGTGCTCAACATGTTAGAGTGTCCAGCAGGGTGGAGAAGAGATGGACAGGGGGAGAGAAAACTGGTCTACCAGTTTTGCTAACGTAGGTGTTTCAGCCCAAAGGCTGGGGCTGGAGGGATGAGGCCAGACCTTAGAGACTTCACGCAGCTCGCAAATGAGAATCGCCTAATCCAAGGAGCCCCAGAACCCAGGGCTCCTCTTGGTGTCTGACCCAGCTTCTCCTTAGGCCAAGTATTCACAAGCTGTCTTACTTCTCTCTAATCTGGAGGTTAGAGAAGACACACACGATGAGGAAACTTGTCTAGCTCCCTCATTCTGTTAAGTGGCTCCATATAGTTCAACAATGTCACCATATTCCTGCTGTGTCCCCAGAGTGGCCTAGTGACGTGTGGTCTTGAATGTCATCTGGATGCTCATTCCGGGTCCTGGTGTGGTCGGTTGGTGGCCCCCACAGGCTTCCAGACAGAAGACTACAAGTGTGCACGTGGCCCGCTTCCAGACATCTGAGCTGAGGTAAGTCTATTTGGTCACTGCCAAACCCTCCATCTCACAGGCTCTCTTCTCTTCGAAGCTTTTTCTTTGAAATCCAGTCTGTACTAGAAACCTTCAAGTTCCACCCAGCTGAACCAAGAATGGGTCCTGGCTGAGTCAGTGCTGATTCTGGGGAGATATGCTGCCAAGGTGCATTTCGGAGGCCACTCCCTGCCACCTGCAAAGCCCGTCGCGCACTGTCCCCAGGGACGCTCCTGCCAACCTCCTGAATTATCTCCATTGCCGAGAGCAGTCCGATGCCTTCCCCTGACAAAGGCTGGGGCGGTGAGCCTCAACCCTCCACAGTCCTAGAGCCCTGCGCCATGTGGCAGAATCCAGCCCAATTGACAGGTGCCAACGGTCCCAAGGCAAAGGGCCTTCCTCCACCAACTGAAGGCAGAGCAGGCCCAGAGGGGCGGGAGGCCACGGCTGTCATTGCTTCCTTCCCTTTCTCCTCTTGCCTTCCTTGCACCTGGAGCACACTCAGTGGCCCTGCCCTGCAGCTGGGGAGGCAAGAGTTATGGGGCCTCCACCTTTCACTGACCAGTTGCGTGGCTTCAGGCAGGCCCCTTATCCCTCATCTCCTCTATTATAGAAGATAACACCTTCCCTGCCTACCTTTCAGAGTGTTGGAAAGACCCAATCAAATTATGAAAGTGCAATGGAAAATGCTGGCTTTTAGTGTTGGTATTTTCCTGATTGCTACGATCAATATGCCCCATGGGTAAGAAGCCACTTTGGGGAGGGAGACAGCCCAGAAGCACACTCATGCTCTTCACAACTCAATTGCTAAAAGTTTTGAGCAAGACTGTCCAGGTCCAAGGCAAACTAAAAATTCTCCACTGTTCTCTAGTTTCTTCGTCAACACCCCTTCCCATGGCCATGGTGACCACAGTGACCTGAGCACCACGGCAGTGGCTGCAGTCCTTGAGGCCAGGTAACATTAGCGGACTGGTTATCCTTTGGCCTGGAGGACTCCTAAACTCTCAGAAAATGGGCTGACAGAGATCGACAATCCACCCTTCTGCCTGCAGGCAGGGCTTGCAAAGAATATTCTTTAAAAGCAACTTCTCATCTGGTCTCCAGGGTTTAGGGAAGCATCTGCAGCCCAGGGGCATGGCCTCCCTCGAAATGGAGAGTCACAGCTGCTTCAAGCCACATTTGGGATTTGTTGACCCATTATCCCAAGAGACTGCCCTGTTCCGCATGCATAGCACAGCACTTCTGAACAAGCAAAACTCGCACTGTCTAGCACTGTGCAGGCGATATGTCCTCCACCGCCCATTTCCTCAGTGACTCGTGTTTTGAGGAATCGAGCGGGGGGGGGGTGGGGGGGGCTGCGTAGTGGTGGGGCTAGGGGAGGTAGTTATAGGAAAAAGACACAGCTTTCTGTTTTAAATAACCCATATCTGCCTAATGTTGATCGACAGCATTTTCCCCTCCAGTTCAGTCAGAGGAAATCTATAAAGAAAACCCCTTTAGGCTGAAAACACCAGAGGTCAGTATTTCTTGGGATACTGAGGCAGGGAACCCGAACCACAGAGGTGAGCCACTCAAGGCGATTCGCCCAGATCTCCAACACTGAAAATATCCTGTCTGTGACTGATACCACTTCTTGCTCTATATTTCCTATTCCTGATCTCCCACTCCTCTCCTGTGCACCCATGACTTTCAACAAACTCCCCTAAGCACACATGTCCACCCAAAGGCCTTCTCACAGCATGGTTCGCTGCGCTGAAGAGCCCAGCCCCTGTTTCCTTCCAGTGCCTCCAGGACTGCTTCCTGCCCCCTGCCCGGACCAGCAGCTCAAGCCCCCAAGCCCAGCTGTGTTCTCCCCGACCCTCGAACCTTCTTTTCTCCAGCTCCACTGCTGTCCCCTCAGCCCCCAATAGGTGGGAAAGGGAAGAGGACTGGAGCTAGTGTTCACTGAGTACCTACTATGTCTAAGACACATGCTAGGCTCTCCAACAACATACGCCATTTCATTTAATGCTCATAACCACCTTCCTGCAAAGATATAGAAGTGGAGGCTCTGAGATGTTAAGAAACTTTCCCAAAGATGCTGAGCTGATAAGTGGGAGAGTTAGAGTTTGAATCCTGGCCTGCCCCTGTGAAAGTCTCCCAGTTTCCTTTCCATGGAACAGCTTGAAGCCAGCGCAGCATGAGAACAGAGGAAGCATGTCTGAGTATAGGAGTGTCTCGCCTCAGACGACAAATGCTTTCAGGTCAGGGTGGCTGCTTTAGCACTCTCTGGGGCCCTCCCCTCCCCGCCTCCCACTCCCGAGTTACTCCACGCACAGCCCTTGGGACTCCAGACCTAGGCAGTTTCATGGTCAGCCTCCATGTGCACGGTGACATTTTTTTTTTAACAACAACTTAGCCATGACATTCCTAGAATCATTAACTACAAATGGAACTTACAAGTGATTACTCTGAGGTGTTTCGTTTGCTTTTTTTTTCTTTTTTCTTTAAGTACCTTATAGAGTGAGTTTAGGTGACCTGCTCACACATTCCTGGCCACTCACCTGGGGGTAATTTTACTGGAAAGGGCCACAGACAGAAATGCTGCTTTGCCACTTCTCCCTTGCACATGAGCAGAAGTGTGATTCCGGTTCTATTTGAGGGAGAAGGCTGTAGACCGTTACCATGACAACCCTAAGCAGCATATGGAATGAGAGCCTAAAGAAGGTTTGGGGAAAATTAAGTTGTGGCTGGCCTCCTGTCTGTCCCACCTTGTCACGAGCAGTGGCTTGGAATGCCTGCTGGAAGGAAGGAGACAGGTGTGGTGGCTGGAAGGGGACGTTCCAGGAACGAGTGCAACAAGCACTGCCCGGCTGACTCCTGCCTGGACGGCCGCCTGCAGACTTCGCTGTGGAATGTCAGCCTGGCCAGGAAAAGTGAGCACCGTGTGTGCGCGCATGTGTAAGAAAGAGAGACTGAATCATTTAAAACACAGTTTGTAGATTATTTACCTATGCTTTTGTTCATGCTGATTTTTTTTGCGTTATCTATCATTTTAACACTTTTTTAAACTTTAGAGAATTCTCAGCTATGCACTTCAGAAACAATATGGTCAGTATCATTTCAGGAACAGCCCTAACACCCAGCTATAGGCTAGCCACACATGCGGAGTCTTCCTTGGTATGAAGTCACGAAGTGTGGATGGGGTAGATTATGGCCTGCATGCAGTATTAGTGAGTATCCTGAACTGTCAATATCCCCTCTAGTAAGAATATATGCATGCATCCAGTTCTGTTACCGCTGCCCTGTGGATCTGGGCAAGTTCATAAACCCAGCTGAGCCTCAGTTTTCTGGGGACAATAATCTTTCATCTCATAACGGCATTCTGAGTATCAAATGAAATAAACACTGTGAGAGTGCCTTGTAAAACATAATATCATCCACAAATGGAAGGAAGTGGTACTGTTATCATCATAATATTAATAAGTGCAGGATTTAATGCAAAGGAGTTGCATTAGTAATGGCAACATTGTTTTAGCAAAACAGCTTGCTGTTTTTCTTCCCTAACCTTTTCCCAAGTTCAAAGGCACAATGAAAGACAGAAGCCTGCGTGAGTGGCTGGCTTCAAGGTCAAAACTCAGTCATGCATCTTTATGTCGCACAAAGAGTGGCCAATCGATTAGACACAGAAATCAGAGTGCTAAGTAGAAAGCTGCTTGAACAGATGACTGCAGGCCTCCGAGGAAGGAGGGACAAATTTGCCAGCCGCCCAGCCTGCCTGCTGCCCTCTCTCCAGGGTTTTGCCACCTTGGAGGATAATCCTTCTCTCCCAGGGAAACCGGAGCGATGCTCTCTCAGAGAGGCCCTCCACTCTGCCCCAGGGGGACCTTATTAGCCTCACCCAGTCTTGTTCCCACCTGGCTGGTGTTGAGAAACCTGTGGGCATGAGAAGAGAAGTAAAACCAGTGCCCAAGAAGGGAGGGCTCCTGATAGGAAAGACATCCGGCCATGCCAACATATCCTCTAGACCCACCCTCCCCACGCGGGGCCCGTGGACAGCAACGCTAGCAGGACTGGGAACTGGGGAGAGGCGCAGCCTCTGCAGCCACCCGCTGGCCCACTGAGTCTGAGTCTGCACTGTAACACGATGCCCAGGCTACTCCTATGCAATCGAAGTTTCAGAAGCACTGCTCCAGAACCCAGGAGTTAGGAGTTGGAAGTTTAGGGAATTCTCCCACCGGCCTTGGTCCTGGGGGCAGAGCCTGCCTCCTGCGCACTGGGCAAGGAGCAGGACCACCACCTAGCGCGTGCCAGCTTTCAGCAAGAACCAATAGGCGAGACGGACCCCTCCACACGACAGCTTTCTCCTCCTCCCTGCCCAGGACCACTCGGGGCCTTGGCCCCCTTTGGCGCTGTGGGGAATGTGCCTTTCCAGTTCACTAGGCCTTTATCCAAAGAATGTGAGAGGCTGGAGTGGTCACTTCCAGTCACATTTCCTTAGTGTTCGGGAGCAGGCTGCACACGGGCCTCGGAGCCCTCGCCCTCTGCCAGGCTGGGCGGTGCCCGGGCCACAGTGCTGTCCTCCTCCCACGGCCAGGGCCTGGCTGCTCGTCAGCACTCGTTTCTTCCTAGCACCAAGGAGTTCTTTCTCATCTGTCCACTTGTCTTCATCCTGCACCTGGGGAGCAGGCCCTTATGCCTGATGCCAGGACTGGGAAACTGAGGGAGGCAGAGGGGAAATGCGGGGGAGACAGCAAGGGCCACAGGACTCGGTGTGATTCCTTCCTCCTCTGACGTGGGACAGTCACGCTGACTCAGGGTTCTTGGTTTCTACGTTTGCTCCTCACCAGCCAGCCACCTGCTCTGGAAAATATCTCCGAAGTTTCCCTGTGCTTCCCCTATCTCCAATACAGGGTAAGGATGGCCCTCCCCACCTTACAGGTCTGGAGAGGCCGAAATGAAACAGGGTCAGAGGAACTGAAAACTGAGAGGGACACGAGGGACTGTTTGGGACAAGTTATATTTATTTAGATGCCAGGTGCCATTCTGAGCACTTTATAAACCTTACCATCAAACGGGTACAACGAGGCTATGAAGTCGGCACTACTAGTGTGTAAGGATGAGGTCCAGAGACCCAAAAGTCCCAGCGTTTGCTGGCAGCCCCCCGCCCCTCCCCACGCCGGAGGAAAGAGGCAGAGAGAGGCCCTGACGGGAGGCCGCACCCCAGGACTTTGCCCGCCTAGCCTGCTGCCCCTTCCCAGGACAGAGCCCTCCCCAGCACAGTCAGGGCCGTGGAGACTGGCTTTGCGGAGAGACGTGTGTGACAAGGGTCAGCGACACCCTCACCAGCTGCCTCCATGGCACGGAAAACCTCGGAGGGTGACTGGTGGGGACTTCAGGGAGGTGTGTTCCACCACGTACCTCCCTGTCAGGGACAAATCCAGTCTAATCCCATTTTTTTCCTAATTCCACAGGAGAGTTCCCCCAGGGGGAAAAAAAGACACTCTTGGCCTCTGAACCCAAACACAATCTGGTACATTCAAATGCTTCCTCAATATCCAATTGCCTGCCGCTAATTCCTGAAAGTCACTCAACAGGGGGCTGATTTATTTCTCCCTTTGCCAAGGGCCAGTCCACTTAAAAGTCTTTTACTCTCAGTCAGATGTTCTGTGATATTGAAAGCTTCATTTTCTCTCCCAGGCTTCCTCCTCTATTGCTGATCCAATCACTTGGACAATTTTAACCTTTGTTCTTCAATAATGTAACACACCCCCTGATGTTCTGGCATCGGCACCACACTTACACCTCCCCCTGCCTTGTTCCGCGGCTGACTGGGGGGCACCACCCAGCACGGTGCCTACAGGGGGCTGTGGGAGGGAGGAGGTCTGTGCCCCCTGCATTCACCCAGGGTCCCTGCCTGGTTCTCTGGGACTGGGCTGACAAGCAGAAGCCCAGTGCAGCCTTCCCCTCGTAGAGAAGGAAGACAGGCGGACATTCTGCAAAACAGTGTCCCAGCCAAGCGCGGGCAGGACCCATTTCCAGAGAGGTTCTGAGAATGGAACAGGCGTTCCAGTCAGTGCTGGCCCCAGGCCTCAGCCAAGCTGCACACTCAGCCAGGCATCCCGGAAGCTGCCAGAACACTGACACACAGCTGCCACCTGACAGAGGGTGGGACAGCGGCAGCAGATCATGGCTCCTGCTCCTGCTGCCCGGTGATCAGCAGGAGGAGCACAGCACCCTGCCCCGGCAGAGGCGGCTGCTCTCAACCCAGCCCTGCAGAGGGTGAGATTGAAGGATGAGCTGAGCAGCACACTGGCAGGGCCAGCGTTCAGAATCCGACAAAAGATACTCAGAGAGCACAGAGGACGCCCTTTGCCTTACTTGCCACCCATATTCAACCGCAGTGCTGTGCACAGTACCACAGGTGGAAAGGGCTCACCTTGATTTAACTGTGGGTGTTTCGGCTTTGTTTTAGTAAATGCACAATTTTTAATCTTCAGAGTATCTTAGAGGGACTCTGCAGCTGGAGATCTGTAGGGATTTAATTAACCTAATTACTGTCAACTTCCTGCCTCCAGAAACCTGATCTCAGAATCTTGGCAGCATCCCGGTCCTGCGGCCCTGTGGCCCTGCGGCCCTGGCCCATCAGAGCTGCCTGTGCCCTGTGAGTAGTGGTACGCTTGCTGACCCAGCATGTGCATGCCCAGCAGCCCAAGGGAGCAGGAGACGTACAACAGTCCAGGCGCACGAGACTTCTCGACTCACCCTTTGTGACCTTCCAACTGACTGTGACCCAGCTAATCAGCAGGAGAATTCCACATTAGATTCCAGCGTGCTACCAGATACAACGTCATGCTCCGTACCTGAGACATGGGCGGGGGGAGTCGAGGTGCTTCACGGAAAGCAGCGCCCCTGACCCCACCCCTGCATGCATAGACACGTATGCACACACGCACCATGCCGTGCACAAATGCAGCTCTCCTGCCACAGAGCCTCTTGAACTAAAGACCTTAACGGAAACTATTTCTCACTGTGGGAACCACGTCTCACCCCGTTCGAGACTCTGATGATAAGCACAGAGCTGGGAGAGCAGTTCAGGTGGTAAGTGTGCTCATGGACTGCACGTGGCAAGTGTCAGTCCCCATGGGCCCTTCCCCACACAGTTGTGGTTTTACCCCCTTGTCTCCCTCCTCCCTGCCTGTCTCCCTCCGTTCACCCCAGCGGCAGCAGAGGCTTCAGCCGGGCCCTGGCCAGCCCATCTGCCCCGCAGGAAGGGCTCACAGGGCCTCGACGCAGGACCCAACGCAAACCCTGCTCTGCCCGGCTTTTAAGGAAGCACCGACATGTGCTTCTAAGGGGCTCCGACATGCTGAAGCTGTGTTGCACTACACTGCAGGATGCTTTTCGCTGATTATTAAAGTCATAGTCTACTATGGCCCATCAACAACCAATTTGGCCCTAGTAAAATGGTTCCAATTCCCTCAGCACTAGTCTCCTAGCAATCAGCTCATCAATATACATAATGTTTAGAAGCTGGATATTGATTGTGGAATCTAATGGACTCATTATTCAGGGTTCAGCTTCACCTCCAGAATAACATTTTATTGGAGCTTCCCTCTCCTCTCACTATCAAATTCCAAAACTGGGGGTGGAGATGTTGGAGAATAAGCAAAGAGGTTCCTGGAGCTTGGCCATAAATCAAGGATGCTCTTGACCTGGGGTTTTCCCCAGCCATGGACTATTGCCTGCACCCCCCCCCCCCCGCCCAGCATCACTGAATTAACAAGAAGCTGCTGTTGCCATAGGATACAGCAAACACCAATGGTATGATTAACGCTGGTGGCCACCAAGGATCCTATGTGTCACTGTACCCTCAGAGGCGACTTGAAGTCCTGGCCGCTGTCTGCACAATGGTCAGCAGAAGCTCCATGCCCTGCCCTCCAACTTGCCCTCCAGAGCCCAGCTCCCCAGCATCCCCTGGGGAGGTCTGGGGCCCACCATTACACATTTACAGTACAGGAGCTGCCCCAGCCCCAGGCTCTCAGGAGCCTGTCCCACAAAGGACTGTGGGAAAGGTGGGCTTCTGGGGCAGAAAGGAGAAGGGTATAGCTAGGGTGGGTGGTCCAGCCACCCAGAAGGTCATGAGGGAGGAGACCTTTTCCACAAAGAGACTAGTCTGATTATCTTTCTTGCTGACGCTGTATTCCTAACCAGAGCCAACGGGTAAGCCCTGGCTTTTCTGTAACCATCACTGGACCTGGAGTGAAGACATTTCCCTTCCTGCCCAGGAAAGGAACACCCGGAGCCTCCCGTCTCCTGGCTTCTCAACTCTCCTCTCATCTAGGTCAATATAATGATGCATTTTGGACCATTGTTTCATTTTTACATGCAAAACAATTTGGTGTCCTCAATTACATTTTCGATTCCAAAAATAGGGGGTGGGAGTGTTCAGTAACCTTATCTTCTTAGCCTCTCCCCCACTGAGGTTTGCCCTAGACCAGTGCAAGAATTTTTAAAATGTGCAATACCTGACTGCCTAGTCAGGGGCATTTTCCTCTTTTCCCTTCTTAGGTTCTCAAATAAAAAAAAATGACAACAGCCAACACAACAGTCATCCAATGTGAATGAATCAAAATTATACCTATTTGTCAGATTGGCAAAAAATATAATGTATTTTTGGTGTGCTGCAGAATTTCAGGAATTTATGTGTGCCACCAGACGAAGTGGTCTGAAAATCACTGCCCTCGGCAGACACTGGGCCCGCCCACACGGCATTCACAGCAGGCAGGGAACTTCTAGCTCTTTTGGTTTCAAAACGTCTAGGTTTAGACACAACTGACTTCTTTCTATGAAACTGTGATGTTTTTACATTTTCAAGAGGAGCTGAAAATCTGTGTGTGTGAGAGTGTATCTGTTTTGAGTAAAGTTTTCACTCTGAGATTTATTTATTTGTAAAAGTGTGTGAGCCAAATAAAATACCTCCCAGGCTACAACCTCTCCTTCATAAACTCTCCCAGACTGAAGAGAATGGACGTGGGGAGGGCGCCTGGGGACATGGCGACCCATCTCCCAGGTAGGAGGGCCTGGGCTCTCGAGAAATTAGAACATACCTGTGTTAAGTTTACCTTTACTTTTTTTAGTCATTTTCTGGTCTTTGGATCTAGGCTCCCCCAAGCATCCTGAGAGAAGGTACCAGATTTAGAAAATAAAAATACAAGATACCAGTTAAATTTCAACTGTAGAGAAACAATGTATTATACGCGTATGTGTGTCCATCCCAGGAAATAGTTGGTACATAGTTATACCAAAAAGTTATGCAGAGTTGATCTGAAATGCAAATACAACGGGCATCCTGTATTTTATCTGGCGACCTCAATCCTTCCAGCTCTTTGAACTTCACCTTCACATGCAGCTCCAGCGACAGCAACCCAGTCCTCTGTCCCAGGACTGTGGTCGTGCTGTTGATACAAAACTCTTCCCCACATTTGAGGAGAAGAAAGGGAATGACATTGACAAAACAACTTTGTTTAAAGGCCACATTATGCGTCTGTTATGGAGGGATAACCTCTGAACTAAGATGGCCCTAGAGGATTTCACTCCAGGCTGGGCAGCCTTGGAGGACCACTTATTCACTGGTTTCTTTCAATAAAGTTCCTCTCACTCCCTTCCAGTGAATCCCCTTGGGCTTTCAGACCACTGAAAACATGGCTTTATTGCTAGTGACTTGCACTAAAAACACACTGAAATAAAGTTATTTAGGCTAGCATTTCCTCAATTCAATTATGCTCTTTGGAACTGTATTCCTGCAGAAGCCTCCTGAAGAAAAAAAAAAATCCCGGTTCTGTGGCCGAGAGAGCAGGAAACTGCACGCTGTGTGTGTGAGTCTAGGAAAGTCACCGTGAACCTCAGCACGTAAAACCCAACTTATGTGACCACACAGCCCACTGGCCTGCACTTTCCCCACCTAAAACTTATTAACCCTACAGAGGACACTTCAGATGACCGTTCCTCAGACACAACTAACACCGGAGTCAATGTTGCCTTCTACCCCCTAGTTTCAGTCGGGGGTTCTTCTGGGTTCTTTGGTAGTCTTCCCAGCCCTGCTCCTAGACCTGTTTGGTCCTGGTCTTCTTTCAAGGTCTTACCCATGCTCCACCCGTTCCATGAGGACCTCCTGACCCCTCCAACCCCTGGTGACCACCTCCTTCTTTGTTTCTCTGACCTTTCATTCAGCAACTATTGCCACTGCGCCATTCCCAGCACACCAGTTCACACATCCTACGGCCCCAGGACTTTAATCCAAATATCCTGATTAGATTCTGTCAGGTGCCAGGACAGGCTGGCCCCCAAATATCCCACAATGGCATACTGATCACTTTGAATTAAAGTTACTTGGCCAGTGGAAGGTGCCAGAAGGACACCTCGATCCCTGCCCCCATCACAACACCCCAACTCTGCCTCCTTGAATGTAGGAAGTCAATCTACCACGTGAAAGGTGTCCTCCTCACTTCTAGAAAATGCCCCTTGTCACTAGAGTAAGCTCAAAACTGAAAAGTCTGTATAAACAAATCTTACGGCCTCTTTTCTAACTTACGACTTTTTTGTTTAGATTCCTCATTAATGAATACTCTAACATTAATTAGACTCCTTTTTAATAAGCATTATTCTTCTTTGTCGTATCAATTTCTCACAACTTTATTGTTCCCTCGTCTAAGGGGTATAAAAACGCACCTGGTTAGTTCATTCCTTTCAGTTTCGTTTTATGATCTGAGCATCATAGTGGGATCTTCCCATGAACAGGTATTAAACTGGTTTTTCTCCTATTAATCAAGTCTTATGTCAATTTTTTTATTTTATTATTGGTCCAGCTGTAAGAACTAAAGAAGAGTAGAGAGGAGGAACTCTCCCCCTCCCCAGCAATTTTTTTTTTTGCTATTATTTTCTGATCCTTTTATTTCTATATATTTTGGCTCTTCAACCAGACTTGAAGCTACTTGGAGGCTTAACCGTAGCCACACAGTGCAAGGTGAGCTGCGCATCCAACAGGCCTTCAGTGAATGTTGGTGGCAGAATTGTGTGTATTCAGGCACCCGTGTCCTACCTGTTGCGGGTTTCAGAAACGATGGTTTCTCTGAAGGAGCCATGCACTGGCTTCACTCACATGCCACAAAAGAGGAAAGACCAATCTCCGAGTCACCTTCTCCGCCAGGCACTGGGCACCCTCACATCGGTCACTATGCCGCTGGCAGACACCCCAGCTCTGGCCCAGACCAGCGGAGGTGGACAAGACTTAGAGGGCCAGAGAGTTTCACGAAGCTGAAATAACTTTGCAGTTCGTTTATCAGTCAAAGTTCCCAGGGCTTATGGGATCCACAGCCTAGAAATGCCAACGATTCAAGTCTTCTGTCCTGGGAAATACCGCACCACTGCCCTAAGGCAAAGGTGCCGTGTGCTCCTCTCAAAAAGAGCGGACTCTCAAACTCTGAAGTCACTGTCCTCTTACTGTGTCCACTGCATGTGCCTGGCTGGAGGTCAGGGCTTTACGGACATTCTCCTGTGCGCTCCATCACAAATCAAGGCCTAAGCAACACCTAAGCAACGCTTTTCCAGAGTCTTTAGGGAGCTCTCGTCTTCTACCCCAAGGCACTGACTTAAAAAAAAAAAAATCTGGGCAATGACAGGGATGTCTTTAAAATGTGTAATGGGAAATCAAAACACCCTGTACAAGTCAACTGTGTCCATACTTCATTGTCCCAGAAGCACATTTCTTTCCATCTCGAGTCAATTATTTAAAAAATGCTTCAAACTCCACACTCAACATTTTAAATAAATAGCCTCGGTTGCCAAGGTGAAATAGACTGATCCGAACAATTAATAAGTGATAAAAATACCAGTAATACACTGATTCTTAAAAATCGATTATTTTCTAAGAGGCATACAAGTCTTTGCATGAAGGCCCATGGCCAACTTCATTGGATTTAGTTCCTGAAAAAATTAAATGAAAAATATGCGAGCGGGCTAATACATTTCCTGGGCGAAAACACTGCCGGGTCTGAGGGTGGGTATTCGGTAAGGAAGACTTAACATTCTAAGCCACCGATGCCCTATTTGTCCCCATTTCAATCAATTAGGAATACTTAACACAGGCACTGTTGGTGTGCAAGCACAATTCGTAAGTAGTTTTGGATTTTGCAGCAATTTCTGTATCTCAGAAGCCTCAGTGAGATGTCAGGTAAAATGGAATCCAGATATATTCATTGAGGTTTGATGGATCAAATCATTTCTCATCATTCAAGATTTGCTTCAGGGTCCTTTCAGGCCATCCCAGCTGAAGCCCCCCACCCACTCAGGCGTAGACATGGGTCTCCATCACATCAATTTCCTACTGTTACCTTTCTCAAAGTCCTTATAGCACCTGCACTGCCTTGCCCATTGACTAAATATTTATTGTCCATCCCCTATCAGTAAAGAATAAACTAAAAGTTCTCCTTGCAATCAGGCCCTCTGCCTGGCTCAAGGCTGTATCCCCATGTGTCTGGATTGGGGCCTGGCAGCATATATTTGTAAAAGAATTACATTAAAAATTTTTAAATTTTATTGTGGTAAGTACATATTACAGAAAACTCACCACTCTAAGTGTACAGTTTGGCGCATGGAGTGAGGCACACTATTGTGCAACCGTTACGGCCCTCTCCAGAACTTTCCAATCTTCCCAAAACGAAACTCTGAACTCATTAAACACTGACTCCCCGTTCCCTTCTCCCCCTGGTCCCTTGCAACCAGCATTCTGTTGTACTTTCTGTCTCTATATGTTTGGCCGTTCTGGGACCTCGGGTAAGTGCAATCATGCTAGATTTGACCCTCTGTGTCGCTTATTTCACTTAGCACAATGTCCTCAAGGTTCACCCGTGTTCTATTAGCTTTTTATTCCTTCGAAAGGCTGCATAGAATTCCACTGTATGCATATACTACACTTTGTTAATTTGTCCATCTATCAATGCACAGTGGAGTCACGTCCACATTTTGGCTGCCATGAAGAATGCTGCTCTGAACATGGGTGTACAAATATTTGTTCCAGTTCTTTGGGGTCCACAGCCAGTAGCTGAAGTTCTGAATGTTACGGTAATTCCATGTTTAATGTTTTGAGGCAACGCCTGCCTTACTGTTTTCCATAGTGGCTACACCATTTTATCTACCCACCAGCAATGCACAAGGGCTCCGATTTCTCCACATCCTCACCAACACTTGTTCTTTTCTTTTCTTTTTTGCCAATTCTGTTTTATCTGGAGCGACAGTTGCTGCTCCTCTCTGCTGTAGATCCCTTCACGGATCCAATGAGAAGAAACTTGGAGTATGACTCAGTTTACCACCTAACGCACAGTCTGAGGTCAAGAACAGCTAACAGAAAATCATTTCAGTTTCACAGCTCAGCCTGGGCTAACAGCGCAAGAATATTTCTGAATATTCAGAGTCACCTCACGCTAGAAATATCAGTGGAAGAAGAGAGAACCAAGCACTGGGTAGTGTTCTCCCCACCCCGGTGCCCATCGCAGCTGCACAAGAGCCCCTGCCAACAGCAAGCAGGGTCTCCAGCAGGAGCAGCTCTGCAGCACTGGCTGAAGGCCCTGCCACTCCTGGAAGAGCATGAAAGGCCTTTGGGAAACTATGTGGTGTTGGCTATTAAGACTGGGAAGGAAGGAGAAGTGGAAATTACAGCCATCTGAATGCAATTGCCTGGCTTTGTCTTTGCCCAACGCTCTATGAGCCTATAAACATCAGTAGAGGGGAAAAGGTTTAATTTCCAAAGACATAAAATGTTCAGAGCTATGTGACCTCTGAGAGAATAAGGCCATCTGAGAAAACTATTTCCTGAAACTCAAATCCACGCTTGGGGAACGAGGCCACTGGCCAAGGCTCAGTCTTCTGTTCAAAATGTTTACACATGAGCCTTTCCTGCTGGATTTGTAGGCTGGAGAGAAAAAGGTGTGGCCTAGCTAACTCTGTGTCCCCAGCTTGGCACCCAGCTGGGAATGAATATACATTTCCTGAAACAGTAAGTGAATGGATGACCAATCTAAGAAGATCAAGAGCTTTCTGGTTACAGAGGTGAGAGAATGTTGCCTCCTTGGCATTTTCCACCCTGGCTGCTGTCCTTTTCATGCATGGACTAGGCCTTCGTGTTCTCTGAATACTGGAGATGGCAGTCCTTCCCAGAACCCCTGTAACGGTCAAGGTCTCGAGTCAGGTCAGGGCTGACACGGCCTTCACCAGCCCTGCTATGCAGCCGTCCCTAGGAGATACTAACCTGACTAGAACAATTTTCAATTCCCTCTCTCTGCACCCCAACCCATTTCTACATGGCCCTCCTCCCCGTCTGCTGCATGGGTTCCCCTTCCAACAATAACAGCAGTAGGGGTAACAATGAAAGCAACAGCCAGCTTCCTTTATTGTTTGACAGTTTACGTAAGGCTCTTAACTGCATTAGTTTATTTGACCCCCAGCATAACTGATAAGAAAACCCAGGGGAAAGCTGACTTACCGGCAGTGTGTGAGTAATGTGTTGTACAACCAAGTAGCCCGATTCTAAAAACCCAGTCCTCTTTCAGTTAGTGGCTCCCTGGCCCGTGAATATTACCCAAGCACATATGAGTCTCCAAACCCAGACTCTCATCCTTTAGGACTGTTCCCAATGACCCACTCAGAGGAGAGACGGCGCTCGGTGGGTAGATCCTAATCACACTAACACGCTCAATGATGGCAAATGAGTTCATGTGTTTGTGGTTGTTTAAAACTATGTCCACAAACTCTTTCATACTCCTCTATTCAAGAGATGGAGCTTAACTCTCTCCCCCTCAAGTGTGGGATGGCCTTAGTGACTTGATGCTACTGAATAAATAAGCGGAAGCGACGATATGTGGTTTCAGAAACTAGGTCCGAAGAGCCACCGTGGCCTCACCTCTGCCCGCTCTCTGTGATCGCTGTCTGCGAAGGAAGCTGGCAACACGGACAGACTCACAGGGTGAGGACCTGAGGCCTCCTGCCGGCAGCCATGTGAGAGTGTTGTTTTGGGAGGGGACCGTCCAGCCCCATCAAAGCCTTCAGGTGACTGCGGTGCAGGCAGAAGAATGACTGCAACCTCATGCGAGTCCCTGCGCCAGAAACAACAAGGTTACGCTTCTCCTGAATCCTGAGCCACGGAAACATGGAGCTAAATGAATGTTTAGTGTGTAAAACAGCTAAGTGTTGGGGCAATTTGTTACGCAGCAGTAAGTACCGAATACAATTTTCTATCACTTAGGGAATATTTATACCTTAAGAAAGGTTACCTTTAAAAATGTTTGATCTTTTCCCAGAAATCAAATCTATTGTCAAAACATTAAAGATTTACTATGTCGGAGTAGATTCTACAATAATGAATCTTTAATTTTAATGTTTTGACGGTAGATTTTGATTTCTGGGAAAAGATCAAACTTATTTGGAGCCAAATCTTGCCAATGTAGTGGACAAGTAGTTTATGTTAAATTTTGAAAACAACTCTGTGCCTGGAGTTCAATAAATATTTTTTGACTAACAATGACTGCAACATGAAAATTAAATACACGTTGTTCGACTCTAAAAAAAAAAATCTTTCATTTTTATATCGTTAACATACAATTACTTTATTAAAATTTTAAAGGAAACTTTTTAAAATTACATTTTCATTTAGCGATAATTAATTTTACTATTTTAATGCATAACTTTTCATGTTTTCTACTTGTATGTGTTTATTTTTCTTACAAAAAAAATGAGCTCACATTACTTGGAATTTGCTTCTTGTTACTCAATAATACTGGATATTATTCCAAGCCTTTAAAGATAATGTTACAACAATATTTGAAATAATCACATAGAATTTTATTGTGTAAGCATACCAAACTATATTCAACCAATCCTTTTTCAAGAAAGAGATCTAGGTATTACGAATTGTCTCTCTCATTGATGAGGCCACAGTGGATGACTGTCCGTGTGGCTCTGGGAGCTTGCCCAGTTGCATCTTTAGCAGTAGAAGTGGAACTGCTGGGTAGGAAAAGATACATCTTAAGTGACTGTCCTACATATTACCAAATTATATCAAAGATTGGGCACATTTATATCCTCCCAGCAGTTTCTCAGGGTGTCCTTCTCACCACACCCTGGTCAGCAGTGGTTGGTATTAAAAGCCAATTCTTAACTCAAAGAACTGAATCTCTAGTGAGAGGGATCTCTGAAAGACCAATAAAAATGATATTTGGGTGGCTCAAGAACTGTTTCTCTTAAATCATACACCATACTGCCACATTCCCTCCATCTAAGTCTCCACCCAACTGACCTTGACCCCTCTTACTTCAGCCAGGCAGACCAAGGGAGGAGGCAGCGATCGTCCCTGCCATGCAAGTCACCTAATGCAGCTGTGGAAAATGTGGCACCACCTTCTGGTACACGTCCAGACATCTGGCAGCTGTCGTGGACCAAAGTGCCCTTTTCCCCCCTAAAGAACCTCAGTTGCATTGTGGTCTGTAACACTAGCTACTCATTCATCCATCTGACCTACATAAGCTTTTCTCAGATTTTTAAAATAAAAACCATCAAATGCCTTGTTCCTGTTAGCATGGGCCAAGATGGGCAGCTTGACCAAAAAGAGGGCCCTTGATTCATCACACAGTCCGGAACAGTGGTCTCCAAGCTTCCTCCTGAGGAAAACCAGTGTCCTAAAGAAGTCTAAGGCTATCACCTTCCACAAGATACAGTTGGGAAAACGCTGGCCAAGGTGATATGTACGCACGGATGCATGGATAGACGGAAGGACATATGGATAAATGGATAGATGGATAAAACAGATATGAATGCCTATACTTCTATAAAACTAAAGAGTAGAAAGTGCTCTAAGTCATTTGAATGTTTAATATAATTTTAGCTCTTTCAAAGAACATGTTATATTCAAAGGTACCCCCAATTCAGTTATTAATGTTCATTACTGTTTTTCATCTTTTGGTTAAGGCTCCATGTGAAGCTCCGGATCACAAGCAGATCACCTCTGGCTACTACAAACACGTACGTATTTATGTCAGGATTATTGACCAATTGTACGTGTTTTCTCTATAATCCATTAAAATAAAAGTAATTGTGTACATCACTACTTTTGTAAGGATATATTGACCCAAAATTGCCTCCTGTCTTATAAGGAAAATTAGTACATTATACTGTTTACAAAAAAAGAGCCAATTTCTTGATTGAAATGTGTAAATCCAATATATAAAAAACTGGGGAAGGGGAATTAAAAAAAAAAAAAAGGTGACAGGGAAATACAGGCATTTAGGTGGTCATATCATCCTTGTAGGAGGACTAGGAGATGAGATTTCCAGGAGAGAGAAAGGAGCAAAGAGGTCCTTGAGCTCCTTCTCAGCCAGGGTCCCTTAAAGTCTCTGACCTTCCAATTTCGGCCCTTAGAACCTGTGCAAACCATCTATAGGCAGGGTTGGGATGACGACACCATTTAACCACCCTACAAAGAGATACGCGTGCCTTAAAGAGGTTAAGGGACTTAGAGGAGGTAACAGAGCCAGGTTGAAAATGAGAGAACCAGAACCCAGATCTCCTTACCCCACACAGGGGCAACTTCAAGGTTGTAAACACTGCCAGCAGATGTCCGCCCTGGAGTAGGCACATCTAGGACAACCAGCACAGAGTTCTGGGACTCTCATCGGAAGTGCCTTCCGCACCTCAGCCCTCCCTCGTGGACATATTCACACAGCGCGCCTCAGCTGCAGCCCACACACAGCTCCTCTGGAACCCCTGGCCCACGCCCCCTGCCTTTCTGTAGTAGCAATTCCACCATCCCCAGTACTCTATCCCTGCCCCTGCACCAACCTCAGCGTGCCCAGACAGTTCCTGCTTTCCTAATGCACTGGGATGGGAACCATGCCCTCTTCCCTGACAGAGCGCAAAGGCTCAGCAAAATTTAACTCAGCTGAGTTGGAAAAGCTGATACCAACTACTCTGCATGCCTTAAGAGTGACTTCTACCAAATGATGAATAAACCATGATCACTTTGCATAAACTCAGAAAAGCATATTTTTTCCCCTAACTAAATTAAAGAAGTAAAGAATGAATCAGGCTTTTCCTGGTGGCCCACAGTTATTCCTTTTAAAAGCACCACGTGGCAATCTTGACTTGGTTGGCTGCATCACGTATTCCCACAGGCAGGGTCCAGCCCAGTGGCATCAGGGCACATCAGGCCTTCCTTCCCTGGCTAATAGAAGTGTTAATAGAAAGTCCGTCTTTTCTCACTGAAACTCCCCGAAGTCAGTATGCAGGGCACAGACTCACTGCGGGCTAGAGAACTGCTGTTACCGCAGCTCTAGAGGAGCTTACCTGCAACTTGTAGTGCTCATGCGTGAAAGAAGGAAAACAGAACAGACGTCGACTTGTGAAGATGTGCCCAGCCCACACCACTTACCCTGGGGAGAAACGTGTCTCACTTCTCAGCAGCCATCCTCTCAACACGCGTCCAAACCCTCACAACTGATGCCCTCAGTGAGCCCCCTCTCTGCCCAAGCTCCTAAGTTTATCCAGCTTGATGACATTGGCGAGATCGCTTTTAAGGTGATTATTTTTTTTCTGTTTTAGGGGGATGTGGAAGGGAACTATTGCAAGCCAGGCAACACAGAGGGTGTTTCTTATGCACTGTTCCAATGCTGTCTTCCCACCAACTCTGTGAAACAGCCTTATGACCCCCACTCCAGGGTAAAGGACGCTTTGGCTCAGCCGCTCCGGGTACCTTGCAGACATCTGCCTCCCCCCGCCCCCTGTAGGCTGCCTCTCATCTTAGGGGATGCTTCAGTGTTAACTCCCAGGCATTCGGTCTATTTTCCCTTTAACTTTGACCTCCCCTACTAATTTTTATCACTATTAGACACTCAGTTTCATCTCTAGATATCTCTACCTGGCATTAACTCATTGCTCAGAGAAGTATCAGTTCCCTTACTCTTCCTTTATCAAACAACCTGTTTCCTTCATCACCCTGAGTAAGACAAGTTCCAGGTCTCTCCTCCACCCTCGCCTCCCCACGGTTCTAGTTCTGAATGCTTGCAGGCTAAACTCGGAGCTCTAAAAGAGATCCTCAAAAACTTGTATCGCAACAACATTCATCACCACTTATCAACAGACATGTATGTATGAAACAGCTATTGCATGTCCCAGTCCTATGTGACAACATGTATGGGCCACATGGGGTCAGAGGGGTGGCCACCCAGCCAGTGCACTCTGAGTGCCCGCTGTGTCTGAGCACAGTGCACGTGACCCTCTCTGGTCTGACCTACGCTTGTTTCCATTTTACAAATGAGCAGACTTAGCCTGTAAGTCCTTAGCTGGAAGCAAGAGAGGCAGGATTATGGCCCTAGAGGCCCAGCTCCTGCAGCAGCCTCCCACCTGCTGCTGGGCGCCAAGCTAAGGGCCTTTGGGTGTATATAGAATAAACCAGCCCCGGGCATGGAGCTCCAGCCTCTTTGGGAAACTTGGCTTTTCCACAGATAAAGCACCTACAACTTTAGTGGGTGCTTGTTGTGAGATCGCTGAGTGTCCAAACAAGAGGAACCCCTGGGGTGGGAGGAGCTGGGCACTCGGGAGGCTCTGAGCAGAAGGACGTTGGCCAGGCTGTGGTGAGGGGAGAGAGAAGCTGATCCCTGCAGACGACCTCTCCTGTGACCTCCCTGCACACGGACCCTACTGGGCAGTGGTCACTTTCAAGGGTCATTCCCTTCTATATCCAGCTCTCCACAAGTTCTCTGAAGAAATGGGCCTTTCTTTTGTTTCCATGAAACTGCCCAGCTGAACACGCTCCAGGTGCCCCAGCTCTCCCTTCTCGCTCTTCCCTACCCGAACTTTGCTGTGTATGTGGCCTTGAGGGTTCTGTGAGGGGCACAAAGAGTCAGCTCAAATCTGGGGCCCTTTTCAACACTTCTCTGAAGGAAGCGAATGGGGAAGTGGGCCGGAAGCCCAGGCATTCATGGCTGCTCCCTAAGCCACCTGGGGATGTTTCCCTTGAGAAGTCATCAGTCAACAGCAATGCCAGGAACACATCATTGACTGTCATGCATTTCTGCAAAGAGCACAAGGGTACACATCAAAGTTACACATCAAAGTGCGAACTGTGAGAATAATCCACCTGCCATCAGTGTGCGTGGATAAAGCCTATCAAGCAGCCAATGTTGCTCAAGTACCTGCCACTCATTTTTATTTACACAGACACACACTTGAGTCACTGGAAAAACTTGCTGCTTAACTCTGGGCCACCTCTGGAGCATCCTTTCAAACCAGGTGGGCCCTCAAAGTACACCCAGGGTACACAACCAAAGGGCCTCCATTTGCTTCACACGGCACTGAACCGCCCCATCTTCCCACACTCTCCTCCCACGCCAGCTTGCCTGATTTCGACTTATGACAATGCATTTCTGCCTCTACATTTTACACTGGGCCTTCCGTGTTTCTATTTTTTTTCCCATTTGCTCATTGTAAAAAAAACAAAACAAAATCAAATATCTAGCGAGCTCCTGTGTGCCAGCACTGTGACAGCACGGGAGAGAGCCTGCAGAGAATACAAAGCCTGCAGCACATGGTCCACTGAGGACATTGGTCTAAGTGAATGGGTGTGAGACATGCAAGGGCCCGGTGAGCAGCACACTGCACCACAGGAGCCGAAAGAAAGTGGACACCTCTCTCTGGGGAGGTCAGCAGAGCCTGAGTGGAACAGCGATTCTGTTGGGCAGACAGAGCAGAGGGGAAGGCCTTTCGGGCAATAGAGCTATCATTGAGCAAAGCGCAGAGCTGGCAAGGTACAGGATGTGTCTGGGGACATGCATAGCCAGGGAGGAGGGTTTCCGTAATGATAGACACGGCTAAAAATGGAGACCAGATGCCGACTGTGGAAGGCAGGCCCAATGTAAGCAGTTAGCCTTTATTTCCCAGGCAACAGGAGGATACTGAAGATCATTCGAGCCACCGTGCCGGTTTGGTGGAGCAGTACCACTGTGTAGGAAGGAATGGAGGTGGGAGCAACTAGAAGCAGGAATGCTGCACAGGAGATGCGCTGGGGCACCTGGGCTCTTGGTGGTTGCCATGGAAATGGAAAAACAGAAGAAGCCAGCAGATGCAAATGGCTTTTTTAAGGAAAAGGAAGACCCGGTGACTGTGCTGGGAACAACTGAGAGGAAGCAGTCCAAGATGATGGTGATGTTTACAGTAGACGCATTATCCTTTCGGGTGCTTAGCATCTATACCCCTTTCCATCTGGGGGGAACCCCCACCCTGTGCTTCTGGATGAAAGCAGGGCATGCCTTCTACAGAAGCTGAAGGAGCCAGACCTCCTTTCTGCCTCCCCCTGGCAGCCACTGTTCAGGTATGTGACCTACCTCCACCAATCAGACGCTCCCACCTGGGACTTTGAAACTTGAAGGGTGACAAGGACCTACAGAGACAATTTAGGATTCAATCCAAGAGAAGGCAGCCAAAGGTGCTGGGCAGCCCCAGGGGTGTGACTGAGCCAATGAGCTTTTGTGGTCCAGCTCGGGCTGAGCTTCCTAAGGTATGGCAGAGTGCGGTGCTCCAGCCACAGTCCAGGCCAGTGATTCTGTAGGTACCTGGCAGGCTCCCAACACATTCCTTTAGGGTAAAAATACCAAACGATCCTTGCTCTGTGCCCCTCCTTAAAGCCTTTGTCCCCAAACACCCAGTCCACACAGCCTCTTGCTCTGCTGAACCACTCAAGCACTTCTGAACACAGGTTGGGTGAGCACCTGACTTCGGCTCACTTCTGTTTGCTGGTGTCCCAAGGACTAACGGGACTGCAAGCGCCATTAGGACACAGGCTGACATTTCCTACGCCCACCCACTCTGCCCCTTCCAACAGAACCTGATCCTTCCCCACACCCAGCACAGCACCCTGGGCAGAGCAGGCACTCTGGGCAGAGCAGGCACTCTGTGCGCACCTGTGACATGATTTATTGTTCTAGGCAAAACTCTGAAAACCCTCCATGTGAGTTAAAAGTCCCGCTGCTGCAGTGGTTACAAAATTTTGTAAAAGCATTAAGAAATAACATAGAGAAAGAACAGGAATAGAATAACACCAAAATCTATACTTTTATGATAACTTTTGTTTCACTGTATCTCCAGGGGGGAGGGAAAATGGGTACAAGCATAGATGGAAGCACAGATTGGTACAAGCAAGACCCGTCATGCCTGAGTAGATAACTCAAGCCAGCAATGGGCACGGGGGGATTTATTATACTACTCTACTTTTGATATTGAAATGTTCCATAATAAATACTTTAGAAGATTAAATAATATCAACATTAAATGACTAAGCATGGATGGACAGGGGATTGGGGTCTCTGGCAACTGTGTGGTAAAAATTACTCTGGATCTAGTATGCCCTGAAAAGCTGAGATTTAGTTATGACGCAAAACCTCCAGTTATGAAAGCACTTGACACAGGGGGAGAGGGGGCTTCAATAAGGAATCACCACTGAGGGATCTGCGCCCCCGGAGCAGAGAAGGGGAAAGGGGTGGTACTCTGCACCTTCGAGCTCACGTCGTTTCCACATCCACTCTGCTTGTGATGCTAACTGGAGAAGCAGCTGGCACCGTGACATACATTTGTACGCATAGAAACCGTGTCATCCCACAACTTCAGGGTCAGTAAGCCAGAACATGTAAAAAGTTAAGGGCGTCAGACACATACATGCTCACGATGGTGCAGAAATAACTCCACCTTTCAGCAAACTAATTTGATCTTGTAACTCCCATTTCCTCAGGCCTGGGAAGGCTGCATCCACATCTCCTGAAGGCATGTCTGACGGACTTCCTGTGGGAACCCACCTTGTGTTAGGAAGTGGAGGTGCTCACTCAGGTTTGAGCACTTTCTCAAACAGCCCATGTCCTGTTTTCAATAGTTAAACTGTGACTTCCCAAAGGACCTGCTTGAGAATGACACACACGTGCCACACATTCTTTGATAGTTAAAGACAGAAAATTCCTATCAATGAAAGATGCACTACAAGATATAAGTTCATCCCGGAGGGTGTCTTCTTCTACCCTCTGCTGCATCATCTGATCCTTGGAAGGTGCTTACTGACTGACTACATGTATTGATGGTCCAATCCTCATCACTGTCTCTGGGGCTTTGCTGTCCTGGCTGCAAGCCCTTATATGCAGGGGCTGCCTTCTCCTGCCTTCACGCAGTTCATGCATGCTCAGCCACAGGCGTCACTCATGGAGGTCTCCTGCCCTCACACGCCCTCTGTCCCCCCTTTGCCCAGCACACACTCACCAGAGACCCTGAGCTCCCTGCTCAGCTGCCCTTATTCTGCTTGAGCTACACGTAGCCCCTTCTCTGTAACACCATCTGCTTCTGTAACAGGCCAGCACACACGAGGCGGGCTCTCCAACTGCCTAATGCTTTATTACTGTTGTAGCTTCTACTAGTGAAGACAAGCCTCCCTCTTCAGAGGCTCCTAAAGACTCTCCATCTGTCTGGATACCTAAGAGGACCCCCTCTATCCACACAGGCTCATTTCCCTGGGCCTCCCCTTTGGTCCTCTTTGCAGGGCAGAGTGCCACCCTCTCTTGAAGAAATCCTATCACTCTGACAGTGAACATTCCTGATCAAAGCTATTGAAAAAGTCAATTCCCTGGAAAGAAAACAAATCTTTTCTCCAGGGTAACCCCTGCCTTCCTCTTTGAAATAGCATTTCTCAAGAATGTGGGGAAACACTACTTCCGCATCCTTTAAAAGTGGGGCTTTCCTATGGCCAAATAAGTTTGAGGAACCTTTGCATGCTATAACCCTATTGGTGACTCACGCACACTTTAGCATAGTAAAGACTGCAGTTAGGACTATTTTTTAATGTATCATTTCCTCTAATAACATCCAGTGAAAGTAGAGCTCTCTAGAAGTCCCCCTCACCCTCTTGGGACATTGTGGCTACAGCTTAACAGTCCCAAAGAAGTGAAGCAGAAGCCAGAGGCAATCCTATGGCTTTTTGCTGCCTGTTCATCTAGGGCTCATCGACACACAGCCCCTTTAGGTTGGGCCCATCAAAGGTACTTGTACGAAGTCTGGAAAGCAAAAGTGAGGCAGAGACCACACTTCTGCAGTTGCTGCCATTTGCTCAGCAAGCAAAGTCCAGGAAACACCTGGTTCTTCTATGACAACTTTAGCCAAGGTGTCAGCATCTAGGTGCCAGCTTCATGGGTGTCAGGAAGCAGGACCAGCACTCCCGTTTGCATGTATGAAACGTAGCAGTGTGACGTGATTCTGATCATGGGAGCCTCTCGATCATGGCACTCCCAGTGTGGCTCCAGGGAGTCGCTTCAGACTGTGAAAGAGGCAGCAGCTTCCTTGGTGGCTCCAGCTCTTTAGTTTGGCTTTGGGACACTCATTCCCAAAACCCCCACCTGGAGACCTGTGTCTTCAGAACTCTTCATAATTCTTCAAGCCATTTAAGTCCCTACCACAAATTCCTTCCTCCCTAAGTTTGTGATAGTGAATTCTTCTCTGCAACTGAACTGGAGCCAACCAAGGCAAGCTGTCATTCGGGTGTCCAACCTTTTGGCATCTCTGGGCCACACTGGAAGAAGAGTTGTCTTGGGCTGCACATTAAATACATAAACACTAACAAAAACCAATGAGCAAAATAAAGGTTTTAAGTAAATTTATAATTTTATGTTGGGCCACATTCGTAGCCATCCTGGGCTGTATGCAGCCCACAGGCTAAGTGTTGGACACCCCACAGGCTCTCCCCTCTCGGTCTCTCCTTGATGGTGGTAGAATTCCACTGTCTCTGTTCCATCCACGTAGGGACCTCCTATATGGCTGACTACAAACAAATGGTTAGAGACCTGCAAAGCTGACCCTCTGCAAGCCAGCATGCATCCCAGGTCAAGTCAACACGGACGCCTGCCTCCCACAAAGTAACGATGCAGTCATGCCGCAACTGTGTGGTAGAAGCCACTAGAGGTAGAAACCATTCAAAACCCAGTCATCAGAGTTCACAGGAAGGAGAAGTACACCTGAGTGTACTTCTAATTCCAGCCCATATCGTTTAAACTCTCGGAGTTGCGGACCCCCGTTCTGCCAGATGGACACAGTGACATCACCCACCTCACGCTGGAAGACAGGAAGAAAGTCAGTAGGCCTGAAAGGTCTTGGAAGGGGAAAAAAGAATATTCTATTAAAGAATGACATTTATACTACTAATTAATATTATTAGCACAGAAGAATCATAACCAAGACAGAAAACTTTTCCCCATGCTTTTAGAGACACCTGCGGGACCTTTAACACTCGTCCTTTCCAGCACGTTGGCATTCAGAGACGAAGCTCTACAAGCTGCCTAAAAAAGTCAGATCACTTGAAGGGCAATGTTTCCTTCAGATTATAGCCAAGCACTGGGAAGGTTTTTAAAAAATTATTTCACTTCAGCACTCAAGACTCACTGCAAGGTCACTGTTTTTATGTCACTTGTCTTTGTGCTCTGTCCTACAAGATGGCTGGAATGCTTCCTGGACCCACCGAGTTCTGGGCTTTCGTTGCCGCTGTTGTTTGTTTTTAAGGAAGCATCATTCCTGCTTCTTCGGTTTTTGACACAACAGGAAGTCCGTGTAGCAGGTTTGCTTCAGTGCTAGCCTTAAAACGCAGTGTCCCCTTAAAGCTAATCCTCTTGACACAATCTCTAAGTGCTGCTCTCAGATAACAGACAGCCCCATGGCAGGGGTTCTCAGGAAGAAACAGTCTAACAGACAGGAAAGCAGGCAGCAGTCTGACCAAGGGGAACGAGCTCAGAGCTCCAAGGTCTGTACAGAGAGGGAGTCGGTTAGAAATTGGGACAAGGGACAGAAGGGGAGTGAGAGCTGCCAGCAGCCAGAGCTCCCTTGGCTGAGGACAATTCTGCATACAAGTCACCATGCATTCCAGGGCCCAGGAGAGAAGGCACCAAGTTTGTGGGGCCCAAAGGCCAGGGCGGGTAAGAGTCACACCTACCAGGAAGAGCTGGGCTGACAGCAAGAGGCCCAGGCAGCGGTCGTGATGAGAAGGAGACAGTGGATGGGGAGAGAGGAAGAGGAAGAGGAGCAGGAAGGGGAGGACATGGATCAGGAGTCCCGAGGGAAGGATCCAGGCCCCGAGGAGGTGTGCGCGCATCCCTTCTACATCTGATTCTCGGATTGGCGTGACCAAAACAAACGAACGAAAAAAGACCTTCATTAAACCAAAACATGTAACTCCACAGGATTCCTTTAAGACTCCCTAGTGCACTTAGGATTTAACTTTATAAATTCTCTTATACATAAATAGCATTCTGAGAAAATATCGACATGAAATCAAAGCAGCGAAACCCCATAAATCTGTGTGTTTTTTAACCATAGGAGAAACCATTTCACACTGCAACATGGAATCACAGGAGTTGGTCTAACCCCAAAATATGCACTTTAGGATGTTGAAAGTGTTTGCTTTAACTAGAAAACTAAACCTCATTTGTCATCAAGCACCAGCAAAAATATATATATATATTACGGTATGATCATGCACTGCCCGAACAGCCAGGCCATGCGCAATCAAAGGGATCTCTGCATTCACGGAGACTAAGTGCTCCTTAAAATGAAGTTGGCCAGGCCGGTTTTGTGTGCAGGAAGGCCAATTTAAAAATACACACAGCCACTCTCTACCACCTGATTACTGGTAACAGCTTCCTTTAAGGAAAAGAGGGTGAGCTGCAAGTACAAAAGTCCCAGGCAGAAGGGCTCTGAACACAGGGCCTTCTGAAGAGAGCTTTGCTGTATTCTCTGGGATCTAAAAAAAAAAAAGAGAGAGAGAGAGAGAGAAGCTTTATCAGGTCCCTTCCCTCTAGACACACACATCATTTTATTTGGAAGTCACATGGTGTGATTAAATTTAACTGGGTGGAGCAGTGGAAAACCACAGTATTAACAACATAATTCTTTTTGAAGAGAGATTCTGCCAAGTACAGGGAGATAATACTGAAAGCTTTGTGCCGCTAGGCACCACTTTCAACATTTGTTTTCAAGGCAGGGGTTCTGAGATAGAAGTATATCTCTGCTCACCATGGCACTGCTTCTAAAAATCGAAATACTGAATACTCCCTGAGTCTTCATCATTTGGGCTCCTGGTAAAAAAAATTTATGACCCATATACAAGTGGGTATGTGCAGCTTATATGCTTATGTAAGTATATATCTGTGTGCATCCATGTGTCCAATTTCTGGAAGGTTACAGAAAAGTAAACAAGTCAGCTCTAGGGAGTAGTGTCGATTGGGGGCAGGGGTGTCTTTCATGCTTCACTCTGCACCTTTCTGTCCTAGCTGAATTTCTACCACAAGTAAGTGTGACTTTTGTAATTAGAAAAACTACTCATGAGGTCCTGGCCAGGCAGCTCAGTTGGTCAGAGCATTGACCCTATACGCCAAGGTTGTGGGTTCTGTCCCTGGTCAGGGCACATACGAGAATCACCCAGTGAATGAGTAAATAAGTGCAGCAACAAACTGACGTTTCTTTCTCTTTCTCTCTGTCTCCCTCTTCCACCTTTCCTCTCTCCCTAAAATCATTAAGTAAAAAAAAAAAAAAAAAAAATTTTTTTTAAAGAGGAGAAAAAAAAGAACTAGCCATGAAAACACTTTTAAAAATCACTTCAGGAGCTCACAGGCCAGGAATTCTAAGGTTCTCAGTGGCCAAGAAGCTGGAAATGTTTTGCAGCTATAAAATTCCTTACAGCTTATAAGACATCTACTGCCTCCCTTTATTCCTATAACAGTGTCACAGGCATCCAGGAAAGACACCAAATGTTCTTGGGGCTACAGGAGCCATACAGCAGGGACCTAGACTTCAACCCAGATAGACCTCCTTCCTCACTGTCATCCTGTCTTCATACTATGAACCTTGGGCAGGTCACTTATGGGGCTTGGTTTACTCATCAATAAAATTAAAGGCATCCTTTCAACAAATGAGTAAATAGTATCCTCTCTACCAAAGAGGAAACTGAAGTCAGAGAGGTCAAGACACTTGCCCAAAGACAGAGACAGAACTTGAACCCAGAACCCTCTCCTTCTGCTTCCTGGCTGCTATTCCAGGCCACCTCCCCAGACTTTCCCCTCCACCTACTGCAGTGCTGGTGGCAGGCCCCTAGATGTTCCCAAGAGTCTTGGTTCCTGACAATTCACAAAAACAGGTATTTTAGAAACTGTGGTAGGGACAAAGGCTATTGCCGATAAGCAGCCCACCAGCCCACCTCACCGGGAGCTGACCAGAAGAGGAATCTTCCAGACTCTAGGCCTGGCTCCCTCTAGGCAACAGCCACTGGCCACAGCTGGTGGTATAATAAGCTCTGATTCCCACACCCCGGGGCCAGCCAGGAGTCACCCCTGCAGGGCCTCGGAGTTCTCTCTAGACTGCTCCACAACTGCGCTGCAGCTGCCAATCAATGCAAACCCAGTGACCAGGTAATCCCTACAAAGCCAAAATCCATACTTGGCTCTATTCATGAGCAAGCAATCTGTCTAAGGCAGCCCCCAAAACAGCGGGGTTAAAATGAGGTGAACACACACAGTCGACATGCATATGGATGGCTGGAGGAGAGAGAGCAAACACTTAAAAACAGTGCTAAAATGTGAAGTTGAATATGTGAGGGCTTTTCTTCCCCCACCAAGATGCAAGGCCCAGAGAGTCAAATATTTTAGCAGTGACGGGTCATCGCCACACACTGCTGTGCAGTGTGGTTTCAGTCCAGTTTTGCCAGATTAACCAATGGCAAACCTCGACACTTCCGAGTAGTGGCCAGCTTTATTAAAAACTTCCAAGTCCTGAATGGGGCCGGCTTTCCTCCACACGGGCTCATCCTGCCAGGGGCGATGACACACGCCAGAGCTGCCCTGGAATCAGCAGACTTAGATGGGCCACATGAAGATTTCAGAAGAAAAGCTTAGTACAGGCCCAGAGGGACAGGGGGAATCATCAATCCCAGCCCATAAGGCAGGCTCTTCCCATTCATTTTCCTCTTTATCATTCTCCATTTGTGGACAGGCCCCTAGGGTCAGGGAGCCATGGAGAATTAGGCCAACTTTTTAAATAATTCAAGAAAGAAAAATGTCCACCCAAAATCAAGGTGAGGAAAAGCATCTGGGGGAGAGCCAATCAACACCTGCTTATTCTGCAATGCTGGTTCCCCAAACGTCGCTTTTCCCTGGAGTTAGGGAATGCAAGCCCCCAAGACATCTTTGTACTCTTCAAAGATCCCAGCGGTTGTAGGGGGACCCAACACTGCGGAGTAACTAATCCGGTGAAGCAACCTCCAAGGTCGCTGCCTCAGACCACTGTGTGATGGAGACCATGAGGGCAAGGGTGTTGCACTAACCCGTCTGTGCCCCTTCACAGCTCCCACACGGAGGTATTCTGACAGGACAGCCTTACCCTGAAACGCAGAACCTGCTCTCCAGATAGTGCTAATTACATCACTATAAAAGAGTTAGGAAGTGAGACAAGTCATCAAAGAGGAGAAATAGCTGGAACAGAGCAATTTCATCTGTAAACTTTCAAAAAATATTTACTTATATTTCACAGCAACACCTTTTCCCTTAGCTAGTCAGACCTGACATATCAGCTTTTTGGAAACAGCTCATAAACCTGATGAAGGCAGGGAACTGGCTCTGTTGACACTGTGCTGTAATGATGCATGGAGCTCCATACGCCCAGAGGTCCTCAGGCCACCACTGAGCTCCTGGTCTCTGGTTAAACCGACAATTGCACGTAGCACTGGGTAGCCTCAGAAAAGCCACTTATCTTTCAGTCTTGTTCCTTGCAACAGTGCAGTGTAAGACTATGAACACAGACACCAGAGTCAGAAGGGCTGTGTTCAAATCTTGGCTCTGCCTTTTACTGTGACACCTGGTTACTCCCTCACACTGGGCCTCAGCTTCTTCATCTGTAAAAATACGTATAATAATAGCATCCACAACATGGCATTGTTGAGATAATTAAATGCATTACTATATATTACATGGTTAAAATAAGTCTTGGGATGCAGTATGCACTATATAAGAGCTGGCTATTATTAATTATAATTACTTAATACACATTTACTGAGAGCCTACTAAGCACTGGGAATACAATGGCTTTTAAATTCTAGTATAAATAATGACTATAGTCATAAATCTCTTACTTGGGTACTTAAAGGTCATTGGTGTTACATATTACTGAAAAATAGTAATGAGACCTGGAATGCCTACAGATTTCAAATGGGCACACCTGAATTGCAACATTGCCTCATGCTTTGTCTTTCAGGATGCACATGATAAAATGTACACAGTATGTTCTATGTATGGATTGTCTTAATTCTGTGGTTCTCCCTCTTCTAACAGATAATGCACAGAGCGAGGAAGGTGGGCACAGTAAGATGCCAGCTGCAGTTCCTCAAGACGAATGCGCACTGAAATCTTGAAAGAGCTGCTATGAACCCTAAATATCTAGTTCTTACTTATTAATATAAAAATGTGACCAACAGTGCTTCTTTACAGAACTGAATTCAAACCACCACAGTCTTTTGCATCTAGCCGGTACCTACATATCAACAATACTGTGTTGCATCCATTTTTCTACAGACCAGATATTTATTGTGCACATGCTATGAACTAGCTATGATGTATGTATATCATAGCTTTCTACATACATGTATCATTTCCTTTCTTACATGTATATGTAAGTATATATGTATATATGTATTATTTCCTTTCTTATATACATATATACACATATCATAGCTACTACGATATATATATATCATAGTGCACATACTATGAGACACACACACATAGATATAGATATAGATATATAGATATATAGATATATATCAGTGCCTGCTCTCACATAGCTATCTAGGCAGCAAACAGATTTTTTAATCATTAAAATAAACAAAAATAAATTGAGACAAATGCCATAAAGGAAAAAATAAGAGTTACGCTAGTATATAACAAGGAGACCTAATTAAGACTGAGCTCAGCCAAGTCTCTGAAGAAGTGACATCCAAAGTGAGACACCCAGTTTCTGGCAATGGTAGACTAGATACTTGAGCCAACTGTATTGCTAAAAATAATAACCAAAAAATACTGGATAAAATTGTTAAAATTCTTCTTTAAAGCATCAGAGTATAGGTAAGATAATAATAAAGATCTAGGAATCCAAGGAGCCACTTTAACCCTGAAGGTATTTCCCAATCTTAGAAAACAAAAATTTAGTTTTGAAGATTTTTTCAAGGTTATTTAACAGGACAGAAAGAAAAGATCAAAGCCTCCCAAAGCCAACATCACACTCAACAGGAAAAAACTAAAAGCATTTCTCTTAAAATCAGGAACAAGATAGGAATGTTCACTTTCAATACTTTTACTCAACATAGTACTAGAAGTCCTAGCCACAGCAATCAGGTAAGCAGAAGAAATAAAGGGCATCCAAATTGGAAAGGAAGAAGTAAAACTGTCATTATTTGCAGATGATATAATACTGCATATAGAGAATCCTAAAGATTCCACCAGAAAACTACTAGAATTCATAAATGAATTGAGTGAAGTAGAAGACACAAAATTAATATTCAGAAATCAACTGCATTTTTATATGCCAATAATAAGCTATCAGAAAGGGAAACTAAGAAAACAATCCTGTTTTTTTGGTATTGAGTTTTTAAGTTCTTTATAAATTTTGGATATTAACCCCTTATCAAATGTATTGACAAATATATTCTCCCATTCCGTGGGTTGTCTTTTTATTTTGTTGATAGTCTCCTTTGCTGTGCAAAACCTTTTTTTCTTAATGAGTCTGGTTAAAGGTTTCTTAATCTTGTTTAGTTTTTCAAAGAATCAGCTCTTGGATTCAATAATCTTTTGTATTTTTTTTAAAACTATCTCATTGATTTCTGCTCTGATCTTTATCATTTCCTTTCTTATACTCACTTTGGGCTTTGTTTGTTGTTCTTTTTCAAGTTCCTTTAAGTGTAAAGCTGGATTGTTTATTCAAGCTATAGACTGAATGTTTGTGTCCCCACTCCCCACCACCTACCCTGGATTCTTGTTAAATCCTAATACCCAACGTGATGGTATTAGGAAGTGGGGCCTTTGAAAAGTGGTTAGGTCATGAAGGTGGAGTCCTTATGAATGGGATTGATGTTCTTTATGCCCCAGAGAGTTCCCTTAATCGATCCACCAGGTCAGGACACCCTGAGGGCCAGGAAGTGCGCCATTGCCAGACATGGAATCTGCCAGTGCCTCGATCTTGGACTTAGAGCCTCCAGAACGGTGAGAGGCAATTTTTTGTTATTTATACATGGACACTCTATCTATGGTATTCTGTTATAGCAGCTCAAACAGAGGAAGACAGAAATAGCAGCCTAAACCGTGTAAGACAGAGACCCGAGCCCTAAACTTGACTTAAGGTGGCCGTGGATGCCAGGCACACAGCAGAAGCAAATACCAGAGGAAGCCTCCTTCACAACAGGTCACAAATAAAAATGTCAGCACACTGAACCAATGATAACTAAGTCTACAAGGAAACAAGGCACCATGAACAGGAACTAGCAGAAAACCCATAATAAAAACAAAGCTACAAAAACTTCAGGTATTGGAATTATCAGACTATAAGCCATGCTTAAAATGTTAAAAAGACGAGTTTGAAAATACCTTCTAGGAACAGAAATCCAAGTTACCTAGGAGATTTTTAAAAGAACCAAATAGACATTAAAAACACAATAGCAAAATTTAAAACTTCAAGAAGAATTTAATATCAAATTAGATACAGCTGGAGAAAGACTTAAAAGGTTGGAAGAAATGATCCAGTGTGCTCCAGGGAAAGACAAAAAGATGCAAAGTACAGAAGAGAGGATAGAAGATGTAGAAGGAAGAGTGAGAAAACAGGGTTTATTTACTCAGGATCCCAGAGACAGGAAAAAAGGGTGGGGTAGAGACGGTATCTGAAGAGACTATGACAGATCATTTTTCAGAACTTTTGAAAGATAACAGTATGTAAATTTAAAAGCCCACTGGATTCTAAATCAAACTTAGACACATTACTATGAAAATGTGCACCATCAAAGACAAGCAGAAAAATCGCAGAGATCTTGAAAAAACAAAACAAAAATACATTAACTTCAAAAGAGTGACAGACTGATAATAGGAGGCTTCTCGATGACAACAATGCAGGATAACGGGCTGACACTTTCATATGCTGAATGAAAATAAATCCCTATGCAGAACTCTATGCTGGAAAGAAAATCAAGAATACAAGTTACTGAAAAATATTTTGAACAAACAAAACCAAGAGTTTGCTATGAGCATGCTAAAATGTATTTTAGGCAGAAGAAAATGATCCCAAATGATGAGTCTGAAATGTAAGAAAGAACAGGGGGCAAACAAGTGGTAAATATGTGGATATATCAACATAAGTATTGACTAAAGAAAACAATAATTAGAATAGTTTTAAACTAGAGTTTCCTTTAACATAAAATTTTCATCAACAATAGTATATAAGATGGCCATAGGGAAAGTAAATGTAACTAATTATTTTAAGGTCTTGGTAGCATTCATAAAGAGGGTAAAAGTCTGATTAACTTAAAATTTGATAAGTAGGCATAAATATATTTGTGTGGTAATTTCCAAGGTAATCACTAAAAAGAGAAAGGTGGGGGGAGAGAGAGAGAATATGCAACTTTCCAAACTAGTAAATGAGGAAAACAAATGATTTTTAAAAATCAGCCCCAAAGAAGTAAGGAGCAAAAAAGAAAAATAGACCAGGGTACGTGTAGAAACCATATCATAAAATGTTAAGTCTAAGCCCAAATAGATCAGTAATTACATTAAATATGAGTAGACCAGATACTCTAGCCAAAAAACAAAGATTGCCAAACTGAAAGGAGAAACTGTCAACTTGGCAGAGAGTAGCTTTCCGGGCCGAAGCAACAGCATCCGCAAAGGTCCAGGAGCGGGAAAAGCAGAACTGCCAGGTCAGTGGGGTGAAGCGCAAAGATCAAAAGCAAATGTGGCCCAAATCAGCCATGGAGGGGTAGGTGTGGCCGGTCCACGCAGGGTGAGCAAAAAAGGAATCACCTAAATTATCCCAAACGGTTGGAAGGTATTGGAAAATGTACAAGAGACACCATCTACAACATCAAGTTGTAATACGATGAACTAAGAATAATAAAAAGCAACTTGGTCCACTTGTAGGAAATCATGTGCCTACAAGTGTAAATTTTGAGGTGAGGATAAGCTGAAGATGACCTGAACCACAGAGGCCAGATGGTGGAGGATTTGTATTCTGATAAAGAATTTTATGTTTTACAGATAATGGAGAACTGCTTAAGGATATTAAACTGGAGAGTGTTTTGATGAGATGTGAATTTAAAACCACTCAGGCAAGACTGCCGAAGATGAAACGAGAGGGGGGTCGGAAGTAGGGAGACCCATTAGCCCACTGTTCGTTTCAGAGCTACTGTCACTTTTTTTTATTACCCCACCTCCTCAGTGATATGCAGAGAAGTGTGGATTCTTATTCCTCACTCCCCAGACAGATCAAAATTTGCGATGCAGAGGTGGATTTTCAGGACCCATAGACAGTTATTCCCACCACTGTTATCAAACTCTTCAGGAACTGGCTTAACTTGAAATTTCAAACTCTGCCCACTGTACTACTAACTAATGAACAGTTACTTATTTAGCATTTCCGGAGGACTGGGTATCTGCCTAGTGCAGTGGTAAATATGAAAGGCTCAGCACCTTTAGCTAGAGGAGATACTGTGTCACTGATTTTCTAAAGCATCTGTGATGAGTCTGCAGACTCACTCAGTCCAAGCTCCCAGACACTGTTGGCGCTCCTTTCAGGCAGAAGGTCCACCAACGTCTTTATGAACACTTAAAGGGAGGGCAGCTGACCGTCTCCACCAAGGAGCCAGTTTAACAGTGGGGAAATCCTTACCTTGACCTTACAGTACCTGACTGGTCTTTATGTTCACCTGATCAGTCCAGAACAAAATCAATCCCTTGTCCATATAAATGCCCTCCCCACAGAGATCACTGCCTGTGGGCTGATACACGCCAAGTGTCTCTTCCATCCGCTTCCTGCCATCAGAGCCTCGGGACCCCTTTTCTGATCCCCTGGAGCTGGACTCTGGTGTGCCAACATCCTCCTTAGCATGGGTCACCAGCACTGGTCCCCAACTGGAAGAGTCTTCAATACAGTTGTGGACACTGAATCAGCAGGCTGTAAGTCCTAGCAAATTGAGGAAGTAGATGAAAATGCTAACCAAGATGGAAATTAGATAAGCCGTGAGAATTTTACCACAGCACTGCTAGTTGAACCTTGGCCTCAAATGTGTAACTTTCTCTTTTAACGGGTAAGGAATTCTATATTTGGTTGTTCTTTCCTCCCAGATTCTGCTGCACCATTTCTGCTCTGGGTCTCACCTGAAGGAGCTACCTGAGGGCCTGTACACCTGTCACTCATGCCCACACCATCCATGTGCTCGATCTTGCAGCAGCATCTGAGGGGACACGTGGAGACCAGATGCACCTGTTTGAAAACCCCCACACAAGTGCACTTGAGTTTCATGGATTCCCTTAAATTAATGATTAAATATGTATGTATATGTGTGTGCACATGGATATATGTAAGTATATACACATATTATACATATTTTATAACTCATATATTTACATCTGCATATGTTTGCTCTTACTGAAATAAGGAAAACAGGCTACCCTTACCTGCTTGAAACACAGGTCAAATAGACATAAGTGATCCTCTCATATTAAAATAGGTCAGAACCAGAAAAATAGAATGAGGCCCTTAAGCCCCTAATATCCCCAGGTGCCATCTGTTCAGTGGCATATTCTGAAATCTCTGAGATCCAGCGGCGGCAGAAAGCAGGAACTGTCTCTGTGAGCAGCGGAACAACAAGCCACCAACTGCATATAAATCACAAGGAATTTCGAGCCTGAAGGCAGGGGATAATTAAATGGTACTTTAATAAAATAAACAAGTGGGGCACGTCAGCTAGATATTTGACACACCCTGTGGCCACTGCCCAACGTGACTCTTCCAAAGACCAAGTCAAAGAGTTAGAAGGAAGGAGGCAGGGAGCCTCAAAAGAGTGGCAGCTGGCAATCAGCTCAGAAGTAAGTGACAAATTGAAAACAGAGCTCTGGGAGACCTTGCCCAACTGTAGGGAGGGCCTACTTGAGGGCTGGCGGCCCACTCTGGGCTGAAGAACCTCCTCCCTCGTTCAGCCTCCCGGAGAGCAAGGTGGGAGGCGAAAGGACAGGCACAAGTTCAGGGCAAGCCAAGGCAATCACAAAAGCCCCCGCAGCCTCCTCCTTTTATCACCAGCAGAAGTGAAGAAGCCACTGGAGTTGTCAGTGAATACCCTCCCTACCTAGTGGCCTTTCCAGCAACTTGGGGCCTAACACAATGACCATAAAGCCCTACAGACAAGGAAGGGAGGGATGGAGAGAGAAGGGACAACCCCAAAGATCTCAGAATGAGGAGTGTGAGAGATGGAAACTGAGGCAAGTCTGGATCCGCAGGAGGACGTTACCCACATTGTGTGATTTGATAGAATTCTTGTTGGCAATCTCTTTAGTGCCAGCTCCTCTACCAGATGCCTTACATCACTATTTCATCTCAGCCTCCCAACATTGCTATGAGGTGGAGACTACTGCTCCATTATAGAGAGGGAAGGGTTAAAGCTCAGAAGGGTTTAACAAGGGCATTTGTCCAGGGTCCATCTCCCTCCAAAACTCCTATCTTTCTACAATAGCTCAGTGCCTCCTTCTAGACTAAAGCCAAACCAGATCTCCCCTGAAATGTCAAGATGAGACTCAGTTCTCGTGCGTTATGGGCATCCCTCAGCACACACAGCTGGGCTCACACGAAGACATGGGGGAGTTGTCCAGAGAAAAGCTCTCAGCGAAGGCTGACACTGAGCTGAGACACGTGTTGTCTCCAGGGAGATGGGACAGTGGACTCACAGGACCTCCAGGAGGGGGAAGAGGAAGCTGAGATACTCCGGGGGGGTGGGGGGGAACTGCTGACTTCATCATTTGGCAAAAGGCACGACCTCAAACTCCCATAACAGGAAAAGGAACACAAGATTCTGCGTCTAACGTATTTACTGGGTATTTTCCTCAGAAGGCATCGTGCTGGGGCTGTGCTTCTCAAACTGTCTGTGGTGAAAGACTTATGTTTTTCATTTCTTTGTTTTATTTGCAATCTAATACATGGTCCTATTACACATGACTAATACACAGCTCATACCACAAACGAGTCACCACGTGATATTAACATCCTAACTTGACCATACCCTGTCCAACAAGATGAGGTCATTAATGTTGCTCTTAGATGTTGTGGCAATGTCAAGTTGTCGTGGATGTTTCTAAATGCTTCCTGTCAACTTGTGGTCTTCTCTCTTCACCACCAAGAGCAGGCAGTTCGTGGACTGCACCATGCTTGAGTCGCACTGCAGCGACTAGGCTGGGAGATTGGGGAGTGTCCCACATCGAGACAGCAGAGAGCACGTGTGTGTGAGCCAACGCCTGTGATCCAGACAGACTCCCAGCAAATGCTGCTAGCTTCATAGTTCCAGTCAACTGTACTGAGGTGTACCTGGGGAGGCATGAGCAGACCTGGGCTCTAGCCCAGATTTTGCACCTGATTCAAGGTATGAGTCTGGGTACAACCCTTTACTTCTATGTGATGGAGAAGATGATGAATTTGAACCATGCGGCCACTGAGGGTATTCCCTGACAACTCCCTCGTGCCACACTCTCCCCGACTCACAGCTCCGCAGACCGCCTGCATGCTTGCGTCTCCTAAATTTGTATCTCTAGCCTGAATGCCACGACCATACACCCAGCTACCTCTTTGACATCTGCCCTCAATATCGCACAGAATTCCAAATTTTATGTGACCCAAAGGTAGCTCCACAATAGCCCCTCCACCACTAGTAGTCTCTCCCATATCAGTTAATGCTACCAATTGCTCAGACAAAAATCTGGGTCATACCTATTCTCTTTACTTCATAACTCACTTCCAACATGCCAATATAACTCTCAACTGAAGGCTCAAATATATCCAAAACCCAGCTTCTTATCTGCCATTGCCCCGATCCGGTCTCATGGCAGTGGCTTCTCACAGACCTTTGACCCTGCCCTTTCCGCTCTGCTGTCCTCTCATACACCGTGGCCAGAGTGATCCTGCTCAAACCCAGGTCAAGCCCCTCCTCTGCTCAGAGCCCTCCAACAGCCCCCACCCTTCCTCCAGAGCGAAGCCCTGTGTGAGCTGGCTCCCGGCTGCCTCACCCTCATTCTCTGCTCCAGTCGCACTGGTGTCCTTGCCTCACCCCTTCATTTCCTTCAGGGCTTTACCCAAATGTTTCCCTGGCCCCCTAACATCTCAGAGTCCCCAACCTCTACAATTCATACCCCCCTTTCCTGCTTAATTTTTTCTCCTTAGCAGTTACAATTATGTAACATACTATTACTTATCTTGTCCGTGGGCTGTGTCCCCCACCAGAATGTAAGTGCCATGAAGGCAGAGATTTTTTTGTGTGTGTTTTGTCCACGTTGTAGCCCCAGTGTCTTATCACAGTGCCTGGCACAAGGTGGATGCCCCACACATTTGTGGAATGAAGGGGTGAGTTCTGTGGGTCGCTGGTCTGGCTGGTTCAAGGTCTTCTGGTTCCCCTTTCTGCACTTGGTCACCAGACCCAGACAGCAACCATCTCGGCATCTATGGCACAGGTGGCAAACACAAGGCCCACGGGCCGAATCCGGCCCTCCACCTTGTTTTATCTGGCCCAGCACCAAAGGAGTGGTTACATTTACACAGTCCTAAAATTACATTTGGCCCTTTGAAGGCAACCACGAGGCTGATGTGGTCCCCAGAGAAAATGAGTCTGACACCTCTGATTTATGGGGATGAGTTCGGCGTGTGTGGAAGAGGCCTGTCTCCCATCTCTAAGGCACTGTCTCAGGAGGGGACTGTGAAGAAGCCTGATCCTCACCACTGACCCAGCGTCCAAAGCCGCTGCTTCGCACCCTCACCTCTGCAAAGGAAAATACCTCCTAGGATGGCTTTTAGAAAACTTAATCCCATGTAAACCCTTCAGCTGTTTACCTGAATTCCATTTAATCTCCTATAGAGATGCCTCTAAATCATCTGCTCTCAAGGAGTCAGGAAAGAACCAACTTCTCCTCTGAAGATGTTTTTATTGCTCTTGCTGCTGAGAAAACAAGTTTTAATTTCCATGAAGAGAAGAAGCACAAAGCAACAGAGCAATTATTTATAGTTTTTTCCTCAGTGCTGGATTATCTTATCTAACTGCAGGTCTCGCAGAGTGTTTAATCTCCAGCAGGTGACGGGTCTTATCCATTTAAATGCACCTTCGGACACAGATCCTGGGCCCCAGCTGCAGGTGCACGTGTGAACCAGCTGGACCTTCCATTTGTCCCCAGCAGGGAGGACATAAAACACTCCCAAAGCCACAGCTGTACAAAATGAGGTTTCCCTCTCCCAGGGGTGGGGGTGGGGCAAAAGGTCAGGCCAGCCACATGGGGAGGAGAGGGTCTCTTTGCATCTCCTCAGATAACTGGGGTGCCTGATTTATATGACAGACCCTCTGGAAGGAATAAGACAGCCCAGAATCTTTAAAGACAAAAGGCATTTGGAGGCCCTTGGAGCATGCCACCCTCCCGGAAGTCCCTTCCACAAGGTCACGGACCACCAGGCACTCCTGTTTGCCCTAACGCTTCTGGAGACAGGGCATTCCCTTACCATCTGCTGGGAAACTTGTTCCTCCTAAGTGCCACTGGTCCCCCTTGGGTTTACTCTCTTCAAGGATCTAGGGTCGTTGTACTCACAGAATGCCCACTAGGTGCCCAGAACCTCGCACGCTTCACCCCATTTAATCTCCATAGCCTGAAGAGAGGGAGAATTATCACCCCCATTTCCAGACGAGAAATTAAGGCTTCCACTTCATCCCACTCCTTCCTAGCTGTTCTCCTGGAGTCAGGGATTATAATGTATTTTATGAATATGGTAACCATTCTCTGAATCGCTTTCTTATTCTTATAGAATAAGAAATCCTTCCCAGAGAGGGGCAGAAAAAACAGCATGTTTAGCCAGGCCACCAAGAAAGAAACTAGGGACCACCCAGGTTCATCACCAGATCAAATAGTGAGGCAGGTCACTCTCTCAGCTGAGGGGACTCAAAATGTGCTAGCCAACCCTGGGCATACTCATTTCATTAAGATTTTCATCAATACTTTTATTACTAATACAGGTTTTTTAGAGCAGTTACAGGTTTATAAAAAAATTGGGAAGTACAGAGTTCCCAAATACCCTCTGCACCCTATGAACACAGTTTCCCCTATTACTTACATATTATGTTATTAGCATGATGCATTCCTTATAATTGATGAACCAATATTGATACATTCACTGATGTCCACAGTTTACATTAGGATTCACTCTGTGTTGTGTGTTCTATGGGTTTTCACAAGTATATAACAAAGCGTCCATCCTTACTATAGCCTACAGAATAGTTTCACGGCCCTCAGTATCCCCTGTGCTCTGCATATTCATTCCTCCTTCCCACTCCCTGGAAACAGCTGATCCCAAATCACCTACCAAAAAATCCTGGAACCAATAAGAAACTGGGGCAAAATTGCAGAATACAAAGTTTATATACAAAAATCAATTGTTTTCCTGTATACCAGCCATGAAGATTTGAAATTTGAAATTAAAAACTCTCATTAGCATCCCCCCAAAAATATTCAAGGATAAATCTAGTAAAATATGTATGTTATCTCTAATGAGGAAAACCACCTCTGATGAAATGGAATACTATGCAGCAGAAAGAAAGAAGGAGCCACTACCCTTAGGGACAGCATAGATGGAACTGGAGAGCATTAGCTAAGTGAAATAAGCCAGGCAGTGAAAGACAAATACCATATGATCTCACCTATAATGGAACCTAATTAACAAAACAAACAAGCAAGTAAATGTAACCAGAGACACTGAAGTAAAGAACAAACTGACAGTAACCAGAAGTGGCGGGGAGGGTGATAACGGGGGAAAGAAGGGGAAGGGTCGTCAAGAAACATGTATAAAGGACACATGGACAAAGCCAAAGGGGGAAAGGACTGAAGATGGGGCAGGGGAAAGTGGTGGTGGGAAAATGGAGACAACTATACTTGAACAATAATAACAAAAAAAAAAATGCAAAAAAAAGCAAAGAAGATGTAAATAAATGGAGAGGTGGTCCACCATTAAATTTAAAAACCGCATTCTCCAACTCTCTCTGTTGCCCTGGCCTCAAACCAGAGGCTTGGAAATGCCTTCCTTCACAATGACAGTTAACAAAAGAATCCCCTAAACAAAGGTAGCCACGTGGACGTGCAACAACAAATGGAAAGCACACTTGTAGTCGGCTACGGTGGGGAAAGGGGTCTGAGATAGGGCTGCCAGAAAAAATGCAGGTAAGTGCTTAGTGCACGTATCCCCCAAATATTGCATGGAACATACTTACACTAAAAATTCTGTTAAATATGTGTAGTTTAGCTAGGCCCTGTGTTTTCATTTGTAATATCTGGCAACCCTACTCCAAGGCCTTCAACCTGGAAAAGCAACAACCTCTTAAGTGTATTCAGTGCTTGACATTTTTCAAAGACTTTTCAACTGTTTATCTCTCTGGATTTTACTACATTTTGAGGGAAAAGCAGGACAAGTACCTCCCATCCTCATGAACCAGGTGGGGAAAACAACAGGCACCAAACATGGCGGGAAGGCCACGCAGGTCAGGGACACAGCTCCCTCGAGTCATTCTGGAGCCCACCATTTCAGTGAGCCCAGTGGGTTTCGGCCCTGGCTCATCTTGGAATCACCTGGGGAAGCTGCTAAAACCACACCTCTGCCCCGGCCTCCTCCTGAAAGTGCCTGATGGAAATATTCCATGTCTGCGCTGTCCCATATGGTAGCTGCTAGTCACATGTCACTAATGAGCACTTGAAATGTGACTGGTGTGCCAAGGAAACTGCATTTTTAGTTTTGTTATTTTAATTACTTTCAAGGTATTACTTTCAGCCACAGGTGTCTGGCTACATATTGGATAACACAGATCAATACCTTCTCTCTCATCTCTCCCACCACCACGTTATATTGAGGCAAATCCCAGACCTATTATTTCATCTAGGTATCAATATCTTTTAAAGCTTTGCAAATGATTCAGATATGAAACCACTGCTGCAGACCAATGATAAGTCAATCAAATATTCAATACTGCATCACTTTGTTTACTCAGAGGGCAGACGTTCAGTAAGTTCAAAACCTTGAGAACAAGGTTCTCAACCTTCATCTATGCCCAAGACCTCCCACCCCCTCAAAGAGGTTTGGGTTTATCTGTTCGGGGTTTTGAGTCTTTTTTCTTTTCCTCCACCTCCACCATTCTTCTACCAGTTCTTCTTGCAATTCTAACATGTAGTCAGAATGAAGAACCACAGTTTTAAAGTCTCTGTATGAAGCATGTTTCAAGGACCAGCACTGCCACTATCACCAGGGAGCCGGTTAGAGAAGCAGAATCGTGCCCCCCAGCCCCCGCCCCAGACCTTCTGAATCAGAATCTGCATTTTAACAAGGTTCCCAAATGACTTACATGCACTTTAAAGCTTGAGAAATACTTAAAAACAGTGGTTCTCAGGGTGGTCCACTGATCCAGTGACCTCAGATTACCTGGATGTTTGTTAGGAATACAAATTCTTGGGCCTCACCCCAGGCCTGCAGCATCAGAAACTCTGGGGGTGGGCCCCAGCAGGCTGTATTTGTATTCTAACCAGCCCTCCTGGTGATGCTGACGCAAGTTCAAGATCCACCTCTCTGGAGTCTGGAACACAGCTTTGCATTGCCCACGCATTCAGCACAATGATAAAAACAGCACTTCCCTTCAAAAGAGGAGCTGCAGCTACCCTCAGGCTCCCACGCAAAAAAAAATTATACATTAAGATATCTCTTTATGCTCCATGACATAGGAAAGTAACGAGGAGTAGTGAGGAGGAATGAAAAACAGAGAAAGCAACCTGGGGTCCTTAGAAATGTACAGGACAATCGGTGGTATTTATAAGAATGTCCAGGACATGAACCCCCATGGTTGTATTCAGTTCATTCTCCTCAAGAAGGTGAGTTTCCATTTTAGAAATATTTCTATCACAACGTTTTACACATTTCTTTCAAGTAAAAAATAATTGCTTAGAACAGTCTATTGTGTCGAGTATTTTATTCCTAAAACTGTGTGTGGGGTGGGGCAGGGGGAACCAGAAGAAAGCTTCCACCAGGGTGGTATGGTAGGACCCGAGACCATTCTCCAGTGCAGTTCTTGTTAAGCTTTTTGAGGTCCTGAACTCTTCTGAGGACTCGGGCGAAGCACAGATCTTCTGCCCTTAATATGCGTATCTGGAATATATAGAAAATTTTGGACTCAATCAATGTCAGAGGACTCCAGGCCTCTAGGCCAAGGGATCCGATGCTGAGGATGTGTATTCAAATGTAGAAAATAGGCAGAGAACAGAATGCAGCTGTTTCAGGGGTAGAACCATTCAGATTTCATGCCAAATCCCAGCTGACTCTCCAACCAGCTAAATGACAGACTCAGATTCTTCTAAATAAATGGCTGAAGGAAAGGCAGTTTTATTGTTGCTATTCCACAGGTGAGGAAATTGCAATCTGGAAAAGTGAGGGGCTAGTATAGGTGGGCCAGAGACAGGGTCAATCTTTAAACTTTGACAGTCTTCCAACTGTCCCCATCTATTGCCAAACGCAATGTCACACTGCCTGCCATACTCCCCCAGGTCAGCCAGGCATACCAGGTCCATCCTTACTGCCCACCCTTTAGAGCCTGTCTCCTAACATCCAGATGAACCCTGAATTTATAACCACTTGTCCCCTCCCGATTAGGAGAGACTCATCTTTGCTTCTAAGCCTCTATTTCAGGCCAGGTAGAGTTGGCCAGCCCATCGTTTAAGCCTCAATGAATCCTGAACAAACAGCTCTTAAATCATCAACACTGTACTTCACTGACTCTTGTGCAATGTCTATTCCTGCTAGTAAGTCATGAACTCCCTTAGAGTAGAGCTGTGTGTAACTCGTCTTTGCATCCCCAGAGTTGACCAGTGAGCATTCAACGGGAGGGAGGCAGGCAGGGAGGGAGAGCAGGCACCGCTCCAGCCCTCGGAGGTTCATAATTGAGCAGCCTTTGGGCCTTTGCAAGAGTTAGTTTACCTTGGCACTGTTGTGTTTGCAGGCAAGCCTGTCTCTAGGACTAAACTTTAGGACTAAACTTTAGGCTCTTTGAGGATGCAATTGAGTTTTCCTATCTTTATGTGGGATCTACCAAGAGCCACATTATATAGGAGACACCATGGGTGGTCCTGAGACCCTCCATTTCCCTAAAGAGTCAAGTTCTTGCAAATCAAATAGCCAGTAGGCTGAATGCTAATAAATTGTCAAGAAATGGGGAGCCTAATTCTACATACCCGCCTTCCAGGAACCACACATCAACAGGACAAGCTGTGTGTCTGGCTGCCCTCTCCCACATCCCCATAGGCCCTCAAGTTGCTCTTCCTGTCTTGCTGTCCGCCTGGCCCCACTCTTTCTCCTCCAGCAAGGCCCCAGCAAGCTGCGGGGCGAGGGCTGCAGAGCCTGCAGGCACCAGGGCGTATGTAGCAGAGAGAACCAGGAGGCTGTGTTTTTCATAACGGTGCTCAGCCAGAACACTCCGACCTGGGAGAGCGGGGCACCTGAGTTTCCAGCACCAGCGTGGCCCTGCCAGGGTGTGAGCCCAGAGGCATGCTGCACAAGTGACTGGGAGTGCACTCGAGTGTGCCGTTTGCTTTGTTGCTACCATTTTTCAGAGGTAAAAATTGTTGTGTGCACACAAGCCTAGTGTATGTATGTGGGGGTTGTTTTCTTTCTTTTTTGCATGAATGGGATCATACCATAAATACAAGTATAATTCCATTTTACTTTTTTATGTAATCACTTATTTTTAACATCTTTCCCCATTAATAAATAAATATAACTCTAACAACTTGTAATGCTTGCCTATTACTCTGTTTGGGGAAGTACCAAAGGCCCCTGGCTTATAGGTATTTCCCTTGTTTCCAGCATTTTGCTTTTCCACATCTGTGATTTGTCCTTGCACTACCTGGGCAAGGTCGGTCAGTGGGATAAACCTGCAGCAAAATGTCTGGGTCAAGGGACACTCCAGTCACATTCCTGCCAAAGGTCAACTGGCACTTACTGAGTACCTGCCATGTACAAGAAAGAGGTAAGAAGGAAATAACTTTTATTTTAATGACACCAAAGGTAATTACACTGATCTTGGACACCTGACCTCAAGGAAAAAAAGGCCATTTATTGACAAGTGTGTTAAGGGAATTTCTATTCTTTCTAAATTTTTCCTATTGTATGTACACATATTTTTATGATAAATATTAAATGTGCCAACCTAACACATGGGTTATAAAACATTACTGCACAGCAGGTACTTACATGGCATATTTAGCCCAATCTATTTTACATAATAAATTCTTTTCACTGTCTTCAGCACACCCCAGTATGTGCTAAATTACGTGCACACAAAAAAATCACCTTGCACTTGTTCAAAATGATCTCCCAGGGGTTGCAAGGATTGCCTGTGGGGGTCAGAGCCAAACTGGTCTCTAGCCTCAAGCCCATCCCTAGTACCAGCCCCAGCATGAAGGAGCATTAACAAGCTCAACGTGCTGTTTCCACAGCCAGAAAAAGCTGTGCGTGGGGAGCAGGGCTCTCCACTTGGGTTCTGATTTCCTGAAAAGCTGAATTCTCATTGCTCTCCCTACCCAGACTTTTTCTCTGCCCCTACCCTTTTATCAAAAGTGAAAGTCTTACTGCAACAGCCCATGAGCCTTGGCATCAAAGATCCGCGTTCCTCACTCGTTCCCACAAAAACACTTGTCTGGGACACGGGTTAAGGAGCAGCCAAGAACAGGTCATTGATCTCTGTCTCCAGGGCTCAGAGGTTTTGCCACGAGGCGGGGCCGAGGCTTTCCAGATGTTCCGCTGAAGGGCTGGACGGGCGCCAGGGGAGCCCTGCAGATCTACAAAGGGATGCCTGTTCCCCAAGTGTGCACCCTGCGCAATCAAAAGCTCTCTCAAGAGAGTGCCCTCCAGAGTGGGCAGGGCCTTCATGGAGACTTCTGTGGTGACGGTCTTCCTGCTGTCCTCACTCACTCCGCAGCCACGGCCACCACCCAGCTCTGGTTGGCCACCGCTTCCACAACATCCCCTCCCCCAGCACTCACATGCACCCGACGCTTCCCCCAAACTACTAGCTCTGGTGTCTACAGCAGCAAAGCAAAGGCCAACAAAATTTGAAAAAGCAGCAAACTTGACAACAACCACACAGAAGGGCAAAGAAAACAGCCTGGGAAATGTTGGTCTCACCCTGGAGACTGGCCCTCAGAGGAGTGCCAGCCCATCAGGGTTCCCAGCTACAAATTTAAAAACTGAGCTCTAGGCTCTCAAGGGTACAGCGCCCTCCCTCTGGCTCCACCCGCTGTTTCTGGAAAGGAAAAGGCCAGAGATACACTGAACAACATACTACCTAAGTTTTAAAGTTTTCTGAACAGGAAGCAAATCCTGAAAAACAGCATTTGGATGATTACATAGCAATGATATCATACCTACTACTAACACCAACGGTTCAGTCATTCATTGAACAAATATTTATTGAACATCTGCTATGTACCAGGCTCTATTCCAAGTAGCTGGGAATGCACTGACAAAATGATTTTTCTAAGGCAACAATGCCTGCCCTCTGCAGTTTTCATTCTAGAGGGACAAACAGATAACAAGTGAATAAATAATTTCTAAAGGTACAATAAAAGTACAATAAAAATAGCAGCTCAACAACAATAAATATTCCCAGAGAGTATGTTATGTTATAGAAATGGAGGCATGCCCTGGCCAGTGTGGCTCAGTTGGTTGGAGCATTGTCCTGCAACCAAAGGGTGTGGGTTCGATTCTCAGTCAGGGCACATACCTAGGGTGTGGGTTCAGTCCCTGGTAAAGACACATATAATCCCTGGTCTAGGTTTATAAGACACACACACGCACGCATGCACACGTATTATCATACTGCCTCCATATATATATGCACATATATATACACATAAATATATGGAAGCAGTATGATAATATAGGAAGAAAATTAGACTTTATATATGTGTACGGGTCTTTACTTTTAAAATGTGCCTTTATGCATATCAACCCATTTTGCCATCACTCACTGTTGAGTTTGCAGGGTGGGAATACACCAGTGTGCTCATTTAACCGAGCAGAAATGGAAGCCCAAATGTGTTAAATGATCTGTTCAAGGTCCACAAGTTTCATTCTTTGAATGTCTATTTATCAGATGACCACAGAGAAAATGAAAATATCAGCCACAAATTTGGGGAAGCTATTTGCAACAAATATAACTGCCTCTGAAGCAATAAGAAATAGACAAAAGCATAATAGAAAAATGCATAAAAGGAATGGACAGATAGTTTTCAGGAAAGGTCAAACACCAGTAGAGATATGAAAAGATTCTCAGCATCATTAATAACCAGAGAAACACAAATTAAAACTATACTGACATATCACCCATCGTGCTAGTAGAAATTTAAAAATCTTACAATACCAAGTATTCATGAAATATAAAGCAACTGGAAACTGCAAGTATGTCTGTGGCGGCATCAGTGGGTGCAGTCACTTTGGGAGGCAACTTATCATCACCCAGCAAAGTTGAACATACACGCACGTATTGAACCATTAGTTCCAAAGCTAAGTCGATAACCTCAAGAAACTCTGGATGCGTGTGTGCCTTCAGGTACCACATTGTCCGTAATAGCAAAAACTTGAAAATGACCCGGATGTCTAGAATAAGAAAACAAATGAATTTTGATATATTAATGGAATATACATCAAGAAAAATGATAGAACTACATCCACACACATCATGCTGGATGAATCTCAAAGGTGAAATGTTGCATGAATTGATGATACTATTTAAATAAAGCTAAAAAGTAGGTAATAGCAAAATGATATGTATTTTTAAAATATACATATAGGTGGTAAAATCATAAAGAAATGCAAGAAAATAACATAAAATTCAGGATAGTACCTTTGGGGAAGAAAGTGTTAAGACAAGATCAGCAAAGGGGCCCGGAGGGCTACAAAGACATCGGAAATGTTGTTTAGTTTTCCTTCATCCGGATCATAGTTACATAGGACGCATGATAAATAATGATATAATTTCACAATAAATATAGTGGAAAGGAGGGAGAGTAGGTCCACTTTAAATTAATTCCAAAAGACAGACTGATTCAAGGAAAACAAATCACAGGGGGCACTTTTTCCAAAGTCAAGGAAATGACCATTTGTTCATTTTCTAAGGCAAGGGAACCTAGTGAAGGTCTCATGCCGTACAGGAACTGGATGTCCCATCAAAAGAACCCTGGTTTGATTTATGTTTTAAAAAATTAAAAATAAAAGCAAAATAGGTCCCTGTCCAGGCGGAGCTAGGTGTTTCTAGCTGGCCTGTCAGTGCAGTGGGCTCGAGGGCTCTAATTACAGCAAGGGAGAGGCCGAGTGGCTAGTGGACATCTGTAATTAAGCAGGTGAAGTCTGTCTTCCAGGCTCCAGCTGCTCTGCTGACAGCCCCGGTGACCCCAGAGCCACCTATTACAGGCAGTTCTTGACTTCCATATGTTCGGCCTTCACACCGCACACACGGACGCTCGGTGGTGAGCTGGCCTTAACATCTCACGGTGGTGCTCTCTCTTTGCCAAGCCACGGAGCTGCCTCCACACCTTCCCCGTACTTACCTGGACAGCGGTCACTCATTAATTCATGGAGCAAACATTCCCTAATTATTGCTCATCCTGGCACTGTCTCAGATCGTGAAGGTGCAGCAGAGACCAAAATAGACAGTCCTTGCCTTCACGGAGTTTAGGGTCTCAAGTAAGTGTGTGTGCAAGTGTTGGAATACATGTAGTTTATTGCCTTCTTCCCTTTTTTGCTAAATAAAAATCACGGGTCAAGGAACAAAAAGAAAACATTGGCCTCTGTGATAAGGTGCAATTTTTTCTACTTCAGAGAACAGAGGCTAATACAATAAATCAGTGAAGTCCTCAGGGGACAGCAAAGGCCCCTGTGTACCCTCAGCTAAACCTTCCCAGCGCTTCAACAGGTTGACAGGCTGCCCCGAAGACAAAGGGTTGGGGTGCAGGAAGGAGATGCTGGAACTGTCACCAAAGACAGTGTCTGAACAACGGGACATAACTCGAGAATTTGATAATGTTTTAGTTCTCTGGGAATCAAATCTCCATTATAGCATTTAACTCAGTTATTCAAATTTCCACGCCTCTGACCTTCAGACACCTTTTTGGAAAGCACCCATGCAAAATTAAGGAACTTGCCTACAAACCTAGCTGTTGGTCTTTTATGCGTGAGAAGATTCAAGAAAGCTTAGGTTCTCATCTTTCTAAAAGGGTTGGTCCTGTTTTGTTTTTGTTTTTGTTTTTGAAGGAAGAGTTAGCAATTTAATAAGCATTAAAAGCTTAAAGGACCATCAATGTGAAAACTCTGCAGACAAAATTTCAAGCATCAGATCGAAGCTGGGTTGATGTAAGGGGGAGGAGACAGCCACCTTGCTGGTGCTCAGCTGCACACCGGAACATCGATTACTTCCTACTTCCGTGGCTCCTGTGCAATACCTTCCTAAGTCTGAGGAGAAAAGCCTTACCACAAAGCAGGTGTGAACAGCATGACAAAATGGTGTTTCCCCTAAAAGCTGGAGGCTTTTTTGCCACTCTTCTTCCCCTAGATGGGCCTCTTCACAGACACACACTGATGGACTACTCTTTGATGAGCAAACTTGACATGCACATCCATATGAGAGAGAATTAGGGGTTGACTGCTGATGTTACAAGAGATATTTCCACTGACGCTCTACAAGAGTAGTCCACCTTCAGGGTCCATTCAAATAAAGACCTTCCCTTTTTTTTTGGAAATAAAATTCAATTTTTTACCATTTCCATTTTTGCTTAAATTTCAAGAACTATAACTATTCCATAAGTAGATGCTAAGATCCAACTTATTCCTTTTTCCCATTATTTCATACATTCTTTTTCTGCCCTTTTACAACGTGGACCTTGGATTTTTTTAGATAAAATAAACATTTGCCTTATTATCCTCCATTTGTATGTACTTATGGAAGTTATCCATCACAAATATTTAGATCTTACAAAAGACCATTAGAAGAATCTTTCCTACAATGTTTTAAAATACTTGGTCCACATTTGAATACCTCCAGAGATGGAGATCTCCCTACTACTGTTTAAATGCATTAAGCTGCTGATGAGCTCTGTCTATTGGAGGCTTTTCCCATATATTAAACTAAGCTTAAAGCTGTGTCCCTATAACTTCTACTTTTAATGGTCCTAGAACTGCCTCGAGAAGCCCCAGGGTAAATCCTCTCCCTCTTCTGCTTGCTCACAAAGACCCCGTGCTTGGGCCAGCAATAACGAGCCTGACTCCCCAGTGGTAAGTATCAAGACTAGGGTGCCTTCTCACTGACTCACACCTATATACAGACAGTCTTCAATCTGAGAATCTGAAATCCATGAGCATGCACTGCATCAAAGCATCTTAATATGCTATCAATACGATTCATGTGAGGGCTGGACGCAACCAATGATTGGTTCACCTTCAGTTGGCTGGTTAGTAACAGAGCCAGGAACAGAATCGAAGCTTCTGATTAAAAATAAATAAATAAAAAGGGTTACTTATTCTCATTAAACCTCACTATTAAGTTGTTTAACGCTGAAGTCAGTGTAACTGGGGCCTTGTGCCCAGCGCTGGTGAGGCTCCCATGGCTTTGCCCAAGTTCAGAGGTGGCCCCCTTGTTCCCACTCTGGCTTTCTTTAATTGGAATGTGAGACAGTGCTCCAGGGTCAGCACTGCCCTATAGCCAGGCCAGTTGGCTGCTTCACGTGTGCTGGGCCAGCTCACAGCTCAGGGCCCATTTCACAGACACCTCTGCCCTTGAATGGCCGGTGGCTTACTGCGATGGGCAGGGCCCAACCAGGACTCTAGTTACAGGTACAACATCAATACATGAGTACATGATTACACAAAGAAGAGTGTGGGAGCAAACCCAGGGTCGTGGCCCAGCAGGCAGGAGCGTGTGGGCCAACGTGGAAAGGCCCCCAGGAGGAGGCAAACTGGAAATCAAATTGTGAAAGGGTAGAGAAGTAGTTGAATAAACAGGGAGGGGTCAGGGTATTGTAACTGGGGACTTGGCGTGTGTGCCTTAAACACCAAGCACAGAAAGCACAAACGTGCAAGCCCACGCGCACCCATGCAACTGACTGTACACTGGAACATGAAACAACTGGTTACCCAAAGCCAAGTCAGGCCAAACACCTTGTTTTTCTCAATAGTTTCCCTTCAAAGTGACACTTTTTCCTGTTATTTCATTTAGCCATGCAGTCATTTATCCCACAAGTAAAAATGATACCCCTCCTAGGGACCCAGCACCCAATCTCAAACGTCTCTGCATTACCCACCCATTACAGGCAGGTGCAACTTGCCTGCTCAGAGGAGGATTACATAAAGGTGAGTTCTAGCAAGGTCCCTGGGTGAGTTACTTTAATTAAAGCCCTAGGAACCAGGGGAAAATTAGCGCAGTGGGATCAAATTCAAGCACCACTCAATACTTGAGGGTATTTATAGAAAAATAAACACACACACACAAAAAATCCAATATTCTGACTGGTTGCTTTTTTTTTTTTTTTTTTTTTGTCCTGCTGGTATAAATTGGTTCTTGGTCTCCTAGCTGAAAAACACTAATGCTATCCACTTTGACCTTCTGAATACAATTAAAATCAGGACTAGAAAAATAAGGCCTGGGCATCACCCACCCTCCCTAAGAATACCAAGTACCTTCTCAACCCGTTTCCCAGAAGAAGGGAGAATGGGGAAGGAAAAGACACTGAACAGAAAAGATTCAAAGACATTGACTTTGAGATGGACTAAATGATTGGTATTTGGGAAAGGGAGGAATCATTAGATTTCCCTCTTAATTTTCAATCAAGCACAACAGAAACTGGTGCCTGCTCATCATGGTTCAGAGGGAAGTCACGGGTCTTACAGTGTCTTCCTACTCCAAGTGGTGGCCAGGGACCAGCAGCCTGGGCATCTCTTGGGAACTGGTGAGAAATGCAGCATCCTAGCCCCACCCCAGGCCCAATGAGTCAGAATCTGTATTTTCACAGGAACCCCAGGGGCTTCACTGTCTTAAATTCTTTAAGCATCATTTTCCCATATATGAAAACAGGGATGGCAAAACTTAGCCGGCGGATCCATTCACGCTTAAACAAAATAATCTCTGTAGAGAGATTCCACTTTATAAATTTTGCTCTCCCACTTCCCCCTTCCAGGTGTCTGTTTGTGTGCAAACTCCTCTTGCTTGTGACTCAGAACTACAATGCAAGAAGGGGCACTTACTTTCACATCCTCCTCAGGTACAGAGGAAGCCACCAAGGCCCACGTGGAGTCGATGGCTTGGGGCGGCCATGCCCCAGTTTGGGAGCTTCTGGAGGGCAGGGCCTGGCTCTTTTTCATCTTTGTTCCTCTGGCTCTTAGTGTGGTACCTGGCACACAACAGATTCTCAGGATATGTTTGCCCAATTAATCAGTAAATCGAGCAATTAGCTAATTGTGGAGAAGGAACTACTACGGAGGTGTCTAGAAAATCCTGGTTTCAACACCTGAAAGTGAACTCAAAGGCCCCTGAGTTCGCTCTTCCTATCAATTCCAAAAGAACTCACACCTGGCTAATAGTGGAGGTCCCTGAACTACACATCACAATGATTTCCAATGCCAGAAAACATGTTTTGAGTACTTGGAGAGTAAGAATAACCCACGGGCAGCTGGTTTATCATCCTCAGCTGGGCAGATGGTACCCCAGCTGGTGAAGCCACTCGGTCTGTGGAGATAACCAAGGCTGGTTCAAGTAGCCGCTGACCCTACATGCTGGAGAGCGCTGTCTGGGGCCAGCAGAGAACACCACGGTGGGGCTGTCCTTCCAGGGAGATGCGAGGCTCCCAGCAGTGGCCCTCAGAGGCAAGCGGCTCCCTGGAGTAAACACTGTTCCTGCATCAATCACTCCCCACCCCTCCATGGGCCAGCTGTCCGGCCCCCTGCCTCTCCATACTGGACCGCTCAATCAGTCCTCAGGGACAGGCACACTCTGAGGGACCCCTGAACTTCTGTGTACCCCACACAAAGCAGAGATGTCTGTGGAGCAATGCAGAGCATCATTCTTCGAGCTCTCTGCCCTTTGTTGTGCTACTCTGTGGGTTTGATGGATTGCCCCTCTCTGACAGCTCTTCTGAAGCCTGTCACAGCCTCTAGCTATGGGCAAGTCACTGTCACTGTGTGTATGGGAATTGTCACATTCCCACCTAATTAATTTTTTCTCACAATTTCCAAGTAATTGTTTTAATAGCTCATACACATACATGGGAAAGAAAAACAGGATTACAGTCATTGAAAAGAAAGGTTGCCTCCTTTCTAAATCCACCCTTCTCTTCCCCAGAGACAACTCCTCTCCCCAGTGTGTTACGTATGCTTGTCAAGCAACCCCCCCTCCGCGTGCGCACACACACACGGTGTGTCCACTAGAATGAATGGCTCCTAAGGGCCAAGATTTCTGTTTATATCGTTTGCTTCTGTGTCCTTAGCACTGAAGAGAGTAACTGGCATAGGTGCCCAATAGCTATATATTGAATAAATGACTATACAAATCAGAGATATTTCTGAAAAGTTCAAATGTTGGTCAATTAAGTTCTAGTCCACTTTATTTAATTTTCTGATTGGCTGTCTCTTCAGTGGACAGTGGCTCTGTTTCCTCGTCCAAGGAAAGGGGACACTTGTCATTACCTGCCTTTCGGGTTTGGCGTGGGCGGCTGATGAGGACATGTGGAAGTGTTGGTGGGCGTCGTTTATGGATCGCCTACTCCCTGAGTGGAAGGGAGTCTCCTTGGTGGTCCCACTGCACCCCGTTCGACCAACAGCTAAAACACATGGCTGCATTGTGCTTATTGGCCCGCTGCTCACCTCCTCCTATAAGAGTATAGTGCAGGGACCGTGCTATAAGCCCTATACTTCCAGGGCCTAGTAGATCTTAGATAAGCAACTTAGTGATGTTTCCAACGAAGGACACTGAGGCCAGAGGAGAGAACAGGTGCATCAGAGACATTCATTCTCATCTGTGTGTACATAGGCAAATGCACCCACCCTCACAGGCCCCCACAAGCTCACACCCGGGGTTTACAGTAAAGGAGGAAGTTAAAAGCCCCAGTGGTGGCAGCTCAAGTAAGATGGTGAATGCACTTGGTTGTGAAAATTGAATGTATCAACAAAGCTAGGTAATAAGGAAAATCAATAAGGCTGTCAACACTGGCCGATTTCAACTGGATAAAGTAATTGGTCCTAAAGGACAACTCTCTAAATTAGGTTAGATGAATGGAAATACACTTTTGTTTTAAGCCAGATCACGAGGATATCAACGAGAGTAAATGATTAAATTACAGGCCACTTTGACCCAGGATGATCTGAGCTACAAACATGAATGTCCAAAAACAGTCTTCTTGATAAGACACAGAAATGATTTGCAGCAAGACGACAGAGACAGAACGGGGGGCCAGGAGACGCAGGGCTCACCGCTTGACTAAGGACCTGTTATAAACCCACCCTTTCTGTAAGTTTATTTCTTCAATACGACTATTCCTTATTCAATTACTTTATTAGGAAAATGGGCACACAAGACAACAGACAACACAGATTTATGCTTCCGTAACGGCAGAGAGGAAGGAGGCTTTAGGAGTGATCCTAAAGAGCTCTGTTCTCCAAACACTCAGGACTCAATTGTTTTTCATCTGCTAATGGTTGCCATTTGGTGTTGTTATCCACGGGTAATTCATTTCAGAGGAACTGCTGTGCCTCTAGAGCCTATTTGGAAGGAAATGAGGGTTTCTTGGCTTATTTCTCAAGTATTTTAGCATTGTCTCTTTGTGACATTATAAACCCCTTGATGGAGGTTTAGTGCTTGCTGTTTTCAAGCTCACTCCCCTGGTCACATCTGGTGCACAGGGTCACTTCTAGGAACAAGCATTGATTTCCTCAGGACAAAAGACAGAGCCAAAAATCTACAGACTAAGGGGCCAGCTCCCTGGGTCTGAGTATCAGTAGCAAGCAGCTCTGTTGAGGGGAATGCAGGGTACACTTTGTAAGATCTATGTTTTTAAACATCTGGGTTTTATTATCTTCACTCTTACCAAGCACGGAGGCTGTGTCTCTCGGCATGCTCCTAGAGAGTCCCACAGGCCCATTCCCGCCTGGGGAGCCTGCAGGGTGGGCCAGACCAGGATCTCATTGTCCAAGGCATCCCACAGGAGGGAGACCTATCAGCATCTTGGAGCTGGTGTGTGACTTTGAAGTCTGCTGTTTGGGAAGGTGGAGGAGTCTCTTTAACCTCTCAAACAATGTTTCTCATTAGAGACTGAACAGAACTTGAAAAGAGAGAAAGAGTGGGAGTGTCGGGGCTTGGTGCCAGGACACTAGCTCGACAGGCTGGAGAGGAGGAGACTGCTGAGGGTGGTAAAGTGCTTACCACGGGACTGGATTCCGCAAGATTGCTGAGGGGGAAGAGAGAGCGTGTGGGGAAAAGACTACAAAGGGACGTCTGTACAGGGGCCTGACCTTCTAATCACCTATGTCCCCTGCTGATAAAATGTGTTCTACTCAATGTCCCAGACTTGACCAAACTTGCCCCAGAACATTCCCCCTCCTTTGGGGCCAAGGTGGGTGAGAGGCCTTGACCATGAAAACACGTCCAGGAAGAACTGCTTCCCCTTCAAACATAGCTTAATCATTGAAGACATTTCATTTTCTCGTTGGCATAGCATGAAAATTTCTGTCTGCAACACTGATGACTGTCTTTGTTTGAAAGCTCCCAGAGAACACAAATTGCAGCTCTTTAATTTATCGTGTCTATCCAGCCCTATCTAAAAATGAGAGCGTCAGAGCTGTCTTTGACAGGGATGACACGATCCCTCTGCTCAGGATGGCCTCCCCACATCTCCCTGCCAATCCAGTCTACCTAACTTTACCTTTTCAGCCCAAGCTCTGCTTCTCCCCTGAAGTTTTCCTGAGTTATTCCAGCCCTGATTTATTCCCATTTAAAGAGCTCCTGGTAACAGCCTGTTGAGCACTCCATGCGATGCTGCCTGGCCTCGTCCTCTAGTGCTTTTCTCCTGCAAGTTCTGGATCACTAATTCAACTGCAAGCTTCCTGAGGGCGAGGCCATGTGTACCCGTCAATGCCGTCTCTCATTCTCCACCTCCCTCCCCACTTCCCACTCCCCAAACCCAGGATGGGCACCAAGCTGGGCACGTGTGTTAAAGTGCATGGGTGACCACTGTTCATTTCAACAAATGGTTCTTTCTGTCTGATAACCAGAAGGCATTGGATTAAATCATGTAGAATTAAGGAAAAAGGTAATGTTATCAACCGAAGCTTCAGTGGGACTCTGGGATCTAAAGGATGTTTTCTAGATAGATACTGTTCCCTGGTTGAGGCCAAGTTTCAAGAAGTCCTCCCCCTCTAGTTCAGTCCTGCGGACAGTGCTCTGATCCTTGCAATGGACACAAGAAAGATGACTAACTGCAGGGAGGAGAGGCAGGTCTGGGTGAGGACCAACACCTAGGGATCGATCCACCTTTCAGGGAGCCCTGGAAGCAGCTGACCATTTCTGACCTGGGGCCAACAGCATTTCCGCTTCTAAGAGAGTGGAAAAAAGATCTGCTTTTTTTTTTTTTTTTTTTTTTTTTTTTTTAATGAATGAGACTCTCTGCATCACCTTTGAGCTCAAAGCTAATAACTTTAGCTTTATAGTTCTGTAAAAAGCTTGCTGGAGAAAAGAACTAAAATAAAAAGAACAGCAGGGAAGTCTTTGCCCTGTGAGCAAACTCATTATCGGCCATGAGTTAGCGCAGGGCACGGAACCGCAGCCTGTGGTCTGGGCCCAGCAGGGCCGAGTGGTCAACCCTGCGGCCTCGGTTACATCACCTGACCTCTCAATGTCACCACCTCCCACATAGAAGTCATACTGCCGGGCACTTGATCTGCATACATTATCATTTCAGAATGGAGCAAAGCTGGTTTGATGGTGTCTGTCTTTCTGTCCATGCAACTTGAAAAAAGTTCAAAAGATCCGCAAAGATGAGTTAAGATTTCTAAACTAGGCTGTCAGAAAGGTTAAGGGGTTTGATGGATTCAGCCTGAGGAAGAGACATTTAATAACAGTCTTCAAATAGAAGAAGGGTTTTTACCCAGGGCTCTGTGAGGGTGTGGGGACCACATGTCCTCAGTCTGCACTGAGAAAGGGAAGCCATGGGCCAGGCTCTGACCAGGAGATGTTTCTGACATCAAGGGCCACAGGGCACAAACAAGCTAGAGAATATATTTCTGGGAAATCCTTCATTGGGGGAAGTATAGGGGAGAGAAGGAGGGAGGGAGAAAGAGAACGGGGAAATACTGGCAAGGTGTGAACGCTGCAGAAAGCAACCCCATAGCCCCTGCCAGCTGTATTAGTCTGCAAATGACCTCTTTGTCCCGTTGCTCTGTTCTTGCACCTTTTGAACGTACACGCCCCAGGATCAGAAACCTGCCCTCAAACTATTTCTCTGAACTGTTCTGCTGTTTCTCTGAACCTGCCTGCTGTGCCTTCAGGGCCGCTGGGTCAGAGCTATCCCCACCTCCCTGCCCGCAGGTCTGCAGGGCCTTTGGGCATTTGTTGAGCATCTCCTATACAAGAGGGCACAGTACTGAGGCACTTTCTTATAGCAACCCTATCATACACGGTACCTATCCTGGGTACAACCATCCCCATGTATGGGTGAGAAATCTGAAGCTCTAAACTGGTAAGCACTAGAGCCAGGATTTAAATTCAGGATGGGAGGACTCCTATGCTCTTTCCGCTCTATCTAATGCCAGTTCCGGAGCGGACACTAAATGCTTTTTGTGGCACGTGGCTGCAGAAAGAAGGGGAGGAAGTGGTAGATCCCGCTCCCTGCGCCACATCTGCTTCCACAACGTGCAGTCACTCCGGAACCTGACTTAATGGCATTATTTCTGATGCACGTGTTGCAAAAAACCATTCAAATTATTTTGTATCTTCATTTTTTTTTTGGAGAAACAGTTTGGTGATCCAAACATACCAGTAAGGCCTACTTCTCATTCTTTCCATTGTTGGTTTACACTCTAAAGAACTCCCCCAGGTGAGCACTACATCTGAATGAAAGACAGGGAAAGAAGAGTCTAGAAAGTCCCGGGCCAGACCGATTGCCCCTCCTCTGGGAGCCTGCACATCAGGGTGCAATGTCCTATTATTATCAAGAATGAAAAACATAGACAAATTACATCACAACAAAGGAAGAAATACTAAGTATAGTGCACAGCAGGGAACAACAGTTGGCTCGTTTGAGAATTACATTGCTGTTTACGCTTCTGTTACCTGGGCTAATTAGGCTCTGATTTAAGTCTCTGGTGAACCCGCAGTGCCTTGTTTACCAGGAAGCCACGTGGTTATTACTGATGATAAAAGCAAAACACTCAGAGGCACCTGAGACTGGAGGCTCACACACAAGCCTTCCAAAAAGGTTTTCCACTTGGGATGATGTAGAGAAAGTCACACAGTACCTGCCTTTCTTTCAGCCCCTTCTACCTGCTACAGATATTAGCCAGCCCTCAGTCTTGAGCTCTGATAGGTGTCTATTCAAATTATACCAAAGGACAAAATCACGTGACCGGAGATGACCTTAGCCATCATCCAGCCTGACCCCTCACATCTGGGGTTAGGTTGCCTGGTTTAGACAAAGCATACACTGATCAAATCCCATTATGCTGAACTGCACAGGACATGCAAGCAGTGCAATTTTATTAGACAGTTAGAAATCACATTAGCTCCAACTCGAGCAGACGTCAACATCCAGGCTTTCTGCAGTGTGTTAGCAAGAGAAAGACTCCTCTGACGCATTTGAAAAGAAGGAGGTATACTCACTCACACCATCTCAGCCCCACAATGTTGTAAAGTTTACTGCCAATTCAGTAAGTATATTTTTTCCATTGCTGGGACCAGAGCATTGGAAGGGATGCTTGATGGAAGAATAATAGAGTGGTGAAAACATCAGCTATTCCTCATTTCAACTCTTCCTTTTGAGGATACGAAGTTAGGTATTTTCACTAAAGAAAGGAACTTAGACAAGAATCTGTGGATGTCCATGAACTAGCTGTGGTACCATTTTCACACTGGACCATTCTCACATAGCACAGGGAACAAAAAATACGTTGGCTACACATCCTCCACTCCTCTCCCCACCCTCCCAACCCTTCTAAAAACAAAACTGCATCTGGACCAGGAGCCCTCAAAGTCCTGGCAGCAGGACCGGGAGAACAGACGCAGAGAACACAAACAGAGCACCACAAGATCAGCTTTTAGGAAGAGATAGCTGGAAGTCCTCCCACCATCCAGAGAAAGAATCCCAAATCCACCAAGAGCAAGGAAACAAGAGCAGAAAATGTCTCCTTGTCTTCAGAGCAGCACATGCTAGCACTTTACAGAATCTGGCATGTGTCAGCACTTCTGAAGTAAACTCCATTTTTTTTAGATGAGATTTTTTAAAAAAAGTAAACTAAGAATTCAGCCCAATGAAAATTGCTTCGGCCATTCACATACTATAAGCCATAGAAGCACGAAGAAAAAAAACCAAGTGCTTTAAATTTATGGATTCATTCATTTGTCCATATCCTTTCCTTCTAGTGTAAAAAAAGGATGTCTTCTATAATTTTGCACATCATTAATCTTTTCAAAAACCCAAGCCTCCCACTGGTTGCCCAGCATCTTGGCACAGAAAAAATACATTTAATTAATTATCTCACGGTGTATAGATTATGTAAGTAAAAAAGTGGGCTGAGTTTGCTCATCAAATGTTTCCCCGGTGTGTACAATTAGGGGGCCACCGCACATAGACATACACAGGTATTGGGGGTTCAGTTCCAGCCCACAGCGATAAAGTGAGCTGTAATCTTTTTGCTGATGGGGAGTCTTTCCTTCGATTTGCTGGGTTTTTTTTTCCTTTAAAAAATCAACCTCTGTGAAGCGCAATAAAGCAAAGTGTGATAAAACAGGATACATCTGTACAGTGGACCCATGAACAAAAGTGGGTGAGGAGTGCCAACCACTTGCGTACTCAAAAATTAAGTCAGTCCTCAGCATATCCAGATTCCCAACCACGGCTCAAAAGTATGTACTATTAAGTCTGGTGGATTTGAGATCACATGTTTTGTTAAAAGCAATGTGAGGTTTCAACTCACTAGGTGCTTTATTTCTTAACCTGGGTGATGGGTATACTGGTGTTCATTTTATTATCCTTTAGGCCCTTTTGTACATTTTACATAGTTCACACTAAATGCTGCTGGATCCCCAAAACTTCTACAGCAGACTCTATTCTGGCTTTTCTGAGCTGAGAGTAGAAAAGTGAGGCTGGAAACACCAAACTGTACGTAATTGCAACGAAAAGCAGAAAATCGAAGAGACCGACTTTAGCAGGATGTCTAAAGTTTTAAACCCATGCCAAAAAATTGCGATTAAAAGAGAGCCAAACTCTATTATAAGCCCCGTGTACACACAATTGAATTACTGAGTTATTCTGAATACGTGTTGAAACTGGTGATGAATCAGCCACATGAAAATCATCAGGCACCACTGTCAAGTGCACCATCCAACCGCCCCCTTTGAATTTGCTCACAGATGCTCTCCTCCCATTACTGAACCTTGGACTAGAGCTTCCTCCCTAAAGTCAGGGAGACCACCTGGGGTTGTGACTTGTAACCCCCAGTATCCAGGGGAGATGCTATAAATCGTCCAAATCTACCAGCCAGAGCCTAAGTGAGCTGTTTCTTTCCCTTTGGGCCAGAGTCCCTAAAACCCCATTTGTTCTCATTGCCAAGAAGAACCAGCGTGGTCCTCTAATCTTTCTGCCGTGACATTAAACTCAGCTGTTCCATGCCCCTGCCCACAGAAAGGAGAAGAAAGATGGTCCCAATAACTAAATTTCAGTCCTACCTCCCAACCTGCCACCACATCCCCATTCCCCTGTGGTCAGGGTTTTATTGTCTCTCCTTCCCTTTACCCAGGCTGCTCAGTCCTCACCACCCCGCAAGCTCTTAAAACCAGTAAGAGGGCAAAGACAGGATCAATGGTGGAGGGTGCGAGGAGGAGGAGAAGGAAGAAAAATCCAACTATCCGAGAACATCTATGCCCCGTGTAATCAGCCAGTGGGCGCAGACGGTCCCTCACCCCAGTATTTCTAAGAGTAGGACTTTTCCTCCCAGAACTGGTAAAAAAAAAAAAAAAAAAAAAAGTAACACTTCTATAAAAGCTCTACAGAAATAAGATTCTGAAATTTGACACCTTATTTGTTTTATTTCTGAATACCGTTAGATCAACTGGTTTTACTACCCGCCCCCACCCTGCCCTTCCCCCCACCCCCCCCACACACACACACACGCCTCCAGGGAGCGGCAGCCTCTCCCCAAAGCCTGCCCGGCGCACCAGGGTGCAGGAACGCCTGTTTTATTGGCCTCACTTGGTAAGTCGCAAATACTCCCTCTGCTCCACTGAAGTTAACAGATGGCTAGTCCCTTTTGGTACACAGGCATAAGCATCTTCAAAATAACCTTTTGCTTTAAAGGGTGCCAGTTAATTAAATGTCACTGTGAAATACCCCAGCCAAGGACGGGAGGGAGAGCCCAGAAGACAAAGCATCAGAGGAGGCGAACAAGGCTGAGGTCACTCTCTCCTACCTTCACCTGACGACCCCGAAAGATCGATGATCACATACACTCTGCCTTCTGGCTCCAGATCAATCTGCAATTAAGAAAATGACAGTGACTCTGTTAGTGTGTTGTGGGGGCAACCCAAGAGATCCATGACATTTCCACCCCAAGTTGCGAAAACCTAGAGTCACAGCTGCATTCAATACATCAACCTGCAGGGTGCCAAGCAGCAGGTGAACGAGGGGAACACAGGAGAACCCACGTTTGCAGACTATCCATGAGGATCTGGGTGCCGTCCTAGGAGGTCTGATGCATCTCCAGCAGGTGGGTCACCCCAGTTGTTCTGCACTGGAAGCAATTTTGCTACACAAGGGAAATCTGGCCCAGGGGACACTTGCCACAGGGGGCATTTGGGGGACATAAAAATGTCAAGGGGCATTTTTGACTATCATGGCTGGAGAGGGAGTGCTGCTACTGGCATCTACTGGGTGGAGGCCAAGGACGCTACCAAATGTCCTACAGCACACAGGACAGTCCCCACCACAAAGAATGACCCAGCCCAAACGCCAACAGTATCGCGCTGAGAAACTCTGCGTCACCCCATTTCACAGTTAAGGAAGCTGTGCTCCAAGCTCCAAAGGAAGTGGCAATGCTGAGGTTCTGCCCAAACTGTGTAAAGAAACCTAGTTTATATATATATATATATATATATATATATATATATATATATATATATATATATATATGTACACACACACACACACACACACACACACACACACACTAAACAACACTGCTGCTGCTCTCAAAGTGTTTGCAGTCTCATGGGGGAGTTCAAAAACAGAGAACAGTGCTGAACCCAGCTTCACGCAGAGGGACAGAATAACTGGTCTGGCGAGCCTGAAATCCATGTAGAGGAGCGGTCTGGGAAGACTCCGTGCAGGAAAGGAGGGAAGTAACGGCATAAGCAAAGGCTGAAACACGCATGGTGCTTGTGGGTCAGTGAAGGACCCCCAGGCTCAAGCTGTGCATTTTTGCAAAGTCCAGATTCTATCAGGGCTGTGGAGAGAGACAATATCGCTTAAGCGTTACCATTGACCTCCCGCACTCACCCTCACTCTCTTCCCCAACCTCCAAATCCAGCTAAGCACTCCAGGCTGATGCAACCCTCTGATGGAAGAAAAGTCGGAGGGGCTGAGCCTCTTTGTAGCTGTGCTGTCTTTGCAAGGTCTGACCTGTGCTACCAGAAACTGTCCTCGTGAGAGAGCAGCAGTAACTCTGGAAACCCCGGGTCACCGAACGCCTGAAGTTGCCTACCCCCACCCCCACAATCCCATCTGCCCATGCAGGGCTTTAATTGGCTTATATGTGCCATGCTTGTCTCCCCAACAAGCTGCCAATTTCCAGCAAATTTCTTGCTGGAACCACTACCCCTCCTTTTCTCTTTCACTGTCTCCTACAAAAAGCGGGCACACTGTTAGCAAGCGGGACTTATTAAGGTCATTTTGGTGAGTACCTCCCCCTCCTTTGAGGTCCGGGTCCATTATGGCCTCCTCTCTGAAGCCTTCCCAGATATTCCCAGTAAGACTCAACTACCCCTCATGTGTGTTCCCACAGCACACACACATATCTTAACCACGCTCCTATTCAACTGCGCTCCACGGTCCATACACCTATCTCCTCTGCTAGACAGAGAACATGAGAACCCTCTCTGCATCCTCAGTGCTTCACTTAGCTCACTATCTGTTGGTTGGAGACATCCAATAAACATTTAAGGAAGGGGGGAAAGACTCCGGGTTCAGAACTTCCAGAGCCCATTCTGGGATCGTTCGCCCCTCCAAGGCCCCATCCCTGGTAGGAAGGAAGGCAGGTGACCTGCACCAAAGTGACATTCAAATGAGGTGAGAGGGCAAGAGAGGCAGCTGTGCCACAAACGCTACATGCTCCCTGGGAAGGGAAAAGCGCAGCCTGAGCTGACATTCCCCAGAACCCCACCCCACCGCCACTCTCGCTCCACTCAGCCCAGTTCCCCGAGCTGTTCACCAACTCCACTATATTCCAGACTCAGCCTTTCGTGGTTGACAGTGCTTACGGTTTCCCTCAAAAATTCCCTCTCATCAACAGGGGTCTGCAAGGCCTGCTGGGTGAGGCCCCCAGTGACACTTCAGGTGCTCCGTTAGGGCAGGGAGTGGGGAGGGGCAGGGGTTCCCAGGTGGCCCACAGGGGCCCTGTACCTGGGATCTCCAGCTTGCTATGCAGAAGGGAACTGACTAACAAACTGGCGATACCCCAAGATGACTCTCCCTATCCCTTCTGCCCCTGGAGTCTGTGAGTTTAGATTTCTTAGTAAAGAAAATGTTCTCTGGCACCCTCACCACTAGTCCTGAGCCCTCACCCCTGGCCACAAGCATCAGCCAGCCCCTGCACTGAATTACAACAGGAAAAGCAACAACAGCCAGCTCTGCTGATCAGAGCCAAACCAGAATCCCGTCCCTGCCACATTTCAAAACTATCAGGGGCCCCCTTGTCCAAAAGCATGGAATTTAAATAATGTATGCCTTGTAGAGATTAGATCATCCCTATTAAACACTGCCGGCAAAATGAAACGCTTTCTCATACCCTCTAAGTCAGAGATTTCCCACGACTGTGGACTTCCTTGGCGAAGTACAATGCTATCTGCGAAAGGCAGGGAGGAGGCAGCCGAGGACTGAGATGGGCTGCGAGGCAGATCCAAGGCAGGCAGCGTGCCTATCTTTGCAAAAGGGGAGTGAGAGCTGGTGGCCGGGGGGACGGGTCATTGGCGATAAAATGTATTAGGATATTAACATTCAAGATAGCAATCAGAAACCATTTTAGCACCCACTGCTGCTTCAATGCTGGTGAACTGTGTTTCCAAGCAGAGAAATAGAAATGAAGCTATTAAACATGCCAAAAGCAACAGGGAGAGAGCTTCGCAGCCTGGGCAGAGGACCACAGAGAGCCAGCTGAGCCCCAGCCAGCGGACTGAGGCAGCTCTGAGAACCCATCTAGGGTGGTGCACCTTCGATGCGGATGAGTGCAGGGGTTATCAGGTACAAAAGGTGGTGGAAGCATGGTGCAACCTCATGGCCAACTTAGCTTCATCACAGAATCTGCTCACAGTTACGAGGCCGGGACAATGCAGCAATGTAGGTGCCCAGCCCTGAGCAGCCCCTGCAGGCTGTCAGTGGGCATCGCCACCAGGCAGCTGGCATCACACAAAAGCAGGCCTCCTCCCTCCTCCCAGTCAATCCGGGGGTTAGTTCTAAGCTCCCTCTGCCCCCCAGGTCCCTCCCAATTCTCCCTGATGCAACTCTTTATCAAATCTCCTTGAACCTAATACTTGATGAGTCTTTGCAGCTGCTATCTCCATTCCTTTGACCATGATTCCCTCCCAAGCCCCAGTGCCCTGGGCTACCCCTCCAGCTGGGGCCAGAAGTAAGGCAGTAGCACAGGGGGGGAAACACAGTCACTGGAGCCAGACCAGGGCTGGATCCCAGTTCTGTCACTTCCCAGCCCAGGCAACTATTTACTTTCCCTGCGCCTCAGCCTCAGTAGCTTCAGCTGTGAAATGGGTGGTTGTGAAAACTCCATGAGACATGCACGCAAAGCACTTGGCCCTAGGAGATCCTTAGCTCGTGGTGGTGAAGAGTGAACTTCCTGGCTTTGCGGCCCAAAGCATGATACTAACTTCTCTCTGCCTCGGGTCTTGTGTCCATGAAATGGAGTTAATAATAGATTGTGTCATTTGGCTTGTGTCGTTTGGCTGTCATGATGCCAAATGAAATAATCAAGGTAAAGTGCTTAGCATGATGCCTGGCATGAAATACTCGGTACTTGCTGGTGCTGTTATTATTTTAAAAAGCCAGTCTTCAAACCTGCCTTTTAGGGCAATGTTCTTTCCGCTATATCAAAAATTTTCCCCCAACCGAAAAAGAAATTTCTTGTCCAACCAAAGTTAATATTATTACATGTTATTCCAGGATACCTAATGACTGTGCAGAAGCTTGGTGCCCAGCCCGGAGGAAGCCCAAGGCAGGAAAGGCTCCAGCCCGGTCATCAGAGGGCCATGTGCCATTCCCGAGGAAAGGAGAAGGGGAGGGTGGCCACGTATAGGCTGAGCGCCTGCTGGGCCTCAAATACTGCGTTCACTGACTCTCCCATGAGGCCAGCAATACTCCCTACTTTTTGGATGGAAAAACAGCCTCGGAGAGCTTTAAGCTGGATTCCCAGCCTAGGGCTGCCTGGAGCATGCAGGAGAGAGGACTGTGACCGAGCTCCCGACTCAAGCCCTGCCTGGCCCTCTAGCCTTCTCCGACAGCCCCGTCCCAGGGTTCTCCTTCCCCTAAGCCTCTGTGGGTTCACCTCCTTCTCAGGTGTAAGCAACTGGCTTTGCAGCCAGGTTAGTTTAGGGCAGAGCATTGCCTCCCACACTTCACCCCACTGCCCTTGGGAAAGGCCTGGCCATAAACAGAGCTCCACTCATTTGAGTTAAGAACAAGGCCCAAACAGTCCATGGACCCATGACAAAGAACTCTCTGGAAAGCAAAAAGACTCACAGGCACTTTTCTGGCGGGGAGCGGGGGGATGGTATCTGACCATTCACAAAGCCCTCCGCACACTTTATTTTATGTCTTCCTCATAATTAATCTGTAAGATAGCAAGTACCGTTAGTACCACTGTGTGTATGAGAACGCTGAAATTGAGGACGAGAACTAGCCGGTATGGTGATAGCACACCACTGCCCAACTCCAGGGGGCACCATTCACCTGAATGAGTCCCCTGCAGCTGGGAAGCCTGGAGGGGAGTGGCACCCCCAGCTCCTGACCCTCTCAGCCCAGTATTTCTGTCACCACACCACACCTGCCCGGTGAGAACCCTGACCACCGGGCTAGCACCTCACCAAATCTGCAACTTAAGTGCTGCCGCTGTGTGTTGCTGTGAGCCACAGACATCTACATGCCTGTCTTTTGGGGGTGACCGAGTTCAAGGCAAAGGAGGTCAGAAATTTGTAGGCAAGCTTCCTCTTAACCACAGGCTCAGCTTTCACCAGAGACCTCTAGGCAACAGAACAGCCCACAGAGGTCATACACATGCCCGATTTGAGTTTCACTTCCTCTCCCCTCTGTTGGCAGATACTGGGCCCAGAAGGAAGCAAAAAGCAGGGAGCAGATCAGAAAGAGATGGATCCAGAAAGGATGAGAAGGGCAAAGAGAGGCTTGCGCTGCCCAAGTTGCACCAACTAAGTCTCAAATAATAGACGGTTTCTTTTTCACTCGGAGAAGGGTGAGGAGTAAGGAAGGAGGAGGTACACGGGAGAGGGAGAGAGAAGACTCAGGAGTCCTTTTGCAAAGTAGGGGACCCGCTGCTGAACCTCCACATCCCTCTCACCACTGGCCCTTTTCCACTGGAGATGCCTGGGGTGCGATGCTGTCCCCAGAGGCACCTGGCATGGAAGACGCGAGCCAGACAGAGCAGGAGAACGCCCTGCAGCGGGCATCCTTCCGGCTCCTGCTTTGGAAAGCACGAAATGTTAAGGCGCTACACGGGCAACTCATGAGCAGCTGCTGGGAGCAGGTTTTGAAGTTAACAGCTAAGACTCTTCATTTGAGGAGTCTGCTACCAGCCCTACTGGTAGAGTACATTAACTGCCTGGAAAGCAGAGGGCGCACAAGTAAATACTAAATAGTTTAAGGTTCCATTCTGATAACAGGCTTCCAATAGCACTGACTTTCATAAAATAGCACTTTCTTTCATAAAGAAAGGCTGTTTCTTTTTCAAACACCTTCCATGGAAGTGCAAGTATATTATTCAGGCTTTAGTGTCCACCCCCATGGAGCAGAGCAGAATCTTTTCTGTCCAGCACCCAGGAGGGATTCAATACATATTTATATGTGTTGGCTCAATGGATGGGTGGCCTGATTTTAAACTGGATCTTCACAACTGAATTTTGGAGATGATTTACTTGGAAAGCCAGCCACCCATACACAAATGTTCTTCGCAGCTTCACTCCTAACAGCCAAATACTGGAGACGATCCAAATGGCCAACCACAGGTAAACAAACATGCACATCAAGCTGGGTCCATATGATGGCATTTTACTCAGCAATAAAGAACGAGCTGCTGGGACATGCAACAAAAATGGGTACCACTTAACACGACGTTCTAGAACAGGCAAAACAAACCTCCAGTGACAAAAAGCCTATCGGTGACCTCCTGGAGGTGGAGGAGGGAACTGAGTGAGAAGCAGCACAGAGGGTCATTGGAAGATTGTGTCAGTGTTGTAGTTTACAATACCACAGTATAGATTCAATTAAAAAATAAGAAACAAAAATTTTAAAAAAGGCACAGAGAAACTTTTGAGGGAGATGGAAATTTTCTACGTTGACTGGGTGGTGGCCACATGAATGTATACCTTTGTCAGACTGCATTAAGCCGTACTCTGAAAATAGATGAACTTTTTTGCATGTAAATTATACCTCAATGAAGTCGTTTTGTTAAAGGAAAAAATAGCCATCATTGCACATAAGGATTGCCCCACAATTTCCCTTTAAATAACAAACCATCTTCCCACCCTCAGGGCATTTAAATTTTCATATTCCATTTTTAAAAATAAAAGGATTCATTCAGAGTTTTTCAAGAGTACATCTTCACACGACAGAATGTACACCTACGTGTGTAGGCACACATTCACACACCCACCCACCCACATGTGCAAAACACACTCACAGGCACAGCCACCTTCTTCTGTCTTCTGTGATCAAAATATGATCATCGCAAGAAAAACACATCCAACATGTAGGTCTGAGAGACTGCTGAATTTTTAAAATCTGTCTCTGTGTGTGTGGATCTCAGTTTCCTCATATGCAAAACACGGCAATTAGACCGGATGTTCTAGAACAGCTTTTAACGACCTTAAGGACCTAAATGCCCATGAATAGGGGACTGATTAAATAAATTATGGTATATTTGGTAGATCACAATGCAAGCCTAAAAAAAAAAAAATTAAAAGATCTAAGTGTACTGACTGATATGGAACTATCTCCGGGATATATTAAATGAGGGGGAAAAAGGCAAAGTGTCATGGGTTTATTATGCGAGGCTACAGTGTGAATAAAATGGGAGTGTACGTGGGGTACACACACACATTCGTTCACACACTTGTTCCACCAAGATTATCTCTAGGAGTCTCTGTCAACAGGGGCTGCCTCAGGATTGGGTGACCAGGAATCAGGGAAGGGGCCTTATTCTTCACTCTATACTCTTTCAGGACATTTGATTTTTGAAATCGTGTTCTTCAGTTACCGTGTCACAAAATTTAAGTCAATGCCATTTATTTTTGCTAGCTATTTCTAACCTCCAATCCCCAAGAAAGCAGCTTGCTTCAGTTACCAGACACATCCTAAATGATGTCTCTCAAAAGTGGCAGACATGACACGTTCCCATCCCCTGAAGCCAGGTCACAGGAACCAAGGGCGGTGGCAGCCATCATCTCCGGGTGAAGGTCCAGGTGGCTGGGCCGGAGGCCCACGTCGCAGATCCTGGCTCTCCACAGGTCACAAATGGGAAGCAAACACAAGTTAGCACCTGCTTCCTCTTCTCCACAGGCTCAGAAACAGACCCAGAGAGCCAGCTCCCTCTGATGACAGAGGTGGCTAAAAACAAATAGCTCTATGTGTACACAAACGCTTTCCTGCACCGAGAAAACAGTCGACGGTGCCAAACCTAATCCTGAGAATGTGTAATAGTTTGCAAAGCATCCCCCCATCACAGTACAGTTTTTCTATCTATCGCCTTTCAGGGAAATGAGAGTACATGAGTGTGTATCCTACCTAAGAGGAGATGGTGAGTGCAAATGGCAGGAAATGCAGTCACTTACGACCAGTGTTTTGAAATGAAAAATACCCACTACCAATATGCACTTTGCATTTTACTTTGCAGTGGTCTCTCACACTGGGTATATTTGTGTGTATGTGTTTTATTCCATGTTTTAAGCCAATTCTATTTTTTAAGCCAATACATTACAGTGATTAAGAGGGAAGGCTGTGAAGCTAGCCTACTTGGGTTCAAATCCCAACTCTGTTACAAGCTGAGTGGCCCTTGCTTTGATTTCTTCATCCACAAATGGAGGATGTCAGTGGCACCGGCCTCATAGTGTTGGGAGCATTAAATGAGACAGTTTAATTTAAGCACATGGAGGTGTGCCTGGCACACAGCCAGCTCGTGTTCCGTAAATGTAAGTTGTCTGGTCATTATCATCACTTCCCATCCAGACCATGAACACCTCTAGGACAGAGCCCTGTGCTCCTTTGAGGGGGTCCGCAGTTCCTGGTTGGTGGCTGGGCACACGGCAGGTAATCACTAGAGTCTCCAAGTAGAACTGCATGGATCCACGTGGAGCAGAGGAGCTCAGGATTGTGCAGCCAGAAAACTCATCTTCAGGCCAGAAACTCTTCTGTCTCTATACTAGCCCAACCCAGCAAAATCTCCCATTAATGTAATGAGTGCTCGCAAAGACATCCGGTTCCTGACTCCCTTCAAAATCTAGACATTAGAAGTGTTATTAAATCACTTGAACTTTTCAAGAAGGGAGACTATTTTCTTCTTAATAATAAACACAACTCTAATGAACAGCCTTTGCCAGGCACTTTCCATGGGTTCTTTGGATGAGAGAGGCAATATCCTTCTTCTTAACCATTTCAGGGGTGAGAAAACTGAGGCTTAAGCACCTTGCCCACCTTGTCACAGCTTGAAGAGGAGGAGCCTGGATTAAACCAGGGCTCTCCAACTCTGACCCCGATGTCCTGTTACCTTGGGGCCTGGCACTCTGCCCAGCAAATGGCACGGGCTCAATGACATCGTGTGGAAAGAACACACTGTGAGCTGTTCAAGGAGTTCACACTGTGTGCATGATGACAGAGCTGCTTCTTGGACACAGAACAATGAAAGTAAAGCTCCTTCAGGTTGATAATATTGTAGTAAGTGTGTGCGGTGCCAGGTGGGCACCAGAAATATTGAGGAGAACACATTGCATAGTATATGATTGTCTAACCACTATGCTGTATACATCTGAATGAATGCAAAACAATATCGAATGTCGACTGTAATTGAAAAAAATTAAACTAAAAAAGCCCTGTTATTCTCAGGAGCATTTGAGACCTTGCTCCCCAACATGTGTCATCAATTTGGCTCAAATAAACTCTTCCAAGAAAAAAAAGAAGAAAGGGAAGTTCCTTCATTGTCCTCCTGGGACTCACAGTTGAAAGTACACCAGACCCGCAGCGAAACAGCTCACATAGTGACACACGAACACACAGCAGCCTCCGACTTCGGGGAATAAATGCCCTGCTGAAAATACTGCTATAACCTGATTTTTATGGATATCAAGTCCTATTTGCCATTACTTTTCATCATATATTTGAAACTATGTCTTATGAGAAAAAGAACACTTATAAAAATCATAGAAGCCTAAAATTTCTTTGTAACCCATACCTGTGGATATGGTTTTATTGATTTTAGAGAGGAAGGAAGGAAGAGAGAGTGAGAGAGAGAGAGACATTGCTGTGAGAAAGAAACATCAATTGGTCGCCTCCCATACATGCTCCAAACAGGGACAGAACCCACAACCTAGGTATGTGCTCTGACTGGACTCAAACCTGCAACCTCTTGGTATACCGGACAATGCTTTGCCCACCTGGGCCACCCGGCCAGGGCATGAAATTTAAGAGTTATAATCAATTTTAAAATCACTTAGTTCAAATAAGCAGAGAAATAAAATTAAAGGCTATTTTTTTCTCTCATTTTGCTTATCATAATTAGCCAGGGTTGCTTTTAGAGTATGTATTTCTGTGCTATTTGCTCATTAAAATACAGACAACACTAAGTATCATAATGTATTCAGTTCTAAAAAATAAGACCACATGTGAACTTACAATAAGAAGCAACAATCCTCTGACCCATTATTCCCCAGAGGGAGCCAGTTCTATTTAGGTTTTCCTGTTGGCCACCACCATGTCCCTAAATTAAGTTTATACCTCAATTTCCTGATGTCTTATGTTAGACATTCTCTCTTGTTTTGCTGGTACGGTAGATGACAATTTATTTAGTTCGTTCACTATCTCCCTCCACTTTCCCCACCCGTAATTCCCATCACAATTCTCAGTTCCTTCTCTGTTCTTTCCTACAACTGCAGAAGAGCAATTCAAAACGTGAGTGTCTTCTTTCATGTCCTACAGACGCTATCCCTTGATCTCTACATTCTAACTACAGGACATTAGAGCTTCCAGCCCTCCCGTCCTCTGCCTGCCTCTGCCTCCATCCCCGCCATTTTTACTGTTAGTCTATCAACACTACAACGTATCAGTGTTGTTCTCTAACTGTAGTTGAGTCCCACACTTTCGAACACATTGGCTATAAAATCTGAAAACTAATTAATTGGGACTTTGTAAATGGTTTTACACACACGTTCTTTTCCAATGGCCTAACATGACTGACAACCCAAGTGCGAGATGATGGAGAAAATAACTAGTATCAAAATCAAATGAGTTCTTCTTCTTTCCACTCTACCAACTGCTTTTTCTCAGATCTTCAGGTTTTCCCAGGATCCTTTTCTGTCAGGGCTGGCCCTCCTGCAGACTCCCACTGTCCTCCTCCCTCTACCCTGACTGACTGCTCTAGGGGCCGCTCACAGCTACAGAACCGTGGCTTCTTCTCCGGGCTCTGCAGTGTGCAGCTGCTGGTGCTGGAATCCACCACCTTCCTTGTTCTGGGATATTCCCTTGTCTTTGCCTGTAAAGTCCATTCTGATTGAAATATCAATTAAGAGGGAATGTAGAAAGCCAGCGTTTCTGAGACCGTGCACGCCTGTCCTCTCACACATGATAGTTCAGCGGCATACAGAAATCTAGGTTTTAAAAAAGTCATTATTGGAAGTTTCTCTTAACATAAATACTGCCAATGGACTCTGATGTCAGTCTGTTTTCTGTTGCTTAGTAGATGACTTTGTTTTGACTCTTGAAGTTTTAGGATTTTTTTATCCTCAGGGTTCTGATATTTCACAATGATATGTCTCTGGGTGTGTTTCTGTGATTCATTGTGCCAAATGAAACTGAACTGGTGGGAGGTACTCTTCTATTTGTTCTTTGCTATTGGCCTCTTTTCCATTTTCTCTGTGAAACTTGTATTATTCAGCTGTTGGACCAATAGGATTGATCCCTATGTCTCTTACTATTTGTTACGTATGTTTCCATTTCTTTTACTTTTTAATCCATATTCTAGATCTTCTTTACAACCCTTTCACTAAACTTTTGTTTCTGACAATATGTTAAGTTTCCAGAAACGCGTGCTTCCTATTTTCTATGCATCCTTTCTCATAGCATCTTTTTCTCTCGTTTCAATTCATGGATGCAACACGTTTCTGCAGATACCAGTCCATCTGCCTTAGGGTTAGAGAGTGGGAGCAGGCATTACAGCAGGGGACCCCCACACCAGTCCTCCCCAAACCACCAGACCACTTCTCATTAAAAGAACCTTCCAATTTTTACACTGGGGGGCCAGGTCTGGCTCTAGGTCCTTTGGCAGCGAAGGGAATCTACAGTTCCACACTCAGACCTTCAGAGAGTCGCATGTTTTCAGCTGCATATCTCACTCCTGATCCCTGAGGCTAGTAACTATGTCTCCAAACCTGGATGGAGCCCCTTCAGGGTTCTGTGGGGCCCCAGCTCCTCTGCACGTGTTATGGGCTCTCCCCGCCCTCTACTCTGTTTCGCTGGTTGCCGCTCTGTCCTCTACTTTCGCCCGCAGAAATTCACTGAAATAACTTAGTAATGGCTTCTTTCTGCTTACTTGGTAGTTACAGAATTTTACCCCCACCCCCTTTTCCTTTTCTGTTACTTAGATTGGGTCTTGAGTAGGCAAAGCAGCAAACAGATCACCTTGAATGGGAAATCCAGAGACATGGCACCTTAAATGACGTTACCCAGGGCCGGGAGTGGAGAGAGATGGGCGCTCTTACAGACTGCTAATGGAGTGGAAGTGGACACAACAATTGTAGAGAGTGATTTAGCATTAAATAACAAAAATCCTTTGACCTAGCAATTCGACTGCTTCTGGGAACTTATCCCAAATCACACATGTGCAAAAACAATTTAAATACAAGAATGATCATTACAGCATTTTTAAAGAGTGTAAACTTAGAAACTAATTGTCCAATAATAGCAAACTATTTAAATAAGTTGTGGCATATTCAAATCATTAGCTACCGTGTCACAGTGAAAAAAAATCTTGTAGAATTATACTTACTGATATGGAAAGATACTCAAAAATATGGCATTACACAGAGGAAAAGTGAGATAAATACGTTGTTTATAATCCAATTTTGTAAAAATACAACGTGTATGGGTAGGTACATAACAGAAAAAGGTTAAGTGTTGGAGAGTGGAATAATGTGTGTGTTTTCCTTGTGCATATCCAGTTTTCTAAACTTTGTACTTTTCTTCTATTTTCTACTGTAATGTCTTATTTTTTAAAATCAAATAATAAATTTGTTGTTGCCTGAAGAACATTCTGTAGCTCAATCCTCTCATTCACAGGTAAGAAAACCGAGGCACAATAAACAGATTAAGCAATCCATTCAGGCATCTGAATAAGTGATCACAGCTGAAGCCCCAGGCCTTACAAAGTGAGCAGGCTAACTCTAAGGGACACACAAACTAGACACATACGGGCTGAAACCGACACCTGAACTAGGAGGGGGGCTGCTCTCTGAAGGGTGTAGCAAAGGGGGTCTGAAAATACTGTTCAAGCTCTGAGTGTCCTAATAGAACTTTAATCCACACCGAGCATCACCGATGTGAGATTTGCATATGATATTTTGGACAAACACAGAAAGGAGCTACATCACAGGTGTGATGTGTTGTGAACCATATAAAAGGGGGTCTATGGACTCACATCTACTTTGGGAGGACAATCTAGGGCCATCTGCAATCACTACTTAATTAAGGGAAGCAGAGCTTGAAATAAACAGAAGAAATAAATCCAAGCACAAAGAAAGCCCTCAGCCTTTCAAAGACATCGAAGGAAGATCAAGTTTAAAACTTTCACATCCATCCTTGTAAGAGTCCATGCCTTGTTCACTGCCCAGAGTCAATGTGGCTGGAAGCTAGTTTCAGTTAATAGATGTTTCCTAATATGTTGAACCTGTTGCAGGGGTGTCCAACCTTTTGGCGTCTCTGCGCCACACTTGAAGAAGAAGAGTTGTCCTGGGCCACATATTAAATACATTGTGACACTCAATCACAAAAAAAAAAAAAAAAATCTCATCATGTTTTAAGTAAATCTACGATTTGTGCTGGGCCACATTCATAGCCATCCTGAGCTGCATGCAGCCTGCAGGCTGCAATTTGGACACCCCTAGGGGGTATCTCACGTCTTAGTTTCAAAAAGACAGGATTCCAAGTTTGGGTTTAGTGACTGTGTTAATTCATCTGTTACTGTTTCAAGGAAGGTCTTTCTGATACTCGAAGGAGCCAGCCCTGTGGATTTCTGGGAGGGCAGCAGGAGCATTCACAGACAGAAGGAAGAGCGAGGGGCTCAGAAGTGGGAGAGGACTTGGCCTTGGCCAGGAGCAGAGGGAGGTGGGTGTGACTGGAGCAGTGAGGGGAGGAGCAGTGGGGGATGAGGTCAGAGAGGCAGCATGCGGTCGGGTCAGTACTTGGGTTCTGGCTCTGAGTGTGATGAGGAGCCAGAGGCGAGTGTGAGCAGAGCGGGGGCGTGCTGTGCCTTACACTTGGAAGGCTCACTCTGGCTGCTGTGCGGAGAATAAGCCTTAGGAACACCTGAGAAAGCAGGAAGGCCACTAAGGAGGCTATGGCAGTAATGCAGGTGAAAGTGAGAGGTTATCATAGTAACCCAGGTGAGAGATGATGGTGGCTAGAAAGAGTTGGAAGTAGTGGAGGTGATGTGAAGCGGTCAGGTTCTGAAGATATTTTGAAGGTACAGCCAAAAGGACAGCCGATGCATTGGACGCAGCGTGTGAGATAAAGAGAGGGTGGCGTGGACACTGCCGGCCTGAGCAAAACACAGAGCTTCCCCCTGGGCTGGGCAGGACACGGAGTGGAGCAGAGGGCAGTGGGGCACTAGGAGCGGGGTTCGGACGGACTCGGCTGGAGACGGCTCCGGGACAACCAGATACAAGAACCTGAAATTCAGGGGACAAGTCGGAGCTTAAGATCTGATTTTGGCATTCACTAGCACATAGATGGTACACATCCAAAATCCCGGACCCACAATCCTGACACCCAAAAGTAAAAAACCCCTCTACAAACTGAACTTGGTTTGAAGTTTGGGTCAAAATCATTTGGCCACACACCCTGACCCAATCTGACACAAGGCTATTTATTGTCTATATTTATTCCACTTAGTGTGAATATTTTATACAATTGTGTTACAGAAATATTGATTTGTTTCCTCATGAAAGGTTGCCCCGGAATTTGCTGGCATGTTATATAATGTACAGAATATATACTATATTTAATTTCTACACTCAAAGTCTGAATTGCTAATATCTGGCCCGAAGGGGTTTGGATAAGGGATATGGAGCTGTAGTTTGAGCCACGGGACTGGAGGGCTGAGAACCGATCCCAGGGGCCTTCCAACACACAGAGACTGGGACGATGGGAGAGATTTGCCCAGACATCTAAATAGACCTTGACACAGAGGCCTGACCTCTACCCCAGGCGGGGTCCACTTTGACTTGTCTCCTTTTTCCCTCCAAACCGATGCCCCCAAACACACATACACGGCACAGACGTGTGGCTTTTAAAAGCCTTGCAATTTTTTTAGCTTTCTATGTGTCTTCAAAAGAGATGACAGAAACCTCTCTCTCTCTCTCTCTCTCTCTCTCTCTCTCTCTCTCACACACACACACACACACACACACACACACACACACACAGAGTTTTTATTAAGACTGTTGTAACAGTGACTTCATGCATCACTGAACTAACGCTCTGCACTTGTTACAAGGTAGGGTTTGTATGACAAGGGGAAAAATGTAGAAAAACTGAAATAATGCTTAAAGTTGGCATAAAGGCATTTCCTGTCTCTGGGAAGCCTGTCTGCCTGCTGCTGTTGCTCTGCTAGATTGAGTGCCCCTCCCCTGACCATTAAACACCTCACCTCCAGAATATTGTCAGGAGGCAGGGGGCTGCAGTGGGGCACCCCCAAGTCCAGGTCTGTTGCAGGAAGTACTGGAGAGAGAGGCTGGTGACTGATCCCCCTACCCAAGGTGCCCTGTTAGGCTGCAGAGCCACTAGGTCCCCACACGGGCAACCTCATGGGTTCTGAGACAAGACACAGGAAAGGGGTGAGAGGATTTGGAACGGAGGCCAAGTGAAGGAGAGCTGGTGCTAACACCAGCGCTGCTGCTGCGGAAATTATTCTTCCCTGCAATCATCCCTGTGGATAAACATGCTCCCGAGTGGGCAGGCTTGCTGAAGAGAAGTAGCCTTGTCCAGAGTTAAAAACAAAAATGAAAAGGTAATCTGCTCACAAATCCATCCAGCCCGCCCCATGAACCCAGGGCTCGCTGCCTTCCCAGGCCTCCGCTGCCCAGCCTCCCCATCTGCTTCCCACCCTGGATGCAGCTTCCCAGGCTCCGCAAACCTCCTTATCGGCCTACATTGTTGGCCCATCAGAAAAGAAAGAAGAAACAAGAATTCTTTATCAGAAATTCTGGGAGCTCCCTCATTAACAGACAGATGAGCCACACACAACAAATAAGAATGCCCTCCAAGGGGCAGGGGTGGCAATTATCACATATCAACTGGGGGATCGGTCACTGGTCATCTTAACCTTTGGAAGTGTGGATCTTCCGTGGGGTGGCAGATCCATGGGGGCCATTCTTGGACTCTGTCTACTTCTGAATACGTTTGAAGTTTCCCATAATAAGATAAAGAAGAGGAGAAGGAGAGGGGAAGGAGGGACGGAGGGAGGTAGGGGACAGCTTCGATATCCCAATTGGACTGATGCCCCATGGTTCATCCTAGGTTTTGTTACAGACCTCACCTGGGGAGCAGGGTGCTTCATTGAACCCCAACCCTTCCCACCTCCTGCCCCCACCAAGCTAACGAATACCCTGCTGGGAACGAAGAGATGACTAAACGCAGGTCACCACTGTCCGTTCCAGCCCTCTTCAGAGTGACCTCTGAAGGGGCTCCCCTAGCCTGTCCCCGATCCTCTCCTGCATATACAGTGGGTGGTGACTGCTTTTAATGTTCTGCTCAAGATTCACAATAATAAGTACTATGGAGTGAAAAAGGAGTAGATCACTTCATCCTTTCCTTTCTTCCTGAAGATGTCTTCCCTGCCTTCAAAGGCTATCTGTTTACCTTAGCTGGTTAGAGAGGATTAACGGAACTAATTGTGTTAACAGTATGACTGTCCTGCTGAAGCCGGCAAATTATCCCCATTCCCTTTGATTGACTCCAGATTACCTCACCGCCACCAAGCTCAGTAAACTTCCACGACCATGCCCAGCTGTGCCCCTGCACAAAGCCAGATGTGCAGAGTCAGCACTCTGCTGGGACAGAGGCTACGGCAGCTCTGGAGTGTGAAATAAGCCCGTCGCCCTCCGAGGGTTGCAGAGGAGAAGCCAGCGATCCAATGCGCTGGCCCTGTGAGTTCACAGCGGGGGCCACGTCAGCTGAGCCTGATACCCTGACACACATCCTGGGAGCTGTGACCCTCAAGCTGGCATCTGCTGTGCCAGGAAGAGAACCAGCTGCCCAGAGCACACACATCTCAGCTGCCTCGGTGGCTGCCAGCAGCAGAGTTGGACATACCCCCAGAGGTGGAACTGGGCCCAGGCAACAACCTGCGAGATACACGAAATGCAGCCAGAGTAAAGTAGGAACAACCTGAAGCTCCGTCACAGGCAGATGAAAGATGCCGTCCTTGGAAATCCGCAGGTGGCATTCCAACCAAGCAGCCGTGGGGGACCACTCGTGGCTCCCTCTACGCTCCTCCTTCCGACTTTACCACTGTGGGTGATTCTCCCTGGGGTGTAACACGTACCCTGGGACCCAATTAGTCAAATGTGGGAAAATCCGCCACTTGCTTCTCACAAGTTAACTCTCTGATCCTTTGAATAATTAACCAATTGGTGAATCACAGGTCTCCCAGTTTAATGGGATCCAAAAGCTTGCAACAGCTTGTCTGAGAAAGTGAATTCGACAGTTCAGCCACTTGGTGTGAAATATTTTCCAACAAATTCCTATTTCTTTTTGTCCAGGAAGAACAGAGATCAAATTACTGCTGATAAACCCAGTAGCCCCAGGTGTGCTGTTTGTCGCAGTGGGAGGAATGTGGCGTCTGCACCAACTTCTCAGGACTTAAGAACCACAGCCCTGGGAGTTCACTCCAAAGCTAGGAGGCTCAGCTGAGTCTGCCTCCTCCATCGTCTGGGGCACAGGGCTTGAGAAGAAAGAGGAACAACCTTAAGGAAACCCTGGGCTCTTCCAGGATAGGTTCCCATGCATCTCTGCCCAGCATGGCTCCTGGGCAGTTGGTGTGGGGGTAAGGGTTACAGGTGTTAGTTACAGAGAAGCGACTCTCCCAATCGGAAAAGGAAAGAGACTTCATTTACCTAGTACAGTCATACCTCAGTACTCATCGGCTTCAGAACTCGACAAACCCTGCACTCATCGCATTTTGACTAGAAAAAATATTTGAGCACCCAGCGCTTGCTCGGGACTTGTTGCATTCTCTAGAACTTGTTCTAGCCATGACACCGCACCGCAAGGGAAAAGCTTCATCATTTGGTACTCCTTGGTTTCCGCACGTGTCACAAGTTCTGACGAGTACCAAGGTACCCCTGTGTTATGTTTTGTTTGGGCCATTATATAGGCATCACAGGACTTATTGCAGGGGAGTGATTATTGTGAGTTTACACTCTCCATAAGGGAATCACTGCCAAAAAAGTTAGGAAGCAACTCTTACAGAGAGAAGACTAAGAAGCAAACACTCCCAATTAGGAGAGGAAAGAGAAGTCAGTCTTGTGAGAAATATTTACCATATTTTTAGGACTATAAGATGCCCCCCGGTCCCCCCAATTTGGGAGGAATAATGGTTGTTAATGCTGCTGTTGAGTTCTGTTTACATTTACATTGGTAAAATATTATGTTATTTATATTATTAAATATTTTACCATATTTTTTGCTTCCAAAAATATTTTTTTTCCCGTTTTCCTCCTCTAAAACCTAGGTGCCTTTTATGGTCCAAAAAATACGGTAACCCTTGATCACGCAACTCATTCAGTGAGTGACGTAGATTCGTAGCTCTTGCCCCACATCCCAAATGCACCCTCACCTCCTTCACTTGTCAGGCCATCTGAGTTAACCGGGTTGAAAGTGCAAAGCCCAGTGGCACAAAGCCCTCTATTGCCTTAGAGTCCTCACAGAGATGCCAAGATGGAACAGAAGGAAGAAAGTAACCATGTAGAGGTGGGGATCACAGGCAATTACCCTGCACTTCCATTTCCAACAACACAGTCATCTACAACCTGCAGGCAGGATGTGGGAGCTCCAGGGGGCTTGTTCCCCTGCCCCAGGCCCCCCACCTCATCTGCTGGGGCTGCTAGTGGGTACACAATTGTGGCTGCTTTCTAATTATTCCCGAGAGCTACGGCACTTCTCTCTGGGGTTGGCTCAGGTTTCATTCCCTGGAAACCAACTGCTCTTGAGATGCCATGGGCCTTGCCCTGACCCAGTAGCTCAGTTGGTTGGAGCATTGTCCCGTACACCAAAAGGTTGTGGGTTCGATTGCTGGTCAGGTCATATACCTAGGGTGCAGATTCGATCCCTGTCAGGGCGCATAGGATCAATATTTCTCTCTCTCTTCCTAGGATCAATAAACATATCCTCAGGTAGGGATTTCAAAAAAAAATGCCATGGGCCTTCCTCAAACTACAAGATCAATTTTCTCCCCTCTGGAAAGGACAAGAACATTAATTAGCTTTCCTATCTCTGGGCCTTTGTACACACACACACGCGCGCGCACACATTTGATATATACAATAAATGATGTATGCTGACTTTACACTATAAATTCTGAAAAGATATACACAAAGAACTTGGAAAGAGAGAGTGTTGGACAAGCACCAAGCCCTTTGCGGCCTGGCCTCCCAGACCCTCACGTGGAGCCACCGCTGGGTCCTCCCACACTCTGCCCCTCATACCTAGTCCCCGACCCCTTCACGTCCTCCTCCACAAGCTGTTGTGCCTACCCCTCGGTTCCCTTCCCTCCCCAGATGCCAGCCCTCAGAGAATCTGGCCTCCTAGCTCCTTCATCTCCCCTTATTCTTACTGTCCTCAGCACTAATCCACCCTACACAGAGAAACTCAACCAACTGAGGTACAACACAAGCCTCATCATGGTGCCTTTTGCCTCCAAACTTGCCTCTGTCCTTAGGGTGACATTCAGTTCTTCATCATGCCACCACTTCCTCCACACTGCCTCGTGTCCCTCCCATACCTCATTTGGCACTGCAAATGCCCAGTGCTCCAGCTAGGCTCACCTAGCCACAATCCTGCCCAAGAATGCCCACAGGGGCCAGTCTCCAAGTCGAACTGTCACTGGACTCCAAAGGCATTCCTGCCAGGGCCTGGCCTGACTTTGGGTGCCCCTGCTGGCGTTCTCCATCTGAGCCACTTCTTTGGCGGTGAGCATCATTTAGGCCATCAGAAACACTCTTCCCACCTGTATGACTGGTCCCTAGGTAGCTCTTCAGGGGCATTACCTACATTATATTTCCCCCTTCTCTCCTGACCCACAGTTCCCAGAACTTAGCAAAAGGTCCTGCACATCGGAGCTGTCCAATGAGCATTTGCTGCTTGCTCCCACTCCAGGCAGTGAGGTTCCATCTCTTCTTTCGGTATCTATAACTTAAGGGTAATAATCACTTCATCTTCTAGGCGTCTAATGTCAAGGAAAGTGACTCTGGACATGAACAATATATTTTAAATGCTGCACCTCCTTTCCATCAATCAACCCGTTTCTAAGTATTACGAAAAGGTAGTGTGCCTACAGTCTGTGAGCGTACCATAGGGCACAGGAGGCTTGGGAGAAGTGAATTATCCCAAACTGACCTTGGAAGTTTTAAACACTGAGCACAACCCTCCACCTTCCTAACCTGAGCTTGGCTCCCCAGGGCCTCAGGCTCCGAGACACTGACTCCTTGCAGTCTTACATTAGATGACCTGTCACCAGACCTAAACAAGCTCTCTGGAGGTGAGGGTACTAGGGCTAGGATCTCCTAGGATTCCAGCTTGTTGTCATGGGGGCGAGGAGCACGAAGGCCAAGTTCTTGCTCTGCTCTGATGACCCAGACCGAATCTCTCAGCGCCTCAACTGTAAACTCCCACAGGGGCAGCAATCACGCATAAAACAGAGTGTTTACGATAGTCAAGAACTCAACAAGGAAAGAGACAGTGCTTTCAGTTGGCATTTGGGCCCTGATTCCAGGCTTAAGGACAAAAAGGCCCCCCAGGCACCTCACTTCTAAATACCAAAGTTAAAATCTTCAATTTCATAATTCCCACTGCCACAAGTCACAACTTCTCTTGCTGGCATTTAACATTCTCTAAAACTTGGCCCCAGCTGGAATTTCCAACTTTTGCTCCCACCCCCTTATGCTTGGGCCATATTGCCCTCCTACCGCACCAGGCCTCTCACTTTCCACCCTGCCTTCTTCAGCACAGCGTGTTCCTTCCAACCCTGGCCCCCGCCAAGTCCAAAATCAAATGCACATAAACTGTCCTGACGAGTGTGGCTCGGTGGGTTGGGTGTTATCCTGTGAACCAAAAGGTCACCAGTTCGATTCTCAGTGGAGGGCCCATGCCTGGCTTGCGGGCCAAGCCCCCGGGGTTGGGAGTGTACAAGAGGCAACTGATCGATGTTTCACTCCCTCCCTTCCTCTCTAAAAATAAATAAATAAATAAATACATGGCATCTTTGAAAAAATATGTACATAAACTTTCAGGCCTCCCTCAACCTGGAGTCTGCTCTCCCTCTCAATCCCCGAGTCCCTCAAAGGCAGGCCCACACCTCTGCTCTTCTTGCGCACCCTTGGTGAGTCCCACCCCGCCGGCAGGGGCACAGGGGACAATGCTGGGCACGTGGCAAGTGCTCGATGACTTCTCCATTAAGTGATGTAATACCAAGAAACACTGAAGTTCCATGATATTTCCATCACGTTTAGCTGGAAAATCCCACCGAAGAGTCACTCCTTCAGTCCAACCCCCTCAAAACAGCCTCCTTTCCTTTGCTGCTGAGCTCATTTCAGTCCTGGGAAAGGACTGCACCCAAGTTCCATCTGTACTCCCCAGACCAGTGACCACTTCCAAGCCCTGTTCAACTCCCTGTCACTTTCCAAAGAAACAGCCACCTCAGACTCATGCATGATGAAGACGGTCAGCCCGAAGCCATCTTGATGCAATTATCCCCTTGTGCTGCTGCTTCCCTGCCATCCTACCATTGTTCTTCATCCACCCAGCGAGCTGTGTCTGAGACTTCACAGGAAAAATGAATTAGGACTCAAGGTGCATTCCGCACCTCCCTGCGCCCCACCGTGAGTGGGGCTTTCAAAGCTTTCAAAGCTTTTGTCGGTGCCTCTCAAGGCTCTGAGGTGAACAGTCTCACAAACCAGCTTGCCGCACCTGTGTCACCCAGATCTGTTCTGGCCTCTGACCTCCAACCTCCTACATCCCATCTGTGCTACGTGTGTGCAGCCTTTCCATCACCTGGACTCTCATCCCTGGTCCAAGCACATGAAAAAACACATGCTAACAACCCGCCGGCCTGGCAGAGAGCGAGCTGGAGGAAGAGAATGAGCCCTGAAACCACAGGCTTGGAAGAACAGGATGGCCACTCAGCTCCACAGCTACAACACTCAAGGACAACATGTCCTCTTGGATCCACACTACAGGCCCTGACTCATAAGAGTGGTGTTCTCTCTGGGTGCCCTAGGGGAAAGGCAGCATTCTGAACCAGGTGAGTTCTTAGCATGAGGAAAAGACACACCAAACTGTGCAGAAAGTAGACTTGGGAGCCAGACTTCCTGGGCTCCAGCTGCATTTAACAGCGGTGTGGCCTTGGGCAAGCCGATAACTCCCTTCATGCCTCATTCTCAATCTGCAAACTGGGAGTTAACAACATGGAGTTAATTCATACAAAATGCCTAGGAACTATGCCTGACATCATCATCACTGTAGTCATTATTATTACCTCCTCGGCTTTGTGTAGGGAGGAGAGCAAAGGTCTCACCCTCGACACAGATCTTCCTGCTTCAGGAGACCACACTCCACATCCTTTTTCCTTCCTACCTCCTTTTTCACCTCCAGCATTTCAAACAGGAAATATCCACTGAAGCACCCAAGCCATCACCCTGACCTGTTCTCACTTTCTCCCCTTAGCAAACACCCCAGATTCTTGCAAGCTACTGGATACACTTGGTGGCAAATTCAAGAGTGTTTATGCAGCTTTTTATCATTATACATGTTTTGGAAACATGCGTGGTGTGTGGTGAAGCAGGGCAAAGGAGAAAGCAGGGCATTGAAACGATCAAAAACAGGTCTGCACCTCCTGGTATTAAAATGCAGTGGTAACCCTACGCCAAAGCCAGAGGCTCATTTGAGGTTTCAGTTCTTCTGAATTCAAACCATCAGCTCAAAGAGCTGGCAGGGAAGAAGATAAGGCAGATGGGAAAAAAACTGAGGATAAAAGGTTGAATCTGAAAATGTCAGATGAACCCTTTAGATGTTCTCGTTTAATAACATAGTTTCTGAGACTTGCCCACCAGAGTCCTGTCCTTCCTAAGCAAACATCTGTTATGACGACTGAGGCCCAGGCTGGTTTGTTCTTTCTTTGCTAAAACTTCCTGTGGGGTATTGATCTCATAACTGTTATCCTTATGGCTCAGATTTAAGTCAACTCTCAAATCTAAGACTGAAAGTCACAGGATTGATTATTGTTTATGCCTTCGATCCCAAATATTTGGAATGAACAGTTTGATGTAACAAAAACATGTCCCACGGATGCCAAAAAACAAACACAGAACTTAAATTTCTGTGTGACAGATAATTAATTTTACCCTCGTGGGCTGATGGATAATGCAAAATGATTCTGAAATTCCTATTGCACCGAAAAGGAGAAAGTCACCAAAGTCTAAGTGTGTCACTTTCTTTTCTCATATTAGATGCTAAAGACTGATTTAAACCTTGCAGGACTCCAGGGTTAAAAAAGGAGAAACTCCAGGGAGAATGAGCCTCGTCTGATCCCTACCACAGTTGAATGAACCCCTGCCTCTTCGTGCCCAGAACCCTGAGAGCAGGCAGTGAGACGCCCCCAGCCCTCCAGGCTCTGCACAGGCAGGCAGAGAGAGCACCATCCTGGCCTTAAAACACAGGACCCCATTCCCAGCTTCTCCTCTATTAACAGGGGGGCATCACACAGTCTACTTAACCCAGGTGAGCCTCAATGTTGACACACTTTGAGGGTTGTTGGAGGATTTTAAAAGAGAAGATATTTGAAAGCTGGTACTTGGCAAACTGCAAAGCCCTGTTACATGTAGATTGTAACATCCAATAAGAAGTTAGCTAGTGCTTTTCTTTAAAAGGAAAAGGTTGCAGCTTGTGGTGTAGAGGGGTGCCCGACCCCAAACACACACACTCTCTCTCCCAACCCCAGACTTTGTCATTTGAGTCATTTTCTTATGGAACAATCTTTTATCTTTTCCCCTCACTTTCTATTCCCCTATAGATTTTTAGTAATACTGTTATTACAGAAGTTCACAGTAATTATAGAAAAGAGAAACACAGAAAAAAAAATCACTACCTTAAGATAATTTGCAATACATTCCTTCCAGCCTTACCTGTTTGTGTATGTATGCATATGTATGCACGAATAATTTTTAACAATAAGAGTAGCTAGCATGTATTAAATAGTTATTACGGGCCAGGTACTAGCCTAAGCACCTTACATGCTTTTAATTATGTAATCCTCTCAACAATACCTGAGGAGGTATCGTTCATCCTTCATTTCACGGATGAGGAAACTGACACTCAGAGAACTTAAGACACGTACCCAAGGTCACCCAGCTTGTAAATGGCAGAGCCTGGGTTCAGACCCAAGCGGAGTCCACTCAACCATTACAATACCGATCCAAACATAATAATATGACCGGCAAATTTTGTCACTTAATACATTTTTAAAATCTTGGCATTCTACTATGTTTTTCTAGTATTATGACTGCATAGTCGTCCATAGCAGCAATGAAGCAAATTGTAATCAATTGTTTTGACTGTTTTTGAATACCTACCATGTACCCGTATTGGGGGTTAAACAACACTAAAAAGAACACCTCCTATGCACATCTACCGTCATTCTCACCTGAAGTGGAATTGCTGGGTCAAGAGGAAAGCATACTTTTAAAGTTCTTGATATTTTTTTTTGTCTTAGTGTCCTGCAGAAAGATTTCATCAATTACATCCTCCCTCGTAGCATATGAAGAAATTCCTGCATCTCCACCAACACTAGGTAGTATTATTATTCAATTCCTAAACACATTCTCTTTCAAAGTGCAACATCTCTGAGAGGAAGTAAACCTGCCGCTCATTCATACCTCAGGCCAGTTCGCCCTCTAACACTTAGGGAAAGGGAAACTCGGGGCTGACGGGGAGCAACCGGAAGGCAGGGAAGGTGCGGTCTGATGTATAGGGGTTCAGGTGGGGTGCGGTGTGGAGAGGGGAGGAGCCAGGGTGGGAGCAGGGTGGTGGAAGACATGGAAGAAGGAAAAGCAAGAGTGTTCCAAACACAAAGTCTTGGAAAATAACAACAACAACAATAAAACGTCACGAAACTAAGAGCAAGGAAAGTTCAATTGAAAATAAAAAAACAGGAATTTCACAATATGTTTAGAGTCTGGCCAGCACTGGATTGCTTCCCTCAAGGTGACACAGGTGGGCAAGCGCACCTGTCGGCCTTAAGGGTGGCGAGGTACCTGGTCACCCACGTACGTGCTGCATCCCGGAGAAAGTCCACCTGGTCTCATCCCCAAGGAAAAATCACTCATTGATTTCCTACTTCCAGAGGGCCAGGACACCCCAAAACTTTAAGTCTCACTACAGTCCAGGGGATAGTGGACAAAGGCCATTCGGCCTCCTCATAGGACAAACTATCCTGCCACGCTGACAGTGGTCTGGGACGCAGGGAGGAGGGCAACGGGGCCGTTAAAGCACATCCTGAGGTCAGACGCTCACGGGGGAAAGCCACACGTCAAGCCTCCACATCCACAGTGGCAGCGATGGGAGCAGGAATTTCCGTGGTTGTGCAAGTAAACAGGTGAAAAATGCCATGTACATGTATACGTACATGTGTACACACACACAGACACAGCCATGTCTTTCCAGTACCCGTCCCAGACCAAGAGAAACGGTGAAATGAGAGCCCCATCTACACCTGGGATGCGTCTTGCTTTAACTGCCCGACCCATAAACACACCATTAACACTCCTGTCTCACCTGTGCTTCCTGGCGCGCGGGAACATCCTCCCAGGGCCAGCACTGCCTTGCAGGGGCGGATACTACCACTCCCAGGTTTCAGATGAGAAAACCGCGATTGGAGGGTGACTGACCCGAGATCGTCTTACTGGAAAGTGGCAGGGGCAGAGCCAGAGCCCCGTTCTAATGGCAGTACCGCAGCAGCAGTGGCTGTCGACTCTAGCTGTGTCACTCCCCAACAGTACCCCCTCATCTTTTCTTATAAATAGAGTAGTACACTGGCTAGAACGGTCCATCCAATACTCTCCCGGTACAGAGGGTGGAGACACTGGCTGGAAACTTCTGGTTCTTTCCGGCTGCCTGGGGAAGTTCACTTAGGCCGCCTCCCCCTGAGCTGACTGACGGGGAAGTGCTTCCAGGCAGTAACCTTCCTGAGGTCTCAGGGAGGGAACCTAGGGAGAAAAGGCCAGGCACCCAGGGTTGGAGAGCTGGAAGAAGACAACGAAATGCAAAGTTGGAACAGGAGCCTGTGTGTAAGGCCAGGTCCACGGGGAGAATGGACCTGCCGGGGCAGGCTCAGAAGGCACCGCCTAAGCTTTGGAGAATGGAGCGGCAGCCAGCCTGCTATGGCCACAGCTCAGAGAACGAGCTGCTCTCTTTTGGCTCCAGAACCAACACTTTACCAAATGCATTTCTTGCCTAACATTACAAACATTTTTTTTTAATCATATTCTTGGTCCTGAACCACCAAAGAGCAAAGAAAGAGGGGAGAAACTGCCATATCAAATTTCCTGTATAATCCTCTTATGAGATTAGTACCTTCTTAAATGGTAATGAGGTTCTGGCTTGGGAACCAAATTATGCCACAGGGTAATTCTCCTGGGGGGGGGGGGACACAAAAATATGACACAGAGTGGGAAGGGGGAACTCTGCTCCCCTGCTCTGAGTGAGTGCAGCTGGAACCATTTCCAACCAGGAGCTAGGAGCGTGGGGCGTTAGAGCCGAAAGGCACTTAGCACCCAATCCAACGCCTTTGTTGGTTCCCTTGGGGGGAAGTCATGTTGCCAAGGCCTCCAAGCCTGGAACTTGGGATGGCATCCCCAAACCCCTTCTTGGCTCTCTTCTGCCCCTAAGGGCCCATGTGGACAAGCGCAGCCTGTGGCCAAGGTGCTACAAAACACCCCTCCCCCACCCCTCCCTCCAGAGAGTATAAAGCGCCTGCAAGACATTGTCCAGGGCTGGGACATTTCAGCAACTCTGTTGCAACGAATATTCTTGGCGCCTAAGCCACCTCCTGAATGCGCCTGAGGTCTTGAAAGAATCAAGATGCCTGGCTCGCACCTCAGAGCATGGATCCCAGGAGTATTGGGGCTGCTCATTTCCTTTCAAACTGGCCGTGATGTCGGATTATCCATCCTGCCTCGTCCACATGCATACTTGGTCCATGAGTCTTATTTGCCTTCCTGGTTTTCAGCATGAAAGATTCCTCAAATCCCAATGGCGGACGAGTGAGCCCGGACCCAGCAGTGGTGCCAGGACTGAAACCGGAGATCTGGACAGAGGCAGAGCTCTGACCTCTGGCTGCAGTCGGACACGGCCGCCTCCCACAGCCAGCACTTCTGTGTAGTCACCTGACAGCCTCCGCAGCAGGACAAGCAGACAGGGGCCACCGGGTAACTGGGGTCGACAGTAGTGTGGGACAATGGCTCTGCATCATTCCTGGCCAGCTGAACCTGATCAAACCCCTCAAGTCTGACATTTCCAATGTCCAGCTCTGGCTTCATGATTCTTCTCAACCTAGTATCAAAGGCACGCTCGGATGCCTGGTCGCCACAAGCCTCCTCCCTGCAGCTGGGAGGTGGTTACCTTCTTCCCCACTCCACCTGCAACCCAGCCACCCAAATCTTACTGTTCTCTCAAAATCAGTTCCTGGGGAGGTGGTTGGGAGGAGCCTTTCCCAACTGTCCTGCCTACTCTGGGGACTCCGCTCCCCACTAAGGGTCAATGTGCATGATGCATGCTGGACCCACGAAGACTAGACTCGGTGTTTAGTTGATTGTGCCCTTGGAGGGTTAGGGTTCACAGATATCCCGCTAAATGCAGCTGTGCTGGCGCCCAGCAGGAGAGGACCAATGCAGGTGCTCCACAGGCCAGGTTAGGTGCCTTCCACTCTCGCAGTAACTTCTGACGGACGCCCTATAGGGTCATTTCCATTTTACAGAGGAAAAGTCTTGACAGGCCACAGTCTGAACCCAGCTCTGCCTGCTTTCCCCCTCCCTGTCCTGTGTGGCCTCCCAGACAGCACGCCAATGACCTGAGCTCTGGGTCTGACCCACCTCTCTGTCTCCATGTGACCTCCTTGCACCTCCCTGGGGCTGTGAAATGGAGGCCCCTTCATGCCCTACATGGTGTTAAGCCAGGGGTCTGGGCATACATCTGTAAGGAAACGGGATGACAAAGCTGCCTACCCCCCACCTTGTTTAGGGTCAGCCCTGTCATTAGCACCTGCCCCACACCAAAGACTCACCAGGGAGCCATCGGCACCCCACCACTAACCCCAGAGTCCTTTCCTGCTAATGTAACCAGTGGGCCACTTTAAGGCCTTTTTAAAAATTGACCCGTGGCTGACTGGCAAGGCCTGGCCAAGAGAAGCCGGCCAGCCCAACCCGGGCTCACAGAGGCAGCTGGGCTGCTGAATCACCTTAGAGAAGGGCCTCAGGAAGGTGTAATGGCTTCCTGGCTGCTGATTAGCCCACGGGATGAGATAACACCGAATTCCCTGAAGTTCTGCAGCCTGGAACTAGATGCCAAAAGCTTATTAACTCCATCCCAAACAAGGCTCATGCCTGGGCTGCTAGTGGGGCCAGGAAACTCCAAAAATGGAATTTTCTAAGCCATTTTCTTCTAATTTCCTTTCTGGTTTCTCAAAACCAAGCTTAAAGCTCTCCTTAAGGTACTTGTTAACCTGCCAAGGCTTACCAACTCGAACATGTGGACTCGATATTAACATATTCCCCCTGCAGCCTATGATTTTGTTGGTGTTGTGTTGTTTCACACAAGCCTTGCCAGCACTAGTTTGTGAGCTACACCAGAGCAGAGAACAATGCTGCTCACAGGTGTGCTTCCATTCGAACTGCCTCTCCTGCTGGGAGGCCAGCTCCCTGGGCTCCCGGCCCTGTGTGGCACGCTTTACAATCAATAGTACATGTAATTATCATCACCTACTGTGGTAGGTACTATTATTATCATTTCACAGTATTTGCATGTGCCAGGCATTGTTGTTACAAGTGTTTTACATCTATTAACTCATTCATCCTCATTAGTACCAGCCTATGAGCTGGGTACTAACACTACCTGCATTGTACAGAAGAGGACACTGAGGAACAGAGAGGCCAAGCCACCAGCCTGGGGTCACCCAGCAGGGGGAGGAGGAGCCAGCATTCATGGAGTTTCTGTTCCTCACCTTCACACTCCACTGCCCCCACCTTCCCTCAATCCCCCCACCCCCAAACCGCCGTGAGCTTGAGCTCGACATGCACCATGCTCCATAAATACTGGTTTTACTGGCTGCCACTTCCACAGTTCACTCTTTAGGCTTCATATTTCACACAGCCTTTCTGCTGTCTAAGACAGAGTTTCCTGTATGAGATCTGAGCTCTGCGGCTTCCTCTCTCTCAGTGGGTAATAATAATCCTCTGCATTTGAATTATACTTTACATTTCTCACGAGGGCTGACAGGTCACCTCCCCCCAAACACAAATCCTGGGAATGTTCCTGCAGGGTAAGTACAACACGTGTATGGAAGCCTGTCTTACTGAGGTGGGATTTCTCCAGAGAGGTGAAATGACTCAACCAAAGTCAACGCAGTTCATCAGGATTTGAGGCTGAGGCTAAAACACAGGCTTCTTACATCTTGGTTCTCTCTTCTTCCCACATGAAACGAGATGACTACAAATACTCATCATTCCCTGAAGTAGAATCCCCTAGACAAAGTTATGTAGAAATACAGGTATAGATATAAGGAAAGAGAGAGAGAGAGAGGAGAGAGGGTGGGCAGAGGTGTGAACATCTGTAATGGCCACAGTAATTTTAAAATCCCATTCAATATTTTTAAATGGTATTAAGATTTTGAAATAATATTAAATCCAAGTGGCTCAAACTTCAAGAACCCGGAAAATACGCAGTACAAATGTTCCCCATCATGTGTTTTATTCTGGGATTGCTTCTTTCTTCTTCTCCAAGCCCCCACTTTGAATACTTGGGCAACCTGTTGTAACAGCGGAGAAACCTTACCCCCTCCCCGACCTCAGACCAACTCCAATTTCCTTGAGAGCCGTACATAATGATGACCTTTATTTTATTAACAACAGATTATACGTGAACATGGTATAGATTCAGAAAGTACCAGGACATTATAATGGTCAGTCAGTCTCCTTTGTCTCTCTGGTTCTCAGTCACCAGAAACCACGACTCCTCTCTCTTGCTCCTTTCAGAGAGAATCTATGCATTCCCAAGCATATTCACACACATTTTTTTTCAACTCAGAGTAGTTTGTCACACACAGTCTTCTGCATGTATTTTTTCACGGAACAATGTGTCCTGGAGAGTTTTACATGGGTACATATACAGCTGCCTTCTTCTTTTGATGACTATGTACTTACTAGTCTATTGTATGTGTGTAATAGTTATCTGCTGGACCTTTGGTTGCCTCTAACTTTTTTGCTACCCAAAACAAGGCTGCGATAACCACAGATGACGGCTAAGGTTCTCCCACTCTGTGTGGGCCCCTTCTCCAGTACAAGAGAATTTTATGAAGACCACCTTCCCAACTCCCCTTGCAACTACGTGCGGCCAGTGACTCAAGTCTGGCCATAGGATACTGTAAGCAAATGCATACGTGGCAAGTTCTGGGAACCTTCCTGAAGAAAAAGCAGATGTACTCCCTTGACTCGCTTCATCTTTATCTGGTTGGGAAAAACTGCAAAATGGGCAAAAAGATCATGGGCATCCCATCTAGAGCACATTTCTGTGCTATGTCAGACTGCAGTTGTTGCTGAGCTATCTACAAACAACTCTGGGAATGGTAAAGTGCTGCTAATAATGCCAATGAGCCCCCGCCTTAAAAAGATGCAAATGATGTCCAGTGGAGGCGAAGCTGATAGTGCAGTGAATACTGATCAGTTTGGCATCTAATTATAGGTTCGCTTCCGCATTCCTGGTGGCTTATAAGCTTGTGTGTGTTCTTTTAGCGCTCCTCTGAACCAACGAATGTCTCACTAGTTCCCTCATTCATTGAGGCAAATATAACCTTTACATCGTGTTTACTTCACATTTCTATGACAGTCATGGTTTTACCTTTTCAAAAAATTATCCCTTTTGTAATCCCTTTCACCATCCTGCTGCCCGGAACACAGATGGTATCGTCTTGGACAATAAGACTGAGACCACCCTAAAAAGAAGGAGCCCAGGTCTCTGAGACTTTTGAGCACCATGCCCACACCTCAGACTTCACCCAGACTTTTCCATGCAAGAAAAACACGTCTGTCTTCTATAAGTCCTATGTTATTCCGGTTTTCTGTTATGGTTAAACCCAACAATGAAACAACTTCCAAGAGAAATTTTTACTAATAGAATATGCAGTGATTTCATCTTTGCCCAGCTGCACAGTCTCCTTTGGACTGTTCTTGGCAGAAATTATTCATCAGTCACAGTGCTTCCACCTCCGCCCCAGGGCCCTTACTCATAATGCTTCTCAAGGTCACACTCTAAGTGGTCACTGGGATCAGAAAGAGTTATGAGCAACATTTAACTACCATTCCAGTTCTAGGATGACAAATCCGTACAAGGTTCTCAACTGTCCAGGCCTAACACAAACTTGTTGCCTTAAACCCCATCTTGCTCCCGAGAAGATTTAGAGCAGCAAACTGTAGGGACCGATGTGAAGGCCTGTGGAGCTTCAGGACGAGGAGGGGTCCCAGCCTTGCCCATCAGGCCAGCAAGCACCCAACCCAGGTTCCTTCTCTTCAAGGAGTTCCCTTACAGTCCCCTAGCCACGTGAATCACAGAAGGGAACATTCTCTGGATAGATGAGTACTATACCATCAGGTGCCAGATTCCGGGCAGTCTGGGGCTGGGTATAGTAGTGATTTAGAAAGACTGGCTTGGCAGTGGGGAGGGGACAAACTATAGTTCTATGCATGCCAATCCCAGGAACAGTTAGAGAATGGCTACTAAACTACACAGCAGGGAAGCCAGTGACCCCTTCAGCTCTGCTCCTACCTCCTCATTAGCCATGTGATTGAGCCAAACACCTTCCCTCACTGGATCTCAGGTTCCCTATCTGACTGAACTACATGATTCCCAGCCCTAAAATGAAATACTTCTTTCTACCTAGAACAACACAGTCTCTGCAGCCTGGAGAGCATCTGCAGTTCAGCAGGACCAGGTGCAGAGATAACTCTCCCTGCCACCCCAACCTCACCGCTTGGCAGTGGGGGGCTCCAATCCTGGTGGCTAACCCCGTGGCAGAGGGAAGGGCTGGCAGGACCAGTGACTTTTGTGTTCTCCAGCCCGCAACACAAACAGGAAGCCAGGCAGGGGTGATAATTGTTTAATCAGCACTCCAGCAACACCTGTTGAGTTTCCCTTAATGATGTGAACAGGCGGCATGCAGGGAATAACAGTTCCTCGTGGAGGTTAGCGTTGATCGTGATGTGCCATCAAAGATGACAGGAACAGTATTCCTTTGACAATTTTCTGCAGTTCATTTTCTCTAACTTCCAAGCCTACAAATGCCAATTGATCAGGTAGGTATATTTTGAGTGTCTTCCACTGGTACCCACAATGGTAAAGACAAACACTGAATGTTGGAGGAGAAAGAAAGAACTGGAAGGCACATTTCTTGCCAGCCAGGAATCTACATCTTGAACTTGGGGGACAAGATTAAGCTCCAGAGAAGTTAACTGGCAATAAAATGAGCAGAGAGTGGGTCAGATATAAGGGTCACAGATGATCAGAGAGAGAGATAGAGAGAGAGAGAGTGACCTCCATGGGCTGGCTGGCATGTCTAGGAGCAGTCCAGGTGAGCTGAGTTCTGCGGGCAGCCCTGGACGATGGGTAAGATCTAACTGAGCTGAGGGATAGAACATTCCAAGTGCAGAACAGGAGGTAGGGATGGGAGACAGGCTGGAGCAATAACTCTTAAACTTGAGTGTACATCAGAGGCTTGCTAGGCTCCACTCCCGGGGTTTCTAATTCAGTGGGTCTGGAGTAGGGGCCTCAGAATTTGCATTTCTAACAAGTTCCCAGGTCATGCTGATGCTGCTGGTCCAGGGACCTCACTTTGAGAACCATTGGGCTAGACTGTAGAGGGCCGTGAATGCTATGCAGCTGGGAGCTCTGGAGGTCCTGCCCCAAGGGAGAGGTAGAATGGGAGGGGTGCTGTTGAACTTGCACCCTGCTCTTTTCCATGCTGTCAAATGGCTTTCCTGTCCCCTTTGCTGTTTTCTGTTTTTGTTTTTTTTTTTGCATAGACAGGATCACTAAACATCGATCCCTACCTACTGCCATTATTTATATTCCTGTTCTAATTTCTGAGTGAAACACCGTGCTTTTAAGAGAAATTGGCAGCTATGACTCTGGGCCATCATCAGCAGAGACAAGAAAACACTGTGTGGAGATTTCATCTTTCAAAATGCTGAGCATGAACACCCATCTTCGTTCTCGTCACCATATGTGAAGGCCTACTTTGTGTGAGCCACAGGGCCTAACACTATACGTATATTACACTTTTGGAATGATTGCCATGAAGGGACTGTCATCCCCATTTTACAGAAGAAAAAGCAGAGATGAGTTGGGTAGCTTGCTCAAGATGACACCTAGTAAAAGCCAGAGCCAGCACTGAAAACACAGGTCTACCTGCTCCCCAGCCCATGCCAGGCCTGCACGCTGCAGCCTGTCCTCTATCTCTCCAGGCTGGCGGAGAGCTAGATACTGCTCAGCCCAGTCTTCGAAGTCTCAGTGAGGACTGTCCGAAGTGACCCTCTAGACAAAACATCCTGAAGGACCCAACCTCTGAACAAGCCTCATAGAAATTGGGTGAGAAGCCCCTCCCTCCTTCACAGGCCCCTGGGTGGCAGAGCTTTGCTAGCCCTCTTCTCCTTAGGGGCACACACACACACACATACACACACACACACACACACACAGTCCCCCTGGGCACAGACACTTCCTCACCCAGCCCCAGGTCCTCCCTCATCTGCTGGCAAGCTGGAACTAAGGGGAAAGAATCAAGTAATACAAGTAGAATAAGCCAGTCAAAATGGACAAATACTGCCCTGGCCAGGTGGCTTAGTCAGTTGGAGCATTGTCCCATGCACCAAAAGGTTGCAGGTTCGATTCCCAGTGAGGGCACATACAAGGGGCAACTGATCTCTCTCTCCCCCACCCCCCAAAATCAATAACATTCTCAGGTGAAAGTTAAAAAAAACAAAAGGACAAATATTGCATGATTCCACTTGCAGAAGGCACCTAAAGCAGTCAAACTCATAGAGACAAAAAAACAGAATGGTAGTTGCCGGAGACAAGGGGGAGTGGGGAGGGAGAGTTGCTTAATGGGCACCGGGACGATGGAAAGAGGTCTGGAGACAGACAGTGATGATGCTTGCACAACAAGGTAAATACACTTAATGCCACTGAACTGCACACTTCAGACGTTAAGATGGCAAATTTTATGTTATGTGTATCTTGCCATAATTTAATCAGTGAATAAATGAACAGATTGAGTGAAAGGAGAGAACTGGTTTTCTTGCGTCTTGCGCTAGCAGCCTGTGTCTCTTGCCCCCACTGTTCACAGAGGAGCAGGAAGTGAAAGTGACTGCTCGATGAGGGAGAGTGGAAACCGTCAAGTGGGGGAAGGGCAGTGCTGCTGACACGCACGCTACGGAATAACACTACACACTTGAACAGTGCTCTTCGGTTCACAAGCTTTCTCACACATGAGGGTTCACTTGGTTGATATGTTGAAGGGTTTTAGATTCTAAAACCCTTCTAGAATCTACCTTCTCAATGATGTACATGTGGGTTAAAAACTTTGCCCTTGAAGTCTGGGATGAGGACCCTAGTCTCATCTCTTCCAATCTCCTGGCTGCTAAACGCCTGCATTGCAACCCCTAGCCCTTGAGCTCAATTAGGCAAATATTTACTGAGTTGGACATGGGAGCTCAAGGGCATGGACACAAACATGCTGGACAGCTGTGTGAACTTGGGCAAGTTTCTTGGCCTCTCTCAAGGTCATTTCTTTCTGCATAAGACAGGAGGAGGTCTGTGATAGGATAAATGAGATAATGCATGCCAGTACTTAGCATAGGCTCTCAATAAGTGAAAGTTCTTTGGAGGATCTTTCATTGCTGGGTCTGTGCTGGTAAGACCCACTCCTGTTCACCACAAGTCACGGCCCAAGGAAGCAGACAAGGGAAGAGCAGACGCAAGCAAACAACACCACGATGTGCTGTTTGAGTGGGCATGAGCGCAGGGACAGCGCACCAGAGCCAGCCAAAAAGAGAGGATTCACCTCTGATTGTGTAACTATCCCTCATCAGGCTGGGAACGCCTTACTTCAGAGGCCCCATGGGCCGTGGTTAAGAGCACACAACCACGTAGCTAGACTGGGACCGAACCCAGCTGTATGATTTTAGGCAAGTTACAATCTCCGTGCCTCTGTTTTCTCATCTCTTAAAAGGGATTGTAAAAACAGTGCCTAATCATTAGGTTCCTATAAAGATTGGATAAATTAATGCACCGAGCATGTCTGAAAAGGGGAAAGATATTTATGATGTAGCTATTCTAATTATTGGGTCTTTGACTTATCTTTCGCATTTTCTTCTTTTTTGTATCCACATATCTAACCAAATTTTACACAGGATTTAGGCAGGAAAGCTGTGAACACACAGTAAGTGCTCAGAAAAGTCTAGTTTTCTGCCATTGCCATATATCTGACCCCCGTTACCCAATTCTCCTCCCCTTCTTCCCCTCTGGTACCCATAGTTTTGCTGTATCTGTGTTTGTTTTTATTAGTTTGTTTGCAACATGACTAGTTATGAGGGAAAGAGAAATCAAAGCCACAATAACATCACCTGTCACTTATTAAAATGGCTCTCATCAAAAAGGAAAAAGGAGTGTTTCCGAGGATGTAGAGCAAAGGGAACCTCCTCGCGTGGTGGAGATGTAAGCCGATACAGTCGCTACGGAGAAAAGTATGAAGGTTCCTTTCAAAATTAAGACTAGAACTACCATATAATCAAGCAATTCTTCTTCTGGGTACTTCCCCCCCAAAATATGAAAACACTCATCTATAAAGATACATGCACCCTTATGTTCATTGCAGAATTACTTATAATAGCCAAGATATAGAAGCAACATAAGTATTCATTGACAGATGAACAGATTAAAAAATGTGGTGTCTATATAAACACACAGTGAACTACTACTCAGCCATAAAAAGGTGAAATCTTGTCATTCGAAACAACATAGATAGATCTAGAGAGTATCACACTAAGTGAAGTCACACGTAAAAGGGCAAAGACCGTATGATTTCACTCATATGTGGAATCTACAACAGAAAGTACCAAATGGGCATCTGTATTCTTTAAAGCTACTCCAGATAATGCCAATGCTTAGTCAGGGATGAGACCCACTCCCTGATTCCCCTAACAGCTCTCAGCTTGGCTACCCTGCATTAAATGGGCTTCATAAAGCTCTCTGAACTCACGCATGCACTAAGCACTCATGGCAGGCGAGACACTGAACTTAACACTGTGGGATGGTGACAAAGTTAAGTCAGTTGCAGACAGCCCAGGAGTCCCCTGTCCAGTAAGAGAACTGTGTTCCTGCAAAAGTTTTCTCCCCTGGGAGGGGCAAGGAAGAGCCCCCAGAAGCCCTCACTGCTAGCTTGGCCCCTTTAAAGAACATTCTGTCTGCAGAATCTGCAAGTTTAGACGTACTACTTTATGGAACTACCCCTCAGCAAAAAAGCTTAATACGTTGTTTAAAATTAACTAAACTCACAGTGTATACAATATTTGGGGGGGAAGCACTGTGTTTCTAAAACATTTCAGAAACAATTTACTAAACATTTATTCCTTTGGCCTAAATAGAGCGGAGCCCACAGTGGCTGAGCCAGCGTTCATCACCAGCGAGGATGGTGACAAACCCAGGACTGTCCAAAGCTAAGCCACTGACAAATACTGGGTTGGCCGAAAGGCCTGTTCAGTTATTTTTCTGTAAAAGACACACTTTTCATTTTCACCAATGACTTTATTGATTTGGATATTTTGAGTATGTCGGCTATCTCCTGCTATTGGCTTCAGTGGGTACAGGCCAGGGGAGCTGCTAAACATCTTCCAATGCATAAGACAGCCCCACAGCAAAGAATTGTTAGGCCCAAATGTCCATGTCCATAGTGCCAAGAAACTTTGCAAACCACTTGACATGTCCCATCAGTCACTGCACCTTCTCCATACACTGCACAAACCTTTTGTGCATTTCAGTTGCATTTTTACCTTTTTTGAAATAATAAAGCATAATATGCCAAAAATGAGTATTTTTTCCATATTCAATATTAAAATGACTGCACAAAAACTCACCAATTTTGATATGATTTTTTTAATGTAAGCTGATATGACAGCTGTCATAATACGATCTAACAAAATTGTTTCAAATGAAGTTAAAGACAACTAAGCACTACTAGAACCATTGTACAGAAAAAAACCAAATGAACTTTTCGGCCCACCCAGTATTAAAAGCCAGCTTACTGACAGCTGGGAGCAGAGAGGAGGGATTAAAGCTGAAAGCCTTCCCCCCTTTCCATTCTGTGAAGTCAAATGTGACAAGCAGGGACAAAGGGATTCAGGCGAACCCGTCCCTCATCTCCGACGGTGCCAGAGGGAAGAGCAGAGTCATGTGCCACCCGGGATGGCAACCCAAGCCCAAGGCAGCTGAAGCTGCCCCTGCGGCAGCATGCCCAGGGGACTTGACTATTGACACTCGAAGTCCGACTATTCAGGGTTGGTACCAGCTCATCTAAACCCATCCAGACCCCAAAGCACTGTCTGACCTTCCTATCCTGGGATTAAATCCCAAATGTCTCATCTTGTGGTGCAAAAATGGTCCCAGCTAAATGACCACATCCATCACCTAGCATGATTCAAACCCCTGAGCACAGACCAGATCTCATTATCTTGCATTCAAACATCCTCATTCTCCCTTTTCTCCGGGTCTTATGGTGATGAAATGATTTCCCTAAAATACACCATTTTCTGAGATGTTTTAAAATTTGAATCTCTTTAAAATTGCCTTGGCATACTGTTCAGAAATCAAGTTCCACCTTTCAAGCCATATTTTACTTTTATTTCAAAATTATGCACCTATGTCCACATACAGCGTCCAGCAGAAGTAATGCCATTGAACGTGGTTGGTAGGGTGTGTGCATGTTTCGCACGAGAAAGCCAGTGCTTTGAACTTTTCACCTAAAATGTCCTAAGGTGTGCTTGAGTGTGATATTGTTATGTCACAGAATTACATGTTTATGATTCTGTGATAAAAGATTTGGTATAGATTACCAGCCCATAAAACAGGGGCACTATTTGTGCCGGACCCTGCAGACACACTTTGCAATCCCTCTCACACAATGAGTCAACTGGTTCCACTCTGGTCTGGTTAAAGTTCACAGAACCCTTGTCCTCAGTAAAGAGGTGAGAATAATGAGACTGCGTCATATACAGATGCTGATTGTGTTCTCAAGTCAGGGACTAAAACATTAAAATGGTCAAAACCACCCTAGGAAACCTTATCAGCCACACCATGTACAGACAGAGTATATGTTATGCATGCTTATCTATGTCCAATGATACTAATTCACACTGAAGTTTGAGAATCACTGAACTGAATCCCTATGGAAGGAACACAAGGAAACCCCATGTGCATTCAAACCGTTCAGCTTTTAGAGACCTGTTAAAGTCTGCTGTGTGACTAGGGGCTGAGTGGAGCATTCAAAAGTATTTCAGTTTTCCTGGAGGGTTTACGCCATTTGTTTAGAATTGGGCCTTAATACATTTTAACGTGTTTGTTGTTATGAAGATTAAGCCAGAAGACAGCCTCATCTTCAGGGAGAGGTAGGCTGTCCAAGATCCTCTAATTGTCTTACTCTATTAAGATTTTCAAAACACACATTAATTATAGCATTTCATCTAATCTAAGATGCTATCAGTTAAGATGGACCATTTTATCTGTCGTTAAGAAAAAAAGGCTTCCAATTAAAGTATAATAGGCTACCTTTGTAAGATGTATCTGGAATTCATAGGTATTAACAGGTAAAAGACTCAATGAAATACAGTATTAAAAATAAATAAATCCACACATACAAAAAAGAAATACAGTATTGCTTTAAACCGCAATCTAGATAGATGGTAAGTATTTTTTTCCACATTTTGCAAGAAAGGAAAGGAGGAGAGGTAGAAGATTGGCCCCGGTCACAGAACTAGCATAAGCAGCCAAGTTGTAACTCTGACTCAGTTTCCCACCAGTTCTGGTCACCACCCACAGACCCACAACAACTGCCAGGAGACACCAGGAAAGGACATCCTTTCCAGGACCTCCCCTCCTTTCCCCACAGAACCTATGCTCTCACTGTGCCCCCACAGGCCCTCCACAGAGCCCTCTCCACCAGCTCCCAAACCGCACCCCACATGTTCCCTCCCAGCACCTCATCCCAAATTCCCACTACCTTGTATTTTACCAGAGCTGGAATGGGGAGGCATCCTCAGCTCCTCTTTCTCTCTCACTGCCAACGCTCATCAACCACTAATTCCTGAGGATTCTTCCTTCTAAATACTTCTCGTCCTCCTCTTCCATTCCAATTAACACGGCCCTAGTTTCCATTCTCGCCACCTTTTACCAGGATTCAAGAACAGTCAGTGAACTGGTTTCCCTTCTCCAGTTTTCTGTTCTCCAAATGCATCCCCGGAAAATTCTTCTTAAGACCCAATCTCTACCGAAGCACTAAAAATGGCCACTCTCTACCTACCATCACGGCCTGTGAGATCAAAGGGCAAACACCTGAGCTCAGCAAACCATGCCCCCAGGTGTGGCTTACCCTTCCCCAGCCTCACTTCTCATAGCCCTCCACCAAACCTTGTATATTCTACTGCCTAGAGACCCCAGAACACTCCAATGCTCTTACTCGCATCTCTGCTTTGGCTTGTACTGTTCCCCCTGCCCAGAATGCCCTTTATCAGCTAATTCTTACCCATCTTCTGAGACTTGCTAAGAAATCTCTCCTGATACTGGTCAGCAATGCACTTCCTTATGGCTGCGCTAGTCTCAGTGTATCGCAATAATCTCTTCTGGGTCCCTGATGTGGTAGATTTTAATCACCTGGTAAGAGTGGATCTGGGACCATGTCTCATTCATACTTATGTGTGAGTGCCTAGCATAGTACATGGTACATAGGAGACAATTCATGAATATTTGTAGAAGGAAAAAGGAAAGAAGGAAGGAAGCCAGCTTTACTGCTAGTTTTGCTCCAACTTCCCCAATTTTAATGATTGGAGTTTTGTTTTGTTCTTCTACTTCCAACTCCATAGGTCAAAACCCCCCCGTTAAGGTCCAATGCCGGACTTGATCCCTTGTCTAGCAGCCCAGTTCTGCCAAAACTCTGGCTCTCCTTTCTCCCGCTCTCCGGTCCTTAGTCCTTCTGTGGAATGGAGGCTACCCTTGAACTCAAGTCCAAAACTGAATTCTCGCTGCCTACTGCCACAGCCAGTAGCCAACTGCCTGTTAAAACTTCCCTTGGCACCTGCCAAGCGCTGCAGTCTGCCAGGGCTCTGGGCACTCCAGGCCTGGCCTCAGACCACGGCCGATGACACAGGTGACCTGACTGCTCCCCGGAGTGGCCAGCCTAGGTGGGGCTTTAGGGCAGTGCTCCAGCCTGGGCAATGTGAATCAGGCTGGGGAATCCCCATGTTGTCAAAGTTTACATCCCATACTGCTCATCCTTGCCTGTTCTGTTCTGTTCCTTCCTATGTCTTAAAAACACCTATCCTATCTAGCAGCCCTGTGGTCAGACTATAACATACCATCCAGTCTTGGGCAACTTGGCTCTCCTGCACCACCCCTCCCCACTCCACCCCATAAGTGTTATTTCTATCTACTCAGTGTTATACAACCCCGAGAACTAGGGGGAAAATCCCTCACCACTTGGCCAGACCAGAGGAGACTACCCACATCTCTGTCCTTCCCCTCCCCGGAGCATACCATGGGAACAGTACCCAACTGAGACCCTCCTGGCCTTGTGAATGAGAAGTCCAGACACCCAAATGCTAAGGGCTTCCCTCACCAAGCCACAGCCTGATGACACTACTCTAACAGCTGACCCTGCCTATGCTGGATGGCCTGGAACTGCCTGGGCCCAGATTAGGATAAATACGCCCTCTGCCACCTCAGCAAGGAGAAATCGCGTTTGTCCTCTGGACAAGCCAAATTCTGAGTGGTACCATCTGTAGATTTGAGCATGAGGGGCTCTGCTCTGGACCCAATACTTTGCAGGGGTTTTCAAACTTTTGGAGTCTCTAGGCCACACAGCAAGAAGAGTTGTCTTGGTCCATGCATTAAATATATTGCAACATGTAATCACAAAACAATCTCATAATGTTTTAAGGAGATTCACGATTTTGTGTTGCGCTGCATTCATAGCCATCCTGAGCCACATTCGGCCCACAGGCCACAGGTTGGACACCCCTGCGAGCCCTGCACATCACAACACAAACATACACACGTTTTATTTATTTAAAAAACTGCTGTGGCTGGTGTGGCTCAATGGATTGAGTGCAGGTCTGTGAATCACCGGTTTGATTCCCAGTCAGCGCACATGCCTGGGTTGTCCGCCAGGTCCCCATAGGGGGTGCACGAGAGACAACCACACATTGATGTTTCCTCTCCCTGCCTTTTTCCTTCCCTTCCCCTCTCTCTAATAAATAAATAAATAAATAAATAAATCTTAAAAAAAAAACTGATGGTATTTCTGCTAAGAGCTGGTACACAGTACAGACCTAGCATGAGCCATTACCCTAAACATCCACTCCCCTTACAAATGTAGTTCAGGCCCACACTTCCTGTCCTAGGTGCTCAAAGCCAAAGCCAACTGCATCCAAGTGCCTGGAAGGTGCGGGGGGCTGTGTCGCTTCCAGCAGTGGAGACAAACCCAGCTTTGAAGGGTGGGGAGATGTGAGTGATATCAGTGCTTAGGTAAGAGAAGACGTAAATTAATTAACTAGAACAATTCTTTCTTTAACGATCTCATGAATAAATGCAACTGAGTCTTGAATAACCAATAACCTTGTGTACTTCTCAGTGAGCCAAGCGATCACTTTCTTGCTTCTCTTTGCACTCCAATTCATGGTTCAGAGATACTCAGGTTTGTGGGGCATTAGTGGCTGCCCACGGCAGCTGGGGACATGCAGCAATATCAACTCACGTTACTCTTAAATGTGTATCAACTCAAGGCTAGACATAGCAAAAGAAAGGTGATGCTTATTCTGTATATTAGCAAGTAGACTGATTAGAATCCTAGAAATTGTAGATAGTTTACTTTGAAAAATAAAAATAAAATACAAAAAACTTTAATAAGATTCCATTAATTTTTCAAAAGTTAAATTAAAATTTTAGCTTCAGTTACATAATTTTTATTTAAAAATTTAATACTCTAATTATACTGACATTTTGTCTCTTAATTTCACAGGATAATTTTGAAAGTTTTCAAAGAAAAACAAATATTTTGAAAACATCAATTCAATTTTTCCATTTTGAGATTTAATTGCAATTTACATATTTGATTAAATATATCAATTTTTGTACTTTCAGTAATTATATTTCATTGCATTATTCTTAGATCACTGAAAATCAGTATAAGTTACTATCACCATAGAAACAGAAAAGAAAGTGGAGCTCAGAAAAGAAAGAATTGAAAAGAAAAAGGAAATGGAAAATCAGTACAGGAAAATGCTTACATTTTTAAAAACTGAAAACAATGAAGAAAAGATTTCTGTTGAACATGACCTATATACAATTTGAAACAGAGTATTACAAATTCTTGATTTATAAAGATTCAAGGCTTAATTACTGATCAAAACAATGAAATATAGCAAGAAAAATATTTGCATGAAATGCATAACCTGAACTTTATATTTTGCTGACTTTCAATTGTGAAACTCTGGCTTTGCGTTTTTTAATTTTGCCACGCTGGAGGTATACCTGTCAAACTAGGAGGCTAGAACTTATTTTATTTAACGGTTAGCTTGTTTGACTTATAACGTTCCAATATTTAGACACACGGCTAATGCAGATCTCCATTAGCCCCTATGTCAGGTCCTACAAATGTTGGGGGCAGGCATGTGTATGCGCTTACGCAGGAGGCAGCGTGGTCAGTGGTCAGAACTTAGACTTGAAAGTTCAACTCAGAGCTGCGCTCCTTACTAGCTGGATAACTTTACTTTGGGAGCCTCAGTTCCCCCACCTGTAAAATGGACATAGTAAAACCTAGCTCATATTATACTGGTGTGCTCCAGAATATAAATTCCTCTTTTTTATTTTTCCCATCTGCCTTTTATAATCTCATGTACCCTAATCCAAGGGAACAGTGGTTTCAGCTGTGTACTTCAATTGCACAACTGACTTTGCTGTGCCCCTTAAGATCTACCTCGGAGAAAGCACGGGCATGCCTCATTTTATCGCATTTTGCTTTACTGCGCTTCATAGGTGTTGCATATTTTTTACAGGTTGAAGACAAAAACCCTCCGCTAGCAAAAAGATTACAACTCGCTTTATTGCAAGACTCGCTTGATTGCAGTGGTCTGGAGCTGAGCCCACAATATTTCCAAGGTAGGCCTCCTGGAAACCTTACACACCAAAGAGCCAGTCCCTGGACTTATCGCAGTGTGCATTCCTGAGAACTCTTCACAGGAATATAAAATGAGGAAATAGAAATAAACCCACATTCCTGTTTTTTGGCAAATCAAGGGGCTCAGTACGCCCAGCACGTGGTTTTGCCGTATTGGCAATTTGCATTCTCCTTCCAGCTAAATCCAGACGAATGCCAGAGCCCCACGAGGAGACCTGGACCCTCTCAACCTCCACTGAGGGAGAGCAGAGCAGCATTTGTGCTAAAAACGTAACACCGAAGACGCCAAGGTGGTCTCAATTCAGAAAGATGGGGCTCAGAACAGAACAAAGCTCTGAAGTGCAATGCCGTCCTTCCCGAGTGTGTGGAGTTCCAGCCATCCATTCCAAAACACCGCTGCCCAGCACATGAGACCCTCTGAGGAGAGCAGGTGCAGGGCCTGGGTAAACACTGGCTGTCTCTCTGAGGTGCTCCGTCGCCTCTCACAGCCACAGGGGCCCCACTGGTTTGCACGGGGATTAAGTGAGGTGAGCAATGAGCTCAGCTCCGTGCCCAGAAGACACCTGCTGGAAGGTTACAAACTCAGTCATAAGATGTGGCCCCCAAGCTACGGGAAGGGCAATGCAAGAGTGAACAGGTGTGCTGTGGGTCCACAGGTGTTAACCAGGACCATCCTGCGTGAGTCAGGATGTGCGGTCACTTTAGTCATGGAGAGAGCTGAGTAACTCTAGCAAGACTTGGAGTTCGGAGGCTCCCTCTCCTCCCCCATCCCAAAGCTGTCTGGGGCGCATTGAAAACAGTAATGTGGCACACAGAGTAAGGTGGCCTGGACCCTGAACTCCATGAGGAACAGCTGTATGAGTTCAGATAAAACAGGTCTGGATGCAGTTTCTCCACATGGACCATAACGAGAACGATGCCCGCCGACCCAATACACAGAGGTCTCTGACGACAGCCCACACTCACGGAAAGCACCACTCCCTACCTCCTCTCAAGCCTGTGTCATCCGAAATACGTTGGACCCTACTGGGCACATACTCCGTTGTATTGTTATAACTCAAATAAATCACAAATGGAGCTGTGTGACCTTGAATGATTTTTAAATTTTTTTCACTATCTTTACCTGCGAAGTTAAAAAGCCTCGTGACCTCTGAAGTTCTTTTGAGCTCTACGATTCTTGACCTGAGCCCTGAGAAAAATGCATAACAGCGAATAATGATGGCTCACCCTCTGGACCATGACACACCAGTCCCTGCTCTCGGCACTTTTCCTCCGTTGACTCATTTCATCTCCTAGCTGCCCAGTGAAGTAGACATTATAGGACCCCCATTTAGCAGATGGAGAAGCTGAGGCCACAAAGGTTAAGTTGACTTGCCTGGAATTAGACTGCCCAAGTCAAGCTAAGACAGTGCCTCTTCTTCTCCAGAAGTTCGAGTTTAGTGACGCTTTCAGTTTGGTAAGTATTAAATGCCATCAGAAGAGATCAGTAACAGCCAACGTTTACATTTGTGGCACTTATATGTCTCAGGTATTGTTCTCAGTGCCTAACATATATTCATTCGTTTAATACTCATTACGTCCCTAAGAAGTAGAAATTACTGTTATTGCCTGTTTACACATAAGGAAATCAAGTCATAGTGGATCAACTGTCCCACGTCTCAGCTAGGATTTGAATCTAGCTTCAGGGCTGTGTTGTCCTTCGCCACATGACGCTAACTGCACCGGGGCACTTTAGGAACATCGAAGGGGACAACTAACCTAGGCCAGACATTGGTGTGGGAATCCATCAGGTAATTCACGGGAGTTAGGCAAGTAGTGCAGGGGAGGAAGGGCACTGAAGGAACAGTATAGGCAAAGGCACAGAGGTGTGAAGAATAACTATTCAAAGAAATGCAAGTAAGACTCCAGCGAAGGGAGACAGAGGCTGGGAGAATTACTCAGAGAAAAGTGAGCTGTGTTCACTTTTCTATCCTTTTCAACTTTTCTGAACACTGGGAACTTTTCATAATGAGAACACTTTAAAGGCACTGTCACGTCTCAGTGGAGGTCATGCCAAAAAAGCGGCAAAAATCTGCAGCACACAAGCACATGGAGACGAATGAAGGCCATGTCCAGCTTTGCTCTGCTCCCGGCTACCTGGGTGGGGTTGGCAAACACTGAAGTGAGATGGGCAAGGACCAGAGTGGCCGATCCCCAGGAACCCCTGATGAGGGAATCAGAGCCAAGGGAGCCCGTGCGTGCGGTTTTGAAGCAGCTGACTACGATCTTCAGGCCAAGCAGGGAATCCAGTGTGGCCAGCAGCAGACGATAGGCTGAGCAAATTGAAAGCATTCAAGTGTTAAGGTTTGAGGGAGAACAGAGCACAGATGTTGGGGGGAGAGGTCGAAGGCAGGAGGGAAGAAGCCTGAACTCAGAAGGGCCTGCGCTAAATTGTCTCAAGGGCGGAAACTCCAGGTGCAAGCTACGGGCCCTGCAACAGATGCATCCACACCGAGGAGCACCAGGAACTGTGAGGCCAGGGGGCCAGGCTGGCTCATCAGCATGGGTGCTGCAGTCTCCGGAAACCCCAGGAGGGGACACCTGGAGGGGACACCTGGAGCAGAGGAAGAAGTGCTGGCCTCACCTCTTCAGGACAGTGGAAATGGGCCCCTGGACCTGGCAGTAGTTATCTCCAGACAGGGAAGGGCGGAGGGCATAGAGAGTAAAGAAGAGTTTGAGAAACAATGATAACAAACCAACAGTGAAAACTGTGTCTGGTCCTGACCGGGTAGCTCAATTGGTTGGAGAGTCATCCCATGCACCAAGGGGTTGTGAGTTCGATACCCGACTGGGGTACAGGCCTGGGTTGCTGGTTCAATCCCTGGTCCGGGCATGTATGGGAGGTAGCCAGTTGATGTTTCTCTCTCTTTCTCCTGTCCCTCTTCCTCTCTCTCTCTCTAAAATCAATGAATGTATCCTTGATTTAAAAACAAAAACAAGAACTGTGTCTGAATCATTCTACTCTCTGTGATCTATTTCTTTGAAGTTCAGTTTCTTCCCCTGTTAAAAAAGAAATGGGAACAGCCACAGCCCCTCCCCCATAGGGGACCATGAGAATTGAGTGAGACATTGTACTATCGAGCGGTGACCAAGCACGCAGCAGGTGAACAATACATGATGGCTACAGGTACTATTTCAAATAATTAAAAATAAAGAAGGACGGTGCTTCAGATATCCAAAATTGGCACTGCCTGGGGAACACGGGGAGTCGGAGACCCTCAGAAGGAAGAGGACGGAAACCAGTCACATCACACATCCCCCTCTAGGGATGGTTTTGTTGGGCCATTTCGTGCTCTGAGATTTCTAGCAACAGCAATGCCTGGTTCCTTCCCCGGGCACTTGAGCCACAGAAAACGTTTGCTTCCAGATCTGCACTAGACAGAATAAGGCATGAGTGAGGAAGCCAAAGCTTCTTGCTTCATTCAGGACAGTTAACCCCTCCCTAAGAGATAAGAAACCCAACCTGGAGTGTAATTCCTTCCTGTCTGTCCTGCCAATGCATTTGCCATTTTCAAAAACAAAAACCTCTCCCTGAATAATTCATTATTCAAAGGAAGCCTCAGCCCAGAGTGCGCCACTCCATTTATTCTGGCATAAGAGCCAATCTCGGGCGGTGTGCATGTGTTTCTGAAAAGGATCCACATGAGAAATCGCTTTTTAAAACGTCGATATCTGAGGAGGCAAGCGGAGGGCTTAAAAGGGCCATAATTTGTAAATCAATGATGCCGCACTCCTGGGGAAGCAGTCTGCTTTGACTGCTCAACAATTCCATCTGCAGCAAGCTGGACCATCTGCGTCTCCCTGGGTCACCAGCCGGGTCCCTGGGCTGTGGCCCACGATAATGAGGCAGTGTTTCAGGGACACTCAGAATCTTATGTTCTCTGGGACTTGGGCACAGGGGTGTGGGATTGCTGTGGATTTTATCTACATCTATTAGTTTCTGTTAACACACCCATAACCAGAACCAATCAGAGGCAAGCGAAGACCCAACCACCTGCACAGCCATGACTCAGTGCAAGATGGCTCATGAGCAGGAGGGGGATGCTGTCCTCTCCTTCACAGGCAACTGCCCAGGTTTCAGCTGAGCCTGGATCCCGGTCCCACACATATCTGTAGGGCAAGCTAAACAACCATTGCTGTTGATGGCTCCTGATGGCCTTGATCAACGCACAGTGGTCAGTGCAGAACAGGGCTGCGGAAACGGAACCCCACATGTGGAATTGGCTAACTGCCCACATAACTTAGGCAGGAGTAAAAGCAAGAGCATGAGTAAGAAAATCGGTAAGCAGAGGCTGCCCTTTTACAGGTGCTTTTTGATGGAAACCTCGCTGCTACCAGAGGATAACAACCTGGATTGATCAGGCATTCTCAATGCAGAGAAACAGGAGACAGAACCCCAGGAAGCTCTTGGGGTTTGCAAAGAAGGGGGACCTGGGGAAGTCTAGGTATGCATTCTTCTTTTTTCCTTTCTCAGCTTGCCTCCCTCCCAGTGAACTGTCAAACCAAACAGAGAGAAGAAAGAGAACAAGCGGGAGAGAAGAGAAGCCAGGACAGATGGAGAACAAGTGGCATTCAGAGCTGTAGGTCTTCACCATTTGCCCCGATTCAACAAATAGGAAGGATCCTTCACTGCTTTCTCACAGTCATCAAAGAGCTTTCCAGTCCATGTTGTGAATATGTAACTGAATTCAATCCTAGAAACAATTCTTGGAGGAAAAAACTATTCTTAATCCCCTTTTACAAGGGAGGAAACCTAGGGACCGAGAGGTTACAGATTAGTGAGTGGTGGATGTGGGACATGAACTTGGACAATCTGGAGCCAGAGGCCACACTTGGCCACCATTTTCTTGGTGTGTCAAAGCCAGCACAATAAGCCAAGAGAAGTGAAGGGGCGGCGGGAGGGGCAGTTTATCTAGCTCTGCTTTCAGGATAGTAATAAGAAGTGGCTAGTGACAATAACAGAACATTTACTGAGTGCTTAATAGGTGTCCACTGAGCACCTACAGGCCTGTCATTATTTACAACACCCTATGGCACAGGCCCCATTGTCCTCATTTCACAGAGGAGAAAGTCAAGACCCAGAAAGGTCCTCTTGTGTGTGTGGAATGGAGCAGGATTACAATCCAGGCAGCCAGGGTCACGTTCTGTACTCAGCCATAACGCTCTACCGATGGCCGTGAGCTTCTGAGTGGCAGTACTGCTTAGATATGAGCAGGAGCAGGCATGAGCCTGTAACCCACATCAAGAAAAGGCTATCTTTAAGGAAAGTGCAACTGCTTTGCAATGCTACCTGTAAAGATTCTGAGGTTGAATAAGCTATCAGAATTTAACCTTGGCTGGGTGACTCGGTTGGTTGGAACATTGTCCTGCACGCCAAAATGTTGCCAGTTTGATTCTCAGTGAGAGCACATCCCTGGTTGCAGGTTTGATCCCCGGTCAAGGAGTATACGGGAGGCAGCCAATAGATGTTTCTCTCTCACATTGATGTTTCTCTCTCTCTCTCTCTCTCTCAGATCAATAAACACATCCTTGGATGAGGATTTTAAAAATGTTTAAGTAAGAAAATTTAATTCAGCAGGTATTAGTTGGGTTTCTATTTGGTTACTCAAGATCAACTAGTCAACTACATTCTTTAGGAAAGAACTACAAGAAAGTAAGGATATGGAGATAAAATAGGGATTTGTAGAAATACAGTGTAGTGTGAATCCTGTTGGCCCAAAACGGTGCCTGAAAGAAGGAAGTGAGATCTCCCCAGCGCAGGACCAGGTTGGGGGACTGCGAGTGTGAGCTGCCTGGTGCAAGGGGGTGGGGGATACTCTGGACTGCGACTTCCGCCTGCTCAGCTGTGGCCTTTGCTCTTCCAAAGCCAGTGCTGGACCTACAAGTCCTGGGATCTTCTCCTTATCTAGCATGCTGTTATTCTAAGCAGTGGATTTTGGCCTTTTAGTATGAGGATCCTCTTTCTCAGAAAGCTCAATACCTAAAATGGACATAGGAAACTGATCTGGTGGGATTGGGGGAGGGTCGCAGAGTGCAGGCCACCACAACCTACCCCACCCCCAACCTCCTGCCAAGTCAGAGGTATGTCTACAAGCCAATTTAGAAGCCTCTCCTTTGTCATCTAAGTGTGAGCTCTAGACTACAAAAGGCGGGACCTGGGGGATGTGCACAGAAGGGAATGAGGAGATGTCTTCTAAGAGGTCTCGATCAAATACAGGCCCAGGTCTCCCTGAGAGCCACCTCCCACCCCCTCTCCACCACCGCTACCATCGAGACCACAAAATGATACTGTCAGCTGCTTGGCTAGAGAATCAACAACCTTGAAAACTTCCAAGGAAGGCATAGAAAGAGATATAAAATATGTTCACAGATCAATTTCCACAATGCCCAGAGCTCAGTACATCCCTCTTCAAGAGTGATAACCTTCCAAGTCTGCAGAAGATTAAAAAGGAGCAGAAAAAAGCAGAGGGTTACCCAAGGTTGCAAGCACAATGGCCAGAATGTGTGTAAATACTGGAGCAGCCCTGTGCTGCTTTGGATCCCCTGATATAATGGCCACTTCCTGGAGCCCCATTTCCTCTCATTGTATTTCAGTGGAAAAAAAATGTTATAGTGAACGGCAACTCAAGTCACATAGGTTATTTTAATAGATACATCCTATGAGCCTTGAAAACCTGCTCTAAGCACTGATAACAAGGCTAAATATATCACAGGCCCGCATAGTGAATTCGAGACTCTAAAACAGTGAGATTGCACGTGTGTGTTTTTCTGGGTGCATCCTGCACACTTTCTCACACTCTGGCCCCCTGGACACACATCCTCGTGATCCCTGTCCCTGAATCTCAGTCCAGAGCACTGCTTTCACACAAGCCTGGAGAATTCTGTTGCGCTGATTTAGCTCCAGCATGCCTCATTCAGCTGTGCATTTAATCTGAAGGCTGAAGGAGGATGCTCTCGCTTATGTCTATGTGCATTTTTGCAAGCACAAATGTGAACAACAGAGGCACGCTCTGCCCAGGCAGCCGTCATAAAAACTGGTCCTTCCGCAAGCCACTGGAGAGCCCCTGCAACACGCAGCCGCTCCCTGGGTTTGCACCCTCGTGGTCAGGGACAGAGCTGTGGTGTCCCAGGGGTTTGATCCCAGCTCTCCCTTCCTTCATGGTACACCGACATGGGCAAGTGCCACCATTTGTGTGTAGACTTGTAAAGCTAGTCTCAAGACAAAGACTGTCATCATCTCCAAGAAAAATACTGCTACATGGAAAGATTTCTGAGCCTCTCAGAGAAGACAGATTAATAAATAGCGATATTGCAGGGCAAAAAAAAAAACAAAAAAAACAAAAAAACAAAAACCCTTAAAGTAGTGCTTTTCAACCCCTGACTGCTCATTAGGAAGCACTGGCAGGGAGGTGTGCAAGCCCCTCCTGGCTCCTCCAGGTGGTTCTCCTGGGGAGCCAGGACTGAAAACACAGGCCTTCGGCATGGTGGCTTTGCCAGGGCCTGGATCAGTTGTTCTCAGCCTTGTTGCCTGTTAGAATCTCAAGGAGACCTGTAGAAATATCAATGCCTCACCCACAAAGATTCTGACTTCTTTGGCTTCGGATGGGGCTGATCCTGGTATTTAAATAGTATTTCAAAATACGGCCTGGGTTGAGGACCACTAATCTAAGTCAATGCACTTCTCTGATCAACTTATCCTCAACCTATGAAGATGAAGAACTCTGAAAATCTATCTTCATCTATTCTTTAGATCTAGAAACCCAGATGACAGTACTACTTTGTCTACCTTAAATAGGAAGTAAGTAATAAAGGCATCTGGATGAACAATTAAGTTCGACGTTATGATGTCCACGAACATCCCTTCAGGCTGAATGTCCCTCGGGGCCTTATGGGGAGCTCGTTTCATTTCATTTTATACACTGTTCAAACAAAGATCATTTATCTGGCTCCTAAACTGACAGGAGATCTGAATCAAGCAAATTAGAAGTGATAGAGAGGGCGGGTAGAAAAGAGGAGAGAAACTATTAGAAGCTGGTCCCCTGACTGCAGTGACAGGTGACTGCTAAGAGGGGAGAGACAGAAAAGCTGAAGTGAATGCAGACTACACAAGGAAGCATTAGTCGGGGTTCTTTAATAAGGGTACTGTGTACAGATCAAGGTGCCACATCACCAACAACCCTAAGAACAGCCCAGAGTTCATGATGTTACCTATGGAAGCTGAAATATATATGATGACTTCTTCCATCAAAAACAGTAACAATAAAAAGCAAGTGCAATGAAGGGGATGGATCTTTAGCTATTTGGCAACTGCAGCTGCCCAGAATGCCTCATTTCCTGGCAGCCACAGGCATCTGCAGGAGGCCTTTTAGCAGGAAAAACCTCAGCTTAACCAGGAAGAAATCACTGTCAGAGTCAGAATGTAGTGAGGCCCAAGAAACGCAGCAGATGATCCCGAGCCCAGGGTTTCTTGGCATCAGAGCACAGACCAACTCTGAAAACCTAAGAGCAGGCACAGCTAAGTCCCAGGGCAGTCCTGCTTGGCTGGTAGAATCCAATGCTCTGGGGGGCCTCCCATGAACTCTATCTCCACTGCACAGGGTCTCCAAGCCTGTAATTCCTTGTGCAGGACATCCTCTCCCCCAGGCCACACATCCCACCATCCGGATACTTCTTTTAAATGCAAAACTCGTACAGATAATAACCTGAATCCCAAGTACTTAAGCAATTTATCAGGTTTACTTTGTTTATACAATAAGGCCATTGTTTTTCATGTTTTTCCCTCTCCAAGTGAAATCTTATGTGGAACCCAAATATATCACCAAGATATTATGAGACACCCCTGGCTGAAAAGCTCTTGACATCTACAGTCTTGATACTCCTCCCCTCCCATCAAACTCCCATGAGACACCGGTTAGGAAACCACTCGGAAACCTACTTGGCCCTGCAAGTGAACTTCCCCTCCCCCACACCACTTGCAGGCTCTGTGGCCCATGTCACCCAGTGTTGAGGACTAGCGTGGAGCCCCTGCTGCTCTTCTGGTATAGGTGAGCCCCTCCCCCATCTCCATTATGTTTTGTTCTCATAGGATGTCTATTTGTTCCCCAAATCAATCCCCAGAACTACATAAGCTTGCTAACTGGCCTCTTGGACATGGAACCCCACTTTGACCCAGCTGCTAAGGCTAGGCTCTGTTGCAGCCAACACGCACTGAAGTCAGGAAGCCGCTGCCCGCCTGTTCCCAGCAAAGCCTACACCCACAGCCCAGGCTCCGCCCAGCAGAGGGACAGCACTTCACTTGCAAATGGCCTGGTGCAGAACTGCTAAACACAACAGCAGGTAGAATTCACACAGGGTCTCTGTTTGATGTGCAGACTCCCACACCCATGGGATCCTAGTTCCCGTTGCAACCACCTGGGAAATCCAGATGCATTCGAGACACTGGCTTCGTGGCCCCCGTGAGGCTCTCGAAGCAGACTGCCTGGGTTTGACTCCCAGCTCTACTATCTCCTTGCAATTTTGTGCAAGTGACATAAGCTGTTTCCACCTGCGTAAAGCAGGGGTAATGAGAGTGACCACCTTGGGAGGTTGTTGGAGGATTAGTACAAACCAACTGTTTAGAACCCATGCAGCACATGGTCAACTCCTAGGAAGGTTTACAGCTACTTGATAATGAACTTGGACACTTGCCATGTTGCCCCCACCTCCGACTTCTCACACAAAATACTCTGCCTTCTCCCTTGAATCTCCAGTGCTTGAGAGAAACCTGCTTGTGCTCCAAAGGCCTGTTCTGTCCCTTGCAGAGGGGCCAGGCCCCTTTGCATCTACCTTGTCTTATTGCAGCAAATTAGGTCATATGCAGATGAAACTTAAAGACACAATGCATGGTTGAAAGAAGGTATGAGGAGAAGCCAGAAAGACATGAAGAGGGCATGAAAATGGCATACCGGAATGGCAGGTGGGGTAAGGGATCCAACTTTGCTGATGTCACAGTTTTCTAGGAACTCCGTGGTTGAGGTGGTTAAACAGCAACTGGCACCTGAACTCCTCCCGGAGACTTGGGCTGAATTCTACAGTTTGGCCAGACCAAGGGATACACAAAGACGCCGGACAGCTGACCTGAATAGCACAGGCTCCCTGACACCAGAGGGCAAGCAGCAGAACAGGACATAAATAAGTCACTGGAAGACTGCAATTGATGTTCCCTGTACATTATTCATTTCGATTACAGATCTCCATCACGTGTCCATGGAAGGCCATGAGTCCCTGGAGAGATGACCCAGCAGGGCAGTGAAACTTCGCCCCAGAAGCACCTGGGAAGCTCAGCTGTAACCTGTTCCTGCAGCAGAGCCCAAGGAGGTACTGAGGTTCAGTAACAGGTGAGTAAGGAAGAGGGTTCGAGGCCCCTTCGTGACCCTGTTTTTACTCTGCTCTGACAGCATAGCCAGGCCGGCGCTACATAGTCACCCAGTGCTATATGTGAGGTGAAGGTCAGAGTTTTGCTTCTGGTTGAACTCTTCCCATCAACTCTGTTTTCTGGGCCTTCCTTATTTCCCCCAGTCCACCACGGGTGCCCTAACCCAACAGCCGGCTCTCGCTACTGCGGGGAATGACTACCATGAGTTCAGAAAACAAAACTGAACTCGACAAGTAACGTCTGAGAGACTCCGAATAAGAACAGACCCTTCTCTTCTGTCCCACGGGGCACCCCGAATTAGTACCTCCCAATTCTACTAGTGTTTCTCAAATGCCTGCCACTCACATACCACCTCGAAGTTTCCACGCAACCTGCTTACATTTACATCTCTTCTTCTTAAAAAATATAATGCTACTCAGGAAAGCTAGTATCAGTGGGCCAATAGTTATTTTTATGCAATAAAAAAACAAGATAATATTCTTCTGAAACCTTCTGCATTTGTTTAATAAGTATTAGAGAAATGTTGTTGACACTCTGGCCCCAACTGGAGAGTTTCTCCTTGATATGATCAGAAAAGTAGAAGAAAACTAGGGGGAAAGGAAGAATATTTCTGAAGCAGAATTATATACAGTGCAATGCTCAGATCTTAAGTACACAGTTTGCTAAGTTTGGCAAATGTGTGCACCTGAGCCACGAAAGCCCCAATAAAGACAAAGAACCTTATCCTCATCCCCCCAAACTGCTCTCCTCCCCCTTCCTACACAACCTTTCCCCCGACCACAAGCAGCCCTCGTTTTGATGTCTATCTCCATAGGTTAGTGTTTTCTGTTCTGGAACTACATAATATTGCCTCTGGGGATAATATTTCCATTGTTAAATAAAAGTTATGATAATATTTGTATGTGTTTAAAATTTTTCATAATAAAAGTCTTTTATTTTATTTATTTATTTTTTTTAGGTTATGAAATGTCCTGTCTACACTTTACCTCCAGTCTTCTTCAGACCCTCCAAACAGAGTGAGGATTGTAGAACCGGAGGGCACCCTGAACTAAAGAAAGGGAAAGAATGGGCCAGCTTAGGAAATTGTATTTTGACTGCAAATCCCAACATGATCCTGATTATAGCAATGATTTGCCAAATTTTCACCCCAACTGCCAACTAATCTGATTATCTTTTAAGCTCTCCAAAAGGAAGCCTTTTCCAAGACTCACAGTCCTTCACAACCAGCCTGATTCTGCCTTTTCCATTGGTCGGCTAGAAGCTCCTCCTCACCCACAATGGGCCACGGTACACGTGCTCCCTCTGAGGACCTTTCCTGCCTCCCTCCCACCCCATGCATCTTCCTCAGGACTGCACACAAGGCCAACACATCTCCCTTCCTTTCAAGTTCAGTTTGCCTTCCAGTGTCCTTTAATCCGAGCACACCCTCACCTTTTCAACTAGACACCAAGCTCCTTGAAGACAAGCACAGAATTATCCTGGCACCAATGAAAAGATACTGGGAATAGAGAGGTACATGTGGATGAACATGTGAGTGACTGAAATGAAAGAAAAACTGCCTGCACGTGGGATTCCGACAAGGTGCAAGGTCATAGCCTCAAAGGGAAAGAAAGAAACGAACAGACGTAGTAGCGTTATCTTCTGTGATGGCATTTAGTCTACAGACCAACACTGTTTCTGGGACTTTCCTATCACAGACTCCTGGGCCCCAGCACTAGAGATTCAGACTTAAGTCTGGAGTAGAGCTCAAGCATTTGTACACTCCCCAGCTCCTGGAAGATTCTGACACTGATGGTTTAGGATCCGCACCAAGAGAAACACCACCTGTAAACAGACAACAGGGCGGGATACCGAACACCCCCACATCTGGAAGACTAAGGAAGAAGGTGTTTCTGGCTGGCATGTGGCGCCTAACTCGTGTTCCAGTGAATTCTATCTCTGCCACTGGAGGTGGGATTGAACAGTAAGAAAACCACTTTGATACAACCGAAGGTAAATGTAAAAAACAAAATGCAGATAGAATTCCCAGGGAGAGAAAAGCTGAACCCCAGTTAAGGAAACCACACACAGCTCCTGACCTGGGGCCTTGTCCTATTTTCCTTATAACTTTACCCAGTGGGGTTTTTCTGTCCCTGGAAAACCAACAATAAGGTAAACTTTTGGGGTGCAGCCTTGGGTGGGTGGGTGGGGGGTGTGCACAAATGCATGTAGTGATTAAAAAAAATTTTTTTTTTCAATAAAAAGGCCAACTACAGGACAGCAAAACCAGCGGGTGATGCCACAAGAACAGGCATTCTTACCACAACTAATGAAAACCCCGAGTCTCCGTCCTCCGTAACCTGGGAACAAAGGGGGTTTTGAGATGGCTGTGTGGAAAGGAGGTAGGACTCATTCCAGCACTTAGAGCTTCAACTGAAGATGAACGAACAGCACATGCTTGCCCAAGGACCCAGGCTGCCAAGCACCAGCCTGGGAGCGCACCCTGGCCGCTGGGGCCAGTGCACAGCTGTTTGTACATGTGATCCAATTTGGATTGGGAAGGCGCATGAAAATAAATGGATTATCTTGAGTTGTAAGAGCAAAGCTTGCTGGGACAAAAAGTAACAAGAATAATAAAGTGGAAGCCCCTGAGTAGGGTCAACAGAGGGGACGTTTCTCATGAACCGTTTCTGACCCAGTCTGCTCTGTGGACTCAAACACGACTGACGACTCGACAGGAAGCACAGGCTAAGCTGTGGGCAGCGATTTGCTGAGTTCATCCCTTGCTGTGTGTGTGCACACGTGCATATACATGTACATATAATCAATCAACCAAAAAATCACTCCACAGATCATATGACAAAGAGCTGATTATCTCAACTTCGTGTAGAGCCTGTGAGGAAGAAAAGTGAGTAGTTCATAAAAAACAACCATCTTTCCCAAATCTAAGGTCTAACAAAAGCATATATTATCTAGAAAACACTGGCCTTCTATCTTAGGGCTCTCTCATCCCCCCTTCCCTGGAGGCTGGATCCAACTCTGTCTCTCCACAGTGACAATGACCGCCATTTAGTAAGCATATGGCGCATGCTAAGGGCTGGAGATGCACAGTCTGGAATGACCACCTCTGTCCTGGGGCAGGGACTGTCAGCCCATTTTAAAGATAAAGAAACTGAGGATTATATTCTAAGTGACTCAAACACCACAGTGCTACCAAGGAGGGACACGGGATTTTAACCTAAGTCTGTCTGGGGTTGGTTTCATTATGTCACACTGCCTCCACAAGGGAACATAAATACAGTCTCCAAAATCAACATAGGTTCCCTGGAAGTGGGCAGCTGAGCCTGTGAGCACTCGTCGGGCCAGAGACAGAAGAACGACAGAAAGAAGAGGCCCGGGGAAGCATGGGTAGTTTAGTCAAGAAAGTATTCCTCCTTTTACTCAGCTCAAAAGAGTTTATATGGCAGATTAAGGAGGAATAATCCCCAATTCACAGGCTGCATATATGAAGGATGGCCCATATTATGAACAACCTCTGTGCATAAACCGTAAGAAATAACAAAGATTTTGATAAAGATCAAACAGACATAACCAAAGACTAGGCTCAAACTTCACCTCCATTTATTACTTACTGATTCTGAGAAATGATGTTACTCATCTAGGATTCAGAGAATAACTTTGTTTTTTAAGTGAAAGGGCCTGAGGAGGGGATGAGTCAGGCAGAACCCCAGGCCAGGTTATGTCCTGTGGTTCCCCCCAGCAAGGAGGTTGATAAATGTAGTAACTAAGAAAAGGAACCCCACCCTCTGGTACCCCAGACTCCTAGGAACTCAGAAAAGTGATGAAAAACTATTTTTAATATTTCAGATGGCCTACAGAAAAGCATACATTTCACTGAGACAAGACTACACAGCAAATTAAATGATCAAGTTCAGTTGCTTTAATGTCATGTCTGCATGGAAGCGCTGTATTAACAGCTCTGTTCCCAGGTCTTTGACTTATAAAAAATAACAACCCAATTGTCTTTAAGAAATGTGTTTCATTCCCATGGTCAGGGGAGGGGGGCGCTAATCAAAGGAATTGAGAAACTGGGAATGACCATTTATGAAAAATGTGGCTGAAGATGGGCTCTGGGGATGGAGTGAGAAGTAGGATTCGGAGCTTGTCATTTAATTTCTGAATTAAGTGATTCTCCTGCAGGAGCTTGTGATATGATGTGTGAAGTATTTCAATAGCACTGGCAATTTCTGCAAACACTGTCCTGCTTTTTCCCAGCTCTGAGCTGAGACAGGTAAGCTGTTCTCAGTGGCTTGGCAGTGTCAACTGGATAAACTGGCAGTGTCAACTGGATAAACTGACTGAGAAGAGGAAAGAAAAGCATTTTTATGTTGTTTATATGAAGATATATGACTTATGGGAGGAAGGGAAGAAAGTCAGTGCAAAACCACAAGAGGAGAAAGCTAGAGACTTCCACTTGTTGCAACAGCCAGTTGCTGGTCAGCTCCGGACAACCAGATGGTGGGATCAGATAGTCCCAGAAGGCCCCCATGGAAGGTGAGATAAGATGAGAAGCTAAGATCCCGGAAGTCAGCCTTATGGAGGTTTGGGGTACACCCTCTTTGTCTCCTGCCTGCAAATCCAAGGGACTGCTCGGGGAGGCCAGGGAAGTGTCTTCCTTCCTAAAGCCACCACTCCTGCTCTTGGTCACTTCATTCCTCTGCCTAAAAAGCTCCACCCTTTTTGCTAAGAAATAAAATCTGATTCTGCCCAAGGCCCTGGAACTAACCACCTGTTTACAAGAAATGCGGGGACAGAGGAGCATGTGCAAAGACGCCACAGGGACCCAATTAACAAAACCGAGAATGTGGACAAGTAACTACTTTCTTCAACAAATGAATGGCAAAAACAGAAAAAGGAGAAGGGAAGAGTAGAAATCTAAGAATAAAAAGAGACTTAAAAAGAATCAACCAAATGCAATAATATGGACCTCATTTGAATCATGACTCAAACATGTTAGCTGCTTTAAAGAAATTTACAAGACAATTGGAAAAATGCGAATACTGACCAGATATTTGATTTATATGACAGAATTCATGCTTTTTTCTATAATAATGATATTATGGTTATATATTTTTAAAAGTGTTCTTATCTTTTCAGATACATACAAACATATTTGCAGATGAATTGTATGATGTCGGGAACCTTCTTTAAAATAATCCAATTGGGGGGAACCTACAGAGAGGGTAGTGGGGAAACAAGATTAGCCGGGTATTGACAAATGTTGAAGCTGGGGGAGAGCAGATTCATTTTTATATATGTTCAAAATTTTCAACAGCAGAAGATTTTAAAGCTAAAAGATGACTTCAATACATTTTTAAGTTTTTTATGACAAGAAAATTATAAAATTGTAGCTTAAAAATAATCCTATTTAAAATAACTCACTATATCTGTGTATATATTGACTCATGTATATATAAATGGACAGATTTATCTATGTAATTTCACAGGCATAGGAAATCTTCTAGAAGCATATACACCAAACTTTTAATTACTAATCCTGTTTTCTGGGGGAGGATGGGACTGAAGAGAGATTTTTTTTGCATTTTGTACTTCTGCATTGTTTTAATTTCTTCCATCGAGCATGTGTTACTTCTCAATTTATAAATGTCACATGGGGGTGGATACAGTGACCCCCAGGAGCTCCAAACTAGCTCTCGAGGCTCTGTATCCTGGGCCTTCATCCATGACACCAGGCTCAGCTCTGGACCAGCAGCCTGCCCTTGCCCCCGGACACTCCATTCCCGGGGCCACCTCTGAGCCTTCATCTACCAAATGCTCCCCTCCTGTGCAACCTTCCAAATTCCAGCTCCAGACCCACCTCCTTCATCCAGGCAGTCCTGCTAGATTCCTTCAGGGTGCAAAGGTCTCCCCCTTCTGCAAGATGGCCAGGGCCTGACAACTCTGTGCCTCTGTGCCTGGAGAGCACACTATTAGAGCAAAACAGGCTATAATCCATGTACTACTTGGGAAAGCTAATACATGGTTCTCGGGTAAGTGTGAGGTGCTCAAAAAAGGTGCCAAGTTAAACTTTCTGAGCCTGATTTCCTCACCTGTAAATGGACATACATACGGGTACTTACATCATTAGACTGCTGGAAGAAGTAGGGGAAAGTAGAGCTCCCTGCACCTTTCTAATGCTCCTGTCTGGTACACCAAACAGCTCCTCTGAGACTTGCAACTGCAAGCTTTAAGAGAGTGGAACGGGGACCTGAAAATCCAGTTGGAGCCGTAAACTGGGAAGAACACTGCACTCAGAAATGCTCATTAATTTAACTATTAGTCACAGAAATAATGTACTAGGGTCAGGAAGAGGAGCTCTGAAGGTCACATTCTGGACTCCCACTAGGTGGCAGTATTGTTTTCTCACCATTATGCAAATTGAGGGGAGGGCCCTGAGGAGAAAACAAACATTTTTCTGAGACCAATACAAAGAACATTTCTATAGGAATTTCCTCATAATACCAAAATAAAGATTAACTTAGGATAGTGCACCAACTTAGAAAAAACAACGAAATACCAGTAATACCAATGAAATCCCATCTAGGATCCCTTGGTCTCTAGAAACATTGGGAATAAATGGGGAGGAGGGGAGACAGCGGGCAGAGAGGACGCTGAGTGGAAGTGGAGGTAACATCTCAAAGAGGGGACTCCAGTCAGGAGCGAGAACTTGCTAAAGGTCCAAACTACGGCTCAACCTTCCTCCTCTGAAGAGAGACATGAATTCGACCAATGGCAATGAGTCCTCTTATCAAGAACTCCTAGAGCACAGGTTCCATGGACCTAAGCAGCCAGGCATGTCCTCCTGGGAGGCCAGTCTCCAGGGAAACGTAATTGGAAGGTGAATGCATCTTGGGATCCACCTTCCTAAAGCCATACTTTCTTCTTCACGTCCCACTGCCCAAAACCTCACACTGGCTCCTCGCTGCCTCAGGACACAGTCTGAACTCCTCTGCCCGCTGGTGACAGAGTCATCAGCAACTGGTCTGAGCTCCACCTCCCATCCGGTGGACTTCTGAGAGCACTGTATGACCCACCCTCGCCCTTCGGCAATGTTGCCAGGGAAGGAAATGAAGCCCAAGAGATGAACTGAGTCCCCAGGCCAACCCTTCTCTCCAAGAAGACCATAGCTCCATGAGGACAGGGAAAATGTTGCAGTTCAGCAGAAACACTGGAAGCCGAGGTTCTGGAAGGAGGAAATGCAAGGTAGTAATTAGGAATGTGGCCAGACTGAGTTTAAAACTCGACTCTACCCTGAGCTGTAGGACCTTGAGGGCATTACTTAACCACTCTGGGCATAAGTTCCTTCATCTGTAAACAAGGAATACTAACAGTACTTACGGCAAAGAGTTGTCAGTGAAGACTGAATCTCAAGCATGTAAAGCTCTAGAAGGGTGTTATGGTAACACGGGCGCTAAGGTTTCTAGTCCAGTCCTGCTGCTCATCAGCTGAGGAGCCTGTGCAAGTCACATTATCTCTTGTGCTCCATTTCTTTCAGGAGATTGAGGGTAGAAGATGGTGGGTTGTATAACGTGCTCTGAAGTCCCCCGTGGCTCTGCAATGCTGCTCTCGCATTCCCCACAGGACCCAGTACGAGGGGACGTGAATCCAGGGGCTGACTCCGCATACTGACAACTAGCCTCCTATCAACACGCAGCTCAAACATTGCCTTCTCAAGGTTTCCCCTGACCACTCCACTCTCACCCCATCCCTCTTCAACTAGGTTTAGTCCCACCTCTTTGTGCTCTCATACCACACTACACTTCGCTTTTAATACATACTCCAAACATCAACTGAATTATTAATTGTGGATCGCAACCCCCCCTTTGCAGATGAGCAAACATAGGTTTTTGGGAGCTTATATTACCCATGCGAGACCCACACTGCCAGGCAGTGGCAGACAAGATTCAAACCCTGGTCTATTTGACCACAGAATCTGCAGGATCTCTTTTCTATACCCTCGTATAGCTTATTATTGAATACATAGAAAAGGACATTTATAACATATATGTCATGTGAGTTATGAAGCGTGACAGGAAGAATTCCAACGAACCTAACATCTGACCTAAAAAGTGGAACGGAGACCCGAAGCTGCCAGAGCATGTCTCTCCGACGCCACCCTTCTGCCCTCCTCTGCCCCTCACGAGCCCCTGAATTTGTGTAGATTATTCTCTTGCTTATCATCTCTTCTGCTTCACTCTGGATGGAAGTGAGATGTAGATACAGAAAAGTGCACGCAGTGATGGCGCCGGTGTGGCCAGGCCCAGAGGAAGCACACACGCAGCACCCAGAGGCCCCAGTGCCCCTTCCAGGCATGAGACCCTGCGTTCTTCTCACGGTCCATGCTGCTCCTGAGGGCTCCGGGTTCTAACAGAATACAAATGTTCACCTTAATGCTGGCATCTTTCACATATTCAAGATCCTCAACCAGAAGGAAGGGTTGGCTTTCTGGCCTCTTGGGAAGGGATTGCTTAGAGAGTTCTGGTCCAGAAAAAACCTGATATCACCTATGAAAGAGGGCCTGTGGGGACACACAGCCGTGGCAGGAGGCTGGGTTCCCCCTCCAGCAGCTAGCTCCAAGTTCCTGGAAAAATAGCTGGGCTTCTTTAAACAGAATCAGGGTGCAGTGGAGGAGAGCAGCAGGCAGAGTAGCGTCATTAAAGCCTCCTGTGTGGTTTTGATTAGATCATCTGAATTAATAGTTCTCACAGGCAGGCCTTGAGTATAAGCAAATAAGTCTGCAAACAGACCACCTACTGGAAAATACCGAGCTTGGTGTGGAGTTAAGAGTCAAGTCTCTTGAGGAAAAGCCAGCAAGATTATGTGGATGAGATCCTAGGCTTGGCCAGTATGTTAGGAGGCCCCGAGAAAAGTCACCCTCGGTCCTTCACTCTGCAAGTTCCTGGTTATCGATTCTCTTCACAAAAGCAGTTTTGGGTCCTCTCACACCAGGTGGCTTATTGAGCATGTGTGAGAACAAGTGTCAGCACTTGCAGGGGGTTCAAATGATGACATCTGACCGCTGACCTCAAGGAAAATGCCAAAGGAATGACTCAAAAAAAGGAGTACAGTGGGCCTGGCAGTCAAGAAAGAATGTCTTCTAGGAGAAGGGGCTGGGTGGGGAGGTTGGAGCTAGGCCTTAAGAAGGGGCGGTGTCTCCATCAGACTGTCTCTTCTCTGAAGCTTCACTACTCAGTCCCTTGTCAGGTGCTGAATTCATTGTCTAATTAATGTCTTAGAAGGCAGAATTATAACTCTGTAACACTCCAGTGCCACATGAAATCCAAGAGCTGCAAGAGGAACTAGATCAGTCCCACTGGGCTCTGTTACAACCCTGCCAACTTCTCCACAGCCCATGAGGACCCGAGGCTGAGGGAAGTGAAACAGCGTGGGTCCCTTGGTACCGAGAGCCAGCAGGGATGACGGATGCCCTTAAATCACCGAGCAAAGCCTAAGTGAAGCCTTCCTGTCTCCATGGAAACTTCCAAAGCCTTGGTGAAAGGTGTACTCAATGTTCTTAATTATTCCCCTCCTAGTAGCCAAAGGGAGCGTTTTCCTGGCCAACATGGGCAAAAGGTATATCTAGTATCAATGCTGTGAGCCAGCATCACCCAGGGCCTAGCTTGCTGTGTCCTGCTCCTTCACAGTGAAAGATGATGCCACTCCTGTCACAAAACCTACAGTTAGGTGGTGCCCCTCATACTACATGAACTCAGTGGGCCACAGTGTCCACACCTCTCTGAGTTTCAAAGGACACCTCATTTGCATGTATATAGTCTTCTCCAAAATACCGACTAAGGAAACATCCATAGCACATAGCTCACGGATTAAATTTATGTTCCTGTTTTGTGGCTGTATGATATTAGTAATTCTAGATAGTATACCTAATCTCCACAAGTAGAACAGAAACTCCTTGCATGAAAAGACAAATCCACCTTTCACTGAATCCTCATTGGCCCCCAACGTGATCTGGACAGTGAGTCTTTCTAAAAGGTATGGGTGTACACTCAGTCAGGGAGGCTTTCAAACCAGTTTCTCATTGGCACTCAACAGCTCGAAGGATGTACTGGGGAGGGGCTTGCAGGAAGATGCAAATAGTAAGTTGGTCTCAATCATGCCCCCTGAAGGTCCCTTCAGGGAACCAACAGCTAAGCTTGACTGCAGAAGGAAGGGCCACAGTGGTGCCCTTTAGTAAGGAGCCGAAGCCTGCAGCTGCTTTTTTGTAACCTCCTGGCTTACTTTGGCTGGAACACGGGAAGCACCAGAACCTGACTAATGAGCGCTGCCCAAGGCCTCACACAGGAAAGGAGGCAGGGCCAACCCACGTGATATTGGGGGAGGGGAACTGAACCCAGAGGAGGTGAGCTCAGCATCAAGTCTGGTTCTCCACCCAGCTGGCAGGAACATCAGGGGCAAACAGCTAGGTTATCAGTGTTGTTTCCTCCAAGGACATATTGGAAAGAGGCTTTGAGGCCACAGGGACCTGAAATTAGATCCAACTCGATCTGAGTTGCTGTGGCCACAGGCACGTCCATTTCTCTACTTTGAGTCTCACTGTTCTCCTGGGAAGGATGCAGACAGCATGAGAGAATCCACGCACAACACAGCGCATGTTTCAGGCACAGCACTTGTGGTGCTTAGCTCCTGCTTTCTATGCTCATGTTAAGTTTTGATTAATCTCCCAAAAAAAATGTTTTCTTCTAACATAAAACACTTGGACTGATCTTTATCTTGGCAGTAAAACACCAGGTTCTAGTCATGAGTCCCTCACTGACCTGATATGTGATTTCATTCATTCATCAAATATTTATTGAAATGCCTACTGTGTGCCAGGCACTGTTCTAGGTACTTCAGATGTACAGTGAACCAAAGAGGCCTTGTACAACCTACATGCTGGCTGCAAATAAAGTAAATTACATGATATTTTAGAACATGGTAAGTAGTCTGGACAAAAGAATAGATGGCGGGGTAAGGAGGATCAGGCTGGGGGGTGGTGACATTCAAGGCACGCCTCCTTATTGGGGTCACTGGAGCAAAGACTTAAAGGGAGATAGATGTTCAGATACCGGAAGTCATCCGGGCATAGAGGATGGCCAGCACAAAGCCAAGAAAGCACCTGGCCTTTCCCAGGAGCAGTGAGAAGACCAGCGGAAGGAGTCAGGAGGGAAAAATGCAAAACGAAATCAGAGCGGTGGGGAGTGGGTGCGGACCATGCAGGGCTTCGTAGGCTGCTATAAGGTTTTTGGCTTTCACCCAGGATGAGGACCCATCATGGGGTTCCAAGCACAGGAATAACATCATCTGAAGATCACGCTGGCTGGGACAGTGGGGAGACAGCAAGGATGCGAGCAGAGAGACCAAGCAAGAGGCCTCGACATCACCCTGGCAGCAGATGGGACTGCGGAGGTTCAGATGGCACAGTGCAAATGCAGAGAACGGGCCCGCTCCTGGATTCACGTCCTCCTCTGACCCTCAACTTCCCAACTGATAGCAGTTCCAGCACCCCCCTTTCCACAGTCCAGGCAGGCAGGAGAGTAAGTGGAGAACAACAACTGTGTGGAAATCTTTGAGACCACTTTGATTTAAAACTCCCCGGAAACTCACAGCGATGTGAAGAAACTTGCCAGCGGGGGAACTTCAGGAGCCTCAGATCCCACATGCACGGCATGAAGGACAGGGCAGGCAATCCGCAAGGGGGCCCTCTTCCCGTGGGTCTGCTCACGAGCACGCGCGCGCGCGCACACACAGAATAGGAAGATGGCGATGCCTGGAGGGAGACAGACCTGTCAGGAGCTTGGCTAGGACACTGTTTAACCATGTGACCAAGTTGACTTATTTCAAGTTCATGAGATTCAGTTCCTCAAGAGGGAACAAGATAAAAATATGGATAGATGAGGTTTTGGGGACAGTGACATGAATGACATGGGTAAAGTACCTGTCATAGCACTTGGTACATAGTACAGTCTCAGTAAATCTTAGTTTCTATCTTACTGCTAACTTCCCTTGGTAACCAAGCCCACCTTGGGAGGAGAAAGCTATGGATTATCCAGAATGCAGATGAACCCACTTGTAAGTAACTGAGAAGTATCTACACTGTTGTTGTCTGACTATCCTGTTTACCATGAATAAAAACAACTTCCTTCACCACACCCTGCTGGGCCAGTGTCACTGTGCCTGTGTCAGCGTGATACCCTGGGCTTGGAGATGGCCTCAGGAAGGAGGGGAGCAGAGCCAGGCTCACAGGCCCAGGGAAAGGGTGCATAGGTTCTGGGGGCACACCTATCTGGGGACACAGCCTGGGCAGACCTATCCGGAAGGGAATCAGAGTCAGAATGACTGGACGTCTTGGCTCGATTCATCTGTCAGGAGACAGGAATGGAGGGCAGATGGTTTCCATGGGCCTGTGGCTTCAGAACACCTTCTCAGTGGAGGCCACTCCTCGTCTTGCCCTGCTCTGTAGGGTCACACAAAATCCATGCCTTGCTCCTAACATTCAGCTCTTCCCAAGGCGGGTAACCGTGAGCGGGGAGAAGGAGTATGGAGTGCTTTGGGGCAATGTAAAGAGAACAGGAGAGATTGAAGGGGCAGGAGGATTCAGTGAGGAGCAGCAAAGCACCACTCAGCCCCCAAAGTTGCATCAAGGTCCTGTCCTGTTTCACAACTCAGCTCAACACGCATTTAGGGAACCCCTCCACAGGGGGAGGCTGGAATCCGCAGGTGGCCCGGTGAGCCACCCTGCCAGGCCAGTGTCCCATCACCTTCCCACCTTCCCATGGCCCATGAAGCAGCTGCTGAGAGAGAGGATGCCTTGAAGCAGTGAGCCAGACGCAGGCCCTGACCACAAGGGTGGTCACCCCAACGTGCCCCAGCCAGGGCCAGCCCTGGAACTCCCAGGCAGACTGGCTTCCTGCAGCCCTCTACCCCTCCCAAGAGGCCCCAGCAACTAGGGCAGCACAGGCGGGCCCCCCAGATGAGTGGCAGCGGAGCAGAGGGAAGGACTCTGGGGCCCAACAGGCAGTTTCTATTTCTAACCTGACGTGGCAGCCAGCAGCTGCCGGGGGATGACAGCAGCACGCAGCTCTGCTGAGAGCCTCGCTCAGCAGGGAGGATGCTAAGGACCAGCCGGCTGGCCCGCAAGGGGGGCAGTCTCAGGCTTTCCACCCCAAGGTACCTTCTCCTCCTCTGGAGCCTGGTGGCTCTGGGTACAACAACCCCGGCTCACTCAGGGAGCTCCCCACTGGGCTGGCATGCTCCAGCTGACCCTGGGAGAAAAAAACTGAGAAACTGGCCATAGGCTGCTGCAGGGCAAGCAGGGCCTCAGCATCTCGGGTCTCCTGCTCCCAGCCATTTCTGAAGCGCCATCATTCCCAAAAGCTTCTGTCTCCTTGGACACACCCCTCTGTAAAATTCAAGAATGATAGTGCCAACAGGGGCCTGAGCAGTCAGTTCATCCAAGTCCTAATCTTACAGGGAAGAAAAACAAGGCCTGGAGGGAGTGACTGGAGGCAGTGGACCCAGCCATTAGCTTGGGAGTCAGGAAGCCTTGGATCCCAACTCCGCCCCTCCCCCCACCCAGTGCCCACGAGTTCTGCCAGCCTCCCTTTCCTCCTCTGCACAAGGACACCAACGACACACCTCTGCCATACAGCTGCTGATCAGAGCAGTCGGCGTCTGTAACCTGCTCAGCACAAGGCTGGGCACAAAATGGTGACGACCGCTACCTTCGTCATCATCTCCACCTAAGTCACACAGCTGGCCAGGAACAGGCCTGAATCCAGGTGTCCTTTGCCCGCCACTCCCTTTTTACCCACCTTCCTGCTGGTGGCCCCTCTGGCTGGCTCCTCCGTGAGAGGACAGAATTGGAGGGCTGCGGATCATAGGAGCCAAGGCAGATTTTCTTGGACTCATGTCATGAAAGACCCACTCTGAGGGGCTGCTGCTCCGAAAACCCCTCACAGGGTCTATGCACCCAGAACCAAGAAAGCCCAAAGGGAAAGGACAGAGTAGCCAGCGGGAGACTACTGGGCAGGGCTCTTTCCTTCTCAGGAACAACCATGCTCTCCTCCTTCAGAAAGCCTTCCTGGGTTACACCAGGCCAGATACCTTCCCCGGCCACCAGCCTACAGCATTCCATTCAAGTGAGCTCGATTCTAAACACCTTGCAGATAGGGCACTGGACAGGATGTCATGGGGACAGAACGGAGTCGTAGGTGCAGAACTAAGTCTCAGGCCATGGCAGCCATCCTGCTCACTTTCCTTCTTGGCTCCTTTCCACACCAGGCACTGAGGGACCACCTTCTTCGGCTCACGCTCCCCTTCCCTGAGCCGCCCTCCCTGATCACTTTCCCCACACAGAGTCTGTTCCTCAGAATCCACAGCTTGATTCCAAATGGGGCTGAGCACAAGGCAGACGCTCCACTCACGTCTCTTCACTCAACAACCTTTTGCTCTGTACTTAACTCCGCCAAGCACGGGGGTCCGACGTAGGCTGCAAGCTTACTGAGGGAAGAGCCTGTTCTTCTCAGTCTCCAGTGTCCCCAACAAGCCTGGGACCATGTAGAGTGCCCAGAAGGTGATCAACAAGCTTTTTTTTTTTTAAGTGTCTAGTGAAAGTGATTGAGAAATAACAGGGCAAATTAACAAAATACACATCTTTTTTTGGTAGCTATATCTACTGAATTTCCTTCTCACTGGGATCCTTGGAGGCAGATATGAGGATCTCTCTCACCAGTTCCTCAGGCTGTCCAGGCCCCACTACTTCCCTTTTCTCTTTCCTATAACTTTCCGTTTCCCTTTCTCCTTCAGTTACTCTGACCCGCCTTGCTTTTCCTTTGTTCTGCAGCCTAAAGAGGAAGCACTAAATTAGGCATCAGCACGTGTGTGTGCCAATTCTGACTCTACTACCCAAACTACCTGCCTAATCAGGGCTGAGCAAGCCACTCTCTCTAGGCGTCAATTTCTCCTTCTGTCAAATGGGGCCAATCACGTTTCCAAGAGCCACTGGGAGAATGAAATGGTGCGAGGCTGCCCTTCCCATTCAGTCCCTCCACCCATCTACTACATGCTTTTGGAGGACAGAGGGCCGTAGCTTGGTCCTCGTGGCAACAGCTGAAATGCCATCCAGGAAGCTGACATTACATACAAGATTCTAACTCCTCCTCTCTGCCCCCAGTAACTTGTGCAAGACTTGGGATCCTAGGGAAAGGATTCGGGGCAGGTGGGGGAGGGCAGAAGTGGACTGGGACATCTGGAGAGGAAGGTGACCGGCCTGCCTGTCACTGGTCCTGGGCAGCTCCCCAAAACCCACACTTACAGAATCACCCCAGTAAAGCCACCCCGCTTCCCTTGTGTCTTAGGCAAGAGTGAAACCGGAACACAAATTCTGAGAGAAGACAAAGGAGGAGGAAGGGGAAGATAGCCAGGATTTAGTGCGTGTCACACAGGGCAGCTCTCAGCAAGAGGAAAACCGGGGCCACAGAGCACAGGCTGCCCTGTGCCTGCAGGGAGAGGTCAACCTGGGGCCACCAGGTTCCGCATCTCTCTGGGGAGGGAGGTGGCAGCACCAGGGAGAAGGAACCTCTCATTAGCTGTCTGAGAAGCTCTTCCCCAGCCTACTGCTTGCAGCATCTGCCAGGGGAAAAAAAAAAAAAAGATCTGCTTAATGCAAGCCCTCTATGAATAGATTCCGCTTGTTCCTTTCCACTTTGCCTTCTTCCTGAGTCCTTCCCTGTGTTTTCCCTTCAGCTTCCAAATCCTCTAGGTCACCTCTCCCTTTGCCAACACAGGGCAGAAAAGAACATCAGCCCGGGGAAGTCTGAAATGACCCACCTCTCCCACACGCTGCTCCTTATTCACCAACAGGCTGCCCACACACTGCTGCCCTCGTCCTCACTGAATCTGCGGGTCAGCTGATCCAGGCCCGGGGCACTCCAGAGCTAAGAGGACACTTGGGAAGAACAGCACAGAGCTTTCCAAGAGTCAGTCCCTAATGCACTCAAACTGGCCGGCCAAACAATGGCCAAACTTAAATATTTTCCACCCACATTAAATGGCGCTATAATTCCTTAATGACTTCCTAAGAAAAGTGTAAAAAAAAAAAAACCCAAAACCTTGTTTGTTTTCATTTGGTTGGACTTCTTCATGCTTGGTGAAGGATTTCATTGTCTCTGCATAGCAAGAAGCAGCCTGGATTTTTAGGAAGGAAAAAATAATTTTCTGTGGATGTGGCCAGTACTGCGGACCTATACAGGTCAAGAGAGGGTACAGTTGGAGAGCTGGCACGTCGGCCCCTGAGCTACGCACTGTCTCAATTTCATCATCCACCTATGCAGCAAAGATAATCATAACTACAGGCTGCCTAAATCACAGGGTGTTTTTGAGGGTTTGGGCGCGGGAACCAAGGCTGTGCCTGGTCCTCCTGTGTAGGTAGGTACGAAGCTAAAGCAGTTGTCAGTCGGCCAGGAAAGCAGTAACTCATGCTTCGGATGGTCCTGGCAGAGCTGCAGAAGGGAGAGCATACATCTGACGCCTCAGAATCTGTCCCAAATGCTGCAATCTACGTGAATGCGAATATAACTCACACACACTACAATCATCGTGAATGTGAAACACTTAGGTAATACTCAGCCTTTGGAAACAAAAGAGCGACATCATGTCCCTAAAATAAAAAAGCCACAGGCAGTGTGTGTTTTCCAGACAGAGGAAGCAGGATTTCCACCTTGCCGATGCATCTGGATGGTCATTCCAGCCCGTGCCTGACAGCACGGTGCTTGACCCCAGGGAGGAGAAGCAATTCCTCAGCGGCAGTGGAGGCGGGGGGCAGGGTCAGCAGAACATTGCCCAGCACTGGGACAGCAGTCCCTGAGAGCGGGGTGGAGCCCACCGCAGGCCAGTGCCTGGTATCCCCCCTACAAGAACCACCTAGGAAAGAGGCTAAGAGAGCTGGGGGCACAGGGAAGCCAAGCATCTCAGAACCCAGTCTTTTGAAGAATTGGAAATCCTTTGAGGTGGCCGGGCATGAACATCCACGCAGGCATCTGGGAGTGAGGATGTACGTGACTGAGTGACCGAGCCTGCGGTGTGCACGTGCCTGTGGCAGCTGGACAAGAACAAGAAACCGGGAGACTGGGACTGGCCATGCTCTGTCCACCTCCCCACCCCCCTACTTACAGCTTTACCCAGGGTGCTGGTGTCTGAGGTTCTGGAGACAAGTACACATGTGGCCAAGGCTAAACATCCACAGGTTACTCTACAGTGGACTGACCCCAGACCCTCGGGACGACCCTATGTAGCAAAGCACACCGAAGTACGTGAGCACGGAGTACACATTCCATGCTAAAAGCAGACTGGTGCACACCCATAACAGAGAAAACAACTTACAAACTCGTGAAATAGAATCCCACATTCTGTATCACAGGCTAAACAAACTTAATGTCAGTGAGAAAGACACTAGTCTCCGGATGAAAAAAAAGTTCTATTTCTGTTGCGGCCCAAGCTCCTACTCAGATGCCATGTCACTCACTTCAGGGCTACTCACCAGCAATTGTGCACAACTGTGTGTGCACATAAAACACTCAGGTACACACACAGGTGGGTTATATGAATATACACATGTATACAGGTGCATGGGCACACACCCAAACATACACACAAATGCAGACATACACAAACAGGTGCACACTCCTCCCAGTCCTGTCAAAGGGGAGGCAGCTACAAAACCTTACAAAGGAGTGGAAGAGCAAACGGCAACTGAAAAGTACCCATGAGGAGGAAGGAGGAAAAAGGTCCTTGAAATACAGCTTGACTCACAGACTCTGAGGCGCGAGGTGGGCGAGGATGAAAAGACCTTCATCAAGAGTGTACAAAGGAAGCTGGGGCAACAGCCAGGCCTCGCTGGCTCCCACACAGAACAACCCCAGCCAGACTCCAGATGATTAAAAATGAGCTAATCTGATTAGAAATTTTAAAATTTGGATTGATTGCTCAGTTCACCGACAAACAGGAACAAATCACTTAAATCTTGCCCCCAAGCTCTGCTGCCAGAAGTGCCCGGGATCTGCCAGACACAGAAACCAGGGTGGGATGAGATGGATGTGTGAGCAGCAGAACAACCAGATGATCGATACGCGTCTGTGGCTAAGTCCTGTCCTGGCAAAGTGGCCATAGAAAGATGTCCAGTCAGCTCCAGGCCACCAGGAACCGACTGCCAAGAGACTATGCAACGTTTGGATGTAAGAAACAGCAGTCAATAAAAAGCAGTAAAATCTGTGTTAGACTGCATGGTAAAAAGACCACGATCACCACAGATATTCCGAGAAGAGGCAGATTACTAGGGGTCTGTGAAGGACCCAGAGGATCTGGATAAACATCCGTTCTCTTGTCCATCTCTCTGGCCCACTATTCCAGTGGGGATCCCGGTACGATCTAGTATGATCTCCCAGCCTTGACTGTCCCCTCATAACTCTCCCCTGTCCACCTATCCCTCCCACCAGCTATCTGTTACTTAAGTTGTGATGGAAGGAAACAACAAAATTTTTTCATCTCTCAATCCAATGAGAACCTAATTAGTGCCATGAAAGGGGCCCAAGAAATGAGATGCGATATGGTTCTGAACTGTTCTTTCCAAAACCGTCCGCATGGGACGAACACCTAGACCGTGTCATTTGGAGACAATCCGCCGTCCCTGAAGATAATGAGAGCCAGGCCAGAGCCAAGGGGAAAAGCACTCCAAGTATGTACACTTAGCAACAGAACTGCTTTTTGAGGTTCTTTATTATTTTGACTTTTTCCCATTAACAAAATTGTCAAATTCTTCAGAGGTTGTGTCTACTGACCAGAAAACATCTGAGTGAAAAAGGCGTAAAAAGCGTGGCCTTTGCAGAAGTGCTGCCCATGGTCTCAGACATCTGGGCCTGCAGAGCCGTCTCCAAGACAGGCCAGTGTTTTTGCCTCTCCCCAGGACACTGGGACCACTGCCAAGGAACAGCTCCTCTCTAGGAAGTTGCTGCAGACTCGGCTCTCGGGGTTTCATCTCTCTGCTTGTACCAGGCTAAATTCTGCCCTTTGGGGCATTTTCACATGAATGCCCTGTTCCCACAAATGTTTTCTCTCCCTTGGTGTTTCAGTTCACAGGCAAATACCTGTGACACCTTCCAGGGAGGGACAAGAGATGTCCTCAACTCCTAAAATACAGCCCTAAGTTTTCATCCAATAAGGAATATAATATAACTCATGGATCCTTCCCAGTGCACACCCATGGCAGACTGACAGCAAGTCCATGGAAGGTGTGCTTCTTTGTAAAGCTGTTCCTTTGATCCTTCATAGAACCCTCGGGCAACAGTTAGAGAAAAGGTGCGGCCCAGTAGTTTGAGTGTGCGGGATTATAAAATTCTTCTGTACATAAAACCTTCAGTATTACAAAGCCTCTACCAGAGTCTTCCTGTATAAACTCTCTCTGCAATAGGAACTTGGTTGATTATATACTCGCTTTCTACTGAAACGCCCTCAGAATGAGAAGAAGCAGGAAGATCAAGACTCAGATAAGCAGAACAAGGTTGCTGAGACTGTACGTATTTCTGACATCAACACTCCCACATTCTGGCAGTGCTCAGAAGTGCCCGCTGAGAGGTTGATTAGAAGTGATATCGTTGTGCAAACTTTTTCCTTTCTTGTTCCTTTAAAGAAAAACTCACAAAGAGCATCAACGTATTGAGTTAGGAGGTTACGCTATTTCCTACCCTCCTTCCAGGAGAATATTTGACAAAACTGTTGCCTCCATATTATTTTTGCAGAGCCTTTCAAAGTAAAAAGTGCGTCTATCTCCACAGGAGGCAAACGTGAAGTCTAAAACGTGTCAGGGCCATGCCATTGTCCCAGGTTTCCTCATAGGAAGTCAGACTCTTCTTGGGTCCCATCATTAGGAACGTGAATGAAAGTGGAACAGGCACCTAAGAATGTGACTCAACAGGCTCAGGAAATGCTCCTAGCCCTAACCAGGAAACATCCCCCACCCATCAGCTCACCTGAGGGTCCGAAGCACCCGTTGTTCAGGTTTATTATTGAGGGTTCAGCAGTTACACCTCAGGCTCATTTTTTTAATCTGATTTGTTATCAAACTTTTTTCGTTACCCCTCCTCTGCCTTTCTCTGTATCTCCATTAACTCACTAGAAATGTCTCTGATCTTAAAGTAAAAGAGAAGAGCTGCAGGCTGCAGAAAAAGAAGAGAACAGAACCAAACCTCCAGCAGCCATAGGACTTTCTCTCTACTTCAGTGAAAAAGCGCTAGATTGGCCTCTTACGAGACTCTTCCTTCAGAATTGACAGAGATCTACATAGCATCCTGAACTAAAAAGCTAATCAAACATTGGTGTAAGTCCTTCACATTAATAACCAACTTCCTCTTTTCTTTACCCAGTTGATTATCTGGGCCAGAAGTAGTGAGGTGAACAGGAAACTTCATTGACTATGAAGCCCACAGACCTACACACTTCCATTCACTGCAGCTCAACACTGCAAATCCCCATTAACACAGATAACCTTGAGTACCTGCTAGCAACACGAAGGAACTGCTCTGCGTGCCCAAGTCCTGGAAGAATCTCTCCCATTGCCAGTAACTATCTAAGTTTCCCAGTTGCCGCCTGAAGGTAGGGGTGGGGGCAAGGGGGGTAGGTCGGAAACAAGTTCTGGACTTGCACGTTCATTACAAAAGTGTCCTTAGTTCTTTCAGCTACTCACATTTACCCAATGTCATCCCCTTTTCCTAAATTTGGTCGAGACTAGCTCTCCTAGCTGGAAGTGGTAGAAGGGTGGTGGGGTGGGGACAGGAAAAAAGGGGATTTGAAATCCCCTTCTGTGCAGCAATGCTTGACGCTCTAAAAGGCAAAATGTGCCAAGAGCCCAGTTCTGGGAAGCAGCTCTGGGGACAGCCAGGATCCTGATGGGTGGTCTCATCTTTGGGCCTGGGGTGTGGAGGTCAACAGTCCAGAGTTCTATTTCCAGCACCAGCAAAACTTCAGCCAAGATACTTGACCTCATTTCATAAGACATGGCCCCCAGATGAAAAGGGAGAAGGGGAGGGCGAAGAGAAATGGAGAAGGGATGACTGCAGCGGGCAGAGAAATGCTTGGCACGGAATGAAGACCCCAGGCAGCAAACCACAAAAGGTGCTGTCGCACAGCAGGGGGGCCCCGTAGGGCCAAGCAGAGTCTGAAAATGAGGCCACTTTGGAACTGGTTACCCTGTGGCTTTGATGCACCAGGAGTTCAAATGAAGTCTCTACTCAGAATTCTATCCACAAGTCACACCTGAGAACCCAACCTGGATATTCAATAGGCCTTGGCCATCAATTGCAGGTTTCAATAAACACTGTTTTTGTTGTTAATAAAACTTCCTCAGAAAGCTTAATTTCCAGGCTTAATCACCATGTGACTGACTTCTTTTTAAAAAATGAAGAAAAACTGAAGAATTAAGTAAAAAATTAATGAGAAGCACACGGCTAAATTTCTCTTTAAGTTATACATGGCTTAAGAACATATTAAAGGTAAAGCCTTGCCTTTATCCGGACCTGAAGATTTGCAGAGAACAAGGTCTATGTCAGTAGGTGGGTTCTGAGGGTCTGGCATCTAGAACTGCCCTATGCCAAGGCCACAGGGAGGAAGTCTTACAGCTCACGAGTGGTCTAGGTGCCTCGGGACATTTGCTCCCGATGGCAAAGACAAACCCAAGGTCGCTCTGTTTCTAAGGCCTTCGAGTCAAAGCATTTTGAAAGATATAAGAGCAAGAGCATAAAGAATAAAGGGGGAAATTATAAATATTTCCAATCTATTATTTTAATGTTTTTTGAACATAACCTAATTCATCTCCAACAGAACACATGGCAATTTCTCTCCACTCCAGAGATAATAGTAGCCCCTTACCTTTAGCCTCAGGCATAGAAGTAATAACTTAAATTGATTTCTAGGTGGATTTACTAAATGCATGGCTGAACTTTCTCAACTTTTAGAGTAACCAGGAAATAGATAAAGAGAAATTTGGAGTGTCAAGACCTGCTGTCACCCCCCACTTTCACTCAACCTCACGTCACAATTTCCCTGGCCATGACCGTCACACTGCACACGCGTGAGCCACAAGTACTAACTGTCATGCACACGTCATGCAGTCACACCTCAAGACCGAATCTTGGTTGCAACTGAAGCCAGTCAGCAGATAAATTAGTTCATTATTTAATAATTCCTTAAATAGGTCCCCTTTTTGCTTTTATTGTCAACCGTAATCATTTCTTTCTTTGAAATAAAATCTTCTGCCTTCATTTACAGGCTCTTAGTAGAACATGTGCTTGAATTTCCTCAAGAGGATTAGAATTTCACCCATCTTGTATTACGCAGTCGCAGCAGAAGTGGGCCAACAGTTTCACCTATCGACATTCGTACAAGTGGGCTTTGCCTTAAGAAATTCAAAATAAGAAAATCAGGATTTAAAAAGCGGACAAATTAAAGGTGACTATTGTTGGTGTGGAGGGACTGCTGGTTCCTCCAGAGATTCACCAATAACAAGAAGTCCCGTGGAAAGCACAACCTTGAGCCCAATGGTGGGCGCCCATTAGCATTTCTTGGGAACGATGTCAACAATCATCTAAAGCATCTGCACTGAAGGAATCACACTTCCCAACCTTCTAGTTATGAGACGCTATGATTTGATATTAAAAATCAGAACCACCCTCAAACACAAGCAAGATGGGAGTACGGGGGAGAATGGAGTTCATTAAGAAGAGTTCAGATCTAAATGGAGAAAGCCCAAGCGTGCAGCCAAGCACCCACCAAAACAAACAATACATGACACTTCCAATCTGTTTGCTGTAGTTTGGGATTCTTTCAAAAAGGTTGTACAACTTTTCCTTCCACTGTGAAAGAGACCCTATTGCTGCTGGCCTTTCTCCTCACCAATAAAAACAGTAGATCAAACTATTTACACGATCTCTCAGGTCTTTCCTGACTGTAGGGCTCACCGGGTCTGGGCAGGAGGGTAGGTAGCAAAAAGACCAAAGGCCCCTGCCACCCGAAGCAGCATGAGGCGGTGCTACCAGGGGAGACTGGAGAATCACCCCTAGACTGGATATGACAGAATCCAAATGCTGAAACTTCCAGAGTAAAGGAAAATCAGTGAGGGCTGAGGTCATTTTGAGAGGACATCGAGAGAGAGGTGGGACACAGCCGAAACCTTGACATTTCCTGCACTTGGCTGCATAGCACTAGGTCCGGGTTCAAATGACGGGGATGAGGGAGGTTATGAAATCACTTCAGCCCCTGCCCTTTGGCACAAGCTCGGACACAATCTTCCACCAGACAGGTCTCTGCTGTCCTGCACCGCAAGGGCTCCTTTTACCTGAGGAGGAAACACCGCCCCCCCATGCACAGGCCCGAGACGAAGCACACTGAGACTGACAGGGACCAAAGAAGGACCACCTCAAGGAGGCAGGGCTTTCTCCCAGAGTAACTGGCCACTCTGGGCCTTAGAGCCTGGGGACCTCCCACAGCACAGGGGCTTCCTCTCCTGGTCCTGCCACTTCCCCATCTGTAATATGGGCTAATAGGTGTCTGGTAGATCGCTGTGTAGATAATAGGGCATCCACTTACAGTGCTCAGTGAGTGCTCATAAGTGGTAGCCATCATATTGATGGAAGACATTGAAGGCATCGGCACAATCTCAGGTATGCGGGCCCAGGGGAGACCCCACAAGGTATCTTTCAGACATCTACCTTCTTTGCCTTCCCAGGCCAGTGCTTCTAAAGAGAGCCAAACATAAGAGGCCGAGTTGATCCCATTGAAAATACTGTCCTTCAAAAGCTTCTGAGAACACAAGAGAGCCCTGGCGTTCTGCAAGGAGACCCCCCCGGGGCCTCTGAAAGCACCCAGCTCATCTCATCCCACCCTAGTGACAAAGGTCAGATGGGAGCGAAAGAGAGGCTAAGCAGGGGCAAAGGCAGGAATTCAGCATGAACCCAAGAGTTATTCGGCTGGTCGCCAGCTTTCCCAGCACAGTGGGTCCCACTGGCATCTGGCAGTATCCCCAGATGCAGTCTCTTCCCACAGGAATAAATGCACCCTCAGTCCAAAGGCAGCCAGCATCCCTGATCCGTCAGAAGTAAGACCACTTGGCAAAATGCTTTCCTCTTCCCTCCACTGATGAGAGTGAAAATCTTAATGTGCTTGTAAAATATTTTCGATGTGATGCAGTGACAACGGCCTATGACAGCCATTCCCCTGGAGAGTGGCTGGAGAGGGTGGAATGCTGACCAGGGCCCCGGGCGAGTGAGTGCAATGGAAACGTGAACCGGGCTTGACGGTCCATCACCAACCCTGACTGCAGCATCCCCTGACGGTTAGCAGGAACTTGCTGGGAGGTCCTGAAGGAAAAGTGGACTTGAAAAACAAAGAGACCTGGACTCTGCTTTATGATTCTTAGAAGGGAATGATGGGATGCAAATAATGCTGGCTGAAGCAGAAAGGGTGAGACGGGGTAGGACTCTGGGGACAGAATATGGCAGCGTGGGGCCCAGAAGAAGAGCCTCTGAGATCAGATAGGGAAGTGATCTCATGTATAGTAAAAGGCCAAGGACTTGCAGGAGGGCCCAGGACAAGCTTGGAACAGAAGACGCTGGCCAGAGAGAAGGGGCAGGGGAGGGGAGAGGGAAAGACCCGTGGCCAGGGATTTGATGGGGAGCCAGGACGCGGTCCACCAGACTCAAAGTGCGGCCAGCTGGCACCTTCCTCCGACTGGAGGCTTCAGAGCGATTCTGAATCTACACAAGCCTCAGGCTCTCCAGAAAAATGGAGATAATAATAGCACAGACTTCCAGAAGTTGTGAGGATGACGTAAATATAATGCAGGTAAAGTGCTTGGGGCACGAATACTCAACAAATGGCAGCTATTGATAGTATTAGGAGTTGCAAAGCCACCTATGAGCTTCTAATCTTTTCTGATGTTGAATTTTATTTTTGGTGTTTTTTTGTTTTTGTGGGGGGTTTTTTATTTGTTTGTCTTTTTAAGGAAAACTACCCTCTCTAGACTTCAAACTGCTTGAGAACTTGTCAGGGACAAGAGCAGGTCTCTAAAGTCTCAATTAACATGGACCATGGAATAGTGTCCTAAGGGGTGCTGGTGATAGAGGAAGACCAGCTCTGGACTCTGGAACCAGACGTGTGTTTCCTTTCATGCCCTTGGCTGCCGGAGCCCTCAGCACCCAGTCTGATACCCAGACAGGGTGATTACAGGTTGGAGAGCGGGAACCCAGAGCAGGAACATGCGCATCCCTCTCCCGAGTCTAATCTCATCAGAGTCGAGAAGGCTTGCCCTCTGGATTTCCACCAGAAGGGCTCCGTGGGATTTCTCCTCCACGGACTCTGCTAGCGAGTGATTCTAAGTTCGTTTGGCTTCAAATCAGAGTCCCCAAGAGCCACGTGACTGGATCTTGCCAGTTTAGCCACTGGCCCAATTACCTTCAACATGTCACACCTCGGTGTTCAATCCTCCACATTTATAAAGGCTTTTGTTGCCAATGAATTGATGTCCATTACGCCCCTGTGTCCTCTGTGTAAACTCCCACATGAGAAAATGATTTTAGAAAAATGTGGCAGGGAGAATTCTGCCTCCCTTGAAGAGCTGGAGATTTTTCCCTTTCTGATCAAGAGAGCTGTGTAATTAACTTGGTTTTCATCTCCTGGATGCCAAGAAGTTCAAAACCAGCGCCGTGCTCAATCAGAGCTAATAGATTAACCAATTTCTTTCCATTTGTGGCCTCAACTTTCTATTTATGTTTGTTAACCTTCTTGTATAAGGTGTTTCCATCCTTCAAAGACAAAGGCAGGTTGAGAATCAAGGAAAAGCAGAACATTCTATCCCTGATATCTTCACCACTTCTCGTGCTGCCTTCTCCAGGAAACCTTCCCTGACCAGCCCCATCCCCGGTGAGCTCTGCCTCCCGCAACTGTTATGCTCTTACAGCGGCCACCCCTTCAGTGCAGCACTTCCAAATGCATCCTCTTACCTGTGCACAGGTTGCTCTCCCTAACTAGCTTCTCAGCTAAGACTCAAGGGCTGCATCCTATGCTTTTCAGTAAGTACCTCCCATAGAATCTAACCACAGCCACACATTCGGGGCTGAAAGAATATCAGGTGCTGTGCAGATCGCCCAGCACAGAGGCTGTGAGCAACCTAACCCAGGAGTTCCCCCAGACCATCCCCCACCTGCTCTGCCCCCACCTCCACATGCCGGACTGCAACATCCACTCAAACAGCACATCATGCCACGCAAGGATGATCCCTGTGAGTGCTTTTAGAAGATTACTCACCCACACTGACTAGCTATTTCTGTCTTACTCCTGAGAGCATAAGCAAAACGCTTCTATACTTAAACGAGTGTAATAACTGACATTTCAGATTAGAGCTAAGAGGAGGTCTGCCCTTAAAGAGATGGCGTTAATTGCTGAACTTGAGGAACAACAGGCGTCTCCCAGCCGCTGCCGCCCCTGCTTCCCCAAGGAGCCCAGGTGTGAGGGCAGAGGCCCAGCCTCCCAGGGGCTGAGCTGCAGGGAAGCCTCGCGGCAGCTCCTGGCTGACCCAGGCTCCTTCCCGGCCCTGCGCAGACACAGATAAATCAGTGCCATCTGCCTGGCTTCTCTTCTGACACGTGTCAGCTCCTCTCCCAGCCTCCACGCCCCCTCAGCCTAATGTGCTCCGTATGCACAGAACCTGGAGTTGGCTCCCTTTCAAAATGGAACAACTCATGACATATTAAAACGATGACCCCACACACCACTCATTTGGCATTTACCAGCATGGCCTTGTTCCGGCGCATTCGTTCCCTGCGTGTGTCTGGAGCAGGGGTTCTCAAATGCAGGGCCTGAGCAGGAGAGAGGAGTTTGGAACATCATATTCAAAATTACCTTTAAATAACCGAATTCACTTTGTCATTTCAAAGGGCATGTGGGGGCAGGACATGCCTAAGACTCAAAAAGTAGGAGCTTTAATAAAAGGAGGGGAACAAAAACTCATATGTAAATGCTCACAGCAGCAGTATTCATAGTAGCCCAAAGGTGGAAACAATTCAAATATCCAACTGGCGAACCGATAAACAGAATGTGTTACATCCAAACAATGGGAGATTATTTAACCGTACATGTTACCACATGGATGAACTTCAAAACTAATATACTAAGTGAAAGAAGCCAGATGCAAAAGGCCACCTATTGTATGATTCCATTTATATGAAATGTCCAGAATAGGCAAATCCAAAGAAACGGAAAGCAGATTGGCGGTCGCCAGGGGATGGAAGACAGGGCAATGGGGCATGATTGCTAACAGGTATGGGAGCTCTTATGCGGGTGATAAAAGTGTCCCAGAAATTGATAGAGGTATTGGTTATAGAATTCTGTACAACCAACTAAGAACCAATGATATACAAAGAACCAATGAACTGCACATTTTAAATTAGTGAACTGTATGGTGGGTGAATTATATCTCAAAATAGCTGTTATAAAAAAGGTCGAGAGGAGGTTAAGCAACACAGGCCTAGAGCCAAAGGGCAGGAAGGAGAGTCTCCTCTTAGAACTCATAACACTGAGCACAGGCCCCAGTACAAGTAGGTGTTCGAAACCTTGCCCACCAGGGCACTAACTCACGAACAGAAAGGGGTGATTTACATTTCTACGCATCAGTGTGGCCCTGTTGCCCAAGGCCGCTGTCCCCGCTCTTTCCCCTGGAGGCTTCGCACCCTTCCCTCCTTATCTTGTAGCTCTAACACACTCCCCACAGTCCCTTCACCACATCGGTCCCTTAAAGACCCCACACCGGACTCCCCACAGAGTCGCTTTCAGATGGACAGACTTATGAGGTAGGCAAACTCCACAACTTACAGGTGAGGAGACCGAGGCCTGAAGACACTAAGTGATGCATCCCAGCACATAAACTGATAAGTCTTCCAGTCAACAAACATTTATTGAGCATCTACTACATTCCAGGACATGCTCAGGAGCAGAGGATACAATGATAGACAAAACATGGTCTCTGTGGAGTTTACATTCTAGTAGGGGGAAGGAAATTAAGCAAATAAATAGATACGTATCTGTACTATTTCCAGTATGGTGCAGTCTGCAAAGGCCTCTCTGGCTGGGTGATATATGAGCAGAGATCTGTTATCTGTGAGGGATGTGAGGAATATCAGGAGCTACCATGCACCCGATGTTCTTTTAGTCCTAATGTGTGACTGTGATTGGATTTTATGGGAGGAACTAGAAAGCACCAGAGGACTTCTCCAGGAAGAGTTTTCCAGGCAGAGTTGTCCCTACAAGTGCAAAGGCCCTCGGCGGGACAGGCGCAGAGCAGGTTTTGCTGATGGACTTCCCCTGCTATACCCAGGGCTTGTGCCCCGATGACCCTGGCATTCCAGGGCCTGCCTGATAGTAGATAAATAATAATGATAATGGCATCAGCAATAACATTTACTGAGTACTTAGTTTATGCCAGGCATTGTTCTAAATACTTTTTCTATATAGGGTGGGGCAAAAGTAGGTTTCCAGTTGTTCATATGGGAAATAATAAAATAATTAATAATAATACAAGACTAAACTGTGTTTCGCATATTCACAACTGTTAAGAACTCTACCTTCGCCCCACCCTATGTTAACTCACTTAATGTTCACTATAAGCCTGTGAGATATGGACTGTTCCTATTCCCATTTTTCAGATGAGAAACGTGAGACACAGAGAAGTGAGGTAATTGGTCCAAAGACTACCCAGTTTCTAAGTGGTGTAGCCAGGACACACAGCCAGGCAGCTTGGATCCATCCCCCAGGCCCTGACCACCAGCCCACCCAGCCTTGGTTCTGGATAGTAGCCCTTCTCATATTGCACCCACCCCCCCTTTGTCTTCCAACATACAGCTTGTTGATTTCTCCTTTAGGCCTTGCTCATCTGGCACCTCCCTGCTCTTAACATTCTCTCCACTCAGCGAACTCACCTCTGAGCCTACGACCACCTAGGGTTTTAATGGGACTAGTACTCAAAGGCAGTTCCTTTCATCGAGGTGCACCTTGTGTTCAGTTTTAATAGTGGCTCTTCCTTGCCATCCTAAGCTCCTTGAGGTTGTCCACTTTGTCTTTTCTCGTTTGCCTTGAAATGTATTAACTCTCATTCAGGGATGGGAATGTAGAAAGTTTGCAATAATGGTGTGTTTAATTGAACTGCACGAATCACTCAGTCACCACTTGTATGTGTTTTAACAGCTTTATTAAAGTATAATTGACAGAAACAAACTGAACACATTTAAAGGGTAAACTCTGATAAGTTTTGACATACACATATACCTGTAACATCATTACTAGAATCAAAATAATGAACACATTCTTCAGCCCCTGAAGTCTCCTCCAACGTCTCTGTACCCTCCTCCTTCCTGCCCCCCACGCCCTCCTTCCCAGGGCAGCCCTGCTTGCTCTCTGTCGCTCCAGACCAGTTTGCGTTTTCAAGAATTTTATAGGAGTGGGATCATATAGTAGTTTATTTTTTGATCTGGCTTTTTTCACTTTAAGTAATTATTTTGAGACTCATTTACTCATTCTTCTTTATTGCTAAATAGCACTCCATTGTATGGATATACCACCGTGTGTTTATCCATTCATCGTTTGATGAGACATTTGAGTTCCTCCCAGTTTTTGGCTACTACAAATAAAGCTGATAAGAACATGCACGTAGAAGACTTTGTATGGACACATGCTTTTCTTTATCTTGAGTAAATACCTAGCAGTGGAATGCCTGGATCACATGGTAAGTTTAGGTTTAATTTTTTTAAGGACCTGCCAAACTATTTTCTAAAGCAATTGTATAATCACCATTTTTCTAACCCTGAAACTTTGCACTTTTCCATCTTCTCCAGCCCATCCCAGTATGTCTTTTCCAGCTAAACCACCAGAGCCTGCAGGCAGGAGCCCCTTAATCCTGTTCTTCCTCCCTTCTCCATTATCTGGTTGGTATTTGGGGACATGGCCTTTTGAAGTCCAAGGACATAGGAGATAGGGTGGATTTCCATCTGTTAAGCAAACGTTTATCTCCGTCTTAACGAGATTCATCCCCATAAGCCTCAGCAGAAACTGGAGTGAGCATCATGTTTTAAGAATTTGTAGTCACCCCTCCCTATGGTCAGTCTATACAGTTCTTGGCAGTTCACTGTGGCTCATCGACGCCCAGAAGCCAGCGGTTGCAAACTCACTAGCCACCCTTTTTATTATACCCCGCAGTGGAGGTTCAAAATCTCCTGTGATCTTCCCAACACCAAAACTTCTCCCCTTCCTCGTCCCCTCCCCGCTTCTCCTCCTCTGCACCTTCCTCATTTCTCCCCATGCTAGTCACTCCACCCTCTTTCAGGATGGTTCTCCTGATGACTGTTTGGGCCATTTCTTTAATACGCAATCTCTTGCATGAAATGCAAGAGAAGGCTTGCATTTCACGGGGCAACTAGATTTGAGCCCCTGCTAATAGGTGTAGAACACAGTGCCAGGAGCTAAAGGGGATGGAAAAAACGGTAAATGCTGCACTCAATATACCATGAAGTCCAGAGCAAGGGTGAGACGTGGTTAAAATGAAAACACTTCTAAATGGCCTGGTAATTGCCATTAGAAATTTGAGCTAAATATAGTGGGGATGGCCAGGCAGGAAAAGGCAAGGAGCGGAAGAGTTTCTCAGCAAAACAGCCGTCATGAGTAGTCACTTTAGAATGAAGCCCCTTATCTTTAGCAGGTTAGGGGGCTCAAGACATTCAAGACCAACTCAGATGTGGTTTTGCACTGTTTGCTTAAAACCTAACTCACCACAAAGTCACCTCCCTTCCCTCCATTTCCTGGGCTGCAGTAGTGCACCACTGTCCATATGGAAAATAATACAATAATTAATAAATAATAAGAGTAAACTGCGTTTCGCATACTTACAAACTGGAAAGCTAAATTTGCCCCACCCTGTATTTGTTGCACATTTATTAAGTGCTGTCGCGTACCAAAGAGCAAGATGGTCAGCATCACCACCCTGAGGATCTTCCAGTCCAGAGAAAGGTAAGGACAAAGTGCCCTGATGGAGCATGCCGGGGACCACAGCAGATGCACACAGAGGGCCGGGGAGGCTGCACAGGGGGCTATGCTGGGCTAAAACCAGGCAATCAGCCAAGCACTCTGCCCTCTCTTCCAGACCCTCCTTGCTGGGTCACTCAGGGCATCTCCATAAGTAGTGTTGCTGCTCCCCTGCCTTGCACTAGTGGTGGAAATATCCCGGAAGCCCCTGACAATCAGGTCCCTGTCCAGGAAAGTCCTCCCCTCCTGGCAGCCCTGTGATTGCATCCTCAGCCCAGCTTGAAGTTGGCAGCCCCTCTTAGCACCGCATTGTGGGCCATATGGCAGTACAGCTGATGCTGCGTGACGCAGGACAGCTTTGCTTTCCAATCCACGTCAGCCCCAGCCACGGGTACACTGTGGCATTTAAATGGCAGCGAGGGACCTCCGATTGGGATAGGGAAGCTAAATTAGAAGCCTGTAACATGTTTGAACAGCTACGTGAAGGATGAGCATGGAGGCTGGGCTGTGAGGGGGCCGGGGACAGCACACTGATATTTATTTATCATACTGCAGGCAGGAAACCAGGCCACCCAAGGGGACTAGGTGTGTGTGTGTGTGTGTGTGTGTGCGCGCGAGTGAGTGAGTTCCCAGAGCCGGGAGCTTGAAGGAATATTTTCCTTCTGCACAGCCTGGATGGAGGCCGATTACTAATAGAGGGAGACAGGAAAGCCCATGGAGAATAAAACACACACCCCAGACACTCTAGAACACTCACAGCCAAAAGTCCTCCGGGCCAGGAACTCCTTTTCTGACCCCAGGCAACTCAGCTGCTTTATAAACATATTCTAGCAGATAACACACTCCCACATGAAGCAACACACTGATCTAGAAGGCACACACCTGGTCTTCTTGCCTCTGCAGATCGAAGAGAAGAGAATAAAAGAAAGTAAAAGCTTTTATGCAGACAGCAGAGACATCTCTAAGCCCTTGCACTGAATTCACACTCTTCTCACAGACCCTCACTCAAAGCCCACCTTCCACTAGTACAGATGCATTTCATCGGCTTGGCCGAACTAGTAGCAACTATCTACCCCCAACTCACTGCAGATCTCCTGACCTCAAAAAGAGCAAATTCAAAGGGAAAGGTGCCTCACAGTCAAACCTCAGGCAGGTGTGGAACTTTTTTGCATCCCAATTCAACTGGAAAGATGTTTTTGAACAACTGGGGGAATGTGAGTATGGTTTGAGTCTCATGATACCAAGGAATTACTGTTGATTTGTTAGTTGTGATAATGGCCTGGTGGTTATGCAAGAAATGTCTTTATTTTTTAGAGATGCAGTCAGAAATATTTGGAAGAAGAATGTTATGATGTCTGGAATTGGCTTTAGAATACTTCTGCAAAATGAAGAAAAATGTTAAAAATCTGGATGTTGGGGATATGAGAGTTCATCATTCTGCTTGCTCTACTTTTATAGGTGTGAACATTTTAATAAGAAAAAATGTGTAGAAACTCCAGGCTGGGAAATATGCCACAGGCATACCAGGCCACATGAGGCTGACCTCCTGACCTGCAGGAGTCAAAAATGTAAAACGCAAACCACCATCTCAACCAGCCTGGGCCAAACCTTAAGGTGATCTTGAAGATCCCAACTTATGGCCAACTGCAATTAATCAATAGTCATAATTATGATTATTGGTACCAAGAAAATATTAAATTATTTTTCCAGTAGACCGGAGTACAAGGGAATCATTTCTACCTAAAAACACGGCCAGAAATGTTTTGGTTTCATTTTAGTTTAGTACTCAGTGGAATACAAAGTTTCAGTTCTTTGGTACAATCGGTTCTCAAAGTGTGATCCCTGGACCAGCGGTTTCAGCATCACCTGGGGACTTGTTAGGAATGCAAAATATCCAATTCCACTCCCGAGCTACTCCAATCAGAAATGCTAGCCCCCTGCGCTTTAACAAGCCTTCAGGTGTCTCTGATGCTTACTAATCCGAGGTGCCAGATGAACCAGACGTCACCCTGAGCCTGTTACACACACAGCAGGGGTATAAACACGCACACACGCTGTGCTCGGACACACCTTGTCCTATATTCACAGCCCTGGCCAGAAAGCTGGTGGGGGCGCAGACAAAATGACATATCCCCACTAAATGCATGGGTCCTGGGAAGTCTCATAAACCCTGGGGGCCCTCCCCCTCTGTCCAAGCTCCAGAAAGCCCACGAACAGCAGGCGCCCCATCTGTAGTTCAAAGGATGCACACTCCATTAAAATGGATCGTAAATGGATTACATAACCCTCCAAATCCCAACCACCCGGCAAACCCTACTGACAGCATCGGGCTGGCAGCTGGCGGCTTCTCCAGGCACACCGAGGAGGGGGGAGGTACCTGGGTCAGGGTGACCTGACAGTCTGCCTGCGTGGACAGAAGATAACATGCCTGCAGGTACAGGGATGGGGTGGGGCAGGGGAAGAGGGGGAGACGCAGCAGGAAAACAAGTCCCTGCTTCAGTGTTTAATTCATAAAATCACAGTCTGTTCTAGCTAAATAACAGAGATCCCTGAGACCAGTTACCAGATTCACAGGTGGGAAAACTTAGGTTCAGAGGTGATAGGATTGTCCTAACGTCTCATAACCAGTGAGTGCAAAAAGGAAAGAAAAGTCCCGCTTCCCTGAGTCTGTGCTGATTTGTTCCATTAAACACAGGGGAGGGGAGGTGGAGGGCCATCTCAGTGGGTGTGGGAATGAGGGAGGGCAGCTGAGCAGGAGTTCGGCACAGACAGGGGTGCAGGGGGGATAGAGGAGACAGCCAGGAGGCCCAGAAAGGGGCAGGCAGTCTCCGGGAACAGCATCTGAAAGCAGTTTGGGGTGAGAATGACGAAGGAATTTGCTAAGGGTCACAGGATTAGTTTGCAGCACTTTGAGCCCCTCTGCAGCCAGTTGGCATCAATCAGTGTCAGACTAATGAGCCATTCACCTACCACAGACCTGGACAAATGACGGGACACAGAATGGGTAAGTTTTGAAGCATGGGAGGAAGGACGGAAAGGCCTAACGCACATGTGGGGCCTGGCTAGGGCAGCCCTGTGAGAGGGTTGCTGGGAGATGGCTTGGCAACATGGGGACACTGGGCTCCAAGAGGGTGGCTTGGGACCCTGAAAAGTCAAGGCAAACAAACTAGGCCCATTTCACCAACTGGCTCAGACTTCATCAACAACTGACTTCTCCCACTGATGGAAAGAGGGGCTGGGAATAACCAAGGATATTTCTCATTTGCATCAATTTAATAATTCATTATGGAAACTCTATCTAGGCACAAGTGGGGACATAGACATTATAAGATATGGCCCTATTCTCAAGAAATTTGCAGTGTACTTGGGAAAGCAGGTGTGTACAGTCTTAATAGAACGATATAATGATATGATAAGAAGATAACTAACACAGCCTGAACAATCACCAGATGTCTCCCACACAGGTGTGCTTTCATCTCAATTAATATTATTATGTACTATGCATCATCTCAGTCATGTACTATGTCAGATAATCCTCAGAACAACCCGTGCTGCATATGCCACGATGATGGATGAAACACCTGAGGAAAGGCACGCGCACAGCTTTGTCTCATCAGAGGATGATGAGTGGGAGGCCCTCCCAACACAGGGAAGAGCAGGAGCACAGGCACGGAGGCTGGGGAGCCCGGGGGCCTTTGCACCAGGGGTGATCCACAGTGTTGGCTGGGATGGGTTCATGGCAAATGGGATGGGAAAAGAAACCAAAAAGGAAAAAAAGCAAGATGTAGGTAGGGGACATTCAATGCAAAGTTAAAGAATTTGAACTCTCTGTCTAGGTAGCAGAGAGTCAGAGAGGTTTCCAGAGATATAGAGTGAGTGATCAGTGCTGCTTTGCCGACACTGCTCAGGCTGGCTCTGAGGGCAGAGAGGCCACCAAGGGGCAGCCTCTGTTATTACCGCAGTGAATGATGGAGGACCTGGTCTCACTTTTGCCACCAAGCGCTGTGTCACTAATACTGAGCAATTCCCACATGCAAGCACTGTTCTACATACTTCCATGTATGACCTGATTGAATCCTCAGAGCAGCCGTATGATGTAGGGAAAGAAAACTAAGGCGAAGAAGTGCTAAGTAACTTGCCCAAGGTCAAGTACCAGAAGCCTTATATCATTTCACTTAATCCTCCAACAACCTTGACTGGCTCAGAGAAGTCACCTAACTTGCCCAGCTTGGTCTCTCTGACCCCAAAGCCATACCTACCCTGGGACACAGCTCCCCTCTAGCGCAGTGGAGCTACAAATGTCGGTATGGAAAGGAGGAACCATGCCTGGTAAAATTGACAGGACACGCACAGGGCCACATACTGCGTGTTTCCACTTATAGGAAGTATCCAGAGTGGGCCAATCTCTGGAATCAGAAAGCAGATGAATGTTTGCTGGGAGCTGGAGGAGTGAGGGATAGGGGTCGACTGCTTTTCGTGGTGATGAAAATATTCTAGACCTCGATAGTCCAGGTAGTGGTGATAGTCACGCAAAACTGTGAGTGCCCTAAAATGTCACTAGGGGTATGTTTTGTACTGTGTGTATTTTATCACAATTAAAGTACCTGAACAAGAAAGAACAACTCTTTGGGTGCGGGGACAAGGGAATTATTGAAGTTGGTACATTATTCACTACCTGGATTTAAGAGGCTAAAGAAATCAGTCATACTGAAAGAGCTCAGGCCTCAGACATGTAAGGTCCCCTTTGTTACAGACCAGACGTTCTCCTCAAAAAGTCCTCACCCTTTCACAGAGTCCCTGTCCCCTACTAATATCTCTGAAAGAATGCCAAGTGCGGTCAAAGGTACAAGGCACTTCCATTAACTTCTTTTTTTTTTTTTTTTAATTTTTTTTTTTTATTTATTTACTTATTTATCTTTAGAGGGGAAGGGAAGGAGAGAGGGAGAGAAACATCAATGTGCGGTTGCCTCTTGTATGTCCCCTGCCGGGAACTGGCCTGGCAACCCAGGCATGTGCCCTGACTGGGAATCGAACCGCGATCCTCTGGTTCGCAGGCCCGCGCTCAATCCACTGAGCTACACCAGCCAGGGCCCATTAACTTCTTTTTTTTCAACCGATGTCCTACCTTCCGGCAGCATGAATGATAAAGAGGTGGTTTAGTGCAGCGTTTGAAAGCAAAACTCTGGAAACAAAGCAGAGTCGTGTTCAAGCCTGGGTTCCGTCATCTACCACTTGTGAGGCTACGGAAAACTCGGTGAGCCTTACTAATTATAGTAGTTATACTTCCAGGATTTTTACAAAAAGGAAATGAAATCGTGTTCATAAAATACTTATGTGTTAAGTGCTCGTTATGTGGGTTATGACTGTACAATATAAGTGCTAGGATACACAATTCACGTCGCACGAATGCCATTCCATACCTAGCACCGGGTGGAGTCCCTCCTGGAGGCTGGTGAGGCCCTCATCATGATGTCCCTTAGTTTATGCTGGATGAGAGGTCAGCGTGTGTCCTTTAGCAGAGCTGCATCCCCAAGCTGCAACCCATGTGTTAACGACAGTCGGTGACAGACATTTAGTCCCAACTAAACCAAGGCCTAGCGAGATAGGAAAAAATGCATTCCCAAGATGACTTCTCTCAGCTTTGGACCACACTGTACAAATTGTTTGTGGCATATTTCCTTCCTGAGTATGTTTTGCTCAGCCTGACAGCGAACAGGTTGGCTTTTGGGAGCGCACACACCCACAATGGGGCAAGAACACATTAAAATCCTGTTCCCTACACTGTTTCGGAGCCCAGACAGTCTGCGCTGCACCGCTTACTCGCCTTTGAAGGCACAGCACCCTAGTGACTCTCCAGTTGTGTGTGCCTTGGGGCATCTGCTCCTTCAGGGCAGGACTGTCCTCCCTTCCCCCATCCCAGCACAAAGCCTGGCCTGCCAGGCTGAACTTCCTGTTGAATCCAATTGATTAATGCCTGCGAGCAGCTCTGAAAAGCCCTAAGCTAAGAACAGGACAATGGAGATGACAGATCTGAAAAGCCAGAGTGTGTGCCTTCCCTAACGAAGCTGGGTAAAGCAACACCAGGTGTTTGAGTCACGCCGTGGAGATGCAATCGTGGAGAGGGATCACATTTTGCAGAGTCAGGGGTGCTGGCAGCAGCTTGCTTGCCAGGCACAGGGGTTTCTTTAATGAAATCCAGAGAACGAGAGTGATGAGCAACACATGTGCAAAGCTTGCTCACGCTCTCACACGCAGCTGAAGGCGTAGGAGGCAAGGAGACTCAGGGGGGTTGGCACCACACCCTGGTTCTGCCACTTCCGAGGCTGGACGACCCTGGATAAATGATCTGACCTCTCTGAGCCTCAGTTTATTCATCTGTAAAAAGGAAGTGATACCGCATACCTTACAGGATTGTTGTGAGTGTTGCATGAGCTCAAGTATGGGCAACGCCTGGCATACAGCCACAGATCAAACAAATTCTTTCAAATTACCTGCCCACTGGCCTTTCAGGACCTTTAAGTGCAGACTCCTGTTGTAGTCAGTGGTTAGCAATGGATAACCTACGAAAAGTGTCCAGTTCTTGTACATCAGATATCTGATAAGGGGTTAATATCCAGAATATACAAAGAACTCTAACAGCTCAACAACAATAAAAATACCTGATTAAAAAATGGGCCAAGGACTTGAATAGACATTTCTCCAAAGAAGACATATAAAGGGCTGATAAGGACAGGGAAAGATGCTCAATATCCCTAACAATCATTAGGGAAATGCAAGAGGTGGCTATTATCAAAATAAATAAATACACCAAACAATTATTAGCAAAGATGTGGAGGAATTGGAACACCTACGCTGCTGGTAGGAAAATGATGCAGCCACTATGGAAAACAGTTTGGTGGTTCCTCAAAAAGTTACAAATAAAATTACCATATATTCCAGCAACTGTGCTTCTCAGTTTACATAAGAATTGAAAGCAGCCCTGGCTGGTGTGGCTCAGTGAACTGAGTGCTGGCCTGCGAACCGAAGGGTCACTGGTTCGATTCCCACTCAGGGCACATGCCTGGGTTGCAGGCCAGGTCCCCAGTAGGGGTCACCTAAGAGGCAACCACACATTGACGTTTCTTTCCCTCTCTTCCTTCCCCCCTTTCTCTCTAAAAATAAATAAATAAATTTTTTAAAAAAAGAATTGAAAGCAGGGCCTCTAGGAGACATTCAAAGACCCATCCGTGTTCATACCAGTGTTATACCAGTGTTATTTGCAAAAGCCAAAAGGTAGAAGCATTCCAAGTGTCCTTTGATGAATGAATGAATAAATAAACTCATATACATACAATGGACTATTATTCACTCTTAAAAAGAAATTCTGACACATGGTACAACATAGTTGAACCTTGAGGACATCATGCTAAGTGAAATAAGCCAGGCGCACAAAGACAAACACTGTGTGGTTCCATTTACATGAGGTACTTAGGTAGTCAAAATCACAGACAGAAAGTAGAAGGTGGTTGCCAGGGGCAGGGTGTAGGGGGAGTGGAGAGTTAGTGTTTAATGGGCACACAGTCTATAGGTCTACAGGATGAAAAGTTGTAGAAGTGGAGGGTGGTGATGGTTCCACAATCGTGAGAATGTACTTAACACTACTGAACTGTGCCCTTAAAAATGGTGAAGATGAAAAGGTGAAGGGATTGAAGAGCATCTATTGGTAGTTACAAGACAATCATGGGGATGGGAAATGCAGCATAGGAAACATGGCCAGTAATACTGTAATGTCTCTGTAGGGTGCCAGGTGGGTACTGGAAATATCAGAGGGAACACTTTGTAAGTGTACGATTGTCTAACCACCAAAGAACGAGAAACAAATGTCCTGGCCTCAAGAGGTTATAGCCTCTGAGGAAATGAGACGAGCACATGCGCAGTGAGGCCGGGTACAACCCAAGGTGGGTCAGTATTGGAGAAGTCAGAGAAGCGAGTAATCAGTGCAGCGGCAAATGGGAACGGAGGCCTTGAAAGGCAGGAAGAGTCTGGAGGCGCTGGGGAGGTAGAGGAGGGCATTCCAGGCCTGGGACTGGGAGAAGGGACGTACGGGCAGGAATGTAGAATGTTCCTGAAACAACGGGAAATCTGTCTCCTTAGAGAGAAGGAGCACGTTGAGAAATCATTTTTGTAGACAGGATAGAGATATGTAACACAGTCTTGAGAAAGCTGGGTAAAATGTACATGTGATACTGCAGGAAGAGGGGGACCCTGAGTGCTCTGGAGAGGTGCATGGCATAGTGTGTTCATACTGCACAGTTCTTTCACTATGTCCTGGTACCCTCCATGACAGACGAAGTCACTTCATCACACTTTAGTGGGGTGGAAACTGAGGCAGGGGGTTGAGCCACTCAGCTGGTGACACACATCTCATGAGCTGCAGAGCTAGGAACTGCTCCACTCCTGACTCCACGCATAAAAGTATGAACTCTTCATTTTCTTATCCTTTGTTCTCTAAATAGTTATTGACACAATATGCCAGGCACTCACTCTTCTTGACACTGAGGCTGGGAAAGACTGCAGAAGGAGCAGAGCTGGGGAGGAAAACCAGGAGCTCAGTTTGGCCATAAGAAGTATGAAAAGCCTGTTAGAACAGGCGGATATACAAGTCTTAAAGGAGAGGTTTGGACAGAAGTAAAAATTTAAGTATTGGAAGCCATGAAACTGGATATAGCTGATAATTTTCCCTACAAATACAAATGAAAGCTCAAAGAGAGAAAGCGGGGAGGGAGGGGAAAGAGAAGCCCTCAGAAAGGAGAGCCGGGCTATCCTAGGATTGCTGCCTCATCTCCTGCCGTTCCACTACCTGATCTCTTTTAACCATCACTCGTGGGCGCATGATGATTGACATGTTCGTATGATAAAAGTCACAGCTTGTGACTTTTCTATAATGACCTCCTAGGTCATCCGTTTAAATTGGCACAATGATACAGCGTGAGAGGGAATTGAGACAAAGTGAGAAATATATAAGATGCTGAACAAACGGAAAGACAGAAACTGGAACTCTGATTCTCAGAAAGAACCCTAATGTTGTTCTGGTTTCCACATCTCACTGCTGTTCTGATACCAGGGAACACCGGAGGGGTGGGTCTAACCCATCATCTCCCTAAGACACAAACTGACAAGTTCTCCATCCCCAGGCCTCCCATTAGCCACCAGAAACACAACTGACTGGGATTATAAGTGAGATTAAAAAAATTGTAATGTCATATCCACTTCCATTGGGGGTAGATATCTATATAGACCATAAACACAGAAAAGCCAAACCTCCATGTGTTTCAGTTTAAATTAGAAAGCTTCCTTGAACTACAGCAAGGTCGGGAGGTCAGATGCCCACAGGGCAGAGTGAGTGATGTGGACTGGGCAAAAGGGAAGAAGAGTGGTTTAGAGCAGGGACGAGAATGCCAAACACACCAGGGCAGACGGGGGGGGGGGGGGGGGGGCGGGGAAGGCCCCAGAGGCTGTGATTCTAGGCACGAGGTCCGGGGCCCGTGCAGGGAGAGGTGCAGCGGGCTGCTCGGAGCTCAGTGCGACATGGGGCATCTGTGTCCCAGGGCTGCTCTCCCAGCGCCCGCCCCCACTCCCCACCACCACCCACCTCCACCGCTGCAGGAAAGGGGCAAATGCACAGGGTGAAGTGGTTTCCAGGATCCCCAACAACAGACAGGGACAATTATAAGATGTGACTGATCTCAGAATCCCCAGAAAGTGGCCTTCCTCACCCTGCAAACCACCCCTCTACACCCTCCCCACACCACACCCCACAGCGTGTCTAAAATTCTACTCAGAGCGACCCATTCTTTGGGTTCAATCAGGGGCGCGTTGGTATCGCCTGGAGAACTTTGAAAACTACAGCCTCTAGGGAGTCCCATCACACTCCCAAATCGGAATCACCAGAATTGAAATCAAGCAAATGCATTTTTAAAAACCACTTCATATGATTCTCATGTGTGGACAGAATTGAGAGAAAAACATTGCCTACTCTAGGAAGTTTTTTTGGAAAGCAAAATTGCAGACTCTATACCTGATGGTACTAATAAGTCATTACCCTTGACTGAGGGCCTCTTGTGTTCCCGACCCTGAGCTGTGTACCTATACATATTGTCTCTATTATTTCTCATACCAAACAACCCAGTTGTTTCGTATTCCCATCTTACAGATGAGGAAACTAAGCTCAGAAACATTAAGCAAGTCACCCAAGGTTAGCAAGCTTGTGATGGGGCAGCATTTGAACCCAGGACTATCTGCCTCTTTCCTATACGTCATCCATTAGATGAACTATCTAAAAAAAAAAAAACTGCAGCCAAGTCCACAATCAACTTAGCTCCCAAGAGGCAGGCTCCTTCCTGTACATTCAGGTCTCCGCACCCTTCACCAGGGCCCCGCAATGAGGTCATTCTGGCACTCTGGCCGCCTCTGGCCAAGCCAGCTTCCTATTTTGATGGCTCAGACGCTGACAGAACATCTGTAGGGACCAGGGCCGGAATCAAGCTCTCTGTAGAGTCAGCTAGCGTGGGTGTGTTGGCTCACACTATTTGGACTAAACAGAATCGAAGAAACATCGTGCTTGGGGCAGGGTTTGGAAAAGCAGCAGTGCCAGGAGGGGGAAGACCCGCTCCCACAATACGGATGCAAGGAGTAAGTAAATGTACACAGATGTAGCTAGGCAGGCTGGGATCTGAAAGATAAACCAAAGCTGGCTCAGTGGAAAGGGATGAGCTAACTTCCGACCTCCGCTTCTCCTGGTTTCTTTCTTCAGAGCAACTTCAAAGGCAGAAAAGCATCAGCCTAGCCTGGAAGGCTCCTGGACCTTCTGTCTGTGAGGGGTGTGAAAAACCAGGAAAGGAGGAAGACTTCCGCAAAGTTGTCCTTGGCTGACTCTTTATTCTGACTCTTGGAGGTTTAACCTAGCCAGTGTGGATAAGGAAAGCAAAGAGTACGTGCAGGCTGTTGCTCTCGGCTCCATCATGGATAATTCTAAGGCTGCTTTTTCAAGACCAGGAAAGCCTTGGCCGTGTCCCCAAATGCCAGCTGGCAGTGTCCTCCCTGTCTCAGACCCCCTGCAGCACCTGAGTCTATACCTCTTTTAAGGAGGCAGGTCCAGGAGGTTAGCCCACATCTAGCATGGCCTTAGGGCACACCTGGCAAGGACAAGGAGGGTTTCCATCCCTAGGAAGAGGTAGAGAGCACCTGGAAGCAGGAACACACAAGTCCTCCAGCCTGACCATAGCCTCTTTCCACCATCACTCCAGCACCGCACACAGGCGGCACCAGTAGAGGCTGAGCAGGCAACAAGCACTACAGGGGATTCACCGGGAGACCCCACGGCCTCTGCCCAAAGCCCACGGAGAGGACAGCGCAGGAGCAGAGCCCCGTTGTACTTCTCGGGCAGCAGTGGCTGTCACGCTGGCAGCCTTCCCAGGGTAATCCAGCACAGGCTGTCTTACCACTGAGCTCCCTCCTGAACCTGCCCTTCAAGACCACAGCCCGCAGCCTGTCAGCAATGCCATCCAGTCCGGGCACAGGCCCAAAACGTGCACATGCCCATCTGCTGGGCCTGGCTGGGCTGGCAAGATCTGTGACCTGATTGGTGGATGCTGGCTGGGGACCAGGTCAGAGCAGGAGAACAGGCCTCCTTCAACCAGGGCAGTGCTGGCTTCCCCCAGAGGAGCCCTTGCTGTCCCTCTGCCAAAGCCAGGCCCTAGTTTCCTGGCACTACCTGCCCCAGCCAGACCTGATACTCATACCCAGTGGTCTCAACACCCTCTCTCACTCCCCACAACCAACTGGGTGGTTTTGAGCAATTTAAAGCCAGAAAGTGTCGGACCTGTGCAGGCTAAAAGCAAACTACCACCAGGAAATGTTTCTCGGAAGCTTTATTACAAGTAGGGTGTGTTGTTCCATCTAATTTCCAACTCATTGAAAATATCCTCTAACTGCTGAACATACACAGTCTACCTGAGCCCGGGTCTTACCTGCAACTTGGCACGAGCCTGCTTCTGGAATCAATGGCTCCTCTACAGGCACAGAAGGAAGCAGTGCCATGCGAGATTGCGAAAACCAGCTTCCTAATGCCTCAATTCCACCTCCACGGCTTTCCCGACTTTGGTTTTAGTAACTGGGGGCCCTGGCTGGGTAGCTCAGTTGGTTAGAGTAATATCTTGATACACCAAGGTTGCAGGTTTGATGTCCAACCAGGACACATACAAGAATCAACCAATGAATCCACAAATACATGGAACAACAAGTCGATCTTTCTTCTTTCCTCTCTAAAAATCAATAAATTAAAAAAATTTTTTAAAGAATGGTATTTTTAGGAATTGGAGAGCAACATTTTTTTCAAGAGACTTATTTTAGGAAAGAATAAGAAATGTTTGCAGCTCATATATATTTTTATCAGGTGTTTTAAGTCAGAAAATGTAATATATACCTACAACTGAAAGTATTTATTTCCCTGTCAGCAGAGGATTTCACCGAGCAGAAGGCTACACACACTTCAGAAACCCCTGGGTAATGTGGACAGCATATAATATCTCCTTATCACACTGCGCCTTTAAACAACTGTAGTCTGAGATGAGACCGGGTAGAATTAGGATGGGCATGGAGAAATAAAAAACATTTAGGGGTGCAGAAATGAAAAATCAGACTGGAGTGAAAAAGCAAAAATGCCCAGATAGTACTGAGATGAGTGAGAAGGGTTCAGGGAGGGGAGGCGTTTGAGGGAATAGGGTGTATGGAAACTGCAGGAAAAAGACCAAAAAGATGGTCTCTTGGGCAGAACCCTGGAGCCGAGAACAGAAAAGGTGCAATGGGAGGGGGTTGGAGGGTAGGCCCTGGGTCCTAAACAATGCATTGGGCAACAGTGAAAGAGGTGGGATGGGGAGGGGGGGCGAATTACGCAGGCGGATGCTAATACTGTGAATGATCATACTTTCTCACTCTCTTCCCAACCTTATCAGCCTGTCACCTTAGGCTGTACTCTAAGCCCACTGCACCAATCCCAGCCCCCCATCCCCTAGGAAGCCCTTGCCCCTGGCTCAGCCCAGGGGAAGGGAGTGGGCCCAGCTTCCCTGCTCCTGGTCAGATGGCAGCAGAAGATGCACTGAGCTCAGGGAGCGCTTGTTCACTTCCCCGGCAACGAGAGCACATAATTATTTTTGAATGATTATAATACTTTGTGGTTTCTCATTCTTGATATTAGATGATGGTGGTATCGCAAACTACTTAGCTCATCACAACCTAAAGTACTGGTGCTCATTAAGGTGCAAATCCCACTGTCGCTCAGGCCTGAACAGGATCTGAGAGATGAGGGTTTTGTTTTTGTTTTTATTACGTATAATTTACATGCTGAAAAATTCACCCTTTTTTTTTTTTTAAGATTTTTTTTTTTTATTTATCTTTAGAGGGGAAGGGTAGGAGAGAGGGAGAGGGAGAGAAATATCAGTGTATGGTTGCCTCTCGTGTGTCCCCCGCTGGGAACTGGCCTGCAACCCAGGCATGTGCCCTGACTGGGAATCGAACCGCGATCCTCTGGTTCGCAGGCCTGCGCTCAATCCACTGAGCTACACCAGCCAGGGCAAATTCACCCTTTTTAGTGTAGGGTTCTGTGAACTTGACAAATACATACGGTTGTATAAACACCGGCACAATCAAGTTATAAAACAGTCTATTAACTTAAAAAATTCCCCCATGCCTTTTCGCAGTCAGTCCCCTAGCCCTCCCCGGCCCCCGGGACGTTTTCCAAGCCTGTAGTTGGCCCTTCCCAGAATGCCATATGCATGGGATCGTGCAGCACGCAGCCTTCCGAGTCTGGTTTCGTTCACTTGGCATAATACTTTGACCTCAACTATCAGATTCTTAAAGAGGATGGGAAGAAAAAGTATTAGAAGGCATGGGAATTAGCTGAGTTCTCAGATAGGCTCAAAAGGGTCCAGAAAAAGGAAAACAGGAGCTCAAAAGATCCAATCTGCCTCCTTTGCAACTGGCCCAGGGCCATCCCTAAACTAAGAAGTACGGACACATAGACATAAAAAGGCATTGGTTGTCCAGAAACAACTCAGGGTAATTAAAAGAACATGAACTTTGGTGAGAAGACACATACTTCAGTCTGTTACGTGATCTTGAGTAAGTCGCCTTAGCCTTTCTGATGCTGATAATTTCCTTCTCTGCCCAACGAGACCTTGAGCCAGCCAATCAGAGCACCATGTCTCTTTAACCACAAAGATGAACTCAAAGATAGACCCTTGCAGTGACTTCTGCTGAAGCTATTAGGAAAGATGCTTTTTTCTTGTCATCCTGTGGGTTCCTAAAATATCAATAGTTGAATTTAAGCCTGGAGCTGCTAGTGGCCATTTCTGCCACCACATGGGAAGAACTGGTCTGTGACTGTACCCAGTCAGCAGACGGCAGCCTGGAGGGACGCAGACAGCAAAGTGATGGCACCCTATAAGCACCCTGACCCAACTTTGTTCCCTTCTGTTCCTGGACAGGTACATGAACTAGTGTAGTCCCTTTATTTGCTTAACAAAAACAATACACAGGGAACCTCATTGCTCAGAGGTGTTGGAAGGTTCGTAAAATAGCACCTACAGACAGGACCATGTAAATTACACAAGCATATGATGTTAAAATTCATCTATTTCAGACTCCAGAAACATGACTCCCAGCCTGGCTCCTTTAAGGACAACCACATCTTAATTTCCAATAACTCTAAGGCCAGATGCAAAGCATCTGTTATGCCACATACGACAACCAACATCTAAGACTTCTCAGCCTCAGTTAGGCCTTCTTAGAGACTCAGGCAGGCTTTTTCCAGAATGCTCAAATCCAGTTCAGTTCGGCCAATACTTACTATGTACAAGGCTAGGATCTGTGGTTATGTAAGGGTTGATAAGATACGGTCTCTATCATAAAGGCAAGTCAAAGGAAAGAGAAAACACATCTGGTTGGGAAAATCAGAAATCCTGATTATTGAGACGCATTATTTGAGGATAGATGGGATTTCCACCAGTGGAGAAGGAAGGCATTTAGAGGAAGGTGAGGCAAAGCAAAGGAAGGCACAGAGGAAGGAAGTACTCAGCTTATTCAGAAAACAGCAAACAAGCCCCTTGGCTGACGTGCTGTTTATCTACAGGTGTGAAGGAATTAATTCTGAAAGACTGAGTAAATATGATAGAAGAGTCTAGTCACTAGGCAAGAAGTCATTATTTAATTCCAAAGCAAAGAGAAAACCCTCAAAGATTTGAGCAGGAAAATAACATAATTAAATCTCTGTTCATTAATGATCTTAATTGAACATAATTAAACTATAAATCCAGTAATGGTGTGTAGGCTGAACCTGAAGGTGAGCGAGACTGACAGCAGGCAGGGCAGGTAGGAGGGGACCGCAGGGGTCCAGGCAAAAAGGTTCAGGCACCTGCCCCAGGAGGAAGGAAGGGGGGACTCTGGGATGAGAGGCCGTCAGGAAACCACAGAGAGGCCTTGCAAGGAGTCATCAAGCACAACGGGGAAAGGAATGATACAAAGGGCACCGGCTGCGGGGACAGAAAGAACGGAGGAGCTGTTATTGCCAGGAAGGGAAGCCAAGTAGGGAAGGGAGAGTAAGTTCATTCTGGATTTGGTGAATTGAGATGCTGGGATAATATCCAGGTTGAGATGTCGAAGAAGCATTTGGAAAGGCGAACAACTTGGCACGTAGGGTAAGCTGTGGGACCCAGAGCAATGAGAGGAGGAGTGTGGAGCAGAGCATGGAGAACCTCCCAGAGAGAAGATGGTGGGAAAATCAGCAAAGGGTGCCTGGTTGGACTTGACTCTTCCACCCTGACTTTCCATGTGTCATATGGCTCCGCAGGAGAGGGGGACCCAGTAATGGCAGATGCTGGGGAATGCCTATGTGTCAGGGAAGAAGACATGAAGAGATGATCATAAAAGAGGCAGAAAAGAAGCAAGAGGTCAGGGAGAACCAGGAAGACGCTGCCAGGCAGCTGAGAAGGGGAGCCATGGGCCTTGGGCAAATCAGCCCCCACTTTGGGCCTCAGTCTTCAGCCCACGGTTGGACACACTGCTTCCTGCCCTTTCTCCCAGCCCACAGGTGCGAAGGTTGGACAGGTCATATACGTATGAGTGTTCTGAGGAAGGGCATTACGCGTTCCAAAACTGGCAGGCTTTGATTCTGCCAGGCTCAGGGCAAGGTGGGGAGGGGGAACAATTCCATGAGCAATGTTTGGGAGTTCCTGATTTATCTCAAAGATGAGAGAAAGCTCAAGCAAGCAGGCAGCCTGTCAGCGAGCCAAGCCGTGGGCCAGGGGCAATTCATGCTCGCTTCTCACCCGCCTCCCACCAGGATTTCATTTGGAAGATAGCTGCGTAGGAGGAGCATTTGGTTTCACGTTGGCAAGGCTGGCACATCCACAGTCCCTGAGGAACCATCCCTGCGCTGCAGGAGAGACACTGGTCCCCAGGTTTGGCCCTCACAGCACACAAGAGAGATACACATGACTGGCAGCTGTGCATCCCCCTGAGAAAGGCAGCTCTCCTTCAGAATGACCATGCCCCTCTTCCCTCTACCCTTCCTGACCCCCGGCTGTTCCCATTCTCCAAGGTCTGGGTTTGGGCCTCACCTCCTCAGTGAAGTCCCCCCTGACCACCCTTCCCCAAAACGATTCTCATCTCCATCATTTTTCCAAAGCACCTGTGGCTGCAGGACCAAGTTGCTTATCACCAGTCTCATGTTCCCACTCATTCGTGCTTCCCATGACACTCCCTGCACACCTGCTGGAGGATACCTGGGGGAAGGCAACATGTGAAGCAATGGAAGGAAAGAGGCTCAGCCTTTTCTGTTTTCTAGAAACTTGACTGTGGCCCTGGTTGGATAGCTCAGTTGGTTGGAGTGTCATCCCAATACGCCAAGGTTGCAGGTTCAATCCCTGATCAGGGCACATACAACTATCAACCAATGCATGCATAAATGAGTGGGGCAACAAATCGATGTCTGTCTGTCTGTCTCTCTCTCCCTCTCTCCCTTTCTCTCAATTCAATAAATTTTAAAAAAATAAAATAAACCTAACTGTATAAGGGGAATAAGCACGGCCCCACGGGTAACCACACACCTGTCAGACATGAGAGGAGCCTTAGAGCCGATGGAAATGCAGACAGTGTCAGAGAAGTCAGAGCAAGGAGCAAACCCCAGGGCAGGGGGACTCATGGAGAGCTTCCTGGAAGAGGTAGCTTCTCTGTCTTATTTGCCTAACACATTGATTTATCTGTAAGAAACCATTTTTTTTTTTCACATGTCCCTCTGGCCTTGGCACACGGCAGTACTGAAGCACAATGCTTTAAGTAGCGTAATCCAGTCACAGGCACATGGGTCATGCTGTCACAGAGACCTGCCTCCCAGGCCTGCCTGTCATGTAATAGCTCTCTGACCTTGGGAAAGCAACTTAATCTCTCGCCTCAGTGTCCCACCTATGAAACAGGAATAAAAGTGCCTATATATAAAATGGACACGGTAAGGAATAAATGGGGCAGTAAGTGAAAGAACTTCGCACAGCATCTGGTACCCAGTTGGTAATCAGTGCAAGTCCCCTTCTCCACTCCCCCTGCCCCATCTCCAGAATCCAAGCCCGGGCCTTTGTGAGTATCATCTCTTGTCCTTGCCTCCCAGGATAGGGTCCTGTCTGCCTACCTCATTCATTCCCCTACGCATCTTTGGACAAAATACACACGACGTTGAAGTTTTAAGAGTTATTATCGCTTTGGTGCCTCCAACACTTTACTTTTCTGCCACTTCCCATCTCCTCTGAGCTCCTGATCCTTCCTATTAGTTGGCTAAGAGCCAATGCTTACACAGGTATGTGCCAGGCACCCAGTAATTGCTTTAGAGTTACTACTTCACTCAACCTGCCAGACAGCACTATGAGGTGTGCACCATTAACCCTGTTTCACTGATGAGGCAGTTGGGGTAGAGAGAGGTTAAATGACTTGCCCATGGTCACCAAAGCTAACATGGGGGGAGCTGATTGCAAATCCATGCAAAGTCCAATCCAAAGTCTGTGCCTTTAGCCCCAAACAGTACCGCCTCATATGTCTTACAGATTCGTTTGCCGGACCTTCTCAGAGGCTGAGTGGCTCCGAGACCATTGTTCACACCGAGGTGACAGTCTCTGAACAATGCGCAGAGCCAGAGAAGAGGCTACAGAAAGGAGGACTCAAAGATATAAACCTCTAGTGGTGAGAGAGACAGCAGGTAGCCTGGGCATTGACCCCAAACCATGTCACAGGGTGATGGACCACAAACAGTGCTGCAATCATATCTGTCTCTATGGTTCCCAGGGATCTACCTACATCGCAGGCTGCTGTTTCCACCAGAGGCTGGCCTGGCCTCATGTCCCTGGTCGGGCTCCTGGAAAGCAGCTTTGAGAAAGAGATATGCGCAGGAGTTGACTGGGTTCTGCTCTCAGCCCCGGGCACTGTGGAAGGAGGGATGGCGGCAGGCTGGGGCGGAGGGAGAGGCTGGGCTACAGTGCAGCTACAAAGGTCTCAGCCAGTCCTAAAGGGAGCTCTGCCGCGAGGATGGCCTTACAGAGTTGACCCAAGTTGGGGTAAAGGAGTGGAGCTTTTTTTCCTCCCCATAAGTCAGTCTTTCCATGCAGGCTACTCCCGGGGAGGGGCAGGACCTTGGGCAATAGCCTGGGGCAGAGAGGACTGCTGTGACTGTAAGCCGTCAGCTGTCCCCACTCCCAGTGGGTGGGCGAATGGATGCTTCAGGCTTCCATGAGCCACACCATCCACCACCACACTGCGGGTCAGGGATCATCTTGACACGCACTAGAGACCCAGGCCAAAAGGCCTGCTGCTCCCAGGAAGGTGGAGCACACAGACCGGGGCACTCATCTCCCCTCCGGCTTGCCTGACCCCCAGCTGCTCCATAAAATCGGCTCTTCTACAGATATCTGCTCACTTCCAACACTCAACACACTCCCAGGCAACAACACCTTGCATTTGGTTGAATGACAGCTACTCTGAAGCATAAAGTTGTCTTTTGAGTTGATACCAGCAGACAAAGACCCTCAAAACACCCAAAGATTTTAACACATGAGTCTGGGTGAAATGTACTTATAATGGCATTCAGGGCTCAGCCATGGGAAAACCTTGATTCCTAAGACACGTCTGTCCTTCACCCCCCCACCCCCACGTGGTGTCCTTTGTCTACCCTGGGAGGGCCAGGGCCCCTATATTCTCTCCTTCCTTCCGATGATGATCTGTTGCAGTTAAAGCTCTTACAAATTTCATTTACAAGGATGTTCAAATGACTTGCAAGATGCTGTGGTCCTTCTCTAGAAACATCTGTATTTTAACCTAGTTATAAACATGTTTAAGGTATGAGAAAGACTTTCTAAAGGTGAAATTTCAAGGGTTGTGGCGGAAGGCAGGACAGGCCTGCTGTGGAGGAAAGATCATCCCCAAAGTTTCATTTGCCTCACAGACAACACCTGCTGTAGTGGGAAATCCAGGAGATCAGAAGACCTCTGATTTTTAGGGGTCACTCACCCCACAATCATGACCAAGGCACATAATGTCTCTGAGTCTACTTCTTTCATCCATGAAATGAATGCAAGAAGTAAGAAAGGCAATTATCATTGTTTCCAACAGCTAAGCTATGGAAGCAACCTAAATGTCCATCAACAGATGAATAGATGAAGAAAATGTGGTTCACACATACAATGGGATAGTATTTGACCTTAAAAAGGAAGGAAAGTCTGCCATATGCGACACTGATATACCAGGGAGACATCATGCTAAGTGAAATAAGCCAGTCACAGAACAACACATTCTGTATGGTGTCACTTACATGAGGGCTCTAAGACAGTCAAAGTCGCAGAAACAGAAAGCAGGATGGCGGCTGCCAGGGGCTGGGGGAAGTCACTGTTCAATGGGCACGGAGTTTCGATTACGCAACTTGGGTAAGTTCTAGGGATCTGCTATGCAATATTGTGTTTGTAGTTAGCAATACTGTATTGTACACTTACAAACTGGTTATGAGTGTAGATCTCCTGTTAAGTGTTGCTACCACAATTTTTAAAAAACAACCTTCCAGGAAAGGGACTCAGTAAATGAAACATCTCCAGATAGGTGTTTATTACTCTAATAATACTCCACCTCCCCATCCCTTTGAGCATCTCTCCCAGGCCACACATGGACATAGCAGCCCCACATAAGCCATAGGACTGATGGTCCTAAAATACTGACCAGGAAACCACAGGGAAGGGGGCTGCCCTAAGTGAACACTCTGGGCCCAAGAGGCTGAGCTGTGAAAGGAAGGCAAACTCTTCAGCAAGTCTCACCCAAGGGCATTTTTTTAATTGCTTTTAGAGAGAGAGGAAGGGAGAAAGAGCGACATCGATGCTAGGGAGAAACATTGATTGGTTGACTCCCATGCATGCCTGGACTAGAGATTGAACCCACAACCTAGATTTGTGCCCTTACCAGGAATCGAAACAGCAACCTTTCAGTTACAGGATGATGCTTCAAACAACTCAGCCACACTGGCCAGGACATTATCTCCATCCTTTAACCACAGGCAAACAACGCCCCTTGCTCACCTGACAGTAGCTGGAATAACCATCCTCCTCTCTAAAAGCAAAGGCAAATGCTAACTAATCATAGTCATCAATGGGCAATAAAGCCCACCTTCTTAGCAGTCCCCAGGCTGCCCCCAGCAGCTGCCTTTTGCCTGAGAACTCTCCCTGGTTTGAAAGCACCCAATCTTCCACTATTTCCCATATTCCTACTTTCTTCACCTCAACATTTTCATTAACAGCCTCTGTGTGTTGTTTTGGACCAATGGGACTTGGTTCTCTTTTAGGTAAATCTGGGGAATATCATTTTCATGTTCCATGAATGTAAGAACTTATTTTTAAAACATTTTACAAATCATATCTGTCTGCCTGCCATAACCTGTTGGGCAGACACACAAAGTTAATTTCTCTTTTCTAATGGAAACTGTTCCTTGAGAGAAATGTCTCTTAAGAGACAGAAAACAAACTGGTAGTGATGAAAGCTCTTGACCGTGACAAATGTGCTCTGCTAAGTCCCCAATGGCTGTTCAGTCCTTCACATCCTCGGCAACAGGACTGTGACCCCGCTGCTGTGCTTCTGACGTGTGGTTTTCACTTTTCTTCCTCTTTTCTAACCCAAGGGCAAGGAAGGCATCAAATTGAGCATCCATACTTGTCAGTGTCACTGAATTATAAAATTCTAACCCTACATCCTTTTAAAGAATGCAACATACGCCCATGACCCTAAGCTCTGCTCCACAGCCATCTGTTTCTCTCGTATGACCTCAGGTGGGTCTGGAACCCTGCCTCCAGTTTGGTGGGTTCTTAAGACATTGCCAAGTCTGCTCCCCTTGAGGAGAGATGAAGGGACCAGTCTTTCCTCTATGAAAGGTGACCGGAGCACCCTCGCAGCCCCCGCTCTGGCCAACATCAGAGTCAGCATGCATGCTTATCGATACGACCACCAGCATCCCTTGAAGTATTTTCTGCTCAAACTTGGAAAATGAGCCTCCATGGAGGCTGAAGCGTCTGGCTCAGAATCTCTGCTATGGATTCAAAAACAGCTGCATTTCTGAGCATGCAGATCTGTCCACTGCTGTGTAAGACTTCTCATAAGCCAAGGGTCAACGATCATAGCCTCACAGGGTCTGAGTAATATAACCTTCAGGCCACTGTTCCAGGAAGGGAAGAAGGAAAAGAGAGAAGAGAATGCAAGGGAGAGATGCAGAGGCGATTGGTGGAAGCTACAAACAGGAGCCCTCGCTACCTCGCTACCACAACCAAGTGGGGGACACACTCTTTGACAACAAAGATAATGCAACTGACCCCTCCTAAGAGTACATGTGCTTGAGTCAGGGATAGGTTTCATGGAGTCTTCCATCTACTTTTTCTCTATCCTCTCTTGTTCAATTTTCCATAAGCCAATGTAAGAAGGAACTCCATTATGCTGCCCTAACTGCCTGAATTAACTAGCCAAGGATTCCTGATATTGGTGACGAGGTACCACCCCTTTTATGTCCCCAGGATAAGAATTCTGAACCACTGAACAGGCTCCAAGGGAAGGAGCCCAGGCTTCTGAGACATCATGGTGGCCTTGGTCAGAATCCTGCCTTTGTACCATAGTAGAAGAGTAAGGTCCCTAGTGGAAGAGAGGAAAGGAGAAAAGGGTGAAAGTGGGGGAAGAAATGAGAGCAGAGAGAAAACCTAGCTTGGGAAATACAGTGTGGCACTGCCTAACAATCAAGAACAAGTGCTGTGTAGTCACTGCCTTCTGAATCCAAATCTCTGTACCCTTACCTATTCACATCTGACTCTAACCACATCACTCAACCTCTCTAACCTGAAAGGGGAGACGATAGTAATACCTCCCTCATACAGTTGTTACAAGAAATAAATGACATGATGCATGGAAAGCACTTAGTTTGGGGCCTCTGTAAGCGATCATTGTTGTTATTGTTTTTTCAGATACTGAAAAAAAGCCATGAACTGGTGAAGAGAGACTTGGACTTGAGTCAGACAACCTGGGTTTTCAGTTCCCCATTCATAAAACAAAGGGCTTAAAATTAAGATTCCTTCCAGCTCAGATGTTCTAGAAGTCAGTGACTAAGAGGCTAAGACTAAAATGCCATGTGGGCATTACAACCGTAACATGAAAGGACACCCGGCAGCGCATCCGCCACCGCCAAAGGAGGCTACGTGCTCAGTGGGATCCTGTGAGGAGTGTGCGGGGCGTGGGTGTGTCGGGGGAGGGGCGCTGCTGGGGAAAGGGGCGGTGAGCCACAACTGGCATTGCTCTTGCTGTTGTACTACTCTTTGCTTTGCTAGACCAGACCCGAGAAAAGTTTCCAGCCATCCAGGTACCAGGCAGGCAATGAGGGTCTTATTTCTTAACATTTCCCCTAAAAGCATTAGGGAGAGAGTTCTCCTTGACCTAACCATGATTCTTTGCCCTTTGAGGTCAAAACCAATGGTTCCTTTAATTTATATAAAATAGGTTTCTCACCTGTTATCTTACTTCCTTGATGGGCTACAAAAGGCTTCCAGAAAGAACTGAAGTCCCACTTTAAAAAATGCAGTTAAACCCGGAGTGAGGCACAGTGTCCACACAAGACCACCGCCCGCAGCCCATCGAAACCAGGTGAGGGCTTCAGGCTGGGTGGTGTCCTTCTTGGCTCCCCCGAGTCCTGGCACAGTGTGAAAATATGTGCCCCAAATGTGGAGCCAAGAGGCAAAGACCACCACAATGGCGAGAAACCAGTGTTATCAGGGCTCGAATAACTGCCAGCACATCCGAGCAGAACGAAAGATTCTACACAAAAGCTCGATCGAATCCTCTAAGCTACTGGGAATGCCCTCCCTGTCCGAATCCCCTTATCCTCTAAGGCAGATGTCAAGCCCCACTTCTCCTGGACAACCACAGTACTGCACCCCACCGATCTCTCACGTTAGGGAGACACATTCCCAGGTGCTGTTCTGCACCCAGCAGACATATAGCATGTTCTGCCATTGCTGGTTTTCTGCCCTCAACACACATTTCATTCTCATGAAAGGACTTTCAAAGGGTTTTATTGTGTCCCCCTTATCACCTTGCACTTGGCTCACACTGAACAAATAACTGTGGCCTAAACAGGTAAGTACACCATTCTTAGTATTCACATAATTTTCTTCTCAGAAGAAGACTACACCATCGGACTCATAGAGATTAACTATGCCAGTCACATACAATGAATTTCCTCTTGGGCAGATAAGGGACAGCACTACGACACGCATCCAGGCGTACATCTTCACCTAGGAAATTTGCTCACTGAGCGGCAAGTCTGGTAATGAGGATAACTCAGGCCAAAATCTTTTTCTCTTTAAAAACATTTTATTTTTATTTATTTATTTGAGAGTGGGGAAGGGAAGGAGGAAGAGAAACATCGATGCGAGAGAAAGAAACATTGATGGGTTGCCTCTTGTAGGCACCCCGACTGGGGCCAACCTGCAACCTAGGCATGTACCCTCACCAGGAATCAAACCACCTTGTGGGATGATGACCAACCAACAGAGCCACACCGGTCAGAGCCGAAGGCCAGATCTCAAACTGAACAGAGCTCAACAATGCTAAGCCTTCACATACATACTTATTCTTGTTTCCCATGAGGAAAGTGGGGCTCAAAAAGGTGACGTGGCATGGCCAAGGCCACCCAGCTAACAAAGAGCAAAGTCAGCACTGGAATCCAGTTCCAACCCCCCATCACTACCTACAGCCCCACTACAGGGCCCTCTATGTCACCTGGGTAAGCAGGAGGGCTGGACGCACAAGGCAATAGTGTCAGAAGCCAAAAGCTTCCAGGACACATCTGATTCCTGAAACCAGCAATAATTTGTATACACAAAACATATCTTAAGAATCAAAACTCTGCAGTGAAGACCCCAGCGCTCTGTCCAGAATCTGAAGCCAGGCAGTGCTAATCGGAAATTCTAAACTGTTTAAGCTGCTTGAAAACAAGACTAAAAGCAGGATCTCCTGCTAAGAACAGGCCATGTCATCAGAGTGTGAAGAAATTAAAAGAACATATGTTGGAATGTTAAATTCAAAACCAGGGAGCTGCCCAAGCAGCAAAACTCTGGAGTAGGCAGAGTGAATGGTGCATCGTGACCATCAACAGGGCAAACCAATTAGGGAAAAGGACAGCACCTCCCCCAACAAACAGCAGCAAGCAGCACACACTTAACCTGGAGGCCAGAAGCCCAGAAGCCCAGAAGCACATCTGTGATGAAAATTAACACTTAAAAACCTCAGGCCCTGGAAGATTCCTGGGGCCTGCAGGCACCCTCTAATCACCACCTTGGAAACACGTGTGAACTGGATTCTGGGCTCACAGGGGCCTCTCTTCCCTCAATGCACATTTTCACAGGGAGGAGTCACAGCGTTTCCTCCAAGAATCTCCAGGGTTGGGGAACCACATGCGTAAACCACGTGGACTGAAGGCTCCGAGGGCAGAAGTGGCCTCTCATACTCCACTTGTTTCCCACCTGCAGGAAACAGAGAATAAATGCTGGCAACTTATCTTCTAACCGACAACAATGCATTCCTGGGTCCTGAAGAGAGTCACGAGGTGCCTTTGTTACACACGCAAGGGGAGATTAGAGCTCAATATGGAAACAGGCCAACTTTGCCACCACCACTGAATCACACCTGGTTAGTCCACTCCGACTCCGGGATCTCTCCAGGAAGTGAAAGGAGGGTGTCTTACCTGCTTTCTTTCTTCTCCCATTTCCCAAGGGAGACACACCACGGCCATCATCCCAAGTTCAGCACCCTCCCCTGCCTACGTTTAAGTTTTCTTGCATCACAGCAGTGGCTCCCAAAGTGTGGTCTGGGGATCCCAGGGGGTCCCTGAGACATTTCAAGTTAGTCTGCAAGATCAAAGTTGGTTTCACACAACTAACACAAACACATTTTTGGGGGGATCTCTTTCATTCTCATACTCTCAGGAGTGTCCCGTGAAGTTTCCAAAGGCTACATGACGTGTGATACGGCAACAGATTGGAGGCAGAAGCAGCTAGAAGAATCCAGCTGACTTCTATTAAAGCAGACATTAAAGAGATTTGCAACACTATAAAACAATGCCACACTTCTAAGATCTTTGTTTTGGAAAATGTAATCACATTCCACAAAAATATGCTCTTATGTTAATGTGTAATTGGTTTACTTTTTGTTAATTAATTTTAAAATGCATCAGTTTTCATTTTAATGTGGTAAATATTACTAGATATGACCCCACAGAAACACTTTCTGGAGTCTTCAATAATTTTTAAATATTTATATTTAAATAAATTAAATGTTGGTCTTGAGACCCAAAAGTTTGAGAATTAGTTAGTTCATAAAAACGAGAGATGCTCACATCCCCTCTGTGTTTCTTAACAAACTAAATCTGAGCAACCCTGCTGCTTTCTGCCCACCACCCCCTCCCCTGACCAAATCTTCCTGATGACGCAGCCCCCTGAGAAATGGATCCTCCGATCACCCACGACAACTAGTTTTTCTATGCCACCGAGCGATGCATCGTACACTGCCCTGTGACACCCACTGCATTATTGTCCTGGGTTATGTAACTTCTGTTGCTATTTAACTTCCCTTGTGAATGTGTCTCGCTTCCCCCAGCCAACGTGGAACTGTAAAAATGGGCCTAAATCCCTGTTCTACCTCTTAACTAGCCAGCTAATCTTGAGCGAGTTACAGACTCTCAGCTTCCTCATTTCTAAAATGCAGAGCAGGCAGAAACCTGCTCTTCCAACACCACCTAGTTAAGGATTTTTCTGAGAACAAACTGCTATAATAATGTTGAGCACCAAGCATGGTACTGTTTTGCAGGAGACAGGCAAAAATGCCCTTAACTATCACCTGCACTTATTAGATAGATGGATGAATGAATGAATGATGCATGAATCAATACATAAAGTTTGGTCTCAGAAAACTTTATGCTCTCTGAGAAGGACATTTAGAAATGAGTATGAGTAAAGAGGACTACTGGCTTTTGTTAAGCAGGAATTAATGGCATTTAGTGGTCAGAGATATACCTAAGAATCATGCACTCAAAGGTCACAAGTTTCTCTCTCAGACATAAATTTTATCAGCTCAGTATCTTATACCTCGTATTGTACCTCTCAGGGTCATAAGCTCTCATTCATTCATATAAGAGGGCCCCTGGTGTTTCTCTGTACCAGTGTTTCAAACTGTTCCTGGGGGGTGTTCAGGATCTTCTCAGATCCCTAGGAGGAATGCCAGCTCCTCCGGCCTCCAGGTAGTTAGTTCTCTTACCAACCAATAGGTTGAAATGATAGTGTGTCCACTTCACTTTATCTCAACTCCAGAGGGGTGGGCAAGTGGCTGCTCCCAGCTTTGGGGGTGTGTCTCCTTCACCCAGAGCTCCTTCCTACACTTTTCCTGTCCCTCCAGCCCCTCTCTCTCACTTGCTCTCTCTGGCAGGCAGCCCAAAGCTCTATCAGAGAGAGACAAGAGGCAGCCAAGGAATACTGTTTCTGTGAGTTTGGATTCTGCTGCCTTGGATGGTGAGCTCTGGGAAGGGACTCCAGCGAGCAAGCCCTGCGTGAACTCAGGACAGGCAATCTGAGTGTCTTTGTTGTTTTCTGGGGAGTCAGGGTTTTGCTGGATCTGGACTGCAAAGGAGGAAGAAAAATTTTCTTCCAAGCCATATCCACATGCTATGTGTGTTTAACAGCTACATACTATATATCATGCACATGCATTTCAGGTGTACTACACCCTGAAATATTTGTTAAACAAAACCCTGATCCTGCCTTTTAAATGCAACCCAACATCAGTTCATCCATCCATCCACTCAGTACACATTTCCCATGTGCCCACTGCCCACCACTGCTTTCCCAAGAATGGGAAAGAGGGATGAAGTGAAGACAAGCTGATGCCCAGACAGTCCTTTCCATGGTCCATGGGTCACCGCGGAGAAATCAGCTAAAGGGATGTCAGCACTTCGGGTCTTCACTGATATCTTCCTTAAGAAGAACACTTTCAAGTCAGACATATAGTTTGCCCTCGGTCAATAAAACTTTCCGATCAACACAATAATGAATCAGTGCAAATTTAAGTAAAGCCAGTCACTTAGACAACCTCTCAATCAAGTTAAACACATTAATATAATCTCAAAAATGCCAGAGGCTGAGATGGGACTGGAGGTGGTTAGGGGGAGAGAACCAGCAGAGAGACCCAAGGAGGAGGGAAGTCCCAACACACAATGACAGTGCCCAGCCCAACGCTACCCACAGGTGAGAGTGCCATGGCGAAGACGGATGCCGCAGGCCTTCTCCACCTGCTGCTAATAACTGTTTTCCCAAACTTCAGTGCAGTAGAGACTCAGAGATGCTCCACAAGTTGAATACATTTGGGCAACACTAGGAGAGTTATAACCCACATCAGCATATTAAAGGCTCTGATAAGCCCTGAAGTAAAGAGGCCTGTATGACTTTTAACTCAATAGTTTCCAAACTCATTTAACCATAGAACCCTTTCTTCATGGACCAACGATTAACAGCCCTGAGAACTACTGTTCCCCAGAACCCCATATTAAACCACGGAACCACTAAACTCATCTTCCTGTCTCTGGTTCTGGCATTAGAGATGGGCTTCCTGCAGAGCCTGCCTCCAGACCTAGAACAGGATGGTGAACTGACCCTGGAATCCCAGTTGACACAGCACCCAATCTCCTCGTAACTTGATGACTGGCACCCTGACTTTATGAATTAATTGCAAGCACTTGGGTACTGCTCACTCTGCCCAAAAGGCTGGAGCCTCTCTCATGTTCCAACCTAGTGGTTCTCAACTTGGGGCATTTGGTAATACTGGAGACATTTTTAGTTGTCGATAGTGGGGAGGAGATGCTATTGGCATCTAGTGGCCAAAGACACTGCTAAGCATCCTACCAGGCCCAGGACAGCCCCCACGACAAAGCATTAATTGGCCGGTGGTGCTGAGGTTGGGAACCCTATACAACCATAATCTTGGTCTACAAGTCTGAGAATCTTGGGAAAGCAATCAAAACAATGAATGTCACCCTGAAAGGAAGTTGCCAACCAGATATTAACCTCTGCAGGGGACCCATCTCTGGTCACGAAAGGAGCCTTTCCTTTAATGTCCACCAGGGATACAACCTGGGGCAGGACACAAAGGTCAGTCACACAGACCTCGAACCTGTGATAATGACCAACCAGCTTTTGGATGTAGCCAGGCCAGTGGACACTGGGCTCCTCAGCTGCCTCTTTACCCTCAGGAGTCCCCACCACAGGGGCAAAAGCACGAGTGTGAATGCCAGCCGCAGACTATGTCCTTGGGCTGCATATTATCATCATCATTAAAAACACAAGCTATTAGGAAAGAAGCCTTGGGATTCTTTTCCTGGATTCAAGATACATTAAAGCAGGGATCCTCAATTTCCAGGCCATGGACCGGTACCAGTCCAGGCCTGTTAGGAACCAGGCCATACAGCAGGAGGTGAGCTTGAATGAATGCGCTTCAATGATCCCAAAACCAGCAGCCCCTGCCTGGTTGTCTTCCATGACACCGGTCTCTGCTGCCAAAAAGGTTGGGGACCGCTGCATTAACCAACTCAGTCGGAAGAGACACATTATGCTCTGTGGGACATGCAGTTATGCACAAAACATGAGCCATGGTTTAGGGAGAGCCCAAAAGCATAAACAGGGAGTAGGTTTCCTTATGGGAGCAAAATGCTCCAAAATATGCATGTATCTGTGTTTGCACACATGTGCCCATGTGTAGATTGACAGAAAAAGGTGGATGATGAATAGGTAGATAGAGGATGGATTGACTGACTGACTGACTGATAGAGATTCCAAAGTGGCTGGTATCCAAATGCTGCCCCTTTACTCACAGGGCCCAGCTCTTCTTCCTATTCAGTGAGACACGGACACAAACAACCTGGAAGCCAAGAAGCTGCACTCTGAGTGGCAAATGAGAGGATCGAGCTCCTCCTTCCTGACAGCAGTTACATCACCCTCCTGGGTGTCCAGCCTGTGCTTCGAGGCAGTCACAGCAGGCGCTCCATCCATCACTCAAGGACCTTGAACAGGTTGGGGCAGCCAGACTATCACCAAGGCATTAGCCTTGACCTTTGAAAGCTGAAGAAAGAACTCTTTCCAAGGATTCTAGTTCTGCATGGGGCCCTTGTGCAACAACTGAAGGTGAATGAGAGACATGTACAAAGAAGGGAGGGAAAGAGTTTTCAGGCTTCAAAGGGCACTTTCTAGGTTAAAAACTAAAACAGGATCCCGATAGGCAGGACTCAGCTGAGAATGTGGGGCACAGCGCTGGGAGGACAGACCTTTGGGCCTCTACCCAGGAGGGAGGGGCTCAGGCGTGCTTTGAGGTGAGAGGCCCACAGAGCAAGGTGCAGAAGGGGAGGACCAGCAATAAAGCCAGCCTTTATGGACTTCAGTTTGCCATCAACTAGCACGGCCCAACCTGTCCCAAACCGTTAGACCTCACTCTGCAGCAAAAATAGGAGCAAGAAGAAATAACTGAGTCACCAAAGAAAGGCAGTTTATGTGGTAAGAAAAAATGGCAAGAAGGAAGAAATGCTGAACTAGCAGCCAAGAGGAGAAACGAGACGACCTGGGCCACATTCGGAAAAAGAGCCATGCTCACAAGGCAGATGTACCAGGAACCAGTGCGAGCACCTCGCTCAGCCCAGGAGATGAGGCACCACGGTGTGCTGTTCGCCAGGCTCCGGAGTCCTACGGACCCGCGCCCCAGCCCTGGTTCCTCCCGGAGCAGCTGAGTGCCCCTGGGCAAGGTGGTTGAATTCCTAAGATCCAGTTCCCTGCTCTGCAGGAGGGTGATAACACCTTCCTCCCAGGGCAGCGAGGCCCCAGCTAGTGCAAGTAAGGTAGAAGGCTCTCAGAATTCACCCATACACAGTCCACCCCTCCACACTCTCCCCTTCTTCATTCCTTCACCATGGAGACTCTATTTCTAAAAGAGATTGGGCTCTTTCAAATACAGTGGACTGCTTTTATGGAGACAGTAGACTGACACCCACAGAAAACTCCAGAAGAAGCCAAGAGATGGCAGGAGTCTCTCATTCCTTAGAAGCTCCGTGACAATGAGGGACAATGAGAATGAAAGCAGGAAGGGAAAGATTGCCTCTGAGAGGTAAGAGCCAAAACTGGTCAGCGAGAAAAACCAACTATGTCTTTAACTGATTTCCCTAAGGATCCAAACCCAGTGACATAATGTAAGATTCACTGCCACCCATGGGGGGCGGGGGTGGTCAACCGGCGCTGGGTACTACGTGGGTCAAAACAGACTGAGAAACTTTCCCCACCAGGAGCTTGAGCCTGGCAGACGTGACAAAAACAATACCCTGGGGACAGTTCATGGCAAAAGATGACAAAGTGCAGACCAGGGGCATCTACATGTAGTCAGCACTAAAAAATATTTGTTCAGTAAGTGAGGAGTTATTCATTCAACTCAAGGCTTTGAGTCGCTTGCCCGAGGAAAAGCCAGTCTTGTTCTCTGCCCGGGAACACATCCAGCCTGTTTCGGGGAAAACAACAAAGCCTGGGGAGGAACCTGCAAACGCTGGAAACCCTGAGGCCAAGAGGTGAGCCGCCCTGCGGTTGTCCCCTCAGCCCCAACACCCCAACTGTGGGGCTGGCTGCCTGCTTACTCACACACATGACAGTTATTAACACTCTCAGGCTAGTGGCAAATGCCTTGAGTCTCCCTTGGTTCTGAGGGATGCAGAAATTAGACTCCATGAACATCAAGAGATTCCAGGACAGGCTCAAGGCCCATCCCCTGAGTCAGTGAAGACATCTGCTGAGTCTAACCTTGACCTCTCCCCATGCTCTCTCCCCACATGATCTGCACTCTTCACAGGGAAAGGACATGACCTCTTTATCAGGCTTAGCAGTGCTGGGCCAAGAAAACCTTTTACTAGGCCACAGCAAGATGACGCAGGGAGGGAGGGAGGGAGGCAAAAAGACAGACATTGTTGTGAGTTTTGCACAGAGCTGAAGGTATTTAAAGAGCCATCCTTAATACTGAGATAAACCTGTCCTAGTTTTTCTTTTCTATCTTGAGCACACCAAGTCCTTTCCAACCTCAGGGCCTTTGCGCATGCAGTTGCCACTGCCCGCAACACTCGTCTCCCTTTCCATGTCAGCTCCTTCTCTCCCCCAAGTCTCAGTTTAATCGTCCCTTCCATACCAAGGCCTTGCCACAGAAAGGCAAGCCACTTCTCCCCACCTTGATCACAGCCCCTTGTTTTTCAAGCCCTTCTTACAACACGCACTCATCAGATGGTTTGTTTCGTGTCGATCCTCACCCAGCCCTAGGTCTCATGAGAGCGCAGGCCGTGCCTGCTGTGTCTGCTGTTGAACAGCCGCTACTTAAGACAGGGTTCCGGGCACACGGGCTCTCAGCAAGTGCTGGTCCAATCATTGAATTAAAATTCTCTGTTTGTGAAATAATTTCAATAGTAAATTTATTTTTTAAATTCTCACTTAGTAAAATTAAAGGAGGGTAACTCTAGGTTGCTGCCCTCCCTTTTTGCAGGGGGAGGTAGAGAAAGAGCAGGTATTTTATTGTTTCAAGAAATGCAAAAAGTTTGCAAACCAATGCTTTACAGAATAAAAGCCCACTGCATGGGGGTCCTTCTGTTCAAACCACAGACCTACTTCTGAAACGGATGCCTAGAAAGGGAATGTCCACACATCCAGACCCCTTTCCAGAGAGACTCACTTTCAGAGGAATTTTATATTCATTTCTCACTTACCAACGGTAGCCACTAATATCACAGCTTTAGGGTTTTCTGTCTTCCTGTTTCCTTGCCAAACTCTTTATTATGTAGGTTTTAATTTTTCAACCTACAAACATGTATGAAGAAATGCCCATGGATCCTTTCTTCAAATGAAGAGCCAGGTTTGAGTGTATTAATGACCCTCCCTCCCCCTGCCCCCAGCATCTTGGTTTGGATGTTCATATACCGAGTTTTCTCACAGCAGGGGTCACCTGTGCACTGGACAGCTCCGGTCCTCATGGGCCTGGCCTCCTGATCACACAGGAGGAGGACACAGAGCCCAACAGCGACACAGGACATAATGTGTCTTTATGTCTTTATGCATCTCCATTTCCAGGCATTGCACAACTGCGTAGAGCACAGACAAATACCATTACCAGTCCCCGCCCCCCCCCAGGCTTGTGCTGTCCTGTGACTGCTCCCATCTGGCAAGGTAATCGGCTATGGAGTCCAAGGGCAAGATGTGCAAAACAATGATGCCATCTGTATGTGTAGCGCTCCATTCCAAACACATTCTTCAATAAGCATGTACTTCACTTTTACAAGATCATAGGGATGAAGGTGACGGCGGGCCATTTGCAGGTGGAGAAAGTAAGGCCCAGGAGATGAGCGGGCTTACTGAAGACGGCACTGAAAGGCAGCACAACCCAGGATTAGCAATGTGCAAAGGTGGGCGAGCTTTGAGAGCAATCATGGAGACACTAGGTAATAGCTCGTAGTCTCTTCATTATCCCTCCATTCAAAACCTTCCAGCATTTACCATGCGCCAGATGTACCTCAGGGCCCTAGGAGCTAGGCACGTGGGGTGAATACAAAGATGAATGACCCACAGTGCCTGCCCATCAAGGAAAGGGAAGTATATTGGAGGGTGGACAGTGTTGTAAATAACCCTGTACCACACAATGAGATTCTCTGGACTCTGGCTGGTAGTCCAGAGGGGACAGCCTAACTCCACTCTGTAAGGAAGGCATTTGAACTGAAACTTCAAAGAGGGCTTCACTGGGTGGAGAAGAAGCAAAAGGTCATTCCAGGCCAAAGGACCAGCATGTCCAGACCCTGGAGGTATGACCGATCATGAAAGGACCACAAAAGTCAGGAGGGATCACCCAGGCCTTGCCTCAGAGGAAGACCTCCCTGGAGGCCAAGAACAACACAGGGTCCCATCGGGGCATGAACAGGGGAAGGCAGGAGGTCGGCTGGCAAGAGGTTCACAGGGACACCTGGGGGCACAGAGGCCAGTGAGAAGTAAATGTAATTGTTCAGGCCAGTGACACTGGGGGGCCAGTATCTGCTCCCATCACTTAACCTTTCACCTGCAGAGTGAATAACAGTATTTGTCCTGCCTTCTTTATGAGGATTATGATAAAGTTATCAATAATAATGAGAAAATCAAAATAATAGCCAACACATATTAAGTACTTACATATTTCACTTAACGAAGACTTAGAAAGCTTTTGCTAGGCATTAGTCATTGTTCTAAGTACCTTACAAATACAGATCCATTTAATCCTGATAACAAACCTGTGAAATAAGGACTTGTATTACCGCCATTTCACAAATGAAGACACTGAGGCAGAGAGAGGTTAAGCAGCTTACACCAGGTCACACAGGTGCTAAGTAATGTAGCTATAATTCGCACCCAGGAGTCTGGCCCCAGTCCCCGTTCTTGGTCATGATGTCCATGGCCTCTTGCCTGTTCATCCCAGCACTGTGGCAAGTGCCTTGCAGCCATTGTTGTATTACTTTGGTCCTCACAATAATTCTATGAGCTAGGCACTCTTTGTGTGCCTGTTTTGCAGATAAGGAAACTAAGACATGGCGAAGATGGATATTTTTCCCAAGGTTACACATCTAATAAGTAGCAGAGTTGCACATGGAACCCCGGTCTGTATGACTGCAAAGCCTGTGCTCTTAACTCTTCTCCCCACTCCCTTCATTCTAAAAGTATGAAAAATAGAGGGAGGGTCCAGGAGGGAGCAGCAGCCCAGAAGGATGGCTGAACACTGAGAGTAGCAGACGAGCAAGGTGCAATAGGCCTTCCTGGTGGGACTTTTCTGCCCAGTGTTAAGCAGAGAAGGGAGAAGGCAAGGGCCACTCTATCCCAGCACCCCTGGCTCAATCTGGCCCCCATCAGCCAGGCAGTGAAACACCCCGATCCCTTGGGGCGAGGGTCTGCAGGCTCAGCTCTGAGAACAAGGGTAGGGAACAATGGCATCCCAGCCAGGCCCAGGCTTCGCTGATCGATCCTGGCAAAAACAAGATGGCAGTGAGTCACAGCTGTAAATCTCTGTGACAGCAGCTCCCCGGGCCCCAGGTACACTCTGGACCATACTGGGTCTGCAATGTCCAGAGCCTTTTCCTGCCACGTCTCAGGGCTGAGAGCCCTGGCCTGAGGCCTGATCATGGAGTCATTAATCTATGGACAGACTTCATCAGGAGGAAAATATGCAGAAAATTTTACAGAAGACAACTGAACTAAAAAATGAAGTCGCAGAGGTTCCGCTGAGACGAGACCAACTAAGGCAGTGATTCTGAAGTAGGAGAGCAAAACCCCCAGGAGGGCAGATTAGAGGCTCTGGGGGATGCATGGACTTATGGGACACTGCATATCACAATGGTCAAGAGCATGGACTTTAAAGCCAGACTCCCTGGGTTCAAATTCTAGCCTGCCCACTTACTAGCGGGGAGCCTCAGCATGTTCTTTAGTCTCTCTAGGCCTCAGTTTTCACACTCGTCACGTGGGGATAATGACAGTACCTACCTCATCAGGTTGTCATGGGGATTATATGAATTAATATACAGAAAGCTCTGAGTCCAGTGCCAGACACCTAGGCAGCGCTGTATATGTGTTTATTAAATAAGAAAAATGGGCTAGGGGAAACAGGAGACCCTAATGTCTAGGTTCATGGAAGCAGGGGGCTGAGATAAGATGTTTCTATTTCTTTTCAAAGCATTTAGATTTCTTCTTAAGTTACAGATTTAGTGCCACAGAGAAAGTGGAATGCTGTTTGACAAAGTGCCATGGCAACTATACAAAGGCAGAGCCACAACCTTAGAATCTGGGGTGGGGCTGAATGGACCAGGAGCTCTAGAAACTCCTGGGATATAGTCTGTACTAAAGTTTTCAAAATTCACCCTCAGAAATGCCTGAAATCATCTAGCCCACACCCAGCCCACTGAGCAGGAAAAGAATCATGCTGAGGGACAGAGAAGGGCCTTGTCCAAGGTCCCATAACTGGCTGGTGTAGGGAATGGAGCAAGAACCAGGAGCTGCTGGAGCTGGGCCATCTCACATCACATAGCCTTCTAGTCCCACCCTACGAGGGCTGAGAGCCCAGCGCCCAGGTCTCCGTCTCGTTGAAGCAGCTGCCACCCTGGCCTGCTAGGGCCTGCTGCTGTGCTAGCTCTAGCCCGGGTGCTGCTGCCCAGCACCGGCCACCACACTCTGGCTGTTCCTTAGAGGTCAGGCCCAAGGAAGTAGGGACTGGGAGTCCTCACCTCCTTTGCTTTCACACCCAGAAGTGGCTCCAGGTCTGGGCACTAGTCTGGAAAAGGTAGTCCAAAAAGTCCGATAATCTCATTTGTCTTGTCCAGACTGACTCCTTGTTCCTGACTCAAGCTATCTGTCCCTGAAATGGGCATATTAGGGAAACAGGTCAATCCCCTAATCTCAGTGGCTCATTGCAGTCCAAGTCCAAACCGTGTGCCCCCATCCACACAGGAGTGGCTCTCCTCTGAGCAGAGGAGTGAAGAGCCCTGGTCCTCTGCCACCTTCCACCGATGGCCCCCAAGATGACAACTGGCTGCTTCGAACCAATGGAAGGGGAAGGAGCATGGGACATTTGCCCATGAGGTTCTTAAGGACTGCACAAGAAGAGGCACTTTTATCCCTTTCATCTGCCTTCTATTGGCCAGAATTTAGCCACAGCTGGCCATAAGGGAAGCTGAGAGGTACAGTCTAGTTGTTTGCCCAGGAATTGGAAGAAATAGGCCTCGGTGGACACACAGGCCATTCCTGCTATCATCGACCTCACAGCTTCGCTCTGTGGCACTGGATGGTCCCGGAGCCCCAGCTCAAGTCAATGGCTCACTCTTCCCAGGCAGACTTAAAAGGGAATCTTACGGCCCTCGATGTCAAGCTATGACATGCCGAGAGGAGTGACAGGGACAGACTTGTACCAGGCTGGGAACTCCCTCCGGGCGAGAACAGCGCACAGGCCCCCTGCGGCATCCCCAGCATTCCTGGCACATGGCCGGTCAGAGTGGGCGCCCCATACGTGTTTGCCGAATAGGGAGAGGGGAGGAATGGGATCCGCAGCAATGCCGGGGACAAGGCTTATAGCAGGAGCACCATGGCCTGACTAACTGGAGCTTTGCACCTGGGATTCCCAGGTCCACTTCCCAGCTTTGCAGAGGAACCAAGAAGGGGACAGCCAGAGCCATCTCCCCTCCTTGCCCGTCTCTCACGTCAGGGGCGGACTCTCAGGACATCTGTGCAGAAAGGAAGCAGGAGCTATTTCCATTTTATTTCATATTCATCACGAACTGTTCCCACAGACATGAGAAGCCAGAGAAGAAATATTCTCCCTTCCCCACTGCAGTGTTTCAAAGGCAGGGTCCCAAGGAAAATGCTGGGAGGAAACAGACACCCTTAACTGCAGGGGACAGAGAAAGGCTCCCCCATAAGGGGCCAGCACAGGGGAAGGAGCAAGAACAAAAGACAACTATCAGTTTGCCCTGTGACCTTGAGCAAGTGACAAATTCTCCATCTCCATTTTTCCCCCATCTGCCAAATGGAGAAAATAAAGGCTGTTCTGAAGTTAGAATGAGATAATCAATGTTTAAATGGTTCTAGAAAGTAGAATGCTTTGTACGGGAATATAAGGTGTCATTATCCACTCACCCTTCCTGCCTCTCCAGCAGACTCAGATGTTTGATAACAATTCCAGTCATAGCTAGGGCTCCATCTTGATGAATAGAAGCGATGCAGCAGCCTCCACGTTTAAGAGGTGGGCACTGGGCACAGGCCTGTGCCAGGTGCAGCAGGGTACGTTCTGGGACACGTGCCCTAATCCAGGAAGACTCACGTGCGAAATCACGACCTGTGATCTACGAGGCACTCCCACTGCGCTCATCAGAGGCCGGCTCCCATAGACTCAGATGTGGTATCTGTTGGTCTGTGAGGGACACACAGCCCAAAAGTCACAGAAGTCTACAGCTGGCCGGGACCCCAGCCTGGGAGCGGGGTGGGGGATGAGCTAGTTCCCAAGTAAAAGGTAAAAAACGATTCAATTTCCCACTGACCTGTGAAAGGCAAAACAGGTTTAGGTCTATCATCACTTATTGGGTTTGGGATCTTCAGCAAATCACTAAACCACCTGCAGCCCATTTTCCTCCTCACGGGAGTACAGAATGGGAAAGCACTCTGGTAACGAAAGACCCAGTTCAAATAAAGGGTATTTCTTGCTATTGATGATCAAATTTCCAACCTATGAATCACCTGCAGTGTTCTCAGGTTCTCTCACGGAAGACAGGGGTTCCCATTTTCTTTCTGCTGGAATTTAAGTCACTGGGGCGGGGCTGACCTGTCCTGCAGCCAACACCCAATTCTACCGAGGCATGAACGGGAGCGAAGACACGGGCTGGGACGAGACAGGCAGAGACTGGGACACCTGCAAACTTAATTCAAAGCAGAAACAAGAGCAAAGATCATTCTGGATTCCAGTCCAACTCCTGAGAGGACTGAGTCCAGGTTTCCAGGTGCCTAACTTTCCAGACCGGTGACAGATCCTGCTTCAAGTCCCACTGATCTAGCAGAACCACAGCAGGAGGCCTGAAACAAAGGCATGGAGAACTCGGGAAACAGAAGAAGACGAGAACAAAGGAAAACAGGCATGTTCACAGCCTCCTTTTCTCATCACTGTTACTGCGAATTTACTTGTTCTGTAAGAAGGGGGAAAAAATGTTTTCCATTGAGAGTCTAGGGCTATTCTGTGTAATATTTCACTTCATAGGCTCCTTCTCTTGCCAACTGAGACAGCAGCTATCCAAGCTGTCCCTCCCACGAGCCCTGTGCCATTTCTGTGCCAGCATCAACTCAGGATCCTTTCCCCCCAGAGCTTCCATTCTTTCTCTTCCTACCCGCCACCCTGCCCCTCATCGCTTTCACCTGGACACGCTTCTGTTCAGGTGAAATCCCTGGTAGAAATGGTTTCTAGTCCTCAAATAATGGAAAATTCAAAGAAGGTCAGAGATCCCTTTGTCTGCTAGAATGACCTGCGCAAGAGAGTGAACGAGGACGGAAAGCCAGACCCAAGCTCCAAAGCATACATCTCACTTGATGCATCTGACGGTTATAAAAGCTCAGCACCCAGCCTCACAAGCTTCTTCAAAGAGCCCCTGGATTCCACCAGCCACTGCACCGGACAAACTCATTATCCTCAGCTCCAAGGCAAGACTGGAGGCTTAATCAGATCGGCAGCATTTGATCTGAAAATAAGTACCTGCTTTTGACATTCATGGATTATAGGAATTATGTCTGGTAATGCTACCTAGACCACCATCAAGTCAAAGGACATTCAGCTGAGAGGAATAATTACACGGTGAAATGCTATCAAACCCACAAAATGAAAGCAAGCCCACCCATCACTCTAGAAGCCAAAGCCTTGAGGTTGGTCTGACAGTGGAAAAAAACAGACAATTCCCAAGATTTTTCCTGCCTCCCTCTTTCCATTGGGTCTGTAATTTACACTCAGGGAAGGCCAGGGATGGTACGGTGGGGTTACACGAACCCGCCTGTGATGGGCACATGTGCCCCAGTCTGTCGTCACCCCTGTGTTTTCTGACAAGCCATTGTTTCCAGCTAAAATTTTCCACTCCTGGACTCAACCCAAAGGTGAGTTTATTTTGGAAAGTCTGAGCCAAATTTTTCTGCAACCAGAATTTTAAGCAGGTGAAATAAAGGCTGCTGCTTCTCCCCACATAAAACTATGTCCTAAGAGTGCAACAATAGTTCAGGTCCCTGGAGTTACACAGAGCCCAGCTCCACAGACCCAGAAACCAAGTTTGCAATAAACGTGGAGTAAAAAGATATACCTCCAAAAACAATACTGAGCAAGGAACTGAAATTTAATTCGGATGTGCCCAAATAGTAATGATAGTGATGATAGTCCTGGGCATTTGGAAGCCTCAAAATACTTCATTCCATTGTGTCATCTGTACCACATGGCTGGCCTGGGGGTAAGGGGGGCTTTCCATACTCTCATCCCCAGATGGTAAAATGGGAGCTAAGAAGGGGCCAAGAATGACTAAAGGTCAAGTGTGACAACTTGACCATACACTATACATTAGTATAGCGATTTTCAACCAGTGGGCCACAGCACGCTGGTGTGATGCAAGAATTCTTAAACCATGCAATAGCCGATTTAGTCTGGAGCACTGACCTCTTTTCCCTTAGACTGTCAAGTAAAAAGAAAAAATAAAAAAGACAACAGCCAACACAGTAGCCATTTGTTGTAAATGAATCAAAATTATACCTATTTTTTGTCAGACCAGCAAAAAATATATTTTTTGGTGTGCTATAGAAGATAAGGCCATTGACCCCTCGTTTTCCTAAGTCACATTTTACAGTCCTTTAATGCTGAGCATAGGACTTGCAAGAGAATCTTAAAATACGGCACTGAACTGTACAGGGCTGGGCAACGCTGGATTTACAGTTGTTCGTATGGCGAAGAATACAATAAATACGTAATACAAGAATAAACTCCGTTTGTGTGCTCACAACTATAAATCTACACTTGCCCTTGTATTATCAGGGTTTCCAAAAACTCTGTTGTCCTCTTGCTCGTGATCTTGACGAATTAGAGGGAGGAGGAGGAGACTGCCACTCACTGAGTATGCACACATGCCAGACACCATACCAGGAACTAAGTTCTCACAAAGCGTCTACAAGACTAACACGTCGATGCCTGTCGTTCAGAGAGGGCAGCTGAACAGCCTGCAGAGTAATTGGCAGGATGGCTGTTGAGAGTCAAGTCGGTCTTCTGGCAAAGGCTGTGTCACCACTCCAGAATGGCAGGCTGCAGGGAACTCAGAGACCCGAAGTCGTATTTTATGCAGAAAAGTCACTTTAGGATTTGCTAAGAAAAGCACATTCAGGGTTTTTATTTTCTATATTTAATCCTAAAAAGAATGAATGAAATTAAATGGACGTAAAATGATAATAACCTCAAATACGATGTGCTACTCCCTGCCATGACTTCCTTGGCCCTTTTCTAGGCAGATGTAAACAAGTAAATGCTCAGTAAATGTCGGATGGATGGATGGACGGACAGGATGGATGGATGGATGGAATAATAATGTTGTCAGTAATAATGCCTCCTAATCTTGGTGGAATTTACATCTGCACCATTCCAATCATTTGATATTTGGAGACATATTTGTCATTTTAATACTTGTACTATAAATGAAGCTATTTTAGCTTTATCTTCTGTGAGCATATGGATGAAAGAATATGAATGTTTTGTTGAGAGTTAACAGGCTGCATAGTTGAAGAATTTTCCAAAGAATGTGACAGAAGCCCAATTATTGTCTCTTAAAAAACAAAACAAAATAAATGTTCTAGGAAAGAATCTTTACAGGAACAAGCAGAGCTTTCTATTTTTGACAACAAATGCAAATCCAAGGAAGAATCAGTTCCATAAATGGAGAGCCTTTGTTTGTCCTTCAAATGGGGGGGGTGCTCTGGAGATTCCAAATGAGGTGCCTCTACCCTCTAGGAGCTTCTAATCAAGTTGTTTACCGGCTACCCAGTACCTTTCAGGAGGGAAGGAAACAGCACTGTGGACTCTCCCTCAGCTTGGGGGCCACAAATAACCACACAGAAGCTAAGGCCTCACGTGCTCCATCTTTACTGAGGATGGTGAAATTATAAGATTTTTAGCTAAGAATAAGAACTGACCTCCTGAAAAATAAAAACAAAAAGCAGACATTCCTTCTAGTTCCAACAGAGTTTTCAGTCTCTCTGCTCTCAGTGTAAAGTTTTCAAATGGTCCTTCCAGATTCGTGTCTGATGAAGGAAACTCGAGGCGGTCTTCGCCCTGCTCTCGGTAAGAGAAGCTCCTCTAAAATTTACTACATGTGCTGGGGTTCCCCTAGAGCTTTATTTTGAAAAAGAAAAGTGGAGGGGAATCCCTACTACTAAAAAAAAATCCCAATTTGGATACTACTGTTGCAGAACATGGGCTGAGCCTCATTCAATAGTCATTAAACAAGTGCTTATGGGGCCAAGCACAGAACAAGATGCTTTAGACAGCCAAGATATGGGAACAACCTAAATGTCCATCGACAAATGAGTGGACTTTCAAAATGTGCTCTACAGACAATGGAATATTATTGGGCCATAAAATTGAAGGAAGTCCTTCCATTTGTGACAACATGATGAACCAGGGCAGACATTAAAATAAGTTGAATAAATCAAGACACAGAAAGACAAACACTGTATGATCTTGCTTATACATAAATCTAAAAAAGTCAGACTCCTAGCACAGAGAGAATGGTGGCTGCTAGAGGGTGTGGGGAGTGGGCAGCAGCTGGCAAAGGGCACAGACTGTCAGCCGCAGCGTGGACATGTTCCAGCGATCTAAGGCGCAGCATGGTGGCTACAGTCAATAGCACAGTGCCGCGTACTTGATGTTCGGTAAGATGGTCGATCTTAAGTGTTCTCACCATAAAAAAGGTAACTATGTGAGGCGAGGGACGTATCCATTAACTTGATGGTGGTAATCATTTCATAATGTATGGAATACATGGATATTAAACCACTACACTGCATAACATAAACATATATAATTTTCATCAATCATATCTCAACAAAGCTAGAAAAAAAAGGGAGCGGGAAAAAACAACCTAGACCCTTAAGAGCAGCTGGCAGGAGGCATAAAGCCCGCAGCTCAGGACAAACACATCCAACAAGCAGCTCGGGAACTCACAGACACCCTCGCACCTGGTCGTCACTGCAGGAACTGCTGTAGGGGCGGATATCACCACCAAGACCTCACTGCTGAGGTAACTGACAGTGAGAAAGGGCAATCCCTTTGTCCCAGAGCTGGGACCACAGCCCCAGGCCACCTGACGTCAAAGCCTCCTCACCAGCTTGACCTCCGCACCCATCTGCATAGGGAGATGCCCCATTGCAGGTTTATTCATCTCTGTGTGTGCTTCGTGGTGGTTATTCCTAAATTTTAGATACCAAGGGAGGAGTCAAGATCCATCAATGTCTCTTGAGAATCCAGATGCTTTCTAAACCACCAATGTCAAAGGCAGACCTCTGTTCCCCTAGAGTTAAATAGGAGTGGAGAGCAGTCTAGACCAACGCTTTCATCTGGGGCCATGACTGGGTTAATGTACGAGGTGGGAAAGACTGGCTTTCTTCACTGTGTTCTCCCTTCTGGAATGCCTCTTGTATACGTCAGGCCCTCATTGCCCTGGTGAGCTCTGCATTCTCCTCTCTCTAGATCAAAACTGCCCCCAAAAGGATCAGGGCATCAGTCATTTACCTGCTAGTGCATCACTGTGACCCACCTCCCAGGGCACCAGCATTGTAAAGCTCTGTCCTCTGATGAAGGGCTGAAGACCTCACCATCCGTGGACTGGGAGGGGCACTTCTTTCAACACGGAGAAGCATAGCTACCAGAGTTATATATATATATGGCAACCCAATTTAACCTTGAGTACTTCCAGCTTTCTCAGAAACAAAAATAACAATGCACAACCCAAAACACAAAATGCAGTCCATCCCTGTTTTCTACCCAGTAACATTAGTTATTGTTCCCTGGGCATCTATTATGTCCCAGGCCTTGTTCAGAGTATAAATACATTACCTTTAATCTTCAACACAAGCCTTCATTCTCTCCCCTTCCTCAGTGTTTTAGTTTCCTAGGGCTGCCGTAACAAAGAACCACGAATTGGGTGGCTTACAACAACAGAAATTGATTCTCATGCAATTCCAGAGACTAGAAGTCTGAGATCAACATGTTGTCAGGGCTGTGTTCCCTCCAAAGCCTCTGAGACAGGACCCTTCTTTGCCCTTCCAACTCTGGCAGCCCCAGTGTTCCCTGTCTTGTGGCACCAATCCCTGCCTCCACCCTCTCATGGCCATCTTCTCCCTGTGCCTGTCTTTGCGTCCAAATATCCCCTTTCTGTAAGTACACCAATCCTATTGGATAGCAGCCCACCCCCATGACTGCATCATAAGTTAATTACATCTGCAAAGACCCTGTTCCAAACAAGGTCATGCTCAGAGGTGCTGGGGTTAGGACTTCAACATCTTTATGGAGAACACAATTCAACTTCTAACACGCACCTATGAGAGAGTGATGACCTCAAGATCCTACGAGGTCCAAGGCTAAGCAAAGTTCAATTTCATTTCCTAAGTTATCCTCTGGCAAACAGAAGCACAGACTTAAATATCTTAAAGAAATCCATCGCATGAAAAAATGACAGTACGAGGCTTCTTCCTGCAGTTCCCTCTGCTCCAGATCTCCTCTCTCCCCCCTTTCCATCTCAGCTCAAGCATCCTGACCCACCCCCCCGACCTCCCAGACCAGGTCAAAACCCCCTACTACAGAATCTCACCGTGGATCTCTCTCTCCCTCATTGTCCCCATCACCTTTGCGATGTCCCATTTGTCTGGGGATGGTTTGATAGCCATCTCTCTGTGCCATCAGCATGCAAGCCCCTAGAGGGCAGGGACCTCTCTGCTTTGCTCACAGCCGGATCCCCACCTTTAGCACAGCCCCTGAGCCTCAGAGGTTAGTCCTCTGGGTTAGAAGGAAAACACAGACAACCATTTCATCTCAGCCCCAAGCAGCCTAGTTAGCTAAGCGCAGTCACTAATCTTGTGACCCATGCCTTCCACGGGCTGGGCCCAGCAACAGGATCCCCTGTACAGCCCAGTTTATGCCTGGCCATCTCTGAGAACCAGAGAATCTCCCAGTGCTACCCACTCCACTGCACAGCCCCACCCCCCACTGCATCCAGCCCTCATCAGTGTGGGAAACTGGTGTCTTCACTCCCACCAGAAATGACATTGGCACAAGAGCTTTCCAGGGCCCTAAGAGGGTTTTCCACCTTATACCTTCCTTGGCAGCTGGCAACAACCACTGCCTTCTGAGGGGTCAATTTTGTACCTTTAACACTCTACCCTACCCTGTATACCCTACACACAATCTGCTTCTGAAATCTTCTAAGCCCATAAGAAGCATGGCAGGCTTCCTTCAGGGCAACTTGAAACACTCGCTACAGCTAAAGCCACCTGGGCCCATGACAGATAAGGACAGCAGAGCCATACCTACAAGGGGCTCCGTGTGGTGCCACCAAGGAAGGCATTCCGGCCATTCCTCCACTCTTTCACTTTGTAACACACTATCACTCACTCCCCGCCTCACTCAGCCAGCCTTTGAGTTTTTATGGTACTAGGGGAATGATTTGCAACACGGGAGCTGACAGAGGAAAAACGAAGCCCATCCTGTTCCTATATTCCAGCACTGAAGCTCCGGAGAGACACAAAGAGGAATCAAATAATGAGAAGGCGGTGGGGCACAGGCCCCAACAGGGGTCTGCGCAAAGGGCTACAGGGGGCTCTGCATCCCTGGGGAGGGAGGATAGCCGCTCTGCTGCCTGCAAAGGCCAGTGAGGCCGGGAGGAGGGTGAGAGGGGGTGGGAAGGTGTGAGGCAGAGCCTGCAATCAGAGGGAAAGAAAAATATGATTTAAGCACAGCAAACTGCGCCGCTTTCCTGCGGTGTCAGGTGTCCAGTAAAAACAGATGAAGCTAAACAGATGAACAAATAGATGAAGCTAGAAAGATAAAACCAGGGGCTGGTTTATAAAGGGTCTTGTAATCAGCTGACGAGGTGTAATTTGTTACCACTCCCTTGAAAATACACAAATTTTAACCTAACACTAATGGTGAATTTTTAAGTTCATGATGTTAACTCTCAAAACAGGCGTAAGCACACATACATACATCTCTGTATGCTGCCTGTTCTGTTCGGCTCTACACACACAGCCAACCTCTAAGGAACGACAAGTCTCGTCCATGTGGCTGCCCTTGGTCACCTTCAGGGCTTCCTCAGACTGGCTTTCTCCGGATGAGCTCCTAAGACACCTGCATTTGCCATCATGCCCAGATACAAGAACTTGGATTTGAAAAACTGCACCTCATCCTCATGTCCTGCTTACGCAGCAGACCTCCCTCCCCTTCTCTTCCTCTCTTTCCTTTGCCTTTGTAATACGTTTTTCTGTGTTCACTGTAGTTTGTAACAGCTGCTGAATTGCATGTACCTGGGAAGTCCATTAACTTGTTGTTTACTTGAGCCCCACACCATTGGCAGAGATGCGGGCAGACTCAACCTTCCCACCGTCCCCCCGCCCTCTGGGGGCCGCAGCCCCTTGCCAAGGGGGCAGGAGGACTCCCTCCAAACAGCCCTTTTTCTTCACTCACACCCCCAAACAGCAGAATTAAGTTTTATGTCAAGACAGATCACATTAATTTTACTAAACTAAGATTCTAAACACAACTTGGGATTCTGATAGAAAAAGATTCCACACCAAATTCACCTACCAGTAACCTGGGTACTTTTAATGTAAATCTATAAAGAAAATACACACAAAATTCTATTTTAACCACCTGTCCAAAAGGTTGTCCACAATATGAGTGGAGGCGGCCCGACGCACAGGCAAACATTACATTTGCACATGGCGCCCAGAGGAGGGTTTGTGGAAAATAACCCAGCACAGACTGATGTCCACTCCCACTGCAGCTGCCTGGAAACTGAAAATAAGTCTACGGGGAGATGACACACGCTCGGGAGCTCGTTGGACACTAGGCTCTTCTGTCCGAAGGCTGTTCTTCACTCACTCTGGATGGGAATGAAGCGCTCGAGAAGTTTAATGTTCTCAGTTTCTTTCACTGTAAACATCCAATACACACACAATAAAGAACCTGGGGAGAAATTCTAAGTACCTGCAGAAATACAAAGTCTGTCCATAAAGTATCCAGCCATGTGCTATGAAAAATAGAGATATTTATTGAAGAAGATACAAGAAACACTGCACATAGGACAATGATGCCTCAGTCCGCTTCAAAGCAGGTGCCTTGGGACCTCACACGGTTCTCCCAGTTGCCATCAGCTGCCCTGTTGTATTTTCCTGAATCTTGTCGATGGTCTGAAATCTCTTCCCTTTCGAAGGTGATTTTAGTTTTGGGAAAAGCCAGAAGTTGCAGGGTACCAAATCTGGGCTGTAGAGGGGCTGAGTCACCTGGGTGATTTGATGTTTCACAAAAAAATTCTGCACAAGATGTGATGAGTGAGCAGGCATGTTGTCATGATGAAGCTGCCAATCACCAGCTACCTATAGCTTCGGCCTTCTGAATCATCAGAATAGTTTTCGAGGAGGAATGTGCAAGCTTAACACAAAATCTGATGCAGATTCATTGCTCTAATCACTCATTTTGAATGGGACGGCCACAGAGCACACATGCTCACTCAATGGCATCTATCGTCCCTACTGACTAGTACAGTGAAGTCATCATTGTTCATGCAGGCACATTCTAGTCCACTCCCCTCGGCTATCAGGTGACATCAAAGTTGGGCAAACCATTCTCATTATATTAACAATGGCGGGGCTTTTTCTGGACAGACCTCATATATGGGTGATGATTCACCCAAAATAATAATAATAATAATAATAATAATAAAGCTCGTCAGGAATTGAGGTGGTAAGCTGAGCTGGTCTGACCATTCAGTCTAGAAATAAGACCCTCTTGGGAAGGCTGGGTTCCCTCTTGGATCCTGGGAATGGAGGCAGGTGAGGATCAAGGACAGCCAGGTGAGGATGGCTCCTGCACAGAAGCCACCTGAGGTGTGAGGTAGCCAGGGCCAGTGTGACTAAAGGGGCTGGAAATGCCACCTACATGGTGCCAACCAGTCCACATTGGGCAAAGAGCAGAGGCCTGTTCTGTTTGGCCCTCCAACCTCTTTGCTTTCGTTGGGGGTTGGAGGAGCTGGTTGCTAATTCCCCTCTAGTCTGGCTTGGTTTTGTTTTTGACAGCAAACATTCCGATCTGTACTGGCTAAATGAAGAAGAAAATGGATTTTCACCCAAATTTTGGCAAAGGCCAAAAGAGGATCCAAGGATCATTAGCAGGCAGAAAGGATAATAGTGTCAGACACACCACAGTTCTCTGGAGTTTAAAAAAAAAAAAAACCCCTCAGGACCAGAGCCAAGCAGAATGTTGGGTGGCCAGAGGACGGGGCGAGGCCAGCAGAGGAGGGAACGCACCCTCCCCACCTCCCATACCCTCCCCGGAGACCGTGGGCTTCAAAATGAGAAACTAATCACTTGGCAGCTATGTCAGAGCTTTTTACTTTATATGGAAGCATCTTCCTGAGTATTAGAGCAAAATCCACCTTTAATCTCAGAGGATAATCCTCCATATCACCATGGGCATGAATGGGAGAGCCATCAGACGAGGATGTGCCTTTAGCTCCGTACCAACCGCAGCCCTTTTTGGCAAGTACAGAAGCCAAGGGGGGAAGGAGGTCTCAAGTAAAAAGGAAGTGAGATTAAGGGTCCCAGGGGGAGAACAGGAGATCTGTGATGGGAGGAGGGAGGCTGTGGTCACATGGTTGGTCATGTGACCACAGTGTCCTGAACAATCACTTCTGGTCCTCACCTGCACAGACAGGGTATTAAAGCTTCTTTAAGCTCTGTGATGAGTCAGAAATCTAATGAAAGGCCTGGTGCTGGAAGCAGGGGCCACACAGTGGCCGGATTTCACTGAGTGGAACAATCAGCATTCTCAGCTTCCTATGAGAAAACTCCATGTGGGTGGGAAAATGGACATCTAGGTTCCCAGGTCTTCGCGCACCCCCGCCACCTTGGCAGCGCCCTGCTGGGCCTTCTGCTTATTTCAGAAGGGCCTGAATTTTTCAAAGAAAATGAAAACAAGCGTGCCAGGTGGCACCTTCATCCACCATGTAGCCCTGTGGATTTTCTCCCAAAGGCTGTGAGAAGATAGAATGGGGGTGGGGGGTTGGGGGGCAATAGCAAATCCAAGACATGAAATGGAGAAGCCAGCAGGACAGCAAAGGCACACAAAGCATCTCAACAGAAATTCAAAATTCAAAGGTAAGAGAATGGGTGCGTTCACTGCCTTCTGTCAAGGTTCCCACATGGGTCTGCAAAAACAAGGTGTCTCTTTTGAGGTCCCAACGAAATCGATTGCAAGGCAGTGCAGCTGCTATTTAGCAGAGCTCCAGAACACCTTTTCCATAATTTAAAAAAAGTAATTATTTTAAGCACTGATGTGTATAATAAACTCTTGTCAGGCTGACATTAAAATTTTTATCTTTTCTCTGCTCCCTACCCTCCTCCCCACCAGCACTTGCATCCCACAAGCAGGGCACATGTTCTATCATTGTTATTTTCGGATTTCTTCAAGGAGTTCTGTGACGGACAGTTATCTTGTTAAATGGCGGTGCATGTTTATCTGAGACAAACGCCATTTCCCTGAAGGAAAGACAAGAAAGATTGGAATGAAGCCTGTCTCTCAACCTCCAGCCTGGGACTGGGCTCTCTTCTGTGGGTGGTGATGGTTTCATTAAAATCGGTGTGGGAATCAGGAAAAATGCAAAGAGGAATTTTATCAAGCTCCTTAGGGGCTTAGGGCGAGAGACCAATGTGCGGGGAAAAGACGAGAAGAGAAAATCTGAAAAAACAGGTTTTTCCCCTTCAGCTCTACAATAACCTGCGTTCTGCATGGTTTAGAGAAATAAACCCAAGCTGCTGGGGGAAAGTTTCCTGACAGAGCGAGGATAAACAGGAAGGAAGGACTATCTTCTGGTGAGTCCCACAAGGGCAGAGAACACAGCCAGCATATCTGGCATGAGGCCGTTAGCGCTTCACAGCCAAACTGAAGCAGAAAGGAGAGACAATTCTCTTTCCACAACACCGACTTCCTCATGTGACCTTTTCCTTGTAACGTCCTGTAGCTCCCAGGCACTCTCAGGAAAAAGTCCACACTCTTCAGCCTTGCATTCGAAGCCTTCCACAAACCAGGTTCACCCCACCTGATCACAGTTCACTCCCAAATACAATCCCCTCCAGCCTGGCCAGTCTTTTCACTGTCTCATGGACACGCCGTGTTATTTCCAGCGTACTGGTCATCAACCTGAGATGACATTGCATTTTTTTTTCTTTTTTTAAAGAGATTTTATTATTTATTTTTATTTTTAATGTGTTTTATTGATTATGCTATTATAGTTGTCTCAGAGTTCTCCCCTTTTTCCCCCCTCAACCCAGTACTCCCATTCTCTCCAGCAAACCCCCTGCTTAGTTCACGTACATGGGTTGTGCATATAAGTTCTTTGGCTTCTCCATTTCCTGTACTATTCTTAACACCCCCCTATCTATTCTGTACCTACCAATTTGTACTTCTTAATCCCTGCATCCCTGCCCCATTCTCCCTTTTCCCCTCTCAAATGATAACCCTTCAAATGATCTCCATAGCTATGGTTCTGGTTCTGTTCTGCTTGTTCGCTTAGTTTGTTTTTTAGATTCAATTGTTAATAGCTGTGAATAGCCATTTTACTTTCATAGTTTTAAAATTTTTCTTAGCTAAATCCCTTTAATGTTTCATATAATAATGGCTTGGTGATGATGAACTCCTTTAGTTTTACCTTGTCTGGAAAGTACTTTGTCTGCTGAAATGATAGCTTTTTAGATAGCTTTATCTGAGCAATCTAGGTTGTAGGTCCTTTTCATCATTCTGAATACTTCTTGCCAGCCCCTTCTAGCCTGCAGCATTTCTTCTGAGAAATCAGCTGACAGTCTTATAGGAACTCCTTTGTAGGTAACTATCAGCTTTTCTCTTGCTGCTTTTAAAATTTTTTCTTTATCTTTAACCTTTGGTATTTTAATTATGGTGTGTCTTGGTGTGGTCCCATTTGTGTCCATCTTTTGGGGACTCTTTGTGCTTCCTGGACTTGCATGTCTATTTCTTTCACCAAATGAGGAAAGTTTTATTTCATTATTTTTTCAAATAAGTTCTCAATTTCTTACTCTTTCGCTCTTCTACTTCCGGCACGCCTAGAATTCAAATGTCCATACGTTTGAAGTTGTCACAGAGGCTCCTTAACCTACCCTTGGTTTTTTGGGTTCTTTTTTCTTCTTGCTGTTCTGATTGAATGTTTTTTCCTCCCTTGTGTTCCAAATTATTGATTTGATTCTTGGCTTCATCCACTCCGGTGTTGGTTCTTTGTAAAATTTTCTTTATTTCTCTTAGTGAAATCTTCATTCCTGCCTGGGTCTTTTTTATGCTATTGAAGTACCCAATAAGTTCCTTGAATATCCTAATAACCAGTGTTTTGAACTCTGCATCTCATAGATTGGCTTATCTCCATTTTGTTCAGTTCTTTTTCTGGAGTTTTGTTCTGTTCTCTCATTTGGGCCATGTTTCTTTATCTTCTCAGTTTGGCACCCTCCCTATGTTTGCTTCTGTTATGAGGTAGAGCTGCTTTGACTTCCTTAGTAGCGTGGCCTGTTGCAGAAAAGCACACTCGTAAGTTGGATAGGATGGAGCCTTAAGTGATCACCAGGGTTGGGTAGCCCATGTGAACCAGGTTGCTGGAGTCTCAGATTTGATGTTGCCGCTCTGTGGCTATGTGCAGGGGAGGGGTCAGAAAAAGGAAAATGGCCACTGCCTGCTCTCTGGAGTTTTATCCAGGAGGAAGCTTTCCCTACCGGCACTCACCCTGATGACAGATACTTCAGTTTTTTTCCCATATGCCACTGGTGCCCTTCCAGCTGCTGCCCTGGAGTTAGAGCCCAGAAGGAGTGAGTCTGTATAAATCCTAAGTCTACTGCAGGCCCTTTTAGAGGAGATGCCTGAGAATTTTGCAGTTTCTTCCACTGCCCCTACCCCCACTGGTTTTTACAGCCAGAAATTATGGGGACTTGTCTTCCTGGCACTGGAACCCTGGGCTGAGTGTTCTGGTGTGAGGCTGGAATTCCTTGCTCCTGAGAAAGTCTTCTCAATTTTTATCTACCACACAAGGGTGTGGGACTACCTGTTCCACATCTTCAGGCCTCTGCATCTACACATCTCCCCTCCTACCCATCTGGATGAATGTGACTTCTCTAACTCCTTGGTGGTCAGACTTCCACACATTTCAATTTTCTGACAATTCTGGGTGCTGTTGTTTTGTAATTTAGTTATGTGATTATACGAAGAGGCAAGCTGTGTTCACCTATGCCTACCTATTGACTGGAACTCTATATATTTATTTTTAGAGAGAGGGAAAGGAGGGAGAAAGAAAGGGAGAGAAACACTGATGTGCAAGAAAACATTGATTGGTTGCCTCTCACATGCACCCTGACCGAGGATGGAACCTGAAACCCAGGCATGTGCCCCAACCAGGGAATCAAACCTGCGACCTTAGGCTTTGCAGAATGACACCAAACCAAATGAGCCATGCCGGTCAGGGCAATATTGCATTTCTTACCTATCTATGCAAACTACTCATCATTCAACATCCCACTCTTGTCTTACACAAAGTTTGTCTCAACCACTCTAGCCATCGCCAAATTTGCCTCTCTTTTCTGAATCACAAAACTAGCACAGCTGCATTTCCCAAGGAGCTCTCTCTCCCCAACCTGTGCGGCACAGTCTCCTAGTTTCATGTAAGTCCCATCAAGGCAGAAAACCCAACACTCTTGTACCTGTTAGTGCTTAGCATGAGGCTGAACAGACTTCTGTCTTTGGAACCCAATAAGCACAGCAAGGGGTTGAGGATTCCTGGCCCCTTTTTACTCTCCTGTCCCAGTCCCTAGATTCAGACTGCAGTCTAGAAATCCAGATCGAGACAGAGGCAGGGATGTGGGAGAAAGCATAGTTGTTCCCCTGGATGGTGATAGAAGGAAAACGGTTATTTCCAGGTCAGGCTCCTATAGCACTTTTGTTTCCTCATGAGACATTTATTTGGCTTTAGTTTTAGGGCTAGAGAAAGCCTATCTGGGATGTTAGAGCTATCCCTTAGTTTTGGAAACACTGTAAAATGAAAAAGCCAGATAATCTATGGGGAAGCTCTTGCTGCTGGGGTGTGCACCTTTCATCCCATGTCAGTGAGGTACAGCAGAGGTCAATAATCACAAAACTCTGTGTCCATACAAGTCAACTAATCGATCTCCAGTCTTCAGGAAGAGATGTGGCGCCCACTGCAAGAATGACCCTAATGGATTAAACATGTCCGTGTGATTCAGACTTCATTCATACAATGACTCCCTTATTATTGTTCTCAAGATTCCCCTGAGTCTCAGTTAAGCTTTTCCCTCTCTCCTTGCTACTGATCTCACAGTCTGCCATCTTTTCTAGAAACCAGGTCATTAAATAATCTTCCTCTCTTTTCTGTTCTCCTGACTGACTAAAAATTCCTTCTCTACTCTGCTACCTCCAGTTACCATTCCTTCTCTCTCTCCTGACAAACTCTTTAAGAGTAAGAGTCTGCCCTGTCTTATTTCCACATCACTCATTCATCTTAACCTCTAGCAATTTGGATTCTGCCCCAATCGCTTCAGTGAGAGTTTTCTTGCAATCAGCCTCTCAGAGAGAACATCACCTGTCGTATCTGACAGTGTCCTTATTTTTTATTCTTCTCTCCCCAACTCAAAGCAGGATGCAGTCCTGCTGGTGTATTGTCTGTCTCCTCTCAACTCTCTTCTCCTTTCCTTTGCAACCTGAGCTATCTCTTACCCCTACCCACATCCTGGGCATTCCCTAAGGTTTGGGCCTTGCCCTGCTTCTCTTCTTCCTCTGTCCGCTTTCTCTCTCTAGGTCATTTCATCCACTTCTGTAATTTCAACTGTCACATTAGCATTTTTGCCCCCAACCTTGACCTCTCCTCCAAATTGCCAATCTCAAGTTCCTAACTTTTTGTTGGGCACCTATGCCTGGAGCCATAATTCTCTCAAACTCAACATCTTTACAAGAAAATGTATCTTCTTTTCAAATTTGCTTTCCTCCCGAGCTCCCCATTCTGTCTGAAGACATCAGCATCCTCCCAGTCAACTCCACCAAAAATCTAAGTCGCCTCTCCTCTGACCATCCCCCCTCCCCATTCACTGCCAGCTCCCCTCATCTCCCCCCACCCCTGCCCTACTCTCTGTGGTCTGTCTCTGACTTCACGCTCCACCACTATTTCCAAATTCAGACCCTCCTGAGCTGCCCTGATCTCCAGTAGAACCACTCAATTGGCCTTTAGTCTCCAGATTTCAATCCTCCCCTCACATTTCTACCCATTCTTTCTTCCCATGTCTGACCAATGTGCTTTCATAACTTTGCTCACACTCAGCTGGAAATGCCCTTCCCTGCCCACTTATCCCATCCTTCAAGGCTACGTGCCAAGACAAACTCCTCTATGCAGCCTTTATTAACGTATCAGTTCTGCATCACGTTATAGATGTGTGGTTGGCATTAGTCGGGGTGTGATTCTGTGTGTCTGTGTATGTACGTATACTTGTGTGTGCATCCTCCCTTGGACTCCTATAGCCAGTGCTTGGACCTCTTTAACAATGATTTCACCATCCTTTCCCATTCATTTCCCCCGACGAGCTAGGAGCTTCTTGAAGACAGGTGAAATTAGGAGTTGAACTGTGTCCCCCCAAAAGATATGTTGAAATCCTAACCCCTGACACCTGTAAATGTGAACTTGTTTGGAAACAGGGTCTTTGCAGAGGTAATCAAGTTAAGATGAGGTCATCAGGTAAAGACAGAGCCAGAGCCTGGAGCCTGGAGTTCTGCTAACACAAGCCAAGAGTGCCTGGGGCTACCAGAAGCTGGAAGAGACACAGAAGGATTCCCCTAGCTGTTTCACAAGGAGCGTGGTTCGGCCTTCATTTCAGACAGCTTCCAGAACTGTGAGAGAATGAATTTCTGTTGTTGTAAGTCACCGGTCTGTGGTACTTGTTATGGCAGCCCTAGGAAATGAAGACGGGTGGGACCTATGTCTCAATTTCTCTTTGTGGACTCTCAGAATCCCGGAAACTCATTAACTTCTTGGTGAATTCATGAGCAAAAATGAACGATGCACACCAAGGAGCTTTTGCCGTAAGTGCAGACTTTATTTCATTTTTTTTTAAAGATTCTGTTTATTTATTTTTAGAGAGAGGGGAAGGGAAGGAGAAAGAGTAGGAGAAAAACATTGACCGGTTGCCTACATGTGCCCTAAATGGGACTCAAACTGGCAACTTTTTTGCTTTGCCAGACAATGCCCAACCCACTGAGCCACACCAGCCAGGGCAAGTACAGACTTTTTTTTAAATTAATCCTTTGCCCTTGAATTATAGTCATACTTAAACCATCATTTCCTAAGGCAGACTGACTGCCTCGCAATCACCAGAAAGAGGAAGAGCTGGGCTGAGTTAAGCCACTTTGCCTTTTTCACCTGGCCTCCTGGCACCTCATGGAAAGGCTGGCTGAGCAGCTGGCGAGGCCTGCAGGTGTCCTCTCCAGGACATCGCTGAGACTTCCCTTGTGCAAAGCTGTGACCTTGTACTCATTAGCACAGAGCCCTGTTCCACTAAGCTAATGACCTCAAATACCAGCCAACAGAATTTAGACTCGTTTTCTAGTGCGAGCGCAAGGGGAGCGAGCAGAAGAGGCTGACAAAGACGGTGTCTCCTCGCACACGAAGTGAAGCCAGGCACAATTACCGGGATGTCAGCGCTGACACCAAAATGCTTTCAACTTGACCAAGTAGACACTGGAACCAAACACCTTTCAGGAAAGAACAGGTAGGGGGTGAAGGCAGCTGAACTAGCCAGAGAGTGAGTTTTTCTCATTTCTCATTTTTGAACTAACATTGAAAAGCAACATGTTGGGGACGTTCCAGAAAAACCTCTGACTGGAAAGAGGGGAGACCTTCTCTGGGCCTGTCGTACTCTGTCTCCACCAGCATGGTGGCCATAAATAATACTCATGAGTCACAAAGAAAATCCACAGTCTCTCTGGAGACACAGCGGAGCAGCAGCAGATGTACCTAGCCCTATTTCTTCTGTAAGGAAATCAGATTGGATGGGGGGTGGGGTGCACAGAAATGCAAATGGCCCCTTCCTCCCTGCACCCGTTGGAAAGGAGCGCCGCCCTGCCCGGTTGCTGATGGACCCGGCTCTCCGCTTTCCAGCGGCTCCCCTGGGCCTGGTGGTGCCTTTAGATCCTCAGTCCTAACAACATGATGCTCCCCACATAAGTGATTTTAAAGAAAACTAACACTTGCCATAGAGACGGGAGTCCAACCAAGTTCAGGCTGTTCCCATGATGACTACCTAGAAACATTTTGGTAAATATTAAACATAAAATTCCTTCCCAAATGAATTTGCAGGATCTCTACTTAGCTGGCACCCTAAGGCAATGCCCTTCACCTGCCTTGGGCCCAGGCTGCTATTCAAAATTGTTCCTCAGCTCCAGGAGCGCAGGCAGTCCTCAACTGTCTCCCCATTGTCCCCCATCGCACCCTCGAGAGTGAATTAGTTTCGCCTGGTCATTAGGCACAGAGGGAAAATCACTTTGTACCCTCAACCTTGCTAATTCTATTAACTCTCTTACTTCCAGCTCCTACCTGATGTGTTCAACCTTGACTTTGGGGGGGTTCTTCTACAACCCAAAATTATTTTTTAACATTTTTAAAATGAGAAAAACTTCCAACATATATACTATTGTTTTAAAAGGCAGTGGATTTTTGTCTCAACTCTGATTTAACCTTCGACCCGGAACCCAACAGGAATTGCAGTTCTCACATGGGTGAAATCGACATTGCAAGAGGCCTGACCCAGTGGATGAAATGTGCTTCCTCCACCCCCACGTCTGCTGACACAGGCGTGCTTTTCCCCTCACCTTCCCTCATACCGGACTGCAGACGGGGCTGGTAACGGGTGGGCTTTTGTCTCCCAAGAGGATCAGCACGTCTGATTTCTAACAACTAGTTTTTGTCTTACTCAGACATCTTCTTAACCAAGATGTGACAGTCAGAGAAATTTACAGCTGTAGGGAAGTGAAGAGAAGATCAATGAAAATAAACTATGCATCGACACGACATTAGTTAAATTAGTTACCGAACATGAACTACTACACTGTGAAGTCTTTCAGAAGAGAGAAGATCACTATGAGCCAATGGTTACAATTTCCAAAAGTGTTAAGGAAAAAAAGGCAGGAAGCAAGAAAGTATATGCCATTCATCCCCCTCGGTTTCAAAAGATATACTCATCTTCATAAGATGCCTATAGAATATTCCGGAAGGACAGACAAGGAACTAGGCTAGCGGTTGCCTCTAGAGAGGGAGCTGGGAGTCTGGCGTAAAAGGATGGCTTTTCACGGTCTACCTTTTTACTGTCTGAATGCTTTACAATGTATACTTATTAAATCTTTCTTTAGTATTATAATATATATAAGTATATAAAGAAAAATAAAGCACAGATTACGTTTTCCATTGTAAAACTGTCAAACACCTTCATCCCACCAATGAGGAAACCGAAGGCTGGAGAATGGCCTGAGAGGCGCCGGGGGCCAGACCGCCGGCCCTTCAGCTCGGCTCTCTCTGCTCTCCCGCAGTATCTCCTTATTAACGGTCATGTTCTGGGCGCCCAAAGTCACCCGAAATCTACTCCCCACTTCAATGAGGCATCACTATTCTTTATTTCACTTACATTACCTGCTTCATACAAGGAATTCGTGATCTGGATACTTTCTGTAAGTCAAATTCTATTCCCAATGTGCTGCAAGAGTTGTGTATAAATGAAAAGCAAACAAATGATCCCTAACTTGCCACGCTTCTTTAACCCTGCTTTTCTTTGATGAGGTTTGCTTTAAACAGCACACTTATGGCTCATTTGTGCCTGAAACATTCTGTTCATTTCTCCTTGTGTTCTTACTTTCTGGCCACATCAGTGCTATCTGCTTTGATACATGAGCTCCCAAAAGGTCAGCACCAACCCTCTTATGTCGCCGATGCTCAACCCATTAATTGCGGCTCCTACAGACCTCCTGATATGACCCAAGGCCCAAGATGCATTTAGCTGTAGGTGCAATTTATAAAATTATCATAACAAGTCAGGAGAATATATTCTTCCAACTCAGATAGGAAGCTCTGTTTGAAATCCTGTTCTCCACGCTTTGTTTTTTTCTTGACTTAACCAATGTAATACTTGAAGTGTTTTATAAGTCAGGGAGATTCTAAATGCTTCATCTCTTTTCAGAAACCCACAAAATCAACACAATCATTTGGTGGTTTAGGCATTTGCCATTAACAAAGCCCATGTCGATGCTCTATATCTTATGCATAATGTATTCATTCACCCGAGTTAAATTCTCTTCGTTTTGCTGAATTCTAGCCTCTGCTGTTTATAAACTCCCAGAATGGTTATTTTCTTAGGCCTTATTTGAGGTTAAGGGCAACGAGAGGGGTGGGGGAAGGATGATAAGGAAATCCAACATGGTATTTTTTTAAAGACAGTTTAAAGAAAAAAAGAGCTTAAAACCAAAGTTTGAATATCCATGCATCTCAACTTACCTTCTTCTAGTATACCCCCTTCTCTAGACAGATAGTAGTTCAGACATCTTTTTCTAGGGCTTTCCTATTTTTTCAATATTAATTTTTTTACCTGCCCACCCATTAATTACTTGAAAATATTTCCTCCTGGCCTCCAACTGCTCAGGGACCTCCCTTAGCAATTTCCTTACCTATAATTACGATGATGGGCTGTGTAACAGGTTGCATCATTATCTGAATCAAATACTGTTGGTGTGACAGTAATGTCAAATTTGAGGGGGACCCAAGAAGATGGTCCTAGGGGAGCTTTGCCCTTGAGACATGCCAGAGAGCCAGGCTGGATGCCCCCCAAGTAATCCAGGGAGCATCAACCAGCTGCTCCATCTCTAGGGTCCCAGTGTGAAAAAAGGCCACCAGCCATCCCCAACACACGGGTCTCCAAAGTCCTTCCAAGTACTTGCAGCTTGGTGTCAGAGTAGAGAAGCTGGCCAAAACCCAGCACAATGGGGCTGACTTGGCCCTGGCATTTCAACGCACAGGACAATTACTTTATAATTAGGATTCTTCCTTTTTCTAAAACACTAGAATAATGTCCTAAATTTAGAGACTACCTTTCTTCTTTCAGGCAACCTAGCTGGTTTCTGAGATACTCTTACATGAGCCATTCATTTCAAGTGTCAGGAAACTAGAATCATCGTTTCCACCTCACAGCTAAGCAAAAGGAAACAAAGAGTAATGAAGACGTTGAGACGCTGCAATGAATATTCTCGTGCCTATGTTCACACAGCTCTGAAGGACAGCATTTCCGAAAGTGGAATTATTGAGTAATAGGTTCACACATTTTTTTCATTTGGAGAAAGATTATCAAAACACCCACTATGGAAGTCATTCCAATTTAGGCTCCCATTAAGCATAAATGCCTGGTTCCTTCTACCGTTGATGATAACTTTTTTATATTTACCATTCTGATAGTTTTTAAAAACTATCTTATTGTAGGCTGAATCTTTTTATATGTTTAAGAGTCATTTTATTTCTTTTTCTCATCACTAATCTGTTCTTGTCTTTCTCCATTTTTCTGTTGCATCGTTGATCTATTAATTCATTAAAGCTCTCTATAAATTAAGGATAGTAGTCCTTTGGTTTCTGTTGTAAATCTAAGTTCATTTTTTGGTGTGTTTTGGCATTGTTTCTGATGGTCCATGAAGCTGCCAGGGACCTAGGCTCTGTGAGGTCTTGGTTTTTTTTTAGTTTTATGAAATTTAATATATCATTCTCTTTACTTATGATTTTCAGGTGTTGTGTTATACCTAGAAAGACTGAGCTAAAACAAGACTTAAAACTTCTCTGTTTTCTTCTACTACTTTTAATATTTAAACTTTTGATCCATCCAGCACGTATGTTGGCATAAGAAATGAGGTATGGATCCAATTTTCATGTTCCCAGATGGTGACCCAGTTGTCCCAAACTATTTTTGAAAAATCTATCATTTCCTTACTGACACGAAATGCCACCTACGTCTAAAGACGACGTTTCTGCACATATCCACGTCAAGGTCTGGATTCCTCTCTGTGCTACTGATCTTTCTGTCTATTCGAGCACCAGCACAATATTGCTCAAACACATGTAGCATTCTTTAAAACATATAGGACCGGGTGGATCTAGTTCATCCTAATTATTCTCACTTATCCTTACTATAATGGGAGCCTTTGCTTCCATTCTACTTTCTACCTGGTTGTTTTTTTTCTAAACCTATATTTATATATTATTTCATGCCAAGTCACCTTACTGTATTCTCTTGTTGTTTATAATAAATAGCGTATCATTCATTGTATAAGCATATGAGATGCACATAATAACTTCATCTTACTTTACACATGTGCACTTTAGCTTCCTTTAGTCCCTTGTCCGATGCGTCAGCTAGTACCAACAGAACAATGCTTAACAAAGGCAGTGGTAGGAGACAGCCTTATTTTGTTGGCAGCACGACCCCTAACAACCCACGCGCTTCTGCTAGCTCTGCATTCTGAAAACCCTTAGAGGAAGAGAAAAAAAGGGAGAAAATCAAACTGTCAATTTCCACTCAGGGATCTAGGTGAAACAGGGCAGGGAAATGATGAGGCAGGAGAAAAGCTTTCCTCTAGGGCCCTCTGGTTACTGCTTGCCTTCTCTTCCCCTTTAGCTGCCACACTCTATAGGGCCAGGTATGTGTTTTACGGATGACAAACACAAAACAAGGGACTAAGGCCCCATTCCAAGAACTTCTGTGTGTGATTCCCTATATTACACACAGAATCTCCCCAGTTAAATTTTAAAATAACAGTAATAACCAAAGCATGCTGTTCTATAATTGGCCTCAAGCTACTGGGTGGTCCAGGGTTCTGTCGATGGACAGGCAGCAATGAAGCTGCTACAGCGGACTGTCACCAGCTCCGCCACAGGCACATCCGCCACAGCAGCGGGGTCTCATCTACAGTGTACACGGTACCGCCGGTCTCATCCAAATACTACTAAGTCCATGGCAGCCTGCATCACGTCCCACCCCCTTTACAAAGCTTTCCCACACCACTGCACCCCATACTTAGGGGAAGATTGCCAGTTGCCTACCTCAATGTCCATTCTCCTCTTATTCCTTAGTAATAAACCTCCTGAATTTTAGCTGTGCACATGACTGTCTAGAATAAAAACTATAGTTCCCAGCCTTCCTGGAAAAGAAGTAAGTACGCCCTTCTCCCCTTTCTCCAGGAATGAATATGTGATATCCAGAGCTCTGGCAGCCACACTGAACCATGTGGATGAGGGCCATGCTCCAAAGATGATGGACTGGAAAGCTGGATGGAGCACCCTAGCAGCGCTGATCAAGACTTCTTACCCTTGAGAAAATAAAACCTTGTATCTTCCAGCCACAGTTAATTTAGGTTTCTCGTCATACGCAGACACAATCCTAATTGTTACTGGAACCCATGCTGTTCACCATTAAGGGAGTCTCAGGGCCCCTTCCGGTGCTTGCACATCAGTAAGCCTTGCCTTCCCCTCAACACTGTCCCTTGAGGCCAAAGGCCTGTCTGTCCTACTTCATGCCTAGTCCCTACTCAGTCAGCGTCGGGGGACACAGTGAATGCTCAATAAATATTTGCTGAATAAGGAATTCTGGGTGACACAAAAGAAACGCCAATTAGTCTTCTGTGCTCTACATGATAATATCAGAAGCACACAGGAAAAAGAAAACATTTTCTTACCTGAGGAAACCTGGCCATTTTTTTTTTTTATTAACTTTAGCTCCTGGCGCTCCCCTCTGGCACAACAGTCATTATTTGAATAACAGCAGTTAAATCTCTTCTGCTTTCAGGAGATGCACGCTCAGTGCTTGGTGACTAACCAGAAGTGAAGAAAAGTCATAGAATTCAAATGAGGGCATTCATGCGGATGGGCAAATCTCATCTTTTTTTAAAAAAAAAGAAAGTATTGCAATCCATAGTGACTATAAGACGCTATTTAAGCAATGCAGTATATGATTCTGTCTCAGGTATAGAGGCATCTTCTACAAACATTTGTTGAATTTATTATTTATTTTTATTTTGTATTACATTTATTCTTAGTGCTCTTTCCTACTTTTTCCACTCGGACAGAAATTTAGCTCTTCCCCTGCGACAAATCTGGGTTATCCAGGAGTGTTTAGGTGACACGGGTCCTTTCTTTCTTTGTCTTGGTTCAGAGCCTTCCTCATCCTCTGACTACCGAGCATAGTGAACGGGAGGAAAAACTAGGGAACAGCTGCTCTGACCATGCCCAAGTGATGAAGGGCATCCTCTCTCACTCTGGACCTTGCCTCTCCTCACCTGTAACTTTCGACCTGCACAGTTGGCGCCTACTGGCAGGACACTACCAGGCATAGAGATCCCATTTATAAATGACAAATGGTACCAAGTAGGGACCATCCATGTGCATGTTATAAAAGGCACCCCTTCCTTCACCAAGTCTGTGTGCCCACTTAGTGAGAGAAATAAGTTGAGGTTCAGCCTCCAGGATCACCCTGACTAGGTGCTCTGGTCCAGGAAACCCAAACTAGCAGTTTGGCCTGGCCCTAGGGCTCATATGATACTTGTGAGTTGTGAAATCAATTTAGCAGGTCCAATCAACACATTTTTAAATTAAATAACAGGTCATAAAATGGATCATGTGCTTCTTACACAGATACGGTAATTAGCATTCCATTACTTCTCATGTGTACGCCCCGTGTCGCAAGGCAGAATGTATTCCTACTGCGGGTCCAGCTCAGATCTTTGGAAAGCCAGCCTGGAGTGTGCCCGGGGTGCTTCTCTGCAGATACAGAGGCGGGCCTCACCCTCCTGGGGCCACCTGGGAGTCCTGCTGCCTGTTCCTCATCTCCCTGGGATTGCTTCACCAGAATCCAAGGCGTTTCAGTTCACCAAGGAGACCCGGATTCAAAAGGCAAATCTCCTGAAGAAGGGAACCCACTGGCTTCTGGTCACCCTGGGGTCTAAATGGCTGACTGCAGACCGCAAATGTCAATGAGATAGAAAAAGAGCCCTGGCTGGTTTAGCTCAGTGGATTGAGCGCAGGCCTGTGAACCAGAGGATCGAGGTTCGATTCCCAGTCAGGGCACATGCCTGGGTTGCAGGCCAGTTCCCAGCAGGGGACACACGAGAGGCAACCGTACATTGATATTTCTCTCTCCCTCTCTCCTACCCTTCCCCTCTAAAGATAAATAAATAATCTAAAAAAATAAATAAATAAAAATAAAAATGTTTAAAGAAAAAGACCATCTCATTGTTGAATGGAGAGGAGGGGAATGAAGATAGCCCCACTTAAGTTCACGATCTTGTCCAGCTCTGGCCTAACTTCTGACTCCCTCCCTTCCCCCGTCCTCCCAACACCAAACAATGGTTTATGGTCTTCAATTGAAACTTCTGGCAAATAAGGCCTTGTGGATGTAGCTTCTTCCCACATTATTTCTGTCCCCCTAACACCACAAATGATTGACAATTGCCTGCAAATTTAGCTACCCATCAGTGGAAAACATATGTCTAGCCAAGGGATGGGAAAACAGGGACATCCACTAGGAAAAGCAGACACTGGGTCCTGGGTGAATGTGGCTGAGAGGGGAAGGAGCACTCAAGACTGTCTGTGAACTGCTTGTTTTATTAAACTTTATTTTTTTGGCATCTGTATCCAGTTCCAGCTCTATTGACATGTTCAAGGTAAGAAGATGTCTCCTAGAATGGCCATAAACATTGCTTTAGAGAAACACTTCCCCAGCTCCCACGAAACAGTAAGGCTTGATTACATCCCATCTTTCATTCTTTCCAACTAGAGTCCACAGCACTTTGAGAGCAAGACCTAAGCATCTCCTTCCTGCTGTGCTGAGCCCACAGCTGGGTTTAGAGTGAACTGGCTTCCGGCACCTTGCCCCGCCCCACCCCCGCCCCTTGCCCAGGTATTTCTTTCCTTATCTCACTTCCTTCCTATTTCTGAAAAAGTCAGAACTTGCAGAGACTGAACCTGAAAATAGTTTTGCCTCTTTGATGATTCTAAAGAAAGATGTCTCACCTTTCCTTAATGCTACTTGGCTGACTGACAGGGAGGAAAAAAATGTTACAGTTTATGGAGGTGCTAATTAGAGCACATTAAAATTCAGCTGGCCTGCGCTGGCGCTGACTTCCCTCACAGGACCTGCACAGACCTTAGGAAAATCAACCAGGGACCCAGACAGAAGGAGATCCTGGACCGACAGGCCCATCAGCTTCCCTTCCTGACCGCGTCTTCCAACCACGCCTTGGCCAGCCAGGATCCCTTCACTCAGGAAAGTAAAAATTGCTGGCTTTGTCAAGAGGATAAAATGCCCTAAATTGCTGAGGCTACTGTAAACTATCCTCCATTAAAAAAAAAAAAAGTAACTACACGAGGTCACAGATATGATCATTAACTTAATTGTGGTAATCATTTCACAATGTTTACATGAATCAAATCATCATGCTGTACACTATAAATACATACATTTTTATTTGTCAATTATACATCAATAAAGCTGAACAAAATAAATTTAAAAAACTATCCCGTTAAAAAATAAGCCAATAAGAGATGTAAGTTATTCCCTTTTTTAAATTCTTTGTTTAACGAGCACAGGAATGAAGAATTGACAAGCATGCACACTCGGTGTCCAGTGCCCAGGGCTGACCGCGTGCCTGCTGGGTGCCCCGGGGTCGGGGGAAGGGGACCGCAGACTGAAAGTCAGAGGGGGAGCCACTGCCCCTGCCCCTTACGGCCACGCAAGTGTCATTTCAAAATCCCTGCCTCACACTCTTTGCCAGGTAACTAGACGCAGAATCAGCGCTCATGGAATGTTTTTTTCAGGGGAAAAAAAAAAAAGAATAAGGAATCAAGTTATCAAGTCCAAACATATCAAAACTGCCCATCCTAAATACATATAGTTTATTATATGTCGATGATGCCTCAATAAATCTGTCTTTAAAAAGTAAATTCAATTAGTCAATTTATAATGGTTTGAATAAACAATGTTCTAATAATCCAAACACTCCTATTTAATAATTAAAACAAAAATCAAGTTTGCTGCCCACAAAGAGCACTGGTGAAAAACTTGGATGGGGAGAGACCCCTGGGCCCACACTGATGGGCTGTGTAGCTGGGAGGGAAACAAAAGCACCCACAGGTTACTAATAACCCAGAACAGATGCAGCAGGTGCCAGTGAGTGCCGCCGAGAGTACACGTCCTAGGAGTAGTGACTGCTGACTGCTTTTGTCTGGGGGAACGAGCCATTTTGCTGTTCTAAATACAAGGCATGCATTCCTCTCCTGGCCCTCGGTGTTTGCATTCCCAGGGACATTACCCATCCATGTCTACCCATGTGGGCAGGGCAGGTGTGTCACCAAGAAATGACCCTAGGTTCTAGTGGCCCTGGTTTCACCCGCAGGCCAAAGAAGGGATAACCAACAGGACTGGATCAATGTTGGCCTGTGATGACACAGGAAACTGCTCAAACAGGCCATTCATCACAGGTACCTACACTAAAACCAAAACAGATCTAATTAGCCTCGGTTTAACTGCATAAATACCTACCTGGGCACTCACTCTGAAAATTTCATGATGTGGCTTATAGATGAATATAAATAGAACCAATTTCCAAACAGCAATTTAAAAGGCATCCAGCTAAAGTATAGGATAACTACATTATCCTAGATACTGAAGCATAATTACTTCCTATTCTGAGACAAAGGAAGAGTGGCTGTCATAGATATAGAGAGAAAACACTATGTCTTTAAATGACATTTATGGACTGTAATACCTGAGTTACTAGAGTTTTAAAATCTCTGACACAGTGTCTGGACCACGGCAGGCGGTCAATAAATGACTGTTGGAGAAAGAACAAATGAGAACTTCAGAGCATCTAAGACCATACTAATTGTCATGTGTATTAGTCTGGCTTTCATTATAAGCATCTTGAGACAACCCTATCTTCTTATTTATTTTCACAAGTAGAAATGTATAAGGCTGCTGGAAACTCTCTATAATATATACATTTTTAAACAGTTTTCCTACAGCCATCCAACAGCAAGATGCCCTGGGCATGTATGTGTGTACCATACACACCTGACCGTGTGTGAGTTCTGCTCTAATGGCAGACTCGGGCTAAACCTCATCAGCCTGCCTTTACCTTCCTTCCCCAGCTTGGCTCTCCATGTCCTCAGCATGCAAACTGCCCAGCTTTCACGTTTCAGCCTGGGCACCATAAAACTATCAAAGGAGCAGTTCTGAGCCTAAAGAGCCAGGGTGAATTACTTGGGTTTCTTAGGAGCAGGATCTTTGTTCTCTATTCTCCCTCCCAATAGGGGGTGGGGGAGGGGCAGAGCAGACTGGATGCACCAGAATCTCCTAACTTGGAAAAAACAAATCTTGCTGCTAGGCCTCCTAAGACAGCTAATCGTGCTCACTATTCAAACGCAAAAAAGTTGTCGACTTCTTGAGGTTTAGAACCCCAATGCCAAATCACCCCTTCATGATTTGTCTAGGGACTTTTATTGTTTCCAGAACAGCCAGCACTGAGTCTATAAATGCAAGCTTCAAACCCATACTGTCAGCCTTTATCTCAACACAAACCTGGTCATCACTGAGTCTCTCTCTTCACCTCTCTCTCAACAGTTATTACAATTGCTCTCGAAATGCTCCATTAACTCAGACGGATGTTAAATCTCTGCCCCGCATGGAGTAAAAGCATGGGAAACAGGTAGAACCTAGATTTGAAAAACAGGTTTCTTGTGCCCTTTGCTCAAAGAGGACTTGAGCTTCATGTTGTGTCATCCTCTGGTCAGACCTGGAAAAGCAGAGCTGAGTCAGTCCTCACTGTCCTAGCTGGCAGGACCCCAGATACGGGAAGGTCAGAGGGCCTACAGAAGTCAATCAACAAACCCACAGCAGGGCCCAACATTTCCCACAGGGTCCAGACTCCCTGCTCTTGGTTGTCACCAGCTCACAACACCCCTTCCTCATGCAAGTATTCCACACCTTTCAACCCATCACTCAAGTTCCACTTCTCCAAAGATAACTTCACAACTATTCCAGCCCATATACCCCTGAGCTTGACCTTCTTAGATCTATCTACACTTCCTTTCTGCATCACATATTGGGCACTTATTACAAAAAGACTTAGATTTTAATAAACATGCATTTGATTTTCCTGATTGGACTGCAAATGCTAAGGGCAGAATTTTCTATAGCAACACTACCTTTCCCATAGTACATATACTGTAAAAAATGGATGAATTAGCTCTGGCTGGTGTGGTTCCGTGGATTGAGTGCCAGCCTGCAAACCAAAGGGTGGCTGGTTCGATTCCCAGTCAGGGCACAGACCTGGGTTGTGGGCCAGGTCCCCAGTTGGGAGCCTGTGAGGGGCAACCACACATTAAGGTTTCTCTCCCACTCTTTCTCCCTCCCTTCCCCTCTCCCTAAATATAAATAAATGAAACCTTTTTTTAAAAGTATGAATTAATGTAAAAAAAAGATAAAGTAGGAATCTGTACCTATGTAGGTGTTAGAGAAAAAAGTCTCAATCCCAGTGGAAACACATAACTAGGCTTCTGATACTGTGCTGTGCTTTCGGACCTAATGAGTGCGCCTGCAGACCAGCGCTTATTGCAGGAGACTGCGGGAGTCCAAAGGCAGATTCTACTGCCGCCACACTGCCATTTACTGCTTGCGTATTTACAAAAAGTTCTCCTTTCAAAATGAAATTTTCCATGTCTCTCTCTCTCTCTCTCTCTCTCTCTCTCTCTCTCTCTCTCTTTTCTTTTGGAAAATTTGAACAATATCCAGTCAGCCATGTAGAAGTTAGGCATTAGTGAAAAAAACAATGACATGTTTTGTCTTTCAAAATCAATGTAAGCCTTTCTTTTGAGTGACCAATTAAAAAACAACTAAACTTCCAAATGAGAAGCTTTCCACTCGCCCAGGCCTCATCAAGGATGAACCTTGTTGATAACAAGATAACAGAAAGAGAATAGAACAAAAACAATGGAAATATGTCTCTTTTTCGTTTTACTTCCATTAGGTTTCACACAGATACCCACTGATAACTATCCTCTCCCAGTGACTTCTAAAATTTAAAAAATATATTGTATTCATGAAACCTCTGAGTCCGCTGAGGCTGAGCGTAAACTCAGCAAAAATGAAAAAAGTTTCCAGAAAATTCCAGGATAAATTTCTGGACAGTAAATAATTCAGTTCTCCTGAAAGAGTCTGGAAAGAAGAATTCCTTCCAAATTTCCGTTAATATAGAGTTTGTTGCCTTTTAACTTCTAATCTACAAAATTTCCTCACCTTGTTCTAACACTCTGATTTACCCAAGTTTATTCTGTGCCCTTAAAATTAGAAAGAAGTTTAGAAACAGCTGGTCACCTTAACCACCATGTGCCATTTTTAATCTAATAATAGATGATACAAGCATTTGCAATCTGAAGAATGTAACAACATTGGATAAATGTTTAAAACCTGATCCCTCACTAATACTACCAAAACTATACATCACACTAGTGACAAATGTCAAAATAAAATTAAAAATCTTAACTTTTGGTTTCTTTTTATAATTTAAAAGAAAGACATTTTAAGAACGTTTGCATTATATAATTCAAAGGAACTATAGCTGGCCCTTGAACAACACAGGTTTGGACTGCGTGGGTCCACTTATAACAGATTTTTTCCAATAAGTACACATGGTACTGCAAATGTATTTTCTCCTTCTAATGATTTTCTGAGTAACATTTTCTTTTCTATAGCATACTGTATTGTAAGAAGATGGTATAATAGATGTAACACACAAAAATGTGTTAACGACTCTGCTATTGGTAGGATTCTAGTCAACAACAGGTCATTAGCAGTTAAGTTCCCAGGAAATCAATTGTTATCACACACGGATTACATGCTGTACAAGGTGCCCTGGACCCCCGTGTTGTTCAGGAGCCAACTGTGTGTTGTATATTCTGAACACCTTTGAACATAGATGGAATATTCAAGGTTAAAAAAAGAAAGTCCAAAATTTCAATATGATGTACTCACATACACATCCAACCGAAGAAAACCGTAAAGAAATAGGTAAGGAAGGCGGAAAAATCAGGTAGGTAGAAACTGCCTGGCTACAACAAAGAAACAAAGCTTTTCCCCTGGATTAGTGGATGAACCACCAACTGGATTGGTTAGGTCCTCAAACGTTTCTTAGACTCATAGAAAACAAGGTTAATATTTACATTGTAGGGGCAGGGGAATAAAAGGCAAGAAAAGCTATTGATGTGCTCATCCAGTTCCCACCATCATTTCACACCTTCATACCAGAATTCACCTTTTAATTAGCCTCATTGTTCCCCACCTTAAACAGCCCTGTCTTTTTTTTTTTTTTTTTTTTAAGATTTTATTTATTTGCCCTGGCTGGTGTGGCTGAGTGGATCGCATGCCAGCCTGTGAACCACAGGGTCGCTGGTTCAATTCCCAGTCAGGACACATGCCTGGGTTGCAGGCCAGGTCACCACTTGAGGGTGCCTAAGGGGTAACCACACATTGATGTTTCTCTCCCTCTCTTTCTCCCTCCCTTCCCCCCTGTCTAAAAATAAATAAAACCTTTTTAAATTTTTTTATTTATTTACTTTTAGAGAGAGGGGAAGGGAGGAAGAAAGAGAGGGAGAGAGACACTGATGTGTGAGAGAAACATCAATGGGTTGCCTCTCTTACGTGCCCCAACTGGGGACCAAACCTGCAACCCAGGCACATGCCCTGACTGGATATTGAACTGGCCACCTTTCACTTTGCAGGATGATGCCCAACCACCAGAGCCACGCCAGTCAGGGCTAAACAGCCCTTTCTATAGTGAAAAAGAGCAGATCTAAAGCAGCCATCAAGTACCCCTGCACCCACAAAGGCCTGTCTCTCTGAACGGCCCACCTCAGTAAACAGCACCCTGTTGCTCAAGCCACACACCCAGCACTGACCTTAGATAACAGCCATCCTCACCCCCACATTCGACTCGCTGCCAGCTCCACTCTTCCCATCGCCATCAGCCCCGCCAACTTCCCACTTCAAGCCCCCAGCACCTCTAACCTGCTAATGACAACAGTTCCCCAATTTTTAAGTCTATCTCTAGTCCATTCTCCAGGGTGATAAAATTCAAATCTGACCAGGCTATTTCTACCTTAAAAATCTTTCACTGGCTCTCCTGTTACCCTCAGAATAGAGCCCTGACTTGTGAATCGCTATGCACCTGAGGTGGTTCCTCAGGATTCCAAAATTAATTACATCTTAAGGGTGACGGGAAGGGAGAGAGGGAAGGAAGGAGGCAGGAAGAAAGGAACAGAGGGAAGATGGGAGTGGGTAAGAAAAAGGAGGGAGGGAAGGAAGGAAGGAAGGAAGGAAGGAAGGAAGGAAGGAAGGAAGGAAGGAAGACATAACTGACAAAAAGAAAAACACCTTACTCTTCCCCATGCCTCCAACTCAGTCCCATCTGCCACCCCACTTCACCATGCAGTCACGTTAAACTACTTTCAGTTTCTCCTTTCAGGTGTCTGCTTGAATGCCACTTTTCCCAAAAGCCTCCCAAAACCCCACACATCTAGGTCGGGACCCCTATTAAGTGCTCCTATAACATACATCACAGGCTTTTTATACTATTCGAGAATTACCCATTTGCTTATCTGCCCCCCTCAGGGTATGGAGCTGTCACATTCCTTGTTATGTCCCCAGGTCATAGTTTGATGTCTGGCACCTGGTAGGGGCTCCCTAAGACTTGTTGAATGAATGCACGAATGATCTAGAAGTTAGAAAGAAAAAAGGAAAGGACAGAGATGCTTGATACCACCATCCTCCTGTGGTCAGACAACTCGTGGTGAATGACCACAGAAGGGTGGGCGTGTATTATTGCCTTTACTCAGGCCTCCTTAGAGCCTGGACTGAACTTTTCAATGCCCTCTTCATCACCACCTCTCAGCACAAGGGAACCATGTGTGTGTCTGGCGGAGAATATAAAATGTGATCCTGGTATCTGCACCCGCTGGCGCCACTTCCTGGCTCCCTTTGGTGTGGGGGTCAACATTTGTTTCAAACAGAAACATCCTTCTATCCACACTCCAGTCCTGAACTTCATCTTACCTCTTAGTGTAAAAATATAACCCTTATTGGTGTCATTCTGAACTGCACGTGTTAGTGAGGAAAAGGCTCTGGGTCTTTTAAGAATTTGTTAAAATGTATCAAAACAGATTTAAATGGTTTTATTGCACTTGGTTTTTTTTTTTTTAATCTCTTTCACAGAGCAATACTTCAATCACTGGAATACTCCCTTATAGGCAAATAAGTATCAAAAAGCAGGTTGCTGGGGGAACCTGCACAGGTGAGCAATGAAATGTCAATAGAGCTGAACTAGGAGCAGAGAAGCAATGGCCGGACAGGGGGGTTGGTCAGTCCTCAGACTGGGAATGGTTCTGGAAATGAGCCCCTCCAGTGAAGACATCTTGGGGCTCCTTGAACTTCCCATGGCCCAGAAGATCTCCCAACTCTGGTAGTATGTAACCTCTCAAAAAAAAAAAAACCAAAAACAAAACTGTCATCTATTAACCACCATGATGATAGAGCTAAGGCAGAAAATCAACGTGGAGAGGCTTAAGCTTCTCACGTCAGAGCCAGAGGTAGAGGCAGAGACTTTGAGGCAAAGAAGCGAAATGCCTGCTTCCTCCCCTCCCCCCATACTGCCAGCAGGAGGTTTCCTGGCGGATGGCGGCCGCCCACCCGGGCCCTCTGTGAGCCGAAGGCCAGCTTCCCAAGGTGCCTGGGAATTCCAAAGAGCACTGGAGAACAAGCAGAGAACCTGACGGACAGCTTCTTGCCTGACCTTTGGCTCAGCCCTTCCCCATCCACCCCTCCTCCCAGCCTAAGATGATGAAAGATAAGCAGGCCAAGTAGACCAGCATGCCAAAAAGGAGCAAGGAAGGAGGGAAACAGGAGCTACGAAACCAGGAACCGCTCCACCGAATTTCCCCAAACCACATGGACCTTAAAACTCGTCAGACCAGTTTAAAATTAGCCAACGCTCAGGAGATTTTATTAAATGCAACTGTTATGATTCATTGAGATTCGCTCCAATTCTGAAATGATAACAGTGAAGCAACTGTGTTTACCCCAAACCGGTCACAATACCCTCATTGCTCCGGAGTGACAGATTAGAAGAAAGCGAAGACGGAAAAACAGCATGGCGTTTATCCACTGCAGGGAAAAGCGAGCCCAGAAGAGCGGAGGGCTTGAGCTGAGGTCATATGGGGCTTCCTGGTCTGCGGAAACGTACTCTGGAAAGGAGGCCACTTAATGTGTGTCTACGGAGTGTTTTCTCATGTTGGTCCTATTTTGTTTTGCAACATACAACGCTCTGGACTTTTCTATTCGTAATTTATGATGAAGTCCAATCCCCAGAATTTGTCCCTGGTCAGCCAGTCTCAGAAAAACCCCACATCACCCCTTCCGTTCCCCCAATATTTAAATAGCATCTAATTGGCACCAGGTATATGAAGACATGAGGAATTCTTAGCCTTTGCTGGGGCAAGTGTAAATTAAGATACTGGATTTACCACCGGCATAAACCAAACACAAAAATCTTGCGACCAAAAATAATCACTTCTCTCACCCACTTCCCAGACACACCATTCAACTGCCTGCTTCACTTTGCTGTCATGTTCATCGGGATGAGGCCCAGAATTCTCAGCACCTCCTCGAGGGCACCAGAAGAGGAGCGGCCACGGCCCACCTTCAAGTCTCCTCTCCTGCTGCCGCCACTCCTTCCGGCAGTGCCCACCTCTTTTCAGGAAGCAATCTCTCTTTTCCATTTGACTTTCCATAAAGAAGCTGGAGTTTTATTTTTCCTTGGCTTCCAATCAGCGCTTTGGACAGTGCCATAAAATTCCTCAGTAATTTATGGACTGTTTTTCCTTTAAAGTGGAAAAGCGCTAATGCCTCACGGAGGGCAGGGAGACGAGCCTTTCGAATGTGAAGTAATCTAGAACTACATCCGTTCGGCATCGGGGAGTGGATCCTTCAACCTGACCCACTGTTGGAGGTTACCATGGAGACCCTAGCCCTTGACAAAGGACATGGTCTCAGTCATAGGCTGGTCACAAGTGAGCACCAGGTTTGAAAGATTCCTCATGACCCAAAAACTGATCTTAACCTGTCACTGACATCTGAAAATTCCAGAGGCAGAGATGTTACCCTCTGGGTGAAGGAGTGCTTCCTCTACATCACTCTTGTAAAATGCCAGCCTGGAAAACTCATTATATACCAACTTCAGCGAAAATGAGTTTATCAGCCGCGAGGAGCCCAGGAACCCTGACTGGGCCCCCGGCTCAGAGGGGCTCTCAAGGGCGTGAAAACCCAAGGTCAGTCTTTACCTCTTTGGTGCTTTTTTATTTTCCCTGCAAATCAAGCCCAGTCAGTGATCACACTCGGATCTTTGCATGGAGCTTTTCCACAGTCTTTTCTAATAAACACACGGGAATGAAATACTAAAGTAGAGCTTCACAATAGAGTTGATTGGTAGCAAAAACCAGGTAACGAATGATTTCTGAAGAGAAAGAGCAAGAGCTACATTGCACCTGGATAATATTCAGCCTGACCTGGGGAGGAGGAGAAACGATGGGCCTCTGGTCTCAGCCCACATATTCTATATGAGCCATCACATTAGTTTTGCTGCTGCTTAATAAATGCCACTGGCTAAAGACAGAATAAGGACGAGCCACTAGAACATCATTTAGAAAACAATAAATAGAGCCTCCTAATGAAGGCCCTATTTGCACTCCTATTATCATATAAAAATATTTGTCCAACTTGGCTTCTCTCCCTTCTTTGCAGTCAAACACCTTTAAACAACACTGGGGATCCTACTTTTAAAAGGTTTAGCCCCAGCGGGATGGCTCAGTGGATTGGAACATCATCCCCTACACCTAAAGGTTGTGGGTTCAATTCCCTGTCAGGGCATATGCCGACATTGCGGATTTGATCCCTGGTTGGGGAGCACGCAAGAGGCAACCGATTGATGTTTCTCTCTCTCTCTCTCTCTCTCTCTCTCTCTCTCTCTCTCTCTCTCTCTCACTCTCTCTCTCTCTCTCTCTCTCTCTCCCTCTCTCTCTAAAATCAGTGAGCATATTCTCAGGTGAGGATTTAAAAAAACAAAGGTTTGGCCTTAATGATAGAAAGATTAACAAAAATTAATAATGATCCTTTCCTGTACACAATATTAATCCCCCTTGGTCAACAGCCCTAAACGCAGTATTTGCTTCAAGTAACAGGGACCATATTCTCAGACAGTACTTCCCAAATGAGTTCGAGAGATGTAAGTACTGTCCCCAAAACAGTGTGGCATGATCATATGTGTTTGGGAACACTATTCACTCAACTGCCATCCTGGAGACCGATGGGAATTAGCATACCAAAGCTCTGAGAAGTCCTGCAAGAATTATTTAGCTTTATTTACTCCACTGGTTCCCAAATCACATGATTATGGCACTCCTTTTTTGGATGTGTGCGACCTATTAACTTCTCTTATTCCACAGAACACATTTTGGGAAACCCTGCGCCAACTTAAAAGGAAGGATCTTACCATTGCAGTAGGTTGAATTACAAAGTAAATGCATCCTGATACTCTAGAGAAGTATGGAAGTAAGAGGAGTAAAAAGGGGAATCTTTAAAAAAAGTTAATTCCTTATCCTAGTTATACCATCCCTTTAACAGTAAAAACCAACCCTTGAGAGATAGGCAAATGGTTATCTCAATTTTTGTCAGCCCAAAGGGTAGGCTGATAGACTGCCCCAACCTTAGGCAATAGCTAAAGAGCAGACTGAAAACAAAGTAAAAAATCAGAGCCCTGGCTAGATAGATAGCTCAGTTGGTTAGAGCATCGTTCTGATGCACCAAGGTTGTGGGTTCAATCCTCAGTCAGGGCAAATACAGGAATCAACCAATGAATGCATAAATAAATGGAACAAGTTGATCTCTCTCTCTCCTCCCCCTCTTCCTCTCTCTCCCACCTCTTCCTCTCTCTCTCTAAAAATCAACCAATAAATTAAAAAAACTGGCCTCCCTTAGTAAACTTCTGGACACACAGTATCAGCATTAACTTATGACCAATAAACTGGATGGGTGGATGATGACAGACGATGGCAGTGTGGTAGGTGGCGATGGTCCGACCCAGCAGTATTGCCACAGGAGCATCTTACTAGGAATCAGAACACCGGTTTTCTCATGCTTCCTGCCAAAGTAATTTTTTACTTTGATCAAATCCCTTAAGTTCCAAGCTCTTATATTTTTTTATCTGCATACAAGAATTTAATGAATATGTTGATAGCTCTTTTTACATTCTTTCAACTGGAGAAAAAAATGTTCCATGAACCTTCTCCCAACCTGATTGTCCCTAAGAGAAAAGGACAGGGAGGGAAAGAGAAAGGCAGAAAGGAATCTGAACTCACTTGATGCCTTCTGAATAGAGTTTAAATGTATAAATACATAAGTGACATTAAATGTATAACAGTATTGACATCAGCACCTTCTGGACTGCGCCCCCTGGGTCTCCTGGACCCAGCGTGTTTGGGAGACAACACAAAGGCACCCGTGCAGGAACTAGCCCCATTCTGAAAACCACATGACCCAGATGCTCGTTCCTCAGCCTCCGCTTCAAGTTCATCATTTAACTTCTGTGTCTTGTTGTCCTCAAATGTTGAATTAAGAGGTAAGACATGTGGTATGGCTCAGTGGATTGAGCGGCAGCCTGAGAACCAAAAGGTCGCCTGTTCAATTCCTGTCAGGGCACATGCCTGCGTTGTAGGCCAGGTCTCTGGGGCGGGGGCGGGGGCTGGCATGTGAGAGGCAACCACACACTGATGTTTCTCTCCCTCTCTTTCTCCCTCTCTTCCTCTCTCTAAAAATAAATAAAATCTTTTAAAAAAAAGAGGTAACACATGTATTTACTACCATATAAATTTGATGAGAGAATCAAGAGAAAAGCTACAAATTTTTAAATAAACGTATTAGCAATGCAGCAGGATGAGGTCAAAACACATTATTTTCCAAAGCCCCCATATTCATGATCAAAAAGTCCCAAACTGTCCTGTGCTGAGACTGAAATGTAGCCAGTGCTGGAGGAATCCACCAGGCACCAGAGATTCCTAACCTTGAATTTCTGGTGGTTCAACCCAAGAATGCTGATACTGAATGCCATTTGCGGGAGTGTCAGGACATGGGGGCTCGTGGAGAACACGAGGTATTTCGGTCCATCAGGTCACTTGTGCATCCTGCATTGTGATGCACTCGTTCCCTGGAAGTAGTCGGGCAGGTTTCTCAAAACCAGTCCATCCTACTCATTCTTCAAAAGCCACCTCCTCCACAAAGCCTGTAACAACCTTCCTCTGGGCAATCGGAACACATCTGCCTTTCTGGAATTATCTGGACAAGCAAGTGGGAAGCTTATTGAGTGCGGTGCACCCAATATCTTCTTGACTTTCTTATCTTCACTTCACTGGTCGCTCATTAAAAACATATTAAATTAGAAATCTTGTGCTAAGCCGATGGCTTTTCAACATTTTTATTGTTACTGAAACCCACAGACAGAATAAAGATCATCACATAAATAATACTCATGTAAATAAAACTGAAACAGAAATTTTATAAAGCAATACGGGGTGGGGCAAAAGTAGGTTTACAGATGTTCATATGGAAAATAACATGATTAATATATAATAATACAAGAATAAGCTGTGTTTTGCATACTCACAACTATAAACCTACTTTTGTCCCACCCTGTATTTACCACTACTGCACGCAATGCAGTCCGATCATTTCAATGTCATTCTATTCTATTTCCATATTTCAAATTGCTGTTTGAGGTCCAATTAATCGATTTTTGTCACCTCAGTTGACATATCCTGACCTATAGTTTGAAAAACTAGTCAAGATGTGCTCTTACTCTCTTTTCTCATGTCTTTCCCCCTCAAAAAGAAAAGCAGATTGTCTACCAAAAGTAGAGAACAATTCTAAAAGTTCTTAACATATTTAAATTGGGAAAGGGTCAAACTATGGCTGCCCGCCTAGAATCCCCAGCCCATGACAGAAGATGCTGGGCAGTGTTGCGATGCGTGGGCGTCCACAGGACCGCCTGCTGGGCCACCACAGACAAGCTCCCCTGGGTCTCAAACAGTACCCGTGTGGTAGATAGATAACAAAAGGCAACTGATGGCAGTGTACACAGCATCCTGATTATACCTTGTTTCTCTATGTTTGGGGTTTTACATACCCTTCCTGCCAAATCATTTTTCCAAAAAAGGCACACTAAGGTATACTTTTCCACCAACAGGTGAAGACAGGACCCAGTTTCCTCTAACTCTACCACTGATGTGATCAATCTCTTCGAGTGGGCATTTTTCCTTTTGCAATTCCTGAGGACAGGCACCCAGACCTCCCCCTCAGAGCCGGCCCCCCACTGCCCCAGCACAGCTCCAGGCGCAGAGGGGGCCAAGGCCCCAGAGCAGGGGCGCAGTTCTAATGAGGGCATGCACCTATGAACCTTGTGAAGGGCACTCCTGCTGAGCTCTTGAATCTCCCCCAGCACAGGAAAGGGCTTGCAAACACAGTCCCCATGGGCCTTGTTCACCCTCCAGGCACTGAGGTGCTGCCTGGATCTGCAGAACTACCGTACATCCCCCCCACAAGGGGACAGACACATGACTCCATCTTCCTGCTTGTTTCTGAATCACTGTCTTATCTGTCTTCCTCCCTTTCCCCCCTAAAATAGTTGGCTTTACGGCTGTCTGCGCACAGTCATATGATAAGCAGTGATTTAAAAAAATCTTAAGAGCCAAGAAAGGATAAGGAAGCAGAGAGAGACATCTTCTCTTGCACACGGGGGTGGGCTTCTGAGACTCCAGTTTCCCAGACTGGATTAATTAATTTTAAGATTAATTTTAAACCTTCAGTCCCAACAACATGAAATTAAGACAAACTGCTAAGAAGCCCAAATGCTGCTCTGAGTTACTAGGGACTTAAGGAAATAAGACCTGAGCTCCTCTCTGGGCCCCACCGGGACACCCTCTGTCCTCGGTTTTCCCATCTGTAAACTTCGGATGAAAATGCCACCCCCTCCCCAAATCCCAAAATGGTTCATAATTACTACTTCCACGTGTATGATATGTTCCATTTTTTCAGACGCATGCTAAATAAGTCTCACAACCGAGTGAAGCAGGCAGAGCCAATATGACCAGTCCCATTTTACAGGTGAGGAAACTGAAGTTCAGAGAGGTTCAATTCCCTCCCCACTGGGGTCTCATGGCTCATTAGTGATGGAGCTGAGCTGATAAAGAATAAACCGCTAACTGTGAATGCAAGACTTTGTGAATATACACTGGCCTATATATAAATGCTTGAAGGCAGGCAGCATATACAAATTGGGCAAACCACAGTCATTTCCTATGTCACTCATTACTGTGAGGACTACCATCTGTCCAAGGCACGCCCTCCCTATGAAAAGCAGCCCCCAGCCCCGAGAAACACTCAGACACATAGAATTAAATCAAATGGACTCTGACAACATAATAAATATAATAAATTTCCAAAACCACATAGTCTACAATGTTTTTCAATAGAATTATAATAATGATATCTGGCAGTTTTTGTGTGCTTATCAGTGACGATCACTTTTACAAGCACTTTCTATGCATTGCATGGTTTATTCCAAACACAATTAGATAGTACTGATCTTGTTTTACAGATGAAGAAAGGAAGGCTTCGGAGAGGTTACAGAATTTCTCAGAAGCTCGCATCACTGGTTCAGGCATGCAACCAGAATTAGAACTCGCCTCCCTCTAGTGCTTTTGCATTTAACCATGATGCCACGATGCCACCTGCTTCGACATGCAGTGGCTGAGCTGCATCTTTCCCCCACCCCCTTACTTGTAAAGTCAAATGTGTATAATAATAGGGGAAACTGTATTTGGGAAGGAGTGGGTATATGTGAACTCTGTACTTCCTGCTCAATATCTCTGTAAATGTAAAACTCCTTTAAACAGTAGTTAATTATTTTTTAAAATAGTACCGAAGTGATAAAAATCCTCCTCATCTGTCCACACCCTCCCTGAATTTTTCTTTTTTAAAGTAATAACATATACAGGTGTGGCCCTGACCAAGTGGCTCAGGTACATGGAGGTACACCAGGAGGTTATGGGTTTAATTCCTGATCAGGGAACATGCCTGGGTTGTGGGTTCAATACTAGTCAGGGCATGTACAGGGGATAGTTGATCGATGTTTCTCTCTCACATCATTGTTTCTCTCTCTCTGTCTCTCTTTCTCTCTCTTTCTTTCCTGTCTTCTCTCTAAAAATCAATAAACATATCCGAATGAAGATTTAAAAAATTTTAAGTATACACAGGTGAGGGTATGTGTGTATCACTTTTAAAATGTTACATTCTTCTCTGTCATGGGAGAAAGGAGAACACCCCAGAAGAAATATCTAAAGAACATCTATTATTTAGGTAAATATTATATTAAATATTATAACTTAATATTAAAATTTATTTAATTTTATTTATTTATTTTTAGAGAAAGGAAGGGAGAAAGAGAGAGAAACATCAATGTGTGGTTGCCTCTCACATGACCCCTACTGGGGACCTGGCCCACAACCCAGGCATGTGCCCTGACTGGGAATCAAACCAGTGACCCCCTGGTTCACAGGCCAGCACTAAACCACACTAGCCAGGGCATATGTTAAAATTTATATAACCAATCAAGCATGTATTACACGCAAGGCTATATGCCAGGTGTAAGAACAAAATGACCTGAGTTTTCACTCTCAGGGACCTTTTCTGTCCCTGCAAGTGAACAGAGACAGAGAGAATCACCTGGTCAACACCAGACATCAATAATTTTCAGTGGAGTGTACAAACCATAAATGTTACCAAAATTCCAAGACCAACAAGGGCTGTGGCAAGTCCTAGGAATGATGGCCCACAGAGGAGGGAGACCTGACCAGGTGGCGAGAGTTTTCCAGGAATACGGACGTGGGAGATCAGGGCACAGGGAAAAACTGGGATGGAAGGCAGAAACAAGGCCTGGTGGAGGAGGTTCGGAGCACACATGGTGTGGGGCCCACTTGGCAAAAAACAGGGCCAGGTAAGGATACAAGCCGTGCAGGGCCTTGAGTGTCTGGCTAGAAGATGAGATAGACTCCTGTCCTATAAGCAACTGGGGCTGGAAGGAGACAATTGTTTGTTGGTTCTGAGCACCCCAGGGGGTGTTTAGTGCCATTGCACAACTCTTGCACAAGTCCTCTGGATTCCGGGAAACCAGACTAATAAAGAGATGAAAGGCAATCCTAAAGCTGTCAGCATGAATTAGTACCCAGGCACCTGGAACTTAAATGAGATAGCCTTCTGCAAAATGGAAAAAATACTGTGAAACCAGCTAGGTGGTCGAGGCTGTTCACCTTCTGTGACTAGAGCCCTGATATCCACCACGGGGGAAAGGAACAGCTATGGGGTCCTGTAGCACATTAACAGGTCAACAGGTATCTGAACTTCAAATGTCAGGGCAGAGGCCACCTCTGCGACTCTAGCGTTCTCAAAAGGTGTCCCTGACCAGCAAGCCTGTTCCCTACTTTCAGCTAATGCTGGCATTATTTTAACATGAAGCTAAGCCTTTCATCTTGAAGTGACTACACACTTCCCTCCTCTTCCCGTAGATGGACAAAGATGTGCCTTAGGAGCGTTCAGTAATCTTTTCAAAGGGTTGGCTGTTCTTCAACTCTTGTTACTCCTTAACGATTCTGATGCCCTGGTCAAAAGCAGCACCTTTGTGCGCTGCCCACATTGGGGGTGGGGAGTCTGAGGGGGAACAAGAGAGCAACCAGTGTGTGCTGCATCAGAGGTTGGGTTTGTGTAAGACACACACAGTGGGAAAATGAAGTCACCTGGATCGCAGCAAAGTGGCTATAAAAGCCTCAACCTGCAGTTACCACATTAGGCTCATTAGCTAATGCAGGTGATGTTCAGGTCAAAATGCAACATTGCCTCTGCTTTTCAAAAACCAAGAGGGAACAATGCATCATGTATCCATCCACTGGGACCAAAGCCAGCCCAAGGGCAAGTAATCCTTGCTCACCTCAACTCCCACCCCAGGCACCAAAACTAAGAAGGGTCAAGTGTGCAATTCTAGTTCCGCACACTTGGAATTCAGCAAACCCTGAGTTCCTGTTTCCTGTTGTTAGCCAATTCCAGAGAGGGTGGGGGAGTAGACACGTGAAAAGGTTTTGCTTGAAACCCCTCAGTTGGTAATTACTGAACAAAATCTTCGGACAGCAGCACGGTTTTACCAGTATCTATCTAATAATAAATATTAATTGCAGGTATTTACCAATAATAACTTAGCACTTACTAAGAACTTGCTAGAAGCCAGGCACTTTTACATGTTTCATCTATCATTACAATAATTCTACAAGAGAGCTATTATTCCCACTTTATAGGGATGAGGAGATGGGTACAGATAAATAATTTGCCCAATATCGTGCAGCCCAACCTGATATGACTGGAATGCAAGCCAGGATGGACTGACTCCAAAGCCCACAGTACTTTTTTAGATTCATGAATTTGGACAAGCCACCACTCAATTACATGAAGGATGCTACAAAGTTATTCTCTACCTCTGCCAGTCCTGTCAAGAAATAAACAAAAGAAAATCAACTGAGAATACAACGTGGGAGATTGAGGTTAGCCTGCAGGATAGATTTCCTTGATAACCAAAAGTTCAATATATCATGAGTGATTCTGTTCAACACTTTGCTCCGAGCAAAATTCCTAGAACACAGTAAGTATTCAATATATACTTGTCGAATGGCTGGCTGGCTAGTTTGCTGGCTGGTTAGATGGATGAATAGAGGAATGAGTGAATATCCATTCTATCCACCATTCCCTTTCTTTGGATAGCTTATTGTTTTGTTGTGTGTTTTCAACAAAGCAATTATTTTGGATTGCAGTCCTACTTTAATCTCACCAGTTTCCTGGCTACCCTCATAACCCCAAATGCTAGCCACTGCTTGTCAGTTTTTTCTGACATTTTTTTCTATTCTTCTTCCAATGTAGAGGGGCCCCCTGTCCTGTCTATTCAGGTTCCGCTTTATTCAAGGCCTGGCTCAAAATCTTACCAAGAAGCCTTTGCTAACTATCAGAACCCACAGGAATCCCCTCTCCTGTGAATTCCCACAGTTCCTCAACTCCACTGTTTCATAAAAGGGTGTTAGTGTTGAATCCCCAAATGGCCCACTTGAGGAAGATCCATTTCTTCTTTTATCCAATTTCGTTTTTCAGAACATGTCCACAAAAGCACTAGTTCTATGGTGCTAATAATTTTTTCACAAACAAGAGCAATATGTTCATCACAGAGATGTGTGGCCACACCCATGGATGTGCAAGCCCCTTTGCTACAGGTGCCCTGGAAACTGTAATACACTAACGTGCATTTGACTGGGTAACGCTCCCAGCCTTTCGGATCACAGAGTGAAAGATGCTCTGGCAAACTCTAGTAGGTGACAGGCTCCAGCTTCGCTGGCTGATTGATGATTCTCTCAGCTGCCTAAAAGGATTTGGGTAATCACCGTCCCAGAAAGTGGGGAGATAGATTCAGAGACCCTGCATTCTAGACATTCTGCTTGCTGGTTTGTCTTCAGACTCTCCTTTGAGTGGCTCAGTGATCCAGAGAGAGGGCTCCATTTTAAAATAAATGTGTTTTTGTGGGTCTTGAACACCAGGTCAAGCAGCAGGCCATCAAATATCGCTTTCTGGTCTCGATCATGACAGTGAAGGAAGATGAGGAGGGAATGAAAGCAGAAGCTGGCACTCCTTCAGGGGAGACAAGACTTAGCTTCAGGGAGAACAATAAAAATGAAATATTATCAAGTATGAGGTTGAGCAAAGTCAAGGCCCATAATGCAGACAGCCAAGTCAGGATCCCTGTTAACAGAGGCATCACAGAGCAACAGACCATGCTCGTGTGGAATCTAAGGTCTAACACCACCAATTACTAAAAGTCAGCTGACTCCCCATTCAATAAATTTTCCAGGGGGGGAATATAATCCTACCCTGAAGAGGTAAGGTCCGTCCCTAGCTCTGACAGACTTGTGATGAGCTCTACTTCTTAGCTGTGATTTCACACACCAGTGTATGTGCGTTATTCTGTGATTCATACTGTGTCTCCTACAAGATTATATGCTCCGTGACAGCAGGGACCAGCTCCTGGCATGGCGCCTGGCAATCAAGGTATTCAATAAAGACTTGCTAAGTGGATAAAAAGATGGCTGGGACAATGCGTGAACACACCGATTTTTCACTGGTGAGAATCTTCAGTAGCATCCGCCATCCTTCTTTTCAGACTGTACCATATGAACTTCCAAAAAGAGCAGAATCTAAGTCAGTCTGATTCAAGAATGCTGCCTAATTTGAGTGTCTACAAGAGACTCCAAAAGGGCAGGCTTTTATTCAACCAAATGATGAATGAGTAGCTTACGCGGACCTGCTAAATGGCTCGTACTCCGACTGGCAAGCTTTGTTGGGGGGCGGGGATGAAACACTTCTGCTCACAGGTGCTTAAATCTGGCTGAGGAAAAGACAAGTGACACCAAGAGATGCTACCATCTGAAAAAACAAGCAATTCTCTTCAGGAGGGACGTAAGCAAAATCGAAGACCATTTTTTCTTTAATAATTAATTATAGAGTCACCCCCCATGAGTTTCTAAACCCTCTTGAACCTGTGATTACATTTTGACTCTGATATACTTCTTGAGAGCATTAGCTCAACGAGTTTATTCCTGGGTGGTAAATAAAGGTGACTTTTCACCAGGTTATAAACTACTTCTCTGAGACTTCAAGGTGAGGTAGAGGGGACTGGGAGAGGGTGAGGTCAGGGGAGGTCCTGCTTTCTGCACTTGAATTTGGTATCAGGCTTGTGCTTCTCTTCCTCGCAGACATGACATTACGGAGCTCAATCACGTTCCCTCTGCAGCGTCCCACTCTGCTTAGAGGCTGTGATGACAGTAGCGTGTGTTACGAGCACAGTAGAGTTTTGGCTACTTCACAGGGGTTCTGCCAGAAAACTAGATTTCAAACAGGTGCAGCCCCGCTGATTACCATTACAATAGATTGTAATTACTTAACAAGCCCATATATACCCAGAGGAACTTGGAGAGAAATATAATGTTTTGCCAAGTGTAGCTTTTATTTATGTAAAATACCACAGGCCTGCTCTAGCGTTCTTTTAATCTGGGCGAAACCCCTGGAAGCTTTGTCTGCATTTGCCTCAATGAGCTCTGTGAGTTCAGGTGCTGGAATTTAAAATTTCATTTCTTGTTGCTGCCAACTACAAAGGGTTTCGTATCTAAAGCCCTTATGAGAATTTAAACTTGATTTTAAACTCTGCAAAGGAAGGACAAATGGGCCTTTTCCTTCTCCCCTCGTCCCAGCATCTTGCATGGGCCCTGGGCATCTGTAAGGTATATAATTCCTACTTTCAAAACTTCAGACTCAATGAGATGCTTCAGCTTAGAAATTGCCATATGGGAAATAACAGAGCATTCCCTCATAAAAACATCTTTATAGATAACACGGATTTTTATAAAGCAAAATATCCTGTTCTTCTTCCTTTTCTCAGCTGTACAGAAAGATTGTTTAAGACATTCACTCAACTGGTCACACTCCTCAAAGGCAGGAATAATATCAACACAACTTCCGTGTTTCTCAAGCCCCCGGTATCTCCCGTAGTAGGTGCTAGGGAATGCAGAGTTACTTAATGAATTTCATTCATTCTGCAGTGTGCCAGGAACTGTTTTTGGCACCAAGAATATAGTCATGAACAAACACTTTCGCCATTTACAGAACCTCTGTTCTGGTGTAGAAATGGACAATAAAAATAAATAAGAAAAATATATAATATGTAAGAGCTAAAGATCAAAATACAGCAGGAAAGGAGCATGTGTAGTGTTCAGGGGAGGGTAAAATTTTAGAAAGGACAGCCAAAAAGGGCCTTACTGAGAAAGTAGTATTTGGTAAAGACTTGAGCTGAGAGGGTAACTGGGGAAGGAACATTCTAGAAAAGGATGGAATGGCAAGTGCAAAGACGGAGACAGGAACATGGTGAATATTTTTAAGGGATGTCCGGTGGGCCAGTGTGGCTGGGAGAGGAGTGAACAAGGTAAAGAGTGATGGACGAGGGGTCAGAGGGTTCGTAAGAGGATGCCTGACCATGGTAGCCTGGTAGGTCAGGAGAAAGACCTGGGCTTTTACCCTGAAGGATTTGTGAGCAGAGAGACATGACCCAATTACATGAGGGAACCACTTGGAAGGCTGCTGCAATAATACAGGTGTGAGGTGATAGGGACGTGGGCCGGAATGGTGTCAGAAAGATGATCGGATGTGGGACACATTTCAAAATAGAGACAACAGATGCTGCTGATGGACTAGATATGAGGCGTCAGACAAGGCTTCTCACGGTTTCCAGCCTGGGCAGCTGGAAGGACGGAGTTGCCATTTCTTGAGATGGGGAAGACTATGAGAGGCTTAGATCAAGGAGTGGGGGAATCAGGTGTACAGTTTTAGACATATTTATGTTTGAGATGTTGCCTTGTACAAATTAAATGGCAATGCCAAGGAAGCAGTCACATACATGAGTTCAGAAGTTCAAAGGCAGGAATGGGCTGGAATTAGGATTTTAGACTCAACAGCATTGAAACTAGATGAAATGAGGTGAGTAGAACCAACACAGGAGCTCCCAAATACCCCTGTTTCCAATTACCCATACGCTTCAATAAATAATTAACCTTTGATTACAGTGGCCATAATTTCTAGGCTGTCCAAAACAATCTCATTTCAAGTAATTGTAATGTTTTCAAAAAGGCAATTTGCTAACTGCAACTAAATTAAACTTATTTGTAGACTACATAAGACTTTTCTGATAAATACATTAGTAAATCAAGGAGAACAATATCTTTCACTGCATCTATGTTCTGACTGAAGATTCTAAAGCTATGAATAATACATACATGTAACTCTTCAACTATTACTAATGTTGTTAGAATGCACTGTAGCCTGACCCGTTGCTAAGAGCTTTACATGGATTCCCTTATTTCTCACAACAACCCTGGGAGGTAAGAACTCTTGTTCTCCCACATTACAGATGAAAAGTAGGCTTATAATAGACTTAAAAAACAGGTTAAGTCACATGCCCAAAGGCACACAACTAGTGAGTGGTAGAGATAGCTATGGTTAGAACTCAGATTCCAGGGAGGGCAGCCCTCTGAGGAGCTAGGGAATGAGGGCCTAAAATATTCTCTAAGTAGGTTGCTGGTCAAAAACACAGGAGAAACACGACAGACAGACAAGGCTGGACTAACCATGAGGCCTGAGGCACTTTAACGTCAGGGCCCCAAAGCCAGCGGCTATCTGTGATAGCAATGGGGCAAGAACTAACCTTTAGGGTAGTTGTCAAACAACCAATATGTACCAAAGGGAGCAATGTTTAATTAGAAGGTTAGTATTACAGGAGTCAGTAGGGAACACGGCAGCAAGAGATGCATGGAACCTCAACTGCTAGGGGACAGATTCAGCTTTAGGTTCATAAAAGGAGCACACAGACCATTCCCAGCCCTTCTACAGCCCCTTTCCAGACCTGGATCTATTCAAATGATGACAGAGATCTCCATAGCTCCTCTAAGGTTTCCCTATAAAAGTCCTGAAGCTAAACACCTTTGTGCAGTGTATATCAAGGGGTGCTCAGGACACCCTCAGGAGGACACTCAGCAGGGGCCTGTCTAACCACAGTGTCCTCGGCTTCACCCAGGGCATCAGCCTCCAAACCCAGAGAAGCCCGTCCTTGGCCTCTGTATTGTGAGAATTTCCCCAAGGGATCCTGGGGCCAAAGTGTAATCAGCCCCAGAACCTAACTTTTCCAAACAGGGTGTGGGCCTCTCTCCCAGGGTCAGCAAGGTGGGATAATTTTCAGAAGCCCCGTCAATGTGCTATGTTGGAAATATGAAAGAGAAACTTTAGTGTCTCATCCCCACGGATGAGAAAAATTTTGGAGACCATGTAAAGCTGGCTTCTTGGGGACCTGTAGAATAATCGGCTCAGTGAGGAGCCCTCCCTAGGGCCGTCCTCATGGCGGGGTAGGGGACCCAACAGCAAGTGCAGCAGCTGAACACTCACTGAGCCGGTACCAAGGGCCGGGCATCGGCAGGCACACTTCACAGGCACTGGCTCCTTTCACCCGCATCAGCCCCACTTTATCAGAGCCAGGCACTTTCACTACCATCCACATTTTTTATATTCACTTTTTTTAATAGTTCATTTTTATTGTTTTTTTCCACTACCATTTATCCCCCCATACCGTCTTACACCTCCACCTTCCACTTCCTCCCACCCCCCACAATCACCACACTGGTGTCTGTGTCCATGAGTTTTTTTTCCTTTTTGTTCAATCCCTCTACCCCTTCATCCCTCCATACAGAGCTGTCAGCCTGCTCTCCATCTATGAGTCTGTCTCTGCTTTGCTTGTGAGATCAGTTTGTTCATTAGATTCCACATATGAATGAAATCATATGGTATTTGTCTTTCTCTGACTGGCTTATTTCACTTAGCATAATCCTCTCCAGGCCCATCCATGCTGTTGTAAAGGGTAAAATTTTCTTCTCTTTACAGCCGAGTAGAATTCCATTGTGTAAATGTCCCATGGTTGTTTCATCCACTCATCTACTGATGGACACTTGGGCTGCTTCCAAAAACAGCAGCACAGGTTAAATAGTTCACTCAAGGTCATGAAAGTGATTCAAACCTAAATGTCCTGGGTCCAGAGCTCCGCCCTTAGCACTCTGCTGAACCACCTCTCAAAAGATGACTTTGTCATTACCACTGCATTCTGAGCACTCTGGTACAGGATGAAGCAAGGGAGTGACCCAAACCAAAGATGTCTTCAGAGGCCGGGGTGGTGCAAGGGAGTGGGAGGCTGAGAGGATGGAGACTCAGCTCGGTATATGGGCGTAGACAGACTGCTAAGACCACAGAGCAAACTCCTGAGTGCGACGGGGACCAGCCAGCTGTCCCCTGCACGCCCCATCTACCCTCTGCCACCTCATATGCTCCCTCCCATAGGTCCTAAATGAAAGTGCAGCTCCACCCAGCCTCGGGTTCCAACAGGAATCCCCACAGTTTACACAAATATGCTGGTCAGTCTTGTGTTAGGATTTCCAAAGGCCTACTAGAAAATTTCAGAACATGTCTACAACATCGATACATTAATTACCTGGAGCTACTCTGACCCAGCATTTCTCGAAGCATGGTCTAGTCCAAACCCTGAACACAGGGTGTTAAAAATGAGGACTCCTAGCACTCATCCTAAACCACAAAATGAAAAGCTACGAAGGTGGGCAGGAAGATCTATCTTTTTCACACTTTCCCTTAGTGACTCGTATGCACACCAAAGCCTGAGGAGCATTATTATCTCTTTCTTGAAAAACCAAGCTATAGCTCGTTCCTGGAAACCCAAGCTATAGCTCGTTCCTGGAAAACCAAGCTATAGCAATGGTGTTAAACAGGATTCTGCTTCAAGCACGAGTGACATCTTCCCATCTCTCTGTAATAAGCCTTCTCTAGAGAACTCCCTTTGCCATCGCAACTGATCCATCTCTCATTATCTGGAGAACAATTATCTCAGCCTGGCTTTTAAACATTTTAAAATCCGCCTCGGTTTTCTAAACGCTCTCCTACTCCACTATTTCCAAAATGTATCCCCCACGTCACTAATGATTTCAAGAGGCACCTGAGATGAACTCCTTTTCTTTTTATTTTAGAGGCCATGTGTTTATTTTAATGGGAATGAAGAACAATGACAACCACAGTACCCAACCCTGTGATTTCATGAAAATTCTGGGGCTCAAGGGGAAAGTAAAAGAATCAACGTCGAAAACTATTAAGTCAGCAGCAGCGTAGTCAGTGCCCGGATAGCACGTCCTGGGTTTGGGAAACAGGAGCCCAGCTGCTCCCTTCTGACAGTGGCCTCCGTTTCAGCCGTGCGTCTCCCTTCTCCGGCCCGGACCACAGGCATTCTCCGCCTTTATTCCAGCTGTGCCCAGCCGTGGGAACAGGGCCTCCGCTCATAAATACCTCTTTAAATGTGACCCACGTTTCGCACCCAGTGCGTGTCTTCTTCCAGGAACCCTCCAGATTCTTCCAGCTCCCCTGGCCTACTCCCTTTCTGAATTCCTTCAAATATTTATTTAGAACCTAATTGCTACTTAAGTGTCCATCCGTACCCAGTTATTGCTGTTTCCCTAGTGAAATGGAAGCCACCTGAGCATCACCCATGGTCTCCTTGACCCCTGGATTACAGTGCTGAACTTCCCTGGTTGCATCTGAGCACCAAAGCAGGAACACGGTGAAGGCGTGTGAATTTGTCGCGAATGAAATGTTCCACAGCAGTGAGAGAAGCGCCTGTCTCGGCCCCCACAGAGCCCGTACTACAGGCCAAGGCTCTCAGCCACACCTGAGAAAGGGCGTTATCCCTTCAGCACTGCCAAGGAAAGAGAGCACAAAGGCCTGAGTGCAGGAATTCTACCCAAAGGTGTGATTCTGTAGTTGTCCCCAGGGCGGGAATGGGAAAGGTGGCCTTACTTGGCCCACCTGCAATTTGTCTCTGTTCCAAGGGCAAGCTGCCTCTGCTGATGCATGCCCACTCTCGGGCCGGAGGAACCGGAGTGGCCACAGCCTCCGCTAGTGCAGACAACACTAGACGAGCAAGAGAACCAGCTCCACCTCGTGATTCATTATTCTACGACTTTGGCCTTTCTGGACCTCAGGTTTTTCAATCTGTCTAATATCTGTCATACTTAATTCACGCCTGCTATAAGGTAAAAGTGATAATGACTTTGAATTATCACGTTCAGTAAAAATGTTCAGGGACACAGCGTATCTGTCTGCAGGGAGAACAGACTGGGAGACCAGGGGGCTCAGTTCTCCACCAGGCCCGCAATGGGCAATAGGAGGTCCGACCCTTACCTCCAACCACCTTTGCCTGTCACGGGACCTCAGGTACCCACTTAGCTTCTCGGGGACACCACATTCTTGTCTGTAAAACTTGCCTGTGCAGTAGACGATCTGGTCTAGGGCCAAATCCAACGTGAATTTGAGACCCTTAGAGAATGATAACCGAACAAGACTCGAGACCACCCACGCTTCCCTGGAAGCTCTCGAACATGGGACGGCGCCCTGATGCGCCGGGGCGTGGTGAGCCCCACACAGCATCACCGGAGGCACGCAGACCCCTCTTGCCCCAGGCAAGATCTGCTTGTGGATAAAAGCAGACGTGCAGTTCGCTCTCCTGCCTCCTGGCCAACTCGAGGCCTCATTCCCTCACAACCATAGTCTTGGGTTTTCGGTGTTTTCTTTCCTCCTTCCTGTTCTGAAACAACCACAACTTGAGAACCACAGTTTTTTAGCGTTAAGGTCTGGCTCTGAAATGAGCTACTCCTTCAGCTCCCCCTCAGACACATACTGCTTTCATGAGTACAGGACTGACAGTCACGTGTAGAAAGGCCACAGGGTGGGAACTAACTCAGGTGGCAGGAGGGAGGCAGAGGTCAGGGGCATCAGTGGGATGGAATGGCACTGTGCACTTTGGGGTTCCATAAAGGTCTGCCTGCTTCCCAAAGTGTAAGTCATAAATCATCCAGGGTTGCACTTGGTGTGGCGTGTGGGAGCACCGCTGCAAGTCCTGTAACCATGGTTTCGGGCAGGCTACAGCACAGCTGTGAGCAGAAAGGGACGAGGCATTTTCTGATTTTCCCCTAAAACTCTACCTCCTTGAAATAATCTGTAAGGCGATCTGCCGAGGTGATTCATAGGCAATCTCTGACCCTGGGACAATCATGAAGTTATCTGTTCTCAATGACGAGAAGGTGATTTCTCTACATCTCTCCATGAGAAGCAGATACCTCTCTTTTTGTGTGGATCAAAGAACCCTGAAAACATACACACTCAGAACCACACCTGTGCTAGGTGGAAACAGGTAACAAGTCTAAAAATACAGAAATTCATTTCCTCATTTAACACCATCCCTCCAAGAACAGCTAAAACAAGGTTGCCTCTCCCGGCTTCTCTAGGTGCCAAGGTTGAATGCATGTGGCCTATAGTACATGGACAAGGCCTATTTCCTAGTATTTTGACAATGTCACCAATTAACTCAATCTCAGACTTAGAAATGGCATCTCATTTCACAGTATCTTGAAAATCAAAACAGGGAAACACTATAAGTAGGTTTCAAAGCACTGATTTCCAATGACTCACAAGCAGAACCATTTTTGAGATACAACACATTCTGGATGGATGGTCAATACACTGGCAAAGCAAGCCAGGCTGATGTTTCTTGGACTCCGGAGGGGACATCCTAGAGAACACATTTTTCTCCCCCTATGTCAGAAGATGAGCTAACCACCATGCCACAGAATAGAAACAAGCTATCTTCCTCTTGGAAGGGAAAACAGAGCAGCTCCTTTACCAGGATGTGCAAGAAGCCTTCAGTCTAAGACTCCACGTGCTGCTGCAAGGGCAGAGGAACCCACCCACACACAATCGCATACAGCCAGCCCACCACGCGCCTGTGGAAGGCGCCGGGTTCTCGCCAGCCTTCAAGCACTGGAGGCTCAGGGCTCTCCCAGCTTGCAAGTTCCCTGTAGCACCAGCTGTGCTGGAGAGGGCAGAGAGCCAGACCCTCTTTCCAAGTCTTGTCTTCCTCCCCCACCCCACTCCCAGGGCTACCTCTCCCCAGCTACGAAGTAGATAGAATGTGCTTCTCCGAGGTAGCTGAGACTTAGGTACGCAGACACACACACTCCGGATGACAGTTAAGTCCCCACACTCCACTACCAATGCCAAGGCCGTGTGTCCCCCACCACCACCGCCACCCAACCCTGGACCCCTCGGCGGGGCTCCTGGACTGGGAGGCGCCCGACTCACCCAGTCCTCGAAGTGGCGGCTCCCGTTCTGCAGCAGCTCCTCAAACTGGATGGTGCAGTTGGCCACGAAGTCGTCGTAGCCGATGGGGGCATCGTGGAAGACGGCCAGCTCGATCTTGCGCCCGTTGCACACATCGGTCACGAACTCGTCGTGCCAGGCTGGGCTGTTGGTCTTCTGCTTCGTCGCCGTTTGGCCGATGCGCGAATCGTCCACGTTGAGGGCAATGTAGGGGTCCAGAAGGAAAGTCTGTGGCCGGAGTCCCACCGCATGGCGCAGCGACCAGGCTGTGGGCTTCAAGCTCACAGCCTCGCAGATTTTGATCTTCAGCAGGCCATTGAACACTACCATGGTCGGGGCAGGGAGTGGGGGCCGGGGTCACTCCGTCCGCCCCGAGGGCAGGATGAAGAACCTACGCCCCGGTGCTCCGAGCCTCGGGGACTCCTGGGTCCCCTCTCGCCCCACCCCACACTCAGCCTACACCTTGTAGCTTTGCACCCTGGCGCGGGCGATTCTCAGCGAGTGCATGTATTTCCTCGCCAGGTTCCTAACGGAAAACAGGGAGGGGGGGAGAGCTGGGGGACGTTCGCGTTTGGAGCTAGTCTCTCCCCCCCTACCACCAGCGGCACCTCCAGAAGCAGAAAGGAGCTGTGGGCTCCGCTGCCAGCCACGGGGACTGTCTCGCCGCCTCGCTGGCTCTCCGCGTCCGGGCTGCGTGGAGCGGGCGCCGCGTCGGGCGCTTACCTACCTTTCCGAAACATAATCCCCAGGAAATTTTGACTCCGGGAGGGCGAGGGGGCGGTGGGGCGGGGACGAGAACCCGGGGCGCAGATTTCAACCCGGATCCTCTTCGCACACCCAGCGCCCGCCTCTGACCGCGCGGGGCGGGGGATGGACCGAGGGATGTTCAGTCTATCCGGAGGGATGCATGTCGAGAGGAAATGGTCCGCCTGGGAGCCAATTTTTTAAAAATCCACAAGCCTCACAGCTAGCCTGACCACTGCCTCTTGGGCGAAACAGCAGCGCGCCACAGTCGGCAATTGGGAGGCACCAGGAGCCCAGAATCTCACATCCGCGCGGGCTCTGTGGCCGCTGCTCTGGCTCGGGGCGCGGGCCGGCACCGGGCGGTGCGCGGTGCGCGGCTGGGCCAGGACTGACTCGGCGCGGCCCCACCTCCTGGGCGCCAGCGCCCGCGCGCCTGCCGCGCTCCCGCTTCCCTGCTCTCAGCTGCAGTTCGCTAGCTGCCCGCCCGCTCTCCCCCTCGGTCCCTTCTCGCTCTGTCGGTGTGTGAGCAAGTCTCCCTCCCTCTAATGCAGGAAATGCGCAAAAGACGTCAGAGAGGGAGTGTGTGTGTGTGTGTGTGTGTGTGTGTGTGTGTGTGTGCGCGCGCGCGCGCGCGCGCGTGCGTGCACTGGCGCGTGCACGCGTGCGCGTTCCAGTGTTTAGGGAAATAGAAAGTTTTGCCGGTTGGGGGAGCAATACGAGAAAAGTGAGCTGAAAAGAGGATGACGAAGAGCGGGCGAGCCTGCCTGGGTTGTGGCGGGGAAGCCTGGCAGGGACCCCGTGTGGGACCCGGGAGAGTGGCGGTGTTGAGGCCCGGGTCCGGGCGCTGCGTGCTGAGGATACCTGGTTTGGACTCTCCACCCGGGACGAGCAGGCCGCGCATCTCCTCTGCGCTCTGCGGCCAACACTTTTTGAACCGCCGGTGGGAGGGGGGGCGCGGGGAGGTCGCACTACGGAAAAGGGAATCGGGACCCTCCCCCACCCCCAGCCTCACTTGGGCCGAGGCGGGAGACGGCAGCCCGCGGAGTATTGTCTGTCATTCTGTCTCGAGACCCTGGGCTCGGCTGGGGGTGGGGGTGGGGGGCACAGGGAGGGGCATGCAAAGCTTCGTGTGAGCTTTTTATACATTTGTTCTCTCTTTAGTCTCTCTTCCCTTTCTTTGGGGCATTCTCCCCCTTGGAGTTCTCAGGCTGCGAGAACTTGTTGACAAGTCAAAGCTTAGTGGAACCCCGGCTCAGTTTGTGTGTTTATTTTCTGTAAAGTGACTTCATATTTACTCTGGACCTCATCTGCCCTTTGCGGGGAGATGGCTGTGATCAGCGCGCCGGCAGCAGCCGTCTGAGATGCGGGAAAACGGGGCGCGCCCTATGGGGGGGCGGGCAGAGAATATGTCCGGACTAATTTCCTCCATAACCTTTAAACTCCTGCTGGAAGCGGCCTAGGCGGCCAGTCACGTGAAGCGATCCCTGGGCTGCTGGGGAAAAATTTACTCCGCTGGGAGTCGGGACAGAGAAGGCGGCCCCGCGAGGGACTGCCCCACGCTGTGGGACGCGGACCTGGGAGGGCGGGGCCGCGATTCCGAGGCCTGGGGCGCGGCCCTGAATTGAGTACTCTGAAGGACTGGGTTGGGAAGAGGTCATCTCGGCAATCTGCGAGCAAGGGAAGTAGGGGCGGGGGTGGGGCGGTGCAAATGGAAAAAGAAAACCTTGGCCCTCACCGGTGTGCCAAGGCAACTCAGGGAGTTTGTAGAAATGGTTGTAAGCTGAGTGTTTATCTGGCGGGACCGGTTAAAACCCACCTCCCCATCACTTTTTCTCAGCAGAAAAAAGTTATTACCTGTGAGTTAAAAAAAAAAAAGTTAAAGGCGAGGAAGGAGACAGTCCCCTGGGACAATAGGATATACCACGTGCAGCACACAGGTCGCAGAAATAATCAGAAAAGTCCAAAGGTGACTGTGGCAGACCCTCTGTCTCTGCCCGCCAGGGTCCTGTAAGTCATTTCCGGCAGCCTGCGGGTGAGTCAGGCAGCAGGGCAGAGAGAGGGCTGAAACAGAGGCTTAGAGACCAACGAAATCCTTCATGTATAAAACATTATGCCTTCCTTGGCCACTTCCACCAGCTGGACATTATATTCGAAAATCTGTCATTCTGACAAAGCAAAACAGGGATACATTAATGTTGTTTAATTTTTAATCTTCTGAACATCAGAACTTTTTCCTCCTTGGTTTTCACATTCACCGTTCTACTTTTCTTAAACTTTTCCCCCCTTCACAGGGCATATGATTGGAGACAACTGGCAGAAAGGGCTTGATCTCCAGGAAATGCACTTGGGCAGCAGAGATGGTGCGGGAATGCAGTGAGTGACCTGCCTGACAAAGGCAAAATGGAAAGGGGTGCCAATCAGCTCAAGATAAAACGTACTGACTGTAATGGAATATTTTTAAAAATCTAAACTTATGTAAAAAGTCAGCACGAACATATCCAAAGCTTGAATCACTTTAAGTACTGCATTCAAATATTACTTCTATTAGTGAGATTATTGGCACCCCTGAAAATCTGTGTCCAAGGTGAGCGCTTCATTCACCTCACTCCAGCCCTGGCCCTGGTCGGGAAGTCTAGAAAGGCAAGGATTTCATGAAGTTAGAAATTCTTGAGTAAATAATGTTCCGTACCTGTTCTTCCTATGGGTGAGTTCCATCTTGCCATACCAACAGGGGCACTGAACAACAGTGGCCCAAATCCTTCCTCTCCAGTATGTTAAATAAGAAATAAATTCAGAATTATAGACCCATGGAACTTGGACTTTTTGCATAATATTCTACCCCACCCCTTCCAAGGCACGACCCCCAAATATATTAAAGTAGGGTCCGTTGCCATCTCAGGAAGTAGACATGCAAAAAAGCATTCGTTTTCTTCTTCCTTACGACCTAAGTAAGGTTGCAGGAAGGCAGCAGCTGCCTCTTAGCAGAATGTTTGTTACACGTGTGAATAATCACACTGCAGTCTTCAGGTGCAGCCAATACCAGTGCATGACCTCTCCTTTCAATTGTATTTCTTTCTGGTGTGGGGGGGGTGTGGGGGTGGTGTAACTAAAAGACTTGGCCAAACTACCTGTTTTGTACTGGACGAATATTTATGTAAAAAGAGGGAATGCTGATAGTCTACGTGCAAACGTTGCTAGTTCCCTGCCCTTCTTACATCCTTATTTCTAAATAAATCTCTCGCCTCCCTACACTTAAACTTGGCTGAATGAAAATAATGTATTCTCCAGAGGCCCATGGAGATGCCTGGTGGGAAGCTTTTTAGGGGGAAGCCCTTAAATTTACCTGGGAAGGAAGGTCTAAAATGACTGTCTGCTCCGGATTTCATGTGAAAAGAAAAAGAAGGACTTGCAGGGAGGAAGATTTCAAATGTAAAATTTCAGTCAATAATTAGTATTTACTTCTTCTTCTCTTGGCCCCTGTATATGCGAGGGGAGACCAAAAAAACCCAGAATTTATTTATAAAAAAAATGTGTATTCATTCTCACATGTTCAAACTTCAGCCACCTTCAAAGCACTCTTCGTTTGATGCAATACACCTATCGAGACATTTTTCCACTGCTCAAACAGTTTCATCAATTTTGATGCTTTTTAGTGCTTCTGCTGTTTTTTCTCTCTCACCTCTTCCACATCAGCAAAACGTTTCCCTTTGAGGAGTCTTTTCATCTGGGGAAACAAACAAACAAAAAAGTCACTTGGCCTGACACTGAATGAATAGGGAGGGTGGGGCACAAGGGTCATGCTGTTTTCGGTCAACAACTGCTGAACACTCAGCGCACAGTGTGGGTAGGTGCACTCATAAATTACCCATCATGAAATGGGCAAATGCATTGAAAGAGGCTTAAAAAAAAATTCACAGAAGCCCAAGGCAGCCTCTCACAATAATGCCAGCTAGTACACTGATACAGATGGGTTCCCAGAACACTTACCTAGTGGGGGAAGCCTGCTACAACAGGCCCACCCTCTAGAAGGTAATTCCGTTTTTTGGAGGGTCCCCTTCCATTCTTGAAAGACAAGGCAGCATTGATGTAGACATTGAGTAAAATGCTCTTTGGGTTCCAGCTATGGCTTAGTTATCTGGTGATCTTTAGGGGATGGAAGAGGAAAGGAAGAAAAACAATACAAGAATTTTAAAAAGATGGTGCTCCTCTCTTTTTAAAATTAAGGTTCATCGGAAAAAAGACTGAAAAGTCAAGAATCCCACGCCCTGACCAGTGTGGTTCACAGGTGTCGTCTTGCAAAGCAAAAAGTTGCTGGTTCAATTCTGTGTTAGGGCACATCCCTGGGTTTCAGGTCCGGTCCCCATTCGGGGTGCAAACAAGAGGCAACAGATCCGTGTTTCTCTCCCTCCCTTCCCCTCTCTCCAAAAGTAAATAAACAAAATCTTTAAAAAAGAGTTCCAGAGCAGGTAGTAAGTGCTGCCCTAGATGTAGGGGTGCACCAACACAGAGGATCAGCTCTTTGCCTGGGGTGGCCTGGGAAGGCCCCACCCAGAAGGTCAAGGCTTTCCAAGAGGAGTTCCTCCAGAGGCAAAGAGGGACGAGAAGGGCACTGGAGGCAAAAATGGAAACGGAGTGACCAGATGTACCCGGCGTGTGGCAGGCGGTCCGATGTGGTGAGGCAGGTTGGAGCAGAGAGATGCTGATCATGCTAAAGTGGGGAAGAGCGTGACCAGAGTTAACATTTTAAAAAAGCAGTTTTGTAGGAATGGCTGTATTTCTTTCTTCTGTAATTTTCCCCCAGAAGACTCACTCCAAACCAGGATGTTGGAAGAACCAAGTCCAAAGACGATTTATACTCCATCTGATCAAAAATCAAAGACCCAAAGGCTGCTGGTTTAATTCCTGGTCAGGGCACGTGCCTGGGCTGTGGGCCAGGTCCCTGGTTGGGGATATGCAAGAGGCAACTAATCAATGTTTCTCTCTCTCTCTCTCTCTCCCTAAAAATAAATGAACAAAATCTTTAAAAAATGATAGTCTGTGGAGATTGTTTATTTAGTTCAGCTAAAGGAGGCAGGGAGGGGTGCCAGAACCCTAGACCGGCACGCTAATATTCAGGTCCGTGTTGCTGCGCTGGCTGCTGCCATTCATAGGATGCTAATGGCTTGTGCAAAGATCTGCCTGGTCCGGATCTGTCACACATTCCACACATGCTCCGCAGAAGAGAATTCAGCCACCTGGGCCACAGGACGGAAGCTACAGCAGCATGATGACATGGAAACCTTCCAGAGTTTTGTCGGCGTGGCCCTGCTCTAGCCTAACGCCCACCTGAGTCCCAGCCCCACTTTACCCCCACCCCAGACCCACCTGCCTGTCCTGCCACGTCTTCTTATTTTGGCCCCATCTCTTCTCTGGACTCTGTTGCAAAGATCCAGGGACCAAGCCTCACTCACACCTGCAAGGAAGTGGAGGGATCAGATGCAACCCCATAGAGTTTAAAGATGAACAAGGGCAGCAGATGACCCGGTGCCCTTTCTTCCTCAGTCCCCTCGACCCTGAGCCCTGCTCACTCAATCACCATACAGAAGATGACATTACACACCACATCTTCTTCAGTTCTGGGCTTAGATGTTGGGCTGCATCTTGGGGCTTTTAAGGATGTAAGTAATCCATGGGCCTTTAAGTACCTGCTATGTCCAGGACCCTGGGGCTGGTGCTCTAGGGAGGACAAATCGATCTGTGGACAATCACACCCCAGTGGGACAGAGAGAGCAATTCAGTCATTTATTAAGCAGTCGTTATTGAGTGCCATGTCGTTTGCAACACTGGGGAAACAAAGGCGATGACACACTATGACAGTTCATTAATCAGATGGGCCAGGACGTGCTGCTATAATAACAGTCCCTGAATCCTACGGTCTTGGAATAACAAGGGTTATTCTCAAACGTCCTCTAAGTCCATGGTGGGTTGGCTGGGAGCCCCGTACCACATCAGCATCATTGTCATTCCTGCATCCAAGCCAACAGAAATGTCTCATCTGGGACATGGCTGGCCACAGGCAGAGAGCAAAAGAACCTCCTGAGGGTCTCGAGCAATTAAAAAGTTCACAAAAGTGCTTCTCTTCATTAGTTGCTAGCTAGAACCAGTCATGTGGCCCACCTCCCAGAACCATAAGGAGGCTGGGAAGTCTTCCCATCCACAGGGGTGAGGGCCTGGAATGTTTGGTGAGTAGCGCTGAAGACTGACCCTATCCTCAAACATCTGGTGCAGAAAGATAATTCAAGGTAGCTCAGGGTAAATGACAGGTAAATGTCACCGTCAGGACGTGCTGTAGTAATTTAGAGGCCGCTGCAAACCGAAGACGTCAGATGCCATGGAGAATCCTGCCGATTATCAGAACTAGCGGCCACCTGGGCTCCTCTGCCACGTCCCTCAGTGTATCCAACCTCACGGGACCGGACCTGCAGGTCCTGCAGGCCACGTCAGAGCCCTGTCAGTACTACGCAAGCGTTCAGGCAAAACAGAACTGAGACGTTTTGTTATACTGTGCAGGATTCCAGTAATCACCTGATCCATATTCTTTGTTATGATTAAATTCCTCCATTAAAGAAAACTGAGACACGGAGAAATGAACTTACTAGCCACACAAAAGTTTTAATAACCAAAACACTAATTGGAGGTCTAAAGTCAACTCTCACTTCCTAGTTTAATTTTACTGATTTTTCTACATTATCATGCTGGAAACGATGCAATGCCATTGAGTGGTAATAACTTCAAGTACATTTTAATTCCTTGGAAGCAAAATTTCTGTAAATCCAAGGTCCAGGCTTGTTTTATTTGTTGGTTCCGAATTTAACTAACCTTAGAGCATTATAGACTTATAATAATGCTCAGAGGACTATGCTATTGACAAGAGTTCTTCCTGAAATTGTTTTGGTCGTATGTGTCTTTAAAACAAAAGGAATTTGTTGTTTCTCGATGTCTCCATATCTTGTCTCCTAACACCCATGAGCTACCTTTCCGGTGTGTGGTCTTACGTACCCGTATCAAGTGCGACAGCTATTTCTCCATGCTCCCATGGATATCTTATCAATTAGCGGATGATGAATCTGTTTAGGTAAGGTTATACATCTTTCACACATTCCGGACCTTTGGTTAATCCATTGCTACTTCTAATTTACCTTTCAGAATCAAGGAGCTGGGACTCCAGGCAGGGAATAGTGTCTTTGTCACGGAAAACAATTATGTGGCTACAACCAACATGAAACAGAATTGGTAAAAATCACAGGAGCTGTTGCAACCCGTGTGTGTGTGTGATGCAGGGTGGCAAATCCTTCTCTCCTAAGGCCCCAGCGCTCCAGGGGCCTGGTCCTTACTCCTCCTCCCTGAACTCTCCCTCCCCTTCTTTCTCACTTCTCCTTGCAGCCCTTACTGCCACCTGCACTGCAATCTGCTTATTTGGAACCTGGTTTAATTCTGTCACTTCTTTGAAAGATCTTTAAGTTTGGAAACACAGTAGTACTCATCTCAATACTAAACTCTCCAGTAGCTTGGGCATAGTAGGCACAACTTTGTGCTCTATAATTTTTTGTTGCAAAGATGTCACTTTGAAATAAGAGTACCACGAATCTTGTTAGTTTTTATCTTCCTTGTCCGGATGAGTTCCCTGGTGATGACTGGCTCGCTGCAGTCCACCTCAAGCAGGTACTGTAGTGAGAAATGCACTGGTTGGCTGGGCGGTGTCCGGACCGCACGTCGGAGACCACGACCACTGAGCCCGGCTCGCGAGCCGACAGCGCCCTCTGGCGGGCGTGAGCGCTTCCAGCCCAGTTCATCCTTCGACTTTGACACCCTGGGCATCTGCCGCTTCCCCAAAGGACTTTGGCTCGAAAGCAATAGGATTAAACAGATCAAGGAGCAGACTACGTGGCATGGGACCACTGGCTTCATTAACATGCTCATCATGAGCAGGAGCAAGTGCAGTCGGACAAATACATCCCTGCTGTATGAAAAAAACGTGCTGTCATTTTTAAAAAACAACTAGGCTTCTCAAAGTGAAGAATTCTGCGGCTATTGCTGCATGAGAGCAACAGGCCCTCCATTGGCCAGTTAGATCCGAGCTGGATTCAGGAAAAACAGATGAAGAAGGTGTGGTCCAGATGTTCGAGAAGCTAGAACTGGAAGGCAGAGGAAAGTTAGGGGCCTCCACACAGACGGCAGAGACTGCCCCTGCTTTGTTCTTGACTTGGACTGTGGGTCAGTTCCTGAAGCTAAGGTGAGGGTTGTGAGGAACAGCCAAGGAACCCCTGGAATGGAAAGTATTGGAAGTGGGAGGGACGGGGGCTCCCTTAGAGGTTGCTCCTCTCATTCCAGCAGATAACTTGGCTGCCTTTCCTGGAAGAAAAAAACACAACAGATGCCAACAGCTCGGGGTTCACTCGACTTTTTGCCGTCAAACCCAGCAAACACTTAGGAAGTAAGAAAGAACGAGCGTCATGCCTCCATCACCAGCTGAATGCTGTCCGGCCTGCAGTGTGTCCACCTCAGCACAGAACAGTATGGGGTGGCATCCAGCTTGGACACTCAGGAACTTAATTCTAGAAATTTGGTCAAATTACCTGCCTCTCAATGCGCCCTAGTTTATTCAAGTGTAACAAGGAGTTTGTAACAACTACCTAATAGAATAACAATGGTGTTTTAGGCAGGTACAGTGCCTGACACAGCCGTTCTCAGGAAATCCCTTTACATGCTGTACTCACTCCAAGGGACATTTCTGTCTTTAATCCATTCTATCTCTAGCACTGATAGTTCCCCCAAGGTAGCTTGGATAGTGGGGTTTTGGTGTGTAGGGTCCAGGAACACAAAGGGATTTGCCCTGGGCCCAGAACCCCAGTAAGAATGGCCCTGAGACCAAGTATGGGGTAACCCCCTATACACTGCTCCTTCGTACAGTAAGAGAGGGAACTGCAGGAAAAATTCAAGTAACTTGAATAGAGTATAAATAATAAGGAAACAAAGCATGTGGCTAACCAGCTTCCCCTTGCAGCTGTGTTTGAGTTTTCCAGCCATTTAACCTACTGGAACCCTAATTTATGTGTACCCCGCCCCTTCCAGTGGCTGTAAAGTAGTAATTACTTATTTCTGTCTCAGAGGAGATCGAGATAGAAAGGGCACTGAGCAACTTGCCTAACGTTCCATGGTTAGCACCCCGGACCCAGCCTCCTGTCCCCTGTCCTTTGGTGCATGATGGACATACACACTGCTCCATCCGTTCAAGCTCCTACCCTGACGCCTTCATCTCGTGGGACCCAGTGTCCCCACGAGATGGGAACAGTGCAACAAGTGACCTTGCAAGAGCAGTGCTAGTGCAAGAACTGACCTTGCCAACACAACACGTAGTGTATCATTGTGGTTTTCTCTAGCAAGAGAAACAGAGAAGTGGTAAGTGTTTCCCACACTGTCCTCTGGTGACATCCACACACTCCGTGCTTGCCTGCCTGTGGTGGAGCGTCACTAGGGAGAAAAATGGGGGGGGGCATGCGGAAGGCAGGTGCAGTAGGAGGAGCACTTTACAATGTTATTTGTTCCTTAAAATAGTAACAGTAGTAGTAATAGTAGCAACAATAACAATGATAATAGCTAACTAACAACTGTTGGTTGAAAACTCTGTGCCAGGCAGTAACATTTAACTACTCTTAATGACCAAAGCAACCCAATGCCATAGATATCACCATATTTCTCCAATTCTGACACATTTTTAAAAAATCACATTTTACCATCTCATAATGCACATAGTCAGGAAGTACTATGTCATATCATAATTGCAGGTGAGGCTTTTTAAACCTCTTAGTAGTGCATACAAGTAGGGTGCATTTATAAATGAGGCAATTGAGGTAGAGAAAAGCTAACCGATGCAGCCAGGCTCTCACCACGAGTGGGCAGCAGAGCCAGGACTCAGACGCAAGTGGTCTGTCTAGTCCCAGCGCCCACTGCGTGTTTGTTTGTGTTGCAACCGCAGGCATCATTCAAACCATTTCCCCTCATCGCCCTGTGTCTGTCCAATAGGAGCCAGGCTCATGCCGACCACACACTCTGCAAAGCAGGATATGTATTCTTTTATACATGCCAATTTTGTTTTAACTTGCCCATGGAACCATGATTCTATTCTGCCTCTCACAGAAAACTCTGAATTTAAAAACTACCTACAGAAAAGTGGAGGCTGAATTACACCTGGCTGAGCGGGGCTGGGGGTAGAGGCGGGCATCAGAGATATTTCCCCGAGAGAACACCCACTCCGTGATTGCCTCTTACTTCCTTTGGCCTTGATTGAGTGACTTTCACTTTCTGGCCTCAGTTTCTCCAACTGTAAAATGAGAGGCCTGTGCCAGTTCCAAAGTTTTCTGATGGTACACCCTTAACATTTACAATATTTGAGCACACATCTTCAATATATATATCCCCCTTTTTTATTGTCAAAAAGGAAAATGTACTGGTATGCGTGTGTACAGTTATACAAGTTTTAATACATGTATAGATTTATGCAACCATCGCCTCAGCCAGAGCACGGAACAGTTCCATCGCCCCTTCCCCCAATTCCCTGGTTTTACCATTCACAGCGAAGGTCTGCCAACCGCCGTTCAGGTCTTTGTCTCTCCACTGTTGCCTTTACGAGAATGTCATTTACATGAAACCGTACCATACATCACCTTTCGTCACTTTCACTCAGTGAAATGTCTTCAAGCTTCATCCGCATGCTGAGTGTATAAATAATTTGTTCCTTTTTATTGCTGAGCAGTAACCCACAGATTACTATGATGTACTATGAATAGGCGTACTGTGTTTTACTTAGCCATTCACTCTCTGAAGGGCATCTGGGGTGTCCCTAGTTTGTGGTGATTATGAATAAAGCTATCATAAACATTTTTGTATAGGTTTTTGATTGAGCATAAGTTTTCATTTCTTAAGGTTCACTGGAAGGGAGACTACTGGATTATATAGTAAATACACACTTAACTGTATAAGAAATTGCCAAACTGTTTTTAGTGTCTCCGCACTAAAAAACTCTCTGCCTAACTTAAGATCACAATCTTTTTCTTCTATTTTTTAATAAAAAATGTATACTTCTGGTTTTACATTTAAACCTGTGGCCCATTTCAGGTTAATTTTCTTATAAATTATACTCTTACATGTCAGTTGGAGTTCATTTTTGTCATATGGCTGTCTGGCTGCTTTATTTGTTGGAAGGTCTGCCCACATCACCCATCGAATTGCCTTCCCACCTTTGTCAAAAGTCAGTCGGTGGCGCATGGTGCAACACACCCTAAAATGGTTAAAATGGCAAATTTTACGTCATGGAAATCTTGTCTTAATAAAATAATCTGTCTCTAAAGATTCATCGGTTGTGTTTGTGAGGACCTGTTTCTGGGCTCTCTTGTTCCGTTCCGTCTCTCTCTGTGCCCGGACTTCTACCACCTGGTCTTGTTGCTTAGCTCTGGATCGAGTCCCACATTCGAGCAGCGTGAAGCTTCGAGCTTCGCTTTGGTTTTTCACAATGGATTTGCATATTCTAGGCCCTTTGCTTCTCCATGCATATTTTTTAATCATCCTGCCCACGTCTACAAAAAGTCCTGCTGGGATTTTGATTGTTATTATATTAAATCCATAAAATCAATGTTGGCCCTGTAGGATTCCCAGATAATACATAGGGCATCCAGTTAAATTCGAATTTAAGATTTAAAAAATGAATACTTAAATGTAAAATCTCAAATATTGTATGAACATACTTATACTAAAATTATTCATGGCTTATCTGAAATTCAAATTGAACCTGACAGGCTGTAATGTTTTTTTTCCCCTAAATCTGGAAACTCTAGTTTGGGGTGAATTAACACAACTACTTGAATGTTCCGATTTACGAACAGAGTATTTCTGTTTATTTAGGGCTTCTTTGATTTCCTTCATCAGTATTTTATAGTTTTTAGCATATAGATTCTCTCTCACATGTTTGGAGACTGCATCCAAAACATTTGAATTACATTTTAAATATCACGTTATGAGATTCTGTGTCTGATTTAAATCCTATGGAGAATATTGATTTTTTGTTTGTCTGTTGGTTTTAACTGGCAATACACCTGTTAAGTTCAGGGTGTAAGTTCTAATTGGCCTGCTATGGGCTATGACCTCAGCGTCTATTCAACTTTCAAAGACATCACCGCGTTATGCAGGCCTGTCCCACAGGAGCGCCACCCAGAGGCCCGTCTGGGATGGGGGTGGGAGGCCCACTCTGCAGGTCAGTTCTCCAAGTCTTTGGTGGAAGTCTAGGACCCCACCTACACATGTACAGCTCAGGCGTGAGCCTAGGAACTGATACATATGTTACGGAATCCCTTCCCGGAGCTGCCTCCTCTCTGGTTTCCGAGGGTCCACCTTCCCGTTGTTCTGAGAAAGAATCCAGAGCATTGGCCTTGCTGGTCTGCCATTTACTTTCTGAAACTTGGGGCCAAACAGGAAGAGGATATGGGGGGAAAGCAATGGGGATTCTCCCTATATTTTTAGAATCATATTCCAGTGGTTAAAGAGAAACAGTCCCCTGCCTCTGGGGTTTAGGTGCCCGTTGGCCTCCACTGCCTTCACTTCCCAGGCTGCCGTCTGTCCACCACAGAATTACAGTTTTGTGTCTGGCATTTGCCTGGGGCTGGGCTGGGAAGGAACGTAAAACAAAAAGGCAGGGGGATTTCCTCAAGTCTCTGTATCCCATGGGAGTCCTCCTCCTGCTCCTCAAGATGGAAAGAGAAGGCTTTCCTTAGGACAGGTCTGGCACACTCTTGGGAGACTTGGTCTCTATTTGAATCCAGATGGAGAGAGTGTGGAAAAGAAGACAGAGAGAACCCACCACTGGGTCTTTCCCTCCTGCATCTCCTTCCCTCGTGTGTCTGCTACCGCTTATTTCCAGCCCTCAGACAGCTTCTCCAAGTTAAAACAACAGCAACGAACCCAACGGAAAACGCTAAGTGCCAGTGAGGACACAGAGAGAATTGGGAGGCCCAGCCTTTGCAGATTTAAGTTTTAATAATTTTAAACATGTACTATTTTACTGCATTCTGTGATATGTAAATAAAAAGTAACATTTTAAAAGTAGAGAAACTTCCATTTTTTAAAAAGATTTCCTTTATTTATTTTTAGAAAGATGGGAAGAGAGGGAGAAAAAGAAGGAGAGAAGCATCAATGTGTAAGAGATACATTGACCAGTTGACCTGGCCTTCAACTCAGGCATGGGCCCCAAATGGGAATTGAACTGGTGACCCTTTGGTTCTCAGGCCAGCGCTCAACCCACTGAGCCACACCAGCCAGGCAGAAACTTCCATTTTTTAACTTAGGGAGATTAAGAGGTGCTGGATGTCAGGCAACGATGCAAATGAATGCTCTGGGATGGAGAACAAACAAAATGAGCCTTTATATCGTTGGCCCAGCTTGGTGCCTTGGGAGAACTTCTGGGCCGTAGTGCAACGAGGGGGAATAGAGACAGAGCCCGGTGGACCCATGAGGTGGAGCTGACAGCCTGAGGAGATCCCAGTGGCTGGAGCTTGTGTGACACAGTACTGACGAGATGATAACTATACAGATGGGCTGCTGCAAATACGTGAAGGAGGCCCGCTCGAGTTTTCATCTGTGTGCTGATTAGTGCGTGTCCGTGGGGAAACTGCCTGCCTGGGAGAGAGCCACCTGCAAGGATTAGAGGGAGTAGTGCCCGGTGCACCTCCAGAGCCAGGGGCAGTGCCTCTTTCCACCAGCCAGAAGGCAAAACGTCATGATCCGCAGGCATCAGGCAGAGTGCTTGCAGAGATCGTGCCTTAGTAGCAGGGAATAATTCGTCCTATGCCGAGCACTGCTTTGGCTCTGCCTAACAATTTCAAAAAAAATAAGACTCTAAATGGTCAAAGTATTTCCAAGTAACTTAACTGTGCCCCAGGGCTTACGAATATTTGAGGGAGCCTATACAATTTTATTAGCTTGTGTCACCCCAATAAATTCAATAAAAAGGAAAAAGAATATGTAAGGGAAAACAAAAATATCCATTGTGCAATGAGTTCAAATTTCCAATGTCTGGCATCCAATCAAAAATCACCATGCATACAAAGAAGCCAGATAATACGCCCATGGAAGAGGAGAAAAATCCATTGAAACTGATCCAGAACTGGCACAGATGTTAGAATTAGAGGCAAAGGCATTAAAACCGCTATTATAACTGAATTCCATATGTTCAAAAGGTAAAATAGAGACAGGGACTATTGAAAAGACCTAAATCAAACATCTGGAGATATAGACGACAATGTCTGAGAATAAAACCCCATTAGGTGAGATTAATGACAAATTAGATGTTGTAGAAGAAAAGGTTCAGTGAATTTGAAGCCATAGCAATAGAAAGGATCCCAAATGGAACACAGAGAGAATAAATCTTTCTAAGGAAAGGTCATCACTCAGCTGTAGAACAACTTTACGCAGCTCTATATACTGTACATGTGACCAGTACCCTGGAAGGAGAGGAAAAAGTGGGAGGGACAGAATAAATATTTGAATCCAACTCTTTCTTCTTTTATTTTTGAAATTTGAAATGCAGGCCCCTAATTTAAAAAGTAAAACAATTACTGTAGGCCAGGCATGCCAGTGGGCTGCCTGTTTGAGGTCTCTGGCATAATGGGATGAGTAAGATAAGCTATATCGCACACCAGTACCATTGCATAGTAAAGCAATTCCTCTCCCAGTGCTCCATTGCCCAAATTCAGACCTCTTCATTGCTGCTCAGTGGGTAAGATGCTTGGAGCCTACTTTGTACTTTGATGGAACTTGAAGAAGACTAGAAAAGCAAGAGTAATAACAAGACAAGAGCAATCCAGTATAGTATATAGTATACTATATAGGCAGTATGCTATAGGGTATAACTTGTATAGTGCCAAATGCAAATATAAACCCCACGAGTGTAGAGCTAGAGAGAGATGAGTTCCTGGCTAACTCAAGGGCTGGGGGTGCTCCATGAAAATTGCTGTTTTGACATTTTCCCTGGAGGGAAAATGTTTACCCTTTATCTGCAGGTTACAGGTTCAAAATCAGGCTGAGTCAGATCTGGCTAGCTTTCCTGCAGCCTCCAAGCTGATTTAAATGCAGATATCTGGATCTTTCTTCCCCTAACTTTTTGGCTACCCATTTTGCCCATATCTGAATAGCAAATCATTTTTCTAAGGAGACATTCTGAGTTCTGAGGAAAAAAAGAGCTTTATTTCCTGGTGCATTGAAATCTCAGTCTCTTTAAAATACTGAGTGGACATACTTGACTATTTGCCTTATGACAAGGTAGGTGTCTTTGGAAAGAATATTGAAAGAAGGATCCAGTTGCCATTCATTCAAATGCCTTCTCCCATAGTCTCCTGAATTTCAGAAGTGTCAGGATGGTGCACGCAAAAGCGCCGAATGCTTTTTTGCATCTTCTAACCCATTGCCCCCAACTAGGTATGTTACATGTGGTGGAGTGGAGTGCATGGCAGGGGTCACCCCACAGCTGGTGGCATAGGGGGTAGTTCATCTGGAGTGTAGACACTGGTGGTGGCCTTCCAACAACCAGCCTACTTCCTTGCTGGGATCGTTGTGTTCTGCTATTGATGGGATGTTAGGTGTTTCTTGGAGGCTGAGTCCTCCAGCAGTTCCCCAGCCCCAGGAGTGAATTCCTGATCAGTCTGAGGCTCTTATGCCAGTTATGGAAAGTATAAAGCATCCTCTTAGCCTGTGATTAATTTAATAATGAGCATATGATACAAAACTTTTTAGTAAAATTCGAGTGGGTGTCTTTTGGGGAAGCTTTCTGGGGAGAAAATATTGAAAAGAAACAGTTCCTTGGTAGTGCATGAAATATTGCTATGAGTAATTATTTTTCTTTTTGAATTAATCATTGCCCTTTTCTTTTTGGTCTGGATGATATTTATGATGCAGATATCCCTTGAAGGAGTAATACCTGAAAATACATTGTTATAAATTAGTTGGTCAGCTTGCTAACAGGGATTAGGTGGTGTAGCACATTGTAAGCCACCCCCTCTGCCCTGCCGCCCCAGTAAGGTTTGTACATGTCCTAATCTCTGCAATCTAATTCAGGGCACTGCACTGTTATCTAATTTGGGGAAAGGGTCTTTGCAGATATACTGAAGTTACAAATTTTGAAATAAGGTGATCATCCTGGATTATCTAGGTGGGCCCTAATTTCAATGATAAGTACCTTTATAATTGACACTTTTATATCGACACAGACACAGAGGAGAGGGTGATGTGAAGACAGAAGAGTGATGAGGCCACAAGCCAAGAAAGCCAAAGGATGCTGACAACCCCCTTGAGCTGGAAGACACAAGGAGGGAGTAAAGCCCTGTTGATGCCTTGATTTCAGACTCTGGCCTTCAGAATTGTGAGAGAATAAAATTTCTGGTGCTTTAAAACTCTGGTTTATGACTTCTGGCCAAGATGGAGGTGTAGGTAGACACACTGTGCCTCCTCGCACAACCAAAAGAAGGACAGTAACAACTTAAAAACAAAAAATAATCAGAACTTACAGAAAAAATTGAACTGTATGGAAGTCTGACAACCAAGGAGTTAAGTAGAAACATCCATCCAGACCAGTAGGAGGGGCAGAGATGGGCAGCCTCGCAGAGAGGACTTGCAGTGAGGTGGCAGCTGGTGGAGCAGGCAGTCCCACATTCACATGTGGATAAACCTGGAGGAACACTTGGGGAACGAGATAGACCTTGCAACCCAGGGTCCCAGAGCAGGGAAATAAAGCCTCAGACTTTTGATTGAAAACACCGGTGGGGGTTGAGGCAGCAGGAGAAACTCACAGCCTCACAGGAGAGTTCGTTGGAGAGACCCACAGGGTCCTAGAATGTACACAAACCCACCCACCCAGGAATCAGCACCAGAAGGGCCCAGTTTGCTTGGGGGAAGCAGGGGAAGTGACTGAAATCCGGCAGAGAGCAGAGCAAGCGCCATTGTTCCCTCTCTTCCCCACATACAGCATCACAACTCAACCACGTGGGTTACCCTGCCCTAGTGAACGCCTAAGGCTCCACCTCTTATACATTGTAGGTGCATCAAGACAAAAAAAAAAAAAGAAAGAAAGAAAGAAAGAAAAAGAAAAAATGGCCCAAATGAAAGAACAGATCAAAGCTCCAGAAAAAATGCAACTAAGTGATGAAGAGATAGCCAACTTATCAGATGCATAGTTCAAAACACTGGTATCAGGATGCTCACAAGATTGGTTGAATTTGGTCACAAATTAGATGAAAAAATGAAGGCTACGCTAAGTGAAATAAAGGAATATGTACAGGGAACCAATAGTGATGGGAAGGAAACTGGGACTCTGATCAACGGTGTGGACCAAACAGAAGAAAGAAACATTCACCAGAAAAGAATGAAGAAATAAGAATTCAATAAAATGAGGAGAGGCTTAGGAACCTCCAGCACATCTTTAAATGTCCCAACTTCCGAATTATAGGGATGCCAGAAGGAGAAGAGGAAGAGCAACAAATTGAAAACTTATTTGAACAAATAATGAAGGAGAACTTCCCCAATCTGGCAAAGGAAATAGACTACTAGGACGTCCAGGAAGCTCAGAGAGTCCCAAAGAAGTTGGACCCAAGGAGGAACACACCAAGGCACATCATAATTACATTACCCAAGATTCAAATGAAGGAGAGAATTCTAGTAGCAGTGAGGGATAAGGGGATAGTCACCTACAAAGGAGTTCCCATCAGACTGTCAGCTGATTTCTCAAAAGAGACCTTTCAGGCAAGAAGGGGCTGGAAAGAAGTATTCCAAGTCATGAAAGGCAAGGACCTACATCCAAGATTACTCTATCCAGCAAAGCTTTCATTTAGAATGGAAGGGCAGATAAAGTGCTTCTCAGATAAGGAGTTCATCATCATCAAGCCCTTATTATATGAAATGTTAAAGGGATTTATCTAAGAAAAAGAAGATAAAAAATATGAGCAGTAAAATGACAGCAAACTCACAGTTATTAACAACCACACCTAAAACAAAAACAAAAGCAAACTAAGCAAACACCTATAACAGGAACAGAATCACAAAAATGGAGATCACATGGAGAGTTATCAATAGGGGAGTGGGATGGGGAGAGGGGGGAAGGTACAGAGAATAAGTAGCATAGATGATAGGTAGAAAATAGAAAGGGGGAGGGTAAGAATAGTGTGGGAAATGTAGAAGCCAAAGAACTTATATGTACGACCAATGGACATGAACTAAAGCAGGGGAATGTGGGTGGGAGGGGGTGTGCAGGACAGAGGGGACTAAAGGGGGGGATGGGACAAGTGTAATTGCATAATCAATGAACTATATTAAAAAAATAAGGTAAAACTGTGGTTTGTGGTAACTACCTGCAGCCACCACTCTTGGTTTGCTAAGTGTTGTAATGAAATAAAGACCCAGAAAAGGAAGTCTTTGGGTCATGATAAGTTCATTAACTCTACAAAAGTCGGCCTTTCTTCAGAGCCCTCACCTTGACCTTAAGTTAGCTTGTTCCTTGCTCCCTACTCATACATGAACTTTTAACTCCTTCTAGCCACACATTTCATCCCATTTGCTCTTCACGGTGGCCGATTGTTTCTCAGGTGCAAGCCCTTCGACACGAGGGAATCAGATGATATGGTATGGTGGACTGTTCAGGACAAACTTTCCTCATTCCTGGAGGTACGACTGAGCAGCCCCTGTCCCTCGAAGAGACTGCAAGTTTCCATAAGAAGAAGGACATAGTTGGTAGATTCACTCCCCCAGGTGCCTCTGCCCAGGTAACTGACATAACTGGAGATTGGCGAAGAGGTAGGAATAGAAATTGAGGACAAAGGAACTTAATGTTTGTTGTGCAAGTACTGTGAGCCTGGCCTTGTGTTAGGTATTTACATACACAATCTCATTTAATTTTCACAAAAATCACATGAGGTAAGTCGTAGCATTTTCCACATTTTACATATGGGGAAACTGAGGCTCAGAGGGGCTATCATGTGCCCGCGATCACAGTTTGTAAGTGCTAGAAAGCAAACTCAAGGTGGTCTATTTGGCTTCAAAGCCCATGTTTTCTACACGAGAATTTGCTACTTCCTATGGAAGTTCGAGAAGGCTCAAGACCGAAGACAAAGGACGAATGAGGGAAACATCGGTTCATGCATTTCTGTCGCTCCTTCCCCACAGGCAGCAGACAGGTGTCTCCAAAGTCTCCGCAGAGAAGCCATCAGTCCTCCGATGAAACAGGTCTGGGCTGTTGTTCAGGAAGAAAGGCCACTGTGAATGTGAAATGATAGACTTTCACGTGGCTCCCTGGAGACCTGAGCTACTCCATGACTGAGGGATGGCAGATCACTTGGAAATGAAAAAGTCTCAAGAACAGTTGCCTACCTGGGGTTTGGGAGGCATGTTTCAACCCCGGTCTGGTGACCAGTACAGGTGCGAACCAATAGTCTATCTGTAAAAGGAGGCTGTGCTGTTGACTTTTCCTATTCCACTCCCCAACGCCCCTGCTTCCAGTCCACCCTCCTGCGGCCTGCGGAACACACCACCCTGGAAAGGATACGCTCATCCTGTTTAACTGGGCCAGTAGTTTTCAGGGTGGTGCAACAAAGAACAGAGCCAGAGTCTCCCTTTCCCTCCAATTCTTCTAACGAATTTCCCAGGAGTACCAGCTAAGGGTTTAAAAGAAAAAGAGTAAGCTTGCCAAAAGGAATGTAATTTTTAACCCCCCAACTTTCTTGGTTATTACCACCAATTTCCTTCTTACACCCCATAGTTTGGTAAAATCTTGCTTCCTTCTCACTGCCTCCTATCTCCCTTAGGAGAGAATTTTCCTTTTCCAGGAAACTGTCCAACTGTCCAATTTTCAAATTAAGCAAACACACATTTGTTCCTTCAGTTAACAGGCTTGGTTCAGAAGAGACAGGTGGAAAGCTGTATCTGGAAAATTGTTCTGGGAACACACATTAAGACTGGTCTTTCCTTCACTGGCTTGTTTGCTCTAATTAGCTTTGAAGTTTACCCAAAACTTCTCTGGTCACCGCCCAGCAGGATCTATTTACCTGTGGTTCAACCTTCCTTGTGACATTTCTCTCAGAACAAGGCTCAGATCCAGGTTCTAGGCCTCTGTGAATAACTGGTCAGGCAGGGAGCAGGGTGATTCAGAGTGAATCACTTAGCAGCACTGAGTCTGGGTGTCCTCATCATCCACACAAAAGAGCGAGGCATCCCTGCCAAACAACGGAAAGTAGATAGAAGTACGTTGAAAACTACAGAAGCCAGTGCAGATGTAAATAAGATCATTGTGAGAATCCTTGCCCCACCAGGATGTTAATTGGGATAATAACCAAATTAGCAGAGACAGATTAACAGGAGACAAATCAAAGTTTAATACATGTGCATGGGGAATTCACATAGGCATATGATTATTCCATAAAAATCCCAAAGTCGGTGAGGCAGCACTGGGTATAGAAGGCGGTTTTGGGTAGAGGAGGACGTGGGAACAGGGTGTTAGGCTCACAAGTAAGAATGGGTGGTTTACAGGTAGTTGAGGGAGAGGCGAACACAGAAGGTAGGACGATCCTTGCTAAGTGACTCAGAAACAACGGGACAGAGGTTATCTAGTAAATAGACGCCTGCCCAAAGGCCTCTCATTCACCACTGAACTCACATTGGGCTAAGGTGGCATCTTAAGATCTTCTGCCTGAAGCTGGTTTCTCTGTCTGAATCCAGAGCAGGAAAGAGGGGCAGGAAAGGGGGGAAGGGTCAAAAGTTCTTTCTGAATCTTTTGTTTCTTAATAAACAGCTCAAAATTGATATTCCCAAAAGCAGCTTCATGGTGGCAGAGCTTTGGTCCCTGCACTGCCACCTCATTTCTCAGCGTTCAGAACTGGTCCGAGATCCTGAACTCCAGCAGCTGACAATCTGATGTGGAGAAGAACAACACTTTGGGGCAGGGGGTACCAAACTACTTTATCTGAAGGAATGGTACAAATGAAAGCGCATACATGGATGACTTGGAAAAACTTGTAGAAAATGTAAGGTGACTCCAACATGCACGTGCTGCTTTGGTGACCAGGGAAGTCATCCCCGTGGCTATGGGAAGCCAGCTGAGGCTTAGCTCTCTTCCTCGTCTCCCAGGGTGTGCTTGTCAAAGAGATACTTTGCCACACCAGATTCCAGGGGCTCCCATCTTGTGAAAGTCGGTTATGTGGTCCCTCAATTCTTGGATGGGTTTCACCTGCTCATTCAGGAATTGAAAATGAGTCTCAATGAAGTCACAGCAATGGGGGTCATTTTTATCAGTGGTCAATTTACCAAATTCCAGCAGTGACTGATTCATACTTTTTTCCCCAGGGTAATGCACACCTCATTGCATTCAGCTCCATTGTCCCATTTGGCATGGTCTGGTTTCTTTATAGACCAAAGAAAAATTCCATCACCTCATTGATTCTGCGGCTTCATCAGTTTCTCAGCATGTTCCTTCTCCTCATGAGACGGGTGAAGAAAATATATTTGGCAAAGTCCTTCAAAGCCACATCATCGCAGTCAAAGTAGTAAGGCATGGACAGGTAGATATAGGAAGCATAGAGCTCCAGGTTGATCTGATCATTGATGGTGTCCTCTGAGTCCTCGTCGTAGTTCTGGCGCAACTGCGAGGTGGACGTGATGCTCTTACCTTGCAGCTGAGGAGAGGTGGTGATGGCCAGGTGCTGTCGGGCACTGGAGTGGTGGAAGGGCCTTGGGTGGTCTCAAGGTGCTGTGAGGAGGTGGTGGAGGGCTCTATCCATTTACCCCAGTAGCTCAGCTGTGGTCCACTCTGAGTTGCAATTGAGTACCCTAAAATAATATATTATAGCACAATGTAGGGGTTAGGGTGGAGAGAAAAGGCCTTTGGATGTTCCTAAGAAGACATCCCTTGTCCTGTGTAGCAACCTACATAACATTTCTGACAGTGCCATCAAATAAATGTCAGCTAGGACCCTTCTGTTAATTTTTCTTAAGGGTCCCTTCTCATGTAGATCACTCATGACTGTTAGGAAATGCTTCATAAATGAGATTCCAAACTTATATCCACCTTTTTTTTTTTTTTTTTTTTGTCTGCTGGAGTCACATAAAAAAGTTCTGTCCATTCCTTCAGAGGCTGGAATAGCCTTCATTTATTTCTTTTTCAGCTATTTCATTGTTAGCATATAGAAGTACAACTGAATTCTGTATGTCAGTTTGGTATCCTGCAACTATACCGAATTCAATGATAAGTTCTAGAAATTTTTTGGATGGAGTCTTTAAGATTTTCTATATAAAAAAATCATAATATCTGCAGAGACAATTTTACTTCTTCCTTTTTAATTTGGATGGCTTTTATTTCTTTTTCTCGCCTCACTGCTCTGGCTTGGATTGCCAGTACCATGTTGAATGCAGCCAGTGAGTGTGAGTATCTTTGTCTTTTTCCTGATCATAGAGAAAAAGCTTTCAACTCTTCATCGTTGAGTATAATGTTAGCTGTGGAATTGTCATAATGGCAATGCATATCTTCCTTCTGTATCTATTTTGAGAGTTTTTATCATGAAAGGAGATTGTATTTTGTCAACTATTTTTGTGCATTGATTGAGATAATCATGATTTTTGTCTTTCTATTAATGTGGTGTATTACATTAATTGATTTGCATATATTGAAACATTCTTACATCCCAGGGATAAATCTCATTTGACCATGGTATATGGTCCTTTTAATGTATTACTTAATTTGGTTTGCTAATATTCTGTTCAGATTTTTTGCATCTATATTCATCAAGGATATTCACTGGTAGTTTTCTTTTCTTGTAGTGTCCTTATTTGGCTTTGGTATCTGCGTAATTCTGGTCTAGTAAAATGAGGAAGTGTTTCCTTCTCTCTATTTTTTTTTTTTTAGCAGTTTGAGAAGGATTGGTGTGAATTTTTCTTTAAATGTTTGGTAGACTTCGCCAGGGAAACCATCTGGTCCTGGGCTTTTCTCTTTTGAAGCACTTTTGATTACTAATTCTATCTCCTTACTCATTGTCTGTTCTGATGTTCTATTTCTTCGTGATTCAGTTTTGGTGGATCATTTGTTTCTACTCATTTATCCATTTCTTCTAGGTTGTCCAATTTGCCGGCATATAATTATTAATAGTAACCTCTTGTTATCCTTTCTATTTCTATGATATCAGTCATACTGTCTCATTTCTGATTTTATTTGCTTGAATCTCTATTTTCTTCTTAATTAGTCTATCAGAGGTTTGTCAATTTTATTTGTCTTTTCAAAAAATGGCTTAGTTTTGTTGAGTTTTCTTAAAACAGTTATTTTGAATTTTTCATCAGCAAAGTTGAAAATCTCCATGTTGTTGAGGTCTTTTATTAGAAGATTATTTTTATCCTTTGGTGGAAATATTTTTCATGTTTCTTAAAATTTTTAAAAATTTATATATTGGTTTTTTTAGACAGAGAGGAAGGGAGGGAGGGAAAGGGGGAGGGGGGAGAGAGAGAAACACTGACTTGTCATTTCATGCACTCATTGGTTGCTTCCTGCATGTGCCCCAACCAGGGATCAAACCCACAACCTTAGCACAATCAGGATGATGCTCCAACCAACGAGCCACCAGCTATGGCTCATGTTCCTTGAAGTTTTGCACTGCTGTATTTGAAATAGCAGTCACTTCCTCCAGTCTTTACTAACCTCCCAATGTGTATAATCCTTTCCCCTGCAACAGTGTGCTGGAACAGCTCCATGCAAACTTGGATCCACAAAAGCTCTCTCATCTGTGCGTAATTGCCTCAGACAGTGTTTTTCATGGCTCCCAGGTCAAGGAAGGCTGAAGCCAGTTCACAGGCCACTGCAGGGTCCACAGCCGGGACTGAGGTCTGTGTGTCCATTGTCCAGTAGGGTGAGACTCCTTCCAAGCCCCTCAGCATATGGTGCCAGATCCCACAGCTCCCACAAAGGCACTTTTGTCTATGGATGGATGCCAAGTTGTTGCTGGTGAGGAGTGGGACACAACAAGGGATGTTGTGTTCAGCCATGATACTGATGTCCACCAGCTGGAAGATACTTACACATAGACCAGGTCCTTGTAAGACTCCCCAATTCTGTACAAAATACATCAGGTGCATTCTTCATGTGACAGGGCTTTCAATCCTAGTACCCTCCTGGCTGTGTTTCGTGGGACATATTTTGTCAGAGTCAGTTAAATTGTGTATTAGAGATCTTTCGCTGTGAAACAAACTACCTTAAAACAATTGCTTAAAGTTCTGAGCATGTATTATCATTTCTGAGTGTACAATTCAGTGAATTCTTTTTAGTAGATTCACAAGGCTGTGCAACCATAACTACTATGCAATTCCAAAACATTTTCATCATTTCAAAAAGAAGGCGTCAGGAATCCAGGAATGGCTTAGGGGAGCGGATCTGACTCTGGGTCTTTCCTGAGGTCCCAATCAAGAGTCAAACGTTTGAAGGCCACAATCATTTGAAGGCTTGATTGCATTAGAGGGTTTACTTCTAAGAAAGGATATTCGCATGCCTGGTGGGCTATTGCTGTGTTTCAGAAGGGGGCCTCATGTAGACTTCTCCATAGGGTTGCTTGAGTGTCCTCAAAACATGGCAGCTCGTCTCCTCCAGAGACAGTGACCCAAAAAAGAGTGCAAGAGGGAAGCCACACTGTGTTTTAGGTCCTAGGATCAGAGTCACACTTTCTTTTTATTCCATTCTATAGAAGTCATTTACTAGGCCAGCCCACACCCAAGAAGGGAAATTTGGCCTCGCATTTTGAAGGGAGCAGCATCAAAGTGCATATAGACGTAATTTAAAACAATCAGTGTGGTTTTCAAAGGTGACCATGAAGGTAGAGATGAAGTATAATCAGTACTATTTGCTGTCAGGCTATCACCTCTGTTGATGTGGCTTTTCATCTTATTTATGTATTTAATTTAGAGAGACAGGAGAGAGAAAGAGTTAGAGATCGATTTGTTCTACTTATTTATGCATATCACCTGCCTGCCTCAAAGGGTTATCTTAAAAACAAAACAAAAAACAAAACAAACAAAAAAACATATATATCTTACAAACAGTAAGCAATCTGTAAGTGTGACCTATTTTCAATTAATAAACTACACCATAGTAGTTGGTATGGAACTATGAATATATGGTCAACCTGTCGGAAGGGCAAGTTTAAGATTAAGTACCATAAAAACACTATATTTATTTTTTAAAGATTTTATTTATTTATTTTTAGAGAGGGGAAGGAAAGGAGAAAGAGAGGGAGAGAAACATCAATGTGTGGTTGCCTCTCATGCACCCACACTGGGGACCTGGCCTGCAACCCAGGCAGGCCTGTGCCCTGACAGGGAATCCAACCAGTAACTGTTTGGTTCACAGGCTGGCGCTCAATCCACTGAGCCACACCAGCCAGGGCTAAAAACACATATTTAGAATTCATATTTCTATACCTCAGTCCTCTACGTTTCCTAAATCAAGAGCACAGTAAGAATTCGTCCTGTCTTTCTGTAATGTGCAGAATCACCTGGTGTAGTGAACATGTAGGTTCTACCTTAAGCTCCTTAAATTGGGAGATTGAGGTAAGAATCATGATTTTAAAAAGCTCTGCTAGTGATTCTTATGTGGATTTAAATTTGGAAAAGACTAGCTAATGCTTTCTAGAAATAGGCCTGAGAGTTACAGGAATTATAGACGTGGGTCTCCTAACTGACAAAGCTCATGGCAGAAAGTTATTAAAAGCCCTTATACCTGTGATAACCACTTCTGTTAAACTCTCTAACTTTCAGGATACAATAGGAGTTTCTTGGTAAACTACCTGGGTTTTCTTATGCTCAGATCACAGTGCCATCTTAACAAAATCCCCCTTAGGCTATATGAACATTATGACTTATCTAACTTCCCACAGCATTTGTTGAAGCTTGTGGATGCCACTTCTCCATTTTAATGCATTTCTTTAGGGTGATAAATTCACGTATTTTACTTCATACTTTCATCATCTCTCTTTGTGAATGAGGTTATTTTTCTACAAAGAATGTTTTCTATCTGCAGTGATGTTGGTTTCAGGAAAATTCATGTGTGTAGTTTTGACATCATCTGTTAGCTAGCCTGTTGAAGGGATAGTTTTTCTCTGTGCTATGATGCTGGCAGCTGCCTGTGATAACTTACTACTCTTTAAGCCAACTGTCATGTTTGATAAAGGGCTAGAATCCACAATACCTGAAGGTCTCTCATAATTCAACAATTGAAAAATCCAGCTAAATTGTCAAAATATTTGAACAGACACTTCACCTAAAAAGATATATAGGTGACAAATAAACATATTACATTAGTCATTAAAGAATACAAATTAAAGCCTTAATGAGACACTTCTAAACACCAATTAAATGGCAACAAGAAAAAAACAAAGAAATGTAACCATATCAAGTCCTGACAAGGATGTGGAGCAACTGGAACTTTCACACACTGCTGGTGGGAATGTAAAATGATGCGGCCACTGTAACAAACAATTTAGTAGTTTCTTATAAGACTAAACACTCATCATACAACCAGAAATCTTGCTCGTAGGTATTTATTTACCCAAGAGAAATGAAAACATAAGTCCATGCAAAAACTTGTACATGAATGTTTATAGCAGCATTATTAATGATGGCCAAAAATCAGAAAATGTCCATCAACTGCTAAATAGATAACTGTGTTATATTCACATGATGGAATGCTAACTGGCAATAAAAAGAAACAAATTAGTGATACATGCAACAACATGGATTAATCTAACACGCTTTATACGGAGTAAGATAAAGCAGACTCAAATGGCTACACACTGTGTGATTCTGCTTATATGACAATCTAGAAAATGTATAATTATCGGCACAGAAAACACAGGAGTGGTTGTCAGGGCCTGAGCATGGGGGAGAAGATTGACTACAAAAGGCATTTTTTAGGTGATGAAAATGTTCTACATCTTGCTTGTGGTGATGGTCACATGGCTGTGTGTGTTTATCAGAGAAAAAAGTTGTTTTACTTTATGTATATTATACTCAATAAATCAGACTTAAAACAAAAACAACATACGCACACTTGGATGTAGGCTAATCTGACACATGACGCTTCTCCAAATTTGAATTCCAGTTAGTGTGTGAAGCTTCTGATATTAAAATTCTGACTCTAGGCATTCTGAATAAGTGTTTCAAGTCAGCCATTTGCAGGATAGTTCTAGCTCATTAAGCTGGAAGGAGGACCAAAGGTGCTACAAAGTATTAATTATGATATATAGAGTCTCCAGACATGGCTCCCTGTGGTGATGAACAAAATAAATTTGGCCTCATTATGCAGCCATGCCATCATTAGGATCCTAATGAGCCCCCTGGGGTTTCAATGCTTGGATCTCAGGCTATTTGATGAATATTTTAGGCCTTTAAGGTGGTCCCTGAACACTACTCAAGGGTGATAAATTCACCGGGAGGAAATTCCGCTCATGAATGCAACTGATTGACTTTTAGCCAGTGAATTTGCCAGACAGGTGATGAGTAGAATGGTGAGCCATGTAATAGATAAAATATTTTATCTATGATTTTGAATTTTTTTAAAAACCTTACTTTTAGTAGGCTTCATTACAAAGTACTCTGAAGACTTGTAAAAAATAAGTGGGATGCCTGGCTGGTGTCGCTCAGTGGATTGAGTGCCGGCCTGCGAACCAAAGGGTCACTGATTCGATTCCCAGTCAGGGCACACGCCTGGGTTGTGGACCAGGTCTCCAGCTGGGGGCGTGTGAGAGGCAACCAATGAATGTTTCTCTGGCACATCGATGTTTTGCTCCTTCTCTTTCTCCCTCCCTTCCCCACTCTCTACAAAGGAAATAAATAAAATTAAAAAATAAGTGGGAAAAACTGTGTTTCAATTTTCAGCTAAAGATAAAAATTACATTCTATTTTAATATGTAGGTCCCATAGTTGTACTTCATGTAAGATGCATTTAAATGTATGTAATTCCTTTGAATGATGCCTGAATATCCAATTCTTTGAAAAATCTGCATAGTGAATTTTCTCAGGCTTAACCGATGCCTCCTCTAGATCCATTCAATGTTTGCCCAAACTCAGGATTTTAATCCCTTGAATCTTTTTTCTTTTACACACAAGGTGACCGACTTACCCTGAGCTATCGCAATGTCCTGGCCACCAGACCAGCACTTTGGAACGTGCCGCTGCGCCCAGCCAGACTGAAAAGGTAACAGGGTGGGCCAAATCTGGGAATGCATCGACGGGCCTCACTAAACAGGTAGCCCCTTATTATTTGGGAAACAGAGGCAGTCCCCCCTCTGCTTACCAATCTCATACTTTTTGTTAGGAAATTTCCAAGTTCCTGGCTGAAATATCCAAACCCACTGAAGCCAATGTGTTTTAGTGCTTAGGAATGAGAGTTTTTGATAGTGCAAAAGTGGATGGGTAGGGCTAATATGCAAATTCATAGACTAGGGCTCAGTTTTAGTTGGTGCATTCTCTAATCTGAAACTGACCCTCTGCTTTTGCAAGGTAATTATGCTGTATCCCTTAGAATTCTAAGGGACAAAAATATTTGAATTTCCAGAAGTACACTTGATTTTTTAAATGGGAACCCACTTTCTGTGTGGCAAGAGCTTTAGATTACTTTTCTAGTGCAAGGAAGAATTTTTCTTTACTCAAGGTCCATTCTTCAGTCCAGGAGTTAGTCTGCTATTTAGTCTGAGTACTTATAATTTGTCAAGCATTATTAGGCAGTGTGTGGGTAAAGGGAGAAATTGGAGAAGGAGAGACCAATATGACTAACACTTAGTTCCTAGACTTAGATCCAAGTATCTTACAATTTAGTGGGTGCAAAATTCAGTGCAGACAGTTGCATCGAAATTAAGAATTTGTTAGATGGTGGGTAGAAAATAGACAGGGGGAGGGCAAGAATAGTGTGGGAAATGTAGAAGCTAAAGAACTTATGACACATGGACATGAACTAAAGGGGGGGAATGTGCGTGGGAAGGGGGTGTGCAGGGTGGAGGGGAATGATGGGGGAGAAATGGGACAACTGTAATAGCATAATCAATAAAATATATTTAAAAAACAAAACAAAACAAAAAGAAATTAAGAATTTGTGATCTTATGGAAGTTCAATTAGTGTGAAGCTAATAAGGAAAATAGCCCGGTTATGTTTTACATGGGTAGATAGCAGTTTTTGTAATGTATTTAGTGATTCAACATTTCTTTCAGCATCTCCATGATTCAGAGTCTTGCACTAACCACCATAATGGAAAAAGGAAAGGTCTTTCCTTTGCCCTGGCCAGGTAGCTCAGTTGGTTAGAGCATACTGATATGCCAAAACTTGGCATACTGATATGCCAAGGTTTCTGGTTTGATTCCCTCCTACCCAATCCCTGAGGGCACACACAAGAGCCAACCAATGAATGCACAAATAAGTGGAACAACAAATCAATGTTTCCAACTTGCTCTCTCTCCCTCTCTCCTTCCATCTCCTCCTCTAAAATCAATAAATAGAAAAAAATTTTTAAAGATCTTTGCTTTGAGTTGGTGGTATATGGATTATATGGATGTCTTTAAGAGTATTGGGTTTAAATTCTGGATCTGCAATTTAATTGTTTATGTGACTTTGGATGAGTTATTTAGCTTGACCTTCTCATTTATAAAAAGAGGATAGTAGCAACATCTCATTGAGCTGATATCTGAATCGAACACACAAATACATATGAAAGCATTAACTTAGTGCTTGGCACATAGTAGATGATAAATGGATGTAAAATGCTATTATTACGGTCTCCCTGGGGAGAGAGAATACACAGGGAAAGGACTTGAAAACATAGTAACATAAAAATGATAACATACCAATGAATATTATGTGAGGAGATGTATACTTCGGAGCAATAAAATAAATAACCTCCAAAACATGTTTTTATTATTCCAAAACCCTACTGCATAGTTTCAGGTGGGTGTCCAGATTATTCTGGGCTAAACCCATGAATTTCCTGGCATTCAGCACTTATCCCAATAATAGCTTGGGCAAGGTCCTAGAGAGAAAAGGCAGTTTTTGTGGTGGGGCCTGGTTTACACTTAGTGATTACAAATTTCCCTTAAGGCTTTTAGTGGGAGTGGTTCTCTTGCAAAATTCCAAAGGAAATGTTTTCGGAACGGTCCTACTTACCTTTAGAGTAGGCCACCACTTACATTAATGTTAGTAGACCCTGCCCCAGATTTTATTTGTCCCAGATGTCTGATGTCTAAAACCTTACTGGGTTACTTAGTTTAGGAGTTCTTTTTTCTTCCCCAGTCAAAAGGCAAATCTTCCTTGTAGAAGAGAGGGGAACCAAGGTCCAATGCTATGCTGGCCAATCCTTACTATCATCCTCACTTTGCAGTGTGGTTACTACCATTAGCAACCTAACCCTCAGTCTAGACCTTCTTCTATGGGTCTGTCTGTTGTAACTGTATCTAGTCCCCAGTCTTGCTTGTAAATTCCTCTAAGACAGGAATTTTGTCAAAAGATTTTACAAACTATTGATTCACCTTGACCCTTATTATTCCCTACCTTAAACTTGTATAGTACAATTTGACATCAAAAGTAGATGAAAAGTAAATAGTAAATTACTGTTGTTCATTGTGATGACCTGGTTTCCCTTTCCATCATTCCAGACTAATGTGTTCTTTACCTGGCCAGGGCTCTAGTACCCTTTTCAGAACTAGAAATTGTGGATCAGGCAGTTCCAGACCTTCTGGAAATCTGAAACTACTGCAAAAGGCAACATAAGACTATAAATTAAGAGGGAAAAACAAATCTATAAACCATCTCAGAAATTGATTCTTGCTGACCACGGATCTTAGATGTAGAATAGAAATTTAGGAAGTCTTATTTTCCTGTACTTTGCAAAGATTATCCAGTGAAATTTATGTTCACTTTGGGTAAATCTTTGTGTAGTAAAGCCCCCTGAAGGGTGGGTCATTTCCATAGCTTGCTCAGCTCTTCCATACTCAAAAGAGTCCCAGGAAATGAGTCATTAGCACAGAAAGCCGCTTTTTTAGAACCTTCTAAACAAATCCATGGGGTCGTGGTATGCGAAATTCTAATTTAGACTAGCAACAGCCTATTTCCCTAATTGTACAATCTATTTTTTGGACTGTTTCTATGAACTTAGAGTTTAAAAGCACATCACCAAAAAAACGAGTCATTTTTCATTTCTACTGAGAAATGATTTTGAGACATTGTGTTCAAGGCACAGGGAAAGAATTGCCAGGTGGGTCTTTACAGCTTTTAAATTGGATCAGTAAAAAAAAAAAAAAAAGAAGTTGGCCTTAAGGGATGAAAGTGAGGCTGATACTTGGGAGTCATTGAAATCAAACAGGAGCTACTTTTGTGTTTTGTAGGAAGAGAACGGAAATACTGGATCCGGAGAAGGGCTCACCTAGGATACTAGGTTATTAGCGCTTTCAGAGAATCTGAAAATGAAATGGGGCAGGGCTTTTCCCTTCTTGCCCAAAAAGTTTAGGTAACTCGGAGCTGCGTTTGCCTCAATTAACTGAGTATTCACCCCTGATTTGCGTTTGGTACCTTATCAGGTAAAGGCAGTGGAAACACGTTCAAAGACAAATGTACTAAGCTCCGGAAACAACTAGGTTTCCAAACTGGCGCACTAAGCTACCTGAGAGACCCAAGTACGGTAATGAAGTCCGTAGGACTAAACTCTTCCATTAAGATGAAGTGAATCTTTTGGGCTGTGTGAGGGTTTATCAGAAGTCCTAACCTGAAAATGTGAATATTTTCATAAGATCAAAGCACGCCTTACCTCAGGGTTTAGGAATTAATGAAATACGGTAAATATTTAACCTCTAGAAATTAAAGAACATTTAGAAAAACTGACTTTAGAAAGACTACAACATAACTATTTTTCATTCTTCTACCGCAAATTCAAAGAATGTAATGAGAAGGGAATATTAAGCAGTTTAAGAAAAAGAAAAACAGGAAGGCGGGTCCGCCTTTGCAACACCTCCTGCCCCGCCTCTAGTGTCGCCACCGCCCCCACCTCAGTGATCCCATCCCACTCTCCAACCTCGTCTCCATCCAGCTCGGTTCTACCCTGCCCAAGTTGCTCAGTGATTTTGCAGCCAGTCAGGGAGAAGCGAGGTGGGACTTCCGGCATTTGAAAAACTTCCGGCGGGAACCGGAAGACGTAGTCACACACAGAATCCCGGGCCTTCGGATACGTGGTGCGGGAAGGTGAGCTGAGCTTGTGCCTTGGCGGTGTTCCTGCGGGCTCGGGTGAGCCCGGCGCTCGGGCTCCGGTATTTTTGGGGCGATGTAAAAAGTTTTGAGCGCTCATTTGGGAAATAACGTTCCTTATTAAAGTGAGAAGTTTTTACTGTTTGCGATCTCTAGCTACCAACTTACATCCAGAAAACCTCTCGTAGCTCCCGGGCGCGTCTTAGTCAAAATGCACCTCTTAGGGGCAAATTAAGCCCAGGCAAACCTAGATTGTGTTTATAGCTCAGATTTTTGGCGATGGGGAGGAAGCATCTTTTCACTATCGGATCATGGCAGAATCAACTGCATTCTCAGCGGAGTGTCTGGCATATAGGAGGCACTGAGTAACTGTTGAGGAAAGGAATGAATGGACACTTTCTAGGCAACTTTCCTGCAACCTCCTGGGAGACAGTATGCTATTAATGTAATGTATATGGAATGGGAAACAAGCCTAGTCTTGGTGTTTGGGGCTTAGGGTTCTATTCCTTCTGCCACATAGCTTTTCCCTTTGAATAAACCATTTAGACTCACTGGCCTGATCTGGCTGGGTAGAACTAGCATTCTCCCCATACAACAAGGTTGCTGGTCCCATATCTGGTCAGGGCTTCTAAAAGAATCAACCAATGAAAGCAAAAGTAAATGGAACAACAAATCCATGTTTCTCTCTTTCCCCTTCCCTCCCTCTCTCCTTTCCTCTCTCTAAATAAATAAAAAAGAAAAGAAAATATAGAGGCGCTTTCAGGTTTAGTATTTTGTTTTCATTACTCAGTTGGGCATTTAGGCTGACATTCTGACCACTTCTGATGGTACCCTTAGAGAAACTTTTCGGTGTCTCTGAAAAAATTGTTCCCCTCTGCTACCCCTAAATTTTTTAATTGTGTTTTTTCTATTTTAATATTTGTCTTATGCAGATTTCCCTGTGCCCTTCTGATTTTCTTTTATATATATATATATATATATATATATATATACACAAGCAAAGATTTTTTAAAATATTTTATTTCTTTATTTTTAGAGAGAGGGGAAGGGAAGGAGAAAGAGAGGGAGAGAAACATCAATGTGTGGTTGCCTCTCCCATGGCCCCCACTGGGGACCTGGCCTGCAACCCAGGCATGTGTCTTGACTGGGAATCGAACCGTGACCCTTTGGTTCACAGCCCGCGCTCAACCCACTGAGCCACACCAGCTAGGGCCAAGCAAAGATTGTTTAGAAAGTCACAGAGGTAGAAGAAGTGAGCTGTAGAAGAAACAAATGGGCTCAGGAAACAAGTCATGGAGGCAAAAGAAGGGTCCTTGGAGCTTAGGAGAAAGAGAGAGGCAAGAAGAACGTCCTGGGTGAAGGGGGTGGGTGGGGAAAGGCTCCATGTGGACAGAATGTGCTCCATAGAGAGAGCTGCTCTTCAGATTTTCAACTTGCGCTAGTTCAGCACCTTTTCACTTAGCAACATCACAGAAACCTCCAAGTTATTGATTTGAATATGCTCAGGTGCCCACAGAAGTAAGACAGCTTGGTAGACTGGAAAATCTCAAGCCACTAAGAATAGGAATGTTCTTCTGTACCATTACTTCAAGAAAGCAATGAGTGCCATATGTGATTTTTGCCTAATAGTGGTGGGGAAAACAAATGTATATTCCTCTATAGAGACCATTGTAAGAATATATTCTTAGGTTCATTTAATAAGTAGTCATAGAGCACCTATTAAGGGCCAGGCTCTGTGTGATGCAAAAATGAAAAAGATTACTGTGGTTTCTTCCTTCATGGTGACTACTGCAGACAATAAATAAGGATCATTATAGGTTATGTCATATAGTGCTTTATAAAGGAAGTAAACAGGGTCCTATGATATTTCTAGGACACCCATTTTAGGCATGAAGTATTGACCTCTAAGAGGAGATGAGTAGCCCGCCTACTGAGATGCGCAGGGGGAATAGTACTCCAGGCAGAGTGAGCTTGAGGTGGAAAAGTTGTGCTCGTTCCAGGAACAAGCTTGCGACCGTGGCTGTGGAGCTGCAGCAAGGGGTAAAGATGATTAGAAAGGTAGGCGGTGTCAGTCCTGCAGGGCACTTTCGAAGGCAATGGTAAAAGATATGACTCGGTTCTACGTGGAGGATGGGAAATCATCGAATGGTTTTTAAGCGTTTTCTAAATATTTTGGATTGGTATGTGGAGAATGGGTTGAAGGGGCAAGAGTGGAAGCAGGGATGCCAGTAAAAAGGCTGTTACAGTAGTCCAGCTGGGAGAGAATGGGCACGAAAGCCTCACTGGAGAGCTTAGAGATTTAAGGTACATTTTGGAGGAAAAATCTATTTGACTTACTGGTAGACTGGATGTCGGAGATGAAGGGAAAAAAGATTTGCAAGGCTTTTTTCATAATGAATGAAACTTTGGAGGATGATGGATGTGTTCATTATTTTGGTTGTAGAGATGTATATACATATGTCAAAACTTATCAAATTTGTACACTTTTAAAAGTTTTTTTTTTTAATTTTGTTTATTTTTAGAGAAGGAAAGGGAGGGAGAGAAACATCAGTGTGTGGTTGCCTCTCATGTACCCCAACTGGGGACCTGGCCTGCAACCCAGGCCTGTTCCCTGACTGGGAATTGAGCCAGCGACCCTTTGGTTTGCAGGTGGGTGTTCAATCCACTGAGCCACACCAGCTGGAGCCAAATTTGTACACTGTAAGCATGTACATTTTACTGCATGTCAGTTATAGCTCAATGAAGCTGTTAAAATTTTTCAAAGGTTCTGGCTTAGCAAAAAATCATCCGGCTTAAAGTGGATGGTGGCGCCATTTGCTGATATGGGAAAGGCTGGGGCACGAATGGGTTAAGTAGGTGATAAAGTATTTAAAACCATGGAAGTGGATGAAGTTTTGGTTCATCCAACCAAACAAATCCTATCTAACAAATCCTATAATATACCATAAGGAAGAGTTGGAGAATGGAGATGGAGATATGGTCCATAAGAACTTGGTTTTTAAACCGGAGTTTGCATACCCCTGGGAATACACCTGGCATAGATAGTTTTTAGGAATAATTTCTAGGTCCTTAGCTTCTATATATACTCTTTCTTAAACTGATCTGGCAGAAATTGGCCTGTGTGTTCACACATATTCTCCTTTCTCACCCCCCTTTTCAAAATTGTACTTTTTTTCCCCTACAATTGCATTTGTTTATACCCCACTCATCTTTCTGTGGTAACTGCTTCTAGACTGCCTGAAAGGGGCACTTTGAAATATTTTTTTCAGAGGAATCTTCCTTAATAAGTAATCACAATTTTATGAGCCTGCCAAGTTTTTGTCTATCCCTATTTTAAACATATTTCTGTTAAGGCTGAAGTGTGGGGCTGGAATTGGTGCATAGTGGTCTATGTGGGGATATTCTGAACTCAGGTATATTGTAGAATGGGGTGGCGGGAGTGCATGATCTGGTTGGCTGTTTGTTGGGGTGCACCTTCTGGTTTTTATTCTTGGGCTGGTAAGATTCTCCGGAGAAGACCCTTTCCATTCTCCTCCCTGGAGGCTGAGGATCTGCCGGGCAGCTCTCTGGGAGCTTACTGGGAGGAGAGGAGGAGGGCTGGGGCGAGATGGTAGGAGCGAAGTTCTCTGTGGTTAGCATTCAGTCTGCGTGGTGCCTGTGCCCACAACTGTCCCTGGTGTCCTCTAGTCTAGAGACTCTGTCGTACCCTCTTCAGAGCTTACACCTCCAGAGCACGAGGCGGAATAGGACGTTTAGAGATAGTCCTTCGCTTCAGACAGCTTCCATCCAGTCCTTAGTCCCTTTACCCTTAGTTTCAAGGTATCAGGTCCTGCTTCCTGAGATATAATTTTTTTTAGGGGTGCTACAGAGTAAATTGGTTTGGTTTTGAATGGCTCCCACTGCTGACTTGGGATTTTAATATTTATGTAGTGAAATCTGTTTATCTTTTTGGCTTTGGGAATTGAGTCATGCTTCGGAAAAACCTTTATTCTCCCACCTCCACTCAAAATCATGATAATAGTCTTTATTTTTTGTAGTATTTTTAATTTTATTTTGTAGATTTAGAATTATTAGTTAGTGTGTAATGTATTTTTGTTCATGGTGTGGTGGTAGGAATTAAACACTTGTTTTCCTTCAGAGTGGTAGGTGGTTGTCTTAATAGCACTTACTGAATCATCCAGTTCTGCCCTGGTTTGAACTGCCACCCCATCATACACTAACTTGCTCTGTTTTTGTTTTATTGTTGTGAAATACATACAACAAAGACATCACAAGTTACCCACTCCTTTGTGATCGGTATCTAGAAGCACTCATTTCAGGAAGAATGCCCTGCATAAACATAAAATTGCAAAAAGGGGGCGAAGGAAAAGATACAAGTTCATTCTCTCTATTTCCTGGAGATTTTTTCTTTTGTTCTCCTGGTTCCTTCTGGGCACTGTCCTGCCAGTGCCTCTGTCTGGACCGAGTTGAGCTGTGGCAGCTGGGAGAACATGCTCCCTTTTGTGACAAACCTTTGCAAGTATTTCTATGAAGTATTTCTCCTCTGAGTGGAAGGTGGAACCAGAGGCATTATAATGTATGCCTGGTTTAGGAACTTGTTTAAAGGGTTGTGTTTATGTCAGAGTCTAATACAGTTTTTGTGGTTTGACACACCTTGTTTAGGTAATTTATCAGCTAAAGTAAATCTGTTTATTTCCTGTATCATACGATGTCTATGGTTTTTTGTCTTAACATTTTTAGGGCCAGGCCTTGGAATTTGGTAAATATTTAGTGGCTTCAGTGATTGTTATTTAACTATCAGATTTTTTATTATAAGGGGATGGATTATCTTGTTTTAGGAATACTACAACTGCTTATTCAGTCAGTCAACATTGTCAACTTTATAGATAGACTGTAAGAAGATATAGTGTAAGAAGATATAGAAGAGGGAAAAATTTTTCTTTTTAAACCTAGTTTGTGAAATACTGGTGGCTTTATTTTTATTTTTATTTTTTTTAAAGATTTTATTTATTTATTTTTAGAGAGAGGGGAAGGGAGGGAGAAAGAAAAGGAGAAACATCAATGTGTGGTTGCCTCTCACACGCCCCATACTGGGGACCTGGCCTGCAACCCAGGCATGTGCCCTGACTGGGAATTGAACCAGTGACCCTTTGGTTCACAGGCTGGCACTCAATCCACTGAGCCACACCACCCAGGGCCCGTGGCATTATTTTTAAAAAATATGTATATTGATTTTAGAGAAACCGGGAAGGAGGGAGAGACAGAGAGAGAGGGAGAGCAAGAGAGAGATAGAGAGATAGAGATAGAGATAGAGATAGAGATAGAGAGAGAGAGAGAGAGAGAGAGAGAGAGAGAAACATCGATGTGAGAGGGAAATATCTAACATCTACTGGTTGCCTTCCATATGTGCCCTGACCGGGAATTGAAGCTGCAACCTTTTTGGTATACGAGGTGATGCTCCAGCCAACCAACCCATGCTGGCCAGGGTGGAAAATATTTCTTATATAGTTTAATATAGTTTATAGATACAGTTTAATAAAGAACTTTATAATTTGTTGTCTGATAAACCATCAAAAACAGTTTACTCCTGCATATAATTCTGAAAAACTGTGAATTGTCACCCTCTAGGAGCTTATATTTTACCAAAGATAGCTCACACTCGTCAGGCTTTTGCAACCAGGTGTTAGTTGCTTTTATAATTGGCAGCCACATCAGAGGGGAAACCAGTGTTTGGACTTGTGAATGGCCCTCTTTTTCCCCCCACCGATGGCATTTTCTAGCAGCAGAGCCATTGGGGTTTTAGTTTTGCATGGCACCTCATTTTGTAGACAAAATAAATGATCAGTCATTCAGGTGATTCAAATCATGCTGAGTTCATGTTCTGTTTCTTCCAGATGTCATCGTTGCCAAGAAGAGCAAAAGTAAAGGTTCAGACTGCGGAATCCAAGGATGAATTTTCTTCCCTCTCTGAGTTGTAAGCATATATACATATATATATATTTTTAATGGGGGTGGGAGAGTGATGAATATTTTAGGGAGTTAATGCATTCTTTCACTAACTTCATTTCGACTGAAGAAGGCTATGTTTTTCAATCATTCATGCAGCAGATATTTTTTGAACTCATGCTGTGTCCCAGTTCTGTTTAGGCATTGGTACTGATGAATAAGGAGAAAGTAAGGAACTAAAAATACAACAGTATTTACATAAGTTCCATGAGAGCAGGGAGTTTTTTCATATAGGGTGGGGCAAAAGTAGGTTTATAATTGTGAGTATGTGAAGCACAGAGTTTATTCTTGTGTCATTAATTTTTTATTGTGTTTTCCATACGAACAACTGTTAACCTACTTTTGCCACACCCTGTGTTGCTTTAGAGCAAGGTTTCTCAATCTCAATACTATTGATTGGATAATTTGGGGGGGTGGTGGGGGGCAGGTGCTGTCCTTAGCAATGTAGGATATTTAGCAGTATCATTGTATCTGCCTACTAGATGCCAATAGCATCCTCCCAGTCTCCCTCCCATCAACCCCCAGCTGTGACAATCAAAAGTGTCTCCAGGCATTGCCAGATGCTCAGATGCTCCCTATAAGGTGCCCTGAAGAGAAACTTATTAAGTAAGTGACTGGTCAGTGCTAGGCAGTGATAGTCCTGGGAAGAAGCATGAAGCAGGGCAAGGACTGATCAGCACTAGGCAGTGATAGTCCTGGGAAGAAGCATGAAGCAGGGCAGAGACTGATCAGCGCTGGGCAGTGATAGTCCTGGGAAGAAGCATGAAGCAGGGCAAGGACTGATCAGCACTGGGCAGTGATAGTCCTGGGAAGAAGCATGAAGCAGGGCAGAGACTGATCAGCACTGGGCAGTGATAGTCCTGGGAAGAAGCATGAAGCAGGGCAGAGACTGATCAGCGCTGGGCAGTGATAGTCCTGGGAAGAAGCATGAAGCAGGGCAGAGACTGATCAGCGCTGGGCAGTGATAGTCCTGGGAAGAAGCATGAAGCAGGGTAAGGGACAGAGAGCACAGCGAGCTGTTGTTGTGGGAGGACATTCTGGATATGGTAGCTGGGAAAGTTCTTTTGGAGGGGGTGGCAGGAAAGCTATACAAGATGTGGGACTGCAGCTTGCAGAGATCTGAGGAATGCTGAGGAGAGGGTTTTCCAAGTTGAGGGAGCAAACAGCAAGTGCAAAGACCCTGAGGCAGGAATGAACTTGAAGTATTAAGGGAACAGCACGACCAGTATGGCCAGGCCAGAGTCACCAAGAGAGGGACTGGAAGTGAAACGATAGGTAATGGGCTGTTGACAAGGTGTTAGGGTTTTATTTGAAGTGGGATGGGAAGCCACTGGCCAGTTTTGGGGAAGGGATGTAACGTGATCCTGTTTATATTTGTAAGAGATCATTCTCATTTCTTTTTTTTTTCTTTTTTCTTTTTTTTTTTTGGCACAAATAATGGCCCTTTTTTATTACAAAATCATAAGCATATAATTCTTCAACATAACAATATTACATTCAAGAACACCATGTGATATTTTAGGTAAAATGTTGGAAATAAAACTATAAATTATTATACCCATATTATCACCCTACCAACCACACTCAAAAACTATGGGGGAGGGTACTGCAGGTAGGTCCGCTCATTTACGCTTTGGTGTATAGGTTGGTGGGTGGTACACGGGAGATCGGCGTTGGTTGAAAATCACCTGCGGCTCTGTCCGTGACCGTGGGTGAGATTCGGCGCCCAGAGCCACTGGGAGCCTCAGCTCACCGCCCACTTGGTGTGGGGAGGTGAAACCCAGGCCCCGACATGCGTTGAGGAAAAGAAAAAGAAAAAAAAAACCCCAAAAAACTATGGGGGGAGGAAATGGGAGGGAAGTGGGGAGGGTTGGGGTGGTGGGCTGGGTTGAGAGTAAAAGACAGAAAACTGTACAACAACAATTAAAATAAAAATTGGAAAAAAAAAAGAAAGTAGAAAATTAACATAGACACTGTTTTGAGTATTTAGAGAAGCTTAACATGTTCTTCATTCATATATAATCACAATCTCCATATACAGGGCTCATTCTCATTTCTTGATGGTGAACAGACTGTAGGGGTTTTGCAATTGAAGCAGGGAGATTATTACAGAAGCCTTGGGTGCAAGAGGAGAACATGGTGGGAAGTGGTCTAATTTGGGATATTAAGTGGTCTACTTTAAAGATAGAGTAGACAGGTTCTGCTGATGGATTTGGTTTGGGGTGTGAAGGAAGGATAGGAATCTGGGGATAGCATGAAGATCAGGTGTGAGGGTGGTGAAATCAGGAGTTCTGTGTTGGACTTGGTGAGTTTGAGGCAATCGTTAGAAATCAAATGAAAGTGGACATACTCCTGAGCTCAGGTCAAGTTGGAGACATAAAAGTAAGATTCTTCTATATTCAGCTGTAGGATGAGATGAGGTCGTCTAGTAAAAGAGTGTAGAGAGCAGAGGGCTGAGGACTATGTCTTGGAGGGTCCCAACATTGAAAGGTTGGGGAGAGGAGGATGGGGAAGCAGAGGGCCTGAGGGGAAGCTGCCGGGGAAGTAGGGGAAACCAGAGGAGCAGTGTCCCGGGAGGGGTGGGAGATGCGCTCTAAGGAGCGAGCGCCAGATGCTGCTGAGAGGTCAGGTTGCTTAGGAGTGAGAGTTGACTAGCTGTCTTAAAACTGCCTCATGTTTAATAAAGTAATACCTGCACTAGGCTTTTCTGTATAATGACTGAAGTTGCTTTTGTGCCCTTCATGTAATCTTTGCAATATCCCTATGTGGAAAAGGTTACTAATTCCTGCTTGACAGATGATGAGATTGAGGAGGAGAGAAGTCATTTTGCTCAGTTTGGTGAGATTGTGAAGAGCAGAACCCTGATTTTCTGATTCCTTGGTTTCTAAATCTCATTCCTTTAATTCCACTGTTACTGTGCTATGCCAGTTTCATGATTATCTGTGGTTTTTTTGCTTACTTGTAGGTTTTAGTTAGCATCTATCTCTGAAGGTAACTCAGCTGGAGACTATCTGTGGCTTGACCTATTGCAACTATGCTCTCCTAGAGCATAATTTAGCAAAGTGGTCATCCAGTCAGGTTGTTGCCCCTAGGCAGAACTTAAACCATTCAAAAAGCCAGACATCTCAATTCACCAATCTCACTGAAGGAGGTGGTTGTCCTTCCCACCAATATTGGCCTTGTGCATTAGGGATAGAAATACAGTTGACCGGGTTGACAGGAGCATGGTGTTCCTTTACCATGATTCATATACTGCTTTTTCTCTGCTGTTGCTATGAGTTTGATTCTTGGGTTGTTAGAAAGTACTGTCGCTGCACCTGATGCTGTGTAATGAGGAAGCGGATGCATTTTGCGAAAGGAACCAAAGGGTAAAACAGTTGGAAGGGTCTTGGTACTGGCTTTTTACGCAATTGAGGGTATTTCCTAGGGCCATTTTCCACTCTTTAGGTTGGTTTGAATAACTTAATACAATTTAAATGAATTTGATTAGCGCTTAGGAAATTATTTAAGTGCTTTTCTCAGTTAAAATGGAAAACCTCACAATGACTATAGTGTGACATGACCCAGTAAATTGCTTAAGGTAATAAATGATTTCCTGTGTCTTGAGTGCATGTGTGTATATTTGTTAGGTGACAGGTGAATTGAGAGAGACTTGTGATTTACAGCACATCAGGGGGTGTTTTTACATTGGACTCTGATTAACTCTTTTGTTTAATTGGTAGTATCTGTTCATAGCCCGTGCTCACATGTCTCCATTTTATATTAAACACCTCTCACCTTATGCTTTTTAAGAAGCGTTACATATCTGTCTTTTTTTTTGCATTTAACATTTGGCTTCAGTTTTCCTAAATTTTTTTCTGGCAACTTATTCCTAGATCATCTGCCTCTGAAGAAGATGACAAGGATGATAGTGCCTGGGAGCCTCAAAAGAAAGTCCCCAGAAACCCTAAGCAACCTGTTCGCAAGGAATCCAAACCAAAGAGGATGCCCCGGGTGAAGAAGAATGCCCTGCAGATCAGCGGTGGCTTGGAAGGCGTGGCTGTTGAGGAGGGGCTGGTAGGTGTTTTAGCTGAATACGGGGACACTAGTGCTTTCCTAATTAGCGATGTTACTTCCCCCTTATATATATAGTAGGACAAAGCAGATGGATGACAATGACTTCAGGGCAATGGTGTCCTCTGCCATGGGTTTTAATAGTATTTACCTTCTGATCCTCTGAGCTGGAGGAGAAGGAATATTTATCAACTGGCATATATGTGTATCTTGCCATAAGCATACTGCGTCTACCCCAACCTGGATTATAAAAAGAATTATGCGTTTCCAAAACCATTCTCTGTGGTATTCCTTTAAGTTACAGCTTCCCTAGTACATTTAAAATAATACTCTTGTAATGCACAGCGGATGCCTGACTTTCCAGGGACACATTTACTGTGTGTAATAGGCCTTATTGGTAGACCTTGCTGTGCCCTTGGTTAGGGCTTTGGAATCGCTCTTTTCTCCTGCTATCCAGAACCTGTATTGTGTCATCTTTGCATTCAAGCTTTTCACTGAACACACTTTTTAGTGGGTGGGCCGGCTTTACCTATAGCTGAGAAAGGATTGACTTCTATCATCGCTGGCAGAATTTGGAGGCTTTTCACTAAGCGTGGCATAGCTATTGTACTTGAGTAGATTGATTTCTTAACCCAGAAAATATCTCTTAGTTCAGTGGTTTTTTGTGTAGAGCTTACAAACCCTTTGAGAATTTGATAAAAGTTAAGGATCCTCTTCAGTGAAGTGAGTACAGTATACACATGTCCATCCTCTAAGTTTTAAAGTGCAGTTGGAGGTGGGTCCAGCTTAACAAGTCTCGTCATGGTGACTTCTTGATTTTGCCAGTGATGCTTGGTATGTGTATATGCCAAAATTCACATGTTGATAGCTCAATGAAAGCATGTGGATCATGTCATAAGATCTCATTTCATTAGGTTTGGCATTTTGCTTTGCGGTAGCCACCACTAAACAAAATAATTGAAAGTCCCATTTGAGTAGAGCTAGAATTAGTGGCCTTCTAATGTTTTTAAAATCTGTTTTTAGCAAACACCACAGGTAAAATTCGTCATTATCCTGCCCCTTTCCCTTCGGGTTGCTGGCACTTATGAGCCCACTAGCCACTCTTCTTCGTTCACTGAAGACTTTGGCCCCTGCTGCACGTACTCTGCCTGCCCTCTCCGGCCCCCATTCTCAGCGATTTCCCCGCCACTCCGTGATCTAATACTGTGCTGCTCGTTCTTTGATCTCATCTCCAGTGGCCGTTTCTTCTCTGCATTGACGGCCATCTCATGATTTCAACTCGAATCTTGTCATCACCGGACGCGGCGCTGCCTCTGACACTTCTTTCTCAGCCGTTCCTCTTGTGCGCCACCAGCTTCTGTGCTTCCAGCTGGCTTGTTCAAGTGCTCCCGCTGCTACGGTTTTTCGCCCTGTGATATCTTCTCATCAGCAGTTCTCAGTCTTAGCTGCATGTTAGCTTCCCTTGGAGAACTTAAAACATGCCAGTTCCTAGACCCTGTTTCTAGATCAGTCAAATCTGGAAGAATATTGGGGTAGGCAGGGGCAGCAGTAGTATGTTTTCTTTCTTTTTTTTTTTTTTTTTTTAGTAGTATGTTTTCTTAAAGCTCTCCAGGTGACTTTTTGTACAGCAAGCGCTGAGAACCAGTAGTACCCAGCCCTTTGATGCCAGCACTCCATCACTGGCATTCAGCCTTTCCATATCTACCCTAGATTCCATAATCTCGCAGTTAAATCACTTTTCACTGAACAGTTTCTCCATTTTCGCCCTTCTTTCCTGCGATGATACGTGCCCGATCAAACCTTGCAGCAGCTGGAAACAGTCTTACCAATGACCTAATTTGTTCTTTTAGATCCATCGTCTCAGAACTCACGTATGTAGTAAACTCATTATGTTTTTCCCCAGCAGGTTTGTTTTTCCACTTTTTTCCCTTTTCTTAAACTTACTTACATTTCTTTATTTTCTCTCTCAGCTGATGACATTGCCTTTTATTTATTTGAGAAAATATGAAGTTTCTCATTTCTCACAATCAAGCCTGCTATTTTGCATTCATTTTCTGCCCTATGACAGTGGAAGAATGTCACTGCTCCAATCCGGGGTTGGTCCCACTGCTTGGGCTTTCGATCCCAACCCTGTTGCCCTCTCAGTGAGAGCTCTGGCCCCCTCTGTCATCCCCTTCCTTTTCTTCTGTCAGCATAGCTTCTGCTGGCTCAGTTGTTGTACAGTATAAAAATGTTCTTTGAGATCTGATTTTTAAGAAGCTTCCCCCTAACTCCATATCCCTTTCCAGTTATTTGTCAAGTTCACACGGTACAAGGCAAGGTTAAGGCTGCGGCCTGCTGACTGATTCGACTGGTAAAGACACAATGAGCCACTTTTTGGTTTAGACAGTTTCCTACTCACAGAGATAGCAAAGAGAAAAATGGTCCGGATCTTCTATGAGTCTTGGATTTAGTAGTAGGCTACATAATAACCATTCGTTAAGAGTAACTTTAAAAACCCATGAAGGCAAAAGAAAATAAACGTCGATTATTCAGTCTGCAAAGATTCAGGTTAACTCTAAAAAGGGAAAATATTGCCATGGAGGCTTATTAAATTTATTAAGCACTGAAGGAGCTATAGAATCTTAGAAGCTTCAAAAAATGGAGAGATGTTTCCATGTTTTTGATAGTTTATAGCCATGTTTCTTAAAATTTTTGGTATTTGGATGCCTTTACACTCTTAAAATTTATTGAGAACCTCAAAAAACTTTTACTTATGTGGGTCATATCTATCAATATTTATTAGAAGTTAATGAGATTAAAAATATTAATCAATTTAAAAGTAAAGATGTTACATGTCGATACATGTAACACTTTAATAAAAAATAAGTATATATTTTTCAACACAAAAAATAGTGAGAACAGCATAGTGTTATATTTTTGCAAATGCCTTTAATGTGTGACAGAAAATAACTGAACTATTTAAAGAAAACCCTGCCTATTTAAAGAAAAACACAGATATTTCCCTGGTTTTTGGAAAATGGAGTATGCTACTTGAAAATAGATTTTTCAAATAAATGTGGACATTTGTATTTGATTCTTTACCAAGACTCAGTAAGTGGTGGTTTCTTTGTTTTTTAAAATTTATTGATTTTTAGAGAGAGAGAGGAAGGGGGGGTAGAGAGACACGTACACACATCGGTTTGTTGTTCCACCTATTTATGCATTCATTAGTTAATTCTTGTGTGTGCCCTGACCTGGCATTGAACCTGCAACCTTGATGTACTAGGACGGTGCTCTAACCAAGTGAGCTACCTGGCCTGGAGTAAGTGGTAGTTTATTAAAGGTTTGTCCTATGGCGGTAGCTGGTACCACATTAATGAACTTTTTATACTGTTATATTAAAATCCATTGGTCTCTGTTATAATATGAATAGATCTTTTACCTAAGCATGATTTAGTAACATTACATATTGGTCATTGGGAAAATATTGGTCCACGGATGTATGCATATCTTCTAAACATTGGTACCTTTCATCATGAAATGTCAGAAATTCACATTTGTTAATATAACCACTGATTTCATCACAGTGTTGGAAAACTGTCCAGCTCACAGAAGCAGATACAAATTTTCTAATTTTCACTTTAAAGGCTAAATTTTATTATTGGCCCAAAGACAGGTATTTCTTTGAAGCGACAGGCTTACAGAACCCCACATCTGGTTAGCCATAGTTTGTCAGCCGTTCTTTCAAGTGAGGGGGTGTTTTGTGGAAAAAGCAGCTAGGTCAGCGCACAGCTCAGCTGGCTGTGCTGGCGCCTTTCCACGAGTGGGCCACTGCACGCCAGCGCGCCGTGCGTGCGGCAGGGTTGCTTTCTGTGCACAGATTTCAGCTCGGATTGTTGACAAGGTGTGCTTTTGGGGGTCGATATTTTAAAAATTAATGGTTTTCCTCGCTGTATTCTTACGTGATACTGACCTTGTTTTATTGCAAGGGTGTGGCGGCGAAGGGAGCAGTGACTGTAGTCACAGCTGGGCGACGCTGCCCTGCGTTTTGCTGTCATTGCTCTTGCTGAATCCCCGCACATTTCAACATTTGTGAAGAAGGCAGGTGATGTCCCAGCATTATCATGGACTTAGCTCTGACCTCACAGATCCCCTGGAAGGGTCTCGGCGTCCCCCAGGGGTCTGTGAACAACACTGGGAACCAGTAGACAGATCTTGTCTGACGACTCCAGAGAAGATACCTTTAAGTGTCTAATTTATAATTACTGGCCTTTTTTCTCCTCTCACTTTAAACCTCTCACCTTTAGTCATTTTATTTCTTTCTTCATTTCTTCATCTTCTTCTTTCCTCCCCATTAGGAGGTGGTCTTAGTGTGGTAGTGGTGGTAATGATATTGGTATCAGCAAATATTTTGTGCTTATTATTATCCAGGCAATATGCTAAAAGCTGCACTTGGTTGGTCTTCCTTAATCTTCACAACAGCCCCTTGAGGCAGGTGCTGTTATTGTCCTGATTTTGGAGAGGAGAAAGCCGAACAGGAGACATTAAGTGACTTGCTCATGGACCATAGATAGCAAGTGACAGAATTGGGTTTCTAAGTCAGGAACATGATTTTGTCAGCATTTCAGGAACTGATACATTTCTCAAGGGTGTTGTTACATCAGCGTTGCTCCTAACAGTGATGTATAAAACCAGAGTGTTGGTTTAATAATACTTTGATCTAATCATAAGAACTTGCAATAAATAAATACTTTGATTAATAAAAGTATTAATAATACTTTGATCTAATCTTAAGAACTTGCAATTCTTATGACTAGCACTGTCTCTCCTTAGAGGCTGAAGTAAGTAGGGAGTTAAATAGGAATCAGAAGTTTACATGATGACCATTGACTCGGAGTGGGAGAGTCAGACAAACCCATTCACTTGGGTTTATCGAATGCCTGCTGTGGCCTGGGCACTGCGGTCTGGACACTGTGGCCGTCACAGTGCCAGTTCAACGTTTCCATCGTGGGAATCTAGGGTAGTCTATGTCCGTCTCTCAGGAGGCTGGTCTTACCATTGGGACCCAAATACCCAGAATCTGCTGCTCAGCTCTCCTCTTCCTTGTACCTTACTTAGAAGAATGTGGATTGTATTTGCTTTTTACAGTTTTTTGCTCCTCTATGGCTAACAACCCTCTGTGTGATTGACACATTCTTTAACAAAGTCAATTCATTTGATCAGGTTATTACCAACTCTGACGGAGTCATTCTATTTTTATTTCTCTGTTCTTATCCATTATGTTTCAGCTGACAACGTAATCCTCGGAGGTCTGTTTAGTGTCTATCATTTCCAGGTTCAGGTGGTAGTGGGTGGGCATTAGGATGGGGCGCTCTTTACTATAATAGTTCCCAGTATTTTCAGCAGTTAGTAATTTCGAAAAAGTACAACAGAGTTGTCCTTCTGTTGTGGTCTGTGCCATCTGCATCGCTTAGGTAAATAGAGACAAGCTAGCCTGTGAAATTGTAAACTCCTCACGGGCAGGGTCTGTGTCTTGTTTAGTGCCCAAACGAGGGCCAGGTCTCATTCCTTCCCACCTGAGGTGCCACTTGGGTGTGTATGGCAGGGGGAGGGGAAGCATGTGTCCAGTGGCCTCTGGACACGTGGGAAGTGCTTTGCAAACTCCTGTTAAAGAGAAGTGCCCAACACTACCCTGCTGACATACTTTCTTCTGTCCTGTGTCCTTCTGCATAACTTGGCGGAAGGTGTAGCCTGGATTTTACCAGTGTGTGTTTTTCTTCTCTCTCTAAATGATTGATTTTTGACTGCAAGTTTTATTTTATTTATTTTTTAAAACAAGGTTTTTTTGCCTATTCTCGCCTTTAATCCTCACCTGAGGATATGTTTATTAATTTTAGAGAGAGAGGAAGGGAGGGAGGTGGCGGAGTGGGGGAGAGAGAGAGAGAGAAGGGAGAGAGCAGCATTGAAATATTGTTGAAATATTGATTGGCTGCCTCCAGTGTGATCCCCAGCTGGAGATTGAACCTGCAACCCTTGGGCGTATGGGATAACACTCCAACCAACTGAGCCACCTGGCTAGGGCTTGATGGCAAGTTTTAAATCTTGGTTTCTCCGGCATGTCTCTAACTAAAGACCTATCCTTTAGTTAGTTAGTTAGTTATTTTTTAAAATCCTCACCCGAGGACATGCTCATTGACTTGAGAGACAGAGACAGAGACAGAGAGAGTTGACGGGGGGGGGGGGGGGGAGAGAGGGGGAGAGTGAGGGAGGGAGAGAGAGAGAGAAACAGAAGCATCGATTGGCTGCCTCCTGCACGTGCCCCACCTGGGGATAGAACCCATAGTCTTAGGTGTACAGGATGATGCTCTGACCAACTAAGCCACCTGGCCCGAGCCCTTTAGTCATTTTTTAAAATTAAACCTTTTCTTTGTAGATAATTTCACATGCACTTGTAAAAAATATACAGAGAGATATCTCGTGCCTTTTATCCAGTTTCCCCCAATGGTAACATCTTGCAAAATTTAGTAAAATAATCACATCAGGGATATTGATGTGGTAAAATCCACTGGTCTCATTTAGATTTCCCAGTTTTATTTGTATGCATTTATGTGTGTGTGTATCTTTGGTTCTATGAAGTTTTATCCCATGTGTAGATTTGTGTATCTGTCACCGCGAGCACCTAGTGTTGCCCTTTTATAGCCACACCCAGCTCCCTCCCAGCCCCCCTCCCCCTACCCCCACCCTGCCCCCAGTTTCTGACCTCTGGCAACCACTAATTTGTTCAGGAATGTTTTCGAGATCGGCTCCCCCCCCCGCCATCCAATAATATCCTTGAGATTCTTCCAGGTTGTTGTGTGAATAATTTGTTCCTTTTTATTGATGAGTAATATTCCATGGCAATTCGTTTTTATCTTCTAATTCTCATGTGTTTTCATTGTGGTTTGATAGAATAGTTCTGTGGCTGTGGCTGATGTTGCTTTGGAAGACAGAAAAAATAAATTGGTTACTGTGCAGACTCTGAAAACAGCAAAGACAAAACGGAAAAATTCAGCTCAATCACCTTCAGCTCCAAAGACCAAAAAGCTGAAAGTTGAAGAAGCCACCAGAGCCAGCAACGTCAAGAGTGAGAGCCACAGTGCAGAGACACCATCCACAAGCTCCCCGTGGGAAGGGGCCTGCAAGAAGGAAGAGGATGGAGATGACTGTGCATTTGGTCAGCCCCCATTAAAGACGATGAAGACCGAAAGGACCCAGGGGCAGCCTGACCGGATCTCGGCAGATGCCAGCGATACTACAGAGGAGATGGAAATGAGCTGGGACATTGTACAGGTATGTGCCGCCTTCGTCTGCACTTGAACATGCCCAGAGGAATGAGAGTGTCCCTGATGGTCTCCGGAGGTCAGCCACTTATTTCATCTTTAGTTTTGAAATTCAGTCTATTTTATACATTGGCTTGTTTTGTTAGCCAGTTGATGATGATAATTCTTTAATAATTTTGGGTTTTTTCCTTCCATTTTTGGCAGATCAAGATTGAAATACTAATAAAACTTAGTGCCTTTTGTGATTTACTTTGAAAAATCTGCTTAGGTTTTGAGAAGAGTTACTGAAAGTGCATTTCATTTTTTTTTCTTTGCCAGACTGACTTCTCTCAGTTTTTCTGCTTACATGTACATTTTGCTGAAACTTGTAGACTTTTTTAAAAAAAGAATTAATAGTTATGAATATGTAGAACTATATGTACATGTATATAGTACACGTACTATATATATGTGATACAAAATTCAAAAGATACAGATCTTGGTATCCTACCTCTCATCCAACCAATTCTCTTTCCTGAAAGTAAGGCATCTTTCCCATTCTTGTTAATCATGCTGTATCAGTTCATATACAAGTAGTTGCCTGGTATTCTACTCTGTGGGCGTGTCATAACTTATTTACCAGTTTCCTATTGCATGCTTAGGTTTTGTCAAACTTTTACTCTGCTGAAAACAGTTCTTCCAAAAAAATTGCTGTAAATATTTCCTCCTCCAGAGGATTAAATATATCAGGATAAATTGCCATCGAAGTGTTTACGTATTGTAAATATTGATAGATGTTGTCAAGTTGCCTTCCTCAGAGGTTAAACCATTATATTTTCTCACTAGCAATGGTTGAAAGTGTCTTTTCTCATCACTCATTCCAATAAAGTGAGTTACCAATCCTCGATCTCTGTGGTTAGCCTGAGAGATAACAAGTGCATATCTCACTGAGCCCTGTAGAATATAAATGATAGAGTGGTTTTAATTGGATTTTATTGAATTAGTGAAATGACTATTTTATGATTGTCAGTTTGTATATATATTTTATATAGTTTTTATTTATATTTTATTTTTTAACCACAGCAAGTATTCTAAGCGACTGGAAAATACAATTTGATGCTGTATTTTAAACTATACATTACAATATAGATGTTTAGTTTTTAGGATTTTAAATCACTAAGTATACTGAATTTACAGGTTTTATCCGAGAGAACCAATATCGAACCTTGGGTTTGTGCCAACATCATCCGTCTCTTTAATGATGATAACACAATTCCCTTCATTGTACGTTATCGGAAAGAGCTCATTAATAACCTTGATGCTGATTGCTTGAGAGAAGTCCAACAAACTCTAGAGGAGCTACGGTAAGAAATGTGGGAAGAGATGAACCCAGCGTAAGGGGAAGGAGGGCAGGTGAACCAGTGAGGAGCAACCGCGAGGAAGTGAACGACAATATATTTCAACAGTTTTAATGTTTCGGTTGTTTTGAAAAAAATTTTTTAAAGATTTTATTTATTTTCAGAGAGAGGGGAACGGAGGGAGAAAGAGAGGGAGAGAAACATCTATTGTTTGCCTCTTGCATGTCCCCACCTGGGGACCCATTCCACAGCCCAGCCATGTGTCCTGACCGGGAGTCAAACTGGTGACTCTTCGCTTTGTGGGACAATGCCCAACCCATTGAGCAACACCGGCTAGGGCTGTTTTGTTGGATTATTGTTGTCTGGATAGAGTCCTATTCTGACAGAGGAAGCCAGCTCTATTTTACTTATGTAGAGGTGTAGGGGTCCCTCTGCTGGTGTGTTTATGCATAGCTTGGGCATGTATCAGAAAGGTGGTTCGCACTGCCAAGTGTGTGCCTAAGAGTTTGAGTGTCATCTTCTCTTATAGAAACGATTTTGTGTGACAAAATTAGGACTGCCAGCAGGAAACTCAGAAAAATACAATTTGGTCTAAACCTTCCAACAGCTTGCATAAAACTGCCCTCTAAATACTGTAAAGATGCTAAATGGAAAGTTCTTTGGCAGTAGAGAGGTTGGTAGGAAGTATGTATATTTTCTTTTTCCTTTTTTTTTTAAGTGGATGGTCATTTTATGTTGGGGGTTGTAAGTTGTATATGGTTATAGAATGAAAAGTACCCTTTAAAAAGTTATGCCTATAGACTAACTGTAATAACTCTGAAATACACATATAGAAACTAGAAAGATTGTACAAGACTGTATTATTCAGTAAAGTTATGAAAACACTCTTCATCATTCATGCGTATATTGCATTTGTCCCACATACCAGGTGCCACGTTGTTAATGTGTGTGTTCTTCAAGTCTACAAAAAGAATCTGATTAGAATTGGATATAATACTACCATTAAGCCATTCTAAAAGTATTGAGTTATTTTTACAAGCGTAATAAGCTTCCTATGATTTTGGGGGACCTTGCAGCTCACTAACTTTTTCACCATGTAGAGAGTTATATCTTGTTGAGAGCAAAATCAGTTACCAACTCAGAGGTACAAATGGCTAGCTAACCAAACGGTCTCAGGTTTAAGTCTTCCAGGGCCAGGCTAGTATAATCAAATAGCGAGGGATAAGAACTGGGGATCCCAAGTCCTATCTAAGAGGGAGAGCCAGCCTCTACTCTTCTCCAGCAAATTGCTGGGACACAGTGTTATCCACCTAGTTTGACAGCTCTTTCTGTTTCTGAAAAGAACCTGGTAGTATGGGTTTCTATGTACAATACTTTGGAGCCCAACAAAATCATCTATGGAAATCATCTATGGAATCATCTGGAAGGCCAGTATTACAATTTCTATAGTAAGCTTTCTGTTTGGTTGAGTGCAAGGTAATGAAGAAAATCTGAGGGTTTTGAGATCTGAAATTGTGAAGTGTCACAAACAAGCAGGGATAGTTTATTAAAAAAATTAAAATATCCTACCAATATTTGGTTATACGTATGGGTTTATTAGTATGATGATAATTATTATGTTCTTTTTCTATTAAAAAAACACTTCTGCAAGAGAGTTCCATTTTTATATTAGTAGAGGAATGCTTCTTGAGGTAACTGGGCCTAGAAGATCTTTTTATATCATGCAGGGATTTCTTTATGGTAAGGAGATAAGATCTCTTTTTTCTTAAGCTTGGTGTTTTCTGTATCTAGAGCATTGGCTTGCAGTCTGTTAATTGTTACCCATAAATGAGTAGGTCATTACCATTTAAAAAATGAAATAGAGACTAGAAAACATGAGTAAGTTTTATACTAAAGGTAAATATTGTTTCATAAATATGTTTATATATTATGTAAACATGTAAATATTAACATGTTTATGTGTATATATAATTGAAACATTTTTATGAAACAATATTTATCTTTATAAACTGCACTCTTGTATTTTCTATTTCATTTTTTTAAGTGGTAATGACCTAGTTACTCAGTTGGTTTCACTACACATACACACAGACACACACCCATGTTCTCACATCCATACACACATACACACACACTGCGTTGCAAGGTGAGATGCATGTCTTACTAAGGGGTTACTATTAAAAAATAAATTATATAGCATGATTTTGGATGGTAAGAAAAGTTTTTTGCATTTTCTGTAAAGATGCACCTCCTCTTCCTTCCACGGAGGCCAGCAGGACAGCTGGTCTTCTGTCAGAACGACCGGCAGGCTTCTGCCCCGGGCTGCCAGGGCTGCACACGACTTGCAGGCTGCAGTCTAAGGACTGCATAGCCTTCACCTTTCATTTGTAATCTTCTGCCTTTGAATTTTCCCCCCCATAATTAGATTCGATTTTTTCATCATTTTTAATAATTCATCAGCTCTCTGATTTTGCCCATCATTTTAGCAATACCATCATTAGGCAGATCCTGTAAATAGGAGCAGGTAATGAAATGGGATGAGAGTCACTAAATAGAGCAGTAGGACCGCATCTTCACAGTGAGACATTACTATAAAGTGGTAGAACAACTGTGCCTTGCTCTCGCTCCTACCTGTGCATTGATCCCTGGGATCAGCTTTTCTCCATGAAATCCTGGTTCTTTGTAATGGAAAATGGTACAGCCAAACCTCAACCATTTCATGCTGATATCTGTATGATCAGTCACCATATGTTTCAGTTTTTTAACAAATTGCTTCTCAAACAGCCTTCTGGAACTCAGGTTCCACTATATTTAGAAGCCAATTATGAGTGCCCGGTATACTCATCCTGAGCAGTGATACCCAATAGCAATGAGTGCACCTGTCACCCGTAAGTTGGTGTCTAAGTACCACTCTCCCGATTTCAGGACTGGGGTCAGGAGAGTGAAAGGTGAACCTGGAATATCTTATTCCAGAGAATAAGGAAGTGCTTGAAGAATGATGGAGATATGTCAAAAGGACACAATCTAGCTTGAAGGAGTTACTTCCAGCCAAATGGAGAACAATTTAAGCATTAAAACAAATGATAGCAATGGGTTATAGTAATTAAAAAAGTAAAAAGTTATGAGTCCCTAGTGATAAAAATAAATTAATGAATGCATTGAAAGTTTATTGAGGAATGGGATAATCAAAGCACTGCACCACAAAATACTTAATTTCAAAGGGAATATAGAATACCTGTATTATGGAGAAACCCACAGATACTACCTTGTCAAATGATTGAAGTTAATTAGTAATGGGACAAATATAAATCATTGTGATGCCTGTTTGTCACATTGGAGGCAATAAGAAGAGCGAGAACATCACTTCTGTGATATTCTTGCTAAAGATTTATCATCTGAATCAAAGTGTGAGTCAACATGAGAGAAACCCCAAATTTGAGACATTCTACAAAATAACTGGCCTGATTCATGCCTTCTAAATCAAGGTGTTGAGGGGAAGGAGAGACTGAAATGCTGTTTCAGCTTGGAGAACACTATAGATACATGGCAATCACATGCAACCCGTGATTCTTACCTGAATTCACTATGAAGGATGTTATTGATACAGTTGGTGAAACTTAAATGAAGTCTGAAATCTGAAGATTAGATGATGGTAACATCAATATTAATGAATTGATTTTGATGGTTATATTGTTATGTACGAGAAGATTCTTGTTTCTAGAAAATGCACATTAAAATACTTGAAAGTAATGGCAACTTACTTTCAAATGGTTCAGAGTGGGGGCGGGGGGGTGATGTTCTTTTTACTTTACGTGTAACTTTTCTGTAAGTTGGAGATAGCTTCAAAGGGAAGGTTTTGACATGCAGGTCTTGTATATCACAAAAGGTTTTTTTTTTTTTCAGGGCTGTTGCAAAGAAGGTTCGTAGTACAATCCAGAAAATTAAGAAGGAGGGAAAGATGTCTGAATGCTTGTTAAGAGCCTTGCTGAACTGTAAAACTTTTGAAGAACTGGAACATGTGGTAAGGAGCACTTTTTATCTTTTAATTAGCCCTGATTATATTATGATTTAGGTCTGTTTATAGTTAAAGAAGACCTGGGAATAAAAAGCTAACCCATCAGCCATCATTATTGAATTCAACAAAAGATTTATTCTGTATTCAATCACTATCATATGCATATTTGTGCTAGGCACTTGGGTTTACAAAAATGAATAATATATAGTAGTCCTTGTCTTCAAGGAATTCCCAGTCAATTAGGGAACATGGAGATGAGGTTATTGCAGAGTGAAGCTGAAGGGAGAATCCTGAGCTGAAGGCCTAATTATGAATATCTTCAGCATGTCGTTGGTATTTGCAACTGTGAAAATGGAAGTTTTCACTCGGGAAGAGTTGGTGCGGTAGGCAGGTCAGGGTTGACCATTGAGGGACACCCACTTTTGAAACATGGGTGGAGGAAGGGAGAGCCTACGGAGGAGACATGGGACGAATAAGTGAAGTAGGAGGAGAACCAGATGATACCATGAAAGACCAGGAAAAGGCATTTTAGAAGGGGGTAACGATTAATCGTTTGGTGATTAAACGTAGCAGAGAGGTTTGACAAGCTACGAAGTTAAAAGTGTATCAGGTGAGTAGGGGACCAGTGTGGACCTTCCCGATGCCACCTTCAGCAAGCTGTGTGGAAGAGGAGCCGGGTGACGGCAGGCTGAGGAGTGAGCGTGGATCACGAAGTGGAAGCCCTGAGTGTTGACAGCTTTTAGAAGAGTTTGCTTGAGTCATGAGGACTTTATCATTCTTGCAGTTCGGGCACTGAGTTTTTAAAATGAGTGAATCCAAACAGAAAACCTAATTTTAAGTATACACAAAAGTGTCAAGAGTCAGATAAGGAGCAGCTGTCTTTGTGCAGCCGGTGTTGTCCGGCGAGCACTACTTCGTCTCCCTTGGGGGACGAAAGGGTTGACGTGGGACGTCTTTAGCATTCTCACCATGTCCTCTAATTCTGTGTCCTAATTTTAACTTCCGCTTTGTAAAACTGAACACTGTGGTATGTTTTCTGACATTTTCTTTTTCTAGTCAGCTCCATATAAAACCGGGAGCAAAGGCACCAAAGCCCAGAGAGCAAGGCAGCTGGGCTTAGAGGAAGCAGCCAGGACGCTGCTGGAGAATCCAGGGGTGCTCAACCTGCTGTCTTACGTTCGCCCCAACGTGAAAGGTACCTGCTCTCCTTAACGAGAGAAGCCCTGTTTCTTTTCAAATTTGAAAATATATGGCAAAAATTTTGTTTAAGTAATGCCTGTACAAAAAATATGTAGCATATGAAGAACGAGGAATTCTCACAAAATAAATACCAACATACATCTTGCTTAGCCATTCAGTTTTCCTCTTTTGATGAAGTGCCTGTTCTAGACTTTTACCCATTTTTTTATTGTGTTGTTTCTCTTTTTCTTATTAATTTATAAGCGCTTTAAGATACTCTTCTTTAGTTATCTGGGTTGCAGATTCTTTCTCCCAGTTTATAACTTCTCTTTTCACTTTCTGTATGCTGTATCTTGGTAAATAGAAGAAGGTCTTACGTAGTTTTATTGTAGTTAATATATTCATCTTCTCAACGTATTGATCTTTACTAAGATAATTGCTTTTTTTTCTTTTTAAAGAAATCTCTTTACATCCTAAGGTTATAAGGATGATAATGATTCTTCACATTATACAAAGATTCTCATATTGTCTTTTAAAACTTTTATTCTGTTTCTCAAAATTTATTTAATTACAAAGTCATATCTGTAGAAAGAATTTCAACAGTTCTGACCTACATGAAGTGTCCAGTGACATCTGACTCTCCCTCTCCTCCCCAGGAGAGAAGGGTTTGTCTTCTGGACGGTGTCTGCCTGTCCGGCTGTGTGTTCATGCACACGAAAGAGACAGGGAGGAAGGCAGAGCTTTTTCTGAGCAAAACCCGAGGAAAGTGACAACTGATACGTGTCAGGATGCATGGCTTTTGTTGTCAAAATGGGGGCCTTAGCGTGTGAGCTCGTTGATCCAGAGCGGCCTTTTCAGGAGTGCTCTGAAGGGACTGGCCCCTGCAGTCGTTCTAGTTTCTTTCGGCCATTGGCTCTGTGGGCTTGGAGACGGGAGTATCTGTAGGGGGCGGTGTCTGATCACAAATGTATAGTGTGCCTGAAACTGGAGGGAAACGCAGCATACGGTGACCTTATTTTTAAGAAAGTAACTCAGTAAATGTGACTTCGTGATGAAAAAATTGAGTATGTGTGTCTGTAAAACTACATACATTTTTTCATATGCAAAAACACACATCTCAGTATCTGTTCTAAAAAAGACAATAATAAAAAGAAAAAGCAAATTACTATTATTTGAGTGTAGAGATGGGTTGAAATGAGTAAAATTCAAGTTCAGTTTTTTTTAAGTGTGTGTTTTTAGTTGGATTTTTAAATGGCTGCAACGTTTAATAATTTAATAGTAGCTGAGACTTTATAACCATGTAGTAAGATTGGCCCAGTCAGGATATGTTTTAATAAAATTGAATATTGAAGCTTTTAGAATGTTAGATACATAAAGGTTTATTGCTTATTTTCATTTTCCTCTTGTGGTTGATTTCCTTCTATTTCTTACCTCCGAGCTACAGATTTTCTTCAGTGCACACTCATCCTGAGTTCCTACTGGGTGGGTTCGATAACCATATTGCTCTTCATTGCCGTATATGGTGATGCTTCTGGACTACACATGGTGTTGGGCACTTGGTGGTACTTCTGATGATGGGACCCATTCAGGGTCTGGCACAGTTACAGTAGTACTGACATGTGTATCAGGACTTTCTGTTTGCTTTACTCCTTCTTCTGATCACAAATGTAGAAGAATTATAATTAATTCCAAACAAGCTAGAAAACTGTTATTTAAAGTTTGCCTGGAGTGTTTCCCCCTTTTGTGGTGCCCTTGTTACTTTTTTAATCCTCACCTGAGGACATGCCTATTGATTTTAGAGAGAGGGGAAGGAAGGGAGAGAGAGGTGGGCAGAGAGCAGCATCGATGTGAGAGAGAAAAATTGATCAGTTGCCTCTTGCACAGTGTACCCCAACAGAGGACTGAACCCACAACCCAGCATGTGCCCTGAGCAGGAATCAAACCCGCAGCCCTTGGGTTTGCAGGATGATGTTCCAACCAAGTGAGCCACACTGGCCAGGGCTGTCCCTTTATTCTTTATGCTACACAGATACTCAGGATCACCCTCAATTGATTAATGTTCTTTTGTTTTGAAGATATTTCTCTGTTCCCTTTATTTTAATGCCTTTTTTATAACTTCTCCAGAAACATTAAGAGAGTTGGAATTTGATCTTTTTTTGAAAAGAAAATTGTATTTTATTGTTTATGCTGTTGCAGTTTCCTTGCTTTTTCTCCCTTTGCCTACCTCCAGCCAGCGCCCGGCCCCTCTCAGGCCATCCTGTCACTGCTGGCCCTTCCACGGTCGTGCACATACGTTCCTCGGCTGGTCCCTTCACCTTCCTTCATCGAGGCCACCCGCCTTCCCCTCCGGCAGCTGTCAGTCTGTTCCCTGTAACTGCTTCTGTTTCTATTTTGTTTGTAGTACTGTTTTTCTAAAGAAGTGTTTTCATCATTCTCATCATTCTTCAAGGAAGTTTTCAAGAAACCAGATATTTTCAGTGTTTTTTTTTTTTTTTACCCCAGTAGAAGACACATACTAATTTTCTTACTTGCCACTGACCAACAAGAATTTAGTCTGAGTGAAAAGATATACTGTGCCACGAATGGGTTGTATCCTAGAAGATGCAGAATATTCCTGTGTTGTGTACAGGGGAGTGGCCTGATTGTTCTGTCGTGTTTAAGAAGAGAGGGCCTCAGTGCAGATGAAGTAGAAAGAAGTATTATCCTTCAACTTTTGTTACAGTTGTGGATATTTGAAGTATCTACAGCTGGAAAGCCTTCACTACAATGCAAAGGATATAATTTCCTGGTTCTGTGGACTTTATTTTCTCCTGATTTCACAGGAGTGCCAAACTCCCAGAACTCTTTTTCTCCTGACTTTATTTTCTCCTGATTTCACAGGGTGCTAAACTCCCAGAACTATTTTTTTTCCTTGGTTGTATTAAGCACCCCCAAATCAATTCTCTTTGATGGGGGAAGGTGCTTTTTCAAAACACACAAGAATCTTTTCAGTCCTTTCTCTCCCTAGTTGGGTTGAACTGGGGTGTATAATTGGATGAAAGTTTTGGATGTCTGATCATTTCTACTTCCTGTTGAGAACCACTGCTATAGCCATAGCAAAGCACATCACCCCAGCACAGTTTTTCTGTTTTCGATTATTTTCCAGTGGCAGTTTCATTCAATTTGTATTAGTTTTGGGTGTATAGCATGGTTAGCGGGTCATATGATGTCTGTTCAGAAAGTATCCAGCCATGTAATATGAAAAAGAGACATTTATTGAATAAAATACAAGATACAAGAAACATTGTACATAGGACAAAGCTCCCCTCAAAGTAGGCACCTTGGGACCTCACACAGTTCTCGCAGTTGTCATCAGCTGCCCTGTTGCATTTTCCTGAATCTCATCGATGGTCTGAAATCTCTTGCCTTTCAAAGGTGATTTTAGTTTTGGGGAAAGCCAGAAGTTGCAGGGCACCAAATCCGGGCTGTAGTGGGGCTGAGTCATTTGAATGAGTTGATGTTTCGCCAAAAAACTACACCGGACGTAATGCATGAGCAGGTGCACTGTTGTGATGAAGCTGCCAATCACCAGTTACCCGTAGCTGCAGCCTTCTGAATCATCTGAATAGTTTCCACAGAGGAATGTTCAAGCTTAACGCAAAATTTGATGCAGATTCATTGCTCTATTTGCTCAGTTATTTTGAATGTGACGTCCACACAGTACTTATGCTCAGTCAATGGTGTCTATTGGCCCTACTGACTAGTACCATGAAGTTGTCATTGTTCATGCATGTGCATTCCAGTCCACTCTCCTTGGCTGCCAGGTTACATCCATATCGCACACACTAGTCTGATTATATTAACTGTGGTTGGACTTTTTTCCAGACAGATCTTGTGTACTTTACAAAGTATTACCCTCTGATATTTCCATCACCCAGTTGGCCCTGGCAGTGGGTTTTAAACTTTTTAAAAGCAATTTATTTATTTATTGATTTTTTTTTTTTTTTTTTTTTTTTTTTAGAGACTGAGGAAAGGAGGGAGAAAGGGGGAGAAAGATCGATGTGAGAGAGCAGTGTCAATCAGTTGCCTCTCATATGTGCCCGACCGGGGACTGAACCCACAATCTATAGTCATGTGCTCTGACTGGGAATGGAACGGCAACCTTTTGCTTTGCAGAACGACACTCAACCAACCGAGTCACACCGGCCAGGGCTGGTTTTTTAAACTAATGAGTATCAGAATCATCTATGATAGTCTGTAAAACAGTAAAAGCCTATAGTCTACAAATTAATGGATTAATTTTAATTCTCGTCTGATGATACATTTATTGATTTAGAAAGTGAAGAAGGGGAGGGAGAGAGAGGGAGAGAGACAGACAGACAGAGAGAGACAGACATTGATGTGAGAGATGTCAATCAGTTGCCTCCCACACATGCCCCAACCAAGGGACGGAACCCGCAACCTTTTGATTGATGTACAGGACGACACACCAACTGAGTCATCCGGCCAGGGCTGTGAATTTCTGTTTTTAACAAGTACCTAGTGTAAATTTATTTTCGGGTCCTTGGACTATACTTTACAAAACACTGCTCTAGAGCAGTTTTTCTAGAATAATTTTAATTACATAGGTTTACATATTGTGTTCCCCAAATGATGGGGGTTTTCAAAGGCCTTTTATGTTATAATAGCAAAATCTAATATCTTCTTTCTTTTCTTTTATTGTTTCTCATTGAGAGAAACAATAAAAGAGTAGTAAGTATGTAACCCACATACTACTGACTTGTCACCATGGTGTTCTCATTAGACTTTGTATGATGGTACTGTGAGATTTGCGAGATGCTTTGGAACGCCAGGAATTAGTGCATAGTGAGTGTTTTTTCTTAGATGAGATCCAGCAAGACAGCTAACATGAGAGCAGACATTCGTTGACTGCGTACTATGTGCCACCGCTGTCTAAGTCCTTTTCATACATAGTCTTTCACCTTTCAAAGGTAATTTGTTCCTGAACATTCTCTTACAGGGAAATTCTCTTAAAATGTAAACAGAATTCTTATTAATTTCAATGGCCAAATTTTTTTTAAAAAATTTCTTTGAAATAAATGTAATTACATCAGTAGTTAAGAGTAGTTATACTATAACCCAACAGGGCATTTTCTCCTTGGTAATTACTTTGTAAGTCTGTCTTTGTCTTCTCTTTGTCTTTGTTACTCATTAAAACTATACTTTCAGAAAAATACATGATACTCAGTGCTTGTATAATTCGAGCATTACTGCAGGAAAGAAAGCTTTAATGGAAATAGAACAATAAAGGAAAAAGAAATGAAAGAAAACAATGCAAATGGTCTAGCTCAATGTATGCGTTATTGCAAGGGTCATAATGTACAAGACTTACCACTGTAAGTTAGCAAACTAAAAGCACTCGGAAGAATTTAACACACCATTGGTAGACGATTCAAATGTGAAGATGAGCATACGTCAAATGATGCTCATTGGTATTGGTAGACACCAGTTGTCATTGGTAGACAATTCAAATGTGAACATGGAACATAATGAGTCTTGTTTCATGCTTATGAGATTTGAGGGATTGAAATGAGTCATTGAAAATATGAAGAAGTGCCTCATAAGCCAAAACAAGAATATTAAGAAAATTACTTTTTTTTATTAATATAAAAAAACGGTTTAAAAACCAAGGAGAATTTTTGTAACTGGAATGAAAGTATGCCTTGGGATATGACTCAATTAACATATATTTTCCATAACATACTTAATCTTTGTAAATACCTCATGAAGTAGGTGTTTGTCTATTTTTATAAGAAACTGAGGCACAGAGAGGTCAAGTAACTCGCCCAGAGTCACACGTTTGGTAAGCGGCGGAATGAGGGTTAGACCAGAGAGCTGGTTCCAGAGCTGCGTGTCCCACCACTAGGTGACGTGGTATGGGAAGGTCCTCTATTCCTGCTGTTGGGGTCTTGCTTTTGTTGGAGAGGGAAGTTAGTCACTGCAATGACACTTTTCTGTCTTAAGTCTGTCAATTTAAGGTTCTTATTTTGACTGGAATGAGTTTATTGTGATTTAATTATAGACTTAAAAACCCATCTGTAGTTCTTGCTTTTGTTTTCCCTTTTATCCAAAGGGCTTTCAGCACTCCAGGACATTGAAGCAGGAGTGCAGCATATTTTAGCAGACATGATTGCTAAAGACAGAGAAACACTTGACTTCATAAGGAAATTGTGAGTAACTGTAGATTTATGCTGTTAAGGGCTGCATGGTTAGTGCTGAGACCAGTGTTCATTAAAAACTTGGTTTTTAGGCTTTTTCTTAAGTAGCAGAACTCTATTCAAACAACAGAACCCTAGTATATAACACAGATAAACGTAAAGTTGCTTCAGTTGAGTTCTGAGAAGGGAGCCTGGGACTCTGCCTGCTCATCCTCCTTGTACTGAAGCACCTCAGCGGAGGGCTCCGAGGAACACGTTTTAAAAATCACTGGATCACACAGAAGATGCTGGGGAGAGATTCATACTCATTTTGAGTTGGTGGCATTTTTGAAAAAAACATATTGTGATGTATGTACTTAATTTTACAATATCCCTTTTCTGGTGTTCCCCAGTGATTAGGCTAACGGGAGTATTTCGTGTCAAGTATGGCTGAAGGTACTGACCTCAAAATGAATTTTAGCTAATGGAGAGCAGCTTGCCCATGGTACCACAGTCCCAGTTTGTAAGAGATCAAACTTTGATCCTTTGACCGAGACCCTCCTTGGGGTTATGGATTTCATGCCTCGTTAAAGTAGATACTCATTTTAAACCTCTTTTTTATGTTTCCTGTATCAGAAGAGAGGGCGGAGCTTTGCCAGAGGTCTGCTCTTCCTCTCTCTGCGCATCTCCAGCTGTGTGTGAGCTGTGCAGACACGGGGAAAGGTGGACGTGAACGAGTGGGCTGTGGTAGCTCGTCAGGGTCTTGTTCGTTTGAGGGAGAGAACTTTGTTGTTTTCTCAGTGGCCCTAGCAGGAGTTAACTGAAGCAGGAGAATTGCCCAGGTGTTTAAGTGTGTTTTTATAGGTAATTATACTGCAGAAATTTGGTTCAGTTTTATACATTGTCGTTGGAGGCTGTTCTGACCCATTTTCTTGTTTCTCCTTTTTGTAGCTTTTAATTGGCTCTGACTGGCTTACTTGGTGGTTAGAGAAGGATGATATCTAGACCAGGGTTTCTGGTCTGATTCCTTGTAGATAGTTTTGGTCTCTTATATGCAGATGGTATCTGCAGATGGTATCTGACCTTCTTTAGGCATTTTATGGGAGGGTTGATTTGCTACAGAAATACATATGTAGGACCTATGGTAGCATGAATAGGCAGAGTCCTTATAATGAGTCAATAACGTTTTTATAATTGGACATCATTTAAAGAAATTACATTTGGTAGCTTATCATTTTTGCTAACCTATTCAATATATAATATGCTTCTTTACTACACATATTAATAACTACTTGTTTTTAAAAATTATTTGTGTATTTGAACAGGTGCCAAAATAGATATATTTCTATTCAGTCATCGTTGGCAAAGGTATCTTCAAAAAAAGTAAATGAGAAAGATGTTGATAAGTTCCATCTCTACCAGAATTTTTCGTGCAACCTAAGAAACATCCAACATCATCAGGTAAGTGAGGAAGTCGCCTGGAGTGCTGGTGCTGGTGATAATGACGATGCTCTGGATTTCCCTGCTACTGTACTTACTGAGGAATTAAAGCATTTTAAGTCAACTATTTTCTTTTTTATTCATATAAATTTTTGTAATATTGTTATATCCTTTCCATTTCATAAATGGGGAACTCAAGACCCAGAGACATTAGTAGGTGACTCTAAGAATTATTAGCATAGCTGACAATATAACACCTCAGGTGTCTTGACTTTCTGACTGGTGATCTTATTAGACTCTGCTTACAAGTATGCTGGGATATAAGCTGTATTCTGAGTCCTTTCCATGTGAGATACAAATTAGAGATACCTGGTTTAGAACAGAGTGTGAGAGATCTTACTTAACTATATAAATCATAATCATTATATCTCAGACTTTTAATTTCATTTCTGAGTTTACTAATTTTTTTCCTAATTGTAGTGATAGGATATATGTTCATTGTGGAATGTGGCTTTTAGGTCGTATAGGAAAAAAAAGATGTTACAAGTCCAAAGTACGATATTGACTCTTCTATTCACCTATATAGCTACTTATATTAGTGTTCTTTTTTGTATGGGTTTGAGCTTCTGTCTAGTGCCCTGTCATTTCAGTCTGAAGGACTTCGGTAACATTTCAGGTAGGGTGGGTCTCCTAGTGACAGACTCCCTCAGTGTTTGTTTATCTGGAAATTTGTAATTTCTCCTTATTTTTTAAAATTTATAATTGTAAAATACATAAAACATAAAGTTTACTATTTTAACAATTTTTAAGTGTGTAGGTCAAGTAATGTTAAGTGTATTTACATTGTTTTGCAAATAACCTGCAGAACTTTTTCATCTTGCAAGACTAAAGCTCTGTACTTATTAACAGCCTCCTTTATTTTTGAAGGATAGGTTTTCTGGATATAGATTTCTTAGTTGACTTTTCTTTTAGCACTTTGAATGTGACATCCCATTGTCTTCGGCCACCATCGTTTTTATGGAGAATTAGCTGTTTATTTTAATGAGCTTTTGCACATGATGATATATGAGGTCTGTCCAGAAGGTACCAGCCATGTAATATGAAAAATAGAGACATTTTTTGAAGAAGATACAAGATTTAAGAAACATTGTACACAGGACAATGACGCCTCAGTCCCCTGCCAAGTAGGCACCTTGGGACCTCACACAGTTCTCCCAGTTGCCATCAGCTGCTCTGTTGTATTTTCTTGAATCTCATCGATGGTCTGAAATATCTTCCCTTTCAAAGGTTATTTTAGTTTTGGGGAAAAAAAAGCCAGAAACAGCAGGGTGCCAAATGTGGGCTGTAAATCTGGGTGCCAAATCACCTGGGTGATTTGATGTTTTGTCAAAAAACTTAGTATGAAACATGATGCATGAGCAGGTGTGTTGTTGTGATGAAGCTGCCAATCACCAGTTACCCATAGCTGCAGCCTTCTGAATCATCTGAATAGTTTCCACAGAGGAATGTTCAAGCTTAACACAAAATCTAATGCAGATTTGTTGCCCCCCTGCTCAGTCATTTTGAATATGACAGCCACACAGTACACATGGTCAGTCAAGGGTGTCTACGGCCCCACTGACTAGTACAGTGAAGTCATCATTGTTCACACATGTACATTCCAGTCCACTCTTCTTGGCTGCCAGGTTACATCAATGTTGCACAACTGTTTTTATTTTAACAGTGGCTGGACTTTTTCTGGTCAGACCTCATGTACATTTCTCACTTTATTCAAGATTCTCTGGCTTTGGCTTTTCACAGTTTGATTTTAATGTATCTAGCTGTGGATCTCTTTGAGTTTATCTTGGAATTCATTGGGTAGATCATGTTTTTCATCAGAATTGAAAACTTTTTGGCCTTATTTCTTCAAATATTTTTCCTGTTCCTTTCTCTTCTTGTCTGGTACTTCCACTATATGTATGTAGACCTGGTTGACTGTGTCCCACAGATCTCTTAGGCTCTGTTCATGTCTTTTTTTTTTTCCCCAGACTCTACCGCAGTTGACTAGTCTTCAGGTTTGCTGGGGTTTTTTCCTGCCTGCTCCAGTTTGATATTGAACCTCTAGCAGGGGTGTCCAACCTTTGACATCTCTGGGCCACACTGGAAGAAGAGTTGCCTTGGGCTACACATTAAATAGATTGCAACACATAATCACAACAAAATCTCATGTTTTAAGTAAATTGATGATTTTGCGTTGGGCCGCATTCCTAGCCATCTTGGGCTACGTGTGGCCCATGGACCACAGGTTGGATACCTCTGGGAGTGAATATTTTCTCTGTCGTTGTATTTTTCAGCTGCAGAATTCCTATTTGGTTCTTTTTTATAATTTCCAACTCTTTATTGATATTCTGTATTTGTTGTGGCAGTGCTCTCCTGGATTCCTTTATATTTCTGTCTGTGATTTTCTTTGAGCATATTTGAGACAGTTGGTATAAAGTCTGTCTAGTAAGTCCAATTCTGCTTCCTCCAGGACAGATTCAGTTCATTTTATTTTTTTCCCTGCAAATGGGTTATACTTTCTTTTCTCTTTGCATATTTTGCAAACTTTTTGTTAAAAACTGGACATTTTGAATGTTGTAAGTTGGTACTACTGAAAGTCAGATTTTTCTCCTGTTTTACAGTTTGTTGTTGTTGTTGTTGTGAGTTTGTTTAGTTAATTCTAAACTATTTAGAAGTCTATGTAAAGTCTGTATTCTTTGTTGTGTTTGACCACTGAAGTCTCTGTTCCTTTAGCTTAGTGGAGATGTAATTATTTGACAGAGATTCCCTAATGCCTGGAGCTAAAACAAAAAACAAACTTTCCCAGTGCTTACAGATCAGCTCTTCATTGGGGCACTTTGAGTGCTTAGTGGGCTGTTTACTACTCTGCCTTAGCCTTTGTTTCCTCTTTGCCTGGGGCCCGAAGGTCAGTCAGAGGTGAAAGCCTAAGATCTGCTCAGGTGTTTTCAGAGCATGCGTGTAGTCCTGAGCATATGTGTGGCCTTGCAGATTTCCTGATATATGCAGGAACTTTACAAAGCCCCTTTGGCCTCAAGTATTTTTTGTTTCCCAGCCTCTTCCTTCCCAGGCTTTTTGATTGCTCTCACTGTAATTCCTTATTTCCAACTGTTGTTTTTTAATTGAGACTGCAGCTCATATGTTTGCCTCTATATACTTCTAAGAAATGCAACCCAGGAAGCTGCTTCTGTCCCAGGGAAACCCTGACGCAGGCAAAACAGAGGCAAGCCCTGGAGCTGGTCTGCAGGGAACCCCCATACAGAGTGAAGCACACATTTTTGGTAAATAAATGAATAACAAGTGGGTATAGCTCTAGGTTGAGTAACCACCTGATTTGTTTTATAAACGTTGACATTAAATTGATCATATATATATATTTTGTGGATTATCGACTCTGCCACATATGCTTGTACTCAGATTCTGGCAATTAACCGTGGAGAAAATTTGAAGATACTGACGGTCAAGGTCAACATTCCTGATGGAGTTAAGAATGAATTCTGTAGGTGGTGCATCCAAAACAGGTATGTTTATAGACTTATAGAATTTCCTTTCTCTTGTTTCTAAAACACCATACTGAGATCTGTATGTTCTAATATGTGAAGATGTCCATTATGTCAAAAAAAGAAAAAAGAAAAGAAACCAACAATGACAAACAGCAGAAATAGTATCTTTATATTTAAAAAAAAAAATATATATATATATATATGTTGTGTATGTTTAAATTGGAAACAACTAGGAGAGACTTTAATACTTTTTCTATAAAGAGAATGTTTATTCTCGTGAAAAAAATAAATTAACAAATGCATATAATATATAACAAATCAGAAATGTTTTGCTAAGGATAATTGAAACAAATTTTATTTATCGGATATTACAATTGAATTCTTTAAGCATGCTGTATATAGTTTACCTAAAATATTTTGCACATTAAGGATCATTGAAACAAACATTAAATTTATTGGATATTTAAGAGATTTCAGATGTTATGTAACTTTTATTATGCTTTTTTTGTTTGTTAAGGGAACCTTTAAAAATAGCACCACATGGCTGTATAGCATTTTTAACTTTCAGTTTTAGTTTTTAGAATATATTTGATCCTCACAAGAGACTTGTTGGGTGGTAGAGCAGATTTGTAGCTTCTATTTGACAAATGAGAAAATGGATGCAGAGGTAAAGTGGCTTGCCTAGCAGTGAGGAGATGGAGGTTTTAGGTATGCTCATCACTAGCTAGTTCTGTGTGACCTTGGGTCAGAGGGATTGCTGGAAATGCTACCCGAACAGTTGGATGAATTGTGCTGAGAGGAAGAAGTGCCGTGTACTTTGGGGATGAGCTGTCTCACCCAGTGTAGTTTTTGCATCGGTTCAGTGGAAGCCAGTTTGCCAAACCAATTTCATGAATGATCAGTTTACTGAATGGTGAAACCAAAGACCGTCAAGTAAAGCACACATTTAAATGTTAATCCCTAGGTTAATTGCTTAGGCCAGTTATGTTTTATCTATACAATGGAATTCTGTGCAGTCATTTTGAAAAAGGTGAGATAGAGCTAAAGGTGAGAGATAAACATGTCGTAGTAGGTTAAAAGGATAATTATAATTCATATTTGTAGTATCATCTCATGAATGGCAAACATATTTTTATGTTAGTGTAGAAAAATGTCTGAAAAAATATAAGTGGTCTACTCCTTAGCTCTGTGTGAGATTTTCATTTTCTATTGTATGCTCTTTCAGGTAGTTGTCATTTTTTAAATCAATGCTTATTTCCTTTACAAATAAATAAGTTCCATTAAAAATAAAAAGAAATAAATGCCTAAATGAAATCCTAGATTTAAAAAAATGTGTTAAGAAATTAGATAATTTTAGTTTAAGATCTGATGAAACTTGAAGACAGTTTCATAGAAGAGCAAAATCCTGAGTGGCTACATCTGAATCTGAATTGCGGTTATGTTACTCCCTAGTGTTGTGACTGTGAGCGTGTTACTTCATATTTCTTCTCAGTGTCATTATCTTTAAAGTGGTGAGTAATTTCGTGCTCACAGGTTTGAGAGTGTTAAATGATATTCCATGTAATTGTGTAGCTTTTGGTGGTAACTATTTATTACAGTTATCTATTGTGTTAATTTTCTTTTTAGAAATGTTTTTTATAAGTTGATCATAGTAAATTGAGGACAACTTCTGCTTATTTCCTACAAATATTTGTAATACTTAGTATCAGAATTTATCTTTAATAGTTAAGGAATTGTTATACTTTCAATCCATTATCTTTATAATAAGTCAATGTCAAGAAATGGTTTTCCTTGCAATGATTTAATTGTTTTTTTTTTTAGCTCATCTCTATTTTATTTTATTCTCCAATTGAATAATTGTTAATAGTATTTAACCTATACTGTAATACTTTACATCACTGTGGTATAGTGATATAATTTTCAGTCGTATTCTAAAAGTTTCTCTTTGTGTAGATAATTGAAGAAACACATCTATAGAAACTAAAGAACTGAAAAAAGCTAGTTAAAATACTTTTTCCAGACTAAAGAACTATTATCAAGAAATTTTTTTCTTTTCTTTAAACACATTGGAATGACTGAAGATGGTTGCTTGAATCTTGTTCTTTTTTTTCAAGATTTTATTTATTTATATGTAGAGAAAAGGTAAGGGAGAGAGAATGAGAGGGAGAGAGAAATATTGATGTGTGAGAGAAACATCAGTTGGTTGCCTCTCATACGCCCTGAACTGGGGACCTGGCCTGCAATCCAGGCATGTGCCCTGACCAGGAGTCAAACCCTTTTGCTTTGTGGGTGACACCCAAACCACTGAGCCAAACCAGTCAGGGCTCCTTTAAAAAAAAAAAACACCCCTCACCCTTGCATATGTTTATTGATTTTGAGAGAGAGAGAGAGAGAGAGAAACATTTATCAGTTGCCTCCCATACGCACCCTGACCAGGGACCTAACCTGCAAAAAGGTATGTGCCCTGGCGGGGAATCCAACCTGCAACCTTTTGGTATAAGGGATGATGCTCCAATCAACTGAGCCACTTGGCCAGGGCTCTTAGTCTTTTTTTCTTTTTTTTTTTTTTTAACTCTCTTTGTACCTATTCTTCCACCTTTTCCTTGTACTTACCATTCAGGTTATGTGCTAGATGTTGAGGATCCACCTGTAAATCAGATAAATATACTGACTGTCTTTGGCGACAATGTACTTTAATGGAAAAGACATTGAACAAATGGTTAGGCGTATGCTGAGGTTACAAAGAAGTGCAGTGTGTCATAAGAGTTTGCAACAGGGAACCTTAACAACTGGGTGCCTATGTAGGTCAGAGACAGGAGGGAGAGGAAGCAGCAGGAAATCAGGATTGAGATGTAGGCTTGGGTCAAATCATCTCTAGCTTTCTTAGTCATGCTAAGGATTTTTTTCTTTACCTCAAGGGTGATGGAAAGCTAATTAAGGGTTTACAGGGGTATGTCATGATCAGTTTGAGTTTTAAAAGATCATCATGGTTGCAGCATAGAGAATGGTTTGGAAGGAACCAGGAGCAAATGTGGGGGTAAGGGATGATGGTGGCTGGGACGAGAGGGTAGCAGTAGGAAATAGGTAAACTGTGAATGGGTGTAAGTAAGGCATCCTGGAGTCTCAAGTAGACCCACAGCACTCTGTTCCAGGGAGGGGAGCAGAGCAGTCACCCCAAAGAAGGGTCTTTAGGTTTGAGGAGGACTACCGGGGCTTCCAGAGAGATTGGGTCGGTAGCATTAATGATTTCTGGTTTTCTCCTACATGCAATGGGGAAATCTTCATTTGGCCTTGAAGAGAATGACCCCAGCAGACATCAGACACATTTTTAAAACACCACTCCATTAGGGTCTTCTATCTTCAAAAGACTGTCTTTCTAGCACATTGTCTCATGACCCAGGACTGTTACTCTCTTTCCTAACTGCCCAAGCTACATAGCATGGTGTATATGACTCTTAATGATCTGCCGTGTTTTCTGGCTTCTCTGTCTAAACCACTCCCTGCCCCCTGAATCCTGATATTTTATGCCCTAGCAGTACTAATGTGCTTGCAGTTATTTGATCATTCTCTTTCATGTCACTGAACATAAGCTATGGTTTCTTCCCAGAATACTTTTATTTCTTTGTCTTACATGCTAAACTATGATTTTTAAAAAAGATTTTATTTATTTATTTTTAGAAGGGGGAAGGGAGGGAGAGAGGGAAAGAAACATCAATGTTTGGTTGCCTTTCACACGCTCCCTACTGGGGATCTGGCCTGCAACCCAGGCATGTGCCCTGACTGAGAATCGAACCTTTGGCCCTTTAGTTCACAGGCCAGCACTCAACCTACCGAGCCATACCAGCCAGGACTAAACCATGATTTTTTAAAAATTGAGTTTATTGGGGTTGTTCAAGGTGTACAATTCTGTATCATCTGTGTATTGTATTGTGTGTTCACTACCCCAAGTCAGATTTCTTTCCATCACTATTTATCCCCCTTTACCATCTCCCACCACCCTCTACTCCCCTTTCCCTCTGGTAATCACCATACTGTTGTCTATGGGGTTTTTTGTTTGTTTGTTTGTTTAATTCCTTCACCTTTTCCACCCAGCCCCCACCAGTCTGTTCTCTGTATTTATGAGGCTATTTCTACTTTGGTAGTTTATTTCGTTCATCAGATTCTACATGGAAGTGAAATCATGTAGTGCTTGTCTTCCTCTGACTAGCTTATTTCACTTAGCATAATACTCTCTAGGATAATACTCTCTAGCATAATACTCATCCATGCTGTCACAAAAGGTAAGATTTCCTTTTTTACAGCTGAGTACTATTCCATTGTATAAATGTACCACAGTTTTTTAAATTACTCATCTACTTAAAATCCATTGCAGATGTTTCTCCTGGGAAGTCTTTCTTAACATTGGGTTTCCCAAATTAATAATAATAATAATGTGTGTCTAATTTATATCCTATTCCTCCCTATTTCTTACACCCTCAGGTAAAGGTAACATTAGGGAGTAATAGGGATTTGGGTAGAAGGAAGGGTGTGCATGAAAGCACGTTCATTCAAATTAAAACACAAAATAAAACTATAGTCTCCTTAAATAATACCCTTTTATGGAAGGAAATCAATTGGTTGTAATTCTGTAAGTTTTGATGTATTACATTATAAATGCTTAAATGTTTCTTCATTGAAATTAGTTAATTTTCTTGCTGAGATAAGTAAGGGAGATGAGACTATCCCTGCAGTCTATTAATGGTTTATTAGAAACCATTAATATATTATTATTTAACAGCCATTGGAGGTCAAGGGCAGAGATACTGTTAACGGATGAGAACACAGAAAGGGCAGGACTGAATTTCTTTGTCATTTTTAGCTTGCATTTTTTTCTCCATTGTCCACTAATAGTCACTTCACTGCATTTATATTCACCAGTGTGTATGTATGCAGATGTAGTGCCCGGAGAGGAGTACAGTCTGAGTACCAGAGGAAGTTCTGACCGAGAGTGACGAGAGACAGGGGTTAAAACAGTTTCTTCTTTGCTCAAGTTACTTTAACTGTAAAAAGGAGATAAAGAACTGGGAAAAGAAGTATGGTGTTTGTCTTAGTCCTGGCTGCCTTAACAAAATACCATAGACCAGATGGCTTAAACAACAGAAATTTATTTTCTCATAGTTTGAAGGCTATGAAATTCAAGATCAAGGTGCAGGCTGATTGCATTCCTGGTGAAGGCCCTCTTCTTGGCTTGCAGACCAAGGCCTTTTTGCTGTGCCCTCACTTTTTAGGTAGAGAGAAAGAGCTCTCTGGTATTTCCTTTTATAAGGGTACTAACTGCATTATGAGGGCCCTACCCTTACCACCCCATCTAAATGGAATTGTCTCCTAAAGGCCTCATAGCATCCCCCTGGGGGGAGTTAGGGCTTCAGCACACGAATTTGTGAGGGACACAGTTCAGTCCATACCAGTGCTCTAGTAATTTTGTGGGTAACTTTCTTATATCTTAAGACATTTGACCATTGTTATTAATGCTTTGGAGACTCTTCCCAGAATAGGAATGTTTTTGCCTTGCTTAAGTTTTATGTGTGACCATGGTTACTGGGTTTTTAAAATAACTCCAGATGCCACTGCTAATAATTTCCAGACATCACAGTCTCTCTTCACAAATTGTTACTTGGTTCAGTAAAATTGTTGCCCCCGTTTCTGTCCCCCTTCCTCTCCCCTCTTCCAGGAGCACTTTCCTGGTCTTGTTGGTACAGCAGCTTTAGTATAGACTTTTTCTTCTTCAGGTGGAGACCACGTCGCTTTGCGAGGCCAGAGTTAATGAAGATCTTACACAATTCAGTGGATGATTCTTTTAAACGCCTTATTTATCCTCTCCTCTGTAGAGAATTCAGGTATGTATCTTGTGTAGTTTTGTGTAACGCTTATTACTGTGTATGATAATAAGCCCATTAAAAGCATGTAGTAAATATTTTTTGTTCCCTTAACCAGTCCAAAGCACTGAGTCACAATCACAAAGTCTTAAAATTAAGCCTCGGTTTCAATCTGCATGTGGATCATACACATAGATCACAAAACATAGCTCTTAATTGCGATATGCTTATCAAATCTTCACTCCTTACTGTGTACGCCTTCCAGTTCTGCAATATCAGTCTTGCAGTTTGACAACCAAGCTAAACAAAGGGTTTTATTGATGAGAGATTTGGCTTGGGGAAAACAAACTAAGAAGTTAATGGAGAAGTTAGTTGGAAGCAGATTTTAGAGATAAAGTGAGCCCCCCAAAAGCATAAGGGAATCAGTGGAGCACACACTGAATTTTTTTTACTATGAAGAGAGCAAGTTAATATAATGTTTTTCACTTCCAGTGGTAGTCATTTGGATGAGTAATTATCAGCAATGGTGAGCAAATATTAGATTATTAAAGAGATCATGCAGATGGTCTAGCACGGGGGTGTCAAACTCATTTTCACCGGGTGCCACCTCGAGGTTGCCTTCAAAGGGCCGAATGTAACTTTAGGGCTGTATAAATGTAACCACTCCTTAACTAGGGGCAAGGAGCTCGCTGCTACGGGTGGAAACAAGGTGCTGGGCTGGATACAACTAGGTGGAGGGCCGGATTCAGCCCACAGGCCTTATTTTTGCCACCTGTGTTCTAGCAAAAGGACTAAGAGTAACAAAGAAAAAAAACTGCAAACGAGTTGAGGTGCAGAATTGTTTTGAGGGGAAGAGACGGAAAGGAAAGTAATGTCGGGGCAAAACCCCTCTTTCCCTCTATCCCTTGTCTTGGAAGGCAGTCTTTAGAAACCAGCCGTTTCTTCATCCATTCCTTCCTATGTTCTGTAGATTTTCTTCATTCTCACTTGTTCATAGGTTACAGCAAGGGTTACCTGGGAACCATAATTTCTAGTCATCTCTTCAATTACTACAATCTATAGCAGCCTTTATAATGTTTGTCTGTTTTTCTTTTATGGGACCTGGCCATTGAGTTGGGAGGGGTTTTAGAGTAGGGAGTGAGGGGATACTATTAAAAAGTACACACAGTACTATTAAAAAGTACACAAGTCCTTGTCCAACTTCTTTTTTTTTAATTAATGTCATTCATTCTTGTGGTTTATCCTTTTTAGCCCAGACGTCCCTTAAAAATAATGTTTATTTTGGAATCCTAGTTCAAGTCTGTGTGAAGGAACATGTCTTGATTCTCAATGCTGGGACATCAATTTTAAAAATAAGGGGTTCTGTCCTTAATGAAGTGAAAAAGAAACTTATTTAAAATTTCATTTCCTTTATCTTGTTTTCTCATGTTGCATGTAATATCCAGTGGCACTTTTGACATTTTTGTATATGTTTGATTTGTGTAGCTTCACTACTTGTGGAGTAATTTCATGGAGATTTAATGAAAGTGCCTTGCTGTGGAATTGTTTAGTGTAAACTCCTTCTCTGACTTCCACTAGTGGCAAGCAAGAGCACTTTTCCTAAAATGCCTGTGGCTAAAAAAAAAATCTTATTTCATTCCATAAGTTGGTTTTCATGCATTGTCTATAGATGTGTCTCTTGATAGAAATTCTTGTAATTATCTGAACAGCAGTTAAGGGGGAAAACTCCCAGTGGATTTTTTAGAAAAGAAAATTACTTTAATTCTCTAATTAAGAAATTTGTCCTAATGTACAAAAATTGAAAGAATCAGTAAAACAAAAAAACACATGATTTCACTACCTAGACAGTACCATTGTTAACCAGACTTTTCTCTATTCATGTGTATATATTATTATTATTATTTTCTAAGTTCTTTTTATATATTTTTAGAGAGGGGGAAGAGAAGGAGAGGGAGAGAAACATTAATGTGTGGTTGCCTCTCACATGCTGCCTACTGGGGACCTGGCCTGCAACCCAGGCATGTGCCCTCACTGGGAATCGAACCCACGGCCCTTTGGTTCACAGTCTGGCACTCAATCCACTGAGCCACACTAGCCAGGGCTCATGTGTGTATATTAAAAGAGAACATATAAACTATGTTATTTTGCAGCCACTTTATTCATTTGACTATATACGGTGGAGAGTCCACTTCTGCATTTCTCATTTCTGTGACTGTCATGATCATTCATTCATGTGTCATTTTTCACACCTACTTCTTTCTTTAAGCCACCAGTTACCATCTTTTATTATATTTTGAATTTTGACTCCTGTTTATCTCCATGGTTACTAGGGGATAGTTAATACCTGTCTGTGGTTAGTTCTGGACATCATCCTTGTTGTTTGAATTATTATACTAGGGTCATAGATGACTCTGCCTTCTATTTTCCAATACATATTCCGCGTTGCCATCCTAAAATTCCCATCTGACTATTTCATACTCTTCAACTTAAAATCCTTCCATGGATCTTCCTTGTCTCCAGGAAAAAATCTAAACTCTTTAAAAGAATGTGCATGACCCTTTGTGATCTGGTTTCTTTTTGCCTAATGTCTTGATATTTCTTTTTACTTTAGTATGTGAAATTACTTGCTTCTGCTATGGTGAGCTATGAGCTGCTTCCATTGCCTGGACTATTTTCTCCATGCATTCTCTCCATCTACTCTCCCCACCTGTGTTTGCTAACTCTTACTTATTCTTGATTGACCTGAGAAGACACCTCTTTTGGAAAGTCTTCCTTATTTAGCTATCCCTCCTATGTGTTCCTATTGGAATAGCACTTACTGTTTTATACTTGTGTGTTTATTTTTCTGTTTCTTCTTCTAGATGGTGGTCTTCAGGGCAGGGATCTTACCTTTTCAGCTTTGTATCTCTCAAGCCCGATCATGGTGCCTTATGAAAAGTCTGACAACAAATGCTCACTCCATAAATAAAGTTAAAAGTGAAGCTCTAGAAATATCTATAATGATATTTTTCATGTTGCATGGCTGAATGCAGGCAAAATGGCCGTGAAATGTTAGAGAAAATGAGAGAAAAGCCTTGGGGAACTGAATTAAGCCAGTAAAGCAAACATTAGTTAGCTGTGTGTGCTTTCACTTATGTAAATAATTCTACCTCAAAACTGATGTGAAGTGTGCTTTGAGTTGCACAGTTCAGTTTGAACTCTCAGTTTTCTTCTGGCCAGTGACATACATTTTTTTAACCTTGTCTAATAGAGATAATGCACTTTTTATAATTTCTTAGGAATTTCAGGAGATGATAAGTTTTATTAAGTAGATGAATGGCGTAAAACTTAGTTTACAATTATCTTTAAGTCCATTATAGACATATATTTTTATCCTAGAGCAAGTTTTAAAGTTAGACTTTTAATAACTTTGGGTAAAATTGGGACGATATTTATATGTCCTGGTTCTAGACTGGCATTAGTATCTGCGGTCATATCACATCAGTGTGAGACTGACGGGGGAGGGAGTGCACTGGGGTGAGAAGGTGACATTGAGATGGACAGGCGAAGGTGTGACACGAAGTATTGATGGAGGAGGCAACTTATGTTTCAGTAACATTACTCTGAGTACATGTTTAATTTGCTGATAAACTTTACTTTGGTATCGTGTGATGTCCAAATCTTTAGACACCTGTCTCTCATATACACAGATGTTTACACATGCAGATTTTGTATACAAGGGAGAGCAGATAAAGGAGTGCGGGGATGATGAACTTGGTAGGTTTGTTACCACAGAATTATCTGTGATACCATGTTACTGCAGTTAGCAAAAATAGACTCAGTGTAATTTTGTGTATGTTTTCTCTCTTAGTAATTTTGTTACAATAAATGTTCCTGTGAGGAATAACTGTATAGAATGAATTCTGTTGTTTTTCTGGAAGAAAATTTGGGTGAATGAAAAACCAAATACGTTCTCTTTTTTCTTTTTCTTTTTCTATTTCTAAAGAGCCAAACTAACATCAGATGCAGAGAAGGAATCTGTAATGATGTTTGGGCGGAACCTTCGTCAGCTCCTTTTAACAAGCCCCGTTCCAGGGCGCACGCTGATGGGAGTGGATCCTGGTTACAGACACGGGTGCAAATTAGCTCTAATTTCTCCTACAAGTAAGCATACCTTTTAGCTTTTATATTAAAGTTCTTTGGGCATGTTTCACTTCACATATTTCATGAGGATTTGGAAATAATGTTAATTTTCATGTCTTAGAAAATGATTTTCTCACATATGGGAATATGGGAACCAGAGAATCAAACTTCATATTCGTCTTGTTTGATGACCAAAATCCTCAATATATTACTGTCACTTATGCTCTTCCCCATGTCACAGTGGAGATATTGAAGATTAACTGAGGTCAGAGTCCAAAGACTCTGTTTGCCTGTCAACTTTTATTTCTTGTGATGGATTTATGTGTGATACATTTTACTTTATATATTTATTTATTTATTATTGATCTAGTTTATATATATTTACTTTTTATAGCACAGGAAGATAATCTTTACTATATTGTAACTAGAATCAGAGCAGATAGCAAATTCACAAGGTAGTTCTGGTTACTTTTTTTTAACGATCAGGCTTCAGTAACGATAATCAAAACAAGTCTGAACTGCACAAATATGTTGGTCACTGCTATAATCTGCAAGGGCTCAAAAGCCAGCAGGGTCAAGTAACATAAAAGTAATGACTAAGAATTTCAATGGGCCCAAAATGTAGATCATTGCAACAAACTCTGCCCTTGTCATTTCTTAACGTTCTTCTTCAACATTGAACAATTTTTGTTAGTCAGCAAAATATCAAACATGCATATAGAATTCCTACAAGAATAGTATCTTAATATTGTCAGTGTTACTACCAGGCTTTTGTTTCCCCCCAAGTTCAATGGATCATGGTTCCATTCCCTGTGTGTATTAGTGTTAACCGTAATATGCAAACTTGATTTTGTTTTTAAGGTTAAATAGCAGATTGGCTTCACATTTGGTAGCCAGCTGTGTGCCTTAATTTTTCATCTTTTATGTTTTAAATAAATTTAACTACATTTCATAAGCCCCGAGATTTTCAATAACCTCCTAATGATTGTATACTTTAATTTACACTTCATTCCAATTAATTCGAACCCCACATACATATTTAAAATTATTTACAGATGGTTGTAACTAAAGCAATGATAAAATTTACTACTTGTATAGTTAGACTGCTATAATAAGGCCTTTAACTAAGAGCTGCATATTTTATGCATTTTTTTACTTGCTAGGAGCAATTCTTAAAATTGCAGCTATGATTCTGTCAGCAGTAAGTGCTTTCACTTTGCTCGCTTCCACGTGGATAACCAAATTCACCTTCCCCTCTCTTGTAAAACAACTTTCCCCACCAAACATAAATGTTAATTGTCCAACTGAACAGGTGCCAAAAGAAACTTGAATTTGAGCAACAGATTGATAAATATAATGGCTAGCAGAGAAGTATGCTCATAACAGGCACTCAATACATATTTGTCACACTGGAATGTGGGAATCGCCAGGCAACTGTTCGATACTTTTCATCATACACTGTAACTGCTTAACAAGGGAGTTCAAGGTGACCAGACCTAATTCTCCCTCAAATGTAAATACAAGATTTTGAAATTTTAAAAACTGTTTTAACAGTTCCCAGAAAATATAAACAGGTTGACAGTAGTTGCTACTACCATATTAATTGAGAGGAAAAAAAGAACAATTACTAAGTCATAATGTACAACTGAGAAGAAATACAAAATTAAGAAGTGTTATTAGCTAATTATTATTTCCTCCAGATTTATCCTTGCAGTGTTTTTTGTTCATATATTTATTTATCCTTGTTAACTTCTGGAGCTGAAAGAGAATTTTACTATCTGGGTGGATTTCGCTGTTTCCTTAGGAACATGATGAGTGAACAGCTGGTGTAAATGTAAGGTCGTGTCTTCATGTCATGCCGTGCCTCTGTATTTGTTTTCTGCGGCCATTAAATTTTTCCTGTTGAAATGCTTCTGTAAAGAGTAAAAATTAAAACTTCTTACAAAATGCAAAATTACAAAATACTATGGCTACAATAATGTAAGACTAGGTACACAGGAAAAGACCATGTACCTTCCTCAGTACACAGGAAGTAAGACTGTAAGGTATAATAGTTTTCATTGCCAAATATTCCCTCATGTAGTTATATATGACTTTTATAATTAAAAATTGAAAAGTATTAATAAAAATTTTAATAGCAAAAATAAATGCTTTGTGAAAAAATGATTATGTATAGAATATGAACTAATCTGCCAAGTTATGAGATTGCTTGCTTATAATATTTCAGTTTTTGTTGATGGCTTTGAAGCATATTGCACACTTGTCCTCTATAGCATATTAATAAGTAACTTATTCCCTTTAGAAAGGATAGACTGACAAAATCTTAGGTTAATGTCTTTGACCAAACATTTTTAGTCTGTCACAGGACAATGGCAATGACAAAAACATTGATGGCAGAGTTCATGGTTTGGTTCCCCCATCTTACAGTTCAGGCTCTGTCCCATGTGGCACCCCACATCATGAGCTGGCTGAATGAAAGCCGTACACAGCCCTCTGGACCGCTGCATGGGTCCTGATATATTTATCAGCTTTTCCCAACTTAACCAAATGTGCTAAGGATAGTTCCACTGTGCTTGCAGCCCATTGGTCCATGTTGTTTTGATTAGAATCTTCTCCACCCCAAACCTCATCTGTAAACTCTTTAATAATATCACGGGCCTCATCTGCATTGAAGACAACCTTGCCATGGTGGCAATGGTACTCCTTGATGGTGGTGCCTGTGTGATACATTTTAATTCTTGGTATGTATTTTAAGTACCCCTGGGCATTTTTATTGTTTTGGCAAATAAATGTTTTTTCTATTACTCGCATATTACCCTTTCTGTTAATCTTAACTTTTTCTATGTTTGACTGTTTTTATGTGAGATTATTTCTTTCTACCTAAAACTCTAGACAGTTACTTCCACTGTGGATCAATTGGTGACAGACTGTCTCAGTTTTTGTTTGAAGACGTTTCTGCCCTGGCTGATGTGGCTCAGTGGATTGAGTACTGGCTTGAGAACCAAAAGGTCGCCGGTTTGATTCCCAGTCTGGGCACATTCCTGGGTTGCGGGCCAGGTCCCCCCAGTTGGGGGCTTGTGAGAGGCAACTTGTCAACGTGTCTCTCACACATCGATGTTTCTTTCCCTCTTTTTCTCCCTCCCTGCCTCCCTCTCTAAAAATAAATAAATAAAATCTTTAAAAATTTTAAAGATTTTTTTAAAAAAAGAAAAAGTTTTGAAGAATATTTTTGGAGGTTTATAACTCAGGATTGGCAGTACTTGGAAGATGTCATTTTGATTTTTTGTGGGTTTATTTTTTAAGTTTTTAATTTTAAATTATATTTATTGGGGTGGCATTGGTTAATAAGATCATGCAGGTTTCAAATGCACACAGTTCTATGATGTATTATCTGTATATTGCGTGGTTTCTCCACCACCCAAAGTCATATCTTCTTCTGTCAGCATGTATTTGATGTAGATTTTTTAGTTTTGTCTCATTCATTCATTCAACTATGGTTTCTCATGAGAAATCAGCCAAAAATCTTATTATTTCCCTTGCCTGCAGAGATTTTCTCTTAATGGTTTTCAGAAGTTTTCTTATGTTGTTATTATTATTATTTTTATTTGTGACATGAGTTCTGCTTGGGTTTATAGAGATTCTTGCGTCTCCTTTTGGAATTCCAATTAAATGTATATTAAACCTTTCAACTTTCTCTCTATTTTCCATTCTTTGGTTTTATTTTCTCTTGATTGGTTTTAAGTTAATACTCTATTCTGCTGTTTTATCTGCTATTATATTCATTGCTTGAGTTCTTTATTCGAACTATTACATTTTCAAGTTTTGGAATTTTCGTTTGATACTTATAAAAATAGATTACAGTTCTGTGGTGAACTTCTTCACCTTTTAACTTGTTTTGATATTTTAAATTTCCTCTATTTTTACCTTCCCTATCTCTTAAGGTATTTACTATTTATTCATTTTTGTGTTTCTTTTGGTTTAGGTTTTCAATTCTGAAATAACTTTCTTTCATATGTAATTCATTCCTGAGTTCTCTCATCTCATTTCTTAGGTTTTCTATTTCTGACTTAGTATTTTATTTTCTATAATTTATTTTGTAGCTTGTTCTTATATATTAGGTATAGTTTTTCTCTGTTTAGTAGGTAAGGACATCATACTAGTCTTTTTTATTTCTTGTTTTTAAAAATAATCATTCTGTATGATACTTAACTACGACCCTTTTCTGTGGATTACTGTTACATAAAATTAGTGTTCCTCAATCTTTAGGCAGGGTCCTGAACGGTTTTCTAGCTGTGTATCCCTAGAACTGTCACTTCTGGTTTTTTAATAAAATTATTGGGAAAAAAACTTCTGTATCTATGTAAATTGAGAGATAATCTTGCAGTTTCTGGAATCTGCTTCCGTGTTGCTTTCTTCCCTTTTACCTGGACTTTTTTTCTTTGCTCATGCTATCCTTAATTTACTCAGTGTGGTATGATTCACAACAATTTCTCTTCAGTGTGGGGTTTTGTACTGAAAAGGATATTCTACTTTTAGTTTCAAGAGTTCATAGAGATCAGAGTTTTCCAATCCTTTCTGAACGTACTGTGCAGCCTTTGTACTGACCTGTAACTAGAGTATGCAAGGGCTTTCCCTCCAGTTTCACCTCTGTTCTCAAACAGACCTGTTGTAATTTCCAGCAAAGTATCTTTTGACATTTTTGGGATTCTTCCTTTATGAGATACGCTCTGCTTCCTCCAACAGAAATGTTGGTGCACTAAGGCCCGGATAGTAGTCAGTGCGCTGCTCCCACCTGCTCATGCTCCAGGGTTTTGTGGGGTTTCAGATTTGCTGTCCTGGTTGCTCTCTTTTTATGCTATGCATTTTTACAATAAATAGGAAGTGTATTTTATCAATGTTTTTTTTTCCTGTATCTGTTGAGCTATCATATAGCTTTTAACTTTTCTTGTGTTTGTATTGTTTATAGGATGATTTTTTTTAATTTCACACACTCACACACACACGTATCTTCAGTCTATTTTGTTAAGACTTTTCCAAGAATTTAACTATTTCATTATATAATCTAAATGAACATAAAGTTGTTTATAATAGTTTCTCTGTATCATTTAAATCTGTTCTGAATTTGTACTTAATATCTTTTTATTTTTAATATAATTATTTGCATGTTTTATCCTTTCTTTTTCCTGGGTAGTATTGCTAAAAGTTTTTCTTTAGTAAATGCTTTTAAATATTAAACTTCATTGGTCTTCTATGGTTTTTTAAAAATTTTATTAATTTCTGCCTTTAACTTTATCATTTGCTACCTTCCACTTTCTTTGAGATTGTTCTCTTGTTCTTTTCCTAACTTCCTAAGTTGGTCACCTAACTATTATTTCTATTCTTTAGGTACGCTCAACTTTTTAGTATATTTTTATCTAAAATACAGTACAGAAAAAGCTCGCCATTCGTAAATATGCAGCTGAAAAATTAAACATGATAAAGAAATTCACATATCTATAACCCAAAGGAGACATAAAAATATCACTTATTTTATATATGGTAAATATTCAGTAAATGTTAGCTTTTACTGTTACTGATCGTTAAGTATCATTAAAAATTAATAATGGGTTTATGCAGCAAAATAGAGTCCTCGTAATTTGGGAAGGAACAAAACTTCCTAGTGCTTAGGGAGAATCTGACTTAGTGAATATGGATGATTCACACTGCATTATAAAAGACAAAGCAGTTCCCTTTTCTGTTTTAACTGGCCGAAATCATTGGTGTGTTAGGTTTTGTAATGCCTTATAAATTGGCTTATTCTTTTTCATATTTTCCTAAGGTCAGATACTTCATACTGATGTGGTTTACTTGCACTGTGGACGAGGCTTCCAAGAGGCGGAGAAAATAAAGAGGCTTTTGCTGAACTTCAAGTATGAAACTAAGTAACTTTTGAGGACTTCAGTTGCTCAGCCAATCAGAGATACCTTTGAAGCCCCTAATTTGGAGGGAGGGACTGCAGGGAGTGCCTTGGGGTGGGAGAAGGAGCCAGGTAAAACAATGCTGGGGCAAATCGCTGGAGAGCTTTACATTTGGAGACTCCAGAGGAACTCTCCTCCCTTCCTCTGCCACCTTTACTGAGCAAGGAGGGTAATAGGAGCAAAGTGAGCATTTCATTTTTCTGTTTGGTCCTATACTTTCTTCCTTCTGCCTTTCCTTTCCTTTCCTTTTCCTTTCCTCCCTTCCTGCTTTCCTTTCCTCCTCATGGATCTGAAGAATGGATATGGTAGTAGTTAGAAGCTTCAGAAATTATTTGACAGCCTATCACAGATTCAGCCATAATGTCTTTATTATGGCTTAGATCCACTTAACCATTACTAAATTTGGTTCCTGCTAGCTGGGAAGAAAACTGACTGTTCTTGAGGTGTATGGCAGTAAAATCTTTCTCCACTGACTGTGAAACCAAATGAAGAGGCAGTATTTTTTATTTTACCTATGTCTGTCTCCCTTGTGAAACAGTGGCGAAGTCGCTGAGATAGATGGGAGAGTATGAGCACTGTGCAGTAGGATTTGTGCATTCTGTAGCTTTTCTTCTGATTGATTTAGAAGCATGCCTTGAGCTCATCCAGTGTCTCCTCCTGTTTCTCCCTTGAAGCTGCAGCACTGTGGTGATTGGAAATGGAACTGCCTGCCGGGAAACAGAAGCTTACTTTGCTGACCTGATAATGAAAAATTACTTTGCACCACTGGATGTTGTTTACTGGTAAGGATGTTAGGAATGTTTGTTTTTCTTGAAAGGCAAAAGAACTCAATTCCTTCTGTGATATTTTCTCCCCCACCCACCTTTTTAAAAAGATACACATCTCATTCTGCCTGAAACCACCTCTTGCTGTTTACAAGAGTTTCCCAGTACAATGTAAAGTGTCTGTCTCTGGGAGAAATTTGAGTTTCGGTATCCTGAAACTTCTCACAGGAGCTTCAAGTTAGAGCTTACTTGGTTTCATGGGACTGCCCCAGCTTTACACTGTGCAAGAGCTCTTTACGGACTAATAAGCAGGACTGGATAACTTATCCTTCTTCTCCCAAAGTTTTGATGCCTATGAGTCATTGGCCTTCAGAACTGAGAGCCAAGGTAAGTATTACAAGTTAAAAACATTTCTAAAGTTCCTTTCTTATTTGTCTCTTTATCACGAGCTTTCATTTTATGTGGGCATACAGTTAACCTCTAAATATCTTTGGATGCACATGACCCATTTGTCCATTCTTGCCCCTGTAGTAGTTCTGCTTTCATGTACCGTTGTTTTCTCATTTTCCCTTTGGAACTCAAATAGCCATGCTTACCTTTTCCAAACTATTGTACAGCGTTAATTCCGAAAGGGTTTAATTCTAGGAGATAAGGTAGTTATAAAGGTCTGATACCTAGGGGAGAACACACAAAAGCCATCTCCTGCTGCTATCCGAGAAATCTAATAACAGGGTGTACTCAACTAATGAGTATGTGTCTACTGATAGCATCAACAGAACAAAACAAAAACCAACAACCAACACAGGAAGAAGAGTTCTGCAACCCACTTAGGAAGGGCAGAAAAGAGGGGCCTTGTGTTTGGTGTAGTATTTTGTGTGCCAAGAATATGATCAAGGTATTGGCAAACAAACTCAGGGTAACCGATGGGAATTACAGGGTCGAGACAAACTGTAGGTGCCATGGGATCATGGTTCAGGAAAGCACCAGACTGTGAGGCCCACCTCAGCCTTTGCCCTCCCCCTCTTGTTTCTCCTTGGTCAGGTTGGTTTGGAGATTACTGTGGACTTTGCCTGTTCTAGGGACTGCATGTGTGCGTCCTGTGCTTGTGAGAATCTAACACAAGGACCTGACAGAGCTGATTCAGTTGATTGCAGGCAAATACTCTGATTTCTTTTTTACTTATTTGCATTAATTTGATATAACTATCTTTGGTACTTTTATAGCCACTATAAACAGAACTTACAAATCATTAAAATATTCAATAGTGAAGACTTGTTAAATTTCATCTGAATTTACTGATAGAGTTTCCCTTTATTGAACTTTCAATGGTGATCATAGTAGAAAGAGGGAGAGAGCCTTGGCATTGGACAGACCTGGGTACTTTTGTTGTTACTGCTTACTAGCTACATAGGTCTGTAAGAGTCACTCCGCCTCTCTGAGCTTCAGTTCCCTTTAGCATTAAAATGGGACTGCTTTCTCTTTCAGCAGCATTTTGAAGTTTTCTTTATAATTATCATATAGTAAGTATTAAAACTTTCTCGTATTAAAATGCAAATTTATCTCTTTTTTTCTGTTTCTATTGAGAATTAATTTATTACATTACTTTATGTCTGTATAAAGGAGCACTGTTTTTTTTTTTTTTTTAATGTTAATTTTGTTCCCCAGCCATGGTACCGACTTCTTTCATTGTTTTTAATTAATTTTTCAGTTGCTTCTCTTGTATTTGTAGGTATATGGTCATGTCATCTGCACAAGGTGATGTATTTTCTGCTCTTGTTTAATGATACCGTGCAGTGTCTTTGAAAAACTATTAAGTAATAATGATAGTGGAACTCTTCTACTTTGATGGGATCGCTCCTAGTGTCTCCTTAGAGTTCAGTGCTGCCATTTGTATATGTTTAAAACATTTAAAGCAAATAAAGTGTTTTAAAAATATTGATTACTATTTTATTAAGTTTTAAACTCAAAAATGAAAAACAGCATTAATGGTTTTTCAGAATTTTGCTATAATCATGTGAGATTTTTTTCCTATTTTGATCTATGAGTATGCTAAATTGTAGTAGTAGATTTTCTACAATAGAACTATCTTGCAATTTTATTTGCACTTCATTTTGTAATAGTGTATTATTCTTTTAAGGTCCTGTTGGGATGTATTTGCTAATACTTTTAAGAGCTTTTGAATTTCTTAAATAATGAAAGTAACTAATCAGAATTTACAGGGAGTTTTAGGAAAATCAGCTATTTGATTTCATCTTGTTATCATTTTGCCAGTTCACCGTGCCTTTATGAGGAAGCCATATTTTGTCCTCTAACATTTTGAAGTTATATTGCAAACTCTGTTTTAGTTGACATTTTCATGCTTTCTGTGGCAGAAGTTGTTAGCACTCCCTAAACATACAATCTGGTACGCATTCCTGTAATTCTGTCATTCAGTCCTCCTGAGAAACCTTTTCCTGGCACGTCCTGCAGCACACTCCCTCTCTCCCTCCCCGCACGGTTTGCCTGGACAGATCTGCCGTGGGTCAGCATACATCATGACTTACCTCTCAGTCTGTTAGCGCCGTGCACCCTGACCCACCCATGCAACTTCCCTCTGACCTGTGGCTCTTTCTGTCCTTAATATGCCTTATGAACCATGGTGCTTACCTAGAGGGTGGGGCAAAAGGAGGCTTACAGTTTTGAGTACACAAAAACACAGTTTATTCTTGTTTTGTCATTATTATTATATTCCATATGAACAACTGTAAACCTACTTTTGCCTCACACTGTATAATACGGGGACATCATCCAAAACTTCCTATCTTAATTTCCAAAGGAGGAAAAAAAACTGGAATTAAGTTGTAGACTGTAACTATGCTAAGACTTAGTAAGTCACACATGTTTAAGTGTTTGTAAAAAGAAATTCTCCAATATTATGCATGTCATGTAAGTATTTGCTAGAGTGATTTGCCATTTTACTCTGGCACGTAGCCCTAGGTACTCATTTTATTTTTTGAATAGCTGAATCTGTGTTTTCATTCATGTTAAATTGTTATACTTCATATTTTCTGCATTTTTACCCATTTTCCTTTTTGTAAACAATAGTGGTTTCTTTTGTGTAGCAATGGTAGCATTTATTGAAATGTAGAAATACCTAGTTCCTTATGAGACATTTGTGTTTGTATTCCATGTATCTGGTTTCTCTTACATTGAAACTTTCTTAAATTTTATTTCTCTCTACTTCCTTGATATTAAGCATATTTCTGTATTTACAGGTCCATCTCAATAAACACTTAGGATTTCGATTTGTTAAATATTAAGGGTAAAACTATAGTTGGCCCTTGAACAACACAGGAGTTAGGGTCTCTAACCCTTCTGCAGCTGAAAATCCACATGTAACATTTGACTCCCTAAAAACTGAAGTTGTCCCTTGATATCCACATGGGATTGGTTCCAAGACCCTTGCAGACACCAAAATCAGTCAATGCTCAGGTTCTCTATGTAAAATGGCATAGATCAACGCATAAAGTTTGGTTCCCAGCATTTTCAGACTCCCAGCCATGGACCGAAAACAATGCAGGTGTTTATTGAAAAAAATCTATATATAAATGTGCTTGTGTAGTTCAAACCTGCGTTGTTCAAGGGTCAATTGTATTTTTAACGAGGCAATTCTTTTCAAGACTATTGACCAGAATTACCATGTGCCGCAATTACGGAAAATTTCCCCTCTGCCTAATGCTTTGGTAAATCTATGACTTACTATTTTCTCTACTTTTCCATTATACTGAAGTTTACACTTGGCAGATTATAGACTTACATTTTGCCAAAGATAAATGATTTCTGAAATGGAAATATTGTATGCTTAGAGTTATATATTTATTTAATGAAGCATAAAAGAATTAAAAGTAATCTTTACTATTTGCTGCCTGTATTCCAACTGCAAGTATCGTGATTTATGCTGAGAGTGGAAACATTACTAGAAATCACAGCACTGAATGCATTCTGGAGAATCACAGATACATGAGACCACTTAGAACCTGGAAGCAGAAAAGGGAAAAGAAAATTTCGTGCTGTTAATTCAGATCCTGTGCTTAATGTTTCTACTCTGAAAGCTGCAATACATAAATGGCTTTGAACAGGCAAATAAAGAAATTAATTTTGCTTCCTAATTACCTTGTTCATTAGGATAGTGAACGAATTAGAAAATAGAATGGAGCAAGAAGGTGTGGTATGCGTATGATGAAAGAATGAGAAAAGGGGAGGGGATCTGCAGTGGAAGGTTGGGGGTGTGGTTTTCAAGGACCAAGGGCTCAGCCAATGAAGGACAAGTGGATAGCTGCATCTCATTAGAAATGAGGGTTTGTGCTAGACATCTGAGAATACCCATTGGACCTCTTCCTTCTTTCATTTCAGTAGGGTATCAACCATTTACTAGAAGGAAAATGTAATTTAAGTAATCATAACTTAGTTTCTTGGAATAAGTTGATATGCTTTCCAGAGTCTAACCAAATTGAAGGGAATAGCTTGAGCCTCAAAGGTCTAACTGATTTGTGAAAAATGCCTAATAGTGAAGCTAATGAAAGTCTTTTGTCTTAAAATTAAAAAAAAAACAAACAAACCTATGATTTCTTTAAAGAATAATGGTACCATCGATTGATTTAAAAGTATAGATAAGTGGTAGGATATACTATTACCTCAGATGTTATTTATATTTTAGAGCATATTTAAAAGTATTGTACCATAGATACAAGCAGCCCTCGGAGATATTGCAGGTTTGGTTCCAGACTACCAAGGTGAATATTATGTTCACACTACACTGTAGTCTGTTGAGTGTGCGATAGTGTTTCTAAAAAAAAAAAAAAAAAAAAAAAAACTGTGTACATACCTTAATTAAAAAATACTTTAGTCCTGAAAAATGCTAACCATCGTGTGATCCTTCAGTAAGTCATAATCTTTCTGCTCACAGAGGTCCTTGCCTCGACGTTGATGGCTGCTGACTATGGTTGTGGCAATTTCTTAAAATAAGACAAGAAGGAAGTTTGTCATATCTATTAACTCTTCCTCTGAGGAACGATTTCTCTGTAGATGTGATATTTTGTAGATGTGAAAGGAATCTTTTTTCTGAGCACTAGGTCTCAATAATGGGCTTGAAATATTCAGTAAACCATGTTGTAAACAGACATGCTATCATCCAGGACTTGTTTTTCCATTTATAGAGGGCAGGCAGAGTAGATTTAGCATAATTCTTAAGGGCTCTAGGAGTTTTGGAATGGTGCGTGAGCATTGGCTTCAGCTTAAAGTCACCGGCTGCATTAGTCCCTAACCAGAGAGTCAGCCTGTCCTTTGAAGCTTTGAAGCCAGGCACTGACTTCTCTCCAGTTACGAATGGTGTAGATGGCATCTTCTTCCAACACAAGGTGGTTTTGTATGGACTGAAAATCTTGTTGAGCGTAGCCACCTTCATTAGTTATCTTAGCTTGATCTTCTGGAAGACTTGCTACAGCTTCTGCATCAGCACTTGCTGCTTCCCCTTGTACTTTTATGTCTGCTTGGTATGGTCAGTCATCTAAATGTAGCTGTCCTAGGGGATGTACAGTGATAGCTCACTGAGGTTTCAAATACATTTCCTAGCAATTAATGAGGTTGAGCATCTTTGTTGTTTTTTTTGCCATTATAGATCTTCTTTGGTAAAATACCTGTCTAAATAGTTTTCCCATTTAAAAAATTGGATTATTTTTCATCCTGTCATTGAGTAAGGGTCTTTTATATTAAGTCCTGTGTCACATACCTGGTTTTGTTTTAAAAATCTTCATCCGAGGATACATGTTTACCAATTTGAGAGAGAGAGATAGAGAGACAGAAAGAAAGCAAGAGAGAAGCATTGATGTGAGGGAGAAACATTGCTTGGTTCCCTCCTGTACTTGCTCTGGCCAGGGATTGAACCCACAACCTTCTGGTGTGCAGGACAACACTCCAGCCCACTGAGTAACACATCCAAGGCTAGCATGGGTTTCTCATAAATAAGCATTTTGGTCTTATCCCATTTTGTTTTTGTTAGGAAACTAGACTGGTAGATACATCTAGATTTTAGTATATCTTTTGATAGTTTCTTGACACTCTTATGGAGAAACTATAGAATTAGCAGATTTGGTTAGGTTGTTATCACAAAGATGCTGGTCATCTAATGGATTGATGTCTGGCGTGAGATCTCCAGGGGCGTGCTGCAGACGTTGTTTTAGTTAATGTTTAATTAGTAATTTAGAAGGTTTGGAGGCATGCTTTTCAAGTTTGTGGACATTGAGGTTTATTAGAATCAGGATAAGAAAATATTTTGAAATACTTGAGTTGTTGGACCTAACCTAACAAGATGAACTTCACTATAACAAGGTTAAAGACCTTGTGATGCTAGAAGGGAATTCGGCAGAGATTTTGATGGGGGGATTTCTGGGGTTCCCTTGAACCCTGACTGAGGAAGACTCTGCCGCAGTAATCTGCAGCAGGTTTCCCGTGTCCTGAACCGCCTGGGCCTAATTTCTTTTGGTTTAAAGAAATTTAGTTCTTGACCGTCGTTAGACTTAGCTATACAACTTGATATGTATCTAGCTGTGTATAAAGGTTATTGTGTTGTGAAGTTAAAATTGCTGTTATTTATTTCTGACTACTGCAGTAATTTACGTTTTACATGTGGAATGTAAAATCAGTTTCTTTGCATTTAAACATCTGTCTTCTCCTTCTGCAGTTTCTAGTAGTGATGAAGGCCATGAATTAGCCTTGGAACTTAGGGCAACCTCAATTATTTTTTGGATATCAGTTTGACTCTTATGTTTAATAACAAGGTAAGATGATACAGTATTTGTCTCACTTCTTTCTACAGTGAAGGCTTGAGACAGTGCGCTGTGATGGTCTAGGATTTTGTTGCCTGGCACCTATTGAAATTCCTCACTCCATTTCTGTGACCATTGTAAACACTAGGCTCTTCTTTATAAGGCTTCTTTTCTGGGATGTTTGTGACATTAAATAAATTTAAAAATAACACTTTCTATATCAATATAATTTATAGTTATTTTTTGAAACAGCCAGAATATTTTTAAGTATATTTTTTAAATAGACTGCGATGAGGTATGTTGAAAAGGAGGCATAGGAATGAATAATTGTGTGTGTGTGTGTGTGTGTGTGTGTGTGTGTGTGTGTTTGGTTTTAAAATACTGTTTGGATTTGGATTCAGTTTGACAGTTTCTGATCAAAATAAAATGTTTTACCAGTTTTGTAACCCATGTGTTTCTGCATCCCTAAGTCCAATTTAAGTATCTGCAGGAGTTCCCCCAAACTGCCCCCCAGCCCCCTTTAACTGTAGCCCCTCTTGCAGATCTTTGTTTATTGACTTAGATTAGAACTGGCCTAGAGCCCAGTGATGGCCATTTCTTGTCTTAAGGTTTTGGTTATAAATCTGCTTTTGTTGCCAGATCCAATAAAGATTCTTGATTGTTTTTGTTAGTTTTATTACAAGTTCTTGCCAAAGATACAGTATATTATAACCAAAACAGATGTTCTGTTTAGACAAGTGTATTTACTATAGAATAACTTAAAATATAAATTAAACAACAATGTGTTCAGCATTAAGGTAACAATTGATGAACTTTGGGATTTTATGAGTGTTTTTGATAACCTTTACAAAGAGAAGAAACAGTGCCTTATTCTGAACAATTGTTTTACAGTTTTTTGTCTATCTCAGCTTGTGTGTGTGCAGTCTTAGATCCTCCTAGACCCTCCTACAAATTAACATTTTAATGTGATCTTGAAAGTAGAATGGAGTTAACCAATTTCATATATATAGTTCTGCTGTTTCTTAAAGCATACATCAGATAAATAGTATTTGTTCTCATAGAGATATCAGTTTAGTAAAAAAATAGTTTTTAATATTCTAATGCTTATAAATAAGTAGGTGAAATAATTATACATAGACCTTTTCATAAATGATGTACTTGGTGAATTTCAAAACCATATTATAGGGTTGTAGGTAGCTCGTTTGGGACTTTAACCATCTCCGATTAGGGCCCAGTGCAGTCTTGATTTATTGCTGCATTCTTTGTTGTAGTGAATACAGACATGTAGTGAGTATAAGATGAATGTATCAATATTTATAGGCTGTAATTTCAGCTCTTTTTTGATAATAGTCCCTAGAATAAATTAGATGTGTAAGGGATAAGACTGCCCTATCAATAGATTTCTAACAGAGTACGTTTTACCTTGAGATTGTTAACTCTTTGGTCTCTTCTAAGTCATATTTTCCTCTTTTCTTAGGCATTCAACAGCTTGCTTTTTTTCTCATCTTTGGCCAAAACCTTTAAAAGTGTATTCAGCTGATTATTGGGGAACATTTAAGTGTTTTGCTTTTTTTTAATAAGAACTGTTTGGGTTGCACAGAATACTCTGGTTCTATCTCTCATTTCAATTGCATCAGAAGAATGCAGAATTGCTAGCATCTTTCGTTGTTGACATCCTTTTCATTTGGTTATATTAGACTCGAAGATTCTGTGGCCAAAATTTGATATTTGTGAAAGGAGTTCTTGAATCCACCTTATTTGTGTTTTATATATATATATATATATTTTTTTTTTAAGGGGGAAAATCTTTTGATTCCAATGTATTTTATGTGGCTAAATCTTTGTATTATGCTCTCTGACTTACTGAAATACCACTTTCAAGTTCCCCACATCCGTACATTTCTAAGGTTACACCCAGCTTAATTCCCATTACTTTTCCGCTTCACAGCACTTGCATTTTGAAGAGATCCTAACATTTGGGTTCACATTATGATAATTAGGTTTTAGGCGCATGGGGGATTAAAGATGTCTCAGGTCTAGTTGAAGAATAAAGTTCAGAAGCACTTGTAAAACTTGCCTGATTGGTGGGTAGAGGTGCTTTTATTTATTCACTACTCATGCAGCATTAATCCGTGTTTCATCAGGTACCTACAGTGCTGTAATTCTAGATGTGACCTTGGGACTTGATTTACTTCAGCTTCGTTTTCTTTATTAATGTGCCATGAAAGAGGTACATGAAAGATAGCCAACATCAAAGTACCTTTTAAAGTAAAATGGTTGATAGGAATTCCCTGGTATTTAACACTCTCTGTCAAATGTTTCAGCTGGTTTGCATCCTTTTACAAGCTATTGCTTGCCGCACTAAAAGAAATTTAAAGCAGTTACTTCAAGATGGGGTGGTGGGGGCATGGTTATGGTGGTGGTGGTGGTGGTTGGGTGGCAATATTAGCCAGAGAAGAGAGTCCATGAGAATTTAAGAACATATTCTTTTTCAACTGTTCTCACAAGATGGTTTGTTTTTGTGTTTTTCTTTGGGTCCAGTGTGCTTTTTTAGAGCAGTGCAGCACTTATGAGTAGAGTGAGGAGGCACTCCTCTTGCTTATAAGAAGACTGAAGAGCGTTGCCAAAGAAAATTCATCAAACCTCTCTGTGAAAGAAAGAATAAAAGGCAATGGCAGTGTCTTATTCAGAGGTTGTTTCACTACTTTAACTTCACAGCCTGTTTACTCTTTATGGAACCATCTAAGAAAGAGCTTTTAAACACAGTAATATGGGAAACTGAGTCTTAAGAAGAACAAAGGGAGCAGGACTCAAAGAGGTCTTGCCATATGTATGGTGGAATATTTATTTTTCCCAAAACATGTTTTAGAGGCTATTGTCTGTGTTCTAGGCTGAGTATACAAGGGTACAAGTTCTTTTAACTCAATTTTGAAACTCTGGCCCCTTCTTTGTTTCATAAATATCTGTTGGATGTTTCTCCCTACTTCAAAAAAATAGTTAAAATCATTTTGTATTTTAGATAATCACAGGAATTATAGGTTTAGTCTTCATGTCTTTATCATAGAACTATCTGAATCTGAGTGGTGAAAATAGAAATCACAGAATGTTTTAGAAAATGAAATTAACTTGCTTTCAAATTTATACTTTATTTTCAACTTACTAACATAATCTTTACTTCTGTCTTTTAAAGTCTATTACAATAAAAACTTTTTCCTAATTAATATTTGTTAAAATGCATGTGTAGAATTAAAATGCTTTAAAAATAGCATATCTGCTTGATACTCTGTGGTTTTGTTTACACTTACCTGCTTAGCTAATTTTTATTCATAAATGGCAGGAAAATAAATTTCAACCTAGACTTCATCTTGGTGATGTATTGAACTAAAGTCTTTGGCCTGTAAAGTGTAAGAAATCAACACTATAGGTGACACGGAGGAGTTTGGTAATGGTCTTTTCTTTTCAAGGAAAGCAGATATTTAAATGCAAAAGACTCTCTGTCAACACAGAATGAGCTTCAGACTTCTGAAGGGAGATAGATGTGGGCAGTGAGCAGTGCAGCAGTTCATGTGGCATTCGAGTTTGTTATTGAAGAAGAGGGTGGGAGAGGTACGTTTTTCCTATTCGTTGATATAGGAAATGCAGTACTTCTTGCTGCCATTGCCATACCATATATGGCTCATTCCAGGCATTAGGAAAATTGAGCTGGGATTGAAAAAATAGTTAGGTATTAGGAAAAGGTGTCGGGTTGGCCAAAAAGTCTGTATAGTTTTTACTGTAAAATTAAAGATGTTTTTCATTTTCACCAATAACTTTATTGATTTGGATATTTTGAGTATGTCTCAGTATGTTGTCTATCTCCTGTGTGGTAGAACATTGATCGTCTCAATTAATGTCTCAATTTTATTGCCATCAACTTCAACTGGTCTGCTTGACTGTGCAGCATCACCCAGCGGAAAATCTCTATTAGGAAACTTTGCAAACCACTTTTGACATGTTCGATCAGTCACAGCACCTTCTCCATACACTGCACAAATCTTTTTTTTTTTTTTTTTTGCATTTCAGTTGCATTTTTCCCTTTCTTGAAATAATAAAGCATAATATGCTGAAAAGGTTGGTTATTTCTTCCGTCTTCAATATGAAACTGTCTACACAAAAATTCACCAGTTTTGATAAGTTCTTTTTAATGCGTGCTGATATGGCAGCTGTCACAATACAATCTAACAAAATTGCTTCGAATGAAGTTAAACTAAGTGCTACTACAGCCATCTTACAGAAAAAAACAAACGAACTTTTTTTGCCAGCCCAATAGTAAAATGAGAGAGCTGGAAGGGAGATACCCTTCCATTCACACCACCTTTTTCTTTAATTCCTTTCCCCCGACTCCTTCACACTTAATAGCATCTTCTTTTGCATTTAGGGTATGTTTTGTTAATAATTTGATCTGACCCATCATGGTCATGGGAATTGGGAGACAAAGTGTAATAACTATCTAAAATGTCATCAAGATCTTATTTTGCAAGCATTTTAGCTTTCCCAGGGCAGAGAACTGTGGAGTCCTTTAGCTGACAGGGTGACTCATGCTTTGACTATTTTTTTAAGGTTCTGAGGTTTTGTGTATCCTGTCTAATTAGTACCAAGTTAAAGCACATGAATTGGCCCAACATTGTATATTTAATAATTCAAACATATTAACTATAAGTTAGTCTAAAGCTTGATTGACAAAGATCAACATAGCCAAGGGTCATTAGTGGTATTTATTGGTTACTTAGTGGTAAGCAGTTTGAGTTTGCAAATGAGTCACCAGCTTAGCAGTTGATCAGTGTATTTTTGACTGATTCATTTGGTTACTTAGTTACCCCATTTACCTACATTCTACTCTTCAAATCATTTTTATTTTTCCTTTTCACATGAGATTTATGAATCTAGGACTACAAGGGACCACAAGAAGTTGATACACTACCCTCCCCGCTCCTAGGAGGTTTGAATTCAGATAGTATGGTTTAAATAATGATGCTGCCATCATTACCATGGTCATATTGCACTTTCTATCTTTAATTACACTCAGTAATATATTGGTGGCATCCCTGATTCAAAATTCAGATGTTGACGTGACCAAAATGCTAACACTTTGAAGAGGAGTATAAAGAATCCTCTGTAATGTCTTCAGTGTATAATAGGAAATGTTTTGAGGATGTTCATTTTTTTTATTCAAGCCATATGCACTAAATTTTAGGATTGTGATTTCCTTCTTTTCCAGGTCCTAGGCTTATTTTGAATTAAAATTCACTGGTTATATAAAAGGAACTCGGTTACCTATTTTCTTTCTTCTCTCTGCCCTTGATTGGTGTGTGTGTGTGGGGTGCTGATTCTCAAGCCCTTTGGGAGATTCTGTATCTGATTCTCAGTACGAAATGCTACTTTTAGGCTGTTTAGACTTTGGTGATAAAAGTAGTAATTAAAATTTCTACCAAAAAATAGTCTTTTTAATAACTGAATACAGAAAGACTGGAAAGATTTAGGGACCTCTGCTCAAATTTTCAGATTTTGGAACTTGATAGTTTTTTCCTCCCTTGTGTTTGGCAGGAGCTATGAGAAGTAGATAAAGAAAGCCAGGACCATGTTGGACTTTTGAAGTGTCTTATGATCTTTCAGGTTTGATTTGCTTTCTTCTCACTTTTTTTCTTTGACTTCCTTCTGTCTACCTTTCCTTATTTAGAAGTGTCAGGTTTGTTTGTGTTAAGTGGAAAATATAAAATGTACCTGTCCTGTTGAGTTTAATATACTGGGGGAAAGTTTGTCACCAAACTCTAGCGTACGTACAAAATCCTTTTTCTGTTGTTAACACAGTTATGAAATAATTCAATTAAATTCCCCTCCACTGTTAGAAGCCTAAGATCTTCCTATAGTTTCAGTTACTTTCATCCTTACTAAGATAGTCAAGAATCTTCTTGTAATAATAATTGTCTCTCCCTTTGACTGTCAAAATTCATTTACTCATTCATATTCAGTAAATACTTATTCAGTACTTCGGTTTGTGCTAGGCACTGTGGGCTCAAATATTCATAAAACCTTACCCAGTGGCCATTTTATATCCAATTCAGTAGCCTCCTCTAACCTCTAGCTCATTTGGACTCCTTTTCATATGCTGATGTATCTTCCACCCCTATTAAATAATCTTAGTTCTGCTTCCGGTAAGCATTCTTTCTGTGCATCCTTGCACCTATTCTTACTTTTAAACTAAGATGGTGCTCCAAATATTATCTTAATTTCCTTTGTCTTCTCTCCATATCTTCTTTTCCTTGGTAATTTCTCCATTCACTTTTGGGGCTTTATCTTTTGCATCAGTGTGGGTTCTAAGTCTACATTCCTGTTTTAAGTTCTCTCCAGAGATCTGGACTCAAAATTTCAGTGTCTTGCTGTCAGTCTCTTGAGTAACCCTCTGATGCCTCAGATTCAGCAAAACTTAACTCCTTGCTTTTGCTCCCAGCCAAACCTAATTTTCTTCATGTATTTTTTGTTCTTTTATGAGCTCCTCCTTTGTTGATGGGCTAGCAATTCCCTTGGCCACAAAATTGGTAATCTTTGACTTATTATGCTCTATACTCTGTTCTAACTCATCAAATGCTGTTGGTTCTCAATCTGCAATGTTTGTTCTGTTTTTCTTCCCTTCAGTGTCTACTGTTGGCTGGTCTTCTTTTTTTGAGATTTTAAGCCTTTTATGAGCTGGCCTCAAGCTACTTTTCTCATATAATCTCTTGATACTCCCGTGCCAACCCAAGACAAGGTGCTTATCATTCAGGCTTTCATAATCTGAGTTTGCCTAGTTATCTTTGCGTCATGCCATTGATGCCATTCATTAAGAAATTATACAACCAACAAAAATAATACGTATACTAGTAATCATCAATTTATTTGTTGTTATTGTAAGAATTAGCACAGTTGTAATTTAATGCTCATATTTTATTGAATATAAGCTAAGGCAAATCCATTTTCAGTATTTGTTTAATCTTTCAGGGTAGCCTTATTTAAATCTTCCCCTGATCTGCTTCTGTTATGTACAGTGAAATTTTGGTTCTTTTTTCAGTGGATTCCACTTAAGTGCCCTTTGCCCTCATAGGAAGTATCCTCTGATACCAATAAATCTTTATGCCAGGTAAATCGGAATATTTGTTCTTTGAACACGTGTAGGCTTCTTTTTTCCTACCCCTTTTGTAGTTAAGAAAACAGGATGTAGAGCCTGGTTCAGATTACAGCTTCATCCCTTCCTGCCCTAGTCAAGTTACTCAAGTCTCTCTGCCCCTTGTCTCTGAAGTGGGGGTAATAACAGGATCTGCCACAGGATTTTGGTGAAGATTAAATGGGTTGATACATTTAAAAATATTTAGAATAATGCTTGGCAAATGGTATGTAATCAATAAATGTTAGAAGCTACTGTTTTCATTTTAACTGATAAGTGTGTAGGATAATAATTATTATTGTTCATACTGTTTTCTTCCCATGGAATACCCTTTCTCATCCTCTGCCTGTCACCATCTGTACTTCAGAGCGTGTCTCAGGTGTCACATCCTCCAGGAAATTCTCTTTGGTGTCTGCAGTTGGAATTAATCTTGCCTTGCTCTGTCTTCTCATAAAACTGTCTATGTATTTCTGCCATGACACTTAAAACATAGCCTTCTTTATACCGCAGACATTTATGTAGCTGTTAATGGGATAATTGTTTATGACTAGGGATGTATCATTGTTCATCCTTATAGAAGAGTACCTTGTTCATTTTTTTCCCCCGTGTTGGTACTCAGAAATTCAAATTGATTTTAAACAAATTAACCCCTCCTCACCTGCACATATATATGTAGAGAGTATGTATATATATTTATACACACACACGATCCTTCTATGCACAAAGTACTTCCATAATTGTTGTGGAAGAGATAAAAAATGAAAGGTATGCTTTCCAAATTAAAACCAAATGTTATCTATACATTTAAAAAGATTAAAAAATGTACCATACAAATAAAAAAGACTATGTTATTTAAATAATAATGACCCGTGATTAACCATAGTAACAATGGTTAAATGACCCATGTCTTCACCATTCAGCTTATGACATACGACATGGTCCGTGCTTTTGAAGACCCCTGTTTCTCCTTCACATCTCATTTCCCCCTCCAGAGATATTCTTGATAAGATACTCTCCTGAGCTCTGTTAATAATTCCATTGCTATTGCTGTTTTACATGATGGCTCCTCTGCAGCAATTAGGATTATACTGCATGTATTCTCCTGTGAGTTGCTTTTGTTTAAACTTAAAGTTATTTTATGATTTCATTCATTTTGATATGTATAACTGATTCATTAATTTTCACTGTTATATTGAATAATAATTATATGGTATTTTTCTATTTTATAGTTGATGGACTTTTGGGTTGTTTTCAGTTTTATTGTTTTTGAAATTCTAATTCATCTATTTTGTTTGAATAACAGATGTATTGAGTTGTAGTTCACACACCATACACTTCACCCATTTGAAAGGTACAGTTCAGTGGCTTTTAATATATTCACATATACAAGTAAGTACAATAATCACCAGTGTCAATTTTAAAACATTTCATCATCCTAAAGGAAACTGCATACACTTTAGCTATTGTGCCCTACTCCCTCACTCCTCTGTCTCTCGCCTGGTCCTAAGCAACCACTAATCCACTTTTTGTCTGTATATACCCCTGTTCTGCACATTTCATCTGAATGGAATCATGCCACATGCAGTCTTTTGTAACTGCCTTCTTTTGCTTAGCATAATGTTTTCAAGGCTCATCCATGTTGTAGCATGTATCAGAGCTTTATTTCTTTTATGGCTGAATAATATTCTATTGCATGGCTTTGCCACATTATATTTATCTATTCATCAGTTGATGGACATTTGGGTTAGTTCCACTCTTGAGCTACTATGAATAATGCTGCTGTAAACTTTCATTCCTATATGAATATATGCATATACTTGGATATACACTTGGGTATGTACTTATGAGTGAAGTTCCTGTGGTAACTGTATATTGAATGGGTTGAGGAATGGCAGACTGTTTGTCTGAGTGTCAGCACCATTTAACATTCCTACCAGCAGAATGTGAGGGCTCTGACTTCCCTCCTTCTTCATCACACTATTTTTAGTTTTTTAAAATAAAGATTTAATTAATTTATTTTGAGAGAGAGGGGAAGGAAGAGAAAAAGGGAGAGAAACATCGATCTGTTGCCTCTTGAACATGCCTCTGCTGTGAACTAAACCTGCAATCCAGGCATGTGCCCTGACTGGGAATCGAACTGGCAACCTTTTGCTTTTCAGGATGACGCTCAACTAATTGAGTCACACCAGTCAGGGCTATTTCACTTTTTTAACTGTAGATATCGTAGTGGGTATGATGTCCAGCATCTTTGCATATGCTTATTGGCCATTCGTATATATTCCTTGGATAAATGTCTATTCAGATTCCTTACTCAGTGTTTATTTAGGTTATTTGTCTATTTATTGAATTGTAAGAGCTACTTATAATTCTGGGTACAAGTTTCTTATCAGATGAATGATTTGCAAATATTTTCTTCCATTCTATGGGTTGGTTGTCTTTTTACTTTCTTGATTATCACATTTGAAGCACAAAGTTTTAAATTTTGATGAAGTCTAATTTTTTTCTTTTGTTGCTCATGTTTCTTGGGGTCATATGTAAAAATTCTTTGCCAAATCCAAGTTCATAAAGATTTACTCCTTCATTTTTTTCTAAGAGTCTATAGTTTCAGCCTTTACATTCAGTCTTTGATCCATTTTGAGTTAATTTTTATGTATGGTGTATGGTAAAAGTCCAATTTCTTTTGCATGCAGCTCTTCAGTTGTCCCAGTAACACTTCTTGAAAAAAACTATTCTTTCCCCATTGGACGATCTTGGCACTGCAATGGGAACCAGCTGAGCAAAGAAGGACAGGTGGGTCTCTGGGCTTCCAGTCTGTTGCATCAATCTACCTGTCTATGCTGTGCCACCACCACACTCTCTTTTCATTTTTAATCGTAAGCTTTGAAATCAAGAAGTATGTCTTCCATTTTGTTGTGTCTCAGAGTTGTTTTTGGCTATTCAGAACCCTTTCAATTCCATATGAATTCCAGAAACAGCTTGTCAGTTTTTACAAAGAAGTCAGCTGACATTCTGATAGGGATTGCATTGAACGAATAGACCAGTTTGGGGGTTATTGCCATTTTAACAGTGTTGCCTTCCAGTCCATGAATATCTGATATCTTTCCATTTATTGAGATCTTCTTTAATTTTTTTAACCACATTTTGTAGTTTTCAAAGTAAAAAATTTAATTTTTTTGTGTTAAATTTATTTCTAGGAATTTTGTTATGCTATTGTAAATGGAATTTTCTTATTTCATTTTTGGATTGTTTGTTTCAGCTTTATATAAATGTAATGGTAACTGATTTTTGTAATTTATCGTCCATCTTACAACCTTGCTCAACATGTTAATTTGTTCTAACCATTGTTTTAGTACGTTGCTTGAGATTTTCTCTATATAAGATTATATCATCCATGATAGATGGAAGATACTTTTATTTTTCCAATCTGGATGTTCTATCTATCTATCTATCTATCTATCTATCTATCATCTATCTATCTATCTTTCTATCATTTACCTACTTGCCTTGGCTAGAACTCCAATACAGTGTTGAATGGAAGTGGCCAGAATAGAATCTTTATCATATGCCTGCATATATCTACTCAAACAATAAATCTGATCAGGGAGAAATGCACCCAGTTTGGTTTTTTTTTTTTTTTAACCATTAAATCTGATGTTAGCTGTGAATTTTATTTTTATAAGCTCTTTATCTGGTTGAGGAGGTTCCCTTTCTAATCTTCAGTTTTTTATCCTGAAAGGATGTTGGATTTGATTTTTTTCCCCCCAGATGTTGGATTTTGTCAAATGTTTTTTCTTTGTCTCTGGAGATGATTATGAGAGCTTTGCTTTTATTCTGTTGCTATGATGTATTATGTTAGTTGATTTTTGGATGCTGAACCAACCTTGTATGCTTGGGGTAAGTGTTACTTGGTCATGGCGTATAATTCTTTTCTGTTGCTAGATTTGGTTTGCTAATATTTTGTTGGGAATTTCTGTATTCATACTTATGAGAGAGATTGGCTTGTAGTTTTGTTGCAATGTCTTGGTTTGCTTTTGGTATTAGGATAATATTGGTTTCATAGAATGAGTCGAGAAATGTTCTATATTTTGGAAGACTTTGTGAGGAACTCATATTGGGTTTTTTGTTTGTTTTTTAATTTTTATTAAAACTTAGTGGTAAAGCTGTCCAGGCCTGTTTTTTGTTTGTGGGTAGTTTCTCCATTACTAATTCAATATAGTTATTTGTTATGGGCCTATTCAGGTAGTCCGTTTCTTCCTAAGTAATTTTTAGTAGTTTGTGTCTCCCAGGTGCTGTTCAATAAAACCAGGTTTACGGCTTGAGTGGACACAGGCCTGGGCCTCACTCAACCCAGCACCCCCGCCCCCCCCCACCCCCCTCCCCCGCCCAGGTACCGTGGGCCTGCTGCTTTCTCTGCTCCGCCCACCACTGACTGCTTCGTAGGCCCTTCTTTCCTGGAAACGCTTTCTTTTGACTGGGATGTAATTTTTTATTCTTTTACTTTTGTCCTTTCTGTGTCTCATGTTTTAGATACATCTTTTTTTTTAATCCTCATCTGAGGATGTGTTGATTGGTTTTAGAGAGAGGAAGGGGGAGAGAGAGAAAGTGAGAGAGAGAGCATGCCATTGGTTGCCTCCCGTATGTACCCTGACCAGGGATGGAACCTGCAGCTCAGGTATGTGCCTTGGCTGGGAATGGAGCCCTCAGCCTTTTGGTGTACGGGATGATGCTTCAACCAACTGAGTAACCTGGCCAGGGCTAGATATATCTTTTTTAAACATGAAGGGCAACTTTATGAGTTTGTTGTAAGGATTAAGAGAGTTAATATGTAAAAGTATTAGAAGAGTGCTCTAGTGCTGTATATAGCAGAGATGAATTCTCTCCTCTTGGAATTAAAAACACATTAAATGTAGGTGTCAAAAATTTTCTAGAGTTGAAATTCTGGGGAAAATGAATACAAATACATAACTTGAAAATATTGCATACTGTATGTGTCTGAATCAGAAATCACAAAATTCGCTTTTGAATCAGCAAACATGCAGTTATTGGACTTGTCATATAAAGAACGTAGTACACATATGTTGACTGTATTTCAAGAAATATAAGAGAGGATCATGCTTTATCGAAGATAACCTTATAAACTCCTTAAGTGACCCCTGGGTTCCTGAAAGTACAGCAGGCCAGGGAAACTTTTGTTTCTTTTTTGCTTTGTAAAGCCTTCCTTTCCTTGGTCTAGTGGAGACCAGGGTTTGGTTGGAAGGGGTGGGGTGTGAGGTGAGGTGATGGTAAGGGCCTGGGGTTACCCATGTTGTGGGGGTGAGGACCCTTAGGTGTGGGGGCACAGTAAGGGCTATAAAGTTGTTCCCTTTCTCTTTCCAGGACTAACTGACATTTGTATGTATCTGTATTTGAGGAAACTAAACATAGGGTTTCCTTTTCCCGTGCTGTCCTGTAACTAAGATCGGTCTAGTCCCTACTTCATTTTTTTAGCTGCCTTCATTTTTAGGAGCTCACATGGAGAAAGCACAAAACTTCCCATTTCTCTGAGCAAAATGAGACTTAAAAATAAACATTTTAGTTGTACAAACTAAAAAAATACATGCTTTTGGCAGCTTGTAAATTAGCTCATTAATGTAAACAAAATAATCAGATCAGATACTTGTGTTTAAAGAGATTTAGTTGCTTAAATACAGCTGTGTCCTTTACGTAAAGAAATTCCAGGTCATTATTCTCTGATCTCCTTTTCTAACCTATTCCTTTAGACTCTGTCGAAAACATAAAGAAGATGTTTCCTTGGTTGATTCTGAAGAAAGCCCCAGGCATGTTGTAAAAATGTGAAGTGGAAGATTAGGGCCTACCTCATCCTTTGGCGGTGGTTTCTAAACAAGGTGCTGTGGATTAACGTGAATGAGAGGCTTGGCCTGGGACTTCGAGGCCTCGCCTCCCTCTGGTCTTTCTTCCCTTTCCCACTCACACACCACTTAGTTGACAAGTGCTTTCAGCCTAGTTGGGAAATTATTGTACACTACCGTTCTGCCATTCATTCTGTTCAAAACAATGTCACACAGCAGTGCTGAAGTAAGTTGGGAGGTGCTGTGGATAATGAAATAGTCGGTAGATTCTTTAAGAACTCCGGCTGCATAGAAGAGCCCGAGGTGGAGAAATAGTATCGTATCAGAGTGATTGGTGCTGTTGGAGTCACGGCCCCCCTCGTAGGTGGTGCCTGAGTGTCAGCTCTGCTCCTTGCTAGCTGTCTGTCTTTGGGCAAGTTTCTTCATCTCTCTGAGCTTCAGTTTTCTGATTAGTAAGATGAGAATATTCATACCTGCCTCCCGGGAATAGGAAGATTAATGAGATACCCATACTATTCGGACTATAGTACATAGTTCGAAATAGTGGTTAAGAATATGGGCTCTTGAGTCAGACTATCTGTGTTCATATTACAAGTCTACCACTTACTAATTGTATGAACTTCAGCAGGTTACCTAGCCTCACTGTACCTCAGTTTCCTCACTTTTACATGAAATAATAACAAGGTTGTGGTGAAGATTAAAGAAATTAATACATATGTAGCACAACAGTGTCTGACGCTACAGGAGCTAACTCTCAGTAGTAGCTAATAATAAGTGTCCTTTCATTCTGAAGTGGTTTCATACTTCATGTCCAGTAGGATGTAATTTCATCTGTTCTCTCTTGTGCCCAGATACTTACTGAGCTTGCTGTTCTTGAGCTGAAAGCACTATTAAACTCCAAGTGTCTTAGTCATATTGCTCACTTGTATGTTTTCTCTTGAGATACAGAGATTCCTTTCAGTATTAAAGAGTGACACTCAGTGATACAAGGACTAAATAAGGATATTTGATAAGGATATAGTCTGTTACAGCTGTTCACAATCTAAGACCGACTTGGAGTTTTTGGTCGATAATGCTTTGAAAATGGTTAATGCTATAAAATTTGAAGGTACGAGGAAGTTGTTAATAATTTTAATAGTGGTTTAAATGAGAATTGGGACACTTAAAAAACCATTTATTTGGGAGATTCTGTAATGAAAATAGATATTTCTTCTGGGAACCTAGACTCAGACTCTTTATGATTTCCGTAATGATGGAGACAGAGGTCTTGGACGGTTCCAACACCCTCGTGCCGCTGTGTTCTTGCTGAGAAGGGTCCAGAGGGTGGCGCGTGTTTGTTTTCATTTCAGTGATGGATTATGTAGACACATCAGAAAATTGTTTTTCTGCCTAATTTTTGCCTGAAAAGCAAAACTAAAGCCATAAACTAAGCCATAGTTAAATGATCTGCGTTGGCATGTGCTTCTGAATGGCACTTTTGCACTTTAGGAAATGATGTGTATTTTCTCTGTCATCAATTGCCAGAAAAATTTTATTTCCCACATTTAATTTTTTTTTTTTTTGGTTGAGATTCATACCCATTACATGTGATGTTATATTTGTGTTACTTAGTACTTCTGGTTGTCCACTGTGCTACCTCACCCCACCAAATTATCCCTGCTCATATGCTGCTTCAGTAGTAGGTCCCTGCTTTGTAGAATGCAATTCCGTAAACTGGGAGTGACTCTCAGTAAGAATTTCAGATGGTTTGTTCCTTTGTTAAAGAAGACAAGAAAGAGTCAAAAATCAGGAACCTTGCCTTCAAGTATTGACTTAGGAGTTTTTTTGGGGGAAGTATTTGTTCCTTTGTTGTAAATCAGTTTGTATTATAGTATGTAAATCATTATGTACTTTTCTTATAGGTTAATAAAAGTAGATTTTTGTAAATTCTTTAGTTCAGACTTTTAAAAATAATATCCCATGGCTTCATTACTGCTTCTCAAGTGCCTTTACACCTTTCGTTTGTTTCCCGCAGTAACCTTGTGGTTGGAAGTATTGTGCACATTGACAGGTGAGGAGGCTGCTCTGCAGGCTGATGGGGTGGAAGACTTAGTGGAGTGGGGGTTCAAATCCAGCCTATCTGATTTTAAACCGCATGCTTTTTCCAGCACACATGCTCTTTCTCCTCTTAATTTTTAAATATGGCAAGTATTTCCAGAAAGTTTGACTTAAGGGAATAAATCCCTGTTTTCAACACTCTTAAATTTACTTTTACCTTTGATCATTCATTTGGAGATGGTGGAGACAACAGCAAAAATCTTTGGAACGAGACTGAATTTATATTGAAATTAATCCACCTTCATCTGCTTTTTTAGCATTAAGGGATGTTTAAAAATTATACATGATATAGTATTGGAGGCAGAATACCCTCAAAGTTCTAGTCCAGCTTCTCATGTACCAGAAAGGACCCAAGGCTCAGTGATCAGGCCATCCAGATTTTGTTCTTGGTGGGTCCCAGAACTCTCCCAAATAGTTCGTTAGTGAGGAAGTAGAATACAACACCTCTTTTGAACATTTTCCATTTTCTTCAGCTTTTTAAATGTTTTAGAATTCAGCACGAACTAACTTTGTCTCAATACTAAGTTGAAACTAACTGTTTCATTAACTGGTTAGTGTTTCTTTAAGGGAGCATTCTTGAGGAGGAAAACTTTCAGTGGGTAAAGTAGCCCTTGTTATATAACTAGAGTGCATACTACTGATAATGTTTTCTTCTGTACCCAGGCAGTTTTTGAGCCTGAATCTCAGCAGATGATAGGAAATAATCACTGAGGGATTACCTTTGGCCTAACATAGTTTTATATGGTAAGGAGTGTAGGGGAAGATGCCCTGGCTGGTGTGGCTCGGTGGATTGAGCACCGGCCTGCAAACCAAAGTGTCACCAGTTCGATTCCCAGTCAGGGCACATGCCTGGGTTGTGGGCCAGGTCCCCGGTTGGGGTTGTACGGGAGGCAACTACACATTGATGTTTCCCTTTCTTTCACCTTCCTTCCCCTCTCTCTAGAAGTAAATAAAAATCCTTAAAAAAAATAATGTGGGGGAAGAGAGAGATCTCTCTACCTCTTCTGGTGAGCCAACCTGTGACCACTGCTGGAGCTATGGGTTAAATGTTATAGAAAAATAGTGGAATGGCAAGGAAGGAAAGAGTCTGAAGGTAGAGCATGATTTCTTGCCTTCAAAGGGGAGGAAAAATTGACCCTTGACTCTGTTAAGTTCCCCAGCTGGGCCTGAAAAATAAACAGAAAAGCAACAAATGTATTACTATAAGTTCGATGTGACATGAGAGCCTTCATGCTGAAATGAAGACCCAAAGAATGACTGCGCCTGAGCGCTTCTGCCCTAGACGAAGAGGGGAAGGTTGTGGGGAAACGTGACGGGACAGAAAGGGTACGCGCTAAGGGCAGTGAACTGGGGCAGGCAGAGGAGGCCTGTGCGTTTGCCTTCCTCTTGGCCATCCGTTCGTCCTCGGAGATCAGGGTACTCTTTCCTGTGCAGGGAGGGCACCTCTCGTGAATGACTTAAGGCTAGCTTCAGGGCAGAAGGGGAGGTCAGAGAGTCCCTTCCGTGCCTGCTGTGTCTCAGGTTATTTCGGCCTAAAATAATTATTCTGTCAAAGTGGCATATTTGGGGATGACATATCCTGTTCCCCTCACTTTCTGGTTTTCCTTCCTATTAGCTGCGGGGGTATACTCCGGGGGTCATTTGTAAGTGGTTGTTGGATTCCTGCTTAGTCCTTCTCAACATGAGGTTTTCATCTCCTTTGGAAAAAGATAAATTGTCCTTGGGAACATGGGCTAGATATAGTTTAAGGAGTACAGACCTTTCTTTCCTCTAACGGTACAACACAAGGTTTATTTTTCCATAGTTAACATAGGTATAGTGTAGGCTTAATGAAAAGAATTGTTCATGTATGAGAGTTATAATGGAAGGGGTAGTCATTTGCTTTACCAGTGAATCTTTGCACTGTAAAAATTTCATTTTGTAGTTCATTTAGTTACTAAGCTCTCTTGTTGCATTCAAATGCATTTTAAATGGAATTTGACTTACGAAAATTCTGGTTAAGAGCAGATTTTTATGAATTCATGTACACATAAAGCAGAATCGTCACCTTTTTGTTCAGAACACAAGTGGGTTGTCACTTGGAAATAGAGACTTCGATATATGCTCTTGGTTTAAATGCCTGAATTGGGTGGGCCAGAAAATTGTGTTATTCTTTGAAATTTAAAAATATATCTTCAGCATATACATATAATTTAGTATCTTGGTAGGATTATCTTATATAGGTTCAGGTTTTCTTTACATTGGGTTAAGTGATGGATATTTTGCCGAATAGACCAGACTGAAAGTTTCTAAGTCTAGAGTTGTGGTTAGCAGCAGGGCTCTGGAAGTTAAATGTACTTGGTCATGTAGATGTGTGTTGAACTAAGGGAACATAGTGCATAGGTAGAAAACTTGGGAAAATGAGAGTCAATTATATGAAATTTTTCTTTTCCTTCCTTTAGACAATTTTCAGGTTTAGAAGCATACTTAGAAAAATAATGTTTTAACTGGAAACCCCATTTGGCAAGACTCAGGGCTTGACAAAATATGTGGGTCTCCCTGCTGCTTTGCGTAAGAGATGGATGAGGGTGACGGGGAGGGGAGAAAGGAATCAAATGTAGTATTCCAGCTCCTTTGCAGGATAAAGCAATGCAAAGAAAACAGCCATGCTGTGTGTCTCAAAGGGCCCTTGTGTGGGCATTTCAACTTAAGAGGGGATTAGCATTGGAAGTCTGTGATCATGTCAAATATTTGTAATTGAAGGTGGCTGTTGAAAATAATTCTTAACATAACTGGATTCTAGCAGTCTTACTGAGGATGAGGTAAGGGGAATGAATAGGAAATGACCTGTTTGTCATAGCTTGACCGCAAAGCCAAGAAACTTAGTATCAGGGAATGGGGACTTTAGAAAGCAGAAACACTGGGAAATGTTTGCTAATTCAAATCAAAAAGGCTTTTTGTGAAAAGTGCAGAAGGAAGATATACATGGGAATATACGAGGTCTGCCCAGAAGGTATCCAGCCACATAATATGAAAAATAGAGACACTTTTTGAAGAAGATACAAGATACAAGAAACATTGTACATAGGACAATGATGCCTCAGTCCCCTTCAAAGTAGGCACCTTGGGACCTCACACAGTTCTCCCAATTGCCATCAGCTGCCCAGTTGTATTTTCCTGAATCTCATCAATGCTATGAAATCCCTTCCCTTTCAAGGGTGGTTTTAGTTTTGGGGAAAGCCAGAAGTTGCAGGGTGCCAAATCTGGGCTGTAGGGGGCTGACTCACCTGGGTGATTGAATGTTTCACCGAAAAACTGCATGAGATGTGATACATGTGCGGGCACGTTGTCTGATGAAATTGCCAAACACCAGTTGCCCATAGCTGCGGCCTTCTGAATCATCCAAACAGTTTCCATGGAGGAATGTTCAAGCTTAACACAAAATTTGATGCAGATTTGTTGCTCTACTTGCTCAGTCGTTTTGAATGTGATGACCACACAGTACACATGCTCAGTCAATAGCATCTACCTCCCCCACTGACGTGTACAATAAGGTCATTATTGTTCACACATGTGCATTCCAGTCCCCTCTCCTTGGCTGATGTTGTGCAAAGTGTTCTTGTTCTGTTGACAGTGACTGGACTTTTTCTTGAGAGACTTCTTCATATACCACTGAATTTTGTTTTTAACATTGTCCCTCTCCACAGTTAAAAACAAACCTTTCGATTACTTTAGTAGGCACAGGTTATATAATAATAGTAGCCACAGGTCATATAATGATTTTTGCCAAACTGTTAAGTATATACCTCATGTAAACAGTCTTATTTTATGAGCTTGTTTGTCCTGTTGCCTGTATTTCTGTCCTTTGAAATCAAGTCTTAGAACTTTTGGGGGAAGTTCATGGACAGTGAGTAGTTCTTTCCAGTAGATGAATGTGATGCTCACTTCTGGAGGTAAATTGTAAATGTTGTACTATATAAATTAATCTGGAGTTTCAGGTGGAAAAGTTACAGTGGGATTGGTTGCCAAAGAACATGTGTGCACTCAGGCTACTAATGAACGAGCACTTCTACAAGGCAGTCCCAGAGTGCTATGCAGCTTTTGGAAAGCAACAAAAAGGCGAGCAGGGAACGTTTTTCTCAGACGATTTTGCTTGCTCGTCCAAAGCAGTAGAGAAGCATTAAATGATTTGTGGTGGCTTTTGTTTTCCTGAAGCACCTCTACAATCTGAAACTCAGTCGGTTATCTTGCCAAGGGATGGATGCACTGACCTTGTCAAAGAGTAAGCGAAGATTTCATTTGACTGTGGTTTGTTAGTTCATGTATGTGTATCCGGATCTCCAACCTTGGCTTTTTTATAACTCTGTCATTCACTATGAAAACACTCGTGTTTCTCTTTTCTCTTTGTATTTGTTCATTTGAAAAGCCTTTCAAAAGGAACTGCAGCCTGCTTGTGATTATAGCTATCAGTAGCACTTAAACTAACTGCTGAGATGAAACTTTTCTTTTTGGACCCCGCTAATTTCAGATATCAATAGAAAAAGAAGAATTTTCCCCCATTAAAAGGCCCGACTTTACTAATTGGTAGCTGCTCTTTGGGTTGAGCTAGATTTCTCAGGGACAACATGTGATAGAATAGTTTTTGACATTTTAATTTGACAAGAAACAATTCAGGGAAACGACTTAGACATGTGCCCGAAGTGAAGTCTTCTCTTGCTGTGATCGCGATGCCAGGGCAGGGAATGCCTTTGAACGTCTGCAGCACTTTGTAAGCCCTGTGATCCATTTAATGTGATGGTTCAAGCTCCTTGGCAGGTCTTTTCTTAGGAGCTTCACCTAAACTACTCTTACAGAGTTGAAAGGCTTTTTTCCATAGATATTACAGTGTGGGGGGTGAATGCAGTAAATTCTGATCTTTGTGACAAAATTACAGCTTTCCATAAGGACAATAGATTTAGGTACAATGTGTAAATTTTGTCTCTTTATTCTTTAATCATATTAGAGTCTACATCTTCCAACTCAGAAGTATAATTTGTTTTAAAAGTTTGCCCCTGGCATTGAAAATGGTGGAATACACTAATTTCAGATACAAGTTATTTTTTGTGGTGTTGTGTAACTTTACATAATGTAAAATTTATGTTTTTAAATGAATTTAAAACTTGAAGAAAAGATAGAGTATACATACACATCACACTAGCTAATTTATTTCTGAAAAAAATTGTCTTAGAAATTTGTGTTTCATCAAGTACATTGGGGAATTTTTAGAGGGCCAAATTGGAGCTGAAATGGATGTTTGAAAAATATCTGCTGACAGATGACTGGTTTCTAAGTTTGGAAAGTAGATTGAAAGAAAAGGAAAAGGGATTTTTAGTTTTTTCTTTGTGTGTGTGTTTCTAATAAGTGAGCTTTTGTTTTTTACCGATTAGATAAGATTAGAAATGGATACTCTCAAATTTGCCCATAATGATAGTGATTTATTCCAGGCAAGGAAAAGATACTCATTTTACTACCACTATACTTGTCCCCCTGAGGTTAGGGTGGATAAAAGGTTTGGAGAAGTGGACTACTTAGGGCTGATTGGTTACATTTTGTTACTTTTTTATAGACCATTATTAGTTTGTATCCTATATGTTTTGGTGAAAAATATTTTAATGAAAAAACACTTGAATGGATTTGCCAGTCATGTAGGTGTGCGTGTGTGCACGCTCACTCGCTTTCTTGAAAACGTTTATCTGTCTGCTTCCCTTGCTTCCCCTTCCTCCCTTTTCTCTCTTCTTTCTTTTTCCTCCCATTTAAATATGGGGAAAGGATTAACATCTTTCATATCATTCTGTATGAATGCCCATGATTATAAATAATTTGTTTCTTAAAGACTTATGCTTTAAGTCATTGTTATATCTATTTTTTGTAAAGTCATCTATTTCATTTAGCAATTCACTGGTTATAATTGCTCATGAAGAAGAAACACTATTCCATTTTCCTCTAGAATACAAGTGAGTTACATAAATAGACGCACGCTTGAGTTTGTATTCTAACACCTTTTTGTTTTTGCTTTCACTTTCAAATGAAAGCGATGTTGAAATATGACTCCGAGTGTGAGATGTGCATTAATATCACTGTAGAGATTGTAATTTTAGTTACAGTTTTCCTGTGTTTGAGTTACAAAACTTGAAACTAACAGGAAAATTTCACTGCAGCTCTTTGATAGAACATACATTTTTAGAACAACACCAAGTCATGGAAAAGTTTCTTTGGAATAGAGACTACATACTTAAGACAACCCGAGGGGAAATAAAATAATTTTAAAGCTCTGTCGCCGTTGTGCAGACTGACTGGGAGGTGACTGCCAGCACGGGGAATCAGGAAGTCTGCAGTTTAGATTCTTCAGGGTCAGATTATGTCGAGGATTTTCTTTACACATGGTGTTAAGTCCATATTAAGTGACAGCTGTAACTGTCTTTTACTTTTTTTACCTTGCAGAATCCCAGAACACAGCGTTAGCTTTCTTCTAACTTGTGTTATTTTTATATTTGTTTCTAATTTTCAAGAGTATATACCTTTAAGTTACAGTGTAACTAAATATCTGAATAGCCTTCTAACTTTCTTTAGAGTATTGTGTTTTCAAAATTATGTAAGTATCTTCTGGCCAGGATTTAAGAATTTGGGGCATGGAACTCTTTTAGGAGGGGTTGGGTAAGATGTCGTTACTTTTAGGTAAGAGAAGACGAGGATCTTACGTTTACTCATTTGTTAGTTTTAGGGTTCCCTCCACCCCAGTCCTCACTCCCATGATTTTGTCTTAGTATTAAGCGCTGTTGAGATTAAATACATTTGCCAAAAAATAAAGTCCAACAGTTAAGATTTAAAATTGCCAGGGATATCAAAAGAGACAGTAAAAGGCTTTAGAAATCCAAAGGGAGATTTGACTGCATAGAGATTTATTTTTATGTTTTGGAGAATGTTCAGTGATAATAATAAATATGGTCCTCCATGCTTGGGCTTAATCAAAGAAGTAATTGCAGCGGGGGTCACGCCAGCTTATGTTTAACTGCCCTGTTTGGACTCTTGCTTTGTTGTGGGCTGAAAACATTGATGGTTCTTCACTGTGACGCTGAAAATTATGATATAACTGTATTGGGCTTATCCTAGTTCTGCTTATATTTCAGTTGAAATATGTACTAAATCCAACTCCAGTGCAAAGCTTGTCCATTCGCATGATTTTGAGCAACGAGTGTTCTTTGACAATAGCATCTCACTTTGCTTTAGTAACACTCATCTTTGTTACGTTCCAGACCTCCTGCACAGCAGTTGGTTTTATCCATGTTAATGAAAAGAACAAAATTCCTCTATTTTTCAGTGGGTAAAGCAGAAAAACATGAGCTTCTGGACAGTTTGCAATCAAGTTAGCAAAATGTATAGGAAAAAAGACAATAGACATGGCAAATAATCACATCAAAGTAACTGTTTTACAGAAGTGGAAGCCTGCAGAATAAATGGTGAACAAGAAATTAATTTAGAAAATTTTACTTTTATTCAGTATTTATTTTATTTTAATTTATTTCATTTTAATTAACACATTTGATTTTCAAAATGTAGAATATACACACGAGAGTACTTAGTCCTTATGTGAATGTGGGTATTTACTTCTCTCCTTTCTATGCTATATGCGGTAATCGGCCTTAAAATAAGATTTGAAAATACGAAGATGAGAAGTTACTTGAGCAGCTGCACAGAGTTGAAGAGTAGTACTCGCTGCTGCCTTAGAAGAGAACAAGATGAGGTGCACTCCAGGGAATTGCTTCGGTGTGAAAGTGGGCACGAGAGTATGGCGCACAGATGAATCTCAGCGGGTAGCCACGGGGAGCGAGTGTCGTCGTGCAGGAAGAAGGGAATTAGAACATTGTGCTTGGTCTGCATGGCACCAGAGGTGCTCTCGTTAATGCTGTATTATTCTACAATATTACTAATTTGAATCCAAGCAAAGTCCTAGCTCTTATTTGTGCCTTCTCTTTTGAGATATGAGAGGGAAAATGGTGTTCCGTAGTGTTTGTCTTTGACCTACTGATCCCTTGTATATTCCAATAAAGTATAAAAACCTAGATGGTACTGAATTCTCTTTCCCATGAGTGGGAGATATCATTAATCATATACTGACTGCTCATGTGAGCGGATCCTAGTTTGTCTAGTTTCTGGTGTATCTAACCAGGTGACTTGATAGTGAATGCTCCTTTAATAAATAACTTCTTTTTGTGCCTCTCCAGTTTCTCCTGCTTTGAGTATTCTTCGGAAATCATTAGTGTTTCAGGGACTAAGGTCTGAGGAGAGGAAAGTAGACCATCATGTTATGCCAACCTCTGAAACGAAAATGCCTGTTGATTGGCCTTTATAAACAACTTTCAAAGGCTCCAAGGCTTTCGTATCATTGGGGAACCTGTGAAAAACTGATTGGAAGTAGAGGAGTGGGCAGAGGGTAGGTAACTAAATAGAAAAAATCAGACCTAACAATCCAGAGCAGGGTTTGTTTTTTTAAAAACAAACATCTTGGTTTCAGATGATCTCCCTCTAATTTCATTTAACTTTTTGGTTTCCTTTTACCCCACAGGTTAAATGAAGAGGGTACTTAAGAACCTGACTTTCTTATAGGAAGGTAGTTTGACTTAGTAGATCTTAAAGCACTTCCAGAAAGCTATACGTATTAGGCAAAGGCAGGAGATGTATGTAATTTCCTTTAAAATAACTGAAAATGACTTTGAGAAAATAATACCCACGTTTAAGATGAAGCAAAGCGTTCTGTGGCCTTTTTCTTCTCTGCGTTGAAGGCGGTAGTGTGACCAAACCCTCTGACAGACGGGATGGACAGGTGCCATGGCGCTCAGCTCTTTTCCCTTTCGTGGAAGCCTTGAATTTAATGTTTTTCTGGGCAGCTCATCTTTGGCACCAGAGCCTTGTTCTGATAGTGGCATCTGGCACTGGATTGATTTGAGTAAGTCTGAGGTTTGCTCTTTTCAGAATGCGCTCTCTAGGCAGCTTCTGTGTGGCTCTGACATGGCCACATGCCGCTGCTGCTTTTCCTGCCTTCTGGCACCACCTCTGAGGCTGAGGCATTCTGACACCTGCCATTTGGAACCTTTACTTGCTGAAGAATGTCAGGATTTTCAGACAAGTTGAAGACGGATAAAACTGATCGTTCTTCCTTTTCTCAGGCTTAGGCTGAGGGCATTTGTTCATAGATGGATGAATTGCGGAAGTGGTACATATCCTGTTAGTTTTCAGAGAGCCACACCAGTTTTGTACAGAAGATTCTGATGTATTTCTGTTCTTATTCTCTTTGGTACCTATTTGGCGTGATACTAATTTGTGGTTTGTATAAGCAGAAGTTTTAGTGATTTTTGTGTGTGTGTGCCTGTGTGTCTTGTACCAGATGAATGGTGTGGGTTGGGGTGTAGCTCTTCTTACTCCGCATTATTATTAAGAATTCCACAAGGAAACTGCAGATTTTTGAAGGTGGGCTTCTGTTGTGATCATATTGCTATGCAGATGCACACACCGGTGACAGATCTTAACTGGTCAGGAGTAAGACCTCCTGTCTGAGGTCCTTACTGCTGCTTCCTTTTTTCCATTGAGCCATCTTGGTGTTCTAGCAGCAGAGGGCTGATCTGTAAATAAAGGACAGGAGAAGTGGTAATTTGCTGAGTTTGTTCCCTCTGTAACTGTATGTGATGGTTGAGGAAGGGACTTGGACTCTGGCGTAGAAGAAGGCCTGAAAACCATTGTTATTATTTTGCTTGCTCCTTCCTTTCCATCTTTTGGATACATTATAATTGGTTGTATGTTATTGAGTAAATTCTTTCCTCTGTTTCTCAAATCAGGATCTTTATCTTGGATCCCAGGTTCAGTTACATCACAGAGATGATGATAGCCTAATTTGGTATAATTTGGGAGAGATGTTCCAGTGACTGTAGTTATTTTGAATTGCAAAAAAATGATGAGATGCCTGTAATTTACTTTATTGGGAGCCAGACCGTGTTGTGAGACAGCGGATCACATGTGAAACTGTATCCTCTGACATCTCTCTGGACCCTTCTTCTTACTTACGTAGCTCAGTGGAAAAGGGAGAATGAGCATTTGGACAACGGGCTGGTTCCTTGTAGTGTAATTTATGAAGACTGGTAGAAATATAAAATACATCTCCATCAGTTGGAAGGCATTGAGGACTAATGATTTCTATGTTATCAGTAAGATCCATGGATTGGAACATAAATATTTGAAAATATTTTACAGTGGGATCCTGGTAGTTCTTTAGTAAACAGAGCTCCTTGCTTAAGGTCCTAAGTCAACTTAATTCTATAAAGAAGGATTTTTGTTGAAAATTTAAATAGATTTTCTTCATCTTTCAACTACCCTATTATTATAGTTTTTTCCTAGAGTTACAGAATATGTGTCATGGTTATAGTAATAGTGTTCATATAAGTTTCTTTATCTTATGATTTGCAATTTTGATATCAATAATTATCAAGGAGTAAATGTAGTATTTTGGATTTCACCTTGGAAATGAATAATCTTAATATTGCTTCTACCTGATCAAACATTTCCTGTATTCTTAAAGTATATTTCATACATTTGCAAATATGTCCGGGATTTGAATACACTTGCAAATCCTAGCCAAGAGTTGAATTTTCTCTGACATCTTGGACCCCTCTTAATTCAAGGTACAATAGACTTTCAACCAAGAATGGGCTGTGCTGGTATATGAATTACTTTAAAAGGTCCGGAAGTAACAAAAAATAATAAAATTAGACAAAAATATCAAAATAAATCAAATGTATCTTTCAGGTAGTATTCTCTTTCCTATAATCTCTGTCAGGGTTCACCGCTTATCTTTGTTCCCATTAATTTGTAAGGTGGACACATTTCTTCCGTCTTTGAGCCCAGTGTCAGGGACTCTGAAACACCGGCTCGGCCGTCCACGCTCTCTAATGCCAGCGTGCTACCAGTGTTCCCCCGTAGGCCCGTTTGCAGCTGAATTTATTCATCCCATAATGTAGTAAAGCCAGCTCATTACAAGTTCTCTTTTCCTCCTTAAAAGAGTAAATATGTTTAGGATAATACTTATGATAGGCCTTGCAGAAAGCAGATACTGTGAGTGACATTTACATATTGCCTATGCAGCTGGAAACTTCTAAGGTGTCACATTTTTCAGGGGCTTAGGTTTTCTTTTTTTTCTAGACATAAATTTACAGTGTGGCATTTCCACTCCTAGGAATCTATTTGAGAGAAATAAAGCATATGCCCACTTCAGAACTTAACAAATGAACATTTATAGCAACATTATTCATAACACTAGAAAACTGGAACCAGCCCAGAAGTTACCTGCTGAGCAGGTAAACAAAAGTTGGTATATCTAGACAATGGAATGCTATCCAGCAATAAAAATGAAGTGCTGATGCTACAGCATAGTTGCATCTCAAAAGCATGCTAAGTGAAGAAGCCGGACAGAAAAGACCACATATTTCATGATTGCAGTTGTGGGAAATGTAAGGTAAATATGTAGAGACAGCAAGGAGACTAGTGGATGCCTGGGCTGGCGATGAGAAGGAGGGTTACAAATGGGCACAAAGGATCTTTGGGGATGGAAGCATTCTGAAATTGGATTTGGGTGATGGTTGTTCCATATTTACTAAAGGTCATTGAGTCGTACCTGAGGGAATGATGGGTGAATTTTATGAAGTTACACCTCAACAAAATCTTAAATCTGTGGTTCCAAACCTGCAGCTTCAGCATCACCAGTGATCTTGCTAGAAATGCAAATTCTCTGCCCGAGTGAGCCAGAAATGATGGGGGCGGGGCCTGGCAATCTGCGTTTTAACCCCCTCCAGCAGATTCGGAAGCAGGATGGAGTTTGAGAACCACTGCTCTGGAGTCAAGCAAGTTTAAATGGAGACGGGGGCAGGTTTTGGGTATAGTTCATGCACATCCAGCCGACCCCGTTCCTGTAGCTGTAGGGAAGGTTTGAATTAAGGACTGTTGTTGTAGAGTTAAGGAAAATTACAGGGCAGTGGGAGTAAAAATAAACTGGCCTTTCATGTTCTTGATATGTCCCCATGAGAAGCTTTGTGATTGTGATGTTTGTGTATCACATATGTTAGTAAATCCCTGAGTTCTTTTAGGCTTGCTGTTACTTAACGAACATAGCATAAACAGGTTCATTTGCCATAACGACAGTGGAAGTTTAGATCCTTGAAAGGAATTATTTTTTCTAAATATTTACACAGTGTAATATAGCAGAGCCAAAAATGTGTAGTGAACCCAGAAAGTAAAGATCTGACTGTAGATATGAAGTAAATGGAGCAGCCGGATGAGCTGAACAAGTCAGTCTCTCCTCCCTCTGTTCAGTGTACTTTCAAAGTCATCATTAGAAAAGGGTTTGATTTAGAGTGGTCTTCCAATGCTTGCCATGTGCTGTCAGGGCTGTCCTCCAAGCCCCCTACCCCAGCATGATCTGGATGGCCAAAAGCAAGTCTGAAGGTTAAGGCTGCTGCAGAACAGGGCTTGGCGATCCAGCCTGGAAACTGCTGGTTGGCGAATGTAGTAGATGAAGTTTGTGGATGGTGTCTCCCTTTACTGTAGGCTGATGACTTCTGCAGAGGTGTAAGTTCGCTTCAGACAAAAGTAGAGGTTAGGTGGGGCGGGGAGATAAAACAAATGTAAGAGAAGGGGAAAAAGGAGGAGAGGGTAACCAGCCAGGTACAAAAAACAATAAATGTATGAGTTCCCTGAGGTTGTCGACAGTAATGTGTAGAAGACTATTAGGGAGTGTCGCACAAGCATAATTATATCTAAAACTATTCAGCTGGGGTAGAACCTACTGGGCTCTAAGTTGCTGGTAAAATATATCTTAGTTTCTGTCTCTTTTATTTTTCATTGTCTTCCTTGCTTCTTTCCTTTTCTTGTTATTCTTTCTTAACATTATTAGTATTGTATTGGGTTAGCCAAAAAGTCCATTTAGTTTGTCCATAAAATAAAAGACACATTTTTTCATTCTCACAATAACTTTATTGATTTGGATATTTTGAGTATGTTGGCTATCTCCCCTCCATAGAACACTGATTTTTCTCAATTAATGTCTCGATTTGATAACTGTCAACTTTGACTGGTCTACCCTACTAGAGCATCGTCCAGCAAGTGATCTCCAGTGACAAACCTCACAAACCACTTTTGGCATGTTTGATCAGTCACAGCACCTTCTCCACACACTGCACAAATCTTTTTTTTTGCATTTCAGTTGCATTTTCACCTTTCTTGAAATAATAAAGCATAATGTGCCAAAAATATTGTGTATTGTCTTCCATCTTCAACATTAAAATGGCTACGTAAAAATTCACCAATTTTGATGTTTTTTTTTAAATGCACGCTGATATGACAGCTGTCACAATACACTCTCACAAAATTGTTTTGAATGAAGTTAAAGACAACTAAATGCTACTAGAGCCATCTCACAGAAAAAAACCAAGTGAACTTTTTGGCCAACCCAATATTATATAGTACTTATTAGCAAAATATTAGATTATATCTGCTAATTTGGTAATTCTGATTCTGATTGCTGTTATTGGATGGGTAATAAAGGAATAAAATATTTTGCAAGAAGTTTCATTCTGAAAAATGTATGCCATAGCAATCTGAATTCCTCATATTTATTAGTGGATAAACTCCATAGATGTATTTATGCCAAAAAGAACCCAAAACACAACAAATATGGGGTAGAAAAGAGTAAATAAAGCAAAGTTTTCTCTTTGTCAGAAAACCATAATGCTGTATATACAACTCTTGATTTATATTTGAATAGAACTACATTTGAAAAAGAATAAGTGAACACAATCTGTTATTATATAGTAAATGCAAATAGTTAAAAATTTGACAGTTTTTGTGTTAACAGCAAGAATCAGGAGAAACATTTTGGTGTGCATGGGGGTATGGCAGGTAGGCTGACATCATGTTATTTAAATCGATGTGTTTCAAAACGTTGGCCGAAGGACCATTTTAATGACAAAATTAGATCAGTGTTTGTTCCCTGCCCCCTTAGGTTTTGTGTCTTGTTAGCAGGGAGTGCGGAATGTTCCCAGTGCTGCTGTAAACACCAGCTTCTCCTACCATCAGTGAGTGTTCTCGAGCCTGCTTTTCTCGTCCGTCCGGGAGGCAGAGGGTCTTGTGCTTCTGCTCAGTCTAGCACTGCTTGCGCACCGACCTGTGGTTGCTCCAGTGCTGGTTTTCCCTTGAGTTCCCTTGGTGGTATTGCGTAGTACTTACCACAACTGCATGTGGTAGACAAGGGGAAAATGAAATAAAGGAGGGATTTTGTTTTATAAAAGAAAGCAGAAGAAAGTGAAGAAAAGAGAGAAAATAAAAAGGGTGCTTACCAGGGAGGGTAGTTGGGACTGACAATTTCTGCTGGTGCCATTCATTGTCAGAAATTGCCTCTACTGCAGTGGAGGAGGGATTCAACCTGTAAATAGGCAAGCTCTCTACCTTCTTTGTCCTTCAAGTTTGATTTACTTTCCCCTATGATGGCATTAGAACAGTGGTCCCCAACTTTTTGGCACCAGGGACCGGGTTCACGGAAGAAAATTTTCCCATGGAATAGGGGGTGGGTGGTGGTTTCAGGATGATTCCAGTGCATTACCTTCAAGCTCACCTCCTGCTTGCTGTGAATCCTGGTTCCTAACAGGCCTGACCAGTACTGGTCCATGGCCCGGAGGTTGGGACCCCTGCATTAGAAGGTTCCAGTTTTTGTCGTCTCTGTCATGGACAGTATTAAAAGTGATTAAAAGTGTAATGTTTTGAGACATCGTGGTGCATTGTAGCTGCTCAGCATTATTGAACATAAATTTATGATGCTAATTAATTAGCACAATCAGATTCTCATGTTGAGTACTCTTGTGTTTATAGCACAGAATAATAGGTAGGTAGCTGGTGCTTTGAGGAATCAGAAACTCCAAAGTAAAGTTCTACTTAGTAGTTGTGAATCTCTTTTCATCTGGTGTGGTGTGAGGCACGGAAGGGAGAAGTAGCGGAGGGGATTCCGTACTGTTGAAATACTGCTGTGTGAATTAAGATGCCCATCTGGGTAGACACTCATCCTTTGTTTAGCAAACATTTTAAGTCTCTTCGGGCTTCTTATGGGTCCTCTGTGTGATTACTGTGCCATTGCTAGTCCTGTTCTTTGGAAAATGCTCATGTTTTGAAAGATAGCTTAGGACTTTTTTAAAACTGGTAATTGGAGACGTGCTTCTAACTGGTCTTCCACCAGATGGTGCTAGTGTCACACTCCTGAAGGTCAACTCCTTCCGTGCCATTGAAATCTTGAGGGTGGGGTGTATCTTTTTTCATTTCACCATATTTTGCCTTTAGAGTTTTTCCACATACACTGATTTTTTGGGATACTGCTGTATCACCTCACATCTTTTTTGTTTTGAATAGTAAACTGGTTATGCTGTGGTGATCATGAAGGATAATTTGGGGGATGTATTCATAGGTCAAGGGCTGAGTGAAATTTAAGGATACATAATATGCACTTTATTGTAAAATTTTTCATCATGCACTTGCTTCTTATCTGAGCTGTTTGTACAAATGGAGAACTTACTCTTAAGTTTCCTTAATCACTTTTATTTTATAACTATCATAAAATTTTATTGTTTGTGATCTCCTAGAAGCCATGTTTGGAAATTATTACTAACAATGTGTTTACCCACATTTAAGTTCAAAATAACTTTAATAACTTTACAAGAAAGTTTGATGAAGAAAACAATGTTGATTATATGTGGTATTATATTTCCTGAACAATTAACAATTGTCATTTTAAATTAAAATTTTAAACTTGTTCTGTTTACAAATAAATTATAATTTATATTAACATAAGGAAGCACATAATTACAATTACACGGTTATTGAAGAAATATTAATCAAACAATGCAATTAAAGGACTAACTCATTTAAATAATGACATTACATTATATAACCTACTTTTTCTTTTGTATATACCTATATTTTAAAAAAATCAGAGTTGGACTTACAGTTTTGAAACTAGTTTTTTTCTCATCTTAATGTTTTGCAACAATAATTTTTTATTTTTATTTTATTTTTAAAGTATATTTTATTGATTATGCGATTACAGTTGTCCCATTTTCCCTCTTCTCCCCCCTCCACCCAGTAGCCCCCATCCCTCCAGCAGTCTGCCCCCTTAGTTCATGTCCATGGGTTGTGCATATTATTTCTTTGGCTTCTACATTTCCTATACTGTTCTTAACTTCCCTTTGTCTATTTTGTACCTACCAATTTGCACTTCTTAATCTCTGTATCTTTACCCCCATTCTCCTCCTTCCCTCTCCCCTCTGATAACCCTTCAAATGATCTCCATATCTATGATTCTGTTCCTGTTCTATTGTTTGCTTAGTTTGTAGTTTGTTTTTGTTTTTTTAGATTCAGTTGTTGATAGTTGCAGGTTTGTTGTCATTTTAATGTTCATAGTTTTCATCTTCTTTTTGTTGAATAAGTCCCTTCAACATTTCAAATAATAAGGGTTTGATGATGATGAACTCCTTTAGCTTTACCTTATCTGAGAAACACTTTATCTGCCCTTCCATTCTAAATGATAACTTTGCTGGATAGAGTAATCTTGGATGTAGGTCCTTGCTTTTTATCACTTTGAATACTTCTTGCCAGACCCTTCTTACCTGTAAGATTTCTGTTGAGAAATCAGTTGATAGTTTTTGTGGGAACTCCTTTGTAAGTTACTCTCTGCTTTTCTCTTGCTGCTTTTAAGAGTCTCTCTTGATCTTTAACCTTTGGCAGTTTAATTACAATGTGTCGTAATGTGGTCCTCTTTGGGTCCATCTTGTTTGGGACTCTGTGTTTCCTGGACTTGTATGCCTATTTCCTTCACCAAATTAGGGAAGCTTTCTTTCATCATTTTTTCAAATAAGTTTTCAATTTCTTGCTCCTCTTCTCCTCCTTCTGGCATCTCTGTGATTCAGATATTGGCATATTTAGAGATGTCCCAGAGCTTTCTTATTCTCTCCTTGTTTTTTGATTTCTTGTTTCTTCATTCTGTTCTAGTTGACTGTTTATTTCTTCTTCATGTTCCAATTTGTTGGTTTGAACCCTGGCTTCCTTCCTTTCACTGTTGGTTCCCTGTGGATTATTCTTTATTTCACTTAGTATAGCCTTCATTTCTTCCTGTATGTGCTTGCTGTACTCAGTGAGGTCTATAAGCTTCCTTATCCCCTGTGTTTTAAACTCTACATCTGATAGGTTGGCTATCTCCTTGTTGCTTAGTTCTTTTTCTGGAATTTTGTTTTGTTCTTTCATTTGAGCCATATTTTTTTGTCTTCTCAATTTGGCAGCTTCCCTGTGTTTGTTTCTATGTATTAGGTAGAGCTGCTTTGACTCCCTGTCTTGGCGCACCTGTTAGATTGTATGGGGTGCAGCCTTAGGTAATCGCCAGGGTAGGGCAGGCCATGTCACACTTTGTATGTCGGGGGTGGGTCAGAGAGGGGACAATGCTGCTGCCTGTTGGAGGCTTGTTTGGCACTTGCCCCACTTCCAGTCACTTTTGCAACTGGCACCCCTCTACCTGTTGCCCTGGTGATGATTCCTAGAGTGGGTGGGTTTGCATATGTTCTGGGACCCCGTGGGTCCTTTAAATGGACTCTCCTGAGAGACCTTCAGTTTCTTCCGCCGCCCCAACCCCCACTGATTTTTACAGCCAGGAGTTTTGAGACTTTATTTTCCTGGCGCTGGAACCCTGGGCTGTGCAGTCTGCCCTGGGGCTTGCTCCCCAGCTGTCTCTACTGTGGGACCGCCCCCACCACCACCTGACCACCACCGACTTGCTGCCACCACACCCCAGTCTCTCTGCCTCAACTCCCCGTCTCCACCTCTCCTACCCTTCTGGATGATTATGTCATCTTTAAACCCTTGGTTGTTGGACTTCCATACAGTTCGATTTTCTTTGTTTTGAGGTGTTTCAGGGTGTTGTTTGAGGTTAGTTGTAATCCTCTTATGGTTGTGCGAGGAAGTGAAGTGTGTCTGCCTGTGCCTCCACCTTGACTTGAAGCCCTCTGCAACAATAATTTTTAATGACAGGGTAGTTTTCCATTTCATGAGCTGTTAAACATAGGCATTTTATTTTTCAGTTTCCTTCAGTCAGAGCTGTCCTATGATGAATAGTGCTTTACATTTTTTGGTATTTTAAAATTTCCCTCAGATAAATTCTTAAAAAATAATGGCTGGTTCATAAAGAATGCATATTTTTGTGACTCTTGGTCTGTATTTTAAAATTACCTTCCCAAGATGTTCTACAGTTTAAACATCTTGAACAGTATATGATTTTGCTTGTTTCAAGAAATTAAATATTGCTCCCTTGAGATTCTCTGAAATGATCATTTGTCACTAAATAAAGGACTTTAAAATTGCTTTGATATTTTCTTAGAAATATACCTTGCCCTTTATACATTAAATCCTAGAGTTCCTTTTATTTATGGTGGTTTGGGTTTTGGTCTTGTCTCCTATTTCTAAAATATAAACATCTATTCTTTTGTGCCTCAGAATGGGCTATCTCGTATGCAGAGCAAAGAATTTAGATCCATGTTTCCTAACTCTTTTAGCACTTTCGGTAACTTACTAAGAAACAGGTCATTTAACCCTCTCTTCATCTGAGTGTTTCTGAGTCTGAAAACTTGAAAACTTGGAAGAATGGTTTTTAGATAAACTATTTTTAAAACTTTAGGGAAATGAGGTATGCATTTAGTAGTTACTTAGTACATATGTTTTGGTAGGAAGAAGGAAGAAAAGAAAGCTGCTAGATATTGATAAAGCAGAGGAATTTTAGTGTACTTCATGAAGAATTAAAATCATCAGTTACTAGTTTAAGCAATAAATCTGTCTGGCTTTTGATATCTTACTACAATACTTTTATTTAAGTGGATTACCTTTAAATTAAGTTCTCTTGTTAACATAAGGAAGCATATAATTTATTCAAGAATAAGAAAAAAAAAAAACCTGTTTTCCTACCTGGGGAATGGGGGGAGGACCTCAAGGAGACCCATATAAAGGCTTCACGGACCCTTGTAAATGAGTGTGAAAACTATCAGCCCAATAACTTAAAAAACAGCTAGTTTTCCTGTCTCATGAAAAGAATTTCCCTCATCTCCGTTTGGTAAAAGAAATTGCCATTCTTTGACTGTCAGAATGAATAGTTATTGTAAGAAAACTACCTGCAAACTTGGTTTTAAAAGATTCATCAACATACAATCTGTCTTGTTAGAAGAGATTTATAAACTGTGGAGATACTAATTCTGTAGTTCAAATGCACAGCTTAAAAAAATTTTTTTTAGATCCTCGTGCCAGGAGATGTTTATTGATTTTAGACAGAGAGGAAATGGGGGAGAGAGAGAGAGAGACATTGATGTGACAGATAGGTTGCCTCCCGCACAAAGCCCCGACTGGGGATCGATCCTACAACCTAGGCATGTGCCCTGACGGGGAATCAAATCTGCAGCCTTTGGTGTACGGAATGGTGCTCTACCCAGCTGAGCAAGCAGGCCAGGGCTAAATGTATGTTTTCTTAGAAAAAATAAATATATTGACAAATAAACTGATTTATGTAATAGTTATGTAATATCATTGAATTTTACTTAAGATAACAAAAATTAGTATTTTTAATTTATAGTTTTTATAAAAAATTTTTAAATTACTAAAAGTATGAGAAATGAAGCTTAATTATAGAGTCAGCAGATATTAAAAAGCAAATAAGGGAATACCATAAATAACTTTATGGCAGTCAATTAAAAATATATAAATGGGGAAAATTTACATCATATATAGTTTTATTCACATGTATAGTTTTAAAATGATCTGAAAAAAAGTAAAATTTTCATTCTCACCACTTTAAAAATTTTATCAGTGGTTTAAAGTTTTCTCATACCACGCTGAGACAGTTACATAGATAAGTTTTATCTGCTTTCAAGGACAGGTTATATCTGCCTTATAAAGACTCTTCCAAGGAAAACAGGGTAGAAATATTCCCCAATTCATTTACAAGCCAGTATTCATTTACAGTAGACAGGTTTTGTAGCCAAAAGCAGGGCAGTAAGAGAAAAAATATACCAATCTCAGTTATTAAAAATAGAGGGAAGGTACTAAAGAAAATATTACAAAACAGTCCAAGAAAAAAAAGAAGAAGAAAAGTAAGTGCATCTATATATTGTGGGCATTTTACTTGCTTTTCATGTTGTGAGTGTGTGGTTTGTGTGTGTGTGTGTATGTGTGTGTGTGTGTGTGTTTTTTTTTAATAAAAAGACCTAGAAAGGCCTGGAATAGGGCCGAATTAGATTAAATGTTTTTAAATAAAGGACAATTTATCCTAGAGAATTAGCACAATAACACATAGGTCTGGTGAAGAGTAAGCCCAGTGATAGCTTCTGAAAGGTGTTTGTGTATTTAAAGTTTGAGACACCACGTGCATCTGTTGAGATGTTTGTTGAACTAGCAATATGAAGCAGCTTCAGAGCACTGTAATAGTCTCAAAACCGTAGTTCTGTTACAACCATATCAGTTAAATTCCCTCCAAATAATAAATTCTGCCCAGAGGCCTGTCTGCTTTATGGGAAAAATAAATAAAATAACCAAATTCCTGAGATAATGAACCTAATTTGTTTACACCTGAGAGAAATTTGTTTTGTGAAATTTAAAACTTATTAAATCACTAGATAGCTGAATATTTTGCAAAGTTTATTTTTGCTTTCCTCAAAATATAGTAGAGATAATTGGAATAATTTGTAAATAATTTTCCAATAAACAGAAACTGGTTTATAAAATGTGGCATACTTTCTACTGAATGTCTATTTTTGACCTCCACATAGGAATGTAAAAAGGAAGAGAGGAGACATTTTAACTTGTTTGCCGCAGCTTCTCCTGGAAAAAAAAATCATTGCCACTCCCAGCTTGATTTGATTCATACAATTCTTGCCACATCTACAGCTTAGATCCATGTACGTGTTACATTGAAGTGATCAGTGTTGGAGTTTTTCTGTTCATTTAGATTATTTAGGCATTCTGGTCTGTGCTTAGTACTGAACCGTTTATTTGATCCATGCTATCCAATAAGTAAAGCATATGAAATTTACTGCATTTTGTATTGATTTAATATTAATGTTAATCTAAAAATCTTTGGGTGCAGTGTGTCACATCTGTTTTGTATTCCTCTGTTTAAGAGAACTGGCAGTGTGGTATTTGGAAGAATATTTATTATCTGAGTGTTTTTCTTTGCAACAGTTTCCCTTAGTCTACTGAGAATTATAACTTCCAAGAGACAGTGAATCACCCAGCAAATTCTCAGGTACCCAAATGCTAAAGGCCACAGTTAATTGGAATTTTTATTTTCCATGTATGTTCCCTTTGCTTTAATAGTGGTAATCTTGGAGGCTTCTGGCAATAATAGAAAATAAATTTCTAGTGAAATTTTTTTAAAGAATATTCTTTTCTCAATAATAGGTCCAACTTGCCCTTGATGGCTACTCTGCTTTTTAACAAAAAACTTTGTTAGCGATTGTTGCTTTGTGTTTGACAACAAATTTTCCATGGCTGGTGATCGAATATTTTTATCCTATGGTGGTGTTTCTTAAGCTTTTTGGGGGTAATGGATTTCTTTAAGTAATCAATGAAAACTTTAACCCCCCCTTCCTAGAAAAAAATGCATAAGCATGAACATTTTGTATAGTTTTGTGAAATGCATAAGCACGAACATTATGTCCAGTTTTGATTAATCCTGCCTCTTTCTGTCCAGAAGTACAGGGGCCCCAGTTCAGGAAGTGCTGTTACAATGGGTCTGAAAAATCACTGCTAGTAGTGTTGGCTTTAACATTGTATCATGCATGCCGCACTGAGATTTTTCTTTACTTTAATCTTTATTTGACATTGTATATCTTCCTTGATCACTATATAGTAGAAGATAAGCATAATCTAAATCTTATTTTGGAGACAAATCACTTTTAATCTTAAAGCCAGTCTCTGAAATTGTAGAACATATTCAAATTTCTTTATGCTTTAGGTTCTACTTTAGATATGTAAAAAAACCAAAACTCACTTTAACTTTTAATCAAAAGTGAAGGTGACAAAAGAGAAATGAGTTCTTATGGATCTGTTCTTTAAGACAGTAGTTCCTCTTAAGATGATGTTACATTTGTGTAGCACAGAAATGTGGGTTTTAATAAGTGGTGAAACTAATCAGAAGGTCCCTGTGCTGCTTAACATCTCAGCCTTGAGAATCAAGCAGGTTAGGCTTCAAATTTAGGTCAGTTGCCTACAAGCTATATGATGTTTGGTACACTACTTATCTGTAAAAAAAAAAAAAAATCCCCCCAAAAGGATCAAATTAAATAACATCTGTAAAGTGCTATGTTTTATGCTTTGTGTATAGCATATATTTGATTAACTCTTACTGTATGATGACATTGGTGTTGATAAGGGACAGGATGAGTCCCCTTGCTTTTCAATTGCTGAGTGTTCATTTTTCCTATTATTAAATTTAGGATAGTAGCCCTGGCTGGTGTGGCTCAGTGGATTGAGTGTCAGCCTGAAAACCAAAGGGTTGCCGGCTCGATTCCAGTCAGGGCACATACCTGGGTTGTGGGCCAGGTCCCCAGTACAGGGTGGGTGGGGGGCAACTGATTGATGTTTCTCTGGCACATCAATGTTTCTCTCCCTCTCTTTCTTCCTGCCTTCCCCTTTCTTTAAGAAAATAAATAAAATCTTAAAAAAATTAGGATAGTAGATCTTGTTTGCAAAAAATAAATTAATTAATAAATCTTCTTCTTCCCCCAAATAATCTTCTCAAGTCTCAGTGCCTTACAGTTGTTGTCAAAGTTCAGTCAAGAGTTCTGTAAAGGCAGGGGCTAGCAAACTTAACTTTTTCACACTTATCAGTGTTGAATTGTTACAATAGAGCGATACATTAAAGGTTATCCACTAAACTTCTTTCCTATTCGAGGTCTATATTGAGGAGCAGAGAAAGGGAGAGGGGTTTCTAAGAGTGAATTAAAAATCACACTAACATGTTTCTGCTTTTGAATCTGCACACCTAGATGGTCACATGGTAGAGAGCCACAGGTATTGCGAATACTTAGGGTAGATGATGTTCGTTTGCATATGGCGTCCTAAAGAAGACCTCTGATTTTTAAAATGTTCGATAAACTGTACAAACATCAACCAACCAAATGTCATCTGTAAGGCAGTGTTCCCACCGTGGTTTGAACACTATTTGGAGCCAAAAAAGAAAGGAGAATATATATGTGGTGCTTTGATTAAATAAATGATAAAGTGGCATGGTTTAACATCTGCATGAAGTGAAATGTTTCCAGTTTACTGAAAAGATGATTTCAGACCCTCCTGAAAAGAAGTTGGGTAATATCCTGTCTGATCCCTCTGCTTTTCACATTGTAATGGTTAATCAGGTAATAACCATTTAATCAATGGTTAATCAATGGTAATAATCAGGTAATAACAATGGCAGTGTTTATGGTAGTGGTTTTTGTGGTATTCATCTATAACCTATCTCATTACTACTGACAGAAAATGACTAACTTACTTCATTATGGGCTTAAATTTGTGTATTTCCTATGTGAAGAAAACAAACATTGCTTAATCACTTGATGTCAATGAAAAATTAAATGCGATACATGTCAGTGAACTATAAAGGAAGCACTTTGCTTGCAAGTTTTTTTTCTTACCCAGTCTTATTTGTTTATTTTCTTTGACTAGACAAAAAGTTCAGAAAATTATATGCCCCTTTTCTTTTTTCTTAGTATCGTCAGTGAGGCAGGAGCATCGATCTACAGTGTCAGCCCAGAAGCTAACAAAGAGATGCCAGGACTGGACCCCAACTTGAGAAGTGCCGGTAAGAAGCTGTGCGCCTTCACCAAAGCATGAGATTTTGACATTTTGGACTTGTATTTGTAGCAAGAAAAATATTTAAATATCCAAGAAAATTTAGAGTATGCATGTATAAGAATAGGTAGGCATGTTAGAAAGTGGTTGGTTGGAATAATAACTATAATTATGGGAAATCAGGAAGAATGCTGTTTCTAAAGAACACTGCATGGTATTCTAGAGTATAGTGAAAACTCAGCTCAAAGCATCTCTGGTAAAATTAAATGCTAGAGAGTTCATACAAATAATAAAGTACTCTAAGCTCTCTCTTATTGTTACAACAAAATATTACTTATTAAGGCTTTTTGTTGGCAAAAAGTAATATATTAATATAAAAATATTTATAATCAAATGTATGATCATTCACAGGCTTTCAGTTTATTGCTTAATATTTGTCAGATGACCAGTTTTCCTTGTCTTGCTTTGATTTCTGTAATGTGGAATAGTTAAAATCCTGTGTGTGAAGAAATTAAGCTACTTTGATACATCTAGTGAATATAATTAGTATTACAAGCAAAATACTAGATCTGGTGAGAGCATTTTTCTGTGTAATGGGAATATTTAGACTACTTTGGTAGAAATGTACTTTTTATTTTAATTTTTTCCCTTAAATAGTCTCATCAAATTTCACGAACTTTTCTTGAAATTTGTACCTGGAGATACACAGTTGAAATTTTTTGCATTAATTTAAAAGCTAGAATTTTCTTTCTTACATCCAAAAGAGCTTATAGTTTCCCTTCAGTTCATTCCATGGCACAGTCCCTACCTAAAATGATCATCTTCTCAAACTCACATCCCAGCTCGGGATCTTGCTTCCTCTGTGGAGCTTTTCCCTCCCTCATCAGCTCCGCGTGGTCTCTGCCTCCTTGCCACATACTGTTTTGGTACTTGCCTCGTAATAGTAATAATAAAGAGGGTTAGGTATAGTAATCATAATAGGAGCTGCTACTACTCATCTTTTTGTTTTTCTATTTTTTATAGACTTTTTTTTTCATTAATCCTGACCTGAGGATATATTTACTGATTTTCTAGAGGAGGAAGGGAGAAAGAGAAAGAAAAACATCTATGTGAAAGAGAAACACCACGCGGTTGCTTCTTTTACGCACCCCAACCAGGGATCGAACCTGTGCAAGCTCTTGGTGAATGGGATGATGCTCCAGCCAACTGAGAGCCACCCATCCAGGGCAATACTAACCTTGTTAAAGCACTTAATATATATGAAACATTATGATAAATGCATTAACAGAATTATTTTATTTAATCCTCACAATTGCCCTATGAGACATTTATTATTCCTACTTTATGGATGAGGAAACCAAGGCTTAAAGGGCTTAAAGAGGCCATGAAGCCAGTAAGTATGTACATAACATTTGTATACTTTTATATAAAAGGATGCTTTTCTTTATAAAAAAAATAAGGTTCAGAACCCTTCCTCCCCAAATTGACACTGAAAGGTAATCTTCTAACAGGGCATCGGGAAAAAATATTGCCTAGGCGGTGACCATCCTTCAGACCTCGCAGGGCTAAGGGGGCTGCTGTTCCCCCTTCACCGTGGGCCCGTGTGGGTACATAACTAGCATGGTATTGTAGGTGAGGCAAGATCGCTACATTCCAACGGGACTCTATGAAAATAGGAAATAATAAACAGGGGAATTGGTGTCTGGTCCTAGTTACTCTGATTTAATCATCTAGCTGTGCCTTCAGTTTGTGATTCACTGCAGGTATGCCTGCCTTCCTTGTCTCAGCTTCTGTCTGCATGGCGATGCCTGTGTTTGATCCATATCGACTCACAGCATCTACCCAGACATTGTTAGTCTTCAAGTCTGGTCTTGGAGGCAAATATTGAAAGAAGCTGAGAGTCTTCATTCTTGGTTTTCTAGGGCCCACTTGCTTTTCAATTCCTGTTTTCTGAGTGAGTCTGTCTCTTTTGTAGTGATTAATGCCAGGGATGACTTTATCCTTTATTGGAGACCTGACCTACCTGTGAGTGTGGGTTTTACTTTTCAGCTCTTCATAACTTTGCCATATCAGAATATAACAGAACCTCAGCCTTCATACAAGTGTTAGCAAATGACCTTCCTGGTATTACTACATCTTCTTTACCAGTTTATCAGCTTACTGAAAACAGAAGTTATGCGTTACATGCTTATATTCTCCTGTAATAAATACCATGCACATGAGAGGCATTTAAATGGATGAATAGAATAGTAGATAGATTGCATTAAAATATTTATTATGTTTTTCTGGTTGAAAATGGAAGATTGGGTATTCCTGTTGTTTCTTCACTCCCTTCTAAAATCTCATTAAAGTCACAAAAACTTGATAGAATGAAGACTTAAACTCACTGGGGCAAAGAGAATGGGAGAGGAGATAACAGCAACATTCGTTTTGAAGCTGGAAAGCAGATGGCTAAGAAATAAGTAATCTAGCCAACTTGAGAAAGTTCAATGCTAAGATAGCATTGTATGGAAAACAGAACTAATCTGAAATAGGTCATGGAAACTTCATACGTTTAGGAAATGTACCAAGCACCTTTAGAAGTACCTTGGGAGGGCAGAGGGGCCTAAAATAAGAGGATTAATTGAAAGTCTGTTCAAAAAGTAATTAGACCAAGTTAAACATGGAATACCGTACGAACCAGCAATTCCATTACTAGTCACATACTCAAAAGAATTGAAAATAGGTACTCAGCAGATACCTGTGAATGGTGCTGCTGTGAGCATCTGTGTACAGTGGCTGAAAGCTGGAAACAACCCAAATGTCCATAGCAAATGAATGGATAAACAACATGTGGTATCTTCATATGATGGAATGTTATTTTCAGCTATAAAAAAAGAATGAAGTACTGATATTGCTACAACATAGATACACCTTGAAAACATGTTAAGTGACAAGCACAAAAGTTCCTATACTGTATGATTCCATTTATATGAAATGTCCAGAATAGGCAATTCTGTAGAGACAGAAAGGCAGGGACTGAGGAGATGGGAGAATGAAGGGGGACTGCTTAATGGGTACAGTGTTTTCTTTTGGGGTGATAAAAATGTTTTGGAATTTGATAGAGGTGGTAGTTTGCACAATGTTTTAAGTATATGTAACTGAATTAACACCTTAAAATGATTAATATATTATGTGAATTTCACACCAATAGACTAAAACAGACCTCCCTTCCCACACATTTTGGGTAACTGTCCTTCCTTCACCTTTGATGAAGACTAGAGAGTTATTCTTTGGAGAGGGTTACGCAGGTCTGTACACTGGAGGACATAGCTTATAAACGAGAGTGGGGATACCTACAGAAAACTAAGAGGGGTTGAATAATCCCTCTCACATGCTGTCGTACAGACTTTAGAGAGAGCCAAATCTGCCACGCAGGAGGTCAGGGGATTCTGACCAGCACAAGAGGAAACAACCGAAGAAACTGAGATCGGAGACCCACAAAGAAATGGCCAGGTCACCCTACAGTGGAGCCCACAGGTGGCAAACCTCGCTTTTGAGTGAAACCCTTAGAGTCAGCTTTTTAGTACTGTGCCCCTGGAGGACAGTCAGGGGTCACCTCTCATGTAAGGAAAACCTACACTATTGAGGACAGATGCCAGGATATTCTGGAGGCGGGTCGGGGGAGTTGGTGCTTGGAGGAAGTATTGCTCTTGGAGCGGCTGCGTATGGCTGTGCGCTGTGCAACCTGCTTAACCGTGTACAGTTGCTCCGGTTGCTTACCTTCCACTCAGTCTGGGCTCGCTTCCCTGCTTTTGGTGTCTCTAACGTAATTTTTTCCTCTAACACTTAGCTTCTTTGTTTCAATATCACTTAAGTGTGTTTCATTGAATTTCATTACTGTTCAACAAATTATCATTATTAAAAACTAAACTCTTCAATGTACTCTTTGTGTCTTTCCATCAGCCTATGTAGTCAGCCACAATGCAGACTCTCAACTACTGTGGCTTATAAGATGACTTGCTACAATTTTTTAATTTCTTAAATTTCTTTTTTCCATATAAACTTGAGCAATTTAATTCATATTTTTACAACCCTATAGAAACACATTAGCATTTTGTTAAGTTTATACCTTCATTTGGGTTCTGCACATTTTAATTTTCTTATTCACAGACAATACACACACACTGTATAGATTCACCTCCATGATATTTTTTTGTTGACTGTTGAAGACATATGGTGGGAGCGTCAGTTTTTACCTGGGTGTCTTGAAACCAGCTGACTGATTGAAATCTTTTCAGTTCTCATGTTGTTTTCAATTGACTTGCTTGGGTTTTCTAGGTGGACAGTCATCACCTGCAAATAAGAATCTAGTTTCTGTCTTTTCAGTAATTACGCTTTTTTCTTTTCTTGTCCAATTGCATTAACTAGAATTTCCTGAACAGTGGTGAATAGTAGCAGTAATTGGAGAGATACTGGTGTTATATGTGGGCAAAATAGTATTTGCCATACATTTGGACATAACTTCATTTAAAAAGTGAATAACAGCTTCACTGAGATATAATTTACATAGCATACAATTTGCCCTTGTAAAGTGTATGTCCTTGTATTTTTGGTACATTCAGAGTTGTGCAATCATCACCACTATCCAATTTTAGCACATTTCATCACCCCAAATAGAAGCCCCATATTCATTATTAATCAGTCTCCCTTTCTTCCTCTCTCCATCCCCTAACATGTAGTAGGCAAACACTAAGCTACTTTCTTTCTATATGAATTTTCCTATTCCAGACATTTCATGTAAGTGGAATCATTACAATATGTGGTCTTTCAATTGCAAGTTTTCAAGGTTCACTCATGTGGCAGCGTGCATCAACACTTCATTCCTTTTTATTGCCAGATAACGTTCCATTGTACTGGGTGTACCACATTTTGTTCGTGCATTTATCAGTTGATGGATATTTGGGTTGTTTTCATCTTTGGCTATTATGAATAATGCCACTATGAGCATTTATATACAAGACTTTATGTGGACATGTTTTCATTTCTCTTGAGTATGTACCTAAGAGTAAAAATGTGGGGACATATGGTAACTCTGTGTTTAACATTTTCTAGAAGTGTTTTTAACTTCTGTTACTATGCTTTCTTTCCTCACCATTCATTTCTGCCTCTTTTAATATTTTCTTCTTCTCTTTTCTATCGCAAAATGTGAATGTGCCCCCAAGTTTTGGGTAATAACTCTTCCTCTCTTTTTATTCTTTTTATCACAAATCTATTAAAGTCCTTCTGCCTGAACTACCTGTCTCTTACTTTGAGGAATCTGCTGTCAGCCTGATCATTCTCCACCTGCGGGTATGCATTATTACAGTCTGTTACATAACTCTTTTCTTGGTTGTTCTGCAGCAGGAAAGCAGCATCATAGTCTCTCCAAAGCCTGGGCACACTGCTTTTTGAATTTTGCTTTTAGACAATGCTTATCTCCCTCTGTCCCTCTTCTTGCCTCCCATCTCTTCCAAGCTTGGGTTTTATACCATATGGAGGGAACAGAATCTAAAAGGGAGATACCAATTCTAGAAATACTAGGATGTATGTTGAGGTTGGGGATATTGTAACTCCAGAGGCTCTTAGGACTTACTCTAGAATTAGTGTCACCTAGAAACTATTATTTCCAATCCGTTGTTGCTGCATTTAGCAATATTAGGATGAACAAAGGAGACCCTGGCAGTGAATCAGTTTGAAGGGAACTAGGTAGAAAATAGGTTAAAATCCCTTTATATTTTAGAAACTTTAAAATATGGGAATCTACCCACATTTATCAAATTATGCAATTGCTCTACCCATTTTCTAAGTTTAGGTTTTCATAATGTGGGTTTTCCTGAAGGGGTTGATTTCAGAGATTTACATACTTTTGATACCCTCTAATTGAATTTCTGATACTTTCTTCCTACACAGTGAATGTTCTGATGCCTGTATCCTTAACTTGGTTTACCGTATGCGTTGTTGCTATTGTTTTTAAATCAACAATGAATTTTGGTAATATATATGTTTGATTTCAGTGATTCTTACTGCATTATGTATAGATAAAGTTTAGAATAAAGAAATAACATTTGCTTTTAGAGAATGTCCAGTGTTTCTGGTGGCATTTCTTTTCAATGTGTAATTATAAATGAGCTTAGAGAATAATCTATTTTTCCTTAACCTTCATAGCTTAACTCTTTGTGAGGCTGAATAAGCAAAGTGTATGTGCCAGCCTTGGAATCCCAGTTTCTTCTGTGGGAGAAATAGATTGTGTAACAACAGAGTATTGCTCCCTAAGCTTGCTTTGTAAGCTGCCATTGTCACAGTGTGCTAGAAGTAACAGCAAAAGATATGAAAAAGACTCGAACGACCATGCAGTGAACTTGATGTTCACAGTAGATCTTATCTCTGAGGAGGCGGAGTGGAAATCAGTGATGGCAGAGTCTGGTAATTACTGGTAAGGGGTGGCTTCTCTTGCCAGACTTGGAACAGTTTAACACGAAAACAGGCCTGGGATTTCCTTTGATGGTTGCAGTGTTTTCACTTAATGAATTTACATTTCATCCAGCATTTTATGTGCGTAGGCGACACTGGCTAGTTTTCATGTGTTTAGAAAATAAAGGCTTTTCCTATGTAAGTCTCAATGGAACCACGTTACTTGGGGCTGGGGGGAATCTGCCTTTAGAAGTATCCTTAAGATTCATATTAAATTTCTTTTCCCTAGCTAAATCTCTTAAAAGCTAAATTTTTAATGAAATTTTCTTACCAAGTGGTAAGGAAAAAATGGCAATAAATGAAGACCAAGTTAAATAACACAGGTAAAGGAATGTTTGAAGTTAACTTTCAAGTCTCTTGAGCAGGAATTGTGATAGTCAGGAAAGAGGTGTGAATAGGAGTGTGTGTGTGTGCAGACATGCCGTTGTGACTCAGATTGCTTCACAGGGTAGTCTTACAGTTTTGTTCAGATTGTTCAGGGCAATCCAAGTGTGTTCACTGGCCAGCTGACTCGGTCTCTGGTTGCAGTGAGATGTGATTTTATCATTTGTTCATCATGATCAGGATCTAGTCCTAATAAGCACGTTTGCCATACAAATGCACGTCATGTGTATAGTAATGCAGGATTGTTTAAAAGTAAGACACGTATGTGCTTGTTCTTTAAAGTGTGAGGTGCTCTACTATTCCATGTTTGTATTGAAAGAATGAACGAGTAATTGTGTAAGTGTAGCAACTAAGTGTTTTATTTATTTTTTTTCAAATGTATACCCTTTTACTCTATTTGTGCTCAGGAATGCCTCAGTGTTCTGGTAGCATAATCAGTCCTGAAATTTTACATTCAAATTGTTGGTCTTTTGGGGAGGGGATAAAGAGGGATGGAATTAAGTATTTGCATAATGAGGAACTAATGTAAGTAATTATCTGGATACTCTTTTTACATTAAGGCGTACTTGTTTTCTGATTTTCTTTTTTCAGTTTCCATAGCAAGGCGTGTACAAGATCCATTAGCTGAGCTGGTGAAAATCGAGCCAAAACATATTGGAGTTGGAATGTATCAGGTAAAGCAATGTGGATCATTTAATTTATGAAATCCATCAATACAAAGAGCAGTACTTAAGTTGGCATAGGGGAAATAGGTTCCAGTTTTCAAAGGTTTTACGTTTGTGGGAGGGTAATAGGAGTTAATGGGGAAGGAAGGAATTTTTCTTCTGGTGTTTATGGTTCTGATCCAAACTTAGCATTGACTGTGGTCAGATTTAAAGGCTATTAAAACATTAGATCTGATTAGTAGCTTCATTTGGAGAGCCTCTCCTTTTAACATATAGAATTGGAGGAGTTAATGGGACAAGGTGAGTATGTTGGCTCTTGGTGTAAACCAGTATGAACTATTGATTTTTATTGATCCTTCAGGAAGAAGTCTTTAGTACCTACTGTGACTTTTTTCCCCTACTTCCCATTTCTATTTAATTATCATATTTAATTTTGGTCATTACCCAGTGTGAAATGAAAGCTTCATTTGTTGTTGCTGTGTAGTAGTGATAGTGGTATTATTGCTTCTTGTTGTTGTTTTATTTTCGATTCTTAAGGCTGTCATCATTGGGCAGTTGAGGACAGCACTGAATCGTGGCAAAGTGAGTCTGTAGTTGTCTCTGGAAACCTTGAGTTGAATTATTTTCCTCTTTGAAGAAAGTCCTTTTTAAACCTGAAATAGAATATTACCCTCTGTATAATTTTCGTGGAATTTCAATGATAGGTACTGCACTTTCTTAAAGAACTATTACATTAGGTCATGGAATCTGTGACCACTAGAAATGGGAGAGATCTTAAAAATCAAACAACTCTTCCCCTCACTTGACAGAAAAAGAAGCAGCATCCTAGAGTAGTTAGGATTTTTACCCATGATCACACTGGCAAAGCCTGTAGTAACCCGTCATATTGGATTTAACTGGGAGTCTTCCCATGTGGTAGCAAGTGGGAAGGAGAGGCATCCAAAGCTTTAACTGGGCTTGTTCATTTGAGAAGTGTAGTTACTGAAAGTACCGATCTAGTTGCAGACACAAATACCTATAATCCGAAGAATACAACATTAGCAGTTTTATGACATAGGCATTATAGTTAAGAGGAATTACAGTTATTAATTCAAGATGAAGTTATGGAATACCTCAGCAAGGTAGTGGACCAAAGAAAAGGGAAAGTCACATTTACAGAACCCAGGCAGGCTATTAAGCTATTGGCCTCAAAGAAGTCTTTAAGTAAATAGCAAAGATCTAGTTTCCAGATTTGGGTTCAGCAATAGCATTTAATTTGACAAAGTTTGGACTTTATTCCAACAGCAGTGAGAAGTAATAGAAGAGTTTTTAAGCAGGGGGGATGACAGGATCAGATTTGTATTTTTAAGTGTTGACTCTGCTACTCTGGGGAGAATCATTGAGAGGGGAAGATGAGAAGCAGTAGGACCAGGTTAGAGGCTATTATATAGCCCAGATGAGAGATGATGGTGGTTTGGACAAAGTTAACGGCAGTAGAATTGGAAAGAAGCAAAATCTATTTTGTAGGTCTTACTTGGCAATAACTGAGGGAAAGCAGTTGCTAAGAATTTGCTCCCAGGCTCCTGGGTGTGCAGATGATGCCTGAGTAGAACGGATTTAGTAAGAATAAGATCAGTGATTCTGTTTTGGGCATATTACATTTGAGATGCCTGTAAGAAATGCAAGAAATGATGTCAAATAGGAGTTGGATATGCAAGTATGGGATTTAGAGAAATAGCCATGTTAACACTGGAGTACAGACTATATAGCAAATAATGACACCGAGAAAGGGATCAAGTTGGTAGGCTGAGTTCATGATATTCTGTAACTGCATCGCCACCACCATTGGCATATCCACAACTCCAAACGCCATAAGAAAAGATGTGCATATATATATGTTCCTATATAGACCCACACTTACATGAATAAATTGAGGATAGCCTAGTAAAACAAGAAAGCCCCCACTGGTCGATGGAAATTTTAGGAATTCCTGAAAGATACTAAGCCTGAAGAATCATATCCCTGGAAAAGTAAAGCCTGGTGGACCACACCTCAAAATATATAGATCTATAGAGTTCTCAAACCAGAATCACATTCAGGTAGTGAGGAGGGGGCCTGTTGTATTAGGTAAGAGTGTCCATATAAACTGTGTATGCCTGTGGTAACCCCTCCCTCAGTACACTGTGAATCCAAGCCAAAGTACTGAGTATAACACAGAGGCCAAGGAGCCTGGAAGATCTTCAAGTAGCCTTTGATTGTCAGGAAGCTCAAGAAGCCTGATTCTGGCAAGACACACTCCTGACCTGTCCTGACATCTGGCATCACATTCCACAGTTCCCACGTTATCACTTTGAGCTGATGATGGTAAACAGAAACTGCACACACACAGACAGCAAATTAGGATCTCTAAAACTATCTTGTTCCCAAGAATCACTGAACACTAGAGGAAAACTTATGACAGAACATGAGACACCAAACTTAATAAGCAAAAAATAACATCCAATGAAACAACAAATAGGCAACAGACTTTGAAATAAGTAAAATTAATATTCACAGAGGGACAAGAGAGGTTATTGCATTTGTAAAACAAACAGGGGATTGAGTGAAATTAGACCAATCTCAGGATTTAAAAATATAATTGTCAAGATTAAAAAAACCCACATAAACAGGATAAATAGAGTGGACACAACTAAACAAATTAATGAATTGGAAGACTGAGCTAAGAGATTTTTTAGAATGCGGTCTTATACCGAATGAGGTGGAAAGCATAAACAAAATGTCTTAAGTTATGGAGGACATTCTAAAGCATTAACATTCATGTGATAGAAGATCAAATAAATAAAGAGAATGGAGGGGATTATAACCACAGAAATAATAGGAAAAAATTTCTCCAGACTGAAGATAGACAAGTCTTTTGAAAAGGCCTAATGAGCACTGAATAAAAGAACAAAAGATCTGCACTCAAATGTCCACTTATGAAATTTCAGGGTTCTAGTAATAAAGACCAACTGACTACAAGCTTCCAGAAAGCAAACAGTTTATCTACAATGGAAAGGATTAGGGTAACATCAGTCCTATTATTGGCTAAAAAAAAGTGATAGAAGATAGAAATGCAGTAGTTGTGAAGTGTGGGAAAAAATTATTTTGAACCCATAATTCAGTATTCAGACAAAACAGCAATTCGGTGTGAGAGGAAAATAAAAACAGTTTTGGACCTGTAGTGATTCACCTTCTCTGATTGTTGCAGACCTTTGTGAAAGTATTATTTATGGAAGTACTCTTAACCACAGAGTCGAGGGATCCCCCAAAAAAGGGACAGGCATGTTGTGAGGAAACAGTATTGAAGTTAACGCAACAGCGCAGAGCTCCACAAGACATATAAGCACAGTAAAGTGTATCTGGAGTCAGTCTCATAGTTTTTTTTAATCTGTAATGTTAAACTTTAAATATATCAGTCTAGATCAGATCAGCTCAACATGGGAGGGTGGACGAAAAAGAAGTGCTGAAGTATTAGGATTTTTTTTTTTTCAGGAAGAAGATTGTATTAGATTCTATATCGCTATAATTTGTTAGAAAAACATAATCTGAAATATGTGAATAATAACCACAAATAGAATATTCAATATAAGTCATGAGAATAAAAAACAAAATGTTTATTTTTCTAACCAAAGGCAGAGAAAACAAGTATAGTAAATAAAATATATGATGACAGGAATGAGTTTAAGTAATAGGTATAGGTGAATGGGTTAAAATTCCCCTCTTGATGGAATCTAAGATTTTTCTTTAAAAAGATTTTATTTATTTTTAGAGAGTGGGGAAGGAAGGGAGAAAGAAGGGGAGACAAACATTGATTGGTTGCCTCTTGTACGTGATCCAGCTGCAACCCAGGCGTGTGCGGGACTGGGAATCAAACCAGTGACCTTTCGTTTCGCTTTGCAGGATGAGTCCCAATCAACTGAGCCACACTGGTCAGTCCTAGAACCTCAGATTAAAAAAAATTAATACAGCATTAAGTTGTATATGTGCAAGAGATACTTCTGAAGAAAAAAAAGCAACCTTGATATTAGAAATAAGAAAACTATTCTGCATGAATGAAAAGGAAGTCATAGCAATTTAATTAGATGAAATTGAATTTAAGGCAAAGTGCATTAAACAGGTTAAAGAAGGATATTTGAGATTAATAGCAGATATAGTCTTCCATGAAGATATGATTACCTTGGGCATTGCATATTAACTAATATAGCTTTAAAAATATGCAATATTAAAAACTTCTAAAAATTAAAGCTGCAGGCAAATTTGCTTTTTTGTTGGAGTCTTAATAGATTACTGTATAGTAACACATGCATATAAAGATAGCTTTAATTGAGATATAACATTCTATAAATACATACATACATAAATTCACCCACTTAAAGAGTACAAGTCAGTGATTTTTAGTATATTCATAGGGTTGTGAAACTATTAACCACTAATTTTTTAACATTTTTATCTCCCTCAAAAGAAACCATTAGTAGCCACTCGCCATCATCTCTCCTTCCCCAGCCCTAGGCAACCACTAGTCTACTTTCTGTTTCTATAGATTTGCCTCCTCTGAATATTTTACATAAATGGAATCATATAGTATGTGGCCTTTAATGACTGGCTTCTTTTCACTGAGCATGTTCTTTTGCTGTAGTATGTATGAAAACTTCATTCCTTTTTATGGGCAAATAGTATTCCAGTGTATGTATGGACCACATTTTGTTTATCCATTCACTGGTTGAGTTAGTTTCAGTTTTTGGCTATTATGAATAATGCTGCTGTGAATATTTGTGCAGAAGTTTTTATGATGTATGTTTTCATTTCTCTTGGATGCATACCTCACAGTCAGGTTGCTGGGTAATTTAACACACAAATTTAAAGTCAGATGATGAACTAGGGAAACTATTTGCTAAACATGTGTATGTACATATGACAACTACATATTTTATTAATAAGCTTTTGGTGTTTTCTCATTTGTACACATTTATATGTGGGCTTATATAAAATATTTACATAAAATACAGGGAGGACAAAGTAGGTTTATAATTGTTTATTTGGAAAATTATCATAATCATAACCTGCATGTCTTTCCATTGGAACAACTGTAAACCTACTTTTGCCCACCCCCCATATTTAAAGAGCATCTACATACCATTTACTATAGACAAAGTATGAATTTTTCTCTTTATCAAAGAAACCCAAATTAAACAGGGAATATTATATCAATCTAACAATTGAGTAAAGTTGTAATAAAGTTATAAACATCTGTGCAAGTGAGAAGGATGCAGTGAAATGAAATTCACGTATACTGCGAAGTGCACATTTTATTTGCACTCATGTATAATGGAAGTGCAAATAGTTGTATTTAGCAAATAGTACCTATCAGGATACACTTAAAAAAATGCATCCCTCGAACCTGGTAGTTCTCTTCCAAGGCAATAATAAGAACTGCCAATAGGATTCATATACAAGTTTGCTGTCGTACCAAAATACTGGAAGCAGCTATAATAGAAAAATAGTTAAATGAGTTATGGTATATCCATCAGTTGAAATATTATACAAACATTAAAAATGGAGGCTTAGAGAGGATTAATGATGTGAGAAATTACTCTTGATGTAATATTTTTAATTGCAATAAAATTATTGATACACAATTGAACCAATTTATGTTTTAAAATTATAGATATGCATTTACACTTAAGAAAAAAATGTCTGGCCGTTGATTGATACTTACATCTTTGTTGGTGTGATTAGGGATTTTTATTTTCTTCTTTTCTCAAATTTTCTACAGTGAATATGTATGAATAAAATTTGTGGTAAAATATATATCCATTTCAAATCCCTGCCAATGGGCCACTTAATTTTAAGCTTTGATAGGCTTCCAATACAACCAGAGTGGGACTGAATTTCTTTTCAGTTGAGACCTCTAAATGCTTTTAGTATAAAATTAATACTTATATGTATTCTGAAGCTGGACAAACATTGCTAATTTTAAAAATGAAAGCTGTTCAAAGAAGGAATGTTAAAGAGATGAAATAATAGAAGCTATGATATTATTCCAATAGAAACTAAAATACTTTTGGTTTAATAACAGCTCAAATGCTAAAGACCAAACTCCAGTCCTTGTCTCAGAAATGGAGAGAGCTGATTTTAAAAACACATGCCTGTCATTATTTCTGGAGAGAGGCAGCCAGTGCGGTTGAATGACAACATATCCCTAACTGACCCCTATAGACTTTGCTGGAAAGTGGCTTGGTGTTACTCCCAAGAAAACAGTCCAGGGTGAGAGCAGGATGATGCAGGGCTGGCTCTGTTGAGTTCCCTGGGACATGGGGAATGGTGGTTTAGCTTGGCCTTGTCTTAGCCTGAAAGCACAGCTTAAGTAAGTTGGATTTACTTGCTGCTTATTCCTCCTTTGGACCATTTTTAGGTACTTGCATGCTCATTAACACCTCTATTTGTTAATGAGCATGTACAGGGAAGTAGAGAATACAGAACAGTTCTCTTTCTTCCTTTTGTACCTCTCTGTTAAATCATTTGATGATGTTAGAGAATGAAATGGTTTTCCAAAAGGAGATTTTGGAACCCTTAGTGGATTTTCTATATCCAGGCCATCTTTGTTCCTCATTATTTTGGATAATGAGGAGTCACTGTAAAAGGAAAATCATCTTCCCAGCTGAAATTTTTCATGGTAAAACCTGAAAGGTGGGAATTTGTATTTCAATTCTCTGCCTCCTGTGTGGGATCCGTTCTGGGTAAAAATAAAAACAGGTCTTTAGTGGTGACATTACTCTGTGAAAACCCATTTTATAACTGTGGTTAACATGTAGGGATTAAAAATGCAGTTTTAGCTTAGGATTGTAAATAGTAAATAAGGTTTCTCATCTACCCTATATTGTTTGTCCAAATTCTTTTAAACATTTTAATCCTTTAATTATTTGTTATTGTCCAGTGGGGTATGGAAAAGAGTTTGCTCCATGGATGTTCACTCAGAGGACTTTTGACTGGATTTTTGCCCCATTACTAAAGCAATGTTGAGCAATAATAAAACACAAAGGTGAAACATAGAATTGTTCTAAAAGTCAACCATTGTTCACGCCAAGGTGGATGAGTACCTTACCAAAATGTTTTTACAACCTTTTCCCTTACTTGTAAGTCCCAAGATACCATCTGTACTTGAATCTCTGCTTTACTGGGTATTATGAATGAAATTCAAACTTAATAGCTTTGCAATTCAGGTAATTCACTCATAACCATAACTGATCTGTTTCCACATCTGAACAAAAACAAGTTTTTGACCTTTAATAGGAGTATGAACTAAACTCATGTATTAAAATTTGCTAGTTATTTTTTAAACCTAAAATTTTAAAATTTCTATTCCAAATATTTTTTCATTTCCAGATGAATTAAGCTTCTTCCACTGAAGTGTTAACTTAAGTTTTCTCAGGTTCTTAGGAATCACTGGTAGTGTCATAAGCCGTATATCTATCTATGTGTGCACACACTCTTATGTAACCATTACTCATCTTTAAAAGAAATAAGAAATATGTGATTTGAAGAAACTTTTACCAATAATACTTTAAATTACTAACAATGAAATACCTAATGTCTTTTATCCTTTCTTTGCTTATTCTTTGTGTTAGGATTTCTAAAATCTTATGGTATTCTCATAGTGTTTAAAATGCAATTATCATGGATGATTGGGAATAAACTAGACATGATATTGAAAGTACTACCATAAAGGAAAAGATAAATGCTAGTGGTTTAGAATCGAAAACATCCCTGAATCAGAAAACAGTATATATAAAATCCATAGACAGCAAAAAGTATTTTCAACACAATAGCCTAGAAAGGATACAGAATACATTAAGGTCTTCTACAAATCAAAAGAAAAAAAAAAGACAATTCATCAGAAAAACAGACAAGGGATATGAACAGGCAATTGACAGAAGACACACACACACAAAGTATAGATACGGAAAAAGTGATCACTCTCACTAGTAATTGTGGAAATGCAAACTAGAGCCGTAATGGGAAACCTTTCAGGTTGCCAAAACTTAATCTGACAGTTTGGATGTTAGCAACCATGCAGAGCACTGGGAATTTTATACATACTTCCAGGCATATAGTGAACTAGTGCCGCCTCTTTGAAGAGCAGTTGGAAATTAGTGAAATTGGAGATGGTGATTCTTTCATTGGATCAACAATTCTGTTGCCAGTACATAGCCTTGAAGAGTGCTCTCATGTGCACTAGAAGGCATGCCAAAGAAATGTGCGAAAGTGTTATTTACCATAGTAAAAATGTGGAAGTAGTATGTCCATCATATGGGAAACAGAAAAATAAACTAGTATATTCAGGTAGTGGAATATTATATAGGAGTGAAAGTGACCCAGTTAGAGCTACATATTTTCATATGGATAAACCTCATAAGATATAATATTAAGAGAGAAAGCATGTTGTATGTACAGTATTATATGGTTGGTATAAAAATTTTAAATATGAAAAATAGTACTATGTATTATTTACTAATTCCAACATATGTGATAAGAACAAAGAAATAAGCAATAGAATTTAAAATAATGGTTACCTCAGGTGGAGCATAGAATGGGAACTGGGAGGGGTACACCAGGAGTTTCAACTATATGGTATTTTATTTCTTAAGTTGTCTGGTGGGTGTACGGTGTCCCTCATTTTCTATTGTATAACTTTTTGTTAAATAAGTCATATGTTTATTAAAAGATGCAGGAAAGCTTGGTCAAATGATAAAATAACGGTGCCTTTATCTCAGGAGCTTTGGCTTTCGGTTGAGTTTCTTCCTATTCATTTGTGTGGTTTACAGTGAGGTTTTATATAATCAGAAAAAAATAAAGCTACTTTCATTTATCAGTAAAAATGAAAAATTACATTGACTATTAGGTTTCACTTTTCTCCATAATATTCTTTCACATTTTTATTGTTAAGCCCTAATTTTACATCAAATGAAATACACTTTAATACATACTTTACATTTCACAGCTATTGATTTTTCTTCTGTGAATGTTAAGAATTAAATGTTACTTGTTTTGTTCCCATTATTTAAAATGGTCATTTTTGAAACATGGCAGAGGGCAAACATGTAGATTATATTTCTAGTGCTTATTTACAGGGCAGAGTTGGGTAGAACAGATGTTTGTTTAAGGAATGTTAATATGATGTGTTATAATAATGGCACTGTGATCTGACTGGCATTCATCCTATGCAACCATTTTCTTTTTACCTCTCCTCTTTGACCCCCATCCCCATTAACACACTCCTAAGTTATCTAAATTAGAAACTTTAAGCAGGGAGTTTTTAAGAATCCTCACCGATGCCACATCCCCAGAAATTTTTAGTTCAGTTGTTCTAGGGCTGGGCCTAGGACATAACAAACTTTAAAATTTCGCAGGTGATTCTAATGCATAGGGAGGGAAGAGAACCAGTGGTTCTTAAAATATGGATGCAGACCAGCTGCATCAATGTCTTCTGAGACCTTGTGAGAAATGCAAATTCTTGCATGCCCATCCCAGACCCATAGGAGTGCAAATTTGGGGGGATGGGGCACTGGAATCTGCGTTTTAAGGGCTAAAGTTTGAGAACCACTGTTCTCTAATGCTTCTCAACCTTGAATGTGCATATCAAACCCTTTAGGGTTTGTTAAAGTGCTGATTCTGATTCAGTTGGTGTAGGGTGGGCTGTGAGATCCTGTGCTTCTAATAAACTCCCAGGTGACACTAGTGCTTGTTCTGAGGATTGCACTTTGGGTAGCAAGCAGCCCTACTGAAAACCTCTTGGGCCCTACCCCAGACCTGTCTAGTCAGAATCTGATTTTAATAGATTTCCAGGTGACTTGAAAGCCTGTTACAGTTCAGGTAACGTAAGAGGAAAATCAGGACTTGCCAGTATCTAAAGGAGATGGGAGAATGAAGAAGCAAAAATGAATATTATAAAACACAACAAGGATGAAAGTAGGATAAAAACTGAAAATGTGTCTTTCATGTTTAATTTTAAAACATGTTCATGGTGACCGTAACAAGAACAATGTCATTGGAGTGCGGAGGCAGATGTCAGAAGTAGACTGAGGACTGAGTGAAAGGTGAGCATTGAGAGACAAGTGTATACAAGTCTCTAAAGAAGAGTTTTCCAGGAGAGTTTTTGAATCTATTTAAATGCTGATTGGAAGGAGAGAGGAGTATGGAGGGAGAGGGTGAAGATGCTGGAGAGGGAGGAACTGGATGCCTGAGGAGATGATGCCCACCGCCTGCTTACAAACTTCCTAAGGAAGGCCACGGACGAGCATTCCGGAGAGAAGCACCTGTCGTGGTGGGTGGCTGGAAAGAGGTGAAAAACAGCAGTAGCGGGAGAGATTGCCCCTGCCCCCGCCCCGTCAGGATAGATTTCTCTGTGAAGTTAGCAGCCTACTGTTTTATAGACTGTCCCCCCCACAAAAAAAAACCAAAAAAACCCAGCCAGCTTTTACATTTCTGACATGATAGTATTCTTTTGTTTACTGTCTCTTCTAAAGGGATGTACATGAGGGCAGGTGTTTCCACTTCTGTATCCACAGCTCTCAGAACCTGGCACATACTAGAGATTCAGTAAGTGTTTTCTGAATGGACGAATGGTAGATTATCAGTATACTTACTCATTCATTGTGTTTTTAAACTCTATTATGAACACACGATAAAATTTTGTAGCCTCTCACAAAATTTTTGTGAGTAAACCTGAAATATTACTTACTGGTGTATTTTTTAACGAATCTTTTTTTCAGTAAAAGTGTTGGAGAATTTAGGAGCATAGAGTATTAGAATAGTCACGTAGTTGGAGTGAGAGCTACTGCGGAAAGTGAAGAAGGATGGCGGCTGATGAAACACCAGAGTCCTTTAACTTAGCACACGCCTCGTTACTCCTTTCTCCCCCTCTCTAATGCGCGTTCTGTTCTCTGTGGAAAGAATTCTTTCAGGGACAGGTCAAGGGAGCACTTATGTACGAATGCTCTTGGTGACTGAATCAGTATTTCTAAGGACCTATGGCTCATATACTGTGATACTATTGTCATGAGGAAATCTTTGTTGCAATGGAATACACTGGAATAGCATGTTTCTTCTAAAGTGAAATTATCTATTAAAATGCAAGTTTATGGAAGTTCTTAATAATTTTACCTTTGTCACCAAGCCTTAAGGAAGTTTTTGGTATACTGGTTAGGAGTGATACTGGTTGTGTGGGGGTGGATAGTCTATATAGACTAAAAATGGTGGAATAAGATTATTCTAAAAGTTTTAATTTCGGCATTCAAACAAATATAACTTTCTGTTTTGATGAATATTTGTATGTAATTATGTGTGGATAACTGGCATTCCAAGAGGGAATCTTGGATGTAATATTTTACTCAGTGCAATAAATTACTGTAATATAATAATGTTCATATTAGAAAGAATTGTTGAAAACTCAAATATAAGATTGTGCTAGATAATAATAGTGTCAGGGAAGAGTGTAAATATTAGGAGGGCCACTTCGGAGAATGTAAAAACTGTACTCTGAATGTCTGATATCTGCTATTGTTCAGAAATGCTGATTGGCATCCCTTTATGTGTGTGTGTTGGGGGTGGGTGTTGATCATAGTCTTTAAGAATAGCACAGTTAATTTAATTACTTGTAAGATTACAGTACATTTTAAATTCTAAGGAAGGTTATCATCATTGTCATAGTGACAAGTATGCGTAAAATGTATGAATGGTAGGAAGGACTGTGAGGTTCATAGAATTTAGGTAAGAAGTAAATCCAGCCTGTAAAGTGCTTAGGATGTGGTGCAGAGCCAGGAAAACTGGCCTCATTAAGTTTCGATGCGAGTTCACTCGTGACACATCCCTCCACCAGTCTGCCCCGTGCCATGTGCGGTCGTGTTGCTGCGTCTTTCTCTCTGGTGACCCTGGAGAAAATTCTAAGGGGAAAAGTGTTTCGAGGAAAAAATGGTAAGAGATTTTTTTTCTCAGTTATTCTCAATAATTTTAAATATCATTAGAGATACGAAAAGTTAATTTGCCTGAATTTGTATAGAATGAAGTTTGTCAGTTTATCAGTTTCATAGAAAGAAATGCGTATGTTATCATTTTGAACAACTGACTGTAGGAGACATCTTTGGTTTTGGGTGAGATAGTAAGCTAGTTGGCTGCCTTCCTTGTACACTCTTGACTCTGGTGATATATTTCCTTTAATAATCCAGATCAGGCTACCCAAGCTGTTTATTGTATAATATCATTTAAAAAGATGTATTTTCTTTTCAAATACATAATTGAAAGGGAGAACTTTCTCCTGACCTATACAAGGCTTTTGTTTCATTATTTGGGAATGAATGGGGCCAGAGGGTATGCACGCACCAGGTTTTGTTGGAGAGGGGCTTGCGAAGGCCTTTTGAGGTATGATGTGCAAGTGAGCGTTTTCAAGTCTCAGAGGTGTGATTATGTCATAACAGCCATAACCTCTGGGCTTGCTTTATTACTTTTATTAAAACAAATCTGTATAGGGGTGCTATGTATATTTTGGTGATGAAGGAAATGAGGTGGTTAATTTATTATGTGAACAGCACTTTCAACTAACCACAGCGTGATTCACTGAGAGAGCGGTGGAAAAGCCTGACTCTGTAGAAATGACTGCTTTTTGATTTGTGGGCCTTAACTTTCAACACCAGAGCACAAAGTTTATCTACAAAATGATTTCTTTTTTTCCCCCCGTACTAATGTTTTTGTCCAGTTTTAAACTTGGAATTTTTCCCTCCATTTTATTTTGGGCATTTACTGACTATGAATGATCTAAACAGTCCTTGGCAGCCAGCTAAGGAAGAAAGAAAAGGAGGTGGGTGGGAATCCATGCGTTAGGGCATTAGGGAAGTGGGAACATCTTTATGGTTTTCAAGCAGCCCACACATACCTCAGAGGAGGACTCCATAAAATAAATCAACATACAAACCCTTAACAAATGAGGGTAACTACCTGGTATCAGATATGAGTTACGGAAAAGTATGGCACCTGTAGTTCTTCCCTTTTGTAGGATGCACTTATAAACAGATGCTATAGTGGAAAAGAAAAGAAATCTCCTGCAAAATACTCTCTGCTGATTGTTCGCTTGGACGTGGGAGTTGATTATGAGAGGAGGTAAGGATGTGAGGCCCCACGGAAGTCCACACACTATAGAGTGGAATCAAAGAAGAGCCGTCCATCTAATGAGTTCTCAGGGTACAAAGCACTTGTTGTATACTCATAAACAGCCCCTGAAGACCCATAAAAATGTTGTTTTCCCTGGAGTTGTGCCATTTCCAGCATCATCTGGTAATGTGAGCCTGTCTAGAGAGAGTGGAAAATAGGTCATCTTTCAGGCATAGTTTTGAAAGACCCCTTCATTTTTCAGATGCCCCAAATATCATCTGTTTACAAACAGAAAGACCCAGAAACCAGGCAGGCATTCATTGATAAGAATTCTTTGAAGCATTTTATATCTAGAATATTACAAGTTTCCATGATAATAAGGATGACAGTCTGATTTATAGTTTATCTCTTCTTTGGAGTAACATACCACATTTCTCTTAAGGGCCCTAAATTTGCTTTAAAGATTACATCATTGCTTCATAACACTTCCCCAGAGAGTTGGCAAAGGCCAGGAGAAACATTATTGGTGTAGTATAAAGACAGGGTAGAGGAGGGAGGCCCATGCCTGTGGTGTATGTAGACGGGGTGGACAGGGAGGGGGCGCTGGCACCCCTGGCTAAGTTGCTACTCCGTCGTCATGAGCAGTCGGTCCTGGTGAGAATGTGTCCTCTTTGACAGCCATGGTGACCAGTGACGATTATGCACAACCCAGACTGTGGTAAAAATTTAAATTTAAATTTAAAAGGACTTGGATTGTAGGTATGAGAGTGGTTGAGCCTTTCAAACTTTCAAGTATTCTCACTGGTAGAACTGAACAATGATTTGGACATGTCCAAGAGACATTATGTTTGACATCATGTAAGCTAGCATTTAATTTGTTGAAAGTGTATTTGTCTTCATAATGGTTTGGTTATTTTTTAAAAGAATGGGATTTTGAAATTATTATTGGGAATTGGCTTTAAAAAGTCTTACACTTCTTCCCCTCCTATGTGCCCATCTGAAACCAATGTAAAGCATGCAGTTGCTCTAAAAGCATGGATAATGGAAAACCTTACGTCCAAATGTGCCCTCCATTCTTCTCCACCTTCCTTACCATTTTCTCCTGCTGTGTCCTCTTTGCTGTGTGCCCTGGCCTCATCTCCCTTCCAAGCCCCCTGTGAGCTGCTTTTTGAAGAGGTAGTTGTTCCATAGTCCCTTACTCAGGGCCCCTTCCTTGATACGGTGTGAAGTACAACTGGGCATTTAAAAAAGCTATTCTACTCTCGCTTATGATTTGAAACCTGCTCAGATATGTGTTGACAAATTTAAGCAACCTTACGAGTTTTTCAAAATACAAATTTATAGGCATGCTACCAGAGTAGCATTAACTAAACACAGACCCAGTGATGGCAGCAGAATGCAGAAGGCATCCAGCCCATGCTGCTAGATGGTAAGGGCATGGTTCGAAATAAAATGGAACAGTGTGGTTGAGAGTGAGTGGGATAGGAGATATCTTTTTTAAGAAGTCCTGACTTCATCATTAAGTTTGCAGAGAAAGGTGGACCAAAACACCTCTGGATGAAAACACCAGGTTAGTCTTACCTGTGGCCCCTAACTGCGCTCATTGACACAGGCCACTCCCTGCAGTTGGGTAGTTATAATTAAGGGTGTGTTTAATCAAAATTTTCCTGAGAAGTGAAGCTTCTCTATGGGTAGGGAACTGTCTTAACTGAACTTGCTTAGGCATTTTCACTGGCCCCTTCCTCATTTCAGTACTGTTCGGTGAAAAAGAACAGAGCCTCAGGGCGCAAATGGGCCTCAGGGCGCTCTTGTTCTGACCTTGGTTTAGTTATATTTGCTGTGTGACCTTGGGAAGGTAATTTTGCTTCTTGATCTTTGTGCCTTGTTGGAAAATGAAACATTACCTATATGCTTTCTGAAAGAGCATTCAAAGGAAATTTATATATTTTTACATGTATATTTTTAAAGACATGAAAATGCCCAAAGGTACAAATGTGAAAGTGAGTTTATTTCATATGATGGAACCATCAAATAAACAGAGTCCATTTACTTTGGTGGGGTTTTATTTATTCCTGTTATTTATTCATGTGCTAAGCTTATCAAGTATTCCTAAACTCATTTAATTTCAAGTTACAAGGGACCTTGGAAGTCCTTCAGTTCATACCAGCAGGTATCAGCATGTTCATCGCCTTCTAAAAGTGAGCACGGAAGAAGCCGTGGGGAAAGCTTTCAGAACAAAGGACCGGCGTGGTGGCACTGCTGTGGTCGTAACCCAGGAATGAGGAAGCAGGCCCCGTGCCCGGCTGCCTCGGAACTGCGGTGACGGCAGGACGAGGAGCACGGGCGAGATGGGCATGTGTAGTTGAATTGGAACGCACACTTTCCCTTCTGTTAGTTATTATCTACAGGATTTTGTTGTAAGTCGATAGTGCAGTACTTGTTATCCTCGTATACCTGATTCTTCTGTTGTGGTTCGTACCTAATGTTTAAATTAAGTCAGTATTTTGGAGATGGGAGGGGGTGAGGGTAGAATAGTTAGAAACAAACAACAGAAACAAACTCCTCAGTTAGGATGCACGATTGAGTTATGGGTTGTCAATATGAAACAGCTGTTTGTTTGTTGAAAGCCTGCCTCGCCCCTCTCATGATCAAGCTGTTTCTCATCATATAATTAGCAGCTCTTTAGAATTTGAGCCTTGTTGTGGATTTAGAGCTGGTCATATGTAACATTTGCTGAAACGTCATAGTTTAGATAAAAAATTAGTGATTCCTCCGTAGCCATTCTACTGAAATATGAACACGGGTTGTATTAAAAGAAAGATGCCTGAAGAGACTTCTGAAATTCATTTCAAAGTGGAGAGAACACAGAGGCTGTTTTGTGTGTTTTATAAGGGGGGGGGCATCAGTGTAACTCTCCCTGTCTTGTCGACTCTGTTGCCAATTGGAACAGCGTCCTGTGTTCTCCTTCCTTTCCCTTCTCCCCGTGTTCTCTTTTCGTCAGTGTAGTGAGGCAGCACTGATGTGGGCAGCGGGACAGATCTCATTTGGCGGGACAGGATTTCCTTCTTTCCTTCTTTTTTTCCTTTTTTTCTCCCTGTCTTCTTAAAACTCTGCTCTGAGGTCGAAGCCAAGAATCAAAGGAAATAAAGTTAGGTTTAGGTTCTCTGAGAGTCCAAGGTGATGTTTCAGCCTTCTGGGTAGCTTTACCCGCTGGAAAAAAAGCTCACCGTGCCTCCTGCCCTAGAGAGAACCTATCTAGGACATTAATAAACAGGCCCCTTTTCAATCTGGGTTATGCTCAGTAAGGTCTGTTTTGAAATAAGGGTAACCTGTGTTTTAGAAAAACAAGTCAGAAAGGGGAGGTTTCTATTGCTTCATTTAGTTTTACTCTTCAAAATAGAGCAAAAATGTTTTCTAATTATGCTGAAGGCACAGCTTCTCTAGGGGTGGAAAAGTCTCTCCTCAGTAAATCTTTTCCCAGAGCAGAGTTACTTCAGAAAACTCGCTTTGAAGACTACAGTTCCACGATTTTTATTTTCGTAAACTCTGGAGTAATGTTACAATTTTTCCTTCCTTTAATGAGTTTAAAATTGTAATGGAATTGAGAGTATTTTTAGTAATTTAAAAAATTTTATCTCAAATGTATTACATAAATTAATCATTTCCTCTATGTAAATACAGATTTTAAGAGACAGACGTATGGAAACAGTAAGTGCTTTTTTTGTGATAGATGGTGCAAGTAGGAAATGGAATACTTTAGTTTAAAATTTGTAAAAATAAAATTCTGAGGGGAATATATATTTTGTATGCATTTAGTTTTTCTATTATTTGCATGTGTTCATGCTATATCTTTCATCAGAAGTTCACATCTACCTATTTCTAAAAGCATAAGTCAGAAATACTTTTACTTTAAAAGAACGTGTCAAAAATGCTTGCTTTCTCACAGCCAAATGATTCCAAGTGTCAGGGGAATTTGACTGACAATGATTTCACCAGGTGGCTAGTGACAGTATACTTAGCATTATTACTAGAATATGAAATGTTTTGATTTTGTGTTTGTTTTTTAATATACCAGGACAATGACATTTTACATGGCTACTTTAAACTATTTAATTATGATTATCATTAGAGCAAGATTTAATTCTTTATCTTAACACGTGAGCTATGCCGTGGAGTTGGAATTCAAAATTAAAAGATTACGTTGACTTATTGGACAGGTAGGAAGTGAATGAGTATAAAGATGAATATTTTCATATATGAAGCTGTGCATATATTCTTAGGGCTCTATTAGCCAAAATCCGTTGTCTTACTAGTATCCAGATTCATAATTCAGTCAAATGTATCACAGATGATCCATTTTAGAAGCAGTGTACTATTTGGATGTTAGGAGAAGATAACTTAGTTATAATTTTAAGTACCTCATTTTCAAATCATTTAATGGTATATTTAATTTTAGCTGCCCCACATCCATGTGGGAAAAAATTATTGTTACAAATAAAAGATGTGCAAATCCTTACTCCAGCTACTTTTGTGGGGGGGGGGCGGGGAAGAGATTTAGAGGATATTACTGGATATTATTACAGTTTTATGTTTGTTTCTCTGTTAGACTTTTCTATTTGGGGAAACTTTCTCAAAACCTATGCTAAAAATTCATTATTATAGAACCATTAGAAATGCTGTTTTATTATCCAGTGATTAATATCCATGACCTTTATTTTTGGATCAGCTTCATAAATATGTACATTTTTCTATGTCAGTCATTGTCTAGAATTTCATTTTTGTTCTGCTTTCCATTACATACCATGAATTATATGAAATTAATTTAATCGCTACTACAAACAGAAATTAAATGTGCCCTAATCCAGAATTACGTTGTTTGCTTTTACAACTGTAAGTCATAAGTAATTAATTTTCCTTGGAAAATTAATTCACTTACCATTCCCAGTAGCATCATATGTTGACACAGGGTTATAGATAGTTTAATATTTTTCTTCAGCACGCTGGCCTCAACTTTAGAAGACCTTAAATGAAAACAAATTAGATTTACTCAACTGTACATAATTTGGAGTTATTTAAAATAAGTGTTGTTGTTATTGCCATTATGCAGGTGATGACTCGAAAATTATATTCAGACTTTACAAAATCTCCATTAGTATATTAACAAGTCTGAAACAATATATTCTTAAAAGTTGTTCGTGTGACAGGAGCCATTACAATTTTTATTCCTCAATTCTGAATAAAACAGTTTACACGACAACTGTCTGACAGCGGTGGCATGGAGAGTTTTACCGACACTCAATTAATGGGAAAGCGCAGGCAGCAGACGAGCCTGCCGGACAGCGTGGCCACCTGGGAGAGCGGGTCATCGTGTCTGCCTTCTCTCGGAGCTGGCTTTCCGTAGCTTGGCTCAGTCAGGAGAGAGGTTTCTACCACGGTCGTCGCAAAGCGTGGAATATGAAAGATGTTTTGTTTTAAGCCCCCAAATATTTTTTGTTACTGATTGCCCCTCTCTAATTCTTTCATCCTTTCCTGTTTAATACTTTTTCCCCTTACTTTACAGAAAGGCTAATGTGGAAAATGAAATAAGCAAAAGTCTTTCAGTTAAATACGCTGTTTCCTTTAGCTGCTTCTTATGTTCTGGGAACTCAAAATACGGGTGAACCGAAGTTAGCTTTTCTTTTGCATTTGCCAGGAGGTTATTTTGTAAGGTGATTTTTTTTTTTCTGGTTCATAGAACTCTATAAAACATATAGTGTTTATTACTTTATTTATATTTATTTAAGTCACTAAGGTGAAATTCTAGTGATGGTGGCAATGTTACAGTTTTAACAAGTGGGGGCTTATTTTATAAATGTGCCTTTGTGCCCATAGCTTTCAAAAATGCAGGGGGCTAGCAATGAAATGCTCTTTATGCCTCTTGGAAAGAAAATGTGCCGTTTAATTCCAGTGTAAAAGTACCTCTAGCATACAGAATCACTACTGTTATTTTTTGTTAGTATTCATTGTTATCCTCAGTCTTTCGATCTGTATGCACAGGACTGAACTGCATGTACTGTGAAGTTGTATCAGAACGTGTTTCATCTGCTGCTGCTTTCATAAGGATGACGACGGCAGAGACTTCTTCCCTCTGCTTCAGGGAGTTCTCCCAGTGTTCTTCGGAACTGTGTAATAGCTTTCTTTTTTACAGTCTGTCATCAGACAAAATGAAAAAACTACAGGTGTCGACTCATGTACATTTATGTTTGTGCCCTGACTTAAACATAGATTGTTACACAGTTAGGGTTAAGGGAATGCAGGTCTTTCAAAAATAATTTATGTAGGAATCCCAGGCAATGATTATTCTAAAAACTTCATTTCTAAATCTATCGCTGTATCCCTACAGTATGATTACGTATAAATATGTATAATTCTGCATGCATTCTTACACAGTTTAGAAAATGTCTCTGCCTTTCTGAAATGAACACAACACGTTTGGTTTATCCTTGTTTTCAGGTAGAAAAGAAAGTGTATGTCTAGAGAAATTTAATAGATCAATCTGTGTTTTATTTCACATTACATTCTCATGAAATTACATTTAAATGAGAAGTTTGTCACGTCTTTTATTAACTCTTATGTTGTGTCAATGAGCGTCTTTTAGAGAAACATTTAATTTTATGGTGAGCTGAGTGTAGAGGGGTTGTCTTTATGGTGTGTGTACGAAAGAAGGTTGCAAGAATATGGCAAAAAGAAGTGCTGGATTTTAAGCTACATGGGATTTTTACTCAAAGTTGGCAAATGAACATTTTGCATTAAAATATATAAAAATTGTAGATTCAAGAAACAGAGTTTGGAGAAGTAAGATTATTTCTTTTCCACAGTTATTTTGTTGAGTCTGGTTAGAATAGGAACAACGAGACTTTGTGGTGGAAATGTGTATGTTCTTTTTACAAATTGTGTAATGTGGCGATAGTACAGGGTTTGTGATTTGCTGAATAGTAGTTGTGACACACACTAAAAACTGTTCGTGCTGTAGGTGACAAACAAGTGCATGTGTGTCATGAGGATTCTGAGGAACTTCAGCTAAACCCTGGCTTGAGTTTGAGCAATAAAATTTTATTTTTAATCCATAAGCAGAGTGGAAATAATCATAGTTTTTCCTGAATAGCTCCCTACAGTAGGTAAAGGTGGGCTTTCCAAACTGCTGATGCTTGTTGGAGAATGATACTGATGTTTTATAACATGTTAGCTAGCATTCAATAGAGCCCTTAGCAATGCCACTGGGGTAGACAAGTCAATTCATACCTAAAGAAATGTGCAACTGTTAATTTGCATTTTGTTCCACACTGTTCTTTCAAAAGACTAAATCTAAATGAGTTTGCACTTCTATTCACAAAGGTGATCATTAAATTAAGGTGATATATAGAAAGGTAACATGGCAATTTACCACCACCCGAGACTGACAGAACTCTCTCAGGTCCTTCAAAGTGAATCATGCCCCCTGTCATTATACCACGTAGCTTTAATCTCACACATCGACAATGGGATAAATTAGGTTATGTTTGTGCTTTTACTAGAAACTCAGATCGAATCACAGTCAAGGTAGGGAATACTGCATTGGGCCACCCTGCTTTTATGCTTTTTTGGGGCCCTTACGTTAACCTTTGGCTGTAGAAAACAGCTCATCTACATGTTGCCCTTTTCCCTGGTAGCACCATTCAGAGTTCTGGGCCATCTTCAGTCTCTTATGTAAGAACCCTGCTTCAAGACTGTGTGCACACAGTAGTGGGCAAAAAGTAGGTTTACAGTTGTGAGAATGAGAAACAGAGTTCATTCTTGTATTATTATTCACTCATTATTGTGCTATTTATGTGTATTACAACTGTGAACCTACTTTTGCCTACCCCTGTATATAAAAATGTGAAATAATTTAATGGTTCTCTTTGATGGGTTTAAACGAACTAGAGATTTATGTTGATTGCAGTGGATGGATCTCCACATTTATTCTACTAAACCCGCTAAGCAAAAGATGAAAATGGGCAAGAGAACCTGCAAATCATGTCCTGTCTCCAGACTGTGTTTCATGTCTGCATACTAACCCAGAGCATTTTTTTCTCTAGTGTCCTTATTAGAGGAATCATTTTTGAATTGTGATTTTTATCAAATTTGCAAAAAACTCAAAAGGACCTCTTCCCGATAAATATTGCTGCTACCTATAAATCTTATCATTTTTAGAGGAAAGAAACAGAAACTATTTAATTTTTTGAGTTTTAACATTTACATTAACATTAAATTTATAGGAACCCTCCAAACATTGTTTTATCTTTTTCCTCTCCATATATGTAAACAGAATGAAGTTAAAATTAACTGGTGATTCCTTCCTTGGAATGCTTAAAAGAAAAACAATGTATTGTTATGTTTGCTAATAACAAGCTTGGATTCATGTTGAAGTTATTGTACGTTTCATATGCTATAATGTGGAAAAATAAGGAATATGGGAAGAAAGACTGTTCTAGCTAAGGAGAGGGCTTAATTCTACAGAGGCCACCAAGGAGTCCGTCATGATTGACAAGCATTCTGGTGGAGTCTTTCTTTTCTTTCTCTCTCTCTTTTTTTCTATAGCAGTGTTGAAGTCAGTCAAAGTATATATACAAAGCTGAGTGAATACCAGTTTCCCCAGTACAGAGGCTATTTTTTCAGGAAGTCTAACTCAAACCAGATGTTTTGCCTAGACCCGGAGTTTGTTGCTGCCAAGCATCTCATCAGAGGTCAGAGTTCCGGGCTCTGGGCCCTGCTAGAATTCTTTCACAAATTGCTATTCGGTGAGGTTTTAATCCTAATGGAAAGAATAATGTGCTTGTAAAATCTGCAGTTATTACAAACACAGTATACATATTGTGGACTTCAAATGACTACATATTTCATTCCCATAAACAGGGAATGCAGATGAATGCCTTGTGGGATAGCTTTCGACATCCGAACTCAAACCTAGTGTACAGTTTATACCACACTCACCATTTGCATTTGTGATGCCCCAATAGAAGTATCCATTATCTTTGGGTGACAACTGGTAACCAGCTCATGCCCACCCTCCTCACCACCACTTTTGTTAAACAAGCTCTACAACCTTATACAACTATTTGAACACAAGCATTAAAAACATTTGGAACTAAATATTGGATATCCTTAGGAAGATGTATGCATGCTACAATACTAAGTGAAAAGTTCTTAACATAAAGCAAAAGATACCCTTGTGCCAAGGCTTAACCATTTCGTATTTGGAAACATAAATATTTAAACCGACTTTATTTACTCAAATTAGGATGAAGAGTATTTTTCTTTATAATGGAGAATGTGATTGGTGTATATATAGCTGAATGTGAGATATGGCTCTCTTAGACAGATTAAGAGAGATTAGTGAGCTTTATTATATCTGCTTACTTTACTTTATATACAAATATTATTAGGTGCTCATTTGAAGGCTTTACTGTTGTTAATTATGCACTGAAGAGAAATTCTCAGGTAAAGGTATGTGAAACCAGGCAATCACAATTTGAGCTTCAGATAAACATTTTGATTAAATCATAACTACTAAAATTAATTAAATCTGAATTTAGGACAAGTGTTAATTTTGTGTCAGCAGAACAGAGAAAAATCCAAATTCCGAAAATGAGAGAAATTAAACTTTTTTTGAAAAATAAGAGCAGGCAGGCTGTAGTGTCCCTGAATTATCCCATACTGTATTACAATACTTTTTGGTTTGAACAGTTTGTAGCATTTATTTGGGAGTGGGAGTCTTAATTTCTAAATACTACATTTGTTTTCATATTTGAGTGACTACAACATGAGGTATAATAAATATATGTAACAAAACAAGGTTCAAACAGGTTCTCTAAGTCTTCCAAATAAATAAAAATTGGTTAACTGTGGGAACCAAAAAATTTCTAATAGAACATTATGTTATAGGTAGTGCCTTGTAGGTAGAAACTAGAGTTTTCATTTTACCTTTTCTTTTTACTAAAGAAAATCAATATTGATCTCATCTGTCCTGCACAGATAATTCCATTGGTGTTAAGAGGGTCATCATTTCTATGAATTTAAGTTCTATCAGTTGCTAACAAATAAAAAGAGATTTGTTGAAATGCGTGGTGTAAAAGGAAAATATTTGGAGGATATCTGTGTGGTATCACCTTCCTCAAGTCGTGAACAATTTTTAAAAGCTGTTTTATGATGACTCTTTTTTGCTATTTTATGCATCTGGAGACCTAGCATGGTGGAAGATCTGTGGAATCCTATTTTCTCATGTGTAGCTCCTTAAGCTGTAGCTCCTTTCCACATAAACTCATGTAGTAGATCATGTTTACTACTCTGTTATTTAGTTTCACTTTATTATATCATTGCTTATAAGGGACTTTGTCTTGGAAGAAAGATGCAATATTGATGCATAGTATTTTTATTGTCTTTGACATTCTATAAAGTGAAATAATGTTTCTTTTTTATTTGTTCATAAGCTATAGTTGGTGTATCCCACACCTCCTCCTTAAAATCAGGTGATACCATCATCAATTTCTTTAAAGAGGTTGAAAATAAATGTCAAAGCTTGAGGCTACATTTCATTCTGTATGGCCTAATCATTCAAGTGCAATTAAAAGAATAGTCTAAAACTGTGATCAGTTAATGAGAAACAAACAATTTCATATTAATGAGTTCCCATTTGCCAATAATTCTGTCATTTGTAACTTGAATCAGTCATCACCCCTGCAAATAGCCCTTTCAAGACATTATTTGCAATTTTGTCCTCTGTTTTCTGTCCTTGATGTTGTGAAAATGGCCGTCTACTGTTACAGGAATGAAAAGAGATCCCGTTCAAACATCTTTTGTGTTTCCACTTTCAGTGAAAAATGTTTTTCAAACCTGCAGCTGGTTATTTCTGCAGGAGTTCCCACTTATGCTCAGATTTGATTGACATTTTGAAATGGCAGCTTTTCATGAAAAGCTGTTAACTTGTAGAATTCAGTTATGGTACTAAGACAGACTGACTTTGTTCTGTGGCTGGGACCTGTCCAAACTAAATAGAACCCTGCATCTGAATTTAATAGTGCTGCTCAGCCAAGATAGGGCACTTTTGCCTTTTTTTCCCTCTAAAACTCTGATGCTTCTTATGTGTTCTAAAACTAACTTGATGGATATTTATCCCAACATCTTTCTGTTCTGTAATTGCTTTAATTGACACATGTAGTCATTTTCTTGTTCCCTTCCTTGAATATCTAATAGACTAGGGCAGTGCTTCATTTTAAGATATGGTGCTGATTGAGAACCTATTTCGTAATATATGAACTTATTTTGCAGTGTGCTCGCATGTTACAGAGCACAAAAATTTAGGAATAATGTAATTGTTTGCTTCCAGTATATAGGATCTAAAATGTTTAGAAATATGTTGCTGCTAACACTCATAGATTCCTTCATTATGTGAAAATACTTTGGATGGTATTTTACATATGATACAATGCAAATATGGTTTATTAATTTCATTTATTTACCCAAGAAAGAATTGTCTCCAATTTCAAGGGCAATGTGCTATTAAACATGGGAATCACAAAATATATGATCCTGCCGTATAGGAACTTTGAGTTCAGTGTCTTTTCAAACATAACTGATAATTAGTGCTTCAAATATGCACCAATTTATAACATTATCTAGTGATAATGATGTTCAGTTTTTCAAGTGCCTAGCTGTTCTTGTATTTGATTTCTGTATAACAGTCTTCATGAGATGAATAAGAAAATTTAGTATCTTAGTAACCCCCTCTGTGGGAGGGTTGGGTTTTTGCTGTTTTTTTTTTTTCATTATTTTCTTTTTCTCCTTCCTTCCTTCCTTCCTTCCTTCCTTCCTTCCTTCCTTCCTTCCTTCCTTCCTTTTTTTTTTTTTTTGTTTCATGCTATCTATTGAGAAATATAAAGCTCTGATTATTAACCCCTTGAACATCTTATGTGATGACTGGTTTCACTTATCTTAAGACAGCAGGCCAGGCCAGATAACCCCCATAGATCCTGGTCACCTTCATGAAGCCCTGCGTACACCTGTGCGGGTTTAATTGAAATAGCTGACTGAGGGTGATTGTAGAGTTTGCATTAACTGTCGCTGGCATGTTGTTGCTGCCTTATTCTTAGGCTGAGAGATAGACTTTACTCTCTGTAGTGTACTCACAGCATGTGACCTAGTGCTGGGCAGTGGGCCCTTATGGTCGCTGTGAGATAGACCGTTTTAATTCGTATTCTTACAGATCTGAAACGGGAATCCAGGGTTGCAGTTGGTTGGAAAAATTGGCTGAATGACAATTTTAATACTATCCCTGGACCTTTAATATGTCACCATGGTTTTGCTTCTGAATAACTTAGATAATTGATATCAAATCAATTTGTATTAACATAGAGGATTTCAGAGGATTGATGTGTTACAACCCATTATTAGTAAAAATAATATGTTTTAAGTTATATTGGCATTACTTTCAGAATCAAAATCACTTATCGAATAAGAGTTTAAATCCATTTCCCTGTTTTAATGATGTTTGAAGAGCAATTTTGGGATATTAATTTGACATATGTATTGAAAATATCCATAGGCCCATAGTAGTCAAAAAAGGTATTGCTCTGTCCTTCTGGGGGAATGTCAGTTGATATATAATCATTTCAGTGTGCAGATCAACAGTATATATCAAGGACCTTAAAATATCCTTTTTTTATTTTGACCAATTCTTTTGGGGGGGGGTTGTATCCTGAGGAAGCAAGTTAATTTTTAAATTTTATGCATAAACTTATTCTTACAGTGTGAACTATAATAATTTAAAAACTGAGAAAGCAAAGACCTGTTCAATTAAAAAAGACTGGGTGTCCATATACTTGAATAATCTACAGTCATTAAATATGAAGTTGCAAAAGAATCATAAGTAAAATGTTCATATTCAGCCAAAAAGCTATATTCATATTTGAATTACAGAAGAAAAATATGCTTAGAAAATTTTGAAGGAAAAATCCCTAAAAGTTAAGGGGAGTTTCCTCGGAATGATAAGATTGTGTATATTATTTTCTTCTCCTTTATGCACCTGCTGCATTTTCCTAATTTGCTATAATTAAAATTTGTAACTTTTATTCTTTGGGAGAAAAACAGATTTACTAAATTAGAGACCTAGAAAAATAGCAGTGACACATTGGAATCTAGGAATCCTGCTTTCTAATTTATTTCAGGGCAGCTTGAGGGCTTGAATAATGGTCCTAGTTCAGGAGGTGAAAAACAGTTACCCTCAGGATTTTGCTTGGCTAGCACTGGAATTTTAAAAATAATTGAAGTTCAGATGCCCGTAGAAGAGGGTACAAGCTTCTTCAGTGTATCGCCAGCCCCTACCCATCTCTCTCTCTTAGTCCTTGCCTGATCCATACATTTGTGTAACCTCCCAGACCTCTGAGATGCAGATGTTTTATTTGTACAGCTCTGTCCCTAATGCTGAATACTTCAGTCAGTAGCAGAATGGTTCACTCCAGTTTTCGTTCCGTGGGTTTCGTTTTGCTCATCCAGCAGATGATAATGGTGGTAGTGGTGATGTTGATCATAGCCATTAGCGTTGGTTAAGCCCTTATGTGACAGGCTTATAATAAAACTTAAATTAATCATGATGTGATTTTCATTATTCTCTGAGGCTAGTTGCTATTTTTCCCCCATTTGATCAGTGAAACAACTAAAGCTCAAATAGATCAACGATCTGTTAATAGTAGAGCCAAGATTTGAACCTAGGTGTACTTGGACTCAAAGTCTTTACTTTTTATAGTTAAGCTGTCTGTAGAATATTTATACTCTAGCATCACTAGAAGTCTTTAACCACAATGCTTATATCATCGAAGAAGAGAACTTGACGACAGTTGCCATTCTTGTTTATGCATGTCAAAAATGAAAGGAGATAAGGTTTTGATATTGTTTTTTATACTTTTATTAAAAATAAACTATGTTATTTCATTTTCAGTTTACAATTGTACACTGTGTGTTAATATAGAAAGAGGAAATGCTGATGTTTCCCATGGAAATTTGGCATAAATGTTGTTCTCTGTACTAAGAAATAGTATATCTGTTTCTTATAAATAAAAAATTATGTTGACTTCAAATATATAATTCTGACATACTCAGTTCCTGTTATGTACCATATTCAAGAATATAACGTAACCCTTGCAATAATTGTCTAAGTATATAAAAACAAAGTTATGTGGTAAATACTTAGATATACAACTTTTTAAAAAAGATTTTATATATTTATTTTTAGAGAGAGGGGAAGGGGAGAAGAAAGGGAGAGAAACATTGATGTGAGAGAGAAACATCAATCCATTCCCTCTAGTATGTGCCCCGACCAGGGATCAAGCGTGAAACCCAGGCATGTGCCATGACTGGGAATTGAACCAGCAACCTTTCGGTTAGTGGGACATGCCCAATTGAGACACACTGGTCAGGGCTGATACACCTAATGCCTGTTATCTCAAATATGTTTTGTTTTACTTTTTGGTTGTTTGGGATGTATTTGTTTTTTTGTTTGTTTGTTATTTTTTTACAAAAGAAACCAATTTGGAGGATTCTGAATAGAGGAAGAAAATTGGTTTCTACTTGGAACAACAACATATATGCCTTCCAAAATTTTTAATAATTTCATGAGGGTTAAGTCACTTAACTCTTATATTTGAATCCCATTTAGGAAATGTGATGTGCCATTTTAAAATTATTTACAAGTGATGGGAAAGAGAAGAAAAATCACAGAAGTAATCTCTGCTTTAAATTCTGTAGGGAAGGGATATTCATTAAGCAAATTTAAACCATTTATCACAGTAGCAGTACATGGAAGGTTAGAAAAGAAGAGAAAGAATTAAGTAAAATTCTACCACTAAGGATAACTGTTTGGAGGTGTGTGAGAGGTAAATGTTCTGAGTTTATGTGTGTTGAGAAGGTATTTTACTCTCACACTTGAATAATAGTTTTCCTAGGTGTAAAGTTTTAGGTTGAAAATAATTTTTCCCAGTAATTTTACTGCATCTGTTCAGTTGTCTTCTATCATCTGGTGCTGTTAGTGGTGATCTGATTTTCATTTCTTTGTGACCTGGTTTTTGCATCTCCGAAAGTTTTAGGTGCTTATCTTTTTTCTTTTATAGGGCTAGTCACTTCTTGTTTATAATCTGAAGCTGTTCTTCCACTCTGGAAAATATCTTGTGCTATTTATTTATAACTCCACTAAGGTAGATATGGGACCTCTTAGAGGAAACCTCTTTATCTTTCTTTCCTGAAACTTTCAGGTCTTGATTTCTGTTGTCTGTGTTATTCTAGGGGAGCCCTCAATTTTATCTTCTAATCATTTTATTTTGACTATTTCGCAATCATTTTTAATGTCTAAAAATGCTCTCTTGATCTCTAATCACCTTTTTTATGGTAGTATGTTCTTATTTTTTATTCATATTTTTAGCTACAAAACTTTCTTTAATTTTCCAAAATTACTAAGCAGAGGGATTTTTCCTCTATCTGTTTCTCTCTCTCTCTCTCTCTCTCTCTCTCTCTCTCTCTATTTATATTGTTTTGTTTTTCTACTTGTTGTCTTGGTATCTCTTAGGATGGAAACTTACAGATTCTTGCAAGAGCCTTGGTGATCTCTTTCTATTTAAGAAAATGACCATAACAGAGCTGAATGGAGCTTTGGTATACACAGGCAGAGTTTGTTTCACTGCTTTATGGTGATCTCTTGAAGAGAGATGACCATTCTCCAATGGGGGCATGTCTGTATGCCACATTTCAAAAGACTTTTTACCTGGGCCTTTTTAGTTTCCTTAGTGAAGAACCCTACAATTCTTTCCTTCTTTGGTGAGGGGAGGTGGAATAAATATATGCCTGGATAGGTGGAATAAATATTTAAGATGTTGGTTGTGGTGAGTTTAGAGATATACGGGGGGCAGTGCACTGCCTCCACCCACAAATTCGTGTCTATGCAGAATGTGGCCTTGTTTGGAAACAGGGTCGTCATAGATATAATTACTTCAAATGAGGTCATACTGGAGTAGAATGGACCCCTATCCTGTGACTGGAGTCCTTTCAGAAGAGGAAACAGACCCGCAGAGAAAGAACACTGTGTGGAGACGAGATAGAGTTGGAGTGATGTCGCTGCAAGCCAAGGAACACGGAGGACTGCCGCTCCACCAGCAGCTAGGAGAGAGGCAGGGGATGGATTCCCCCTCAGCACCTTCACACATCTTGATTGCGGATTTCTGTGGCCCACCGCTGTGCGAGAATCAATTTCTGTTGTTTTAAGCTACCCAGTTTGTGGTAATTTGTTACAGCAGCACTGGGAATGAAAACAGTGGTGTGCAGCAAACAAGCCCGAATGACCTGACCTGCACGCTCGCTGGCCCTGTGCCTCCTAGCGTTTTGCACTAGGGACCAGACACAAGAACTTCCCAGGGCCGGATCTCAGACTTGAGGAGAGAATCCCAGTCCTCAGGCTGTGAGGTTTTAGGTTTAAAGATTAAAGAAGGATCAGCCCCTCCCTCCCCTGATATACGAGTAAGGGGGGACTGAAAGATTCCATGGAAATAAGAGTGTGGCAGAGCTTGTTGTCTCTGCTTCTGCTCTGCCACCTCAGCATTTGTGGGTGGGGACCACCAGCCCGTCCCTGGCATGATAGGAAGGACTGCAGTCTCAGGACTTGCCAGCACAGAGGACGTTATGAAGTGGTGGCCTGATTGCACCACCTCAGCTTCCTCTGGGTTGTCTTAAGCACTGGGCTGTTTCCATGGCACGCTGCGCTGAAGGCCACCTCCTTTTGTGTGAAGTCAGCCTGCTGGGAGTTAATCTTTGGTATATTAACTCTTACCTTTCTCAGAGGCACCTATTTTATGGTCTGACTCTGAATTAATGCCCCATGTCTTGTCCAATATGATCTCTTGATGTACCCCAGGCTACAGCCCCCTAGACATAATGCCTGACTCATAAGCTCCCTCCTCAAGTGTGTCCCCTGGCATACAAGTGTGCCAGCTTGCAGCTTCCTCCTCTGACTCTCCTTCAAGACAGCTAAGACTAAGGCCTTGCCGAAAATGTGCTCCTAGCCGTTGTACTTTATAGTAAAAGGTACATCAGTAGAGGCTTAGGCAAGGGAAAAAGCTCTGGTCGTTTTTCGTTTAAAAACTATTTTTCCATTTCGGTTACACTTCTGAAGAAAAGTTGTAGGATTCAAGCCTTCGAATTTAGTCCCTGTTAGAATGGAAAATGTTCCTAGTGAGTAATCAATAGTTAAAAAGCATGTCTGACTTTTAGTAGTAGCCATTATTAAAACAAGCATGGGCCCTGGCATGGATTTAAGTCACTGCCAGTGTGGTTTCCTATGCTGTGTATGCACTGGTTTCTGTAATGTGTTTCTAACTTTGTTCTATGGCTCGATTAGTACTCATTCCTTTTCTACTTTTCTTTACTTCTGGGAAGATATTGCCTCTGTGGATTTCACATCGTACAGAGAAACTCACCTCATTGTGACCTCTAACCTATGTAGTAAATCCTCTGATATTAATTTTGGTTCTTTCTGATCTGTGCCCCCACGTGACCCCCCCAAGATTTCATTATTAGATTTTGACAGCCTTTTAAATTTGTAAGTGCCACAAATTTGTCACTAGAGATGAATGGGTAAAAAGAAAATTCCTCGCAGTGGAGGATATGGGTAAAATATTTCAAGTGACAGGTCTGCATCAGTAATGTTAATGTTTATAGGGTGATGAAAACCATATAAGTCTTAAGCCAGAATCTTGTTTCAGCTGAGTCCCAGAAATTTTGACCACAGAAGCCAAGGCACATTCCATTTATTCCAACAAATGTTTTTCTCAAGTTCTTTCCAACTGTCTGGAAGACGATTGTCACTTTTGGATGCCTGAAACCTTGACTCCGTTCTCCTACTGTATTAGTGAAAAGCCCTGGAAACGCTGCCTGCTGTTCCCGAGCTGACTTTGTCTTGCCTTGACTTCCTAAACTGGAGAGCAGACCTGACAGTGTTCCTTTGCTCTCTATTTTTCATGTTCATGCTCTGGCCAGGTTTTTGAGAAGTTCTGTATCATTCTGCTTTAAATATAATTTTATGTAATATTTTTTATTGAAGTATAGTTGTCGTACAATAGTATATTAGTTTCATGTGTACAGCATAGTGATTCGACATTTATACACCTTGCAAAGGGATCACCACAATGTCTAGTAGCCATTTGTCACCGTACAAAGGTATTATGATATTGACTATATTCCCTATGCTGTATATTACGTCCCTGTGACTTATTTATTTTATAACTGAAAGTAGGTACCTCTTAATCCCCTTCACCTTTGTTGCCCTCCCACCCCCAGCCACTTCCCTCTGGCAACCATCAGTTTGTTCTCTGCATCTATGTGTCTGTTTCTGTTTTGTTTTTTTAGACTCCATGAGTCAAATCATATGGTATTTGTCTTTGTCTTTCTGACTTTTTTCACTTAGCATAATACCCTCTAGGTCCGTTCATGGTGTCACAAATGAGAAGATTTCATTGCTTTATGCTGAGTAATATTCCATTGTGTGTGTGTGTGTGTGTGTGTGTGTGTGTGTGTGTGTAAATACCACATCTTCATTTATTCATCTGTTGAAGACCTAGAGTGCTTTCATATCCTGGCTATGCAAATAGTGCTGTAATGAGCACAAGGGTACATATATCTTTGCAAAGTAGTGTTTTGGTTTTCTTCAGATAAATACTCAGAAATGGAATTGCTGGGTCATATACTAGTTCTGTCTTTAAGTTTTTGAGGAACCTCCATACTTTTTTTCCATAGTGGCTGCACCTATTTACAATCCCACCAACATTGTTATTTATTGTCTTTTTGATGATAGCCATTCTGACAAGTGTTAGGTGATATCTCATTGTCGTTTTGATCTGCATTCCCCTGATGATTAGTGATGTTCAGAATCTTTTCTTTTGTTAGCCATCTATATGTCCTCTTTGTAGAAATGTTTACTCATGTTCTCGGCTCATTTCTTAATCATATTTTTTTGACATTGAGTTGTATATTAACCTCTTAACAGATATGTCATTTGCGAATATATTCTCCCATTCAGTGGGTTGCTTTTTCATTTTATTGATGGTTTCCTTCACTATGCAAAAACTTTCTAGTTTGATTTCATTCCATTTATTTTTACTTTGGTTGCCATTGTTCAAGGAGACATATCAAAAAAAAAATCACTAAGACTGATGCCAAAGAGTTTATTACCTGTGGTTTTTTTCTAGGCGTTTTATGATTTCAGGACTTGTATTTGTCTTCAATTCATTTTGAACTTATTTTTGTATATAGTATTAGAAGGTTGCCCAGTTTTATCTTATTGTTTTTGCATGTATCTGGCCAGGTTTCCTATCACCAAGTATTGAAGAAACTGTCTTTTCCCCATTGAATATTCTTGCCTCCTTTGTTTTAGATTTATTGACCATGGAACTATGGGTTTATTTCTGGATCTGTTTTTGTGCTAGTACCATACTGTTTCAATTACTACAGCTTTGTAGTATGGCTGGAAATCAGGGAGCATAATACCTTCAACTTTCGTCTTTTTGCCTCAAGATTGCTTTGGCTTGTCAGACTCTTTTGTGGTTTCATATAAATTTTAGGGTTATTTGATCTAGTCCTGTGAAAAATGACATTGGTATTTTGATAAGGATTTCACTGAAATCTGTAATTTCTTTGGGTGGTTATGGACATTTTAATGATATTTATTCTTCTAATTTATGAGCATGGTGTATCCTTCAATTTATGTGTTCCATTTCTTTCATCAGCGTCTTACCATTTTCAGAGTACAGATCTTTCACTTTCTTAGTTAAATTTATTCCAGATATTCTTTTTGATTCAATTGTAAATGGGATTATTTTCTTAATTTCTCTTTTAGTTCATTGTTAGTGTATAGAAGCATAACCAATTTCTGTATTTTAATTTTGTATCCTGCAACTTTCCTAAATTCATGTATTAGTTCTAATATCTTTTTGGGAGAATCTTTAGGGTTTTCTATATGTGGTATCATATCATCTGCAAATAGTGACAGTTTTATTCTTTCCAATTGAATGTCCTTTATTTCTTTTTCTTGTCTTATTGTTATGGCTAGATCTTCCAATACTATGTTGAATTAAACTGGTAAAAGAGGTCATCCTTGTCTGGTTACTGGTTTTAGAGGAAAAGCTTCTAGCATTTTACTATTGAGTATAATGTTAGCTGTGGAGCATCATTCTTCCAACTGACCTCTGTCCTGACTTTTATGCTAAAAGGTTGCCTTTACTAAGCACTGAGCAGTCACAGGATCTTGGATTTCTCTTGTTTCTTACTGATACCAAAGGAATTTTTCTAGTGGCTTCTGATTCTTGTGCAAAACAGCATTAGTATTTGGGGGACTGTGAAGTACATTTAGAAAAAACATAACTGAAGTTATCCTCGATATGATGCCAGTTAGCATATGCATATTATTCTTTCATTTTTTTAAAACTAAAAGATGATAAAGAACTTTAAACCATTATAGTAGGGTCTTTTGTCCATTTATTTGCATAGCATTTGCTATTTCTCCCTGAAAGCATTAAAAAGTATAGTATTTATTAAAAGCTAAGCTATTTTAAAGTTTCCCTGGGAAATTAGAAGTAGTTCTTAGGAAGAAAAAGAAAGAAAAAATAAAGGAGAGAAAAATACCAAGATTAAAAACTATCTCTACCTCACCTTCATCTCAAGCATGCACAGAAGTTCCCTTGACTACAGATGTTCTTTACCAAACTCATTTGGAAGCGATGCCTTAACATTGTAATAAGCATGGAGATTTTACAGTAGAAATTTTACATTACACAAAGGGATAATGTATTACAAGTTGATAGGGGGGAAGGTTTCATGAGGTGGGCCATTATATTTTCCTGCCTTCATAATAATAAAACAGTTAGTGAATATTTTTGAAGTACTTAAAAGGGATGGGATGAGAGAATTCTCTTTTACAGTTGATGGGAGTAAAGTAGCAAGACGTTTTTTGACTTGCTTGGTCTTCCTTAGTACTTTCATTTTTATTTGTCTCCTGAGGTTAAGATAGCATGAACTTGGCAGTCCATCTGCCTGAAGTTCAGATTTTGGCTCCACCATTTACTAGCCTAGTGACCTTGGGCAGTTATCAACTTTGTTTACATCGCCACCATCGGTATCATTCCTGGCGCAGAATTGTAGTACATTGGCAGTGAGAGGTATTTAATGGATTGTCAAACCCAACCCTTCATTTTCTAAAGAAACTGAATCCTAGAAAACTAAGCGACCTCCCTACCTCTAGTTAGTTTTAGTTATAACTAATCGGTGATCTTTTATGTCCTGTTTACTACAGTAGTTTCTAGGTCTTTGATGTCATGAACTAGTAAAATAATTTTTTAAAAAATTTGCAGTCCTGGTATCCAGTTCCCAGATGGTGCTCAGTAACTCTTTCCTCTCAGTGTTGACACGGTTGTGTAGTCCCTTCCCACATTGTACTGGTCTTGGTAACCAGGAGAATACGGCAGAAGCAATGGCATATCACTTCTAAGATTAACTTATGAAAGATACTGTGGTTCTGCCTAGGATGCCTTTGCTTCCTAGATCACTCACCATGGGGGAAGCCAGCTCGCATGCCACGCGCAGCCCTAGGGGAGACCCAGGAGAGAAATGGAGGCTCTGGCCAACAGCACAGGAGGAACCAGGCCTTCTGCCAACAGTAAGTGAGCTGGCTTGGAAACAGGTCCTTCAGCCCACTGAGGTGTCAGAGGGTTTCAGCCCCAGTTGGCGTCGTGAATGTAGCCTCATGAGAGCTGCTCGTGGGGGCCAGAGCCATCCAGCTAAGCTGCCATAGAAGATAATAAATGTTTGTTTATTTTAAGCTGCTGGCTTTGGGGGTGATTTGTTATGCTGCAGTAGATAACTAATGTAGTAGGATTATGGAGAACTGCCGTATTTCCAAATCGTTTTCTTCTCACACAAAGAGAAAGGAGGGGACTATTTTAGCACCAAAATAGGAATGCCATGTTTATTGTGTATAGTAAAGGACAGTTGTTTAAATTGCTTACATTTATCTTGTTGGTAAACTTTCACATTGTTCTTTTTCTCATTTCGCTGTTCACCACTGAAAATTTTGCCCTGAACTAACATTTGTGAACCACTGTACTTCATTGTACTGTATTCCAGTTAGTAATTTTCAACTCTGCCTTCTTTTGTGCCCTCAGGTGTTTGCTAGGTAAAGGAAAATTTGTTTTCTTTCGAAATTTGTTTTCTTATAGAAAAACCAAACTGAGGAAATTCAAGTTGTAGGTCTTATTTTCAGTAGAAGATGCAGGAACACATAAAGACTGTCCTAACCTTAATCACTCTATTTAGCTTCTCTGTGTTTAGATTTTCTCATCTATGAATTGAAGGGTTATATACTGTAGAGGATTTCCCAAAGGCCTTTCTGTTCTAAAATTCTGAGATTCCAATAGAAGACTTTTGGACATTTTTTTCCTCCTATATTGTTTGCCAACGAAAGAGAGGTGGTAATCATAAAATCTGCTTTTTACATTTTAAAAAAATGCAGTTCTTTAAAAGCAAAATTAGAACCCCATCAGAACTAATATAATCACCCAGAAGGAGACCGAGGGAGAGCGGCTAGTGGAAGGGACGTGTCGTCTCTGCCCTCTGGTTCGGACCCTGCGGGCGCCGTCCTGTCCTCCGCGCCCCCTGTTCTTCCCATGGGAAGGAGCCACCAGGAGCGGAAACGGTCCGGAGCAGTCCTGTTTCCTTTGAGAGAGAAATGCATCTGTCATTCATAGCTGAGCTGGGTAGGTGGCAAAATACAATTATTTTCAGAGTATCAAATAAAATGCTGTAATTGATCCTTCTTAGTGACAGAAGGATAGAAAAATTAGACAGGAGGGAAACAGAAGAAAGTGAATAATAGTTTCATAATAGAAAAGCCTAGTGCCCTGTCAAAGCAAGTTGCCACGTAGTTTTTTTCAGAAGTCTGTTTTTTAGTTGTTACTGCATAGACACTTGCCATTCATGTACAATTCATGTTAAGAACAATGCTGTACAGAATTTAAAAATCATGTCTGTTTTGTCAGAACATTTTTAGTCATGGTAAGTCTTATGAATGAATAGGAAATATTATCATGTAAACAAACAAATGTGTTCCTGATTGTTACAAAACTTTACAAAAGAAAATAGGTAAAGTAAATCGTTTTTCTTTGCAACCCAAGCGAGAGGGCTGGAATTTGCATTGCTAGATCCAGTGATACTGCTGTACTTATGCTAAACGGGAAGGGGGGAGGTGGCGGGTGCGGTGTTTGAAAGCTCGGCCTCAAGGGATTGACCCTGTGTATTCAGCTACACTCCCGCAGTACGACCTTGGGCAGCATAACCTCTCTGGGCCTCAGTTCGTCTTCTGTAAAATGGAGATAATAATACAGCAAGAGCAACCACAGAGGTGTGAAGATGAATTAAGTTTGCATTATAAAATTCCAGACACTTATTAGCATTCCAGGTAATTATTTTCTGTTGTTATTACCCTAAAATGGATTTTCTTATACAGGGATTTTTTTTAAGAACTTTGACAGCTTAGTATTCTGTGTATCACTTTATATTGTGTCCCTTTGTGGTAATAGCAGCTGCACCGAATTATGAATTCTCTCTTGAAAATTCAGCCCTGCCACAGATATTTAATTACAAAGTACTTGTCATTAAAGATTAAGCACTGAAAATTGCTAGATGTACATAAAAAGGATTCTGAAGTCAATACTGAGAAAACAAATTAGGTAGTTATCATCTCCCCCTTTTGAGATGAATTTCAGAATTAACTGCATATAGCGACTGCCGAAGAATTACATTCAGTTTTTCATTTATGTAGCTGCTTATAAGATGCACATTTCTGCTTCTGTCCCTTGATGCTGTTGCATGCTTTCCCTGCACTCTGGCTCCCCGCCAAGGTTTCAGGTGTTCCTTACGTTCCTTCCGTTTGCACGCTGCACAATGCGTACTCAGAACGCTCCACCACCGACATCTTCCCTGAGCTCCAAAGTCCTATACCCACTTGCTAACCTGACTTTTGATTTACACATACAACGAAGCTATATGCAGCAGCTGACAGCAAGTGCTGTAGATAAAAATAAAAATAGGAAATGGGGGTGAGAGTGCTTTGGGGGACAGAGTTTCAGAGTGCCTCCTGCACTCTCTGTTGCCGTGGTCGTGTGGAGACAGGGTCGTGTGGAGACGGAGTGTACAAACAAAAGGGAACCTTGCCTTCCCATAGTAAAGCCTCAACTCTGTGGAAGTACATTCTGTGGGTCCTGTGCTGCCAATGTCCACCTCAGGACTAACTGGGGAAAATTTGCTGTCTATAATATTAATGGACTGGAAGCCAATTTATCGCATCTGCATTTATAGCCATGTATGAGTATATGTATGTGAATTCTGGGAGAAAGGGTGGATCTTTAGAACTTAACTACTGGGAGTATTAACAAGGAACATCATTTCCACAATTTGGGGAGGAAAAACCCTCTTTTTATTTCTTTGCATTAGTACCTCCTTTTATCTCTAACCCTGGCCCCTTCCCCAGATAGTTTGAACAGAAGACTGTCAAAATTTCTGTGCACGAAGATCTCTTGTCTCATATGCACATGTACATGCACAGAATACTTTCAGATCAGATCTTCAACACACCGTTTTCTCTTATTAGAAGGGAAATTTCTCTCTTGTGGCTAAATCTCTGCACCCTAAATTTTTCTAAAGTCCACTTTTATGACTAAGCTATAAATCTCTAAAAATAGAGGCTTACAATGGAAATGTTGAGTTCTTTGTACTATGTTGGGTCAAAATATCTAGCTAATTGGTATGCACTTTGTTATTGTATGTGTCATACATCAGGAATTATATTTTAGCCCAAGCCCTATACTTGACCACACATGGGGCAAATTGATGTGGCCCAGTTCAGATGTGTTCGTGGTTTGTTTTTATTTTTTAATTTATAGTAGTTTGGGCATTAGTTTGGGCATTAGTTTGGAAAAGCATGTGAGCAAGGCAGGCATTTAAGATGTATGGACCTTCACTTAGCCAGTACTGCCCCTATCTTTCCTCCACGATATCAGCCTGTGCCCACTAGGGGACATGCGAGCGCCTACAGAAGGAAAGCCAGACTAGATCAAAATTTAAACCCTGGTCTCTTACGATGGATGGCACATGAAAAGACTCATTTTGTAGTTCATGATTCATAAAGAAGTTACACATTCTGTTCAAGTCTTAATCATCATGGGAACCTTTGTAAGTCAGGATCAGCATCTTATGTGCATAATTACGGAGTGAGAAGCAAACAAGCAGCGAACTAGCAAGCTTCTGCTGTCTAACCGTACGCTCTTTTGCGTTAACTGAGTTCCCCTGTAGTCTGCTGAAGCTATGCTGAGAACAATCTGGTTTTGAAAACTACTGTCTAGACTGAGGAGAAAAGAATTACCTTTTAGGTTCAGGAGGCGAGACATCTGGGGAGGACACCTGCTATCAGATTCCAAGGAACAAACACCAGGAGTGGTCTCTATTTTCTATCCCAGCCACCTGCTAGAGCTGTGAAGGCAGAGAGAGAGATCTGTAGTTCAGGACACCACTGTTCCCTCCTAAAATGCTTATCTGCCTTAACCGTTCATAAACTAAGACTGAATTTTTGTTTATTTACAGGTTTTTTTTTTTTTAGGTATAATTAATTTATGGGAAAGGGCAGTAACACAGTGCAGTGAGTTTTGACAAATGCATAACCCTCATCTATTAAGATGTAGAACAATTCTACCATCTCAGAAAATCCACTGCTGCCCCTTCTTAGACACGGGAGCGCTTGTTCCGATTTTTTCACCACACGTCGGTCTGTTCTGGAAATTTACATAAATGAAACCATACAATGTGTATTTCATTGTTCCCAAGTTATTCGGCCTGATGTCTGTCGGAGTCATCCATGTTTCTGCAGGCATCAGTAGGTCTTTCTTCTTGTAGGATAGTATTACATTATGCAAACATACAACATTTTTTAATCCATTCTCCTGTTGATGGACACCTGAGCTGTTCCTGGTTTGACTTTTAATGAGTAAAACTGCTGAAATATTCTTATACAGGGTTTGGGAGAGCATACCATAAAATTTTCCCTTAGCTAAACACCTAGCAGTTGAGTTGCATAAGTGTTTTGAGACTCTGTAATTAGGCTGTACATATTTTATTTAATAATACTCTGCGTTGGAGTCTTTCTTGTCTGATTAATATAGCCACTCTAGTCTTTATAGTCCTAATATTTGCATAGTGTATGTTTTCTAGCCTTTACTTCCAACCTGTTTGTTTCCTATATATTTACTATATGTCTGTTGTAGACAGTGTATAGTTATATCTTGATTGATAATCTTTGCCTTTTAATTGAAGCATTTACTTCATTAACATTTAGTGGATCCATATGGTTGAGTTAAGGTCTACTGTTTTACTAGTTGTTTCCTGTATATCTCATCTGCCTTTCTATCTTTTGTTCTTCCTTTTATGCCCGATAGAAAGTCAGTTAAATTTTAGTTTTTCCACTTTAATTGTTCCATTGACTTCTGCCTGCACTTTATTTTTTGTGGTTACTTGAGAGCAGTGATTTTCAACCATTTTCCTTCATCCGATGACACACCTAAACTAATTACTAAATATCTGCAGCACACTAAAAATATATTTTTGCCAATCTGACAAAAAATAGGACTTATTTTGATTTATTTATACTGGATGGCTATTGTGTTAGCTGTTGTCATTTTTTTATGTGACAATCAAAGGGAAAAGAGGTCAGTGCTCCTGACTAAATAGTCAGGTATTTCATGGTTTAAAAATTCTTGCAGCAAACTGGTTAAAAATTGCTGCTCTAGAAGTTACAATTTATATTCTTACCTTTTCAATCTACTTAGAATTAATATTATACCACCTTCCATTCTTTGTGTGATTATTTTCATGTATATAAATCCCAAAGTTCAGTGCTATAATTTTTGCTGTAAATGGTCATATGTCGTATAAGTAAAATTAACACACACACCCACACACACACACACACACAAATTTACCATCTTGTGTCAGTTTTCTTTGGCCTGAAGAATTCCCTTTAACTACATTTTTTTTTTTTTTTTTTTTGTAGTGCAGGTCTGCTAGCAATGAGTTCTCATTTATCTGAAAATGTCTTTATTTTTCTTTATTTTTAAAAGGTAGAATTTTGGATTGACATGTATTTTTTAGTTTTATTTTTGTTTTATAATGCAGGGCTGTAAAGATGTCATTTCATTGGCTCCTGGCCTGTATTGTTTCTGATAAGAAATTAGCCATTTTTCATATTATTCTTCCCCCATACGTAATGTGTCCTTTCTCTGTGCTGCTTTCACGATTTTCTCTTTATCTTTGTTTTTCAGTAGTTTGAATATAATATTTCTAGATGTAGCTTTCTTTGTATTTATCCTTCTTGGAGTTCACTGAGCTTTTTATATCTCTATATTATGTTTTTTTAAATATTTGGGAAATTTTGGCCATTATTTCTTCAAATATTTATCTGCACTATTCTCTCTTCTTCAATTACATGTATTTAGGTATTTTAGTATTGTCCCACTGGTCACTAAGACTCTGCTTTTTCCCCCTCTGTTTTACCCTTGTTATTTAGCTAGGATAATTTCTATTGAACTTTATTCATGTTCATCTGCCCTTTCTTCTGCTTACCTCCAATGTGCTATTATAGCTGTCCAGTAAAATTTTCACTTAGTAGATACTAAGTTCTCAGGTCTGGAATTTCCATGAAAGAAAACAACTTCCATTTATTTCTCTGCTGCTATTTCCCATCTATTCACTTTTGACTATATTTTTCCTTTAAGTCTTGGAGCTGCTTTAAAGTTCTTATGTGCTGTTTTCAACATCTGGGTTATCCTAGACTAATTTCTATGGACCGGATATTCTTAGCCATCACTCTTTCATGGGTCAGATTTGCATGATTTTTGTATGTCTAGTTATTTTTTATTGTATGCTGGACATTGTGTGTGTTAGGTTACTGAGAGTACAAATTTTGTTGTCGTCTTTTAGAGTATTGAATTTTCTTCTGTAAATCAGTTAATTTATTATTAGATTAGGTGGAATCTTGTAAGGATTGTTTTTTAAATAAACTTTTACAAACCTTTGTTTTTAGAAGTGTTTAGGTTCACAGTAGTATTGAGTAGAAAGATGAGAGCTCCGTATCGCCTTGTCCCCCCACCACACGCGCAGTCTCGCCCCTGTCAACATCCCTCATCAGAGTGTTACAGTCAGTCAGCCTCTACTGACAGGTCATTATCACCCACAGTCCATGCATTATATTAAGGTTCAGTGTTGGTGTTGTAAATTTTCATTGGTTTTGACAAATGTATAATGGCGTGTATCTACCATTAGAGTTATCACAGAACAGTTTTAAAATCTCTGCGTTGTGCTGATTTCTCCCTCCTTCCCCTCTAAGTCCTGGCAAACACTGATCTTACTATATGCAAAGTTTTTCCTCTCCCAGAACGAGATAGGGTTGGAATTATACAGGATGCAGCCTTTTTAGATTGACTTCTTTCATATAGTAGTGTGCATTTAAGGTTCCCCCATATATTTCCGTGGCTCGATAGTACATTTCTTTAGCACTGCATAATATTCTGTGTTCTTGATGTACTGCAGTTTATCCACTTGCCTACTAAAGAACATCTTGGTTGCTTCTAAATTTTGGCTATTATGAATGAAGTTACTTCTATCACCTAGGAGAGATTATAGAGAATTGGTATAATTTCCTCTTTCAATGTTTGATAGAATATACCAGTGACCCCATCTGGATAAGGATTGTTTTATAAACTGTGTTAGGATGGGTGTAGAGTAGCCCTCACTCTAAGACTAGAATAGCCCCACTTCTAAGGCGTGGCCTTTCTGGGGTATCAGCAGAGTATCTGCGTGTTCAGTGAGGTCTCACTGACTGGTAGAGCATCCTGTGTCTCCCAACTCTGCACAGTCTCAGGAATCTCTGTATAGCCTACGACTTCCAGGCAGCTGTTTTCTTCCTGGAAGTCCCACGCCATAGTCCCACGCTACCTGTTGTCTAACATTTAAACTTAAATACTAAATAGTTTGCCAGTTTTATAGTTGTTTATGGTGGGGAAAGAACTCCGGCACTGACTACTCCATCATAGCTAAAAGTAGGGGTCTCATTTCTATCAAAAACATCTTTGACCGGATGTTAAGATGCACGTATGTAGTCCAAGCACAGAAAAGTTACTGGAGCTGTGTGAGCTGAGTGGAGATTTCCGAGGTTATGCAATGCCCTGGGAACATAGGGATTCTGGCCATCCGTCCAGAGCAGGGAGACCTCACTGAACAACTGTGGGTACTCCTCTGACACCTCCAGAGGATCATGTCTAAGGACTGGGGGCTACTCCAGCCCAGAGTCAGGATGGAAGGTTGGGTTTTAAAAATTAGCTTCCATTTGTCTTGTGCAGAACAAAGAAGGCAGTCCTTGTCCCAGGGGTCTTTCTGTCTAGTTGGCTTGAACAAATTGATTGAGGTTAAACAGCACAAGTTAATGCAAATGGATGCCTAAATATTGAATTAGCAATAAAGAGGTCTTCAGCACACCTTCCATATGCTTTATTGGAGGAGGAGGATTTACCAAGAGAATCTCTTCCAACAAAATCTGTTGTTTTTTATCCTCTTGTGATCGCTGGCCGGACTTTGTTTCCAGATCTGGAAGACCCCCTCCAGTGCTGAAAGACGGATGCCCTTTACAAACCACCTTTGTCCTTGAGCCCCACGGGGACTCTGGGTTGCTCATTGTACAGTATATACATTTAAAACTAAAAAGGTCCTGTTAGTATAAAAAATACTTGTTTTTCTAAAATGTGCTTATGAACAAATGTATTTAAAATCTGTTTTTCAAGAGTATTTGTCCCCTTACATGTAAATGCCTATGATCCATTAGAGCTAGAACACAAAAGTTTTAAAAAATTAAATATAGCACTTTTATGGTGCTGAACATTGCCTTAGCCTAAAAGGGAATATGTAAAGACCTCTTGTATACAGGATTTGAAGAACTGGGGGTGGAGCTATGCTTAAGCACACAGACTCTGTTTTCTCAAATGTTTTCCATTCTTCTGTCAGTCCTGTCTTTCATGGGTCATTCAACACACACTCTCTTGGATGACTCTTTTAAACTGTCACATGTCAATCAAAGAAAAGTAGGTGGAAGATGAGGAAATAAGCTTGCTTTATTTGAAATTAGCTTTCCCTGTAAAGCTGTTTTGCATCTTTAGTTTCTAACTGCATTTTGTATTTTGGCAATAGTAATAGACAGGAAGGGACACGAGTGAGTGATAATTGCTAAAGAAAATATTCAAGAATATTGCACCAGAAAACCACTTGGGAATGAAATGGAAGTTTAATATGGAATGTGCAATGTGAAGTTTTGTTGCTGTTGCTGTACTCCACAGACAATGTTTCATCTGGAAGGACTTTTTAAAAATAATTGTGAGATAATTTTAGTGCTTTAGAACAAAAAAGAGAAGAGCAGTTTGGATCAGCAATTCTTCAGAATTTTGTGGTAGAAGTACAATAAAAATGTGGATTCTGATCTCAAAAAAGCTGACTAGTATAAATGACTGTTTATATTTCTTTTTTAAAATCTCATAAATTTTAGGTAAAAAAGTAGTGGCCCAAACAATATTTCCTTGAATTCAAAACAGACTGTTTATACAATTCACATAACTTGCCCAAAAATTTGGAGTTAGGTAACATTTAAAAAACAGAACAATTCATTTTTCCTGGCATCAAGTCCTTGGCAATTAGCACAGTCAGTCGTGGGGTCCTCTTGTCTCCTGTTCTATGACTGCCAGCAGGGTGATGTACCACATCTCAGCTTTCAGCAAGTGTAAACTGAGCTCCTTGAAGACATGTAGTTCATATGCTTTTTCCTGTGCTTTCAACACCTAGCACAACTAGCATGGTGTCTGGTACATAATAGTTGCTTAGGAAATGTTTTTGGAATGACAAAATCCATGCATCCGCTTTAATGTCAAAGACATAATTATGGAGACAATATTAAACTTTGTTTAGTATTTCCTCCCCTAAACATACATGATTTTTACTTTTAGAAAACAGTGTTAACTCTTTAGTACTTTCCTAAGCAAAAAGTTGGAGGAGAATATAATCCAAATTCAGAATTATTGATGACAGCAATCCTTGCAGAAATATTTCTCACATGAGCGTAGCTACTACAGGAATTAAAAATATTTCAAATCAGAATGTTATCTTGGACCTCTATTCTTGCAAGGCATTTTGGTAAAATGTCTGTTCTACTTGACTTTATAATTTTTAATGACTTTTAATAGTTTAGGTTGTGTTAGGTTTATAATTTATTTGTATCATTCCCCTCTGGATAAATTTTTAGATTGAACACACACATACAACTTTTCACATATGCCTTACTGTTTCCTTAGACTAAATTCTGATATATATATAAAGATGCTACTTGAAATCATATACATATTTTGTACAGTCGTGAGGATTAAACTACATAATATTATAAAGCCTTATAACAATTACTGGCAGTAAAATCTCAAGGGTTTTTGATAGTAGAGTTGTTAGTTGTTTTTATTGTCATCTTTCCACTAGACTTTGAATCCCCAGATAAAATGATTGCTTTAGTTAGAAAAATATCAGCGATCCCAACTCCAAGAGGTTTGAACAATAAGGAAACTTATTATTCTTTATTAAACAGTAGGAAATATTACAAGAAGGTTAAAGGAGAGGTGGTTTTAGAACTGGTTAATACAGGATCTCAAGAGTGTTGTGAGGAACTGGTCTTTCCATGTGTGCCACCTGCCATCCTCAGTGATTCAGCTGTGTCCTCAAGTTAGTCCCAGTCACATGATTACAGTGCTTACCCTGGTCCCAGCTGGAATGAAAAGAAGGCCAGCTCTTCACAGAGATGTGTATTTAAGAGCAGTGAAGTTTTTCTGAAACTCCCAGCAGCCTTATACTTTTTATTTGCCATAATTGAGTAAATGGAATGGGACCACCATGATTGACTTGTGATTATGATACACAGTAGAAAATATATTTCATGTCATGACTATACCCATCACATAACTACTTGTGTATATGTATACATCTCTTTATACAGTTAAACATAATTCAAAATAAAAGCTTCTGGAAATACTTATCCTTACTGTCTGTGATAAAGCTAAATACTATTTTATTTATATTTAAATATAAGGTTTTTTAATTCTCAAGTACAAAAATTGGGAAAGATTTAATTTAACATAGATATAAGCTGTTCATGAATTTGTTGCAATCTAGAACACATGAGGCCAATGAGCACATACAGAAAGAGCACTAGTAAGCCTATTCTTTTAAATTTTGATTGAGTCAAGATTGAAAATACTTTTTCACACAACTTGTTCATTTGAGTGGTGAAATAATCTTAATGCTAATTGATATAGACAAGGATTATCAGCGAATTGTAGACTCAAGGATTACACAAGTGCAGGAGTACCAGGCATTGGGGATTGCTGGGAAGCATCTTGAAAGCTGCCCAGCACAGAGTGTAAAAAGATAAGTAAATGCAACGTGTGATCGTGGATTGAATTCTGCACTGAGAAGGAAATGCTGTAAAGTCGGATTGGGACAGCCAATGAAATTTGTGTATGGGTTGTGCATTGGGTAATATTGTAACACCAATGATAATTTTCCTGATTTAAATTATTATACAATGAATGGTTTGTAAGACAGTGTATTTGGAAATATGCACTGAAGTATTTATATGAATGAGGAAATTCTTTTACTACTCTTAAAAGTTTTTCTAAATTTGAGGAGATTACAAAATTAAAAGTTTAAAAATGCCAAGAGATTGTTTTTCAACAGAAAAAAAAATGTGTCTGCTTCTTGAATTCACATACACTAAATGCATAATATATATGTCATGATATTTAATTTTTTTAATACACTGTTGGATTTGGTCTACTAGGTTTTTTTTTTTTAGGGTTTTTGCTCCTACGTTCATAAGCAATATTGGTTTGTAGTTTTTGTATGTGGATTGTTCTTTCTTTTTTTTTCCTGGTGGTATCTTTGCCTGGCTTTGATATCAGGGTTATACTGGCCTCATAGAGTGAGTTAGGAAATGTTTCCTTCTCTTATTTTCTGGAAGAGTTTGAGAAGACTTAGTGTTAATTCTTTAAATGTTTGGTAGAATTCACCAGTGAAGGTCTCTCATCCTAGACTTTTCTTTTTTGGAAGAGTTTTGATTACTGATTGAATCTCTTTACTTGCTATAAGTCTGTCCAGCTATTCTTGTTTCTTCTCAAGTCAGTTTTGATAATTGCTGTATTTCTAGGAATTTATTCATTTTTATTCTTCTGTGGTTTATCTAATTTACATTAAATAATAATGCATTTTTAGATTATGTAAATATATCTGGTTCAGTTTTATTAGTTATATTTAAATCATACAAAATAAATTCTCCAATGAACTGGCTTGCAAATCTGACCTAAAATTCATTTATCATGTTGAGATTTTGAGCATTCTAGTCTCTTTACAGTCTTACCAATACTTGGCATTCTTCATCTTTTTCATTTTAGTCATTCTAGTATGAATGTTCCAAGTGTTTTCATTCAATTTTTAATTTTGAAAGTTTTAGACTGACATCTAGTAAAACAATATTACCAGAAATACATCAGGGGGTCTCTCGTTTTTATGTATTTGTAAAATCCTTTTTAATACCCTGTTTATTTTAAAGACTTATAGATATATTTTTTGTTTAAAATATGACTGAAATCAAGTTAAAGATTGCTAAATGGACTCAACACTTTCCCTCAATTTTGTCTGTAATTATTAACATTTCCAAACTGGTAGCTGAGCTTGCTTCAGTGTTTAAATTGATTTACCTTAAGGACAACTTGTAGTAACTCAGTTAAAATGTTGTAATTCCTAATAATTTGGAAAACGTTACACTCAACAACATTCTTTCTAAAAATACACTGAGCCCTGGCTGGTGTGGCTCAGTGGATTAAGTGCCTGCCTGCAAACCAAAATATTGCTGGTTCAATTCCCAGTCAGGGCACATGCCTAGGTTGCAGGCCAGGTCCCCAGTAGGGGGCACATGAGAGGCAGCCACACATTGATGCTTCTTTCCCTCTCTCCCTCCCTTCCCCTCCCTCTAAAAATAAATGAATAAAATCTTTAAAAAATAAAATAAAAATAAATAAAAATACACTGAAAGTTTGTAACTAAACTTGGTTAAAAGAATCAGCATTTTGCCAAAAGATGATAGACTTCTCATACCTTTTTTCTGATACTTTGCCTCATAACTCTGAAAAGTTGCTCTTTATGCTCTCCATCAATCAGTGGACAAAATGACCATCATTTTTCAGAAAATCAAATGAGATACCAGCAAACAGAACACATGTCCCTTGTCTCATCTGGCTGCAGTATTCATTGCACCGTTCATTGCATGTTAAGGACATACACAACATGCTCTATGTGGTCTATTCTATTTCTTTCTTGATTTTTTTTTTATGCTGGTGGCAAGCCACCAAATTAACTTTATGACCCACTAATTGGTCACAACCCTCAATTTGAAAACCACTGGTTTTAACCAGTCATTACCATCTGCTGGAACTGGGACCAGCTTTCCCCAAGCATATGGCCTCACAGAGGTAGGGTGGATGCATGAAAGATAATCAGGCTTCTATTTGGCAGGAAAAAATGGGGTTAGAGGATAGAGGTAGGATAGACAGCCAAGAATGTCTGCTATATGGACGGCTGCTCATTTAGCTACCTCAAGCATCTCGTGTGCTTTGACATATGTGATGGTCTTCATCTTTACTGTAACAGCTTCCAACCATTACTTTTAGTTTTTCCTGTTTGTTTAGGGTTTGGTATCTTTCCTCAGATAGTTTTTCTTGTTGTTGTCATTGTCTTTGTTTCTACATTGTTATCTGTCCCTTACCCTCACTTTTTTCTTAAGTCCTTTTTTCGTTTTGCTGCTTCTCATCTATTTAGATAAAGAAAAGACTATCCTGCTCCTTTAAAAAAAAAAAAAAGACTTTTTGTTTTTAGGGAGAGGGGAAGGGAGGGAAAAAGAGAGAGAAATATCTATGTGAGAAACATCAGTCAGTTGCCTATTATATGGGCCCCAGCTGAGACTGAATCCATAACCCAGACGTGTGCCCTGACCAGGAATCAAACTGGTGACCTACCACTTTTCAGAGTGACGCCCAAACAACTGAGCAGTAATACTGTTCAGGGCTAGTCTGTCTTGTTCTTAAAAGCTCAAGAGTGATCAGATTCTCAGTGAGGTTTGGTTTTTCTTTATCATCTTTTTCATGATCATGTTTGCTTTTTAGATTTTTTAAATTACATTTAAATATTTTAGCTGTGGCCTGGATAGTTACCAAGTAGGTTTCCTCTGACATAAAAAGTACTACTGTACCCTTCAATCTTCAGAACAAAATGTGTGCTGTTACTAAGTGATAATAATGTGGTCAATCACAATACCTAGGGGCCCTATTTACTATATTGTGTTTGAGGTTATCAAACCTATCCTTTTTTCCTTAAAACATATGGAAAAGAGAATGATGCTGACTTCCAGTTTCATATTGGGAAAACAACGAGAGGATCTTTAATTTTAGAATTATGAATGGCATCAAGTGCATTATGAACAATTCATTGTGGTAATCTGGCTTCAATTAGCCAACAAATATTTACTCTCAAATACTGTATCCCATCACTTCCAAGATGCACATTTTCTTGCATTTTAACATCTCGGAAATCAGGATGCATCTTACATTCATTGGTTTCCTATCATTGTGTTGGCCCTACAGCCAATCATGGTGTATTTTCTGTATGAACTTGATTGTTAATCCTGGAGACATGCCTTGAACTTCACTGTTTGAGTTGACAAACCATTTCACAATAAAACATTTAAGAAACTTTAAGGTAAGAATAGGATTTCTGTTGCTGTCCCAAATCTCTTCTCTTGATACTTTCTGTTAAGATTAAGATGGGACTACTATCGAAGTTTACAGAATGAACATCTAAAGCTTCAAAGAAAATCCCAGAGACTGTAGAATACAAGGCATGTCCAGAAAAAGTCCAGCCATTGTTAATTTAATGAGAGTGGTTTGGGTGACATTGATGTAACCAGGCAACCAAGGAGAGTGGACTGGAATAAGCTTACATAAACAATGACGACTTCACTGTACGAGTCAGTGGAGGTGGTAGATGCCATTGAGGGAGCATGTGTACTGTGTGGCCATCCTATTCAAAATGACTGAACCAGTAGAGCAAAGAATCTGCATCAAATTTTGCATTAAGTTTGAACATTTCTCCCCAGAAACTCTTCAGGTGATTCAGAAGTCCACAGCTATGGGCCACTGGTGTTGGCAGCTTCATCACGTGATGCCTCCTCATGCATCACATCTCATGCAGAGTTTTTTGGAGAAACATCAAATCACCTAGACAACTCAGCCCTCCTAAAACCCAGATTTGGCTCCCTGCGAGTTCTGGCTTTTCCCAAAACTATAATCACCTTTGAAAGGGAAGAGATGTCAGATTGTCAGTGAGATTTAGGAAAGCACATTGGGGCAGCTGATGGCAGTTGGGAGAACTGTGTGAGGTCCCAAGGTGCCTACTTTGAAGGGGACTAAGGCATCATTGTTGTATGTACAATGTTTCTTGTATCCTGTATCTTCTAAAATAAGTGTCTCTATTTTTCATATTACATGGCCGTATACTATCAGGACAGACCTGGTCTTTCTCCTCCAAGAAATGCTACATTTCTTTTGCTAATGTAAAAGACAATTTTCTATTGAAAACTTGGACATCTATGACTCTGAGTAAAGAAGTGATTCAGAAAAATGGAATGCTGAATGTGAAAACCTGAACCAGCTTAGATTGTTTATATTTTCTTTTTTATCTTTGCATGATACATGATTTTAAAACTTTAAAAGAGCTCTTAATATTTAAAAATAAAAATTCAAATTAATGAGAAAGCAATAATGATGCTTCATATAAGCAATAGTATCTTCAATTTGATGAAATGTGAGTTTGATCTACTGTCAAAGTCATTGAGTATTAAAATACTGCTTCCCGTTATAATGTAAGCTTTCTTCTCTTAAGAAGAACTAAGGAATATACATGCAAGTGACGATAACACTACAAGGCAGTGAGTAAATGACAGAGACCAGTATTTCTCAAAACATGCTCCAGGAACCAGCAGCAACAACATCACTGGGGAGTCTGTTAGAATGCAGATTCCCAGGACATGCCCCTGACCTACTAATTCAGAAACTCTGGATGTAGAGGCCCAGCAACTTGTGTTTTTAACAAGCCCTGCAGGTGGTTTTGATGGCAAGCTAAAGTTTGAGAACCACTGCTCTAAGCAGAATTTTGGAAAAGGGAAGAATGCTGGTTATGTTATATTAGAGTGAAGTGTGTGAGTAGTTTAGAGTAAGAAAACACAGATTCCTTAAGTTCAGATTAATTATACCTGCTAACAGTGTATTTAAAAGAAATGATGTAATTTACTATGCTGTGTCTTAGCCAGCTATATAGGCAAAATAATGGAATAGTCCAAGAATTTTGTTCTTTATTTTTGATTGATATTTGATTTTTGTCTTTTTAAGCACGATGTATCCCCGACTTTACTCAAGGCAACACTGGACAGTGTTGTAGAAGAATGTGTCAGCTTTGTGGGAGTGGATATTAACATCTGTTCGGAAGTTTTGTTAAGGTGAGACAAGAAATCCGTGGTTGAGGATCACAGAATCTTGAGTTGAACTGGCTATCTAATTACAGTGGAACAAGGGGGCACATGTGTGAAGTTAAGTGTAGAAAAATCTATGAGTTCATACCTTGCTTTAGGTAATCAGTCAGAAGGGAAGACATTTAAAAAAACTGTACCAATTCACATTATCATTAATACTGCAAATCTAAAGTGAAGAGCATATGGTTACCATTGGGTGCCTTAGTGTCACTAATAGAATTTAAATAAGGTTAACACGGCAAAGAGCTGTTTCCCACCACATGAGAGTAGATATTTTTCACTAGTTCAGTCTCTTGCAGACATCTATCAAAGTTGGCAGTAACCAAAGGGTGAATTCTGAGGGTTCAGGGTATGGTTACCACGTTTTCACCTTGATTCCGCAAGTCACATATCAAAATCTTCATCATTGTGTAATCTCATTTTACATACTTTGTCTTTTTTCCCCTGGGGTTGTGGAAGAGCTGCTTTTTTGTTCATAGTTTATATTTATTACACAAATCTGCTGATGCAGCATATAATTCTGGACCTCTGGAAATGATCTGAACCTTTTCCCTTTGACATGGGTATAGCAGAAAATATCCCTTACATTTTAAGGTGTTGCTTTTCTACCATAGCTGCAAGCACTCATAATTCCACATATGGAATTCTATACTAGATTAAGATTCTCTTGAATAGTAATCTTTTAATTAACAACAAGCAAGCTACCAAATTATGTAGTTTTTGTATTTTTATACTAACCATGACATTCATGGATAAGTATTTTTCTGTAGTTCAAGTCTTTTACATTAATGAGAACAGGCTGATAAAAAAATAAGGTAGTAAATGCAGGTGTAGCTATTGTAATTTCTGCTCATAACTCACCTTGTGAGCTAAACAGGAAATGGCAGAATTGCTACTTGATTCGGAAATACAAAGACTGCGAACAGTGTAGAAACGCTGTGGCCAACAGGCCTTTTCCTTGCGCCAGTAGTAATGGGGGTACCAGCATCTTTACAGAGCAAGACATGTGGCAATATGTAATTGCAGTTTTTTATGATACAAATGTTTTAGATCATTGTCTTTTCAGATGAGAGCTTTCCTTTCAGTACTCTTGGAACTACTATATCTGCCCTGTTTCTCATTTTGTTTATTTTTTTTAGGCATATTGCAGGACTCAATGCAAACCGAGCCAAGAATATTATTGAATGGCGAGAGAAAAATGGACCCTTCATCAACCGAGAACAGCTGAAGAAAGTGAAAGGACTGGGTCCAAAATCTTTCCAACAGTGTGCTGGCTTCATCAGAATTAACCAGGAGTATATTAGAAAATTCTGCAGGTGATTATTCAAGTAGATGCTTTTGGTTCTATTATCATCCTCCTTTCTTGCCCTTGCCCATCCAGCTCATTGGCCTCAATCCCAAGTGTCTGTTCATTTCGTCACTCAGCTTGTTTTGACTATCTAATATTTGCTAGGCACTGGGAATACAGCAGTGAACAAATCAACAAGTTCCCTGTTTTTATGGAGTTAAATTTTAATGTGTGAGACAGAGAATAAATAGTAAAATAGTTTCAGCTTTAGCGAGTGCTATAAAAATGAAAACAGTGACGCTATCTTAGGGAGTGGTACCACTGCTTTATGTGTAATTCATTGAAAGGTTACTTTAGCCAAATTTTGAATGAAATTAAGGAGCCAGCCACACACAGAAAAGTAAGCAGGATGTACGCAAGGTCTTAAGGCGGGCCTTAAGAAGTTGGTGTGCTCAGAAAACAAAACCCAGGCCTCTGTGATTGGAGCGCCTGCACTAGGCAAGCGTAGTGCAGGGGGGTGGCCAGGGGGACTCACAGTGGCCAGTTCTCACTGGTGGCTGTTCCCCCACACACAGTTGGGCTTCCCTGTTCCCTCCCCACTGAAAACTGACCGAAGCATTATTAGTTCTGTTGATAAAGAACTAATTTTTGGTTTTTAATTCCGTTAGCACAAAAGCAAAGAAATTGGATAAACTTCTTAGCATCATTTATGAAAGAATAGCTTTTGTGTGCATGCTACTGTGGGACTACCTGGCTCATTTATGTGTATTTTTTCTTTTGGCAAAATTATAAGAAAGGTAATATGGACAAATAATCTTTATTTTGGCAGAGACTAAGGGGAAACCAGCCCCGCTGGATAATACATTATAAAGCTACACTAATTGAACAGAAATTTCTAATTTTTAATGTAGAAATAGAACAGAATAAAGGTGATGTTTCATACAGTGAGTAAAATTATTAATGATCAAATTACTGGTTTTACGACAACTGGCAGGAATTTGGTATGTGTGGGGGAAGCTATAGTTCCATCTCATACCTCGAACCCACCTAAATTCTGGTTGGATCATAGACTTAAATGGAAAAAGTTAAACTATAAAAGTACCAGAAGAAAACATGAGTAAATTATGCAGAACATTGGACTGACGGAAGTTCTTTTTAAGTATACCACAAAACCCAGAAGCCTGGAAAAAAAAAGATAAAATAATCACGTTTCTTAGTTTATTTTTTCTTCAAACACTTGGTTATAAAATTCAAACAGTAAAAAAAAGAAGAAAATGAAAAGTAAAGGCCACCTCAGCCTCTCACTTTAAAATAGTTTCTTATATGAGGTCTATCCAAAAGGTATACAATCATGCAATAATGAAAAATAGAGACACTTATTGAAGAATATACAAGATACAAGAACATTGTACATAGGACAGTGACACCTCAGTACCATTCAAAGTAGGCACCTTGGGACCTCACACAGTTCTCCCAATTGCCATCAGCTGCCCCACTGTATTTTCCTGAATCTCACTGACAGTCTGAAATTTCTTCCCTTTCAAAAGTGATTTTAGTTTTCTGAAAAGTCAGAAGTCACCCAGTCACATGGTACAAAATCTGGGCTGTAGGGGGGCTGAGTCACCTGGGTGATTTGATGTTTTGACAAAAAAACCCTGCATGAGATGCGGTACACTAGTGTTCGCACTGTCATGATGAAGCTGCCAATCACCAGTTACCCACAGTCACAGCCTTCTAAAGCATCCAGATAGTTTCTGTGGAGGAATGTTCAAGCTTAACACAAAATTTGATGCAGATTCGTTGCTCTACTCACTCAGTCATTTTGAATGCCACAGCCACACAGTACACATGCTCACTCAGTGGCATCTACCACACCCACTGAGTGGTACAGTGAAGTCGTCATTGTTCACACACACACATTCCAGTCCACTCTCCTTGGCTGCCAGGTTACATCGATGTTACACACACTGTTCTCATTATATTAACAATGGTTGGACATTTTGCAGACAGACTTCATATATTACTTTCTAAAAATAAATTTTTACTTATACTACCTTTTATATATGTGTTTATTTTAAAATGCATGGAGAAGGGATCATTCTATACAGCTACATGAAACTTGCTTTATTTGTTTCAGTAATATATCTTGAATCTCTTTCTGAATATAACATATGGGTTTATATCATTTTTATAATGTCTATATGTTATTCAGTTTATGGATGATCTATTATTTAATCACTATTCAGTTGGAAAACATCTGTTTTAAAACTTACCATTTTGGAGCTGATTGCGAAGTGCTCGAAGATTAATACCGTCGTATCTTCTTATTCTTTTTATTTTTTAAGATTTTAGTTTTTTAGAGGGGGAGGGAGAGAGAGAAACATTAACATCAGTGTTTGGTTGCCTCTCATGCACCTCCAACTGGGGGCCTGGCCTGCAGCCCAGAGGCATGTGCCCTGACTGGGAATCGAACCAGCAACCTTTGGTTCGCAGGCCAGCACTCAATCCACTGAGACACACGGGCCAGGGCTGTCGTATCTTCTTGATAGATCATACCTTTAGTCAAAATGGACTATTGCTATCTAATTGAATATTCTTTGCTTTGAAATCTGTTTTGTTTACTATCAGTGTTCCTATGTTTGCCTTTTGAGAACATGCTTGGTATATTTTTATTTTCAAATTTTCTTTGGCATTTAATTAATTTCTGTGACTCTTATAAACAAATAGAGTTCATGGTTTTGCTGAATCATTTACTAATATATTCAAATTTATAGTATTCACTGATATGTTTGGACTTAATCTTCCATCTTATATATTTTCTCTTTGTGCTTTCTCATTCATTTCCTTTCATGCTGTTCGTGGGATTTACCAGTTTTCTCCTTGCTTCTCTCCTTGTTCTTCCACCATATTTTTATCTCCCCTTGGTGATTTCATGTTGTATATCTTTGGTCGTCTGGTGGTTATATTTAAAGTTAATTTGGACTGACTTCTGGTGTCTCTGTCCTCCTCCAGAAGAAGTCGAGACCCCCAGGTCCCTTCCCCACCTTCTGCCTTCCCTCTGCCTCCCATGACGAGATGACCTGGGGTTTCAGTTTCAGGCTTTGTTCTTAACATATCTTTTGCTACATTATTCATGAGAAATTATTTAACTCAATACGTTTTTGTGGTTTCTGTGCTTATCATGGTTTCTTGTAGCACACATTATCATTTTTCTTGAACTCCTTATTGCTGGAGTAGATAGCCTTATGAAATTCTTTTCAGAAAGGGTATATTGTGTGGAGTGTACTGTATTCCTTACATGTCTGAAAACAATTCTAATGTGCTCTCCTATTTAAATGCTAGCTTGGCTAGGTATGTGATTCTAGATTCAGAATTATTTTCTCTTAAAACTTTGAAGACATTGTGCCACATCTTAATGTGTGTTGATGAGAAATTTGATGCTGGTCTGATACTAGTTCCTTTTGAAGAAACATGTTTTGTTTTTTCTCTTGATTTATAAAATCATGTTCTAAAGTTTCTCCACACTGTCAAACATGAGTCTTTTTCTTCTGCTTTGGGAAATCATCTTCTCCTCTCCTCCTTATTTATTTCCCTCCATTTTTCTCCTTTTTCTTCTAGAATGCCAGTTATACAGGCTGAATGAATCAGTTAAGAATGTTTTTGACTTTAAGTAACAAAAATCCAATTAACAGTGTTTAAACAAATATGGGGTAATTTCTGTGAAGTTAGAATGGTTAGAATCTTGTTATTGTTTGTGTATGGCAGGAAAATAAGCACATTTTAAATGAAAGACTCTTTTCTTTTCTACCCAACCTTACCATCCCTCCCCCTACCTCTTGGTTCAAATGCGTACAGTAGTCAGCAAACTGAATCTGCAGGCCCAAACCAGGGAGTTGCCGCGACATCTCCAGCAGGTGCTGAGGTCACAAATGAGAAGCCAGGCAAGAAGAAGAGCAAAACCGCAGCGAATGTTGTACTGAAGCCAGATCCTTTGGACCAGACTTGTATTCACCCAGAATCGTATGGCATAGCGACAAGGTAAGTCTGAGGCCCATGTGAGAATTCTCCACGCCTAGCGTGTAAGTTCTCTACAGCAAATGGCCTTTGTTTTGGCAGAAGGGAGACTTTTAAATACAGGACCATGTTTAACATGACAACATTTTTCAGAAGTTCCGCATTGCTGAGTTATGTGGCACATTATTTTATTTCAGTGAGGAATGAAACCATTATTCCTGGAGCAGTGTCAAGCCAATAAACCCTGGTACTAATGGTGGAGTGTGAGTAATGGAAATTGCATGGCACTCTCTGTTTGTTTTGGAAATTAACAAGACACAAATGACTAGCACCTGGCTTAAAGCTCAGGCTTATCTAAAGATAAAGCCCTTTTGAAAGTAAACAGCCAACTCTCAGATTTCTTAAGAAACATTCCCCTGCTTGGTTATTACAGAGTCTAAGAAATGATGTACTTCTGAAGAGCATATATTAACCCAGAATGATCTCGGGGGGGGGGGGGTGCGCATGGGTTTGAGTACAAGGGAACAGTCATATAAGCATTAAAAGAAAAAAGTTGAAATACCACATTTGTTTACTTCAACAAATTTTAATTAGTTCAAAACCAGTGACTTGTTACATAACTGGTTTAAGGCTCAGTGAATTAAGTAATGGTGAGGTTAAAAATGGTGACTATTTTAACTGTCGTTGATTCTGAAGTGAAATTTTAAATTTGTTTTGAAATAATTGATATTTTATTGTTTGATCAATGTGATTGGTTTCCTTTATTTTAAAAATGTTTAAAAATTATAGGCTATATAGCACATTATAGAGAACTTAGAAAATAGAACAAAATGAGTAAAAAATATTTTATCAACATTACAACAGTGGTACTTGTTTTTCTCCCAACATTCTCTTATGAATTTTAAACAGGTACAAAAGTTTTTCACAATGAATTTCTGTATACCCACACCTAAATTTCATCATTAATATTTTACCATGCTGTTTTTCCACTTATCTATCTGTTTATCCATCAGTTCATCTTATTTGTTTATGTATTTTAAAAGAAAGTTAAAGACATCAGTACACTTTCAACTAATAGTTCAGCATGCGTATTATTAACTAAAATTATATCTTAACAATTTTTTTCCTTTTAAAAAGGGATTTATTTATTTAGTTTTAGAGAAGGGAAGGAGAAAGAGAGGGAGAGACACATCAGTGCGAGAGAAACGTTGATTGGTTGCCTCTTGTACATGCTCTGACTGGGGGCTGAACCGGTAACCGAGGCTTGTGCCCTGACTGGGAATTGAACTGGTGACCGTTCAGTTTGTGAGACAACGTCCAATCAACTGAACCACTCCAGTCAGAGCAGTTTCTTTTTCTTTTGAGGTAAAAGTCCCATAATGTTTTAGTGAGTAAATACTTGTCTCTGTGTAGCTCATCACCCAAAAATGTTCCCTTATACCTCTTCCCAGACCGTCACTGTGCCCCACCCTCCAAGAGCGAGCCACGTTCCGATTTTTCTCTGCCAAAGATTAGTTTGCTTCACCTAGAACTTCTTATAAATACTGCCAAACAGTTGTACTCTTTTGTGTAAGGTTTCTTTAGTATAATGTTTAGAGATTTTTATTCATGTCGTAACAAGTATTAGTAGCTTGTTCCTTTTTATTGCTGAATAATATTCCATTATATGACTATGTCACAGTTTATTCCCCTTGTTAAAGGAAATTTGCCTACTTGTGCTGTTTTACTCTTATGAGAAAAGCTGCTATGAACATTCTTGTACGTTTTTGTTGTTATTGACATTTTTTCCCCATTTATCTTGGAAAAATACTTAAGACAGGATTTGCTGGGTTATAAGATAGATGAATATTTAGTTTTCTTAGAAACTGGTAGAATTTATTCTAATGTAGTTGTACCATTTTACACTTTTACCAGTAATGCTTAAGAGTTCTGGTTACTTCCTGTCTTTGCCATCTTTTGATGTTAGTCTTTTTTAATTTTAGCCATCCTAAGTGAGTATGTGGTGGTGTTTTTTTTTTGTTGTTTTTTTTTTGTGGGTTTGTATTTGGATTTCTTTGATGACATTGAGCACTTTCTCATGTGCTTGTTACGCATTTGTGTATCTTCTTTTGTGGATTATCTGTTCATATCATGTAGCCATTTTCTAATTGAGTTGTTTTTCTTTTCATTGATTGAGTTTTGGGAATTTTGTTATATTGATTTGAGAGAGATGGAGACCGAGGCACATCGATTTGTCATTTGACTTGTTTGCGCACACACTGCTTGTTTCTCGTGTGTGCCCTGACTGCGGATCCGCCCCCAGCGTTGGTGTGTCGGGATGAGGCTCTGACCGACTGAGCTACCTGGCCAGGACTGGCTGTAGGAATTTTTAAAATATACTCTGGGCACTAATCCTTTTTGAATGTATGTTTCAAAAATATTTTGTCCTAGTTTGTGGCTTACCTCTTTATTTTCTTATTGATGTCTTTAAATGAGCAGAAGTTTTTAATTTTGATGATGTCTAATTTATGAACTTTTTATAATTACTGCTATCCAAGTCCTATGTAAGAAACCTTTGTCTACCTTAAGTCAGGCAGTTACATTTTGTTTATGAATTGAAGTGTGGGTCAAGATTCATTTTCTTTATTCATTATGAACATCTAGTTATTCCAGCACCATGTTTGAAAAACAGCAACAAATCTTGCCTTTATCCACTGCTTTGGTGACTGTTGAACATGGCAGTAGAAGTTTCTGGCCCTCTGTTCTGTTTTGCTGGTCTGTTTGTCAGTACTGTACTATACTGATTACTGTAACCTTATGATAAATTTTGAAGTCAGATAGTATGTCATTTAATTTTGTTCCTTTAAAGTATTTCTCTGAATATTCTAGATGATGTGCATTTTCCTACACATTTTAGAATGAGCTGGTCAATTATCATTAGAAAACAAACAAAAAAAAATCTGGTGGATTTATGATTTGGGATTACATTGAGTCTGTAGGTGAATGTAGGAACAGTTGATGGTTTCTTAATATTTATTAAGTCTTTTTGATCATGAGCTTATTATGCCTTTTTATTTATTTAGGTATTCTTTCATTCCTCTCCACAATGTTTTTTAGTTTCCATTGTGTTCATTTTTATTTTGTTTTTCAACATTTTTTAAATTTGCTGCTAATGCGTAAAAATATAATTGATCCTGATAGTAACTTTGTGTCCTGTACCCTTGCTAAATTTTACTCATGAGGTTTTTAAGTTGACAGCAAATAGATAAAATCTTTTCTTCTTCTTTTCTTTTATCTTCATGCTTTTAACTTCTTTTTCCGTTCACTGCCATGGTCAGGACCACTGGAGCTGTGCTGAGTGGGAGTGGCGAGGGCGGGTGTTGTTGCTGTGTTCCCAGTCTTCTAGCGCCCAGCCCTCATTGTTTTAGTACTGAAAAAACAAAATTGGGGTCCCATAGTGATGGTGTTTTTAGTGTTGTTTGAGAAGGTGCCTTTTTCTGTTTGCTTTCTGATATAAGCACATTTTTTTTGTTTCTGAATATTCCTTTTTTAAAAAGGTTAAATCATGTGATTGAACTTTAATTTATTAATAGTAGTAGTAGTAATGATCTTTATGGCGAATTCCTAGAAGTGAAATTTCTCTGCCAAAGTGTTTGAAAGTTTATGTGACTCTTGATATACATTGCCAAGGAGCATAGTGTTTTATAATGCCACCAGCAGTGTTCAAGCCTGACAGTCTTTAATTTCTCCTGTCAGACAGGACTTCTCTGCCAATTCTCACAAGCCAGTTTCCGCACGTGGAGCGTAAAAGCCCTGCCAGTGACTTCGCCCCACGCTATGCTCTTTTGGGGGTACCCTTGTCTCTCAGAAGCAGGGTGCTTGTGCACTATGTCTACTTTTTTTTAAAACTATTTTTGTTGTTTACAAAGACGTTTTAGAAGTGTTATTTACATATATGGATTCTCTATTAAATTTTTTTCTATTATATGTTAAAGTGGTTTATTGTATGAGCTGAAATTATTTCCTAATTTGTTTACCTTTTCTTTCTGTCTAGAACACTGTCATGTTTTTGAACTATAAATGTTTAATTTTTATGAAGGAAACCTATTCTTTTTCTTGCTTTTTTGTAAATTGGTCTTAAGATCTCTGATCTCGAAGATTAATTCAGTGATCCCCAGTTTTTTCATATTTTGTATGATTTTTATTTTTTACACTATGAGTTTTGTTGTTTATGGTTTTATTCATCACTTAGAACGTGCAAAGCCCTGTGGCAGGGCCTGGAGGACATAAACATGAGCAGAGGCAGTTTGTGCTCTCAAGGAGCCTTCCCAAGGAGGGTAGGACTTACCTACCAATAACCCTAGCAGAGGTCGGTAACTTGTCAGCTCTTTTTCAAGCCCAGTGGTTGTTCAGAGGAGAAAGAGGTCATATCCAGATACGAGTATCTATCTTACAAGGTTTCATGCAGGAGGTGGCATTTGGGGTAGGTCTTTGGGGCTTTCACCCAGTGGAAATTGGAAAAGAGATATTTAAAGAGTTAGAGACGGGAAACTGTAGCTCAGGTCAGGTTTGGGAAGTAGTTAATAGTCCAATAAAAACAAAAATTCATTGAGTATGCCCTCATTGCCAGGCACTGTAGAAGCATCATCTTGTTTAAACCCGACAGCAGTTCTTTTCTTTTTTTTAATCTTCACTTGAGGATATATTTCATTGATTTTAAGACAGAGGGGAGAGAGAGAGATATCTTTCAGTTGCCTCCCGTACATGCCCCAAATGGGGATCGAACCCACAACCTAGGTATATGCCCTGGCCAGGAATCAAACCTGCAGACTTTTGTTATACAGGATGATGCCCCAACCAACTGAGTCACCTGGCCAGCAATCTAATAAGGTTGTTACTATTATTATTCCCACTTCTTTTAACATAGTTCAGAATGTCCGCTGGGTAAAGTAAGTCATCTAACATAACTCAACTGATGGAACCAAGATTTGAACCACATCTGTGGCGCTCCATTGCCTGAGCTTTTAACTGGGTCAATTAAAAGGCTATTTTGACAACAGATTTAAATGTAATCATAATGGTCTTTCAGATTAAGGGTATCATGCCCTTAAAGACAGTATGTATTAATCACAGAAAAGTAGCAAGTGGATTGTGACTTGTCTTATGTGTGCCTCTTAAAGAAAAAAAAAAGAGTGAGAGAAAGAAAGAAACAAGTATCTGGACTATGCCGGCTTTGAGTGTGACTCTCTGTCATCACACGGCTGAAATTAGACTCTGCCTTTCCTCTGGAGAAAACATTACTCCTCCAATAAAGGAAACTTTGCCTATTTATTTTATTAAAGGATCTATCTGTAGGAAATGAATTTTTCACTTAGAGTGTGTAGAATTTTATGCTGTTTTGCTGCAGATGTGATGTTTCCTGAATTTTGCACTAAAAAGAATTCCCTTTCATTATGTCTTTTAGAATGAGGTGTGTGCATTTCAAAATAAGCATCTTGGTAGTGATCATACTTGGTATCTTTTCAACTCAGGAGAGGGTAGGGTGTAGAGCAGGAATGGCATATTCACCTTAGAGATGGGCCCGTCTCCACCACAGATGTTTTTAAGTGAGAGAGAGGTTGGGGGCAGGGGGAGAGGAAGGAATAGTGCAAGGCCTTTAGGAAGTGTCAATTCAAAAAAGCATAGTAAAATAATCGGTGTTGTAGAAGGCGAAGGGGGACACAGGATGAAGAAACCTACTGCTACAGATAGATACTCCTTCGACAGTCTTTTGAAGCTGTTTTGTTTTAAATCTCTTACTTGTTTCAGGGTCTTCTCACATTTACCTGAGTCCTTTACTAAGGAAATCCAAAGCTACCTACCATACAGTCCCCTTTCTTAGACTGTCTCCATATCTTTACTCATTCGGTCCCATGCTTCCTCAGCTGCCCTCCCATCTCATGATTCCGTGCGTTTTTTCCCCACCCTCGCTTCTCACAGGCTGCCGAGGGCTCCACCTCAGGGTTGTCCTGGTCTCTGTGTTGTTGCCTGGCCTCTCTAAACTTGGGGAGGGGTAGGTGGTGACAGCTAAATGAGCAACATCTTTTAGCTTTGTAAAACTGTGTGGTTTGTATGGCTCTTGTATCTTCATTGTCTCCACCACCTGCTGCTCTCATTGCGCCCCGCAGATGAGTCATTGTGGTGGTCCCCCTCTCTCCACTCCCTAAGAGCTAAAAGCAACACCACCTTTCCTCTTATTTCCCCCAGAACCTCTGTCTCATTGCTCCTTCTTTTCATTGCCACATTTCTCAGAATACCCTGCCTCTAATCCTTACCGCTTGCCTTGTCCCATTGCCTGACAGATTTGGCCTCTATCTTTCCATACTTCTGAAATCACTCTTTCAACTAGCGATCCCCCAATTGTCAAAACCAAGGCCCTTTTCATCCCAAGCCACTGACTCATTCGGCCACATTTGACACCATCAGCCTTCTGACCTTCCAATACTTTTTTTCATATTTGATTTTCTCTGGCCCTCTAAATGTGGACAGTCTTCAAGGTTTGTCTGTCTGTCTGTCTGTTTGTTTGTTTGTTTGTTTACATTTGCTACCTTCTCCTCTTGCACTGGGTGGTCATGTCCACTCACATGACTGTCTTTCTGTGGCACTTCTCCACTGGTAATTCCAGCCCTGCATTTTGAGTTCTTCAGTCCAGGCCTTCCTCCTGAGCTCTAGCTCTCCCTTTCCCTTTGCCTGAAAGAGATTTTCTCATGAATATCTTTGCAACTCAAACTCACTATCTGTAAAGGCAAAACTTGTACCCTCCTTTTATTGCTTCCTTTGTAACTCCCTCCGCTCCTCACATCAGTCCCCCTCACCAGCCCTACACAAAAACAAGACAAAGAATCAAAAGGACTTGGCCTTTCCCTCTCGTCCCACAATGAGTGGTTAATAGCACGACTGTCTTTTCACTAACTGGGGCTAGAATCCACAGAATAACTCATCTATTCATCTGAAAATTTCATACCAGATTTGCTAAGCTGGTGACAGTTGAATTTAAGGTTGGTTACGATTGTGGGCTGCAGGCTTCAGGAAGGGTCTTGTGAATCTGGTTTATTCTTTCCTCGCCCCTAACACAGACTGATACGCAATATTTGTTTAATGAGAGAATACGTGACAGAATTAGAAAACGGAAAGATGGCTACATAGAAGAGCAGCAGGAAAGGGAACTACTCAGGAATTGACCATCTTAATTGTCAAGGAGCAAAATGAAATGCCTAGCTTTACTTCAAACTAAATGCTTTTCCTGTAGTCTAAACTACAAGTTTAGACTGGTAGTTGAAGGCTGAGGAAGTTGGGTAAGCAGAACTGTTGATAGAACATCTAGATCATTCTTTCTGCTGGTGCCTGTCCCGCATGCTGAGTGAGTAGTTCTCTCAGAATCCCTTGCGGATTGAAGGGATTTGGGGACCTCCCCACATTGAATCTCATGCCTCCATAAAGTATTGAGTTCAGAGCTCAGCCTTCCCAGATTTTACAGACTAGAAAACAGAGACAGACCATGAAAGAGGATTACTTACCATTTGCTGTCATCATCCAGAAATTGTCACGATGTCCCCATGTGTGAGTGATTTCATTGTTGAGTAATATGGGCCAGGAGTAAAATTGCTGCTTTGTTATGAGTAGAACGAAGCCCAGACGTAATTTGGGGGTTGCTACTCCCCCATGCCTCTTTGTTTTTGTCCCACCATTTTGGTTGATCAAGAGAGCCAAAGGCAAGTATCCGATTTCCCCCTTCCCTTGAATAAGGTGCCAGGAGGCGGTGCTCTGTGCTGCATGTTATGCTGATTTGTACATGTCACAGGGAGACCTGGCACGCTCCCAAAGAATCTGCTGCATTAAGAATTTGATTCACTCCAGATAGTTAAGCTTGAAAGTTCTTATGTTCTTGATTCAACTTGAAAAATGCCAGGGAATTTAATGTCAAGACTGTCTCTTGGCACTCATTTTGCTAAAGCATTAGCTAGTATTTAATTGTTATTTCCATGACAGCCATTAGGGAGAAATTTTTAAAAGACTAGTTTCTAGAATTGGTTAGCAGCCTGTGCAGCAGGAATGTGACATGCAATACCATCCTACCGGACTAGGCAAATGTATTATCAGGGAACGGTTTGTGTCAGTATCTGCACTATGATATTAGCACTGTGGTATTTCCCTTATCACTGGCGATGTACCTATTACTGAGCCTTGCAATCAGTGTTGAAAAGTATGTTTCCAGAGTGTGTAAACGCGGTTAATTTAGATGAGATCAGGCACATTCAGGGTGGTATGGCCTTACACAAGAGCTATTAATTTACAATACAGCTCGGGAAAGAAGTAATTGCATAACTCAACAAAGTAGTATACTTGGAGAGGTGAGGATCTTCCATACAAAAACCAAGTGATGTTTATTCGTAATATATAAAAACTTGTGTTGGTTTTTTAAGACCAAAAGTTGGTCAAAGGGCACAAACTTCCAGTCGTAAGATGAGTAAGTTCTGAAGATGTGATGTACAGTGTGGTGATTATAGTTAATAACACTGTATTATATACTTGAAAGTTAGTGAGTAGATCTTCAGTGTTCTCACCACAGAAATGGTAATTATGTGACCCAGTGGAAATGTTTGCTGATGATATGGTGGTGATCATTTTGTAGTTACATCAGTGTATCAAATCAACATATTGTACACCTTAAAATTATACTGTGTGATGTGTCATTTATATCTCAGTATGGCTGGGGGAGGGGGGAAGCAAAAGTAGAATTAACCCAACAGATACACAAAGACTCTGTGATGAGATAGAGGGACCCACCTGGTGCCCCTGGACTAGAAGCAGTTGGGGGACAGCAGGTGTGTGTGTGGGGGTCCCCTTAGCGGCCTTCCCTCGCTCTCGGCTGCACAGCTTTGGTCAGACAGGCCGGATGGACTGGCGGGCCGTGCCGAAGCCCTTCAGGGGGTGACCACGTTTCAGTGTGTTTCGTTCTCCTTCCTGTTCAAGGGTGTAGTTTCTCTGAACTCTTCTCTTAGAATTGCTTTCAGAGGTTTTATCACATTCTTTCCAACTTTAGCTTTCTGCCCAGAAAGGAAAGAAGTTTTCTGGTTAATAAGTAGCTGTAATGCAAAAAGTTTAGATTGTTTTTATTTCAAAACAGAAAAGCAGCAGTAGCACAATGACATTCGCAGATTTCATATTCATAGTTTCAACTGTGACCTTGAAGCCCTGTGACTTGTAATTTTTCTGAGGGGTAAGTCAGTTTAGCCTACTGAGTGTGTCCAGCACACCTCCCCACATCCAAAATTCACTGCGGCTTTATTCTACAGTCCCATGCCAACTAACTCTGCAACGATAAAAACATGTTTCTTTGTAGGAGCCTTGCCTGAAAAGAAACCTAAATACAAGTGCTGTAAAATAAATGAAGATTAGGTTAACAGACGTAAGAACTTATTTGCAAATTTGAAAGATCTTAAATTTTTCTGGACTTGCCTCACAAAAGTTGGCAGATTCAAACATGAAAATTAAGGCAGAATCATTTCTGGCTTTTGATAAGTGATATCTTAGGATGTATATCAATAGTTACCTATATTAACCTCTGTGGAGCTATGATTAAACAGTATTAGATTGTCTTTTCGTAAGGAAACACAACATCATAAAAGAGAGGTCAAACCTAAAATCTAAAGATGATAAATAGATTAGTAAAAGAGTTTGTTTTTTCCTTGTTAGTATAAAAATGCAAACACCTTACTGTAATTCCCAGGAAGAAACACTTACCATACTTTTCAGAGTGCCTTCACAAAAGAGAAAAATGGTGAAAGAGAATCTGCCCACTTGGGAATCAGATGGTCAGGCGGTGGGGGTTCTGAGGAATCGATCACCGTGTGGAATGCCTCTGTGCCCTTGCAGCGCACACTCCACGCGGAGCAAGGCTGGTCGGGGACCCCAGGGAGTCGGGCAATCCTGAGTCGGTGTAGCTTCAGCCTGCCTGGGTTCAAATCTGGGAAAGTTATTTGCCCTCCCTGCCCTTCAGTTTCCTTGTCTGTTAAATGAGGATAATAATAGTGCATATCCGGTGGGATTACATGAGTTACTACCTATAGAATTCTTAGCGCCCGGGACAAATAGGTTCTTGTTGTCTCCATGATTATTGTTGCTGTCGTTTTTATTGTGGTTGAGAAGGAGCTGTCGAGCTGAGCCGGAAGAGAAAAGGAAGATGGGGTGGCCTATGACTGTTGGTGTCCGGGGGAAAGAGTTCTGCCGTGAGATCCGGATATAGTTTGAGTTATTTAACATTGTTAATTAACATGCGCACTGGGCTGTAGATCTGGAGAAAACACTGGTTTCTTGCCTATCGGTACCCAGAGAAAAATGACGAGAGAGAACCAGTGGAGGAGGAGGGAGGGAGGGAACGGCAGGCCAGCCATAAAGCTGTGCTTGCTTCAGCCTCTTCCGTCTCCACAGTATTTGCCCTTCTTCTCGTCTCTTCTTCAGGTTTAGATCACTCAGTCTGGAGCCTGAAACTCAGTAGGATATTGATTTAGTCTCCGTTATCTCCCTCTTCCCTCCCTCCTTCCTGTCCCCAGCCTAGCTATGGATTTTAATCTTAGCCTGTCTTATGACTCTCTGTGTGACCATAAGCAAATTACTTTGACCTCAACTGCACACTCTTCAAATGGAATAAAAGTGGCTCTGTCCATTCAGAGGACAACCAGGGGATTTATGGAAATGGCAAATGTTAGGCATTTTTCAGTTTCGGGAAAGGAGGCTTCCTCGGCAGGATGGAATCCATAGTAAAAAAGCGGTTTCCCGAGGCCCAGGTCCTTTTCCCTGATACATGGGCTGCATCCCCTGGTAGTGCCGGAGCTGTTCCATTTCAGCTCTGCCATAACTAGCCTGTGTGTGTCTGGGTTCCACCTTTTTATTTGCCCTTCTCTTTCAACTGTTCACAGGCACTAATCCACGATATGGCTTTATAGCCAGTAAATTAAATTATGTGAATTCTGAACAGTGTTTTTGAGCTGTTAGAGAGTCTGCAGCCTTTGAAACCACTAACTTAATTTGGTCCAACTCTTATTTGGGAACTCAAACAGAGCCAAACTTTTTCCTTTTGAATTTGGTTTTAAAAATAATAAATTGCTCCCAGGCAGCGGTCCTGGGTGCCAAATTGTTATCTGGGATGTAAATTTTCTGTGTGCATTAAAAATCCCCCAAAGTAAAGGGGTGAGGGGTGCTAATGAAGATGTGATATATGACAACTTTTACCTTGTTACAGCCTTGTGGTCTTGGCCGTGTAGCTTTGGACAGGTCACCTAACCTGAAGTTTGATTCCCTTATCTGAAAATCTGTAGCCACAATACGTTTTTGAGAAAATGAAATGAAGTCATCTTTCAGAGTCTCTGTTTGCCTGCATGTAAAATCCTACCTCTAGAAGAGCAGATGTAAGTGGGATTATTTCAGCCTGCTGTCATCGCAGATCTCCCTACCTGTAAACAAATACTTAATGAAGAAATCTGAGTGTACTTTTCTAAATCATTCTCAGTTGGCTCCAGCATTTTGGCACATTCCTTGGAAGAGCCTTGATTTTAGCAAATCTTTATCATTTGAGGATGTGTGGTGTGTGAGTTTAAAACAGCCAGACTCAGTGGGAAGAGAGTGATCAAGCTGAGTAATATTGGGTTGTTGGAGCATTTTTTTTTTAAAGATTTTATTTATTTATTTTTAGAGAGGGGAAAAGAGGGAGAAAGAGAGGGAGAGAAACATCAGTGTATGGTTGCCTCTCACACGTGCACCACCCACCCCGCCCCGGGGACCTGGCCTGCAACTCAGGCATGTACCCTGACTGGGAATTGAACTGGTGACCCTTTGGTTCACAGCCCGGTGCTCAGTCCACTGAGCCACACCAGCCAGGGCAGTTATTGGAGTATTTTTGGTTCTTTTTATGCAGGGGAGGGGAGAGGTTGTTTCTTAAAATGTAAGAAAACTATTTTTCCTTTGTTACATATAAATTTATTTTTAATGCAATTCCTGAAACAGGATTATAGAAATCTTTAGAGCAACCACAGCATTTCAATACATAATACCTTCCCTTTTGTGTATACATACTTATGCTCACTTAGATGTATATACATTTGGTTTTTTATTTATTTATTTATTTATTTATTTATCTTTAGAGGGGAAGGGTAGGAGAAAGGGAGAGGGAGAGAAATATCAATGTAGGGTTGTCTCTCGTGTGTCCCCTGCTGGGAACTGGCCTGCAACCCAGGCATGTGCCCTGACTGGGACTCGAACCGCGATCCTCTGGTTCGCAGGCCTGAGCTCAATCCACTGAGCTACACCAGCCAGGGCATTTGGGTTTTTTTAGATTATTTTAATTATATTATAATCACACAGTATATCATATCTACAAGTGGTTCTGAAATAGGAAAAGCCACATAAATACTGCCTAGGATACATTCTTCTACATACAATTAATGTAACACGCACCAAGTATCCAGTTTCTATACATGTATAAATTTCAAAAAGAAGGAAACATTTAGTAAGTTCTTCTGAAGTTAGAACCAGGAACAGTCTGATACTCTTAAACTTTTTGGAAGACAGGCTGTATTCCTTAATCTTCAGTAGCTTATCCTTTTCCATTCCTCTTGGGTTTTTTCTTTCTCCCCTGCTTTTCATAGATGCAGGAATGTGTTCAGATGCAGGGGATGCCCCGAGGACTCCGAACGGTGCTCAGCCAGTGCCGCTAAAGTTGCCCCCACTGCTGCCCAGGTAGCTGCACACCATTTAAAACCATACCCACAGATCAAAATCCGTAAGGACTGTCAGAGCAACCCCCTTGCCCTTTCTGAAAAGGTTACATTTTTTTAAATTGGTTTTATTTTTTAAATTAAAAAAATATATATTTATTGATTTTAGAGAGAGAGGAAGTGGGGAGAGAAATATCAGTGTGAGAGAGAAACCATCAATTGGTTGCCTGCCATACGCACCTCAATCGGGGATTGAACCCATAACGTAGGTGTATGCCCTGACCAGGGATCAACCCCCAACCTTTTGGTGTACAGGATGATACGCCAACCAACTGAGCCACACCAACCAGGGCAGAAAAGGTTACAATTTTAAAAAGCTTGTCTTCAGTATGTAAATTTTAAAAAGCCAGTCAGCTGTAAGTTCTTGTGAAAAATGACTCACTGTAACTTTTTGTGGTTGCTTATGTTCTAAGAAAAGCCATTTAAATACTATCCTCACTTACCCACTAGCTTCTACTGCACAGTAGGTGGTTCTGGGGGCTTCTCCATGAATGCATTCTACTTGAATTTACCAATGCTCATGGATTTTGCACCAGCTAAGATTTTTAAGGGTTCTGGCTTCGTTCAGGGTCTCAGTTTAATAAAGAGGTTAGAAGTTTGAAAGGATTCATTGACAATGGTTTCGGGGCAGTTTCACACTGCCGTTCCTTGGATCGGACCGCTGAGCCCACAGGTGCGCTCCGTACAGCCGGCGCGCCCTCTTTGACTGCAGATGCGCTGCTCCCTGCTTGCTGGTGTGAGGTCCGCTCCCTGTGGATGGGGTAAAAGAAGCAGCAGGTTTTTCTCTTTTGTTGCCTTAGAATTTAGAGTCAGTCTTTAATATTAAGTGCAACAGGTTTAAAAATATGTAGTATCTTTGGTTTTCAGTGTGACGAACTATTACTGAGTTGTCATTTGCATCCCACCGTTTAATCTACAATCACAGTTAAGAAGGGCAGGTCTTCTCCTAGAGTATAAGCTCTCATTGCACTTCATTGGCTGTCTGCCGGTATTGCATGTGACCTGCTTTATCTGTCTGTGCCTGTTTATTTCTAAGAGGACTGTGCTCTTGCAATTTATTTTATTTTTTAAAAGATTTTATTTATTTTTAGACAAAGGGGAAGGAAGGAAGAAAGAGAGGTAGAGAAACATCAATGTGTGGCTGCCAACTGAGGACTTCGCCTGCAACCCAGGCATGTGCCCTGACTGGGAATCGAACCAGCGACCCTTTGGTTCGCAAGCCAGCACTCAGTCCACTGAGACACACCAGCCAGGGCTGTTCTTGCAATTTAATGTTTGGTTTATTGATGTAATTCCTTTAAAGCTGAGTAAAACTAATGGATAAAAATAAACAAATACAAAAGTCTCTCTTAAAAGAGTTAAGAGTGGACGACAATGAGATCTTGGCCCTTCCGGCATGGACTGTGTGGAGGCATAAATCCTGGGTGTTTGGCCCCCACACACGGGCTAACATTAAGTCCGTTTTAAAGTGATGGTGTTGCATTGCCGTGGCTCTTCTGCACTCTGTGGGGTATCGTGTTTCTTAAACAGCCAAGTCCTGAGTTGGCTCCTAAATTTGTCTCTCCATGCCAGAAATGATTACATAAAACTGAATGGCTATATCTGAACTCATAAGAATTTTGGGGATTTATTTTTCGGGAAAAAATTCTTGCAAAGACTTGGAGTGCCTTTGTAGTGAGTTTCTGTGGAAGATATCAGCAATTTCAGGCCATATACCGTTCTGTTTGAGAAACAAGCATGGTCTCTGTGGCAGGCTCTGCATCTAACTTAGTGCAGATGCACGCTAAAGGGACATGATGTGCTCATTTGTTGCACTTGCGCTACTTTCGTACTTTAAGTAAGATGGGTGAAATTGCATATTAAATAAAAACAGCAGCTCAGACAGTAGTCCTTAGCAAACTGGAAAAGCCTTCCAGAGACAGAGGAGAAAATGAGAGTGAGACTTTAGTAACTCACTGACTTTTGGGAGAATTGTCTATTTAAATGCATTTGTATAACTTCTTTGTGGGATTTATCAGTGTTAACTGTCTAATATTTAAAACCAGTCTGCCATTAAATTGTGCTGGTGAAATGTTGCCAAAAGTATTATGATTTATAGTTTAACTAAATACTGCAATTCAATTTTTGACATAACTGCAGTTAAAAAGACACGCACTGCTGTGTACTGCATGAAACTCCAGTTAGTGAAAACAGCTGCGCAGCCTTAGGAATATTATTTAACCTCCCTGAACCTTGATGTTCCTTTTCTGTATGAAATGACATCTGCCTTTTCGGGTTATCGTCAGGGCTGAAGGAGAAGATCTGTCAAGCACTGGCATAACGCTCGGCAGTCACTTCTCAGTACACGTCCATTTACATTCTGTGTGCGGGCATCATGAGGCACAACGTATTTCTATACGGTGCTTTTGAGTCTGAAAGTACTTTATATTGACTATTACTTATTATAGTTAATTCTAAAATGAAACTTTGGATTGGATATTGCGTATCATACTCAGTTCTAGGGTGGAAATTCAGAATATGTGGAACGGATTTGGGGGGTTGTTGAAAGAACTCATGTTTGAGTGGCTACCGAGCATAAACCGTTGTTTCCCATCGTTCGCAGTGAGATGTGTTCGAGGTGCAGTCAGCCATCCGAGTGCTCTGCCCAGTTCACTTTGCAGTCCCTCTCCCATTTGGTGTGCTGTTTTCCTTTTCCTGCAACCCTGCTGTAACTTAAGTTTTCACAGTTAAAAAGCACTTGACTTCGTTCCATCGTCATTTAAAAACAGGTTTGATCAATCTGAAGCATTAGCTCAGAGCACGATGGGGTCCTTTTCCACTGATTGCAGTCACCACTTCCCTCAGGCCTACGTGTGTGAGAGTGAACATGATATATGAAATACGCATTCAGGTTAAACAGACCGATCTTCTTTTTACATCTGCAACCACTATAAACCGAGTTCTGTGTATGGAAGTGCCCTTGGTAGCAGTTAGTTACACACACAGCCTTAAGCCTCTTGAGCCAGTGTTTGTGTTATTGAGACCAAGACTTGTACCACTGGGAAGTCTTTGCTGTATAGCTACTTTTATCAATTATAAAATGCAATTCGAGGTTATAGATTTACAGCTCACAAATAAACTTTTTTGGCACTTTAGCAGTTGACCTGGGCCGGAGTCTTGGGGATTTGAAAGATATTCTGCTAAATAGCCAGTAGCAGACCAATCAGGGCAGCAGGGTAAATACCAGGGAAGCCTGCTCAGCAGGGTGCCCGTCGCCCAGAAAGCTGAGCAAGGAAGTTGGCTGTGGGCAGAGGCTGCCTGTACCACCTGCCCCGTCAGTCAGCGCCTCGGCAGCTGTTCCCTGTCACCAGGGCCCGTGTGTGCTGCTGCCCATCCGTCAGCGCTCACAGACGCGGGCTGCCTCTGCAGTGGGCCCGGGAGGCCATGGACCATGGGCTGATATATCGTGTGGATCCCACTGGCCCCCAGTTTGGGTGGAAGCTCCTTTCCAAAAAAGGACACCAGGCACCAACTCCTTGGTCTTTTCATTAGACCATTAACCAAAATATATTCACAAGAGAATTATTTAGATTTTGGGGAATCTGTTTTTGGCCAAAAATACGGCTGTGGAGATGTAGGAGGGTTGCACATCGAACCCGATGAGACACGATGGTTAACTGCGAGGTGAGGGAGAGAGCTTCCTCCCCAGACCCCAGGTTATCCGTTCGGACTGCCGCTGAGGCGGCCTCTTCCGGCGGAGCACGGCGGTGCAGAGAAGACCCGGAGCCGCGGGCACTCCTTCTGCGAGGGTGCAGCATCCCGCTTCCCTCCTCGCCTCCAGCACCCGCTTTCCCTTCCTGTGTTCCCGAGACATCCTTAGAACAATGGATTTGAGGACATTAGTGTCACTTGTCTGATGCCTGTGCTGACATTTTTAAAGTGTCATTAATCATAGGAAATGAACCTTAATGATGGAGAAAAATACCCAGCCAGGGAATATCAAGAAAGTGAGCTACAGCCCAATCTTCGGATGAAATGGAAGGAAAAAACATCGTAACCCTTTCATTGTTTTTTTTCTTAATTAACTTATTACTGAACTCCAAAAGCTAAGTAATTAAGAGGTAGCTGTTCAAACAAGGGAAGTGATGAACATAGCAAAGGGAAATTGGGAAATGCAGGTACTTGGATTTTGTAAATATTGCAGACATATGATGTATAAAGTTACGAAGATAATATGCATCCTAAGATTATATAATCGCAGTCTTATTGCTTCCATCACTTCCATTTTGGAAGAAATGTAGTTTTTCTTTTTGATATCCCCTACTATATTTTTTTCTGCTGGTGCTGAATATACCTAATGTATTTGATTTAAATTGGACCATGTGAGGCTTGACTGCTGATGGAATTTGAGAATCATGGAGCCAGTAGCGTGCTTGCACAGGTCATCCTGGGGACTCCACAAAGGTAAAAAATAGAGTGATTCATTTGTCAAAACTGGCAGTACTCATTGGGTATTTTGCTGGAATTTTGTATAATCAATTCATTGTTGATATAAAATAATTTAAGTTCAAATACGTTTTCCTACTGAAATTTTAGGGAACATGAGGTAAATATAGGTGTCCTTAATTAGGAAATACACACGACACTGAACCCTAGCGCACGTTATACCGTAAAACGTATCTGATGCTGATTCTGAGCAGGGGCTTCCCCGGAAAGTAGCACCAGAGCCTAAGTCCATCTCTTCCCCGTTTTCCCCGGGCGGTCTGTCTGTAACACCACGGACTACGTAGCAGATTTCTAATAAACAAAAACTGGTAGACTGAGATGACTGAATGTTAGGGCGACCTGTGTAAGGAAGTCAGAAAATAAGTAATATTATTAATGTGCTGGGCTTCTTTCCCCTCTGCAGATTTTTATCATTCATTGGAGGGACACTGTGTGAGATTGGAAAGCCTGAAATGCAGCAAAAAATAAAGTCACTCGTTGAAAAGGAAGGAATAGAGAAAACCGCAGAAAGGTTACAAACCACAGTGCACACCTTACAGATCATCATCGACGGGCTCAGCCAGCCTGAAAGCTTTGACTTCCGGACAGGTAAACAGTTGAACTTGAATAATAACACCTTTCACTCGCCTCCTGTGGCCCTCCCAACAGTCCTGTGCCACAGGCAGACAGATTTATTCTCCCATCCTACACGTGGGAAGACGAAAGCAGCGATCTTCCTTCGGAGTCATTTCAGTTAGTTAGTGTCTGTACCCAAAGCTAGAAACCAGGTCTCCAGAGTCCTCGTCCCCGCTTACGTTCTAAATGCATCGTCCACGTGCTGCTGCATGCACGGAGGCAGACATTTTTCATAAGCGTTTTGTAAACCTTTTTAACCTCATAGGAACCAGAAGGCCAAGGTAAAGCAGTCAGTTCACAAACTAAAAAGTGAATCTTCTTCCTGAATTACAGCCGTCCGAGTTCTTGGATTTTGTGTCAGTGAACACATTGAACAAATAAGATACTATCTCTCTGTTGATTTTTCCTTCTAATTAAAAGTGCTCTCAGCTTTCAGCACAGGTAGATAGATGTGCGGGAAGTGTGACAGCCACAGTTGTTGAGAGCAGTGACCCGGGGAGAAAGAATGAAGGTGTCAGTTTCCCAGGGAAATTCGAATAGGAAGCCCTGAGGTTTGAATGAATCTGCACTTGTCTCATAACCCATTTTGTGATGCCGTCCGTGCCGAGGGCTCGGCTCCTTGCATTCCGGGGTAGGCTGTGCTGAGGTCAGTGGACATGCTTCTTTGAAAAGGTTTAAGGGGATATAAAAACACACCCAGCCAGCAAGCTCGTTGTACTTTTACCTCAACTTTTTAGTAAGTTTGAATTATTATTTTTTAAATTGGAGAAAAGTAAAATAAAATAAAAACAGCAAGAGCAATACCAAAAATGCAGGAGCAGAAGCCTCCGGGCGGTCTGCCCAAAGCGTCAGGGCACAGGAGCCCTGAGTAGAGCGATGGCTGTCAGAGGGTGGGCCTGGAGGGTGGGCCTCCACCCGCTGCCCTGGGAGGTCGGCAGGTGTGCTCTAGAGCTGTCCGTCCTTTTCTTCTGTCTTGGTGCTGATTGCTCTACTGATGCAGTTACTGTAGACTCCGGGCATAGATCAGCTCTCAAATTATATGGTTCAATTAAGTAACTAAGTAGCGACCCTCATCTGATGCCCCTGGTGGAGCGGAAACCAGATACGCATGGGCTCTGGACTGAGCTTAATAGTTACTGCGGTCTTTATTATTGTGACAAGTGAAATTTCAAATAGGTCTCTTTAAACACACTTGGCAACTGACCTATGCCCTTGCGTAGTCATAGTTTTCAAGCTGTTTGAGAATTTTTCATTCTAATGCTTGAAAACATCCCCACCAGGGAAAGCAGGCAGTCATATTCCTGAAGGGGCAGATAGTGTTTTGGATGTTTCTGCACCGCAGTGCTTATGTTGCACCTCTTTTCCCCATTTTCTCAAAAGTAGTTCCCTTCTTGGTGCCTCATTCGCACCCTCATCCTGTCTTGTTTTCTCAGTGACGTAGTTCTGTTTTATTAACAGTCTGGCTGCTAGGTAGTTCCCATGCTTGGGTTCATCATAAGCAGCCTGGTGACAGGGGACTGAACACGCACCTTGCCCAGCAGAGCGTTAAAGTTTGCCTGGTACCCGGAGGGTTCTCTGATTTGTCAGTGGCCCAGGCTGTCTTTGGAACATGCTAAGTAGTTCCCGACTCTAATTTTCCACGTAAAATTAAACAACGCAGCTAATCAGGAACCCTTGGGGAATCTGTACCAGCTGGACCTCCACAGGAAAAAGTGGGGAGGATAGTTTTCAAGCATAAAAGCAATTCTTACGGGGCCTCAGAGACCATCCTACCTCTGCCCCTGATCAGTGACTGGGCTTCTTAGCTTCGACGCAGCCATTGCCCAGTGTAACGTTACATTACGGTAAGTTTCTTGCTTTTGGAATTCACTGCTTTGGCGTCAGGTGAAATTCTACAGAATCAGTTCCAGTGTTAGCATATTCCTATTTTATGAGGAAAATGAGATTTGAGGTTTAAAGAGGGCTTTGTTTTGTTTTACAGGAAAAAGGTGAGTTTGTAAAAAATCTTGATTTCAGCGTGGTTGGGCTGGGGAAGGGGAACAGAGAGGTGACCAGTTGTTAATACAAATGTAAAGGATAGCTTCAACAAGTAATCAGGATAAAGCCAACAGCTGTGGAGGAAAAGGAAATGGAATGGGTGGAGGGGAAAATGAGGTCTTAGTAAGAGGAGATCCAAGCACAGAATGTGTTCTTTGTTACTAGAATCAACATTCAGTAATCCTAGGAAAGGGGGCGGAGAGGAGCATGGATAAATGGAATCCAGAGATAATCCAAAGTCCCCATTTAAACTGTTAGTTCTGACCTTCTCCCTCATAAAACCTTTGTTTTTGTTTTGTTTTAACTAGAGCCACAACGAGTCCTTGGCATGCTTTATGCCCCCCATTTGGGGGGCGGTGTTAACGAACAGAGAAACGTAGGCCGGGGTGAGCAAGAAAAGAGGGCGGCGAGGAGCTTGAGGACAGAGGTCTCCTCTCCGGTCCCCGCCCTCGTGTCCGTAGCACCCGGCAGTGCCTGGCCAGGGAGAGATGATAATAGGGGGCCGGAACTGTTTGATGACTTGAATTAAAAGAAGAAAGACCGGGTACTGGCTGGTCTGGGTTTCTGAGCGGTAGATCATCAAGAATCCGTAAATTTTGATTGAATACATATATTCACATGGAGAGAAATTAATTCCTGAGCTCCAAATTTGTGGGGAGGGGGGAGTGAGACCAGAGCACGTTTGAATTTCATCCACGTTTGAGCAAACGTTGATGGACTTTCTATCAGCTTTAAGGATTTGAGAATCCAGGCACGGGGTGAAATCTCCCAGTCTTCTGCCTCCAACGGTCTTGCTTTGTCAGTGTTTCTGATTTAGCCTTGTGTATTCATTGGACAAACATTTTCTGATCACCTCCTCATAAAGGGGAAAATAAGAGGCGGTCCTTAATATAGCGCTAATGTTCATGTGTTAGCGAGATGGCGTTTAAGGAGAAGAAAGCCTTTGAGTAAATTTTCTTGAATGGTTTTTGCTGTGTAAATGCTGGTTGCTCCAACTAGGATGCACTTTCTCTGAAGGCAGGCCTGTGTCTTCAGCTCCTTTGCGTCCCCCTTGAATGCTTGATACTGGTCTGGGCGCATAAGTGAGATGCAGCAAATCCTTATTCACTCAGGTTTTTGTGTCTGGGAAGTACAGTACCTTATTATTTACTCTAAATCTCTTTTTTCCCCTTGTAGATTTTGTCAAACCTGACTTCAAGAGAAGCATAGTCTGCTTGAATGATCTGCAGGTTGGGACAGTTCTTACAGGCAAAGTTGAGAATGCCACTTTATTTGGAATTTTTGTAGATATAGGAGTGGGGACAGCAGGGCTGATTCCCATACGAAATATAACAGAAGCAAAACTGTCTAAAACGAAGAAGAGAAGGAGTCTTGGACTGGGCCCAGGAGAAAGAGTGGAAGTCCAGGTACTCAACATCGATGCCCCCCGATCGCGGATTACCCTGGACCTCATCCGGGTGTTGTGAGCGTCCCTGGAGGCCGGACACCGTTTCCCCGTTTCTACAGGTTGGCAAGAATAAGTCAGGCGTTTGTGACTTCCAGGTAGAAGATGAGAAAGAATTCACATAATATCAGAAGTATTTTCCAAGCACTTGCCTACTTTTTCTTTCTGAATAAATAGAAAACTAAGAGTTTGATATCTGCTCCCTTTAAAGAAAACAACTAATCAGCATCTTTACGTGGCTTTATGTAGTGATGGTTTTCTGGCCCACATTTTGTTTTTTGTAATTCACCTTCTTTGACTCCCCTCGAATTTTGTATAAGAGATCACTTCACCTTTACTTGCTAGTTTGTCGTGCTGGACTTGTATGGAATTGTCTTCTTGATTTGACTTATACAGTGTTTAATTCTTCCTTTTTATAGATTTTTAAAAATCAGGCTTTTTAGATTTAATTCATTATTTTCTCTTACCAAGCCAAGCAAAAATATACCGATAAAACAGACTCTGATGCGTTTGTAACCCTCAAGTGGATGGCTCAAAGCATTTTCAGACAGATAAATGTATTGATCATTTCAATAAAGTTTTGTGGCCAGTGACCTTGTTTTTGCCCCGATGTTTCAGCAAGTGCCCTAGGAGTCGTTTTGATTGAAGGAGGCATGGCACACACTTGTACAAGTTTCCTATAAACCAGCTGTGCTTTGGGGGAAGAGGGGTGCCTCTGGAAATTTGGAGAATGACTTTCTCTTTGACTTAGCTTAGCATAGAAAGGTATATTCTCTCTTAAGCATTAGGATTATACTTCAGATTGGGATAGAAATGCACTTCTTTAAAATTTAGATATAAAGACTGAATAGAGATCACATGTGAAAGGGCAAGACAAACAAGTAGACAGAGCAAGTGACTCTTTAGCTTTAGTCGGTGGTGATGGTAAGTGTTAGCATGCCCATCCAAGGTACAAATGATACGGTGGGGCCTAGGCTGGGTTGGTGTCTTGTCCATTCAGGCTGCTGTGGTTGATTTGTTGAGCGGAGTCACTTGTATGACTGAATGAGATGCTGGTTTTCTCTGGGTGTAACGAGTGGAGGATGGTTATTAAGACAATAATGGATCCTGCTTTTTTGCCTGGGACAGTCCTAGTAAACGCTCAGTGTCCTGGCACAATTTTTAATAGTGCCTCTTTTTATTTCCAAAGTGCCCCATTTCGAATCATAAATCATATGACCACCTTAGTTGTAAGTCACTTACAAAATGGTAAATTGGGCTGTGTTTACTGACAGTTCTGCCTGACACTTTGCCCTTCTGGGAGGGGGAAGGGGGGAATGGGGGGAAAGTGCAGGGATTAAGAAGTGCAAATTGGTGGTTACAGAATAGACGGGGATGTTACGAACAATATAGGAAATGGAGAAGGCAAAGAACTTATATGCGTGACTCATGGACATGAACTGGGGGGAGTGCTGGAGGAAATGGGGGTACCAGGTAGAAGGGGCAAAGAGGGAAAGTTGGGACAACCGTAATAGCGTAATCAATAAATATATTTAGAAAGTTAAATTAAAAAATATATGCAGCCTTCCAACTGTTGGACATAGATCTTTTTAATGCAGTAGGTTCCTTAAAAGTGTTATTACTCAAGTTCTGTTTCCCTAACAATTTCATTTCTGAAATGCTTTTTCTTGCTTGCTTGCTAGTCTTCAACTACCAGTGAGTCTTAATGTTGTAACTTTAAGTTGATCATCCTACTCACTCCTCCCAATGTTTTTCCTGTTTCATAACTTGTAGGTCAATGATGAATGAGTGATAAGCATCTGAAGAGTTTTATTTTGAAGCCTGCAATGTAGTTTCAAATAAATGCTTCTTTAAAATTTAGATATAATTGGCATGCAAGGTCAGTCTGGAAAAAGTCCAGCCATTGTTAATATTGTGAGAACAGTTTGTGCAACATCGATGCAAGCTGGCAGCCAAGGAGAGGGGACTGGAATGATCATGTGTGAACAATGACAACTTTACTAGTCAGTGAGGGCGGTAGCTGTTGTTGAGTGAGTATGGGTACTGCGTGGCCCTAGCATTGAAAATGAGCTAGTAGAGCAACGAATCTGCATCAAATTGTGCATTAAGCTTGAACATTCCTCTGGGAAAAGTACTCAGATGATTCAGAAGGCTGCAGCTATGAACAACTGGTGATTGGCAGCTTCATCACAACAATGCACCCATTCATGCATCACATCTCATGCAGAACTTTTTGGTGAAACATCAAATCACCCAGGTGACTCAGACCCCCCATAGCCCAGAACTGGTGCCCTGCAACTTCTAGTTTTTCCCAAAACTAAAATCACCTTTGAGAGGGAAGAGATTCTAGACCATTAATGAGATTCAAGAAAATACAACAGGGCAGCTGATGGCAACTGGGAGAACTGTGTGAGGTCCCAAGGTGCCTGCTTTGAAGGAGACTAAGGCATCATTGTCCTATGTACAGTGTTTCTTGTATCTCGTATCTTCTTCAATAAATGTCTCTATTTTTATAGTACATGGCTGGATACTATCTGGACATACCTGTCATACCATCTTATTAGTTCCAGGTGTACTGCATAATGATTTGATATATATTGCAAAAAGCCTGACATGGTGGAGATTCTATAAGGCCTGTGCTAGGAGAAGAGGGATGTGTCTGATTCATCTTTTAACCCCAGAATGTACTGTGGTGCTTGGTGGTCACTGTATTCAACTAATCTTAATCCCTATTCTACCAATAATCCATGGTGTGCCTTTGAACTGGTATCTTTACACTTCTCTGGGCCTTTTCTTCCCAAGTTTAGAAAAATGGGCATTATTCCTGCCCTTATGAAGCTTGGAGTCTATTGAGGAAAAAAGCATCATTAATCAAAGAATCACATAAAAATATAAAATTACAACCATGGTAAGTGATATATAATGGTGACAGCATTTAATAGGTGGATTGATCTAGTCAGAAAAATGTCTCAGTGGGTGTTGATTGAGATGTAAAAGATGACCAGTGCTGACTAGGATAAGTGTTGTGTTGACCTTAATAAGAGTTTGCAATAAATGGTGGGGGTCAGAGGCTTCCTGGAGTGGGTTTAAGAGAGAGTAGGAGGAGGTAGGTTGTAGATGGTGAATGTTGACCATTTTTTCAGGGGCTTTGGCTATAAAGGAAGAGAAATAGCACAGAGGCTGGAAGGGAAAAAAGGAGTCCAGAGACAATTTGTGTGTGTGTGTGCCAGAAAAAATAATAATACGCACAGATGGGAATGATCCAGTAAAATATGGACATTTGACACAGGAGAATTACTGAGATGATATCCCTGAGTGGACAAGTTCAGATGGATTCTAGTGCGCAAGTGATTGGTCTAAGGTAGGAATATAAAGAGTTCATCCATAATAACAAGAGAGATGATTGAATATGTGGGCACAGAGGCAGGTAAGGTGATACAGTGCTGGGAGCTCATGGAAGGTCTCTGGATGGCTTCTGTTTTTCACATTGAAATATAAAGGCATGTCGTCAAATGAGACCAAAGATTGGGGGGGAAGAGTTGGAGGTTTGAGAAGAAAGGAAAAGGTAAGAAAAGGATGAAAGAGTGAAAAGTCTAGGGAAACAATATATTTCAGTAATTTCCAGACAGCATTAAATGTTTCACTTCAGGTTAGTGATCAATTGAATGTAGGATCAGTTATATACTTTCTTCAGCCACATCGACTATGTGGGCACAGGTCCTGATTATGGGAAGATGTAGCTCAGGTTTGGGAGTTTGCCAAACGAGTGCAATACGGAAGGGCAGGGAAGTTGAGGGCATGTGGACAAAGAAAGTATTAGCCGTGGAATTTAAGCTCAGTAAGAAGAAAAGTAACGGTGTAAGGGGAATTGGGGGAGTGGGCAGTGAGACTGTATAGGATTAATGGGTCGTAGGTCCTCATGGAGTTGGAGGAAGGTGAGAATGGGATTAATAGAGGACATAACGGGTGGAAAAGTGTAGTCACAAGTAGGGTGCTTTGAAACTACAGTTTTTTTGGATTGCAGTTTTGGGTGATTACAAAGAGTGAGGAACAATCGATCACGGGAATAAGAGTGAGGAACAATCGATCACGGGAATAAGTAGCAGAGGTAGGGGACGAGGATACGATTGTTAGAGAAGAGGGTGTCGGGGAGCTGACTTTAAGGAAGGATTACCTAGGTGGACAGTGATTTTAGGAGGCTGTCACAGAAATGCGGGCATAAAATAACGGAGCTGGGACTAGACCGTCAGTGGTTAAAATGGTGAGAAGTGATGGGTTTCTGGATATAGTTGGAAGATGAAGGTAGAGCCAAACGGGATTTCCTGGTGAACTGGATGTAAGATGTGAGACAGATGGGAGTCTTAGGATGGCTTTAGCCTAAGCAACCAGAAGGCTGCAATTGTTACCTCCTGACATGGGGAAGAAAGGCGCGGCAGGACAGTTCTGGTGAAGTGCGCTAAGGGCAGGTTACGTACCTTGAGATACTCATTAGCTATCCAAGTGGAGGTGCCCGGTAGACAGCTGGCTCTTTCGGTCTGAAGTTCGGGGGGAGGACTGTGCTGGAAATGTAAATTGGAGGTCACCAGCATGTAACTGTACTTGCAGCCATGAGACTGAATAAGATCACCGGTGAAGTGAGCAGGAAATTAAGTAGAGAAGGGATTCAAGGAAGGATGGAGTTGTTGAAAAACCCAAGATACTCAGGTATAAATTGTTTTTACGTCTCTGCAAGGGCAGGAATTGTGTCTTTTTCATGGCAGGCCTGCTAGATGCCTATTCAGAATTCTCCCAGTCTTCCTTACTAAGAGAATTCTGATTGGTGGAGAGCAGTACTGTAACCAACGGACATGGGTGTGGCCCTGTGACACAGTTCTGGCCCCTGAGTATAGGCGCCAAGTCACGGGATGGGACTCCAGGAAGGCTGGAGAGGGCGTGGAGGTCAGGCACAGCTCTCAGGCTCCTCTCCGCCCTTGCCCTTGCCCTTCTTCCTGCTCGGACTGCAGATAGAATGCCGGGAGCGGGAGGTCAGACAGTGCCTGCCGCACAGAACAAAAGTTCGTGAATCCCCCTCGGCATTGTGGAGTCACTAAAATAGCCCTGAACGGCCTACTCTGGGCTTCACATTTTGTGTGAAAAACAAAAGCTTCTTTCACTTCAAAGCTATGGGGGGAAAAGGGGGTCACAGCAAAAGGTATTTCCTAATAACATTTGTGTGATGCCCGACTGTGTCTCCCAGCGCCCCCAGGTAGAAAAATGCCCAGCCCGTGATAGGCACTCAATAAATGTAGATCAATTAGGTAAATATCCAATAAAAGAGTTAAATAAAATAGTCAAGTATAAATGTTCAGAAACATTCAGTTTTTTCTTAATCATATTAGATAATATGGTACAATAAAAGTTTTATTTATTACAACATACTATAAATATCTAGAAATAACCTAACGAGCAATGTATGAGATCAATATGAAGGAAAATTATAAAGTGTTACTAATGAATGCTACAATAACCACAGCATGCATTCAGGTACACCTTGTTCCTGGGTTGGAAGGCATGGGATGGTAGGATGGTCGGTCCTCCAAAAATTATTTGTATATACATAGTTTTGCCAAAACTCCATTCATTCTGATTGGCTGTGCTTTCGTTTGTGTGGTCGTCTGTTCATTTAAGTCTAAATTAAAAATGAAAATTATTTAGAAGAGTGTGTGAAAAAGTTAAGTCAATACCTTAAAAGAATAATTTACTTGGATGGTATGGGGGAATTCGTCCTACCAGATATCAAATTATACTCAAAAGCTGCTGTCTTTTAAACTGGCTGGTTAATAGAAATAGACAGATAGAAGAGTGGAATAAACAATTCAAAATCAATAGGTATTTAATGTATGTTAAAAATGGTAAGATGATATTATCATGCTACACATAAAAATAAATTCCAGATGAATTAAATGAGAATAAAATTTTAAAAGAAGAACGAGCAAACATGGAAGGGCTGGGAGAAGCAATCGACCAGGCATGGCGTGGAATGCAAGAAAAAATAGAGGAAACACGGGCCTACAGACCTAAATTTCCATTCAGAAGACATTTACTCAACACCTACTATGAGGCCCTGTGCCAGCTGCTGGGAATGAAAGATGAATATGATATCTTTTGAGAATGTCTGTAGCCTAGTTGGAATTTAAGCTGCAGCAAAGGGTATTTGAAGCTAAACATCATGGTCATTTGGGGGTTAAACCTGGCTGCTCTGTACTTCAGAACATGGTGTCATCCCTCTCGTCTGATGCCACAAGACCCCTGGAATGCTTGGTTTGGGATTCATGGAGTGCTTATGTTGAGGGGTCTGTACCTCTAACCCTGACCTATAAATTAGCACTTGTGTTAAAATTGGAGATGGAAAGAAGCAACAGGATGGAAAAACCAAGTCTATTTAGTCAATCTTTTCATTTTGGCTTCCTGCCTGAAATCAGTCATAATGAGTTGGATTTAAATAACAGATCGTGGAGAACTTTTGAATGACCGGGCTCATTGCCAAAGCTGTCTGTTCCGCAGGAAGAAAGATATAGATTTCTTCCCACTCATTTTATATGGTGAGGATGATTCTGTGTGTGAAGGCTGGGTTTATTATTTAGGGGGAGAGTGGGGTAAGTTGACCCTGATCCTGTCAGCACGAAAAATTACTTTTTTAGAAATAAATTTAAAAATCACCCTGAGGAAAGATTTGCTATTCTCTTACTTCATATCAAGAATCTAAATAAGGATTATAATATCCCCAAAAAATATTTTTAAGGAGAAAAGTCTAACCCTAACGAAAGGAAATTAGATTAATCTAAACAGTTCAGGGAAACCTCTCGGATACCAGAGGATTCGTCACAACTATATAGCTCATCTAATGTGACATGTCTGAAGCATTAATGTAGCTCAATCCTAGCAGAAAAATCTAAAGCTAAAGACTTTAAGAATGGCAAAGGGGGAGATGGGAGAGGGCGGGAGAGGGGGAGAGCAATGGCAGAGCCCAGCGTTGTCGGAGCACCAGGCTTTGAGAGTCGTTTTATCCAAGCCGTTAGGGCCAAATGTCTAAGTCTCTCAGGTTGTTGCAGTATTTTGCAAAAGTAACGAATCCTGCTATTGGGAGCAATTCTGACAGACTCCACCCCCTCATAGACAGGCCTCAGTAACATCCCCCGAGGGAGCAGGCCTTGGGGTATCTTCCTCTGGTCCCAGCGATTGGTTCTTTGATCATTCGACATTTGCCCCGCTGCTCCCCAGATTGAAGTCTTTTGGCAACACAGGGGAAGGCAGCGCAGGGAAAGTCAAACCTGATGTTCGTTCAAGTTCTTTGCTTCACAGAATTAAAACGATTCCAGGAAGCTAAAAGTCAAAGTGCCAGTTGAGTCAAATGTGGTGTCCTTTACTTCAGTAACCAAAGAACTGAATTTCTGATAATATTGCTTTATCTGTGGTAGCACCCACAAGAAACATCTGACGTTATACCTATATTGTAAAAAGGACAAAAGTGAAATATAAAAGTCGGAAAATGCATGTGCTGTGTACCTTGAGAAGTAGTCACCTTTTATACCCCCAGCCTTTTTCTATGCATATACTCCTTCGTAAGTAACGATTTTTAACAAATGGGGATCCCATGATATATATCCTTCTACTTTTTCTCTTTACAGTGTAGCATGTATATTTCCTCACATACCAGCACCGCCATGTCCACCTTAACGTGTTTCATTATGTGCGTGTGAACCACTGCGCAGCTGCAGCGACCGCCATGAAACTCCCTCGAAGAATATGCGCATTTAAACGTGAATAGCTAATGGAAGAAACCTGTAGAGTGAGGGTGACTGTTGCCGTAGAACTTTGTTCGTTTGTACGTGTCTGCGTGCGTGTTGGTACTGGGGTGAGGTGTAAAACACCTTCTTCACTATGGGTCGACATGTTTAAGGACAGTGAAAGCCGAGGCTGGGAGGCACTTCCTCTGTTCCCCAGACTCGGCATGCTCCCGCTCACTGCAGAGCCTTCGTGGTGTCACACCTGTCCTTCTGCCTGGAACAGCCTCCCTTTGCTCCGCTCTGCACTCTCTCAGGTCCCGATGATGGGCTCTCGCCCCAGATGGCATTTCTCAGAGAAGTCGTACTGAACTCCAGACTAAAGCAGGTTTGCCGTCACCGGCGGCTCTCCTTGCACCAGGCACCTTCACTTCCTGCACGTAGATTGTGACTCTCCGTATAGGGTGACAGCATTTAATCAGCGTCTTCCTCTGTAGCTTGGAAATCCCATGAGGATGGCAGCCTTGCGTCCACACCGCTGTTTGTGATCCCTGGGAACGTCCTCTCCCTTTTATTCATTCATTCCTTACCCCCTGCTGTTGGCCCCATCTTCACCAGACCTGAATATTTCATCGTTTTACCTTGATTCCTCCAGATACAGCCTTGGTCTCTGTCTTAGCTCAGGTTTTCTGGAATGCAGACCATGAGAAAAAGTTTATGTACTCTGGTTTTCTCGGGGTTTATAATCTCAGGGAGGGAGGAGCAAGGGAAAATGGACAATGAATCCGGGAAAATAAGAAAGCAAAACAAAGTGCTGTGTGCAGCCTCAGAAGAAAACACTGCTGGTCTCTTCCTCACCACCAGGTCGTCCTTGAAGACACCATGCAGACCGATGGTGACGCAGAGTGGAAGGGTGGAAGGAAGGTAGGGAAGAGAAGTTTACCTACAGTCTCCCCCCCGCCTCCGGTTTCTTTCTAGTCAAATTCACCTTACCAGGCGTCGATTTTCCATACTTCTAGGTTTTATTACTTGACTTATATGGACAGCTGCCTAGGACATGGGTCCAGTTGGGTCAGATCCTTGTGCTCAAGCTGCTTTGGACCCACTGCACAGGTGTGATAGAGGCCTCACTGAATTCTGGACCTTACCTCCACTCTCCCAGCAAGCGACAGTGACTGAGTAGCAGCCAGGATTTCTATGGAGCTTCTGCCTGGAGGATGGGGGTGACACAGTGAGGCAGAGTGAACCTGGGAGCTCATGGGTCCTGTACATCCTCTGCAGCATTAGAATTGAGGTTCTTCCAAGCTAAATGAGCTTGCCTGATCCCCTAGATGGTGGACACTCACCATCCCTCCCTCCCCGCCCCAGGTATCTTTAATTTTATTATGTGCTTATGGAACTCAGCTCCAAGCCAGGCTACCCAACCAGCTCTCAGGGAAACCAGCCCCAGAACCTCTGCATCCCTGGCCTCACAATTTGTAACAGCACTGGGTGCTCAGGTCCTCAAAGCCCTCTATTCATTGTTGTCAAGGTTCTCTTGGATCACTTCCCTCTCACCTAGAACTCCAAGAATGCTGAGTGGAGGCTGCACATCCATTTAAGAAAGAAAATTAGAAATTCACAGCAGTGGGGTGATCTCCTTGCCTCACGGAGAGCTTGGCTCCTGTGTGATTGATACTGGAAGCTGCTGCAGTTGAAAATGGACATGAGTCAAAGGCCAAGAAAACTAAAACTGACCATTAATTGGCCCTTGACCCATCACATCTTTCAAAGAAGAAAACATAACCCTCCATGCTCCACCCTATCCCCATGATAAAAGCATCAAAACCCTAGGAGAGGACAGGCGAAACGAGGCTGTGTGTGTCTAATACGACAGAGGGTCATTTAAAAATAAATTGCTCAAGGCAAAGCACAGTTGAAGACGCTTCCTTTGGGCTTTGGCCAGCTCTTCACTAATACAGTCTGTTGGCCCCGTGAACAGAGCCAGGACCAAAGGAAACAGTCTGCAATCCAAAATTTTGCCTCCAAAAACTTTACCTTGCTCTTGTTTGGGTTTTGGTTCTGGTAACAGCTTTATTGAGATATAATTCACCATTTAAAAGGAACAGCTCGATGATTTTGAGTATACTCAGAGTTCTATTGTACAGTCATCACCACACTAAGTTTTAGAACATTTTCATTGCCCCCACAGGGAGCCCTGCACCCATTAGCAGCTGCTCCACACGCTCACCCATGGGCGACCACCAATCCACTGTATGGATTTGCCTCTTCTGGATTTTTCATGTAAATGGAATAATACACTATGTGTAACTGGCTTCTTTCACTTAGCATAATGTTGTCAAAGTTCATTTGTAGCATGTATCAGTACTTCATTTCTTCTTATTGCTGACTAATCTACTATACATATACTACATTTCATTTATCAGTTGATGGACATTTGTATTGTTTTCCACTTTTCAGCTCTAATGAATTATTCTGCCATGACATTCGTGTACAAGCTTTTGCGTAGACATGTGTTCATTTCTTAGGTATATAATTAGGAGTGGAATTGCTGGATTAAGTGATAACTCTAGGTTTAATTTTTTGAGAAAAATGCCAGAATGTTCCAAAGTGGCTGTACCATTTTACATTCTTACCAGCAATGTTTGAAGGTAATATTTTTCCACATCCTTGTCAACACTTATTATCTATAGTTTTGATTATAGCCATTCTCATAGGTATGAAGTGGCTTCACATTGCGGTTTGAATTTGCATTTCCCTCATGGATGATAAATATTGAGCATCTTTTCATGTGCTTACTGGCCATTTGTAGATCTCCTTTGAAGAAATGTATGTTGAGACTCTGGTCACTTTTTAATTAGGTTATTTTTGTGAATTATAGTAGTTCTTTATTCTAGATGTAAGCCCCTTATGGATATATAACTTATAAAAATTTCACCCATTTTGTGGGTTTTCTATTCACTTTTTAAAAAATATATTTTACTGATTATGCTATTACAGTTGTCCCATTTCTCCCCCATCATTCCCCTCCACCCTGCACACCCCCTCCCACCCACATTCCCCCACTTTAGTTCATGTCCATGTGTCATAAGTTCTTTAGTTTCTACATTTCCCACACTATTCTTGCCCTCCCCTGTCTATTTTCTACTTACCATCTATGCTACTTATTCTCTGTACCTTTTCCCCCTCTCTCCTCCTCCCACTCCCCTGTTGTTAACCCTCCATATGATCTCCATTTCTGTGGTTATGTTCCTGTTCTAGTTGTTTGCTTAGTTTGCTTTTGTTTTAGAGGTGGTTGTTAATAGCTGTGAATTTGCTGTCTTTTTACTGTCCTATTTTTTATCTTCTTTTTCTTAGATAAGCCCCTTTAACATTTCATATAATAAGGTCTTGGTGATGATGAACTCCTTTAACTTGACCTTCCCTTTATTTTCCCTTCCATTCTAAATGACAGCTTTGCTGGATAGAGGAATCTCGGATGTAGGTCCTTGCCTTTCATGACTTGGAATACTTCTTTCCAGCCCCTTCTTGCCTGGAAGGTCTCTTTGGAGAAATCAGCTGACAGTCTGGTGGGAACTCCTTTGCAGGTGACTGTCCCCTTATCCCTTGCTGCTTCTAGAATTCTCTCCTTCATTTTAATCTTGGCTAATGTAATTATGATGTGCCTTGGTGTGTTCCTCCTTGGGTCCAACTTCTTTGGGACTCTCTGAGCTTCCTGGACTTCCTGGTAGTCTATTTCCTTTGCCATATTGGAGAAGTTCTCATTTATTATTTGTTCAAATAAGTTTTCCACTTTTGCTCTTCTTCTTTCCCTTCTGGTACCCCTATAATTCGGATGTTGGGACGTTTAATGATGTCCTGGAGGTTCCTAAGCCTCTCCTCATTTTTTGAATTCTTGTTTCTTCCTTCTTTTCTGTTTGGTTGTTTGTTTCTTCCTTCTAGTCCACTCCATTGATTTGAGTCCCAGTTTTCCTCCCATCTCTATTGGTTCCCTGTGTGTTTTCCTTCATTTCACTTATTGTAGCCTTCATTTGTTCATCTAATTTGTGAGCAGAATCAACCAATTCTGTGAGCATCCTGATCACCAGTGCTTTGAACTGTGCATCTGATAGGTTGGCTATCTGTTGGTCATTTAGATGAATTGGCTCTGGGGCTTTTATTTGTTCTCCTGTTTGAGCCATTTTTGGGTTTTTTTTTTGGGGGGGGGTCTGGTCACGGCTGTCACGTAGTGAGGGGGTGGAGCCTTAGGTGTTCCCCAGGTCGAGGCAGCCCAGTCGCTGAGTAGTGATGCTGTATATAGGAGTGGGGAATGAGAAGGAACAATGGCGCTTGCTCTGCTTGCTCTCAGATTCCAGTCCCCTCTGCTGCTTCCCCTTTGCCTGGATTATCTGCGTGCGAATGTGGGACCACCTGGCCAGCCAGCTGCCTTGCTCGGCCTCACTGGGTCTGCATTGTTGCCACCCCATGCCTGGGGTCCACTAGCTGCCGCCTGAGTGCCTGGGTTCTGCTAGCCACTGCTGCCTGCATGCCTGGATCTGCTAACCTCCACTTTTTCCTGCCACAACTCCACCCCTCTTACCAGTCTGGATGAATGGTTGTTGGACTTCTGTACGGTTCAATGTTCTCTGAGTTCTGGTTGTTTTCTTGTTTCTAAATCTTTGTTGTCCTTAATTTTGGTTGTGTGAAGAGGCACAGTGTGTCCACCTATGCCTCCATCTTGGCCACTCTATTCACTTTCTTGATAGTGTTCTTTGAAGCACAAAATTTTAGTTGTTATGATGTTCAGTTTATCTGGTTTTTTAATTTATTGCTTTGATTTTGGTGTCATATTTAGGAAACCATATAAATGGCTTCAATGCTCCAACCAAAAGATACAGGGTAGCTGAATGAATAAGAAAACAAGACCCATACATATGCTGCCTCCAAGAGACAAATCTAAAATTGAAAGACACAAACAGACTAAAAGTAAAGGGATGGAAAATGATATTTCATGCAAATGGAAAGAGGGAAAAAAATGCTGAGTAGCAGTACTTATATCTGACTTTGAAACCAAGGCTATAGTGAGAGACGAAGGACACTGCATAATGATAAAGGGAAGAATCCAACAAGGGATATAACCCTAGTAAAAATTTATGCACCCAACACAGGAACACCTAAATATGTGAAGCAAATCTTGATGGACATAAAGGGAAAGACCGACAAAAATACCGATGTAGTTTGGGATTTTAACACCTTGTTGACTTCAATGGATAGATCTTCCAGGCATAAAATCAACAAGGAGACAGTGGCCTTAAACAACACACTAGATCAAATGGATTTAATTGATATTTTTAGAGCATTTCATCCCAAAGCAGCAGAATATACATACTATTCAAGTGCACATGGAACATTTTCTAGAATGCACATGTTAGGACACAAAACAAGTCTCAATAAATCTAAGAAGATTGAAATAATATCAAACATCTTGTCTGACCATGATGCTATGAAACTAGAAATCAGTCACAAGAAGAACACTGAAAACACACAAAGACATGGAAGCTAAATAACATGTTATTACACAATGAATGGGCCAACAATGAAATCAAGGAAGAAATCAAAAGATACCTTGAAACATGAAAATGAGGACGCAATAATCCAAAATCTGTGGGACACTGGGAAAGCAATCCTAAAAAGGAAACTCAAAGCATTACAGGCCTGTCTCAAAAAAACAAGAAAAGGCTTAAATAAACTATCTGACTTCACACTTAAAGGAACTTGCAAAAGAACAACAAACAAAGCCCAAAGTGAGTAGAATGAAGGAAATAATAAAGATCAGAGTAGAATTAGAGTCTAAAAAATGATTCAAAAGATCAATAAATCCAAGAACTAGTTCTTAGAAAATATAAAAAGATTGACAAATCTTCAACCAGACTCATCAAGAAAAAAAGAGACGGACCCAAATAAAATCAGAAATGAAAGAGGAGAAATAACAACTGACACCAAAGAAATACAAAGGATTGTCAGACAACATGATGAACAACTACATGCCAACAAACTGGACAACCTGGATGAAATAGATAAATTCCTAGAAACATACAATCTTCCAAAATTAAATCAGGAAGAATCAGAGAATCTGATAGACAGATTGCACCTAGAGAAATTGAAGCAGTAATCAAAAAAACCCCAGCAAACAAAAGCCCTGGACTGGATGGCTTCACAGGTAAATTTTACCAAACATTCCAAGAAGAACTAACACCTCTCTTCTCAAACAATTTCATAAAATTCAAGACGAAGGAAGGTTCCCAAACTCATTTTATGAGACCAGCATTACCCTAATTCCAAAACCAGGTAGAGACATTACAAAGAAAAAAATTATAGGCCAATATTGCTAATCAACACAGATGCTGAAATCCTCAACAAAATATTAGCAAACTGAATACAGCAATGCATCAAAAAGATCATACACTGTGATCAAGTGGGGTTTATTCTAGGAATGCAAGGTTGGTGCAACATTCACAAATCAGTAAATGTGATTCACCACATAAGCAAAGTGAAGGATAAAACCACATGATCATATCAATAGATGCAGAAAAAGCATTTGATAAAATCCAGCACCAATTTATGATAAAAACTCTCAGCAAAGTGGGAATAGAGGGAACATACCTAAACATAAAAAAGACCATATATGACAAACCCATTGCCAGCATCATACTCAATGGACGATTAACTATAAGCGTTTTCCCCTTAAGATTGGGAAAAAGACAGGGATGTCCACTTTCAGCTCTGTTATTCAACACAGTACTGGAAGTCCTAGCCATAGCAATCTGACAAGAAGAAGAAATCAAAGGCATCCAATTTGGAAAGAAAAAAGTGAAACTGCCATTATTTGCAGATGACATGATATTGTACACAGAGAACCCCAAAGACTCCACCAAGAAATTACTAGAACCAATAAGGAATTTAACGAAGTAGCAGGATACAAAATTAATATCCAGAAATCGGTTGCATTTTATATGCCAATAATGAACTAACAGAAAGGGAAATTAAGAAAGCAATCCATTCACAATTTCTTCAAAAAGAATAAAATACCTAGGAATAAACGTAACCAAGGATGAAAAAGACCTGACTAGGAAAATTACAAGACGCTGAAGAAAGAAATAGAAGATACAAATAAGTGAAAGCACATACTGTGTCCATGGATAGGAGCAATTAACATCGTTAAAATGTCCATACTGCCCAGAGTAATCTATAGTTTCAATGCAATTTCTATCACGATTCCAATAATGTATTTCACAGAACTACAACAAATATTTCAAAAACGTGTGTGGAACCACAGAAGGCCCCACATAGCAACAGTGATCCTGAGAAAAAGGAACAGAATTGGAGGAATCACACTACCTAATATCAAACTATACTATAAGGCCATAGTAATCAAACCATCCTGGTTCTGGCATAAAAACAGACACATAGATCAATGGAACAGAATAGAGAGCCCAGAAATAAACCCACACCTTTAGCGTCAGTTAATATTTGACAGAGGAAGCAAACACATACAATGGGCTAAAGATAGTTTCTTCAATAAATGTGTTGGGCCCTGGCTGGTGTAGCTCAGTGGATTGAGTGCGGGCCTGTGAACCAAAGGATTGAGGTTCGATTCCCAGTCAGGGCACATGTCTGGGTTGCAGGCCAATTCCCAGCAGGGGACACATGAGAGGCAACCCTACATTTCTCTCCCTCTCCCATTCTCCTACCCTTCCCCTCTAAAGATAAATAAATAAAAATCTTAAAAAAAAAATAAATGTGTTGGGAAAATTGGACAGATATGTGTTGAAAACTGAAACTGAACCACCTTCTTAAACCACACACAAGAATAAATTCAAAATGTATCAAAGACTTAAATGTTAGACCCCAAACTATAAAAATCCTAGAAGAAAACATAGGTAGCAAAATCTTAGACATTGGTTGTAGCAATATTTTATTAGATATATGTCTCCCCAGGCAAGGGAAACAAAAGAAAAAGTAAACAAATGGGACTTCATCAAACAAAAGTTTTTGCACAGCAAAGGAAATTACTAACCATGTATAAAAACAACCCACATAATGAGAGAACATATTTGCCAATGCATCTGATAAGGTGTTAATATCCAAAATTTATAAAGTACTTACAAAACTCAACACCAAAAAAACAAACAACCCAATTAAAAAATGGACAAAGGACCTGAATAGGCACTTCTCCAAAGAGCACATGCAGATGGCCCATAGACATATGAAAAGATGATCAACATCATTAATTATCAGAGAAATACAAATTAAAACCACAATGAGATACCATTGCACACCTGTCAGAATGGCCATCATCAATAAATCAACAAACAAGTGCTGGTGAGGGATATGGAGAAAGGGGAACCCTTGTGCACTGTGGGTAGGAATGCAGATTGATGCAGCCACTGTGGAAAGCAGTATGGAGTTTCCTCAAAAAATTAAAAATATTTTTATCTTTTGACCCAGCAATCCCACTTCCGGGAATATATCCAAAGGAACCAAACACTAATTCAAAAGAACAATAAGCACCCCTATGTTCACTGCAGCTTATTCTTTTTGATGCAATTATAAATGGAATTGTTTTCTTGTATTCATTTTCTGACTGTTCACCACAATTATGTAGAAATACAATTGAATTTCATATTGATCTTGTATCCTGCAAGCTTACTGAACTCATTTATTAACCTTAATAGTTGTTTAGAGATTTCTTAGGATTTTTTATACATGAGATTATGCCATCTGTGAATGGAGATAATTTTCTTTCTTTTCGATCTAAATTCCTTTCATCTAATTTTTTGCATAATTATTTATTAGAATCTTCAGTAAAATGTTGACTAGAAGTGGTGAGAGTGGACATTCTTGTCTTGTTTCTGATCCTAAGGGGAAATTATTCAGTCTTTCATCATTAAGTATGATTTACCTGTGGGTTTTTTGTGTAATCCCTTGATCAGGTTGAGAAAGTTTCCTACTATTCCTAGTTTTTTTAGTGTTTTTATTTTTTAATCATAAAGGGGGGTATTGAATTTTGCCAAATTGGCTTTCTGCATATATCAATGATCATTTGGGTTTTGTCCTGTATTCCATCAATATGGTATAGTACATTAACTTTCAGGTGTTAAACCAACCTTGCATTCCTGGAATAAATTCTACTTGGTCATGGTGAGTGTCATGGGTTGAGTTGTGTGCCCCCAAAATTCATATGTTGAAGTTCTAACCCCAAATACTTCAGAATGGAATCTTATTTGCAAATAGGGTCATTGCAGATATAAGTACTTAAAATGAGGTCATACTGAATTGAGGTGGGCTCTCATCCAGTATGTGTGATGTCCTTATAAAAAGGAGACACTTGGATACACAGTCACACAGGGAGAATGTTATCTGAACATTGAAATTGTGCTGCCATAAACCAAGGAACTACCAGAAGGTAGGAGAGAGGCCTGCAACAGGTTCTTTCCTGGCACCGTCAGAAGGAGCCAGGCCTGCCGATGCGTTGATCTCGCACTTCTAGCCTCTAGAACCATGTGTGAGATGATACATTCTTATTAAGCCATCCACTGATACCTAGTTACAGCAGCCCTAGCAAACTTATACAGTGTGCAATTTTTTATGTTATTGGATTTGGTTTGATAGTATTTTGTTGAGAGATTTTGCATCTATATTCCTAGAAGATGTTACTGCAGTTTTCTTTACTTGTGATATCTTTGCCTGGATTTATTTTCTTAGTGTTTCTCTAGGTTTACCAGATACATCTTAACCAGAACCTACTTCAAATTTATAGTAACTTTTCCCAGTGAGATTTACAAACATTTCTCCTATATAACTCTATACCCGCTCCCTCTTTTTGTACTTATTGTTATATTATAAATCCAATTACAGTACTGTGTGATATCTATACATGTTACAAACTTAACAATGTATTAGTATAATTATATAATTACTTTATAAAGTATAATTAGTGTATACACTTTATATAATTTTATCTATTAAAGAAGCTGATGAAAGTAAGTAAAGCAAGCATATATTTATGGAGTTTGTTATCTCAACCTTTTTATTCACCATTCCTTGTTCTCTTCATTGGTACCTTATTTACTAAGGAGATAAGACCCACTGAAGATTTTTTTGTGGCAGGAAGGGGATGGTCAGCATTTAAATATGCACAGTGATATTCAAGGACAACTGCTCTGGCAGTTGTGTAAGTGCATTGGGGTGGTGTGAGGGATAGAGATCAAGAAGATGAGGCAATTACAGCAGTCGCCGGACAAGTTCATGAGAGCCTGGCTTTGGCTGGATGTTTGCCTTCTGGTGCTGGGAATGTCTGAGCCAATGCGAGCAGGCACTGACTCAGAGTCAGCCCTGGGTAGGCACACTCATCAGGATTCCCTGGTGAACTGAGGTCAATCCGAGGATGAAGCCTACGTGGGAAAAATGCCTTGTCTGGTGATTCGAGGGGGCTCGGAAGGACAGACGTTCGCAAGGCAAGCCTCTGAGGAGAGAGCATGGTGCTTATCGAGTGAAGCCCATCCCGGCCATCACACAGTCATGTGTGAATGCAGGGGAGGGGGCGGAGAAGGGGAGATTCTTCCCCGTGCACGTGTCCCTGCAGCTGTCAGGGATGAGGTTACAGACCGTGGAAGAGAATGCAGAATTCCTCTTCCCTTTCCCAGGGCAGATGACCTCTCAGAAATTAAACAAATCAATTCTGTGTCCTCCGAGGAAGCGCGTGTGACTGCCCCGACTCAATGGGCTCTATTGTTTCAGGTGAAGCCAGGTGACTCCATTCATCACTGGTACCCTCGCTAAGAGGTTTTGTCTGTGAATTTTCCTCTGGAATAAATTTGTGAGATGTGGATTAGACATGCCTCTACATACTGTTAGAAAAACAACCCACAAAGGACAAAGAGCGTGCAGCCCTGAGTGTAGAGACAGCGTTGATAGCGCCGAGTGGTTATTCCAGCCCCAGCCAGAGGCCTGAATAAGGTGGTAATGGCAAAGGTTCACTCGCGGAATGCTCGTCAAGGTCATCAGGGGTAGCAAAAAACAGTAATTGATTGCAAGTTTAAAAATACGTGTAAATAATCCACGAATCAAAGGAGAAATCTAAGTGAAAGACAGAAAATACTTAACTAAAAACGAAGAAAATTACCACCTATCAAAATTAAAAATGCTGCTTAGCATTGCTAATTTCATACTAACAGCACGATTCCCAAATCCTCAAGTCAAGAATATTATGTTTAAAATGACTGCGCACCCTTGGCAGCTGCTAAAGGGAATGCAACTCTTTGCTGAAGGAGAATTTTCTCAGAAAAGTTCAAGGAATATGATATCACAGTCAAAAATTTAAAAGCAAACAAGCAAAACGAAACCAAATCAAGAAACAAGCCACTATGAGACAGGAGGAGAAAAACAAGGCTGAATGAGACCCATGAAGCTTTTCCATATTGGAATTATTAGACTCAGATTATAAAATGAATATGTTTAATATATTTAAATGAAAGAAGGGATTGGACACATGAATCATTTGACTAAGGAGAAAGTACTTTTAAATGATCAAGTAGGTTTGGTAAAAGAAAGTAAAGGAGTATTTGGAAAGTAAAATAGTGTGATTGCAATATTTTGTCATGAAAAATACAATTTTTTATAAAGTCAAAGATACCATTTCTGTTACCTTTATGTTTATTTTTTCTTTTAAATATTTTATCTAGAATTTAATTTAGCATAAGTAAAAAAGAGAATCCAATTTCATATTTTCCAGATGGCTACCCTCTTATCCTAATACTGTTTATTAAATATATCATTTTACCCCATGGATTTGAAATGCCACCTTTACCAGAAACTAATCCCTACATATATTTGTGTGTTTCCAGGGGTATCTCTTCTGTTCCAAAGATCTTTCTGCTCATGTGCTGATACTGAACAGTTTTAATGACTATAATATTTATAATACTCTTCAGTATGTGATAGGACTAATTCTTCTTACTCTTTTCTTGCTTTATTCTCAAAATAATGGTGTTGGTATTTTTCTTGATGGAGTTAGATTTACATATTTATTTGGAGGAAATTACCATCATACGTCATCTCTTTATCTAAGAATGTCCTACTATTTGCTCAAGTCTTTTTTAAAATCACCTGCATAGTACTTCAAAGTTTTCTTTATGTGAATCTTGCACATTTCTTAAATGTATTTCTAGGTATTCTATTGCGTTTGGGGGTTTGTAAATTGAATATTTTGTGTTATATTTTCTACACGATTATTGTTCATATACCAGAGACCTGGGATTATGTTTTAATTTTGTTCTTAGCCATCTTATCTTACTCTTGGTAATGAGTTTCAAAGTTGATTTTCCTGGATTTTCTGCCGTAATATCATCACCTCTACAAATAGTAATGTTTTCCTCCCTTTCTGATTTTGTGCATTTTTCTTTTTCTTCTCCATTGACATTGACTAGTATTAGCTAAACAAAGTTAAGTAATGCTGGTAACAACATACATTCTTGCTTGGTTTCTGATTTTAATGGGACTCAGCATTTTATTGTATAATTTTTGCCCTCTGAAAACATTTGTGTATACTTTTCATGTTAAGAAATTATTCATCTGTCCCGTTTTATTTGTAAGTTTTTCTGGAAATCAAAAAGATAATTGAGTGTTAACAGATGCCTTTCTAGAACTCACAGGAATGTTCACATAGTATTTCTCTTTTTATATGTTTAATTGTATTATAATAATAGATTTATTAATATTGAGCCATCTTTGCATTCTTGGTATAAGTCTTGCTTGATCATGATACATGTTTGATTAATGTGCTTTCAGAGTCTATTGGCTAATATTTTATTTACAATGCTTAGGAACTGGACTGTGTCAATGTTATGCTGAACTGATAAAAAAAAATTTTGGAAACTTAATACTCTGGAACTATTTGAATAGTATTAGGGTTACATGGTCCTTAAAGATTTGATAGAATTCACTTGTAAAAATTTCTGAAAATTGATCTGTTTGTATATTTTTCATTTTGGGGGGTAAGTTTTGATCATTTATGTTTTTCTAGCTAATCATCTATTGCATATATTTACATAAAGCTGAGCATTATATTCTTTTATATTTGTGTAATTTCCTCAGTATCTATGCATATTTCTTCATACTCATCTTTAATATTTATGTAATTATTCCATTTTTATTTATATTGTTTGACTAGCTTTGCTAAATTTGTGCCTTTTTATTTTTTCATAATATCATTCCCTAGGATATGTTTATTTGTTCTATAATTTTTTTCTTTTCTAATTCTTTAACTATTGTTTTTATCTTTATGGTATCTGCTTTCTTTTGTTCTTAAGATTATTGTGTTCTTTTTCTAACTTCTTAAATCAGGCACTTAATTTTTCATTCTCCATTTGCCTTTTAATTAACAGAAGCTATTGTTAGTAGGTTATTTTTTCAAGAAAGATTCCTAGGAACTGTGTTCTTTGAGTATTTTATGTTTGAAGTCATCTGTATGCTGCCTTTATGCATGAACAGTACTTTGGCTAGAAATAAAATTCTTGGTTCATAGTATGCCCAAGCATTTTGAAGACAGTGAATATTTACCATAATTACCATTGGCTATTGCTTTAAAGAAGTATGAAGTGGCCTGATTTTTGTCCCTTCCCCTTAAGGTGATTTGATTTTCTGTCTGAATGATCATATCGTAGAAATTTATTAATTTTATTAGGGTATGTTCCAGTGCTGATTAATCTTTGTCTTCCTGCTTTAAGATGGATGCTTATTTAGATCTATAGACTCAAGTATTCAGAAGAGTTTTCTGAATTTTACTTTGGATATCTTTTGTGTACTTGATTGTTCTGTCTTCAGAATGCAAAGTTGAGCATTAACCCTATCTAATCTGTCTTCCAAGTATAGTTTTTTCTATCATCCTTTAAAATTCCTTTTTTCTACTGATTTTTCTTTTCTTTTGCTCCATTTTTCCATTTCTTTACCTTGTTTTCAACAATATCTTCTTTTTTCTTCAATTTCCATTTCTATATGTCATTACTTTTTTCTACATCTTTCCTGGGCACGCTCCGGTCAACTCCTCTCATCCTCTGTTGCTTTATCATTTCTTCCTTCGTCCTTTTATCTGTGATTTGAACTCTTGACTCATGGAGGCGAGTTTTTCACTAAGCTGTTTGAATCTATAAGAAGTTGTTTGGTCAGCTTTCAACTATTCCACAGTAATTTTTTTAAACATATACTGAATTTGTTTAATCTCTTTTGCCTTTTTATTTCCTGTAATGATTTTGTCTCCAGGTTTGTTTGTTTGTTTTAAACTTCATTGAAATTTAATTCCCATATAATTTACTCACTTAAAGTACACAATTCAATATTTTTAATATATTTATAGGGTTTTGAACCCATATCTGGTTCCTATTTTGGTTATTCTCATTCTGTAATACAAAGTTTTCTGGATCGGTTATATGGGGAAAGAAAATGTGAGAAAGATGTCAGAGGCTTTGAATAACCTCTGGGCTAATAAGGCCTAACAATAAAGCCCTCGTACATAAGGTCTAGTGCAGTACAGTGTGAGTGTGGATTCAGACTTTACAAAATCTTAATTGGCTAGAATTGGTAGCTTCAACGGTACCCGTTTCTCTAGTCTCAAAAATTTTTCTTACAGGAATGTGGAGTCTGTAGTTTCAAAAGGTTGTCATGGAGAATTCTTGAGTCAGTTTGCAGATCTCAGCCTTTTTCAAACAAGAAATTGTTGCTTTTGCTCCTCAGGGTGCGTTACTAATGTGGACAACTGTGTCTTGTTGACTCTGCTTGACCCACAGCCACGGGCATCATCTCTTGGCCTCCTTTCCCTTCTTTATGAATGTTAAGGTTCAGATCACAAGCATTGCCTGATCTCCTTCTAGATGGAGTTTTTATTCCATTTTTATTCTTATTGTGTCTGATTGATTTTACAGAGCAGGTAGAGTCTGTCTTAGCGCCAGCTGTTGTAACAAAATAGCATCAACAAGAGACTTCTAAACAACAGAAATTTATTCTCACAGTTCCGGACGCTGGAAGGCTGAGAGCAGGGTGCCGGGATGGCTGGGCTCTGGAGAGAGCTCACTCTGGGTTGCAGACAGCCAGCTTCTCACCGTGTCTGCAGGCAGTGCAGAGCACGGGGAGGAAGCGAGCTCTCCCCGGACTCTTAATAAGGGCACTAATCCCATTCATGAGGCCCCACCCTCATGACCTCATCTAATCCCAATCACCTCCCAAAGGCCCCACCTCCTAATATCACGTTTAAGGTGGGCATGGTTTCAACATATGAATTTAGGGGGGACACGAACCCTCAGTCCATAAGAGGGTCAAAGAATTCTTTATTCCTTATCTTCAAATGAGAGGCTATTAATTTTATTATTAACTTAGTTCTTCTGTTGGTTATTTTTCACATTAATATATTTAAATCTCTTTCTTGCCCATCAACTTTAGACTATATATCATTGTATTCACCATTATGTACAGTAAGGAAAAAACATATCTCCACTTTCTTCTCCCTTTTTTTCTCTACTTTGTCCAGCAACATCTGCTAGTATTCCATTATTTTTACAACGTTGAGATTTAAGGCATTATATTCTCTGTAACTTTAATTAAGTGTCTGTGCTTATTTTTTTTTTGTCTGCAAGCTGACTCTAAAAATTGGCAACATAGCAGTTGGTTAAATTGTCACAGACTGTAAGTATAACGAACTGCGGACTAACGTGGTGTTATTGGAGCCTCAGAGAAGGACACAAAATCCAACGTCACTAACTCTGGATGGAGAACATTTCACGAGCCATGCCAAGCGAATTCTCTTATACCCTGGGAATGGCGCCCCCTCCAGGCTTTCAATTACTTTTCTCAATCTACGCCTCACACACACGATGTTATGTACAATATTACATTCACCATAACATTAAAAAGTCAATCTTCTTCACCATACTCCCTTTTGATAAAATCGCCTGTCATCCTGAAGGCAGCCTTTCTGAGGTCCAGACAGGGCTGTCGCTGTCTAGGCCCTCTGCTCATCTGTCATCCTGCGGCTTCTTTTCGTGACTCTCATGGGTAGGTGCCACTTTCTTGAAGCTTCAGTGTTTTTTTCTTGTGCTTTTTTTTGTTTGTTTGTTTAGCTAGAATACATTCTTAAGATTTTTTAAAGAAAATGCATATGAGATATAAATACTTTGAGATGTACATATTTGAAAATGTTCATCTGTTCTTTTACTTGATTACTAGTTTAACTAAGCATAGCATTCCAGAATAAAACTAATTTTTTCCCATATAATCAGAGACATTGAAATTAAGAACAAACTGACAGTAACCAGAGGGGAGGTGGGAGAGGATAATGGGGCAGGGAAAAAGGGGAAGGGTAAGAAAAAAAAGTAATTTTTTTCTGAGAACTTTGTAAGCATTGCTCTATTGTATTCTAGAAAACGATTTTACTGAAAAGAAAATCTGATGCCACTTTGATGCTTGTTCCATTGTAGGTGATATGCATTTATTGAGCAATAATTGACATGTAGTAAATTGCACACATTTGCGGACAATCCGATAAGTTTTAACATTTGTATACATCCATGGAGCAATCCTTTTTCCTCCCGGCTTCACTCTGGATAGCTCCTATTGGCCCATCTTTTAGTTAGTAATCCTTTTTTCTTCTGTGTTTATTCAGTTTTTAATTTCTATTGATTTTTTTAAAAGAGTTTATTTATTTTTAGAAAGGGGAAGGGAGGGAGAAAAAGAGAGAGGGAAACATCAGTATGTGGTTGCCTCTCACATGCCCCCTACTGGGGACTTGGCCTGCAGCCCAGGCATGTGCCCTGACTCAGAATCAAACTGCAGACCCTTTGGTTCGCAGGCCGGTGCTCAATCCACTGAGCCACAGCAGCCAGTTCTATTGAATTTTTAATTCATTGTATGAATTTCAGCAATTCATGTTTGTTAGTTTGAGAGTTTACATTTGATTCTCTTTTTTCCACATTATTGATTCTAGTTCTCTAGTGAGACTCTCCATTTTGCCCTATATCGTCCTATTGCCCTATATTTTCTTATTTTAAAGTCATGCCTGATAACACTAGTATCTGTTTCATCTGTGAGTCTATGCTAAAGTCTGTTTTATTCTTTGGTTTTAGTCGGTTGGGCCTATCTCTTGGCATGTTTTGTAATTCTTTGATTGAATGCTAGACATTAGATATGGAAATCGTAGATACAAATTGAGGCTCTGGCTAACATTTCCTCCCAGAGAAGACTGACCTGCCTCTTGGCAGGAGTGAGAGTGGAGACAGATCACGTTAATACAATCTCGGATGAGCTCATTGGAAGTTGGGCATTGGTCTTTTTTGCATACCGTTCTATCTCCCTCTTAGCCACGTGCCTACGGTGTTACTGTTTCACAGTCTTCACTGGCTGCGATGCGCACAAGGGCTCCTCCTCAGTGGGCGGCACGGCAGTCTGATTTCTGTCCCCCAGCCTGAGAGATTGCCGAAAGGTCCGATTGGCTTCCCGGGTTCTTATCTGCTGCTCTCTGCTTTGCTGCTTTACCACTTCCACCAAGGTCATTTAAGATCAGTAAACTCATTGAAAAAAATGTTTACAAAATGTGCCACCCTTCTCTTTGGGATTCTTTCCCCTCAGTCCTGTCAATGATTGCAGCTTCTACCTTAAGGAACTAAAAAAGAAGAGCAAATGAAACCCAAAGTAAACAAAAGAAAGAAAAGAATACACAAGAGCAAAAATCAGAGAAATGGAAAACAGAAAAAGAGGAAAAGTCAATGAAACCAAGAACCGGTCCTTTGATGGGGGGAAAAAGGGGGACCTTGAACCCAAAATGATCAGAAAAAGAAAAATAAAAAAATAAGTTACCATTATCAGGAATGAGACAGGTAATGGCAGAGCCTGCTCATATTAAAAGAGAATAAAAGAACAATTTTATACCATAATCAATTCAACAACTCAGATGAAACAGACAAATTCCTTTAAAAGTAAAAACCTAAAAAAAAGCTAAAGAAAAAGATGATTCGAATTATGCTAATCTATTGAAGAGATTGAATTTATAGTTTAAAACCTTCTTGCAAAGAAAACTTCAGACCCAGATGGCTTCACTGGGGAATTTAAGCAAACATTTAATAAAGGAGTAATACCAATTCTACATAAGTACTTTCACAATACTGAAGAAGAGACTACTTTCTGACCCCTTCTATGAGCCCAGCACTACTCTGGTACTGAGATCATAAAAATATGTGAATATATATTGGCAATATAAAACACTTATATTGTCTGGAGGTGTTTAAAATCTTCAGAAATAAAATTTGTAACAGTAATAGCACAAAAGGCAGGAACAGAGTAAAGGAAATTAAAGTGTCCTATAAACCTTGCATTGGTGAAAATACAAATTTATGATACATTCTAGCAAGTTATAATGATTGTTGTAATCTCTAGGGTAATCATGAAAAGCATAGTAAAATAATGTATAATTAACAGGCTCATCAAAAGGGAAATGGAGTCATACAAAGTATTTGATTAACTTTCTTCTAAAATGCAAGAAAGAAGAGCGAAAGAAGCATAGAGCCGTGGGATGAGCAGCACACAAATAGTAAGTGGATAGGTGTGAACCCTAACACATCCATAATTACTCTAAATATGAGAGCTTTGGTTCGAGGGCAAAGACTCTTGCACCCGATGAAACAGAAACAGAAACAGAAGCAGAGGCTGGGGAGCTCCAGCGGGAGAGCATGCAGGGAGAAGCGGAGGCTTCCCGGCCTGCCGATGTCAGGCCGGCCACCTGTGTTGCCCCCCCAACCCCCAGTGGAGGCACACGCCCAGCAGTGGAAGACCTCACTCACCCTCTGCACCGACGGCAGAGGGAAATGCGTGGGCCGGTGGCAGGAGGTCCCCGAGGCCGAACTGGGCTGTGAGAAACCGAAGGAGACAGATGGACTGAACAAGGAATCGCACGTTTCAGCCCAGCGGTGTGTACTGCTGATCAATGTTTGAAGGTCGGCTCTCCCAGTGCAGTTCCAACACGAATGTCCAACTGATGTTTTTGTTTACATCAACAAGTCAAAGAAAACTGCAACAGTGGAGAGGTGTTGGAACTCACTCATTTACCCATTGTCAGTGGCTGGTGTGACGGAGGTCTTTGCTGAATGGGACAATGGCTTTGGAATACTGGAAGAATGGAAGAATAGGGTTTTTGTCTGTTTTTGCTTTTCACATTGCAGTGGCTACAGACACGACATTTTTTAAAGTTTCATCTGCATTATTCACATTTTCTCCATCACTTTCTTAACCCTAGACCAGGGTTCAAGCAAACTACACCCCAAGAGCCACATTAAACTTAGTTTGCATAACTCTTTTAAATTTTCCATTCATATCTAAGTATCACAGTGCTTCATTGTGCACCAAATATGTGAATAAGCTCTTTTTAACGGTCAAGTATTATACATCATTTCTTTATACATACATCTTTGCAAAAGAGTAGAGAAACTACTCTTTTCTTTCCACTTCTTCCAGCACATAGTGCAATGTCATTATGCTTAAACAGTTTTGATTACCCTAGCATATTTCTTTGCAAAGAAACATTCAAATTAAAATTTAATTAGTTTTAATTTCTTATGTTCATAAAGCTTATAAATATTAATTTTTTACTCTGATGGAGTTATTGCCATTATTAAAAGTATATAATTAAATAAAATAAATCTTATAAATTATAATAAATAGTGATGACATTCAAAAAGTATTAGGAAATTATCACTTCATGGGTTATTTTCAGAATGAAAATAAAGCTTAGCATTAACTTTGTTCCTCCTTTTAGTTTTATAGGTGTGAATCACTACATGGAGGTAAAAGGAGTTTTATCTTTTTTCAAATGTCACTCCAGGTTTAGCAATCCTTTCAAGCTGTATGCACAAATCATGTAGTGATCATCAAACATTATTTTTAATGATTTGTCACTGACAACTTGATTAGATTTTCCCTCAATTTTGTTGAAAGCTAGGAATTAGAAACTATTCAATTTGAAAAAATAAATCATTTTCTAGTCTCTAAAACCACTCATTTTCTCAATTTCTGATAAATTTACCAAAAGAAAGACCTTTCTAAGATTTACACCTTGCTATTAATTATTATTTTTAGAGAAATCTCATTTTTGGAGCTTAAGTTAATTACACTGAGATTTGCAAAAGAATAACAAAAAAGTGGAAATTGTATATCCTTTGTGAACAAAATATAATCATGCTGAATTTCAGTTTCCTAGGACAGGCAGGACAGGTGGACAGGGTTGAAGAGTTGATACTTGGTACACAGAGATGAGTTAGTAATTTAATAATTGAAAAGGAGCATGTTTATAATCATATGCTTAATGTTATGAGGGAGGCACATCAAAATCTGAGGGGCAGGAATTATCCTTAATCAAATACGTTGGTTTTGTAAAGTTCAGGATATTATGTTCTAGGTTATGTTTTGGGAACATTTTATCCTACATACCTGTACAGAGATAGATGTTCCATCTTTTTAATAGACTTTATTTGTTAGAGCAGTTTTAGGTTCGTGACAAAATTGAGCATAAGGTACAGAGATTTCCCATATACTTCCTGCCCCCACAGGCACAGCCTCCCCCTAGATCAGCGTCCCCCACCAGAGTGCCACATTTGTCACAACTGAAGAGCCTACAGCAACACACCACTGTCACCCGAAGTCCATAGGTCATGGTGTCGTACATTCTTTAGGTTTAGACAAATGTGTAACAACATGTACCCACCGTTATAGTATCGTACAGCGTAGCTGACCTGACCCAGAAATCCTCTGTGCTCTCCCAATTCATCTCTCCCTCCCCACTAATCCCTGGCAACCACTGATCTTGTACTGTCTCCACGGTTTTACCGTTCCAGAATGTGATGGAGCAGGACTCACGCAGTCTGCAGCCTTTACAGATTGGCTTCTTTCACTTAGTAATATGCCCTTAAATTTCCCCCACAGCTTTTCATGGCTTGATAGTTATTTAAGTAGGACCTATAACATAATTTTATTAAAACATAACAATAATATAAGCATATAAATTAAACTGAATATAAATATGCATAAATTCATTTTTATACAATAACACAAATCTAAAAACTACATAGTGAAAAAGAATGATTGATCAGTAAATAGACATACACACAAATAAAGAATATCAACTTATAGCACCTCATAATCATTTGGCAAGAGTTAAAGAAAATGTTTCCCCCACCAATCTGAGTAAGTGTTCACAGAAATGTAAGACCCCAGTTTAGAGGTATGTCCCATGTCTAGATGTACCACTGATCTGCTGGGAGCAGTGGAAATGAGTGTGGGACTTTTCACTTCCTTCTCCAAGCCATGTAGACCAGTGATCCTTAATGCTTTTCATCTCATGGCACACATAAACTAATTACTAAAATTCTGCAACACCCAGTCAGGGCACATGCCTGGGTTGCCAGGCCAGTTCCCGTCAGGGGACATACAAGAGGCAACCACACATTGATGTTTCTCTCCCTCTCTCCTTCCCTTCCCCTCTAAAGATGAATAAATAAAATCTAAAAGGAAAAAAAATCTTAAAATTCTGCAACACCCCCAAAATATATTTTTTGGCTGATCAGACAAAAAAATAGTTATAATTTTGATTGACTTACAAAAAATAATAATAGTAATTGCTTACCCTTTTTGCTCCAAAGTGACTTTTTAAAAAATCAGGTGCCTATACTTGTATATAAGGATTTCTGGTACCAAGAATTAACCAATCAGACAACCTTATTATACAACATGACCAATAAGATGTAACTCTGTTATGTGACCTATACATTTATGGTTCAATACAGGGCATTCACACTGGATGGCTGTTGTTATGTAGGCTGTCGTCATTTTTTTATTTGACAGCCTAAGGGAAAAGAGGTCAGTGCTCCTGACTAAAGAGTCACATATTGCATGTTTTAAAAATTCCTGTGGAACACCAGTTAAAAATCGCTGATGTAGACAGATGGGTCAAAGCATGGCACATACCTTGAATGAGAGTATTCTCCAAACTTCATCACCAAGAACAGTGGGAATTCAGAAAGAGGGATTTGTGGCAGACTAATACATTATTTTAAAACACACTACTACTAAAATTCTTTGATTAATGGATGTGTAGACAAGATAGATAAGAGCCAGAGCTTGTCATGAATTTGTCACTTGCATGCTCTCACAAGACTCCTCCTTAGGGGCAATGCATTCTTGACAATAGTAATGGATAGGAAGGGATAAAATTAATGACAAAATTTGTCATCTCTGTTGCTGCTCATTAAATTCAGAACATGCCAACACAGGCAAAATACTCAGGTTCTATAGCCTTACTTCAAGCTTAATGTAAGTGTATTCAAGAAAAGACAAGACCTGAAGCCCTACTGAGGACTCATGGTGCCTTGGTTAAAGGAGGTTTTAGCTGCACCAGTGATGTTGAGTGATTGTGAAAGGGATGATGGGAAACCAAAACACCTCCACCGCAGGTGTGTTTTCTGGCAAATCAATTTTTGGAACAAGTACATATGGAAATTGAGAATATGGAAGTTGATGTTCTTAAAACTATATAGAGGCATATCCCTTGGAAAGTCTATGCCCCAGTGTATATATTTTTATTTAGGACTAACACAGAGAATAGAAATGAGAAAAGCTAGAAAAATGAAATGAAAATAAATGACTGAGTAGAGGCTTAGTGGGGAAATAATATTTATGGTAGACAAGCCAAGCAGCTGAATGTAGGAGCTTCACTGATGGCCACAGAAATAATGGAAAGAAGAAATATTTAAAGATATACTTTAAACATTTTTCTTGAACTACAAGAAAAGCATGAATCTGTATATGGAAATGGCACAACCAGGTAAAACTGATCCAGAATGATCAACTGAGAGATAAATTGTGAAATTCCTCAACCTCAGAGAATTTTGGGAGAAAGCAGGCAAAACAAAACAAAATAAAATGACTATCTAATGGGAGTGAAATCAAACAAACCTCAGAGTGAATAAAATAGAACATACTTCCTGAGAAAAGAAAGTATGACTGAAGAATTTTATTCCCAGCCAAATTATCATCCTAATACTACCTTATAGCAACCAAAAAGTGGTTTTAAACGTGCAAGAACATGGTGGCAGGGGTATTGTTTCATTGCCTTTTTTGATGAATGAAAATACGCACTTTAGTTACTGAAGAGATGACAGGGAAACTATAATAAAACAATGTGATGGTAACATTGGATCTGTTTAACAGTAGAACCAAAACTAAAACAAATGTGGGGTTTTTGATTATAGAAAAGAATGTACACATTCTAAACCAATACATTATGAAAAGAAAATAATGAAAGTTAGGAGGAGAAGGGATAAAGACACAGATGTTACTTTAAGTATAACTTTACAAGCTAGGAGATCAAAATATATTATTTAATAATAGAGGTATAAATATCTTTTCTATAATGAAATTTTTAAAATAAACTTTTTAGTGGAAGTAAAACATACTTGTAGAATAATACAAAATTTTAGGCATACAAACTGTTGAATTTCACAAAGTAACATGAATATACCCACATGGAAAGGACCCATATCAAGAAATCGGACATTATCAGCACCCAGAGTCCCCTCCTGCCATCTCACAGTCCCTCAGGGGTGCCCACTATCCTAACTTCTGATTGAATATATTAACTTTGTCTCTTGTATGTTATGTAATTGGATTCATGCACTATAATATGTCTGGCTTCTTTTGCTCAATGTTATGTTTTTGAAGTTCATGTTGTTGCATGGAACAAGAGTTCACTCACTGTTACAGACACAAAGCACCCCATCACACGAGTGTGTCACAGCTTGCTTACCCACGTTCCTGCTGACGGGCATGTGGGTAGGTTTCAGTGGGCTCCCATGAGTGATTTTGCTGTGAACATTCTTCTACTCTCTGTTAAACACATGTCTTTTTTGTTGAACATATACTGGCCTTTCTGTTGGGTGCAATTATTTGAGGGAGAAAATATATTAACTTACTCTTTGCAAAAATATTATCCTTGTCATATAAAATGTAGACTATTGATGTAACCAAAAATTAAAACGGGAGAGAAGTAGATAGGTTTAAGAGAGCTACAGTGTTGTCCAGTAATATAAGGAATTAGTATATAATGTGTAACATGGATACATGAAAAGAACATTATGAAATATTGACCTATAATATTTACTTTAACATAATATTTACTATTTATAATCTATAAAACCAAATTTAGATATTTACTTATACAAAAACGAGTCACTTTAAACTAATTCACATGAGGGAAGTTTATATGTTCACAAGGTTTTTCACTTAAAATATTGAAGTATTAGGATATTGTTTAAAAATATACAGATAAATGTCCAAAGAAATTGCCAAAATAATTGAAAGTAGTTCTCTGGGTGGGAGGGGGGCACTTTTTTTGTTATAAATCTTGTAATATTATCCAGCTTTCCTCTAAACCCTATGTAATTTGTTACCATGTGCATGTACTGTTTCAGTGAAATTAGAGGTTTAGTTGGTTTGATTTGGTTTGGTTTTGAACAAGGACAGCCAGCAACAACTCGACAGAAAAGTGACCGTGACTCATATAAACCTATCTGACCGAACCCAAACTAAACACACCAACTCGACTTTCTCACGGCCCACCCTATGCTGCTCAGAGGCCACCCAGCACTAGCTCATTGAGTTGGTTACAGAGGAAAAGAGACCGTTGCTTTTAACTACAGTTCAATAGCTTACTTCTGCAGGTTTTACAAAAATACGTGACCATATGAACACAATGTTAGGGCCCCTCCAGGGTCCTGCAAGGAGAGGTTTGAGGGAGGGCCTGAAGCTTCAACTTCACAATAAATCAGCTCCGTGGGAGCAAAGGCAAGATAATAACCCCCAGATTCAAGCTCGGCTCTGCATTTCAGGAATTAGACCATCGAGTACTCACTCAACTCCTGCACCTCAGTTTCCCTGTCTTTAAAACGGTGACAGTAAATCCTCACCAGCTTCGCTGGGATGCTGATGCGATGTTGGTGACATCATGCTACTAAGATACCAGCTAGCTTCAAAGTCCAAGTGTGTCCCCGCACTCCGCCACCAAAACAGCAGTTGTTCCAAATCTCACAGAGCTGCCTTGGATCCTCATGTCCATGGCGCCGTATGAGTTGCAAACCTCTGTTTATCAGTGAGGTGTATCCTTCGTCGCTCTGATCCAAACTATTTTAGAGAGGAAAATATAAAATTACAAATCACAGCATTTTTTTATCTTTGAAAAACGTATTGAACTGGTCAGATTACTAGAAAACTGTTCCAAAATCAGCCCCACCTAGGAAATGATGTTCTAGGTAGCTCCCCAAAATCACAGCGAAAGGAGTGTGTTCTGAACAGGGTCCCCTTTCTCCTGTTTGTTCTCTCTAGCAGTAAGAAGGCAGAGCTGACCTAGCTGTAGCTGGCCCCTTAGAGCAAGATGCGGATTTAGCGATGCTGTACAAAATTCAGGTGCAGGAAAAGGAGTGAAAATCCGAGGTTCTATCTCTCCCGTTTGGAGTTCCTGCAGCAGTTTTACCTGGTCTACACTGTTTCACTGACCACCTTGTTAGAAACCATTTTGTACTGAAGTCTTTCGTGCTTACTGCTGTGTCGTTTTGGGATAGGGATGGTATCTTCTTCATTATTTCATTTCAACAAATATTTATTGAGTCCCTACTATACCCAGGGTTTTGGGACCATGCTAGGCAAAGGAGCAAGAAGGACAATAACCCATGTTCCTATTCTGAAGAAGCTTAAAATCTAGTTACAGAGCATTTCCAGTGCTAGGAATTTACCCTACAGATCTACTCACAAAAGTTCGCTGAGTTACGTTCCAAGGATATTCGTTGCGGCATTGCTTACAACAGGGTGAAAGGGGCAGGGACGCCCCAAATGTCCCCGTAACACTCTGTCAGCCTTTCTGAACCAGGACCCTCATCCAGACTCCAGAAACCTGCGATCCGAGTGACTATTCTCTCAGTTCTCCTAAAGATTGCCCATGACTAGTGCCATTCCAGATGCACGGGAGGGAAGTTCATTCTTGACCTGCTGTGTGGCTTTAGGGCATTAGGGCTTAATTCTTTCATGGGAACAAAGTTAACATGGAAATATCTGCAAGATGTCGGATAAAGTGGGAAAAGATATAAAGTGAGAAAAGCTAGATGGACAACAAAGTGTATAGTCAATCCCATTTTGTGTAAATGAAAAGTAGAAGGTATCTACCTGGTTACTTATGAGTGCAGACAGGTGAGCAAAGGCTGGCTTCTGCACCCCATCTGGGGCGCTGAGATGCGCGCCAGGCACGGCCTCAGTCACAGGGAGTCCAGCTCGTGGTCCAGCAGGTGTAGGTCGAAGAGGCCACTGCTCTGTCCTCTGCACAGGCCTGCTCTGGCCTTCGCTCTTGCCTCAGGCCCTTTTGCATCTTTCAGATGGGCCTCCTCTAATTTGTCAGTTTGAGGATGGATTTAGTGTATGTTCCGCAGGAATGATATCAGCAGGAAAATCAATTTGAGAGAATTTCCATTCGGTCCTGGACTCCTTCTCCACATGGCCCCTGCCCCATCAGCCTTGCTGTGGGATTGTGTTTCAGGCCGTTCCTGTGCATTTACAAATAAAACCAGGCTGCTCTGGGCACGCTTCTGAGGTGAGGCCTGCAGCCTCGCACGCTCGGGCCAGAGATTGATACGGTGTGTGCACGCCTGGTCTGATACAGCTCTTTTGATCTATTTCTGAAGGAGGCTTTTTACCTCCTGAAGCAAGTGATTGATTAAGTTAGGATCTCTTGTAGGAATTCTCTCTGCTCAGGCCTCCTCACCCGCTCCCAGCGAGCCCTGCCAAATTTGACTTTCCTTTTATGCTACAGATTGTTCTGTTCCAAGTGAGTAAATGGAAACTGTGTTCTTAATACGCAGTCAGTTCCCCAGCCCTTTATTTGCAATCAGTTACCTTGGAATTCCTGGTTTGCATTCAGTGTTGTACGGGCGCCCTCCTACCACATCATCAGTCATGTTTCCAGCAAGGTTGGGGCCTTATCGTTAGGGAGTAGCTTTGCTCCAGAGCTTTCCCTCCCCTGTGCGTCCCCCCCCCCCACCCCCGTTCCAGTGTGAGAATCGCTGGGGGATCAAGGTGATACCATTTGTTTTCAAACAAGACTCCGCACACGTTTGCAGACTTCCAAAGACCATGCAATGTGAGTGGACTCGGGGATGTTCTTGAGGCCCCAGCTGGAGAAGGGGACCTTGGTTTGTTAGGTAATGGTGGAATGGGGACACAGGCGGTTCAAAAGCGCTTGCTTTCCAGTCCCGCAGCCCTGGTTCCATGCCCACCCCTAGTCACAGTGTAAAAACCGGAATTACATGTTATCTCTTGCACGAGTGGTGAGGAAGCCGGCAGTGACTAGCTGGGTAAACGTATAAAGCACATTCCCATCTCCGTTTCTCATGCTTCCTTCTGCACCCCAGACCATAACATCGTCTTTTCCAAAGAGGCTCTTCCCGTTGCATTAGTGGGCCTGGCCCTCCGTGGAATGTCCTATCCAGAGTGCTTTCTTACGTCCTTTCTGTGGCCCTCTCACACGCAACTCCTGAGCCCCACTCACTCTATACCAAGCCTTTCTGTTATGCTGGGGCAGAAGGGACGTATGGCGAGCAAGGGAAGAAGGCGGACAAATGGAAGACTGAGCTCTTCTTGGGAGGTGGTGAGACCAGTCTGCGAGGAAGGGTGGGGTCTTTGGGGGAGTAGCAGGCACATAGTGTGGTGCTCCTTAAAGCCCGTTGAGGTTGTGGAGGGGAGGGCTTTGCCATGGCTTTGTTCTGCTGAGAGTTGTCATTCATAGGGAAGAGAATTTGTGATGTCGTTCAAGTTGCAGTGAGAAGAAAGAGGTTTGATGTGTGAAGGTCCTTGAAGGGGAAGCAGACTGGAAAAGAGAAACAGACATGTGAATGGGCACTCTGCTGTCCTGGGCTGTGTCCAGGCCCTGGAAGCTCACTGGTGTGAGTGGGGCACTGTGCCCTGGTGGCCTAAATTGGTGGCTCCTCTAGAGCAAAGCACGCAGCTAAGGCGGCTGCCTCTGCGCTACTGTCATGAATGGTTATTAAAAGAATTGCTAGTAGTATTAACAGTAAAATAACCCTTAGTTGGCAGAAGGCTCCAGACTATAGCTTAAAAAGTGCTTCCGCTCACATTCTGTGCCTCAGTTTGGACATTTCCAGAGCAGCCCCAGGACCACTCATTGGCCAGGCCACAGCCGGGTGTGCCCAGGCTCTGAAGCACCCATCTGGGCTGACTTGGGCACTCCAAGCCCTGGGTGACCCCTGCTCTTGTTGGCCTTCTGAGGTGGAAGACGCAACAGAGAGGGAGGGAGGTGTGCCCATCTCCAGGCCTGGGACCCAAATGGAAACTGGGGAGGGGAATTGATGGCGTTCTAAGGTTCCCATGGTTAGCAGAGAGATGAGCCTATCACTCAAGACCGGATGCTGTCAAGCTCTGTCCTTTAGACCTCGGGCCCTGTGCCTAGTGGGCTGCCACTGCGGGGCAGATGCAGACATCCACAGTACAGAATGGAGGATGGCGCCGAGGCTATTCCGGGCCACGGGGCGGAGCAGGGACCTGGACCTTGAGAGGAGATAGTTTTTCAATAGTTTATGCACCCATCCTGGTGCCCCAGGGGCCTTGGCTCCGGTTCATCTTATTTCCTACCTCACAAGAACAAAGTCCCAAGTTAAAACAAATGCTCAGTTTACCAAACAGGAAAGGAAAACTGTAGATAACAAGAAAACAAAACAAAAGGGAGCATGCTCTGAGCCATCTTTGTTCTATTATCATATTTTGATTCCAAAAGAAGCATCTTTACATGCAAATCCATTTTTGTATATTTTGACTGATTGCTGGCAAGATAGAGAGACATAAATATTTCTGGAAATGGACATGACATAAACATATCATTAGCGGGCTGCAACTCCGTGTGTGTGTGTGAGTGTGTGTGTGTGTCTGTGGTCTTGAAAAGATGTTTATGGCGGGTTCAGTCAACAGACCCTCCTCATCCCTCTCTTATCAAAGTCCATACGGACCTGGGAGCGTCAGGCCTGGTGAGGATAGATAGAAAAGTTTCTGGGCACCAGAGGAACGTTCCAGATTCCAAGCATTAATTAAGTTAGAGACCCACCATCTGCACACTTGCTCGTAACCCTCCTGATTATCTGTCTTAATTTTTAAAATGTATGAAGCATGTTTAGTTGTCCCTGGTGACACTGATGTTGCTTTAGAAATTCCAGCTGTTGCAAAGCTCTTCTTAATGACATTACTGGGCAACCCAGCCACTGTGAGGGGGAAGGTGTTCGTGACCTCAAACTCCAGCGGGGCCCAGGCCTGTAAAATACAAGTCAAGAGGCGATGGCAACTTTTTCTTTTCCTTTTAAAAAAATCAGACCTCGTCACCAGGAGGCCCCGCACCAGCTTGCGGGGGGATTGAGCGTAAAGACGTTCGCAGCCGAGCTGAGATGGCTGCGCTTTCACGTCTGGGATATATTGCTTTGTCTAACAAGGCGCCCCAGCAGGCTTCCAATTGTGGTCTCTCTGCAGACCCTCCCAGCTGCGCGGGCTGATTGACAGACTGTGGGCAGATGCGGTGCCAGACTCTAATAAAGAGAGGGCCTTGGGAAAATATAAGGCAATTATTGATGGGCAGCAATCCACTAATCAGACAATTTCAAAATTAATCCCATATTCCCTTACTGTATTAGCTTTCTTTCTTGTTTGTATTTATATAGCAAATTCATGACTTCAGTGAAAATTCTTCCCTCCAGCCCAATTATATCTCTCTGAGGGCATTAAATTAAAAAACAAGAGATATTGAAAGTGGCTTGCAATTAGTTTCTTTAGTTAAAGGTGCTCTGTGCACTTAGCGACAGTGGGGTTGGTACAGGATGCATAATAATGAAAGTAAACACTCGTATATATTTTTTCTCATCTTGGCAGGGTGAGGGCTGGTAAGAATAATGGGCCTGGTATTACTCTGGATCAGTGATAATGGGTTAAATAATTGTGATTTGATTTGTGGGCTGATAAAATTTGCATAAAATCCTACTCAAGTGTCTTGATAAGCTGCAAACAGCTCGGGACGCTCCACGCTCCTCCTTTGCTACGACCCATCCCGGTGGCCCCCTCCGACCTCCCTGTGCCGCATGAAGAATGTGGACTTTTTACAATACAGTCATTCGGAGGAAACCAGCCAGTTTCTATTACAGGTTTCACAGGCAGGACTGCCTTCCAAGTACTGATATGAGAGTTTTCGATTTACATAAAGGAGTTTCAAATATTTTGCCAGTTACTGTTACAGGAGTCCATCTCTCTATTACTGTTTCCACCCTCTTTTCATTTCTCTTCCCCACCCCAACGCTGTTTTTTTGTTTTTTTTTTTTTGACCTGAAACAGATGGAAATCTCTTTTTGTTCACTGTCACAATTGCTTCTGCAGAATGCTTCTTGAATGCGTAGTATTACCACCTAAACTGAGCAAAGTTGAGTATTGGCAGGATTTGTAGGACTTACAAGGCTAGAGCCTCCTGTTGGGGCCCGAAGAGTGTGGCTGTCCAGGGCGCCTGTCTCCCAACCTTGGCGGGCGGTCTGCCCTGCACCCACACGCATACAGGCTCAGCTGTGTTGCAGTCTGCTCCGTGGGTCTTGAGCCCCGGCAGGAGAGGTTGAAGCAGCTTTGATCCAACAACTTCAAGTATCATCAGATGGTCTTCCCATTCCGACCCTGGCCGCCATCCCAGCAACTGACTGCATGGCTAGCTTGGAAATACTCTGCATTCATGCCCCTACCCATCCCCCTGTCCCTGGAGTGGCAGTGGTCATTAATCGTGAAGCTCTTTTCTGCAAACAGTCTCAGAATTGCAGAGTCTAGATGAATCAGCTGTTGGGGCATCCCACCAGTTGAGTCAAGAAGAGAAGGCTAGATGTGAAGAAGCTGAGAAGAGAGGGCTTTGTGTTGCAGATTGCTGGGGTGCGGAGTGGAAGGGAAGGATGAATGGGAAACGAAGGAATAGAGTGTGTGTTGGGCGTCCTGAGGGGCCCAGCCTGCCTGGAGCAAAAAGGGTGGAGCTGTGGCTGGACAAACAGAGGGAACCAGAATCTTGTTCAATGCAGTGCCATTGGATTCGCTCCAAAGCAGTCAGAGCTGGCGTGCAACCTAGCCAAGACCAAGCCTGTCACCCAGACGCAGGGCTGGGGGCCGGTTCTCTGTGCCTGTGTTCTGTACTGATGGCTTTCACAGAATGCCAGTCTCCTAAGACCAGGGCTCTGGGCCTGGGGCTTGGCTGCCCACTGAGAAATTTCCCTAGTGCTCTCTGCTGGCTCTCGTGGCGTACTGCTAGTTCCTGGGTGTCCATCTCCGACCATGGGCAGGTTGTCCTTGACCCTCACTTGTCCTTGACTCCTTGATGGCTGCTGCTCATTGCTCCCATGCCCTTTAGATGTCGCCCTCTGCTCTTATACTTGACTCGCTCCCAGGACTTGCTATACTCAGCTGATGGGTGCATTTGGGGTCCCCATTGCCATGGTCATCCATGCATGGCTGCGTGGCCAGATGTAACACTTGGGGCTGAGGAGGAGATAAGACCATGTCTACATTAAAGTTTTCTATGCAATGCTAACCCATCGAAAGGAGGTTCAGAAGTATCTCAGAAAAAAATACAAAATATTAATTTCTCCTTCTCTAAAACGTGAGAAAAGAGCAAAATGACTAAATGATTTGGAGCTTCCAGTTGATGTCATATAAGAAACACAGAGAAGAATCTCTGAGTGGGTGTTGACTTTACAATGGGTGGGCTAACACACTGAAGGCTTGTCAGGTGGAAGAAAGAGCAGATGTGTTTCCAAGAGAGCCTAGGAGGTGGAATGAGGTCAATGAGAAGAGGCATCATGAGGTCACGTTTCGACTTTAAGAAATAGTTTCTAAAAACCAGACATTTCTAGAGACGAGGGGGTTACAGTCTTTAGAGGCTTGTCAACAGTTTGGCGAGGATGCTACTTCAGAACTTCGGCTGCACGTGGGAGCATCAGCAACTTCCAGGTCACCTTCAGGGTTAAGAAAAGATGATCTGGTGTGACCACAGGAGAGAGTGGCGAGGCCATTGTCTTTGCGCCCATGGAATCCAGCCGGTGCTGAAGGGGATTGGCTTCTGTTCCGATGAGGTGCCAGGGAGTCAAATGGAGACGAGAGCATTGGCAATTCACGACCTTTCCCCACCATCTCACAGTTAGTTTCTGTTCAAAAGTTTTACACTCCGTTAGTTCCCTTCCTCACAAAGCAACCTCCAACTTGGTTATTTAAACCTTTCTTGGCCACCCACTGAAACTACATCTGAGGCCCAGGAGCAGGTGTTTTTCTTCTTAATGGCTTTTCCATACGAACAATTTATACTGTGGAGACTTACATGAACTCTCATATCAGACCCCTACTCCACAAGTTCCAATGACTCCCGCTGCCTGCTGGAGTGGCCTCCCTCCACAGCCTGGTGGCCTCGGCTTTTTAAATCTGGTTCCCACCTGCTTGTTCAGCTGCATCCCTGATCTTTTTGCTCTAGGCAGGCTGGGCTCCTCAGGATTCCCTCCACATGCTCCACATATTCTCCACTCTATTCCTTGGTTTCCCCTTTCTCCCGTTCGCTCACTGCCCATCCCAACTATCTGGAAAGGAAACTCCTTCTTTCTCTTCTCAGCTTCTTCATATCCAGTCTTTTCTTCTGGACCCACTGATTGGATGCTCTCAACACCTGATTCATCTGTTTGTAAAAGCCTCTGAACTGTGCAAGAAGCCTTCTTCCAAAAGTTGTGGGACATCCATGAGGCAGGAAGGAAACCAACAACTGAGGACAGGGACTTCCTTACCATGCCGTGCTGGTTCAAGATATTTAGTCGATGCGGAAAGCCGCAGGATCCTGGGAGTCTGCCTTTACGTGGTAAGCACGAGTGAGAAGCATCTTGTCATCCAGGTGGGCGAGTGACTGGTGCTGCGGGTCAACTCCCTGCCTGGGAGGAGCAGGAATTGGGTGACTGGCCTGTTTCACGGGTCCCCTGTGTGAGGCTCTGTCCCTCTGACCCGCAGGATTTGCAGTGTGGGCACCCAGAACTTGACACGGTCAGGAGTGCTGCCACATGGGTGAGTCAGAGGGTTGAAGCCACAGGTAATCAGGACGGTTTGGAAGTGGCTTGCCCTCTCGAAGACCTAAAAGCATGGTTGGCCAAACTGCGTGTCATCTGTAGGGGAATCAGAGGGTGCTGGAGTTCGGGGGCTTGGGTTCCATTCCAGCTCTTCCCCTTATAAGCCAGGTGATCTTCACCAAGTTGTTTCAAATTTAAAATTGTAAGGCATAAGGATCAAATTTAAAGGTACCATATTTTGCCATATACAATGTGTACTTTTTATCCAAATTTTTGAGTGAAAAATAAAGATGCACACTGCACATGGGTATGATGATTACATTACCATGGGTATAACAATGGGTATAAGAATCTGTGTACAATGCACACAAAACATGGGTGTGCATTGTCCACGGCAGAATACAAGTGATTTGCAAATTGTGAAGTGTTAGAAAAAGTGTTGTACTAGAGAGGCTTTTCCTTGAAAACAGTGCTGGTCCCAAGCAGCAAGGTGATGGCGGCGAGGCCCCAGCAGGGCACGGACAGAGGAATGCGGTGGGAGCAAGTGCCGGGTGGAGACCGCCAGGGCCAATACAGCCTGATGCTGTTGTTTTTATTGGGCTATAATTCCTGTCATAGAACAGTCACGACTTTAAAGTGTACAGTTCAGTGGTCTTTAGTATATACTATGATGTGTAACCCTCATCACTATTTAATTCCAGAACATCACCCTCAAAAGAAACCTGTACCCATTAGCACTCTCTCCTTTTACCCCACAGCTGTGTGTGGGGAAATGGGTAGCCATGGCAACCACTAAGGTACTTTCTATCTCTATGGAGTTCCCTGAAGTGGATATTTCCTGTAAATGGAATCATACAATATATGGCCTTTTGTGTCCGGCATTTTTTTCATTTAGCATAGTGTTTTTAGGGTTCATCTATGTTGTAGCATATTGTAATTTTCATTCTTCCTTATGGCTCAATAATATTCCATTGTATGGATATGCCTTATTTTGTTTTTCCATTTATTAAATGATAGGCATTTGGGTGGTTTCCACTTTTTGGCTGTTACGAATAATGCTGCTACGAACATTGGTGTGTGGTGTCTGTTTTGAGTCCCTATTTTCAATCCTTTGGGGTGTATACCTGGGAGTGGAATTGCCCGATCGTATAGTAACTCTATGTTTAGCTTTTTAAAGAGCCGCTGAACTGTTTTCTGTGGTGGCTGTGGCATTGAACATACCTACCAGCAATGTCTGAGGGTTCCGATTTCTGTACATCTTTGTTTTATTTTCTGCTTTTTGACTATAGCCATCCTGGTGGGTAGGAAGTGGTGTCTCGTTGTGGTTGTGATTTTTATTTGCCTAATGAGGGGAGCCTAATGCATTCTTTTTTTTTTTAGTATATCTTATTGATTACACTATTACAGTTGTACCTTTCTTCCCCTCCCCTTTATCCCCCTCTGCCCTGCACACCCCCTTCCACCAGCATTCCCTCACCTTAGTTCATGTCCATGGGTTGTACACATAAGTTCTTTGGCTTCTCCATTTTCTATATATACTACTCTTAACTTCTCCCTGTCTATTTTGTACCTACCAGTTATGCTTCTTATTTCCTATACCTTTCCCCCCATTCTCCCCCCACCCCCTGGCCCCTGCTAATAACCCTTCATGTGATCTCCATTTCTGTGACTCCATTCCTATTCTAGTTGTTTGCTTAGTTTGTACTTGTTTTTGAACAGTCTACAGAACAAGATCACCTACAATCTTCCCAGGAGACCTTCCTGTACAACTAGAGGCTCTCGGGTTTATTTGTCACCTCCACCTTTACTGCCACCATCTCCACTCCTAGCAGCCAATGCTAAAGGTGCTTCTAGGTGCAAAGACTATTCTAGAGGCTTTAAGGCTAACAGCTCTGTAAATAGGTATTATTGTCCCATTTTACAGCTGAAACTGAGGCTTAGAGATGTTAACCCACTTGCCCAACGTTGGACAGCTGAGTGGGGAGCCTGTTAAGATTTAATTCCCGATCTGTCTGACTCCTTAGCCAGCTCCTAACCACAATGCCGTAGTGATGCCTGCTAAAGAGAAAACCATCAAACAAACTTTCTGCTCTTTCAAAATTCAACAAATGTTTCCCGAGTACCCACTGCGTGCCAAAATCCGTGCTGGGCAATATGGCCATGAACGAGGCTGCCCTATAGGAAACCTCACAGTTTGCCTGAGTTTGCTGGTGATTTTTGTAGAGTGGAGAAATGAGCTTTCTAATTTTCATTTGATTTGGCCTGCAAGTTGTTAATATCTCCAGTGCAGGGGTTGGGGAGAGGACTGTCTACAAATGTTAGCGCCCAAAGTAAAAATGACACTTTCGTCTCGGCAGACCTGATGAAGCTGTCAATTGGAGAAGGATCAACACCTCCGTCTGTACCCAAAGACAGTGTCCATCAGTGGGAGGTTCTGTCGGGGCCCATTTCCCTTGCAGTTTAGAACACTGGGGAGGACAGAACCCAGGCAACCCAGTGTCAGAAGGGACAGGTCTTACTTCACCTAACTCCCCCACCACAGGCACGTGCGCGCGCACACACACACACACACACACACACACAAGCACTGACCTACTGGACACTCTGGAGCCTACCGCCTGGGAGGCATTTAACATCCCTTTAATAGAAATGGAAGCTTCAAGCAAGAGACACATTTACTGACCGGATCAGTACAGCTTACGGGGCACAAATGCAGCCTGGCAGCTCTGGAGTAGCCGCACGTGTTTGGGGGGCTGAGGCCAGGCCAGGCGCTAATCTCCCAGGCACAGAGGCCAGCGGAGCCAGCCCCAGTCTCCCCCTTCCCGTCTCTCCAGGCTCACTGGTTATCCCCGAGTGTCGTGCAGCTGTGGAAACCCTTCCGTGGGAGTCGTGGTGGGAAATCAACTTCTCTTAAGTCTTCATTGCAAACAAACACACACGAAGCCAGCTTCTTCTGTGGGGATCCCAGGAGTGTAACTTTGTGGAATAGGCAGGAGTGAGACATCTCGCAAGAAAGCCTGTCTCCCCAAGGGTGGGGATCCGCCAGGTCCGCCTGCGGCAACGATTTATCAACCTCCACCCGTCCGCATTCCAAGACCAGTTGGCTACACTGAGTAGGCCGCCCTGGGTTCAACGGCAAACGACAGCAGCCACCCACGGGGGCAATGTAGTGTGTGTTTAGGGGGCGGGGGGCAGCTGACCACATGGGAAATGGAGAAGGCCATTCTGAACTTACAGTAATAGTGGTTGACCTTTGTGGAGCACTTACTACGTGCCAGGCTCTGTTCTGAGCACCGTCCATGAATCAACTCATTCAATCTTCATCGTGACCCTGTGAGGTAGGTGTCACTAACCCCAGATTACAGCCGGACAGACGGAGGCACAGAAAGATTAAGGAACTTGCCTGGGGTGCATGGCTGCAAGGGGCACAGGCTGCTTCCAGAGCCCGTGTCCCCAGCCGCCACGCTGTGGGCCCTGGGCAGTCGTATCTGGGCATTTTCCGGTCACACAAATGGCTCATACAAATCTGATTCCCTCTGTCTACTTATCCGAGTCCTCAAGATGACAGGAGAGGGAAGGTTGCTGAAGGGGTGGAATTCTCATATCGGAAAGGGAGGACGCTGATGGAAAATTCATCCCTTCGTTAGACACATTTTTACTGAGCAACTGCCCTGTGCCAGTTACAGTCTGAATTCACTGAGCAAAAGAGTCGACAAAGAAGTTTTAACACTTGCACGTGGCGATCCTCAGAGGGAGCAAGGGGGGCCGAGAGAGGGCAGTGGGCTGGAAGGAGGAGCCAGGCTTGGAGGGCGCCTGGGGCAGGTGTCTCTCAGGCGACCACAGAGCGGAGACTGGCGTTAGCCCTGGGAGGAGCGGAGGGGAGGGCGTTCCAGGGCTGCGGGGATCGCGGGCTCCAGGGAGAAAAGGCTGGTGGGTGAGGCCTCTGACAGAGAACTAAGCTGGGGAAGGGCCCTGGGGATGCGCTGCGGAGCTGCGTCGGGACCCAGCTGTGCGAAGGGGAAGACTCAGATTTGGACCTGAGAGCAGCAAAAACCCCCTGGCGGGTTTTCGTCAGGAGAGTGATAGAAAAGGCGTGGCCTCTGGGGGAAGAATGGGTTGGAGGGGACAATGGGGAGCAGTTGGTACCAGTCAAGAGGCAGGCACAGCAGAGTAAGTCAGGGGCACAGGGGGGCGGAGAAGGATGGAGGCCTGGGAGCAGCAAAAGGGAAGTTAGCGATGGAGCCAAGGGCTCCTGAAGCTGGGGCAGCCCCTGGATGAGGCAGCAGTTCCTCTAGAAGGGACGTCTTTGGGGGTTGCTGCCAAAGATGAACAACTAACAGGAGTCCCGGGGTTGCCTGCGGTTACCAGAGACAGCAGACACCTTCAAGACAAGAGAGGCTTTGCATGCTTTTTTCTCAGAGAGCAAAATGCAGGCCAAGTCAGGAGATGTGTGCCACGCTCCTCTGGGAAACCGGAAGGGAGAGTGGAGGTGGCTTCAGGAAAGACCTGAACTTGGTGCCCGTGGGAGAACAGGACTTGGGAATCTGTGCCAGACGCGACCAGACAGCCAGGAGGGCTCCATTCACTAACAGACACACTGGGTTACAGGCTTTGGGGAAGCAGGGAAGGCTTCATGGGGGAGGTAACCTTGGAGGTGAGCCTGGAAGGCTGTGCAGGGGCCCTGCAGCTGGAGGACAGACCAATCCCTGCTGAAGAGAATGCTGCCTTCTGGAACCCGGCAGACGGTACCCAGGAGACAGTTCCCTGAGCCCACAGCCTAGCTGGGGAGGAAAGAGGTAAGGCTGGGGGCCAGACTGTCGAGGGCCGCTGGAGCGGACAGTTTTCCACTGACCCACCCCGGCCACCATGAAGGAGTCACCTATTTAGGGACGGCACCTCAGCCTGGCCTGTTGCTGCCTGACCACATGCCCAGGGTAGAGCTGTGCAGCCCACGCTGCACAGCCTGCCCGCATGGCCACCTCATGCACTGTGCATCCAGGAAGAGAAGCAGTCACGTTGCATCTAAATGTTAATAAAAACGAAATCCCTGAGCAGTCACTGAAATTAGCGCTGGTGTGATTGAAATGCCAAGGCAGGTCTTGTTATTTTTATGAAGCCGTGAATAATATAAGTATCCAATTGATAAAATGTTATTAAAGCTGACAGCCCTTAAGTGATCTAAGTGGTAAATATTGAAATGAGGTCTCTGCCACGCTGTGCCTGGGGGGCCCGAGGCAGTAATAAGCATTGAACAATGATTCCGTGGGCTCAGGGGAGCTGCAGAGTTTGGGGGAGCAAAAGCGCTCTTCCTAAATAATTAAACCGGAATTCCGGGGATGGATCGCAGACCCTTGTAGTGGTTTGTTCAAGTCCAAAGAAGTTGGCTTCAGGCAAAGCCCCCGTTGGGCCATCCCTCTCCCAACTGGGAGGGACGGAGCAGGGAGGGGCTGGCTCCAGCCCCCTGCGCCCGCAGGGAGCCCGCACTGCACAAGAAGCTTATTTCAGCCTTTATTTATAATATAAACAGACTGGTGCAGCCTGAGGGTGGCTACAATTGATGAGCTGTGGGGCTGCCACGTGGGTTAGAGATTTTATTAGCACTGTTTAGGAAAAAACAAAAACAAAAACAAAAAACCCACCATGGAGAGGAATTTAAAAGCAGTGCCTTCCTGATAATCAGATCATTTAAGACGTAGTAGGGAGCATCTTTCTCTTCCCTGCTCGTGGAAAAAGGAACCAGAGGATCCCTAAAAGCTGCTTCGTATTCCATCATTAGCTAACGGCCAGCTGTGCTGGGAAAGTCTGGGCCTCCCTGAGTTTGCCCAGGGAGGAGTGAGACTGTGTGCAGCCTCTTCTAAGGCTTTGGAAGTAGGATGCTTCTCTGAGGGCTGGTGGGGTCCCCAGTGCCGTCTGTGTACCCCAGTCTCTGTCAGGAGCTGGTGCACCTCTGGGAGTGGGAATGAGGAGGGACGCCCGGATGCAGACCTGTGGAGCTGGCCCCTGCCTCTCCTCCCCGGAGTTCATTCCAGTAGTGTGACAGCCGAAGATGTGCCACAAGGCTTGTCCTGCTTGCTCAGTGCCGGCAGCGAGAACAGTGAGAGCTGCAGAAGCCTGGGTGGGGAAATGCTCTGGCCATCAGGAAGGCCGAGGAGCTGCTCCCGGAGAGGATGCTCTTTAGACAGAGAGAGCAAAGGCAGGGAGGTGGGACTGTGGACAGAGCTCTGTGGGACCCCCGCTATGACAGAGGATGGAGCAGAGGTGACTGAGCCACAGACTCTGGTCCTGTCCCAGCTGTGTCAAGCACTCAACAGGACCCGTCTGGGAACTCAACAGGACCGGGAAGGAGGGAGTAGTGAGTGGTCTGGATAAAGGGACATGAGGCCCCTCTCATTCTGGGAGCTGTGCTGGAGGTGGCAGTCAGTGCCTGGTGTCAGGATTTGGAGTCTCTTCGATCCATCCCTTATGAGTACAGGACATGCACACCAAGAGTCTGGGACTTTGAACTGAAAAATGGGCCCACTCGCCCCGGGGACCCAGGGTGGAGAGCCGCTGGGTTTGTGCCTTCTCTGCGGTGGCTCCTGGCTGTGCTTGCTCACCCATCGTTAAGGCCAGAGCAGGGACACTTTAACCCTTTCATTCATTCAAGTCCTCCAGGCTCCTGGGTGGGAAGGACAGAAATGATGACGGCACAACCATGGTTTACATAAAAACTCTCACTTTGGAAAGGTATGTGCTTATTCAGACCCTGTATTATACTTACAGAAGCTGAGGTTCAGAGCGGTTCAGCACCGTGTCCCAGGGACACAGCGCCATGGAGGCTGGCTCCACAGCGGAACGCTGCTGGCTATTGGCCCAAGGGAGAACAGCTTTTTAAAAATTGAAACCCATCCGGATTTTGCCCTTATTTCGAAAGCAGTGGCTGCTTTTGTAGCCTCTTCAGGGGTGGGCGGGCTCTGCTTTCTGCAAAGCCTTGGAGGAGAGTGAGGAGTGCACTGGGGCTGCTGGGGGCTGGCCGTCTCCTGCCCGGCTCCTGCCACCATCTCTGTGCTGCGCTGGCTCCGGCCTGCCCTGTCTCTGTCCTCCTGTCGTGCTCACAGCTTCCATCTCCATGGCCCTGAGATGGAGATTGCTCCGTCCCCGCCCTCTGGCCCTCCAACTCCAGGCAATAAACTAACGTCGTTCATATTCACTGCGAGCGTAACTCCTCCTTACACTGACCCTGGTGGTTCATACCCATCATCACATTTAGGCTTGCTACAACCAGGAGAGTGGATGGAGTGGGTTTTCTCATGTTGCAGATGGGAAAATTGACGATCAGAGCAACTGAGGTGAAGGTAACCTAGCTCACCAAAATTTTCTGGTGCTGAAATTCTCTTTCTCACACAACTTGCTGATGACCAGTGCTGCTGGGAGTAAAAGGCAGAAGAAATGTGTTGAGAGTGGCAAGAAAACAAGCTATTGTCTGGGAGAGATGAGCCTGCTGATGAAGATGAGCTAATGAGGTGGGGCTTGCCTTAGCATCCATTTGGGAAGGAAAGATTATGGGGTACGTTTTAGGAACAGATGCAGGAGCTCCTGGGGGTCGGGCAGCGGCTTTGAACCTAGCTGAGGAAGAGGGAGCAGTTGACAAATGCATTAAAGAATACTTAAACTTCCAAAAGCCTCACTTGTATGTCTCGGCGCCACGTTGGGCCTCTGTAAACAGCAGATCAATTGAGTGTCAGGCTTGTTTTCATAGCTGTCCTGCACACTGGGAGTATTCGATGAAGCCAACCTTTTATTTAGTTCCTGACAGGTAATTAAATTTGCCTCTGTATCAGTTTGTGATCCAGCCGAGGAGCCAGGAGTGGCATTCGGAATGGCTATAGCGATTTGCTGGAACAGTACGACTCAATTTTGCCTCTCAAGTTGCACGCAGACATCTTGGTTCAGCGGAAAGTCTGACTCAGGCTTGGGGCTCCAGGTTGCAGATTTCATTTTTTCCAGTGGGAGTTTGCGCTCTGTCTCAAACACGTGAAACCCCATGTCCACGTTTTTTCCAGAGTGACACACTGTGGGAAAATGGAAAGTTACAAAGTAAAGAAAAACAGCAGTTGTCAGTAGCAAGGGAAGGAGTCCAGTGCCTTCCAAAAGACCTGTTTCTTTGGGAACCAGGAAAGACATTATTTCAGCAACAGAAAGTTCTGGGTTCCATGTTTGCCACAAATGCCAGAAAGAGCTGCCGTGGTTCTGAAAGTTGTTATGCAGTACACGTTGTCCTGGGGTGTGCAGGGGAGGCTGATGGGCCTGGTTTCCCCGGCGCTGCAGGTGCCTGGGGAGTCTCCGTGCTCCGGGCTGGCTGAGTGCCGAGGATGAGGGCAATGGCTCCTCTCCGTGTGTGGTGTTGGGGCTGGGCTTGCTCCTTGTTCTTTTTTTTTTTTTTTTCTTTTTTTAAATTTTATTTATTTTTATTTATTTTATTTTTTTAAATATATTTTATTGATTATGCTATTACAGTTGTCCCGTTTCTCCCCCATCATTCCCCCCACCCTGCACACCCTCTCCCACCCACATTCCCCCCTTTAGTTCATGTCCTTGTGTCATAAGTTCTTTAGCTTCTACATTTCCCATACTATTCTTGCCCTCCCCCTGTCTATTTTCTACCCACTACCTATGCTACTCATTCTCTGTACCTTCCCCCGCCTCCTCCTCCCACGCCCCTGTTGCTAACCCTCTATATGATCTCCATTTCTGTGGTTCTGTTCCTGTTCTAGCTGTTTGCTTAGTTTGCTTGTGTTTTAGGTGTGGTTCTTAATAGCTGTGAGTTTGCTGTCTTTTCATTGTCATATTTTTGATCTTCTTTTTCTTAGATAAGTCCCTTTAACATTTCATATAATAAGAGCTTGGTGATGATGCTTCCAGGCCCGCGCCTTCCTCACTATTCCCTGAGCTCTAGTGGGGCGGGAAACCATTTTCCATGGCACGGTCTGCAGTGTCGCTAAGATGTGTCAAGGCATTTCCCTGTGCTCAGGCGTGGCTTTCAGTCTGAGGAGTCCTAGCTCTTGGATTTTGGGAAACGCCCCTCATTGTCTCTTTATGTTATTCCTTCTACTCTTTAAAAAATTGTTTTTTAATTTCTTGATTTCAGAGAGAGTGAGGGGGGAGAGAAGGAGAAAGGAAGAGGGAGGGAGAAACATCGGTTTTGTTGTTCTACCTTTCCATGCATTCATTGGTTGCTCCTTGTGTGTGCCCTGGCCGGAGACAGAACCTCGACCTTGGTGTATTGGGATGATGCTCTCACCAACTGAGCTGCCTGGCCAAGGCCCTTCTGTTCTTTCTCTTAATGGAGCTTCTATGAAATACGTGTTTGAGCCTCTCACTCCATCCTCAAGTCTCTTAAACTGTATCTCTATCTGTCTGTCTGTCTGTCTGTCTATCTATCTGTTCATCTGCCTGGTTGTTCTCCCTATGCTATATTATGAACAAATGCCTCAGTACTATCTTCCAGTTTTTTTCTTTCTCTCACTGAATCCTGTGTAGAATTTATTCTATTAAATTTTTTATTTCTTCAACTATGTTTTTATTTCTAGGATTTCAGTTTTGTTTATTCCTCTTAATTTATTTTTTCCCTGTTTTATAATTTTAAAAAATATAATTGCTATTTTTTGTTTCTTTTACCTCCTTTACCTAAAAGTATTTATTCTAAACTTGTTTTCAGATTTCTCTTTTATTTTCATTTCATTTGGAGTAAATTCATTTCCTGATTATTGTTCTTTTTTAGGCTTTTTCTCAGAGTGTCAGTTTTCCTCATGTGCTTGGAAGTTTTTCTCGGCAAGCTTATCTGGAATGGAGTTTTGCTCGCTCTCTGTCTGTCTCTCTCTCTCTCTGCACTCACCCCTCTGTTAAACAGTTTTGCAGGGATCCCAGCAGCATCCAGTAACCATGTCTAGACCCAGGCTTAGTGCTTGTGGTTCAGGTCTCCGGTCCTGAGCCAGTGGGTAGCTGGGCCCGGGCCCTGGCCGCCAGGCTGCACTGACTCAGCCGCCCCTCCAGATAAACCAGAACCTGGACTTATTTTCCATCTCATTTCACGGGAAGGGCAGCCCCCTCCCAAGCCCTAGTTTCAGACCGTGAGTCTGGCTCCAACTCTCTGCCTCTGAGAGACACTTTTATGTCCTGCTCTCCTTCCAGCGCTGAGCTTCCTGCTATTGGCTGCCTTTCTGTTTGGTTTCAGATCCTCAGAGGGGCTTATCTGGTTTTTAGCTATTGAAACTGCATCCTCGTAACTTTCTCAGCTTATGTGTTATCTAATGTTGCGACAACTTGGAGCGCAGGAAGCCCTGCGCTAGCAGGAACTAACAACGCAGTGTCTACGGGAAGTTCTAGGGCATGGGCTTGAAGCTTCGCAGGCAGATGCAGAGGAGAGGAGGCCTCACATCCCTGCCCCTCCGGGAGCTTCTGGCACAGCACATCAGCCAAGAAGAGCTGGAAAATGTTAGCGAGTGCTTGGTTTGAAGGATGGAAGAAAGGAGGCATTTGACTAAAACATGAAGCAGAATCATAGAAACCTCTTCTTCGAAAAGGAAATTGAAAATCTTCAGCTCTTACCCTCCGCTCCTCTAACCCATGATTCTGTCTCTCTCATCCCAGCAGGAGATTGTCCCCTCTACGTCTGAACACCTCCCGTGATGAGGGGCCACTGCCCCTCAAGGCAGCCCATGCTGTATCTCTGCGTAGCTGTGTTCTTCTCTTGACAACCTGAGATCTGTCTCCCTTTAGCTTCTCCCCAGTGGGCCTCATCTCTCCCCTGGGAAACACGTGGAAAACTTCAATCACCCTCCTGCCTGGCATGTAAATGCTCAATAACTGCTCACTGCAATGATAATTTCTGCGCACTGTTAACCCAGCCAGGCTCCCCGTGCCCTGCTTGCCCCGTTGATTCACAACTGACCCCCAGGCATGGTGTGGTTTGGCAGTCTAGTTTTGCTGCCTGGTGTTTCCTGGCACTGTAGCAATCCCACTGTCACTCTCGGAATGGGATGGGGCCCACTGTAGCACTCCCTCCTGCCCACACAAAGGCCTGTGCTCCTTGCTCACAGAAAGCTCCTAAAGCCATGGGCAGAGGCAGCTCAACCTTTCCTTCTCCGAGTCAGTATAGGCAGGAAGCATCCCCTTAGGAGCAAACAGAGCCTGCAGTTCCGTGACAGGGCAGGGATTGAGAGGAGATGGCCTGAATTTGCATTTGCAAGGAACGGTGTCCACAGAACCTCAAGCCCCAGGCTCAGGGCTGAGCTGGACCAGGATAGATCATGGGGAACTATTCTCAGGGTGAGTTTGGACTTCAGATTGGGTCATTCTGGGGTTTTCTGGTCCACCCCTCGGCTTCTGAAAATAAGTCCTGTGTTCCAGACCATCAACCAACCAGGAAAGCTTGTATGTCTTTAAGAACTATGCCCCTCCATACTTCAGTTCACAAAACTATCATGGGAATGTTTGGAGGACATGGAGCCTGAAGTCCTGGCTTGACATCCCAGTGCATTCCATCACTTGACACATGACCTTGTGTACCTCACAACCTCTGATTCCTTTCCCGTTCTGCGCCTTCATTCCTTATCTGCAATGGGGGGCTAGTTGTGTACACATGCCACATTCTGCAGGGTTGTCCTGAAGAATAAACAACCTCACATCTGAAAAGGGTGTGGCATGGTGCCATGCCCATCACTCATTACACATCTTTTCCCCTTAGTTTCCTTACCATTCCCCCATATGTACTGGTAAGGGTGATATTAACGGAATAAGATTTTTAGGATCAAATGAATTCATCTACCAATCACAAAGAAGTATATCATGTTCATCCTCATTGTTATTATCTGCAGAGGAATGTATTAAGCGATTCTAGTAGGGACCAGAGACATTGGTCATGCTATTTTTCTGCCCCAGTTCAGGACCAAAGCACAGTGACTATGGCCTTACTCTGGAGGCTAGCAAGGGACACGTGGCCAGACATAGTATCAGGGTGTTCTGTAGGGAAGAGAGTGGCTTTGGTGCTTGTCCAAGTGGACAAACTCAGGCATGAGTTCTTTTGTTCACACATTTATTCAGAACATATTCACCAGCACCTCTGAAATCCATGAGGCATACCTTGCACAGGTGCAGTGGCAAACTCTTTTGGATGCCAAGAAAGTAAATTCATGCCAGAAGTCAGCTCAATGTGGGTGCTTGAGTGTAGACGTTCCGTAGATCTGGTCATTGCCTGACCATGCCCTAGAGAAAAGATATTTCTCCTTTGGTGGTTGAAGGTTAGATGGGGGGAAAGAAGGAGAAAAGGAAGGGAGGGAGGGGAGCAGAAAGAAAAAAAGAAGACAAAGGAAGAAAGAAATGGCCATTTTGGAAGGTCTCAAAGAAATTCTAGGACTGTTGCATTCTCAGAGAATTACAGCATGACGGGCTGCTAGGCCAATAAAACCCCCCAAACCAGCCCTGAGAGTGGGCATCAGCAGGGCTCAGGGGCCCTGAGGATGGCAAGGGGCTTTCAGGGCCAGTGGATGAGGGGCCACAGGTCTTCTGGGACTCCTGCAAGAGTAGTGCTTCATTGGGTGGTGCCAGTCTGCGACTCTCTGTGGGCAGGAGTGACTGGCGCTGCCATTTCCCAGGACTGGAGTTGCTGGGGCTGCTTATTGCATTTGCAGGTTCATAAGAGAATGTATGTGTTTTATAAACAGACCAAATGCCTTATGTTTCTGATTGATGGGCCATCAGTTGCACAGTTGTTGGGCAGTGATTGATTTTCCAACCCAGCTGCTCCAGCTGTGCTGCAGATGCTCCTTGTCTGAAGTCAGAGGGCGGGCGTTGTAAGCCATGGAGAAGATCCTAATTGGAGTGATCCCTGAGAAATCGGCCACGGTAATGGCTAACAGCCATTAATTTGGGGCTTTGCTGGGGGTGCTAAACCACAGCTCTCCCTTGGTAATTGCCACTCCCAGCAGGATGGGTGCCATTTTGAAACTCACAAGGGCGCTGGTGGGGCCGAGCGGAAGCGACCTCTTGCATAGTTTGCCAAACCAAAACTCTTATTTTAAAAATATCATGTTTAAAATTCAAAATTAACACATACTCATTTTAAAGGTCTTACAATGTATCGAAAGGTAAAATGGAAAAAAAAAGTTAACCATACTTCTACAGTCCAGAGATAACCGTGGTTAATATTTTGATGTGTTTTATTCTGGTTATTTTAGTCTGTGTGAGTGTGACGTACATCTTTTTCAAGGTTGAAAACACTTCAAACAGGAGTGTGTGTCATGCTTTTTCTCTTTATGTCATAGTAGGGATCACAATGTATGCTTTAAATTGAAAATAAAATTCCCAAACGAGCAAGTGGTATCTAACAAGCTTGATTACAGCTGAAGAGAAAACGTTTGACAGCGGCATGAGGTCGTGGTGAGACCCCGGCAGAGACGCAGAGGACACGGCTCACAGGGCTTTTGGTCCCGCACTACTCGTGCAAGGCGCCGGACCGGTAACGGGGTGACACGAGCACCTGCCTCACTTACCTCAAGGGGCGGTGAAGTGCCCTCCTGTGCAGGCACCTGGGACTCAAGCAGCAATAAAGGGAGAGCATTATCGATATTCTTTAAGCAAGGAACAAACTCTCCAAGCACGTCAGTTGCACCCATTTGTACACGGGTGTTTTCTAGACAGAGCGAACGCCTGATGTTTCTGATTGGCAATGAGCTGCTGAGGTTAAGGACCATGGCAGCGGTGGGATGGCCTCAGAGAAGGCAGCCTGATGCCCTCACTTCCAAAGTGACCAGACTGAGGAGGTGAAGTGTCACGTTCACTTGAGGCCACAGTTCGACGGAGGCAGTGTCAGATTCTGAAGTGGTCTGGATTAGTGACTTGTATCCATATAGTGGCAGCTGTGACACCAGTGAGCAAACCCGTTGAGTTGCACAAAGAAGAGACGTGTTCTCTCCAGGCCCTGGTGCTGTGGCTGAGTGGGGTGGCACCAGCGACCCTGGGAAGGAGCCACGGCTTGGCAGAGACACTTAGAGGGGATGTGGGGAGGAGGGGGGCAGGCCCTGCTGACCGACCTGCAGGACGCGGGGACGGCAAAGACGCTGGGAGTGAGAGCACCTTCCTCCAATGGCTTCTGCTCGGAGGGGGGACGTTTAGGGGTGCAAGGCTTCCAGCCTCCCCTTTTCCAACTGCATTATCATGACCTCGTTTTATAATCTGAAGTGTACAATGAGCTTTCAGGAAACCTCCCTTCTGGTCCTCACAGTAGTGCATGTGGGAGGAGCAGGAGGCTTTATCCCGGCTTTGCAGAAGGTGCACCAGCGCTGAGGAACGTCTTGGCCTTCATCACAGGGTGAAGACGTCTTAGAGCCCACCTCCACCCCCTGGGATTTTCTGGAAGTTTCCCAGGAGGACCTTGTGTGAGGCCAGGCACCAGTCCGTTGGTTTCAGACACCAAGCACAACTAACTCACTGTCCTCCCTGCCCAGCTTCCAGGCAGGTGGTCCTCAGCCCCAGACCCACCTGCGCCCTGTCAGCGCTGAGGGCTCCTCCCTGGCTGGTCCCAAGAGGCTAAGGCATCCTTTCCCCCACCCCGGCCGCTCCAGCTTTGAAGGGGTCGGTTTGGTACTGTTTTCCCAGTTTCTTCTGACCCCCTCTGGCCACACAATCTCAGCATTTGAGTGTTCCTCCCAACCCCAGCCTTCTCTCTGCCTGGAGTTTCTGAGACTGAACGAGTAAATCCCATTTTGCTGGTAGGTGGAGGGAGGGGTGCGTTGGGAGCGGGCGTGGCGCGCGGAACAGCTGCCCGCCATCAACTCCTGTTAAGCAGGTGAGGAAACCTGGGCCCCCCGCTGAGTGAGGCAGCGGAAAGAAAACCTCAACCTTCTGAACCCAGGTCGGTGCAAACCGTGACCCAGTTGACAGTGCGGAGCCGGCGGGAAGGGAAGGCCGGCGTCCAAGGTCAAGGGCGCTGTGCAACCCGAAGGACGGGCTCTGGAGGCCGGCGTCTCCAGCTGCAGACCCGGCTGCAGACCCGGCTGCAGACTCGCCTCCGGCTCTAGCCCCGGCTCTCCGCTGGTCCGGCGCAGGTGCGGGGTTTCGGTCGCCAGGTCCCTGTGCGGGGCCGCGCTGTTAACAAGGCCCTGCGCCCTGGAGGCCTCCCGAAGGCGGGCGGCCTTTGAAGCGCACAGCCTGGATTATTTAATATAATGGAACAGTGTTAGACTCGACCCATCAGAGACATAAATTTCCAGGTGTTTTAAATTTGTTTTCCCGTCAGAATGGTAAACGGCGGATAGTAAAATTCGGCACCGGGTTGTGGCTGTCGGCGCAGAGTGGGCCAGTCTGCACTCCAGTCAGCACGCGGCCCAGCAGCGCAGGGTCCAGAGACTCTGGAGCCCACGGGCTCCCCAGGACCAGTCTCCGAGCTCGGAGAGGTGTTCACACCAGGGCTGGACGAGGGTCCTGGCCTTTCGTGTACAGGAGGGTCCCCAGGCACCTATACCTCCTGCCCACGAGGGTCTTGCACCCAAACATCTGTGCAGAGAAGCCCACAGCCCCTCTGCACCCCCCAGATTAATTGGGGTTCGCAGGCCTGTAACACCTATAACGAGGTTTCTGTTGCCCTTGCCAAATTCAATTATGGGTGCATCTGCTTTCTGATTTTTCCAAGATGGTTTGATTTAAAGGGGGTGGGAAACCCCAAACTACAAAGGAACAGGCTGCACAGTAGCGTTTCGCAGGAGGTAAGAAATTCTGACCACTTTTTCCAGACTCCTGCTTTTTGAGATGTGTCAGAATTCATAGGGTGGCTGCTGAGGACAGATATTACTCTGAGTAATTCTAGAGAAATTCGACCCTGCAGCGCACTCCTCACAAGACCCTTCGCCCTTTCCCCTTCCAAGTCATAAAGGACGTCTCCGTTTCCCAGGGCGGGCTCGCCTGCCTGCTGCCCCCAAACCACTGTGATCCGTCCCTTGGAATGGAGAAACCATGTGACATTTACTTCCCGAACAGGAAGCACTGCCTCAGAGAAGATGGAAACCCCAGGAATTAGTTCAATTTAGGAGATGAAAGTAGGGAAGGCAGTTGCTCCTTGCCAATAAAGAGATGATCATTCTCTATTTGCTTGTGGGCAGGGCCTTAAACAAGGGGCTGGGGGAGGCAAACCCCTCATGAGAGTCGCAGCTGCGCGGAGAAGCGTTCCCTCTGTCGGTCAGCGTTGCACGACGCGTACCTGTGTGAGTTCACGTGTGTGTTGGTGGGGGTACGGGGACAGAGGATACAGAGGTGTGGAGACACTTGCAGGTGGCTTGCCCTCCGAGAACATACACTGTAGTTTGTAGCAGAAATGCAGTCACGAAGCCACATAGGAAGGGTGCCAAGGCAACAGAACAGAGATATCATTGCAACTGAAGCGGTCAAAAGCCAGGGATAGGACACGTCCTTTTTTGGCTCACTTGGTCAGGGGGAGGCTTTCTGGAGGAGTTTGAAAAGCAGGGGCTGGGAAAAGGCAGCGGGAGGGGAGGGGATGAGCCAAGGGAATAGGCGAGGGCTGGGGGTGGGGGTGGCACGAGAGACGGCCGGTCAACGCCAAATTCAGCTTCACCCGGGCCCCAGGTGTCCTCAGAGAGCTGGGAGTCCCCCTGCTTGCCCTGCTGTGGTGTTTTCAGCCCTTAGTTTCTTTCTAGAAGGCAATCCCCGAAGAGCAGGTGGGTCCTTCAGAGGTCAACTTCTGGAAACAGGAAGTGGTGATTAGCAAATTGATTAGTTAAAGCCCCGAGATCCATTGGATTATAAAGAGCAGTTATTTGTTGACTGAAGACAGACCTTGGCCCTGGAGGACAGCTCCGGTTCTCCGAGAAGGCGGACCGAGACAACGAGCAACGAGCCTAAGATGCAGCACGCAGGCCCCACCCGTGTGTGAAATTCCGGCAGCCCAGCTCGGCCGATGACAGAAATGACCGTAATAAACCAGGGAGGCCACAAGTCAAACAAATAATTTGGTTGACAAATAGGAGTATAAACAAGACCTTGATGAATGAATTTCCTAATAGTTCTGTGTTTATTGACATTAGCTCAGCTTGGTCATTAGTCCTGACATTGTCCATATTTGTTGCATGGTGTAATATCTTCCATTTGTTCCAAGACTGCTTTGTAGCTTTTTTTGTTGGGTGTTTTATGTCTGTAAGTCCTGTACCCCTGAGTGGACCATGAGCCCCCAGTTCTGAGAACCTGTGTCCTTAGTGAATGAAGAGTAAGGTCACAGAATTTTCTGTGAGAGACAAGTGGAACAGTGAGAAGAGCCTCAATTTCAGCATCTTAAGCCCTTGGCATCGGGCTGGGAACCGCGTTCTAGGGCCCTTTGACTGTAACATTTGTTGCCTTTTTTTTTTTTTTTTAATATATTTTATTGATTATGCTATTACAGTTGTCCCGTTTCTCCCCCATCATTCCCCCCACCCTGCACACCCTCTCCCACCCACATTCCCCCCTTTAGTTCATGTCCTTGTGTCATAAGTTCTTTAGCTTCTACATTTCCCATACTATTCTTACCCTGCCCCTGTCTATTTTCTACCCACTATCTATGCTACTCATTCTCTGTACCTTCCCCCCCTCCTCCTCCCACGCCCCTGTTGCTAACCCTCCATATGATCTCCATTGCTGTGGTTCTGTTCCTGTTCTAGCTGTTTGCTTAGTTTGCTTTTGTTTTAGGTGTGGTTGTTAATAGCTGTGAGTTTGCTGTCTTTTCACTAGTTGCTTGATCCTGTTCTGCTTTGATTGCTCTGTCTTTTGAGGGAGTGAATCATTCCAGCAGGCGTATCCCTCTCCAGGTGTTACAGGTCTTACAAAAGAGAGGACACTACAGGGTGTGGAGGAATCCCATACAACAGGAGCTTCCCCGAGGCTCACCTTGGCCATGACTTAGACTGCTTCTCACAGAGTTCACCTTACTAAAGTGTTTTGGGGGACTTCAGCCACGGCCTGTGATGGCCAGAACCCAAGACAGGGCTGTCCTGGGAAGGTGCCAGTGTGCCTACAGTTAATTGCCGATCGCTGGCCAGTGCATGCCAGGAGCCACTGTCCTTGACAACACTCCAGCCCTGGTGACTCCGGCTGTAAGCTTTAGAAACTTGGGGAAAAGCAAAGGCAGGAGGAGTTTAAGCTGTAAATGCCAGCTGTATTTTTATTGGTCGTCTGCAACTTCAAAGGTTCCTGCTTTAAAGGAGGCACAAGCAGGTATCCAGTTGGCTCTCTGAGCTCCCAGCCTTGATGCCTTATTGATTTTCAATGTGGCTTGACTCCCAGGTGGGCAGACTTCAAAACGGTCTGTATTTTTCTGCTGTCATGTTTCCATCCCTGTTAGTTTCCATCTCCAGCAAGATTCCGGATATGTTTGAGGGCAGCTTTTCCTTCTTCAGCTTTCTCTCAATAATTTTCTTCTGGACAGGATTTCAGGCAGCCAGGGCCACTTCTGCTGGGGTGTGGTTTGCATCGTTTGTACGGAGCTGGACCAGCTGCTGGCAAGTGTGAGGGAGAAGATGCAGTCCTTGCCCTTTGCGGGGGGTCAGTCCTATCGGTCCACCTAGCACACTTGGAGTCTGAGTGTGTTCTAAATGGGGCACAGTGGAAGGTGGTGTGGCCAGTGGTGGAATGGGGCGGGGGCACTGTGACTTGGTGGGACCTGCCAGTTTAACACACAGTCTTCGTAACTGACCTCAAGCCAGCTGCTCCGTAGTTTAGTGAGCTATTGTGTGCCTAGCCCAGGGACTAGAACATTCATTAAATGCCTGCTATAAGCCAGACCCTGGACTTCACTGATATTTACTGGTAGCTTGCCTTAAATTTCATGTAAATTCTAAACTGCTGTGGGAGGCATGTTGTTCTCGGCTCCTTATTATAAACGAGGAAGCTGTTTTGCAGGGGTTTCACGACTTGCCCAATTTCATTTAGCAAACAAAAGGCAGAGCAGGGTCTGAGCCCTGGGCTGCCCCTGCTGTCACTGGGTGTGTGTCTGTGTGCCCACGTGTGTTGTGAGGATGAGGAAAGGACACTGGCAGCTCGTCCTCTCCTTGGCCGAGAAGCCTGTTCATGTGGAACAAATGAGCAAGACGAGGTTTCTGTGTGGTAATGACAAGCAAACACTTCTACAGCATCTACTGAGCCCAGGGACTAGTCAAATTCTTCATCAATATTAACTAAGCCTGATGAGGAACCTGAGGCACAGAGAGGGTGGGTAACTGTCCCAAGGTAACACAGCTGAAAAATGTCAGAGTTGAGATTCAAAACCCAAACCCAGAGTCTTCCTTCTACACTTTCTTGAGTTTCCGGACTGCCAGACGGGATGGCAGGAGTGTGGACTGAGCAATAGGAGGGAGGTTCTGCCTGCTCCCCACGCTTGACCTCCTTAAACCCTTGAAGAACAGTGAGGCAGGCAGCTAGGCCTCCATGTCACCCCCTTCCCCCCCACTAAACAGATGAGGCACAAACATGTCAAGTGGACACCCAGGTTACCCAGACCTCAGTCCAGCCTCCTGTCTTGCCACTGCAGGGGTTTTCTGTAGGAAAAAAATGTTGGGACATCGAACAGATGTTTGGTCACAAGTGTCATGCCTACAAACTAGGACATCCAGTCTTCTAAACCAGCACAGCTCCTCTCCATGCTGCTGTGGTCACACAGTGAGGTGGGAAAGTGGTATTTGTGAATAGAGAAGAAAGAGGTAGGGCAGGTGGGGGAGAGGCTGGGTGCAGGTCCAGGGGGACTCCCCGGTGCCCGGGCACAGGCCTTCTGCTCTGCAGCCTGCCTGGCTCCGCCATGCGGGAAGAGAGGCCTTTGAAGTCACAGACCACCAATAAAACTGCAGCTGGCACCAAGGCTTACAGGGCTCCAGGCGTGAGATTTTACACCACGAAGGGGCTGAGCCAGCGCTGACAGGGTTGGAATGTGCCCTGGACTCCCCTTTCCTCGGCAAGAGCCACCAGGGTGCCTGAGCCCCTGGCCACCCTGTCACCCAATCAATCAAGCCTGCAGCGAGAGCCCATTAGCTGCCACAGGAAAGGGAGAGAAGGAGCAGTGTGTGGCGGAGGTGCGGGCCCAGGGCCGGGGCGCGTGCAGCACACCGCTGCAGTGCCGGCAGGCTGCGAGCGCACGGGACGTTCTCTGCTAACTGTTGGCAGCCAGACAGCGAGGCCACAGGCGGGGAGAGGGACGAGGGCCCTGGTGGTCCTGGGGCAACCTCCTTAGGCTTCAGCATGAACGAAGAAAGGCCCAGAGCTGGAATGAGAGGCCACTGTCCTCCCCCCCGCCCCCGCCCTTCGCCCTCTTTCCCATGTCCTCCTTCCTTCCTTGGTCACCTTTAAACTATGATTTATGTCTGGCCCTGTGCTGGGAGTGGTCCCATCTCTCCTCTCCAGGAGCTCGTAGTCTAAGACAGGCAGAATCCTTGAGAATGGACTGTGGATCAGGACCTGGAGGAAGAAGGTGAAGGACAGGGGAACCTGGCAGCCCTTGCAGCCAGGAGCTCAGTGGAGGGCATTACTCTTGCCCCTGCTCAGTTTCCCAGTGCCCTGCCCCCTTCCTCTTAGGGAGCAGCTGTTGATTCAGCCCTTCTGAGGTGTTTGGTGATGAATAGATTAACTTCCCTCGAGGAGGGTGAATGGGAGGGGTCCCAGGGAGCATTATCTGGAAGTGTAGCCAGGGACAGGAGCTGGGACTGAGCAAAGGGATGAGCAGAGGAGGCTGGAGGAGGAGTGAGGAGGTGCCATGTCTTCCCTGTGGGTGCTCCCAGGACACAGGAGCTGTCCTGCTTGAGCATAGATACTTAAGAGAGGAAACCTATTAGCCCAATGGGACTGAAACCTTAATGGGAGACCATAGAATCTGCAGCGGCAAGAGAGACTTGAAGAGCAGAGCAAGGGAGCATGAGTCCCCGCACTCAGATCCCACTCTGCGGGCGGCTGGCTCATCCGCCCTCCTGCTCACCCACTCCACCACCGTGGTCTTTTAGGAAGGACTGGGCCTCGGAGATGACAATGCTAAAGGAACTCTGGGTGTTAGGACTTGGCTTCTCCAACCTTGCAAGGCTTTTGTCACCCATGTCATCACTTGTTTTAGAAACGCAGAATCATCTCTGCAGCTATGGGACGAGTGAGGGCCAGCACCAGTTCGGGGAGAGCAAAGTGAATGGGGCTGGTAGATGCGGTCAGACACACAGACAGTGTCACCTTTGCATCGCCCACCGGGGTTGCTGTGCCTGACTTGCCACGTCCTGTCTGGGGTCGTGGGGAAAACATCATCCCTCTGGTCAGACCTTAGGGAATGGGGAGTTGGGAGACATTTTTTCTTAACTTTATCCTGAGCACTGAGCTTCTGTACCCACCATTAAGTCAGCCTTAGACATTTCAGTGGAATCCAACGAGGAATTGGTGGGCCTACCTGCTGTGCACAGACACCGTAATAACAGTACATGATACGATTAGTCCAGCTAAGTCCATCCACTGTTTGCTCATTGTTGAGACAGGCATTTAAATGTGGAGAACACCTCTCTCTAGGAACATTGACCAGGAAGTGATGAAGGGTGACTAATATGATAACAAGGCTGGCAGTTTCAGTTTACAGAATGTACACAGCCGTGCGAGGCTTGTCCCCTGCAAAGTAGTCACCTAGCAAAGCCAGCATGCATTGGGATGTGTGCGCTTTGCTACACACCCTGCCTTGTTCCAAAAGGAAGTTAAAGTCCCAATCGGTGAGGACTTGGATCCTGCCGAATGACCTTATTGGATGTGGCAAAACATTTGATCAAACCATGGCTGGTTTCAGAAGGGAACATGCGCTGTCTGAGGTTGTAGCACTTAGGAATGCGAGAGAGGTTCAGACTGTTCGTGTGTGTTGGGTTGTGTCTCCTCGCTTTAACCGCATCTCGGAAGAGTTGGGTGAAATCAGGCCAGCATTGGCTGGTCTGCCGAAACAGGTGGAAGGGGTTGGCTTTGCTAAGGTGCTGCTCCACTGCCTGCAGCCTAAAATCTAAACTGTCCAAAAGTTCGGTAATTTGGAGCCTCACTGGGTTGAAAAAGTGTGATATTGTGATTTATAATAAGAAATACATATTTCCTGGCACAGAGCTCCTAAAACTCTTGGAATTTCTGAAGTGGTGAGAGCTATGAAGGTGTCTTTCACGTTAATGAGTGACTTTAGGAATGCCCGTAGGTCACCCGGGGGGAACCAACCAACTGATTGGAGGGCTGAACTTTTGGTCTCCCCTCCCCACCTCCGGGGAGGGGAGAAGGGCTGGGGGCTGAATCTATTGCCAATCTGTCAAGCATGCCGATGTAATACGAAGCTTCCGTAAAACCCCACAAGGCCAGTTTGGAGCGCTTCCAGGCTGGTGAACAGGGGGAGGAGACTCGCGAGGGTGGAGGGCTTGGCAGCCCTGTGCCCTTGCCCCCTACTTGCCCCATATGTGTCTTCATCTGGCCGTTGACTCATCTCCTTTAATATCCTTTGTAATAAACTAGTAATCTAGTGAGTAAACTGGTTTCCTGAGTTCTGTGAGCTGCTCTAGCAAATGAATCAAACCCAAGGAAGGGGATCCTGGGAAGCTCTGTTCTATACCCAGTTGGTCAGAAGCACAAGTGATAACCTGGACTTGCAATTGGCCTCTGAACCGGGGGGAAGGGAGTCTTGTAGGGCTGAGCCCTCAATCTGTGTTAGCTGATGCTAACACAGCTCTGCAGGTAGGTAGAGTCAGAATAGAGTTGACTTGTAGGACACCTGGCTGGCATTGGAGAATTCCTTGGCTGTGCAGAAAACCTTCCAACACACATAGGGATTAGTGATCAGAATCATTAACATGCCAGTTGCTTCTGTGCCTCAAACTGAAGCAGTGGGCAAGAGGCATGTGAGAAGCCTAGACTTGGCAAGGATGAAATTAGTGTTCTGCTGTGCAGCGGTGGTAAGCCTGCTGACGTAGGTGGGTGCCAGGCTGTGGCGTCCCTCCCCCCAAGCCTGCTGTTTCTGATGGCCTCGAGACAGTGGCCATTAAACAGAGAGCTCTGGTAGAGCCCAACAACCTCTAAGGGAAAGAACAGCAAACAGCCTTAAAAATGACAACTGGGCAAGAGCTTTAGTGGTAGTTTCTTACACATTGGATGCACAGAAGGAAAAAGTATTTCAAAAGCATTTGAAGAAATGATTTTACCAAAAGAAACACATTCCTGGCTTTCGAAGCCTATTCAATACTTAAAACCATTCCTGGGTACCCAGTCCTGAGCTAACAGGAAGGCGCTCACAAAGTCTGTGTAGCCCTCTGAAAAGTTCATATTCTCCAACGACCACGAAGGCGTGGCCATGGAGAACAGGACAAGGGGGTCCTTTCCAGGGAGAACAGGGTTCCATCGGCAGAATCTACTTGGAACGATGACTTTAGAAGCCAAAGTCCTATGTTAAGAGTAACACACACAATGCAGAAAATCTGAAAAACGAAGAAAAATTTCTTTTCATGTCAGCCTCCCTCCAGCCCTGCAAATAACCTGTTATTCTATCACATTATAAGATTTCTGTGTGAGTTAGGCACTTTTCTGGGAACATCTATTCATACACTTACTTGACTGCACATTTACTTGCTGTGAAATTGGGTAACGCTGCGTTCACTGTTTTGTTTCGCGCTCTTTAAACCTAGCGCCGTGCTGTGTCTCCTCCTTTTCTTCTCAGCCACGACTTTCAGTGACTGCATAATACTCCGCTGTGCAAACCTCATAACGTTGGACGTTTAGATGACTATTTTTCCTACCTTAGAAAGAATAAACTTCTTCACGAGGAAATACCTGGGCCACAGGATACAGACTTTTTTACAACTTAATCCAGACTGCCCGTCACCGTTAGCATGGCTGTGACCAGTGGGCCTTCCTGCAGCCGTGTTAGAATGGGCCCATTTCCCACTGCCTCCACCACGCGGGTGGCCGGTCACTTCCATCTTGGGGATGATGAGGTCTCAGACCAGCTCTTTGCGGTGGAACCTTTGCCTGAGGGTATTTTTTTTTTTTTTTTTAAATCTTGGCTCCAGCCACTTGGGAAGATGGTGCACTTTTTCATATTCAGACTGAACACCTTCCTCTGATCTTCTCCTGGCTGAGTCCATCAATGTGCCATCTCTAACCTTGTGCCTCAGTTCCAGGATGGCTTCCGCGGGTTCCTGTACTTTCTGCAGGGTTGCTGCTGCCTCACGGCAAATACCCTGAAAAAAGAATGCCCGAGGGTGGGAACACACGGGGAAGCAGGAATCACGCAGCCACACATCCTCAAGGGCTTTCAGAGAGTCGTGGTTCTCCAGGACCGCCGATTGCTCTTGTCCAGTCTGGTGATGTGCTGTTATCACATGTCGAGACTTCTGACTACAAGAAGATGAGTCGTACTGACCTCAAAAAAGTCCTCAAAAAAAAAACCCTAACCCCAAAACACTGTTGACATTTTGGTGTATACATTTCCAGAAGTTTCTACTCTACATATGTTTTTTGCAGAATTGAGATTATTTAAATGTGCAACTTGCTTTAAATATTATGGTTTCAAAGTTACTAATATTCGTCGTAAACCTTTATAATGGCTGCACAGAATCAACACATAGCCCTGGGGGCAGGAAGCCTCAGGGACCGGAAGGAGGCCAGGTGGCCTCCTTAGGGAAGGGCGTCCACCGGCAGGGAGGCTCACAGGCCAGATAAAGGCCTCTTACAGGAGTGCTTGAGCCGTGACTGGTGCGGCTCAGTGGGTGTCATCCCACAAATTGAAGGGTCACTGATTTGATTCCTGGTGAGGACACATGCCTGGGTTGCGGGCCAGGTCCCCAGTTGGGGGCACAAGGGAGGCAACCGATGAATGTTTCTCTTGCACTTTTTTGTTTCTCTCCTTCTCTTTCTCCCTCCCTTCCCTCTCTCTAAAAATAAATAAATAAGATCTTTAAAAAAAGAGTACTTGAAATATTGGGGGATCAATTTATAAAGTATGTGATTGTTGAACCACTGTGCCTACACCTGAAACTAATACAAAATAATATTGAATGTCAACTACAATTGAAAAATAAAAAATTTTTAAAAAGGCCATTTTCAAGAGGGGCTGGTGGGAAGTGGGTGAGGACAGAGGGCGGACATGAGTGCAGGAAGATTGGGGGGGGGCGCCGCTAGAGCCTCTTTGGTTTTCATTTTCTGCGGCACACGGTGAAATATATGCTCTCAGCCGATGCCCGTAAAACACTCCAGATGGTTCTCTAGACACCCTCGAAAGAAGAACTATCATTTCAACTCCCCTAGTTATGGTTTTCCCCTGAGAAGGGGTCCATGTATAAAGGAAAATGCTAAAATAAAAATAATAAAAAGAAAGCTATTGGCAGCTGCAGGCCTTTCCCACTGTAGACCGGCCTTTGCAAGGTGGACAAACCCTTGCTGTTTGAAAAAAAAATGTAGCCAGCACTCATTGGATTAAGAGTGTAGAAAAGCAAACGTGTTCAAATCTTAAACACATCATAATTTTAAGCATCCACAAGTGTTTAAAAAGTGTTAGCTGCTATGAGCACATACATCCATTCACTAGTTAAACATCATAACCTGTTTCTTTTCTAAACACGTGGGTAGAAGAACAGAGGACGGTTAACATGTTAAACACACTGACATGTTTACAATGTGTTGCAAGAAGGTGTTTAACTTTTTGTGTTCCAAAGCTAAACACTTTGGAATTAGAGGGTTGGCTAATTCCACATCCAGTTAGTATGACTATCACCTTGGCTTTGGGCAGAGACCCCTTTGGAAACACGGACAATCCTGGTAATAACCTAGATTTCATACAGGGTAGGACTGGACTGCTTACTGCCGGATCTTGGGTGCAGATGAAACGTTTGTTTCTGGAAGCAAATCATAAAAGGAATTAGTCCTGAAGGCATGAATTGCTGGACCCAGCCCATGCTCTGGGTTGGCACGGCCAATTTCTTCTCTCAGGTGTTCCTTCCATCCTGTTGGTAGGAGCTTTTAAAGAGTCCCCAGACATAGGCCAACTGGGGCCTTGGTCTCTGCCCTGCACTGGCTCGGGCTTTCATGGAGAATAAATAGAGCCCTGGAAGCTAAATTGGAAAAAGGGATAGAGGGAAGGAGGGAGGAAGAGAGAGGAAATGCTTGTTTTCTGTGGCTGCTGTAACAAACTGCAACATGCTTGGTGCTTAAAAGAACATGAATTTATCGTCTTACAGTTCTGGGGGGCAGAAGTCCTAAACGGGTCTCTTTAGGCTAAAACTACATGTCATCAGGGTTGGGTTCCTTCTGGAGACTCTAGGGAAGCATCCGTTTCCTTGCCTTTTCCAGCTTCTAGGGGCCACCTGCATTCCTTGACTTGTGGTGTTTCTTCACGTTCAAAGCCAGCAGTGGGTGGTGGCATCTTTCCAGCACTTCATTGCTGACTCTGCCCCTCTCTCACCCCCCTCTTTTACACATACAGGCATACCTCAGAGATACTGTGGGTTCGGTTCCAGATCAACGCAACATAGTGAGTCGTAATGTTTTCGCTAAAGAAGGATCTTGCTTTCAGTTTGAAAATAATGCAAGTACTATGAAATGCAAGAAAATGAATCGCAACACAACAAAGTATGCCTATAATGACCTTTGCGATTACCTCGGGATTACCTGGATGATCCAGAATAACCTTCATAAGTCAGTTTATGAGCAACTTTAATTTCCCCTCGCCCTGTAACAACATCCATGGGATCCAGTGATTTAGAATGTAGACCTGTTGGGGGAGGCATTATTCTGCCTACCACAGGGAGTTATAACAAGAAAGGCAAAGAGAGAGAAGAACAGGAGAGCAGGAATTACTCTAAATTGAAATCCTGTTCATCCTGGGATAGAGACTGTCTCAGACAAGCACTAGAAGATGGCCTGGGAGTGTGGGCTGAAGAGCAGGGACTGGCACTTAACAAGTATGCAAGCCTTTCAGGGGGTCCAGGTCCCTCTTAACATTCACTGTATCAGTTAGGGCATGGGCTAGGCTGCTATAACAAAAGAAGGGCATTCCTTTTTCATGATAATAGTGGAGATAGACCATCTAGGGCTATTACGATGGCTCTACCATCCCTAAGCATCTGGTTTCTGTTTCTTAGGGCCAAAGATTTTACTCCAGTTTTTCTCAATGTGTAGCCTGGAGGAAAGGAGAGAAGAAGGATATGCCTGTTCCTTTTAAGGGCATGATCTGGAATTGAATTTCTCAGCCTTGACACTGTTGACATTTTGGGCCAGATGATTCTTTTTTTTTATGAGGGGCTGTCCTGTGTATTGTAGGATGTTTAGCAGCATCCCTGGCCTCTACCCACCAGACCCCAGGACACCACCCAGTTGTGACAACCAGATATTCCTGCAGAGGTGGAGAGGAATCGCCCCCCCCTTTGAAAAATCACTGATCTGGAAAAAGCTCGTTACTTTTGATGCCATCCTGTTGCTTGCCACACAGTTACATGGTCATAACAAGCTAGGTAGTCACCTGCCCATCTAAAATTTGGGGGTCCCATTGTAAAGAAAGAAAGAGTGAGTGTTTGGGGACAACTAGCAGTCTTTGCACCCATTTCAGGTATCCAGACCTCCAAATTACTGAAGTCCCACATCATATAGGAGATTATGGCCTGGAATTCACAATGGGAGGGAGGGATTAAAGGTGGTCACCAGTAGGAGGCATTTCTAGGGACCTTGCAAGAGCTCTGGATGCTCACGTGGCATTCCTTGAGCAGAGATGCCTGAAGGGGCTTGACCACCAAAGACATCTCCGGGAGGCAGGAACTTGCCATTCTTATACCATGCATCGTGACATGTGGCTTGACTGGGGAGAACTCTGGCTTGGGTGCTCTCAAGCTTTTGTTCTGTCTGCAGGGGGCCAGGGCCAGGGGGACCAGGGGACTCAGTGGGCTAGGATCCATGTAAGGTAGTAGGTTTAAAAGAGACAGAACTGGGTTCTACTTCTGTTTCTGCCATGTTAGCGATGTGACTCTCTAGTACCTTAGTTTTCCTTCTCCATAAAACTAGGACAGTATCATCTCTTGCACTGAAGGAGGTTGTCGAGAGGATTAAAATCAGACCGTGTGTGAAAGAGCCTTAGTGTGATCCCTGGTACTTACTAGGCCCTGGACCGATGATGCTCACTCATTGTTTCAGTCCCCAGATATTTACTGTAGGACAGTAGCCTTCTTCCCTTATCTGCAGTTTTGCTTTCCATGGTCCCAGTTACACATGGCCAACTGTGGTCTAGAAATATCAAATGGAAAATTCCAGAATGAAATAATGCATAAGTTTTAAATTGAGTGCCATTCTAAGTAGTGTGATGAAATCTTGTGCTCTCCTGCTCCAGCCCACCCAGGAAGTGTATCATTCCTCTGTCCAACGAATCCATGCTATACTCATATGTGCCTCCGGCCCCGTAGTCACTTAGTAGCTGTCTTCGTTATCAAACCAACTGATGCGAAGTCACAGAGCTTGTGTTCAAGTGACCCTTATTCTACTTAATAATGGCCCCAAAGCACAAGCATAGTGGTGCTATCAATTCAGATATGCCAACGAGAAGCTGTAAAGTGCTACCTTTAAGTGAAAAGGTGAAATTCTTGACTTAAAGAAAAAATCATATGCTGACATTGCTAAGATCTATGGTAATAATGAATCTTCTATCTATGAAATTGCCTGGTTTATAAATATGTATAGGAAAAAAACGTGGTACATATAGGATGCAGTATTTTCTGCAGTTTCAGGCACCCACTGGGGATCTTGTAGCCTATCGCCTGCGGATCAGGCAGAACTGCTGGACCTACTATATACGAGGCTCTGTGCTAGATTCTAGGGACATGACCATGGCAGTGAGCAAAGTAGATTAGGTTCTTACCTACTCAGTAGTTAAATCGTGGTAGTCACTACTCGTATTATCATCATCATGATTCTGGAAACAGGCCTAGAGCTTGACTATCTGCCAAAGGGTGGGTGAGGCTGAGCCAACAGACTCGAGGACTATGTAGGAAGGAGGCTGGCTGGTGGGGCGGATGTGTTTGATGGGAAGGACCAGTTGGGTAGGGAAGAGCGGAGAGCTGACTAAGTCAGAGCAGCAAAGACTTGGTTGTATGGGCCGGAAGCAGAGATTCAGAAATCCCTGGGGATTCAGAGGATATGACTTGAGGTGGGGCTGCCATCTCAGGAATGGCAAATGAGGCAGGGGAAGATGAGTCGTGGAAGGGAGGCAGGAGGATGGGACAGGCAGCTGCAGGGTGGAGCTGCTGAGAGACCTGGGTGAGGTCAGAGGGACTGCAGGGACCACATTCAGGAAGGCCAGGCTTGCTAATAAGGCAGGACGTGCTGTGTCCTCAGGGTGAGTGGGGTGCTCTACTGGCATCGTGAAACAAGTTCAGGTCAAATAGGACAGACGGCCCCTCGCTTCCCAGTTCCACTGCCAACATCTGCACTATGGCATGCCTCTTGGCAAGCAGATCGTGAGGAGGAAGGTCACCTCCATTAAATCCTCCTCAGTTAATGGTGGCTCCGGGCCGTGCATCTCGGACTTTCTCCCTCGACAGCTCACTTTGGCAAAGTAAACAACCTCACTTGCTCCCACTTACTAAAACAGAAATCTTTCTTTTTCGAATGCCGTTTAAACACCATGGTCAGTCATAATCACTTGCTTGCACCTCTTGTATCACCATTGCTGTCTTGGCAAAACCACAACCAAAGTTAAATGGGGAGCTGAACCCCCATTTTCTCCATGCTTGCTTGGGGGAAACAAACGCAACCATGCTGAGTGGTCTCACTTCCAACTCATGCCCACGATGTTCAAGGGTGCCTTCACTTGCCACCAGGTCATCGTCCCCCCTGCCCCTTGCCCACTCACCCCCCCACCGTCCTAGACTACAACCTGACACCAGCCGCCTCAGGCCTTCCTACTGTGTCCCTCTCCCTCTGCCACTGATCTGTTTCCCTCTTCAGCAGCAGAGCTGAAGTCATCGGAAGAGAACTTCCGTAGATTTCCCGAGCTCATCCCCCCGCCTCCTGCATCTGCCCTCACGTCCTCACCCCCTCACCTCCTCGCACCCTCGGCTGTAACTTGAACTTTCCACACACCTTTCTAGAGGCAACCTCTCCACCTGCACCCTGATCTTGTTCCCCCCACTTACCCAAGGACAGTGCTCCAGCCATATTGCCCGTGTCTGTCCTCCATCCTCGATTGTCCATTATCTCCTGAATCATTTCCATTCGCATAAAGTGATGTGATTATTTCCCCAATTTTATAAAACCTTCTCCTGAACCCACTTTTCCTGCAACTTTTTGTTTGCTCCCCATTTGCATTGAAACTGCTTCAGAAAGTTGTCTGTACTCACCATCTCCAATTTGTTCCCACCTACTCCCTCTTCCATAATAACTGTATTGAGATCTTGGACATACAAAATTATTATATTTAAGGTGCACAACTTAATGTTCTGATATATGTATACATTGTGAAAAGATCACTATAATCAAGCTCAGTAACTTGTCCATCTTCTCTACGTTTACCATTACTTGTATGTTGAGATTTAATTTAAGATCTATCCTCTCAGCAAATTTCAGGTGTACAATACAGTATTGTTAACTTTCGTCACTGTGCTATTCATTAGATCTCCACAACTCATTCATCTTACATAGCGGAAACATTCTGCTCTTTGATTAATATCTCATTCTCCTTCCTACCCCCGCACTGCCCGCTGTCTATTCACAGTTCTATGAGTTTGACTATTTTAGTTTCCTCATGTAAATGAGATTATGCAGTATTTGTCTTTCTGTGTCTGGCTTATTTAAGTTAGCGTAACGTCCTCCAGGTGCCTCCATGTTGTCACAAATGGGAGCATTTTCTTCTCCTCCTCCTTCTCCTCCCCCTCCTGCCTCTTCTCCCCCTCCTCCTCTTTCTTCTTCTTCTTCTTCTTCTTCTTCTTCTTCTTCTTCTTCTTCTTCTTCTGCTGCTGCTGCTAAACAATAGCCCATCCTGTCTGTGTCTATGTGTGCATCACATTGTTTTATCCATTCTTCTATAGACGTTTAGGTTGCTTCCACACCTTGACTTTTGAACAATACAGATCCAATTTCATTCTTCTGCATGTAGATACCCAGTTTCCCCAGCACCATTTATTGAAGAGACTTTCCTTTCTCCATTGTGTGTTCTTGGCACAAATGTGTGGATTCCTCCCATTCTCTCTTAAAGCCACTCTGATCAGCTCTTTGCCCCTACTAGTCAAAAGACTGCTCTTGTTAACCTTCATACTTCTGCACCCAGTGGTCAAATGTCAGTCTGGACCACTTAGTTGATCAGCTGCATTTGCCACAGTCGATCACTTTTTTCTCCTCAATATGTATTCTTCACCCTACTTTTGGAACAACATGCTCTCTTTGTTTTCCTCTTGACTCACAAGTTGCTCTTTCTCGGTATTCTTTGCTGGTTTCTCCTCATCTCCTTGACTTTTTAGGATTCGTGTCCTCTAGAGCTCAGTCCTTGGTCCTCCTCTTTATCTACATGCATTCTTTTCATGATCTCATGGCTTTGTATAGCCAATATCCCTGATGATGCTCAAATTTAAATTCATACTTCCAGCCTTCAGATCTCTGCTTGGGTGACATCTCAAGCTCAACATGCTTTCCAGAGCTGCCCCACCACCCACTGCACCTTGCAAACCCACTCCACCCGCAGGTATCTCTACCTCACTTGACCAGATGGCAACTCCAGACTTCCAATTGTTTAAGCTTGGGGTCTCCATGACTACCATCCTGGTCGGAGCCTCTATCATTTCTCACCTGAGTTACTGTAAGAACCTAATTGCTTCCACCTTTGATCCTCTACAGTCTATTCTCAAAACAACAGCTAGAGGGCGTCTTAAATTTTAAATCAGATCGTGTCATTCCTCTTCTTAAAGCCATTCAGTGGCTCCCCAGTTCCTTAAGACCCCACCGGATCTGCCAACCTCTCTCACCTCTGCGTCTCTGAACTCACTTTGTGCTGCTCTTCTTGTTCACTCCGTTCCAGCCTGTCGATCTCAGAGCAGTTCCTCAGCGTGCCGGGCGTGCTCCCCGTTACAAACTGCGCTGTCCGGTCACTCTCCTGGAAGGCCCTTCACCTACTCCCTCACCGGCTCCGATCTGTGCTCCGAGGCGGCTGTCTCAACGAGATCTACTCGGATTCCCACACACGCCGCAGCCGGCCTGAACTCCATCCCAGCCCTCCTTACCCCGTTGTACTTTTTTGTTTCCGTAGTGGTAATCACTTTCTGACATACTATGAAATTATGTATAAATGTTTATTGTTTACAGGTCTCCCCTAAGTGAAATATATGTTTTATGAAGGCAGGGTTTTTGTGTGTTTTGGCTCACAGCTGAATCCCAAGGGCCTAGAACAGCGGCCGACCTTTAGTACCTGCACAGTCAATGTTTGCTGTGCGGATGCACGGAAAACTGTGCCTCCTGTGGGAAAGGTCTCCACAAAAGACATCTGCCCTTCATCCATCTGCATGTCTGCCTGTTTAGCCATCCAGCCTAATCGTTCCATAAGTGCATTTTGGGTGCCTGGTCATTTTTTACCTTATGTTTTGGCCTGTGGATAAAATGGTGTCTACTCTAAAAGAACTCCAATAAAGCTGGGGGTGGGGGGAGTCCAGACACAGGAATCATGGAATAGAACTTGTTAATCTAAGCCAGAATTAAAAGCATAGACACTGTCACTCTGGAGGGCTGGCGAAGGGCGGGTAGCACAGGGTTAATGGCCGGGCACTCTGGTGGGTTTGAGGGTCTAAAGCTCAAAGAGCCTTTAAGGACCCCACGTGCTGCACGTCCTGGGGACACTGAGAATCTGCCGGGAGGGGGCAGGGCAAGGGCCTTTGACAGCCCTGGGGGCTGGCAGCCTAGTGTGGGAGCCCCAAGGGTGAGGCTCTTTCTCTGGGTGCTGTCTCCAGGAGACAGGGGCTCGCTTTAGCCCCTGGGATGGGGTAACATCCAGCTGCCTGTGCTCAGGGAGCTGCCACTCCCTGACAGGCAGCAAGCACCCTAGATGCTGGTTGGGGAGCTAGGGTTCCCACTGGCAGCAGTGAGAAATGGGAGCTAAGACGCTGGGCCCTGGGATTCCCCAACCTGGGATCCTTCTTCTCGCCGCTGACTGCACCAAAGTCAGAAAGGAAAACAGTCCTATTCCTGTAGCCCCGAACCAAACAGCTCACAGCTGGCTAGCTCACCGAAACAAATAAGCCTTGTCCCCCGGGATTTGTAGAATCTGAATGGACAACATCCTCTTGATCCTCTTCTTTCTAGTGTAGCCCGGTGAAGTCTCATGGGGAGGGGAGGGGAGAGAAAGAGAGGGGAGGGAAAGGGAGGGAAGCGGGGAGAGAAAGGGAGGGGAGGGGAGGGGAGGGGCAGGGAGGGGCGCGGAGGGGAGGAGGTGGTGAAACACAAACATTTCTGGAGGTTCGGCTGTAGCTCAGGGACGCCTGCACTGAACGGGGACTCAGGGAAGGAGGCAGCCTGGAAAATTCCACTGCCCACTCCCCACTGCTTGGCGTTAGCTGCCCACTCCCCACTGCTTGGCGTTAGCAGCACATCTCAGGCCATGCAGTCCCAGTGGAAGGGTGGGCCTGGGAGTAGCTCGCTGAGCTCTCCACCTCTCCGCAAAGAGCTCGGAGTGGGCCTCTTGCACTGGCTAGCTATTTAGACGTGGACAAGAAGAACGCAGTCCTCAGAGTACGCACTAGCGTTGAGATCACTCAGAGCACAGGGCCAGCTGGTCCCATTGTCACCGCTTTTAGCTTCCTCCTGCTTCAGAAACTCTTGTCACCTGGGCCCCTCAATGAATCCTAGCTTCCTTGCCAAATGCTACCTTCAAACTGTACAGTTTTGATTAAAATGGTTCACATTGATTTTGGAAAGCACAGAGAAAAGAAGAAAATTCCAAGCACTCATGACCCCCTTCCCCTCCCCTCACCCTGAGATGACTATCTTTGGGGACACAGGGCCAGATTGTCACGACACACACATGCACACACAGTCAAATAGTTTGCTGTGTTGCTCAATCATGTGGGTTCTCCCTGATACCCTCCCTCCCCTACTGTAAGCCCTTGCGTTACAGATCTTAGAGGGTATGCAGCAAATGAGTGGTGTAGACAGGGGTGTGTGGAACTGGGGTGCAGTAAGAATCACCTGGGTGGGCAGAAAGGGTTAGGCTGGGCATCATGGTGGCAGGTGGGCAGCCCTGGGGTGAGTGTAGGAAACAATCGAGATGGAAAAGCCAAAAGCCGTGGGAGGCCTTCTTGCTTCCCAGTGACTTCCCAGAAGCCATTGCCCAAAGGTGTCCATCGTTAAGTCCCGTTCTCCGGAATATTGGTATCTGTGGACTCTAATCCTACATTTATCTGAGAGCTCAGGGGGAAGTTCCACGCCAAACCATGAATTTCTAGTTAAACGAGGGTCCTTAAAACATGGGGTGTCACTTCCCGCGACTCTGGGCTTGGTCCAAATGACCATGATAGCTTCGGAGCTAGAGTTCTGTGTGCGGAGCAGGGGGTAGAAGGTGAGATCTGCCCTAGGTCCTGGGCCTCCCAGCCCTCTGTAACCAGGGGTTGCCCCATTTCCTACCATGTCTCCTGAGCAAACTGAGGAACCCGCACCTGCTCAGTCTGACTCGCCTCTACTGCTGGAGTTGGGGAGATGGGCGGCATCCTCTGGGAGCCCTCAGTTTGTTCCCTGTCCTGCCCTAGCTCTGGATCGACGGAAGAGAAGGCCCAGGCTACACTGTTTGGAGTCACATCTTCAGGTAGAGCATGGGACCTGCAGCCTCCTCACTGGCTCCTGGCACCTCCCCAAGCCCCTCAGAGTTCTCCCATTGTGGGAAGCAGCAGGGAGATCAGAGAGCACCAGGTGGGGTGGTGGGGTGGGGGGTGGGGAGGACAAACAGCCGAGGGCCCTGAGCTAAGTTTTGAGGACCTTGCGGCTTCTTCTTCTTCTTCTTCTTTTTTTTGGTAGATTTTATTTATTCATTTTTAGAGAGTGGGGAAGGGAGGAAGAGAGGGAGAGAAATGTTACTGTTTGGTTGCCTCTCATGCAACCCAAACTGGGGACCTGGCCTGCACCCCAGGCACGTGCCCTGACTGGGAATCGAACCAGCTACCCTTTGGTTCACAGGCTGGCACTCAATCCACGGAGCCACACCAGCCAGGGCTCACAGCTTTTCTGAGGCTGACTTTGCTCCCTTGAGTGTCTTCACTGGAAATAGAAATAGAGTGGGGTGAGTCCTTAATACCCATTTGCTTGCAAGTTTCAGAGAAGAGAGTTATACTTTTGGAAGGAAGGGGGGAGTAGTGTGAGAATAAACAGCACTGGAGGCAGTAGGTACCTGACCGTTCACGGAGGTGGCTAACAAGAGCCTAGTGAAATACCTGCCTGAATGAGCAGAGTGTGCCTTGCCACTAAGCCAGAAGTGTCCCACTCACTGTCAGAGCCCTCTGACAGCAAGCACAGGAGGAGCCAGGGTGTGCTGAGCATAGTGGAGTGGAGAAGTTCAAAGGCACTCTCCCTCCCGGAGGAAGAAGGGCTGCCGAAGCCTGGGAGCCTCAGAAACTGGCTGGGATTCCAACAGGTGAACACCCTGGAGGGTGTGCTTTCCAGGCAGGGGCATCACTGGGGAAAATGTGCAGGTAAGAAGGGACATCCAGAATGAGTGAGCCACCCAGAGGCTTTCCGGCCCCCTGGGCGCTAGGCTGGGGGTGCCTGCGTGGGTTCACAGGCTGCCGTAGGCTCCGCCCACAGGATCGTTAACTCCAGCAGGGGAAACACCTGCTCCTGACCCGTGCCAGCATTTTTATGTGGTCTTCATTGCTTCATGCTTATCTCATTTATGATTACAGAAGAGATTCTTGGCAGCTGTCATCAGATCCTAACAGTGCCTTTAATGTCCCTCGTATATCCTGAATGTGACAGGAATTCCACACTGCACATGTTTGCATTTCTTTCTCCTGCAATAAAGGATTCCAAAAAATGTAACTTTGATGGAAAAGCCTGTGAGGACAATAAAGGATGTAAACACTCCCTCTCCTAATGCTTGAGGAAGGTGGGCTCACATGCCTGCAAAGAGCATGCAGTGCAGTGGTCGGGGCCTAGAAGATATGAGGGGCTTGAGGAAAACATCAGGCACGTGGACATTCTACACACACCGGAAAATAACGCAATGTTGCCTGATGGCCGGCGAGGCCTTGGCTTTCTTAGGGTTACGCTTCACGGCATGTCATAGGTGGCATGTTTACTTTCTTGCCTCTCTTGGGTTAGTAAGGTTCTTTGGCTTTGACCATTGAAATGTTAGGCAGAGGCCCTGACACAAGGTGGCCATCCCCTTCCTGCTGGGACCTCAAGTTCAGGCCTCCCTGTGAATCTCCTCCTTTGGACCTGGAATGACTGGGAGGTGAGACTTTTCTTTTATTCTCCTCTGAATCTTGGGACAGCCAGCAGACACCCACTGGTGGATTTGAGATGACTTTGTCTCTGGAGGCTGCATGCAAAGAAGAGGTTCTAGGCTCTCGTTGCCTAAATGGGTTCAGCCCTTCTGAGATCTCTTGCTCTCTGCTGTAGAAGGATTTGGAGCCTGTTTCTGATTTGGAAATTACAGCCAGAGTGTTTTTGGTGCCGTTTTCCAAAGTCAACATTCCCAAGCACAACTGGGGTGGAGAGGAAACAGCGCCCCTGGACCTTGGAAGAAAGGATCAGTGTGATTCCACTATTTATTTAGGTTGAAGAACGCTTATGGGCGTGCCCTGGACAAGAGGTGGTGGGGGCACAGGCAAGGGGAACAGTACCCGTTATCGGGCCAGCCCCTGGACCTAGGGAAGGATCCTGTGGTAGGAGGGAGAGCCCGGGGCGAAGGGTCAGGACGCCGGCCTCAAAGATGCCACTAACTGTACTTGTGTAGTCACCTGGGGCCTCAGTTTTCCAAATGTGAATGTGGCATTTTCTAGAATTATCATGCAGCTCAATTTAGGCAATCTTTATTTTTAAAAAAAGCTTTAAAAAACCCACTGTGGTCTAATGAAAAATATACCGGGTCTTTCATGGGCTGTATGTGGTCTTGGTTAAATCCCGACCTCTTTGGGCCTTAGATTCTGCATTTGAAGTAAATAGGCTTTGGGTTGGATCTCCCTACAGGTTGCTTAGAGTCCAAAGAGTCTGCTCTTCTGATTGGCAGAGGCCCAGAACACACGCACATGCATACACGCACACGCACATTCACACACACACAATTGGTTTGCATTTCAGGTTACTCTGGTTGGTTACCATTTGCGTATTAATAAATCACTGCCATTATCAGGCAATGGCTGAATACTTATATAGTGTCGAGCACCCCTCTTGACCTTGTGCCTGTTGACATTTTATTGTTTGACTCTTGGATTTTTGTATTGACTTCGGGCGTGCCCCTGTCTTGTGGTCCATCTAGATCAACACTCCCTGCTACGTATTTTACACTCGCAGCCGGTGTCAATTTTCATAAGTGCTTATTGGCCACACGGCTGGTGGCTACCATATCAGACAGTGCAGGTCTGGATTGTACGCTGTGTAAAGGTAGGGACTGCATTTCGTGGTATTTAGTACGTGGTAGTAACTTTGGAGTTCACCAAAAGCCCTTTCTGACATGTCGTCTGCTTCGACCCTTACTGCTGTCTGGTGAGGTTCGTACAGTTATTGATGCTAATGTATAATGGAGGAAACTGGAGCTTTGGACAGAGGAGGGGCTTGCTCAAGGCCATACAGCGCAATAATAGAGCTTGAATTTGAACCCAGACATTCTGGTTTCAAACATAGAGAGAGCGGTAACAGGGAAGCGACCTTCATTTACTTGTCAATTCACTTGTTAGTTAATCTGGTTGGATGCTCTGTGCCTCATGCCATCCTTAGCCAGGCATTTTCTTCCTCCTTTTTAAGAGGAAACGAAAGTAAAGATGGTGTCTCGTTATTTTTCTCCCTCCCTCCCTCTCTCCCTTCTTTTCTTTTCTTTTTTTTTTTTTTTTTTTTTTTTTTTTTTAGGGTTGAGAGAAAGATGAGTTTGGAGAATGACTCTAGCATCACTGTCAGGATCTTTGTCTTTTTATCTGCCTCTCTGCTTCAGTGTATCTGTTGAACCAGGGCCGGGGACATTCCTGTGTTTGTGCCTCGTCAGACTGCGTCTCCCCTCGTCTGTCCCCTGCCCAGCTCCTCTTCCCTGCTCGGTCTGTATCCCCCAGCCAAGCCTGGAGATGGTTATCACACACACTCTCCATTGGACCTGACTTTAGCCAAACTAAATACATTCTCTCTCTCTGATGTGGTGATCTCAGCTCATTACTTTTAAAAAGGAACCCCCTCATTTACTTTCCTGACAAGGATTCTCATTCTGGAAGCCTGAGGCCTTCCTGCTGCAAGGAAAGCTTGATCTGTGTTGCTCTGAGGGGAGTCTGATGTCCCAGCAAAGCCCTTGGCTACCTGCTGTTCATCAGAGGTGCCGGTGATGGTTCTAGAAAATAGTGACGGGGTCCAAACTTGAGGGCACATAAACGAGATGCTGGAGGCACAGCCAGAACCCATGAACAAGTTCAGCACCCGTTTGGAAACCCCCAGCTGAGGAGGGAACAGGGGGCAGAACCACTGCTGAGCTGAAGTACATGCTACCACAGTCAGGGCCCTAGGCAGGAGCTGAGGCTTGAGACAGAGGGGCCCATGTTCCGTATGACCCCTCCCCACCAGTGGTATACTGGTATGTAAGAAGTCACAGATGCTTGGGAAGAAGGAATCTTATAACTCAACTGTCCTGATCCCCTACCTGAAGCCAACAGTGGGCTCAGGCGGGGCCCTGGGCAATCCCCCTGGTCCTCAGGGATATCTCAGCGGTAAGGTTGTCCCATGCAATATTTGGGACGTAATTACACTAAACGTTATTTATCATTTATCTGAAATTCAAGTTGCACTGGGTGTTGGGTGTTGGCAACCTTATTTAGGAGCTCTGCCAGGAGAGGAAGGAGGTCCTTGAGGAGCAGGGATTTCCACCACCCACCTACTGTTTTAATAAGACCAGCCTGCTTTTATCTATATATGGGCCATAGTTAAAACTAACCAAACAAATCCCTCCCCTTCTGTGGTCTATGACTAAGGATTACTTCTAGGAAGAGATTTGGGCATACTGGCCAAGGTTATTAAATCTCCCCAAATAGGTCAATGTTAAAGGAGGAGTGTAAGTTTCTCCTGAGGAGCAGTCTACATATTTTATTGTCGTTTAGTTTTTTTTTTTTAAGGAATTGGTCCTCATGATGATGAGTTATGGATGAGGAGGAGACCATTGCATCCAGGAAAGGATGACTCCACTGTCCCCCTGTCCTCAAGTTGTCCAAAGACCTTGAGACCAGAGTGCACCCTCTCTGACTTCATATAGTGGCAGATACTGGCCTGGGAGAAGGTGCCAGGACAGTCACAGGATGCTGCTAGAGTGTGTGAAATTTGCAAAAGATGGGGAGGGACCTCAGAGGTTCAGAATTGGTACTTGAATAGGGAGGGGTAGGGCCACAGATGGAGGCAACAGATGGAGACGGCTATAGTTCCCCCCTCCAAGGGGGACAGGGTTAGAGGGAAGTGAGGGGAGAAGAGGAGAGTTGGGGAACGAGGAAGCATTTCCATCACCCCCTTTCTCTATATACACTCACCAACACTTGTTATTTTTTGTTCTTGGGTTTTTTTGTGTTGTTTGTTTGTTTGTTTGTTTGTTTGTTTTTGATAGCAGCCAGGGATAGGAGATAGTATCTATCGTGGTTTTGATTTTCATTTTCCTAATGATTAAGGATATTGAACATCTTTTTTCAAGTATTGATTAGCTATTTGTATATCTTCTTTGGAGAAATTTCTACTCAAGTCCTTTGTCCATTTTTAATTGGATCGTTTATTATTTTGTTTTGGTTATAGGAGTTCTTTATATATATGGACATTAACCCCTTTATCAGATACATGATTTGCAAATATTTCCTTCCATTCTGTGGGTCGAGTTTTCACTCTGTTGATTGTATCCTTTGATGCACTGAAGTTTTTCATTTTGATGTACTGCAAGAGATTGTGTTTTCCTACATGACGGTGAACAGACGACCATGGCCTTGGTGACAGGAGTCAGTGTCTGGGGCAGGAAGCATGAGGCCCAGAAAAGGAGGCACCAACCAGGGCCTCTTGGGGTCCTGGAAACACCAGCCTTTTGGAGAGCTTCAGCGTTTGGAACGTGTGGTGGGAAACCTACTCCCCGCTAAGTGTGGTTCTTCTCCTCGGGGCTCATGCCTGCAGACTGGGCACGGGGCCCAGAAGGTCCAGGCGTGGTTTGAGGGACAGCCCCTGGCAGTTCTAACAGTTGTAGTAGCTGATTCCTTAGGAGAAACCATTTCTTTCCACCGGGGAAGGCAGGCAGTTTAGGAAGGGAAACACGCAAACCTCTGTTCCGTGTTCTGGATTGACTGCCCCTGGGGTGCTCAGTGGTAGGTCCTCTCTGTGGTGGTCCGCACTGGAGAGAACTTCAGAAAGATCAGAGCCAGTACCCAGGCTGAGGCTGGAAGTGGGGGCTTCCGGGTGTGACCTGGTCATTATAAGCTGCCAGCAAGTAGAGAGGCTCTGACCGAAGATGCCCCAGGAGTGTTCTGACCTGAACATGGGGCACTTTGAAAGGCCCAAATGACTACTCTTCTCCTGAGAGGTGTGCTTCAGAGCGGAACTCTCAGTCCTGCTGCGGACAGCAGGCTCCTGTCTCTTTCCACGAGCAGGAGACAATGGCCTGGCCCAGAGTAGCCTGTTGTCGGGAGAGGAAGGAGCAGAGGCCCCTGTGCCTGTATCATCAGGGCCACACTTAGAGACAGCAGGTGCACTGGGCGGACTGACAAAATTGGCACCATTTCCAATGGAGTCCCCTTAAATACGAGCCCCCTTTATGTTTGGAGGAAGGCTGCAGGGGAAAGGACACTGAGCTGAATCTTTCAGGTTAGCAGCAGTTTCTCCTCTGGTCTTTCAAGCATTTCTGTTCTGGCTCCAACTTGGGTTTGGGTTTGCTCCAACTCAGCAGAACAAAAGTCCTCAGGTTCACCATGCCCCTAAGCGCCATCCATTGTTGCATGCCCACTGCTCCTTCTATCAAAGGATTTGTTCCAGATGCAGAGCCCTGAGGAAAGCCCATGTAAATGCACTTTTCTCCATCTCAATACATGCTTGCTCTGTTTATCAGTCCTAAAAGATTGGGCTACTAAGTTGCCTGGCTGGCCACCCCAAAATAGGGTGCTGCCTCTGAGAAAGATGTATGACCCCCAAAGACTGGGAGGATGAACCTCGACAGGGTCTTGTGAGTAGGAGACTCCAGTCTCAGCTGCATGGTGGTGGGTGAGCCTTGCTTCTCCCCTCTGTCAAAAGTAAAGTGGGTGGGCAGCAGGCAGAGGCAATCTGGTGGACAGTGTAGGTCTTCCACGGTGCTGCTGGTGAGCCGGCTGTGGGGAGTAGGGAGGAGGTCGCTCTGCAGTTGGCCTTGAAGCCCAGGGTGTGGATCAGTGAAGAAAGGGCAGAAAGGTATTCCAAGATGGAAGAATTTCTTGTGGACCAGGAAGGTTTGGTGGCAAGGATGGTGGGAAAAGAGGCTGGTGAGACCTCAAGTTTAGAGACCCTTGAATGTCATGCCAAGTGTACTCGGAGCTGAGATTTTAAACAATTATTGGCTACTGAGGGCCCTTACTAGATTTACCTTACAAGGCTAAAAAGACAGCATTCCACACTTGCCTGTCCTATGCCCTTTCTCACTCAAGGCTCCTCAGCAACCTGCAAAACCTGTCTTTTGTCTTGGCTAGAAGAGGCTCTGGTGTTGCCCATGGCCGATGGGAATCCAGATGTTCTCCCTGCTGGGAAGGAGCTCATTTTTAAAAATCCAATAGTTTGTAATGAGATACAATTTTCTCTTGAAAGCAATTATGTCTGCTAATTTGTTTGCACACAATTGCTTTCAAGAATAAATTCCAGGTTTCTCACAATATCTCATAAATCATCTCAAAAGGTGTCTTTCTCTTTATGCATTTTATTTTTAAACAGGTTCAGAGAAGGGTGCCAAAGTACATTCAAACCCCCTCTTCACTGTAATTGTGAGTTTACACATGAAATTGCAGATGCGATTAGAATCTACTTTATGCTGTTTTTTTTTTTAAAGATTTTTTTTAAGTACTTTTTTTTTTTTTTCCTTTTAGATTTTATTTATTTATCTTTAGAGAGGAAGGGAAGGAGAGAGGGAGAGAAACATCAATGTGCGGTTGCCTCTTGTATGTCCCCTGCCGGGAACTGGCCTGGCAACCCAGGCATGTGCCCTGACTGGGAATCGAACCGCGATCCTTCGGTTCGCAGGCCCGCGCTCAATCCACTGAGCTACACCAGCCAGGGCTACTTTATGCTGTTGATGGACTAGTCGGTGTTGCTCGCAGCAAACTCTCTGCTGTCAGTTTCAGGTGAGAGACAAGTGAAAAGGTGCCGGGGCTTCTGGGTAATCTGGGATTCTAAACGGAGTGTGAGGAGTCATTAAAATGAAAACAAATAGAAACAGCTAGAGGAGGCCCACTGCATAGGTCTGGCCCATCTGCATGGTGAGCAGAGGCGCATGGAGGGGAGAGGAAGGGCTGAGGGAGAAGAGAAAGAACTCTAGAGTGTGGAGCACCCTGGTGTTGGAGGAGGTGGGAGGGGACATAGGGCTCATTCCAGAGTGGGAAAGCCAGGGACCTGAAAAGGAGCCCCAGTGTGCTTAAGCATAACTGCCGTTATTTCAAAATTCTACTCCAGCCAATCTGGCATCAGAAAGGAGGGCCGTCCTACCTCTACAACCAGAACCCCTATGCTACCCTTCTCCTCTATTGTGGGGTACGTAGGTTAGCCAGAGAACAGACCAGTAGACATAATAGTATGCTGGGGAGATTTCTTCTCTGTTTACTAACTTTTAGGTCAAGAGGACTTGTAACTGGGGTCCCCCAAGCCTGCTGTGTCAGTATTTATTTAGGCAGAACCTTCTTGGAACATGGTGTTGGGATAGAAAGGTAATTTAACTCAGGATTTAAATTCAAACATCCAAATTATTCTCCTTAGTACAACTATTGAACAGGATATTCCAACATACTGTCCAAAGTTTATCTTCAAGATATTCATACATCCTCAAGATATTGATACATCTATATTCATAGCAGCATTATTCATAGTAGCTAAAACATGGAAGCAGCCCAGGTGTCCATTCATGGGCTGATGGGTAAGCAGGATGTGCTATATACATACAATGGAATATTATTCAGCCTCAGAAGGAAGGAAATGCTGACATACACTGCAACATGGGTACACCTTGAGGATATTAGGTGAAGTGAAACAAGCCAGTGACAATCACACAGTGACAAACACTGAGTGATCCCACTTGTATGAGGACCTGGAGCAGTCAAAACCAGACATGGCAAGTAGAATGGAGGCTTCTAGGGAGCTGGGGGAGGATGGAGTGGGGAGTTGCTGTTTAATGGTACAGTTTCAGTTTTACAAGATAAAAATAGTTGTGGAGGTAGTTGTACAACATTACGAATGCATTTCCCACTGAACTGTACACTTAAAATGATTAAAGTTGCAAATTTTATGTTATTTGTATTTTATCACAATAAAAGAAATACACACAAAGTTTATCTTCAAACCACTTACTCCTGACCGGAGGTGAGGGTCTCTGAGCCACAGGAACAGAGAACCTTGCACAGTGGCCACCTAGCAGCAGGAAAATCAGATTCTGTTTATGAAAGTGCCACGTAGATGAGAGCTCTCGGGCCTGCACTGTGCCTTTAGCGGGGCATGAAGCCCACCTAAGCAGAAATTCTCCGTCGGACGAGCAGTTTTCCCATTTACTCCAAATGGCACGGTGACAGTGGCTGTGGGGTGTCGGTGTTCCTCGGGAGAATTTGCTCGGGTGCCACTCCACATGCTGGCGGGAGGCAGGGGACACAGGCACCTCATTGCACTGACTATAAGTCTGGGGCGCAGATGTGTCTCTGCCACTTCCCACGTGAGGAGCCTTGGAGAAATTACTTAAGCTTTCTGAGCCTCAGGCTGCTCACCTGAGTCAGTGGAGTCAGGTCGCTTTTCTGAATGACAAACTACAGCCACGCGCCACTTGAAGAGGGGGACATGTTCTGAGAAGTGTGTCATTAGGTGCTGTTGTCGGCGTGTGGACATCACAGAGTGCGCTGACACACACCTAGATGGTGTAGGCCCCTCCACCCTGAGGCGAGGTGGCGTGGGCGGTTGCTCCTAAGCTACAAGCCTGTACGACACGTTTCTGTGCTGTAGTCGTTGTAACACAACGGGAGGCATTTGTGCATCTAAACATACGTTCAGAGAGAAGAAACAGTGAAAATATGGTAGAAAAGTTAAATAGCCCTGGCTGGTGCAGCTCAGTGGATTGAGCTCGGGCCTGCGAACCAGAGGATCGCGGTTCGATTCCCAGTCAGGGCACATGCCTGGGTTGCAGGCCAGTTCCCGGCAGGGGACACACGAGAGGCAACCGTACATTGATATTTCTCTCCCTCTCCTTCTCTCCTACCCTTCCCCTCTAAAAGATAAATAAATAATAAATTTTAAAAAAAAAAGAAAAGTTAAATAGTGGTACATTTGTACAGGGCACTGTACAAATGCCTCCGGGATGGAGCTGGCGTTCAGCTCCATTTCTGTGTGGTATTTCCACATAGAACGGAGCCACGAATGGAGCTGGCAGGGCTGGAAGTGGCTCTAGCTGAGTCAGTGAGTGACAGGTGAGTGCGAAGGCCCAGGATGTCACTATACATGACTGTGGACTTCATAAACTGTTCGCTGAGGCTGCGCTAAATGTATGAAACAACTGAGATTAAATCGAACACAAGAGAAAATGATGCAACCAGGATGCATAGTAAACATGGGGTATGTGAGGCTGCTGCTGGTGTAATGCAGCATACTGCTTTACCGAAAATGTTTTTGTTGTAAGTAGAAAGGGTACTAAAACATGATAAAAAGTGCAGTGTAGCAAATACATAAACCAGTGGCATAGTTGTTTACTATCATCATTAAGTATCAGGTGCTGTACGTAATCATGTGCGCTATGCTTTTATACAGCAGTAGGTTTGTTTACACCAGCATCACCACAAACACTTGAGTAATGACTTGTGCACAATATTGAGACAACTATGATGTCATCAGGTGATAGGAATTTTTCAGCTTCATTATAATCTTATGGGACCACCATCATGCATGTGGTCCGCCATTGACCAAAACATTTATGATGTAGCACATGACCTTACCCAGAAACATGATGGCTTAAGACAAGCACTTAGCACTTCTCCTGATTACCTGGGCAGCTCTCCAGGTCTGGGCGGCCACAGCTGAGGCTGGATGGCCTGGGAGGGACTCACTGCTGTGCCTGTGGCCTCGAGTGGGATGGCTGGAACAGCTGGGATCTGGCTCCACGTGGTCTGCCATCTTCCGGGAGGCTGGCCTGTGCTGGTTCATGTAGCAACAAAATGGTTCAAAGAACAGGACAGGGCAAATCCTGACGCACAAACGCTTGTGAAGTCCCTGCTTGCTCCGTGTCTGCTAATGCTCCATTGGCAGGAAGACAGCTGATTCAAAGGATGGAGACACAGACCCCACCTGTTGGTAGAATGAGGTACAAAATCTGGGGGGTTTCTGTGCCAAAAATTAGGCGAAAAATCTACTTTTTGCAATCTGTCACAAAGAATGATAACGAAACCTACCTACAAAATGCCACATAGAAATAAAGCCCTTGGCATGGTCCCGGCACAAAGTAGGCCTTCCACAGATGCAAGTTTTCTGTCCTCCGTCTTCTTCTAGATTAAGAACAATGTCTTTGTGAAAGACACGACAGATCTGTGGACTCTAATTCCATTCTCTTTCAGAGCGCTTGGAAATTGAAGCCATGTGGGACTTAACAAGAAATCAAATATGCCTTCAACATCCCAGGGCAGCAGCCCTGTCCGCAGAGCCCGGGGCGGCCCCTGTGGTGGAGCCTGCCCTGCCTGGTGCTCTGGGCCCCTCTTCTCGCAGCCTGTTGCAGGTCAGTCTTTTTTTTTTCATTACAAATTGCTCATAAGCACACACATCCCCAGATGCCCGCATAAAAGCTGGTATTAAAGTTGTATAATGGTGGTGTGAGCCTTGTTGTGATTAAGGCAGCAGTAAGCTGTTCCCCAGAGCTCGGGGTTCTAGTGGGGAAAGCCCTGGGAAGCTGCACACACTTTCCCGTACAATCTGACACCCTCCCCTCCCCCTGCCCCCGCCTAAGTTTGGAGGGAGGAAGATACAAGGCTGTGCAGGCTGACCGTGAATCAGTTATCAAGGGAGCAGGGATTTGTGGGGGCCAGAGTTCCCTGAAGAGGTAGACCCCAAGAGACAGAAAACAAGCATCTGGGATCTTCAAAGGACTCTGCTGATGAGCTTTCCTGAGACAGACACTGTAGGGCTTGGCACCTGTCAGAGCATATACCATGCTTTGTATTTGTATGGCACTTGACAAGGGAACAGGCTTCCTGCTCTTACGGGGTCCTCTCAACAGCCCAGAGAGCTTGACAGGAGCATTAGCCCCATTTGGTAGATGTGGACACTGAGGTTTAAAACCCAGTGCTGTCATTTGTTTCCCAGGTGTCAGGTGGCTCCTCCTGCTCCTTGATCTTGAACCAGCTCAAGATGGTGTATGATGACAGTGCGAGTGAAACATTAATTAGTGACCTCTGGAATGTGCACTCTTTTTTCTTAGATTTTATTTTATTTTTTAGAGAAAGGGGAAGGGAGGGAGAGAGGGAGAGAAACATCGATGTACAAAAGAAACATCTATCGGTTGCCTTTTGCATGCGCCCAACTGGGGACCTGGCCTGCAAGTGAGGCATGTGCCCTGACTGGGAATAGAACCAGAGATGTTTTGGTTCACAGACAGGTGCTCAGTCTACTGAGCCACAACAGCCAGGGCCAGAATATGCATTCTTTAACAAGCACGAGTGTGTACTGTGTTGTGATTGTATATTGGATGATAAATTGTCTGTGGCTTCTTGCCGTTGTAGCACGCAGAGTTCTTACAATGGCTGATGCAATTCTTGTGATGAATAGTGGGGCTGGTACAAAGGAGAAGCTTCAAAACCCTGAGCTTGGAGGGTAAAAGAAGTTGCAAGCTAGAAAATAGGCTACTGATTCTTAGAATCCTAGTCAGAACCAGAGTGGAAGAGAAAGCGAGAGACCAGGTCTGGAAGGCCAACATAATAGTATTGAATATTCATTAAGCCTTTCCTGTATGTCAGAAACCATGCTAAAGCTTACTGGATTGTTTCCTTTCCTTATCGCCAGTACCATGTTAAGTATTACCCCCATGTTTTGTGCTCCAGGTTGAGCACAGGTAGGTTATGCTTCCCCACACCCTTGCTGGAGGCAGGACCATGTGGCAGTTTTGACCAGTGATTGGTGAACAAAAGTCACGTGCATCACTTCTGGGCCAAAGCATTTGAGAGTCTTGCAAGGCCCTCCAGAACCCTGTTCCAATTGTGGAAGCATGTATGTTATAGACAGAGCTGGAACTTTGTTAATACATTAGGGTGGCACTTGGTTGAAACAGTCTGGATCACTGAACCTGGATCGTGTGGAGGACACCTGCCTTGGGAGGTCCCTACACCTGTAGATGACTTTGCTCAAGAAAGAAACCTTTATTGTTTTAATCCACTGAAATTTGGGGGTTGTTTGTTATTGCAGCACACCCTGCATATTCCACCTAGAGAACACCCTCATTTTATGGATGAGGAAACTGCACTCTGAGATCAGGAACTTATCTAGAGCACATAGATCACAGGCGGGGACACTGGAATGTGAACCCAGATACGGCTCTAGGGTCCAAACTCTTAACTATACACAAAAGACATGTAGTCATGAAAGGACTTTTCAGACTGGAGGTGACCTGTTGTTGGGAAGGTTCACAGGAGCCTGACCTGGCTTAGACACGGAGGTGGCCTGGATAGGGAGATGGGACATGCGTCCACGGCCTGACACCTGCATTTGTGCTTCTCCAGCTTCTGCCTAGGAGGGGCAGCCTTATCATACACCATGCATCGTCACCACTGATACTTGCATGTCTCTGAGGACAGTAAGAACTGCTTCACCTTGGAGCTGGGAGGGGCAGGATGGGAAAGGGCCAGTGGTTGTGGAGGCAGAAGAGATGCTCCCAGGGAGGAGCTGGAGGAGAAATTCTCTATCCCACTCCAAGGTCCATCACTGCAGCCCGTGGCCGATGGCTTACTCACCTTACCCTGACTTTCTCCTAGCAAAGACCTCCTCTGAGCCCCGTCCCGTACCATGACTTCTGCATACCCAGGGATGGGCCTTGATGTTCAAATGGAGTTTTATTCTCTAGTTCAGCCAGACGGTTGTGGTGTTGGTTTCTGGTGATATTTCGAAAGCATGCCTGGACAAAGCGTCACCTGGGGCCACCCTGTGGACCCCACCCCCAGATTCTGATGCAGTCTGTTTGCTGTGGGGCCTTGGGGTCCATGCACTTAAGAAGTCCTCTACAAGACTCCTGTCTCCTGCAAGGTTTGGAGATGGTGGCTCGCCCAGTGCCCAGTGTGCCTGAGCTGCTGCAGCAGTGAGGCCACGGGGTGCTCTGGCATCTGCGCGCGGCACGGAGTCCTTGTCCCTGAGCCCTGTCAGTCAGAGCAGTTCTTTCATCTGTTTTGTTTCTTTACGTTGTAAAAAATGAACTTCGGTTTTGTGTTTTTCAAGATGAAAACCACTGGTTCACTATATACCTCAATATTCCCCGTGAGGACCCATGTGAGAAATTGCTTTGCAGTCTCACCCCTGGGAATACCTGTGATTCTTCTGAGTAATGGTTCATTTTTTACCTCAGGGGCACTGTGACTCCTGTAGTGGACATTTTTACCCTCCTCGCTCTGGCCCCTGGGAAGCCCACAGCCAAATGTATAGTTTCCCTTAGCAAAGATATTATGTAGTGACCAGGATTCATCTTATTTTTCTACCCTTATTTTTCAGTCATTTGCTATAATGTCATTTTTTCTTCATCTTATGTACACTTCTAGAAGCTCTCACAAATCCTATTTGGAATAAGCTGGGACAGACATAAATGGACATAATTTTGGGAAAATAACTTCATGGAATTGTTGACTCATAGTTTTCACTTGTAAGAACTACAGGAGCTCAGAGAGAAGAAGTCTAGCTTCCTTAAGCTGTCCTGTGGCACCAAGAGGGCACGTGAATCTCCTGGGGTCATGGGATAGAAGGAGGCAGGTTGACAGGGAATTCAGGCATTACGATGCAGAGCAAGTTCTAGAACATTCTGTAGGCAGGGCTGTGTGGGTGTGAGGTGCCACTTCCAGCACAGCATAGTCCGCTCTTGCCCAGAAACATCTTTGTTAGCACCCAAGACATTCAGCAGTTGGGAGTTAATCCCTTTGGGTCTTAATAAGTCTTAATGTTTCAGGGTCTCAATGGAAGTGCAACTATTCTGGGCAGGGTGCACACCTTGGGTGTCAGAGGGGCTATCCAAGGCGGGTGGGGTGCACAGTTCCTGGGAAAATGAGTGCACTGGGCTGTCCCAATGTCTGAGGGGATAAGCTGGCAATAGTATGAGAATGCTTGGGGTGGAGGAAGCAAACACTGGGGTTTTCCCCTAAGGCCCTGGGCCCCCTGTGGGCCTCCTTTAGCCTAGGACCAAAGTAAGGAAAGAGGACCAGAATGATGGGGAAAAGGCCTACTTGGCAACTTTGCCGACGGCTGATCTGGCCAAGTCCCTGGGCACTTGTGTGTGCCTTTGGGAAAAACCACGACTGCTCAGCTTTAAGCTCTGGCCTATCCCCTGCAGAGGCAGCAAAGCCGGAGTGCTCGAACAGGCCTCCCTCCTCCCCAGCACGGGGCTGTGGGAGGAGGCCAGGAGCATGAAGGCAGTGCCCGTAGAGGGAAATGCACAGTGCAAGGGCTCCGAAGCAAAGGAACCCCCTAATTACAATTGCAGGTCTTGTTACTGCTCTGGCTTCTTGGCACAAAGGTCCCATGACTGTAGGGACTTGAGCCCCGTGGCCTTGTGGGACCTGACCTCGCCCTGGCCCTTCATGAGACACACGTGTGCGTGCGTGCTTCTGAGTGTGAGCTCGAGGCCTGGTGGGCAGGCGGAGGCTTGCCGACGTCTATTACATGGAGAAACATCTGTTTTCTGCAGAACATCCATGGTATCAGATGTTTTACTGCAAGGAACCCATTTTTTTAATAAAATGAAAATGAGACATGGAAATCAAGGTAACCACATTCTAAATGTTTATGGAAGATAAAGGTTTAACCACAAGTCTTTCATCAAATAGAGGACAGTAGAAAAAAGTTGAGGGAATGCCCTTTGGCTGTCCTCGCCTGTGCGGTGAAACCTCGCAGAGTCTCACCTCATACAGCACGGGGCCCTCCTGGCAGCTGGAAGCATTTAGTGATGTGTCTAAATGTTGCTGCACAGCAGCCCCACCATTGGGCCTGTCCGGCCACGACTGGCGGAGGGGGGTGAATATTTGCTCAAATGAAAAGCCCAGACTCAAGTGTGATGGGCAAATGGCACCCCAGGGTATAGAGCAGCCAAAGCCTCTGCTGGGAGGATGGGGTCCCGGCCGATCCCTGAGCTGGAGGGTGTGAGCAGATGGAGAGCGGGGTCTGTGGAACTGTCCAACTCGCTCTTTTGTTTCTGGTTTCCTGGGGTCGGGGTGCTGGGTCAGAGCGGGAAGGCCCCTCCGTCTCCCCCCTGGGAAAACCGAAGAGGGGTTTGAGGCTCTTTCTGAAGGCACAGTGGAGGACTTTGTCTCCTTAGCTGTCCATCTTGTGTACCTTCAGTGAAAATCCCCATCCCACCATCACTCCCACTCAACACTGTCCCCGCTAGCGAGCAAAATAAAGCATTTTCTGCCCGGTCACATGGTCATGAGGATGGAAAATAACCTCTTGCCCAGTTCAAGGATTCTTCTTCCCAAGGACTAGTGCACATTCTCATTTTATCTTCTTTTCTCAGCAGAAAACTTTTCCCATGTTACAGATGAGAAAAGGGGGCATTGGAAACCTCTCAGCCCTTCTGAGTTTTCATGGAGCACAGAGAGAAAGGCCCAGTCTTCCAGACCAGGGTCAGAGAGAAAAGCCGGGACTTGCGATGGGCTCCACCAGGGCAACCCCTCCTCCAACCCCCGGTCCCCACACCGCCCCCCCCCACAGGGTCTTGAGCAGGTCGCTCCTCTTTGGATCTGAAGTAACTTTTCCATTTTAGAGCAATCCCTCATCTCACAGCCCCATCCGCAGGGACTTATCTCTCTCACCATCAGCCACGTGTCCCCAGAGCACGTAAATTGTAGGATGGAGTGAGGGATCGAGTTGAATTATGTGACCTGCAGTTTACAGTGGGGGCCCCTCGGACATCTGATCTAGTGTCTGAGCTCCGTTACCATGGCCCTGGCCCGCCTGGGTGATTAGGCTTTCCTCAAAGGGGCGGATCTTGAGGGAGAGGATGCTGAGGCAGAGGGAGGGGCCCAGGGACTGTGAGTGCCATGTGGCAGCTGATTCTGGGCACATTTTGGGTCTTTGTGGCTTCATGGTTGCTCAGATCTCTGAACAGTTCCAGCGGTGGTGGTAGCGGTGGCGGGGGGTGGAGGGGGGGTCCGAGGCTGCTGGAGGAATGAAGTGAAGTGGCCCCCCACTGGGGGGAGAGGGGCTGGTTTGGTGTGGCAGTGAGCTGGGCTTAGGGATAAGTGGTATCTTCCCCACCCCGCTCTACCTCTGACTGGGTTCATCGTGCTGAGTCAGCAAGAACTAAGACATAAGAGGGTTTTCAACTGGGGCAGTGAACCCAGAGGTATTTCCTAGACTCGCAAACCCCTTAAGCTAGCAAATAAACTGGAGGATTCTGCTCGGCCTCGAGCTCCATCTGTTGAGAGCTGCTATGGCCCAGCTGTTTGGCAAAGAGTCACCCCTAGAGCAACGTTCTGTTTCCTTAGCGTATGATACAGGAATATTTGTGAGGCCCTAAGGCATGACCTTCTGGCCAGGGTCCTTTTCAAGGGCCCTGGCAGCATGAGGCTCTGATTCTCAGAATTCAACGGCACATGAGGCCAGCATGGAAAGGCCTGAGGAACTCTGAAAGCACCTGGACCCAGGTGTCAGAACAAACCTGTCCCAAGGTAGGATCTCAAGAAATATTTATTGATAAATAACTGAATAGGAATCAAGAGGCCCAGATCCTGGTCTCGGTTCTGTCATTTGCTAACTGGTTTTAAATAAAACGTGGAACTTCTGAGTCTCAGTTTCCCTGTCTGTGAAGCGGCCTGCAAATAGTTGTCCTGGACACCCCTGGGGGCTGCTTTGAGGATCCAATGAGGACTGAATATGAAAGCATATTCACTTTCAAATTCTCCAGGGTCTTCAAATAGGCACCCACATCACCCTGTTCTGTTTGTTCTCTGAGGGCCACCACCCCTGTTCACACAAAGGCCCCCAGCCCTTCTTGGACTGGTTTCTGGTCAAGCCAGTGCTGACTCTTCAGGTAAACTGCTCTCCCAGTTTTTTCCAAAGGTGTGATGTAGGGTGGTCTTTCCTGTGAGCCTTTCTGCTGCATTCCCCCCCCCCCCGCCCCTGCCGCCACTCTTTATCTCTCTCTTTCTCTTGATGTAGATAAAAGTAGGATGTAGTCTGGCTAGAGAGGAGCCCTTTATTTTCAAGGTCTTAGTTCCTCTCAGCATTTAGACCTCAGGTCTGGGGCGCAGTCTCAGACAGCCATGCCTGTCTCCACACCACCCTCTGCCTCCTGCCACCTCGAACAGTGTCCGTTCTCCAGGAAGGTGGAGTTCCTCTTCTTTGGGTCCAGTCTTGTCCTTGTTGGTAGTAATAAAATATGAACGGCTCATTCTTGCTCTAGAACTTTCCACTTAGAACACCATTTGTCAGCTAAATTGTTGACAATGTCAAAGTCACCATTCTAATCCCTTTACATGCCATAAATAAATGACAAAGAAAAAAATATGGCACTGGTAAGGAAGGGTTCAAGTGTATAATACATAAAGAGCTCTTCCAAGTCAATGAAAGTGTCCCAAAAGAGAAGTGAACCAAGGACAAGAATTATCAGTTTGCAAAATAAGAAATACACCAATCTCATTACTTCTGTCCACAGGCCAATCCCCATTTAATGGATGAGGAAACTGAGGCTGGAGAGGTTAACTAACCAAAGTTACACAACTGGTTGGTGATCCTTGACTAGAATGAACCCAGATGGGTTCATAACCCAGGCAGGGGCTATTATCATTCTCACTTTGTAGATGAAATGGCTGAAGTTCTGTCCATGTACCTTTGTTTATTTATGTTTAGAGGAAAGGGAAGGGAGGGAGAAAGAGAGGGTGAGAAACATGGATGTGTGAGAGATACATCTATTGGTTGCCTCTCTCACGCCCCGAACTGGGGACCTGGCCTGAAACCCAAGCATGTGCCCTGACTGAGAATCAAACTGGTGACCTTTTGGTTCGCAGACCGGCACTCAGTCCACTGAGCCACACCAGCCAGGGCTGTCCACGTACATTTGAATCCACACTACTTAAAGTAGGAGTGTCCACCTTTGACATCCTCTTAGTTGGCTTGCTCCTTGTCTGAAAGCGGTGGGTATAGGAATTTGGGATGAGGAAAGTAAGGGCTGGGGGTGCTTGCTTGGACAGACTGAAGTTAAAAAATGGCCAAATGTGAGTTCTGCCTCTCCTGTGATCGCCCAGCTGGTGAGTGGCAGAGCCAGGCCTCCAACCAGGCCTGCTGAATGCAGAGCTGACACTCTCAGTGCTGCGCTTGTCACCCAGCCCTCCCCGACCTTGGCCTCCCCTCACCACTGCACCCTGAGATGGGGGCATGGAGGATGCAGGGAAGAGTAAGTACAGCTTGAATTTTGCAGTCTGCCGAGCTGTGGTCAATGCCTAATCTGGGGAGATCCCTGATTCCTTGACTCAGAAATTAGCATGTAACTGCAGAAACCAAATAGCCAACCAGGGATAAGAACTCTAATAAACCTAATAAGGTTTAATTTTTTCTATTTGTAATCTGAAATGACCTGACTGGGTTGCTGGGGCTTGGGCCAGGACCCCTTCTTTCTTTAATGTACAGGGTCCGGCACAAATAATGCCCACTTTTTTTTTTTAAGTACTTTTTTTTCTTTTAGATTTTATTTATTTATCTTTAGAGGGGAAGGGAAGGAGAGAGGGAGAGAAACATCAATGTGCGGTTGCCTCTTGTATGTCCCCTGCCGGGAACTGGCCTGGCAACCCAGGCATGTTCCCTGACTGGGAATCGAACCTCGATCCTTCGGTTCGCAGGCCCGCGCTCAATCCACTGAGCTACACCAGCCAGGGCTAATGCCCACTTTTTTATCACAAAATCATAAGCATGTAATTCTGTAACATAACAATATCACATGGAAGCACACCCTGTGACATTTTAGGAGAAATGTTCAAGTGAAAACTATAAATTATTACACCCATATTATTACTCTACCAACCACACTCACGCAGGCATTACTTCCGCAGCACCCTGTATTTTTGCTACCAGCTGTCTGTGTTATTAATATGCTAGAGGCTTCTGATTTCCAGTACATGTCTTTGGAATTTTTGTCTCAGATTCTGTGCAAATTAGCGTAACACCCTGGCAGGAATGGCATTTCGGATCCCTGGACTCAGGCGTGGGGCCTCTGGGTTTCATGTGAAGAATGCCAGCTGCCGTCAGCCTCCGCCCTCTTCCTCGGTCAGCATCTGCGCCCTAGAGGGAGCACCCTGCGCCCATCCCCCCACCGCTAGGGTCTGAGTTTAGACCTGGAAGCCTTGGGTGCTCTTGCTGGAGGGGAGGAAGCTGCTGGTTCATGAGGACTGTCATCCAGCGACTCTCCCAAAACAGAGGATAAAGAGCAATTTCCTAAATATCTCAGGGTAACTGGAAATGGTTGAGGTGGATTCAAAGCCCACCTTCTACTCTTTTGATGAGCAGGACAAACCTTTACTCTTTCAATGAGACTGCAGTGAGCTTCCCACACTTTCCCGTGCCATACCGCATACAGAACAGAATAGTTGTTGGACATCCTAAGGAAAGTCAACAAGGCCACTTACAGTCAAGGAAGCTGCTGGTCTGAGGGCTCTGGCTGCCCAAGCGGCTGAGAAGACTTGTATCTCAGGCCCCCAGGATGCATCAGGGCCTGCTGAGGTGCAAGAGTGGAATGGTCTAGCCTGTCTGCCATTTGCTTATTTTACATTCACCCCACAAACGTATTTGAGCAACTGGCCTGTGTCAGGCATCATGCATTGATCTAGGGATAGATGCTGAATGGGCAAAAGCAGGGACATATTGTCTCCGGCCTCATGGGTCTGAGGGAGACAGACGTACGATAAAGTGGTTCTGTCACTGACTGGTTAAATGACCCCGAGCAAGTCACTTAACCTCTCTGAAGTTCACTTTGTTCATCTGTCAAATAAGAACAATTAGCATGGACCTAATGGGGCTGTGGGTGGGAGGAGGCATGTTAAACAGCCTAGCTCAGTGGCCAGCTGGTAGGAAGCACGTAGTGAGTGGGGATGCGCTTGATATGTGTGGTAAAAGGCTGCTGCGGGGCTATGAGATTATTATTCCCCATTTCTTACTCTACATTGCCTGAGGGCATTTCACAGTGGTTTCTCCAAAAGGAGTCTTTAAATGGTTGCTTAAAATCATTTGGGAAGGAGTAGGGATAGAGAGGAGGCTATTGCTGAATGTACTGATTGTCCCTTCCTGTTCCTGACACTTTCTAGGGGAAGTAGGCGAAGCTGCAGGCAGCTGGAGGCTACTGGTCCGAGGCCTCTGAGCCAGTGCACGCTGGGGCAGTCTGTGCTTTTTTCAGGTTTTCCAGGTGACGTGGATGCAGAGCAGGTTGAAGAACTCTGGCGTGGTTAACAACTTTTGCAATGACTTCCTGTCTCCATCGTATAGTTATAGGTCCCAAAGGCCCATAGCCATAGGTCCTCTGCCAGCCATGCACCTGGCTGAAACCTGGACAATCAGAATTCCTCACCTGAAAATCTGGAGTAAAGGCCAAGAGATTCCATTCTTGGCCAGAATGGAATTGAGAAATTCAGATTTAGCACCAGCAAAGAGGCTGTTATCCACTATGTCAACCAAGTTAGCAGAGAGATAGGAGTGAAGTCATTGGGAGGGGAAGAGGGTCCCCTTGGGTCCCTGGGGACCTTCTGTTTTCTGATTTCAGTCCCTTCCTTAGTCTCAACTGCTTCACTCTCCAGCTCTGTGAGGTCTGCAGGCACGCATTGAAGTCAGTGGGAGGTGGTTTCTTCTTCTCGAAACCGAGACAGTTCTCATTTGTGAAAGAAGGGAAACTATTTATGAAGGAGAAGGCTGGGTGATTGCACCAGGAATCTGAAATTTATCTAATGAAGTTCAGGGTAGTCAGTTTCTTATCACGGCACGTAAATTAAGTTTTAGCACTGAGCCATCTCAACATCGCACCTGAAGCTTTTATGATCTACTTCTCAGCTCTGAGAAATTGAGTTTTCACTCAGCTTCACCCAGATGGCAGTCTGAAATAGAATGAAGGTGATACCCTACAGTTGTGTATGCCTTAGTTTACAAAGCCCAGCTCACATTTGTAGGAGACCATGAACACAATTGTTTGATCTTTTTTATTCTCTTAATGTGCTTTGTTATGAACATCATGCTATGTGCTATTTAAGATTGTCTTTTAGTTCACAAGGGCTCCTTCTAGAAACTTTACAATCTGCATTTCCCCCTGTGTGGGTGGTAGCACCAAAGAAAATGTGTTTCAATGAAGAGAGATGGTAGCTGCCATGTGCAATGGAGGAAGAAGCAATGGATGATGGGAATGGGGTGGGGGTGGGGGTGAGGTTGCCAGAAATCTTCAAGAACAGAGTGATATGATGAAGATGTTGTCTGATGGCAGAGGCTGAAGCCTTGACTCTTCTGCCCCCGCCAGCCCTGGGCTTTTACATTTCCCAATGGTGAAGTTGTCATGTGAGAACGTGACCCCAGTGCACTGTCTCTGTGGGATCAGTTTACACTGCAGTGGCCCAGTTTTGGTTCCTGGTATCACTAAATCCGTTTCCTCACCTGTAAAATGAGGTTGAAAACACAACTGGTGTATTAGGTTCCCAGAGAAACAGAACCAATAGGATCTATTTATTTATCTATTTATCTATCATCTATCTCATATATATGATATGATATGATATAATATGATATATGATATGATACATATTATCATATATTAAGGAACTGGCTCACCTGACTGCAGAGGTGCAAGTCCAAAGCCTGCAGGGTGGGCCTGCAGGCTGGAGACCCAGGGAAGAATTGAAGTCTGAGTCCAAAGGCAGTCTGCTGATAGAATTCTTTTTGCTCAGGGGAGGTCAGTCTTTGTTCTATTAAGGCCTTTGACTGATTGGATGAGGCCCGCCCACATTCTGGAGGGTAATCTGTTTTATCTAAAGTCCGCTGATTTAAATGTTAATCTCATCCAAGGAAAAAAAAAACCTATCACAGAAACATCCAGAATAATGTTTGACCAAATACCAGGCATCATGACCCAGCCCAGCTGACACAAGAAATGAATCATCTGTAAGGACAGTCCTGAAGAGTTAATTAGGAAAGGCGAGAAGTGGTTTACAAATGGTAAACTGCTCCATACTGCTTAGAGAAGGAGGAGTTCCGCTGGCCCCCTCTTCCTCCTCAGGCAAGTGGGTCCTGGCACAGGGAGGGTTAAGGAGCTCCTGCCTCCCCCTGCCTTTCCACCTGCTATCTGCACTGTCACTACCCTCTTCCTGACCCTCAGGTGAGGAAGGACTGGGAAGGGGCCTAAAGTTGCCTGACACCTGATACTTCCTTCCTGCCTGGATTAAAGTCATATTGTCAATATCATGTCATTGTTTACCAAATTAACAAATGGACTTCAAGTTAAACACTGGGCGATTTGTGAGATGGATTTTTAAAAAAATGTGACCAGTCTCAGGGGATTACTCACAGGTGATGGGCTGTTTGCCTGTTTTGGACTCCTGGCCTTTAACTTCACATCACTCTGAATCGAAAACCAGCTCCTCAGCCTCCACTGAGAAGCCTCGGGCAGGCGTTTCTGTGCACAGCTGGAGTCTCGCCTTGCAGCGGGGCAAACTTCTTTCTTCTGAGCCCAACAGAGACAAATCTCCTTTGGTCAGTGGTTCCAGAATGGAAAATAAAGTGTGTTGAAACACTTCACTCCCCACCAGGAATTTCTACCAACAGAGCAGGGCAGAGCAGGGCCAAGCAGGGCAGAGAACTTCTAGCCAGTCTTTTACAGTCTGCTGATGAGTGGTAAAGAAAGTGGCAGTCTCTCTGTGATGTGGGCATGGCACCAGCATTGGTCCGGGTGTTCCTTTGCATACGGATGTTGGCATCATGTCCACAGCAGGCATCCAAGGATGCGACTGCATTTTCTCCTGACAGGTGAGAGGCCACCTGGACAGGTCCAGCCTGCTCTGCTTGAAGGATGCGCTGACTTCAGTGCCTGGGAGCCACTCAGTGACGGAAGACAACTTGACCCCAGGTGACGGCTGCTCAGAGGAACAGGCCTTTGGTAGACAAAGTGATGAATGTCTTCCACACATTTTCATACTCGGCTTCATTTTGTAGCCTATTAATTTTTAAATTCTACTTATTTTGGAAAGACGTTAAAAGGAAAGAAAGGACCGGGCTTAGGAGCTTTACCACGTGCCATTCTGCAGTTATTTCTGTAGGGCAGCAAAGCTGCCATTTGAAAAGTGAAAGACTTAGGTCAATTATTTTTCTTTCCTTGGCTTACTGGACAGCAAAAAGCTGGTTGAACTGAATTGACCAGTTGTTTGATGAATCAATCAATCAGCAAATATTTGTTCTGTGAGGCCTGCGAGCAAGGCACTCGACTGTTTGATTAAGTTGTTGGATGAAACAGAACAAATAGACCTGTCTTCCAGGCCCCTTGTAGACACAATCTAGCTGTGTGTAGCTAATTACCTTACCACCTCTAATTACAGATACATGCTCAAACCCAGCTCTTTTCCTTGAACCAAAAGTTAATCCTGGAAATCTGGTAATGCAATTACTATGCTTGTTTCAACAAGTGAGAGAGAGAGAGGGAGGGAGGGGGGCAGGAGAGAGAGCGAGACAGAGAGAAAGAATATGAATATGCTCCATTTACACAGCCCCGCGTGAGGGAGAGTTACAAAAAGACTTTTCTGTCCGAAGGAAAACGCAGGTCTGTAACTGAGCGCGATCTGGTGTCTCAGAGTTGGCTTTGAAAAGGAGCCGGAAGCAGCTTTCCTAAGTGGCGTTTAATGTACTCCCCATGGGTTTAGCTTTTTCATTAGCTTAGTTTTTAATTGATGTCACAACTCAAAGTTGGGACCATATTTCAAGGAGGAAAGAATGGAAACACTCAGGAAACACACAAAACAGCCAAAAAAAAAAACTCTACTCAACCACAACAATGAAAGAACGTTTTTCTCCTAAACATCATTTTCGGATGAAGCAAACTGATCTGTCAGATATGCTCGTCGCATCCACATATTTGATACTCCAATGTGTTCAGGCAAGAATTTTGGCAGGACCCGCCAAAAAAACCTGAACTTTTCTTGACACTTTAAATAGCACGTAATTTGTTGGTGGTGGGGGGAGTGTCAGATTTTTGGGGGAGGCCTTAACCCTTTCATTCGTCACCCATGAGTCCTTTGGAGGAAGCGTTACCTAAGAGCAGCTCCAGGGCCCACCACAGCACAGGCATTGACCGGCCTTGAGCTCTGACTCAAGGTGGCCCTTGCCGTGGCCCCCACCTCTGACCCCTCCCCAGCGTGCGATCCAGGGAGAGCTTTAAGCCCACCCCTCTCTCAGGGATGACCTCCCTTGGAATCCCATCCAGTCCAGTTCAATTCAATTCACTGAACCAGAGCTGCACAGGACTGTTTGTGATTATCTAATCAGTGGTCCTCAGTTTGGGCTGCACATTGGTATCACCTGAAATGCTTACCCAAAGGACAAAGACTGATGTTCGGTTTTCGGCCCCTCCCAACACTGTTCAAACAGAAGCCCTTGGGTAGAATCTGGCTATCAAGACTTTTTTCCTAAATCTCCAGGTGACCCTAAAGTGATGCCAGGGTTGAGACACAGGGTCCAGCCTCTCATCTTACAAATGAGGAAACTGAGGCCCCGAGGCAGCGATGGTTGCCAGCGTCAGGGCCAGGACTCATATCCAGGCGCACATCAGTTGGGTGGGCTAGGTGGCTGGTGAACACCTGCAGAGTACTGCCCTGCACACCAGGACGAACCTGAAGCCTGCTGCCTGCCCAGGATGAGCATACAGCCTTGATGGGGGAGGTGGCAGAACTTGGCAGGGCAGTCAACTGAACACGGTAGGGCAATGTCCAGTCCAGAGTAGAGCTTCATAACATCCAATGCCAAGTCCAGACTAATGTGTCCTGGAAGACATGCGAACAACATTGGTTAGCGTAGAGGCAAGCATTAGTGGAATCAGGAAGCCACAGGCAGAGCTCGGGGTGGGGAAATGTGGCCACCGAAGGGAGGAGAGGGCACTTTCTAGGGGAAGAGCTTGGGTGCCAACTCAGAGGTTGGCATGAGTGATGAGGGGGGGGTCATGTGCTTTGGTGGCCTTTGCTGAAGACAGCCCAGGCCTTGAGGGAAGCATGTGGGGTATGGAGAGTCACAGCAGAGGGGCTGGTGCTGCTGACAGGAGGAATCCATAGCAGAGAAGTTAAGGGGTGGCCAGCCTGCCCCACATGGAGGGACCTCACTGAAGGTTAAAACTAAAAGGAGGAAGGAACTCAACACAAAGGTGTCTGGTGAAAACTTTAGTCTGATTGTTTGGTGCCCAAGTTGCACCAGTAGTTAAATACTTTGAAGACCTCCCCTGTATCACATCCTTGGCCACATGGAGCCAAGTCCTTTGGAGGCATTGTCTTGAGCTGTGTACACTGGGGAGTCCTGTGCTGTTGCAAGGAAGAGGCAGCTAGAACTCAGTAAGTGTTCTTGGGGGTGGGGGTGGGGGATATTCAGAGATAGGCAAGTGAAGGAGGCTTCAAGGCAACGCCAATAAAGCTCTGTGTTTTCAAAGATTCAGCCTGTGGCCCCTGCTGCCATCCACAGCAGTCACCGGACCATGAGACTTACGGGGCTGCTCCTGCCTTGCACGCATCCCTCTCACAAAGGCTTCCTCCCTTGCTCCAGTAGAGCAAGCCTGCCATGGCTGTGCTTTGTATAAGAACAGGCCCAGAGGGCAAGGTCTTGGGGCCGGCATCCTGGCCAAGTCGTACCTTTTGGAAGTGGAAGGGAGGTGGGATTTCAGTACCCAGTGCCCGCCCCTTCTGAGCCATTTTGCTGAGTCCTTAGGAGCCCACAGGGAGACAGGCATTCCTCTCGGGTCCACTCTTCAGCTGTGTTGCCTCCTGCACATCATGTTTATCACCTGATTGTTGTCTCCTCCTTTGCTTTTTAAGTGGGAGTGGCTACTAAAAGCCACTCCCATTCTGTAGAAGTCAGTACTGTGTATGCTTCAGGGGGCCCCTGGGATCCTTGTCCTCTGAGCCCACATCAGGAATCCTTCCTGGATTTCATTCTGCCTAACTTGATTCTAATAGTGGAGCCAGTTCCAAGTGCCCACCTACAAAAAGTAGGGGAGAATAAATGAAGAGTGACCTGGCCCTCTTGGACTTGTCTTTGAAAGAAAGGGTTCCCCTTTGTTTTATCATGTTCCTTGTGCTTTGGCTCTAGGAGTGCATAGCTGAAGGGACTGTTGAGATCACTTGATTCAGCCCCTTCATTTTATAGTCATGTCAATGAATGGCTAAGGTCTGCTGTCTTGTGGACTGGGTTCAAATCTTGGTCCCACCACTTTGAAGTTGCGTGACCTTGGACACATCACTTAACTTCTTTGAACAATTATAGTAATAGGTCTGGTTTCATTGGGGGGTATTTATATATAAAGAAGATACTCCATATAAAGTGCTTAGAATACAGACTGGCATATGAATATTATTTTATTGTTATTGTTATAAACAAAGAACCTAAGACATGGACATATGCTGCAGACTTGCTGGAAACTGGATACTGGGAACTGTTGGATGACTTGTCATGTTCGTTAAGTGGCTCTTACACTTCTCACCGAAGCACCCTGCATTGTCAGAGAAGAGTAGAAACGTAAACCCAAGGAAGCCAGGGGCTTAGATTGATTCCGTAAGAGTTAAATATCTGGAAATTTTATATCTTTTTAAAAAAATGCATACAAACTTTGCATTTTATTTCCTTTTCCCCTTTATCTTACTGCTGATACTATTACAGATGTCCCCGTTTTCCTTCCCTTTGTCTGCCTCCACCCATTCCCTGCCCCCTTTCCCCCCCCGGCCATCATCACCCTGTTGTCTGTGTCTGTGAGTTAGGCGTATATGTTTTTCGGTTAATCCCTTCACCTTCTTTCATCCAGTCCCCCCTCCTCCCTCCCTTGTGACAGCTGTCAGTCTGTACCATGAATTCCATGGACCTGTTTTTGTTCTGGTTTCCCCTCAAAGTCTTGATCTTTGTAAAATCAACTTTCCTAAACATAAGTGATACTTTTTAATTGTATGGTGAGCATACCTAAGTGTGTGTAACTCCAGTTTGAGGGATGTGAATTTAGTATACGGAGCATCTTAAGTAGCTAGTGACTGTTTCCACGTAGACTGGGACTCTGGTCTCTTAACAGAAGATGGGAGGGAGAAAGGTACATATAAGCAGCACCTCCTCCCTGGGAAGGAGGTCAGACAGCTACGTGAGATGATAAGTTCATCGCCAAAAGCTGGCAGCTTTTTGTTCTTGGCAGACCCAGGGGCCCCGCTGGTGACTCTGGGCTCCAGACCGGGGGCTCTGTTCCCGCCATACCCTAGGGAGGCCACATCTGAAAGACGTAGCGTGACTTGGTGCCTCCAGGCAGGCTGTGTGCTGAAACGGAGGCGAGACAGACCGTCAGCGTGGAAACCATGCGGTGACAGCTTCCTTCACCCTCCAGACCTGTCAGCTCGCAGGGAACTGACAGGCCCTGACTCAGAAGGTAAACAAAGGCTTTAGAGCATGGAGGAGGAATGCCCAAATTCTTTCTTTAATGTCTCCCTATTCATAACATGTCACGGAGCTAATGCCTGGCCTGGTGGTGGTAGCAGTTCCTGGCTTTTAAGATCTCCCAGGGGTGGTGAGTGGAGAAGCCGGAAGCCCAGAGGTTGAGCTCAGAGTCAGAGCAGCTCTTGTTGCTGGGACAGGCATCTGGCTGCTTCCTCGGAAAGTTTGTTGCTCCTGAGTTTGCATGTTCGAGGAGAGAGTCCAGACTCAAGGCTGGTGGCCGAGGCCCGGTGACGGTCATCATGCAGCTTTGTCTCTCCCCACTCTGTGCTCCTCACACACACTCATCTTTACCATCTGGAAAGTTCAGTTCCAGTTTTTGGGGTTGATCTAGACAGCTTCCAGGAAAAGCCTTCTCAGAGGTCTAGCCAGTGTGCACGCTCCCGTCGGGATCTAGAAAAGCTGCCAGCTTTTCTGGATGAAATCCCTCCCTCCTTTGTGCATTTCAGCCTCCTGAACCTCCTTCCTGTGCACCCCCCCACACTCCCCCTTGCAAGGCAGAACCCCTCTGTAGGGTTAGGATGGCAGTAATACAGTATTTCTGTGCCATTACTTAAAAAGACAAATGGCCTGTTAGCTTTTTAGGATGTAATTTAAAAGCCATTTGTCTTGGGGTAATAACTGGAAATGGACTTCCGCTGTAGGCCAGTATGACTTCCTCCAGGAGCGAGAGATTGGCTAATGGTGACCAGTTGGCTGTGGCTGTTTTCAGACTTACCGACTGTTTCCACTGGAAGGCCCAGGGGGGTGGGGCTTGGGGAATGGCATTTGGAGAAGACTGTGAGCTCACACAGTGCTTTGGAGAAAGGCGGATACTCTTCTCTGGAGCCGTGCAGCTGTTCTGAGAGAACCAGGAATAAAAACAGGTTCAGAGGGGCGGGGACCATGATGATTTAACAGCCAAATCTCACCAATCAGAACCACTGAACTCTGGAAAGGTTGGGCTTCACCTTTGTCCTCTCTTTGAGAATCTGCAGGTAAGTTTGAGTTGTCTGGCTTTGCTGCACCTCAGAAGTGACATTTCTCAGACAACCGAGGCTTCTTCCTGTAGACAGCAAAGCTTTTTTTCTAACCATTTTATCCTGAATTCTATCCTGAATTCTAACCATTCAGGATAGGTAGTTTTGAAGAATATATTACTCATACCTCTTCCTCCACAGGATTCTGGCTGAGATGTTAAGGGTTCATTGAGAACGCAGGGCCATTATTTTGAATGTCAGTTCTAAAAATTGTGTCTTCTCTTTGATACCCTTTTGTTCATTATATGCTATTTTACAATGACAAGACCTCATCTATCTCAATAATACGTATCTACTCCTTATTTAGTAGGAAAAAATGATAAAACATCCCAAATGGGAGAATAAATGATGACCTGCCCACTCCATGGGTCACACCGTGACCTCTGAAAACAGCACTGAAGACAGCACTGCCGATACAGGAGGTGAAATACTGGGAAGAACTTTGTGCTGCGTGGCATGCGTACCAGCATAGCCGCTGGGCCTGGGGGTCCCGGTGAGCTCCCATTCCAGACTGCACACATGCACAGACAAAGACACCGAAGTACTTAGTACGTGCAAGTTCTGTGCACTCCATTAAAGGATTCCAGGCAAAGGAAGCAACGTTTACCGACCACCCATCTTGCGTAAGACGCTGTTTTAGGAACTTTCACATGTGACTTCTCTTAGTCCCGATGATGACGCCCTGCGGTGGTCTTTGTTCAGTAGATGAAGATGCTAAAGCTGAGAGAAGTTGTGTGACTTGCTCGGGTTCCCACAGTGAAAGACAATGGAGCTAGGATTTGAATATCAATATAATTGACTCCCAATCCCAAGTTCTTTCTGCTACTCTGTACCAATTATCTGTTGCCTTAGTAATGCTGCACGATGCATGACAAGCGATCACAAAAGCTCAGTGGTGTGCAGCAATAAATGCATGCTGCTCACTCCTCTGGGGTCAGCTGGGAATTGGCCAGGCACGTCTGTTGTTCTTGGCTGGGCTTACTCACAGGTCTGGTGGTTGACTGGCCTGCGGCTGATCTAGGCTGCTCTTGTCCGGGGCACCTGAAGTGACTGGGTTCTGCTCCACATGTCTCTCCTTCAGCCTGCTAGCCCAGGCATGTTCTCCTGCTAGTGCCCAAGATGGAAGGAAGCAAGAGAAATCACACAGACCCCTTGAAGCCAGGCTGGGAATGGGCACACAGTCATTTCTATTGGCCATACCAAGTCACATGACCAGACAACTCTTTCATGGAAAGAACGGCAAAATTATATGGCAAAGGGTGTGGATACAGGAAAGGGTGAAAAATTGGGGTCTTTAAAGCTTTTACCACATACAACAGGTTGCCTTATTCAAGCAAGTATTCTGAGGGCTTCATTTAGATATCCATCTAACCCTTTTGAGGTTTGGGTAAAGTGTGTGCATGTGTGGTGTGCGGACAGGAGCGTTGGGGAGGGGTGTAGGATGAGGAAGGAGACAGATATATGTTGAACTAAAATAACATCATCCCATAGTATGTTATTGGCTATACTGAGGGGAACATTCCCTCTTGGGAGATGCTGAATGCATCAGAGTTGAGCTTTATCTGCTGCCATACTTCTCAGCACCTTTAATATTTCAGTGTACATTGTGAATATGTGAGTTCAGTGTAGGGGAATATGAAATATTTCCCAAACTAATTTGACCATGGGATGCTTTTGCTACAATCTACCTATTAACATCTCTTAGACAACAATGTTCTGGGAAACTCCAGTTTTAGAAACACTGGACTCGATGATTTTTAGTAGATGACTGTTAATGCCACATTCTGTTATTCCATGCTACTCTGTAACACAGGGATGCACTATGGGACTATTAAGAGAAGGAGAAGGGTTGGTGTTGTTGGGGTGTGTGTATGTGTGTGTGTGTATTTTTCCATCCCTACACTAAACGGGCCCAGACTCATGACCCAGACAGAAAACAGACGGAATAACCGTTTCCGCAGCACCCCCTTGGCTGTCGGCGGGTTGGGTGCCACCGATGGTACTGCTGTTTGCTGCCAGGCTCTGCCTCTCAGATGCCGCGCCTGGGCGAGGGCCCGAAGGACACGGGTCTTGTGAAGAGTGCAATGCATGGGTTTTGTGAAGCTTACCTGCTCCTCAGGTATTCGTTTCCCTTCCCAGTGGGTATTGTGACACCCATGCATCATGTTCTGTGTGCTCGAGATTCCTGCAGGTCTTTCCTCCAGGTAACTGCTACCGCACACGTGCAATTTCGGGAAAGGGAGCTCCATTTAAAGGGCAGTTGTCACACACTCTGGAAATGTGTGCTTGAATACAGCCAGGCATGTGAATTATAATAATTCTTCTTGATTTGTGGGGGCCGCAAGAGTTTTACTTGTGTCTCTTTGTTGACCCCTTCAAGGCCCTATATGTACAATACATGAAAATATCAAAGCAACATGAAAAAGAAAGAAATGTGTAACCTCAGACTTTTCACAAGCAAAAAGTGGTCTGATATTTCTAGCAGGGGTTTCAGCCTTAGCTAAACACTGGCTGAGTGCTGCCGCCCTGGGCTCCATCTCACGCCAGCTCCGGCTCACCCTGTGCAACCAGAACTGAAAGGAGCTGGCCCTGCTTTGGCTCCCCTCTGCTCGCTCCCTGGGCAACTGGAGGACTGGATGCTTGGACCTTGTTCCTGCCCCCACCCCACCTTCGGATCTGCACCCACTGATCTCTGACTTCGAGTCCACCATGGAAAAGTACCAGGCACCCACCCAGCTGATAGGAGTTCTGGCCGGGAGCAGGGCGGGCGGCCTGCAACAGACAGCACCAGACAGCCGACTCTTACTCCCCTCCAGAGGCGTAACAAGAGCGACTGCAGCTGATTGGGCAGGGCTACAAATGTCCCGTGCCCCCCTCTTCCCATGATCTCTGTGTCTTACATGGCACAGTGCTCGCTGTCCTGGGCCTCACATCCACTGCGTGTGTGATAGGGTGTGAACTAGTGCTCTTTGGAACTTGTGTTCACTTACATAACACATTTCTCAGGTGCATGTAAGTTACGCATGTATCTGTGTTGTTAATTACTTGAAGTTTAATTTGAATAGGACAGTTTTTTCTTACTCTTTTCTTTAATTTTCCCTTTGTCTCCTGCTCAAGCTTATGCACCACTGCAGAAGCAATCGGGGTCTCTCTACCTGACAATGTGGGGTTCCTGACTTTTAATTTAATGAGGCCAGGGGTGGGGGGGGTGCTTGCTCAGAAGCCTAGGTGGGGGGGGGGGGCGGCGGGTGTAGCTTACCCGAGGCAACTTCATGAGCGAGAATCTCTGAGTAAGGCCCCAGGATTCACCGCCCCACAGGCCTTCCTCCGGCCGCACCCTTCTTTCTCGAGGCTTGGTGGCCCATCTCTGCCAGGAAAGCTAATTGATGAGGTGGCCAGGCCATCTCTTCCTAGCTCTGTGCCCAAACTTCTGAGAGCCTTTCCCAAAATTCCATCAGGCAAGGGCTCTATATCAATGAATGTCCAATAAGTATTTTCCTTTACCAATTAGAATTCTCAGAAGCTGAGAAGGATTCTTTCTTGCTCACAAGAAGGTGTGAGTTGAAGAACCACAGAGGACAGAACTCTAATTAGTTCCCATTCGAGTTCTCCCTGCGGGAATTTGGTTCTCTCACCCGCCAGCTCCATCCCTCTCTCCCCCTGGCACGTGACCTGAGCAAAGGGCAAGTTCAGCTCCCACAGGTGCAGAGATCCCTCTCTCCTAAATGAGGGAGAAGAGAAAAGTGATGAGAGCTGATACCCCTGCTCCCGAAAACAGGAAGCAGGCTGGATAGATTGACCTGATAGGGAGCTATCAGGCTGCCACTAGGCTCACACTGGGACTTTTATCACCGCCAGTCATCGGCACTCTGGCAAGCTCATGAATAATGCATTTCCCAGTGATTTCCTTCCTTATTCGCTAGCTTCAGGCAATATTGATTAAAAATAAAAGTCTGTATAGCGGGGCTGTGTTAGGGTAACATTTATTTAAAGTGACTGGGAAACAGGACACATGTGTTTACATGTGTGTGTTGGTATCTGTTGTCTGTGGATGATGCCATCTGCTTAAGGAGCCACCGTGGTTATTCAGTAATTTTTTCAAATCACAGTTTGGTTCGGACTGAAGTCCTTGAAACAGCTGTGTGGTGTGGCGGACAGGGCAGCACAGCGAGGCAGAGCAGCCTGGTGGAGGCGGGGGTGCACTGGGAGGAGTTACAAGCAGGGAAAGTGGACCATCGAGTTAACAGTAAGGTCTCTTGTTATTCAGCTGAGCTCTCTCCCTCTCCCTCTCTCCCCCCATCTCTGCCATGGACGCAAAGACCCTCCTGGCTGGACCAGCGTCCACATCCAAGGAGCAAATGGGATGGCGATGTGTGGGAAGTGCCTCTGTAAAAGGGAACTGAAACAATAAAACAACGTATAACCAGTGCTGGTGGCTATGAGACAGCCAAGTGGGGCTGGGGTATCAGAAGTTCTCGTGGGGGGCTCTGTCCTGCTGAAGCTGCTGGAATGGGCTGTGCGCTGGAGAGAGGCCGGCATCCTCGCCTGCTGAAGGCTCCTGGCTCGGGGCTTCGGTGGACTTGGCGTGTGATTCGCAGGAGCTGACGGAGAGAGGCACGCACCTGGGATTATTACTGTGCTGATGGCAGCCCAGTGCTCCCAGCCCTGCTCAGCCACTGCCACCTCCGGAGAGCCAGAGACAGGCTTCCGGTGGGTGCGACAGACAGACAGGCTGTTGTGGCCTCCCACTTAATTACATTGTCACACAAGCTTTCAGGGATTCAAGAAGAGAGGCCTCTTCGGGGAAATTTATTTCTCCCCACAAACCATCCACTTAGCCCTCCCCTCACCGCGTTGGTCTTTCCCTCTAAAAGCTCAAGAGAAAGTTCAGCAAGTGCCAGACGCCTGCTTGGTGTTGAAAGAAGGTCTAAAGGGAGGACGGAGTGGCTCCTTCAGGAGGGCTCCCTCACAACTTTCTCTCTCTTCCAGGCACTCAGGGCTCAGGCCCGCATTTCCTGGGGTGGGTCCTGGTGGGGGTGGAGAAGCCAGTCACTAAAGTTCTGCAGGGGACCCAGGAGGTGGTGTGGTTCAGAGGAGTGGAGGGTGCTGCACAGCTGGCCGGCCAAGGCTCAGGTGTCTCCTGTCCACGAACTCCCACCAGTTAAAAATCAGGACCCAAAGTCTCATCCGTCTGGCTCCCGGGGGTTTTGAGGGCATTGTCACATATAGCGTATTACCTGAACTGCCCAGAAGCCTAGAAGGCTCTTCAAAGCCCTTCATTTAGTTATCTAATATAGTGACGGTTTAAGCTCTCTCTCCTCTTTCCTTCATTCCCAAAGGTGTGGAAAAAAGTAAGACTCCACACGCAGCCTCCTCTTTGCGACTGCCAAACCCTGCCACGCTGACCCGGAGCTGCTCTCTTTTACGTGACCACTACCGTCTGACCTAATCCTTGGGCCCTTTCTGAGTCCTCTCTGGCTCCGGGGCATTTTTTTCCTGTTACAGGCTTCAGGTTCACCCCACCTGCTCCCAATCCACCCCCACCTCCTCCCAGTGCACCGCCACCACAGTACAAACTGGTAGCATGTTTACCTCAAAGAAAGGGGTTTCCGGTTGTGTCATCCACATACGAGATGCAGACAAAATTTTGGGTCAGGCAACAATGCTATTGGTTCTGTCCAATCTTTCCATTGGAACAACCACCAACTTGACTTACATGCAGAGGTGGCCCTAGGTCCCTATTGTCAGTGACACTGGGAAGCCACCCACTTCCATTTCTTTGGTCCCCAGATGGTCTTGAGGCCTGAGAGCTCTGTGTTTTGGATGTCTGACCCCCCATTTGCTGGGCAGCACATGGAATCGAGGGTTTGCAACCCCTCCACACACACACACCTCACTGAGTCAAAACCTTGAAGCTGGAATCCCTCTCAGGCTTGGGTCTTTGCTTTTGCTCACCTAAAAAGGAAGAGGCTGGGAGGGAAGGGCTCATTTCCTCTGCAGGGTGTGCGTGGAGAGCTGGAGCATGCACCAGACCACTCGTTTATTTGAAATTGCTCCACGGTGCAAGGCCCCCTAATCGATCATTCCTCTGCAAATGTCAATGGAGAAATGTGAGTTCCGTATTTACAGAGCCAGAAAAATGGGGGCTTGTCCCCCACCTCCCAGGTGTGTACTTATGCACTGATGAATGACCCCGAAGTGGGTTTGTTATAGAAAAAGTGCGTGCCAAAGGCAGGAACCTTGCATCTGGAAACGCAGTCTGACAATTAGGCCTCTGAGCCTGGAGGCCAGCACTCGGGCTTGGCGCTGGTTTCCTGGCTGTGACCATCACATCCTCAAAGCTGGGGTGAACCCAGGAACTTTGGAATTTGGATCCTCGTTGGGTCCACAGTCCTGTACCCTGGGGTTGCTTTGCGTTCTGTTTTGTTTTTGCGTATTTGGTTTTGGCTCTGGGGGTGGAGCTTTATAAAATTTGGAAGCCAATAAAATTCAGTTCAGGAGAACAAAACTCTCACCTTAGTCTTGTCCTGTGAGGGGAGTCATGAGAAATAAGGAGTTAACATTCAAAGACTCTCTGAAGTGGTTAGAGCAGGAGTTGCTTGCAGACCTGGTGTGTCCAGATTGGATGAGCACAGCCCAGGAGCCCAGCCCTCCCCAGCTCCACCTTGGGGAACAGGCAGGCCTGCTCCGAGACATGACCTCTGACTGCTGACTCTCTGTCCCCTTCCCCTCTCCCCTCCAAACCAGCCTCTCCTTTCCTGCCCTTTAGACAATGGCACCCTTTGTTTTAAAAAGGTTGGTGAAATAGGAATCACACTTCCAAAGTGACATTTACAAAAAGGGACAGAAGTGAAAAATTAGGACTGGCTAAGTAAAAAATGGTGTGTCCTGCTGGAACTCTTGCAGGTCTCTTTCCTCTCAAAGGGCATCTCTGGGCCAGGTCTGAACGCAGGCACACCTGACTAATGGGTGCCTTGTGTTTCATGCACAGCTGGGGAAAAAACAGTGGCTGTGAAAGGGTTAAAAACCAGCTCTCTTGGTCAAGAGCCCCAAATGACAGGCACGTTCAGTTTCAGTTGGGAAGAAACACAAGTGTTTGGTTAGTAACTGGATATGGCTGGAGCTGGGTTTTGGCCTCCGGTCCCTCTGCAGGTTGAGAGTTGGGGATGGCCCAGTTCTTGCGGTTATTTGGAAGTGGAATCGGGGTAGAAGCTGGGGCGGGAGGCTCTGGAAGGTGGGCCTGGGGGTGCTACCCACCCCTCCTTTACACAGACATCTTAGTTAGTGGCACAGCAAAGACAAGAGTGGGAAAGTCTTGCTTCTAGCCCCTGTGTCCTTTTGGCAAAGTGCTGGACTATTAGAAAGTGGATTCAGGTGGATACGGATTCAGGGCTGGTTCAGCCTCTTCTTGGCTCAGTCTCTCCTGTTTGTCTATTTTCCGCTCCAGCTAGATCCTTCATCTGAGAAATGGTGTTCAAAAGTAGCTCTTTGGCTGGGTGGTTTTGTATTAAATGAGATGGTATGTATCAACCAGAGGTTAACACACTGAAAAAAATGTTCATTCTTGCGATTCTCCCAGGAATTCTCCCAGGCTTGGGACCCTTCCTGCAGATGTAAGTAAAGCCTCTGCAAAACCAAATGTGCACCCTGAAGTCCTGCATGCTCTCAGCCCCTCAGTGGAGGAACCCCACGTCCATCTGAGGGACAGGCAGACAGCGTGGGGAGAATAAAAGAGCCTTTTCTGAGTAAAGGGGAACTCACCCCAGAGAAGCGCCAGTTAACGATGCCCAAAGCAGGCCTGTGAAGTTAGAGAGGCCTGGAGATTAGAAGGCCAGGAGGAAATAATGCTTTTCTTGTCTGGGCCGTGGTGGCAAAACGAGAGCAACAGCTGGCGGGCATATGCGGCCTGTTAGGGGCACGCTCCCATCAGACAGAAGGAAATCCTGCCCGGCGCTGGCAGGGCCGCAGCAGCCGCTGGGGAGCAGGCAGTCTGGGGGGCTCGGGGAATCAGAGCCCTGGTTGCCAAGGCTTTCCGGGACCCGTGTCCCCCCACAGCTGCCTGAGCAGGGGCCTCCCTCCCCAGCTGTTGGCCCCTAGGGCCCTTCCCCTTCCCCAGGAGGTGTCGGATCCAACGATGCTATCTGCTATCGACCGAAACTCGGAGGAAGCCTGGGGTTTATTTTGCAACGACTTCAAAATGCCTATACATCCCCCCTCCTCCTCCGGCTGTGCCCGGATGGGCCGCTCTGGCCCACTCCACAGTCTGGAATCCTTCTCCTCTGCCAGCTAGACAGTGAGAGGCCCTCTTCTTCCTCCTGCAACTTTTCCTTGGTTTTCCTTCACCCGCCGAGGGATCAAACTCCTGAGAAAGGGACCAGGGCCGCCTGCCATCCCCTCTTGGACCCTCGGCCTCTGGGCCATGTGACAAGATGCCCAGCATTAGCGTCTGTTAATTAATCGGAAAACTGGCTCCCTGTTGGCCCGTAGCTTTTTACAAACCTGAATTAAACGAAGTGTTTATGTGACAGATATGTGGGAGGGATTTCAGATATAATCACCATCAATCTGGCTGCAGCCAAAATAAATTCTGTGAAAAGTAAAACAAACTATTGCACAGACAAAGTAGGCCTTAGGGGTCTCCAGCAATAATCTGTGTTTTCTTATTTAGCCACGTCTAATATTTCTGCTCTCTTCAGCGGAGATAGGATCTCTGCACACAGGGCATTCTTGCTGCAGCTGACAGGGGTAGACACACGCTCCCTCCCGCTGAGTGGAGGGAAGAGGGGAAGGGATGTTGCATATTTACATTTAAATTCTTAGTTCAAATAAACCAGCTCTGGAGGGGCACAAGGTGGGGTGGGGGATGGGAGATGGGGGTGGGGGAAGGAACCCAGCTGTAAGGTGGAGGGCTTACTGCCTTGTCCTCTGCTCCAGCCGGCCTGGGTTCAGACCCTGGTCAGGGCAGGGAGTAGAAAATCAGACTGTGGCTCCTTCCAGAGCGGGCCTGGGTGAGGAGGCCCTCCGTGTGTGCACGAGGTGCGCAGCTTTTCTGGGTGCTCTGTCCTTCAGTTCTTTCAGCCCTGCTGTGAGGAAAGGGAGTGAGGAAACTGAAGCTCTGATGTAGCAACAACTCACCCCACTCTAAGACAGTGTGGCGTTAGGCTTCGACCCTACCTCTGAAAGCCCTCAGTCTATCTTCCCTCTCTGCCTCGCTAAATAAAGACAAGCCAGGCTCGGCCAGTTCTCGAGGCAGAAGTCTCTGGGCACCTGGGTCTGCCCTGCTGAGATACCCTCTCTAACAGCTGGGGCTGCTCCATGCTCTCCCTCCAGCCCACGCTCCCTCTTTCACTCAGCTTGTCCCCAGTCTCCAGACCAGGTGTGGGTGAGGGAGGACATGCTGAGGGTCTCCAGACTAGCGGCTGCCTGTCCTGCTGGTCTGGGAGCTGGGCATAGCACTAGCCTTCTTCCTGAGCTCCAACTCCTTGCCTTTGTGGGCCAAACAGCCTAGGGCTCCAGCAGCCCCCTAACAGCAAAGACTCCAGCTTGCTCCATACAGATGCTCGAGGTGCTTGAAGTCAGCCCTCCCACTGGCCTGTACCTGGGCTTGGCGTACTTGCTGAGACTCCACAATTTTGGGAAAACCCAGGGCCTGGGCCAGGGGCTAAAGAAGCCATGCCCGTCGAACTCCTTGCCTGCCCATCTGGTCCTAATCCCTGTCCTGGCTCCTGGGCTGTAACATCCGTAGATCTGGTCCCCTGTCCTTTCCCTCCCTCAGTACCTAGAATTGCCATGGGTAGCAGTCTCGGTGCTATTCCTTACTGATTCTGAGAACCCCTCTTGAAATCTACCATAAGGGATGTTTTCTGGTTTGTTTGTTTTTTCATATCTGTGCCTCTATTCCTCTTAGTCAGAACCCATTGAAAGTCAAAAGGCCCATGCCCAGTGGGAGAAGATACTCAATCAGTGATTCAGGCCACAGCTGTTCCTTTTCTGCTCAACAAAAATAAGGTGGTAGATTCTCCACTTCCCAACCACTCTGCAGCACAAGAAAAAGTCAATTACATCACAGTTAAGCTTACATACACTTGGGTAAACCAGAAAGAAACCTCTCTATGAAATAAAAGTGTGTTTGTGACTTTGTAAGTTCATTTATTCATCTTACTCAGTAAAGTTTATTAAGGATCTACTAGGTGCCAGACACTCTTATAGGCCTCTGGGATATATCATTGAATTAAAAATTCCTGTACTCCTGGAGTTGATATTCTACTAGGTATAGGCAGATGATAAATAGTAATCACAAATAATAAGAAAGGTATATAGTGTGATAGAAGGCAAAAAATGCCAATGAATAAAGCAGAGAGGTAAGAGTGATTGGAAATATTTACCTTCCAAGTGGGGGGTGAGTTATGTGTTCAAATCAGGTGCTGGGGGTAGACCTTATGGAGAAGGTGATGTTTGCACAGAGACCTGAGGGACATGAGGAAGTTAGCTATTAGAACATCTGGGGAAGGGTGTGCCAGACAGAGAGAATTGTCAGTGCAAAGGCCCTGAGGCAGGATTCTGTTTGGCATGTTTAGGGAACAGCAAGAAGTCTAGAGTGGCCAGAGTGAAGAGAGCAATGGAGAAGCAGAAGGATGTGAGGTCAGGAAGGTGATGGGGGCCAGGCCATGCAGAACCTTGCAGGCACCATAACGACTGAAACTTTTTTTCTGTCCCTACTCAAGTAAATTAATAAAGGCCAGTCTCATTCATCAAGCTAGAGCACAAGAAATTCAAATATTTCTTGACTTTGTATGCCATGTCCTGAGGCATATAGTGATAGGTAAGGCAGTATCTGCCTTCAAGAAGTTCAAGTATGCGCCCTAGTGATTATGGCAGCATGGTGCAGAGAGAAGAGCACGGGTCTAGGGGTTAGGAGACCTGGGTTCTTGTCCTGCCTTGCCATTTCATTTTGGCCATTTGCCAAACCTCAGCTTTCTGTCCCTGGAGATAACTCTTTATGCCCTAGCCACCTCCTGGTGCTGAGGTGATTAAATGAATTAAGGAATGTAAAGGCTCCTTGAAAACGGAAGAACCCTGTACAAACAGAGGAGGGGATTTGGGAATCCAGTTAACATGGTCACTGTCATATGTCATTTTCCTTGGGACTCAGTTTGAGGTGTAATCTTTGCCATGCCCACTGTTCTGTCTGCGACCTCACTGGCACTCACTTCGCCTGGCAAGAACCACTGCTGCCATTCATTCAAGTTGATGCAAATCTCCAGCTTGAAAATACATCCAGGGGTGTCCGCTTTGCAAAGGAAATTTACCCACTCCTTCTCTATTTCATGCTTCTCTGATCAGATAAAGCCACATTCGGTGCTAACTTTTAAGTCAAGTATGCACAACTCCCACCAACAATAACAAAAACAGGCCCACAGGTTGCTGAGCACGGTGAGCCTTTAAAATGCATTCAGACAGTGTGAGGATATTAATAAGGAGCCACATATCTCATTTCAGGCTACAAAGCAGATCCCACAGTGGGACATGGAAATGCTGAGCACTTCGAGGTTAGCTTAAATTGAAGAGAGGAACTCGGCTGGAATACAGACATGCCTGAGGCTGTGTCCCAGACCCTGAGCTTCCACCTCTAATGGCACAGTCTGTCAACTCAGCTCTGTTTGAGTGGAACTAGATACAGAATGATGGCCAGAAACAGCAGTTGACTAAAATAATGAAGCTACATGTAGACAGTGATGAAGGCAGAGAAAGATTGGGCTGGACAGGCTTTTTGGAAATCATCTTAAACACTCTTCATTTATTTTGCAGGTGAGGACACCAAGACCTGCAGGTTACATTGTGACTGGGATAATGATGGGACTAACATAATGTTCACTGTGGGTGCCTTTGTCTCCTGTGGAGTTGCAGCAGCCTAAATGTCCCTAGCTATCCTTTTTCGTGACGGTGGCCCTCTGGACGCAGGACTAGCCAAGTAGACACTTGGAGATTTGGGGGGTTTAGTGACGGGGATGGATGCGTTGGTGATGATGGAAAGGGCACTGGACGAGGAATCCAAAGACCTGGCCCGAGGCCTGGCTCTGGTTTTACTCACTGGGTAACATTTATCTCTCCATCTGTTTTCTCAACTGCAAAACATGAGGTGCAGCCAAGAGCACACGTGTTAGAGGGCTCCAGACACCGGAGCGGTGCATGTGGGTGTTCGAGACTCTTATTTGCCATCTCTCTTTTCCAGATTCCGACGTGTCATCTGGAGGACACAGTTCTGAGTTAGGGGCAAATCTCTGAACAGGGGCCATGGGGAAGTTGGAGGTCCTCAAAGAGACCCTTGGCCTTCACGGCCACGGTATGCAGGGCTCTTCACCATCAGCGCCCAGCTCACACCCATCACACCCCAGCCTTCTCATCATCCCCAGGTTTGCTCTTGAGTTTTGTGAATGTCTCTTCTTCACCTGGGGAACTTCTCCTGTCCTTTAAAATGGCAGCATCACTCACTACCTCAATAGGACCATGCCTATCCACCCCTTCCCCCCACCTGACAAATTAGTTGCTGTTTTCTCTGAGTGCTAGTGAGGAGAACAAATTCTAGAGCCAGACCTTGTGGGTTTAAATCCAAGTTCTACCACCTACTAGGGCTTGCCTTAGACACAGAATTTAGCCTCTCCATATCTCAGCTGCCTCATTTATACAATGGCGATAATAGAAGGGCTATTCCAAGAAATAAGGGAATTAATGTATGTCAAAGCATTTAGAACCATACCAGGTTCATTGTAAATGCTACATAAATATTTATTACTATTATTATCATCATTATTGTTGGAATACTTAATATATTATATGCAATGCAATGGATTGCATATCTGCCCCTGCACTCAGACTCTTAGAGCCAGAACGGCATCCTATTTTTGCATTTCCTCAGTGCTTAACACAATGTCAGGAACATACAAAGTACTCAGGAAATGCTTGTTGAATAAATGAGTGGGGATAGTCTACGTGGTTCTCTCTACAACATCATTCACATTTTTTTTTTCAGTAAACTTCATAGGACAAACAGTCTTTCAACTGCACCTCTATGGCCTTCATAGGAATTGTCTTGTGGTTTTAAAAAGACCCCAAGTCTCATTTTTGTTTAATAACAAAAGGAAGCTGTCTTGAAATTTTAACCAGTAGAACTACAATGTGAAATCAAGCAAAGCTCATTAGGTAATAAATCTTTCCACTTGGAGTTGTGGTCCCAGCCACACCGTTCTTTCCATGGTTTGAAGAACAGAGTCCAGAGCTGGGTTCTATTTGAAGAGCAACTGGAATAAAAGAAGATCCCCACCAAAGTCTTTGGGATCCTATGGTGTGAAGGTGTGAGGGGGCACAAAAGACTTAGACAAATGAACGCAGCCTCCGGAAGGAGACAGGTGAGTTAAGGACATGCCGCACGTTGGGGAGCTCAGAGCAGGACTGGGTTGTGGTTTCCTGAAGGAAGTGGATTTAAGGCACTGGTTCTCATCCCTGCTCCGGACATGGTTGTTACGCTCAGTATCCTGAAACTGATGCCCGCGAGACTATCTGCCCACCAGTTTTTGTGAGAGTACTGGAGGAGAAAGGGCTGTCTTCCTATTGTCCTCTTAATTTCCCCGGTCCGGTTGTATCCTTAAACACATCAAAATACAGTCCCTCCAAGGGGCTGTGGGGTAAAAATTCAACCACTGTATCTCTTTCTGATAGTTACTGGTGAAGATAATAATCTAATAAATGACAATATTTGACAATTTTAGATATTAGCTAAGGCAATAGTGTAAACATATATGTTTCTGAACACAATATGCCTGTGCTTGTGATTATATTAATATTTAAACCATTTAAATTACAGATGGGTGATCAGGAAGAGCATACTCTCTTAACACAATGGGATCCATTGGGTGAGCTGAGTCAGGTCCCAGCAATTCTTCCCCTCCCTGCAGGCACCTGCCGCACCTCCCAACACAGGCTGGAGTCATTTGCCCTCTCTTTGCACTTGGGCTAGCCTCATGATTTGCTTTGGCCGAGAGAATTCTGCAGAAACAATGCCATGCCAGTTCTGAGCTTTGTAAGAAGCCCTGAAGAGGCCTGATAGCATCCATTTTCACTCTGTTAGAGCCTCGAGTCATCACGGAAGGATATCTGACTCCCCGGGTGGAGAGGGGGACCCAGGCAACCCTCCAGCCAGGGTGCTAGACACGGAAGAGTGAAGTCATCTTAGATCCTGCCATCCCAACCGAGATCCCCCCACCTTAACACCCCTTGGGAAAGAGATAAGCTGTCTCCTGAAAACCCTGTCCTCATCACACGTCGGGAGCGTATGGCTGTCGTTTTGAGTCATTTCAACCGGGGAGGTGGTGTTACACTGCAATTCATGTTTGAAACAAGGGATAGCACCAGTCTGCCCCTGTGGCTGTGATCTCTTCCCCTGTGATCTCTTCTTTGGATTAGGACAGGCTGGGAGAAAAACCTTGAGTGCTTCTCTCTTTCCCATCGCTCTTGGCGGATACTGCTGGATGATACAATTTTCTTTGCCATTCAGTCCAGGTACTGCCTTAAACCTTACTGCAGAGCTAGCGCTACACAACAACCAAGCCATTGATGTAGGTCTTTTCACCCAAGATATTTGCCATTCTAGGATTACTCTTCATGTTCCCAGGGTCTTTGTCAATGAAGAAAAAGGGGAGTAGTGTACCCTAGTAATTCATTAGCTCTTGCAAGAATCATGGAATAGTAAAGATAATAGAACTTCATAAGTTATCTTACCTAGTGGTTCTGAACCCTGGCTGCAGTTTAAAAAGAGCTGGGCAGCTTTAAGAATTAAACTGATGTCTGGGCCTGCCCCCCCACCCTGCCGCAACCCCAGAAGTTTAGATTCAACTGGGCATCAGTATTTTAAAATCCGTGTATTCTTTAGTAGCGAAGACATTTAACTTCACAAGTTGGGGCCTCATGGGGTGGATTACAGCTGTTTGAGCCCTGTTGAAAGTTCTTGGGATATCATGGGGAAGCCTTGGGGTATCAAAGACTCTGCGCCCTGGAAAGTGGGGAGAATGTTCCTAAATGGACAGGGAGGGCTCACGTGGGGGAACAGGAGGGTATGGCAGGTATTCAGGCACTCAGCCAGTTCCTTGGTGGGAAGACAGACATCCCTTCCTTTCTGTCAGGAAAAGCTGGTCTGTGAAGGCAGGTTTTGATATATGGGTCCAGATGTGAGTGGAAGGTACAGTCCACGTTTTGAGGTTTTTCCTGCAGAGAATTTCTTAAACCTCAGACCTGACTGTCAAAAAGAATCAAGACAAAGTATGAAGCGCACGAGAGATGTGTTTGATGCATTAGGGTCAGAAAAGTTCAAGGCGCCTTCTTTTCTTGGCACATTCGGTGGGAATGCTAAAACACAAGGTGACTAGAAACCTTATGATAGTAAAATGTCAAGGCTTCATTTTTTTTTGGTAAAATACGACATGCTGTCAGGTATATGAATTGGTAGCATTGGTGCAAATGTATAATAAATCTCACCTCTTCACCGAAATCTGAAGAGGTTTCAGTGAGTGAGATACAATTGTTTTCAATCACCTCTCATGAAAGGGGTTAGATATGTTCAAACTGGCACCATAATTAAAGTGCCGTGGGATATTAAAAAAAAAAATCTTCCTGAAATATCTCTCCTCCTGCCCATGCTGAGGCCTTTCTGGAGAAAAGCACGTTTACCCACTTTTGCTTTGACCCTGACTTTGCAGCTTGAAGAAAAGTTACAGTTTTTAGGGGTAGCAGAAAAATTGTCTTACAGTTGAAAACACCACGGATGATGAATGACATTGAATTTGCAAAGAGGAACCAATGTTCTCCTCACAGCCTCGGCCAGAAGGCGTGGCTTCTAAAGAGCTCCTCTTTGCGGGTAAAGGAACTGCCTGGAGACCTATTTCCTCACGCCGGCGTCTTGAGCTCCTGTCTCTACAGACACAGTGAGGAACGGTCTTTGCCTGACTTTTTCTTTCTTCAGGTCTTTTTAAAATCACTTTTAGTTTTTGCCTTATGCCCTCCTCACTGTGTTTATCCTGTAATCATGGGCAAAAACAGGAGGGGGATCATGGCTCCAGCAAATACCCCCACCTGCTGACAGTCGGAGGCCCTCCGTGTGGGCCCTGGTCGGCGGGCTCCATCCCACCTGCTGCAGTTCGTCCCATGCTGTCTCAGGTTCAATGGTCAGAGGCTCGGCTCCGCACAGGCCACCGCAGCACTTAAAATTTTTAGGGGCTTTCCTTTTTCCTTACAGACTAAAGCTCAAACCCCTTAGCCTGATCTTCACGATCCTCTGCAATTAATGCGATGTTCTCTCCAGCACTCACCTCACTTGAAACCTGGGATCCAGCCCTGCTCCTTTACTCACTCCCATTCCCGGGTCTGGCACCTTGACTTCGATCCTGCCAGAAGTGTCCTCCGCCCCCTGGTGCAGTTCCTCCAAGGTCCAGCTCCCTTCTACCTCCTCTGAGGACCTTCCCCCGTGGCTCCTCCAACTCCCTTGAGCTGTAGTGGGGAATCCTTTGCTACTTAGTGAAGACCCACACACGTTTTGTTTTGTTTTGTTCTGTTTTGTTTTACATGTATGCCTTACATTACTCTGCAGATGGTAAGATTTTAATCAACAAATATTTACTGTGCACTAACCACATGCGAGGCCCTGGGCTCCATGCAGGAATGCTGTGGTGAATGAGACAGATGAGGTCTCTGCCCTACAGAGCTTATAATCTAGTGAGGAGCAATAACCATTCAGGGTGCCACATGTGATTTGGGGGGGACAGTCCTGGGTCCCATGGGAGAGCCACTTCAGGGTCACTATCAGACTTTGATCTCCCTCTGTGAGACCAGCAATTTCTCGTATGATACAAAATTTTCACTTTCTCGTATGATACAAAATCCAGAGGCAGGTGATTCCAGGGTTGACCCATTCAGAGTTTGATCAGGTCAGGGCTTTTGGTCATGTCTGCAGGGGTCCCTTGGTTTTCCCTTTATGGTTGCGAGATGGCTTCTAGAGCTTCAAATGGCACATCCTCGCATGGCAGAAAGGTAGAGCAGGTGGAAGAGGCTAGGGCCTCTTGCAGACGTCTCTTTTTTTTATCACGTGTGACATCTTTCTCAGCCCCCTCCTGTAGTCTCCGCTCTAATGCCATTCCTGTGGACTGGGTCACATGCCTGCTTTTCTTTTCCAAGATATTTCTTTTCTTTTTTAAAATATTGATTATGCTATTACGGTTGTTTCTATTTTTCCCCTTATTGTCCCCCTCTGTCCCCTACCCACCTTCCCTCTAGCAATCTCCCCCTTAGCTCATGTCCCTGGGACATGGATATACGTTCTTTGGCTTCTCCATTTCTTATATTATTCTTGACATCCCTCTGTCTATTTTGTACCTACTAATTATGCTTCTTGATCTTTGCACATTTCCCCCATTCTCTCTCTTCCCCCTCCCAGCTGATGACCCTCTAAATGATGTCTATATCTATGATTCTGTTCCTGTTCTGATTGTTTGCTTAGTTTGTTTTTTTGAGAAGCAGTTGTTGACAGTTGTGAATTTGTTGCCCTTTTGATGTTCATAATTTTGATCTTTTTTAAAAAAATAAGTCCCTTTAACATTTCATGTAATAACAGCTTGGTAATGATGAACTCCTTTAGGTTTACCTTGTCTGGAAAGCATTTTACTACCCTTCCATTCTAAATGATAGCTTTGCTGGATAGAATAATCTAGGTTGTAGGTCCTTGCTTTTCATCACTTTGAATACTTCTTGCCAATCCCTTCTTACCTGTGAAGTTTCTTTTGAGAAATCAGCTGACAGTCTTATGGGAACTCCTTTATAGGTAACTTTCTGCTTTTCTCTTGCTTCTTTTAAGATTCTCTCTTTATCTTTAACCTTTGGCATTTCAATTATGATGTGCCTTGGTGTGGTCCTCTTTGGGTCCAACTTGTTTGGGACTCTATGCTTCCTAGACTTGTATGTCTATTTCCTTCACCAAATTAAGGAAAATTTATTTCATTATTTTTTCAAATAAGTTTTCGTTTTCTTGCTCTTCCTCTTCTCCTTCTGGCACCTCTATGATTTGGTTGTTGGTATGTTTAAAGTTGTCCCAGAGGTTCCTAATCCTCTCCTCATTTTTTTAATTCATTTTTCTTCCTGCTATTCTGATTGAATGCTTTTTCCTTTCTTGTGTTCCAAATCATTGATTCAGTTCTCAGCTTCATCCTCTCCACTGTTGGTTCTCTGTAGGTTTTTCGTTTCACTTAGTGTAACTTTCATTTCTTCCCTTATGTTTTTGCTATATACTCAGTGAGTTTTTTTTTGTTTTTTTTGTTTGTTTGTTTGTTTGTTTGTTTGTTTTTAGAGAGGGGAAGGGAGGGAGAAAGAGAGGGAGAGAAACATCAATGTGTGGTTGCCTCTCATGTGGCCCCCATTAGGGGCTTGGCCCGCAACCCAGGCATGTGCCCTGACTGGGAATCGAACCTGTGACCCTTTGGTTCACAGCCCGAGCTCAATCCACTGAGCTATGCCAGCCAGGTCAGTGAGTTCTTTGAGCATCCTGATCACCAGTATCAGCATCTGATAGGTTGGTTGTCTCTGTTTCATTTAGTTCTTTTTCTGGGGTTTTGTTCTGTTCTTTCATTTGGGCCATATTTCTTTGTCTCCTCAATTCAGCAGCCTCCCTGCGTTTGTTTCTGTGTATTAGGTAGAGCTACTTTGACCCCCTGTCTTAGAAAAGGCACCTGTAAATTGTGTGCAGCAGAGCCTTAGGTAATTGCCAGGGCAGGGCAACCTACTTCACTGCTTTGTGACTCTCTGTGGGGTAGGCTTTGGAAAGGGGACAATGTCACTGCCTGCTTTCTGGAGGTTTTCCCAGCACTTGCCTCATTTTGAGTCATTTCACCCACTTCCCGTATGCAATTGGGGCCCTTCCAGCCGTTGCCCTGGTGGTGAATCCCAGAATGGATGGATTTGCATACAATCTAAATCTCTGTGTGTGGGCCCTTTAAATGGACTCTCCTAAAAATCCAGCAGTTTCTTCTGCTACCCCAGCCCCTCACTGGTTTTCACAGCCAGAAGTTATGGGGATTTATCTTCCCGGCCCTGGAACCCTGGGCTGTGTAATCTGGCCTGGAGCTGGGATCACTGGCTCCCAAGGTATCCCTTCCAATTTTTAATTACTGCACATGAATGTGGGGCCACCTATTTTGCTGCCACCGCTGCCACCTCTCCATGCCACACTGTGTCTCTGCGCCTCTCCTCCCATCTCCATGACTACATCCCTCCTACCCATCTGCATGAATGTGGCTTCTTTAAATACTTAGTTGTTGGACTTCCATAGAGCTTGATTTTCTGACAGTTCTGGGTTTTATTTGTTTTGAGATGTAGTTGTAAGTCTTTCTGTGGTTGTGCAAGGTGGTGAAATGGGTCTAACTATGCCTCCATCTTGGCTGAAAGTCCCACACACCTACTTTTGAACCAATCACTTGCAGAGGGGAATCAGATTTCCATGATTAACTTAAACCAAACATGACTCATCTGCTGAAACTAGAGGAAGACCCTATCTTCCCTAAAGGCATTGTCACCCAATACTTCACTGATGTTAGAGTTTTCTTAGCAAGGAAGAGGGAAAAGATTACTGTTGGGGCAACAACCAACAGTGTCTGCCACGTAGCATCTCCTAAATAAACTGACTCAAACCCCTATACTGAAGGCCAGCAGATGAAAGGCACGCTTATTTTCAGGCATAAAAACTATTTACATCTGTTTTCCCTACCACATGCAATATATTTGTCTTTCAATAAAGTTGTGAAACATACAAATAAGCAAGTTAAACACAACACTGTCAAGAGTCAAGGCAATCAACTTAATCCGATTCAGATATAATACAGCTACTGGAATAATCAGAAAATTTTATAACTATGGTTTATATGTCAGACCATACTGGAAAAGATGTACAATGCACAATAGCAGATGGGTAATTTTCTTAGATTGAAATGATAAGAAAGAATCAAATGGAAATGCTAGAAATGAGAGACACATAACAGACATGATGAATGCTCATAGTAGGCTCATTAGTAAACTTGATACAGTCAAGGAAAGAATCATTGAATATGAAAATCTGCAGGACATTATCCAAAGTAGAGCATGTACACACACATGAGTACAAACACATGTGAAAAAGTGAAAGAAAAACTGAACAAAGCATGCAAAATCTGTGGGACAATATCAGATAGTGTAAGATACATGTGAATTACAATTCCAGGAAGAGAAGAAAGAAAAAGGCAGAAAAATATTTTCAAAAATTATGACTGAGAATTTTCCAAAGTTAATTTTAAAGCTTGGAAAGCACCAAGCAGAATAAATACAAAAACAAGCAAAACATATCATATACAAAGTCTTGAAAGCTAAGGATAAAGACAAAAGCTTGAAAACAGTGAAGAGGGCAGAAAAATGACAGAGGCTTGAAAACAGTGAAGAGGGCAGAAAAATAAAGATTCCTCTGTCATTATATAAAGAGGAATAAAGATTAAATATTGCACTGACCAGTGTAGCTCAGTTGGTTGGGCGTCATCCCACAGAGCAAAAGGTCACCAGTCTGATTCCCAGTCCAAGCACATGCCTGGGTTGTGGCCCAGTCTCTGGTCATGGCATGTGTGAGAGGCAACCCATTGATGTTTCTCTCATACATTGATGTTCCCCTCCCTCTCTTTCTCCCACCCTTCTCTCTCTAAGAATAAATAAATAGAATCTTTTTAAAAGGATTTAAACATTAAAGCAAATACATTGCTAGAAACTATCTAAGCCAGAAGATGATGAGTACAGCATGTGGGGGACAGGCAATGCATTGACCAGAGTTTTATACCCAGTGAAAATATCTTTCAAAAACAGAGGAAGAAGATGAGACTCCCTCAGACAAACAAGTATTGTTGACTACAAGTGAAATACGGGACTGGGGTTCCGCTATTGTTTAATGTATTACCAATAAGCAGTGAAGCTGACTTTTTACTGACTTGTAATTTGTCTTATTTGAATTGCCAATACTCTTAGGCTGTCTTTTTCTATAGGAGTTCTTAAATATTTTGAGTACCAATCCTCTGTTCTAAGGTCCTCAAATAAAGTCATTCCATTCAATGTCATTTTGCTATAACATTGATAAGCTACCTGAGGAACTTAACTCTTGTTTATATAAATTAGCCCATGGTAAAATTGTTTTATTATATGTTGTTTCACTTAAAGTCACAAAACTGATTGACAGTGGTAAGTGAGGACTTACTGTATATATAGCAAATATCTTTTCATGATCTGTTACTTGTCTTTTAGCATGTTCATGGTGACTTCTGTTGACAGAATTTTACAATTTCACAAAATTAAATAATCACTTTTTCCTCTATAGTTTTTCATAAACATCCCTATGTCATATTCCCCAAGATTTTCTTCTAAGGTTTATAGGTTTGTATGCACTTAGGTCTTTAATTCTTCTGGAACTTTTATTTTTGAATAGTGAACAGAAGTGATGTAAATTAATTTTTTCCAAATGGTAAATTACTCCAATATTATTTGTTGAATAGTTAGTCCATCCTTTCACTATCAATTTGAAATGCCACATTTATCAGAGAAAACATTTTCATATATTCGTGGCTTAGCTGCTAGATCCCCTTCTGTCCTATTAAAAACTGTTTTGCACCAATGTCACAAAGTTTTATTTTCCCTAGGTTTGTATTATGTCTTGATATGGTGGCAGGCAATTATGAAGATTTCTCTGTTCAGCTTCTCACAATAGATAAATGACATACATACCCGCCTAGAATTTTGGAAAAGGAGCTCTGGAAGAGAGAACGTGCTCTTCCACATTTCTGAAGTAGTCCAGCAGAGAATGCACTTTAGGTTGAATGTAATAACCACGTGGTACACATGGCCTGTCATATTGTCTTGGAACAACCACACATGTTTGATGACTGGTTATTATCATTTAGTCTGTATTTAGTTCAGCGTATGGCATTACAGCAATATAGCAAGAAATTGAGCCTGATAATAGGTCTGGATATTGTGGCTTACCAAAAGTGGTTTGGTAAAACCATTCTGGAGTGTTGAAGCATCGTGGCTGTGACCTGTGGGCTCCAAAAAAAAACAAAAACACTGCTGAGGACTTCCGGTCACCTAGTAGTTTCCCCTGGCAGGCTGACCACGGCCTGCACTCAAGCCTGTCACTCACTGTGGGACTAAGGTAAACCCAAGAAGCTATACTCCCCAAGCTCTCCTGACCGATGCAGTCTCTTATCCTTCAGGGCCATTGCAATGACATGCAATCCATATACTCTCTGTGTGCCTGAGTGTCCCTTCTTACTTGTTTTTAAGCCTAGCCTCTATGGCACTACTTCAGAAATTTAGAAGAGCCCGCATTCTCCTTTTGAACTTCTCTTTGAAAATTGCCTTGGATATTCTTCCACATTTTCTCTTCTAGAAGAATTTTTGAATCAGTTTGTAAGTTCTTTGGAAAATCCCACTGGGCATTTGATTGTGACTTCACTGAATTTATAGATTGATTTGCAGGGGAATGAGCATCTTTACAATGCCAAATCTTTCCAACCAGATACATGAACATTTTCTTGATTTATTTGGGTTTTCTTTTATGTCCTTTGGTAAAATTTTTATCATTTTTATGTAGATCTTGCAGATTTTTAGTTATTTTGAAGTTTTGTGGCTTTTGTGAATAGGATCATTTTTCATAACATTTTGCAATAGTTATTGTAGAGCAGAAGCAAGCTGTTGTTTTCATGTTAATATTATGCTTGGCCTCTGACTGGACTCTGTGAGTTCTGATAGTTTACTTTAGGTTCTCTTAGATTTTCTAGAGACACAGTTATGTTGTCTGCAAATACTGACAGTTTTGCTTCTTCCTTTCAAATTTTATGTCATTTTTTGTGTGTCATTTAATTAGCTAGGACTTCCAGGTCAATATGAAATAGTTGTAGGCGTCTTTATCTTATCCCTAATATCAGTACGAATAATTCTCTTATTTCATCACTAGGTATATTTGCTCTAGGTTTCTGGTTGACATTCTTTATCAAGAAAAGAAAGTTGCCCTGGCTGGTGTAGCTTAGTGGATTGAGCGCGGGCCTTCGAACCAGACGATCCAGGTTCGATTCCCAGCCAGGGCACATGCCTGGGTTGCAGGCCAGTTCCCGGCAGGGGACACATGAGAGGCAACCATACATTGATGTTTCTCTCCCTCTCTCTCTCTTTCCTACCCTTCTCCTCTAAAAAAAAAAAATAAATAAATAAATAAATAAACAAATAAATTAAAAAAATTTATAAAAAAAAAAAGAAAAGAAAGTTTTCTTCTATTTCCAACTTGCTAAGATTTTCTTTGGAAATGAGTATTAAATTTCATGCACTAATTTTTCTGCATCTGTTGAGATAATTATATAATTTTTTTCTCCTAGTTTATTAATTTGACAATATTTTGAAATGTTGACACAACATTGCATCTGAGGGATTAAACTCTATGTGATTTTTCCCAGTTGTGCTAATAATGCTTTTAGTTTGTTTATCCATACTTAAACGGAGCAAGCAGTCTTCAGTTTGACTGAAAACTGACAGTTTCAAAGGTCTCCCCTGCCTTCACTGTTTCATTATTTTTGTCTGTAGTGGGTAGATAGAGGCTCTGGTGATCTTCTTCAAAGGTTTTACTGCAGATTATTTAGGGGAAACTAAAAATATTTGGGACAAATTCTTAACCTCTAAAAGTTGGCGTCACAGAGGACAACCAGGGCATACCAGCTGGTAATCAGTGCCTATCAGAAACACAGTCCTACATTTGAGGTGGGCAGAGGGGTTGGGAAAAGGACAACGCATGCCCCATGATGACATTGTATACGTACAGTTTGTAGACGTACAGTTCATCTTTGCATATGGAAACGTCGAAAAGTACAAATGATTACATAAGAGTAGAGAAGCTATACCTTCTGGGAGTCACTCAATCAAAAATTCTAGACACAGACGGGAGGCTAATGGTCTTTTGGTTTCCATGACAACTAGAGGTGGATTTATCATGATGTTAATGACACAGGCTTCAGGGACTATGACTTAAAGGGGCCCTTTCCACGGGTCCTCCTCCTAATTTGGTGTTTGTAATTGCCTTCTTTCCTTAAGGAGAGGCCCCAAATTCTGTAAGGCTTGGACCTCACAAAACCTGGGTCTGTCCCCAAGGACAACCCCAGGCATGGATTTGCACATCAGCCACCAAGCCTGAACCCAGTGTTCTGGCAACTCTGATAATTCTCTCAGTTTAGCAATGAGAGTGGGTGGCAGATTAAATTACCCTGTTGCTTCCCAGCTGGGCTCAGAGAACTGTGGCCTGACCTTGAAGCTGGCGGGTGTCACATGGAACGAGTATCCAGCCATCTCACACTTTTTGCTCTGTGGGGGCACGTGACCAAATCCATTATTAACACCGAGCTGATCTGGTTACCTTGATTGACACTAAGTGATTTCAGCCTGGGCTGTATTTGCCTTTGTGGGAAAAATGACTGCCGCAGAGCTGAAAGGTTATTTCCCTCTTCAAACACATTTGGGGCTGTCACTGCAGAGTTACGCGCCCTGACATCAAAATCGGGCCCACGGGCTTTGGAAGACAGCAAATGACATCATAGGCAAAAAATGGTGCCAGCTTCGTTTTGTTTTTTCCTTCTCCTTCTGAACTCTGACAGAGAGGTTGTTTGTCTAGAATTTGCAAGGCTTTCAGGTGAAGAAAAGGAAGAATTAGTAGTAGCCACAGTTATTTGGCACACACAGGAATAGTTTTCAGGACATGCTTCTTTGTTCTCCTGGTTCCTCTTCGTTACTGTTAAGCTGAATTATTCTTTTTAATTTATTAGGGTTTGGTTAACAAATAAGATTAACAAATCATCAATCAGTTATTGAATACAAATTTAATCTCTTACTACCATATGATATTTCTTAATACTACACTTACTTTTATTTATAGAATCAAAAGGTAAATATTACCTACAAGAAACTCCATCCTGAACTCTGATACTCTTTCCCATGGTTGCTAAGCATATAAGACAGGTCTGTGAAAGCCCTAATGTTTTGTTTTAAGGGTTACGTTATATGAATTCTGAATGCATGTAAGGAACATCAAACCCAGTAATGCAGGTAAAAATAGGATAGTACTAGTCCATAAACTTCAGTTAGGAAATTTAAATTAGATTGAAGGTGAAATTCTAGCCTAAAGATATCAAATAGAATTATAGTGGCTTAAAGTGAACTATATTGCCCTACCTAATAGGATTTACTTATTTTAGATGAAGTAAAAGTTAATAAATTTAACAAGAAGTTGTGTTAGTGGGTGGATCCTCTGGACCTGGGAATTAAGAGGAGTGTTAGGGAAAAAAAAAGCAACACTCCACTCTTTTTCAGTGTTCTTGTTACAGTACATCCATCTGGTTCCCTCTTTGCTGTTGGCATAGAGAGGAGGGACCTTATTACAGGGTCCACAGCCGGGGGGCTTTGGGGCCAAGAAGTGATCAAGATTCCCACAAGGACCCATCTGTAGAAATGGTTCTCATACAAGACTGAGACATAGGAGGCGGGAGGCAGAGCTACTGTTTCACGCCAAATCACAAAGTCATAACCACCAAATCTGCTCCTCCCTCTTGGACGTCTGCCTCATCTCTGGGGCGATGACAATGGGAAGGGCTGGCTTCCCCTGGACAGAGAATAGGAGGGAGTGTCCACTGACCTAAGGGAACTATGTCATGAAAATATGGTTTCTTTTATATAGAGAGCCATATAAAAGCACATGTAAACAAGCATTTTTTATTTGAACACTAAATTTTATTGCTTCAGAGCATGTGTTTTGTTATACTAGTGACTAATGCCTTTTAAAAGTGAGATTCTGAAATGCCATTCTGCTTATGTAATGAGATAAGGAGCTTTTAGAACATTGTTCTGGTGCGAACCCCTATAACAATAGCTGATTAACAAGACAACTTGAGGTGCCAAAAAATACTTTCTGCAGAGCCCTCTGTTAAGAGGGAAAAGTTCGGGTTTTTGCCTTTAATGTTATCCAAATGTTTTATGTCTGAGAAAACTCTAACTAGACTTCAAAGTCATCAGTTTGCAAATATTGGTGTGCAAAAATATTCGTTTGCATGTAGATGCCTTGACTGATCACTGTTTTTCTGTCTAATGGGGTCAGTAGGACAGTGATTTATTCAGAAACATTTAGTTGAAAATAAATTTATCAATGAGAGCTAGAGGAGGAAAAATACAGGAATAAAAGTTACTAAACACACCCAAAGCTACTTATTACCGAAGGGAAAAACGAAGTGTCCTTATTTCAGCACTGACTATCTCAGGAAGTCTTGGTTGTGACCCATGGTCACGATTTGCCTTTTGTGGGAAAGTGTTTTTCAACAGCAAATGACATCCCGGATGGCGGCTGTTATGACGATGAGGGTGGTGGTCGCATGGACGGGAGTACATTTGTTCACAGGGACGACGGACAAAGCCGATGGGGCAGAGTAAACAGACACTTTCAGAAAGGGCAAAAAAAATCACTATTGAAATAACAAATGAGGTTGAAAGTGAATACCTGCCCAGGCTGTGATTTTCTTGCACTGTGAAGAAAATACAGGTAGATGAGTCCCTGGTGATGGGCACCTGGAGTCTCGGGGGTCCACTGTGTCGGGCTCCGGGGGGCCCCAGAACCCGGCCTCTTGCAGAGACAGGTGTCAGAGCACTTTCCTCGGCTTTGGACTTGGGCCATCAGGGAAAATCTTCCCTTTTTCAGATCGCACAAGGACCCTAACGTCTGCAGGGTGTGTATGCTGAAAAAGAAAAGTGATTAGTTCTCATGGTCACGAAACAAACCCTGCACTGGTTCCGTGGGAATTAGTGAGGTTTGGGGTCATTTTCCAAACAGGGAAGTTGATGTCATTCAGGGCAACTGCGGTCTCCCCAGATTGTTTCCTGGCTCTGAGCTGAAGGGATCACAGGCCTGATCGGCATTCTATCTGGAAGCAAAACAAGCTGTTGGTTTATTGTACAGGGGGAACTTCATGGGCTTTGAAAGCTGACAGCCTCGAGTTTGATTCTCGGTTCTTCAACTCACTAACTGCGTAACTTTGGGCACATTTGCCTCAGTTTCCTCACTTGTAAGTGGGGAAAATGGTGTACTTTCTTATCCCAATAATGTGAAGATTAAATAGGATGATATGTGGAACTGCCCCAGTACACAGTAGGTACCCAATAGATGCCCCTCTAAACCTCTTTGGGGAAGGCCTTTCCTGCTTAGATTGATTCAAACTTTCTGGAGGCTGAGGGCTCTTGGTAGTTGTTATTTACTCATGATTTCGAGAGGCAAAGCATTCCCTGAGCCCCATAGATCCCACCGCAGAGAAGGCCACCCGTTCTGCCTGAACAGCAGGTGGGCTCTGGCTAAGACCTCATGCTGGCTCTACCAGACAGTCCAAGAAACAGTGATTAGTGAAGACAAGTAAGGAACTTGGCCTGGTCAAATTCAGGGTCACTCATTAATGCAACAAACATTCTCTGCCCATTACAGGTTTTGCTGCACTAAAGAACCCACTGTTTACATCAAGGTACCGATCCAGAGGCCCAGGGATGGGTTTCCATCCATTCCATTTCAGTAGGTGAATCTCCTGAAACTGTGTGCCAAGCAGCCCATGCATGTGTCTGTACCCTTCTGGGGAGAACATCCAGCACTTTCATGAGCTTCCCAGAAACTGAGGGACCTCCTTCTAGATGTGAACTGGATGCTCTCCCTGTACTCGGCTGGGGCCCACAGGAATGAGTCTTGGCTCCAGAGTCCCTCCTGGGACCCTGGACATATAAAATATCATGACCGGGGGTGTGCTCGCCATTCCCCAGAAGCCTGTGCCAGTCACTGAGCACTGAGCAGTATCTGCTGGATCACCTTCCAACCACTGCTCCCTGGACCCTCACTTGGTCACAGGCTGGTCTGCTTTCAGCTAAAGATAAATCACTGTCCAAACACCTAGAACTAAGCCACAGTCTGGGCTAAAGCCATAGAACAAACATGGAGCTTGGCCATGGAGGGTGGTGCTCTGGGCTGGGCCTGGTGTCTGCTCTGCTGTTGGGGCGTGAATGCCTGGCTGCAGGGCCCTCTCCCTCCCTCATTAGTCACCCTGCACAGTGCCTGGCACCTAGGAGGTGCTTAGTTCATGCTCATGGAGTTGAAGCAAAAACAGATAGCTAAGCCTATGCCCAAGCTAGGAGAGGAAATCATACCATGGAAATAACCATAGTGCAAGGTAGAAAGGGATCTGTTCCATGAGAGGACTGCAGGTCCAGGGTTCAGGACTGCAGCACAGAGGCTGACAGGTGATCGTCAATTTAAGGGCTGAGTGGGTTGTTGGGAATCAGAGAAGTCTTTTCGGAGCAGGGGCCTTAGGGGTGGGGCTTAAAGGAATGGCGGAAGGTAGTCATGGGGTACGCAGACAAAGGGCATTTCAGGGAGGGAAGTGACTTGAGCAGGAGAACACAGGACAGGTTGGTTCAGGGCAAGAGCAAGCAGCTTGGTAAGTCTGGCACCAAGAGTACCTGCAAGGGAGCAGCCAAATGGGTTGGATGGAAAGGCTATGGGTGCCCACTGCTCTGTGCTTTCTTCATTCACGATTGAGCAATGGGCCTGACTGCCCGCCTTGGCAGGTCCATTGACTGCAGCTGGGCACAGCCCCTGTGGGCTCGTTGGCCAAGGCCAAATAGCTGTGCTGGGTTATGCTCTTTACAGCTAAAGCATCATTGGTCTCAGTGGAAGGTGCTCCTGCTTGTTGGCTCTCAGAGCTCCCATAGATCGCTATCAAAGGCAGGCAAGGAGCAGATCTATAATTACTGAGGCAGCTGATACTCTTTCCCAGGAGATCACGTTTCAGCTTATAACTCGTCATTTGTAAGCACTGTTCATCTCTGGTAATAAAATGAAGTGGGGCAATGTTCTTGAGTTTGAGATAGGATTTTTTTCTCTTTCATTCTCCTCTCATTCCACCCTTCTCACCTCTCTCCTCCAAATTTCAGCTTATCTGACTCCAGCTGGCCTCTGGCATTATGTCATAACTCCTCACCACAGAGAGAATATCCTGGAAGGCAATAAACATTGGGATTGTTGCTTAGTAGATTCCATAAGACTCCAATCTCCTTTAAAAATGAGTTCGACTGTCTCACTTCCTCCAGGCAGCCTTCCTGGATTGCCGTTCCTAAAGACTTTTATTTCTTTATGACGGTCTTACTATTGTACAGATAACCGTCTTCTCTTGTAGCTGGTCCTAAAGGGACATTGTGAGTATGTCACGCCATAGACCCTTTAAAGCATCAACTTTCTGAAAGCATCAACTTTCGAATTATGAGCATATAGGAAAAATAAGAGTAAAAAGTCCTTCTTTCATACTAAGGACAAGAGGGGCAGGGATCCTGATGTCCCTTCTCTGTTTCTGTGTGGTGGCTGTCTCCTCCAGCAGCCCAGGTGTTTGAGCCTTCGCTCTCTGTCAGAGTACTTACCGGGGGCTTGCCGTGAGGAAGGGCGAACTGTGCAGTGGATGGTAAATGCGAGGTGGAATGCGGCCCAAGCCACTCAGCCCACGTCCCCACCACTGATTAAGGCAGAGGGTAGTGCAGGGATTTGCAGCCTGAAAGTCTCGGGGACCCTTTATCTGGGTGGGCAGCGCCTACTAGTGTTCTCAGCTCAGAGGGCACGGTCACTAAGGGGAGGCTTGGGACCTGCCCTGCGTGGCCCTTGGAGAACAGTGGGGTCAGGGGAGCACTGGCAGGTGGCGATGCAGACAGTGCGCCTGGGCCCCCCAGCCCTCCGTGTGCCCCTGTCCCAGGCCCTCTGTGCCCGTACCGTCCTGGCGAGGAGGTGAGTGAGGAATGTTCCAGTGAGGGGAAGGGCTACGCAAAGGCAGAGAGGCAGCGTGAGCACATTGTCAGCTAAATATTTTTTATCACAAGTTGAAATAGTAATTGCAAAAATGTGTAATTTCTGGCACATTGAAAATTTGAGAGTTATAGACCTACAACATCACTCTTTTAAATGTATCCAGTGGAATATAAATACTATAGCCATTCGAGACTCATCATCATCTGTTTACAAAGTATAGGAACCAGCTCTTCTTTGCCATCAGAGATCTTATATTGTGCCTATTTCTCCTTGAACCTGCATTTTCATTCCACTTCTCCCATAGTTTTATCCTGATGTATTTTTACGCTTATTCTACTCTCTGCAGTAAAAATGTATGTATATGTTAAAAATCACTTTAAGAATCTCCTGTGATTGCAAGCTTTAAGTGTTAGAAACATTTCTAGATTATTCATTAAAGTAATTTTTATTATACAATTGCTCAAATATTGGAAATATAATACATATTTTAATAAATATTTAACAAAAATACATTGTTACTGGAAACGCATCTCCTCATGACATGAGTGAGGATTATCTTTAAATGAGACGGTGTTTATCTTCAATTCTATGCCTACTTTCCCTTTCTTGCAGATATACATGCTGAGAAAACATGTGCACAAATATATGTTGGGAGTAGAAAGAGTTTTGTGATAAGAAGATACTCAGCTCTTTGAATTCCTTCCCAGTTATGTACCAAAAACACATGATGATCGATCATCAAAAATTGTTTTTAATGATCTACCAGCTGACAACTCAGTTAGGTCCTCCATCGATGCAGAATGAATTCGAAGAACGGAGATCAACGCACTGGGAAGTTCTGTGCTTGGTGGTTGTGCTCATTCAGTTTCTCGGTCTCTGGAAAGTTTATCAAAAGGACTCTACTCTGACTTATGGGATGACTATGAATTATAATCCTGTACTCTTTCACACAAAAGTGTTTGATATGCTCTAAAAGGTTTAGGATAATAAACATGTTAATCTTAATATATCTCACTACTACACAATTTTTTAAATAACAAGTACATACACAGATATATCTCTCTCTATAAATACACACATATACATACACTCTTTGAGCTGCAGGTTTAGCTCATTCAATTTATGGATTTAATTTAATTAGTAATATGCAGAAAACTGGTAGTAATGTAAGTAACCCTTGTTCATGCAAATGGGGAAAGGAAAGGGAATTAGTGAGGCCAGAGGTCAGTCCGAGTATCGCGGGGATGCAGTGTTCCCCAAGAGAGTGTTCACAGGAGCCTACCTTTCCCAAATAACTACTTTTTTGAGGACTGGCCCCATGCCTAGTGGAATTCTTGATTTTTCCGCAGAATCTTGATTGTCACTCTTAAATGGTATACTGTGTCTTACTGTAGCTTAAGCATTTGCCAAGGTGTACAAGAAGAAAAAGTGGTTCCTGGAATTTTGATCTTTTAATCACTGCTCCAGACTGGTTCTGGGAACTGAGAGGCACCATCTGCAAAAGGCTTTTGGAGGAAATGGGTTGGGAAGAGGGGTGGGTGGAGTTGACAGGGAGAAGAATATGTCCCCAGACCCATGAGCGCAGTCCAGTCTGCCATACCTCTAACCCGAGCAGCCACTTTGAGGAGAAAACCATTTTGTGGTGTCTTCTCCAAGCCTAGGGATTTTAACTTCATTTCCAGGTCCATCCTTGCCATTCCTTCCTTGATTTATTTTGGGTTTTTGGCTGTCCTAACAGGAAAATCTGGTCCTTTTTGGAACAAACAGCACTGAAAAAGGTAGGACAGGAGAAAGTTCTCACTTAGAGCCTTCCTTCTAAATTTCCAGAAGAGAAGTTGCTTCCTCCACTCCCAGGCTTGGTCTTCCTGTAGCCTGGAGGGAGGGAGGAAGGAAGAGAGACCTTATTCTCATAGGCGCATGTCGGTGTCAAGTTCCACCTTCTCCATAAGTTCTCCCTGGCCACCAGCCCTCAGTCCTTTCTCTGTCCCCTCTGAACCCCTACCTCACTCAGTGTCCCACCCATTTTTATATTTAGTTCCAGACTTGGGTGAATGAATTACATGCATCGTACCACTTTCCAATATGGAATTCTTGTTTTACCAGCTCTAAATTCCTCAGCTAGGACCCTACTCTGACTTCCCTTCTGCTCACCTCAGTCCTTAGCATGAGGCTGGACTCATGGTAAGAGTTTAGCAATTACTTGAATTAACCTGATTTCAAGCCATCGCCCGGCTGCTGGCAACAACACAGCATGACTACATTCCTGAGGGCAGATCAATGATGCTTGGAAGTGGTCAGACTCTGAGCTCCCCTGATGCTGTGCCATAATGTCATAGGGAATTATACCAGTCCCCCTAGATTGTCACATTCAAAACCCCTGCTCGGGGGCCTGGTACTGGAGAACCATCCCACTGCCCTGTAGGAAGAGTTCAACCTACTTCATGGCAGGCAGCTCATCTGCAGGACCTTTCACGGGGCTTGGTCAGGGTCCTAGGCTAGCATCTCTCTTCCCCAGTTCCTCTGTGCTGCTCTCTCTTCAAGAGAAAGTTAGCTTCTCTTTGCTCTCTGGCCATTTCACTGACCCCGTCCCCAATCTCCGTCTCCTGTGCCTTCTCGGGATTTTGAAAAAAGCACATTCTAACAAATTTGCCACACATCTTCCTCCCTTTCCTTCCAGGAATTCTTTCAAATCCCTCTTTTCCCAGAAAGTCCTTCCTGACTAAACAGAGGAGAAAAGAAGTTTTCCTTTTCTTTTCATACAAATTGTTCTGCTCTGTTCAAGGCCACAAATACTGAGCTTAGTATATAATGCACTGGTTGTTTTGTAGAAACAGTCTGATATAAAGCAGGGGCTTTATACATACCCCAGGGACTAGCATAGTTAGTAGTAATGCGACCCCTTAAGATGTGGAACAGGACAAGGATATCTGCTCTCATCACCTATACAACATTGTACTGGAGGTCCTAGTCGGGGAAACTAGGCAAGAAAAGAAAGAAAAAGCACCAAAATTGGAAAGGAAGAAGTAAAATTATCTCTACTTGGAGATGATGTGACTTATATATAGAACGCCCTAAGTAATCCACAATAAAACTATTAGCTTTAAGAAATAAGTTCAGCAAAGCTAAGGATACATGATCAATAAACAAAATCAATTGTATTTCTATACTGTAACAATGACTAAACAGCAAATGAAATTAAGAAAACAATTCAACTTATAGTAGCATAAAAAACACTTGGGAATAAATTTTACAACTGAAGTGAAAAATTTATACTCCGCTACACAATATTGTTCAAAGAAATTAAAGAGAGCATAAATAAGTGGGAAGACATCCCATGCTCATGGAGTAGAAGAAATAATATTGTTAAGCTGGCAATACTATCCAAATTGATCTGAAGATTCAGTATAATCCCTATCAAAATCCCAGCTGCAGAAATCAACAAGTCAATTCTAAAATTCACATGAAAATGCAAGGGACCCATATTAGCCAAAATAACTTTGAAGATGAGGAACAAACCTGGAAGACAAACACCGCCAGATTTCAAAACTTACTGCAAAACTACAGTGATCGTGACATTGTGCTGCTGGCATATGGATGGATGTAGAGATCAGAAGGATGCGATTGAGAGTCCAGAAATAAACTCTCAACTGTATGGCTAATTGGTTTTTGACAAAGGTTCCAAGGCAATTAAATTGCAGAAAGAATAGTCTTTTCAATGGTGCTGGGATGACTGGATATTGACATGTATAAGAATGATGTTGAAGCCCCTACCACATACAAAATTTACTCAAAATGGCATCAAAATAAAAAATTTTAGTGCCTTAAACAATACCATGAAGAAAGTGACAAGACAAAATGACAGAATGGGAGAAAAATTTTGCTGATCATATACCTGATAAGGGATTTGTATCTAGAATACATTTTAAAAACTCACAACTCAATAATAAAAAGATAAATATCCCAACTTAAAAATGGGCAAAGGACATGAATAGATAGTTCTCCAATGAAGACATAGAACTGACCAATAAGCACATGAAAACATGCTCAAAATCATTAGCCATCAGGAAATGCAAATCAAAGCCATGATAAGATACCATTTCATACTCTCTAGGAGAGCTCTAATCCAAAATACAGATAATAACAAGTGTTGGCAAGGATGGAGAGAAGTCACACCTTCATGTACTGCTGGTGGAAATGTAAAATTGTACAGCTGGTTTGGAAAACATTCTGGCAGTTTCTGAAATGGTTAGAGTTATGAGATGATCCAACAATTTAACTCCTAGATAGCTACCTGACAAATGAAACATGTCCACACAAAAGCTTCTACAGAAATATTCATAGCAACGTTATTCATAACAGTTAAAAGGTGGAAACATCCAAATGCCCATCAATAAATAAAATATGCTATATATACACAATATATAATATGCTATATATACATACAATATATAATGTGCTCTCTATATACACACCATATAGCATAATATGATATATATATACACAATGAAATATTATCTAATAAAGAGAAATGAAGTACTGATAAATGCTACAGTGTGGATAGACCTTGAAAACATTATAAGTGAAAAAAGCCAGACACAAAGAACCACATAATGTGTGATTCCATTTACATGAAATGTCCAGAATAGGCAAATCTATAGAGACAGAAAGTAGATTAGTGGTTGCCTAGTTCTGGGGTGGGGGGAGGAGAAAGAAGAGAGTTTGGAAGGTGGTAGATAACAGGTGTGGGGAATTTTTGAAAGGCAATAAAAATCTGCCATATTGATTGTGGTGATATGTGCACAGCTCTGTATATGCTAAAAGCCATTGAATTGCACACTTAATTTATTAACTCTTTTTTAAGTGAAAATTTTTATATTTAGAAGTGGATAGCTGACCTCAGTTTAGATCGTCCCAATTTTGTTGGCAACATCCAAAGCATCAGTTGTGATCCAGCTGAATGTAGGCCTTCTTCTCTCCATCAGGCCTGATCAGGAGTTTGACCTTGGCCATGTTGATGTCATAGAGCTTCTTCTCAGCCTGTTTGATCTGGTGCTCCTTGGCCTTGACATCCACAAGGAACACTAGTGTGTTGTTGTCTTTTATCTTCTTCATGGCTGACTCAGTCAGTAGTTGGGGGAAATTGATGGCGTAGTGGTCAAGCTTGTTTCTCCTAGGGCTCTTCCTAGGGTATTGGGGCTGCCTTCGGAGCCGAAATGCCTTCGTCCATCACATGTGGATCCTTTTTTTTTTTTTTAATCCGTGTGGACCCATTTCAACAATGCTTGCTTTGCCTTCAAAGCCTTTGGTTTGGCTTTGGCTTTGGCTTTGGGAGGGGCAGGAGCTTCCCTCTTTGCTCTCAGTGCTGTCTTCATGAAAAGTGGGTGTATACTTGAAATGGGTGAATTGTATGGTATGTGAATTGTGTTTCATTAAAACTGTTGAAAATTGTGCATGGGGAAGGCAGGGATCAATTTTGGATCTAAAGTGCATGTGTGTGTTGTGAGGAGGGTGGTCCTAGCGTGAGAATAATAGGAGATGAGGATGGGGAAGCAGAGGGGTCCCGGCTCAGACAGAGGGGAAGAGCACTAAATGCCAACTGAAGAAAAAGACAGATTCAATGGTTGCCAGTTGGTAGCGGCTACTTGCTGTGCTACATTGAGGAATCTGAGACGAGTCTGGTTTCAGGGGGAAGGATTCCCTAATTGACTGCCAAGGTCAATCTGCATAACAATGAAAGCCAATATGTATTGACTAGGACCTTTGTGCTAAGCACTGTCCTAAAAAACTTTAGGTGCTGCATCCAGTGTCATCCTCTTTAGTACCCTGACGGAGTTTATAAAGGAGGAAAATTCCGCTGCCACAGGCTTAAGGTCACATGGCTGGTTAGCCCCAGAGTCAGGAGTCAGATCTGGAAGTTTGACAGGGGAGCCCACTCTGCGATGCCACAGTGACTCCTGAGAGCAGGGCGCCTGTACTTCACATCTGCCACCTGGGAGAGGTCCCTCTTCCTGGTCATGATTAAAGGGGCATTTGGAAAGACTCCTATGCTTTAAAACCTTTCCTCCACACCATGCCTGAGGTCAGAATCCCCCCCACATTTTACTTCTTGGGTCATTGTTAGCTGCTCAGGATCCCCTGAGAGGAGTGCCAGTTCATCAGAGGATGAACTGGGGGTGAACAGAGGATTTCTGGGGATTCCCAGTCACTGGCTGGGCGCAGGACCTGGGGAACAAAATGCCAGGGAAATATTGGGGGTGGGGCACATGGGGTAGGAAAAGCAAGTCGTGAGGCACACGCACAAACCCTTCTGACCTCCCAGTCCCAACCTGGACAGCTGACAACTTTGCCTGAGTCTTCTGTGCGAGGAGTTTCTAAGGAAGCTTTGTGCCTGTGTGCGACCTTCGGGGTTAGGCTAATGCCTCAGGAGGCTACAGCTGGACAAGCTGGCCTAGATGGAGGTGTGCTTGGCTCTCCTGGGTGACCTGAATGCAAAATGCCCTGTGCTTTGGGGGCAACGGGCAGTTCATTATTTAAAAGGCAAATGAAACTTGTCGCCCGGATCGCACTCCCATTCGAGGTCAACTGTCCCTGGGATAAACTAGTAGCCCATAAGGCTGGCACCCCTGGAGTCACCTGCCCAGCCTCCCGGAGGTTCTTCTAGGGACAGGCAATTATCAGCCAGGGGACCCTGGGCCTGGCAGGACCTCCCCAGTGGGGGCGGGAGTGCAGGTGGGTAGCTACTTGATCAGGGGTCACCTTTAGTAGAGATCTGGCCTTTTTGTCCCTCAGCACAGAATGGACCCGGTGGGCTGTGAGCTCTCTCTGTGCCCCCAGCCCTGACAGGCTGCCCTGCTGTGCTGGGGGTGGGTGCGGAGGTATCATGGGCAGAGGTGGTGATGTCCATTGAGGGGTGAGGCAGGAAGGTGTTGGTTGGCTATAAAACAGGGCAAAAATGTAACCAGTGCAGGGAGAGATGTGAGAAATGACAAAGGTGGAATTTGTGGAACCTGGCAAGCACAGGTAGGAGTGTGAGCGGCCCCACACTCGGGTGCATCTCAGGTTGTTCCTCGCCTTCTCAGATTTCTCTCTGCCCTCCTCTCTGAGTTCGCGCTCAGCCCTGCCTGGGTTTACATGTCAGCTCGGCTGCTGACTACTCACGGGCCCCTGGGGAACTTATTCTCTGAGGCGAGGTATTCTTGTTGATAAAGTAAGGTGGAACGACACTGTAGTCTACCACATAGGGTTGTTGTAGGCATTAAATGAGGTGATGGGTAAAGCGCTTAGGGCCATAGGGGCATAATAAGTGGTGTCTATTCTATTATAGATACTTTTAAAACTTATTGTTAATATAAAGATAACAAAATTGGCCATCCTATTTTTAAGTGTACAATTCAGTGGAATTAAGTACATTTATAATGTTTCACAACCATTTCTGCTATCTAGTTCTGAAACTCTTTAATCATCCCAAACAGAAACTCTGTACCCATGAAACAGTAATTCCCCATTCTCCCCTCCCCTTAGTCCCTAGTAACTGCCATTCTATTTGCTCTCACTGAATCTGTCAGTTCTAGATATTTCCAGTACGTGAAACCATACAACATCTGTCTTTTTGTGTTTGGCTCATTTCACTCAGTGTGATGTTTTCAGGTTCATGCATTTTCAGGGCGTATGTCAGAATTTCATTCCTCTTTAAGGCTGAGTAATATTCCACTGTACGGCCATATCACATTTTGTTATTCATTTGTCCACCGATGGGCATTTGGGTTGTTTCTACCTTTCGGCTGCTGTGACCATTTTAGACATCACAGTTGCTCCTGCAAGGAAGAATTTTAGTCTGGAGACCAGAGCACAGGCCCTGGGACCACCCTGCCTAAAGTCCCTGCCTTTACTCACCACCCTGGAGTGCTCTTTACCACTTGGTGCTGCAGTCTGGTCACCTGTGATATGGCGACACTAGGCCTTCTGCCCAGGGCTCTCTCGAGGGGGAAATGAGTCCCCGTGTGTGGAGGAGCTACAGTAGTTTCTGGCACTGGGTCGGCACTCAGGCCGTGAGCTGCTGTTGTGTTGGGGGTTGATGCCTTTACCCAGGCAGCACATACGAGATGGGTCTGGGCGGACTGGCGTTGTCCCACCTCTGAAAAGCGGTGCTTGGAGGTGGAGAATGGCAGAACTGCCAAGTGTTAGAGATGAAAGAACCTTCAGAGGTCACCTGCTCAGATCACCCCCTTTTACCAATGGGGAAACTGAGGCCCGGAAAAGATGGGGACATGGCGAGAGGGACAAAAGCAGAGCTGCAGCCAGGTGCCTGCTCCCAATGTCTAGACTTGGCCTTGCCTCCAAGCCTGGCCTCTCCAGCCCTCCTTCTCCTGCTAGGCCCCCCTCTTGGATACTACCCCTCTCCACATGGGGGGCTGCGTCAACCAGTAGGATTCTGCTCCAATTTAGGGGACTTAGGGGCCCACCTACACTTTGACCTTAGCTCAGACACACGGCCAGGTGTTGGCTGCACTCTGAACACCACCTGCCCTTCCTCTTCCCACCGCTGCCTCCCTGGTGGGGGCGGAGCGGGAAGGAGAGTGTCAGAAAGCCTTGCTTGAGGGGGTCTTTCCTGGCAGAGGCAAGGAAGAAACCAGAGCTGACCAGCGCAGGGGTGGTGAGACTTTGCTTGTTTTAGGATTAGGTACCTGTGCTCAGTGAGCACATCTGTTGTTCAGCTGTTTGTGTTCTCTTTGTTCATTTCATTGGTTTTCTGTGAGGATATTTTTAGAGAATTCCAGCCTGTCTGAGTTCTGCAAAGGGGGGCACAGGGGTGCGGTCCACACCTGGGCAGGAGAACCAGGTGGACAAGGGGACATGGTGGCAATGAGAACAAAGAACGCTGCCAGTGAGGACAAAACCGCGGGCGGAGGGAAAGGGACCAGCTGCCAAACTGTCCCTTCCCCCTGGAAAGGCTTCTTTGTGGAGCTCTTAGTGAAAGACGCTTTTGTTTGTTTGTTTGTTCGAAGATGACATTCCCCTCCCCTTCAAGGAATGACTGTAACATGACGTTTCCCCAACTTGGGTATGGCGGGGGAGCACTCCTAGCTTCTGCTGCAGCCTTTTGGGCAGGCCTGACTGGGAGGGAAGGAAGGATCTCAGAGCTAACATCATGGAGCAGCTTCAGGGGGAAGAGGGGACAGGGCACAATGAGAGGGGACACTGCCTGCGTAAAGGAGGAGAGAGAGGAATGGCACATTTTCTAAATCTAGTGTTTATGCCTCTGGTGGAAATCTGCACTCTTTTGTTCTCTGTCCTTTTCTCTTCCTCCTTTATCTGTCCCAGTGGATGTGCTGGTTATTACGGCAGGAAAGTTTTTTCCTTCAGAGACCTTGAAATGCTGGTGGCACAGACTGGACAGTTACGACCTAGCCCCTTCCTCACCTCCCAACCCCCATTCAAGAGAGATTCATCTGGGGCTGGGACTGAGAGGCAAGTGTTGGATTCCCCCTGAGGACATGGGGGGCGATGTCTGGGCGGGTCTCAGCGGGCACGCTGGGAGAAGCCTTCCCCAGGACAGGAGATGGCTCACCTGGGCCGTCCAGGCTGCCGTGAAAACAAACACCCTGAGATGGGCCAGAGGGAGGAAGGGAAGGATCCTGCCCCCCATCCAGCGGCTGAAAGTGAGAAGCTGATAATAGCAAGAAGGCCTGAAATGCACCCCAGGGTAATCGAGCCGTCTGGCACGAGCCCGCTGGGAAAGGAGGCCACATGCAGCCTGCCAGGCTGTGCCGTGCTAGCGTGAGGTGCGGCTGCTCAGTGTCAACAGCATGTTCCTAATGGGCCCTGGAGCTGGAGGCTGGGAGGGGCTGTGATCTGCAGGCCGGAGAGCCCGCCAATTCTTGCCTTCCAGAGTGAAGGAGAGAACATCCAAGACTATTTTCTTCTGGCCCCAGATCTGCGAGAGGCTCCACTTTCCCTGAGACAAAGACCTTGGTTGCCACACTTGGACCTTCTGTTAGCTCAGATGGTGGTTTGGGGAGCTTTGCAGGCTCCTGAACGCTCATGGTAATAATGGCCAAATCTTATACTGCACTTACTGAGAGCCAGGCGCTGTTCTCAGAGGTTTAGTCTAAATCATCTCATGGAACCCTCCTAACAATCCAACAAGGTGGGAATCATTCCTGTTATCTTTATCTTCAGGCAGGGGCACTGGGGCATGGAAAGGGGGCAGATGCAGTTTGGCTCAGAGCAATGCCCTTCACTGGCCCCAACAGCCAATGGGATGCTGGCTGTTGCTCCATAGCACAAGCTGGAGGGGAGATTTGACCTCAAATATCCCTGGAGCAACCAAATGTCATAGAGATGTGGCCTGTGAGTGTGTGGTTGGTGCAGGTGATAGCATGGCATCAGAATTGAGCGTCGCCTGACTCAGAGCCAGGAGGGATCCCGCTGGAAGGATCCCGCCCAATCCCACCCCCTCCTGTATTAGAGCAGCCAGACCTGGAGAGGATGTCTGAGTCAGGCAGCTGGAAAATGATGGAACAAGAATCCGATCTGAGGTCTACTGACAGCATCCTTTCAATTACTTCACATACGAGTACTCAAAACCCTTCCCTGCCCTGTTCGCCCAAGCCCCCACAGCAGAAGGCAGGGGTAGTGGGTGGTGGGTGGTTCTTGTCTGCTGGAGATTCCTGTGGGGCTGAGGGCCCTGTGGAGTTGATCACCAGTGCTTGCCCCAGGTCTGGCACTGAGGGAGCCCCTCCATCTGGTAAAGAGGAATGAAGAGAATTGGAGAGACTCTTCAGTGCCATGCCTCCCTAGTTCTCCTTCCCCTTGACTGAGGGCTGGTTGATGTCTCTGGAGGCCCTCTGGCATAAGAACCAGGTTAGTTGGGGCTCTCTTTGGGCCTTGCCCAGAGGTCAGCTAGGGTTGCATTGGGATAAAGTTCTTGACCAGGTCCTGGAGAGGAGTCTTGGGTCTGGGGTGGTTACTTCCAGATGTAGAGGAGCTTTGCCAGGTAATCACTGCAGGTAGTGGCAAAGGCTTTGGATGAAGTGTCCAAACTGGTTTAACATCATTTGGATATTTCTCTTATTTTGTGGGTTTCTTTCATTCACCTTTTAAGGACCTGCCCTACCTTAATCTCTGTTCCCTGAGGAATGAAAGGCCAGATAAGTGTTTTGTTTGTTTGTTTCTTTTGTTTGTTTAAGGGTTATACTCCTTTCTCCTGTGCTAGGCTCAGCTGGTCCTGCTGCTAGGCCCCTAGCCCACAGGCCCAGGCAGGCAGACTGGAGCTCTAGTGATGGTTGAATCAAGATGCAATCACTTCCTGATTTCAAAGTATATTACAGAGCTACAGTAATCAAAATGATATGTTATTGGCCTAAAGGTAGACATATAGACCAATGGAAAAGAATAGGGAGCCCAGAAATAAACCCATGCATATATGGTTAACTAATCTTTGACAAGGTACCAAAATATAGAATGGGGAAAGAATAGTCTTTGCAACAAATGGTATTGGAAAAACAGGATATCCATATGCAAAAGACTTAAATTGCACCTTATCTTATACCATATACAAAATCAACCCCAAAATGGATTAAAGGCACAGGCATAAAAAATAAAAACAAATGGGAATTCATCATACTACAAAGCTTTGGCACAGCAAATGAAACATTCAAGAGAATGAAATGGCAACCTGTGGAATGTGAGCAAATATTTGTAAACCATATATCTGATAAGGGGTTAATACCCAAACTATATAAGGAATTCCTACAACTTACAAGTAAAAAACCTAATAACCCAATTTTACAAACGGGCAAAGGACTCAAATAGGCATTTCTCCAAGGAAGACATACAAATGGCCAACAGGTACCTGAAAGATGCATCACTAACCATCATGGAAAAGAAGGTAAAAACCCAGTGAGATACTACCTCACACTGTTAGGGTAGCTATTATCAAAAATACAAAAAAAAAAAAAAAAAAAAGTCTATGGTGAGGATGTGGAGAAATTGGAACTTTTGCACTCTGTTGGTGAGAACACACAATGGAGGAAGGAGCCAGACCAAGAGATGACACAAGGTTCTAGTGACTTCAAGTGAGGTTCTGAATCCAGAAACACCTAAAGGCAGACCTGTCCCCTGGACTTTGTGACTGTCTAGTCAATGCATTTCCTTTCTTGCTCTACGGGTTGGTTTTCTTGAAACAGAAAATATCTCATTACAATGCGGGCCTTGAGCCATATTGGAATTGATGGAGGTGAATGAAGAGGACCATCCAGGCAGATGGGGCATATGACTTGGGTGTGTTGATGAGGGTGAGCCCACGGTGTCCATGGAGCTGTATGGAAACAGACTGGGGCGGTGTGCAAAACACCCTGCAAGAGAACACGGGTTTTCACTATTTGGACAAATCTTGTGGGATTGCTGGGGTGTGGTGTGTGATGGAAAGACAAAGGGAGAGAGAGAGAAGAGTTCTAAAACTAAGAGAATAACAACCACTAATGTTTACTGAACTCTTACTAAATGCTAGGTACCATGCTAACACAAAGAACTGGCCCAAAGTAACCTAGCCAATAAGTCCCAGAGGCAGGATTTTAACCTGAAAACCCCCTCTGTCTGAGTAGAGGCGGGCTTCTTAACTGTCCTCTTCTGCTTCTACAGAAGATGCGGCCTCTGCCTGGGGGCAGCCAAGGGCCAGCATGGTGGCGGGGCCGCAGGAGAGCACAGAATTCAAGTCACTTTCCCCAGCGCTGGCCCTGATTTGACCCTTTGTTCATTTTCACTCATTTTGTTGTTTGCTCTTTGCTCCCCTTCCCTCAATTAGCAGCAGTCCCTGTACCCAGCAGATGATGAGGCGACTGCTCCTGGACAGGTGTGGCAACCTCCTGGGCTGGCTGGAGACACTCAAAGGGGAACGAGGACCTCAGGACCATCACTCCCACCCCCCCCCACCTGCTCTGGCTTCGATTTGCTCCCTCCTCCTCTCTGTCTCTTTCCGGCTCTGCATCCCCTTCCCTCAGATTGCCTCAGGAAAAGGAAAGAAATGTTTTTTAAAACGAAGTTTAATGAAACCAAACACTTGTATTTCCAGCTATTGACATTGGATTTGTGCTTCTCCAGCCCAGCTATTTGAGACAAGTCTTTAACGGCCTCTCTTTGCCCAACGGTTTAATGCAAACAGACCATAAAAAAATAAACTTTCCCCCCAAATATTATCTTAGGCCTCATTTTATCATGCTTCCTTGTGCTGTCTCTGTGAAAGAGAAGAGAAAAGAATGTGGGTTTTGGCTGGCGCGGGGCTGGAGAGGGTCCCAGCACCCATGCCCCCAGAGCAGTCTGCCTCCCGGAGCATGCACCATCTGTCCCGTGTCCACCAAGGTCTCATTGGGGCCCTTCTCACCAGTTCGCCAGTTCGCCAGTTCTTGTGCATTCACCTGTAGCACGGGCTGCTAACCCCTGTCTGCAAGGTTACCACTGTAAGACAGATGTGGCAAACATATGCATCTTTGCGAGGCAGTATACAGCACAGGTATAATACAAGAGGGGTGCTGGGCTCTGATCTGACCGGAGAGAAAATCCCCCTACCCAAATGTGGTCTCATTTAGCTTAAACACAAGCAAACAAACAAACAAGCAAAGCCTTAACAAGCGGACACACTTCCTGACCAAAACAAAACATAATCACAAGTTGGGTTTGGGCTTGTGACTCCCCGTTTTCAACCCCATGAGAACTGTGACAGAATATTCGAGAGAGGTGGCTTAGAATCCACATACCTCTAGGTATTGTGGGTTATGCCCACAATTTATCTCCTAAAAGAGAAGGAAATGAGGACCTTCTTTTCTTGAAGGTGGGCTATGAAGTGGTGAAGAGATGGAGAGAAAATTATGGGTGTGCAGGGCCGGAGGCAAACTCTTAGTGGGTCAAAGGCATCGTGAGAGAAGGCTGGGCCGATGGAGGCCATCTGGGCTTATGTGACAGTTTGGCCAATTTCAGACCTTCACAACTTACCCGGATGTGACAGAGCTTTGAGCTCTGGGAAACGAAAATCAAGCATTTGCCCTGATTCTTCTCTGTAAATTATATTGTGAATAACTAGACAGTACAAGATGGGAGGTTCTGAACTAGAATTTCACCACTCTGAAGCACCAGATAAATTCACAGAGCTAGACTGAGTCTTGGAATTGAACACCAGTGGCTGTTCATAATACAAAAAAAGTATTTTGTAGATGAGCATATACCTTTTGGTAAACAAATGCACCACCACCTATGAAGTCATCTTGCCAAAAATAGTCAAACCCAAGTTTGATCAACTGTAGATCTGACTAGCAATGCAGAGGAACTGCAGGGTCAGAGGGGCACCAAGCCACAAAACCCACCCCGTAGAAAACTCTCCACGACCCCCTTTTAATCACCTTCAAATTTTATTTTATTTGGAAACTATAAAAATTTATTATTTTAATATTTAAAGACTGTGGTACTGTAGTAAGACACATAAATACTGTAATACGCATTTAGAAATATTAAATATAATAAAATCAACACAACATTAAATGAAAACTCATAGTACACCACATAAATCTCAGGTCTGGGCATTCACGCCCGTAAGATTTTCCCTCAAAGTGGGGGAACCTTCCTGGGAAACTGGGTCCCAGTGCCGGGGAGGCGGTGCACGTGGGTCAGGGTTGGATTTTCCCCTTTGGGTGAAAATAACCACTGCACTGTGAGGGTCACAGATACTGCAGATAATAAATTCTTCGGCAAATAAATCCAGAAGGGGAAATCGGTGGACAGGAAATCTGTACATTGCAGGAAAATTGAACGTATTAGTCAAACTGAGCCGCGGTGTTTCGGGAGGGGTGAGCTGGGGGCAGCGCCGTGAAGAAAGGGAGGAGGTTACCGTCATGAGAGATGGGACGGGGCACCTGACGGGGGTAGACCGGCTCTGTGGCGAGGCAGGCCAGGGACGGGAGCTTCCTGGGTGGCTGACTCGAGTTCTGTTTTTTGATTAGGGTGCAGGTTATGAGTGTTTACTTCTTAACAATTGATTCAACTGGACATCTGTTTTCTGTATTTGTGCTATTTTTTTTTACCGTATAAAGACTTATTGTTTGTTTTTGAGTAAATGCCCCTGACTCTTTCTCTACCCCTCCCCCCACCTAGTTGGAGCCCTTTTGACTATTAGCTGCCCATTTCTGGCTTCTGAATTCTGCCTGGTTCCCTATCCTCCTTTTCCTAGATTCTCTCCTAATTCTATGTTGCATCCATCAGAATGGGCTACAGCGCTGCAGAAGCAAACAACCCTAAGACCTCCATAGCTTAAAAGGAAGGTTTCCTTCTTGCTTATGCTTCACGTCTATGACATCTTAGCAAAAGTCTCTGCTTATCTTAGTTCCCAGGGACCCAGGCTCACAGGGCAGCCACCTTCTCAGATTTCCGCAGGGGCTGTCCCAGTACTTGCTGGCAGTCAAATGCTTTGGCATGGAAGTAGCACGTGTAACTTTTGCTCACACTTCATTGGCCAGAAGTAATCACATGCAACGGCCCAGCCGCAAGGTGGGTAAAGTGCCATGCTATAAATGTGCTCAGAAGTATTTGGTAAACAACGTTCCTAAAACAGCCCTTGTTTTGCATGGTTCCAATATGCACAAGTTTCCATTACCCTGATTTAGTTAAATAATACCAATCCCCAACAAAACGGTTCAAATTTCAGTCATCACAGCATAGGACTATAATTGCATAAAGTACAAATTTCACTGTCTGCTATTCAGACTGCAGATCACTACATAACAACAGAGGCATATCTCCACGTGAGCAACTGCATCACCCTTTCCTGCGTCCGTCTGCGATTGGTCTCCTGTTACCCCGGCTCATGCGCAGACAGCAAAGCGTGGGCTCTGTTGTCTCCGTCTCCCAATGATAAGCCCACGTGACATTTTACAAAAATGGATAATCTAAAGAGGGTTAGCTAACAAAAATTAAACTACAACAAGGACAAAAACATTTAATAATGCTGGAAGAGACACTGGATGTGATAAGATTTGAAAAATGGCAATAGCAAAGCAAAAATAGGACAGGACATGGGGCTGCTGGAAGTGGTAGGGCTAACCATATCGGAAAAGTCCAATAAAAAAGTATGAGAAAGAAGGTAAAATTACTTCATTTTTTAGTTTAAATTGCACTAGAAACAGAAAGCCACCTGTGGTTGAAATGGAGTATTTTCTTCTACTTTGGATAGAAGAGTGTAATATTTTAAAATCCTGAGTAGTCTGGCTAGTATGCAGGCCAAAGCATTGACGTTAGTTGCCTCAATGAAAAAAAAGATAATTACAAGGAGACTGAAGAAGAACCTGTTACTGCCAATATGGGCTGTTGTCATCATTTCAGAATTCAGCATAAGTTGATTGATATTAAGCTACTGGTGAAGCTCAGGCACAGTTAAGAGTGTTGCTATGAAGTGTATACCCAGATTCCAAGAAAATGAAAATGTCCCAAGAGAAGTGACACCAGCAAAAATCTTCACCTTAAAAGAACGCTCATAGCTATTTCATGGCATTGCAAGAGCAAAGAATAAAATATTGCAGGCCGATCCAATGCACCAAGGCACAGGAAAGATGCTTGCTCCGAGTCCTAAGTTACACAATGACAGGGAGAAGGCGAGACATGTTCAAATTCCTCAAGTTTTTAACACTTTAATTCTCAATGTTTCTAATGTTTTAAATTGCAGTGTAATAAGTAAATATTAGTTTTCCTAATTTTTCATTTTCCAATGCATTTATAACTGACAGTAGGAGAGTTTTAAATGTTTTGGCAAACATTTGCAAAGGTCACAGACCAACTGTGATTTTTCCCATTGATTATCATCATCACTTGGCAGAGTTCCAACTTAGCAGCCTTGTTTGTGGTCCTACACTGTTATGCAAAGTGAGGGCTGCCAGTATACAAACCTGGTTTGGGTGGAGTTAGATTACAGTTCCTCCACATCCGTTCGTGCTAACTCAATTATGTGGAGTGCGAGGAAACTTCTAGAAAAAGATCTTGAACCACTAGGATTAGGTAGGTATAGGGGCTCCAGGTATAGTTTGTCGGCCATTATTCAACCCCAACTTGATCCAGCCACCTTGATAGCTGATGTGTGACCCAGAGTAGGAAAGAGCCCTGTGGGCAATGTGCCACCAAACGCACCCATCTAGGGTCCATGCCATGGGCTCCATCTAAAAAGTGTGTACTAGACAAAGGGGATGTATTTCTTCACTCATTTCATGGAAGGTCAGCTATATCAAGCTACAACCAAAATAGAGACTCGAACCCTGGCCAGGCTGAGGATTCAGGGACTCCTCAGGCCATTTGGGCCCTGAGGCAATGACGGAACATGCAGAGGTTGTGTGATGCTCAAGAGAAGTGTGTCTGTGTGGCTCCCGGGGAGAGTGGAGGGCTGTCAGCACTGGGGTGTGAGCCACAGCCTGAGAAAAGGGTTGAGAACAGCGGCTGAGCCACAGTAGTTTGCTCTGTTGAGAGTGTGTGGGCTCCAGAGTCCTCAGATTTCTGGGGGCATGGTGGGGGGGGGAGCAGGGTGGATGAGTGGAAAGAGGTCTGCAAGGGGGCTGAGGTTCCAAAGTGGCACTTAAGGGGAGCTCCAAGCTGGGGGAATTCACACTAGGTGAACTCGATCTCAGTTTTCCACATTGGCAATGAGACCTGGGGGGCTAGGGTTGTTTACAAATAGGGCAGCTACATGATTTATTGTTCAGAGTGGGAATATTTTTAAAGTAAAAGGGATTGCTATTCACTACTAAACCTTTTTATGATTAAAGGCACAAATTGTCTCAGACAAACCATACCATATACTCACCTTAGTTACAGATGAAATCTGGTAGTTGCAAATTAGAGGTCATATCAGAATTAATGAAAATAAATGTATTTGCCCTAACCAGGCTGCTGGCTGGGTTCCCTGGAAGTGGACTTGGCGATGGAGAGTAGTGTAGGGATGTGTAGTAGGGAGCGCTCCTGGGGTCAACAGCTGTGGAAGGGAAAGAGGAAAAGCAGGATTGGGAACTGGGAAATCTGGAACTGCCAAGCATCCAAGACTCCAGCTGACCCTACGGGGAGCCCTGAAACTGGGGTGACTCTCAGAGTTATTGCACGTTGGGATGAGGAGGACCATCTCTTCTCCACACCAGCCAGTCCATAGCCATGGTTGTCCCCGAGGGCCGTCTCTGGCTGAGGGTGGATTTCTGGAGAGGCTGATAGCCAACAGTACTCCCCACAGTCCTGGAGAAGGGTCAGGGTGGCGTATCGCAGCACGCCCTGCCCAGCAGGGAGAGGAGAATTTGAGTAAACATATCATAAAGATATACGCTATAAGTTCCATCATTAGTCAGGTCCTGTCAGGGAGAGTTCCTGCAGCATCTGCTTTGAAGAAGAGTTGAGACACAATGTGATTAGCATACCAATTGCTTATCTACCAATGATATTTCCAGAAAGGGGAACTTATTTTCTCAAATTAATAAAATGGCACCAATCTTCTTGGTATTGCTCAGAAAACTTTTTCTCGAAGGTAAATTTCTACCCAGCTTCATTTGGTAATGTTTGTACTTAAGATACACATGGGCTTCCTGTGTTCCAGGCACAGTATGATACACTATTGAAATTTTAGCCCATTTAATTCTCATAACAAACCTATGACCTGGGCAACACGTAAGGAAACAGAATCCCTGAGATTAAGTAATCGAACTCAAGCGGTGGTGCCAGGACTTGGACCTAAGTATCACGTCTCCAGAGGCTGTGCTTACGACCAGTATGCTATGCTATTGGTTGCCCATGTGCAGTCCTTGAAGAAACTAAAACTCTTTTCTCTGGGGAGTTGCGAAGAAGTAAAATAACAACAACAGCAACAGCAGCAATGTCTAACATGCAGTGAGCTTTTACTACGTACCAGGCGCTGTCCTTTAATCCGGGAGAAGACTTGATGCCTGCTCAGAAGGAGATTCTGATTATTTGGAAAGCAAGACAGAGAATAGTTACATAATCACCTGTAAAACGTGAATGATTAGGGCCCTGATATGTGTGCACACCGGTGAAGTGGTCAGAGAGGAACAGGCTGAGTTCAGATCTAGGTGACTTAAACCCTGGAAGGATTACAGGATGCCCTTCCCCCCTCCCACAGGTAATTTACATATAAAAAATAAGCAACGTGATAACTAAAAAAAGTAAAGAATTATAAGAAAAATACATATTATGATTTATAAAGGACTTCTCAAAGAAATTTGCTGGTAACAAATTCTTTCCAAACAACACTTTCAGTTGCCTTGCTGGTGTCAAAGTTGGTCTTCAGTTTGGGTGACCCCATTCTGGAGCAAGAAGGGCTGCTGTGGATCTGTGGAGGCAGCAAGCCTCATGGGTCTTTAAGGACGGGTAGGAATAAGGGAGGGGACAGAAGAGGAAAGGATGAGCCTGGAGAGACGAACAGTGAGCACACGGGCCTCGCGGGAGCACGTGGCGTGTGCAGGGGAGCAACTGGGTTGGGCAGATGGATTGCAGCTGCATTTTAAAGACCTCGAGTTCCTGATCAAAGGGTTTGTAATATATCCAGTAAGCAATGAGACTCGATGGGAGGTAGATGCAATTTTGGTTCTGTCATTGTCTCTCTGCCCCCAAATCCAAGTACCAGGCAGCCAAGCTACTCGAAGCCCTTTTGAGCAGAAGCCCCAAATAGCCAGCAACCAGAATGACTGGTCACCCAGGGGCAGCTTGCCCAGGCTGTGGTTTCGACTCTCTGCAGTTGCTCTAAACAGCCAGGGCCTCCCTCATTGCCCAGCTGCCCTTCCAAAGGGACCTGACCAGCCCAAGGTGCCGGGTGGCTGCCCCAAGTTGGGAGCTGACAGGAGGCCCTAGGCCTGCCTCTGCCCCTCTACCCAGCAGTTCTCTGCTCTTGCAAAGAGCGGCCCATCAGGTATGAGTGCTGCAGCCATTTTGGTTTCATCTTTCCCTCCTTCTGCCAAACTGTTAAAACATTTTATTCTACAAAAACATCACAAACAAATCCAATCTTGCAGCTGCTCTGACCTGAAGCCTGATCGAGGCAGAAGAATGGCAAGAATGCGCTGGATGGTATTACCATGGCGCATTTGAAGAAGAGGGTTGGCGGGAGCATCAGATAGTGGAGCAAGACCTGGATTTTTAAAGCCCCAAACAGCACTGTCCTGTCGGTGGCCCTTCTTCTCCCAGGACCGGTGGATCATCACCACAGTTCAGGAAGGGGCCTCGCATGATTTTCCACTCTGTCGAGGAGTGTCAGTGCCTGTCCTGAACTGCTGCCCCATTGAGAATTTCTAGATTATTGGTGGTTGCATCCTTTTCCTGAAAAAGAATTGAAATGTCATTTTTCCACCTTTGTTTCATGCAATCTGGTCAAAGCCTCTGGTTCCGCTCTTTGGCGGAATGAAACACCCCAGCCTGGCTGAATTCTGGACGGAAATGTTGGTGGAACTTTTGGCCAAGTGCTGGTAAGAGGAGCACGTGGCTGGAGCGGCTCTGAAAACACCGACACCTGCGGGGGTGCTCGTGTGTGCATTTGTCCAAACTGCAAGTTTTCTTCCTCCCTAGCCTTGGTTTACACTCTGTGGATTCACTTTATGTTCCTGTTCCGCAGTCCTGGCCCAGCCCTTCCTGTGAAGCCTTCCGTGGGGCCCGCCACAGTGGCCTGTCCCAGCTCACACAGCGTCGGATCAGGTCCAGCATGACCCGGATTCAGCTCATGCTCCTACTGCTTAGCTGTGAGCTTTCTTTCCTTAAGGAGATGGGAAGCCTGCTGAAGGCCAAGATGAAGTTTTCTCAGGACTGGGCTGAGAATAAAGGCTCTTCCCAAGGATGCTGACCTATTATAAATAACAAGATGGAAAACTTATATTAAGTGATTCTTCCCAGAGAAAGAATGAAGGACACCCAGCACTCACTTTGATCTGTCTCACAGGGAAGGCCAAAGAAACTGTGGCTGGTAGAGACTTTGGTGGGCATTCAATAGATAACGGCTACACGTTCTTTCTAAGGGGATTGCAAGTTTGAATAGAGCCAAACTGGTCAGGAAGCCAGAAGGGAGGTTGCCCCCACCTTCAGCAAGCAGAGCAGGCGTGACCCCTACATACATGTGCCCAAATGTGTTTGAGGGGCACCACGCCCTGAGCCTGCCTCGGCTCTCACAGGTCTCCGTCTGCCCTGGTAGCTGTACTACAAACATAGCATATTCTTAGTTCGTCTTTTTAAAAATAAAGGAATGCACAAAGGGAATGGCAACGAACTGGTCGAGCTTTTTCTCCCAGCTGGACAATGATCTTAAGGCATTGTTCATGGTGAACTCTCTCTTGATTGAAAGGGAAGAGAAGTTGCTTCTGGAGTTCATGTTCTCTAGGCTGGCCAGCCACAGGGGGGCTCCATGGACAGCATGCATATCACCTAGAAGCTTGTTAGAAATGCAGAGTCTCGGCCCCCACTCCTGACCTACTGAATTCAAATTTGCACTATAAAGAGGTTTGTATGCAGCGCTCTATAGAACACAGAGAAAATAATGCAATGATCTCAGTCTGGGGTTTGGAAGTGGAAATAAATCCCTAGTGTGAATAATGGCATCTACAAACCATCTCTCAAGCATGGGCCTTTATGGAAATCTATGTGCCTGGTCCAGGAAAGTAAGAGGCAAGGGCAGGTCCATCAATAAGGCAAGGAACGATTTCAACCCTAAACGCTGCCCACCCCTTCCTGCACAAGCCCGCACTGAGCGCTGGGCTCCAGCCAACTTTATTCTCTATAGCACAGTTGCTGGGGTGACACCCGTCACATGGACAGCCCTTGTTTTCAGCAATAACAAGTCATTAAGATTGAGCTAGCAAATCTTCAGGGAAGACAGCCCAGCCCTAACCTCCGTCATAACATTTTTCTTTTGCGATGAAGCATTGCAGGGTTTGTTGAAAGCTCGTTCAGTGATGCTAAAGCTCAAACATTCATGCCTTCCCGGGTCCAGGGTAGGGGACTGGGGTGTTGTGGGGGTGCAGGCCCATTGTCCCAGAGGCACGGCTGTGCCGTCAAAATCTATGCTCCCTGCATTGTGTCTTGCAAAAGGAACTGTTTTAGAATACAAACTAGGCATAAAACTGTAGATGCTGGAGTCAGACTGCCCAAGTTCATTTCCAGGCTCTGCCATTTGCCAGCTATGTGACCCGGTGCAAGCCTCAGTTTTCTAGCTCTTAAAAAAGTGATACTTTATTTCCTGCATAATTTGGAGGAAATCCAATTTATCTTTTTTTTTTTTTTTTGCTTTTATGGATTGTGTGTTTGATATTGTATCTAAGAGAACTTGGCAAGGGTCATAAGAATTTTCTCCTGTTTCCTTCTAGCTGTTGTATGATTAGAGCTTTTATATTTAGATTATTATTAGAGCTTTTATATTTAGGTTATTATTTCTTTTCTGTTGTTCACTCCACTTAGTGCTTAATTCTTCTGTTTCCCCCTTCCTGTTAGATTGATTTAATATACTGAGGTCTGTCCAGGAAAAGTCCAGCCATGTTTAATATAATGAGAATCGTTTATGTGACATCAGTGTAACCTGGCATCGATGTAAGGAGAGGGGACTGGAATGCATATGTGTGAACAATGACAACTCCACTGTACTGGTCAGTGGGGGCAGCAGGTGCTACTGAGTGAGCATGTGTACTGTGTGGCTTTTGCATTCAAAATGACTGAGTGAGTAGAGCAATGAATATACATCAAATTTTGCATTAAGTTTGAACATTCCTCTGCAGAAACTATTCAGATGATTCAGAAGGCCACAGCTATGGGCAACTAATGTGTGGCAGCTTCATCATGACAACATACCTACTCACGCATCACGTCTCGTGCAGCTTTTTGGTGAAATATCAAATCACCCAGGTGACTCAGCCCCCCAATAGCCCAGATTTGATGCCCTGTGACTTCTGGCTTTTCCCAAAACTAAAATCACCTTTGAAAGGGAAGAGATTTCAAACTGTTGATGATTCAGGAAAATATGACAGGGCAGCTGATGGCAACTGGGAGAACTACGTGAGGTTCCGAGGTGCCTACTTTGAAGGGGACTGAGGTGTCATTGTCCTATGTACAATGTTTCTTGTATCTTACATCTTCTTTGATTATTACATGGTTAGGTATGTTCTGGACAGACCTTATATTTTATAATATTGTTTTAACTTAATTTTAGATTTTTAGCTATACCACTTTATATTATTTCTTTAATGGTTGATCTAGGGATTACAAAAAAGCATCCTTAGATTTTTCACAGTGTACTTAGAGTTAATACTATACTTCTTTACAATGGAAAACATGGAAACCTTGGAACAGTATAAGTTGATTTCCCTCCCCACCACTTCCACTGTAAGTCCATAGTCATCTGATTCTTAGTTCCCTTATATGCAATATGTCATTTTTCTTTGCACACATGTAAGGTTTTCTCTTTATCTTCAGTTTTCAGCAGTTTAAGTATGATGCGTCTCAGCGTGATTTTATTCATAATTATCTTGTTTGGAATTCCTTATACTTTGAATCTGTAATTTATGTCTTCAAATTTGAGGATTTTTTTAAGCCAGTTTTTTTCCTTGAATATATTTTTTGCCCCATTATCTCTCTCCTCTCCTTCTGGTACTTGAATTAAATGCATACTGAATCTTGGGATATTATCACACTTGCCCCTGAATCTTACTCAGTTTTCTAAATGTTTTTTCTTTCTTGTCTTCAGACTGGGTCATTTCTTTCGATCTGTGTTCCACATCACTCGCCCTCTCCTTCTTTAGGAGACTGGTTTCCTAATGCAGCCTGTTTACTGTTTAAACTAGAAGCCTCAGCTCAGATTTTAAAGTACAATGAAAGTCCACAGTGCAAAGATTTATTAATATTAACCACATAATACTATGACTGCATACACAATGTAATTCAAAACCTGTCCTCAGTTCGACAACCTTCTTTTTTAAAAAATGCGCTTTTGTGATGAGTTCATAACTTGACTAGGAGTTAGGAGCCCGGTTGGGAGATAGACACCAAGCAGAGAGTTTACAGCACGGTATGACCAGGTGCTAAAATCCAGATGTGAACAAAGTGCCGTAAGAGTGCAGAGGTGCACCTGGCTGCCACTACCCCAGGGAGTCAGGAAAAACCTTCAGAGTGTTGGCATTTAACTGGGCATTTTAATTGTCAGGAAGAGTCAGGCTTTGTCAAAAAGCTGAAAGAACATTCTAGTCGAAGGGTTCTGGGAAAGGCCGGATATGGTGTGGGAAGAGGGGGGAAGAGGAAATGGAGTATAGTGTCTCCAAGGAGGACTCCAGGAGTAGCCTGTGTCAGGCTGCCTTGAAGACCAAGCTGAGGAGTCATGTGTCCCCTGGTGGGGTGGGGGACCCCTCCTTCACCCTAGGGAGGCTAAAGCAAGCTCTCCACCCTCAAGGACCTCTCAGACTGGTCAGAAGCCAAATCAACCTACATCAAACAACAAGAAGAGGTCAAACACCATGGCCGTCATTCTTTTCCTTACATTCTTAACGCCCTCCCAGCGCATCTCCCATTATTGCAGTGCTCACTGCCAGTCCATTTGTCACACTTGCAGTCCATCATCTTGTTGATCCATTGCTTAGAACCGTCCAGTGGCTCCCCACTGTACTTACAGTGTTCTGAGTCAGCACCATGTCCCGTGGCCTCATGCCCGACCGCGCTCCCTTCACTCATCTTCACTCTGTCACAGCGGCCTCCTGGCTGGTCCCAGTCGGGCCAAGCTCTCGTGGGCATCAGGGCTCTGTGCTGACCATTGTTGTCCCAGTCCCTGCTGCCACTTTCCTCCCAGCTCTTCCTGAGGCTACCTCCTTCTCAGCTTTGAGTTCTAGCCTTACTCCCAGCTTCTCAGAAAGACCTTCCCTACCTCAGATATCTCCACTGTTAAAACCTGTCACAATGCCCAAATTATTCCATTTGAAGCATTTAAGGACAAGCTGTAGCCTTTTAACTTGTTTACCTGATTCACATCTACCTTTCCCACTGCATATAAACCACAATGGTGAGGACTTTGGCTGTCTTGTTCTTCATGAAATCTTCAGCAGCTACTACAGTGCCCAGCATATGGGAGGTACTCAAAAAATGCATGTGGATAAATGGCTATAAGTAAATGCCAAAGGGTATGTTATCAACTCCCTGCCACACAAGGGGAGATGAGTAGGGGTGAAGGATCTGAGGAGGGGAAAGCAAGCCTTATTCGAAGGGGGGCAGCCCCTCATGATCTTGCAATAGACACGGCAGCTCCTTAGGGAGAAGGAGCAGCCTAGCCTGAAACTGATGCTTTGCATGAGATACCCAGCTCTCCCCCTGTGCGCCGGGCCCACTCGGGCACGCATGCACGCTGCAGGGCTTGGGCTTACACACTCCCCGGAAGGCTGCTTTGGATGCAAGCTCATTGCCCCTTCCCCAATTCTTACTTCTAAGCCACAGAATGATTTTGAAGAGCTTGCTTGCTTTATCCGATTTACCAGCCCAACAAGAGGGGAAATCTGTTTCCTAGGAGTTTACACCTTTTTTCCAAAGACAGCAAAATAAGAGAAAATAAATCATTCTTGAATAATTTGATTTGCTCTATTTTTTTTAAAGAGCCATTGATGTTTCTAAAACTGGGGTGCATTTTTGGAACTCTCCTGCCTGAGACCCAGGCCAGGAAGCATCATATGATCAGAAAATGCACACTGACCAGGAATGCCTTCATCTGCCCCAAGCACTGGCCAGGGAGACACAGAAGAAGCCAGTGGGGTTGGCGTGTGCTTTTATTGAGGGAGAGGTAAAGTTCAGAAAGTCTCCAGAGGAAATTCTTTCAGGGACGGCACATTAGACGATCCAGACCTCCCTCTCTCCCTTCCTACCCACCCCTGCCCCTTGTGCATTCGTATGCACAGTGATGGGGCAAGAGCCTCTCGCCCTGGGCGGGTCAGAGTGGGGCATCACCTTCCTGACTCCCTCAGAGAGTGTTTGTAGTGCTTTGCTGTCTTCTCTTCTGGGCGCACTTGTGATAACAGGATGAAGGCCCACTCTACTCTGGGGCTTCCTTGGTTTAAAGGGTCTTTCCCAGTAGAGTATTAAAATAGGATGCAAACCCCATCCCCACCTTCAACTTCCTTATCCTGTTTCCTTCTGCCCTCCTTCCTCCTCCCCAGTCAAGTGATTATCTAAAATGCACACATGGAACACACTGACAGATCTCAGAGGGGAAAGGGGTGGAAAAAATTAGCCGAAGAACTTATATGCATCTATGCATGAATGCATGTCCCATGCACACAGACAACAATGTGGCGAAGGGGGGACGGGGGACATCTTATAGCGTCAACAGTTAAAAATTAATCAATTAATAAAATTTAAAATCTATCAGTAAAGGGCCTGCTACCTGGAGTGGGAGTCTCTCTGTTTCAGAATGTTTTTCTCGCTTAAGGCTCCCTGTGTCTTTGCCCTGCAGGACACGCATCGAGAAGGGAGCAGAGCAGCTGGGTCAGAGGCTAAGGTGCCCTCCAGGCCAGGGAACCGGTACAATTTCCAAGTTGTCTGGGCAGTGTGGCTCCTCAGCTGCTCCTCCTGGTGGGTCCCAGAACAGTGTGGACACAGATGTGTGTGACCCCTGCAACCACACCCGCCCCCCAGCCCCAGCATCGGCATTGGTCCCACAGGAGGCAACAAATGTCCAGCACCCTCATGAAACACGCCAGGATGCCCTTCCTAGATCGCATCCTCGGGGAAAAAATGACACAGGCAAAATCATCACCGTGTCTGGGTCACAAGGGTTCGCTACTGTGCATAGGCTGAGTCACGAGAGCTCAAACCGAACCTCCAGTCGAAGGGCTCCCTCCCTCCCTCCACCAGGCAGATGATGCCTCCTTGAAATTTTAGAGATTTGTAGTAGTCTCACTAGGGGATTTTTTTTTTTTTTTAAATGATCTTCCTTTTCCTGATTCCTTCCCTGAGCGGACTGCCTGAGGAGATGTCTGTAAGGCATTGTGGGTAGATATCTCAGACAGGAAAAAAAGAAAAAGCACTTTAAATTGACAAATCAGTCCAAACTGCTAGGTTGTAACTCTTCTTTTCCTTTTCCAGCAGAATAGTAAAACAGACGCGCTATTGGCAGCTCATTAGTGCTAAGGAGAGGCCATCTCCTGCATGACATCAGTATTTCACCGGAGAGCCTCGCGCTGCGCTGCCGGCGTTCCAACCGTATAGTAGAAGACGCACGTGGGGGACGGGGGAAGAAGACATAAATAAGACACAGACTGCAGACTTTTGGATGCGTTTAGCACATTTTTGTGACTTCCTTTAATACCACAGACCTTGTGGTTCTTCTCACACCAGGAGAGCAAAAGACAAGCCTGAGGTGGGGGGCGGGGGAAGGAGATTCATTCAATAAAAAGTTCTGTTTGCCTAATTAGCATTTTTAATTCAAATGCTGAAAAGGGGAGGCAAAACACGGGAAGAGAAGAAGGAATACCAGAGCTGAGTAACTTAAGATATAAAAAGTCCCTTCATTAAATCAGTTGTTTTTAAATTCATAATTGAACTTAAATAAGGAGGGACCTGTAAGCAGCTGTTTCTAATATCGAGTCCCCACCGCACATGAAAGACGCATTTATTCCTGCGGCCGCCTCCCTACCCTTGGGTGTTATCAGCTGAACATGTTTTGAACCTACCTAATGCATTTGAGGTAGCTTGGGTTTATTTTTCTTTCAATAAAATAAATGGTTTTGTAATTAAATTTCTGCACTGCCTGTGCTTAATGCTCACATTGACAAGTGCTAATGTATGGCAAGAGAATGAGTTTGAAATGAAACATGCTGTTTTCGAATCTGCAAGCAATTTTGCAGTGGGGCAATCAAACCCCTCATGCCAGCGAAACATTTTCATTAATCTGCTCGCTGCACCCCTGCCCACTCGCTGGCCAGGAGGACACTTCCAGCTCCCTCTGCGCCCTTCCACCCCCACCCTTGCCTTTTTCTCAGACACACACGCGTGCGCACTCGCGCACACGCACACACACACACACACAAATATCATGAAGCAAGCCGTTGTTTGAAACCATTTTGTGGTCTCTGGCAGGCTGGCCGGTGGAAATTCGCTGACTTTACACCGTGAAATGTTGCAGCTGCTCCTCCGAAGGGACTGGCTGCTTCAACGTTTCAGTCCCTGGCAGCCAGTCAACAAGAAAATCTGTCCCTCTGTTTTCCTTTTTTTTTTTTTTTAACTTTTCCCCCTTAGCTAAATTTATTTTTGAATAAATCTCCTCATAGAAAATCGAGAACGGCTATTACATATCTGGACTCGGCCTGTGCAAACCACGTCAAGCCATGGCAGAGGCGGCGCCTTCCAGCCCTGTGCTTTAGCGGGTTCCTGAATGGAAACCTGGACAGCAGGCTGTGGCCGTGGCTGGCTCCACTGCTGTCCGCTGCCTGGGTCGGGGAGCCTGCAGCTTCAGCCTGCAACAGGTACCAGCAGTGGGCACGAGACCTCAGGGCCTGCCCCTTCCGGGGAAGGCCTGGGTTTCCTCTGCCCACTACAGGGATGGCTTCCCAGGCAGCAGTGACTGCTCTGGAGCCTCCTAGGCCCTTCAGCAAAGGCCAAGAGGGAGGTACAAGGCCCGCACGCTGTCGGCAGCATGGGGAAACAGGGAACAGTGGGGTCTCTGGCTCAGGGGCTGCCCACAAGGTGCACAATCAGCATTTTCCCTCCAGGCGGGGGGAGAGGAGCCAGGGGCTGCCCACATGAATGCTGACTCACCCGGCAGGGCAGGCCAGAATTACAAGCTGTCCTACCCCAGCACGGCTTTCTCTTGCTGCGTGCTAGGACGGTGTTTAGGGGAAGGGCTTCTGTGTGGTCCCAGCCTCCTTGAATTTACTGCAGTGGAAGATACAGAAAATGGCTGCTTGCAGGTTTTCAGGAGAATGACCAAAGATCTTCACTTTGCTTGTTTCCTAAGGCCTGAATTGCCTTCAGTGAGGGACAGAACCTTTAACTGGATTGAGGCCGAAATCCTTGGAAAGGAGACATGGGGAGGAACTTCAGTCTCCAATTGGGCAAGGCAAAGCCCACTATGAGCGGGTGAAAGAAACAGCCCTAATTAATTAGTACCTCATGGCGGGAGGGGGAGGAGAACTCTAGGAAGGAGAGAGGCAGAGAAGTTGGGGGACTAGCATCATGGCCACCAGACACCTTCGCGGTGGTCCTGTGAAGAAATAGAAAGTTCCTTCATCAGACAACTGCTAGTAGATTTGTGGAAGAGGTAGCATCTTCATCTTATCCAGGGTAAAGGGCAGAGGAGGCCCAAGTCCCAGAGGGAAGAATGGAGAGAGGGTGAGGAAGCAAAGCTACTCCTGTGAGCCTTGGATGAGTCTGAGCCAGGATCCCGAGGAAGCTGAGATACGATGTGAGAGCGCTGTCATCCACCACTGAAGTGACCATCCTCGTTGCTCCCCTTCAGCAGTGGAACACGAGTCATTCATTCACTCATGTACTCGGCAAAGAAGTTCTCACCATGAGCAAGCCATGTGGCTACATCTTTCAGGGGGCAGGCATAACCAAGACATGGTCAGCCATGTCACAGATGGAGAAAGTGCTGTCATGAAGATACAGACAAGCTGCTACAGGACTTCAGAGGAGGAAGCAGTGAGCTGTGACAGAAGGGCAGAGAGAGAGCTTTATGCAGGAGATGAGCCATAAAAGATGAGTAAGGTTTCAAGCCCAGGCTGCTGTGGTCCAGTGGATTGAGTGCCAGCCTGTGAACCAAAGGGTCGCCAGTTCCATTCCCAGTCAGGGCACATGCCTGGGTTGCAGGCCAGGTCTTCAGTAGGGGGTGCATGAGAGGCAACCACACATTGATGTTTCTCTCCCTCTCTTTCTCCCTCCCTTCCCCTCTTTCTAAAAACAAATAAAATCTTTTTTTTTAAAAAGATGAGTAGGATTTCAAAAGGGGAGCATGCTGTTCCAAGGTGAGGAACCGGCTTAACATGAACCAGCATAACATGGAGGTATGAGAGTGTTTATTTCTGGAGAATGACGTGTGGTCCCAAGTGAAAGGGGGATGAGGTGCATGACTGTGTAGGGTGTGTGTGTTGGTAGGGCTGGGAAGGGTGATGGGAAATAGAAGGTAAGATGGGGCCATAGTGAGAGCCAGGATCAGCAGGCTACAGAAGCTATGCTTTCTTTTGCAAATCACAGCCACCCCCCCCCCTAAAGGTATTGGAGCCTTGACAGTGGGGGTAAGCTCAGAAGTGGCGATGTGACCCCATCTGCATATTCGTAACGGACCCTATGAGCCATTAAGAAAAGGAGATGGTAGGCTGAGGAGGGAAGACAGTGGAGGCAGGCATTCCCAGTCAGAGAGGAGCAGGGCTGGCCAGGCGCAGGCAGTGTTCCTGGGGAGAGGGAAGGATGCCGGGACCCTGCAGAGGTGAGGTACAACCCATGCACTGTGGTGGGAGGAAGGGAAGGCCAGCAAGTCATTTGCTGTCTTCGAGGTGTCTGAGAAGATGCTCACGGCCATGACAGAGACAGGGAACGCTAAGAGAAAAGTGCTTAGGGGTGGGGAGAGAGGAAAACACCAGCTCCAGTTGGGTGGGTGGAGTTGGAGTTCCTGGTGGTGATTTTCATGAGACACTATCCAGGAGGAAGAAATGGACCAAAGTAGGAGAAAGGCAGAACTCTGAGGAGCATCCACGTGGAGAAGTGTTAATGCGACAGATGAGAGGGAACAGCAGGGGAAGCAGGAGATGGGCCAAGAAGAAAAGGGAGGCAAGTTTTGAGGAGAGCTGAACACATTTATGATGCTTCAAGGAGGCCCGAGAAGGGGAGATAGCGGTTGGAATCAGCAATAAAGAGGTCCCTGGCTGTCTCTAAGAGGACAGTCTAAGTAAGGGGGCGGTTGTGTGGGAAGTGAAAAGACAAGGCAACAAGAGTGGATTTACAGAAGGTTCACAGTGATGAGTGAAAGGAAAGTTTTCTTGCGTGGTGGGTCCTTGAATGATATTTAATGAGGAATCGATAAGGAGGGAGAGATGGAAAGGGCACCAGAGAGGGGACTCTCTGGTGGGCAGTGACCATGGGAGAGGCAGAGAGGGCTGGAGAGATTGACCTCGCAAAGCAGCAGGAGGAAGGGGTGATGGGCCAGACACCTCTGAGATAAAGGTGAAGGCAAGGATGAGAGTACTGGCCGCCTCTTGGGGAAGGAACCAATGAGATCATATGCTGAGAGTAGGGGTGGGGATGGAGAGGACGGGAAGAGCAGGGTGGCTTGGGAGTTCGAGGCAGGCAGGAAATGGGAGAGAAAGTCAAGCAAGAATGGGTAACGGGGCCCTGAGCAACACTGAGAACTGAAGACGGAAACCTGGCTGAGCGGCAGCCCCGCGTGCATGGCCAGGACACGTGCTCCAGCTTTTCCCGGTAGTCTGGAAGCAGGCGCGGAGAGAACGTGTGGTGGCCACGCTGCAGCTAGAGGTGGCACCCCGGCCACAGTGGGAGCCAGGAGCGAGGGCCATAGGGGCCAACCAGGGAGAGTTTTCAGCAGGAAGCCTTCACGTTGACACGTGAGAGCTTCACCTCCAGGACCCGTACAGCCTGGGCTTGGACTGAAATCCCGAAACCAAATTCGAAAACTTCTTCTTTATGTCTTTTTTTTTGCATATATATTTATATTTTAGGCATACACTATTATATACGTTTCTGATATATGACATAGTGATGTGACATTTATATACCTTATAACGTGATCGCCCCAGTAAGTCTAGTGCCCATCTGTCGTCATACAAAGGTATTGTGATATTATTAACTGTATTCCCTGTGCTCTACAGCCCTGTGGCCCGTTGGTTTTATAACTGGAAGTTTGTCCTCTTATTCCCCTTCAGCTTTTATCCCCTCACCACCTTCCCTTCTTGCAACCATCAGTTTGTTCTCTGTCTCTCTGAGTCTATTTCTGTGTTGACTAAAACATACACAGCCCTGCCAGAGAGAACTGTCCTCCCGCTCTGCTTGCCTGTGCTGTGTGATCCAGGCAGGTCACTTAAACTTTTCACGTTGTTGCTTCTACCCGCCTGCCTCTGGGACACATTCTGTTGATTTACTAGCTTCCTGGAAAAAAGGGTGATGTTTAAATATAGGTATTCTCACTAAGAAAGGGGTTTACGTCTACAAAACTCTAGCTCTTGCCCTCAGATTGCAGTGGTAAAACAAAATGAAAACAAACAAACAAGCAAACCCAGTTTAGCTGAAACCTCATTCGTCTTTTGACTTGTTCTTGATGTTCAGTGGGGTTCTCAAAGCTAAACAGAAACTGAACAAATTCTACCCCATTCAGTTCTGGAAAGTAAATCCTGTCAGAGCTTGGTCAGGTCTTCACCTTCTGCACGGATGAGGGGTCCTGGAGTCAGTTACAAGAACCTCAAGTGCTGCTTCTTATGTCAGAGGCAGCGTCTTAGCCTTGGCCAGCATGAAGAAAGGACCAGAAGAGCTGAGGCTCACTGTCCAGGGTCAGAAAGGCCCCAGCTGTTGACCAGGCCGGAGGAGAGGACTCGATGCACCTTGGGTACGATTAACCATGACCCCCCTGACTGACAAGGGACAGTGACTCCATGGGGTCACTTCTTCTTGTGCCCCCTGCAAGCATCTCCAAGTCCCTCCCCAAAGCCCTACTGAGACATTTGAAGCCACTCTTTCTCTCCTATTAACTTTCAGTTCAGGCACTGGGCATGTGCCACTGGCAGACCAGAGAAGGACAAGGAAGATCAGAGCCACAGGGAGGCCTCCACCATGGCAGCACCAGAGTTCTGTCCGGCCTAGAATCTCATGACTGCTGGGACACCAGGCAGTCTGGGGCACGGATGGTGCCCAGCCTCCTCCACAGGCCTGAGGGACAAAGCACAGCCTAAGCGTCCACGGCACAGTGTTCACGATATGTCTTGTGTCCCGATTCTCCTGTGAGCTCTTTGTATTTTCCATCAGGGCCACATCTAGGAAGAGTGAAGTTGGTGAGCTGACTTCCCACTGTCTAAAATGTACCCTCTCCCAAAGGAGCCACTTTTCCAGCTTGAATTTGATGACCTGCCAAAGAGAAGAAATAAATGATTATGATTGGAATTTACGATGTACTAAACCCTCTACATGTTGACATTTGCCATATTGTCTCACAGCAAACCTATTATTTAGGCAACATTATCTCCATTTTACACGTGTGGAGCTGGGTTTGAATCATCTCTGCACTAAAGCCTAAGCCTCTTCTCCAGGTTTCACTTTACCACCAAGTCCATAACATCATTATATGCTGCTCTACAGCAACCTCTGTCTTTCCAACTTAAAGAATCCTCTTCTGATGCTCCATGTTGGTTTCTGTGTGAGAGAGGGTTACACATCTAACTATGCTGGCTGGAAACCAACACATCTGTCATCAGTATTCACTGAGACCTAGGATATGCTTGGCAAGCAGAGAGAGTGATACCATCGACAAGGACACAGCTACCTGCTTTGGAATAGAGAAAAACATGCAGAAAAACATGCCTGCTTGCCTCATCTTCCCTGCAGCCAGACCCCAGAGGCATGAACCGTCATCTCAAGATGCAGAATAAACACCACAAAATAATTCTAAGAACCCCGTGAGCTCCAAGGGGCCCCTTAGTGCAGCATCATCCTATATCAGTGAGTCCCAAAGCAGCCTTCTTCAGTGACGGCGAATGTGCCCATGGGAGGCAGGTAGGGTTAGAGCCGGCCCCAAGCTCACCGTGCCTCGTAGTGCTCATTTGATGTCTGTCTCCACTTGAACCTGGAGGAAGCCATCTAACACTGAAGGAGTAAAACAGCAAGCGAGCTCAGCATGCTGAGACAGCTCATGCTTTGTGGAGCAGAACCACCGATCAAGTGTCGTGATTCACCCTCCCCCTGTCCTTCAGCCCTGTTAACACTTCCAGGAAGGAAGCTGCACAGAGGAAGGAAGGGAAGAGGGAGGGAAGCAAGGGAGGGGAGCGTGGAACCTAAAGGCGGGCTGCTGAGAGGGGCAGAGAAGGGTGGATGCTTTGGGGCCAGAGTGCTCATTATGAGAAGTCTCTTAATGACCGTAAGTCCTGAGGGAGGCATGTGAGCAGCGCCTGGCGCCAGCCACGCTCACACGGGGCCTCCTGTCCGGATGTAAAATGTGTAGGTTGTGAAGGAGGAGAGCAAGGGGACCGTGTGGCTGCTGAGGTGACTGATGGCCTGAGGACGGCAAATCTGGCTCCTGGGGAATCAGGTTTTACTGGAAGGAGACACGAAGATTAGTGACTTTCAGGTGAGAAACAACCCCAGTTCCTGGTTTCTGGAACAAAGTTTCTCTGTGGTTTTTTTGAGAGTTTTATGTGTGTTCTCCACTTCCAAACCTTTGCTCATAACCTTTCTTCTTTCTGTCCACGTGTCCAAATCCCAGCAGGCCAGCTCAGGCCTCCATGAAGCCACCCCTGATGGTCTAACCCGGAGCCTCCCTCCCCTGACCCTCGGACCTGCCATAGACAGACATGATGTTGGTTTGAGGTTCTCCACCAGGGATGTGTGTTCAGGACGAAAGCGTGTCTTCTCAGAGCCTCAGTGTTGCTCAAAGATTCTGGGGGCACACATATACAAGAGTGAACATATTGAAACATAGTATGAAGTCAAACACAAAATTTGTAAGAATATTTAAATTAAGGCTAAGACTTAAAAGAAATTTTGTGCAGGTTGAGTGTCGCTTTGGGCCCTACTCAACTGGACGCCTGCTTGCTGTCCCCTCCAAACGGCTCCCCTCTTCCAACACAGGAGAGTTGGAGAAGTAGGTGGTGCGATGTCCAGAGTCACCAGAGGGCCCCCTTTCTTTGTCAGGCTGGGCAATGATGAGGTGAAGCCTTGCAGATTAAGCACAAATGGAAGTGATTCCATCACACTGCAGTTAAAAAAATAACAACCGCAAATGCTACGCATCAGCCACTGTGCTAGATGCATTCGCATTGCACAGATAATTTCAATCACCCCTTGCTGTAGCCAGTGAGGTAAATTAAATATCACTCTCACTTTACAGCTGATGCAACCAAGCCACCATGAGATAAAGTAACTTACCCCAAGTCAAAAAGCTAGTAAGATCAGGGTCCAGGGTGTGATCCAGGTCCACTGGACTCTTACCCTCTGTGCCACGCCACTGCGAGTCTGTGAAGAAAGAGATGTCTTCACAACTCAGCACAGACCCTCCCTAACATCTGTGAGTCTCGTGTTGGCCCCAAATGTTGACCTTCACCGTTGCAAGTACAGGCTCCAGCTCCAGCAGGGTGCTTGGTTTGTTCTATTGGCTCCTCCCCACCCTGTCCTAATATCTGGAAGGTCACACAGGGCCCCAGGTTGACTTACTTAGCCAGAGATAGAGTGGCTGATTTGGGCCACGCTTCCACTAGCCTGGGAATCACTGAGTCGGATCTAAGCGTCAGCAAACAAAGATAAGGAATAGCTCCGAGGGCAGCCAGGGGGACAGCTGGTTGTTAGTCTACTCTGCACACAGAGAACCCCGGGTGAGAAATTATGGCTGGAGCCCCTTTGCTGGGACAACTCATGTGCAAGGACTTTCCCATCCAGTAAGTGTCCTGCTTGATAATGCTTCATTTCGGTCACAGTGAGGAACCCTGGTGATTTTTAATGACACACAGCACTGCCGTTGCATCCATTCAGTTCTGCAATATTTTATGATGCGTCTGACCCAGGAATGTGTGTGGCTGCTGGGGTGGGGTGGGTGGTCTTCATTTTCCCCCTTCCTTCAGCCTTCCTGCTCCTTGGCACTTCCCTGCAGAGGCGGTGGGTTTTGACATCTTATGCACACTTCTCCATCATGTGTTCAGATTTGCCCCCTCTCCCAAGGCCCTTCTAACTTTACATTGCACAAATTCACGTCCCAGGGACTTGCCAAATCTGTCAAGTCCAGACGTTTTCCTTGGCAGAGACGACACTTCTCCACTGGGATGGGTTGGGTGATTCATTGGGCCTTGGTGCCGCTTCTCCAGGCACCAAGCGTAGCCGCTGGGCCTTCTCGACGCCCTTCCCAGGCTCTGCAGGCTCTGGAGCACCTGGCGTCCCACCTCTTCCAAGCCCGCTGACTCCCTGCAGACCTCCCAGGCCTTCAGGAACATCGAGATTTAAGCTTTATTTTTTCCACCTCTGCCCCACTCACCTGGCACCCCTTGCCTTCACCGTCCTCTCCCAGCTGCCCCTGCTGGTGGCTCCAATCTTTCAGGTCAGAGGAGTAAGTCCATTCATTCATCAACCAGAATTTGTGCAGAGAATCTGTATGACTCTGTTCACATCCAGGGCACTTAACAACGAACCGAGCAGCGAACAAAATAGACAAAAGCCCAGCCCCTCATGGCGCTTACATTCTAACCCACCAAATAAACTTTTTATATGAAGTTGTTAGGAATTTAATAAGCCTCTTCTCCCAGGATGCCTGCATTTTAATAGAAGAGTATGGAGAAATGCTTCATCCCAAAAGGAATGAAGTACCAATGGAGCATTTAAGGTGTAAGTGGGGACAATACTTAGGACTGAGAGACTTCTTCGAGCCTCTGGAACAGGGCTCGGCAAGCTGTGGCCCTTTGGCGGCCCACTGCCTGTTTTATATGGCCTGTGGGCTAACAGTGGTGTTTACTTTTTTAAATGGTTGAAAAAAACCAATAGGAGAATAATATTTTGTGAAATGTAAACATGATATGACGGTGTCCAAAAGTCTGACTGGAACACAGCTACACCCACTCATTTGCACACTGGCTATTGCTGCTTTCGCGCCACGGTGACAGGGCTTGCCCGTGGCCCCCAAACCCCCAACATTTATTCCCAGGCCCTTGACAGAAAGTTCCCCGACCATGGCTCTAGAATCATACGATGGAAACAGCTACTTTTTCTCCCTGTGATAGAGCTGGCGCTGTCAGCCAGGCGAGGCTCTCTCTTCCGCCTGTGGAAGACAATTGTAAAAGGGACTTCGTGTCTCTGACATCCGTTTTCTCTCCAGCACGCACAGTGACAAGCCCTCCTGGGAAGTGTCCGGCAAACGCAAGGTTCCTTCCCGGCAGGGCCTTCCCTGTTCTTTGCCAGGTTCAGGAGCAAATCTTCCCCATGGCAGGTTCTGGGCTTGTGGTAGGGAAGGGGCTCAGGTTTGGGAGGGGGGGTTCATCCGTGCTCTTAACTGTGTAAGTTTAGGTAATAACAGTTATGCCTGTGGAAAGAACACAGAACTAAGACTCAAAAGAAATGGTTTCAAATCCCCACTCTGCCACTTAATTAGCTCTGTGGTATTGGGTAAATTACTGTATTTTTTCGGACCATTAGATGCACCTAGGTTTTAGAGGAGGAAAATAGTAAAAAAAAATTTGAGGCAAAAAATGTGGTAAAATATTTAATAACATAAATAATATAATATTTCCCCAATGTAAATGTAAACAGAACTCAACAGCAGCATTAACAACCATTATTCCTCCCAAATTGGGGGCGGGGGGGATGTGTGTCTTATAGTCTGAAAAATACAGTATTTAGCCTGCAGGAAGAAGCCTCAGCGCTCCCGTCTGTGACATGGCCCGCCCTGCCGACTTCAGAAGGCTGTTCAGGGAAACGAGAGTGACGTGCTCGTGAAGGTGCTTTGTAAACCGCAGAGCAGCACGCCAGCGCATCCTTTCTCTCTTCGTGGGTGGGGAGCAATATCAGCTGGATTCTCACCCTTCGTTCTTTGTCTGTGGAGACCCAGGCAGGTAGTCAAGGTGAGAAAAACCTAGGATCTCTTCCTGGCCTGAGGCCCCAGCTCCCACTGCACCCCCAGTGGGAGGAACCCCAGATTCCACCTATTCTCAGGAGCACGTCTGGGGATTCTCACCCATGTAGGGGGCATCGGCCTCCCCCCACCCAATAAGAACCCCAGCCACACCCCTGTGGTGCTTCCTGCAGGGTCCTGTCTCTCAGCTTGACGGAGGCCACAGCCGCCCTCCACCACACTCCTGAGACGCCCGTGCCACGTGTGATGGGACGCCGGCCGCAGCTCCCTGGGCCCGTCGGCTTCCTTCTCCCCGCAGCCCGCAGCCCTCTCCAGCCCAGTGAGTTTACTTCTCACCATGTACCCCTGATTGTCCTAAGTCCAACAACTGTCTTTTCCGGGTTCTTTAGGGTTGAGGAAAGGGTGAAATGTGCAGAGAGGAATAATTTCTAAAAATTAAAATCTTTCTCTCTTACTGCACCATAAGCATCTGAGGGGCAGAGGCTGTTTTTGTTCCGCGGCTCTCCACTGCGTCGTCAGCATCCACACGGCGCCTGGCGCGCGGGGGGTGCTCAATGAACATTCTTTGGATGAATGAATGGCTGAATGAATGTCATCTTAGGATTTAGTACAAGACTTGGGTCATTCTATTGATAACGCTTACGAGTTTATACATGCCCCTCCTCTGAGAAACAGCATTCTACACACAGTAGGTCCCTAACGCATGTCAGCGGAGAGTGACAATGAACGTGAGATAGAAAAGTCAGTCTCCCACATCTCAAAGCCAAATGAACAGATCAAGACATGTGAATAGAGTCTAAGTTCAGTAGGTTTTTTTTAAACCTTTCTTTTGCAAGAGGACTAGTGTCTTGTAGTCCATGTTTTGTTCAGGGATTTGGCTGTCATAAGATAATGATAACTTGGAGCTTCGATGTGCGGCCTGGGAAGTTTGGAGTGGTTGTTTCGTTGGTTGAATCTCCTGAGAAATTTTTCAAAATCGGAAAAAATACTCTGGCAGTGACACTCAAAGGCTGGTGCTTTTTATAACTACTGTCTTCGGTGTTCAGGGGAAAGAAGTTTTAATTATGGGCCAAAGAACAGATGTCAAATCCCCAGCCATCCTTCTGCTGTTGGCTGTTTGTCGTGAGTCACCCTGGAGCCCGTCCACCCCAGCGGCACCAGTTTTCATGGGAAGGGTCACTGTGTGGCCAGAAGTTCGTGCTGACGGACAGGCTCACAGGGGGGCAGCTGGCGGGCTGGGCCGCGGGCTCCCCTTAGCTCCGGTCTCCTTTGCCTCTTCGGTCGCTTTGTTCACTTTGTTCCTGTTGCCCTACATTCAGCCTCCATCATCTTCGTTGCCTCCCCACCCCAAGCTGGATTTTCACAATAATCATGGCCTCTTCTTTCAGTGCCTGAAGCGCTGGGTCATCAAATACACCTCTGCTCACAGTGTCCATCCATGCTGTCTGTGCCACGCATGGGTGGCGCGGGTTCTGAGCCAGGAAAGGACCAGTCCTCCTGGACAGCAGTGGGAAGAGGTCAGTGGCTTTGTCTTTCACATGGCACCCACTGCGGAAGGGAACCCTTGAGCCACCCTGATGGTCCACTCATTCCACAGGTTCCGGGGCTCTCCCCAGGTTTTTGTTTGTTTGTTTGTTTGTTTGTTTGTTTTTGTAGAGCTCAGCCATTTCTACCTGCAGACCTGATCTCTCATCTCCCTTACTATCCTGAACTAAGCCTGGACAAGTTTCCTACCCCTTTGATTAAACTAAAATAATGCTAAGATTTTGCCTAAGAAACTTTGCTAGAAATGTAAAGAAAACCCCAAATATTTGGAGTAGGGTGTCCGAACCTGGCAGACTTCATTAGCCAAGATCCCTGGTCCTTGTCTTGTTCTACCTAGCTGAGTTCCTAGACCAGGCACATGGAGCCCTAACCTGATAGGCACACAGTTAGCTTCAGTAGACTCAGCCGATTTCCGAAGCATTGATCCCATTTTTGCACAGCCAGCAGCAGTGTACGAGTGTTCCATTGCTCAAAACACTGGCCCATCTCTGTTACTGCCAGTCTTTGGTGCTTTGGTCATTTTGGTGGGTGTGTATTATTAGTATTGAGTTGTGATTTTAATTTGTTTTCCCTGAAGAATAATGATGTTGAGCACCTTTCCTTGTACTTCTTAGCCATTCGGTTATCATCTTTTGTAAAGTGCATCTCAAGTCATTTGCATATTTTCACTGGATACAAGCCCTTTGTCAGATACCTGTATTGTAAAACTCTTCTGCTGTCTTCTAAAAATCTTCTGCCAGTCTGTAGCTTGCCTTGCACTCTGTCCACGCTCATATGGCCCAATGAAATCTTGTTGTAATATAAAACCTCAGAGTTAGGAGGAACGAGTACACAGGATGGCTGGCTCCTTTTACTTGATTGCATTCCCAAATCACTTTCCCAAAAGTCAATAATATTTATAATTCAGCACCACGAAAGGTGCCCTTGTGCCCCCTCCCGATCAATACCCCCTGCACAAGTAAATTCTACCCTGACCTCTATCATCATAGACTTGTTTTGCCTGTGCTTGTCCTTCACATAAACGGGATCATGCAGAGTGTTCTCTTTAGCGTCTGGCCTCTTGTGTTCTGTCTGTGAGATTCATCCAAGCTTGTGTACAGTGATAGTTTGTTCTTTTTCATTGCTATATGATATTCCATTGTATAAAGAGACCACAGTTTGGGTTGTTTCCAGGTTGGTGAAAAAGTTGAGATATAGATATATATTTATATAAATTTACCTAATATTTATGTGGAGTAGGCAAAAGTAGGTTTACAGTTGTGAGTACATAAAACAGCATTTGTTCTTGTATTATTATGTATTAATTATTGTACTATTTTTCATGTGAACAACTGTATACCTACTTCTGCCCCACTCTGTATTTATAAACATGGAAAATATATAAAGTTGTATTCTTTTGATGGACAGAGGTAATCTTGGGCCCGTGCCTAGGAATGGAATTGCTGGGTCTTAGGGCATGAGTGGGTGCTCGCTTTAGCAGATTCAGCAGGTTTTCCAAAGTGGTCATACCAGCGTGCATTCCCATACACAACGATGAGAATCTCAGTCAGTCCACATCCTCTCCAATACTTGATGTGGTCAATAGCTTTTTTCTTCTTTAATTTTGGCTTCTGCCAAATGTATGTATCTCAGTGAAGTTTTAATTTGCATGTTCCTGATGACTCATGGCGTCAAGCACCTTCTCATACCCCTTCTGGCCATTTGGATCTTTTTCGGTGAAGTGCCTGTTGAGTCTGGTTCATTTGTAAACTTCAGTTTATGTTTTTCTTATTTGCAAGAATTGTTTACATATTCTAGAAATGAATCCTTTGTCAAATATGTGCATTGTGAATATTTTTCTCACAGTCCTCTTAATGATGTCTTTTGATGAATGGAAGTTCTCAATTTGAATGAAGTTCAACTATTAATTCATTCTTTGCCTTCAGAAAGACACTCTGCTTTGGGTTTTCTCTCTGCTGTGGTTCCCAAGGCTGAAGGCTGACCTGTAGGACCCTCCCCTCCCCTTCCCACAGATCCATTCTGCTCCGTTGGCTTGCTATAGACTCCCTGGGTGGAGGCTGAAGCTGTTGCTCCTTTTTGGATAAACAGAATCCCTCTCTTTTTCTGACTCATGCCTGGACTTATTTCCTCTGTGGCCACAGTTCCTGAATGCTGGAACTATGTCATCCTCCCAGGGGTCTCCTTGCCTGCCATCAGCAGCCAGTACTCTTTCCGTAGGTCCCTCCACATTTCACATTCCAGCTCGAGCCTCTCCCCAGTCTCATTCACCAAGCAGAGATGATTCACTCATCTTTCTCAAGTGCCTCTTGGCTCTGGTTATGCCCACTGCTACCTTGACAGGTGATCTTTGGCACTTCTTCCAGTGTCCTCTCAGCAAGCGAACACTTCTCAAGATCTCCACTCTACTGGATTACAATATAAAGTTACTTTTCACCACAGGGCTGAGATCGAGTATCACAAGCTCCCAGTGTAATCTCCCAATGTAGGCCCAGCATAATTCATTCAAAATCCATGCAAGCGGCTCTGATGATCTCATTGCAGACCTCTAAAGTACCTGCCTCTCCTTCTCCTCCTAACGGGTTCTTTACTGGGAGGTGAAGTGATTCAGAAATGCAGTCATTTAATACAGAAATCTATAAACTTGGATGTGAAAAATTGACATCTTCATTTCTATTAACCTTTGTTTGAGGATTATCATTTTTTTACTATGAATAGAAACAACAAACTACAGTATTAGAAATGCCTATGAGTTTGTTACCAACAGAAATCACAGACACCTTCATGTCATATTATAGTTTGAATTACCATTCACACTTATCACTGTTTCAATATCGCAGGAGTTATTAGACCTACCACTGGATCTTGCATTTAATAGGTTAATAAAGAAGCAAATATAAATAATTCTATCTCACACGTTTGTTTCTTTAAGATATTCTGATAATTTTATTTCAATATAATGTATGCATTTAGAAACATTATTCTGAGTGCTATCCATAGGCTTTACAAAATCACCAAAAGGATCATGGACACACAAAAAATGAAAAACCTCTTGTTGACAAGAGACCCTCTTAAACTCAGCAACTTAAAGTCATGCAGTGACCCACACAGATGAATCGGCAGCTGTGTTTCTGGGCTGGGTGGTGCTGACAGTCAGCTCCATCTTTGGTGATACATTCCTTTGACATGGGGGTGAGAGGGTTTCATGGAACCTAGGCATGTGGCTCCAGTTTTCTCTGGATCCTGGCATTCCAGAGATTCTGAAAGAACAGGACATCTCTTCGGCAAGTCAGAGGAAATGAGTAGCTATTCAGCTAAATAGATTTCATGCTTGACTTCAGGGGAATAGCCCAAATGATATCTATTTGGGAGAGTATATTAAAGAGGTAAGCAGGCATACCGGCTTTATACGGTTTAACTTTTGCTGGTTTAGTTGCTCCCCTAAGCATTTCAAAAGAAGAACATAGATTGTCAGATCTCTTTTCCCAGCATCAGTATCTTTCCCACCCCCAATTCAAATTCTGGCCAGATCCTGCTTGTCAAGGGGCAATGAACTTCAATTAGTTTGAAGGGAAGGCTGTACCAGGATCTTTTCTCTCTTCAGGCCAATTAAAAGATGACTTTTTTTTTTCTTTCACAACTCCAAATACTGAGTCTTGATTTCACTTAATCCTCCCACTCCTATCACCCATAATCACTATCCCTCCTTGCATTGCTTTGACCAGAACACTCGTGAGGAAGAGTGAGTTGTCTTCCCTACCAGAAGAAATGCTGGTAGGCCCTGACCAGGTATCACAGCTGGTTGGAGCATTGTCTTGAAACACCATGGTTACAAGTTATATCTCTAGTCGGGACACATACAAAGAATCAACTATGCATTTATGCATTTGTTGCATAAATTTATGCACTTATGCAACTAATAAATGCATCAATAGGTGGAACAACAAATAAACATTTCTATCTCTTTCCCCCTTCCTCTCTCTCTCTATAATCAATAAATTTAAAAAAAAAAAGAAAGAAAAAAAGAAATGCTTCTAAACTTCTGGCCAAGGTGGCATCATAGGTAAATGCAGTACTTGCATCCACCCACAACCCCATCAAAATTACAACTAAACTACAGAACAACCATCATTCAGAGCCACCCAAAGTCCTACAACTAGGGATTTAAAGGAGAAGCCACATCAAGACTGGTAGAAGGGGTGGAGACGTGGAAGAGGCTGGTTCCACACCCATGTGTGGTAGATAAAGTTGGGAGGGATCTCTCAGCTACAGAGGTGCCCTCTGAGGACAGGGAGTCCAGCCCCACACTGGGCCCCCCAGTTCAGGTGCCAAGAAGAGAAGTTCCCCATAACTTCTGGATGTAAAAACCAGCAAAGATTGTGGCTGAGTGAGATGGAGGGCTTCTGGGGTCTCAGGCAGTTCCTCTTAAAGGGCCCATGCATGCACTTACTTGAATTCACTCCCTCTGAGCTCCAGCACTAGAGAAGCAGCTTGGAAATCACCAGGGACACATAAAGAGGAACTGAATTGTCTGACATCAGAGCAAGAGATGGGAGGGTCAACTTTCTGCCAGACAAAAGTGCTGGCAGAGGCCATTGTTCCTTTCCCGAGATACTGGCTCCAACACACACACATACAGAGCCAGCAGGTGGGCACCATATCTTCATCTCCATCAACCAAGCCCACAGTTCATTTTATCCTGGTGATTCCCTGAGGCCCTGGCCCACCAAACCTGTGGGCCCACCCAATCTATTTCCAGTGGTGTTTCCATAAGAATGACCTGTCTTGGCTCATGCTTCAGATTTCTCTAAATCTCTCAAGAAAGCAGCATCTGTCCTCAGCATGCCTTGTACCTACGATAAGTGGCCCCATGCCTGGCACTAGCAGCAGCTTGCTTTAGTTTAGAGGTAAGCCTCACCTGAGCACCTCCAAGAGCAGGACAGGTAGTAGCCATATGCGGGTGGCCCCAGGCAAAACATTAGTGGCAGTTGACCTTGGCCTGTACCTCCCAGGAGGCCCCAGACAGCACCCAGTGGACAGCTTCAGACCACAATGAAGCACCACCCGCTAACCATCTTCACAGTGACACACTCAAGGGGTGGACTCAGCAAGTACCAGAGCCCTACTGAAGTAAGTCCTGGTTTGTGGGGTGGGCCCTGCATAGCTGATCCACACCAGTGGTCAGTGGTTGGTGGGCAGTGATAATAGGCAGTCCTTGTATCTAATCGGCCTGGGGATAAATCCCTTCCATTGACATGAGAACAACAAACAAGGCTCTACTGCAACAAGAGGGTGTATGCAGCCCACACAGGGCGGGGGGTGTGCACTTGGAGTACCCACCTTGTATTATCAGAGAGGCTGTGCCACTGGACCCTACAGAACACCTACCACATTAGACCACTCTATCAAGCCCATGAGACACAGTAGCTCTACCTAATGCATAGAAGCAAATACAGGAAGGCTGCCAAAGTGAGCAGACAAAGAAATATGTCCCAAATGAAAGAACAGAACAAAGCTCCAGAAAAAGAATTTTTAAAAATGGAGACAAACAATCTACTAGATGCAGAGTTCAAAATGCTGGCTATAAGGATGCTCAATAAACTCAGCAAGAACTTCAATAGCATAAAAAAGGCTAGGGAAACCATAAAAAATAGCCAGTCAGAAATGAAGGATATACTAACTGAAAAGAGGAATAATTTACAGGAAATCAACAGTACAGTAGATGAAGCTGAGAATCAAATCAGCAATTTGGAATATAAGGAAGCAAAAAACACCCAATCAGAACAATAACAAAAAAGAATATTAAAAAATGAGGATAGTATAAGGAGCCTCTGGGACAAGTTCAAGTGTACCAACACTTGCAGCATGGGGGTGGCAGAAGGAGAAGAGAAAGAGCAAGAAATAGAAAACCTATTTGAAAAAATAATAGCAGAAAACTTCCCTAACCTGGTGAAGAAAACAGACGTACAAGTCCAGGAAGTGCAGAGAATCCCAAACAAGATGAACCCAAAGAGGCCTACACAAGGCATCATAATTAAAATCCAAAGGTTAAAGACAAAGAGAGAATCTTAAAAGCAGCAAGAGAAGGGCAATTAAACTCCCTACAAGGGAGCTCCCATAAGATTGTCAACTGATTTCTCAACAGAAACTTTGCAGGCCAGAAGGGATTAGCAAGAAATATTCAAAGTGATCAAAATCAAGGACCTGCAACCAAGATTACTCTACCCAGCAAAACTGTCATTTAGAATCAAAGGACATATAGCTTCACGGACAAGGAAAAGCTAAAGGAGTTCATCACTCGTAAACTGTATTGCATGAAATATTAAAGGGTCTTCTAGAAGAAGAGGAAGAGGAAGAAGAAGGAGGAGGAAGAGAAGAAGTGGAAAATATGAAGAAGAAAATGGCAATAAATACATATCTATCAACAACTGAATCTAAAAAACAAAATAAGCTAACAAACAGAACAGAAACAGACTCGTCAGACTTATAGATACAGAGAACATTTTGATGGTTGCCAGATGAGAGGGGCATTGGGTGGATGGGTGCAAAGGGTGAAAGGATTAAGAAATACAAATTGGTTGTTACAAAATAATCATGGGGATATAAATTGCAGCATACAGAGAATAGTCAATAATACTCTATTAACTATGTATGGTGTCAGATGGGTACAAGAATAATCGGGATGATCATTTAGTAAATTATATAATATCTAGTCACTGGAATATATGCCAGAAACTAATACAATATTGTATGTCAACTGTAATTGAAAAATAAAAATGATTTAAATATAAAAAAGGAAATGCTTCTGTTCTCATTTGATTCAAATAAAATATAAAATTAAAGAGGTTTGGTAACACACAGTCAAGTGCAACTGTGACTCGTGCCATGAGGAATCAGTGATATTCCCAGATCCTAAAAATTGGGGATTTATGCTTCCTGTTGCTATCTAAACATTCCTAAAGAGCACATTTCTCTTTGCGCCCTCCACCCCTACCCTTCACCCTCCACCTTCCCAGTGCATCCTAACCTTCCATTTCACCATACAAGCCACTGGAATAGTGATTTGAGATGGTGTGAGTCAGGTGAGACCGTTCCATGGACACCTTTGTCTCCTGTAAAGAATGGTGTTGATGTGGCTACAACTACCTCCTCCCTCTCCCTTCATCCTATTAAAGTCACTTATTTTGAATGTCTGGATGTGTTATTTTCAAAGAAAAGAGGCTGTAGCAGATTCTGCCCATGACATTCTTCGAAGGTGCTTCAAATTCTCTATAAAAAGCAAAGCTGTCACTTGATGTTATCAGGACCACTAGCCAACTTGGTATAGTTGACAGAGTTTTTATTGGTTCTGTTTTTGCAATAGTCTGTCTCGCTATGAAGACAAATGGGAGAACTCTGCCTTCACTCTGGCTTTGTTTTATAGTTCTTAGATGTGTAACACAAATGAATGGTTTTGAGCTGTTTCCAACCTGTAGTGATGGGTGTCATTTTCTTGGACACTCAGAATCTGTGACTGAGCAGCATTGTAATGATTCCAAGAAAAGCTGCCCTGGAACAAGCCTTGGACTCTGTGAGTCACCACTGGAACTCAGTGATTCCAGTTCCGACCCTCTAACTAGTGTGTGACCTTGGATAGGTCCTTTAATGCTTTTGGTCCCCAGTTTACTCATCTATAAAAGGAGAGAGGAGGCCTGGATGAACTCTAAATCCTTTCCAGCTCTTTCATTTTATCACTTAATAAATGAATCACAAAAGTCACAAAAACATCCCCATTATAGCAATCAAGAAAAATAACTGCAATTCTGTTTTATATGGTGTTAAAGATTCCCTTTGGACTTTTGAGTCTTTTAACAACTTAATATGTGTACCTCTGAAACTCTATTAGACCCCTGTAAACTATTTTTTAAAATTGATTTTGGGCCAGTATAAAATCCTGTGTCTTATTATCTGAGTCTTAGATTCTGAGTTGTAAGAAGGTCTATTTTAAATGGTATGTTTTTCTTGCAAAAATTGTTAAGTGCTCCGATTTTATGATGTCTTAACATTCATTGCCATTCATTATCTAAGTGCTTTTCTATAATCTAGTGAGTGTGTGAGGTTAATAAGTAGAATGTAATTAATTCTGGATTTGATTTCATCTGCTGAATCTAATGGAAGACCTCTCATATCTGTTCTTTTTTAAAAAAAGATTTTATTTATTTTTAGAGAGAGGCAAAGGGAGGGAGAAAGAGAGGGAAAGAAGCACCAGTCGGTTGCCTCTCGCAGGCCCGCAGTGGGGGATCTGGCCTGCAACCTAGACATGACTGGGAATCAAACCTTTAGGTTTGTGGGACAATGTTCAACCCACTGAGCCACACCAGCCAGGGCTCATATCTGTTCTTTCCTTCTCAACATGTTTATGGCAAAGTGACCTGGAAAATCTCAGACTCTGCTCATTTTCTTAAATCTCTGTGACTTTGGGGAAGGAAAAAAATGTTGCTTCTGTGTCTTCATCCCCAAGCTTGACAACTGTAAAGTTGTGGTGACATTTCAAATGAAGAGAAATCTATTCATTGTCACTATATTTTTGACTGTTTAAAATATTTACCATACTGAATTCTCTTCAAACAGGACATTTTCCCAGCTGTAGAATGCTCATAAACCTTAATTAATCATGTTTTAATGATGTATTACATTTATTTGTTTGATTTTATAATGCTCCAAGAAGGAATAATGGGGAAAGAAGTCTTCAGAGAGCACAATGACATTTCACAGTCCAATTGCATCTCAGGCAAAAGGCAGCCTGATTCAAGCTGCTGCCGAATGCTACACTTTGCCTAGTTGAGATTATGGAATACACAGAGAGATTTTTAGAAGGCTGCATCCTTTCAGCTAAGGCATTCTTCCATTGACCAAGGCTCTCTCTTTCTCCCACCTTCCCATTTCTGGCTCCACCACCACCCTCCTTCCTAAGTACACACTAACACTTGTACTTGGACTACATTTCCCAAAATGTATACTTAGAGCTTTATTTACTGCTTGCTTTGCTGCACTCCAAATGGCCCCGCATTTCGTCAATGAAAGAGTGTAAATCGTGCCTTACATAGGATACAGTAGGAGGTAATGTTTAGAGGAAGAAAAATATGCTTCCTTATAGAAGCACCAGGCACTTGCCCATCTGGATTGGAGAGAAAAGTTTCAGTCATTCATCCTGATGTTTTGTCTACGTAGTACCAAACATCTGGAACCTGGGTGACAGACTGAATTTGTCACTTTACGTCCAGATGTTTTTGCATTATGCTGAAATAACTTAAAGAAGTCAGCTCCATTTTAAGAATTTAAAAAGTAAAACCATAAAAGTTATACCAATTATATTTCAGTTTTCAGATAGAAAAGGGGAATAAAATAGAAGCAAACTTTTGGTTGATTCTTTATGCCATGTGCTAGTTTTTTGGGTTTTTTTTTAAGCCACATGTTTTTAAACTCACGTATAAGAATTAAAAGAATTATGAAATACCATCACTAAATACAATGATTTAGGCTGTTGTTCAACCATTGAAATGCTCAGATTCCATGAATTAAGGTAAGATTTAGGCAGTAAATTGAAATCATTCTAAAAAATAGTCACTTAACTGCTTGAGCAGTGAGCTTCATTCCAAGTGACTCTGTGAGTACACTTATTCCTTTCACGCAAATGAGAACGCATGATCAACAGATTATTGAGGCTCTAACAGAATTTGCAAGACTTCTCTGACCTTGGAAGATGCATTTTTGAGAAATACTTTTAATGATTCAAAGTAGAAAATGAGATTGCACCCACGAGAGCCGCCTCGAGCATTTATCACAAGCAGAAAGGCATGTTTAAACATTTCACAACACAACCATTTAAAAAAAAATACTGTGTGTTGTTTTTCAAACTGTTTTTCTCTTTTTCTCTCTCATATCCAATGGAGTTGGGTCTACCACTTGTTGGAAGACATGTTCAGAATATATTTCTTGTATTAGAAGACACAGCATTTAATCTGGCTGTCAACTGCCAACAGGCTTTGTGGGCATCTCTATGCCATGAAAATCCAATATATTTTTCATTATTTCCGCAAAAACATCTAGAGTGTGTACATTGCACGTAACAGTATTATTGAACTGAACCGGCTCTGGTGCCGTGTTTTTGCTGACTCGGCACATGGCTTCTCTTTTCCAGATTACTAAAACAACTCTTCTCTGGGGTAAAGGCTTCACAGAAAGCAAAGGGAATAGAAATACAGAGGGGCCTTATTTTCACTCTCAATTATACCAAGTCCGAAGGCAAATACAAATCAGACCCAACTTTTCTAGGCTTATTGAATGAGAAAGACAATCACCCCCCTACCCATCCCCCACCCCCATCTCCCATTGGGACTGGACTCCACTGTGCAGGTTACTCGTGGTTGCTTTTTTCCCTTTGTGTATAATATTTTAAGCAAGGAATGTCAATCTCATTTTATAGCCTTGCACCAGCAAACGTTTCTTAAGAGTTGTGCACTGAAAAAGCTGCATATCCCAGCCATTGCAAAGGCACTTGTGAGGCCTGTGGTGGGTGACCTGTGGTCACAGCACTTTGTCCACCTCCGCTGCCTGATTGCGTGCTGGAGCCTTCAGAGATTTGGGGTCGTGTGTGCACGTGGACCACAACGGCAATGGCCTGATCCTATGTTCTCGACGTTGGATTCCCTGTTCCCCGACACACTCAGCCATCTGGTGTGGTGGCAATCGCTGGGCAGGGTCAAGCAGAAGAATATTGTGAACCTCCGGTCTCCCACCTCCCCTGACTTTGCCTCCCCCACGACCGGCTGGCTAATCAATGCAAATGTCGTAGGAGGCCCGCAATTGGCATTCCAGAGAGTGCAGACCACCAGCCGAGCTTTAAATAAGTGCAGATGTGACAGGCAGGAGACCCTGGGAGGGCCACCTCCCGCACCTCCCTCCTAAGGCAAACCGATGCACACCGTCAAGGGCCTGGGCTGTGTGTGCGCGCAAGGCGCCCGTGGTGGCGGCGGGGAGTATGTCTGGGAGGATGGGGCGCTCACCCAGTAACCGCAGAGAGACTGGAACACCCCCGCCCCCGGAGTCTGTGGGCAGCTCGGGGATGGTGTGAGCCCTGTCGTCCATCACTTTCTAGGCCCGGCTGCTTCACCCCTAGGTGGCTGGAGAGTAACCCACCCTCGCAGCCAGCCCTGGCCTCCAAGGGCCCGACTGCGGGTCCCTGCTCGGGAAATCTCGAACTCGACTGGCGGGTCGTTGTGGAGGCTTCGCTCTTCCAGGGCAGGGCCTGACCTGCCCGCGACATCCGAGAGTCTGGAGCTTCTCCCCTGCTTACCCCCACCCGACGTGGGAATACACCTTCCCTGCCCCAACCCAGCCTGGAGGCTCGGCGCCGAAGCCTTGCTAGAAACGCCCCGGCCTGCGGTCAGCAGAGTGAGGGCGGAGGCGGAGGGACAGGTCAACCCCGGGTCAGTCCCCAGGCCGAGGTGAAGGCTGAGTGGAGCTGCCCCGGAGCGAGATGCGGTGTGGGAGCAGAAGGCTCCGGGCAGCCTCATCCCCACAAACAGCCCGCGGACCTCCCGACCCGCAGACCCCTGTGGCCCCGATTGCGGGCTCCGCGTCTGTAGGGCTTAGGGGGAAACTGAGAAGGGAAGGAGGAGAGGGAAATAAGGATTGCGCGTTCCTAGGTGTTTCGTCCGCCCTGAGCCCGATTCCGAATTTATTTGCAACCATTCTCCCCTAAAACCCTCTGTTGGGGAGCTCCACTAACCCCGTCCGGTCCCGGGGCTCCCAGCCGGGAGCCCACCCTCGCTTACGGTCTCGCCCTCCGAACGGGGCCCTTGGAGTCGGAGCAAACCCCTTCGCGCCTATTCCGCCTGTCTCCGCGGGCGGGTGGCCAGGAGAGCGGCGGAGGTCGGAGCTTCAGCCACTTGGTGGCTGCCCATCTCCGCCGCGGGACCGGGCGCCCAGGCCAGGCTCCCACAACGCCCTGGCTCCGGGAGCCCCCAGCTCCGTGCGTTGCCGTGTTTTGCGGCCCCAACCGCGACTGCACCCCGCAGCTGCCGGAGCGGCTCCCCTAGGAAACCTGCAGCCCAGGAGGGCCGGCCGCCGCGCCGGGTGCAGGGCCTTCTGCGTGGAGCCGCCCTGCAGCCCAGCCCCGCTGCCCCGGACCATCCCATTGGCTTCCAGCGCCTCCGAGACTCGCCTTTCGGATCCTACTCTCCGCCCCACACCCCAGCGGCTCTGGACGCCACATCGGCCCCCGGGCATGCACCGCAGGAGCCCGCGCAGAGGCCGCCCGCCACAGCCCGGGGTTGCCAGCGTTACCCGGCGCCGCCGGCCGGCCCGGAGCGTCGGTGCTTCCCTCCCGGCCGGGCGCCGCGGCGAAGGGCTACAGTACCAGCGACACCTAACCGTCCGCGCTCCAGCCCCGCGGTGCCGAGAGCCACGTGCGCCGAACAGGCTGCGCACCAGTCCGGGTCCCGGCTGCCTCCAGCGCGGGAAGGAGCCGCTGCCGCTGCCGCCAGCCGCGCCCGCTGCAGCCGCCGGCCGGCACCTGCACCCTCCTCTCTCGCTAGCCTTTCCATTCGCACGTAGTAAAGCCACGAACTTCTGAAAGAAAAAAAAATTTTTTTAAGAGACAGGCACGAAATGGGGGACACGACAATCCGAGCGCGGAGGCACGGAAACACGAACTGGCCCAGAGCGACCTTGCTTGGCGCGGAGACTCACCTAGCCGGAGAGGCGGCGGCAACCGGTGTACGGAAAGGGAGGCGACACTTAAAAGACAGAATGATAAACAGCTACAACTTGTATTTAAAAAAAAAAACACTCAAACTCTTAATTTTTGTTTGCTGACCTGGCCTAATCGAAAGGACAACTGTAAGCAAAAACAAAAACTTAAATTTATTGTTGCAAATCCTGTTAAAAGAGGCCAACGGGAGTAGCAGACACATGACAATTAAGATAGGTGATGCGACCACCGTACCATAATTTTCAGAGGCGTCCTCATGAGTTCTTGTGTTACTTTTTAAAGTGCAAAATTTAGCTAAACAACTTTCTGAACCTCGAACAATCCAAGTAAATGGTTACTTTCCTAATGTAAAAATCCTTGGTCATGTATCACCTAAAACAGAATTCACAAGGTTTCCGATTGTGTAACGTAAACAGCGAACATAACCAGGCTAAAGAACTGTGAAGTCCCCTTGTGTAAATACCTAATTCCGCCATTCAAAAATTGTTGTTAGTTTGTACGGTTAGCTGCCCTTTCATGAAAGACATCTCAACGTTTCTCCCATCCCCAAGAAGACAAACTGCAATGTCAGTATTTTGTTCTTCCTAGGGAATAAATTGTCCTTTTCAGCCGTCTGAGGTGCTCAGGAATGAGATGTGCTAAGCATTCATATGAGGATATTTTGGAAGATGGTGCAGGTGTGGGCTGACTTAAATTACTTGCTTTTGTGTTTTTCTAAAAGGTCAAATTGTAGGATCTGGTTTTGGGGAAGGCAGAGAGAATAGGATCTCCTGACATGAGTTAAAACGTCCCTGTGCCCAGCCGCAGATGGGGGAGATGATACAAACCTGATAAGATATTTAGCTGAGGCATCCTGAAAAATGTGCTATCAGCATGCATGTCATCAATCAAAAATTATTGACTATCTGCATTCAATTAACCAAATGACTCCACCATTTGGAGAATTTTCACAAGTAAGCAATTAGTGAAATGATCAGTAAAATCTTGCATACTCTCTTGCTCATTGAATGATAGATTACTGAGCAGTGATTTAACTTGTTAAAGCTAAGGCTATTAGAGCAGGAATATCTAACAGCCTGGGAAACAGTGGTGCAGTTAAAAATGGAGTCCATGGATGTCACAGTTTAATTTTCTAAACTAGGAGAAAATACCAACAGAATTACTCAAAGCAATTTTTTAAAATCATTTTGGAACAAAGGCTAAATTTAGGAAACAAATCAGAACAGCTCTAACATCTGAAGACATAAATGAATTGTGTTTGTGGTTTCTTGAATGATTTTCTATATAAGATAGCTTAGTGACCTTTAAAAAAAACTCTGCTTCATTAAACACATAAAATTGGCTATATTAATATACACATTTTTGTCTTATGTAACTAGAATTCCTTACATACCAGCATAAGAAACTAACAGCTATATTGGCTATATTCCCTAAGTATCAGTAATTTAAATTCCCTGAATATAATTGACCTCATTAGGTTGAATCACAGGACATGAAAGCTACTGGGGAAACTCTTTGTATGTAATTATGCAGATCAGTAGTAGTTTTTAAGTCCCTAATAACTAGACATATAAATTTTCTGGGTTGAAGGAGAGACTGTAAATCTATCTCGTATAATTTTGTAGCCATCTTTTAAAACGAGATAAATTATAGCATATAAACATCTTTGGGATTGGTTTTATTATAAGGAAATAATTTTCTTTGCTGTCAGAGATGCCCATGAGGGCAAATTTTTATTATATATTTGAGAGCTGTTAAATTTGATGATTAAACACGTAATTTCAAACCATTTCTCAGGAAAGCTCTCAGACTATTAATAGTATTTTACTTCTGAGCAATGCATTTAAAAATACAAAATATGTGACATTAATATTGAACTTGCATAACTAAGAATCTGGACAGGGCACAGAAAATATGTGCAAATAAAAACTGAAGGCTGAGGTCCAGGTGCAGGAGGACATTGAAAATTATGGTTGGCAGAAAAACAATGTATTTTACTGACAATCATGCAGCATTTTCTCGCTTAAGATCTGCTCTTTACAATGACGAAATTGCTCAGTGATACTTTCACCAACCTCGCACAATCGCAGCTGTGTATGGTGTGTGTATATGTGTGTATTTCATTTTCCATTCACCTTGGCACGGCAAAGAAATAAAGGAAGAATGAATATCTTGAGCTACTCTGACACACATAAGGACTTATAGTTTATTAATCGAGAATTTAGCTTATCCCCTCTGCTATTCATCTGAAATTAATTAAGTGTGTAGAATTACAAGGTGGGTGTATCTGAGACAGCAGGCCCTGCTCGGACTAATCAAAAGGGCACATGTTGAATGAGCACAATTTAGTTAAGGTTAATCCAGTGAAGATGATACCTCCCTGGTCTTAATTACTCTAGGTGATAGATTGTGGAATGGGAAAGTAGGAAGGAAGGGAAATTCAGTCCTACCAAATACCAGGATTTTCTAATTTAATTTAGCTCTGTGTTTTCACAGACGCAAACAGTTTCCATTCATAGAGTAAGACCACTCTGTCTAGGTTCTTTTTTAAGGTGGGTAAAACAAACAAAAAAATTGCATGTGTATTTGTAAGAAAAATAAATAGAAAAAAATGAAGTTTTCAAAGGTGTTGGTGATAATGTGCCTTTCATTGCAAACATTTCAGTTCAGAATTTTATCACAGCTCTGAGGATTCTTTGTGATTTCTCCTGGGGGTGGGTTACTTTTCTCTACTTCTCCATGCCAAGTCTGATCAATGTGTTGAAATAAACAGACTTTTCTGTACCTATAAGACTATGTTAATGAAATGAATGTGTATGTATTATTAAAATATTAATAAGTGCACAGCTAACCACCATGGATGAATTGCACAATTTAAATAATGTTGAGCAAAAGAAGCAAACCTGAGAGTTCATACTTTATGAGTCCATTTATATAAAGCTCAAAAACAATCAACATAAATCTATAGTGTTACAATCGCGATAGTAATTACCCTCAGAGGAAAAGTCTGCAACTGGAACACAGTAGGAGGGGCTTCTGAGGACCCCGACAGCGTTCTGTTCCTTAACCTGGGTGCCAGTTCCGCAGGCATGTCCCCTTTATGAAAATTCATTGAGCCTATGAATTTGGGAATTTATAATTGGTGCACTTTTGTATATATGTTTTATTTCAATGAAACATCTACTTTACAAAATGAAGATGAATGAGAGAAGAAAAACACTAAGAAGTAAGGAAATGGGATTGTGGGGCAAGACAATTTTTAAAAGACAGGGCTGAGGATATAATTCCAAAAGAGAAACATGTGTTAAAATGCATAGCAAAATATTATTAACAAGGTCTTCACGTGTTCACTTTGCCACCCTACTGTCTGCATGCCCACAGACATTCCTCGGTGTCCAGATTATACCAAATATCTGGATCTTTCTTGTTTCTTTTGCATGTGTGAAAGACCAAGTCTGATTAAGGATTTTTAAAATGTTATTCTTTGTTGCTATTTAAGGTGCAGCTCCCCATGTCCCCCCAAAAAGCTCATTTTCTCCTTGCTCATGCAATAGAAAATCATCAGATGATTTCCTTGTTTTCAGTTCTGTGATATATTTTCTGTTAGAGGTGGTGGGGGTGTATCTGTTTCTGATTTATTAGCATTTGATTCCCTAGTTTCCTGCCATTGATCAAGCCTAATACTCAGCTCAGCTGATGAGTTTTATATGAAAACTGATATTTCAGGAAGACGGAAGGTTGAATTCATTTTTAATATTTTCCCCCTTCATCTCTTTCAGAGTTCAACATACACTGGAGACACCCAGCAAAGCCCAAAACTGTATTCTTTTTCAGCACATCACCCTGGTCTAAAACTTTTGGGAAGTCAAACACATATTTATCAATAGAAGAGATGTTTGTCCAGTGTCACTCACATCCTGTCAACTGTATATACATTTACACCCTCTCGCCAAAACATGCCTTCACCCCGCTGCTGACCGGCTGTCCGCCGTTCAATCTCTAGTGAAGTCACGGTGAGTAAGGTCAACTCCTTGAAAACATCTGTATTTGATCAGTTTGCGCAAAACAGGGCCTTCCCTGAAGTCCGCTGCGACAATAGTTGATTCACCGCCACTGCCAGAGACTCCCTCAGGAAACCTTTTTTCCCTCTCTGAGACCAGTACCGTCATTGCCCAGACTCAGTTCTACTCTAATGAGCTCAGGGCATTTGCAGTGCCACGCGTTCCAAGCCGGCAGCGCTCTGGGGGAGAATTTTCCTTCTTCAGCTGGAAGATGTTGTTCTAGTTATTGCTACAGGTAGGACTATTTGTGCTTCTTTATCTGTGTCGGTTCCGGTAAAGAGTAACACATGGAATCAGATCAGAAAGTCAACAGCATGTTGACTGTATTTCGACCGTTCCAGACCCTGATAGGGTCAGGTCTGAGCTCCCACACGCACATATGTGGAGGATGAGCATTAGCTTCTGTGTCTGTTTTCTTTTTCTTTTTTCTTTTCTATTCTTCTCTCTCTCTCTTTCTCTCTCTTTCTCTTTTGATCATATTTTCAGCATTGCATCAACATGTTTTTCCACAGGAAATCTAAAGGGCAACTCTAGAGCCTCTTTTTCTTTAAAGCAAAAAATAATTTTTAGGATAGTGTGATAGCCCTAGATGGTATGCTAATAGGCAGAATACGTATTTCATTCACCTCCACAGCATGACAATCTCAATGCAAAATCTGCTCCCCAAATCAAACTCACGGTACCCTTGATCTTTGCTCTATCTCCCTTCTCTGACTTTCCCCATGCATGGTACTGATACTTCTCTGTCCTGGAGCGAAGAGGTGGGGGCTACAGGGTGTGAGGAAGGAGAGGTTGGGGCCATGACTGCTAGCCTCCCTTGGTTTGTCATGTCTTCTTTCTTCTTCTAGCCCAGTAAGACAATTCTGGAGCCTGCTGTAACCTCCTCCTTCATGATTGCTTCTGGGACATCTGCTTAACCCCACCCGCCTGCCTGCCACCACTATCCTAAAGCACAGTATGTTTCAGAACAGCGTGTTGATGCTGTTCCTCCTCAAGGTATGGAAACCCCTTCACTTTTGTGTCACGTCCACAGGGATGTTCCTTGACCAGAACTATGCCTAGTTCAGTTCTTTACAGAACTGTCATAGCATTGAAAGTCCCACTCAATTCTGGTAAATCTAATTAATTTAAAATGTAAAGATGATTTTGGGGTTGCTCTGAACAGTGCAAGAAAAAAGAAAAAATGCCACATTCCTGCCTTTATGACGGAAAATGAACCCACATGAAAGAAAGCGAGAGTGTTGAGAGATGTGTGATTGAGGGAGGAGCTAGAGTGTCCAGCCTTAGAGGCAGGAGCTGCCCTGGGGAGAAGTCAAGGCTTGTTTATGTCTGAGAAGCTTTAAGGGATGGGAAAAAGTGTTTACAATGACGTCTACTTAGTTTAGTGTCCAACTGACTAATTTTTAAGCAGTTAATATTTTGAGAATTCATACACTGCTGAATAATAACTCAAAAACATAAACTTAACTAATTAAATCCCCCTAACAAGTGAACATTTTAATGCAATCAAGCAATGGAAGTCTTCACTATTCTAATACATCAGGTTCTCCTAATTGCTGCGAACATTGAAAAAAATTGACAGTAATTTGTAGATACAAAACTCATCAGTTTACTTACACTAAAATCTATTACAAAAGGACTAGCACTACACACTTAAATGTGATTCCCCTTTTTCTTTTATTTTTAAAAATATTTTATTTATTTATTTTTAGAGAGAGGGGAAGGGGAAAGGGAGAGAAACATCAATGTGTGGTGGCCTCTCATGCGCCCCCTACTGGGGGCCTGACCTGGCCTGCGACCCAGGCATGTGTGGGGAGCCAGAAATCAAATCAGTCACCCTTTGGTTCGCAGGTCAGAGCTCAATCCACTGAGCCACACCAGCCAGGGCTGATTCCCCTTTTTCTTTGTCATTATTCTAATTAACATTTTTTGTTCTATCAACTATCTGTTTTTAAAGGCATGGCAATATGTGATTTTTTATTGAAATCATTTTTAATTTTTTAATTACAGTTGACACACATTATTTTATTAGTTTCAGGTATATACCCCAGTGATTAAATATTATATAACTTACTAGGTGATCATCCCAACAAATCTCATACCCATCTGACACCATATGTAGTTATTAGAATGTTATTGAGTACATTCCCTGTGCTATACTTTACATCCCCATGGCTATACTGTAACAACCAATTTGTACTTCTTAATCCCTTCACATTTTTCACCCATCCCCCCAACCCACCTCCCATCTGGCAACTGTCAAAATGTTCTCTGTATCTATGACTCTGTTTTTGTTCTGCTTGTTCACTTTTTTGTTTTTTAGATTCCGTTGTTGACAGATATGTATTTATTGCCATTTTATTGTTCATACTTGCCCTTCCCCCTCCTCCTCCTCTTCTCCTCTTCCTTCCTTCTTCTTCTTCTTCTTCTCTTCCTCCTCCTCGAATACCCTTTGACATTTCATGTAATACTAGTTTAGTGGTGATTAAATCCTGTAGTTTTTTCTTGTCTGGGGAGCTTTTTATATGTCCTTTGATGCTAAATGATAGCTTTGCTATGTAAAGTAATCTTGGTTTTAGGTTGCTTTTTATCACTTTGAATATTTCTTGCCAATCCCTTCTGGCCTGCAAAGTTTCTGTTGAGAAATCAGCTAGAAGTCTTATGGAAACTCCCTTGTAGGTAACTAATTGCTTTTCTCGTGCTGCCTTTGAGATTCTCTCTTTGTCTTTAACCTTTTGCATTTTAAGTATGATGTGTCTTGGTGTTGAGCCTCTTTGGGTTCATCTTGTTTGGGACTCTGCACTTCCTGGACTTGTATGTCTATTTCCTTCACCAGTTTAGGGAAGTTTTTCTATCATTATTTTTTCAAATAAATATTCTATTTCTTGCTCTCTCTCTCTCTCTCCTCCTTCTGGCAACCACATGATATGAATGTTGGTACACTTGAAGTTGTCCCAGAGGCTCCTTACACTATCCTCATTTGGGGGGATTCTTTTTTCTTTAGTTCTTTGTTCTTCACTTTGGGTGTGATTTTTCCTCAACTACCCTAAAGAGTCAGAGTTACTAAGCCAACATAAGTTTACAAATATAGGTGGGTGGTTCTGATTCCAGAGCAGGCACAAGTGAAGGTGTTTTCCCAGGGCAGTGTCCCTCTGGCCAGGCACTTCATTTCATGGGGACTTTATTTATACATCACGACTGTCTAAATGATGGACTCTGACCAAACAGATACATTTTTATTGATTTGATTTTATATTTTTCCTCAAATGATGCTTGTTCTGAGTATCTTACCTTATCCATACTATAGACTTACAGAAGTGGGCTCTGTAACTGCCCCCTCTGAATGTCTTCTCTTTATTTTATAACAGGTATGAGCCTGTTTTACAATTGTTGGTTCTGAATGGGTCCTGTTCCAGTTCCATTTGAACTCAAATGTTTGGTAAATTTGGGTAACCAAAATTATGGAACTGCAATATTGATGCTCATGCTTTACTAACTACAGGAGCTTAGGCAAGTCACTTCCCCTGAGCTCCAGGTTCCTATCCCATACTCCACCTCTGAAGTCCAGTCAGCTCTAACCATCTCTGATGCTTGGATTCTGAGCAGCAGAGTGTGTGTAACATACCAGGTCTGTCCAGGAAAAGTCCAGCTATTGTTAGTATAACAAGAATGGTTTACGTGACATCGATGTAACCTGGCAGCCAAGGAGAGTGGACTGGAATGAGCATGTGTGAATAATGACAACTTCACTGTACTAATCAGTGGAGGTGGTAGACGCCATTGAGTGAGCATGTGTACTGTGTGGCTGTGGCATTCAAAATGACTGAGCTAGTAAGACAATGAATCTGCATCAGATTTTGTGTTAAGCTTGAACATTCCTCTGTGGAAACTATTGAGATGATTCAGAAGGCTGCAGCTATGGGCAGCTGGTGAATGACCACTTTGACATGGCAAACATGCCCGCTCATGCATCATGTCTCATGTAGAGTTTTTTTTGGCAAAACATCAAATCACCCAGGTGACTCAGCCTCCCTACAGCCCAGATTTGGCACCCTGAAACTTCCGGCTTTTCCCAAAACTAAAATCTGAAAGAGAAAAGATTTCAGACTGTTGATGAGATTCAGGAAAATATGCTGGGGCAGCCGATAGTGACTGGGAAACTGTATGAGGTCCCTAGGTGCCTACTTTGGTGGGGACTTAGGCATCATTGTCCTATGTACAATATTTCTTGTATCTTGTATCTTCTTCGATAAATGTCTCTTTTTTGTATTACATGGCTGGATGCTTTCTGGACAGACCTCATACAGCCAGAGCTGTGGGCCTTCATGAAGGTTGTGACCAGTGTGAGCTGAAGTTAGAGAACTCTTGCAATGGAGCTAATAGGCCAAGGGAATTGTTGAAGGATGGTAGAATTCGATTGGAAGAGAGGACGGGCTATCTAGAAAAGGGGAAACCACAAACAAAGGCCAGGTAGCAGGAATTAGGTGGTCCCAATAGAAGCAAAATGCCAAGTAAAAATATTCAAGTAAAACCATAGTGTTTGCAATTACCACCAGGAGGGATATGTTCATTAACTAATGGTGAACTTTAGGCACATCTGTCCTGGAAGTTCTGTTATCTGTTACCTAAACATTTTTCCTACTTGAAAATTGTTAATGAGATTTCCTTTGAGGGTATAAGTTCAAATCCAGCGATACCATAGCAAAGTGGTGTTTACTCTCCTATCTGCTCTGTGCCCAGAGATTTGAGGGGAAGGGTGCCACCACCAGTCCCAGAGGTATATGAGTGCAGTGACTCTGTCACCTTTCCCTCTTCTGGTCCAGCCCCTGCCTCCTGTTTCAGTTTTTATTGCTGTGAAACCAGCCTCTCTAATACATAATAACTCAAAACAACCATTTATGTTCTCTATCGCTCTATGGATTATCTGGGTTTAGACAGGCAGGGCTGTTCCACGTAATATCAGCTGGTTATCACTCACTTGGCTGCATTCAGCTAAACTGAGCCATGCTGGCAGGTCAAGGAAAGCTTCGTGCATGTGCCTGGTGCCTCGGTGCTTCTCTTCGTGCCCCTTCCTCTTGGCGGGCCTTCTTGCAACACAGCAGTTTTGGGATGGCCAAACTTCTTACATGGCTGCTGGCTTCCAAAGGGAAGAAGCGCAAGCTGCCTTAAGAAAGCCTGCATTTGGGAGTTTCAGAATGCCCTCTACATGTCATTCTATTGTTCGAGGCAAGTCACAAGGCCAGCCCAGATGAAACAGGCCTCTTGATGGGAGGAGCAGCGTGTGCAGAAGAAGACTTGGTGGTAGCCATCTTTGAGGACTCTCTGCCCTCTCTCCTCCCACTGCGTGGTTGTGCATGCAAGCTGCTGGAGGGATTAAAACAACAGCAGCAGCCAGCAAATAGACCTCAGAGCCAACACCAATCCCCATGCCCTGTGTTAGAAGTTCCCGTCTGTGAGCCACTGCAACAGATGCTGGCAGCTCTATCATTTTTGAGTCTTTGTCACACACCTTTGGTTGCTGCTCTCTTTCTCAAGTGTGAGTCTTTGCCCCCGCAATTAGACCAAAATCTCCTAGGGGGAGGGACCACCTGTTCTCTCATATGCCTAACTATACCTTGAGTCAAGCTAATAAGTTTTGAAGGAAGTTGTATTTGTACAAAAATCCATGCATTCATATCTTGTGAGCACTAACTAGAGGTCTGCAGTTATAGCAGTAAGCAAAGTCCTCACCTTCATGGAGCTTACATTGTTATTGAATAATAATGATAATGACAGTAATCATATCTACTGCACATTGAGCATCTTTTGTCTCTCTGCCAGATGGTGTAGCTGCTGCTTTACATATATTCCCCACACTCTATGAAGTTATTGTTGTTCCCTTTTGTAGAAGAAGGACCGAGGCTTATATGGTAAAGAGTTTATATAATTTTTCCCAGGCCAGTAAAATGCACATCAGTGACAGAGCCAGGATCCAAAACCAAGACCACATGGCACTAAGTGGGGCCATAAGCTGTACTTTGTTACCAGCTAGACTGTGCAAATGCCAATCCTCATTGCACAGTTTGCAGTTATTCCAAGTCGGTCATGAAATTACCAAAACAAAGATAGCAGACAAGCACGGGCAAGCACTCACATGTGTGCGTGTGCACCTGTGTAAGAGGAGGCAGTTGACGCTGGGAAACCTCACAACTTTAATATTGTAACACAGTGGTGCTCAGCACGGCCCGTGAGTCAAAACTATTTTCATTCACAATACTAAGACATTATTTGCTTTTGTCATTCTCATTCTTTCACGAGTGTACACTGGAATTTTCCACGGCCTATATGATGGGTGATATCACAACCGACTGGATGCAGAAGCGTATTTGAGAATCAAACTGACTTCTAATAAATCTGCCACTTAAAGGATTTCCAAAGTTGAAAAATAGTGCTGGTTTCTCACTAGGTTTTATTGCTGTTCTTGTTTCTGAATATGTAGTTATTTTCATAAAAGTGTTACTTACGTTAATATATAATGAGTTTAATTGTTGTTTTTAAATGAATTATTAAACATGCACTTTTAAATTTTCATAGTTTTAATTGCTAATATGGAAATCATGGATAAATATAATTCATACAAACAATGCTTACTGGAGTCCTCAATAATTTTTAAGAGTGTGAGAAGGAGTCCTAAGACCGAAGGGCTTGAGAGCTGCTGCTGCTCAGTGCCACGACTGTCGGGGCAGGGCGGAGGGTGCAGCAGAAACCTCTGGCTCAGTAGGAGAAGCTGTCAGTCTTCGGCCTCAGTTTCGGGAAGCATTTCAAAATCTAAAGGAGGTGGAATGAGATGCTCTGAGAAGAGAGAGCCCCTTGCGAAAACCCACTGAAAGTGAGAGTCAAACAAGAAGTTGAATTCTCTCCCCACCCTGCAGTCCAGAAGCCCCAGCGGAAGTTCAAAGGCTGAGGTGCAGGCTTTGCCCATTGTGGGTTTATGGCAGCAGTCCTTTGCTGCAGAGACTGAGCCTCTTGCATGGGCTGGAGAGCCAATGCTTTAGAAAATGCTGCCCAGGTGGACGAGTGCCTGGTCCTGCCATCTGAGGACGTCGGGTAAGGGCTGATCTCCAAAGACCCAATATCTACACACAGATTGGGTTCTGAAAACAGGCAAAGAAGCATCTGCTCATCAGCCTGGTTCTCCAGAAGCAGCTAACACCATGCCCCCCTCCTACCCCCATCCAACCTCTGCCCCCATCTGTGAATAAGAACTGGGAGCACAGAGGCTTGTAAGCTGAATGCTACAAAGGAGGAAATACATCGTAGCATCCAGCTCACTGCCGAACTCCCCATCTTCATCTCTAGCATTCTGCATTTGGGGTAGACACTCCCACTGGGCAAACTGATCAGACCCAACTCACCTATTTAGTTCTTTCTAAAAAGTCTTTCCTGGTTGGGAAGATGTCGAGGAATGTGAACAAAAGATCTACGTGAGCAGCCTGGTCTACACAGCCCAACCTCACCACCACCTGACCTTCAACTAGAGGACCCGGCAAATGAGCAAAAATGCGGAACCAGCCCCAGCTGACCAGGGAGGTTTGCTGGAAGGCTGTCAAGTTATGAAGCAGCTCACCCCTAAAGGTGGGATTCCAGGCCCTGGGACAAACTGCATTATGGTGAGTCCAGGGAAAAAGGATTAGAGCCTTACTCCGAGAGGACAAACCATTGCCTCGTATGGAAGATAGACACATGGTTCTCTTTCCTGTTCCCCCATGAGCACCCCTTTCTGTATGCCTCTTCTTCTGTATTTACTTGGCTCCTTTGTCTCCACTCTTTACGTTTTCAACACTATTTCTTCTTCATACACTCTCCTCTCCTTTCAGGGCTTTGCCCTGCTGGAGATTCCAGAGAGCAGGAGGTGTACTGAGCTCATATCCTAATATAGAAGACAATAGAGGATAATGGGAAAAAGGGGGAGGCAGAACCAGAGTCAGCAAAGTGACTTCAGTGTCAGAAACTGGGAAGCACGTGAATCTCATCTTGCACAGATTTTCTTTAATTTGATTAGGATGATGTTATCTTCATGCAATCCCAACCATAGAGATGGATGCATTTGAATATTTAGTGTCATTCCACCACATGTTGTGTTGTTGACCACGCTTGTCTGAAAGGCTCTTCTTAAAACTACAGTGTAATGCATCTCTAATGGTGGAATCCCAGGCACCGGGACAGACCGGTGTGAGTGATAATGAGGTAGATGAGAGCTATTCCAGGCCCTCTCCAATTACACCAAATAGGCAACCATCTAGTCCAATTATGTAGAAGGCAGTCTGCATCAATTTTCATCTAAATGCGTTCATTTGTAAACTAAAATGCCTTCTGGTGAGTTATCTTCTCCAACTAGAGCTATAAGGTTTATATTTTTAATCTGTTTCTTAAAATCAAGCATTTCTCTAGCAAAAGATAACCTCTTAAGCCCCTGGGGCCCCATCCAGGAAATGAGTTGTCTGGGTGACTTGGCCCCATGAGCAGAAGTGCAGACCAGCATTCATTCATTCATGCAACGAATAAAGAAAGGGGAGTTAGGGGCTTGCAGGGGCCTGGAGGAGAGGTGTTGCCAGCTTCACAGTCGTGAGACTCCCAGCTGGCAGGGTAAGCTTTGGAACCACAACCAGGGTCTCTGAGAGAGGCCTCTTTGCCTTAAAGCAAAGAATTAATTCCCAGAAAGGGAAAGGATGAGAAGGAAAAAGGGTGTGTGGACTCCTCGGCCTCAGGTTATCACTCAGAGAGGTACCTCCAGCAGCATCTCCCCTCCCTGGCTTTGCCTTCTAGAATTTGGCAGAAAAGAGCTTTCGGAGGTTTTTTTGCATGACCGCAACTCATTTTTCTCAGGGGCAGGTCAAGAGTGAATGATCTGCTCCGAGGTCTGTGTACAAGGCCGTCAGCAAAGCCCTCTCAGGCTCTTCTGCCAGCTTCTCTCTGGTGCTGGCTTCCTCTTCTGGTATAAGCACTCGGGTCCTAAAATACTGGGTCGGTCAAAAAAAATCCATCTGGTTTTTTTCCTGTAAGATGGCTCTAGTAGTGCTTAGTTGTCCTTAACTTCATTTGAAACAATTTTGTTAGATTATATCGTGACAGCTGTCATATCAGCGTACATCAAAAAAAATTTGGCCCTGGCTGGCGTAGCTCAGTGGATTGAGCGCGGGCTGCGAACCAAAGTGTCGCAGGTTCGATTCCCAGTCAGGGCACATGCCTGGGTTGCAGGCCAGGCCCCTAGTGGGGGCCACGTGAGAGGCAACCACACACTGATGTTTCTCTCCCTCTCTTTCTCCCTCCCTCCCCCTCTCTAAAAATAAAATAAATAAATAAAATCTTTAAAAAAAAAATTTACCAAAATTGGTGAATTTTTGTGCAGTCATTTTAATATTGAGGATGGAAGAAAATATGCAACATTTTCAGCATATTATGCTTTATTATTTAAGAAAGGTAAAAACACAACTGAAGAGAAAAAAAGAGATTTATGAAGTGTAAAGAGAGAGTGCTATAACTAATTGAACATGTTAAAAGTGGTTTGCGAAGTTTTGTGCTGGAGATTTCTCTCTGGGTGATGTTCCCCCGTTGGGTAGATGAGTTGAAGTTGATAGCAATCAAATCGAGACATTAACTGAGAACAATCAACATTCTACCAGGAAATACAGGAAATAGCCAACATACTCAAAATATCCAAATCAATAAAGTTATTGGTGAAAGTGAAAATGTGTTTTTTATTTTACAGAAAAAAACATATGGACTTTTTGGCCAACCCAATACAAATCCCACTGATTGGATAAATAACAGGTTAAGTCTTAAGGAGCTGTCCGTCCTAGCAGGGCAGTGCTGAGGAGGCTGCATCTGGTGAGGGGCACCAGGTGGAGACTTGGATTCAAATTTTACCATTTCTTAGTTGTGCAGGTTACTTAACCTGTTTGAGAGATAGCTATTCAGAGAGAATATTAGTTCTTGTTTTTTGGATACAGAACACAGTAGCGTAGGTCACTGTTACCCAGTTTTATCAGATCTTTGTGAGTGATAGCTAGCTGGAAAGAAGTTTGTCAGGAGGCCTGGGAAGGAGAGTGGGCAGGGGTGGGGAGCATTCCACAGCAGAATATAATCTAAGGCAGACAGGCCAGGAGGGGCTGGGCACTTGCAAGGAACAAGAAGGTCATAGGGAAATGGGGGAGGGGTCTTGAGTGGTGAGTCGGGGTGGGCAGAAGAAAAGCAAGAAAGTTGCCTGAGTCAAACAGCCAATTGGTGATTTGTCTGAGACTCAGGCTCGGCTTTCGTTGCTAGAACACAGATGGTAGAAGTTCTGTGAGACAGCTCAGGAAAGGGACAGGGAAGTCATGGGACTCTCCAGCTTCCAGTTTAGGGTGACTTTCAGAAAAAAAGCTTAGGGTTTCCTCACTGCTGTTCCCTAGGCTGGGGTGAGAGTCTGCCCTGTGCCTTGCCATGGGCTGGCAAACTCTCTAGGACCTGCTTTGGGGTCAGCATTGGGAAGTAGGTGCTCAGCTTAATACATTTGGAACAGGTGCTTTGCCCTCTCACTTGAAACCTACAGCCCAGGTTGGGGGGCATGCCACAGGACCCCCATATTTAAGTCACCACCAATTAATTAAGAAACCACTTCTAATAGAGACCAGTCTTCTGATTCTAAAATCTCAGGCATCCCAGTTTATCTGGACCTCTGAAGCATTCAAGGTTTCACCCAGGGAAACACATCTGGTTGCATGGGGAGGACTCAAAAACCACCTCTACTTAACTTTAGGCAACTTCTTTTAATGGAGAGCTCTGTAGGCCCCAACTGTGCTTAAGCAGCCTGAGGTTTGAAGGGCAAATCCCCCCTGACTGGAGCACCGCCACAGTAACGGCTCTCACTGCTGGCTCCAGGGCCACGGGGCTCTTACCACATTGTAAACTATACATTTGCAAGTCTCACAGCTAATCCACAGTACAGCCTGCCTGCAATCTAATATGGGTCTGAGAGCCTGGAAGCACCCTCGTGGCACAGGCAGACCCTGTCTTAAGCCTTGCACTGAAAAGTACAACTGGTTAGCCAGACTGCAAAATATGTAACTTGAAGTCCCCTTGCCATGAGAACCACGTCTCTGGAATTTCCTGGCTTCGGGAGGGGTGGCGTTCAATTTCTAACCTTTGCTTTATGTTGGTGGAGCTCTTGCATTTGATTCCTGGGGTTGTTTCTGTATTTGGTAGGGAGGTGAGGGGGCAGGGTGGAAGGAATGAAAGAGTCTAATAGAAAAGCGAGGAGCCGGAGGCTGCCAAGTGGTGCACTGGGGAGTCCCATCTGGGCCTGGTACAGCGAGCCCCGGGACCGAGTGATGCAGACAGAGGCCGTTGAAATGCTCCGTCTGCCTTCCCCCCGCATGCACATTGCTACAGGTTTCCCCCACAGCCCGATCATTGCGGCGAAGTGAGAACAGCTGTCATATCAGGGCAAGGACACTGGACCTGGAGTCAGAAAACCTCATTTCCATCCCTGCTCTTACCACGTGCTTCTGAGGGTCCTTTGGCAGACCTACCTGAGTTTCAGCTTCCTCCTTTATCTCTGGGGCTAATCTCAACTCACAGAGAACTGCAGGACTGCATGGAGCAAGTGCGGAATGGAGGCCATCCAGAAGCCCATCTAGGGAGCTCTGTGGAGTATCTGAGTTCAGAAAGGTTGCCTCTGCAGCTTAGCACGGGAGCAAATAAAATCTCCCATGAGCAGCCCCTGCATGCTGGCTGCCTTTCTTGGCTGTGAGGCCACGGCTGAGGAGCATAAGAAAGGCTGCCGTGAACACACAGTTGAGGACTGAGGCCAAGCTGCCACCCCCCTCGAAAGATGACTAACAGGACAAGGCATCGTTTGCTAAAAATCAGTAAATGTTGCAGAGAACTCAGAGGAGGAAAGAATGAGTCTTCAATAACGGCTGAGGGACTCTCTCAGAGAAAAGAGGCCTGCAGAGTGCTTTATCCTGTTGGCTTTGGCGTCCTGGGACTATTTCTTGCCCCTACAAAGTCTAATTCAATATGTCCAAGTTCGAACAGTCACACGATCCATAATCTATCTCTGCCTAAACAATTTGAGTAAACATTTCCTGATTAAATTGGCTGCAGGGAAAGCTAGCGTCTTTCGCCAGACAATTTTGTCTTCCCTGCCCCAAGCCTACAGGCCCCGACACCGTGCAGAGCGGGGCCGGTTACTGCCTGGGGATGTGTAGTCTCTACAATTTTATTGTTCTGGATGTATTTTGTTTTGTAAAAAAAATTATTGACTGTCATCGTATGATTCAATTTCTTGGCTCCTGCCTGAAAGAGCCAGAGATCTCCTCCGAGGGAATTCCTTTTTGAGAGCTGAGGCCCTCTGCCTGGGACCACGCCACGCATCCTGCCCCCCCCGTCCCCCACAGTCCTGAGGTGCAGGCTGAAGCCACCAGCTGTATCTTGGAGTTACAACTTAAAGATGAAGAGTGCAATGGCATCTTAAAAATATCTGGGCACTACTGTTGTTGCCTGAAAAACTTCTCTAGGCTTGTCCCCGTGTGGATACTATGGGACAAGGGCCCCATCCTGCAGAATTGCCTCCAACCTGAGGTCACGCTAGGGCGGAGGTTTAGATGAAGCCACGTTGACTATGAGGGAGCACAGTGTGCCTACAGGCTGGGAGTAGCATTTCTGTGGAGAGCCAGGCATTATAGCAAAACCAGAGATAAATATACAAGGAGACAGACTGACTGGCAAAAGTCTAAGAGGATACACAGCAATGTACTTACAGGGGTTGTCTTTGTGAAAATGGTGTGATGGGTGTGTCTATTATTTCTTCATACGTTCTGAAGTAGAAATTGATTATTAGAAAAAATGGATATTTAGAAATTGGTCACTAGAAAAATTCCCTTTAACTGCTGACTTAAAAATAAAACAAAATATCAACATTCTTCTGAATCTAAACCACTTGGGAGCTTGGTTCTGTGTTATCTTGAGCAAGTTACTTAACCTTTCTAAGTTTCAGTTTTCTCATCTGTAAATTGAAAATAACAATAATACCTCCAACCTCAATGGGTCATTCATTGTAAGGAGTAAATGAAGTAAGCTAGGTAAAGCTTTTTACAGGAGCATGTGGCACTTGGTAAATGTCAAAAAGTTTGAGTTGTTCGTGATCATCCCTCATTTTTTGGAATTAAAGGATGGGTATACATGGACCAAGGAGTTGGCGCCCTCCTTCCTGGAGAGCAGAAGGAGAGGAGCTCAGACAGGCTCGGGCGGGACAGGGGCGAGCCCAGGGCTCCTTCGCACCGGGATGATGAGGTCTGTTGTTCCCGCACGGGCAGAGCCAAAGCACGCTGATACAAGAGAGAGCCTTCCCACCCTGTGAGAGCACGCCGTAGTGCCTTTAAATGTTTCAAGTGTTGCTTTGGTTAGGAGTGTTTACTTTTTCCGTAAGAAAAATAGCCATGTCTTTACAGGATGGAGGTTGAACTGGAACTGAAGGGTCCACATTCACCCTAATAGGAGCAGAGCGCAATCCACCCCTTCTGTGACAGAGCAGGAGAAAGCTTCCATGAGCATGTGGTCCAAGTTTTGCAAGGAACAAGGTGCTAAGCGGCAGAGTCTCCTCTCTTTTTTGGGGGGTGTGGAGCACTGTTGAAGGAACAATAGAGGCACCTGACTCAGAAACTTTAAGAAGATGGTGGCAGAGGTTGCTTCTGGGCCCCCAGTGTCCATCCCTTCTTCTTGTTTCAAGTAACAGATCCTTGAATTTTAACTCACACACAGATGCCCGGAATAAAGACACATTCCCCAGCTTCCTTCGTATTTCATTGTAGCCGTGTACATAGTTTTTAGCCAATAGGATGCAAACAGAAGTGTTATGTGATATGTGTAACTTCTGGGTCATGAGAGAAAAAAATAAACTCCCATCTCGTTTAAGCCATTGTACTGGACAAAATGGATTCGATCTCTATAGATTAGAATTGTTTGTGTCTATACATTTTCTACCACTGAACTTCCCTACCCCTACAGAGTTGTTAGTAAGCCTAGTTAATAGACAATCAAAGGAGCATCCCCTTTTGTGTCAGGAAATTTCTAGAGGGCCCATTAGATGACACACAATGCATCACTGAAAGCAACCAGTAAAAAACAAACAAGCCTTTTCTTTCAAGCAGAGCTTTCACTCAGAGTCGATAGTAGGGTGGGAATGCAGGTGACTCTCCTCTGCCTATTCGACCTGTCCCCCAGCTCCACAGTAGACCATGGAGGATCCATGGAAGATCAGCGGGCCCTTTGGTCATGGCTTTTGGGGTTGCCTCATGTCCTATCCCTCTCTGTCATGAGGAAACCAAAATCACCACTGTAAATTCTTGTTAAGCTTTTTTCTCCAAATGCTGGGGTCCTACAGTGTCTCCCTAGCCTCCAATAAATGTCATCAGCCTTTCTTTCATTTCCATCTCATTCCATTTAGAGTGTGTTGGGGGCTTTAGGTCCTAGGGGTGGGGCATCTGCAAAATGTGCTAAGCATCACCTTATAAAGAGCTCTAATTCCTTGAGTTACATTACCAAATGCCCTTGTTACAGCACACGCTGTGACAGGTCCCGAGGTTGGGGTGAATGGTAACAGTGTTTGAAGAATAGGAAAAAGCCCATCCCCTCACTTCCATATAGTGCGTGTGAATTACCTGGTACGTCCTGCATCCTCACTACATGGCAATTACTAGTATTATAAAAAGAGAAAGCTCTCTGAGGGCTGGGATAGTCTTGTAAGAGATGGGACTTGAACTAGACATTGAAGAATAGCACAGAGGTGAGAAGGAAATAGGAAATGGGAAGATGGAAGGCATTCCAGGCAGTTGGCACGTCACCAACAAAGGAAGGAAAGTAGGAACGAGTGTGCTCCCTTTGGATGGTGAGGAGACTAATGAGTGTGGGAGAGAGGTGGGACTGACGGTGGGGCAGAGGGGCAGGAAAGCTGGGGTGAGGAGCTTGGACTAGAGGCAGCACTGCTGGGGTCTGGGGAAGGCTCTGGAGCTCATGCAGGTCTTTGATTCTACAACTGTGTTCCGTTATCACAGTGCAGCAGAAGTACCGACATCTGCGAAAAGCCTCCTCATTGCTCTCCCCTCCTCCTCAGCAGGACAGGGGCCTTCAAGCCCTGATACACTTTGGGGGAGAGCTGCCCCCAGCCCCTTAATGCCCAGCAACTTCTCCAGGGGAATTTAGACTGTGCCTTATTTCATGGTATTTCTGGGAAGACATGTGAAGACCAACCCACCAGTTTATCTTTCAAATGAGGCTTATTTCACAAAACTTTGAAAACTTGGGTGAGAGCTGCCACCATAATTACTGCCATGTAACACAACCCTACAAGTCCACTCTGTTACCATTCTCAGAGCATGCCAAATGGATATGGCCTCCAGAACGCCTGAAAGGCACAAAGTTATGATTTTTTGACCATCAGATTGGCATTTGTGCTAACATTGGCGAACTGCTCAGCCACAGATAGAGCTTAAAAAAAACATGAAGGCACCCATGAGTTAGCCTCTAAATATCAGGTGAAGATTATTGACCTGATGGTAATAAATTCTTAGAGGCCAATGGCTGGAGTATTCCCAATCAGACAGAAACCAGTTGTATGTGGTCAGCAGGCTCTCTAGGTGAGTTCCTATTCTGAGACGTGTTTTCAAAAGCATCAAAGCATGAGGCTTTCAAAGATAGCAACACCAATTTCAATGCAGATTCATGAAAAGAGGGAGCCATGTTTTATACTTCATTTTTCTGTGGTTCTCTCTTAACAGTGTGAAAACATCGTGTTGAAAACTGATAATCTGAGCAAATCTTGGGAAAATTTTTCCCATTTGTATTTAGCTTATACTATGGTACTTTGCACAGGAGTGTGAGGTGCTGGGCAGAAATTCATACTTGGAGGTATATTTTATTTCTGTCAACTAGATTATATTTTCTGAAGGAAATAAACGCACTTCCTGTTTCTTTCGAATTCCTCATTAACACCTGATACAGAGTTCTTCATTACTTCTTGTATTGTCAGTGAAGGCTGTTAGCTGGGAGAGACACTCTCAGCCTCTTATCACAAAACACAAAATTTAAAATGGCTTAACCCACATGGGCACTGACTAGCTCGCGTGGCAAGACGTTGAAAGGCAGGGCAGAAGCAGACTGGTCAAGGCAGAGACTCAGCTACGGCAGTAGGACCCAGGCTCTTTCCACTTTTCTGCTTCATCATCTTCCACATGTGAAATTTTCTTACTTGCCACACTCCTCATGCAAATGCAGGAATTGCCATTTTTCTTTGCTCTTCTCTTCAGGAGGTAAATCTTTCCTGGAAGCCTCAAGCCAGCTTTCCCTTGGGTCCCGTTAGTCAGGACTGGGTCACCCACGACCACGCCTGAGCTGCCATTTTGAACCATAGTGAACTAGGAGGCAATGGAGGGTTGATATGAGAGAGGCCACCAGGAGTCCGCCACTTGATCTGTGTGTAAAGGATGGCTACAGTGTGAGGGGAGTGATAACAGCAGGAAAAAACAAGTCTCAGAAGTTGTGTGGTGAGAAAATAGGTTGGGAATCACGGACATGGACTGCCTACTTTGAAAAACATTCCCCAACCCCTCCAGGCAGGAACACTTGTGAATAAATTCCCCACAGAAAGCAGCAGATTATCAGACTAGCTCTGTAGCAAGTCTTGCTTACTACCTAGTTTTGTAAATCTGCTAAAAGAATTAAAACAGGCCATGATCATCCTGGCCACCTTTGGGATACTGGCTGCTCATATATGTCTTCCATCACTTATCCAGCTTCATAAATGCATGAAGAAGTTTGCAGCTGATCTTGCTTGCAAATGAAATGTGCTATAGTAGGTTATTTACAAAAACACTGAGCAAGCGATCATTTGTTGACTTATGATATGAGGTAATTATATCACATTATAAAAACTCAGAATAGCTAGTGGTCTGATAAAGCCACCTGCTGAAAGAATTATCCTCTCTCCTCCATGGATGCATATGACAACGTTCAGTATCTGGACCAATCGAGACAGAAGGATCTGAGTATTTGGCAATCTGGAAAAAAGAGTTCTAAGTTACCTTTAAGTAACTGAAATCTATATAATATACAATATAAATGTTGTATATTATATGCTATAATTGTATTTATTTTAATAATTATAATTATTGTGTATTATATAAAATATAATATGTAACATTAACTTATATAATACATAACATTATGATATATAACAGGCATACATATTGTATAGAATAAAATTGTAGTATTTCAATTTACAACAAATTACTTCCCTTGTATTTCTCCTTCATTAGTTACATATCTCAGCTTATGTTACTAAGATAAAAGATAAATCCCGTGGAATCATTCTAATAGTGTAAGTCGATGTGTTTGACATATAGAAATCATGCCGGAGGAAATGATTTACCACCAATGTAAAGAGAATAGAAGTATCCTCATGAAGCAAAAGGATATAAGATTTGCTAGGCTCCCGCAGACAAGAGGCTCATCTCCCTGGTATTAACTGGCTTTTCTGGGACATCACTCTCAATAGCCTAGTTTTCTTAGGTGTTACACACTCATGACAGGCTAAATCCTTAGGAAAACCTGGGTACCTCTGCAGGGAACTTCACAAAGCTGTTAAGTGTTCATTGCTCTTAAAATATTTGGCAAAAGTCAACACCCAAATTCCAGTCGGCTTGGTCTGCCTGGAGGGGCTGAGGATGAGCCGTCGTCAGGAGGAGCAGACCCTCCTCACCTCTGCGGGCTGCAACACCTCTAGCCGAACTCGTACCTAACACACCTACTGTATAAGAGAGACCTCCCAGTTGTCCTTTCACCCTTCCTCCTCCTGGTCTGTAAACTGAACACTACATGCAGGAACTCAAGCACAGAGAGGGCAGAGATGAGAGAAAACATATGGACACTGTTCTCATCTCACAGTGCTCATAGAAAACAAAACAAAACGAAACACGAGCTCAGTGGTGGCAGGCGAACTGAACTGAGTGCGAGAACCCTCCTGCCCTCCCCATCCTTGGCCATAGTAAGAGTCTGAAGGTTCTGGATATTCTTCCAGAGGAGGCTCGCACCCCACTCCTGACCCAAACCAGAACACTCTCCGTGGGCAAAAGAAGTTGCTCGCAAAGAGTGGAGATCTGGAGAAAACCACCACCGTTCCCTGCATTTAGAGCTCCCCAAGGCATCAGTGAAGCAAATATTGTCCCAGAGAGGCTGTGATTCCTCCTGAACACACCCAGTGTAGAATTGCAGGCCGGCCTTAGTCATGCTACGTGACAGCGGGGTGAGATAAACACAGACACAGTGTGTTTAACATTTCCTTCCGGGGGGCCGCTGGGGCCTCTTCTGAGGGCACAACACAACAGGTCTTGCCAACATTCCTTTTTTCCCATCCTTTCTCTCAGCCAGGGACAAAAGAGCTGGATACTACAACCTCCCTTGCCCCTAAATCCCAAGCCCACTGAGGAGTTTAGATGTAGGTGCTGAGTTAATGGAGTTAATGGACCAGGCCCCAGCTGGGCAGAGTGCTCCTGGATTTGCTACAGGACCAACTTCGGGGGCACAAGTTCTGTGCAGTGCAAAGACCCAACTGAGATGGACTCCATGCATAGATGGGCCTGCACTAGGTTTAATGCTCTACTGTCATGGTCTTAAAATACTCCGCAAATTTTGAACAGGGAGCTTCATATTTTCATTTTGCACTGAAACTTGCAAATTATACTGCTAGTCCTATTTGCCATTTGGTCCTTAAAGGGACTGGGCCCTTCCCTCCTACTGTCTTCACAAAGTGCAACTCCTGTTTCCAACTTTCGTTTTCATGGAAGCATGAACTCACCCAAGATATTCCCATGCAGACCCTATGGGAGGCAAGAAACTCTGTTCTCACTGCCAGCTGTGGGGATGAAAATGAGGCAGACACAGGATCTGAGTGTACAACCCTCACCCTTCCTGCCATGTTATTCCTAGCCAGGAGCCTCCATCCTGCTTCCCTGAGAGGTCCTTCCCCTCCATCAGTCAGCGGGAAGTTACTGCTTTCAGCCACCGAGAGCTCACTGCGTGAGAAGTGAGGCAGGAAAGGATGCCACTTTTCCCTGATGGGATAGAGTGTCTATCCGGGTGAACAACGGTTGGCAAACAAAGTTGTGGTCTACGCTGAGTACCAATGAGGACCAGTGGTAATAAAGAGATGGAAAGAGGAAGAGCTCAGTGTGGGCTGGGGGATGCTCAAAACTTTATGGATGAGGTTATGCTCTTACCTTATCTCCACCTGTTTCCACAGACCAACCCTTTGCCTTAGCCAGCCTTCTCATGAAAACCTAACAAGAGGGAGGGGTGAGGATGGTTGAAAGTGGAATGGAACATCCCCACCTTTAGAAAATGAAACAACCTGTGCCGTTGTCCCTGTTGGTGAAGATAGATGAAGGGAAGCTCTTTCTTATTATAAATAATTAACTCAATGGTATCTCATTCAGAGGAGAACAATTAATTCTGTTGAGGAAGCAGTAAGAGCCCATAAGATGGTCGATACTCTGAAGCCGCTACTGGACCAAGAGGTCTGCTTACCAATGATGAGTTCAATGCTCACATCTTTATAACAGCACCACAAACTCTCTGTACCGCACAGTTGAGGAAGGAATTAATTTATCTGAATAATGGTAAAAAAACATAATGCTCTGGAACTTTCTACATGAATGTGAATATTCTTTTTATTTTTCCTTTTAACTAATTGCTTTCTAATAAGACAAACCTTTATAGAATAGTCATTATATGCCAGAGACTGTGCAAAGAGCTAAATACAGGTGATTACTTGTAGAGCTCATACCTGTGTTAAGTAGACACTATTTTTTAGGGACTGAATGTTTGTGTGTCTCCCCCACCCCCGTCAAATTTACGTGTTGAAATCCTAACCACCAAGGTGATGGTACCTGGAGGTGGGGCCTTAGGAGGGTGATTAGGTCATGAGTGTGGAGTCCTCATGATGGGGATTAGTGCCCTCTTACAAGAGCCCCCAGAGAGCTCTCTCACGCTTTTCTGCCACATGAGGATACAGTGAGAAAAACCTTCCAAGAACCAGGAAGCAGGTTCTCACCAGACACCATATCTGCTAGTGACATGACCTTGGACTTCTCAGCCTCCAGAACTGTGAGAAATAAATGTTTGTTGTTTAAGCCCAGTCTGTGATATTTTTGTTTTAGCAGCCTGCACTAACTAAGACTCTACTATTACAGTATTTTGCCATGTATAATGTGCACTTTTTTGCCCAAATTTTTGAGGGGAAAATAAGGATGCACATTGTACATGGGTGGTACCTGAAGTCCCTCATATCTGTGCTTGTGTTTTGTAACTATTTGTTACATAAAATTTCTTGAATCATAGTATGTTCAAAAATAAAAGCCAAAATTCCTTTAAACATAAAAATAAGTATCTAAATATAAATGAATTAATTAATAAAAAAATTTAAAATAAAAATTTTTTCGTGAAAGTTTGGGCCAAAAATGTGGGTGTGCATTTATACACAGCAAAATATGGTATTTTAAATTTACAAATGAGGAAGCTGGGGCATGACTGCCTCACTAGGGAAATGAGAGACAGCTGAAAATTCAGAGTCAGTTTCTGCTCTGGGCCTTTGACCTCCCTCCACCCCCCAACCCCCCACACCCCCCTAATCCCACTGTCTGCAGACCTCTTCTCTTGAGAGTTGAGAGAAGGTGGTGTTGTCTTCAGGGTCTTGAACCCACCCAGAAGATTTCTATCTCTTCTAACGTCAGTTAAATTAAACGTGGCATTTGAAGATTCTACCAAACGTTAAGCATCTTGGAAGTATCTTAGAAGGTGCTAGGAAGCATTTGTAAATTTCCATGGACCACGTTGCTTGTGGTTGCAGGTCAGTCCTTTACTTGTTCATGTAGAAGTTTCCCTGGATTAGGCTTCACAGCCCTGGACACTTTCTCCTCTTGGTTACTATAACTCCCTCTTGTCCCAGTGTTTCCTCAACCTAACGGGTGGGTGGAAATGGCAATGGAACAATCAGTGGGATTTGGTCCTCTGGATTCCCTGGGCTGATGCAATAATAAGGGAAGACATCATTTATCAGTATTCATCTTTGTACACAGGCAGTCCTCACTTTGCTTGGTAGTGCAGGACTGTGAAAATGACTGTGAGCACTGAAACCCTGTGAAGTAATCTTAGTAATTACAGGGGAAAATATAATTGTTCTGTGATCTTTAAAATTTTTCTGTCAAAACAATAAGAACTCTCTTCCTGTCAGTTACAAATGTTTGTTAAACTGAAAAAAATAATGAAGTCAATATTTACTTAATAGACCATGATTTAAAACATTAAGAATGTTGAGAATTAACATAATTTGTTTCTTTGTAAAAAACCTGTCAAGAGAAGTTTGAACGTTCTTGCCTTCTCATAAAGTGTACGATACAGAGAAAGCATCTTTGCTATCCTTGATAATCAATCGTCATATCCTTTTCAAGTTTGGATCAGCTTCCAACACTTTACTATTTTCATGTTCAGTGTTGCAAAGTATCTCTGAGAGGTGCTCACACGTGAAGATTTTGCTGGCATCGCTTCCGCTGGGGTATCTTCATCCTTTTTATCACAACCACTCTCCTCACCTAGGTCACCAAAGTCTCTGGAAGAGTGGCATGGCCACTATTGCTGTGGCTGGCTATTTCTTTGCTACCTCCATTTATGTTGGCTTTGAATTGCATTTGCAGCATCAGCATTTTTGTTTCTTTGCTGCCCTTTCGTCTTTCTTGGCCAGCTCCCTCTTTAGGATTTCACATGGGTTTATCACTGGGAGACAAGGAAACAGCTGCATGCTTTGCTGTCTGGGGGTGAACTGAGTAACAGATGTGCAGTGGCCAGTTGCCAACAGGCTTTGAAGGAAGTGATGCCATAGCCACTGTAATTTACATAAAAATTGGGGAATAGAGAGCTAGCACAGAAGTTTGCACGCTATACAATTAGTTAATACACATAGTAACTGAAAGTCCAACCACTGGGGACTAGTATCATTCAACTAAACTGTGATAACTGGAATTCATGTTAATTTGCACTCTGCAAAGTGAGGACTGCCTGTACCTTACCTCGTTTAGCTTTCATGGTGGCTTTATGAAGGATGAAATGATGCCATTACTGTACCCATTGATAGGTGAAGAGGCTTAGGGAAACCAGTTAACTTGCATCCACAGGCACACGGCAAGGCAGTGATGGAGTAGAAATTAGGGGGCCTGTGCCCCTCACCACCACTCCCCGGGGCCCTGATTTGGAAGGAGGTGGGGAGTCGTGTCTTTACATGGAGGACACCTCATCCCACAGACAGAATTTGAAGCCTCATCCCAGTTCTTATGTTTGAGCTACGTGGGATCTTTGACCTGGGACTCATTTAAACTTCCCCAATGACTCCCACACTGCTGACAGATGGATTGGCTTATCACCCACTGCGCTGGTAAGATAAGGATTATCGCCTCCTTTTGAAATAGGAAGAAATGGAGTTCCAGAGAAAGAAAGAGCCTCATCCATGCGGCACAGCCAATTGCAAGGCCCCTCTGGCACTGCCACACCATCTGGGGGACACAGCCAGACACCGAACAGGGCTGGCCCTGAAATGGAGGTGATGGGGTGGTGGGGGCAGGCTGAGAAGAAGGCTGCTCCTCTGCCCCCACCCTCCTCACCCTGCACTGGCTACACTGTTAGGGATCTTCCACTGGCCACCCCATCCCCAAAGAAGGAAAACCAGCTTTTACTCACTTGGCCCAGCTCAGATAAGAAGGATGTTTCTCATTAATAGGATCAGAAAAGGCATCTCTCTAAGAACGAAAGAAAACATGGCTTTCTTTGCCAAGGTCTCTCCCCTAGAAAGCCCTCTAGAAAGCATACAAAATTGTTAAATTATCAAAACATTAATTAGATTGTTAACTAAGACCAATGCTAATCCTCAAAACATATGGGGCAGGCCCTTTGATGGATCTGGCCTGATGGCTTTAGGGGCTGGCTGGCACTTCCTTTCCAGAAAGTTGCAGTCTTAGAATGAACAGCTGAAAATAAAAAGGAGCCAATTGTATGAGAGACAGCATCTGCCTCCACAGAGTCCGACTGGGCAAGGCAGGCTTGGGGCTCCTCCGAGTACCCCAGCTGCAGGCAGGCCTTTCCACCTCCCACTCGCCCTTTTCCCAGTATCTCGATCTTCCATCCTGACTTACCCGCATCTGTGACCTCAACCCACAGGTCCCTGTGTTTGTGTCCGGTCCTTTCAAATACGTTGTAAGCACCTTGAAGTCAGGGACCAGCTGTTCTATGCTCTATCCTCAATGGTACAGACTTTGACATTTCAATTAAAAGAAAGCCTTTTATTTCCAATGTATTTTCTCTCCATTCCCTGTTCACTCCAGTGGATGCAAAAGGGAATGTGACCTGGAAATCTGTCTCACCTGCCAGTCTATATCCTGCGACAGTATTCTCAGACCAGGCCCCAGACTCAAACCCCTGGCCCGCTACAGGGAATTTCTGTACCGCAAATGCAGGTGGGAAGATGCTACAGCCAGGTGTGCGGCTATGGCTCCCCACGGTTCCCTCTGCCTAATTCTTTGACAGCACTTAGAACATCCACTTCTAATGCTTCACAGACACCCATCTTCTTGCCGTATCCTCACAGGGTAGAAAGTGGTGACAGAGCTCTCTGGGGACCAAAGTGACTCCAAGAGGGCAAGGGGAACAGGCAGCAGGTTAGCCCTCTCTTGAGAACAGTTTTGCTGTGTGGAGCAGAGAAGTAGTGTGCTGGCTGGAGGAGGCTGTAGGGTCTCGAGAGATCTCCTTAACCTAGAGGAGAAATTACAATACGTCGATATGTTGAAATGAATGATCCGGTAGAGGGACAGGGAAAGGTGAGAATTATTACCGAAAGCCCTCATATAGGCAAAGAAACGGTATCTGATGTGCGAGTAGAGGGGCTGTTTTGGATGGGAACAGTGACAGTTCATCCACAGAATGGGAGAGAAAGCACAGCACAGGGGACAGATGCCGACAAGTGGGTGACTGTGGCAGGAGCACGTAGAAGTTGTCTTCCGATTGTGTTCTCGCAGAGAAATGGGCGATGGGGCTTGAGGTGGGAGAGTGACTAGACGAGGGGAAGGAGGGTCCAGCTGAAGTCAGTGCTCATGGACATGAATGTGAACATACTGTGTATGTTCAGCTGCATGGGTGCAGGTACGGAAGGTTCCGTTGTAAATGGGTATGTCATTTCACCAGTGACACAGCAAAGAAAGGGGCCAGGTGTTGAGAGAAGTGTTTATAAGCATAGAATGTGGAATCTAAGGCAGGAAAGGAGGACAGGGCATGAGGAGCACTGGAAACATAGTGAGAGCAATGAGTTACAGGCCCCAGTGGGGCTCCATCAGAGCTGGTGCTAGTCCACGGAGTGTCTTCAGTGAATTAGATAAATACATCCCTGCAGGAGATACTGGGAGGTGAAGCCACGCACCAGGCTACACAGTGTTACTCCTGGAGCTTAGTCTGGCTTTCAGGGCTCACTTATGCCCTTGGCCAATGACTTTGGTGCAGTACATGGCAGCCCAGGATCAAAGGATTGTGGGGGAGGACAGGCTATAAGACAGCACACGTGATCCTGGAGTAGGAAGATGAAAGTGGGATTGAGAAAGGGCTGTGGTCATTGGTAATGGGGAGGTTATAAAATCTGAGTGTCTGTGATAGGGCGGAGGACAAGGTATCAGAGAGCAGGGTGCCAAGGACCTGAGAAGTCTGGATGTTGGAAGGATCATCTTCACGAATGTTGAAATCCCCCCAAATAATAACTGGAGAGTGTGGGAGACATTGAAAAGGGCTGGGGCTCTGAGACCATTGGGAGATCTGTAGGCTGATGGCATGTGCTTCAAAGCAGGCATTTTAGACAAGAAGGTGAAACAGTGGTCCCCAGGCAATACTGAGGATCAGGGAAGACTCCCTAACGCAGCTTCAGACCCAGGATCATGAGGGACGGAGGAAAGGAAACTTAAGGGCTGCAGAAGAAGCTGTGTCCTGGGCAAAAAGCCGGCGTTTGGTTGGAGCAAGAGGGCGCAGAGAGTATTCAGGGAGAAGCAGAGGATGGAGGGCACTTTACTTATGATGGACCATGAGGCCCAGAGGGCTTGGGGAAGTGGGGGAGTTGGAGGCAAGCTAAAATGGGGGGCTTCATTGAGCTGACTGGAGATGAGAGGCAGTAAAGGATGATCTGGGAGTCTGGACATCTTGGGGTGCTTGACATACACAGAAATAAAAGGCATGATGGAATAAGCCCCACTGGTCTACAAGGCAGACTGTGGTCACTGTGGGTGTTGGGGTGGGAGTGTTTTCCAGGAGCACACAGAACTCTGGGGGCCCTTCTTTACTCCTGCTGATGGAGGTAAGGGGGCCAGGGGAGAGACTGTATTACCCTGGGTCTGTCTCTGACGACTTTCATAGAAATAAATGCCTTTCCATTAGTCCAGTTTTGGTGTTCCCTCAATTGCAGGTGTCCCTATCTTAACGACAGGTGTTATTCACTCTCTCAGACTGAATGTAACAAGTCAGTGATGCCCCAGAAGGCCAGGCCTCCGCTGGACCAAACTTCCGGAATCCCCATCCGTGCAGCGGCTCCCAACTCGGAATCCAACCGGAAGGGCCAGTCCGATAGGCCCTCGCAGGGCCCTCATCCTCGCTGCCTCTAATGTACTGGCCCGGGCTGTTGTGTAAACTGTTGAAGCCATCTTCAACTCATTCTAAACCGGAAGGACTAGATGTGTATCAGGAGAAACCAAAACACTGTTTGATTAATCGCCACCTTGCGAGCTGGAGAGTGATGGCCGGGCATGAAATGCGGTCGTTATCTAAATGGAGTGCCGGCCCGTCCCCGGGATCCCGAACAAATGGACTCCCCTCTATTTATAAACAACCCTGAGGGATGAGCAGCTCGGTTTACGTTGGGAAGGGGCCATCATTCATTTTTATCCATCATACCTGCTTTTAGTGATGTTACACACACACCCTGCTGGGGTTAGAATCTCAACAACCCAAGAGGTTTATGTGCTTTTAACACCAATTTTGAGGGTCTCTGTGTACATTTCATCATGCAGGGGTAACGGTGGGCCTGAAACGCAGTGTGTGAGCTGACTTCTTTTTCAGGGCTTTACGCTGGGTTCATGATGAAGATGGACCTGGGTAAACTACTGTTGGCCCCAAGGGCATGTTTGTGAATGGCAGGTGAGAAGGCATGAGCCTCTTGGACAACCAGGATTCCTCTGGCAGGAAAGGGGGTGGAGCGAGCCGGTAAGGGAGACCGCCAGTGACGTGCAGGTAAGCCCAGTGCAGCCCAGGCCCACAGCAGGCATTCGGCACTTAGCATTTGCTCACCGGATAGAAGGAGTGAGGGGAGAGAACTGGAAAGAGCACCATTCCTCCACTTTGTGGATACAAATAATTTAATGTTACATTAGCACTTTCACTCTTTCAAGATGTCCTGGGGTATTCATTCTTATTTTTAAAATGGCCCCAACAGAAGGGCAACAGATATTATTTTTCTCACTTTAGAGAGAGCAATCTGAAGCCCAGAGCAGTGAGCTGGTTTGCTCAAAGTCACCCCTGTGTTGACTGTGAGGTCAGGGCAAAGCTTGTTTTCAGGTTCCCTGCTTAGCTCATCCCACTCCATCACTAGCATGTCCTGGTTGAACGAGGGCTCTACAGGAAATGCTGGAGTCTTGTCGCGGGGCGGAGACAGTTTCATGAAATAGTCAGAGATCAAGCAGAGGTGCTGTTTCAGTAGGAGCTGTAGCGGGGAAAGGAGAGGGGAAGCCAGGGCATCCCCAAGGGTGGGGGGCCAGTGTCCTCACCACAGTTCTGTCCCATAGTAATAGCCTGAGCTGCACACATCATTCTACCTTTCTGCTAGCCACACTACAAAAAACGAAAAGAAACCAGTGAAATTAATTGTAATCATACATTTAACACATTAAAAATATTATCGTGTATTCAACATGTAATCAAGATACAAATTTATGAATGAGGCATTTTAAAGTCTTTTGTTGTGCATTAAAGTTTTGAGATGTGTATTTCTATTTTATCTTTTAACAGCTTTACTGAGGAATAATTGATATACGAAAAAACTGCACGCATTTCATGTTTACGTGAAACACTTGCACGTATTGATGTTTGGTTATATGCATATGCTTGTGAAACCATCCCCACCTATGCATATCTTAAATATTTATTCACATCCTAAGTGTTCAACAGAAATATTTGATCTATATTTAGATTTCTTAAAATATCCAGTTGAAAATTATTAGATTCACATGTGCAGATTGTTCCCAACTGACTTAAAAAGCTTTCTAATAACTTAAGTATGAGTTTTTAAATTTAAATGAACCAAAAATAAATATATTTAAAACACAGCTTTTCAGTCACAGCCACATTGGAAGTGCTCAGGAGCTACACATGGCTGCGGCTACCATATTGGAGAGCTTAGCCATCGTGTAACCGTGGCAGTCACAGTTTCAGAAGCTTGATTTTCTCTCGAGTCTGGGGCTCTGGACAGTAAACCAGGCCTTCTCTTTCCCATCAGGCACCTGCCTGGCATTTTCTTTTCACTTGTTATTCCTTTCAATGTGACTGCTTACTGAAAGGACCAGGCCTCTGTCTATGACTCACCAGTAATGGCATGGATGGATGACATCAGAGGGGGGAGGCATGGATTTGGCATTCTACATCCTGTCTCCTCCGACGAGGAATTCACGAAAGCTGGCGTGATGTTGTCATAGCGTCCCGGTGCCCTCTCAGGCCCACAGAGGGCCCTGATCCCTCCCCGCGGCTGTCAACATACCACCCATGCACACACCACACAATCCCCACACACCACAAACATACGCACACACAGTACACACATACCACATACCACACCCCATAACCTACACCATACACCACACACCCACACACACATAATCTAAACAAAGACACACAGATACACAAAATCTGCTCTCCCAAGATCTGTGACATTGAGTGAGGAGCAGGAGCTGTTCTTTCTACATTGATGACCCTCAAAAATTAATTTTTGAGTGGTGGGACAAGCACCGAACAAGGAGTTAGGAGGCCTATGATCTGTTCCTGGTTCTGCTGCCATTGATCCATGTGTAAACTTGACCAATCCAATTAACTTCAGTTTTCTGTGAAATGAGAGGTTAGGTCCTTCCAAACTCTGATAGTGTCCAGGGTTTGGTAAGCTACTGCCCAGGGGTCAGATCTGGCCACAAAGTTCATTTACATGCTCTCTGCGGCTGCTCTCACTTGCAACCACAGAACTGAAGACTTGGTCCAGAAACCGTTCAACCCACAGAGAAGAAAATATTTACTTTGAGGCATTTAATGGAAAACATTTGCTGAACCTGTTCTCATCTATGGATCCAGCTCACTTTAATTCTCTCTACACATTGATTTTGTCCCTTATTCACTCAACCCATATTCACTGGTCACCATTATTGTACAAGTATTATGAAAATTGCTGAACTATGACAGTGACCAATATAGACACGGTCATTGCCCTCAGGACCGTTAACATTCTTGCTCAGAGTGAGTTGGCTGATCTCCAATGTGGTAGAGATGGCCGTTGTCCCCAGTAGCCATCTCCAGCTCTTCTATACTATGATGGTTAATGTGTGTGTCACCTTGGCTGGGCCACGGAGTGCCCAGATATCTTGAGGAAACATTATTTTGGGTGTTTCTGTGAGAGTGCTTCTGGATGTGATTAACATGTAACTCAGTGTGTCCTGAGTAAAGCAGACTGTCCTCCATAATTTGAGTGGGCTTCCTACAATCAGTTAGAGGCCTGAATGGAACAAAAAGACTGGAAGCAAGAAAGAATTTCTAGGCTTCTGGCCTTCAAACCGAAGCTGTGGCATTGGCTCTACAGCCTGCCAACCCACTCTGCAGATTTTGGACTTGCCTGCCGCCAGTATGTGCATATATGAATCACATTGGTTCTGTTTTTCTGGAGAACCTTGACTAACATATATGGCCACCTGGAATAAAGAGTACATTTCCCAGCCTCTCTTGTAGCTAGGGGTGGCCATGTGACCAATGGGTTGTAAGCAGACATTTATCCGGTAGATTCTAAGGAGCTTCCTTAGGAGATAGCCAGTGTGTGCCCTTTGCTACCCTTTCTCCTCTTCCTGCCTCCTGCAGCTTGTAGCAGAAATGTGGCAGAGGGACTTCCGTCCCAGACCCAGAAGGAAAACTGACCTGTGAAGTGGAGGTCTCCAAAACTGGGAGAACTCAGAATGAACCTGGCTTCCTGAGGGTTTTGAGGAGCAACGCCACTATGTTGTTCTGAACTTTTACTTGAGAGACAAATGAACTTGTTTATCAATCCATCGCTATCTGGGATGTCTGTTACCAGCCACATCTAATCCTGATATACATATTTTTTTCCTGTGTCCCTCTGCTGTGCCTGAGAACAGTGTCTACTGTAACTAAGAGGACCTGCCACCAAGTCCAGAGGATGCTGAACACATGTGTGAAGGCCATGGTTGCAGTTACATGTCCCAAATGATGGGCTGGGACCAAGTGGGGTTGTCTGCCCATGAAGCTGAGTTTTAAAAGATATTGGGATTGCAAACTTAACATTAAGATTCTTCCTATCTCCTTTAGATAGACAAACTTTTGTTTAAAAAAACAAACATTTAAAAAATCAAACAGTCAATTGAATAGTTTTTTCTTGGTTTTTGATGGAATGTGAGGGTTCTTTTCCAATATAACACTGAAGTGAGTTTTCCTATTCTTTCACAGGTGCCTTGGATATTATTGAGTATAAATATACCTACGTGTCTTAGACTATATCACAGTCACTTGGAATTCATGACTACATTTTTTTCTTTCCATGAAAATATTTTCTACATGTAAAACAAATGTTCACTAAACTGATAAATACTGTGGGTGATCCCTGCCACAGACTTACCTACAGGTATTGTTCAGAATGACTGTCGTGTTAGAGCCGGCAGTCATTGCCTGCTTTGCCCATGCCCCCGCTCATAACCTCTGCTCAGAAGCGGCACATGTTCACCCCTCAGCTCTCTGCACTCTGGGTGCCCAACACAAGGGCAGCCAAGCCAAAGACCAACCAGAACACTAGGCCCTGCTTTACCCCGCGCCCTTCCCCCCAAAAAAGATCAAGGCCAGTGGGCCAGTAGTATTCCTCTTAAGACAGAGAAACAGCCAGTTAGCATTAGGACAGATACCAAAAGTTGTATAACAACTTGCCACACGTGCAGGAGCTGGCATTTGTTACGGGCCACATGCAAGGTGGAGTAACAGAAACTATGAGTGTGCAGAGCGGGAGAATGGAATGGACAGCAGGCAGAGCCAGGGCTGCTCAGAGAGAGGGCCAGTCTCCTGGGCTCCCTTGGTCCCCTTGGGATTTGCAGCTCCGATCCAGTTCCAGCTCCAGTGCACATGTGCCCCTGCAGCAGACCTTCTACAAGTGCAGGGACCTTGTGTGTGTATTGTTTAGCTGTCTAGCCTTCGCCTATTCCCACTTTGGTGCCCAGTCCCGATGGAGCCAGGCAATCCATGAATGCACACAGCTGGACTGGCAAATACTAGCTCTTCGCCTGAGGACTTTTCACTCAAGTAGTCCTATGAATGGCAAAGACTAGAGGAGAAAGGGCCACTTTCTAGAAGGGCAGGTGTAAAATTTGAAAGAACAACCTAACATCTTGTGCTTGGAGTAGGCTCTTTAGGAGGTATTTGTAATGCTCTGGGCTTCTTCAGAAGTGGTCACTGATGGGAACCCCAAGAAAGAGTTGAAGACAGAGAGAAGTTACCTTCCACTGAAGGTAACTCTAAAAGGTAACCTTAACCTTGAAAGGTAAGGATCCTACTTTGAACACCCCAGTTTCCCCTGTCTCCCTTTGGCTGAAAAGAACCAAACTTCGCTGGTTGCTGAGAGCTGAACAAGGCACAGCATCTTTGGACTTCCCTTTGACAACTCCCTAGCCGCCGGAGGCTATGTCAGGGCTACGAGACCCGTAAGTGTGGGTCTGTGTGTGGAAACTAGTTCTGAGTCTTTCCCTGAAACCCAACCCCCAGCCATGTAGCATGAGCTCATTCTGCCCCAACTGGGAGAATGAGAAAATGGTCTGTGAATTTCTCTTCCACTCTGTCAAAATAAGAACAGAAAAAAAATACACCTCTGCAAAAGTGTTTTCTTTCAGCTTTTATTTGCACACATTCTGTATAATTATGGTCAGCAAGAGGGCATTTTCCATAGCCACACTGGCAGTATTTTCCACACAAAGGTTTATGCTGGCGGGCAGCCTGCCCTTGAGCTATTTACTTGTGTGGTGGATAGAAAATCGTCTAACCTATGGCCAGTTAGACCCCAGCAAAATGTGCTCATTTGGACCTCTGCTGTAACAAAACATATTATTTTAATTTCCCCTCCAACCCTTGTCCCTCTTCCCTAGGTAAAGTGATTCAATATGGTGCAATCACCTTTACACAACCAACTCTATGGTATGCCTTCCATCTAAATACTAGTGTTCACATTTTCGCATGCTTCTTCCTAGCTTTCAAGATCTTAGAAATTTCTTATCCAGCTTTATTCTTCATGACCTCACCTCATTCCCTCTCTTTCCCGTGAAGCCTTTCACTTCACTGACCCCCCACATACCACGTGCATCTCCTCCTGCAGGCCATTGTTCATGCTCTCCCATTCCAATCCTGAACGCCTGCCTCCTTCTTTCAGCTTCTTAGTTTCCTGCCCACTACTCAGCACCCAGTTCTGGCTGCCTTCTGCTGAAGTCACCCTGATTCCTTCTTCCTTCCATGTACGGGCAGGTCACTACCTACCCATTTTGAAATGATGAGTCATCTAGACAAGCTGATCAAATGTTGTGTATAGAGCCAAGCAACTCAAGTAATTCACTTACCAACTACTCAATGAGCACCTTCCTACTGTATGCTCATCTCTGTGGAGAACATCCTATGTCAGAAAAAGTGTGAGGATTCGTGGGTGAATTAGACCTATTTATGTCCTTGAGGAATTTGCAGAGACCTTGGAGAAGAAAAAGCTACACTCATGAAAGAACTATTTCAGAGCTGGGGCCCAAGTATGATGGTTCTTCAGGCCACATGAGGTAGACAACATTATCCACTAGCGAGGGGCAGGAGTTGGGAGGCAATTCCAGCTGACAGCAGAGTTAACTTTCTACTGTTCATTGGATATATAGATGGAAGGATGGATGGATGGATAGTAGGAAGGAAGGAAGGATGGATGCATGGATGCATGGAAGTGAGTATAGATGAACCAACAGGTAGATGGTCCAAAAGGCATCCATCCATTTAAGAAACATTTATTGAAAGCTTACTATGCACCAGTTTTAAAGGATACCTAGATGGATAAGATAGCCTTCAATCAGATTTCAGTCTAGTCTGGTGGGGAAGTACAGTCATAAACCAAGCAACAGTGGCCTTAGAAGTTTAAAGAGAATTCACAAGAGCTACCATTTTAAGCACCTATAATACAGTAGGTATATTTTCAAACATTGTTATTACAGTTCCTACTCCTCGGTGCTGCCGCAGACTCACAGGGGCACTGTGAGTTACTTTAAATTTCGAGGGAAACATAATGATGCTCAACATCTGTTAGACACTGTGCAAACCACTAGCTCAAGGTAGTTCACAGTTTTTAACATACGATCACCCTACATTCCTTTTGATGATGTCATATCTGTAAAGCTGGGTCTTTGGTAGCAGCTGTAACAAATAAACAAGAACCATATGAAAATCAACATGGAACAGGAGATGAAGGCAGCAGGGTCCAATCAGATTGCAAGGTTTGAGGAGTTGTCCAGTGCCCAAGAGATACATACATCTTATTAATAAGTAATGGTCGTTAACTTAAGAATGAAATAAAATTATTACTTTTTCTTTCAATGTATGTGTATTATTTTGTCAGGACATAAATACTTAAGTTGTTTGGTCCCAACTTCATAATAAATGGAACTCCTAGGTGTTTCTTAAGGCCTAGAGACACTGAAAAAATGACTGAAGTACTTTACTAACGACATCATAAACAGAGAATGTTTGAGAACCTCTGTGCTATTGCCAGTCCTCCCAGGTTACTAATTCACCAAAGATCACACAAAGTAGCAAGTTCCAGAGCCAGGATTTAAACCCAGATCTCTTCTAGTGGTCTCTAAAACTATGTTGCTTTTGGTTAAAATAATGATGGGCTCATCAGGAGATGGACAGGAGGGCAGCCTGGTGGGGCAGAATTTGGGGAAGGGCGGTGGGACCGACAGATCATGGAACCAAGACGACTTGAGCAGAGCCTCAGGCGCCCTGCATGGTCACTCTGCCCTGCCAGCCTTCCACGGGACCCTGGTCCGGGGGAGGAAGAGCAAGCCCTGGGAGGTACACAACAACGAGCCCTCTGGTTTTCTGTGTGGTCACAAGAGGAGGGCAGGGTAGGGTGTGGGACCACAGGGCAGTATGAGAAATGGGGGCAGAGTCTGCGCACATTTTGGGGGGATCAAATAACTTGTTTTGCACCCTGCTGATTTTTGAAAACGTTAGTGGCTGCTGTCGTGGTGATATCCCCAAATGACCAGACTTCTGTCATTTCAGGTGGGCAGGGTCCTGCCAAGATTGTGAGGAAAGTGGAAGCAAATTCCCCTGAAAGAGAAGCCCTCTGGATTGGGAAAAATTTAGGTCAACATCATTTGAACCTTGACCTCCTGCTCTTTTGTCCCCAGGCAGACATTTCCTTGACCTCCAGAAATTCCTCTGCCTTGAAGGAGAACTCCTTCCCCCTCCCCCCAGAGGCCTCCAAAGTGGGTGGAAACAGACTCAGGGCAAGACCCCAGGGAAGCGTGAAGGGCCCTGGGAGTGTGGAGAGTTGAAGAGGCTCCTCTGCAAAGATCTTCAAAGGCAAAGCCCAAGGCGCTGAGCACGCCAGGAGGGCAGGCTCCAAAGAGGAGTGCTGGAGGGAGAGCCTTCGCCACCGCCAAGGGGGATGGACAGAGAGACCCCCTACTGTGGCAGCGAGCCTGCTTGTAGGAGCCCGGAGAAGCCTAATTCAATTACCCTTATCAGAATGCCTCTGAACTTAACAAAGCAGATAATCAGTTCCAGAGACAGATACTGTGTGGGGGGCCAAAATTATTTTGCTTCCCAAAATTGAGGCTGAAATTGGAGATGTTTGGGTAATGGAAAACATAATCCCTCTCTGGGTCCAGCCCCCCCAGCCCCAACCCCCACCCAGCACCCACACCTGACACACCCCTACCATTTGAGCCAAGGAGACTGGGATTCAACATCCACACCTATCTTCTCTTAACACACCTGGCCATGAACTTGACCTCTTTCTCCCACCCTCTTTGATTCATAGTCAGGAGGAAGCCGTGTAGCTGGAAACAGGAGGAGAAAGGTATTAACATCTACCGAGCCCACTGTGTCTCAGGTTCATTCTATACATTACCTAATTTAAACCACCCAAAAGGGCTTTTGTAGAAAAATTAGTACTACCACATTCCTAAAGGTGATGGAGTTTTGGAAAAGTTAAATCACTGCCTAGGGACCCATCCTTATAAGCAGAACGGGTTGGATTCAAACACAGGGATCAGACTTTGCAACTCACTATGCCACAGGGCCTCTCTGCTCAACATCAGAAAGCAAATAGAAGCTCATGTTTTCAGGGATTTGTAGCAACTTTTCACAGTACAGTTGTCTCACTTTGGGGTAAAGAAACAGACTCAGAGAGGCTAAATAACTTTCCTGGGGCCACACAACTGCTGAGTTTCTCAGTTGGGGATTTGAGGCCAAATCCTGGCCTGAGACTGGAGTCCAAGCCAGGGCCCTCAATACTGTCTCACAACTGCAATCCAAACCATTTTCTAGAGACTTCCCATAGCCCTAAGTGCAGGGAGCACATCTTCTCATCTTTCCCACTGGGCACAGGCGGGACTGAACCCACCACCATGGGCTGAATGCTGGGTGCTGGGTAACCAGGATTACTGCTGAATGATCAGATGCTGTCCACCACCAAAGGAGAGCTCTCAGTGCCTATGTACTTAGACTAACAGGATATATAGAGTTAGCCCTGGAAATAATCTCTCATGTCCGTGGGTTACATGCATCCCTTATTTATTTATACTTACTGTTTTTATTAGGTGACATTTGCCATGTATAGAATACTATCTATGTAAATTATAAAGCTTAGTCATCATAAAACCTGGGAGCCCACCACACCACCTCACAGTAGACTGTTACGTTCCTTCTCCCATTCTTTTCTCCCACCTCCCACACAGAAATAACCACTATCCTGTTTCGTGTTTATCATTCCTTTGATTATTTGTAGTTTTACAAAGTATGTTTGCATGGTAGATTGCATTATTTATTGTTCCAAGGTCACAAATACCCTTGGACATATGACTTTGCAGTTCTTCCCATTAGAGGTGGAACAAATTTCCCTGCCTAGTGATGTCGGATTGACTGTGGCCGGTGGAATGCTGTGGGCATTGATGGATGCCAATTCTGAGCCTAGGTCTTCAGAGGCGTCCACTTTCTCCTCTTATATCCCCGACTCTGCCATAAGAAGAATGTGCTCCTGGTCCCACCTGCTGATTCTAAGAGGATGACACTTGCGTGGAGCGGACCTGGACCCAGTCTGAAGTTGGAATCAAACCCAGTGCAGCCTAGACCAGATAGGCCAACTCCCAGCCAATCCACAGACACCTGAGTAAGAAGACGTGAAGGTTAGTAAGCCACTGAATTTTAGAGTAGTTTGTTATGCAGCATTATTATGGCAACAGATCATAATATATACAGCATACCTCTAAATAGCACTTTTTTGAGTTTTGAAAAATGACCATTAACATTGCATGTCATTGTCTACTACTTACTTTTCTTTCCCATTCTATGTCATGTGTCTGAGCTTCATCCAGTGGAATATAACATAGCAAATGAACTACAGCCGTGGGCCCCTCAGCTTAGAGACGAGGAAAGGCGAAAGATCCACAGAGCTCATGAATGGCTGAATTGTCATGGGAGCCCAAGTCTCATTCCTTCGGCAAATATTTATTGAACATAAGCAGAGCCCTTTGCTCAGCGCTGGGACTATAAGGTGAACTGGACACGTAAGATTCCTGCCCTAAGGGCCTTACGGCATAGGGGCCACTTCATGGAAAGAGGGCAATGCACATCTGTGCCTCCTGTCCTATCACTGCCAGCGTTTCCTATTGCCTCTGCCCTGCCAGCTCTTTCCCCTCATTCCATCCACCAACTCCTATCCCTGGAGGCAGATAGTCTAATGAAGGCAGCATGTGAAGAGGGCAGGCAGAAACCATGGAGCGGATAACTCTCCCTGGGAGAACCGCCGGCGGACTGAGTTCCAGGGGAAAAGGCCAAAGTAATTGGAAAACTCGGGCCCAAGGATTGATTGCTTCGGGAGGCAGGTTTTCATTGCCGCAGGTGGCGTGTGTCTGCAGGGAACAGGCAGTTGTCTGGCCAGAGCCGGCCCTATAGTGAAGGCAGCAGCCCTGGGGACTTGGCTGCTGGTGTGACCACACTCATCAGCAGAACATGCTTGGGAGACAGAGAAAGGATGAGTAATGCTCTTCACCCATGAGGACCTCCTAACCAAATGAGAGAAACAGGATCCGCCGCCCCCACCAAATGCAAGGCCTCAAACCCCTACCATCATAGATAGAACCAGAGCTGAGCAGGTACACCTGGATGGACGTGGATGTGCAGATGCCCAGCAGTGGCTGAAATGACCGGGACAGGCTGCCTGAGCATAGAGAGGTGTCTTTTGTTTCCCCGAAGCACGTAGGTGGGTCCTACGAGACTTGCCTTTTATTCCGCACTGTGGAAAACACAGTGGGAATCACTTCACAATAAAACTAGACCGAACACAACCGCATACTCCCTCAATGATTCAGAAAGCATTCCAGGGTGTTGCAGGGCCTCGGGGACATCATTAGGAAAATCAGTTACCATACAGGATTGGAGGAAACTGCATCCTGATGATATGAGGTTTCATGGTGATTGGGTCCTGGATAAGAAAGTTATTTGCAGTAATGAAGGATTGGCAATTCCTGCAAGATAGGGGAATGGCAAAGCCAAGGCGAACACTTGGCTGCTCCCAGCTCCAGTGCCCAGTGCGGATGAGCGAGCAGCCACAGCTGTGGGGTGGTCGGTCTGTGAGCTGAGGGTTGTGTGGATGGGGGAGGTCAGGAAGGTCTAATGTCAGAGTAGAATGGTTCTTGCTTGGAGATGTTTTACATGTCTCTCTCCCTAGTGCCCATTTGAAAATTCCCATCACTGTGTTTTGTTGTTATTTTCACTCCAGAAGTAATGCTTTCAAAGGCAGTGACCCTGCGGTTCTGTGGGAGGGGCTTCCCCAGGGAAGGAAAGCAAGGAGTGGCCTGCACCGATGGGGGTGAGGAGCCAGCAGGCCCCCATCAGTGACCCAGATCTTACGCACTGTGCATGGCAGCCAAGTCAGAGGGTAGCAGATCGGATTGGAAAGAGCTGGAAGTCCTGAGGTCCAGTCTGCCACTTCCTAAAGGTGCAATTTTGCAGTGCAAGACTCCTTACCACCTTGGGCCTTGTCTGTCCCATCTATAATAGGGGCTGAGAGGACAGTGGCTTCTGATTATAGATAATTTCCACCTTCCAGAGCCTATGGTAAAACCAAACACTTCGTAGAGAGATACCAAGAAGAAAGGGAAAAAATGACCACATTTATTTGAGCCATAGTTGAGAAAATACCATGTGGCTCTTAGCCTACGTAGTATATTTTTTTGTCTCTTGTATACATTGCTATTATATGTGTGTGTGAATTTTATTTCCCCAATCAGAGCACATGTTTCTTAGGAGCAAGAAAAAATTTTACAGAACTCATTAAATTTCAAAACAAATTATAGTATAAAAAATAGTATAAAATTAGAAATTACATTAGTCTCCATTTATTAGATTAGAAAAAATATCTGTCTGTTGATGATATGTCATTATAAATGATACCATTTATTTTTCACACCATTGTCAAAGTGTTTCTGTGCCCATTTTACAAACGAGGAAACTGAAGAAAAGAGGGGTTAGAAAACTTGCTGAAGTTATACAACTAGTAAGTAGTGGAGCTGGGACTTGAACCAAAGTCCTCCGTCCTGAACTTCTAGACTCTTTAGAAGTGGGTCTCTTCTGCACCTCATGGGGCACTCAGCGCAAAGCAGATTCATAACTGGTGACCAGTAAATAATTGCGGGTTGCTGAATCCCACACCACTATAAATTGCCCAGCTTAAAGGCTGAGGCTGAATCAAATGACACGGCATGTTTTTTTTTTTCACCCAGAAATACCCTTGGGCCCCTTTGAGTGCCCCAGGCTGTAGGAGCCAAGGCTCCGGAGGGCCCCGCCTGGACCTGTTGGCACATGTCCCAGTCATGTGGTTGGCCAGGCGCCTGAAGTTCTCCTTTCTCATACGAGAAGCCGACAGGCCCAGGCCTGGACTGGAAGCCCCCTTTACAAATACTCTTCAGTTTGCATTCACCCCCGGCCAACAGACAGGGCCCTACAAACCACCCAGCAACACCAGCCAGGAAAAAGCCCTCACTTCTGGCCACAGGAACTTCACCAACACGTCAGCCTGCGCCTGAGGCGCCAGCTCTGCCCACAGAACACCCAGAGGCAGTAACCCCAGCCAAGCCAGGTCTCATAGACTCACTGAATTTTATTTGCCCATCAGGGGCCTGGGACAAAATTGAAAAGCAAACACCTCGTGCAGGTCGGTTGGTTATCTGAACCACAAATGAGACTGGACTTGTGTCCCCCTTCCTCATCCCAACAAATCTGGGAATACATCTATCTGTATGAGGCTCATTCGGGGCCTGGTACTTGGTGCTTCTGGTGACACCAGCTCTGGATTTGGTCCCTTTGGCAGCTTCACCACTCCTATTGACTATGAATAAGTGCTTCCTTCTGCTCCCAACTTGGCCCCTGCCCTTTGTCCTCCTCACAGGAGTCTCTGTTTGGTTCCTCATCCACTAGCCCAGCTCCCAGCGCTGGGTGAGCCCTTTGGTCCACCGACATGGCGCTGCCCGGGCCAGCTTCTCAAGCACCACTCTCAGCCCTCATCCCCTGTTCATAAACCTTCAAAGGTTCCCCAAATCTTTTGTGATAGATTTGGACCCAGAGCCTCTCTGAGAGCTCTTCTAAAGGCCTCCTCCAGGTGCTAGCTACCAGCTAGCTCTTAGTTTTCCCAGCACATCCCTTCTGTCTTACTGAGTTCTGCATTGTCCCCACACACAGAAGACCCAATCTGACCTCATGGTCTTTGTTCACGTGGCTCTCCTCACCTGGAACGCCCTTCTCTGTGTGCTACTCTATCCTGATCTTCTCATCCTCCGAGGCCCCCTTCTTGAGAAATCCTTTCCTACAGGTAGTGTTCTCTCTCTTTTCTAAAACTCTGCAACACTTCATTGTACCCTGTCTTGAATCGTTATTAGACTGTGCCATAACAATCATTATAGAATAAATATGCTATATAATAAATAAATACCTCTCTTTGACCTGGCAACCAGGGCCCCTACTCAGGCCCCCATCCAGCCCCACCTTTCCCTATGAGGTGATGATTCTGTGGGACCACACGAACATGCCCATCTTGAGTTTGCATCCTTTCTACACCCACTTTTAGAGCATGCTCCTATTATCCAGGGCCCCAGAATTCTGTGTCCAAACTTCTCTGCATCTATTTCCAAAGCCCATGGAAGCCCCTTCCCCAGGTCTGTCATTCAAAGGACAAGAGGAGGATGTTTGCTGGGAGGTGGGTTTGTGGGTGGAGCATGGACGTGTGAGCTGGAGTGTCCACCTGCATAGGCCCTTTGGTGGGAAGAGAAGGGGGTAGGCCTCTGCAGGCTGGAGTGCCCAGATGCCCTTTAGTCCACCTGCTAGAGGGTGAAGCCAAGAGAGAAGAGACAGTGAGATTTGGAGAGAGATTGAGCACAGATGACAGGGCTGAAACTCTGGAGCCAGCCTGTGCTTAGAGTTTTCGATGATCTAAACCAAAATATTTCTCTTCTTTGCTTAACTTCATTTAAGATGGGCTTCTATCACTTGCAACCAAAACTGAAGGATATATATAGTCATGATGATGAGAAGGAGGAGGAAGAGGAGGAGGAGGAGGGTGGTGGCGGTGGTGGTAATGGTAGCTAACACTTACTGGATTACCTGTATGTTCCAGGCACTCTGCTTTACCTGTGTTAGCTCATTTATTCCTCCACCCACTTCATGAGGGACTTGGTATTATTATCTAGTGTCCCAGGTGAGGAAAAAGAGATTCAGAAGAGGTAAGTAAATTGCCCGATGTCACACAACATTCAAACCCAAGTCTGTCTGACCCTAAGCTTGTGGTCTTATCTGCTAAGCTTTTTTTTTTTTTTTTTTTTTTTTTTTTTTAATTGTTCACCAACGCTGAGCTGCACCACAGGCTTGAAACTTAGCCTCTCCCAATAAAAGGCATGGGTAGTGTGCAATTAGTCACTGTGGGAAAACTAAGGCCCTGAACACGGAGTAAAGGTCAAAATGCACAAGATGCAACAAGATCAACCAGACCCCCGGCAATCCTCGTCAACAGAGAGGAGGAGAAGGAACAATGATTCTTCAAAATGCATTCCTCTACACTTCTCCTTCTCTGCCTGGGTCGAAGGCTTCTGCAGCACAGCTTGGGGAAGAAGGACAAAATTGTGTCTGGCAGCACACCTTAGAACTTCTCCACAGGACTCAGGTCATGCTTTCAGCAAATATACAGAGTAGTTTAACTGCCATTGGGTTAAATCATTGTTAGATGAACAAAGGCACGTTATAGCACAGATGGTGGAGGGTGGTGGAGTACAAGTGTTCATCAACAGTCAATATTGACATATACAGGATACCCCAGATACAGTGCATGTGGGAGCCCAGCACACACCCAATGAGTGGCTGGAATCATGCAGCTGAAGTCTGGTCTCTACAAGTAGAGGGAAGGTGCAGACCTTAAGAGGGCTTTGCTCATAAGTCTCCTACGACAATGACCACATGCATGCTTGTGAGATCCATCACTGTTTGTGTCCTCCCTCAGGGAAAGCAGAATAAGACCAAAATTAGCATGAGAATGTATATGTAGTGTGCAAAATAGCAGGACTGCCACAAAGGGTTTATTGCTGCAAGTGTTGGGGAGCTGCAGAAGGCACCCTTAGCTCTGCCACACATAAGAAATGCTCTCACCCCATTGTCACGGTCATAAAATCTTTATAGGAGACAGCACTGACCTTCCCACTGTCAAGTACTCAGGGTCACTCACCAAACATTCATGAAGCATAAGGGCCTTCCCATAATCTTCCAGAAAGGTCAACTGTCATAATCACCTCCATGGTGCCTCTTGGGAGGAAGACTCACTCAAGTTCAGACTCCAAATCTAAATGCATTTTACCCCCTACCTTTCCGTAGTAGGAAATACATGTAATGAGCAAGTACATTTTCTACCGAGAGCCACTGTTTCCCAAAGTAGCATCCAGACACCACGGAGCCTGAAACCTACCCCTTACCACATGGAACTGTTAGCATATTTCTTTTATTTGTTTGTATATTCAACAATCTATTTGAGCAAACAGAGAAGTGAGCAGAACACATGCCCTTTTAAAGTGTACAATTCAGTATTTTCATATATTTAGAGAGCTGTGCAACCACCACTCGTATCAAATCCCAGAATATTTTGTCAGTCTAATAAGAAACCCTGTACCCGTTAGCGATCACTATCCATTTCCACCCCCATCCCCAGCCTCTGAGAGCCACTAACCTACTTTGTGCCTCTACGGATTCGCCTGTCCTGAACACTTCACATAAATGGAATCATATGATGTATGTATTTGGCTTCTTTCATTTAGTACAATGATTTTTAAGTCTATCTATCTTGTAGCATATATCTATACTTCCTAATATAAATTCCTATTTATGGCTAAATAATATTCCATTGTATACATAGATATACCATATTTTGCTTATCCATTCTTCAATTGATGGACATAAGGGTGGTTTTCATTTTGGAGGCTATTATAAATAAGAAGAAGGCTGCTATGAACAAGTTTTTGTGTGGACATATGTTTTCTTTCTTTTTTTTTTTTTTTTTGGACATATGTTTTCAATTCTCTAATATACCTAGAAGTCGACTTACTGGGTTATATGTTTAATTTTTTGAGGATATGTCAACTGTTTTGCAAAGCAGCTGCATCATTTGACATTCCCACCCACAATGTACGAGAGTCCATTTCCCCACATCCTCATCCACACTGGTTATTGTCTGTCTTTTTGATCACAGCCATCCTGGATGGTATAAAGTGGCATTATTGTGGTTTTGATTTGCATTTCTTTAACACTGTTGAGCATTCTTTCATGTGCTTATTGACCCTTTATACTACTTTTTTGGTGAACTGTCTATTCAAATCTTTTGCCCTTTTTAAAATGGATTTGTCTTTCCATTGTTGAGTTGTACACGTTTTTTCATTCTAGGTATAAGTCCCTTACAGATATATGACTTAGATTTGTCTCCCAGTCGGTGCGGGTTGTCTTTTCACTTTATTGATGGTGTTCTTTGAAGCACAAATATTTTTAATTTTGTTGAAGTTCAACTTACCTATCTTTTCTTTCGTAATTTGTGTTTACTGGTGTCATATCCAAGAAACTATTTCCTAACATAAAATCATGAAGGCTTAAGATTAAGTTCTATTTTCTTCTAAAAGTTTTATAAGCTTAGCTCTCACATTTAGATCTTTGATCCATGTTAGTTATCTTTTTATATGTGTTTTGGAGGTAAGGGTCCAAATTTATTCCTTCGTATATGAAAACACAGTTGTCTAACACAATTTGTTGAAAAGACTGTTTTTTCCCTTCATTTAATTGTTTTAATGCCTTTGTCAAAAATCAGGTGACCAAAAATGAAAGGGTTTATTTCTAGATTCTTAATCTATTCCATTGATCTCTACATCTATCTTTACACCAGTACTATAGTCTTGATTTATGATAAGTTTTAAATTCAGAAAATGTGAGTCCTCCAAGTTTGTTCTTTTTCAAAATTGGTTTAGCTACTCTGGGTCCCCTGAATTTCTACCTGAATTTTAAGATAAGCTTATTAACATCTACAAAGAAGCCAGCTGGGATTTTGGCAGAGATTGCATTTACTCTGTATATCAATTTGGGGAGTATCACCATCTTACAATATTAAGTCTTCAAATCCATGAGAATGAGATGTCTTTTTTTTTCATTTATTCAAGCCTTCTTTTATTTCTTTAAGTGATATTTTATAGTTTCCAGGGCACATGTCTTATTTGGTTAAATTTGTTCATATGTATTTTATTCTTTTTGATGCTATTATAAATGGAATGGTTTTCTTAATTCTGTTTTAGGATTTCTCATTGTCAGTGTTATAGAGATGTAATTGATTTTTGCATATTTATCTTGTATCCTGCAACCATGCTGAACTCATTTATTTGTTCTAATAGTTTTTTGTAGGTTCCTTAGGAGTTTTTATACACAAGATTATATCATGTGTAAATAAAGATAGTTATTTACTTTCCTGTTCCTGCTCCAATCTTGATGCCTTTTATTTCTTTTTCCTACCCAGTTGCCCAGGCTAGACTATCCAGTATAATGTTGAATAGAAGCAGCAAAAGTAGACATCCTCATCTTATCCTCAATCTTAACCAGAAAGCATTAAGTCTTTCGCCATTAAGTTGATGTTAGCTATGGGTTTTTATGAATGGCTATATTAGTTTTCTATGGCTACTATAACTAATTATGACAAACTGGGTGGCTTAAAACAACACAAATGCATCATCTCCCAGTTCTGTAGTTTAGAAGTCCAACATGGGCTTCACTGGGCTAAAACCAAGGTGCTGGAGGGCTGTGTTCCTTTCGGAGACCCTAGGGGAGTCGACCTTGCCTTTTCCAGCTCCTATAGGCCATCCGTATTCCTTGGCTCTGACCCCTTTCCTTCATTTTCAAAGCCAGCAACATGGCCCCTCTCTCACCTTCCTTCCATAGGCACATCTTCCTCTGGCTAAGCACAACTGGAAAGTTTCTCAATGTTAAGGATTCAAGTGATTAGACTGGTCCCATGTTAAGGTCCCTAAACTTAGTCACATCTGCAAAGTCTCTTTTTCACCTGAGGTAACATATTCACAGGTCCAGGGATTAGGGTGTGGATCGCTATGGGGGAAGGGGGGTGCTTTTGTCTGCCCACCACATTTCACTCTCTAGACCCTAGAGATTTATGTCTGTCCCATATGCAAAATACATTTATCTCACTCCAAGAGCCCCCAAATTCTCAACACATTACTTTATCAAAAAGTCCAAAACCTTACCTATATCTCATCAGTTCAAAAGTTCCAGATTCTACCACCTGAATCATCACTGTAAGTATGGGTGAGACTCAGTCCAATCTATCCCTGAGCACAGGTCCTCTCCATGTGGACCAGTGAAACTAAGAAATAAGTTACGTGCTCCCAAAATAAAGGTAAAACAGGCATTAGATATTTTGGTTCACAAAGGGAGGAAATAGAAAGGAAAAAGAGTCACTGGTCCCCCCAAATGTACATACCCAGCCAGGCAAACTCCATGGGGTTTCAAGGTCTGGAACTAATTTTCCGGGGCCCTCATTTCCAACCACTGGGCCCATGGCTGCACCCTCTGGGCCTGAGGCTCCATTTCTGAGACATCCCATCTTTCTCATGAAAGGTAACGTGTGTTTGCAGCTGGATGGTTTTATCAGCCTGTTTCCTGCCTGCAGAAATTTGAGGGTCCAACAGCTTGCTTTCATTTTGTTCTCTCTTTGTCCCTTTTGGTCCAAGCTGGCAGTGTTTCTGCTAATATAAAATTCTTAAGAATCTGTTGTTCTCTGATCAGACAAGAGGTCCCTCCACAGGTTCTTCCTAAATAATCCCATCTCTATTTTTGGCTTCTGATGACACAGGTGAGGGTATCGACATGTCAGACTTGTAATCTCTAAGAGCCTTTTGTGTAACCGAATTCTCTAACTTTTTTATTTTTCTGAGGTATTGGCAAGAGGTTGTCCAGCTCCACCCTTAACTTTCTTCCTATAGTACATTTCTCCAGGAGTGACTCTTTTATAGAGAGAGATTTTTGCAATTTGGATAAGCTGAGTTTCCCAAATCATTAAGTCCTAAATTTTTTTTTTAAGTTCTTGCTCCAATTTATCTCCTTTCTCCTACATTTCACTATAAACAGCAAGAAAAACGAGGTCACACCTTCAACACTTCGCTTGGAAATTTCAGCTCCATGTTGCATTTCATCATTTACCAGTCCTGCTTTCCCCATAACTGCAGGAAAAATTGTGCTAAGCTTTCTGCCACTATGTAACCAGAACCCCCATTCCTCCAGTTTCCAATAACATGTTCCTCATTTCCTTTGGAGCCTTCAACAGCAGCACCTTTAACACCCATATTTCTACTAACAATCTGTTCATGGTGATTTAGGTATAATCTAAGGCAATTTATGTTTTCTCTACTGTGCTTCTCATTTCCTTCTGAGTCCTCATTAGCAGAGTTATTAGCATCCAGGTTTCTACTAACAGTCTGTTCAAGGCAATCTAGGCTTTTTCTATCATGGTCCTTGACATTCTTCCATACTCTGCTCATTGCCCAATGCCAAAGCCACATCCACATCTCCAGGTGTGTGCTTCAGCAGCACCCCACTTCCAGGGTCCAAAATTTGAATTGGTTTTCTGCTAGCATTAATATTTTGTCAGGTTAAGGAAGTTCCCTTCTATTCCTAATTTGTTGAGTCTTTTTAAAATGAAAAATTGTTCAATTTTGTCAAGTACCTTTGCTGTGCCTCTTGAGATGATCACGTGGTTGGGGGTCTGTCACCATTGAAGGAGAGTGTAGAAAGAAGCGGCCAGACATAGAAGGGACACCAAGTGATCGTGCATGATGTTATTGAGGCTGGTAGAAGGGAGGGTTTCAGGGAAGGAGTGTCCAGAGTATCGATACTCTGGAGAGGTAAGAGAAGATGAGAACTAGAAAGTGCTCTTTTTTTACTGAGGCAAAATTGGCATATAGCATTATATAAGTTTACGACAGTATAATTTGACACCTGTGTTTTCCCCAAAGTCTGGTGATCGTCTTTCACTACACAGCTGACCCCACCCACACCTTTGCTGACCCCCCACTCCCCTTTCACTCTGGTAACTGCTGATCTGTTCTCTGTATCTACGAGTGGTGTTTGTTTTATTTTGTTTTTTAGATTCCACATATGAGTGAAGTTGTATGGTATTTGTCTCTGACTTATTTCACTTAGCATAATACCCTCCAGGTCCATCCCTGTGGTTGCAAAAGGCAACTTTTTATTGTTGTTTGTTGCTGAGTAATATTTCATCCTGTGTGTGTGTGTGTGTGTGTGTGTGTGTGTGTGTGTGTGTGTAATCTCACCGCTTTTTTATCCATTTGTTTATCAGTGGACACGTAGGCTGCTTCCATATCTTGGCTGTTGTAAATATGCTGCAGGGAACATAGGGATGCATATATCTTCTTGAATTAATGTATTTATGTTCTCCAAATAAGTGTACAACATTTGAATGTGTTATTTTTATTCTTAATTTTTGAGGACCCGCCATACTGTTTTCTATAGTGGCTGTACCAATTTGCGAACAGTGTATGAGAGTTCCCTTTTCTCCACATCTTTTCCAGTATTTGTTGTTCTCTGTTTGTTTGTTGTTGTTTTGTTGTTGTTTTTTTTATAATAGCCATTCTAACAGGTGTGAGGTCTTACCTCATTGTGGTTTTGGTTTGCATTTCCCTGATAGTAAAGTTGAACATCTTTCCATGTGCCTGTTAGCCATCTGCGTGTCTTTTTTGGAGAAATATCTACATATTCAAGTCCTCTGCCAACTTTTTCATTGAGTTGTTTGTTTTCTTGTTGTTGAACTGAAAAATGCTCCTTCTCTCTCACTGGTTCTATGGAGATCGTTGATTAGCTTGGGGCTCGCTGCTGTGGGGCCTGAGAGGAGACAAAAGACTGTGGAGAGTGGGGTGGCGGTTCCTGGATTTTGGGGACTCTAGGGTATGAGCTAGAGGCCTGTGATTACACTGATGTGGTTGGCCACAGGATAACTGACTGGCCTTTTTTATAGTAGATTTTGGATGCATTTTGGCTGAAGCAGGAAGGGCTAGAAGTGTGTCCTCCGTGTCTGAGATCCTAGAATAAAATGCTCAGCTTTTTCTGGAGGTGAGAACAGACATTTCCGCGTCTCAAGGTCAGGGACCAGTTGTCACCCTTTGTGAAGACATGGTGGGCTCGCACCTGCCTCAACCGGAGAATGAAACCAACTGTGCTGAAAGGTTATCGCATCGTGACAACTCACCCAGGCTTGGCCCCAACAGCTAAAGATAGGCTGACATTCACTTACGGTACCTAGTGTTTTGATGACTCTTTAAAATGTGAAGCTTTTTTACCCCCCCAATGGGGAGGGATGGATTCCCGGCCTCTCGGGGAGAGGCATCTCCAGTCAGCAGCAGCATTGTCAGCCATACTGAGAAGAAGCCAGCTCTGTGGGACCCCCGCTCTCAGCCTTCCGCTTCATTCTTGGATGGGACCTCCCCCTCAACAGGACCAGGGTGTTCTGCTGTAATGCTCATTTCCCTTTACCTGGCAGCCCTGTTTGATTGAACATTTCCCTGGGATATTTATGTGAAAACCAAAGGAAATACTCCAGGGTCGTTTTTAATAAGTGCCAATCCCTCCTAGGCTATCTGCAGCCATAAACATTTATGTCTAATATCCCGAAGAAAATGCTGCTGCAGCCTGATGTGGGGGCGACGGCGCATAGATTAGTCTAAACAAAAACACGGGGGTGACAGTCAGCTTCTTTCTGCATGGAGCTGTGTTCACTCATTTTTGACATAAAAGTGCAATTTGCATATTCTTTCAAGTCTGTTTAGCTGCAAACACATGTGTGTTTAGGGCACAGAAATTTAAAATTTGTAAATTATTCAGAAACTACTGCCAAATTGTAATCAAGTGGTAGGAAAAACATTCTATACTCAATAGTTGTGTGTTCAGAGGGGAACCTTTCTCAGGCTGGGGAAACGTTTTTAAATACACTGGTGCTTAATCAACTCAGAAAAAACAGGGGGAGAAATGTTTACTTTGTTAGTAACAATTTAATATAGATGTTGGGGTTTCTTTTTCTGTTTATTGAACATGGCAGAACGGAATGATTTTAATGTTGTGACATTAAATAAATAAGGTGCCTTCCTAGAGAAAACTAAACATTGTGATTAAGCTAAAATGGGAATTTCTAATGTCTCTCTAAAAATGATTTTAAGCCCAGAACAGTAATTACTAGAAAGCAATCCAAGGTAGTTTAATGCACATATACTACACCTTGCAGATTGTAACATTCAGCATGTATTCATTGCATCTCATTTTGATTTCTACTCCATCCTCATTTCTTCTTTTATTTAGTGCATCTAGCAAATATCATTCTGGGGGCCTACCTTATACTGGGTACCTTAGGGTCCAGCATAAAAGAGTTTATACAGATTAAGATGTACACAGGCAAGTGGGTAAGTTCATGTGAGAGGTGGAGGGCTGGCAGACACTGGCAGGAATGATGAGTGTGGACAGAGAGTTAGATGGAGGGGCAATGAGGAGAGGGACCACTTTCACTGCCCTGCCACAGCTGATGGTGGATCAAAGCTCACCGATGCTGTACACGGATTGGGCATTTCTTCCAGGACTGTGACTCTACAACACGAACACACACGGATTGATGCAACCAAATTCATCTTTTAAAAAGTGTCAAATTCAGTCCACCCAATATCCACTTCTCCTGTTTGACTGTTACTAATGGCAACCTGGAGAAGTGGAATTAAAGTGGTGTGGGGAGAGATATTGTGCTGGGCGTTTCTGAAAGCAGTCTACCATGAATGAAAACATTCCTTTACTGGGACCAAGCTGTAAGTGAGAAACCAGATTATTTATGCATCAAACAGAAAATAGCAAATAGATTAAAAGTCCAGCAGGGTGGAATATCAAAGGTTAGTGAACAGTGAGGCTTTCTCTCATCCATAATTCCACTCATTCCCTCCGTTCATTTTTTCATGCATTTACTCATCCAGGGAACAGCAACGAACACTGCACTGGCACAGTGCAGAGCAGGGACAGAAGACAGAAACCTTGCTCTTATCTTGCCTGTGCCTAGGTGGATAAATACAGAGAAAATTATTTTCCAAAAAGTCCCAAAATGTCAAGAGGCAAAGTTTGGCATGACATAGCAAAGTTTGTTTTGAGAAACTTGACATTTGAGTTCTTTTTTTAAATGATTTTATTTATTTATTTTTGGGGAGAGGGGAAGGGAGGGAGGAAGAAGGGAAGGGAAACATCAATGTGTTGCCTCTTTCACATCCCCAGCTGAGGACCTGGCTCGTGCAAACCAGGCACGTGTCCAGACTGGGAATCGAACCAATGACCTTTCAGTTCGCAGGCCAACACTCAATCCACTGAGCCACACCAGCTAGGGCTGCATTCAAGTTTTCTTCAGCATTTTATGGTGATTTGACAAAAATTTTCTTCAGGCAAAATTTTCTTACATTTTCTAAGAAGGTGATACACCGTGTGGTTGCTGGTGTGCATATTTATTATGATGGGTGTTGTGTACATTTTTCTTCATGTAAACATTTAATATCAACAGGGGCATTCAGTGAGAAATCATATTTACATCATTGCTTCAATTAAATTATCCAATATTCTGTCCCACTAAACCCTTCTTGTTCTGACACTTTTTAGGCCTCAGTTTACATATGACTTGAATTAGGACCATCAGTCCACAGAGAGATTATTTGGAAGAACTTTCAAAAGGAAAAATAAATAAAAGGCCATAAAAAGGAAGAAGTAAAACTCTTTATTTGCAGCTGCCATGATTATATATGTAGAAATTCCAAAAAAAAAATCTACAACAAAGTATTAGAATAGTGAATTAATAATAAAAAGTCTATCTATAAAATTATATTTCTTTTTTAAATTATATTTTATTGATTATGCTATTACAGTTGTCCTGCTATTCCCCTTTTGCCCCTCTCCACCCAGAACCCCTCACTCCCTCAGGCCATCCCCCTACCATTGTTCATGTTTATGGGTCATGCATATAAGTTCTTTGGCTACTCCATTTTCTATACTGTACTTTACATCACAATGGCTAATCTGTAACTACCTATTTGTACTTCTTAATCCCCTCACCTCTTCACCGGTCCCCCATTCCCCCCTCCCATCTGGCAACCATTAAAACACTCTCTGTATCCATGATTTCATTTTCACTTGCTTAGTTTGTTTTTTCAGATTCAATTGTTGATAGATATATATTTTTGCCATTTTATTATTCACAGTCTTGATCTTCTTCTTCTTAAATCAGTGTCTTTAACATTTTACATAATAATGGTTTGGTGATGATGAACTCCTTTAGTTTTTTCTTGTCTGGGAAGTTCTTTATCTGCCCTTTGATTCTAAATGATAGCTTTGCTGGGTGGAGCAATCTTCACTGTAGGTCTCTGCTTTTCATGATTTTGAATATTTCTTGCCAGTCCCTTCTAGCCTGCAAAGTTTCTTTTGAGATATCAGCTAATGGTCTTATGGGGACTCCCTTCTAGGTAACTCTCCTTCTCTCTTGCTGCTTTTAAGGTTCTCTCTTTGTCTTCAAACTTTGGCATTTTAATTATGATGTGTCTTAGAGTGGGCCTCTTTGCAACCATTTAGTTTGGGACTCTCTGTGCTTTCTGGACTTGCATGTCTATTTCCTTCACCAAATTAGGGAAGTTTTCTTTATTTTTTTTTTTCAAATACAGTTCCAATTTCTTGATCTTTCTCTTCTCTTCTGGCACCCCTAATGATGCGAATGTTGGACCTCTTGAAGTTGTCCCAGAGACTGCTTACACTATCCTCATGGTTTTGGATTCTTTTTTCTTCTTCTTGTTCTGATTGGTTGTTTTTTGGACTCTTATGTTCTCAATCATTGATTTGATTCTCAGCTTCATCCACTCTACCATTGTTTCCCTGTAAATTTATCTTTATTTTAATTAGTGTATCCTTTTTTGACTGGATCTTTTTTATCCTACCCAGGTCCTCACTAAGTGAGCAAACCAGTGTTTTAAACTCTGCATTTGAGAGATTGCCTATCACCATTTCCTTCAGTTCTTTTTCTGGAGTCTTGATCTATGCTTTCATTTGGGCCATGTTTCTTTGTCTCCTCATTTTGGCAGATTCCCTGTGTTTGTTTCTGTGTATTAGGTAGAGCTGCTTTGCCTCTGTGACTCAGTAGTGTGCCCTAATATAATACACGTCCTATAGCATCCAGTGGCACAGCCTCTCCTACCACCCAAACTGGGTACTTGAGGTGTGCCTTCCATGTGGGCTGAGTATATCCTCCTCTTGTAGTTGGGCTTTGGGTGCTATTGGCAGATCAGTGGGAGGGGTGTACCCAGGCTAGTAGCCTGCAAGGATTGGCTGTGACTATTTACCACCACCCCCTACACTCCATGGAGGATCAGCTGTGCTGGGGCAGGGTGGTGGTGCTCTGACAGGGTCTGTTGCTGTCCACTGGGTGTGCTGGCCCTGGGGTGTCATGGATAGTACAGGCCAAGGTCAGCCCCCATCTGTATTTTGCCCAGGGACACCCTGACTGAGCAATAAAGCAGTCTGAGATGGCTGCCACTTATGCTGGGCTTGGAGATTCCCAAGCAAAGCCAAGCTGTGAATCTAGCCAGCTATTGCTAGTGCCGGGCCTGGGGCTCACTGAGGCCAGCTGTTGCTTATTTGAGAGGATTTAGGAAGTTGTGCAGTATGAGCCAATAACAGCCATTCATATGGAAAATCTGCTTGGGTAGGCCCATAAGTTGGGTGGGGCAGAGTCTCTGGGGATCTCCAAAGCAGGTCAAACAGTGTTAGCCAGGTCAATGGAGTCTCAGATATGGCATCAGCTTGCCAGGTCTGTGGGGGGAGGGTTTAGAAAAGGGACAATGGCCTCTGCTTGCCTTAATGCCAGACTCTTCAGTTCCTCCCTGAACGCCACTGGTACCTTTCAAACTGCTACTCCAGTGCTGGAGCTCAGAGAGGGTGAGTCTGAGTAGGTGAGTACATGTGTGGGTTCTTTAAGAGGAATTGCTTGAGGTTCCAGAAGTTTTTCCCACTGACTCAATCCATGCTGGTTTTTTCAACAAGAGGTTGTGGGGACTTATCTTCCTGGCACTGGAACCCTGGGCTGGGGGGCATGGTGAGGGGCTGGGACTCCTCGATGCCAATTTTTGTATCTCTCCAGAATTTTTATCCATTTGGGTGTTGGACCAGCCCATTCTGCATCTGCCCCCCTCCTACTAGTCTGGATGTATGTGGTTTCTTTAATCCTGCAGTTGTCAGGCTTCCATTCAACTCAATTTCTGATGGTTCTGAGTGATGGTTGTTCTATTGTTTACTTAGAATTTTTATGTGGTTGTGCAAAGAGGCAAGCCATATCTGCCTACGCTGTCATCTTGACCAGAAGTCTAAAATTGTATTTCTATAAAAGAGCCACAATATGGAAAATAAAAATTTTAAAACACTATAGCATTAAAAATATGAAATATTTAGTGATAAATTTAACAAAATATGTGTAAGACTTACAAACTAAACACATAATAAATTGTTAGGAGAAATTTTAAATGAGCTAAATAAATGACACATATATGCTATTAGATTGAATGATGCAATATTGTTAATGCACTAATTTCCCCTTAGTAATATATAAATACAACAAAATCAAGAGTTCCGGCCAAGATGGGGCCGTAGGTAGAAACCCTTTACTTCCTTGCACAACCAAAGGGAGGATAACAACCAATCTAAAATCAATAAACCACCAGAAGCACCAGAAAATCAAACTGCATGGAACTCGAACAACCAAGGAATTAAAGAAAAAAATCAGTCAGAACAACCAGACAGGTAAGGCAGTGGACCACACGGGTGGCTGGCGAAGAAAAACCCCAGCGGACCTTGGGGGCGGGGCTGGCTGCTGCAAGGTGGTGGGCTGCTCTGGCTGCACGGGCAGGGCTGACCCAAGGGGAAACAGACTCAGAGTCGATTCAGCGGTTGCTACATTGGGAGGAACTCCCAGTCTCACACAAGAGTCCCACGGAAAATGCATGTGCTAGGGACGAGCAGGGGAGCTGCATTGTTCCCTTTCTGGCCCCTCCCCCAGAGGCAGCGCTTCAGCGCAGCAAAGAGGGTTGCCCTGCCTGGGTGAATGAATACCTAAGGCCCCTTACAACTTATCAGCTGTGCCAAGACAAAGAAATGTGGCCCAAATGAAAGAACAGAGCATAACCTCAGAAAGAGAACTAAATGATGAGGACATAGCCAACCTATCTGATGGAGAATTTAAAGCCCTGGTAATCAAAATGCTCACAGAACTGACTGAGCTTGGTTGAAAAATGAAAAAACAAATGAAAGATACCCAAAATGAAATAAAGCAAAATATTCAGGGAACCAACAGTGACAGGAAGGAAACCAGGATGCAAAGCAATGATTTGAGGGAAAATAAACATCCAACCAGAACAGAATGAATAAACAAGAATTCCAAAAAGTTAAGAGAGTCTTACAAACCTCTGGGACAACCTGAAATGCTCCAATATCTGAATTATAGGGGTGTCAGAGGAAGAAGAACAATAGCAAGAAATTAAAAACGTATTTGAACAAATAATGAAGGAAAACTTCCCCAATCTGGCGAAGGAAATAGACTTCCAGTAAGTACAGGAGGCCCAGAAATTCCCAAAAAAGAGGGACCCAAAGAGGAACACACCAAGGCACATCATCATTAAGTTACCCAAGATTAAACATAAAGAGAAAATCCTAAAAGAAGCAAGGGGAAAGGAGAGAGTGACCTACAAAGGAGTGCCCATAAGGCTGTCAGATGATTTCTCAAAAGAAACCTTACAGGCAAGAAGGGGCTGGAAAGAAGTATTTGAAGTCATAGAGTCATGCTGGATACCCTATCTAGCAAAGCTTTCATTTAGAATGGAAGGGCAGTTAAAGTGCTTCCCAGATAAGGTCAAGTTAAAGTAATTCATCATCACCAAGCCATTATTAAATGAAATGTTAAAGGGACTTATCTAAGAAAAAGAAGATAAAAAATATGAACAGTAAAATGACAACAAACTCACAACTATCAACAAATGAACCTAAAAGAAAAGAAAAACAACAAAAACTAAGCAGACAACTAGAACAGGAACAGAATCAGAAGAACAGATATCACATGGAGGGATTTCAGTGGGGAGTGGGAAGGAAGGAATGGGGGGAAGGTACAGGGATGAAGAAACATGATTGGTAGGCATAGAATAGATGGCAAGAGATAAAAAAATGGTATAGGAAACAGAGGACTCAAAGAACTTATATGTACAACCCATGGACTTGAAGTAAGGTGGGGGGAATGCTGGAGGGTTGCAGGGGCAGGGTGGAGAGGGGATAAAGGGAACAAAAATTGGGAAAACTGTAATAGCATAATCAATAAAAATACTTTAAAGAAAAGAAAATCATAATCAAAATCCCAAAAAGTTTATAGTTCTTGAACTCAACAAGTTGACTCTAAATCTTACAAGGAAATGCAAGAGACCTAGAATAGCTAAGATGATCTTACAAAAGTGGAGAGCGTAGTAACTAAGACAGAGTAGTATTAGTTGCTGGCAACTGCCCTGCCTAGTTTCAGGAGTTGTAACCCCCCTCCATGGCTAAGGCTGAGTGAGCGACGTTTGGACTGTAAGCCACTAAGGAGACAAAGCTTATCTCCCTGGCAGGAACACCGATTCTGCTTCATCCATAACTGGCCCCCAATGCTTGTTCAGTTAGCCAATGATGGGTAAGATTCCCTCAAGGGAGGGGTCACCTAAGATAGGCACAATCACGTGGAAGGCCCTCATGGAAGGACTTGGGGGGCCACAGCAAAAGGGGGTGATGGACCCTCACCCCCTGTCTATCCTGACATAGCCTGAGTACTCAATCCATCTGGGAGAAGTTTCCTTATGTCTTAGCTTCCTGGCTCTGCTCCACTTAAGCCTGAAACATTGACAGAGGGCAGTGCAGCTTTGTGCTGGAAAGGGCAGGCTCCCTGTGTGATCGGGCATAAGAAAGAATTCATAAAGTCCTGTGAAACCTGCTTTGCTAAGAATGCTTTCATTTAAATGATAAGGGTCCAAGCAGGAAATGAGTTTGTCTCCCAAAGTTTTGTAACCCCTTAGCTGACAGACCCCGACTCAGATTAAGCCCTCAGAGTTCTTTGTATGTTATCTGTTGTTTGATCCCTGCCACCTGACAATGATTGATGAGCTTTACCTGTATTCCTGTGTAAAATGAACCTAATAAAAGCCATTGAGGAAGGGGCTCTTGGCCCTTCTCCTTTGAGAGATCGGCCACCTCTCCTCCCCAAGCAGATCATGATTGGTAGTCTTATTCCCATACGTGGCAGATGGGTGGGGCTCTGCGGGCGGAGCCCCCCCCCCCAATTAGTGACAGTGAAGATAAATAAACCAATGTTCTAAAATGAAGTGCAGAAATACACTCACTTATATGCTCACCTGATTCACAAGGAAAGCACCAATGCAGTTCAGTGGAGGTAAGAATGAGCTTTTCAACACCTTGTGCTGAAATTGAGATATCCATAATGGGGCAAAAAATTAAGAGTGAGCCCCTACCTGGCACAGAAATTAATTTGAGACAAAACATAGATGTAAATATTACAGGTAAAACAATAAGGTTCCTAGAAACAAACATAGGAGAATATGTTCATGACCTTGGGGTAAGATGATATTTCTTAAACAGAATGTAAGAAGGTAGTGGCCCTAAATAAAAATTAGTTGATCAATTGAACTTGAGTAAAATTGAAGATTTTTGTTCATCAATGGAAATTATTAAGAGAATAAGCAGTCAAGCCCCAGACAAATATCTTTGAACAGACAGAACAAAGTACTCATATCTGGAATATATGAAAAACTCTTACAAATCAGTAAGAAAAGTCAAACCACCCGAATTAAAAATGTGTAAAAATATTGAACTGGCACTTAAAAATAGAGAATATTGAAATGGCCAATAAGCATAAGAAAAAGTGTTGAACACTATTACTTATCAAGTAAATGTAAATTAAAATGATAATGAAATGCCATTCCACATACTCAGACTGACTAAAATTAAAAAGACTTACAATACCAAATGTTAGTCAGAATATGAAGCAACTACACTTCTCAAACATTGATAGTGGGAATGTAAAATGGTGTAACCACTCTTGAATATTATTTGTGTCTATTAAACATGTGCATATTCTACAACCACAGAATAGTGCACATATGTTCACAAAAAAACATGTACTAGAACATTCATGATGAACTAGTTTTATTCATAATAGCCAAAACCTAGAAACAACACAAAGACCTGTCAACAAGAGAACGGATAACTTGATGAAGGTGTGTATATGAATATTTGTATGTTTGTGGGCACACTCAGATATATGCACACACACATATGGACATACGTGTACGACGGGATACTACGAAGCGGTAAAAATGCCCAAACCACTGATAAGAACAACAAAGTGGGTGAACCTCGAGATACCATGTCGAATGGAAGAAGCACGACACTGAAGTGCACTTTGCGTGATTGGATTTATATTGAATTCACAAGCAGACTAAACTACTTCCTGCTAATAGAAATATGAATAATAGTTACCTTGGGGCTTGGTGTAGTTGGAGAAGAAACACAAGGGAATTGTTTAGGTACTGGAAAGATGCTGTATCTTGACCTTGGTGTGTGTATAATTATGTAAAAATTCATCAAGATAAACACTTAAGATTAGTACACACACTTTATGCATGCTACACCTCAAAAAAACTAGTTAACTAAAAAGAAAGGAAAGAAAATTTTGATTATAACACCACTTTCATGAGCTTTTTGAAAGAAAAAACTTTCTTTTGATAATTTATTTCATTAAACATGAGGTCAGGACAAGAGAAACTATAAATGTACATAAATATGTATGATAAAAAAATCTCATTCACTATAGCAAAACAAGTTACTAAATATGGGGGAAAGAATACCCTTATGACAAAATGTACAGAATCCATACAAAGACAATAGCAAAACTTTACTGAGAGATGTTAATGTCTTAAATAAAGGCAAAACATCATATTTCTGTGTGGGAAAATCTAATATCACTTCAATACCAATACTTACCCAAATTATATTACATCTTTAACATTATCCCAAATGAAATCCAAACAGAAAATTTTTAAACTTGAAGAAAGTATTATAGTTCATGTAAATAGAATAAATAAAATACTTTAAAATAATGCTGATTACAGGAGCCTTCCCCAAGCACAACAACACTAAAGCTGAAATAATGTAAAACTGGAATGACTGCGACACTGCACTACTGAATTTCCTCGTACAGAAACAGACCACCATGGCAACAGAACGGAAATGCAGTAATGTCCCCAAATTTGCAAGATAATTTAGATTGTGATCAAGATAGCTTTCCAAATCAGCGGAGGAAGGCTAGATTATTTAACAAATAAGGGTAGTAGCTTAATAATTTATAAAATAAAGTTAAAAACTTACCTGTTAGCTTAAAACAAAGTAAATTCAGGTTGATTAATTATTTAAATTTTTAAAATAAAGTTGCCAATATGGTGGACCAAACTGAAGCTGAAAACCCTTGCTTTCCAAACACATGGATTTTCTGTTTTAAATATAATTCACACCCAGCCTATCTCAAAAGTAAGAAAATGAAATCCATAGGGACCAGAGAACGGAAAAAGAAAGTTAAAAGGGAGTTAGAAAACCGAAAGACCTAGAATGTTATGAGAACCAGATACTCATATAAAATATACCCAAGGCACCCAGGTTTTAACAGAGATGCTTAGCCTATCTGTATTTCTGCGATTATCAATAAATAACTATATTAGGCATGTCTACCACTTTGCTATTTGTTTTCTATTTGTCCTCCTGTTTTTGTTCATTTCCCCCCTTTTCCCTGACTTTTTGGAGGGTCATTTTTTTAGCATTGCATTTTATCTCCACTAGATTTCTACTTATACCTTTTTGTTTTGTTTTCAGTTTTTACTCTAGGGATTGCCATGTGCAACTTTCGCTTTTGACAGACTACAGTTTATTAACAGTAGGCTACTTCATATGCAGTGGAAAATGGTACAGGAAGCTTCCAAGTAGCTCCTTCCATGCTTCGGACTATTGTGGTCATATTTTACTTTCACACATCTTATGAACCCCATGGCATATTATTATTTGTTTTGCTTTAAACTGTCAATTGAACTCTCAAGAAATTAAGGAAAGAGAAAAACAGTCATTTTATTTACCCACAGGCTTGCCACTTCTGGAACTTTCTATGTCTTCCTGTTCCTTTGTGTTTCTATCTGGTATTGCTGCCCCTCAGTTCGAAGTACTTCCTTTAGCACTTCCTGCTGTAAGGATCTGCTGGCTATAAATTCTCTCAATTTTTGCTGGTCTGAAAATATCTTTATTTCACCTTCATATTTGAACTATGTATCATTTCACTGGCTCTATAATTCAAGGTTAAAGGTTGCTTCTTTCAGCACCTTAAAGATGTTGTTTCATTGTCTTCTGGCTTGCATTGTTTCTAATTAAAAATTATAGTTCATTCTCATGTTACCTTGGATGCAATCTTTCTTATTGCTCTGCTTCTCTGAATATTTTCTACTTATCTTTTTGAGCAATCTGACCATGACATGTCTAGGTATGTATATTTATCTTATATGAGATTTGTTAAATTTTTTGTGTCTATCAAACTTAAGAATTATTTGGCCACTGTTTTTTTAAATTTTTTTGACACATTCTCTTTTCTATGACTCCAATTACATATATGTTAGACTATTTGATACGATTCCATATGTCACTAATGGTTTGCTTATTTTTTAATATATGTTTTCACTCTGCTTCAATTTGATTAATTTATATTGTCCCATCTTCAAGTTTATGGGTCCTTCATCCTATAATGCCCACTGTGTCATCTTTTAATCTCATTCTGTGAAATGGTTTCAGATTATTTTTCAGTTCTAGAATTTTCATTGGGTTCTATATTAGAGACCATTTCTTTTCTGAAATACTGCCACATATTTTTTTACTCATTATGTCCATCCTTTCTTATAAATTCTTTAACATATTTATAATAATTATTTCTTGTCTGATCCCAAATTGAGGGGTATTCTACAAACTGCTGGATAGCACTCTTCTAAAGTCAAGGTCATGAAAAGAAAGACCGAAGAACTGTCCCAGACCAGGGAGGGCTACAGAGACCTACACAGTGTGACGCTGCTGCCTTTTGGGTCTCTGCTGTGTGTACACATGACCTCAGCCAGGAATACGCTTGCCCCAGGCCCCCAGCCTCAGACAGCTGAGGGAGTCACTTCCACCACAGTGTCACTGGACTTGACTTTGCCCACAGCTCCAAGTCCAGTGAACCACCTTCAACCAGAGCAGAGAGGCTGCCAGTATTACAGGCCTACCCTGATCTATAAACATCACCTCAGCCGGGCTTTGCGCTTCGGGCTGCAGGAGGGGAGCAGCCACAAGCTAGAACGCCACAGAGAGCCATGGTCCTCGTCTTAGTTCCAGCAGTTTTCAATCATAAAAGCTTCTCAGACTGTTGTTAGGTCTTTGATTGCTTTCCAGAGTACTGAAATGATTATTTTGGTCCATTTTTGTCTGGCTTCATTGTTGTTTTTGGGAGGAGAGTTTGCCAATCTCTTCATTAGGTTATAACCAGAAATCCTGACCGAATACTTTTTAAAGAATCTGGAGAAGCAGATATTTTTTAAAATAAATATATTGGCAATTTTATCATAAATGAAGGGAGGAGAGATAATTTGAAATTAATGTATTTTAAGATCCTAATCTTGCTTTGAAGGTAAAATTTGTTAAATAAATAAGCATATTAAAAATTTAAGAGCAACTGCTAAAAAATAGAACATATGCTCGTATAATTTCCAACTAATTGAGGAAACTAAGGATGTAATATGGAAAATTCAATCAACCCATTAGAGGAGTAAAAAGATGGGGAAGGCAAGAAGAAAATAAAGAAGTATAGTAATAAAAACTGCAAAATAATGTGTCAGGGAAAAGTGCCACTATATAAGTAATCATAGTTAATATAAATAAATCAAGCTTTCCTATTACAATGGATAAAAAGCCAAAATCTAGTTATGCAAGGTTTACAAAAGACATACCTAAAATAAAGACACAAAAAGATTAAAATTAAGAAATAAAAATGTAAAAAAACATACACACACACTATACAAATACTAACGAAAACAAAACTGGTTTATCTGTATTGTTTTTAAAGATTTTATTTATTTCTTTTCAGAGAGAGGGGAAGGGAGGGAGAAAGAGAGGGTGAGAAACATCAAGGTGTGGTTGCCTCTCATGCACCCTCCACTGGGGACCTGGCCCATAACACAGGCATGTGCCCTGACTGGGAATCAAACCAGCAACCCTTTGGTTCACAGGCCAGCACTCAATCCACCGAGCTACACCAGCCAGGGCAGCTTATCTGTACTGATAAGAATTACTTAATGATATAGAGAGTCATCCACCAAGAAAATGTGGCTATCATAACTTTCAGGTCATTGTAAATTGTTACAAACTCTCTGAAAAATAATTTGTTAATATGTATCAAAGGCCTTAAAAAGAACTTTTACATCATAAAATTCAATTTCTTAGAATTTATCCTAGAGAAATAGTTATATGGATGAGCAAAGATATGCATCTATAAAACGATGTGGCACAGATACTAGCTGTTAGAACAGGGGGCTCTGGCGTCTGGGTTCAAATTGGGTCTGTACCTCCCTTTTCTGGTTGGTAATGCTGGGGTAATAATAGTTCCTATTTCATAGGGATATTATAAATATTAAATGAGAAAATACACTTAAAGTGCTTAAAAGTAGCTGGCATATAAGGATAAACATGGCATTTAACATGTTCTAAGTGAGCTAGACCTATGACTCACTTGATTCTTACAGATTCTCCTCTGATGCAGGTGCTACTGTTATTCTCACTTAAGAGACGAGGAAACAGACACAGAGAGCTTGGGTAACTTTCCATGGTTATATATGTAGCAAATGCTGGGACCAGAATTAGGACCCAGGCAGCTTAGCTCCTGAGTCTGTGCTCTTAATCACTATGCTATTATTACTAAGCTGTAGTATTGGAAATAATCCAACTAGGGATCTGAATAAATAATTTATTCATAAAATGAAATGTTGGCCATCCATGTTAAATGCCAATGTAGAAGTAGATCATATAAAATAGTTAAAGTTTATTAGGTACTTTACTAGGTAAAACACTATTATAAGCATTTTATTTAGACAATGTTCATTAATGCTCTTAAAAAAATTTAGGAAAGGACTATTATTTTTCCCTTCCAGATGAGGCAGTGAAGGCACTTACCCACACGTCTAGCTGACCTGGCAGAGAGAGGACTAGAATCTAGGCAGTTCGAGACTTACCTCAACCCTTGACACTACGCCGGGTGCACACTCACTCGGGCTCCAACCAGCTGCCCTCAGCCATCTCTCACTTGGTGTCCTCTTTCCCTCGCACTTATGCTCAGTCCACAATAATCCCCGAGTGAAAACCTGGGAGATCTCTTAAAATGTTTCTCTTTCTCTTGACTTGCACATTGGGCCCATCATCAAGTCTCCTCTAAGTCCGCCTCTGTATATCTTAAGTCTGCCCCACCTGCCATCCTCCTACTCCACTCATCTCTTCTCGCTATGAGGATGGCCATACCTCTCAAGGGTTCCTCCTCGTCACCCGTCCTTGGCTCCAGTCACTCCTCCACAGCTGCCAGGGAGACCCGTTCAAAATGTAAAAAGATTCTGAAAGATCATTTTATTCCCCTGCCTAAAACCCTTGGAAGTTTTTGCACTACAATTTGCATGAATTCTGCAGTCCTTCAGACCCTGCAAGGGGCCCCGCAGCCAGCCTCTGGCTTCCTGTGGCACCTCCTTGTGCCGCCTCTGCCCAAAGCTGCGTTCTGTGCTCACTTCACAAACTCTCTTCCACCTCCGGGGGACCCCGCCCTCCGAGCTGTCTGCATGGCTCCTCTCCATACAGTTCACAGAGCTGATCTCTTCTGGTCCTCAAGGATCGGTGGAAATGTCATTTCCTCAGGGAGACCGTCTCTGACCACTGAGGCCGAAGTGGTCACTTCTGGCTCCAGTGTTCTCTCTCAGGCATTCTCCCGATTCCCTTTCTAATACTTCATTCTTTCAGTCAACAATTATTTACACAGCACCAACCATGTGTCCAACTCTATTCCAGGTGCGGGGAATACAGCAGTGGAACAACATAGGACTCGGCACTGCTCGCAATTACATTGTAATTTATTTATTTATGCAGTGCAATGATTCATTTACATATGAATTTTTGCATTACTCCCATAGATAAAGAAACCCCAGGAAAGAAAATGTGATTCCCCTCCTACTAGTTCTCAAAGCTTAACCTTTGTGGTCCAGCGGCTAGGCTCTTTCAAGAGAGTCCCATCTCCTAGGTATTGGTGGGCTTCTGAGGAGGCAGCTAGCATCAGGCAAGGGAAAGAAGTGGTAGAAACTGGTGTTTTAAAATAAGGCAAAGGGTTCTACATATAAGTGAAATCATATGGTATTTGTTTTCTCATGGACTTATTTCACTGAGCATAATACCCTCTAGGTCCATCCGTGTTGTCACAAATGGTAACATCTCATTCTTTTTTATGGCCAAGTAATATTCCATTGTATATACATACTACATCTTCTCTCTCCAGTCACCTACTGATGGACATTTAGGTGGTTTCCATATCATGGCTATCGTAAATAATGCTGCAATGAACATAAGGCTGCATATATCTTTTTTAATCAGTGTTTTGGATTTCTAAAAAACAAAATAAATGAACAAGAAGAAAACAGAAACAGATTCATAGATACAGAGAACAAACTGATGGTTGCCAGGTTGGGAGCTGGGTGAAAAAGGTAAAGGATTGAGAAGTGAAAATTGGTAGTTACAAAATACTCATGGGGACGTACAGCACAGCATCAGGAATACAGTCAATAATATTGTAGTAACTGTGGATGGTGCCAGGTGGGTACGAAGGGGATCAACGTCGTAAGTTATATAAATGTCTAACCACTATTCTGTACACCTGAAACTAATATAATATTGAGTGTCAACTGCAATTGGAAAAAATAAAACTGATATTGAAAGAAACAAGTCAGAAGGATTGGTTCCAGGAGACTGAGTAAATTCCAAGGGGCAGAGTGCAGTGGGAGCGAGGATTGCCTCTGAGGTTGAAACCCCGGTGCCTGCACCCGAAGCGACCTGGGCTGGTGAGAACCCACACAGGGTTGGTGGGAACAGTGGAGAGCTATTAGCAGGCAGCGCAGGGTAACCACAGGGACTGTGGTGGTGGCCTGAGTGTATGAGAGCTGCCTCTGGTTTTCTGGCCACAAAAACCCCAGGATTTTGGTACGATCCATGGGAAAGGAAATGACCCCAACAACTAAGCCTGAACTTAGTGCAGACCTTGGCATGGGTGGAGCTGAGAGCCAGATTTGATGGGGTTGGAGGAATCACTCTTTTCAACCCGAGTGCCGTGAAGCAATTCCTATCAGTGGCTGCGTGGATCCACCTTACACCGCCCTGTGCTTCCTAAGTTAGCTTTATTCAGTGTTGTATGGCCAATGCTAACAAAACTCAGCCCCTAGGGGCTCAGTAAATGCTTGGTCAGGGAGTGACTCTGGAAAATTATAAATTAAAATGTTAACATGACTAATACTGGAAAAGGGATTGTAGGCAATTTTACAATGACAATTTAATCCGTCCATGCTACAAATGCCCGTATCTTTTGACCTTAAACTTGCATTTCTAGGAATTTATCCTATGGCTATACGACCATATGTGAGAAATTATTCATATACAAGGCCTCTGTAATAGCAACAGATCCGAAACAATCCAAATATCTGTCCATAGGGGACTTACTAAATAAATTGCAATGAAATACTATACAGCTGAAAAAGAATGTCCTTATGTAATGAAAAGGAATGACCTCCAGGATGTATTGCTAAATGGAAAAAACCAGTAGATACATCAGTGTGTGAGTATAATATGTAAAAAGGAAAAAATAACAGGTGGGTGGGTGTTTGTGTGTGAGTAACACACCTCTGGAAGGGCACACAAAAACAGTAATGCGGGTTGCCTTTGGCGAGGGAAACCGAGGGGCTGGAGTCAGGTGGGAGAGAAGGTTTTTGCTGATTATTTTTCGTTCTTTTAAAAATGTTAGTCATGTTAATGTGTTTCCTCTTTTTAAAAAATAAATATATGAATCATCTGTATTTTCCTCCTTTTTATTGTCTCATAAATAAAAGTGAATTTTTATTTGTTTAATGGATATTTTTAATATTTTTAATTGTGGGCTCCTCTGTATAAGGATTTGTTCTTTTTCTTTTTTCACAGTGGATTTTTTAAAATTAAATTCATAGGGGTAACATTGGTTAATAACCACATACAGATTTCAGGTGTATACTGTATAATACAACAGCTGTATAAAAAGAAAATTTTTAAAAAGGAAAAAGAGGTAACAGGGGAGCCCCACTGACAGAAAGTAAGATCTAATTGAAAAGGGAAAAAAATCTACATTGGTTTTCATCTGGAAATGTGTTTTGAGGTGCCCCTTTGTATTAAGGATGTTAAACCAAAAGTGCTTGAGCCTTTTCATCAATGGAACTAGTAATAGGAATCATGTAGAGGGCTGTATTTTTTTAAAACATGTCCTGTGAATTCCTCTAAGTATAAGTGATTTTAAAATCTACTTACATTGCACTCTTCTCTTCAGACTTTATCATCGTCAACATCTGTTTTTTAAAAGAAAACAGCTTTCATCCCGGGAGTACTGCTGAGCTCTGTCAAAGCTACTTACACGAATCAGAAGTGTCTGCAGTCTGCGGGAGTGGGCTGCAGCCCACGTGCACGCCAGAGGCTGCACCGTGGCGGGTGCTGGGACCCTAGTGAAGGGCTGGGCCCTGGAGCCCGCAAGAAATGAACTCAGGAGTGTTGGCAGTGGACGGGAAACCAGGGCTGCAGTAAATCAGGACTTTCAAGATGTTATTAGTTTACTAGCCAAATGAAAGAACACCCCAGACTCATGATAAGAGCCAAGCATCCTCAGAACCCACCTCCCTGTAATTCTCTTATGCCACCTGCCCTCCTAGGCTTTCTAGTCTTCAAAGACACATCCGATGATCCTCACCATGTTGAGTCATACAGTGTAATATATGCTGCCCTCGTTTGCTAATCAATAGATAATGCCTTCTTTAATTATGTCCCATCATAGAAAGTTTGAGCTGGAAGGGACCTTAGGGGCCATCTCCATTTTCTTCATTTTGCAAATAAACAGAGTCCTAGGGACCCAAGATGACGGTGGAGTAGGTGGATATCACACTCACCTCGTCCCAAGACCAAACTGGTGTTACAACTAAAATATAGAGCAATCAACCTGAGTAACCAACTGAAGACCAACTGAAGAGAAGCCTTATAACCAAAGATTTACGGAAGAAGCCACACTGAGACTGGTAGATGGGTAGAGACGTGAAAAGGGCCTCAGCTCCCTTCGGCGGTGGCTGAGATCCCAGAGGGATGTCTCACGCTTCCCCCAGAGAAGCATGGGCTCTCAACCCCAGGCCGGGCTCCCCAGTCCAGAGAAACAGAGCTGGGAAAAGGTGCCCATATAACATCTGGCTGTGAAAATCAGTGGGGAGTCTGTCTGCCAGGGAGTAATGGGGGTCTGTGAGAGACACAGGTGCCCTCTTAAAGGGCCAACACATAAACTCTTGTTTGCAGCCACTGGCCCTGGGCTCTGGAGGAGGGAGGGAGTAGCAGAGCAGAGTCACGTGAGGAGAGACTGGTGTTTGGGGCTCTGGGAGAGAGCTGAAAGGATAGCTGCCAGGATACCTGTGCTGAGTCACTCTCCCACACCACAGATGCCATCTTTCTTGGGTTGGAGCACTGCCCTCCATATGGCATCAGACAGGGCAATGCAATAGCCCCATTCTCTGGACTCCTTATAGATCCACTCTGCAGAGCTTGAGCCCTGCTGAGGAGTCAGCTGCCTGGGCCAGGGTGTAGAGGTCTGGACAGACTCAGGGGGTGTCAGTGGCTGAGTTGTGTAGCTTTGAGGCAAGGGCAACTCCCTCTACCTTCCCCCAAGCCTGACCTGCATCTGCCCCTCACAGGAGATCCCCTAGCTCCATCATCCTGACTCCTGGCAACCCTGCCCTGCTGAGATTGGACTCCTGGCAGAATCTGGGACAGACTGCATTGTACGGCTCTGGGACTCTAGCATGGGGGCCATTTTCCCCTCACATGCAGAGCCCTCCCTTCACATAGCCAAATCTCGGTCTGTTTGAGCCTGATAAACTCTGCTAGACTCACCCTGATGACTCCCTGAGACCCCACCCCATCACAAAGGTGTACAGGTGGCAGCTTGACTTGGTATACTCTGGAACATTTGGTCAGTGGCCTCAGACCCAGACTGGCACAAGTCTGAACCTGCATCAATCTGGCGAACACCACTTTTCTCTACCTGGTAACTCACAGAGAACCTACCTCATGCAACCCAAGTACCACCAGAGGTTGTTTCAGTGGCTGAGCCTAATAGGCAGCCAACAGACGGAAGCAGGCAGAAGTGGATCTCAGGGCGCCTTGGGGCTTTTCCTGACCTGTCCACAGGCCCAGTGCTGGTAAAAAGCAGGCTTTGACGCATAGCTTGGTTCTTGCCATACACGCCCAAGCCAAGCAGAGGCAGCCACAAACTGTGGATTGCTTTGTAGCTCAAACAGATTGTTCAGGGCCAGTCACAGGCAGCATCCGACATTGGTCTGCACCAGCATCCCTCCTAAGAGGCCCCAGAACCTACACAACCAGTGGTCAGCTTTAGACAACACCAGAGCAGATCCAATTAGCTTCACAAGTAGCATATCCAAAGGGAGATTTCTGCAGGCACCAGACCCTGAGGATGCAAAAACTGCTCTTTGTGGTCAGCATGGGCACAGCAGCTCATACGCTGAGGTACAGGTAGATCCTTATAGCCAGTCAATCTGAGGGTTAACCCTATGCATGAATAGGTCAATAGAAATCAAGGCTCAGTTACAACAGAAAGGCCCACATAGCCCACATAAGGGACATTCCTGGAGTGCCCAGTACAGGTGATCGAGGATACTGTGCCACTGGGTCCACAAGACACTCACTACATAAGGCCACCCTACCAAGACTAGAAGTTGTAGCAGATCTACATAATACATAAAAACAAACACAAAGGGGCAGCCAAAATGGGGAGATGAAGAACCATGGCCCAAATGAAAGAACACAAGAAATCTCTAGGAAAAGAACTAAATGAAATGGAGGCAAGCAATTTACCAGGTATAGTGTTTTTAAAAAATGGTTATAAGGATGCTCAGGGAAGTTAGTGAGAACTTCAGCAAAGAGATAGCAAGCATAAAAAAGGACATAAAAAGCCTAAAAAAGAACCGGTCAGAAATGAACAACACAATATCTGAAATGAGGAATACTAGAAGGCATAAACAGTAGATGGGGTGAAGCCTCTGCTTCACATTAGCAATTTGGCAGACAAGGTAGCAGACAATACCCAATCAGAGGAGAAAAATAGAATTTTAAGAACTGTGTAAGAACTGTTTAAGAACTGAAGATAGTGTAAGGGACCTTTGAAACAACAAAAGTACTGTATCGTAAAGGTATCAGAAGGAGAAGAGAAAGAACAAGGAATCAAGAACCTATTTAAAAAAAGAATTACTGAAAAATTCCTTAACCTGGTGAAGTAAAAAGATGCACAAGTCCAGGAAGCACAGAGAGTCCCAAACAAGATGAACTGAACGAGGCCCACACCAAGACACATCATAATTAAAATGGCAAAGGTTAGAGACAAAGAGAAAATCTTGAAAGCAGCAGGAGAATGACAGTTAGTTACCTACAATAGAGCTCCCATAAGACTGTCAGCTGATTTCTCAACAGAAACATTTCAGGCTGGAAAGGATTGGCATGAAATATTCCAAGTGACAAACAGCAAGGACATACAACCAAAACTACTTTACCCAGCAAAGCTATCATTTAAATTTGAAGCAGAAATAAAAAGAGCTTCCAAGAGAAGGAAAAACTAAAGGAGTTCACTATCACCAAACCAGTACTACAAGAAATGTTAAAGGGTCTTCTTGAAAAAAAAAATAACAGAGGAACATAGTTAAAAGAATAAAATGGCAATAAATACATACCTATCAATAATCAGTTTAAATGTAAACAGCTTAAGTGATTCAGTCAAAAGACATAGGGTAGTTGAAAGGATAAAACAACAACTACAACAGCAAGACCCATATATGTGCTACCCACAGGAGACCCACCTCAGAATGAAAGATACACACAGACTGAAAACAAAGGGCTGGAAAAAATATTTCATGCAAATAGAAAGGGGGAAAAAAAGCTGGGGTAGCAATACTTGTATCTGATTATGCTGATTTTTAAAAGTCAGTTCCAAAAGGTATCATATACGATATAATATGATTCTACTTATATAACATTTAAAATGAAAAAATTATAGAGAATTATAACAGATTGCCAAAAGTTGCCAGGTTGCCAGAGGTTAGGGGCTGAGTGAGGGCTCAACGGAGGCAGTGGGCAGGGGAAGGAGGTGGGCGTGGTTATAAAAGGCCAGAACTCCTCGTGGTGCTGGAGCTGTTCTGTATCTAGACTCTAGTGGTGGATGCACAAGCTTACACAGGTGATAAAATTTCGTAGAACTAAATACACACACGGATGTGAGCACACACATATGTAAAACTGGTGAAATCTGAATCACATGAGTAGATTACATCAATGTTAATTTCTTCCTTGTGATATTGTAGTATAGTTTTGTACCTAGTTAGGGATGTCTTTGAATTATTTTTTACAACTGTGTGTAAATCTGCAATTATTTCTAAGTAAAATGTTTAATTTAAAAACATAATAAAAGAGGAGCTTCCTAAGCTGTAAGGACTGTGTGTACGTGTGTGTGTGTGTGTGTGTGTGTGTTATTTTTATAGTAAGAATTGTAGGAGCACATTTACTGGTTCCCGAATATCAGATTATTCATTCTGGTACTGCTTATAATAGCACAAGGCTGGAAGCGACTTAAATACTTACCTACCCATTCATAGGATAGTAGTTAAATAAATTATAGTGCATCTGTAGAGTAAGTGTTACACAATCTTACAATAAAATGAGGAAGCTCTTCATATACTAATATAGAAAGATTTTTAAGGATTTGTTTTTAAGTGAAAAAAGGAAAGTGAAGGATAATGTATATAGAATGATAGAATTTGTATTTTAAAAACAGTACTTGAATATATATTTAGAAATCTCTGGAAGTATTTACGAAAAGCTATTAACAGTGGTCCCTGCCTTTGTTTTGTTTTTGAGGCAGGAGCAAAAGGATGGAAGAAGGACCAAGGTGGGAGCTTGATTTCACTGTATGTCTTTGTGTATTTTTTTGTTTTTTGAACATTTGACTAAATTATTAAATATACTAATTTAAAGTAATAATTTTACAATTTGGTGACAGTTGAGCTGCAGATCTCTCTTTTATGTGTCACAAAGTTTGCCTCAGTCCTTTGGTAGTGGGCTAGTGAACACGGGTATTTTAACAGCTGTTTTTCTCCAGCGTCCTAAACCACGCAAGGCTGCCCGTGATACATGAGATCTGGAGGCGGGGTGATGGGAGAGGGAACGGCCTGAGGAGTTAGAGAGTGTCCTGGAGAAGTTGGCGTCTGAGCTGAGAGCTGATAATTCAAAGAAGGGATATAAGACCAAAAAGGAGGCGGGGGTACAGAGAGGAAAGGCTACTTATGCAGACACACAGGGTAGGTGCCCAGTGGGGTCGAAACTCAGCTTCCCCAGGAGCAGCCCCTCACCTGTAGCTGCTTTGCAAAATCAGGCTTCTAACTTTGTCCAAGTGTCACCATTTTCCAGGAAGCAATCAAGGAACACTTATTGAGATGAATGTGTTCTCAGCCAACGCCAGTCCTAAGGAAGAATATGTGTCTTTCACATTCACTTGACACTGTCACCCTCTGCAAGGAGGGTAACACCCTCTGTTTCCCTGAACTTTTCATTGGTATTGCATCTGTGGAGCTGGAGGTTGGCCCGTTTGCCACATACCTGTGCCTCTTCTCCGTCTATCTGCCTCCTGTCATCATCCCTGAGGATGCGAGGACCTGAGCCTGAGGATGCAAGGACAATCCTCTTCATTACTCCCTGGGGCTTTCATCCCAGCCCTTTAAGTGAACTGCTACCCTGCTAGTCACCTGGACTCCTGCGAGCCTTCACAATCAGCCCTGCCCAGAAGGAGCCCCACCTGCATGACAGGATGGCTTGCCCTGGTTTACAACAGGCTCAATCCATGTACTCCCCCAATGGCCACCCTCTCTCATACCTCTGGGCCTTTGCACGCACTGTTTTCTCTGCCTGGAACATAATTTAGAGCTCACTTCCCATGTATTCAAGAAATATTATTAAGCACCTACTCTATGTGAGGTACTGTGCGAGTTCTAGCATACAGTAGTGAACAAAACAGACAAAACAAACAGACAGACAAACCTGTTCTCACCAAATTTGCAGCTATTTTAGGTGAAACTTGGATTCCAGGAAAACCGTTCTGACCTCTCAAGCAGTGGTGCCGCCCCTCCTATGTCACCGCTGAGGCCCTGTCCTTCCCACCGGGGCAGCCACCTTGTACCACACTCCATGGCTGGAGCTGCGGGGCAGACTTCTCTTACGGAAGACGGACCATCCTCTTCGAATACTGGTCCAGCTGGGAGCTCCTCCCAGGTCCCTGCCTGCCCAGGGGATAAATTCATTTCACAGAATCTTTTATAAGATTGAATGAGATAATTGGTTTCGGACTGTCCAGCACAGGGCCTGGGGCAAAGAGATGAATACATTTGTATTCATTGTAGCGTAGTGATTACAAGCAAGGATTATGAGGTCAGACAGGGTTTAAATCTCAATGTAGCACTAACTCTGTGACTGGGAGCAATGTACTTAGTCTCTCTGTAATTCAGTTTCCCCATCTATAAAATGGGGACTAATGAGGATAGCAGATAAAATATTCTGAAAAAGTAGAATGTGATTTCTAAGCACTTTGCATTCATCATCTCTGCAATCATCACAAAAATTTACTGTTATCGTCTCCATTTTACCGCTAGGTTTACACACTCACCAAGAATCGCACAGCTGGCAGCAGCAATCAAGGCTGCCCGCCATCGTTCCAGGAGTATGTGACCCCTTCCCTCCCCCAGGCGTCTTAGTGGTGTCGCCTCAGCAGGTTCTAAAAATTCAATGAAGTGATATGTGTGAAGCACTTGGCACAGTGTTTGGCAGATGGAAAGTGATCCATAAATGTTAGTGATGCTCACGACTGTTATTGCTATTACCATGAATTTGCTCAATAGCAAAATGGTTTCATTCATGAATAAAGACTTAATTAAGGGAGTAAAGCATTTTGTTTTCTCCAGTCGGATCAGCAGATAGAGCAGCTCCCTGCCAGTGAACTCAATGAAGGGCAATTAATTTTCCCATAAATGTTTCAGCGGTGGTCTGCATTCTATAAAGCATAATAGTGGACACAGCAGATACTTGGGAGATGTTATTGCCCAGCAAATGGGCTCGCACACCTTATAACACAGGCTGACCTCCTGGCTAGGATATCAGGCCATCAGGAGGTTTTTCCTGAGTGCCTCCTATGTGTCCAGATGCTGGAGAGAACAGGGAGAGGAGGGTAGAACGGGTGCAAATGTAGGAGTCAGAAAAGAATGAATGACAGTCTAGCACTCGGGCACTGTGAGACGTTAAATAATGCTGCCTGCCACACATGCAGCTCCAAGCCAACCACCAATGCCGTAGGAGCTATGAATACAAAGAAAAGGAGATCACACGGGCTGGGAGGCCAATTGGAGAAGGAGAACCTTGACAGCAGGTAGGATGTGGTTAGGTAATGAGGAATACGAATAGGAAGGTCATTCCAGAAAGGGAAAGAGAAATTAGCAAACATCTGGCACCAAAACACATCCCAAGACTTTTTTGTTGAGGATGGTAAAAAAGAAGATGGGATGGGAGTGGGGGTGGGGCGGTAGGGACGGATAGGGGCGGGTGGGGCGGATAGGGAACGGGGAAAGCCAAGGTGCAGTGGACAGGGGGAAGCCATCAGCTCCCGACACAGCCAGAAGCAACAGGGAGCTGGAAGACCCAATCCACCAAAAGGTGCTGGTCACCCTATGAAGCTGGATGCCCGCTAAGAGCACGGTGCCTGGCCCACAGCAGGTGCTCACCAGCTGTTATCAAAGTGGAGCTTCAGTCGGATACTATACGAGGCAAGTGTCGAGACAGGGCCGGGAGTGGGGGGGGGGTCCCATTTCAGAGTCCACTGCCCTCTGGATGATACAGGAGGCCTGAGACTGGAAGGCAGCAGATAGATGTTAACAGCAATTCAGTCCAGATGCTAACTCTCACTGCATCTCCGGCACCAAGGGCAGCACCTCGTAGATGGTGGGTACTGGTATGCATTGGTTCTTGAAAGAATAAAGAGAATTCTCAGGACACTTGTGTCCCCATGCTGCTGTAGCCCTCTCCCACCACCACTAGGAACAAGCTCAGGATGTTGTCAGGGTCTCTGTTCCAGTTAGTTCCTTGTGTCTGAGATGCCTACCGCCAGGTAGCATTCCTTCAAGGTTAATTCCTCCCCACAGCTGTCCAGTACAATAGACATGACTGGCTACTGAGCACTTGAAATGTGACCAGTGTATCTGAAAATTTAAATATTTATACCATTTTAATTAAGTTTAATGTAAAAACTGATGGTGAATCCAGTTATTGGAAGGCTGAATCAAGTTGTTTGGAACAATTCAGGTATGTGGAGCTACGTTCAACTGTCAGTTTGATGGAATTTAATACAATGAAGTATTTCATATGAAAATCTAGTGGCTAAATCAAGATATACTTGCCGTACATGTAAAATATACACTAGATTTCAAGGGTTAAGATGCAAAAACATGTGTATATTTCTCTCACAGTTTTAAATTGTTCAATACATGCTGAAAAAATAATATTTTAGATGTACTGGGTTAAATGCTGTATGTTAGTAAAAATACCCAATTTTTTTTTTCAGTGGGGCTTCCAGGAATTTTTTAATTTCATGTGTTTTGCATTATATTTCTGTTGGACAGTGGTGGCCTAGACCCCCCTTTCTTCCCAAATTAAAAGGGGAGGGTAGCAGAGGATTTGGGAAAGAAGGGAAAGGAACTCCAGAAGGAAAGAACCTGACAGCCTCTAGGAAGGACCTGACGGTGACCTTCATTCGATGATAAAAGCAGCTAGTTCATGCTGTGTGCCAAGCACTGTCACATTAACTCAGTATCCCAACAATCCTGTAAAGAAAGAACTTTATTATCTCTGCTTCACAGATGAGGAAGCTGAGGGCACAGAGAGGTTGAGTTACTTGTCCAAGGTCACTCAGCTGGCAGGAGGCAAATTCAGAGTTTTTAGTCCAGTCCATCTCTGGAGTCTGAGCTCTAAACTCCCAAGAGAGACTGCTTCTAATTTTAGATTCTTGCTATCAATCCAGTCCTCCTGTGTATCAGTGTCAGATTGAATTCCACTCTCCCCGCTTCTAAATATTCATGACTTTGCTTCCCTCTGCCACATCTCTTGCATCTCACAATCCTCACCTCAGCCACGCTGACTCGGTCCCACAGTTCTGCTGGCCGGTCCCCGCTCCCCACCTGCCTGGCCTGGCCCCTGCGGCACCGTGCTTACATCACCCAGGCGGGAACCTTCTGAATGGGGCCATGGGACTTCTTCTGAACACCTCAAGATTACATGTGATTTTAAAAAAGGTACAGCCTTGACAAGTAACATTTCGGTTGGATGTGGGGGTGCAAGGGAAGATCGGAGGAACAGTGGAGAGGTATTCTTTCCCTCGTACAGTGGTACAGACTCAAGAGTGGCAACCTCGTCCATTTAACAAAAAAGGAAGCAGAGGCTGAGACAAGTGAGCGAGGAGGACTCGCTGGGCTCCGTGCGAGGGCATGGGGGACTCCAGATGAAAACTGGGTGGGGTAACTTGGTGAAATGGAGTCGATGCTGAGGACACAGCTCATTCAGGCTTATCGCTAGCCAGGAGGAAGCAGTCACCTGTCTCTGCTCACCCAAATATCTGTTCCTTGGCACCTGGATACCACTGCCTCTCGAAAGGGCCCCACACCCAAGTGTTGCCACCTGTGTCCCCAGAGAATAAAGCAGGCACACATGATATCCCCCTCCATGGGACAGTCAGATAAGGACGAGGGATTGCTTACCAGTGGGTAATTTGTGCAAACGCCTAACTGGATGGGCGAGAGCTGGCCGAGGCCCCTTCTTTCTCAGGTTCTCTGTCCCCTGCCAAGGGCAGAGGCGGGTGCTGCATGACAGGTGCACCCCAGCATGGTCGAGTCTCCCTAAAGGGGCAAGAGTGGGAGACTAGGCTCAGACGGACCCTCTAAATAGCACTCAATGTGGTTGGAACCAGCTCAGGCCTTCAACCGGGAAGGTTTCGATTTGGAGAAACTGGGCCAGATGAGCAGCTTTGAGCCAATCCAGAGCAGGCACTTGTTGCTTTCCCAGTATTCCTGAGTGTTTGCTGAACCCCAAGGTCGTGAAGCTTTTGTCCACCAGGAACAGCTAGCAGCGACCATAGATGGGGAAACAGATCTAATGGCCAGATGAACTTCCCAGCTAGCAGTCAGCGGGGCCAGGGACCAAGGAGTAGGGGGTGAAAAAGAAATTCAATCGAACAAACACGGAGTGAGCACACACTATGTGCCCAGCTCTACAGCTGGAAGAAAGACATCCCATCACACAAGGCAGAGCCTAGGACACTCTATTAAAAAAGGCACAATACGGGGAAGGGAAGCCTGTGATTGTGGTACCCAAGTGCTGAGGTGGCCATGTGAGCTGGGCCTTGGGGAACTGAGAGGATTATTCTAATACATGGGTTTGGGATGGGCATTCCAGACAGAGGGAACCACAAAGCAAAGGCAGAGAATGGGACATTCATGGAGGACGTGCAGAGAACAGTTGGCAGAGATGAATGGGAGATAGAGCTGGACTGGGGAGGTGGCCACCTGCCTGTCTTAGTAAAGTTTGGGAACATGGACCATCAAAAGTTCTCAGGCAAGAGACAGTGTGTTCAAGGAGGTGACCAGCGACCATGGGAGGAAAGGTAGGTGGGCAGTAGGGAAAGAATGAAAGAAAGGGAGCAATGTCCCCACCAACTTCCATAGTCATTATCCCTTGGTCAGTAGCCACATTGGGTTAAGCCATAGATTATAAAATGACAAGGCACGCTCTTTGGTGTTCCCTGTGTTAGACCTCCCAAAGGTTCAGAATTTTGTAAAGCCAGGGCACCTGGGTGCTCTGATAGGAGAGGCAGGATGGGTTCCTTCCTGAAACAGGACCCAGCTGTTCTGGCAGGCGACGGCAAAAGGCAGCCATGGGCGCTAACCAGTCACACCCACCGCTTCCCTTGCAGCAGCATCGAATTCCCCCCAAGTCCCACCCTGCCTGCCTCTGCCGGTCCTGACAGCACGGTTGTGCCAGGGGAAGCCCAAGGATGACCTCTTTCACAGGCGGACCAGAAACAAAGCCGCACGTGACCTAAGAGTAAACAGATAATACTAGGCACTCAGAGGGTTTCATAACGTTCCTCAAGGGCAAAACCCTCCACTCTAAAGAAAGAATCCAAGGTTTCGTGGTTTTATTTTATGCGTTATGTACTTATTTTAGGAAACAGAAGGTGAGTTAAATGCTATCTTCTCTCAACTCTTTGACTGGTTGCTTTAGGAATACTTCGGTGTTTTTAAATTCTTGGAGGAGAAAAAACTAATTCTGCAGTTCGGTTGCATTAAAATTTCCCTAAGAGGGCCATTTTCTTCGTGTCCCCTCCCTCCACGCTCTGAGGCCAGCGGCAGGCCAGGGAGAGGAACTCGAAGCATTTGGGCATCTTCCCCTTCACCACCCATGGCCAGGGTCCCCGGCGCCCCCCTTTTCGTTGGTTCACCGTGAATGGCAGATTCCTCTGTCCGGGGTCGGGTTTCCAATCACCATGGAAACAAACTCGAGGCAGTTTCATTAATCATTTAGAGCACGAGAAGTCTAGGTCAGTCTGATTGCAGCATATAGGGTATCATCTCCGGGCCACATGGGACTCAGTCGATTTGAATTAAAAAAGATTAAGCTGCCCTGGGCTGCCTGGCCCCATCAGTTTAAGTTCTCATGTAACAGTGGTCTCTGGAGCCGTATGGATTAGTGAGTGAAGCTATGCATTTATGTGGCAGGATCCAGTGAAACGTTAGACGGCTGCAGGTGTCTGAGGGGAAGAGGACAGGGATCACATACAGTTTTGTTTTTTTTATACTTGTTGCTGTTCTTTTGAAACTGGAAACAATAACTCAATTTTATTTCTCCAGTGACAGTTACCACTCTTGCTGACCATGAAATGGAACATTTGTTACCCGGGGTTTATGGTTCACGACGGAACGGTCTTCGAGGAGTGCAGAGCAGCTATGTCCCAAGCCTGCTCCGGGGTGGCGGGTGAGAATGCTGACATTTCTTTCTTCTTCCTTTCCTACGGAGTGGTAAGAAATGCATCGAATAAATATTGATGACATTTTCGTTTTGCTCGAATCAAGATTTATAGGCCCCAGGAAATTGACTTAGAGGCAGCTACAAATCAATGGGACTCTGAAAGAGTTGTTTGGGGATCCCTCAAAATGAACGCCCCCCCTTCCAAAGTACCTACCTTATTTATGGGCCTCTCCAGGACTTCAAAGAGGTTCAGTAACTTAGGCCAGACTGTTTTATTGCTTCGTAGAGCTAAGATGGTTCAGGGGGAAGATGCGGGTTACTGTGTATTAGGAAGCCTGTCTCGGGTGGTGGGCAAAAGCTTCCTACAGAATCACTCCTAAATCTTCTCAGTGGACTGGGCATTGTCTGCAGTCCCAGGTGCTAAGCCCAAGACAGAAAGAACTTTTGTACGGTCTTCTCCCCACCCTCTTTCTTGGACCAACCACCTGGGATGAGCAAGGAGGCAGCTGGACCTGGTGGAGATCAGCTGTAGAGTTCTGCGGGGTGTTTCCATGGGCCTTCTCTTCCCTCTCTGGTGTTTTGTTTCTCTCTTCATTGTGACAGTGACAGTCCTGAGGTCTTTGCTGAAATGCCAGGAGGTGGGGACCAGCCTGAAGTCTGCATCTGGGCCCTCATTTAGCAAGGACAGCTCGGGGCGGTAGACTAGGCCAGGAGTCGGGAAGCCCAGGTTCTCAATCCAGCCAGGCTACTGCTACCTGGCTCTGTCACCTTGGGCAGGTCATACTGCCTTCTGCGCCTCTGTTTCCTCATCTCTCAGATGAGGAATGTGACTGTCTTTCTCCGGTCCTATGGTTCTAAAATCCCTTTCCACTTACTGAGCACCAGATGGCTCCCAAAGGGAGAAAATCCAGCCCCAGCCTCCAGGAGACTGCGGTGGGCAGGTAGCGCAGAGGAGGTGTGAGCACAGGTGTCCTGATCCAGCTGGGGTTGGCCTTTCCTTCCTCTGGAAGCTATGACAGACGGGACTCACAGGGTGTCCCTCAACGTGCCGCTCTCGCCTGCCACCGTCGCCTACATGGGTGGTGGCCGTGGCTCTCCAAACAGCCTGCAACTCTGCTGGAGCAGGATTCTGTCTTCAGAATCCCATTCCACCCAGCAGAGGGCTGAGCCCCCAGGAAACCTTGTCAACAAAGCACTGCTTCGACTGACTAGATACAGTTCAGCTAGAGTACTATTAGCTGCCAGAGTTTGTTCAGAGAGAAGAAGGAACACAGTGCATAGGAAACCTAGAGGTAAAGTCTGCAGAAGAAGGTACCAGCAGAGACTCTTAAAAGGCAATATAGCAGATTGATTTAATATGCAGACGAGGTGCTTGCATGGTGGGCATTTCTATCTAGTTGTGACTTTGAGCAAACCATTTAGCTATGAGAGCCCAACCGCTGGAGTCAGATGTCCTGGTCCTAGTCCTGTCTCTCTCCCTTGTTGCTAGTGCAGGCTTACTTAAGTGGCTTCATGTGGGACTCTGATCCCTCCAGAGCACTGCTTCAAGAAGGAAGGGCTTACACCCGCAGGCACTGGAGGTGCCGCCAGCACGGAGCCCTCAGCTCCATGCCTTCTCAGGGATTGTTTCGGCTGAAGAGAGTGGTTGATTTGCCCTACGTCAGGCCCTCTTCCAGGGGCAGCCTGTGTTCAATGGGTGAGTGACCAGCATTAGTATCTAAAGGTCTGTCCTCTCAGTGCCAACTTGGAACAGCTCTGTGGGGCTATCCCAGCTCCAGAGGTGCCTGGGGAGCCAGCTGAGACCTTTATTGGAACTGCATCGCAGCCCAGCTTCCCTCTGCCCAGCCCTGCTTCCATCCCCTCCCTTCGTCCACAGGAATTAGCCCCAAAAGCACTGTCTGATGCATGTCCTGCCCACTAATTGGTACTTTCCATCTCAGAGTTTGTATCCCAGGAAACCTAATCCATGACACTGCACAGCTCTCTGAGCCACATTTCCTCATCTAAAACACAGAGGTGATGATAGTGTCCATCCCACAGAGCTGGGCCACAGACTAAATGAGACGATCCATACAAAGCTTCTATATGCCCATGGACTAGCCCTGTAACTCCCAAGTGATACAAACTCATTTGGCAGATGAACTTGACTAGACCTTGAAGAATGAAATATGGGTCCATGGAGGAGAAATGAATGAAATGGTAGAGAGGCTAGTTCTTCCTAAATATTCCCCTCTCCTCCTTCAACGATGACAGAACCCTGAATTTTTACCTGGGCACATGACCACCCAGAATAAAAACCACATTTTTCAGTTCCTCCAGAAGATAGATGTGTCCATGTGATTAAATTCTGGCCAATGGAATATATAAAAAGGGCGTATAGGCAGCTTCTAGAGAGTGTCTTTGAAGACAGGAAGCCCGCCCTCTCTTTTTACTCCTTCTTGCTGAAATGTGGATGTATGAAGGAGCTACAGCAGCTCTTTCAAGCCGCAAAGTGACCTTGGAAATGGCAACCACACAGCAGAGCAACAAAATGGAAAGATGCTCAGTCACCCACACCAGCCCTGGAATGTGTGCAGACCATCACACGAGAGAGAAGCATGCCCCTGTTGCCTTGGGTTTTCTGTTACTCGGATCCAAATCTAATCCTAACCAACACAGAGGGGCTTTCAATCGGAAAAAGAGACCATGAGCAGAGACTCAGAGGGACACATGGGTATGGAGCATTCACAGGACAGGAAAGAGGTTAGTCAGTCAATAATAAGATGAATAATACTTTATGTTTATATTGGCTTTGCTGTTTGTAAAGCACTTTCAAATTCTTTGCCATTCCATCTTTCTAACTTGGTAAGCTAAGGGACATTTATCATCTCCACTTTACAGTTGAGGAAACCAAGGCTCAGAGAGAGAAATGATTTTCCCAACTTCACAAAAACCAGAAAGCAGCAGAGTCAAAGCCCGAATCCATGACTTTTGAGGCCAAGGGCTGGGTTTCCCTGATTGCCTTTGACAATTCACTCCAATCAATGCAGTTAACAATGCTCTTACCTAAAATGTGGATCCAGCACATTTACAGTGCTTCATACCCGGTTTCAACTGCTTTCAAGGCTCTTGCATTCTTTCATTTTCTTTACTAACATTAATTGACCACCTACAATGTAATAAACACCATGCCTTATCACGCCAGGTGCTTTTACATGCACTGCTCTCTGTTCCCACTCAAATTAGCTCTTTATCCTACATCTCCAGTTTCTGTTCTGTATCAGGCCTCTGCCTCCACAAAGCCTTCTCTGGGGGCCACCAGAATGGGCCATTCACTCATCCCCTGGCCTCTGTCGCCTCCCGAGGCAGCTCCCGGATGGACTCATGCAATAAACCTTTCAACCAGATCTGGGCCAACCCCAGAGAGAAGGATTCCGAGAGTAGGGGAGAAGTGTGCTGGTTTTGGGCCAGGAAAAGGAGGTATTCTGGGTTTGAACTGACATATAAGAAACTATATTGTTTTCCTAGGGCTACTATAACAAATGGCTATCAACCGGTGGCTTACGGCAACAGAAATTTGTTTTCTGACAGTTCTGGAAAGTAGAAGTCCAAAATCAAAGTATCTGCAGCGTGGGTTCCATCTGGGTGTTCGGAGTGAGAACCTGCCCCATGCCTCTCCACCCCCCTCAGTATCTGTAGCATCCTTTGGTTTGCAGAGGTATCACTGCAATCTCCGCCTCCATCTCCACATGGCATTCTCCCTGTATCTCTGTCTCTCTCTCACGTTTCTCAGAAGGACCCAGCCATTGGGTTAGGGCAGTGATTTTCAACTGTTTCCATCTCATGGCACACATAAACTAATTACTGAAATTCTATGGCAGACCAAAATATATGTGTGATATTTTTTGCCAATCTGACCAAAAAAAGGGTATGATTTTGATTGATTTACCAAAAAAAAAAAAAAGAAAAAAAGAAACCACTATTACCTACCATTTTGCTCAAAAGTGACTTTTTAAAAAAAAAAATGAGGTGCCTATACTTGTATATAAGGATTTCTGGTACCAAGAATTAACCAATCAGATGCAACCTTGTTATGCAACTTGACCAATAAGGTACAACTCTATTCTATGACCTATGTATTTATGGTTCAAGACAGAGTGTTCACTCTGGACGGCTATTGTTGTGTTGGCTGTTGTCATTTTTTTAATTTGACAATCTAAGGGAAAAGAAGCCAGTGCCCCTGTCTAAGTAGTCCGGCATTGCATCTTTTAAAAATTCTTGTGGCGCACAAGAGTGCAGTGGCAAACCAGCACACAGGTTGAAAAGTGCTGGATTAAGGCTCACCTAATCCAGTGTGATCTCCTGTCAACCTTTTCTCATCTGCCAAGACCTTGTTTCCAAATAAGGTTACATTCACAGGTACCAAGCTTTAACACTTCAGTATTTCTTTCTGAGAGACACAATTTGACCCGCAACAAAACTCAAGCCTGGGCCCTGGAACCAGAGAGACTAGTTTCTAACCCAGCTCAGTCTCACCACAGGTGAGATCTCGGACAACTGCGATAACTCTCTGAGCCTCAGATTTGTTTGTGGAAAAGAACAGCACCAAGTAGGAGAGGTTGAAAGGCTTAAATGAGAAAACGAAAACAGAAACAACATGAGACACCCAGCTCATGGTTTTTCCCTCCTTCTCCGGATGGATACAGGAAAGAGTGGGGGAAGGGAAGAGAAGAGCTAAAGATACTTCAGTGCCATTGGGAAGACACAAGAATTGCAGTTGTCACGTCAACCAGCAAGATTAGAGTGATGACCAAGAATCAGAACTAGCCTCGTGGAGTACCGTATTTTGCCGTGTATAATGCGCACCCACATTTTTGGCCCAAACTTTCAGGGGAAAAAATCTTTTGTTTTAATGTTTTAATTCAATTACTTATTTACTTATATTTAGATCCTTGTTTTGTATTCTAAAGGAATTTTAGCACTTATTTTTTAACATATTATGGTACAAGAAATTTTATGTGACAAATAATTACAGAACACAAGATTAGATATGAGGTATTTCAGGTAGTACCCATGTATAATGCACAGTTTTTATTTTTCCCTCAAAAATTTGGGCAAAACACTGCACGTTATACACAGCAACATACAGGTACATCAGAGGAATCATTTAGAAGAGAGCAGCTGCCTCTCCAGGTTCTAACCTAGTGTGCAGGACATAACTAAACGCACCAAGGAGCTCATAATCATCGGTAACTACAGGACCCATTGTGGCGCCTCCCTCAGGAAAATGGTGAAGAAAATTGAGATCAGCCTGCACGCCAAGTACACTTGCTCCTTCTGTGGCAAAACCAAGATGAAGAGACGAGCTGTGCAGATCTGGCACTGTAGTTCCTGCAAGAAAACGGTCGCTGGTGGTGCCTGGACCTCCAACGCCACTTCCACCGTCACGGTCAGGTCTGCCATCAGAAGACCGAAGGACTTGAAAGACCAGCAGCAGCTCCACAGTTTGAAACATTGCTAGCCTCTAATAAGTGGTTAATGTATGTTAAATAAATACATAGGGAGGCTGAGCTGCCTGAAGGACAGTGTGCAGTCTGGAACTGACTGGTTTCCAGTAGCTAAAACTGGTCGGTGAATTTAAAGGAGGCCCTGACAAAACCTGTGGGGCCCACTCCTTCTCCTGGGCCTGAAGCTCCTAAGGAAAGGAGGAGGGCAAGGTCAGGACAAGGGAAGAGACCTGGGATCCCAGAAGGACAAACCACGTCGGGGGAGATGAAGAAACTGGAGCTGATCAGCACCAGGTCACATCAAACGGGAAGGAGCCTTGAGAATCAGCCCCAGGCGGATGGGGGCACTCTGGATGGGCCGTCCTTACACACTGGGAAGGGGGGCAATGTGTCAGAGGGGAAAAGAGAGAGGACCACTGCCAGGTCAGGCCAAAGGGCCTCACGCCGTTTTCACCACAGACTGGGTAGACATCCCTGCGTATGGTGGCATTCCGGATGCTTCCCATGGAGCCCAGGAGTAAATAACCAGGGAAGGCAGGGGAGGCGGTCAAGTTCCCGCAAAGGAAGGGCAAGGAAGAACAGAGAGTGGGTTGGATGTCAGGCTGCATGCCCGCCTGGCCAGTCAGCGCCAGGGTTGGTGAGAAAGGTCAAGCATTCCGGGACTCGGACAGTGCTTTGTATTGCCACCTGGTTCTATCAAAAGTTCTCCAAAGTCAAGCTGGGCAAACACTGACCCATCACCCCCCCAAATCATCCCCTGTCCCTCACACTCCCCACCTCTGCTCACAGCACCCATCCCACCCAAGCATGAAGCTGCAGTGCCATCCTTGACCTCCCCTCTCCTTGTGGCTCTGTGGTGTCACCAACGAGGATAAAGACTTGAGTCTCGCTCACCTTTCAACCCCCCAACAGTGCCTAGCACCAAGTCTCTCTCACTCAAGGTATTCAATACCTGCACACATCACCCCACTCCCCGCCAGGAAGAAAAATAATGCTGTGTAAGGGGCAGAATAAGAGGAGCATTGGCCCCACAGGTTTACCTCAAGGTGAGTGAGGGGTAAAAAAGCACAGAGAAGGAGAGGGCATGAAGAAGGAGACACTCAGCCTGAGGAGCTGGCCAGTGTGCCAGGGGTGGAGCTTGCATCTGTTTTCACGTCAAATCCTTCCACATCGGAGAGCATTCAATGACCACATTTAAAACACAGGGTAAAAGGGCATTTTACTAAGTATAAGAGTCATAGAGCCACCCAGGGCTTTCTCAGACAGCAGGCACACGCCACTTCATGATCAGCTCTTCCAGGCAGGCGAGCAATGCTTTTCTCCCCCGACTCATGACAGCGTCCAGCCTTTTGGGTTTACTATGGACGGTTTCCCCCTGCGTCAGTCTTACTTCCAGAGCAGGGTTGTGCCTCCTCTTCATGCCCCACCCCCTCAAACACACACACACACAAACACACACACAAACATGTACACATGTGCTCACATACACACATGCACATCCAAGGCTGAATATACAATTACCAGGCAATAAAGACATGCTGGTTGACTGATTACCAAACACCACCATCAACACCAGTGGGCACTGTGAGACAACAAGATGATGTCAGCTTGAATTTCTCAGCCCAGTGTCCTTTTTAAAGGTCAGGACACTGCCCAGAGAGATGTGAGTGGACTCTGCATATCTCAGTCAGATGACATGGCCCCATCCCCATTCCACTACACACACCTCTCAGACCGCCCAGGCCCAGATTGGCTGCATTCATGTAACATCTCAGGAAGCCACGGAAGGCAAAAATAGACTCAGTCTCTCTATCTTAAGACTTTTTCTGCAAGATAAAACTGTTATCAGGTTAGCATGACCCTTCTCTAAAATGTTCAGTTTCATTGCCCAAGCTTGCCCTGGGTGCCCCACTGTAGGAAGTGTTATATAGCTTGATGTTGGGCTCCAGGGCGTTTAGCTCAGGGAGCACATGTGTGCCTGGGAGACGGAGAGGGCTAGAAGTGGCTGTGGTCTGTACTCCCTTAAGGAAATCTGAAGGAGTGCCTGGGTAAGGTGCTCATCGCCCAGAGGGTGCTCTTTAGGCAGCTTGGGCTGCTATAGCGAAGTAGCAGAGACTATGGGGCTTAAACAACAGAAATTTATTTCTCACCATTTGGAGGCTAGAAGTATAAGATGAGGATGCCAGCACAGTGGTGTCCTGGTAATGGCCCTCTTCTGGAATGCAGATGGCTGTTTTCTTGTATCCTCACAAGGCTAAGAGGGTAAGAGAAGAGGCAAGCTCTCTCCTGACTCTTATCCCATTCATGAAGTCCCCACCCTCATGCCCTCAGCTAAATACAAATCATCTAACAGAGGCCCCACCTCCTAATACCATCACTTTGGGGGGTAGGTTTTCAACATATGTATTGGGGAGACCCAAACATTCAGTCCGTAATAGGGGTAAAAGAACAGCTCCTGAGTTCCTGGATTCTCTTCCCAGGCACCTGGCCAAGGAACACCCTGGATTTCATTCCCAGGTCGGCACTTCTCCTAGACTGTGAGGATTAGAAGTTCTCAGAGGTCATTCCAATGTGAAATCCCCTCCCCAGCTCATTCTTGCTCACATCCGGGGATGCAGGCTTCCTCCCTCCCCAGCAGCAGTCAGGAAGTTGCTCTTCCTCCTAGTCAGCCACAGTCGGCCTCCGCGTCCCCAACCTGGGGACACACCAAGCACAGCTGACCCTTCTTCCACATAGCAGACCTCCAACATTTCTCCATAGAACGTGGCTTTAGACAATTTTGACCCGATTCTCCTGTGTGAGGGCTCTCCAGGCACCAGAATAAACTCAGAGCTCTAATGGCTTCAAGACAGAAAGTTGGGGAAGGTACTTCATTCCCATGCCTCAGTTTCCACATATATAGAATAGGATTATGTAAAATGAGCTAGCACCCAGCTCCTAGGACTGATCGGAAGACTGCCTGAGATGACTCAGCACAATGCAGGACATGCCATAAGGCCCAATACATGTCAGCCACCAATTTCCTATCTGTATTTTTTAATGGAATTATACTGTATGTTATCGTTTGTGACTTGATTTTTTTCACTCATTTGGTATGAATACTTCCCTACATCATTAAATATTCTTCAAAGCATTTTTAATGGCTGTCATATTTTATCCCAGGAGTTATGGTCATTGCTTTACTCACTTTCAGAGAGAGTTCTGTAAACTGCTTTTTTTAACCCAGGCTCACAGGTCTGAGCCACGAAGGCAGAGCCATGGGGGCTCCTTCAGTGCTACTGAGCCTCCAGCCCCACCCTCCCGGCATCCATCACTCTCAGCCTGCGCCCGCCCCCTTCTTCCTCAGCTGGAATCAGTTGCCCTCCCTTCCTGCCTGTGCCTCCTGCCCCAGGACATCAGTCAACCAACTAGCCACCACAGAGTGCCCAGCCCAGTGCCAGCGATGCCAGGGTGCTGCAGGGACGGAAGGTGAGCCTGCCCTGCGGGACCCTGTTCTCCGTCTGGGGAAGTAAACTGTGTACAAAAGAACCGGGGAGGTGGAGCACCGAGGGAGGTGTTCCTCAGAAAGGCAGAGAGGAGGGGTGTGCGAACTGGCGTTCCCTGGGAGCCCTGGGCTCAAGGACCAGAGGGCACTTGAGAAGCTGTGCCAGCAGGAGCAAGGTGCATGTTGATTGGCTGGGTGCGTGGAGTCCAGGCGGAGTTGGGGAGTGGGCTGTGTGGAGGGGACAGTTTGGCAGGAGCACAGCTGCAAGTCCTCATGGGGTCCCAGTGCTGCCGGGGTCTGAGCTGATGGAACCGTCCTCCATTCCACAGCCTGCCTTGGGCTGGATTGGGGGCCCCAGCTCGGAACTTATGCCCCCAGGGGCTGGGGGCAATCATTCCGAAATGAAGGTAATGATCCAATTAGTGGTTATCCATCAAGTTCAGTTATCTTTCTTTGGGCTGGAGAGCAGAGAAGCTGAGTAAACACGTGCCTTGGACTGTGACATAAAACCAGACCCCCTCATGCTGGAAAATGAGTTCAAGATGCTGGCTGAGCCTCCTCTAGGGGCCCGCAGGTTAGCGTCTCGGTGGCCCAAAGAGGCAGGGAGCCATCAAGCTCAAAAGGAGCAGGGACTCTGAGGCCACAGCAGCTCCCGACCTAGGACCCCCCACCCCCCACCCCACCCCGAGGTGCCACTGTGAGAATGGGGAGACACCTGGGTAGCTGTGGAGCTGGCATCTTCACCACAGCCAGAGTCCGCCCTGTGTCCCAATCAGTGACTTTGGTTCCACTCTGCCCTGTCCCCCAGGCCCCAGCTCTGAGCTTCCCCAAGCATTGGCCAGCAGCCCCAGCTTACCCCCTCCTCTCCACATTTGCTGTCTGAGCAATACATGTCCACACTGGTGGGCTCTGTCTGAGCCTCCTTACTTCCACTCCCAGTTCCTGAAGACAGGGGCTACCTGTGTCTTCTCATGAAGGACAGAATTTATCATTGGGAGGCGTATTGGGCAGTCACCTAACCCAAGAGTCTCGTTTCAAAATGAGGAAGCTCCAGCTAGCGTGGCTCAGTGGACTGAGCACCAACCTATGAACAAAAGGGTCACTGGTTCGATTCCCAGTCAGGGCACATGCCTGAGTTGCAGGCTAGGTGCCCAGTAGAGGGTATGTGAGAAGCAACCACACATCGATGTTTCTCTCCCTCTCTTTCTCCCTCTCTTCCCCTCTATCTAAAAATAAATAATAAAATAAAATGTTTTAAAAAATGAGGAAGCTGAGGTGCAGGAGTTGGAGTGATGGAGAGGACACCCTGACTGTGGAGCCCTCGCCCGCTGGGGGTCCTCTCTGCTGTCTCTCACTGAGTAGTAAGCCCATTCATTAATCCTCAGCTGCCCCCAAAGAGGACACCAGCCATCACTTCAGCAACCGTTCTGAAACTGGCTAGCCATTCAGGAGCCTTTCCCTCACTCTGCCTCCTCGGCCACAGAGCCCAGAAATTCTGTTTACGTCAGGTTTGGAACTGGCCTCCAAATTCTTTATTCCCTCCTCATGGCACCATCCCCCCACCCGCTCAGGTTATTGGAAGGGGATCGTAAGGGTTGTCCTGTTCTGTCATTTCCAACTCAGAATCTCACACTGCCATTTTCCCCACCTCCACCCATTGTTCATAGCTGCCTCAAGAAATTATTTTGCAGAATACCAACATTATTTTCCAGGTTCCCACCCTGGAACTTGCCCATCCAGTCACTGTCCATCCTCAAAGCCCGCCACCACCACCCCCCCCCCCCCCGCCGAGGAGAGAGCACACAAGCCCAGCATTGGGGTCTGACCCGTTCTGTAATAAGATTGCAGGAATAAGGCGCAGGTCTCCCCAGTCTGCAAGAGTTTCCTAGCAGATTCACGGCTTCGTCCTCTTGGCCCAGGTAAGCACTGCATGACTGTAGGCAGCTTGTCTGCTCTGGGATGAACCCACCTGCCTTCCAATGGCCCAGCTTTCCTTATGTGCTCATTGTATATTGATCTGATTATCCATGGTCCATTTGCATATTAATTGCAATGTGTTTTAAACAGTCATCCAATTTCCTTTTCCTAGGGCCTCTTCCATCTCCTCCCTTCTAGTTCTACCTATGAAGGGTATAAGGTCTTTGTCTAGATTTATTTTTTTGCGTATGGATATCCAGTTGTTCCAGCACCATTTGTCAAAAAGACTATCTTTTCTCCTTTGCCAAAGATCAGTTGACTACAGCTATGTGGGTCTGTTACTGGGGTCTTCTGTTCTGCACTACTGATTCTACTTGTCTGTTCTTTGGCCAGTACTACATTGTCTTGATTACTGTAGCTTCATTGTAGGTCTTGGCATTTGGTAGCTTCCGTCCTCTGACTTTGTTATTCTCTGTCAATATTGTGTTGGCTATTCTGGGTCTTCTGCCTCCCCATATAAACTTTAGAATCAGTTTGTCAATACTCATAAATGACTTTCCGTGAGTTTGATTGGGGTTGTATCACATCTTTAGAGGAAATTGGGAAGAACTGACATCTTGACAATATTGGTCTTCCTATCCATGTACATGGAATATCTCTTCATTTATTCGATGGAGATACCTTTCATCAGGGTCTGACATGTTTGATATTTTTCATCAGAGCTTCATAGCATTCGTCATATAAACTTGTATATATTTTGTTAGATCTATACCTAAATATTTCATTTTGGGGGGTCACTAATCAGAGCCTCTTCTGTCTCCTCTCCTCTGTTTCTACCTGTGAAAATTCTACCCACTGTTGCCTTCAGTGGTAAATCCCAGCCCTGAGGCTTATGTGTTGTATGACACTGGGCAAATGACTTAGCTCCTCTGAGCCTCAATTTCCTTATCTGTAAGATGAGAAAAATAACAAATATCTCAAAGAATTGTTGTTAAGATTGGTAAGATCAAGGGAAAGCTCAATGCCTGTTATATAGCAGGTCCTCTGCTAAATGGAGTGGTTGTTAGTTTTGTAGTTTTAATTGTATATCAAGTGTTACTTCTCCTGTGATGCTGCTCCTCATCTAAAAATCATTTTACCCATTGCATTTTGTATTTTTCTTAAAGAATTTCCCTCATGTTAATGATCTCTGAGGGAGCTGAGGGAATAGAGAAGGTAAGAAAATACATTTTTTAAGTAGGAAAAAAGTGGTTATTCAACAATAGTTTTATGGCTGAATGAGCAAACCCAAGAGGCAAATGGGCTATATCTCATGTGGTAACATGATTCAGGAAGGCATTGTTTGAAGCACATAGAATAGTGCCGTAGTTAATTAATTGTGTCTGCTATGAGTGGTGAACCCTATGTAAGGTATCACCAATGGTGGCATAAACTATAGATCTGCAGGATATTATTAACTGGATGTGACTACCAGAGACATTTGGTGAAGACTCCTCATTTCATAGGTGAGGAAATTGCAGTATATGCTAAGATGTACAGTTGTATAAAATTTCTTTCTTTCTTTCTTTCTTTCTTTCTTCCTTCCTTCCTTCCTTCCTTCCTTCCTTTCTTCCTTTCTTTCTTTCTTTCTTTCTTTCTTTCTTTCTTTCTTTCTTTCTTTCTTTCTTTCTTTCTTTTTTCTTCCTTTCATCCTTTCTGTCATCATTTGACTATTTCTTTAAATACATATAGCTATGTCTCACAGGAATTAGGATATGGTTAAGTAATATATTCTCAACTCTCATTCCTTTTTTTAAAGATTTTATTTGGCCCTGGCTGGTGTAGCTCAGTGGATTAAGCGCAGGCCTACAAACCAAAGCGTTGCTGGTTTGATTCCCAGTCAGGGCATATGCATGGGTTTCAGGCCAGGTCCCCAGTAGGGGGCACACGAGAGGCAACCACACATTGATGTTTCACTCCCCCTCTTTCTCCCTCCCTAACCCTCTGTCTAAAAATAAATAAAATCTTTAAAAAAATAAAGATTTTATTTGTTTATTTTTTTAGAGAGAGGAGAAAGGAGGGAGAAAGAGAGGGAGAGAAATATTGATGTGAGAGAGAAATATTGATCAGTTAACTCTCACATGTGCCCTGACTGGAGACCGACCCAGTAACCTTTTGTTTTGCAGGACAACACCTAAGCAACTGAGCCACACCAGTCAGGGCTTAACTACAGTTTCTTTCTGCACCTAGCTGTTTCTTCCTCAAGTGAGACTCCAGAACATTCTAGAAACTTGAAACCAAAAAAGAAGAAAAACAGTGCCCGAGGTTACGATGAGTGCTTACAGTGCTCGGAAGAAAGACAAGTTAATGTGTAAAACTACTGAGTGAGCAAAGCCTGTGTGTTACTCCCACAGAAGAGGGAGGAAAGGAGAGGTCACAGGTTGAAAGGACCCCTGGCATGGTAGCCTGGGGAAGTCTGATGTTTGGGCATTCGACAAGAGAGCACTCAGTCTGTCTCCATGGTGACGACTGGTCAAAGGGTGGGTCATGTGGGATATCAGTGGGTGGTTGTCCTGAGATTCGGTTCCCTTGGGAGTTCAAGAGCTTCCAGAGGAGGACTCGTGCTACACGTGAGGTCACCTCCCCAGGTTGGAGCTGCAGTCAGAGACTACCAAAGCATGTTAGCCACATTGGCATTTGGTCGTTTCACATGCAGAAAATATTATTTCCATTTCACCTGACGATTCATGATGTGAAATGCCCAGGAAACACATTGTGGCTGAGCCAAAGCTTGTACACAGGGCTTCTACTCCAAATTCTCACACCATCTGCTGGCCTGGGCCCCTCCAGGCACTGTGTGGAACGGTTTGAACAATCCCACTTCAGCTCCAAGCGTGGAGTAGTTGTTCTCCAGCTCTGGCCCTATCTGATCCTGCTGGGGGTTTGTTTCCACAGTTGCGTGGCCAGGGCTCTTCGAGGACAACCCCTGAGGTGACGGCTCCTGACTATCACACTGGAGAGGTCCCTGTTTCCTGGAAGAGGTGCCCCTGAGGAAGAGGAGAAAGTCTGAAGGCCCATTTTTTGGCAGGCCTTCCATGGCTGTGGGCAGCTGGCTGTCCGTGCTGGGGGAACACTGCGGTGCCTCTAGCCAGCCAGCGTTCACTTGTTGAGTCTCTGCTGGTATGCATCCTCTGCGGGATCCGACCATATTAAATTGCTTCAAGCAGCCTATAAAATAAAGACAATTGCAATGCCATAAGGAATAGCATATCCCCGACCATAAATAAATTAGGGCTCTAATTCCATCAAGGCATGTGGGTGACATCACACACCGTGAGAGCCGAGCTTGGAAGAGCTGTTCACAACACCACAAATCTGAGATGGAATTACCATCTTAATTTATTTACATCTTCTGGTGGCGAGGTTGCTGTGACAGATGATTTCTGCAAAGTCTGGTCCCTCCAGATTATGACCTCATGTTCTGCTCTTCTCCTCCGCCCCTTTCCCTCCTCCCCGACTCCCTCTCTCCCACCCCTTGCCTTTCCTGTTCCTCTCTCACACCCCTAGACATGCATTTCCCTCGTTGTTTTTTATTTTCTCTGTAGTCTTGGTAAAAAATGGAAGGAAGGAAGCACCTAGCACTAAGAAGAGATGGCAAATTCCAGACGCAGAGGAGAGGCCTCCGAGAAGTGGGGGAGGCACAGGAAGAAGGAATCTCTCCTACAGCCCGTGATTTGTTGCCTTGCCCCAGGGCCATTTATTCACGACCTCTCTGGGGACATATAGCCTTTCCTTGCTTAAAATTTCAATTTAATTAAATCCACTAGGTGTGCTCTTGGATGTCAACCATGTCCCAGGCAACGTGGGGCAGCCAGAACCATATGGAACCAAGGAATTTCGGAGGCAGACAGGCTTTCAGCAGTCTGTGAGTTAGTTCAACTCCTCATTTTACAAATGAGGGACCCAAGGCTCAGAGAAATAAAGTGATTTTTCTAAGATGATGTGGTTAATTAATGGCAGAGCCAAGTCTAGACTGCAGAAAAAATGGGAAACTTTAATAGTGTCCACCAGGGCTTTACAGCCTACTTGGAGAAATAAGGCAAACATCATCAAAAGAGTCAGCTAATGACATGACAGAGGATATAATCAGAGCCAAACTGAAGGTTACACCAACTGGATTCAGGGAAGGAAGGAAGCAATACTAGCTGGCAAGTTTGGGGCAGATTTCACGGAGGAAGCAGCAGTTAAGTTGGACGCTGAAGGGTATAAGGGATCTCACTTGGCAGAGACCAGAACGGGGTGCATTACAGGCACAGAGGCAGCTCAGGCAAAGTCCTGAGAGCTGGAATAAGCATTTCCTGGACACAGAGCTCAGTGGGACCCCAGCTGGAGAGAGGGGTCAGTGTCTAAGTATCAATACATGATGGAGAGGGAGAACTCTGGCCTCAGCGCTGAGGTCAGCTGAGGGCACTGGGAGTTCTGGAACAAGAAGCAGTACGTGAAGCATGCTTTAGAGCTTAGCTACACAAAATGTAGCCTGGGGACCACCAGCATCAACTTTACCTATCGAGGAGGATTTTTTTAAAAAACCCAACCTCGGTCCCATTCATTCATTCATGTGAATCAGAACTGCATTTGAACTAGACCACTAGGTGACTCACAGGCACATGGACGTTTGAGAAGCCCTGCATTAGGGAACTTGGCGTGATGTGAATGTCACTCCTTCATTATTCCAGAGTTGCACCCTGATGCCACTAGTTGTTTGTGTGTTTGCTTTTTCTGACCAAGAATGACTTAGCAAACATTGTTATACTCAGAAATTCTTCCTAAGTGAGAGAATCTAACTAACAAACTCTTTTAAAATGGATGAGTTTGTGCATATTAATTTTAACAATGAATGGAGATGACTATTAGATTTTGTGAACACAAACGTGTATTCAATTCAGTTTTGCAATTCTCTTTTTTTATACTTTGGAGCCCATGGACTTAGTTCCAAAAACCAGACATTTTCCGAGCCTTTGAAAAGCTCTTGGACTTTAGTATCTAATGAATAAGATCCGTGCTGGGTCTTACAGGAGCAGGGACCCCTGAGTAACTGGGCAGCTTCCTGAGGAGATGGTAAGACCTCAGTAGGGAAGACTGAGAGAGGCCCGGCCCCATGCCAGAGCCCTGCCCGTGCTGCCAGTCTTCAGTGGGACACTTAGGCCTAGGTGTTGACTCACTAAGCATTGGAGGCATTGCTCCTTCTCCAGGCACCACATAAACCCAGATCCTGGGGCTGCCTGGGGCCAGGTAGTAGGTGAATCCAGCGATGACTGAGTGTGTAGACCAAGACAAATACTTACTATATTTTATTTATTTAAAAAGAACAAATTCTCCTCCCAAGGCCTCCTCCAAAGGGAGGAGAGTGTGTGCACATGCTTGAGGTAAGCCACAAGGGAAAGTGCAAAGAGTCAGAGAGTCTTTCCACTCTTCAGCTGCAGGCTGACATTGACAGGCAGCGCCGTGCCCCACATCCCACCAAACCACAGCCTACTGCCACGTCTGGGTCTGGGTCAACGCTTCCTCTCCCAGTGACCGTCTTGGAAGCACTTGGGGTGTGCTTTCAAAGAGAGAAATTCCACCTGGGTCCCGTCTGCGGTAGCTGGTGTTGCTTTGGCTTTCTGCGGACTGTTGCCCAGTGAGGAGAGGGACCGGGTGGGTCTCTTTGCCTCTCTCTCTGCTGGTTGTTTGTGCTGGGGGCCAGCCTGTAATTCTGCTCCTCAAGCAACCCAGGCAGGCCCTCAAAGAGTTACATTCTCTGAAGCTCTAGGTCCTTATGGCTTCCTCTCCGCTCAAAGAGACTTCCACAATGAGGAAATCTTCCATAGCAATGGGAACCTTGCTGGAAGCCTCCTCTCTTCACTTTATCTTTTTTAACATTGAGATTTAATTTACGTAGCATAAAACCCACCCTTTTCAGTGTACTATTCGGTTTGTAGTATTGTAAATTCACAGATTGTGCAACTATCACCACTATCAAATTCCAGAACATTTTCATCACCCTAAAAAGAACCCCATACCCATTAGCGGTCACTCCCCAATCTTCCCCACCCCCCATCCCCTGCCAGCCCCTGGCAACCACTACCCATTTCCTGTCTCTATGGATTTGCCTATTGTGGACATTTTATGTAAATGGAATCATACAATATGTGGCTGTTCATGTCTGGCTTCTCCTCCCTTTTATCTTGCCACAAGCAGACTTGTCTTTGTAACTTCTTATGAAGGTTCAAGTTCAGGACTTCTGCTCCAGTGCTTTTCCCAGCAGCTGCCCCCATTTGATAACTCAGACAACACTTGAGGTGCCTGGGCGGTCCTACTTGCATTGAGGCCGATCGCTTTGTTTTCCAGCTTCTGATTGTGATCTTGAGGAAATGACTGAACCACCATGTCTCAGTTTCTTCATTTTATAAGGAAAATATTGGTACCTACTTTTTAAGGCTGTTGAGAGGATTAATTGATATGTATATTTTATGAGAGCTTAGAATAGTACCTGATAAATAAGTATTCAATAAATGATAGACCTTTTTTGTATTGTATATATTTGTATTTCTTATGCTGTTGAGTAAAAAAAAACTTTATCTGTGCATATTATGCCTTGTACAAAAGAGATGTTGGTAAATATGCTGGAAAAAAGGAGAAGAAGGAGGCAGGGAGGGAGGGGAAGGGGGAAAGATTTTACAGTAGCTTCTAGATACAAAAGCTACACTATATTTAGAAGCTACTGATTTATAGTTAAGTTCTTTAAAAAAAATCTTCATATACCCACCAAGAGAAATTCCTGCCGTGCAGAAAAGACAAATCTATTGGCAATTTATGAAATTTACTTGACGTTGTAAACGGAGAGGTTAAGATGTATCCTCTTTGCTGGTCAACATTGTACTAGCATTGGAGAATCAATACTCAATCCTTTTAAATTCATTTTCACATCTCGACCTGCCGTTAGTCTTGATTACATCAATTGCCGTTTTATTAGATTCTCATTTCAGCATCCTGAGGGCCTGGTTTATTTCATCCTCTGAATTGGCTGGGTATCAAGTTCTCCGTTGAATCTATCTTCTTTTTCCCTTCTCGTGATCTTCCTAGTGAAGATCAATGTCCTCCCTTGTAAAATTCACAGCATTCCCTCATGTTGGCATTAGACCTGCTTTGTCTGCTGATTTCCTTCTAGCTCTCCCCCCCTTATTCACTTCATGTCAGGAAATGCTCTCAGTGTCTGGTGAAAGGGTGTGTTTGGGGAGGGGTAGCGGGATTGTCAGAGGACTGAGACTCCAGGCAACTAGGAAGCTCTTTCTTTGAACCATTCCTACCTTTAGTCGGGGTCCTGATTCCAAATGCAGCGGCTAAACACAGTGCTGGGTGACATTCCTAAACAGGACAGACCCAGCCTCAGACCTGCCACACCCTCGGTGTTACTCTGACAGATGCCCATGTTATGGATAGTCTTTAAGCTCCCATGTTTGAGCCTAATGGCCCAGCATTCCCACTTCTCTAGCACTGGGAGAGCTGATTGGACCAGGGGTAGACACCTGGATGAGGGCAACCAATTCAAGATGAGCTGTGCCCATTGGATTCTCTTTCTAAGGCATTTGAACCAAGTATGCCAAGCAAAGGATGTAATTAGTAATAAGGCCAAATTAAAGTTTGTGACTTAAGAAGAAACCAGAGAAGCCATGATAATGTAGTTATAAACCAGTTATGTGGGAACAGAAGTTATAAGTAACAGAAGCCAGACTCAAAGACTGATTAGGAAGAGAATGAAGAAGGCACACCAAAAGATGGAGAAGAATAGCCCTGACCCTATTACACCTGGCTCAGTTGGTTGGGTATCGTCCTGCAAGACAAAAGGTCACCCGGCTTGATTCCCAGTCAGGGCACATGGCTGAGCTGTAGGTTCCATCCCTAGTCAGGGTGTGTGCTAGAGGCAACTGATAGATGTTGCTCTCACATATCAATGTCTCTCTCCCTCTCTTTCTCCCTCCCTCCCCCTCTCTCTAAAAATAAATAAATAAAAATCCTCTTTAAAAAGATGCAGAAACACAGTGAGACAGTGTGACCAGGCCGGTCATGGGAGAGAACACTGTGCCAGCTCCCTCAGTTCTAGACCACATTCTGATCTGAACCGTGAGTATCCTTCAGATAAATCTTCCTGTCTCCTGAGGTAACTTGGGTAAGTCTCTGTTTCTTACAACCACCAAAACTTGAGCTGTGCCTTCCTGTTCCTTAGACCTCTCCTGAGACTGGGAGCCAGGAGTGATAGGGACCTCCAGACCACAGGCAGTAGCAGGGGCCGGTTCAACTCAAAGCAATGTCCTGCACTTCGGGTTTGGGAACCAAGCGATCCAACAAATGTGTGATTGGAACACCTACCACTGTGAGGTCCTGTGCAAGATTTGCAGAGATAAAGGTGAGAAAGCCCTTTACTAAATAGGGTGGGAGGGTGTGGAAAATGTGTAGAATCAGGTCAATACACAGCAGAACAGGTATATGTGTGTCAGAGAAGGAATCACAATGCTTTGAAAGTTGTTATATTAGGACATGGGGTTCACAAAAGGCTGCTCACCTTGACTGTGAATGCTGAGAGATGTAAGAACAGGTTGCTCATTTTTCATATTTTTTAATTAAATTCACCGGGGTAACATTAGTTACTAATCTAAATCTCAGGTGTACAACTTTATAATGTAACATCTGTCTACTCTATTGTGTAGACAAAAATCTAGTCTCCTTCCATCACCTTGGATTCAGCCCCTTTACCCTTTTCGTCTTCTCCCAACCCCCTTCCCTCTGGTAACCATGGTGTTGTTATCTGTGTCTATGAGTTTGTCTTCTATTTGTTTGATCAGTTGGTTGCTTTGTTAACTTGTTGCTTCTGGTTTTATATCTCACATGCGAATGAAGTCATGTGGCTTTTGTCTTTTCCATCTGATTTATTTCACTTACTGTGTACCATGCTCTCAAGATCCATCCATGGTGTCACAAATGGCAATATTTCATCTTTTTGTGGCTGAATAGTATTCCACTGTATATATATTTGTACATCTTCTTTATGCAGACATCCATCAAAGGACATTTGGGCTGTTTGCATATCTTGGCTATTATAAAGAATGCGTGGAGGATGCTCTCACAGAGTTTGGCAACTGATTGGATATGAAGGGTGTGAAAGATAGAGGATGATACTGAGATTGCAAGTGACATTGTCAATATAAGAAAGATGTTGGTGATAGGGTTCAAGACACACTACCCTAAAGTGTGGCATTGGAATATCAAATATCGTAAACTAAAGGAAGTTGAAAAAAATGGCAAAAACAAGAAGAACATTCTGACCTACTGCCTTGCCTGTCCTCCCTGGAACAGGTCATAAAACGCCCATGTGATAGGTCCCCTCTCAGTGTGAACGGGAAGACATTCTTATCACCAGAGACAGGGAATTTGGGGCCAAAAAAGTTTGTAAAAAGCAAATCTTGTTAAATTAATCCTTATCTTTCTAGTTACTTCTTCACTATTTACTACTTCCAGCCCAAACCCTTCTGTCTTGACAATTTGTCATAAATGTATTGTTTCTTTGTCTAAAATATATAAAAGCTTTTATACTTGGTCACTTTGGGGGGGTCTTCATTCTTTTGTGAAGATGCATGTGTGCGTGTAAAAATTCAATAAAATTTCTCTTTTAATCTGTCTTTGTCAGTTTGGTATCCTGACTCAGCCAGGGACCTGAGCAAGATTGAGGAAAACTTATTCCTCCCCTATATTGGGAAGTGGCAAGAAGTTGTTGAGTTCCATATTTGATGTATTGAAGGGACACTAGCCAGCAGGGGACATCACAGAAGAGACATGCACGGAACAATCAGAAATGTGGCCCCGGGATTAAGGAGAGAGGGCAGATTAGGAATGTGGAGGAGGGAGACTTCACCAGAGAAGTGAAACCAAGGAAGAAAATGGGGATACTACCTGGCTGAAAGAACCAGAGAAGGGAAGATGAGAAAGAGAAAGGGGTGGGAGGAGCCGAGGAGCTGCAGGAGGATGTGCCAGTGAACCGAGTTAAGGGGAGTGGAGAGGGACCAGGGGAGAGGAGAGCATCCTTCAGTAAGAAGGATGACCAGAGAGCCAGTTGCTGCCCAGGAGTCAGCTGTTGGAATGATGGGAAGGAAAAGAAGGGGAAAGGGCAGTTGTTTGAGAAAGACTTCAGCAGATGGAGCTGGAAGGAACAGAGAAGGAAGGAGGAAAAAATGCAAGAAGGCCCTTGAGTGGTAGACCAGGTCAAACAATTGAATTGCAGGGGCCAACCATCAGGTATCTATTAACCTCATCTTGCACCACGGAGTTTGGAGCAGGCAGTGAGAGCAACGTGGGATGATGGGGAGGAGAGGGTGAGACCCAGGCGCAAAGCTCCGGAGCGGTGAGAGAGGATAATGGTAACGGTCTCAACATTACTGTTTCCCACCAAAAGTCGGATGTTCTCGAAACTCATTTCACAGCAGCCCCAGTAGACTTTTACTTAAAAATTATTTGTGGATTTTCTAATTTTATAAATGAAATAGTTTCTTTGTTTTTTTTAAGGATTCAAATAAGGCAAAAATCTATAGAATAAAAAGGGAAAATGTGCTATAAATCCTCCCTCCCTAAAGGTAAACACTATACATTTTTTCCAGAATGATTTATGCACACGCATGCAAAAAAACTCTTTCAAGAAAAAAAAGATCAAAGTAGGCACACCGATGGGAAATTTGCTTTTTTAATTGAGTGTATTGTGGACCTTTCCCCAGACGGCTGCATATAGATCCCCTTCATCTTTTTTCAGTAGTCACGCAGCGTTCCCTTGCGTGGATTACCAGATTACTGTGGTTTATTTAACTAATTCCCTGTTGATGGACAGTTAGGGTGTTTCCAACTTTATAAATAATGTGGTGAGGATATCTATTTCTTCCACAATGTAGTATTTCCATAGGATAAATTCCCATATGTTCAAAGGATACAGACATTCTGACTTCCTACAGACAATGCCCATTGCTCTCTGTACGTGTTGGGCTGACTCACCCTTCCATCCCCAGCACGGAAGCCACTGTTTTGCCCACACCTTTGCCAAACTGAGTATTAGCAGTAGTTGTCATCTTTCCTACTCTGATAGGAAAATTTAAAAGCTCCTGTTGTTTTAACTTGCCTTATTTATTATTGGAGACACTGAGCATCTTTTTGTATGATTTTTACATTTGGAATGTACCTTATGTTACTTTCTTTGGTGAATTTCGATAAATGGTCTTTTCCCATTTTTCCAATGAGTTGAAGGGATTATTTTCCCCTACTCATAAGAAGACAACATTTTAAAAGAGGCGTGCAGAGGCCTGTGCTAGGACACATTCCGAAACTGTTTGGAATATCCAGAAAGCCACACCATCTCCAACAGCTAAGTACTTCGTGGATCCTCATGGCGGCAGGGCGGATAGCCCGTGCAACAGAAACACAGTTCACACTGTTTAAGAGACTGAACTGGAACAGTAGAGACATCAACAATGAGAAAGCTCTACAGTAATACATCAGCTCGGATCCAAGGAAGGAGCAGCTCAACATGAACACCAGCTTGTGACACAGAAGCAGACTGGACGATGATAGAAAACTGGGACAGATGCTGCCTTGGACACCCCTCCTTAGGGGTTATACCAATACTGGGCTTCAAGGAGACAACACTGACCAGCAGGCTCAGCTGCTGTCACACATGTCCGTGACGTCTAATTTATTGTTTCTATTGATGTGTTTGGGTTAGCAGTTTAATAAACTGAATTTATTCCATTGTGTGAGTTTGGGTCTTCTCAGTTAATCTTTTGCTGTCTTTACAAGGTCCCAAGAATCCTTTCATGGTTTATTAAAAGGTTATATGTGTGTGAATTCAGGGGCAAGGGTGAGGCAGGAATAGAGCTGTCCAACCAACCATGGTTGTCACCATGCTGACACCCAGAGTGGACAGAAAAGACACCTCAGAAGGCTCCAGAGAAGTCCCCGTTCCCATGTGAGTGTACCACCATTTACACGAGCAGGAAGTGTAATCACATTCTAACCCTCGTGGTGCCCAGGGCCACACGCTCAATAAATGTTTGTTAGTTAAATTGAAATGTTGATGGGGCGGATCCCCCAAAGATTGAGAAGGAATACAAATTTAAAACTAGACTTAATCTTGAATTGCTAAGCCAAGCATAGACAGGTGCATTTTTACTTTGTTCTGAGGCAAACTTCCTCCCCAGAGGGCATTTTTTTCTTCTACCGATTTTCAATTTCTTCCTCATCCAATGCGTGCTTGCTTCTCTCCCTCCCAAGGGTCATGTGAAACCAGAGGTAGTCCCTGCCCCTGCTGTTTCCCCGTGGCTGACAGTCCCGTCATCGCAAAGCACCAGCTGGCTGGGGGCTCTCCCTGGCAACTGATTCATCCGCAAGCCCTGCCTGCCTGGCTGGCTCTGCAGTTTTCTCCAATGCAAATAACTGAAAGCATGCCTTTCCCAATGAGGAAAATATGTAAGATTTGGTTCCCAAGTTATGTTTCATGTTTACAACGGTCTTCTCATCATCGTTAGTTGGATTAAGTTTGGTGATTACAAAGATTTTTGTTTTTATCAATAATACCCTTGATCTTGAAAAACAAGAACAATTTAAACAGACCCAGATGGTCCAAACCCCGCCACATGTTTGTTGTATTCTTTAAATCGCATTGTATTTAAGACTGTCATTTAAATGAATTAAATATGAACATTATTCCTATGGCCATGTTTCCCTGGCTTCTCACACTGAACCTTTGCTGTTTCTGGTTATCCAATGGCCGAACCTTCGAAGAAAAACATTTAATGTTAATTGTTACATTATCCCCCACACGTCTTCAAAACAGGTATGTCCCCCTACCAAAGCGCATGCAGGAACCACAATGTCATCCCAGGGAAAAATGACCCTGGCCCTGCTAAATTATCGCACTTGAAGTTGCTGCTCTGCTTATCTCCTTTCAGCAAGGCTTCCCCCCTTCAGGATGGATCGTTTAGTTTCATGATTATCACTGCGCTTATCAACAACTCCTGCTGTCAATGTAATTCAACCAAGACTTATTGAGTGTCCGCTGGCTTTCTGTGAACATTTCCTCCATCTGTAAATCAAAGCTGCTTCGGCAACGTTGGCCATACGGCAGTGAATTCTGGGGGCAGCGAGGGAAGAGGCGTGGGAAGGAAGGCATGAAACAATAAAAGAGCAGGCTGTATGTGGTCCATTAATTTATGGTAAACAAGTCAAGAATACACAATGGGGTAAAGATAGTCTCTTCAATAAATAGTGTTGGGAAACCCGCACAGATACATGCAGACTAGAACACTTTCTTACACCATATATAAGAATAAACTCAGAATGGATTAACAACTTAAATGAAAGACCTAAAACCATAAAACTCCTAGAAGAAAACTCCTTAATATTGCTCTTAGTAATTTTTTTTGTATATGTATCCTCGGACAAGAGAAACAAAAGAAAAAAATAAACAAATGAGATGACAGCAAACTAAAAAGATTTTACACAGCAAAGGAGACCATCAGCAAAATGAAAAGGCAACCTACTGAATGGAAGAAGATAGTCACCAATGACACATCCAATAAGGGGTTAATTTCCAAAATATATAAAGAACACATACAACCTAACACCAAAAAAAAAAAAAAAAAAAAAAAAAACAGCCCGATTAAAAAATTAGCAGAAGAACTGAATAGACACTTCTCCAAAGAGGACATACTAAGGGCCAACAGACATGTGAAAGCATCACTAATCATCAGAGAACTACAAATTAAAACCACCATGAGATAGCACCTCATGCCTGTCAGAACGGCTGTCATCAAAAAAATCAGCAAACAACAAGTGTTGGCAAAGGTTTCGGAGAAAAGGGAACTCTCATGCATTGTTGGTGGGGTTGTAAATTGGAAAACAGCATGCAGTTACTTGAGAAAATTAAAAATAGAACTACCATATTACCCAGCAATCCCACTTCTGGGTATTCATCTGAAGAAATCTAAAACACTAATTCAAAAACCTATATATGTCCCTATGTTTAATGCAGCATTTTTTTTTTAAATAGCCAACATGTGGAAGCAAACTTTGTGTCTATTGATAGACAATTAGATAAAGATCTGGTACATACATACAATGGAACATGACTTGACCAAAGGAAAGAAAAAAAACTTACCATTTGCAACAACATGGATGGACCTGGAGGGTATTATGCTAAGCGAAATATGTCAGACAGAGAAAGACAAGTACCATATGATTTCACTTGTATGTGAAATCTAAAAAACAAAATAAATAAACAAAACAGAAACAAACTCATAGATAAAGAAAATAAACCGATGGTCGCCAGATGGGAGGGGGGCGGGGAGGTTGGGTAAAAAAGGTAAAGGAATTAAGAAGTTCAAGTTGGTAGTTACAAAATAGTCACAGGGATGTAAAACGCAGCCTAGGGGATATAGTCAATAACATTGTAATGACTACGTGCGGTGCCAGGAGGACACTTCATGTTATACAAATGTCTCCCCACTCTGCTGTATACCTGCAACTAACACAGTATTGGATGTCAACTGTCACTGAAAAACAAGACAAAATAAAAGCAAAAACGGCAGTCTGTAAGAATAAAGAGAAGGCGGCTTGGCATCGGGAGACGTAAATGGAAGCCTGACCTTGGCGGGAATCCGTGAGCCTGAGCGCGTCATGCAACCTCGTTGAAATTTCAGTTTTCTCACCTGTGAAATTAAGCAGGTACCGAGGAGACTTTTGTGAGGAAACACCCCTCCCCAGACACGCTGGTTGCTGACAGTCATGAAGATGCTTCTCAACAGTGGGACCGCGCGGGGCCAGAGAGGCCTCCTGTTTGGACACGGCGGGGCTTTCTCTGAGGGGCCCAGGCTCTCCCTGGGCCCCCGCCCTTGCGGAGGCAGAGCCTGAGAGCCTGGCCAGAGTCGCGGGATGTGTGCAGGGCCCTGCTGCGTGGCCGCAGGGAGCCAGTGCTAAGGCAGAAAGCCAGCACGAGGTGTCCCATCCCTTGGGGTCAGAACGAAGAAAGAAATCTCACCTCGAGACCGTCCTGGGAATGAAACAGGTCTCAACCTCCCTGCTCTCTTGAAGCCACTCTGGTTCTTAACTCTTACTTTCTGGGCTTATTTCCCCTTTTCCCTTCCTTAAGATTTACAGAAGCCTTTTGAGACATTCCGGTGGTCACAGAGAGCCAAGAAGAGTTCACAGAAAGGGTTGGTGCCCTTGCCCTTGGGGCCAACAAGGCAGGAGCCGGGCTGGGGTGGGGGTGCGGGTGGGGGGATCAGGCCAGGGCGGGAGAGCCCCAGGGAGGACACACATTGACAGACTAGGGTCTCTGGGTCCCAAATGTTTCTCCCACCTCAAGAATCTCCTTCCAGAGCTAAATCCATTTGAAGTTTCATTTTATTTTAAGAGGCAGAACTCTCTCTCGCTGTTTCCAAGTCTCACACCCCAGATACCCCAACCCCTGGTACCCCAGTTGGTTCCAGCAATGGTGACAGGTTAGATGGAGCCACACACTCTCTCCCAGGCCACTGGGTCACCCAGTGCACATACTGGCCCACTTGCAGCTTCTGGCCTGGAAAGGCCTTTTTTCTGGCTTCTATGCTCAAAGGTTGCCATCAGCATCTCAGACAAGGCTCCAATCACCAGAGCAAACCAGCCCATGCGATCCCCTGTGTGATATAAGAGCTGGATAATCATGACTGGACACCAAGGCTGGGCCCCTGTTCTGAAAGTTAACTTGCTGTCAGAGGTCAAGTGCCTTCCACTAATGTCAAAAGGCCACTTAAGGATCAGCGTAAACCCTTTGTCATCTGTGTTTGTTAGCTACGAGCTACAGGACACATGGTGAATGGGAACTCGTGGTTCCAACTCTTGGAGCTCAAGTTGTAGTAATAACATCAGTCAACGGCGTTGTTTTCTTTTCAGAACATAATGTATGCTACACATAGTGTATCTCATAAAATCTTCACAATAAATCAACATTTGGCCTCATTTTGATAAGGATGAGGAGATTCAGAGGACACCACGTGCTGGAGTCGCACAGCAGGTGAGTGGAAGGCGGTGCAGAGGCAGTCTTGTCCCCTTCACCATGAAGCCACTTTAATAGTGGCTGGTGTTCGTTAAGTTCCTTGCGGTCCCTGGTACCAGACACACCAGTGGCTGGCTAAATAAACGCAGGGGTAAAGGGCAGGATAAGCATCTCCTGAAGATTTCTAGAAGAGCTCTCAGACACCGGTGGAGACCTGCTCCCTGGGCAGGAGGGAAGCAGGGCAGCTGAGCGTCCAAGCAGCGGAATCTGTGGCCATTCTCTCCAGCGCACTTGGTGCTAACTCTCCACATTGGTTACAGAACTCCTAGGAAAAAGAAGCCGGACCATTGCAGCGTGGCCAGGTGTACATGCTGGGCTCATCAGCTTTGGCCAGCAGGTGAGGGCAGGTGCCCGCACAGGATGCTGGGAAGGGGGCAGGGTGAGAAATTCCTAGAGAAGCAGATTCGTTGTGATCCAGGAACTACTTCTCTGCTTGCAACAGGTCAATGCCCCTATCAGAGGGGTGACCAAGAGGGACCATAAAATCCTCCTCCTTAAAGAGATTCAGAGAACACGAAAATCTCCCTTGACTCCTTGCCAGCACCTGGGCCCTCCCAAGTTACCCATCTAACCCCATCCATCCTGTACCAGGTAGGTTCCCTCTGCCTCCAGTCCCTTTCTCACCTTGACAAGGCTACCTTGTCAGTGCTTTTGCTCAGTTGGTCTCCCCACACTTCTTTCGTTCCCATCACCTCCTCTCCAGCAACCCAAGTCTCCCCTGTCCTTCCAGGCAAGTCCCACATCTTTCAAGAAGCCTTTCTTGCCCATTAAACACGCCCCCCCCCGCCCCTGTCCTGCCTCACGCCTTACCACTTTAGCCCCATTCTGGTATTTGCTGACCTTTCTGCCATCCACCTCCGTTCCGTGGTCTTCTCTCTGCCAACTGAAATAGGCCCTTTGAAAGCAGAGACCTTATTTTCTTGATTTCTTATATTTGCTTTGTATAACCTAGTATAGGCCTGAACATGGGCATAAAGATAACCACAATAATAACTATATTTTTGTAGCCTTTTCAAAGGGCTTTTTGTGTGTTATTTCACTGCCACTCGCAACAACTCTGCCAATTAGAAAATGAAGATAATACGCTTCTGACTTTGCCTCACGGTGTCTGGGGCCTCAGGTGGAGGCTGGTCGGTCCCGGCTGTCCCTGAGGCTCAGCTGGGGCTGTGCGCCACAGCACGTGCCCTCTCAGTGTGACTTGAGCTTCCTCATGGCATGGCATCCTCGGGGTAATTGAAGTTTTTGCATGAGTGTCCCAGAAGAACCAGGCAAAAGCTGTGTGGCTTTTTCTGATGTAGTGTCTGAAGTCACATATTGTCATGCACTCTCCTGGAGACAAGTGAGTTGCTAAGATTGGCCCAGATTCCAGGGCAAGGGACATAAACCCCTACCTCTCAATGGCAGGAGTGTCAAAGAAATTGCCCAACATATTTAAGAACTGCCACAACTCTGCATTGGACAGATGGAAGAACTGAGGCTTAGGGAGGTCACATGGGCTTGCCCAAAATCACTCAGCTGAGTGAAAAACTGCAGTGTCAAAGGCATTCCCAGCTCCCTGTACAGGGGTCGTTATCCTCCCAGGCACCTCCTGGGTGATACAATGGCGAGTCAGCAGCAGAGACAAGAAGGAGCAAGGAGAGAAGGACAAGGGTCAGCAGTCTCCTGGACCCTTCCTGGTCTGTGTCTTCTCTGCTCCGAGAGTTCTTTGGGCCCCGCTGACTTTCTTGGCCTCTAACCAGTTTGAGACATGCCCACGTTCATTGTGCTGAGAAATAACTCTCTTTGATAGCTAGGAAATAAACAAAACAAGGATGTCGGTGCCAGATGTGCACGCTGTATGTGGATCGGAACACATCTGTCTGTGGCCTATGTCAGGGGCCCAGCTACACAATCATGCAAAAGGGGCTGGGACTGGAGGCTGGCAAGAGACAAAATGCTGGGTGCTGGCTGCCAGGGCTGGAGGCTGGACCAGCTGTGGGGGAGTCGATTGCCCCGTTTTTCAATATGATCTGTTGCTCACCCCTAGCCTGCACACCTATTCACACATCTGCTCAGCACTTGCCGGCAATCAGTTATGTTTTATTATTGGACTTGTCACCATATTAATGTAGCTATACATTTAAATTGATTGTAATTGTAAGTTTCCTGAAAAACCTTGTTTTTTTTCCCCAAGAATTAATTAACCACTGCACTTACATTAAAAACAATTATGTAACCGCAGACCTGCCTTCCTTGCTCTCTGTGTCAAAAATGGGGGTTTTGTGTGATACATAAAATATGTGGATTAATATTTCACAATTAAGGTCAATTTCCATTCAGAACAATAATTAACTGACTGTCACCTGTAATCTGACAAGTTTCAATTAAGGATTCAATTCTTCATAAACTTTCTAATCTGGACGCTCAGAGGACATGTTAATAAAGCTATTGATAAAAAGAACCATTAACAAAATAAATCAGGACCCTTGGCCTGCAAAGCTGAGGTGGCATCTGTTTTCACATTAAGTCAATGAGGCTAGAGTTTGGGGAAACTATACAAAGAAACAGCTGGGTCCTTAAGCAGCAGAGAAAAAAATATGTGGAGTTCTCAGGGCTGCCCTGAGCGGAAGCCCTTCCCACGAAAGCAGAGTTAGGTGTGACGGCTCTTCATTCTCCATTCTTCCTCTGCGGCTTCTTACCTGGGTGACCTTGGGCAAGAGATTTGATCTCTCTGTCTCTGTTTTCTCCTTTATTAATGGAAATACATTGTATCCACCTCACATTGCTGTTGGTATTATACAGGAACGCATGTATGTAACTTGCTGAGCACTCTGGATGGCATTAGTCTGGACTCCATAAAGGGAGATAACTGGTGTCATGCTTGTTAAGCCCAGAAGGGGAGGCTCAAAGCGGGAGAAGGGAACGCTCTCTGTATGAAAGTCTGGGCAAGCCCTTCTCCTCTCCGGCCCCCCAGCCCCTTCTGGGGATGAAGCTCCCTGAGCCCTCTCCAGCTGTAAGGAGTAAGGCATCAGCTCCTCTACCCCTCACTCGCTTATATGTGCTGGGAGCTCACCGAAGACCTCACACCCACCAAGTTCAGGGATGGAAGCTTCTGAAAGCCAAGGATCTCATCCACTTAACAAGGTCTGCCCAAGGTCATGGCAAAAGAGCAGGTAAATCCCATCGTCCCACAGCCACCTTTGTGACAAGGCTCTGCCTCCGCTCGCCACCTGGGGAAACCTTCACCATAATCCCTTGAGATTCCCTGTTTTAGAGACCCTGAGACCCTTGGGAGCTGTTGAACTCCCCAAACAATAGACCTGACTCATTGAGAACCCTTCTCAGAGTCACCCAACAACATTAACTTCCAAATATATGCGGGTGGCAAGATGGGGGGGTTCGTGGGGGTGCGGTACCTAACCCAGCTTAGGTGCCACCCCCTGCGACCAAGTACTAAATGAGCTAGGCCCTTGCCTGCTTCTCCAGCCTTAGTTTCCTCATCAATAAATGGGAGCTGATTAGAGGTCTTCCAAGGTCCCTTGTGCTCCCCAGTTATATAGAATTTTGTTTCTCTTTGTTATCTCTGCCAGAATCTTTTATTTTGTTATTTTTACAAAGTCAAAGACACAACAGAGGTGTTTGACATTCTTCCCGTGGAAAGGAAACATCGGTTCCAGCTGGACTGAAGCTTTGCCGTGTCTCTGGTATGCGGCAGGCTTCTTCCCCTGACCCACCCACCCCATGGGGCTGCAAGGTCGACCGCTCTGGACGATGATTTCTCACCAAGGTTCAGTGCTCCGTGTGGTCCCCTGGGGTGGACCACAGAGCGATGCTCAGGGTCCTGATGAGGAGGCGGGGCGGCCTCCCATTTGTGAGGCTACCAGGGGAACAGGGACTCACAAGCACGAGATGGCAAGGGCAGTTCCCGCCCACCCACCACCCTTGGTGGGTGACGACGGACAGAGAGGATGGAGGAGCTCTGACACCCTGGGTGGTCTAGTCCGGATCTCTTAGCAGGACATCCGAAGGCTGTGCTGCTAAAAAAAAAAAAAAAAAAAAAAAAAAAAAGCAACTGCAACTCTGGCCAGTGTGGCTCAGTTGGTTGGAGTGTCGTCCAGTAAACCAAAAGGTCACAGGTCTGATTCCCAGTCAGGGTACACGCCTAGATTGGGGGTTCCATCCCCCTGGGTTGGGGGAAGGAGCAACTGATCGATGTTTCTCTTTCTCGATCATTGATGTTTTTGTCCCTCTTTCTCTCTCCCTCCCTGCTCCTCTCTCTAAAATCAATAAGCATGTCCTTGGCTGAGGACTAAGGCAAAAAAAAGTAAAGTAAAAGCAACTGTGGTCAGCTAGGTCTTCACCATCGCAGAGCCCCACTCTGAACACTCAGCACAGCGTGCTCCCTCCTGGGAGCGGGTCCCTTCACTCTCCTGCCTGATACCAGCAGCTGCCGACACCCAGCAAGGACAGTAGCCCTCCCCGAGCCCACCCCTCCCCTGCGTGTCCTCACAAGTCCTCCAAATGCAGCTGTTGCAAAAATTCCCTGGCTCCAAGGAGGCGTAAGGCAGTAAGGAGAGGGATGACCGGGGAAGCAGAGGGCTGTGGGGCGAAGAGCGTCCGACTGTGAGCCCTGAGTCCCGGATGTTTTTCTTCATCCACTCAACAGCTGTTGACGGCCAGCCAGCCAAGTGCCAGGCATTCTGTCCAGGCTCCGGGGATACAGATGTTAACAAAACCATTAAGATCCTTGCCCTCATGGAGCTTCTATTCTAGTAGGCAGAGAAGGGCAATAAGAGAAATAAGTAAATAAAGCACAGAGTACGGAGACAAACAAAACAGGGAAGGTTCTCGGGGGTGAGAGGTGTGCAGTTTTAACAGGTGGTCCGGGACAGTCTCACTGAGATGGTGACATCGGAGCAGAGACCTGACACAGGGGAGCTCCCAGTTCTGACTCAGCACAGCCTCCCTGGGGGAGCCGGAAAGGCACCGCCTTCTCTGGGTTTTCCTGGAAAATATTCTAATAAGTGGGCTGACCTAAATCAGTAACTTGCAAACATTTTGTCCCCTAAAGCAGACCCCTTTAATCCAACGCAGAATCACCCAGAGCCCTATAGGTTAGGATTCCAAGATAAAAGCTTGGATATACAATTAAATTTGAATTTCGAGTACACAATGAATAACTTTTTAACCTAGGTAATATCCCAAATATTGCAGGGAACATACTTCTACTTGAAAATATTTGTTTTTTTTATCTGAAATTCAAATTTAAGTAGCTGTCCTGATTTGTATCTACTAGATCTAGCACAGCCTACAGGTCACACAGGAATGGGATCAGGGGAAGTACTTCCCAGGGCCCTGTGACCCTACCACACCGAGTGGCCTCTCGAACCTCAGTGGCTCTGTGGCTGGAGCTGGACGTTACCCCAGAGAGATACTGATGGGTCCCCATGGGAATGATGAGAGACCGCCACATTCCAGAGCTCAGCCTGACCTAGATCCCCAGCCGGGAGCTCTTGGACCTCAGAGAGGTTTCAGCAAAATACCCAACAAGAAAGCATCTAGCCCAGCACCTGGCAGTGGTCGGTGCCCAGAAACCCTTCGTTTGGTTTGAGTCTAGTTTTCCAGAAAACTGCTTTGCCTTCTCACCCCACCCCACCCCCAAGGTTTTCAGGAGGACAACTTCTGGTCCATTTATCCTAGATGGTCCCTGAGTTCCAGACAGCCAGGGAGGGATAGATGTCCCATGCCCCTCAATCTGGGAAAAGGACCCAGGATGGCTTGGGTTCCCTTCCCAGAAGTTTGCTCACTCCTGGGCTGGGAGCTGAGCTCTGTTTAGCTCAGGAGCTCTTTTACCTCATTTGTCTTGGAAGGGCTGGCCTTGGGTTATCCCACCCAGTCAGAGTTTAATTGGAATAAAAGGTGACTTTTGGTTATGGGGGAGAAAAAGCACCTCAAGTCTACGTAAACAGCAGAAACAGGCACAGCAGAATATCTGAAAGCTCCTGGCAGGTACTGGAAATGGTCTTTTAAATACTTGACATGGAGTAAAGCCGACAGCTTCTCCAGGGTCCGCAGCTTCCCACTTGCCGCGAGCAGCTGGGACTTCTCCACCGGCAAGCAGCACTTGTTTTCCCCCTGGGGCAAAGTCAGTAGCCTGGACAGTCTGCTCTCAGCGATCTGCCCACGGCCTATCTGAGGTGGGATAACTTCCCTGTGAGGGAGAGGGGCACCGGGGACAGACGGGACGGGGCCACGGTCCCAAGCCCCAGGGCAGGGCTGATGGAAACCGCGACAGGTGTCGGTGCCCGCGCGCTACCTGCGGCTGCACAACAAACATGCAGTAGCTTCAAACAGGAAAATGAAAACAATTCCCTTTCCTTCCTCACAATTTCTGGGGGTTGACCAGGGTCAGCGGGGCAGTGCTCCCTTCGGGTCCCTCGGGCAGGGGCGTTCCGATGGCAGCAGGCGCTGGAGTCCTCTGCGGCGTGGATTCCCGGGGGTGGCCGCTGCACTCGGTGCGTGTGTCTGGCGCCCAGGCCCAGATGGGAGGAACAGCTGGGGCATGGCGGCCACACGTTCTCACCGCGCGGCCAGCTCGGGCGCCTTTGCTCCGCGGTGGTCTCGCAGTAGTGGACTTCTTCCACCGGAGCAGATTTCCTCGGAGCACGTGTTTCCGGAGTCTAAGACAGAGCTGCAAAGCTGCCTTTGACCTAGCCTCACTACTCAGACAGTGTTACTTCCACCGTGCCGTAATGATCGAAGGAGCCTGCCAAGATCCAGGGCTGCAGAGACTCCACAAGGGTGTGAATTCTGGGAGGCGAGGTTCAGGGGGGAACATTTCGGGAGAACTAGCAGCCACAGCGTCCTTGCTGTGTGGCCGGGGCCAGGGTGGGACAACACCAGCTGGGGGGTACGGTAGGGGTTTGTCCATCAGCCCAATGCCCAGGCAGAGCAGAGTTGAAGTGACGAGGACAGCTCCTTTGCTCACTAGTATCAGGGATACCCTTTGAACCTCAGAGGGCAGGGCTGTGTGTACAAAGAACCCCAAATCCTGGATCCTCCTGCTGGCTCCAGCTTTCTCCGGCTGTGTGTTTTTGGGCAAGTCCCCAGACCTCTCTGGACACTGGTTTCCTCAAGTTAAAGTTGAGGCATTCGGATAAAATCACTCCAAGTTTCCTCTCACCTCAGAGTTAAGAAGTACAGCATGCCATGTGAGTTCATTACAGAGCTCAAGTCTCTCTGTCAAGACGCAAAGAGACAAGAGTCCCTGGTTCATTCTCAGAACAGGCATAACACTGGAGGTGCCAAGTTACCTGTCACCAGTCTTCCCACCTTTCCGTGGTAACAAAATCCTTGTGGCTAATTGGTATGTCCCCTTCAATGGACCCCACGCTTCCCTTCCCCACATCACGTGTGTTCTTGGACGCTTGTGCATATACATACGTGTGTGCATGTATGTGTTTGTGAAGGTGTAAACGTCAGGCAAGTGTCCCGCTACATGTTGTTTCTGCGCACAGAAAGACTGCCAAATGGGTAGTTTATACTGGAAACAGCCGGGAATATCTCACTATTTATATAACGATGTGTTGTATGGCTTTTTAATTTAGCCCTCATTCCAAATGCATGACACGTCCTTTTGACACCTTGAAGAAATGTTTCTCAGATGGCAGGCTGGGCACAGCAGCTCCAGGCTGCAAAAGGAAAACGCACAGCCCTGAAAATTAAAAGTGATTTAGGTCCTCTTAGGAAATGCCTCGCTTCAGGCTACTTGATGTGGTCATTTATTAAGTGACTTAATCAGGAGAGTAACGCAATCTCAGAGCAATTAAGTCTTTTTCTGGGCACTCCTGGATCCTCCCAATTATGAGGTGGGGAGGGGTGGGCAATACGTTTATAATGGGACTATCAGAAGAGAATGGCTTCCTAGGGCTGAGGAATGATTAGCTAGCTGCTCAGCTAGGGGAACTCTGCATTGCTGAGAAATGTACTTTAAATCACTGAGTCCAGGGAAACATCCCTTTGAATTCCAGTAGTTTTTAACATTATTGGCCCTACAGTGGAATGAGTTAAGGTTAGAGAATCAGAGCCCATCAGAGCCTAAGGAATCTCAGAGGTCTGCTAGCCCAAGTTGTCATCTCTCTGCCAAAGAAACATTGTAGTGCCCACGGCTACACACCTTGTCTCTGCAAATCTGGGACCAGGTGCTTAGCTAAACCTTAGGGGAAAGAGATGCTGAGGCTCTGTCGGATAGTGAGGGGACACGCCGGACTCTCCAAATAACCGGACGTGGCTCCAGCAATGAGCAGGAATAAAGGGACTCAGTATTCCAGGAGAAGCATTCTGTGCGTCTCGAAGGGCTAGGTGAATCTCAGTGGAAGAATTTGTTCAAAAATATTTATTGAGGAACGACTCTGTTCGAGGAACAACTCTGTTCGAGGAACTACGCTAGAAACCAGGACCACGGCAAAGAACACACACTCTGGCCCAGTGAGGGAGCTTCCAAGCAGAGGTGTGAGAAGGAAGGCAGAGTGGGTGGAGCCGTGGGTGGATGGGTAATTAATGGATGGACGGATGGATAATAAGTGAATAGATGGATGGATGGTTGCTGCATTTAGAAAGATAGGAGAGCAATAACTCAGGAATAAGTTAGGGCCTGGACTCGGAAATCTGGAGCCCTACCCCTCCCTGCAAAGCTGCAACACAGCCAGAATCAATTCTCCTGCTCAAAACAACTTCCCTGGAAGTCCTCCATAACTGATGTCCTACCTCCCACAACCTATGCTGCTCCAATATGTGCCTTTTACTTCACTCCTGGTTAATCTCATCACGTTGCCCCCTCCCCGATCCCCCCTCCTTGGGCTACAACAACCCTTATAGCTCCTGCTGTCAGGAGGACCCCCTTCCTAGAACGCCCTCCCCTGGGCCCTCTGCCTCTTTGCTCCGTCTCTCTCCCTCCATTCAGCAGCCCCTGCTCACTCCAAGCCTCTCCTCTGGGCCTGCCTGTGGCACAGCTGAAGCTCTTCAGGAAGCTGTGCTGTATCTGGTGAGCCAGACTGATCTCTCCCACCCCCGGCCAAAGGGTCAGGTCAATCGGGACAGGAAATCTCGTTCCCTTCAGGGACCCCACCGGCTGGAGCATGATCAACAGAGACTTCAGGAATAACATAGACTCGGGACGAAGTCAATGAAAGAGGACCCCAGAACAAGGGTCTGGCTCGGGCATTCCCTGGGAAACTCCGAAACCTGGGCTTTCCCCTGGAACCTGTTTCATAGAGCCCTAGCTTTCCTACCGCCACAGTGCTTCCTGCAGGTGCCCCTCAGAATCAGTACTGGGCTGAGGCCTAACACGCTGAGCAGGGATTTAGGAGGGGCCTCTTGGACAGTTTTACAATAAAATCTACTCTTCCGAGCTGGTCAGTGACTCAGCATCTTGGATCCCAAATGGCGGGGGAAAAAGCTGTTTTCATCTTGGCATGCAGGAAGCCCAGAGGGTCCCGCTGACTTGGTGAAACCACCAAGCCTGGCTCAGCAGCCAGCCATGTCCAATTCAGGCACCTGAAGCCTGAACTGTTCTGCCAACCCCCTACCCAGTCAGGAAAGGGGAAGGAGCATCTCCTGTTTATGGGCATGGCCACACCATTTCACAGGTGGGAAAATTGAGGCCTAAACAGATCAAAACCTCTTAGGATTCCCCAGGTTGCTCCTCTTTCTCCCTGATGTCTGGCCAGAGCCAATTTGAGCAGGTGAAAGATGAGGCATTAATTCTTCTTCAAAAAAACACAACCCTGTGCTAAAGGAAGACGCTCTAAATGAACATCAGTTTCACAGGGATCCTTAACCAATTTTTGTACCTTTGGCATCTGGTGAATCCTTCTCCAAATAATATCTTCTAATGCATAACATGAAGTATTCAGGATTGCAAAGAATAACAAATTATGTGGAAATGAAGCTATAAAAATAATTTTTCAAAGTAATATAGTAACATATGTGCTTCTTTATTAATATTTAAATTGCAAGATATAGCAGTAGGTCTAATAAGTATGATAATTTCAAAGTAGTGATGAGCATCAGTATTCCACAATGTCTGTATCAACTCCCATATGTAACAATATCCGTGGTTTCTGCTGGTAAGGAAGGCAGAGGTATTGCCTGATACTGCTATGGTTTGTGCCTACATTCCTGAAGGAGCTGGATGCAAGGAGTGCAATTTGGTGCTAAATTGCACTTAGAGGTTGTTGAAAATAAAGATGCAATTTTTTTTCCATTCAAGTTCATAGACACTTTGAACCCTGTTCCCTGGAATGCTAAGTAGTTTCACAAAATGACTACTTAATGGTGGGATCTTAGACAAAAGGTTGACATCCTCCTACCCCCAAACTTAGCGCCCGGCACAATTCCAGACACTTGAGAAAATGTGCACTGAACAGAACCAAACACTTCTCAGCCTTCCCTGCATAGCAGGGAATGGAGATAGCACACTAGGCCTGCTCCTACGGCCAGTTCAGACCAGCTCATTCCTGAAAGCTCTGGGCTTTTCATAGAGGGGCTTTATTTTCATTGGAATATGTTTGGAAGCAGAGGGAGGTGTTAGATAACAGGCCCTGTGGCTGCTGAAGGGAGACCTGTGCAGTGGCAGGAAATGCTCAGGAACAGTTCATCCTTAGGAAAATATCCTCCCCCGACACTAGCCAGCTCGGGAGACAGGGGAGGGGGCCGTCGGAAATGAATCTCCATTCCAAAATGAGTCAGTTCTTTCAAGGAGGTGGTTTCCCTCCTGCCCGGGCCATCACTGAAATACAATACCAGTAAGGTGTTGCACTGGCTTGTCCTTGCATCCAGCTCAGCTTGCCCCTGGGACCTGTCTGGAGGAGGGGCAGAGGGCCCTGGCCTTGCAGCAGTGCTCAGTCGTGCCGGCATCGATTAACCTGCCTGGCGTCTAGGCAGGTCTTTGCGTCCCCTCTCTTTCTTTCGCTCCTGCCAAATCATGGTCAGTGTCTTCAACGTTAACTGCGCAGTTAGATTGCTGGGAGTAGCAATTATAGGATAGCGGTTATATGCCCAGACTCTGCAAGCAGACCTTGGTTTATCTCTGTCCCCTGCCACTTCACCAATTTATTGATAACCTCAATAAAATAAACTTGTGCACCACACATTCCCATTTTACCCTCTGTAAAATGGGCCTATAATAATAGTACCCACCTCATGGATTTGTCAGGGGAGTCCATGAAATCCTGCTTCTAAAGCCCCTTGCTCAGTGTCTGCACATTGTAAACAATCAATAAAAACTAGCTATTATTTATAAATTAACAAAAGTCTTTTTTTATTTTTTAACTCCTGCTGGGAACAAGGCTCAATGCTGGGTACTGGGCCATTTTCATGTTCAAGGACAGGCAAGGGCTGCAAGGGAGAAATTATTCAGTCCAGTTAATTTTGAACAGCTATAGGAAAGAATAAATATTTGGTGTTGGAGGAAATTGACTATATTGACTAAGGGGTAAAAATGGGCCCTGCCCCTGAAGAGGAGAGAGACCCCTGGTACTGTGAGATGGGGTATGTGAGTGCAAAGATTCTTCCATCCACTCTTGTGCTTGTCAGGCTAGTGGCTGTGAAGGGCGACCGAAAGCCCTGTCTTTGGCCCCAAAGGGGTGCTAGAGACTCCCAGAGAGCACCTGGCCTCCAGCACCTGGCTGCACCTCAGCAGTCCGTCCAGCCTGCACCTGTGTACACCACAGATCCAGGGAGGAGCTCGGGGTCTACGAACCCCTACGACTGAATGCCTTTTGTTCGTTATGCACCTACGAGCGTTTTCTTGGGGAGAGGACGTTCCTCATGTTTCCAATGGGAGTGCTTCCCCTAAGAAGCACTCGCTGCTCTTCAGATTAGCTCCATCCATCGTGCGTGGTTCTCGGACTACACTGTGAGCCCTGGACCTTTCTCTGGGACAGGGCTGCGTATACCATCCAGGGCGGTCCCCTGATAGGGCCCGAAAAAATGTGCAGTGGTGGATTCTGCCTACTTCTACATATTTTGACTTTCCTAGTAATCTCCCTCTCTGCCTTCGGAGAGCTAGAGGGAAATAAGCGACGACCACAAACCCTAGGAGGCCTTCCCAGGTGCAGCGAAGGTGGGTCGGGGAGGCAGCACTCAGGCCTGCACCCATCCGGACTTCCCTTGGTGCCGCTCAGGCCTCTCCCTCTCTCCTCCTTCTCCCTGTTGTTCAAAGCCCAGATCAAGACCACCTTTTCCAAGAAGACTTCCTTGCCCACCCAGGCACACAATATTTCCTTCCTCTCGACCTCGGTGCCCCAGTCATGGGGATAGGTAGTGGTGTATGGATTCATTGTCTTCTGCTTCGCCCAGGTTGGTTCTGTTGCCCAACTAGCCTATAAACTTCCAGAGGGCATAATGGTGTCTTCCTCCCGACTCCCCCTGACAGAGCCCAGCAGAGTTGGACACAGAGGAGAAGCACTTTGAATACTCCTTAGACTGATCCTTTAGGAAAATAAGTATCTTTGTTTCATTGACCAGAATAAAATGAGATTCAATTGACTTGCTGGTGGGCATTGTCAGTACTGATGTTGGTGACAATGGACCTTCTAGGAACTTCTCGGATTAAACATGAGCTAGGAAAAAAAAGAGAGAGAATAGAAACTATAGAATCCTCAAGAATGCCCCTATCGCCAGCCATGGCCCAGTAGCCACAAAGTTGACAACACATTGAGCATACAGATGTTTCCAGTTAAAGAATGCTTGCTATACAGGCCACCTTCCAGTAATTCGCCAAAATGACTAGCACAGAGGGAAAGAGGAGAGGTACTAGTTACATGTTCTCTAGGCCTTTTAGAAAACATGGAGTTGTTCCTTCGGCTGCTTGCACGCGGATCTACAAGAAAGGTGGTACCGTGGGCATCAGGGGAATGGGCGCTGTTCAGAAAGGATGCCCACAGACGTTCCCCTGGCAGAACCGGGAGAGTCCGCAGTGTCACCCGGCGAGCGGTGGGCATTGCTGTAAACAAACAAGTTAAGGGCAAGATTCTTGCCCAGAGAATTCATGTACGGATTGAGCACATTAAGCACTCTACGAGTCCAGATAGCTTCCTGAAACGTGTGAAGGAGAATGATCAGAAAAAGCGAGTCGAAGAGAAAGGTGCCTGGGTTCGGCTGAAGCGTCAGCCTGCTCCACCCAGAGAAGCGCACCGCGTGAGAACCAATGGGAAGGAGCCTGAGCGGTTGGAACCCATCCCCTATAAATTCATGGCATGATAAGTGTGAAAAAAATCAAAGACTTCTATACTGATTTAAAAAAGAAGAAGAATGCTTGCTATTCAGAAGGGCAAAAATACACTCAGTAACTGAATGTATTTACATTTTCTAGTTTCGATTTCACCCCTCTTACTACCTAAGTCTCTTTCCCCTCAAAACTCCCAAACTGTGACTACACTCTCATGGAAGACTGGTTATGGGGTGACCTAGATGTATATGGTACATTGAGGGTGAAATGATCCCCGTGACTTCAGGAATTATTTCCTCAAGTGAGTATGAATGGGTGTATCCATAATTTCCTATCAGTGTAAGTATATATGTGTTTTGTGTGTACACATGTGTATACAAATTATTGCTTATTTATACAAATTATTTATATGTATATACACGTACATTCCTATTTGACTGTATGTGTGTGTTCCTCCACATGCACTTTGAACAAGGACCCTAAATTAAAGTCTTCCTGAGGCTACAAAACATATTGCTTAAAACACCATAAGGCAAAACATTATGGCAGCTTAAGTCCTTTTGTTCATCTCCAAACAGGGACCCGGCCTTCCCACATACATTAGCTTATTTTCTCTTCCCAAACACCTGGGAGCAAGGTGTTTGTTACACCAGCTTTTTATTCTCGCTAGACTGGGAAACTGACTCCATAAGATTAAATGATTAAGTGGCTTGCCCTTGGTCACACTGTTGCTAAGTGGCAGAGGCAGGATTTAACCCAGATAGCCTGACTCCAACGCCCACACTCTCCCCAAGGCTGCTGAGGATGGTGAGCTGCAGGGACCCAGGTGGCCTCATGTGTACAAGTCCTGTCTTTCCAACTGCTCCAGCACCTCTGTTCACCTATCTGAGCATTTCCCACAGTGCCTAGCCCAGGCCTGAACACACAATAGAAAGCTCGATAATATCCGTCACCTGGAAACTAAATCAGCCTTTTGACGCTTAAGTCAGGTGCTTTCTGAAATAACATTAATTATATGCAATTATGTAAACACACTATCCCATCACAATCTAATGACAAAAACAGCATAATTATCGGGCACCTATCATGAACCAGATGTCTCATGAACTTCATCTCCAGTGCAACTGTATTTAATTCAATAGGCAACTGTTGGTTTATTGTGTGCCAAGCACTAGGTTATTGTCCTCAGTTTACAAGTGAGCAAAAGAAGGCTCCAATGATGAGTGACTTACTAGAGCGGTGGATCTGGACCGAGGACCGAGGCCTATTTGATGCCAAAGCCCACATCCTCTACTCTGCCCACCCAACCTTCCCCATAGGTGCACATTTACTAACAGTGCAACTACACTAGAATGATTAGAACAAAGATGGTAATTGCCAGAGGGTCAGCCACACCTGTTATCACAAACCAGAATGCCACAGTACTACCAGAGGACATTTACATGAAGCTGAAATTGACCTGGTCCCTCTGCAGCAGCCTCAGGCCCATGTTTCCTTGAGCGGCCCGCCCTCCCCAGCAGCGCTGTATCTTGTTTCTACCTACTTGATTAAAGCGTTCTCACAGCACTGTACATAAATTAATTAGCACACATTCTTCTATAAGAAACAGCCCCTGGATTTTAGCCTTACTTCTCAGAGACAACAAAATAAAGCACTGGATTTCCGAGTTAAGAATGACCCTGGCTTTTTCCAGGTTTCCTTTAAAAGGGCAGAACTTGGTGGAAACCTCCATGTGGCTGCCTACAAATGGCTGGGTGGGAGTGCCCTCTTGCCCAGGCACGACCCAAATGCAGAGAGCCAAGAGCGGGTCACCAGCCAAGGGGAGGGGGTGTCACTGATGAGTGGGGCTGATGCATTGTAATTAATGGTAATAAAAATAGATACTGCAGGAGAGAGAAGTGCCAAGCCAGGAATCCCCACTCCCAGATAGAATTTCTCACAGGTAATGGAAAGAAAGGAAGAAAAAAAAAAAAGTCACTTCTTATAGGAAATCTGATCTACACGTTGCCTACAGAGAATTTTTGTAAAATAACTAAGGCAATGCAACTCAAAACAGCAGCCCCACAAAAATTAGAATAACTCTGCTTAGAAAGGTTTTTTTTCCTGCAATACGAGGGAACTCGGCAGTGCTACAGGCAGTTAGACCTGGAATTTCTGAGAGCAGTGCATTCAGACTGTCGTTTCTATGCAGCCCTATGGAGACTCGAGCACCCAGTACTTCTGGTTGGAGGAAGCCATCGCAGCTTTCTGAGACTTCCCCCACAAAGAAGAGGAGGGCGAAAAGGGGACTAGGAGGGAAGAACAGGAGGTATGAGGAGGAAGACGGCCATTCCCCTGCGGGCCTGGTACTTCCAGTTGCTGCTGTCAGTCAAATCAGTCTGGTCATTCAGACATTTCCTGGGCATCTAGTGTGTGCGAGGCAGATCCAGACTGTCCAGAGAGCACGTGCGAAAGTGAAAAGCCGTGTCTGTCCTCCACCGATGGCGTGATCAGACCTCGGCAACCCTAATGGCCTCCAGGCTTCATGCACGCGCCCCAGTTCTGGTGCCCCCTCTGCCAGCGCACACGGCCGGTTAGCGCAGGGAGGGGGTGAGGAGGAAGGAACCTGCAGGCCTGCCCGCGCCCCCTCCTCCCCAACCCGCAGCCCTAGGGTGGCGGGCAGTGAACCGACCCACCGACCTGGACTCTGGGACCTACCGCGTGGGGGCGCTCGCGGGCAGCGGCAGGCGGAGGCTGGTCCGGAACACACAGGCCCTCTGCTGTCCCGCCGAAAAAAGCCGGCTGCGGACTTTCTAGAAGCCGGGAGCAGCGGAGGTGTGGTGTGCTCCAGTGAGCTCACGTTGACAGAATGTGGCTTCTCGAACCCAAAGCGGAGCGTCTGGCCCCTCGCCCGGATGCCCGGCCCACCGTGCCCGCGCCCGCGCCCGCGTCCCATCCCCGGCGAAGGGGCCAGGCATCCCCCGCCCGCCCGGCAGGGGGTGCGGCGCAGGGAAGGAAGGACTCCAGGGCTGCGCGGTGACCGCGGCGGGGACGGAAGGCCACCAGCCGAGACCAGCGTCGCAGGAAGGCGGCAGCGCCCTGGGCGTGGGTACACGCCTGGAGTCCCGCTCGGTCCTGGCGCCGCCTCCACACGGGACCCGGGCCCTAGTTCTCGCTCTTTTCGTTTGAACAAGAGCCCCGGTGAGCCCGCCGCCTCCAAACCGTTTTCCCGAGAGGACCCTCCAGGCCGTCGTGTGGGTCGGAAGCAAAAGTCCGAAGGGCGGAGGGAGAGCGTTGGCCACGGGGAACCCTGCCGCTCTGACCCTCAGGGGCTTGTGACCTTGCCAGCCACGTGCGGCGCGGGCGACGCCCTGTTTCAGGAGGGCAGCCACCCCGAGCCCAGTGTCCTGCCACCTAGCCGGTGCTCCTGGCTCCCATGGGCCATTGTCCGAAACGGAGAATTCGTGGGAGTGGAATTCCCGCGCCTACCTGTCCCAAACGTTGGGCAACACAGAAAACCGCGGTGTTCGGGAGGTTGCAAATAACTTGCTAGGTCCACCCGTCCACAACGGAACCCCCGGGTGCAAGGCGAGACAGGCGGAGGCAGTGGGCAGGCGCCTAGAGCCGCCGCTGACACACACACCCTACGCTGCTTGCCCGCTTTCAACGAAACACACCTCGGAGGCCAAAGCGCGAGGCCGGGTGGGAAGAGAGGGCACCAGGACCGCGGCCGGACGCCGCCACCCCCCACCTTGCTACCCCCACCCCCAGGTCGACCCAGAGCGCATAGCCGGGAGTACGGAGCTGCTGTGCGAGGAGGGCCAGAGTCTGCCTAGGGGATTTCTGTAATAGCTGGCAAGGAACTCTTCCTATTCAGATGGTCCCCCGCTTTCCGAAATGGCCCCAACCCAAAGTCTGGGAAAACGCTGGGAGGCTGGTGCAGATGCTTTCCCCCTTTCTGCAAAAGTTCCTCGAGTGGGCGACGTGCCCACCCAGAGCCAGGTAGTGGGGCGCCACCTGTGGAGGCTCTCCAGCCTTGCTCTGGGGAGCTTCCAGCCCAGTTCCAGACACAAAGGCCCCAGACTGTCCCTGACCAAGAGTCAGAGGCAAAGGCAGTGTGAGCACACCCATCCATCCGCCTCTGCTGCCCCCTTCCAGAAAGTCCAATCCCAGGGCCTTCCAGCACACGTTGGAGGTGAAAGGAGACATTTCAACAAAGCTCAGATTTCCACAGGTTTACAAAAGCTTTTTCCTCCCCAGCCATGGAGCTTCTCCCATCCGTGCTTGATGAAATAGTAAGTGCGGGCCTCTCAAGTATGCCTTAGGGAAAGAAGTAGTATGGGTTTCTACAGATTAGGGTGGGGTTAAGTCCAAGGTGCCTGGCACCCACAGGCCTCTCCAGCAGCTGCTCTGAGCACTAGAACTAGGGGCTGAGATTGCCTTAGAGTCAGGCTGGCGTCTATCAAATCCCCACCAATCATCTCCCAAGTCCTCTGTCCTATGGCAAAGACTGTCAGGGAGGGGGCTTCAGAGCAAAGAAACACTAGCTGAGCTTGTAACCTTTTTAGGTTAGCAGGCACTCTGCTGCTGCTACTGGCAAGAGGTTCTAGCCCAGACCTGCTAGAACCGGTTGGTTTCCTACAAATATGAGGGGAGGGGAGAACTAGGGCATATGGACACACACCCATACATTGGGCAAATGGAGTTGCAGGCTTCCTGTACTTGTTCTGTGATGACTTCATGTGGCACACACTACATTATCCAAGGTAGTGGGTCCCACATCTGTTTTCCTGGCAGGTCTGACTCTTGGTGCGTAGTGTCCAGGCGTCTCAAGGAGGGCAACACTGGAAGGATGATGAGTCTGAAGCTCCGGAAAAGTTCCAGAAAATCTGCTGTAGCTGAATGCAAGCAGGACGCAGTCCTGGTGGAAGTTCACTCTCAAAACTCCAGGGGTCCAGGAAGGGGCACATTCATGCTGGAAGTTATGGCTAAGGTTGCAAAGACTGTCTGCTTTTTTCAAGGTGTGTATTCATAGGCTCACCCCAGTGCAGAACTAGCAAGGTCCTGCCTGAAAGATCACTCAGGCCTCATCTAATCAGGGCAGGGAATGAGGTGGAAGAGACCACAAACTGGCCCAAAGTTCCACATCAGGGACTCACTGCCCAGCCCCATTCACCTATTCCAGATGGGCTGCTCCCCCACAGCCCTGGCCTGACGTTTTCAGGATGTAAAATGGCCACGGCCAGAACTGGAACCAGTCTGCAGGTCGTTAACCATGTGGCTGAAGTAGAGGTCTCAAAAAGCATAGGTTGCCCCTTCTTCAGGGTCAGAAGGTGGGCTCTGACACTCGGTGTAAGCAGAGGTAAGTAAATTCTTCCCCACGTCTCCCAGAATCCTCAAAAGCCAAGCCTGGAGTGAACCCTGTTTAGCAGCACGTAGAGCTCTGGATAGAATGGCCTGGATGCAGCCCACACGTAGACTCTGAAGATGTTGCCTGGATTACTGCAGGGAGCTGTCCCTGACTGGCTCATAACACATACTCTGACAGCACTGTGGTCTCAACACACCAGGGTAGGCCCCAGAAGCAAAAGTCTTAGGGACAGTCCCAGGGTTCTATTTCATGCATGCAAACACCCACACAACCACCCCCCAAGACTTCTAGAATGCTTGAGCAGGAGGGAAAACTCTTGAGAGGGAAAAAGACACTGAGAGGAACAGGAGCCTTGCTCATAGACAACAAGCAAAGTCGTAACTTGAACCCAGGGCTCTGGATTCCCATTCCAGTGCTCCCAGAACAAACCTCTGAGAAAGCTTAAAGGGGCGTCAATGAAGAAACGTTGCCTAGACACTGGTTCCAGTCTTAAACTGCGGGCAGAGCCTGGGCTTTGTGTTGGCTTGGATCCTGGCTCCAGAAGCCAGATCGGCTCAGGCCTGCAACAACTCATAGCCAAGCGGGGAAACGAAATGGAAAGGACCAGTGCGGGAAGAAACTCAGCCCCTGGCTTTTCAAAAAGCAGATAACATCAGCAGCCCTTCTCCCAGAGAACCAGTAACACGTGTTTCTACACCGTCCTGACAAAGAAGCAAAAAACCAGGGCCTCCTTTTTAAGCCCCTAATTCCTGAGCTCAGCGACCAGGTTCCCGTGCTGGAAGTGGCGGGAGCTGAGGCGCAGACTGGGGTGGGGGTGGGGGCGTCTCCACTCTGTCCTCCGGAACTAGCCACGGGAGGAGCGTCCGTGCGTCCTGGCCTCCAGGCCCTAGCCTTCCCTTTGGGCAGACTGCGGGAACTGCAGACCAGAGTCAACTTCTGTAGAAGCCACACGGAAGTACTGGGCGCGTCTCGAGCCGCGCGACGCCTGGGACCCGTGGGGTTAAATCTGAGTCCCCGCCCGGCAAGGACAGAGCGCGCCGAGCCGGGGTGGGATCGGCCGCGGAGCAGCGGGCCGGGTTAGGAGAGGGAGGAAAGGCGGGATCCTCCAAGAAGTAGATTCTCAGGCGTCCGCCTGCGGTCACTGCCAAATCTTCCCCACTTCTCTCGCGTACTCCCTCCCCCATTCCCTCGAGGACTGCTCCGGTCCGGAGTTCCTCGGATGGGGGTGGGGCGCAGTCAGCAGGACAAGCCAAATCTTTGAGGGGCGTCGGAGGAACTCCCACTTTCCCATCTCACAGGCCGGCTCCAGGGCAGAATCTGAACCCGCAAACAGTGGCCCCAGGAAGGCTGGGGTGACCCAGAGTGAGGCGGGGGCACCGTGCGGAGTCTGCTTAAGGCTGCCCAAAGTTTCTTCCCCCTCGAGGTTTCCTCCACCCCTCTCTTCCCTTCCTCCCGGCACCCCCTTAAACAATCCTCCGCCTTCCCTTCTCTCTTCTTCCCTCCCCCGCCCCGGTCCTCCCCTTTTCTTCCCCGCGCGTCTCCACTCCGCCTCCCTCCCGTGTCCGTCCCCTCCCTTGCTCTTTGGGCGTCCGCCCCGTCAATCACCGCCGCCGCGGGCCCCTGCCCGGCCTTCTCCGCCTCCCAGGTTCTTGGAGCGCCTCCGGCTCCTGTCTCGGGCCGCCCTCCGCTTCGCGCGGAGCCGGGCGATCTGTCAGCGGAGCCAGCCGGGGGGAGCCTCCAGGCCCGCGGGGGCTCGGGTTACCAGTGACTGACAGCGTCTCCATGGCGAATAATTTGACTCCGACTATTGTCTGGCGCGGGCAGGCCCCGGGTCAGATAACCAGACCAATCAGGGTGCGGGCCGCCGCGCCTCATGCCCGCTTAGAATAATATTATTAAAAAAGCTGCGAGCGAGCTAGACGGGAGGGAGACCGAGTGAGAAGCTAGCGAGGGAGTGGCGGGCGGGCGGGCGGACGCGGAGCATGCCGAGCTGCGCCTGGGGCGGCCCCCAGGCTTGGATGAGGGCGCAGGCGAGGCGCGCAGGCGACGGGGACACGGAGCTGTTCGGGAGCCGCGGCCCGCGCTGGGACACACTGCAGTGACTCGGAGTTCGCCGGGAGCCAGCGCCGGGCCAGGGGGCCCGCCCCTCGGCCCGGACCGCCCGGCGGGGAGGCGCCCATGCCGGACTGCGCAGCCCGGTGAGGGCGCGCGCGGGCGGGCGGGGACTCAGCCGGCATCATGTCCATGCTGCCCACCTTCGGCTTCACGCAGGAGCAAGTGGCGTGCGTGTGCGAGGTGCTGCAACAGGGCGGCAACATCGAGCGGCTGGGCCGCTTCCTGTGGTCGCTGCCTGCCTGCGAGCACCTCCACAAGAATGAAAGTGTGCTCAAGGCCAAAGCGGTGGTGGCCTTCCACCGCGGCAACTTCCGCGAGCTCTACAAAATTCTGGAGAGCCACCAGTTCTCGCCGCACAACCACGCCAAGCTGCAGCAACTGTGGCTCAAAGCGCACTACATCGAGGCGGAGAAGCTGCGCGGCCGGCCCTTGGGCGCCGTGGGCAAGTACCGCGTGCGCCGCAAGTTTCCGCTGCCGCGCTCCATCTGGGACGGCGAGGAGACCAGCTACTGCTTCAAGGAAAAGAGTCGCAGCGTGCTGCGCGAGTGGTACGCGCACAACCCCTACCCCTCACCCCGTGAGAAGCGAGAGCTGGCTGAGGCCACGGGTCTCACCACCACACAGGTCAGCAACTGGTTCAAGAACCGGAGACAGCGCGACCGGGCAGCCGAAGCCAAGGAAAGGTACGAGTAAGTAGAGCTCCAGCGCCTGCTCCCCGTGGGCTCCAGGGAGGAGGTCGCAGGGCATCGGTTTTATCCCCAGGAGAGGCCCAAAGTGGGCCCATAGTCTCAGCCACTGCCCAAGTGAATCCTGGCCTGATCTGGACGGCGGATGGCGCTCAGGTCTTTGGGGAGACCCAGAGGGCAGAGATTTGTCTAAAGCGGGCAAAGCTATTGGGGAAGTTGTCGACTAACTGCCTGGTCGTTTATGGACAAAAATGAAGAGGCAGCGAGCTTCTGGGCAAAAGCAAGACAATGATCCCGATGGCCTGCAAGCAGGGCACAGCAGGCAGGGCCTAATAACCCTCCGGAGGGCTCCGTGGGTTTGGCCTAGGACTGTTGGGGTTGAGGATTGCAAGCGGCCTGTGCGAATTTACTAAGCACTTCCCAGAACTTTCTGTCTGCCTTACTCGGTTTTAGGCCAAAGTGTGATTAGGGGTCAGGACTGGGACTGGAACTTCCCTGGTGTGACCTGGATGTGGAGGGAGGGGCCTGGGCAAGAATTTCCCTTGTCTGGTTATGGGAGTTGATAGTGAGAATATTTTATCCCGCATAGGAAGGACCAAGAGGCAAAAAGCTTGGGGAGGAGGTGTCAGCTCTGGGACAGAAGAAGAGAAATGCATGCCCCCTTTTCAGCCTTGTTGGACCCAGCAGCCCTTCCCTGGCCTGCCAGGCCCTGGACCCCTCTCTCCTCTGGTCTTACCCTCTTTGGTGGGTAGGTCCATAGGTTTGGGGTGAACTGAGACAGCAGAAAGGCTGTTAATTGCTTGTCCTCAGGGAAACCAAGACTTCTTGAACTAGCCTAACGATTGACCTTAGGCCCTTGTGGCTGCCAGCGCTGTCGCCCCTCAGAAATCCAAATCTGGAGGGGAAAATGGGACAGAAACAGCTGTGGGAGCAGAATCAAGCCTGAGGGCAACAGCAAGACAAGATCCCTGGGTTGGTGGTATATGATATGTTCGACCCAGAGTTTGCATGATCAGGGTTTGAGGGAGGATCAACAGTGGAACCAGATCTCTGGAGGCGGGGTAGCTTCTGGTGGACCCAAGCATCTGAGACCATGAGGGTAGAGTATCCACAGTTGTAAAATCTTAGCTACCAGCCCTGTGGGAAGTTCCCTTCCAGGAAAACAGAAAGAAAAGACCTCAGGAAGCCAGTGAGGAGAATCTACCCAAGAGTTCAAATCTCAAATCTGTCAGGGCTGTCAGTCAGAGGCAGGGCAGAAAGTGGGTTCTCCCTGCAGGGGTCCCCTTCTACCCAGAATGGCACACATCCAGACTGCTGAAGACCTTGGTTCTCAGGCCAGGCCCCAGGTAGAGGCCGAAGAGTCCCTCCTTTTCTGGTGCGAGGGGAAGGTCTGGGGCAGGATTAAGAGTCCCCTTCATTCTCCTTTCCCCATTCCCCTAGGAGCCCTCCAAGCTCCCAGTCTCCAGTCCCCCAACTGAAGTTTTCACTGTGCCACCAGGGACAGGGAGTTCCGCATCTGCAGGGCCTTGTACCTAGGCTCAGCGAGGAGAGCCCCCACCGGCCTGCCAGTATGAAGCCAGAGGGAAACGACTCTTAGCTCCAGGAATCTGCCGGGCAGTCAGATATTTCCCTCAAGCACAGAAAAAGCAAAAGGAGATGAAGGCCTCTGGGATCCCCAACTTTAAGTGGGGCCCTGTGCCTCCTATCTATAGTCTCTCACTCTCCTGGTCCCACATTTACCCAGCAAGCCCTGGGACTAGAAGCCAAAAGTATTCTGAAAAGCCAGATGTCCTCTCTTCCTCCCCATCCTGGCCACCCACTCAACTCCAGGGAGCCCCACTGCCCTAACCCTCTGCTCTGGGAAAGAAATGTTAGCAAAGTCAGTGGGGGCGGGGGGGGGGCGTGAAGAATGGGGAGGAACAACATACAGAAAGCAAGAAAGATTTTCATGAGATTGAGAGCGTGAGAAGTGAGAAGATATGATACCGGGAGAAGGGTAAGAAAGAAATCGGTGTTGAGAGATTGAGAACTGGCAGAAAGAATGAGAGCCCCAGATCAGGCCAAAAGAACACGGTAGAAACCGAACACCCGTAGGCAGCCCGCGGCGGCTCAGGCTCCGAGGAGGACAGCAGGCTCGGGCTCCAGGCGTCGCGACGCTGAGCAGCCGCGTCTCCCCGCTGACCTGGCTGCTTTGCTCCTGCACTTGCAGGGAGAACAGCGAGAACTCCAACTCCAACAATCCGCTGGCGGCGTCGCTGAACGGCAGCGGCAAGTCGGTGCTAGGCAGCTCGGAGGACGAGAAGACGCCGTCGGGGACGCCAGACCACTCGTCGTCCAGCCCCGCGCTGCTGCTCAGCCCGCCGCCGCCTCCCCCCGGGCTGCCATCCCTGCACAGCCTGGGCCACCCTCCCGGCCCCAGCGCCGTGCCCGTGCCGGTGCCGGGCGGAGGCGGCGCGGACCCGCTGCAGCACCACCACGGCCTGCAGGACTCCATTCTCAACCCCATGTCGGCCAACCTCGTGGACCTGGGCTCCTAGAGCCCCGCCCGCCTCGGCGCGCCCGCCCGCCCGGCTCGGCGCTGGGGAACTGGGAGAGACCGTGTCGGGAGGGCCTCCGGCGCCGGCGGCCCCACCAGGTACTGAAAGACCCGACCCGCACCGACGGGGCAGGACCGCCTCCCCGGCAGGGCCCACGGCCCTCTGGTTCGGTCTTTGCTGGGGCTTTATTTTCAACAAGTTGCTTCGGAGATCCTTTGGAGGCCTGGGACCGGGTCTTGAACCAGGGAAGAGAATAAATTATACACCGGTCTTACACTCTCTCTCCCTACCTTCTCTCCACGTCTGTTCTCTCGTCCCTCCCCTTGCTCTTCCTTTCCCTTCCTTCCTTCTCTCCTTTTTCTCTCCCCTTCTTGACCCTGTTTCCCTCTGTATTTCTGGCTTGTCATCTCTCATTAGATTTCTGTTTGTCTGTCTCTCTGTTTCTGTCCCTCCTCTTTCCACTGGCCTCCGGTGTCCTGGCTCCTGGGTCTGTACCCCTCAATCTTTTCCCTCCTGCATGGCTCTCTATCCCTCCTCCGTCCCTCCCTTTCCTGGGATGGGAAGTGGGAGGAGGAAAAGCAAAGGAAAGACAGGGCCTTTGACCTTAGGCCATCTCCAGAGGCCCTAGGGTGGTGGGGAGGCGGTCACTGGGGCTGCAGGTGTCCGCTTTGCCCTAGTAACTTAAGTGAAAGAGAAGGGTGGCAGCGAGACGCCCGGACGGACCCCCTTCCACGCGGCCGCCGGCTCTGCCTGCGGCTCTGCTCTGCGCTCTCCTCTTCCTCCCGGGACTGCGGCCGCAGCGCTCCCGGCTGAGCGTGCCTCCCGAGCCGCGGACTTGCCGTCTCCCTGGTATGCCCTCATGTGAATGTTCTTCGGGAAATATTTCTGCTTTTATTTTATAATAAAATTAGAAATGATAAATATATATATATATGGATACATACTATGAGGCCCGCGAGCCTTGCGTGCAGCAGTGTCTGATTTCCCTGCAGGGACTCACCACTCGGTTCTGGGCAACGCGGCCCCAAGAGTCCAAAACCCGGAGAGCCCTTCCCACATACACAACCTGTCTAAATCGAAAAGTGGAGCAAAGGGACTGAAAATTGGGAGACCTTCTCCGAAGTCCTCTGTCCCTTCTCTTCCGGGCAGCTCGGTGCAGAAGCAAGGAGGGGGGAGCCCGCTCCTCTTGGGCACTCCTCTCCACGCACCAGTGGAGCAGTGCCCTCACCACCTCTTCCTTTACCTCGAGGATCCCTGGACGCAGGTGGGAAATGGGAAGCTGTGTGCGGAGCATGGGGACCTGTGTTGGGAGACGCCAAGGCTGGGGAACAATTCCGGTGGTGGAGATCTCCTGGAAGGGCACACTCCAGGATGATCGCAGTCCCCAAGTCAGGGTGCGACCCACTGGGCATGCTCGCTGGCCCCAAGGGTCGCCGCTCATCCGCTCCTCTTGTCTCCAAGCCCGAGTCTTGTGAGTGTGGCCATGGAGAAAAGGTCTCCAAGCGCACAAATCTGTTGTTTTGCTGTGGAGATGAAAGAGTGGAGAGGAGAGAAGTCGGCGGAGACTCTGGGAGGCTGGCCGCTCGGGCGCATGTTCTAAGTGGAAGCAAAACGGCGCTGCCGGGGCTTGGCTTGTAAGCTGCACATTACGTCGTGCATGTCCTGCGTGTCGTGCGCCCTAGGTACCTCTGTGGCTGTAAATTAACCTGCAGCAACACTTCCCTTCAGGGGATTGAGTCCCCCACCCCCGACTCTTATTAAGCGACAAGTCTAGCTGGTTCAGGCCAAGTGGGCGGGACTCCTCCAGGAGGAAGTCGAGGCTTTTTAGGTCACGGTTGACTGTAGGTGGCGAACACATCCCACCTCGGTGACCAGGATGTTTGGGACCAAACCTGCCCGTCTGGGATGGGAAGGGAAGGACAGCATGAGGTGTTCTTCCGACAAGGTGATCCTCGAGCGGGAACTCTCCAGTCTTTCCTCTCTGGTGTCGTCAGCTCTCACCAAAAACCCTTTCTCGCGGACTTTCTGAGTCTTGAGGGTTCCTTCCCAGTCCAGACTGCCGCAGACACGGGACACTGAGTGAGCTAGCATGGCGCAGAGACTGTGTCTGGGCTTTCGCTCTGTTCAGGGCCTGGGAATCAAGAAAATGAATCTCCAGCTGGCTAAGACCGCTCCCCCTGGGGCCGCACCAAGTACCCCCACACCCGGGCACTCCAGGAGGAATTCCAGCCCTGGCAGCTCCCTCAGCCTCTCTTGGAGGACAACTTGGCTCCTCCATGGACCTGGTCTGTGTTTATGGGGCCTGAGCGATCTGACCTCCGAGGGCTGTCGGGGTGAAGTGTGGGCTGCTGCCCGAGGGCACAGAGAGAGAGGCTCACATGAAGCCTCTCTGGGTCCCCCAAGGTCAGCGGACAGACCCTGGCTTACTTCTGGGAAGAGGGAAGCACAGTAGCCCCTGGAGCCCATGTCAACCTGACCTGCCCCCTGCTTTCCAGACACACAGGCAAACAGGCTGTGAGCCGATCCTCACAAGGGCACAGCATACGCTTTTATAATTCGATTCACTAGGATTGAGAGCTTGTGTGTGTCAGGCACTGTGGATGACACTGAAAGCACTCACCCCCTCACAAGTAGTGGCCACATAGAAAAACACACAGACGGTCACACATGTGTTCACATGCACACATACACAGAAGCAAACACACACAGCCCATTTTCACAAAAACACTAATATGTCCTCAGGCAAAATAAACACTCTCTCCACCTAATATTTGGGAGATACACACACAGATGAGCTCCTCCCAAATACATGTGCTCACACATACAAACACGAAGACATCTCCCCAGAAGCATACAAATCCACACTCACACTGGTCCCCCTGGCAGCAGCCAGTCCAGCCCAGCCACCTGCTGGGGCCAGGGCCCAGCCTTGCAGCACAGCTTTTGGGCAGGGCTCAGTACCAGGCCACCGAATCCCAGAGATGGTTCTAGCCCCAGACGACCAGGGATCCCACCTGTGTGCCAGCACCCTCTTTCCAGCGGCCTAGGTGGGATCGCTGGAGTTTCCCTGTCGCTCACTGGCCAGTAGGGGGCGATATGCCTGTCCACCAGCATTATTCCATAAACCAAACCCCAGCGCAGACCCCACACTATTTGTTACAACTCTTGCATTCCCCCTTGGAAAGCTAACCCCGAAAGCATTTATTTAAACAGGGAAACTATGCAGAAGTTCTGGAAACAAACTCGAATAGCTACTCGCCCACTACATAAATCAATAAAGCCAGTCCTCCAGGAGGTAACTTTTGCACAGGTGTGACCAGGTGAACACAACCACTCCCCATTAGAGTCCACCAAACAGGGTGCCCCTCCCTTTTCCCCTCTCTCCCTGCAGCAGCGCAGAAACAAGGAGTTTTGCCCCGGCAACTGAAGGGACACAGCAAGTGGAAGTTCAAGTTTCCTTCTCTGCTCCTGTGAGCACATTCACCTTTCATTTGTTCTCAGGTCCCGTTCCCATGCAAACATTGAAGGTGACACAGAATGAAGAAGGTAGAACCTAGCCCTTGGGGACAGCTGGCCAACTCAGCTGCTTGGGGGTGTGAAAGCCAAGGGCTACTGAGAGCAGAGGGGAGCATGGGGGTCCCCCTACTTCCTCCCAAGTTTCCCCCCACCTCACTCCCACCCAGCTCTGGCACCTGCCAGGACCCGCACTAAGCCGCCCTGGCCAGGACTCGGCTCAGGCCTGGACCTAGTGTCCCTAACCTGAAGCACATCTCGGGCAGGAGTGGGGGTCCACCCCAGGAGCAGGCAGTAATGGCATGCCACACATGAAAGGTTAAACAGAGAGGGTGAGGTCTGGGGAGAGACACTGGGCTACTCGGTCCTGGGTTTCCCCCAGTCCTGGTAGGAAATGCCATTTGGGCAAAAACCAGCTGAGTGGGGTCACTGGAGTCTAGGGGCAGGGAATTCAGCCTCCCTGACCCCAGCAGCATCCCTGTCTTGGTAGCATGCTGACAGGTCCCAGAAGAGAGAGATCTATGTTTATGCTGAGTGGCAAATGGAGAAGGGCCCAGAGGGACTTGAGCTGGAGATTAGGTGCCTTCACTTTTCTTCTTCTTCTTCTTTTTTTTTTTTTTTTTTTTTTTTTTTTTTTGTGGTCCGCATCCCAGTGCCGCGCTTTCTGTCCCCTGGACACTCAAAGCCGCCTAAGGACGCTGGAAGGGGACTCGAATCAGTGCGTACCAGTGTGTGAGGTTGTACTGTGATACGATATGAGAGATGGTGCGTGGGCAATAGGGTGAGAAAACGCTCTGGTGTGCGCAGATGGGAAGGTCCTGCGCCTCAGAAGTACGTAGGTGCGCCGCTGAGCCAGCACGCGCCCAGGGCACTCTGGGGAGCCGGAAAAGTCAGGCCACGCCTGAGCGCTGCTCGAAAGCAGAGGCGCCTGGGGCTGGAGGAGGACCAGCCTTTCCTCTTGCGCAGCCAGAACACAACCCGGCACCAGTGGATCCTGATTTCTGGAGCCACTGCTGACCCGGGTCATTGAGTGAGAAGGGAAGGAGGATCCCTGGGTCGCAGCTACGGGGGCGCAAAGCAGCAGAGCCGCGTCTGGGTCCGAAGGACCCGGAGTCCTGGTGTCAGGGTTAAGGCCTCCAGTCCTGCTTCCCGGGAGTCTCTTCCCGGAACTCCGCGGGTCCCTGTGTGGCTGGAACTCGAAAATGGTCCTCCGGGATGCAGAGTGGAATCAGAGTGGAGAGGGAGAAATTGGGTGCCCTCCAATGGGATGAGTTTTCCCCTGTTGCGCCACAGTCTCAGCAGCAGGGCTTTGTCCCCGCTTTCAGGTACAGCCGACCACGCGGTAATCCAGAGTGTCTCAGTAACACTGTGTGGACGCGCCCAAAGGTCTGCCTTTCGAGGGCGACAGCCGTCCCTACTTGCACCCAAGATTCCCTTTCTTGGAGGGACTCACAAATCTGAGGCTGCCACAGGGCAGGCATGGAGAGGTAGCCTTCTTTAGGACGCTAGCAGCCCTAGCCCCTGCCAGGACTGAAATCAAGAACTACTCTCGGCCCAGCTCTTCTAGAGTGCCAAGCGCACCCTCACTCACAGAGTAGCGGTACCAGCGCGAACTCGGGCGAGCTGCTGCGAGGAATCCCGCAGCTCCGCCTGCCCCCAGCGGCCACAGCCTCCTCAGTCCCCGCTGCGCACTGGGTTCCAGGCCCGGCGCCGCCCGCCTTCTAGGGTGAGTAACCCGAGACGTTCCCGGTATCCTGAAGTTCTGGGGCCTAAGGGCAGGAGAGCTGGGGACCGCAGCCCTGGACAATCCCCATTCCTGGGGCCCTTTGAGTCGGAAGCCTGGAAGCCAGAAGTCTGAGAAGTGCGGGAGGTGACTGAGCCAGAGCAACTGCCCCTGGTAGCCATCCTGGCTCAGGGAATTCTGCCTCTACCCTCTAGGGCACCCAGGCCCGACCGCCCACACCCAGAATTCTGCAGAACCACAGCGGTGCGCTGCCTCGGTTGCCCCAACTTGAGTGGCCTGAGATCCCATAAAGAGGAAGATGGGTCAGACATGAAGGCAAGAGCAGCAGCAGGAGCGGACCTTGCCCTGGGCCCTGCATTCCCTTCCTACTGGGCTTTTCCAAGGGCCCGTGCTGGTCTGCCCAGCGCTCTCACTCACTCAAAAGCTCGTTGCTGCTAGAATTATCTGGGTAAATTGATAACCTTGGGGCTAAGAGGCGCGGCTCGATGCTGACCTCTGGCTCCCCAGAGTAGCAGGTCATAACTGCCATTTTTTGAATGCTTACTATGCGTCAGGCACTTTACACAGCTGGTATCTGTTTAATTCTCACCGCGGCCACACAAAGAAGGTATTCTTACAGGTAGGTGAAACTGAGACGCCACGTTCGGGCAGCTGGCCCCGAGTCACACGCATTGCAGCAGCAGCAGGACAGGCATTTGAACCTGGTCTCTGCAAGTCGGCAGCGCCCGTTCTTCCCCGGATTCTCGCTGCATGGGAGCACAGTGCCGGGACTGGCGGGCTGCCTGGTCCCCGGTGGCAGGGGCAGGCGCAAATGACTCCCTCGAGGGACACAGGCAGCTCACAGTAGTGCCAGTTTGCTCAAGGACTGGGTGGCAGCAGCAGAGCTCATCACCTCAGTAACCCGCTTAAGGCGGGTGAGAGAGGTGATCTCCTGATCAGCCGGGGTAATTACCCAGTCTCCTCACTCGCCCTCTACTATGATGACCAGGCGCACCCTCGGGCACTGCAGAGGGGTTTGCAACCAGCGCCGGCTACTCTGGGGTATAAAGATGGAACCTTGGCACCCTGGGGTCAGCCTGCTGCTGTCTCCCTCCTCTGTCTCCTCCTGCTATTCTGGCCCTGTCTTGGCTATCCTGCTGGGAAAGATGAGGCCGGTGCGGGACTCCAAGGGCTGAGAAGAGTACTTAGTGGGAGGCGCTCTTCTTAGTAACCCTGTGCTGGCCGGTCAGGGGCGGGGTGGGGGGAGGCGGGCAATATAGTAAAGTGCCTTTCCATTAACAAGGCTTGTGGCTGGGGATGGAGGAGCTCGGAAGGCAGGGGGACTGAGACCTTGCTCTTCAAAGACCAGAACAAACCGGGCTCATCTCAGCCCTCACTCCCCCCACCCCCCAGGGAGGCCCCACTAGAAGCCCATCTGTTTACCTGCCCATGGAGATATTGGTGGTATAAGAACTTGATTTCACCTGAGCTAGGTGATTCTGCCAGTTTCAAGATGAGGTATATGAAATGACCCTTGTCCTGAGGCAGAGCCATTGTCGACTCTAGGGAGCTGTTCTGAGGCACCTGAACTCCTGACTGAGGGAGGTCACTGGTCCAAGCCCAAGGACGAGCGAGTGAGTGGGCACAAGCTGAATTGAGGAGGCTGACCAGGAAGTGCGAGTCACTCTTCCCTTTTCCTCCCAGCCGCATGGGGAAGGGAGCAGGGGGCTGGAGGGAATCAGAAACAGGAAAGGTGAGGCTGAATAATTTCTGAAAGCAAAATAATGAACTAAGTCACTCCTAGCATTTATGTGGTACTCTACAGAGTGTCAACAGTTTCACAAACCTATCATGTAATCGTCACCGTTACCATTAGGGTAGGCAAGAAAGTAATCCATGCCCCATCTGACAGATGCAGGTGTAAGGCTCCGGATGTTGTTAGATGTGACTGTCATGGGGTCTCAGAGTTTGTGGAGGCTCTTTCCTCCAAACTCTATTGTTGAGGTGACTTGGTGAGTTTGGGGGAAATAACAGATACCAGATCAGCCCAAAGAGTGAAGACCCTTCCCCTGAAGTTGGGGAAGGTGCAGAGAGGTGGCAGCCATCAGGGAGAACTAGAGGCTGCTACAGGCTTAAAGGTGCCTCAAAATCAGAACAGCCTGCCTCTGAAATCGCAGATAAAGGAACGCCTGAAACAGGTCTCTGCCGACAGGCCGCTCCCATGCAAAGGACATCGTGGGAAGGGGGCTGAGCTGAGAACTAGAACTCTGCTTTCTTATTGGGCTCCGGACCTGTCAGTTAAGGTCCCAGCAAATGAGTTGGGAGCCAAAAATTTCCTCAGAAGGTGAATAAGAATTTTGTGGTGGTCCCCAAAGGGCTGCAGGGCTTTTTCTTTAATTTTTATTTATTGATTTGAGAGAGAGAGAGAGAGACAGAGAGTAACATTGATTTTGTTGTTACACTAATTTATGCATTCATCAGTTGATTTTTTTAAAGATTTTATTTATTTATTTTTAGATAGAGGGGAAGGGAGGGAGAAAGAGAGGGGAGAAACATCAACATGTAGTTGCCTCTCGCACACCCCCACCTGGGGACCTGGTCCACAACCCAGGCATGTGCCCTGACTGGGAATTGGAATCCAACCAATGGCCCTTTGGTTCGCAGCCTGCACTCAATCCATTCAGCTACACCAGCCAGGACTTACTGGTTGATTTTTGCACGTGCTCTGACCAGGGATCAAACCCGAAACCTTGGTTTATGGGGGTGATGCTCTAACCAACTGAGCTACCCAGCCAGGGCCAAGATTGGAAGTTTTTTAATTGGAGACTATGGAAAGAAACATAAAACTTCTGTTTTCTCTGAGAGACTAGACCCTGGTGTCAGTTCACAGATGTAAATGAAAAAGACAAAACTCACTTTCTCATTTACTTATTTTCTAAAGGAATAGGCTAAGTGGTTACCCTGAAGGCAAAGAATATCAAATAGAAGAAATGGGGAGGAGCAGGGTTAGGGGCAAGGTAGGAGTAAAGACACGCTTGAGCGAAAAGGTGGAAAGTCCAGAATGGCTGGAGCCACGCTCCAGTCTCAGGGCGTAGGCAGGTCAGTGGGCAGTGCCATCTCCCTGAGACCAGGAACCAGAAGGGGCCCAGCACCCACAAACGGGCAGTGCCGCATCACCCGAAGGCAGCTGGGGTGAGTTGGGCAACAAACTTGAAACCAGGAAAGACTGAAAACCCTGCCATACCTGGTAACTGTGTCAACAAAAGTCTGCCTCAGGCTCAGAGTCTACCCAACACGGGTCAGCTTCTAACCCAGATGCAGCTGAGGCAAAGGCCAGGAAACAAGACTGCATTAATCATGGCTGAAACAAGTAAGTTCCCAAACATGAGCCTGTTTCCCACCCACGCAACAGTTCCAAAGCGGGTGTTTCTGGGCAGCAGGTGGCTCCACCCTTACCTAGTACCTTATAGTCCTTTTCGGTCAGTTGCTGGATAGGTAAGGAGCATGGAGCAGGTTTGGAAGGGGTTCAGATCACTCCATCACTTCCACTCACCCACTGGATGGAACTTAGCCACATGGCCAACTCATCCTCAAGGGAAACTAGGAAATGGAGCTACTGGTGTCAGCAGAAAGAAATCCCAAGGAAGGGATTTCCTGAGCCTCAGTGGAGGATTAGTCAATCCTCTGCGATTTACAACAGAGAGATCTGTGTTCCGTGATGTTCCTTTTTCTACACACCTGTATTTCTTATTGTTGTTTTTCCTATTATGGGCTTCAGCTTTGTTTTTGTTTGTTGCTTAATTTTCTGTAGAGAAGACTACATATGGAGATGCCACTCCTGTGTTATAGATTAAAAATCACCTGCTTCTCTGGTCCTCAGTTTCCTCATCTCTTGTATAGGGTATTAATTAAGGTCAGGTTCAGCTGGACGTGATGAAGAAAAACATAGAACAGTGGCTTTAGTATAATAAAAAAACTATTTCTTTCACACATTAAAGTCTAGGCAGGCAATCCAGGATTGGTGCAAAGTTAAGTTCCTCCTCTTTTGTTGCTCCTCTGTGCTTGACCTTGATCTCATGGCCCCAGATGATGGCGGGATAGAGGAAGGAATCTCTGTTTTGCGAAGAAATGTTTTACAAAACCATGACTCTCCTACCAGGGTGTAAAAAGGCAGTGGGCCTCAGTTTGCTCATCGCCCTGAGCTACCGGTTAGCATTCACTACTCTTCAATATGAACGACCACATAATCTTTTTTTATTTGAGAAAGTTATGGTCCAGAGAGCTGTGGGAAGGCAGTCTCCCTTCATCTTCTACGGTGGTGTGATCACTGACAGCTGCATCTCGAGGCTAAGCTGAGAAAGATTTAGGCCTTCAAGGGAAGGGGGCAGGGTAAAAAGTTGGAGGAGTCCATGGTGCTGGGGAGGGAAACAAATAAAAGATCAGAGAGGAGAAATAGCCCCTCTAAGGTGTACAGTGAGTTGTTGCATCCAGTCTCTACTACAACCAAAGAAGAGGCACACCACCAAGTGAGCCTCTCTGGCTTCTGGAAGCAACGTTTTCTTCGTTTGGGTGTGTTACTCTAGTCCAGCAAGCAACCTGAAAAGCTGCTAGTTTTGAATGAGGCCTAGAACAAAGGAATGCTTTCCAACGGGTCTAGACTGCTGTGTCTAGACAGGGGCCATTGAGCCGGCAGATCCAATGGTGGTTGAAGCGTCAGCAGAGGGCAGGGATTCTGTTTGGAAATTCTGGCAAGCCCCTGTAGGTGAATCACAGCTCAGGCCCTTAGGATTTTGGAGCAAAGCCCTGCCATCCTCTGCAGGTAACTACTCTCTTTTTAAGAAACAGCTCTTGGTTTGCTACTGGGCCTTAGAAGAGACTGAACACTTAACCGTGGGTCATCAAGTTGCCATGTGACCTGAGCTGGTGGGTGTTATCTGACCCACTGAGCCATAAAACTGGGTGTGTACAGCAGTATTCCATCAACATATGGAAGTTGTATATATGTGATGCGGCCAAGTAGGCCCTGAAGGCACAAGAAAGTTATAGGAAGAAGTGGCCCAGGTGCCCATAGGCCCCACTGCTGCTATACCACCTTATCTCTGCCAGCTTGCACCTATGGTCTCATGGGGAGTTCCCTATGATCAGGTGACTGGGAAGAGAAGAGTTGGGCCTAGCTTACAGATGGTTCTGCATGACATGCAGGCACCACCTGAAAAAGGACAGCTGCAACACTAAGGACCTTTTCTGGGACATCCCTGAAGGACAGCAGCGAAGGGAAATCCTCCCTGTGTGAAGAATATCAAGCAACGCACCTAGTTCTCCACTTTGCTTGGAAGGAGAAATGGCCAGGCCTGCAATTACATACCAATTCATGGGCTATGGACACTGGTTTGGCTGATGACCAGGGACTTGGAAGAACATTATTGGAGACTTGGTGACAAGGAAATTTGGGCACAAGGAAATTTGGGGGAGTGATGTGTGGATAGGCTTCTCTGAATGGGCAAAAATACGGGAAGGTACTTGTGCTCTATGTGAATGCTCACCAAAGGCTGACCTCAGCAGAGGAGGATTTAAATAATCAAGTCACGAAGGTAACCCATTCTGTGCACACCAGTCAGCCTCTTTCTCCAGTCACCCTGGTCTTTGCCCAATGACAATGGGCTCTTGAACAAAGTGGCCGTGGTGGCAGGGGTGGAGGTTATGCATGGGCTCAGGAACATGGACTTCCACTCACCAAAGCCAACCCTGCTATGACCACCACTGAGTGCTGAGTCTGACAGCAGCGGACACCAACACTGAGTTGCTCATCTGACACCATTTGCCCGTGTTATCCACCAGCCAACTGGGAGCAGGCTGATGACCCTGGACCACTTCCATCATAGAAGGGGCAGTGTTTGTTCTTACTGGAATAGACACTCTAGATGCAGATTTGCCTTCTCTGCACACACTGCTTCTGCCAAAACTACTATCTGTGAACTTATAGAATGCCTTATCCACCGTCATGTATTCCACACAGCATTGCTTTTGGCCAAGAAACTCACCCCCATAGCAAAAAAAGTACAGCAATGAGCCCACGCTCATGGAACTCAATGGCCTTATTTGTTTCCCACCATCCTGAGGCATGAAATGAAGGTGGAATGGCCTTTTGAAGACTTACTTACAAAGCCAGCTAGGTGGCAATACCTCGAATGGCTGGGGCAGAGTTCTCTAGGTTTGTGTGTGCTCTGAAGCACTGTCCAGTATATGGTTCTGTTTCTCCTATAGCCAGGATTCATGGGTCCAGGAATCAAGGGGTGGAAATGGAAGTGGCACCACTCACTATCACCCCTAGTGACCCACTAGCAGCAGTTCCACTTCCTATTCCTTCAACCTCATGTTCTGCTGGCCCAGGGGTTTAGTTCCAGAGGGATAGATGCTTCCACCAAGAGTCACAACAACGATTCCACTGAACTGGAAGTTAAGACTGCCACCTGCCCACGGTGGGCTTCTCATGCCGCTGCATCAACAGGCAAAGAAAGCTGCTCTGCTGGCTGGGGTGATGCGTTCTGAGTACTAAGGGGAAATTGGACTGCTACTCTACGATGGAGGTGAGGAAGAGTCTGTCTGGGATATAGGAGATCCTGTAAGCATCTCTTATTATTGCCATGCCCTGAGATAACATCAGTGGAAAACTACAATAACCCACCCCAGGAAAGACTGCAATGGCCCAGATCATTCAGGAATCACTCCACCAGGTAAAGAACAATGACCGGCCAAGTTACTTATTGAAAGCAAAGGGAATACAGTATGGGCTGTGGAAGGAGATTGTTACAAATGCCAGCTGCAACTATGTGACCAGTGACAGAAATAAGAACTCTTAATTGTCATGAGTATTTCATCCTTATTTTGTTATGAATAATTGTGTGTATTAAGCAAATAGCTTTGGGGTTTTTCCTTCCTATTCCCATATCAGGTGATATTGGATGTATTGAGTTTATATCATGCTATTAGGTATTGCTAATTTTATATCATAGTATTTAAATGATTGAATATCAAGGAGAAGAATAAACATCATTCAAGGTCTTTACCTCCTCTTCTGGTGGAAAGGGTTAGGGCCTTTTCTATGGTACTCTAGATAGTCATGTTTGGAATTATGACTCTGTTACTGTATTTATAGATTAAATATGGTTTAAGAAGATGCATATGCCAAGTGGACAGGCGGTGGACTTTTTTATTTTATGTGTCCACTTGACTGGGCTGCAGAGTGCCCAGATATCTGATTAAGCATTATTTATGAGTGTGTCTGTGAGCGTATTCCTGGAGATTAGCATTTGAATCGGTTGACTGAATAAAGCAGATTGCCCTCTCCAGTGTGGGTGAGCATTATTCAATCCATTCAGGGCCTGAATAGGATGAAATGGCAGAGAGAGAAGGCTCTCACTCCAACTTACTGCATGAGCTGGGATGTCGGTCTTTGGCCTGTGCGCGGGGACTCACACCATCAGCACTCCTGACCTTCAGGCTTGGACTGGAGCTGCTCCCCTGGCTTTGCTGAGTCTTCAGCTTGGAAATGGCAGACTGTGGGACTTTTCAGCCTCCCTATCATGAGTCAATTCCTTTTAATAACTCTATTTGTTATGAGGCTTCGCTGTGGCTGTTTCTCTGGAGAACCCTGACTCATACAGCTCTGATGCCCCTCTGAAGTGAACCTAGTAGAGACTAACCAGGTAACCCAAAGAAAAAAAATTGAAGCATTATTTTTCACCCTCCTTAGTACTTTGTGTGTGTGTCTGATAGGCTCTCGGTATCATTTTCTTCCTGGTAATGGACTGCACCCTTCCACCTCAGTGCAGACTGCTTTTGGTCCCCTTTATTAAGTCTCCATATCTTTCTTTCTTTGTTAAGGATTGTATTTATTTACTTTTTAGAGAGGGGGAGGGAGGAAGAGAGAGACAGCAATGGGTGAGAGACACATCCATCGCCTCTCGCACGCCCCCTACTGGGGAAACTGGGCTGCAACCCAGGCCTGGGCCCTGACTGGGAATCTAGCCTGCAACCTTTTGGTTTGTAGGCCAGCGCTCAATCCACTGAGCCACACCAGCCAGGACTCCCCATCTGTCTTAATAATAGAGCCAGCAATTAATAACTAGACATATGTCTTCCCAGAACAAAGACTACATTTCCCAGGCTTACTGGCGGCTAGATGTACTACGTAACTCAGTTTTGGTTAATGACTATAAGTTTTATGTAGAAGTTTCTAGAAGTGTTTTTTAAGGAAAGGATCCATTTCCCTTCCTCCTTCCAGCTTACAGAAATACAGATGTGACTGTTGGAGCTGTCACGGCCACTTTGGCCCATGGGGCCGCATGCCGGAGCTGGTGGAGCAGCCAGGCAGAAGGAGCCTGGATCCGATGACTTTCCACTCAGACTTCATTTATGTAAATGAAAAGTAAACCCCTATTTTATTTCAGCTATGTATTAATCCCTTAGGTTTTCTGGCACGTGCAATTGTATCTAACTCTTACTTTAAAAAACCCCAAAATACCACTGCTCCAAATACAAAGAGTATAATCTTCCTTCCTGAAATCCTATGGCCCTTGTAGGTATATAATTTGCATTTATTCTCTCAGTATTTCTCTGGGGTGTATAGTACGTCTGACCATTCCTATTTTACTGAGGTACAGAGAACTTAGGTGGCCCAGTTCAAAGTACTGCTAAGGCAATGAAGTGGGTCAGCTTGGAAGCTGTCACCCCCAGTTCCCCAGGGCACCCCGTCCCCACCAGAGGCGACTATGAAAAGGTCAGTTTCAGCAGAGTCCAGGCACCTGAATGAAGAAAGTTCCCAGCTACTCAGACCCCTGGATAACTTTGTCCAGACACAGGAGGCTACCAGAGGTGTTCCCGCTCTTAGTTCAGGCTTTTCTTAGGCCAGCATTGTCAGGAGGAGTCCGAAGCAGGAGGAGAGATCTAAAATTCACAGCTGTTCCTTCACAGCCATGGGAGATGGTGAGCTATTGAAAGTAAGAAAGAGCTGACTTTATCCCCTTTCCAGCCTGGAGGATCAGAACTATTTTACCTCGTTTTTATAAATGACCTGGTGGATCCTGGTGAAATCTCTACATTTGAAGGTGACGCCGTGCTCCTCTATGGAGCGAGGAACAAAAAGGATGAGAACAAATTCAGGAAGAACTCATAAAGGGACACTAGTTGGCAAATAAGGGGCAGCTAAACTGAGACAAGTGAATAACAGACTACAGGTGAATAACAACCTAAACTTGTGGGCTTGGGAGCTGAAGGTGCAGGCACAGGAATTACCGTTAACAACTTTCCCTGAAACATTAACCTGTGAGCTGGTGCAGTCAAGAAGTTCAGTGCAGCTCAGATGCACAGCATTAACCAAGAGTCCGTGATGTGCCAGACATCCAAGAGTCCGTGATGTGCCAGACATCCTTCTCGGGATCAGTTTGCTTGCAACAATGTGTAAGATGTGGGCACCGCCTTCACAGGGTGTGTGATCTAGTGCCAGTGTCACCAGGAAAGCAGTTGGAAACCGTCTCCTTCCCTGCTCTCTGGGACATCGTGTGCAAAACTGATCACTGCACCCAGAAGTCGCGCCGCATCTGCAGAAGGTCCAAAGAAAAAGCAGAGCCAGAGAGCAAGTGCCTGCCACCGTGCGCTGGGTCAGAGGTCAGGGTTTCGCTCTCACCATGGGATTACCTGTCCCCTCTGTGAAGCCCTGCCTGATTCAAACTACGCTTTTTAATGTATTTTTCTTTCTGAAATGCATGAAGACAAGACCTGACTTATTTTGTATCTTTAATATTTAGTGTAGCCTTGGCTGGTGTAGCTCGGTGGATTGAGCATCAGCTTGGGGACTAAAAGTTCCCGGGTTTCATTCCCAGGCAGGGCACATGCCTGAGCTGTGGGCCAGGTCCCCACCCCAGTTGGGGGCTTGTGAGAGGCAACCACTTGATGTCTCTCTCCCTCTCTTTCTTCCTCCCTTCCCCTCTCCCTAAATATAAAATAAAATCTTTAAAAAATATTTAGTATAATATGTGCATATAGTACATGCTCAATAATTTCTTGTTAAATTAATGGATGGATGGGAATATATTCCATTGGTCTCTAAACTTTTTTGTTTGTATGATGCATCAGAAAAACTTTTGAGCATGCTCCATATATGTATTTTAAAGACATTGTATACAATTCCAGCCAAGATGGAGGCATAGAAAGATACATTTTGCCTCCTTGCACAACCAAAAGGAGGACAACAACAAATTTAAAGGCAAAAAACAAAACAAAACAAAAACATATCTGCCAGAAAATTGAACTGTATGGAAGTCCAACATCCAAGGAGTTAAAGAAGAAACATTCATCCAGACCGGTAGGACTGTCGGAGACAGGCAGCCAGGGTGGAGAGGATGCATGACAAAATGGCAGGTGGAGAACCAGGACAGGCAAGGCGGCAGCTGGCAGAGTGGGTGGTCCTACATTCATGTGCAGATAAACCGGGAGGAACAACTGGGGAGTGAGACAGACCAAGCAACCCAGGATTCCAGCATGGGAAATAAAGCCTCAAACCTCTGACTGAAAAAAACCTGTGGGGGTTGAAACTCCCAGCCTCACAGGAGAGTTTGTTGGAGAGACCCAAGGGTCCTAGAATGTACACAAACCCACCCACCTGGGAATCAGTACTAGAAGGTCCCAATTTACTTGTGGATAGCAAGGGAAGTAACTGAAAGTCGATCGAGAGCTGAGCAAGCAGCATTGTTCCTTCTTGGACCCCCTCCCACATACAGCATCACAACACATCTGCATAGGTTACCCTGCCCTGGTGAATGCCTAAGGCTCCGCCCCTTACTACATAACACATGTGCCAAGACAAAAAAATATAGCCCAAATGAAAGAATAGATCAAAGCACCAGAGAAAATACAACTAAGTGACGAAGAGATAGCCAACCTATCAGATGCAGAGTCCGAAACACTGGTAACCAGGATGCTCACAGAATTGGTTGAGTATGGTCACAAAATAGAGGAAAAAGTGAAGGTTATGAAAAGTGAAATAAAGCAAAATGTACAGAGAACCAACAGTGACAGGAAGGAAACTGGGACTCAAATCAACAGTTTGGAGAAGGAAGAAATAAACATTCAACCAGAACAGAATGAAGAAACATGAATTTTTTTAAATGAGGAGAAGCTTGGGAACCTCTGGGACAATTTTAAATGTTCTAAGATCCGAATCATAGGGGTGCCAGAAGGAGAAGAGGAAGAACAAGGAATTGAAAACTTATTTGAAAACATAATAAAGGAGAACTTCCCCAATCTAGCAAAGGAAATAGACTTCCAGGAAGTCCAGGAAGCTCAGAGTCCCAAAGAAGTTGGACCCAAGGAAGCACACACCAAGGCACATCATAATTCTATTACTCAAGATTCAAGATAAGGAGAGAATCTTAAAAGCAGCAAGAGAAAAGGAGACAGTTACCTACAAAGGAGATCCCATAAGACTATCAGCTGATTTCTCAAAAGAAACCTTACAGGCAAGCAGGGGCTGGAAAGGAGTATTCGAACTCATGAAAGGCAAGGACCTACATCCAAGATTACTCTATCTAGCAAAGCTTTCATTTAGAATGGAAAGGCAGATAAAGCACTTCCCAGATAAGGTCAAGTTAAAGGAGTTCATCATCACCAAGCCATTATTAAATAAAATGTTAAAGGGACTTATCTAAGAAAAAGAAGATAAAAAATATGAGCAGTAAAATGCCAATGAACTCACAACTGTCAACAACTGAACCTGAAAAAAAAAACACTGAACTAAACAAACAGTAGAACAGGAACAGATTCACAGAAATAGATAATAGATATCACATGGAGGGTTATTAGTGGGAAGGGGGAAGAATTGGGGGAAAGGTACAGGGAATAAGAAGCATAAATGGTAGGTACAAAATAGAAAGGAGGAGGTTAAGAATCATATGGGAACTCTGGCTGGTGTAGCTCAGTGGATTGAGAGCAGTCCTGCAAACCAAAGGGGCACCAGTTCGATTCCCAGCCAGGGCACATGCGTAGGCTGCAGGCCAGGTCCCCAGTTGGGAGCACGTGAGAGCAACCACACATAGATGTTTCTCTCCCTCTCTTTCTCCTTCCCTTCCCCTCTCTCTAAAAATAAATATAATCTAAAAAAAAAAGAAGGATTATATGGGAAATGGAGAAGTCTAAGAACTTATGTATATGACCATGGACATGTACTAAGGTGGGGGAATGATGGGGGGGGTACAGGGTAGAAGGGAATAAAGGAGAGAAAAAATGAGTCAACTGTAATAACATAATCAATACAAGTTAATATAAATAAAATTGAGTATACAACATAAAAATACATTGTATATTATGTTATATACATTTTAAAATATAAAAATAATTAAATTTGAATAAGGTATAAAATTAGCTATAACATTTTTAATATCTTATTTTAATTTTTTAAAATTTTATTTATTTATTTCTAGAGAGAAAGGAAGGGACAGAGAAAAAGATCAATGTGTGGTTGCCTCTAGCACTCCCCCTACTGGGGACCTGGCCCACAGCCCAGGCATGTGACCTGACTGGGAATCAAACCAGTGACCCTTTGGTTCACAGGCCAGCACTTAATCCACTGAGCCACACCAGCTAAGGCCGATGCCTTATTTTTAATAGGACATCAATAACAATAGTAGTTACAAATCCATATTTCAACTAGCCTTGATAATTTTGATTGTTTTTTAATCTCACCTTATCTAATATGATTAAGATATTGTTTTTTTACCTTACGATGTGGCAGATGAAGTGTTACCAGGAGCTGAACAAGTGCCTGCTTTCCCATTAAAAAATATTTTTAATAGATTATTTTGAAGAGCAGTTTTAGGTTTGCAATAAAATTGCAAAATTTACCTCCCTTCCCCTAGAACTTGGGTGAGCCTCTTGACTACTTTGACAAATAGGAAACAGTGGAAGGGGCACATATGACTTCCAAGGTTGGGTCATAAAAGGTCATGTAGCTTCCTCCTTGATCACTGGAACACTTGCAGTTACTGGAGCTTGGAGCCGTCTGCCCTGACACCTGCATGCGAGAGAGTCCCCATAGAGGGGCCCTTATTGACAGGCCCAGCCCAGGCTCCCAGAATCCCTGACAAGGAGCCAGACATGCAAGAAGAGCTGCCCTGGACTCTTCAGACCAGCTAGCTCATCAGCCAACTAAATACCACCAAATGGCCTCTGTCAATGTCACATGGAACAGCATAATCAGCCAGGCAAGTGTTCCCTGAACTTCTGACACACAGAACCATGAGATATGAGAACATGGTTGCTGTTCTAAATCACTCAATTTGGGGGGTAGTTGTTATGCAGCAGCAGCTAACTAGACAATAGGGAAAGTGTTTCTCAAGATCAGAGCTGCCGAACAGTGGAACAGGCTGTCTTGTGGGCAGTTTTCAGTCAGGGCTGGACAAACAGCTGAGACTGTGGCGCTTGAAGTCAAGCTGCACTAGCAACTGTGAGCCCTTGGGCGAGTCACGTCACCTGTGTGTCTTCCAAGCTGGTAGTGAGCACTAAAAGTTGTGAGTGCTGTCTGTGAACTGGAAGGGACTCTGTCTCCCTCTGGTTGTCACACTGCAAGAGGCATTCCTACACCAGGTGAGGGGCTGAATTAGGTGAACTGACTCTGAAATTCTATACGAAGAGAGGCAGTCCTGCTCCTTGTAGCACAACCATGTGTAAAAGTGTGTGCTCCCATGTATGACTTACTGGGCAGGATTTCATCTCTCCAAAGACTGTGCAGAGTGAATTCCTGAAAAATGTTCTCCTTGCTACTTCCCTTAGCCTCCGAGATATGAGTGTCCGCCAAGCAAGCAATCTCATTACTAGGCTCCAAATATAAGTAGATTTTAGATCTGGGTAGCAAATCTCTCTATGAGGAGGCTGCAGGTGTTTGGGGAAAGCCCCAGGCTTTTAGGGTGATAGCACAATTGTGGCTTGTCCAAATTCTTTCTCAGTGCTCCAGGTCTAGAAGGACAATCACTAGGTATTTCTGACAAGTTCATGATGCTCAGATAAAGAATCAGAAAAACTGATGATACTGGAAAGAGAGTGGAATGGAGAAGGTTAGTTGGAGTTAGTTTGCTAGGGGATATCAAGCCCTAAGTACTGAGAAGGAGAGTCCCAGGTGGTGGCTCGCAAGCCTGGTTTGCAAACGCTGAACTGCCTGGTGCAGAAGGTAAAGTTATGCTGCCACCTGCTGGAAAGATGTGGGTTCGCTTTTTCTTAATTTGCAAATTCTGTTTTTCTCTTAACACTCAGTCCTAAAGCTCAACCCTCTTGACACCCAACTCCGGCAGAGGAGCCCCCTTGCAACCAGGTGCGAGATCACTGTCCAGCCTACCCATATGCTTTCGGCTTTTCAGCCTGTGCTTTGGGGTCAGTGAATCGGAATGTTATAAGCTTCTCGGTGTTTCCCGAAGGAGACCGGGACAGGATGAACATGCTCCAACCCCTTAAAAAGAGGGCCAGGGGAGAGATGAGGTCTCCTGCGGCTGCCCTGTCTGCGAATCGGCAGCCCTCTCCGCCAGGTGGTCAGGGGGCGGAGGCGGGGGGTGTGGTCGGGGGGGCCCTGCCAGAGCCTTCAGGGAGGATGCTGCTGGCTCCGAGGGAAGGAGCACGGGCTGATCGAGAGGGAGCGCCCATACCAGCACCGATAAATGCGCAAGTGCCCCATTCTGCGTGGACCCGTCTAAAAGGTTCCATAATGACCCAGTAATCGTGGAAGGCTGATGCCTTGAAAATGGCTCCCTCCTCCCCGAATCACTAGCAATAATTAAGCGTGTCTAATTATTCCCTAGTGCTAACCACGGTAGTAATAAGCCAGACAAGTTTTCTCACTTTTATGGAGATAATTAGAAGGCCAATTATCTTTTATGTACATAAAAGAGCGAAATCTTAGTAGCCGTCCCTACAGCTGTGTTTTTTCTGCACTTGCTGCTTTGTAGCACTTCGCTGGGCTTTAACAAGAATCGTGGGTGTTTGAACTTCATCCCACCAGTCTGCCTCCGGTGGAGGGTGAGTCTGAGGGAGGCAGAGAGAGAAAATAGAGGGCAACCATCATGCTCTCGGACTTAGGGGTAAGGAGTCTTCGTTGCCACGCCTTCTACCCCCGGAAGCTGCGCCCCGCCCGGGCTCTGAGACAGGAGTTCTCAAGCTCGAACCACCTGGGGGTTTGTTCACATGCAGACCGCTGGGTCCCACTCCGGAGTTTTTGATTCACTGAATGGGGATGGGAGTTACGTTTCTAATAGATTCCCAGGTTTTTTTTAAAAAATGAAACAAACAAACAAACAAACAAAAAACACTGCTTCAAAACAAGTGTTTCTAACGTGGAGTGCCTCCCCGCCAAGAGATTAATTGATAGAACTCAAAAGGGTCCTTGACTTTGGGGAAAAATACTGACATCTTTATCTTCACTCACTCCTAACTAACATCTAGCGTTTTCTGAAATGATGACAGGAGGCAATCAACTACAGCAGTATTAGCAGTGATCGCGGATGTTTTCAAATCCCACTGCAGCTGTAGCTGGCATCTGCAAATATTGTCTGTGCGCATCGCTGCTTCGGAACGCCAATGGTTATTAGTCCCGCCAGTAGATCTTATTATTTAATCCATTAATGAAGAAGTACAGATATTACTATATCACTACTTTTAAAAATATTTTGATAACTGTATTTCAAAATGACTGGTTTCCTTTGAGGTCCTCTGTATTTTCTTTTATGCATTTAAAAAATGTATTCAGGCTACCGAGGAAGGAGGGGGATGAGAGGCGGGGCCCTGAACACAAAAAAGAGTAAAATCCATATCCTCTGGGTGTGAAATTAACCCTCAAGAAGAATTCAGAGCTTCCTTCACGGGGAACATTTGAAAGGCGTGATGTTAGTACTTGGACCACAGGGAGGGGGCGACCTGGGAGGTGGCCTGGAGGCAGGGGTCAGGCCTGGTGCAGGATGCCCTGGTTCTGAATGGAGAGCTGGAAAAGTCAAGTCCAGACAGAACTGCTCACATGATGGTTAGATGATCAGGCCTCCGCAAACACCACCAGCTCACTTCGGAAGGAGCACTGACAATAGTAGCAATGATGTAAACATTTATAACATTGCTAACTTCTGTCATGATCGTTATTGCGGCTTACAATAAAGCCATAAGCTTTATTAAGGACTTAAACGTGTTTGATACACTTCTTTGGGATATGTGATGGTGGCATATGAGAGGGGACCCCCAAAACACCGGGGTTTATTTATTAAAAATTTTGTATTTAGTCCTGGCAGGTGTGGCTCAGTGGATTGAGCGCCAGCCTGTGAACCAAGAGGTTGCGGGTTTGATTCCCAGTCAGGGCACATGCCTGGGTTACAGCCAAGTTCCCAGCTGGGGGTGAGCAAGACGCAACCAATCCATGTATCTCTCGCACACTGACATTTCTCTCTCTCTTTCTTCCTCCCTTCCCCTCTCTAAAAGATAGTAAATAAATAAAATCTTTAAAAAATAATAACAATAAAAATGTTGGTATTTTTTTTTACCTGTTTAAACTTCAGTCACCTTAAAAGTACTCTCCATCTGATGCAATACACCTATTGAGATGTTTTTTCCACAGCTCAAAACAGTTTTTGAACTCATTAATTTTGATGGCTTTTAGTGCTTCAGCTGTTTTTTTTTTGTTGTTGTTGTTGTTTGTTTGTTTGTTTTACCTCTTCCACATTGGCAAAACATTTCCCTCTGAGAACTTTTTTCATCCAGGGAAACAAACAAACAAACAAAAAAAAAGGTTGCTTAGGGAGAGATCAGGTGAATAGGGAGTGTGGGGGGTGTGGGGGTCATGCCGTTTTTCATCAACTGCTGAACACTCAGGGAGGTGTGGGCAGGTGAGCTCCTAAATCTCCCATCATGAAATGGGCAAACATGTTGAAAGAGTCTCCAAAAAAAAACTTCACTGAAGCTGAATGCAGCCTCTCACAACAACGCCAGCTGGTACACTGATACAGATGGGTTCCTAGAACACTCACCTAGCTTCACCTAGTGGGGGAAGCCTGTACTACAAGGGGTTCACCCTCCAGAAGATAATTTTGGGTTTTTTGAGTCCCTCTTCATATATTGTAGAGCGCAGAAACAGGAAGGCCCCTCAATTCAGTAACTGAGGGAGAGGAAGCTGATCTCTTGACCCAAAATCCTGCACTTTCCAGGCAGTTGAAGGAATGGGCTTGTGTGTGTGTGTGGTGTGCAAGCAGGGGTTAGTCCATATGCCCATCATGAAATCCTTCTCTATTCCTCGTCGAGGCTAACAGGTCCTGTCACCATTGCCCCCATGTCCACACCCGAAGTTTTTCTCTATGTGGCATTGAGGTCTGGAGCCATATAGACTTAAGTTCCATGCTGATTCTGCCACTGTGAGTTTGCATGATTTACCGGACCCCCTGAACCTCAGTCTCTTCATCTGTGAAATGAGGGCACTATCTATCTTGCATGGCTGTTGGCATGCGCTGGGTGCTTCCTAAGCACCACCTCCCATGACATTTCATACTCACCCCGGTTGCAGTGGGCACGGGCCATCACCCGCTCTCTGACCCTTGTCATTTCTGCATGGCCATACCTTTCCCTCTTCTTCCTCCTTAACCCGGCTTGCTCGCTCCTCCTGAATCTCCTGCCCTATGGTGCCCAGTTCTGTGCACTTGTGAACTGCTCACCGGGGTCTCCAACTATGCGGGAGAGCGCCCTACTGTGGCTTCTCTGAAGGACACAGGGGGCCCAGTGGCTGCTGACCAGTGCCTGAGTGGAGGGGGTCGTGCACGGTCGGAGGAAGGAGGCAGTTTCACATAGCAAGTCTTCCCAGAACAGTTCGAATCTTTCCAGCATATTCCTTAGCCAGACATTGTCTGGGTCTTGCTTTGGGCTGCTTGTTGTTGCTGCTGTTCTCCTGGCCTGTGTGCGTGGGGACACGTCTCCCAAACCCGTGCCTTTGAGTGCAGCCCCCATGCCTCTGCATCACCGTCTTTCTCAACTCACCCGCTCTTTGGGGTTCCAAAGAGACACACAGAAGCTTTGTTTCAAAACTGGGAGAGACTGACAATGTCAACATCTCAATGGCCTGTACTCAGATGCTATAATCCTTTTATTTGCTCTGTGTCCTTAGGCAAGACTCCTACCCTTTCTGGGTCTAAGATCAACATATCCTGGTAGAGGGAAGAGGTGGGTGCTTTTCCACAGCTTCTTCCCCATCCCTCCACCCATCCTTCAAACCTGCCTTAAAAAGAAACAGAGAACGGGACCCTTAGGCTTTTTGTGTGGGAGAGATGGGCTTCTTAACAAAAATTACAGCGTGTGTGATAAATGCTGTCCTGGGCTTCTGTAAAGACACTCCAGGTACAGGTGAGTGAGTGACTGATTCTTCCCGGAGAGGGTCAGTGGGGCTCAGAGGTGGGCTACACACGTGGTGGAGGGTGAGGGGGTATGGAGGTGGCCCCTCATACTGGGGATCATGTGCCACCAACTGGGGCCGGTAAGAGGGGAAGCCGGCTTGCAATAAAGGATGAGAAAAAAAAATCCCCATGGATGCAGACATGCCAGATATCAGAAACAAAAAATTAGGGCGGAACCCCAGAGCCCCCAAGGCACTCCTGGGGGAGGAAGTGCCAAAGGATGATTATACACAAAGCAAAAGAATAGCTATAAAACCATAATAATTATTACTTGTTGAGCACCTACTAAATGCCACTAACTTGCTCACTATTTTGCTTTGTTATATAATCCTCATAACAAACCAGCAAGGTGGTATCACTGCTCTTACTTCAGAGAGAAGAAACTGAAGCTCCAAGAGCCTCCAGCACTGTGTGGGGGCCAAGTGCCACAGGGGGCCCTGGGGACCACCCCAGCAGGAGCCCTCAGAAGATTGCTTTAACTCCAGCTACTGGCTGCAAGGCCACCAGCCACCATGGGCTGAATGGCCCTTTTGCTGTCCCCTCCTAAACTGACTCTGAGCTTCAGTGGCTCTGTTGATGAGGAAAACCCATCTAATAAGAAAGAATCAAGAGCAACGGCATGCAAGTCCCAGCCTGGAATGAGGTGGACAGCCCAGCAGGTGCAGGCTACAGGCCCACACCCACCTCCGAGGGCCAGCGGGGTGAGCCGCCAGCGGTGGAGGTGGCCAGAGAGCGCTGGAGGTGGCCTCTTCCTGCGGGAGCCAGCCTGGCGACTCCGACCCCAGTTCAGCTTCTTCAGACCCTCTTCCTCCTTTCCTGGGGAAGGACATGTCCTTGCCAGGGTCCCAACCCTTTCCTGAGGCAGGTGAGGAGGAGGTGGAGGGAAGCGGAGCACAGGACAGCCTCAGCATCCCCCTCTTTCTGCTCGACCTTCTGTTAACTTGATGAGTTCAATGGCCAAGCCGAGATGCTGATACTCACCCCATCTCCACGCCCAGGGAGGAATCTTGCAGTGTGTGGGAGCCTCACCGTACCTTGGACCTCCAGGGAGAAAAAAACCCCACTGTGTTTTTAAAGAATATCAAGTATAAGCCCAGTACTGGAGTGGATAGACACACTGCGTGGATTCTTTCCCCCATTTTAATCAGTTTCATTAATTCACACTTTCAATTCTTATTTTGTTAAAAACAACACACATTGAATACATCCTCTTAATGCTCTACAAATGCATGCAGCTCATTCTGCCCATCAAGGTAATAAGTAATTGTGACAAAACATCCAGACAGTCGTAAAAATGACAACCCAGCCTCAAACACAGCATTAAGCAAGCCGGCCTAGAAAGAACAGTCACCGGACATGATGCATAGAAGTGTCAGGTGTGAACACGCGCAGTGTGTACGTCCCCCCTGTGCTGTGCTTGCACTCGATGGTCTTTAAAACACATAGTGGGACTTCCCAACTCCTCAAAAAGGCAAAACAGGGCAGGTGACATGTCACCAAAGGACCAGGGGAGTGTCCCTTCAACAGGATCGTGGTGTGTGCAATGGGGGAAGAGGGAGAAGCTCCTCGGGCAACACATGAAACTCACATCCATGGTCACAGTAGCGCTGTTCACAACAGCCGAAAGGTGGAAGCAACCCAAGCGTCCGCTGGTGGGTGAACAAATAAAGAAAATGGGATACACGCATACAATGGAATATTGTTCAGCTTTTAAAAAATGAAATTCTGATACAGGTTACAACATGGATGAACCTGAAGGACATTCAGCTAAGTGCAGTAAGTCATGAAAGGACAAATACTGTAAACATGATTGTATGATTGCATTCACAGGAGGAACCTACTGCAGCAGAATTCATAGACACAAAGATGGGGGAGGGGAGTTAGGGTTTAATGGGTACCAAGATTCAGCTGGGGAAAACGGAAAGGTTCTGGAGGTGGATGGTGGTGATGGTTGCTCAATAATGTGAATGTACTTACTGCCACTGAGCTGTATCCCTAAAAATGATTAAAATGGTAAGTCTTATGTTGCATATATTTTTCCTCAATAAAAAACATACACTCTGGAGTTTGGGGTTCAGAGAGGCTCAGCAAGGAAGGCTGTGGGTTCTGTTTCTAAAAACAGCCTGCCGGCCCTGATTACCTGCCCACTGCCCCCCAGCGTTCAGGATGGTGGCTGGGACCCAGACCTTGTGCTGATGGGGGAAGAGGTAACGGTAAGAGAACCCAGCCAAGTGTTCCAGGACAAGCACCTGTGGGCGACAGTGTCCAGAATGCCAGGTACTGCATGCAACGGCCTCGGGTGACATAAACCTGGCTGGGGTGATGGCTGAATGGAATGTGGAGTTGACAGGTGCCTGAGGGGGCGGCAGGGGCAGTTGGAGGAGGGGTGGGAAGCTCACTGGGGGCAACAATCCCGGAAGGATCCTCCCCTTAGGAAGAGAACGTTGTCTGCAGAGGTATCCCATGGACAGTGGCAGTTCCAGAATTCCCTCAAAGGCAGGCTTAGAGCAAGCATCCTTTTGACACCGTAACAGTAGAATTACTTGGGGCCCCACTGCCCTTAGATAGAGCAGCAGGCTTTGCGCCATTACCCAAGGAGGAAACCCCAGAGAGACTGCTTCTGAGTCAATACAAGGAAGAACTGCCTAGAGCAACTAGAGATGAATCAGGCTACCTTGAAAGGGGGTGAGTTCCCCATCACCAGAGGTATTCCGAGACTGGGAGCCCCTTGTACACTGGGCTGCTTGGTTAGGAGAGGGGATGAGCGATCCCCAAAAGAGGAGGCATTGTCTGACGGACTGACTGGCTGTGGCTTTTTCAGAGGAAACCACAATCCTTGCAGGGACCCCGTCTGGCCCAGGGCACTGGATAGTCTCGAGCTGCCAATCTGGGTTTTCCTTTCATCCCGGTGCCTGCTGTGGAGAGCAGGGCAGCAGCGCCACCCAGACACTTCCTGGCCACAGTACCAGGTGGGGGCAGACAGTCTGGCTCCCTGTGCCTTTGCTCAGCTGGGGAGGTGAGCAGCAGGAGAATGGCGCAGAGGAAAGGAAATGTCACTCTCCCCTCTCAAAAGACTGTGCAGAGCCAGTGGCCTGGGGTTGGCCCCCTGGCTGGCCCGTGGATGGAGGAGGAGGACTCGGCTTTTGTGATACAACAGGTACGAGGGTGCAGCCCATAATGCAGGCAGAATGGGTCCTGGGCCAAGTGAGGTGACAGTTTTCACTTTCAGCAGCCTTCACTCGTTGGAGAGAAGAACAGACTCTACAGAGAGAGATGCATTTTCAGAAGTTTTTGGAGAAGACAACCCTTAGCCCAAAGACTTGGATGATGCTCTGTGGTGAGATTCAGGGCCAGATTGGCAGGGTAGGTGAAGGGCATTTTGAGGCAGGGGGAGTATTCTGGCACTTTTCCAGCCATCCCTCTGCCTGTCCCCTGCGGGAGCCCCTTAGGCCAGCAGAACAAACACTGGAACTGCAGTGGACACTGCGGGGCTGGGAGCGGAGGCGTGTGTACCAGAGGGCCCGGAACTGAGCTGTGCTTGCATCAGAATCACCTGCAGGCAGAGTTGAAAATGCTGACTCTTACCTGCCCTTGCCTCCAGGGACCGTCTCTAGTAAAACGTGGGATTCCATAGTAAACGGATAGACCCAAGAAGAAGAGCTGGAAGGGAATTCACCAGCCCAGCTGGAGTCTTTTATTTTTTAAGATTTTATTTATTTATTTTTAGAGAGAGCAGAAGGGAGGGAGAAAGAGAGGGCGACATCGATATGAGAGAGAGAAACACTGATCGGCTGCCTCTCATACACCCTGAGTGGGGACAGAACTGGTAACCTAGGCCTGTGACCTTTCATCTTGCAGGATGACGCCCAACCAACCAACCAAGTCACCCCGGTCGGTCGGGGCCCCAGCTGGAGTCTTTGCTCTGCAGGGTTAGGAATCCATGGCCATGAGAGGACCGGCGCGCACCTGGGCTCGTGAGCACTCCACGTGGACCACTGTGCTGACTCCGAGGACACGCCGTGGCAGGGATTCCGCCCACAACTTCATGGGACCCAGTGATGATTTGTCCACTTGTCTGAGTCCTCAGAATGGCCCCATCAGCCGCCACTCTGAGCCCAGCATGCCACACACCAGCCAAGCTCCAGGGGCAGCCTCCGTGGGGAAGCAGTGACTCTCCAGGGGCCCTGCCCCAACCTCCCCCAGAACCTCTACCCCGTGTTCTTTCAGCAGCCCCTGGAGTGGGCACCAGTCTGGCTGACCAAGGCTGGGTCACTGCCCAAGCCCGTGAGCGCTTAGAGAACCCGAGAGGCTGTTTCCTCCTAGTAACAGGCAGACATGAGCAGGGAGCTCAAATGAGCTGTTACATCAAAGGCCCGTTTCGTTCATACCTCTGTGGTAGGCTTGGCAGAGAACCCAATCCCCAGGTCAGAGGTGAAGGTCAAAGGGGGTCCAGGGAGTCATTTTGAGGTTCACGCGTGAGCAGGATTGTGAGCGGGGAATGGCCAGGCCCTGGAGAGAATCAAAGGCCGCCTCACCCCATCGCCATACCCCTGTCTCAAAACTTGGGCCCTTTTCCCAGGACTGACGAGAAGGGCAGGATTGCTTTAATCTGGTGGTTGTTAAGCAAGGATCCCTCACCGTGAGATTCTGATTGACTGCAGATTCTTATTAATGACGAGCTCATTAACCAAGAGCTCCTTTCCCTGGTCCCCACCTTCTCCCTCCCCCCCTTACCCTGTGCTCACACAGTACTACTCATACAATAACTCCAACACCTGTTATTTGCTGAGTTCTTAACATGTGCCATGCTCTGCTAAACCCTGCACATGTGTTACCTGACGCTCGTCACAATGGCCTTGATCCTGGATATGCTCCTGTGACCTCCAGGACAGCCCTCTCTCGGCTTCCCTCCTATCTCCCTGGTTGCTCCTTCTCAGCCTCTGGCTGCTTCTTCCTCTCCTCCCCGCCCCGTACCAGTTGGACTGCTCGGCCCTCCTTTCCTTTCTCCAACTACCCTCTCCCTCAGTGAGGTCATCCCACCCCGTGGCGGAAACCACCATCCGGCCGCAGTATGTGAACAACTCCAACCCACCCAGACCCCTCTCGAAGTCTCAGCTGTTTGTCCAACCGCCCGCTCAACCTCTCTACCCGGAAAGCTCACAGCCGTCACACTCGACACGTCCAAACTGAACTCCTGACTGCCCCCACCCCTCCCCACCCCCAGCCGTGCTCCGCCAGCAGCCCTCCGGTCCTTGTGAGGGGCTCCTCCCACCTTCCCGCTTCTCGGAGCCCTCCCAGGGTTCCCCTCGCCCTCAAGTACCAGCAGGCGGTGCCCTGTGACCACTGTGCGTGGGCGCCCTCACCCAGCATCCCTCTGCGACGACCTCGCCGTGCTCCCGCCTCAAGCTCCCGACCGTCCCGCCAACTGCAGGCATGTGTTCAGGCCTCGCCTTCTCTCCACTTGGAACACATTTCTTCCAGATGTTCACTTCACTCGCCTCCTTCGGGTCAGCTCACATCTCACTTTCTCACTGACGCCTGAGCTGACAACACAGTTTTTTGCCCCGACTCGTCCCCACCTCACCCTCCCCGGTTCCCTTCCCTTGTCCTACTTTTTGTTGCTCCTACAGCCCTGGTACCTTCAAACACACTACACACAGTGGGGCAAAAGCAGGTTTGCAGTCGTGAGCATGTGAACAGTGGATTCTTGCATTCTTATTTATTAATAAATCCAATGATTATAGAATATTAATGTAAATGATTAATTATTGGATTTTTTTCACACGAACAACTGTAAACCTACTTTTGCTCCCCCACATGTAGTTGACTTATTTGTTATATTTCTCCTTTATTGTCCATCTCCCTCAACATGAGAATACAGATCCTTGACTGTTTGTGGGCATTACAGAGCCCAAGTTCCTAGAGCAAAACCTGGTGCATAGTAGATGCTCAATAAACACCGTTGAATTAAATGACATCATCTGGGTCTCCTTCACATTGGTTACATATTAAACATAACAGTAATATACCCATAATGTTAGCAGACCCACATTAAGATTCCTGCCTATAAAATTTTTTAATTTTATTTATGATGGGCTTGGATGCCTCAATCATTGGGCATACTTACACGGCCTTGGGAAGCATGAGACACTCATTGAAAATTTGATTTCAAAGTGTCCTCTTTTCTCTCCCCTCTTAGTAGCCCCATCCTTTATGGTCAATGGAGGAAAAGGTCAGAAGCTGTGTCTTTCTAACATTTTGGCATTAATCCCCAGTCTTTTTTTTTTTTTTTTTTAGATTTTATTTATTTATTTTTAGAGAGAGGGGAAGGGAAGGAGAAAGAGAGGAAGAGAAACATCAATGTATGGTTGCCTCTTGAGTGCCCCCTACTGGGGACCTGGCCCGCAACTCAGGCATGTGCCCTGACTGGGGAATCAAACCGGTGACCCTTGGGTTCACAGCCCACACTCAATCCACTCAGCTACACCAGCCAGGGTATGAGTCTTACAGAGACGGTGAGATTAAAAAGCACCTCTCCTTGATAGATTTAAGCACATTCCATTTTTCTATTCAGAAATAGGTTTACATTTTTACACCACTCAGGCAGCCCCTGCAGATTCCTGCGAGGTGTGAGGTGGGTGGTACTTTACTACCTCCCCACTGGTCTTGCCCAGGCCCCAACACCTGCAAAGAACTTGTTTCTCCAGGAGCAATGGCCTTAACTTCTGACTCATCACATATCAGATTTCAGAGAAGACAGTTGCTGATGTCATCTAGTATGTGCCTATTTGGTTCAAATGCTACTAAATATTGCCCTTCTTCCCTCCAGTGTCCTGACCGAGGAAGAGCACCCTGTTTCTGAAGATGTCGGGAGCCACTCTTCTTCCAGCTGGCTTGGGACATGGGCAGCCTTGTCCAGAAGCAGAGACATTGTAAAGAGACAGTCTGCAAAGAAAGCAGTCCCTCATTCTGTGTGCCTTAACTCCTGTGAGTCTCAGGCCTCTTGGGGGCCCTCACCCGAGCCACCGAAGCGGCCACTCCCCCGCTCCCCACGTCCTAGTCTCTTCTTGGGTTTTTGGAGACAATTGAACATCAATATTTCTAAGGTTCTTTCCTGCCCATAAATTCTGTTTTATTCCAGGGGAAATGGGAGTATAATGAAATGCTTTATTTGCCTGCAGTATTTACGCAGTGGCTAGGCACCTGCTTATGGTCTGTGCATTCCTTTTCTTGTCTGACCACCCATCCGAGGACCCTGCTGCAGGAGGGGCAAGCTGCAGGCGCTGAGCCAAGCCAGTGCAGGGGGTGGTGATGATGTCCCTTGACACCAAAGGGGACAGATCACATTTGATTCTGTTTTACCCTGCCAATCAGCGAGTGAAGCACATTCCAACAAGGGGAGGATCCGTCTCAGATTCTCTGAGGTGACACCACCCCTGTTCTACCAACACACCCAACCCCTAGTCACGATCAAGCTCCTTAGACTTTACTCACAGGTATGAACATTGGGGACAAAGCTAGAAGGGAGGTGAAGGGGAAAGTGGGGCAGGGGCAGAGCCCAGAGGCCAGGCCAGTGCCTATCACTGCTTCTGAGGTAGCTGGGGAGGAGGTATTCCATTTCCTGAGCCATGCTCGCCCATTTCAACTTGAACAGATGGAAATATAGTTCAATGTTTCAACATCATTTGCCTTTCTCGTGCTAAAATATTGATAAGTGCTGCCCAGGCTGATGCCCCTGCGGTTCTGAGCAGTAACTGGAGCATGATGTGTACTGAAGTGAGACACGGCAAAGCCTTTAACAAGAGTTTAAAATTCCTGGAATAATGCTCAATGCTAGCTTAGCTCATTCCGCTCCTGAAAACCTCCCCCCACTGGGCCGCTGCCTGGCCTGGGTGGCAGGAGGAATGTGAGCTCAGCCTGGACCCCCTGCTGGTGACAATTAGTGTGGCAGCTGCTCGTCTTCAGGATGGGAAACAAAGCAGGAGGTGCCTGCATCTGTGGCTGAGCCAGGGGAGGAGAGGAGACACAGGATGGAGGGTCAGGGGTGCCGGATCTTCCCCTGTCCTCAGGCCCCAGAGATGGGGCCCAGGGCAGGGTGCTCAAGAAAGGTGGGTGACGGAGGAGTAAGAAAAGGGGGAAGAGGGAAAAGAAGAGGACGGTGACTTGGGAAAGAAAGGAGGAAAAAGAAGGAAGCAAGAGGATTTGCCAGGAACTGCCCATTCTCTGGGGAACGCCTGCCAGGCCCTGGAAGAAGAATTGATCGTGCACCTCTAACGAGGGGGAAAGGCGCCTCCGAGGCACCCGCGCCCCGGGCCTCAGCCAGTGGTGCTCTAGCCCTGAGACACCCCTCTTCAGACTCTGCCCTGGCAAAGGCCCCCAGACCTAGGACAAGAAGAAAACCTATACATGCACCTGGAGTGTCACTCCCAAGATCTGGAACCCCACGGGCCACCAGGTGAGGCTGCCTGTGGGTCTCAGGATCCCACATAGAGATCAGGTGGTCTAACATCGGAGGTCCTTGCCCCATTATATTTCTCATTCTTTAGGCTTCCGAGTTTCAGACTCGCAATTTTAAAAACTCTAGATCTTTGTGGGACTGTGCAGAAGAATGTTCTCCAAGGGGCCTATCTGATCACAGGGAGAAGATGTCTGCTTGTTCAGGCGTGACCCCATTTCAGCACCCAAGTGGGAGAAAGCAGGGCTGTGTCCCAGAAAGCTGTGGGGTAGCCTCCCAGAAGGGATTCCAGGCTGGTGACTGTATGTGACTTCAGGCAGTAAAACTCAACACCACCGACTGAACATTTACAGAATGACTGTGGTAGACTGAATAATGTTTGTGACTGGGGAGACAGAATAGGAAATCTACAATGAGGTGGGAAACAGCGTCTGATAATTTTACTCCACCTCTGCCTTCCATAAAGCAAACGCAGTGAAGTCATATGACTATACCCACTTTCTGAGACAAAGGTGGGGGGCATGGGACCTGACAGACAGGAGGACCTTTACGGGAACGGGATGATGAAGTACAAAGCTGAAGGGGGTGGGGCAGAGAAATCTAAGACATGCAGCTACCATGAACAGAGTGACTGGAGCAGACCAGGGGGCTCCAGAGGCCCACCCCGGGCAGCTCTGCTGGACAAATCTTAACAGAGAAGAAATTGTCAGGAGCCAAGAAATGTTGGCCACAGCCTTATCTTATTCTCCACCCAGAAGTCAGCCCAGCTGACGGGGAATACCTTGCTTAGTGGCACAATAGCACTTCTATTCAAATGCATCTTCTGCTCCAGGCCATGTTTCCTTACTCCTGTGATGTCCCAGCTGCCCCCCAGTCCAGCCGCTCTCCAGCCCCAAGCAGCCTGCAAAGGGCTGCCCATCCCCCAAACCAATTTCCACTGAGTCTGGTTCTGGAACCAGCACAATCTCTTTGGGCTGAGGCCCTGGCAGTGGGTCTGTGATTCTTCTCCTGTGATGGGGGCATCTGGTTCCCAAGTCCAAAGGTGGAGGTGGGAGGGATGGGGTATGGGTGGGCCAGGGGGACCGCCTCCTGCAGGAGTCCATCCGCAGGAGCTGAGCAGTGTGCCCCCTGGCAGGCAGCCTGGGCAGGCAGCAGCGGGGAGGACCAGCACCCGTGAGAACACAGCAGGGCAGGCGGGGGTTCCCAGACAGCCAGAGTGAAAGAATAAACAGCAGTTAGGGCCAGACAGCAGGGCCAGTCATCATTTCTAAGCTTCGTGGAATGATTCCAACTCAGCGTCCAGTCTGCTCATCACAACCCTTGGCAGATGTGATTACCACCAATTCATAGAAGAGAAAGGCAAGAGCTCGGCTTGGTGAGCTCGGCTTGGTGAGATGACATGACTAAGGTCACAAGGCCTTAGTTTTCCTCCCACACAGAATTGCAAGGCCGCTGAGGCCCCTGTGCATAGAAATCGCCTGGGGAGGACTATACTTACCCTTCTCCTAAAATCCAATGAAACATGTGTTAGGGCGGTGACTTGGGCTTGTGACCTGTGCGGGGACTTTGACAGATAGATAGTGACCTGCAAAAGTGATTGGTTCCAATTCCAGGTTCATTTGATGGGAATGGGTTTGCTGAGTGGATGGGGAAAGAGTGCTTCTGGCCTGACACGGTGAGGCCTTCCTCTCGTGTTCCCCAATGGAATCCATGACCTCACCTGGTTCTCCGGGGTGTGCTCATGAACTGAAAATGACCTCGCAAGGCCGGCTCGGCTCGCACATCCACACGGAGAGAGTGGAATGTCACTCTGAGCATGTTCTTTCCTCTTTTCGTCACACGGTAAATGAGTGTGAGATCTGCGTTTAAATGGATAACCTTAAAATTCAATAAAGCAGTTGGGAGAGACAGAAGGATTGTTCTAAAATTGACCAAAATACGATGGGTGGGTTTCAAACCACAGAAGGAAGGCCTTGATTACTAGCGTTCCAACCGACCTCAGGTAAGAATGTTCTTTTTTTCTTTTTTCCTCCTCCTCCTCCTTCTTATTATTATTATTAAAGAAAGGGAGAGAAACATTGATGTACAAGAGATACATCTATTGGTTGCCTCTCTCACCAACTGGGGACCTGGCCCAAAACCCAGGCATGAGCCCTGACTGGGAATAGAATCGGCAACCCTTTAGCTCACAGGCCAGCACTCAATCCACCGAGCCACACCGGCCAGGATGAAAGGATATTCTAAGTCTCAATTCCAAGCACTTCAGTGTGACACCACCTCCAAGACCACGCCCCTCCCCAGACCCTACGGATCATTCTCACACAGCCCTTTCTTGGTCCTTCCAGCAGCACCCGCCCCTCCTTCCCTTCTGTGGCCTGCTAGTGCTTCCTCCCTGCCAGCTCCTGGTTGCTCCCCTCCCATCTGGCCCCAGAGAACCCTCCTGTTGGCTCAGGCCATCCCACCATGCCCAGGGAACCCTCGCCTCTGCTGCTTTGCTGGCGTCTCCATGACTCTGGGCTCAGGATGTCTCACCTGAGTCACCTGCTGGTTTCTCTAGGCATATTCCGTGGTGGACAGGTAATGTCTGGGCTCTTTGTCTGTGGCCCTGAGTTGGTGTTTCTCACTTACTTACTCATCGACACCACAAACACATGTCAGCCTTGTGCTGAGCGCTGTAGGGGTGTTTGATACAGCCTGGCGCCCAGTGCATTTGGGGAACCAAGCCATATGCCCAGATCCCTGTAAGGCCATGCAGCGTGTGGTCGTGGGCTCTCTGGTGGCCAGGGTACCTCAATGAGGACATCGTGTTTGTCTGGCACTTTCTGTCACAGCACTGTGATTCACCCCCACAGCCTGAGTGAGCCCCCTCTCCTGCTGTTTGAAAACCACACTCACCACACCTTTGAGCCACCTGCAGACTTCCTGTTATCTCTGCTTCTGGACAGGCCAGGATGACTCGGGCAGCCCTGAGTCACTCTTCCCAGCTCAGGTTATCAGCGCCGCCCAGGCTCTTAGCTTTTCTCCTGAGACTCAGTTGTTCCTGGAGAGGGCAGTTCCAGACTCCAAGTTTTGAGTGTTATTATACTTTGTATTTTTTTAAAAGATTTTATTTATTTATTTTTAGACAGAGGGGAAGGGTGGGGGAAAGAAAAGGAGAGAAACATTAATGTGTGGCTGCCTCTCACTCACCCCCTCCTGGGGACCTGGTCCATAACCCAGGCATGTGCTCTGACTGGGAATCGAACCAGCGACCCTTCAGTTTATAGGCCGGCACTCAATCCACTGAGCCACACCAGCCAGGGTGAGTGTTATAATACCTTAAACAAATATCAAAAACAACACAGCTGAAGTTCTCCTGGAGGGATTGGGGGGCGGTTCTACCCCAGAAGGAACTGCTGATCAGCTGTAGTCCATGAGTCCCGTGGGGGAGGGAGCAACCTTACCTGGAGGGACAGAGGCTGTTTCATCCTCCCGCCTATTCATCTCTGATGGAGCCCGGAAGAAAGGACCTCCACGGGGTTATCCTCAGGCCAGGACTTCCTGGGGTGCGCCCCCTCTCACCCCACCCAGTTCAGGGCCCCCAGCCACATCCTTAACAAGGGACGTCACTCCCCATTCCCCACTCTGAGCCCCAGAAGAAAGAGAGGAAAGCTTGTGAGGGAACTCCTTACCCTCCTGCAAGGCGACTTGGGGTGACAGAGAAGACTAGCAAGCATCCCACCACTCTCTCAGCCCCTCAATTCTCTCAACCCTAGCTGGGGATGAAAATACTAGTCACCCAGTGTGCTGGGAGGACCGAAAGAAAGAAGGTAGTGAAAGAGGCTCGGACGCTGCCTGCAGCCTAGGAAGCAGCCCATCTGCCCTCGTCTTCCTCCCCTGGGGGCTGCCTCTCCCATCTCTGTAAATCGTAAAGCTCCCTGTGGCTTTGTGGTTGAGATGGACTTTCTCCCCAGGTACCCAGGGGAGAGATTAGTGGGCACCTGACTCTCCCCAGCCTGATCCGAAGGGAGGAGTCAAGCTGGGTCTGCGGGGAGAGTGAGGTCTGGCACTGGGCACTGCTGAGAGCGCAGCTCCGGGAGAGGATGGCGGTTAAAAAGGAGACCTTAGCAGGTGACCCACAGCTCTCATCTCTGCAGAATTACCGACTTCCCTGAGAGGGATCTTTCTGTCTTGTTTTGTTTTTAACTTTGAAGCTTCTGAAACCAAGCTCCTCCTTTCCATGGTTGGTGAAGTCTGCACCTTCCCCCTTGACTGTGCAGTAAGAAGAAGGGGAGTGGGCACAGGGGTGGGGAGGGGTGAGGACCCCCAGCTGCAGCTCCCACATCCCAGGCTGCCTTGAGCCTCCCTGATCTCCAGGTGCAACTTCGCTGTCGCCACCAAACACCCGCAGAGAGCCTGCCTCCTATCCTACCTAGGTGTCCTGATGCCTCATTTCTTCTTTTCAGCCAGGGTCGGGTCGGAATTGCTCTACACGAATGTACTGGGGAAAACAGGGTGTGCGGGGTGTTGGGGAATAGGCCCCCAAACCTACAACAGCCCAGTATACCCAGCCCCATGCCTTTTCCTTTTATAGCTAAAATATAGTTACTGGCAGGTTGGGGTGGCCCGTGCAGGGGAGCCAGGGGGTCTCCCCCTTTCCCTCAACCCTGCTCTGGGAAGGGACTCACCCCCTCTTTCATCAACTGATAAGTAGATGAACACAATGTGGTATATCCACGTGGTGGGGTACTGTTTCTCAGCCACGGAAAGGCGCGGAGCACTGACCCATGCTACAAGCAGATGGACCTTGAAAACATTGTGGCTAAGAAGCCAGTCACTGAAGGCCACATATAGCATGATCCCACTTATAGGACACCTCCAGACCAGGTCCATCCGAAGAGACAAAAAGTAGATTAGTGGTTGCCAGGGGCTGGGGGCACAGGAGTGAAGAGTGAGGGGACCCTGGGGAGTGACTGTTTAATAAGTCCAGGGACCCCTTTTGGGACAGTGAAAATGTTCCGGAACGAGACAGCGATGATGGCACTGAACACGGGGGCCCTGCATGCTTCACAGTGGTTTACACAGTGAGTATTGTGTTGTGTGTGTTTTGCCACAATTAAAAAAAGAAGAGCCCTGGCGGGGAGCTCAGCTGGTTAGAACATCGTCCTGATACACCAAGGTTGCGGGTTTGATCCCCAGTCAGGGCACATAAAAGAATCAATCGATGAATGCATAAACAAGTGGAACAACAACTCTCTCTTTCTCTGAAAATCAATCAATAAATTTTTTTAAGTTTTAAAAAAAGCCTTCAGCAGGGCCCTGAGTGAGGCAGTAATCGTCCCCCTCAGACCTGATGTCCACGGACGAAGCCTGACAAGGAAGATGCAGCCTTGTGCGCTCCAGGCCTTCATCCTAACCCATCTCCCTGTCCATTCCAGCCCACTCTCTCTTTCCCAGGGGGCCCCCAGCCAAGCAGCAGAGGAGGCTGATCCACCACGTCTCAAGCCCATCTTCCTCCCAAGGAAGCCCATGCTCATGCAGTCTGAGGTCTGTTGGTGGCTCACCTATAAGGCCACACTGCAGGCCTGGACCACTGACCAGGTGTGCATGCAGCCCCGCCCCCTCCATGCTGACCGGTCTTGCTGCTGGAGACAAGCACAGATGACCACAGGAAACCTAGATCTCCTCCCTTCTTGGAGATAACCAGGAACACTGTAGCATGCTGCTCAGTGTATTGTGGCCCAAACTTGGCCAGAAAGGAAGGCAACCAGCCTTCCCCATGACATGTCCTGTAGAAAGCTACCCTGGACTTGATCATCCTGGGCAGGATAAAGGGTGTTTGGAGACAGGGCCAGGGCCAGTCTTCCAACTGAATGGCAGAAAGACATCCAGAAAGATACGTTTCCCGGAGGACCCTGTGGCTCCTTCTCTTGCCTTAATGCCAGGAGTCAGGATTTATCTGCCTTCTCCAGTCTGTGTAGAAATCAAGACCCTGGTCCCCGGGGCCCTTCACGATGCTGCTAGCTTTGCTTGGCTGGTTCTGTGACCCTGTCCCACAGCCTGCTTGACCGACATTTCCTGTGGACCTACCCTTTATGGTTTATCCACTTACATTATTTAAATTCCAACACTCCCAGCTTCCTGTTGCACCGTGAACCTCTTTACCCCTAGAAAATACAGACTTGGTGCAATAGACCACAATCGCTTTTCCAAAACCTGTAGGATAAGATGCGTTTGCGAATTCGGAAATTTGGAGATTTCAGGAAGGCACACAGAACGATGCGCAGGTTACATATCACACAATACCACCCTGGAAGGTGTGGCACAGTGCCGGTAACCAAACCATGAATGTCTCTGCAGTGGGGCATCTCCTCTCCATGCCAAGAGGGAGCAATAAAGACTGTGAATAGCTTCACATCAGTTTAGGTCAGGTTTGCTGCCAAAGCTATTTGGCAGCAAACCCATAAAAACAAATAAGCAAAATCACAGCTTTTTGAATTGCAGACCTGTAGAACAGAGATTTAGGATCCGTATTCACGATAAGTAGGAGGGAAGCAGGGGAGCAAAACCTTAGTTGAGAAAAGGCAAAGAGCCTGCGGTGGCTTCTCCTGCCTCCTCCCCGCCGCTCACCTCCCCTCTCAGCTTGCCTGGCATGAGAGCCCACCCTCCTGCAGGAGCCACTTGGGACCCTAGAATTACAGGCCACCTAACTGTCTAAGGCTAGAGACTGGGCCTTTCTGAGTCTGTGTCCTGGTCTATTTAAATAAGAAAGGAAGAGTTTCCAAAGGTTCTACTCAGTAAGTTAATGAAACTTGGCCATACTATTCAGAGGGAGGCAATGTCTTCACCATCAGACCAAAGAGCACCCAAGGAAACAGCTGTCCCTCTCAGTACCCAATGCCCTTTGCACCTGAGTGTCTTTGGACATGCTCTTCCCAGTCCCTGGACTGCCCTTCCCTGCTTGCTCAGCAGCCTGGAAAACTCGTACTTACGGAGGAAGATGTGCTTGCAAGGTGCTTGCACAGCCGAAGCCGCGGCGCAGAGAGCTGGGGTGCTGCGCACCGCCGCCGCGAGGTGGCAGCCAAAACCCGCTAATGGCCCGGAGCGCGCCGCTGCCTCCTCAGACCAGATATTTTCGCCTGGGCGCGCACAGCCAGAGCAGGAGTGGGTGCCGTCGCTTTCCCGCGGGGTGGAGGACCGAGCGTCCTGACCTGGCTCTCCGGGTCCCCGAAGGAGGAAGAGGACTCTTCCTCCGGTGTCTAGCTCATAAAAGCCACTAAACTGGTGTCTGTAAACTTCTCGAGGGGCTCGCGGAATCTAGATGCCCTGACCCACTGCCCTCCCACCTCCGGGAAAATGCATACATTCTCCTGCCTTCCCGCTTGCTCCGCTGGTGGGGTCACGCGCCCTGGACTCTTCTGCGGGAGCAGAGCTGTGGTCTGCCTTCCTCCTTCCTCCCAAACCTCCTTCCGCAGCCACCCATAGCTCAGGCCAGGACCTGTGAGCGAGTCTGGAAGCTAAGGCTTCCAGGCCCTGCTCCCTGACCGTGGTCACACGCACCCACCCACACTCAGTAGACACGTGCGGGCGTGGAGTCACACAAAGGCCAATCATGCAGACATCCACTCTCACAGACTCCCTCGGGCCACACGAACGCCCGAGGCTTGTGCGGAGCAGAAGTGAGAGGCCGCGACGTGCAATGGAAGGATCTCCAAGAAACCTGTTTGATTTGGACTCGCTCCATTTCTCTGTCTGTGTCTCTAAACCCTCGTTTGTCCAATAACAAGATCGCCTAGCTGTTTGGTGGCTCTGAGGCGGACGCCTCCTCCGCGTGGAGGTGCTGCCGCAGCCTGGGAAGCCTTCCTTAATATCCTAATGGCTCAACTGCACATTCCCGTGCGGGGTTATCTGGATCCTGGAGGACCTGCGGAAAGGGTTGGCAGGAGGCTGCGCGCACCAAAATTGCGCTCAGACGGACTCCGCAGGCGCTCGGGGAGGAGCGCGTTTCCTAGGTCCCCTGCTCCATCTCTGACCCTTGGAGACCCTTTATGCAGGCTACACTCCCATTCGCCTAGTGTGCTAGTCTCCTGGGGTCACTCCAGCTACTCTTTGAAGACCCGCCAGGCCTCGGGCCTGTGGCTCAAGCTGTCACCTTCCTCCCTTCCGAGCCCCCTCAGAGAGGGCGTTGTTACCGGGCGGTGGGACTAAAGCAGAAAGTGGTAGGTAGGCCTGGGAGGGGACGCTGCCCTATCCGACCACCATCCTTACATAGGAAATGGGTTTCCGAACAAGGTGATTGGCTCGCAGGATCCACCGACAGACCCTTCTAAGGAGCACGTGTAAGCCTATGAGAGGCTGAAGGACATGAAGCTTCTGGAGGAAGCGTGGTCAGAGGGTGAGATCTAGCACCAAGTCACAGATCCATGAAAAGAGAACAAACACTGATATCACATCATCAGGGAGCCCATCACCACCATCCATCTCCAACTGGTCATCAAGCCCTTCCACATCCTTGGGAATGGCTTTAACTGGCTCTGCCACCTTAGCTCAGGCCCTCTTCACTTCTCACCTGCCCATTGGAATAGACTTCTTGCTACAGCCTCGCTCTGTGCCCACCCCCACCCCCCCACCCCCGCCCAGCCAGAGGGAGAAGCACAGCTGTGGAGATGGCCACTTAAATCCTTATTTGGCTCCCCAGTGCCCATGGGATCAAGGCCACACAACTTGTCTGACCTTGTAGCTGACCCCCACTCCCCCTTCTCTCAGACTCAATTACCAATTTCCTTATTCACCCAGGCACCAACCACATACATTGCTCTGCTCTGCAACAGGAACCTCCTCTGTGCCTTTGCTCGTGCTGCTGCCACCTGGAATCTCCTCCACTCAACCCATTTCATCTCTCCAGTCAAAGCCATCTCTTCTGAGAAGCCTTTCCTGTTCCCACCGCCAACGTTGTCATTCATGTAGAAATTGCCACTCCCTCAGACCCTCCTTATGCAGCTCCATCTGCTTCATTTGTTCTTCAGGGATGACCTTAAACTGTCTACTGGACTCTGAGGAACTTGAGGGCAAGGCTTCACTGTGCTTGCCCCTCCCCCTCTTCATTTTTACTTTGGGATTTAGCTGGATGCATTCATGACCACAAGCACATATTGCTCTGGACACTGTCCCCTCCCCCTCAGGTACATCTGCAGGTAGACACATCATGAGGGAATAAGGTAAATATTTCTATTGCATCTCATGGGAATCTGCACAAGCATTTCATTGCACACTCAACAAAGTTCACATGTATACCCACAGCTCACACTCAAATGCACACCATGGAGTCCCATGCCATTGGGAAGCAGAGGTTGAGCCAAAGCCCGGTCCCGTCTGGGAGAGGAGCCCGCTGATATCCCTCACTCAGTCCGTCACAGGAATGCCCGCCAGCCTGTAGCCCTTGCCCAGCGACGCTTCTTTTTCATCCGGCCCCGGGAGGAGGTGTATTTGGTTGGGGCTCCATCCCTACGGGCTGCAAGGTCCAAGCGCTGGTGCCAGAGAACAGGAGTCAGAGGGCGGGGCCGGGACTGACTGCTCCCGCCTTTCCCTACTCTCTTTCCTCTGTTTGCCTAACCTGACGTCCCCAACCAGGGTCTAAGGAAAGGGTCTGTTTACTGGGGTACCCCGAGCGCAGGAGCGAGAAGGACTAGAGGGAGGCACCGAATGCATAGGTGTGAGGGGGTGAAGGTAGAGGCTGACTGCGTGACAGTGGCGAAGTCATGGCTGTCTCTGAGCTTCAGATTCTTCCGGTGTAATCAGACCCACTTCCAACTCAGAGACCTCAAGAAAGGCAGTGGGGGGGGGGGTTCCACATGCCCGCATAATTACACGTGTCTGTGGGTCCTTCCCCACAGTGGGCCTTGCGGGCCGCGTCCGAGCGTTTGGAACGAGGTGGGGCCAGGCGGACCGGGGGTGGTGGCGCCGCCCGCTGCTGCAGAGCCAGAGGCGCACGCCCGTAATTAGCAGCACGCTCAGTCATTAAGGGGCCCTGCTAAGAATTTCTGTTTAATAATGGTGGCAAATTAGTTATGATGGTAAATAGTCATCTCAAAATCCAACAAACTGAAGCCATCGCCAGCCTGGAAGGGCTCCAGGCCACCCCCAGTCACCGGCTCGGCTGTCGCTTGGGGGAGCCGATCACCCCGGAGACCCCCGCGCCGGGGAATGCAGCCGGGAGGGAGGAGCAAGGCGTCAGGCTGGGAGTGGCGGGGGTTCGGCCACAGCGCCTCCCAGCGGCCTGAAAGAAGAAAGACGGAGTCCAAGCTAGGGAAGCCGGGACAAAGGCCCAGCGCCAGGGAGCGCCGTGGTTGCCCGGAGGTGGAGCGGGGACGGAGGGGAGCGTACGCCCACAGATCTGAGCAGGCACAGGCCCAGGCCCATGGCCCAGGGAACGGCCTGCTGCACACAGCCGGGCTCCCGCTCACCTCTGGGCCTGGCGTGGACCCCTCGGGCCTTCTGTTTAGGTTCCGGGACGCACACACTCTCCTGCCTTTACCTTCAGGGGTCTGAGAATTCAGCAGTCCTCAACGCCCACCTTTTTGAAGAGGAGGTGAACAGCCTGTGCTGTCCTGGACTGTGGCGCTCCAGCCCCACAGCCATGTCCATCCTCCCACGGAGAGGCTCTGCCCTCTGAGCCCACGAGGAGCAGCCTTGCGAGAATATCCACGTGGGACTTCCCGTGGGATTTCCTGCCTTACCAGCACATTCTGTAAAGTCCTCGGTGTCTGAAGGGTTAGACGCCTTCAGGTTAAGGCCCATTCCTTTTCGGAAAAGAGTGTGTGTGTACAAGTTGAGGAGAGTCGTGGGCTTATTTGTGGGCGTTATTGCTGGGAGTGGAGACGCGCTTCTGCCCTGGGCCGGAGGGGCGACGAGCCAGCGCCTCCCGGGCAGGCAGTGGGTGTGCTTGGCCGTCTTGGCCGTCTCCGTGAAGGAAGTCATCTGTGGGGGTCTCTGAGAGTGTTCAGGGAGAGGGGAGGGGCTGCTGCTGGTGCGGGGAGGAGTGGCATGTGATGTGAAGGAGGGTGTTTTCATGGTTGGCCCCTTCTGGACTGAGGAGGCCCCCTGGACTCCCCAGCCCACGGGGAATGGGCACTGTGGGGCACCACCCGCCCGCACTCAGGGGCAGCGTTCAGTTCATTTCCCAGGTCCAACCAGTCACACGTCAGCTCCCAGGGGCACTTTCTTGGAGAGTGAACGGTCCCTGTGCTTACCTCCCTCACCTGTCACCTTCCCCCAACCAGGTTTGGCCCTCCCCCTGCCTGGTCCCCAGGAAGTAGCTGCTCCCCATCTTCTCCCGGCCCTTCCTGTTGCTGTCCCTCCCACTTTCTGTCTCAACTTCGCTCTCCCTCTCTCTCTTACTTCTGGTGCCTTTCTCCCTTCTCCATAACTTCTCTCCCCCTTTCTTTATTCTCCCTTCCCTTCTTGCCTCTGCAAAGCAATGAGTCTGGGCATTTGGGGGTGGATTATAAAATGCAGACCCCTGTTCACCTGACCACTCCCAACATTAAGCATGTTTCTTTGAAAGTGCTTGTCTAGTGTCCCACCTATCTTCTCTGGGGGCCCTAGCCTGGCGTGTGTGTGTGTGTGTGTGTGTGTGTGTGTGTGTGTTGTGTGGTGTGTGTGTATTTGCTGAGTGTGGCTAAGGTAGGGCCAAAGGGTGGCCTCTTACTGCTGAGAGTCAGGCCATGTGGTTGAGGGGCTGAAGTGCCTCTGGGAGGCATTTGTGCCATGCCTTCGGGTCAGCTTCTGCGTGTTGTGTGAAGGTTTCTTCTGCGTATCCTCTGTGCGTTTGTTCTGGTGAATGTGTGGTGGCCGCGTTCTCTATTTATTGCTCATCTGCTCCCTTCCTTGCACATGAACTTTTGATGAGACCCAGCCCACTGTACTGTATGTAGCGGCCTGCGCACTAAATGTTTATTGGCGCTAATGCGGTTTTATGCCGACATGTGCTGTCCGTCGCTGCATGGAGAGCCCTGGACAGCTCTGTGGGAGGGTGCAGCTGTGAGATTGGGCGCGTGTGTGTGCATCTGTGCGGTCTGGAGTGTGTGCGCCCTGGAGAGTGTGCCTGCAGGGGAGACAGCGGATGGAAGGTTCCTGTGTTCGTCTCTAAGAACCAATCTGTAAAAAGGAAATCAGAAAGGCAGGCCCTGTGTTGTGTCGGGAAGAAAGTCTGTGGGTGTCAGGAAACTGCTCTGCGGACAGGTGGGTGATAAGGGAGCGGGCTGTACTAGGTTTATGATGGGGGTGAGGTGAGTGCGTAGCATGTAAGTTGGGGGGTGTATTTGTGGAGATCACCGAGAGCGTGTGTGTCTGGTGTACTCCGTCAGCCTGGCTGTGCCTGCCCGCTCCTGCGGAGCCCTGCCCAGCGCAGCGGAGCTCAATCAGCCGCTGCATGAATACACTCAAATGGAAAGTTGTGCTCAGCTGACCGGAGAAATTGGAGCCTGGCTAGCACTGCTCCCTCCTCCCTGGCTCCCTTCTGCCCTCCCTCAGGCCAGAGAGCTGGGGGCCCTTCAACAGGGCAAAGGAGGCTCAACTCAGCTGGGGCCGGAAGAGATGGGGGAGATGAAGGATTTGGGGCTTGTGTCAAGTGGGCTGGACATCTCAACCCCAGTGCTTGTGGGTGAAGGGGATAAAGGAAGGCCCAGAAAAGTCCCAGAGGTGGCAGCCAGAGCTCCAGGTGACAGCCATACAAAGACCAAGACTCAGGCGGGCCCTGAGGAGGCCACAGAGGCAGAGAAAGGGAGAGCGAGAGGAGACAGCCATCCAGTGCTCTGGGAGGCCGAGCGTGCCCAGCACACCACAGGCCGGGGACTGTGCTGCAGGCTCCCGTGACCTGAGCAATGGGCGAGCTCCAGAATGTGCTGAGCTGACCAGGTCTCGTTTCCTAAGAGCTAAGAGAGCCCTCCTCCAACACAGACCACACCAGTGTCCCCGTCCCACCCCCACTCAGCCCACCTAGGCCTGGGCCTGGCCCTCCCAGCATCTCACTGGAGTCCCAAGTCCAGCCGTCACTGGCCTCCATCCCCAATCCCAGCCCAGACAGCCAGGCTCTTGCTCGTCCAATCTCACCATTGATCAACATCCCCACCCCGTGCCGGGGCAGCTTCCAGGTCATTTCATTTAAATCAGCTATACATCTCGCCTGGGATAATCAACTGTGCTGGGCAGTCGATTCAGCAGGATTGGAGGAGGGCAAGAAGAGAGGCCAAGTTGGGGCTCAGGGCCCAGGCTGGAGAGGGGGCGGGAGGTGGGGGGCGGGAGGGGGGAGGTGAGCAGGCAGGAAGGAGCAGATTGACCCGTCTTCCCTCAGGCGGGCTGCTTCTAGGGGTCCATGACTTTGATACAGATTTTCCCAGTTTTGAATCTCATTCTGCCAGTTTAGGTTCCCAGTGCCAATCCCAGATTGCGGCTGTTTTTCTTTGAGGGAGGTGGGAATGAAGAGAATATCCCCCAATTCACTGTTATTCTTCAGGCCCCTTACACACTAGAGTAGGCTGCCCAGGGCCTCTGTGCACAGGGGAAGCTCTGAAGCACCAGGTGGGAGTGAGCTGCGCTCGGGCAGGTGTGCGCCAATGCTGTGGCACGGCAGCAGGAGAGGGGCAGGCCGGGGCTGCCACAGCCACGATGGAGGGGATGGGTGGTTAACGCGGAGGCCTGCTTGCCCAGCCTGATGAGGCCCTCTTGAGGACACACGCCATTGCGCCCCGCACGGAAGGCACACTCCGCAACACTCCAGGCTGCGGGGCTGCGCACGGTGGCTGAAGCCAGCAGGGCTTCAGACACGCCGTGCCCTGCGAGTTCTGCCCCCACTGCCCCTAGGACGCTAACTGTCTTGCAGTGGCTTTGAGGGACCCAGAAAGAAGAATGGGCATGCAGCTGATGAAAGGATATCTGGAAAGGGGCCTCTTTCCCCTCACCCTGATGTTTAAAGAGGCAGGAGCCAAATCCAGTGTAATATTCACAGTGCCTCTGGGTAAAGGGTGGACTGGGGAGGCCACAGAGCCCAACTCTCTACTCCCCTCCAAAGAAAACCCATTCCTCAGGAGGAAAGAAAGGTCCACTAGGGATGGCTGGCCTGGTGCCTGTGTCTGCGGGTTGACCAGAGCAAGGAAACCCACCTATGTCCACACCAGAACCCCACAGCACGGAGGCCTGCTGTGCAGAAAGGCCCTGCGCGCACAGTACCCGGCAGGTGTCCCAGAGCCACTCCTCACAGAACTCTAGGCACATAAAAGCCGCCCACGCCACACACAAAGACCTACACTGCAGGCTACACACATGAAAACACAGACTGGACACACACTGGTGCACGGGACACACGTGTCTATTGAAGGGCACACACATACACACATCACTTTACATGTGGGCCTTGACTGCACGGGGGAAACCCGGCATTCAGAACCGCACACGTCCACACCACTCCCGACAGGCCTGTGCCTCTTCTGTGGGGGCTCTGGGGGTAAGGTCAGAAAGTGAGGACCAATGTGTTTGTATTTGTACAGGCCTGGGTGGAAACACAGGAGATGAGAGACAGTGATGGATGACAGACAGTGAGACAGGCCAATAGCAGGTGGGCGACACCCAGCAGGGCCTCAGCCTCCATGGCCAGAGGCCGCTGTGGAGTTTTAGCCCCTCTCGGCAGCGAAGGCGAAATGGACACTGGGTGCCCAAAACTTGCTTCTTCTATAGGGTGTGTTCAGAGAAGAAAGGATTTTAACTCCACACGTTTGTCTCCTGCCCCCAGACAAAAAGGCATTTGCTTCCTAGTGCCACTTGTCAAGGCCCTTCCAGAAGTCGCTCTTCAGCAGTGCCATGCCTTTCCTTCCACCCTTAAATTCTGGTCAGGCACTTGGGTGGGGTCCAGCCAGATGCTCCTCCGCACCGTCTGAGATAGCCACTTCTTTGAGACTCCAGGCCCAAGAAATTGGTCAGTATGTGACAAGCCATTTAAAAAAACAAGGGTAGGGGCCAGATCCCTCACCCAGGACATCATTGTGTGCACCAGAATAGAGGTTCCGGCTGGGCAGAGCCCAGGTGGCCCCTTTTCCAAATGCCTTCCCCTGGGGTCAATACTGCCTGGCATGTGGCATCTTGGGGACCGCTTCCTAGGGCAGTAACACACACAGAGATTCCGACAGGCCACAGAACTTGGGAGCTCTGGAGGTTGTCTGTGCCCCGGTTATAAGTAGGAATGCTTGGGGGAACCTTCTGCTTCACGAAAACAGGGCCCTGGGCATACAAGGACCCACTTGCACACCCAAGGCACCTTTGGGTCTGGCTGCCCCTCTGTCCAGCCCAGCCTGTATAAACCCCATGGTGCTGCCAGAGACTGAGACAAAAGCAAGTTGGAAGTCAAAATTAGTTTGGAGACGGGCGCAAAAATACCAGGCACATTTCTCCCCAATCCTCCTCCCTCAGGAAATTGGACTTTCAAGTGAAAGCTAGTCTTCTGAAATTACCTCTTTGGCTCCTTGCAGAGTGCAAGCTGGGCTGGCCTGGCCTGGCCCGGCCCGGAGCAGCAGAGGTACCAACAGCCATGCCATCACGGGGGACTGTGGGGACCCTGCACAGGCCAGGGAGGCCTGGGGCCAGCAGGACCTGGTTAGCAAAAGGAGGTGACTGTTTTTGGTTTGGTTTAAAATGTAAGTTGACTCTGTAATACCTTGGGGTTCAAGGAACTCCAGTAAATCCCAAAAGATGGGAAGAAATTTCAGGGAGATGGATGAGACCCATAAGGCAAGTCATCCAGTCACACGGATGCACACACTGGCAGTGAGAAGGGGGGGTCCACCCTGATTCAGACCCCACACTCCTTACACTTCTACCTGTGCTCCCTCCCCTCCCCACCGGTCTACAGTTGCCCCCCACCCAAAAAGAAGACAAAACCTGTCAGCTAGACTCTGGGTGGATGCTTGGATTTGGTGGCCTTGTGTGTTTCCCTTAAAAATAAAAGTAAAAAGCAACAACCGAAAGATGCCAAACGCTCCCCCAGCGACCCACAAGGGCCGTGGCAGCTTGGCGGCGAACACTGAAGAAGCCGGCACCCTCTCTGCCTTCTCGGTCAGGATTTGGCTTTGGTCCTCTTCCGAAGGGCCTGTTCCCATTTTTTCCCCTCCCTTCCCCAGGAAAAATGCTCAGACCCAGCCTTAAAATTCTGCCCCAGCTCTGGCGGCAGAGTTGGAGTGGAAGGACAGTGGGCCGCAGCACCCCGGGTCTTTGGCACTAGGGCGGACGAAAACACCAGTCTCCAAGAGTGATAAGAAAATGGAGAATACTGTATTTGCTTTAGAAAGTTTTTACATATAGATAAACACGCAGTTAAGATAACAGTGAAAGCGCCCTACGGGGAGTGAGAGATATCTCCAAAGCAGCTAGGAAATACTTGAAATAGCTTTTGCATAAGAATACTACAGTCTCACTCTCCGCTTTCGCTAGCGACAGGGTCCCTCATCTTACCCTCGCCCCCCAGCACGCCTTAACTGCCAAGTGGACACCTGGAACACTGAGGGGGAGAGGAATCCCCCAAAAGGAAAGAGACAGGTGAGCAAGGAGGTGAAGAAGGAGGGAGAAGAGAGAAAGAAAGGGAGAGGAGAAAAAGCAATATCATATACAGGCAATTTCTACACATATATTACAAACTGGGAAAATGACCGATCATTAAGATATACATAATTCATATAAAATTTTGAAATAAAAATAAAAATCTGTTACAGTCATAACTATTCTTTTTCCACATTTATAACCAGTACCCACACAGGCAGTGACAGAGTGGAGAGAAAAAGGTGCTTACGAAGAAAATGATTGTCTGCTGAACAAAAAACAGAAAATTGCATCTTGTTTGACCAATACTTGGACTTAAAAACAGAGAGAAAGAAAGAGAGAAAGAGAAAGAGAGAAAGAGAGAGAGAGAGAGGAAAAAGAGAGAGTGAGCAACAAAAGGCCAGAAACATTTGCTATTTCCCTCTCCAGGAGTTGTTTTTTTTTTTAAAAACAAATTCCGAAGGGGACGGTGGTTCTATTTTTTTTCTCTTTTTGTCTGTTTTGCTTTTGTTGTCTTGTCATCGTGGTGGTGGTCGGTTTTTGTATAGTCGGTTCTTTTTAAATCGTTTTAAACTAGAGAGAATATTTTCCCAGATACAAATAAATCGTCATGCAGGCGGGGTGCCGGGTCCGTGGGAACCGAAAGAAGCCGTGCTTGTCCTAGAAAGTATACAATTGTCACCTCTTTTACGTTTTCCGCCCACGACATCAGCGTCTGTGGCTGTTGGCGTCGCGGTCCTTTGGGGTGGCCGTGGTGGTAGATGGTGGTTGGGGGCTGTTGACGGTTTTGCGTTAAATTTATTTTTCTTGGTTTTTATATATGTTTGGCTGGGGGTGGGAGTGTGTGTGTGCGTGTGTGCATGATTGTGTGTCCTGATACCGATTCGTTCTGGGGCTGGAGGAGGAAGAGGAGGAAGAGGCAGAGGTCGAGGAGGAGGAGGGGGACGAGGAGGGGAAAGTGGGGGAGGAGGGCGGCCTTGGGTATCATACATCACATTCCGAGTCGCTGGAGGTTACCGAGAGGATGGAGGTGCCGGTGTCCGCGCGCTCCGTCAGGCTGGACACACTGGTGGTAGGGCTGGCTGCCGTGGACGGCGACTCTGCCGAGCCGTGCGTGGGGCAGCCGGGCTCGGCCAGCGAGCGCATGCCGCTGGGTCCAATGGCCTGGTGCTGGAGCCTGCAGGAGACAGAGAGCGGCGCCTGCCCTGACACAGCGGCCGCGCCGCCCGTCTCCTCCAAGCCGCGTCCCGAAGCCCACGCCGCCGGGAACAGGCCCTGCCGCCTCCCGTGCTCCCGGGCCTCCCCGACTCCGCGCTCTGTGCTCTCGCCCCCGACTCCACTCTCAGCGCTCATTCCCTCTTTCAAGCACCAGGCCGCTTCCTCAGCACCGCAGAACCTTCCCTGCTTGGGTCTTGACGCATTTGCCCTCCCCGAGGCTCCCTCGAGCTTCCCGAGGCTTCCCAGATAGGGGCGGGCCTCGGAAGAGAGGTAGAACCCAAGGCCGACCGCCTGGGGAGGCCTGGGCGAACGCAGCTAGGGACACAGAGCCCCGAAAGGGCAGCAGTTGGGGAGGGACAGACAGGGTGTTTCTTCCTCCCCACCCCCTGGTACTGTTCAAATTAAGCCGTCTGCCCCAAGAGCAGTCTGGTCCCCGCTGTGCTCCTGCCCCAGCTCCCCAAACACACCCCAGGGAGGACTGGCTGGCTTTGCTCTCCCGCTCCCTGTGCAGAGCGCAGGAACCGGGGGAAGAAAAAGCACGGAACCAGGGGAAGCTGAGAGCAGAAAAGTGAGGAAAGAGGAGGGAGAGAAAAGGGGGGCGAGAAATAAGGAAAAGGGGGCAAAACAGTCTCCAGCTGCCCCTTTCCTGGGGCCAAGCAGCAGCTGCATGAACCTAGTGTCTCTGAGCTCTCCCTACAAAGAGGCCTTCCCCTGGACCTGGGTGCTCCCCTCATTAGGCGAAAACTTGGCTCCAAAGGCAGGTGAGAGGGCTGAAGGCTCAGGCCTGGGCCATCTAAACGGGAACACAGTACCTCCAGGAGCTCCCACTCAGCCCGCAGCCCCCACAGCTGTCAGCCGCAGGGCCCCTGCTCCCTGCTATCCAGGAGGCCCAGCACCTACCCCGGCCGGGTAAGGACAACAGGTTCCTTGTCAGGGCTCTCGCCCAACTTACTCCCTTCTCCCTTTCCACTCCATTCTTTCTCCTTTCCCCATCATTCCTTCTAGTTCTTTTTCTCCTTATTTCCTCGCCGCGTCAACTCTTATGACTGGTCAAGCTCAGCACAACTTTGTGACTCTGTGGCCAACTTGCCAGCAGCAAGACAGCTCCTGCCCACTTTCCAGTTCAGTGGGCCAAGGGGATGCTCCTTGGCCGGGGCAAGAGGGCTAACACACACGGCCTTTCCACTCCCGTCCCAGCTTCCCTGCTCCTGGTCAGGCAACTTGCAGTGCTTTCGGGAGTAGGCCCGCTGCATGGTGGCCGCCAGCATTTTCCCTTTGTGGCAGGGACTTAGGTTCAGTGTCCTCTCCCTGACATTTGTGGATCACTCCCCCGGTTTGTGCGATGCATGGAAGTAAGAACCAGATGGCAAGGAGCTCTTTCCTTCCTTCCTTCCTTCCTTCCCCGTCTGTAGGCTCCCGAGGAGCGCCGAGCTCCGGACCGGACCGAGGAGGTGGTGCGGCTGCCGCGCAAGCCTAAGGCTCCCAGGGGCCAGTACCAGGGGCTGTGGGTGCTCAGGATCTCACCCATACTCTCTCCACCCTGACGCAAGCCCTTTTCAGGCAAAGCAATCAGTAAACCCACAGCCCGCCCCTCTTCAGCGCGCCTGGGCAAGCGAAAACTTTCCGCAACTGGCCAGGGGGTCGTGGCTTCTCTCGAGCTCCGGAACCCCTGGCACCCTGATCTGCCCGCCCTCATTTCAACCCTTCTCCCCCTCCCGGGTCCCGGAGACGGTAGCCAGGCCGCAGGGCCCCACCACTGACCTGTTCTTGGCCGCCGCGGCGCGGTCGCGCTGCCTCCGGTTCTTAAACCAGTTGCCTACTTGTGTGGGAGTGAGGCCGGTGGCCTGCGCCAGTTCTCGTTTCTTGCTGGGGTTGGGGTAGGGGTCCTGCAGGTACCATTCCCGCAGCAGGCTCCGAGTCCGCTCCTTGAAGCAGTGCGTCTTCTGCTCGCCGTCCCAGATGGTGCGCGGCAGCGGGAACTTCTTGCGCACGCGGTACTTGTCCACCGGCCCGAGCGGGCGGCCGCGCAGCTTCTCGGCTTCCTGGTAGTGCGCCTCGAGCCACATGGCCTGCAGCTTGCCGTGAGACTCCTTAGTGAACTTGTGGTTCTCCAGGATGTGGTAGAGGTCGCGGAAGTTGCCCGTGTGGAAGGCGACCACGGCGCGCGCGCGCAGGATCGACTCGTGCTTGTTGATGGCCTCGCACGCCCCGGGGGCCACGGGCAGCGACCAGAGGAAGCGGCCCAGCCGCTCGATGTCGCCCGTCTCCTCCAGCGTCTCGCAGACGCTGGCCACCTGCTCCGGCGAGAAGTTGAGGGTGGGCAGCTGGAACATGGACAACTCTTCCGGGGGGGCCCTGGAGCCGCCGCCGCCGCCGCCGCCGCCTGCTCCGCCAGCACCGCCGCCTCCCGCACAGTTCCCGCCGCCGCCGCCCGCGCCGCCGCCGCCGCCGCCCGCACCGGTCCCGCCGCCGTTACTCGCCAGAAGTAGGGAGCGGTGGTGAGAATCGGCGAAGTTTGGCAACAAGAAGTGGGAGGAATAGAGGTCTAGGGGGGAGCGGAATACCATGGACTGACCTGAGAGGAGAGGAGAAAATTCAGGGAGAGGAAGAGAGAGGGGAGGAAGAGGAGGAGAGGGGCGCTGAGGACCAGGAGGAGGGAGAGGAGAGGGGGGAGGAGGAGAAGGAAAGGAGGGGGCAGTGGGAGGAGGGGGAGGAGGAAGGGCGTAAGGGACACCCACACCCCACACACATCCACACACACACACACCCGCGCAGCCACATAGAGAGGGAGGAAGGGGAGCCGCCCGGCGCGCGCGCGCAGAGAGCGCACCCGAGACGGAGAGGGAGAGGGAGAGCGGGAGCAGGGCGAGAGCCAACCACCGCCGAGTCAAGATTCAGCGATTCCACAGCAATCGCCCTAATGACAACAGCCTCATAATATCTCCCCTAAATCCACAGTGAGTGCAGCATTGAAACATTTTGTTTCGCTTTTCTATTGGTCTGCGGCGTGTCGTTGTGGCGTTGCCACGGCAACCACTGCCAATCACTGTCAGCCCTGCCAATCAATACCGAGAACGTAAGGACGGTTTTACCACTTAGCCAGAGTCGGGGGTGGGTGGGTGGGTGGGTGGTGGAGGGGAGCGGGAGAAGAGGAAGAGAGGGAGAGGGGGAGAAGGAGAATTTTTTTTTTTATGTTTTCAACTCTTAATCTCACCGCGTCCCCCACTTCTCTCTTCTCTCCCTCTCTGCTTTTCTCGTTGCCTCTGAGTTCCCTTCTCTCCTCCCCAAAGAAGTTGACCCAGAAATTGGAAACGCTATGGGCACAGAGTTATTGAATGGGATGAGCAATTAAACGCGGGGGGGGCGGATTTTGTGGGGAGGTGAGGGGCTCCTCATGCGGCTTGAAGGCCGAGGGCCAGCCCGAGGAGAGAGGCGGAGGGACAGCCGAGGGGACATGGTTTGCACATGGTGTGCAGCCCGGCTGCCTCTTTCTGCCTATGTGAGCGCTAACAGTGGCGAGGAAGGAAAGATAGATGAGACATGGGACCCACTGCCCGAGCTGACCCTGGTCCTACGGGCTGCTGTGCCCCGGGATTGCGGGGCGCCTCTGGGGCCTGGGAGTCGGAGCCCAGAAGCCGTGATGCTGGAAGCTGCTTTGGCCTCCCCCTTCCTGATTACCGGCCGCATTTACCCAAACTTCCTCCGCGCTGGAACTGGCTTCGCTTTACTCCGTCTCCTAGTCAAAGAGCCTTGATTTCCCCTATTGCCCTGAATTTTAAAATAGCAGGAGAAATAGCAGTACACTTCTTTCTATCTTAAAAAGCAACCCTCCTCTTTGTTTCCTTCTAGACTTCAGCTGCTTCCCCTACGAGCTATGGAGGAGGCTCGAGAGCTGAGACGCCTGGGAGACGGCTGGAGCCTCCCCGCCTCCCATGCCCTGTCCCCCCCCCCCCCCGGGAGCTCTGGGTCTGTCTACCAGCCGCAGAAGGGCACTCAAACTTTGGACACTGCCACAAAGAAGTGGCTAGGCCTGGAAATTGCTTGTAAAGAAAAAAAAATAAACTGTCGAATTTCTCTAAGGAAAGTAACATCACAAGCCTAAAACAGACCCCCCCCCCCAATGCCCATGGAATGGAGAGAGCCCTCCCTCCCTCTGGTCGCTGCAGCCCCCAGAGTGGGCATGAGTATTTATTCTAAGGTATGTCGCTTTTAAGAAGATGTAATCAGCATCTTGAGCGGGGCCTCCTTTTGTGAGGCTTCTGTAACTATGAAGTGTGATTTACGCAGATTTGTCGGGGTCAGAGGCGTCTTTCCTCTGAGCACTGTGTATATTTAGACAGGACTCAGTTTGGTGTTTAAAAGTGTATATTTTGAATGAGTTCACACACAGTAGCCAACAATGCCCACATTGTCGGCCCGTGTACAACGCGTATTGAAACGCAGCGTCCAGACTTCAACTAATCTGCCCTCAATAAAGCTGACATAATTATCCTAAGCTGCCTTTCCAGAAGAAAAATCATTGAGGAATTCAAAACTTTTTTTTTTAAAGATCTTTTCTACATTCCGATGCAGATCTGGGAGCGAGGTGCCGAGTCCACAGCACTTGGGAGATCTCAATGAGGGAAGAGAGAGGGAGAGAGAATTTAAATGGGAAAACTAACGTGACTGGGGCGGTGAGTGTCCCAGCCCCTAACCGCCCCCCGGAGCTCTGGCCCTCCCGAGGCCTTGACTCCCAGAGCGCCAGGCCTCCTGGCTGGAGAAGGGAGAGCTGCGCTCGAGGCTCCGCCGTGGCAGGGAGGCTCTGGACTGGGCGAGGGCGCCCGACACTGGCCCACTCGGCCCGAGGAAGCCGAGGGTCGATGGTTTTAAACTTGAGGACTGAGGCAGGGAAAGATTCGCCAAAGGGAAGCCCGGCCAAGCCCCACTTGGGGTGATCTCCATACATCTGTGTCCAGGGCGCGGGTCATTTTCCGCTCAGCTTCGAGGCTCCGGGCGGTCGTTCCCTGCGGGCCCAGAAGGAGCCCTAAGGTTGGGACACAAAAACAGACACTTCATCTTTCTTCCCGATCCCTTTCTCTAGTAGGGGAAGGATTATAGGCTGAGGGGTGGGAGGGAGAAGGGGCAGGAGGAGGAAGCGGGGGAGGAAGGAATGAAAAAGGGAGGGGAGTGGGTATTGTGCCGCGTGTGGGGGAGAATTCCTACGGGTGGGTTTCCGAATATTGTGTTCAACTTTTTGAAAGCAGCTCGTGACCCCGAAACTGCAACCCCTGGAGCCGAGGACCCAGGCGCCGGGCGGGCGAGTGAACCCAGCCAGTACTCTCCCCGTTCCCCGAAACCCCCGCCTCCGGGTGGGGGCGAAGGGGCCTCTCCCCACCGAAGAGCGGTCGGCTCCGGAGGAGGCTGAGCAGGTGCCGCGGGCTCCGCCGAGAGCGCTGAGATCGAACACCTTCGCCACTCCAGGAGAACTGAGGCAAGTGGGGCCGGTCCTCCGCTGGGCGACACCTCGGCTGGGGCGCCCGCCGACCCGCCGCACCCCGTCGTCCCCGGTGGCGGCCGCGGCCCGGGAGTGCACAGCCAGGCGGAGCGCGGCGGCGGGGCGCGCAGCTTTGTGTTCCGGGACAGGGCCGGGCGCGGCGGGGCGGCCCGGCGGCCCGGCGGCCCGAACTGTCAGAGCCGCCCCGCCGAGAGCAGCTCCGCGCCGCCCACGGAGCCGCCTTGCAGTCCTGCGGCCGCCCGCCCCTCTGCTCTGGTCCAAAGCCCCGCGCCCGCCGCCCGCAGCCCGTAAGTTGCAAGTCCCAGGAGCTGGGGAGGAAGGCGGGTCGGTCGGTCCTCCGCGCCGGAGGCGGGACTGGCTCCGGGCGGATCAGGGGCGCGGGCACCACAGGGTCTGGGTCTGGGAGTGCGGACCCGCGAGCGGGGACGCGGCGGGGGAGGGGCGCGGCACGGGCGGGGGAAGCTGCGGAGCACCGGAGTTTCCCCTCCCAAATTCCCAGACTCTGCGCGTTGGGGCGGGGGTTAGAAGCAGAAGGACCTCGGCTTCCGGGGCCCAGGCCGCCTTCCCGGCAGCTCGGGTGCCCTGAGGAGCTGGGCTGCGAGAGCGCCGGGAGAGAATCCTGGAGGGGGTAACGAGTAGGGGGCGCCTGCACCCCGGGTGTCTCAGAGCCGGGAGATGCGAAAGGATAGGTCAGCCTGCGGGGCCTCTGGGTCTCCCGTGCCGCCTGGCCGCTCAGATTCCGAGACCTGGGACGTAGCGCCTGCACAGGCCGAGATCACAAAACTGTCATTCTCATCCTTACTCCTTACTCGATTCTGGCCCAGGCAACAGGAAGGACGGCGCACAGGTGGTTCGAGGAGAAAGGACTTTTGGGCTCAAGAGTGTCTTCCTTTACCAGGACCTACTAGACATTTACTTACAAATGTCAGCCCCAGTCCTAGCGTTCACACCACCCACGGGAGAGGGGCTTGAGACTCCCACTCCCTCCTTGGTTTGGGTTAGCAGGAAAGCCAAGAGGTCTGCACGCCTCTGAGAGGAGAGGATCCGAGGTACGGGGCAGCTGCACCCACCCGTCCTCGCTCAGCTCGTTAAGGCCAGTTTGTCGTGAGGGGCAACGCCCCTTCCGGCCCCCTGGATGACAAGAGGCGGGAGCTGGCCCAGGGGCCTGAGGTCTGGGCCTCCCCGCGAGCTACAAACCGAGGCGCTAGGCGCTGGCGGTGGAAGAGGGCGCGGAGGAGCGCAGCTCTCAGGCGGGGAGGCCGCGCAGCCCTTCAAGGACCCCGATTACTTTCCTTTGATTGAAAAACAACAACAACAACAACAACTGCTCCCTCCCTGCACCCCCGCCCCCTGCCTTAGCCTCCCGGGACCCGCGCTCCAAGCAATTGTGGCCCGGGACAGTAAACACAGCTCAGTTGCCTCAACTTTCTCCGCACATAAAAGTTCCCGGCGTGCGGTGAAATTTGAATATTTGATCAGCCCTTTTGAGTGACCCTCATTAGCCTGGCGCCCTGCTAAGGCCCCGCCACTGCAAGAAAGCTGCTGGGCCGGCATTTGTATGCCTTGTTAGCGCCGCTTAATGAAGCCGCCCCGACGGCTCAAAGGCGGCCTCCGGGGCTGGCGGCGCGCACCTCTCGGCACCCCGCTCCGCCTAATGAGCCCCACCACCCGCCGAAGGCCCCTCCGCCTCCCACATTCTCAAACAGGAGGAGTTTGGCTCTGTCTTGGGCCACTGCACTTCCCACTGCCAGGCCCAGGACAGAGGGCACAAACGCAGCCCAGCCCCAAGGAAGAGGTGGGAGACGTGGAGGACGGGAGCCTTACAGGTCAGGGGGTTGGATTTTTGCGGTCTCGGGTTGTAGCCTAAGCAGTACACAGCCAAACTGTCCCCAAATAGCCAGTTTCTAACCGATTAGTCACCCCAGGTCCTTAAAGAGGCATCTGGCCTAATATTGGCATGGCAGAGGGCAGATGGGGGGGGCGGAGGGCAGTGTCAGCTTTCCATCCTCCCCCCTCCCCAAGTTCCTTTGGTCTCCACTGCCCCAGAGGCCACCTACTTCTTCGCAGGGATCCCCTTATGACAGCCAGAATCAGTGCTAGGGCTTGGCTTTGAGAAGGGATGTGCACTCTCACCGCCTCACACCCTCGTTGCCCTCACCACCCATGGACCCAGTCGAATGCCATGCCAGTGGCAGTAGGGAAGGGAAGGCACCCTGCCCACCCCACGACAGAGCCATGCTCTCTCGAATCTCTCTTTAATCATGCTTCCCGCTGTTAGAAAGCCTGGAGAAAATGCTTGTGGGCGGCCATCCCATACAGGACCTGGCCTGTACGCTCGCTGCCCGTGTGAGGTTGGGATGAAAGAAAAGGCCTGAGGGAAAGGAAGAGCTGGATCGCTCTGGAAGAAAGGGGGACCAGAGTTACCAACTATTTCCCCTTTAATCAATGGAGCAGGTGGCTGGTTGGCCAGGAAATATAAAGAACCCTGTTAGAGGTGTGCCACAGCCCTCTGCCCCCTCTCTCCTCGGTGCCTTTTTCCTGGCCAGTTGCCCCTCAAGCTCCCTCCTTGCTCACCCAGCTCTTCGGCTTTTAAGGGTTACTTTTGCGGGGCTGGGTAATGCACTGGGCTTAGGAAGCAGGCTACTCTCATAGCCACATTCTGAGCCTCTGGAAGTCCTCCTCCCCGTCCCCCCTCCCCCGCATGCCCACAGTGCCTCGGACACACAGCGGGCTGCCCAGGTTGGTAACCTTGGGACACCATTGCAGGACAGCCAGCTCTAGAAATGAGTGTCACCCAGCCAGCCCTCACTCTGCCAAAAGGCCTGGTAGGCCCCTGGGATAGGAGAGTCTTCTAAGTCCATATGGTCTGGAAAGACCTCTTCTCTCTCTCCCCAGCTCAACCGGCATGCCTCACTCCATTCACCATCCCAGGGACACCCTAATTCAAGCCTAAACTGCTGATCTGTAGGGGCTCATCTCTGTGCTGGGCAAGGCGATGTTGGGGCCTTGATTCAGGAAAGGGCAAAGGTAGGACTGGGGAAGTGTGGGGTGTAGCTGTAGGAGAGAAAGGGGACCTGAGGCAAAGGGTAAAACTCAGCTCTGCGGCCCGAAGGCCAGGCCTACCAACTGCTCAGGGGAGGAGGCAAGGGGAGGGGGCTGGGAGTCCGCGGGCAACGGTCGGGGCGTCGGCGTGGGGGGCTAGATCCGAGGAGAAGGGTGGGAGGCGGGGGTCGGGGGGGAGAGCGCAGGGCGGGGGGTAGGGGGGTGGTGCGGCTCTTTAAGAACCACACTGCTGGCAGGAGAAGCTCATGGCCCGGTGCTGGTAGAGCAATGACCCGAAGGGGATTTAGAGGGAAGGAAGCGGCCCTGCGCCCGGGACTCTGTCCGGGGCGACTAGAGAGGGCGAGGCACAAGAATACGGAGCGACTGCGTCACGAAAGGCCGCACAGAGGCGGCGGCGCTGCTGCTTTTGACTTCTGAACAGGGCTTAGAAAGCCTGCCCGGGTTAAGCAGAACTGCCTGTGCTGGGCCCTGAGCGCCAACTCCGCGGGCTCACAGTCCCCGGCCTCGGTGCTGGGAAGGCGTGGGATGAGCGGGACATGGGGTTGGCCAGGAGCCTGGCAAAGTGGCTTTTGGCTCTGCAGCCGCCTGACCCTAGCGCGGAACTGCGAGCTTGACCGGCCACGCCGAGCAAGGCCAGATAAAGAATTTTCCTTTTTCAACTTCGTCTTTTTTTTGTTTGTTTTGTTTTGTTTGTGCACTTCGTGCAGCTCCGGAGCCTACCGATCCCAAATGGAGTCTCAACAGGTGCCCGGGTAAGTCCATTTAAGAATTCCTCAGTCCCTCCCCGGCCTCCTTCCCTTTCCCCTCCCAGTATCCCCCGGCCTCCCCGAATTCCCTGTGCTCCTCCCGCGGGCAAAGGCAGGACGAAGAAGTTTTGGGGTGTGTGAGCGTTGCCCTCACCCTGGGTGTCTTCGGGCTCCCAGTTTTAGCCCAGGACCGCTGGCCCGCGACCCCCGCAAAGCATCACCCAGTACCCGCGGGTTCTTATCACTCTTAACTCAGTGGTGGGCCCTGATACCCCAGGTTGTGAGGAGGGAGGTGGAGGAACGTCTCCAACAGGAAAGGGGCGGTGAACACCTTGACCCGGCGGCCTTTGTGGGGGTTTATAACCCAATATACACCCTCTTTTATGAGAGACCCAGGATCCCGCCCAGGGAGCCCGCACTAGCTTTACGATAGCCCACGGGAGAGTGCCACAGCAGCTGGGGGTAGGAGTAGGGTGGGGGAGGTGAAGGGGCAAGAGGCGGGGGAGCAGAGAAAGGCGAAGGCAAGAAATCCCGGGCGTCCGAGTGTAAAGTAAAATGTCCTCAGAGCGCGCGGAAAACAGGCGTGGGTGCTCGCGGGCGCACACCTCTTTGTCACACACACTCTTATACACGCACTCACACCCACCCCACACGAGTAGCCCAAGCACGCGGTCTGCAGCAGTGCAGAGTCGCAAGCTACCGCGCCCAAGCCGAACCGGAGTGGAGCCGCTCTCCTGCGCCCTGCTCCCCGGCTGCCAAGAACCCTTCCGCCCCTCCATCTGTGCCTGGAGAATGACTGGGGGGAGATGCGGATCCCCAGGGCTGGGGCGCGGGGAAGATCTTACCTGCGGCAAGGTAAGGGAAGCCAGGAGCAGGAAGCAGAGGCGGATAAATATTCATTAGGAAGTGTGTCTCCTTTTAAATCGCGCCGGCGTGCGTTTTTTCTCCTGTCTCTCTTTTCCTTCCTCCCACCCTCTGTCCTCTGGTGAGGCTCTCCCCCTCTCTCGCTCAGTCCGCCTCCCCCCACACACTCCTCCCCACTTTCCTGCGAGATGCCGGGTGGATCCCCGTCTAGCTAACCTGTTGGGAAGCCTGAGTAGCAGACAGAGCCTCCACAGCTGTTTGTCTTCGCTCTTGGGGCACGAGTTCTCCATCGGCCCTCCCTCCGGTCGCCCAGCCCCTTACCCCCTCCTAAATTACTACATCATTAGCTTTATTTTCCGGTGTGTGTGTGTTGGGGGGGGGCTGTGGGGGTGGTAACGCACAGCCCTACCTACCTCTCCAAAGCGGGCCAAAAGCTGTCGATGTTGGAGGCTGCCCCAAGTCCATCCCCACCCCATGTTCCCACCCCACATCCCCACCCAGTCTCGTTTCTTTTTCCCATTTTTACATCTCCACCTCCATCCTGCACCAACCCAACTCCACCATCCTCCTCTCTCCCGCCACCGCCAGTCTGGATCCCCCCGGGGTCAGCAGTGAGATGCCAGGGCTGTAGGTAGGTACCACGCACCGAGGTTGGGACTTCATCCTGCATTGGGTGTGAGGTAGCTTTTCGAGTCCTCCGTTGCCACGCTGGTTTTCTAGCTTGACCCCGAGTGGGCACCTGGGCAGATTGGGTTTAGGATCGGAACACGAGGGTGCCCATCAAGGGCCTCGCCTGCCAGGCCCCAGAGTCCCGGGGCTTTGGCCCTTTGGCGGAGCCTGGAAGGCTGCATGTTGTCTGTGTGGGGCGGGGGGAGGTGGCCTCACTGTGTGGGAATGAACAGGAGAGACAGACCGACACACCGACGGACTTGTACAAAAACACTGACCCGAAGTTAGCCTCAAGTCCGCATCTTTTTCACGCTCTTGAGAAAACACATCTGCAGGACTCCAGGAACTCACGAGTCCCCTCCGAGAAGCGTTTCCAGCCGCCCGCGAGCCTGTGCACACGCTCACTCCCACTGCCGCACGTTAGAGGCCTGCGCTCCGGCTGACCTCAGAGGAGGCGGAAAGGTGGCTCCCAGTGGAGAGACACACCGTAAAACTCAGGATGACCCTGACTACTATTCTTTCCTCCCCCCTCCAGGTCCCAAGGCCACGCCAAGGGCTGTAAGGGATGGTGTGGCCCCAAGGTGCTTGAGGGTGGCCCGGCATCCGACTGAGCTCCACGCACCAGGTGGGGACCGGAGGAGGGGCTGAGGGGGCGGGCCCAGGCGAGTTCCCAGTTCCTAGTAACTCTGCTCAGGGAAATCCGAGGAGGAGAGTTTTGTCCTCACTCACTCACTCACTCACTCACTCACTCACTCACTCACTCACTCACTCACTCCCCTCCCGCGGAGGCGCCCTGACTTCTTCAGTAGGGTCCTACCCCTTCCCCAGGCTCTCGGGGCTCTGGCGGCCATTTGGTGGCCAGGGACGCGTTCTTCAGCCTCAAGGTGATGTTGCTGCGACTTCTCCCTCCCCCATTTGGCCTGCACCGTTTAGTCCCAAATCCACCAAGAGAGGTCCCAGAGGCTGTTTAGACCCCCTGTGGATGTGAGTGAGGCGCAGGCTCATCTCAGGGTCTCCCTGCTACTGCAAGGTTCAGAAGCTGGGCAGTTGTAGGTGTAACAGGCCTGTAGGGCCCTGGGGGCGGGAAGCCTTATTAACCTGGCACCTCACCTAGAGCCCTGTGCTCCCACCTCTCCCCTCCCACCTGCAGACCAGGAGGTCACATGCGTCTGAGCTCAGGCTTAAGCTGTCCTTTGACTGCACATGGAGTGTACATGCAGTTTACCCGGACCCACACGAGAGGATCAGAAGAGCACTAACAGCAGAATCTGAGGAGAAAAGAAGTGTCCACAGACAGAATCATTAGAATGCACGGATGCATGCCCAGTTGTCCAGATGCAGACAAAAGCCACAGCGGCCCCCGGGAGTGACCCCAGCCGCAGGGGCAGATGTACAGGAAGCCACACACAGGGAGAGTGGGCCGAGAAGGATGCAGGCCACCAGGCCACGGGCTTCCTGCTAGAGGGATGCTGGCTCCTCAGGGGGAAACTTTGTTGAACCGACTGAGGGAAAGATTTCGGGTCAAATCCTGGAGACTAGAAAGAGCACCTCACCCACCCGGAAGGCGACCCTTTCGCCTTCCTCTCAGCTGGGCCGGAGACGCCCAGAAGAAGGCAATCCAGGAAAGATCCATTTTGACCTGGATTATTTGTTATTACCAGGAGGCTGCACTCCGAAAGAGAATGAATGGGGTGGAGAGCAGATGCTGTGAGATTTCTAAATCCTAACGGGGATGTTCAGCTCCAACGGCTCAGGAAGGGGGAGGTCCCCTATTCTCTGCCCTTTTACTCCTCTTAACCTAAATTTAGTCATCGGAAAGAACCTTAGCTCTCAGCTCCACACCCTGTTGCCCTTACTTCCATCCCAATCCCCTTTACAGCAAATAATCTGCAAAAGAACACTCTAAAGCAAACGGAATTGTTTGTTTTATTAAACTGTTGTGTGTGTATGTGTGTGTGTGTGAGAGAGAGAGAGAAAGAGAGACAGATATCGGGAAGTTCTCAGCCCTACTCTCGCCTCCTAGGCAGAGCTCACTGTCCCCAGCAAGCTGGGGGGTAGCTGTTCCCAAATGCCTGGGGAAGGACGTGCACGAGCTCATTGGTGGTTTCGGTGTGTGGTTTTCAGTTTGCCCACCCAGTCTCCGAGAGCCTTCCAGACAGTGTCCACTATGGCTTTCCAGTAGAAGATGCAGGCACACTGGACTCAGCGGAGCCCTCCCTTCCACTTCCCCTCCCTCCCCAACTCTCTCTCTGAAATAGAGGGTAAGTTTAGAAAATCTTTTAGAGAAAAAGAGAGGGGAGGGGAGACAGAGAGAGAAAGGAAAAGAAAGGAAAAGAAAAGAAAAGAAAAGAACTTTCTGAGCCAGCACGTTGGATGAGCACCCTCCAAGGAGCAGAGGAAGGTCTGTCTTGTGAAGAGACAAACGACCTGGAAAGCACAGCAAGGCTGTTTCAGTATATGGAGTTGCCCTGGAAATGGAGGGGTTGTGAGATAAGATTATTAGCAAGAATTTCTTCCCTTTTGGAGGCAAATACTGTGCCCCACCCCGATACACTTAACTCTTGGTAAATTTGGCAAGAATTTGTTCTTGTAGCTGTTCTGAACAATAAAAAGTGAAGAATAACTTTAGAGTCAATTAGTCTTCCTTGGAAGGGCAGTTTCTTCCAAGACTTTTCTCTCTCCTCGGGTTTGAGTTCTCTTTTTCCTTAGTAAGAGTCCATTTGCTGACACACCTGGGAGAGAGATTGCAACGGAAAGAGAAACGAATAAGGAGACCAGACTCCTAAACCCAGTGTACCTTCCGTTCCCAGAGCTCAGGTATAGGGCACACACAGGTAACCTCCTTTACCATGGGGTGTTTCGCCTCTCTTTGGGTAGTTTATTTAGAGCCTTTCAAATAATAAATAACAATCAGCATTTTAAAGTTGGAGATGTTTGCTATTATTGTACTTACCAATGAATTCTACAAGATTCTTCAAACTCTGCTTGTCTGATTTACAAAGCTGTGCATTCATAGCTAAGCTCCTTGCAACAGTTGTCACTCAGGCAGAAAAGCAGTTCATTTTCTCATGGCCCCAAATGCTTCAGTACAGTCACTGGAGCAAATTTTTAATTTTTAAATACAGTTCACACAAAATATTATATTAGTTTCAGGTGTACAATAGTGATTAGACATTTATATAACTTACCAAGTAATCACCCCAATAATGGAGCAATCCCCCCTGCCCCCCGCATTCCCTAAATGCCCCTCGTCACCTCTGCGGAAGCCACAAGACTCAGGGCAAACCCACTTCTTGCATAGTTGTTAGGTTTCTTAGAGATTGCGTGGTTTCTCTCTCCTCATCCTCTCTCTCTGTTGGCCCGAAATGAGCCAACTAGAGTTGTCCTCTTCTTCCTGAGCAGAAACTCCCCGTCTAGAAAGAAGCTAACCATTTCCGCTGCATTGGGCAAAGGTGTCCTGGAGTCCAGGGCTGGCCTGAGAAAGGGGAGGAGACAACCACCGTCTTCAACAGTAGAATAAGATAACCTGATACCCGTTATACCCCTTCCATCCCTTCCGTTAACAGTGCCAGTGCTCTGGAGAGGCCGTCTCCCCTCCAAAGGCGTCTTCACTCCCCAAGGGCCCAGGCTTCCAGCCACCGCCCAACAGTGGGCCTGCACCCCCAAGAGGAGTAATTCTGACGGCAAAGATCCCATACATTTTTAACTGCAGTGATTACTAAATTAATAGCAGGCACTAAGACAGATGTCAAAACGTCTTGAAAATGTTTATCTGTGAATAATTGAGAAGGTGGTGGGACGCATTATCTGATTGTGTAATGAAATATGTATGAGGAACAGCTGTTTGCAAGAGTCCCCTCCCGCCACCTCCTCAGCCGGGGCACTTCTCTTCCAAGCAGGAGTCGCCTCGAAGTTGGTCGCCCGCTTCCGTGCACTTGGGAGCCCGTTCCGCCCCTCCCGGGCTGCTGGTAGAGCTGTGGCTCCAGCACGCCCCAGAGCCACCCGGTTTCCTGACGGAGGACATCTGCATGGAGTCGCCCCTCAGCCACGATCTTTTGGTTCAGGGGGCAGCGTGAGGCTTCGCGCCTTTGGGGCGGGCCGGGAAGTCGGCCTGCGAGGCCCAAGGAGAGCCGGGACCCGGAGCCCTGGCGTGCGCCTGCGGGACGGTGCGGCCTGCTCGGAAGAGAGGGCCTGGGGGCTCTGCGACTCAGCGGGGCGGGCCCGGGGTCACAGCGGGGTGATCGGGCTCCCGAGAGGGCTTTGTTCGCTGCTCTGGTCGCACTGCGCACTTCCTTCCAGCCCCTAGCCAGCCCCCACTCCAGGCCTTGGTGCGGGCCTTGTTTGTTTTTCCAGCCCAGCGCCCTCCACCCAGACACGCAAGCAGCCCTCGGGGCGACGTCAGCGGCTCCAGGTCTCCGGCGCAGGCTGGTGCGGCGCTGGCCCCGCAGGAAGCGGAGTGAGCGGGGAAGGAGCTCTGGGGCCCTTCTGGGATTAGGGGGCAGGGGTCAGCTGGCCGGGGAGGTGGCCTAATCGGGCGCAGGGCCTTGGTGGGCTGCGAAGGCCCAAGTCCTGGGCAGGAGAGTGGCGACGCTGTGCGGCTAGAGGAGGACGCGGTGAGGGGCCCCATCAGGCCTTAGCGTTGTCAGCAACCCCTGGTCAATCCGGTGACAGGCGTGTGGGCGTGCTTGTTCCTTCGCTGCATCCCCAGCGCTTCGCACGCCAGTGGAACTGTATATTGCTGCTGGACTATAGGCCTGCCCGTGCCCTCCGCCTCCGCGGCCTCCTGGCCCCTGGTCTTCCTGTGCCCGGGGACCCGTCCTTAGTTCCCAGCGCCCCGCCCCGCCGCCTCCGGCCACGCTGACCTCTCCGGCCGGCTGCGGAGGAGCTCCCGGCGCTCCGGCACCGAGCGACTACATGGCCCCTGCCGACTGACTCGAAGTCGAGATGTGCTCGGGCGTTATTTCTCGAGCGTTCCCCCTTTTACCTAATCCCTTATGCTTTTATTCTAATCCTACACATTACAGTTAATCTGTAATGATACCGCTTCAGAGGAACCTGTTGCATATGAGGCACGGTAATTTGTAACCTTGGAAACAATTTTAAATAAAGATTGTAACAGTGATGTCAACTGTGTTTATTCTCCGCGAGGCGGGTGGGTGGGGGCCTGGCAGTCTCTGGGCGGCGAGGACGGAGTGTCGGGAAGAAAGGAGCGGGGCTCCTGGGGCAGAGAGGCAGCGGCCGGCGGAGGAGTGGCCGGAGACTGCTTCGGTCGGGCCGGCCCGCCGCCTGCTGTCTTTGGGTTTTTTTCTTTTGGGAAAACTGCATGGCAGGAAGAGAGAGGAACGATTTGCAGAAGTCAGGAAAACTTGGTGAACTTGAGTTACTGTGTATTGCGAATTAGCATTCCGCCGGTCTCTGCGTCCCTGGGATGCTGAAGCGGCAGAGAGCTGAAACAGGGCGGCTTGCAGGACCCTTCAGCCGTGAGAGCGCAGGACCGCCCGTGCGCCGAAAGCTGCGCTCCGAGCTGCCTCGGCTGTAAACAAACCCGCCACGGCAGCCACCAGCAGCCACAATTGTGCGCACGCCGAAAGCAAAATTAAACATAATAGCTTTTATTTATCTGCTGCTTTTATATTATTAAAATATTTTTAGTTACATTGTATAAAACACCATCCACTCTGATTATTACCTGCCATATCTGTTGATCTGCTCTTGTGTATTCGGCGTAGCAATATTAACAATCAAGAAAAAACATATCTTATATATTGTATCTGTCAAGATATGTTACAATTTCCATTAACAAAAAAACCCACATTATTCTCGTTGAAGAAGCTATGAAGCATCTTTCATGAGCACTTTATTAATAATCACAGTTGTCAAAAAGAATTAGATATGCGTAGATTGTAGATGCAAGGAAATATTAGATACACAGAATAAAATATACAGTGGGACTGAGGCATAACTATTTTTTCTTTTTAAAATAAATTTTTACCGAGGTGAAAAAAAACTGAGCTATTAAGCTTACTTAAAAGATAGCTTTGTTGGTTTAATTATACTGTAGTTATTTTATAAATATGTTTCAAAGGAAGCTTGCCATATTGCATGTCAATGAGGACTCTATAAAGAAAAGCTCACAAAAGCTAATGCATACCAAATAACAAATTTTAGTCATTAGCATTCTTATTTATTACAAACTAAAGGAACCTATTAACAGACAAGAATTTCTATTTAGCTAGCATTACATTGTTTAGCCATTAAAATAAAAAGGGCAAAGTATATACGTATTTTTTTCCCCTTGAAACTATAGTTCTTTCTGCCTAGCAGCTCCTGGGGAGCTTGGGGGATAATTCTGATTGTGTAGATTCTACAGTGGGAATGGGCCAGAGGGCCCAGAACCACTATTTTTAGTTATCCAACTTAACGCCATTTATTGGAAGCAAAAACAGTGCAGAGACTTGGAAGTAGCCACAGTCTGTGAGGGGCCCTTTGTCTTCAATTTGTGTCATGTGCATATGCAAATTACCCATTGTTTTTCCTCTGGGGGAGGGAGTGGGTAGCTTTTGTTTGGATATTAAAATTTCCTTAAATCCTCCCCAGACAGGGTCCTTCTCCCAACACGGATTCCCCTAGTAAGAAGTCCCACCGGGCAGTAAATAGGAGGGTGTTAATTCTGGAAACACGCTCGTGTAGATTTGTGTCATTTAAAAACAATTTCCTCGAGCAAAAGCAGCAATTCTGCTCTCCTATCAGCGTAAATGAATATATAAATATATTTTGAATGCCCATTGGACAAGGAATAAACTTTTGAACAATTCTTATATTTAGAAACTTGAAAGATCTTTTTCTTCTCAAAATCAAGAGAGATTTTTCCCCCAATTGGGTAGGGAAACAAGTAAATATTACAGACACTGAAGTGAAACATTTGGCATTATAAGGAAGGATTATTATGAATTATGGTAGGTGCGAAGGTTTTTTAAACTGCCCAACAGGAAAAAGAAGTGATAGTTACATGAACTTGTTAAATACTGCGCATTTACCAACCGACTCAAGTACAGGTTGTTCAGGCCTGACGGTCAGCTCAGACACAGTGCGTTCTGCCCGCTCCCGGGACTGTTTGCATTAACAAGATGGAACAGTTCTAAGAAAGGTGCTTCTTTGTAAGACCTGTATCAAAACAACAGATATTGGAAGGAGAGAATTCCAAAACAGAAAAATCTGTGTCAAAAGTCATTAACAGGTTTTGGAAACCCCACATCTTGGTTGCAGAATCTTAGTTTTCAGTAGTAAAAGTCGCTGTGTCATGTTGGTGTCGGTGGGGGGGGGGGGAGGGGGGCTAGGTATTCTCTCCCCTGTGATTACTCAGGCAGAGCTTAAAGGAGAAAAAGTGTGATGATTCCCACACTGCAAACTTTTCCTACAGGGAAATAATGAAAGTCAGTGTGTTAACAAAGAAGCTCAGGTGGCTCGATGCTGGCAGTTCTAGAAAAAAATGTAAACTCTATTTTTATCTTATTATATCTGGACAAGGTGTCAACCCCCAACAACCCCCAAGTTTCTCTCAAAGTGTATTTGATATACAGAGGTGGGGAAAATTGCTTTAAAACTTATGTGTATCAAAAAAAAAAAAAAGGTGTCACTTGTCAGTAAAGGCCAGATCTGCATAATTATTTGGATAATTCTGCTCCTCTGACTCACCCTAAGTTAACCAGTCTGACTTTCCTTCCACTGCTCAGAGTGCTGATATTATCTGGAGAGGCCACCCACCTGCCTCCCCCTCATCTGCATCTTTCCCCTTCAGTGAGTGCTGAATGCTGCCAATAGCCAGGCAGGAGAAGGCCGTTTCCCTTATATTGAAACCAAGGTGGTTTGGACCTCAGTGTGAGTGGAAGAACACCCTGTTTGGGCTGCCTTTAATCCAGTTTCAAAGAGTGTATAGAGGAGGCAATCTGGTGAGGCAAAGTAAGTAAGTAAATGGCGACCCTTTTCTCAGGGAGCTGATACTTGCTTGGGTGAGAAACACGGGTCAGGACAGCACAGAACAATGATTTTCTTTATGGGTGTCCTGGCTGGGAGCGCATAAAAGGGAAACATGGGAAAAATCTCAGAAGGCTTCCTGGAAGAGGTGGGATCTGAGCTGAGCCTTGAAAATTGTGTATGATTTGAGATAGTAAGAAAAAGGACATATTAACAATACTGGCATGTAGTTAAGGTATAGTGACAGGTCTGATATAAGGCAGGCATTTAAAAGTGCTTATTTAAATGAATGAATAGAATTACTTAGAAACCTAGTAACAAATTCCTCTAAACATTTCTCCTTAGGGTGGCCTGCCTTCTATGTTAACCTGAAGCTCCTACTTCTCTCCCCCTTTGAGGTTGTATCTTTCCCTCATTCAGGCGGAGAGAGCTCATTTTGAGGTTACGGATCGTGTCTAGGGCTGCAAAATGATGCCAATTGGCACAAGGAAAGGAGCTAAGGTTCTCACTCAGAGGAGACGTCTCCATGGGTAAATGTTCCCTGTATTGATGTCCTGTTTACATTCTTGCAAGAATGAGGGGATTACTGCAATTCTAGGGAGTTTTGTATTTTTAACAAACCTTGCTCTTATGGACCAATTTAACGTTTTGTTTGAAATGTCCTGGAATGCAAATTGGGGAAAGGGGGCTTGGTAGATTTTTATATACAGAGCAGAGTCCACTGCAAATGGCCCTGAATTAGAAACAAGGAAACCTGGTGGGGCTGCTAATGAGTGCACGGAGAAAGTGGCTCACCCACCCCAGCTTCGTGTTTTCTCATCTGAGAGACGCAGACAATACTGGCTGCCCATGTCTATACGAAGACACTTCGGGTTTTGTTCTTTAAAGACAAAACAGTAGGAAGGTAGGTTTTTACATAGCTCTGGCCTCCAGCATTGCAGGATTCTGGTTCTATTAATCAATTATGAACAGTTTTTTTTTTTTTTTGATCCCCTGGGAAGAGATGCTTATTAGTTTGAGCTTTAAGATACAAATTTTAAAATTACAACCACCAGCAAAATAAACAATACTGGTACAAGGGGAAATCTACACCCATACGGTCCTTTCTTCGAAATGCATTTTTATGCTTTTGTGGCTCTTCAGGCCTGGGATACGAAATCCACGTTAGGATCCAGCAGAGATTTGCTCTTGGGAAAGTGCCTTCGCTGAGTAAAGCAGTGCCAGGCTGTGTTACACCCCGAGGAGACAGCCCCCATCTCCACCCCCTTTCCCGGATCGCTTCCACTCTGCCCTCACCACCACCTCTGCTCCAGAAATCTGGGAGCTTTCTTCTGCTTCTTCTTTTCTTTTCTCCTTCACCTTCTTCTTCTTCTTCTTTAAAAAACAAAACAAAACAAAACAAGCCACTGTTTCTTTCTAAACTAAGCATAAAAGTCAACAAGTTGAGGGCAATTCAATTTCAATAATAAACAGATGTCTTTGGAGTTCCAGACACCCCTTCCACGGGAAGCGCCTAATTCAAAAGGAGGAAACACCAAGGAGTATGAAAGATTCTGCCCTGAGCCTTCCACCACCCTCGTCCTTCTACGGTCCTCCCTCCAGCTCGCTCCTCACCCCCCAGTTCATCTGAGGGAAGTTGGCTTTCCCAAGAGTCTATCTTTCCCTGGTTGTACAATGTGCTCAGTTCCACCAGACACAGACAGGCTAAACATATGGCAGAACAGTGTGAAGAAGGAAGTCTGTCCATTAGCACGTTCAGAAACAGAATCTGGCATGTACGTTCAATAAAGGGCTTCTTGTTTGGGAGCCTGATACCACAGCATCTCTCCAGTGAAAGCTGAACTGGTCTCAATTTGTGTGGGCAGTATGCTTGTGTGTGTCTACAAGGCCAGACAAACTCGAGCTATTCTGCAAGTCTCTTGATGTACAGGAGGAAAAAGGTATCGGATGACCTGTGTGTGTCGAGGAGGAGGAGCCCCGAGAGATTAGAAAATGAAGAGGGGCTGGAATTTTACTTTAATTAGTCTCGCATTTCCCAGGAGAGCTTTTCTGAGAATATGATCTTCTCTCCCGTTTATTTCTGTGCAGCAAAGTTCGGAGACTCACTGTGCCGAGGAAGAAGAAGGCACCATCTCTACCCGAGCTGGATTCTGAAGAAAACTTGGCCCTAGCTTCCAGAAACCTTAAATCACATGTAGCCAAAGTTTTGACCTGGTCACCAAGAATAAAACAGAAGCTGAATCTATTACTCAAAATTTCAAATTAACCAGAGGACACGTTGAAAAGCCTTTTCGTGAGCGGGAGACTGAAAACCAGGTTTAAGGGTGGAATGTTGGGCCTTGTCTTGACATGGCAATGTGAGGGCTGCATCCTTGGGTCCTGGTACCCAGGTCACCTCTTCAGCCCCTCCTGGATCTCACCCCATAGGAGGGTAGGCTAGGAGTCAGGGGAGGGCTCTGCAAGGTCAGAGAAAGCAGCAGGAGTGGGCGAGCAGGAAGAACCCAGAGAGTAGGCCTTGGAGATGCAGATCTGGTGCACAAGGAAGGCACCCACCTGGGATCGGAGGCGTTGTTAAGTCTGTCCTTGAACCACAGTGCTGAGGCCCTCAGACTGTCTCCAACCCTTTGTAGCAATCTATAGCATGAGTCAGGATGGGTGGAAAAGCTCCTTATATCAAGTTTAACAACTTTCTGGTGTAACTTCTGAGAGGGCTGATTGCTTATTCATGTGGAAGCAAGACGCCCAGTTCATTTTGCCTGTTTTTGCTACTCTTAGTTGGGTTTGGGAGGCTGTTATGGTAGCTGCAAATGGCTTCTCAAGTGACATTTGCTGACATTCAGTGAAGTACATTTATCAGTATTTGCCAGCTCACCTCTACACATGCAATCCATTTTGTTTTGTTCTTCATAGCAACCTCCTTTCCGACACCCATGCCCTGAAAACGATAAATGGCAAGGTGGCATATTTCTCAAATGTCACTGTGAAAAATCTTTAATGGACTAAGTGTAGCTCTTCACGTTACAACTTGTCAGGTACTGAGAAATTCTAGAGTTTCTTCTTAATCCACAACTCTTTGGAACCACACATCTGCAAGCAGAGACTAATTATAAGCTACACTAGTCAGACCTGGCAAGCAGAAACCAAACAGAAAACATCTGATATCAGCTAAGTCTTTTTTTATTACTCTCATTCCACTTTTGCTACTTCCTCTCCTACTCAGAGAATCTACCAGAAAGGAGAAACCTGTTACTCTAATTAAGTGGGTGATAGCTCCCACCAGCCTTCCACGCAGGTGTGTGATCCGCTTGCACACTCACTCTTCTCCTCCAAGACTCAAAATCACTAGGACCTCACTCCCCCAAAACGTGATTCTGAGCCATAAATCCTAGCCCCTAAGTATTGCTGCAAGGGGGTGGTTCAGAGGCATCTGAATCTGGCCAGAAGAGTCCTCTGTCCTATCTCCCTAGCCATCCCTTTCCAGACTGCCTGGCCATCCCCCCAGACGGCTGGGGGTTTCACAACGCCACCTAAAATCCCGCCACCGTCCTCCGCTGTCTGCGTGCCTGTCCACCACCCGCATGCTGCTTCTCAGGGGAGCTGCCACAGTCGCTCACTCACCTCCTCCACGGCTTGCTCACTCAGGCTCTCCCTTTTCAAATGGTCTCTATTTCCTGGAGCGGGCTCAAGGGGAATCCGCTCTTGCCCACCTACCCTCATCAGGGGAGAATTTGCTGCTTTGCCTGTGTCTAAGATGTGTTCTAAAAAAAGTGGCATCATCAATGTACATGAATTTTTACAGTCAATGTTTGAAGGTCAAAGAGGCTGGGAAAGGGGGTAAGCTGAAGCCAAGGAACAGAACTGGTACCACCCAAAGGGGTGCCAGCCAAGTTCATCTTGGGCCAGATGCTAAAGGTTGAGATGTTGTTTCACTCCTGGCCTTTTAAGCCCCACCCAGGTTCTAATCTTGATGTCTGCTTTACACGTGTGTAAAGCCCACCCACCCCCACTTCCCTGATCGCTGCTTTGTTTTCCCCTAACATCATCCTTAGATTTGTTTCTCCCTTAGGCTTGGCCTCCTGTCTCTTAGGTTAAATAACTGTCCCCTCTGCCTTCTATTCCTTGGGAACCCCTCCAACAATAACATGTCTTTGGCCACACAGAAGCTCAACAATCTAATAGTGTAACACTATACAATTTGTAAACGCTACCACTTCTATGGCTTTGTGTTTATTGTGACTCCTTCTTTAGTTCTTTTCGAAATCTTCTAGTTATGCCAGAACTGGGCTCGCACCTTTGCCTTTTCTCACAACTTAGGATAAAGAAGGGGAATCAGTCGTGTTCCAGCAGCCAGGCATGGCAGGGCACTGAGTGTAGACACCTGGCAAATGCCTGCCCAGCAAGGGTGGAGGGCAGAGGGCCCAGGTAGTTGTCTGGGGATGGCATGGGTACCTACCCAATGGACTCAGGCCCTGGCATGGCCTTGATCACTCTTACCAGGCCAGGACCTATCCCAGAAAAAGGAAGGTGTCTATTGTTCATGCAACTTGCAGAGGGCAGAACAATCAAACCAGACAGGTGAGGGGGAAACATGTATTGTAACTTTGGAACCCACTAAAAAACCAAGTACAGATTGGAAGTGATTTTGAAGGCAATGGTTATGTCTTTATTTGCATGGATGTTTTCCGCTTTCCTGTAAGCTGTTTTGGACATAGAGGTGGAAATACAGGAGATAGCTACACCCTATTTGCATCATTAGCTATTCAATTGTTCCATTAATTTAAAAAAAATGCTTGAGTAATTCTTTTATTTACTTTTTAAGATTTTATTTATTTATTTTTAGAGAGAGGGGAAGGGAGGGAGAAAGGCAGGGAGAGAAACATCGATGTGTGGCTACCTCTCACGTGTCCCCTACTGGGGACCTGGCCCACAACCCAGGCATGTGCCCCAATGGGAATTGAACCAGCAACCCTTTGGTTTGCAAGCTGGCACTGAATCTACTGAGCCACACCAGCCAGGGCTGGGGGGCTTTTATTCATTTAAAATCTATGCTGTTCTAGATGGTTACATTTCTAAACACACTGGGAAAAATCTTAAGTAGCCTGTATTTTTTAAAAATTCAATTTACTTTTATTGAGTTTATTGGGATGACAGTGGTTAATAAAATTATACAGGTTTCAGGTGTAAAGTTCTATAACACCCATCATCTGTATATTGTGTTGTGCGTTCACCACCCCAAGTCAAGCCTCCTTCCACTATCATTTATTTCCCCTTTACCCTTTTATCTCCCCCCACCGCACACTTCCCTCTGGTGAGCACCATACTGTTGTCTCTGTCTGTGAGTTTTTGCTTCAGTAGTTCTTTCTCAAATCAGTAGAGATTCCATTGTCTCTCATTTTGATGATTAAAACGATGCCTGGGTTGTTTGCTGGACCTCAGATGACATCCGAGTACTCTGGGATAAGCACAGTGTGTGTGTGCGAGTGTGTGTGAATGTGTGCCCATGAGGGAGGCAGGCTCTAGAGGGATGGGGAGTGGCCACGAGGGGGCCACTTTCACAGCCCAAGAAACTGTAAGGGTGCCTGGCACACAGTTTCTCCCCCGACAAGTAAAACAGTCTTCATTTTAATCTATAATTATAGTCTGCATGTAATAATTAATACAAGATTGCTTTTTAAGACATTCTCATAAATTCTAGATATTCTTCCTTTTGTTCGGCCACTTTAGAGCCCAGGTTAGGAAGAGCTCTGCTGAAGTCCCTGCGGCTGGGGATGTTCTCGGAGTGGTGAAGCCGTGCCCACTGTGCACGGAGCTAGGTTTGCTGCGCATGGAGCGGTGGTGTCTCCTTTGCGCAGGCTGGGGTCAGCCCTCTGATCCAGGCCCTCACCGTCCATCCTCTACTGAAGAGAACAGCACAAGCAAAGGCAGGAGGTGAGTGGATGTCCAGTGAAAGTATTTTACAGCCCCTCTCTGCAGTGAGCGGCCTGGGAGGGGTCATACCAACAGGAGCCGCAAATACCCTGAGAGTCTTTGCTGATTGCTGGACCCCTCCACAGAGGGTGGTAGGTTCTGATGGGGGTGGGCACTCCCAGGGGAGCCTGAGCTGATCATTCCCATCAACACCCAACTTGCTTCAGTAAAATTGAGTGAACCGAATGGTCACCATCACGGATGCCTCCCTCGAGCTGATGACCCTCTGCAGTTACTGGCCCATTTACCTGCTGCTTCTCTTTGACAGAAAACAGTCCCAGAGAGCTAAGGATGTTGTCCAGTCTGTCTCCCACCCCCATCCCTCCACTGAGAGTGCTCTTCTCAAGGACGTGCACATGCCCGCCACCAGGCCTTCTGTCTGTCTGGTTTTGAATATGACAGACCACCGTGCCCCCACGTCAACGCTTGTGCACGGTCTCTTCCCTCTGTCTGGAGTGCTCTTCTCGCACGTGTCTACGGCTGCTGCCTTCCTGTCGAATTGTTCAAATGGCACCTTCTCAGGGAGCCTTTCTCTGAGTGACCACCTCGGTTGGCTCCCGAGGTCACTCTTCCACTTCACCCTTTGTTACCATCTCCATTGCACATTTCCTCTTTGGAAATATCATCGTCTTTTGTTTGTTCACTTCTTCAGTTTCCATGCCTTTGATCTAGATGCCAGCCCATCGAAGCAGGCACCTCATCCATGGATTTCAGTGCTATTTCCTTAGCATCTAGAACATTGGCTTGCTCCTAGGAGGTGTGCAATAATTATTTGCTAATAAAATGGTCCTTTACAATAGAACTCTATTTAAAAATTTTTTTTATTTATTGATTTTTTTTGAGAGAGAGACATTGATTTGTTGTTCCACTTACTTATGCATTCATTGGTTGATTCTTTTTATTTTTATTTTTAGAGAGAAGGGAAGGGAGAGAGAAAGAGAGAGAGAGAAACATCAGTGTGTGGTTGCCTCTCGCACGCCCCCCACTCAGGATGTGGCCTGCAACCCAGGCATGTGCCCTGACTGGGAATGCAACCGGCTACCCTTTGGTTTGCAGACTGGCACTCAGTCCACTGAGCCACACCAGCCAGGGCCATTGGTTGATTCTTGTATGTGCCCTGACTGAGGACTGAACCCACAACCTTGGCATATTAGGAAAATGCTCTAACCAACTGAGTTACCTGGCTAGGGATAAAATAGAACTCTTTAATTCAAGAACAAATGAAGTAAGAATCTGTGTACAGAGATAACTAGGGACCTCTTCAGCCCTCTACCTGGAGGCCCTAGGGAGTATCAGAAAAATACAAATCCTCAAGCCCAACCATAGACTAAATCAGAACCAAAGGTGGGTCTGGACTTCGTGCGCTGAGCACGCACCCAAGGCAAGTCAAACACAGCCAGCAGGTGTGGGCAATCAGCTGGGCTGGCATCTGCGAGCCGTGGAACTGAGCATCGCTCACTTGTTCCACAGAGAATCACCGGATGTGTCTGTGGTACACAGTTCTGTGTGGAACTCAAAGAATGTCCTTGTGACAAGTAAGAGAAACCTAGTCAAACAAGCATCATTAAAATGATGCGGGCATTTCAGTAAAGGAAACAAGAGGATCTCAGGGAGCCACGTAGCAGTAGTTGCCTTGGAAAGGTCTGGGATCAGACATAGAAGAGGCACCAGAAGAGAGGTGGCCATTCTCTCCCTCACTCTCACTCTTCTCACCCTCACTCACTCTCACCTCTGCTTCGGTCATGCCTGTCTGCTGACTGACATTCTCAGCTTCTTTGTGTGCCTGATGGACCAAGGCCCTCTGAGTCCTGGATTTACATTTCCTCACCTGGGTTTATATTTCCTCTACTGACTTTTCAACTGGCCAACTCCAAACTCCCTAGAGGGAGAGTCTCTTTGGCCTATTGGGTCAGAAGTTGCCTGAAAGAGGACCGATCCCTAGTGTGGGTGGGGACCTAGTCTTAGAAGACATGGTCGTGGGTCAGATAGTCTACGACAAAGTAGGAACTAACAGGTAGTACTGGGGCATGGAATCTTCAGCTTATGTCTTCCATGGGGTGGCGGTGGCAACTCTCATTAGTTCCTACCCCCTGTATGTGAATGAGTTTGCCAGGTTTTTTCCAGAGGAAAGGTTTCAGGGAAGGAGAAATAACTATGAAGGCACTGAGTGCCCGAGGGAGGGTAGAAAGGATGCCTTGAGGGTTGAAAAGACTGTGCAGTCCTTTCCTTGGCTCCATGATACGTGTAGACAAGAAAGGCAAGGGATCAGGGTGGCTGCATGTCCTGAGAGCCATTTGGACTTGAGGTTAGATGAAATAAGCTCCTTGGGTGTCTGAATTCATACGGTGTGGTACTTTTAGTTGCTTCGTAAATTCTTAGAAGTTAACGGAATTAAGAGTCCAGGAACCCTTTTAGAAGTCTGTTCCTCATGGCCCTGGGAGATTCTCTGGTTGGTATGAAAATTCATAGGCACTGTTTTCCTTCCTCTTCTTCTCATTCCTAGAAGATCATCAGGGTAGGCCTCGGGGCAGGGTCCAGGGAGTGGAGGGCACTTCATGCAGATCTGGACAACAGGGCTCCACCGGCCTGCCATCCGAAGCTTTGGGGAGCAGGACTACTTCCTCCTCCTCTTCTTCCTCCTCCTCCCTCTTCTTCTTCTTTTCATCTCCTCCTCCTCCTCCTTATCCTCCTCCTCCTTCTTCTTCTTCTTCTTTTTCTTCTTCTTCTCTTTTCCTTTCTTTTCCTTCTCCTTCTCTTTTCCTTTCTTTTCCTTCTCCTTCTCTTTCTCTTTCTCCTTCCCCAGAAATTTAACCTTCCTAACATCCTATCTTTAAAATCACCCACCCTCTTTTCACGGATCAGATCTCAGCTTTACTCTTCCCATTCACTAGCTGAGCTGAGGTTATTGGTCAGGGAACCAAACACCCAGACAAGGGCCTGGTTCTGCCTCAGATGGCGTTAGAGTCTATGGAAACAAGTTTTCGTGGGGTTTGGGCCTGGTCATCCACTGGGTTAGGGATGGGTGAGCCAGGTAGCCCCATGGCTTGGGAGCAAGGCTGTGAGTGCCAGGCTGTCTTCCCCCAAAGGATATAATATTTCCAGCCCTGACTGTTCTCTCTCTCCCAAAGTGATAACCAAGAAGTAGTCCTTCCTCAGAACAAGAAAAAACACTGGCCTGTAAAACAGAATTAAGAGACTTTGTTTCTAGTTCTAGCTCATTCATGCCATTATTCATTCATCCAGCAAATATTCACTGAGTGCTTACCACAGGCCCTGGGTTAAAACTGGGGGAAGCCCAATGAATGAAGCAGACACAGTTCCTGCTGTGACCACACGCCTTTTCCCAGGCCTCAGTTTCCTCATTTGTAAAATGAGGTGGTGGGATGAGGTCAATGGTTCTCTACAGTTAGCACATGTCCCAGTCACCTGGGAGGCTTGTTAAAAGAGTTTGCTTGTCCTTATCCCCAGAATTCCTGACTTGGCAGCCCTGAGAATTTGTCTCCCTAACAAGTGCCCAGGAGATGCTGATGCTGCTGGTCCTCAGACATACCTTGAGAACTGATGGCCTAAATGGTCCCTCAGGCCCCTTCCAGCCGGGACCGCCTGTGTTGTGGATGATCAGCGGGCACTGGAGTGGCCTGAGCAGAAGGGGATTGTGGGAAGCCAACCTGGAGACAGAAAAGTCCCGGATGTTTCCTGGGCTTATGGGGTAAATGGATCAGAGATAAACTTCCACAGAGCCACTAAAGCATTTGCCTCATTATTATTTTTCAAAAAAGTGATTAAAAAGTCATTTCCCAACATGAAAGTTCAATCAGATGCTGCAGAAATTACTTCAACTTTTCATAGGGGGAAAAAGACTCCACTAAAAAGCTACAAGGGTATTGATGCCTATTAAATATTTGCTTTTCTCTCTAACCCACACTAGACTGAGTAATTTGTATTTGGCAGAAACCAGCTGCAATTACATTAGTCAATCCAAAAGCCCAACTTGCTCATACAAAATGCAAACAAATTAGTTAAAATGGCCTAATTAGTGGACTGTAAAAATACAAACTGAGGCTGGCAGCCTGATGTGTGTTATTCAAGAGCACTGTCTCCCCACACAGGGGGGTCTGGAGCTAAGGGGACTGTGGGACTCAGCTCCCACCTGATGGAAGGGCTTCTCCTGGGACTTCTGTCAGCCAGTGAACCAGCCAAACCCCAGTGCTTCTGCCTTAGGTAAACCCATTCTCTCCTGGCCCTGAGCATGGTCTCTCTTTGGCCAAGTAGGTACAATGGAAGAATGTGGGGTTTGGATCCAGATGAACTTGAGCTTGAATCTCGGCCCCACCAAATCACCAGCTTTGCTTTTGTCAAGTCACTTCATTTCTCTGAGCCTCTAGTTTCCTTTTTCAGAGGAAAAAAAATGCATCTTGTACCTAAAAGTGGTTGTGAGGATTAGCAATTATCTGTGTTGTGATGGTACACAGTAGTTGTTCTGTTATTAGCTTAGGTCTGGATTTCCTTTGCCTTAAAATACCAGAATCAGAAGGGCTCTATAAGCCAGGATGCTGAGTCAGATTTGGGGCCCCCATGGACAGTAGAGATTGGATGAGTCTGAGCTAATGACCCTGTGAGCATTGACCAAAGTCAAGGGTTGTGTTCAGGGCACTGTGACGGGACTCCGACAACATCTCAAGGGCTGCAGGCTGCAGCGGTGTAGATGCCTGGGTCGCAGGATCGGAGAACTGGGAAAGACTGCAGACACCATCTAGCCTGGGGCTATTCAAGCTTTCACCGTGCATCGGAATTTCTTGGGGAACTTATTAAAAATGCTGGTCCCATTCCCAGAGACTCTGAGTTAACCAGACTGGGAGAAACCCCAGCGTGAATGGAAGGAGCAGCAGGCATGAGAGTGTCTTAATGTCTCTCCAGGGGATTCTGAATGAAGTCAGGGTTAAGAATCATCCCTCTAATCCAAAGCCTATATTTTGTGGAGAAAAACAAACAAACAAACAAAAAAAAAACAAGACATACTACAAAAAAATTTAAAAAAACCAAACACATAAGCAAAGCTATAGCAACAATTCAGAGACTCAGAGAGAGATGAATTATCCAAGGTCATACAGAATTAAATTCTCCTAAGTTCACTCCTTACCCAGATCGGTGGATCAGACCATTGGCTCTGAGAGCAAGGAATTTTCAGGACATTGGTAGACAATCAGGGCTTTCTAGCATGTTCCTAAAGGAGGCTAGACTTCGGTGACAATCAACATCACATTCCAAATGACATTCCAGCTCAGTTATAGCCTCAACAGCAGCCGGCCCAACACTGGGAGTCCCCGGGAAGTGCTACAATCTGTTTCAAGATCACACAGCCAATCAGTGTCAGACACAAGACTGAGATACTCAGGGGATGGGTGTTGGACAAATAGAGAGCCCCTGTCAGCTCTGGCCACCAGACTCTGCAAATCATGTCAGGATGGTTCCCATGCACTGGCAAAATTACACACTTGGTTACAGAGGACCAGAGAAATAAACCTTCCTGAGTAAGTAGAGAGGTTTACTATGCGACTCTTACCTTAAAAAAGAGAATCTAACCCTTTAGAGACTGAACCTCATACATTTTTGTCTCTAACAGGAGTGGCCCATCCAATTGACTACCCTAGTTTAGACTTTTTTTTAAAAATTTTTATTTATTTATTTATTTATTTATTTATTTATTTTTTTAGTATTTTTAAATTGTTGATATTGTACAGTTTTCTGTCTTTTACCCCGCCCCAGCCCACCACCCTTTTATTTGAGATGAATTCGTTCCTGTGTACAGCACCAGCTAGTGCCATACGCCAAGCCAGATACTGAGGACACACAGGCACAATTTCTCTTTGAAAACTTAGTGTTAGTGGGAATCTCAGACAAGAAGTGGGCAATTTCAATGATATTGTGAAGGGGCTATAATGCAAGAAGTACAACTAATAATAGCACTTAGAACGGCCCAGGCTTGGCAGGAAGCTGTTCAGGAGAGGCATCCTTATAAAATTAGTGTTGATGCTGAATGCTAGGGGATCAGCAAGTTAGCTAGTCAAGAGGCAGGGACAGAAGAATTACAAATGGATTTAACGGGTGCTCTTCGGCATCCTTCTGCTTGTTCTGATGGGTGTCTGACTGCTCCAGAGTAGGACACCAGGGCCCGAAGAGGTCAGGACACCGGCCGACTCTTAGGGTTCCTCACCCTGAGGGAAGGGGCAAGGAAGTCTGGTTCTGCTCCTGCCCCCACTCTCCAACTCCAGGTTCCCCTTATATTCATCCTTGCCACCCCAATTCCCAGAATCAAATCTCAGGGAACGTGAAATTAGCGTCATCTGTGATTGTGTGGCCTTCAGTGATTTTATCACAGGACTTGTACTTCTCTAAGTGTTCTTAGAGGCAATTCAGCCTTGGACATCATTGTCTCAGACCGTGGCGCAGAGTCAAGCTAAGCTTGGCTCCGTGGCTTTGCCTACCTTCATCAGTTTGGCTCATCAGTTCTTAGCCTTTATTCCCTCATTTCTAATGTCATTTAGGGTTAAAAATGTGGAGAGTTGCTTTAGCTGCTTTTCACAATTTTTGAAATGTAGCATTTTATCTTTCAGTATTTCTTAATTTTCTTTGGGGATGGTCTGTTGGTAGAAGAATCACTTTGTCTGAAAATGCTTTGAAATGCATTTCTTTCCGAAGTATAGGGTTTTAGGTTGCTAAGTATTTTCTTTCAACACATAGAAGATATTTTTTCCACTATCTTCTGGCTTCCATTGTTACTATTGGCTTTCGATCATTGCTCTTCCAACAAGCATTTCTTTGAAAATGATGTTTTTCCTCTCTGGATGCTTTTAAGACTTTCCCCTTGTCTTTTGCGTTCTGTGATTGCAGTGATGTGTATGGGGAGTGCATGACCATTGTACTGCACTATAAGATAAATGTCAGAGGTGGTAGGTTCAGCTTGATAGAAAAATCAGATGCAGACTTGGATAATTCAGATGAGGTTTGCTTTAAAAGATACAAGTTGAAGGCAGCACAGTGAGAATACACAGGAGAGACAGAGATGTAAGTGTCTAGACTCCAATTTTCACGAAAGAGTATATTGTTGTAGATGTCAATTTTCAAGGGAAGGAGGGTCACATCAGACTTTCTGAAAAAATATCTTCCATTTTTCAGCTCAACCTCACGTACTATGTTGGTATTACACAATATACAGTATGACCAAAACACAGTACAGTGTGGTACGGTTTGCTTGTGCATGGGCACAATGCTCATTATCACTCCCAGCTTGGTATTGAACTTGTGCTATGGAGCTAAAACAAAAGCCAGGGACTAAAACATTTCTGCAAGTCATACTAGGTTTTGGGTCTATTCTGCCATGTAATTATATCTTTTATTTATCCTTCTTTGTATTTTTTTTTTTTGCTCAGAATCTGTGAAAACTTCTTATTTTTTCAAAGACTGCCTCAGCCCCCTTCTTCCTCTCCTCTGTAATTGTTAAAATTAAAAAAAAAAATAAGGGGGATACATGATAATGGGAAAAATACAATAAAAATAAATTAAAAAACCTCAACAGATGGCTTCAACAGATTAGACATACTGAAAAGAGAGTGAACTAGAATATAGATCTGAAAAAATGCTCCAGAATGCGGTTCAGGATGACAGAGAGAAGGGTGATGTTAAAGAAATGCCAAGAGGCATGCAGGGTTGAGGGAACATGTTTTCCATACAGCTAATTTGCTTGGGCACTTCGACATCTGATGTCTTTGTGGGTTCAGTTCTGCTGTTTGCTGATTCTTGCTCACAACACTTTGCTTCCTCTAATACTTTGTGATTTAAAAAAGTTTTTTCATAAAAAAATTGAGAGCTTTGGGTGGTGGACACACAATGCAATATACAGATCATGTGTCACAGAAATGTACACTTGAAACCTGTATAATCTTATTAACCAGTGTCACCCCAATAAAGTTAACTTTTAAAAATTAGAGACATAACTGACATATAACATTAGTTTTATGTATACATAATATTTAATATGTATACATTGTGAAATGATTACCCCAATAAGTCCAGTTAACATTTATCACCACTTGTAGTTACAATTTTTATTTCCTTGTGAGAACTTTTACAATCTACTCTCTTAGTAACTCACAGATACGCAACACAGCGCTACTAACTGCGATCACCGCACTGCACATCGCATACCCAGGGCTGTAGCCGGAAGTTTGTACCTTTGACCACCTTCACACTTCCCATACCCCCATGTGCCGCCACTGGCAGCCACCAGTCTGGTCTCTGCATCTCTGAGTTCTCGTTTATTTACTTATTCAGATTCCACATATACGTGAGATCACTTGGTATTTGCTGTTTTCTGACTTATTTTGTTTAGCGTAATGCCCACGAGGTCCATCTGTGTTGTCACGAATGGCAGGATTTCCTTATTTCTTAAATCCATTCATTCATTGAAGGACACTTAGGTTGTTTACTAATACTTTGTGATTTTTGATTGTGAGTTTATATCTCTGCATTTTTATCTATGGCAATTCTTTGAGGTTTGGATTGACACTTCTTCAGAGAGATAGCATCTTATTTCCTAGGTGCCAGGGACCACTATTAATTTAGATTCACTTCCTAAAATTTTTAATTTGAGGCTTCTACCCATGAGAAGCTACCCATGAGGACTACCCATGAGAGAGCTGGTTTATGGTTATAAATTCTCAAAATAATTATCCCCCCCTGTTTAGGGTCAAAGTTGGATGCATGTGGTTTTCTTTGTAGTTCCTGTGGCAGGAACAGAGTGTAGGTTATTTCTCATCCGTATTCACACTGATGGTGCTATCACAGTAGTATTGTGAGGGTCAAGTGAGGTGATGTATACGAAAATACCATGGATGTTTGGAGACTTTCTATAATATAAGGGAAAGAAATTATTATTATCTAGTACTAGAAATTATTTATCCCCTTAGCACCCCCACACTACCACCGGCCCCACCCAACCATTACCAATAATATTATTCCCGGCCAAATTTTTTTTGCCGGGAACATTCCCTTGGAAGCCAGGATCTGGGAACGCTCCAAACTGTATAATGGTGGGACACAGTCCTGCCTGGCTGCAGGCCACTGGTTCCAGGGGACAATCACATTCCTGCCGCCTGTTTGGCAACTGCAGATGCATGTCCTTGCCTCGCCCCAGCTGGGCTGCCTCCCAGGAGAGGAGAGTGAGGAGACCTGCCTCCTCTGTGCGGGGTGCAGAGTGCCAGAACCAGCTGATCTGCAAAGGGCTGCAGTATCAGGGGTCAGTGTCAGGACGTGCTGACTGCAGAGGACACAGTGACAGGCTGAGCTGGGGCAGTAATTAGACAGTGAGAGCTTCCACCAGCAAGCTACAATCAATAGGTCCGCTTACTGAGGGAAAAAAAGATTAAAGTAAAGCAGATGGCGGAAGATAATAACATCTCTCCCACTTAACTCGCATTTTCACTCGTCAAAGCACTTTCACCAGCATTTTCTCATTTGGTCCGCCGTGTCTCCATGCTCAGGCCCTCTGGTGGGTGTAGCTGTCGGGTTTTACCAGCAAGGGAGCCGGGGCACAGCGACGGGAGCCAACCAGCCTCACTGTAGGAGCTGGGACACGTGTTTCCCTCTCTTTGTGCTAGCCTTCCTGCCATCCGTGTCTCCGAGAGAATACTAACATTAATGAGTTCCACACGTTTTCACAGAGCACTAACTATGTACCAGCCACTGTTCTAGGCGTGATGCACACAGCCGTGAACTAAACAGAGTCCTCATCTCAACGTTTAATTTTAATAGAAGACAATGCACAAGAAAATGAACAAGATAATTATAGACAATAGTCCATATTATGAAGATGATAAAATAGGATGATTTGATAAACAGGAATCAGGGAGGCTAACTGAGCCTGGACAGAGCTCTCTGAGCAGGTGACCTCTGAAGTGAGAACTAAATATCAAAAAGTTGCTTGAAGCCCTGGCTGGTGTAGCTCAGTGGATTGAGCGCGGGCCTGCGAAGCAAAGGATCGCGGTTCGATTCCCAGTCAGGGCACATGCCTGGGTTGCAGGCCAGTTCCCAGCAGGGGACACACGAGAGGCAACCGTACATTGATGTTTCTCTCCCTCTCCCCCTCTCCTACCCTTCCCCTCTAAAGATAAATAAATTAAAAAAAAAAAAAAAAGTTGCTTGAAGGTCAAGAAGAGGCCATACACTGAAGGAAGAGGGAGGAGTAAATGCAAATCAATAGCTAATTAACAGTGCGGAGGTCCCTGTGGTCTCTCAGGATGGAAGAAGGAACCCGAGGAAGAGGAAGTTTCTTGTGGCGCATGGGGATGCTGGAAAGTGAGAACTTTCTGCTGGAGCCCTCTTTGTAGGCTACCAACGTTTCTTTACCCTGGTCTGAGACTGCCCATCTGTAACGTAGACACCAAGGTGCCAGTCACTGTGATAGACAACTGCAACTGGCGGCCTACCCTGAGGGACCCTAATTCAACTGTTCTGAGATGTGGCTTGGACACGGAGATGTTTCAAATCTCCACACACGACTCTGAGAGACAGCTAAGGTTGAGAACAATGATCTACAAGGGGCATTCCCCATGGCAGGGGAGGAGAGCACTGGTACAACAAGGAGGAGAAAGTACCATTTCCTCCACAGCTTGCACTACCCACGCTGACACTTCTTCCAAGGCAACCAACCATCCAGTTGCTTGTTCCAGATTCCATACTGAAAGCCCTGCCCCCCAGGAAATCCCTCAATCCCAGCTGCACCAGAAGGCTGGACACCCTACTACATCCTGCCCCAACCCAGGTTGGCTCAGTTCTTTTGCATAACAGGAAAAAGGGGGGGGAATTTAGAGCCTTCCCCCATGGGAGTTGAGGGGGGTTCGGGGGCTCAGGGGTTGAGGGGGGAAGCCTCAAAGGGAGAGGAGAGGCATCTTGGAAGAGGGCTGTTTCCTGTGATACCTCCAATGTACAAGTGCATGATGCCTTCATCTCATGAAAATCCACCAATTCAAAAATACTTGATAGGAATAATTTTTCCCTTTGGAACACTGAGAAGGTGGCTGAGTCTTACTCTAGGGCTGCGATAATATTGGGTGCTGGCACAAGTCTCCCAGGTGGAAGTGGCCTTGAGATGATGAAACCCTGTGCCAAGAACCTGCACCCATTGGGTGAGAGGGCTTGGCACTTGGTAGAACTGGTGTGGTTTGATGCCTTTTTTACCTAGACCTTGGACCAAGATGGCTCCCAGGTGGCATCTGAGTCACACTGGCATCCGCTGTGCACCTATTCTCTTATTGGACATCTTTTATTTGCCAGGCACTGTGCCTGGACTCGTACTCAGGGTGAATGAAGGCAGTGAGTGTTGGCAGAAAGGGAAACTGAAGTTACTACAGAGAAGGTGCAAATAGGGGGTTCTCTGGGGTGGGGCTGGGCTGAGGGCAGCTAGGTTGGCACCAATGGCATGTCTAGAGAAGGGAAACCAGCTTAGCTGGCTACACAAGAGGGCAGGACCCTGTTTTATATCATATTATAAATCATAAATCATGCCAGCTTGAAAAGTGGCCATTGGCCAGGAATCTGACATAATTAAATGTTCAGAAATCACTTACAAAATGACCTCGCAGGCCCCAGTCATCCCTGAAGTTGACCGGACAAGTGGATGGAAACTGACAGGCTCTTTCTCCCCCGACCTCCTCCCCTCCCCTCCCCAGGCGTCCACTTCACCTCACCCTTGCCATCCCCAAGGAACCGAGTTTGAAAGTTTCTGTGAATTTGAAAGTGACTGGCCTTTGGTGCTCTGATCTTCAGAAGCAAGGAAAACACCTATTAAACATGTTCGTTCCTGGTGAATGGCTGCGTTCCGCAGCCTCCGGTACTGGGGGAAGGAATCTAGAATCCCCAGTCCTCGCCCAAATCTCAATGGCGAGTAATTAAATTTCTACTAAGAGTTTGTTTTATCACCTCAGTTAGCTTGTTGACATATAATAGGTGCTGCTGAGAGGTACAGCTAGTTAATGGTTTTCTTGTACATATTGATATTAGTACCTGGAGTGGGAACATCTCTTCAGAATATGATTACGATTTTGAAATCTTAAGCACAGGAGGTAAATCCATTTCTATAGATTAAACAAGAAGTTCTGAGAACTTCTATCTTCAGTTCCCATCCAGGCACTAATGCATCTCATTTACTTTGTGCTGTTCCCCCGAGTTATCTGTGTCACACAGGCGACGCTTGCATGGTGCGTTAACTATCTATTGAAAAAGGCTCGAAGTGTGCTCATAACGGTGCCCTGAGCCAGGATGCAAGGTAGGGAGCAGCCCGGGGAAAACTCATCACGGTTACATTTCAAGTTGCTCTGGTATTTTAATTCCAAGAGGAAAGAACCCGTGGCAGCTAAAGATGGAGCTATAATTAAACTGAGACGGCATTCACTACTGCCTCCGAACCAGCTGGGGTTGTTTCTTTTCCCCATCTTTCAACGACATGAAATCAATTATCTCCTCAGACCAGTGGTAAGGATTGTACGCCAGCCTCTTACTCCTGAAGTGAATAAATTATTTGGAATTCATTATGGATGCGAACAACTCCTCTGATGGAAAGCCCCGTCTGATTCTCCAGGGGTGGCTTCAGGAAGACATCCCCGGGCCTGCCGTCTGTCTGGAATGCCAAGGGCGATGTCTGTCTCACAAATGCTGGGGCAGGGGAGGAGGGCAGGACAAAGCTGCCTTCTCCTCCAGAGTGGCCGCCCCCTGAAGTGTGTGGCTTTACACGTAGTGACAAACGTGTTCCCCGCATACCCCAGAGTGACAGCTATGAGGTAAGGTGGGGACAGACAGCCTGGTCTGCACGCACCTCCCGTGTGTGCAGGACGCCAGCCACCGGGGCGGTGATAGGCACGGCTGTGTGCAGGATCCGAAACGGAATTGATGCGATGTCATTTTGGCTCTCCTATCCCCTGGTTATCTCTTGCCAAGACTTCACGTCTGATTAGTCCTCCTGGAGAGGACGGCGGGCTTATCAGCCTCGCTTCCCGACATTCCCGTCAACTTCAGAGATGCTGCAAAGGAACTTAAGATGAGGTGGCACATCTTCCTGTCAAATTCTTTTGGGAGCCACCCCTGAGTCCGGGGCCTCTTTCGGAAAACAGTCATCAGGTGGAAGGGGACGCGGTTTCGGCTGGCTCCGACCTGGCGATGCGTTCTGCGGTGGCGTCTTCCTGGGTCGGTGTCTCCTGGTTGGCTCTAAGTTCTCTCTGTCAGCCATGCTGGTAGGGGGCACGGCATCAGTGCTAACACCTAGCGCGGCTCCTTGGCAGTTTGCAGCAAGGGTGAGGCCTGCTGGTCCTATTGCTCCCCTGGTCTGAGCATGGGGAAATCATCCAGTGAGTGCACTGCTGACAAAGTAAATCCTTCCTAGCCGTCGTCTCTCTACGTTGTTGGGTAATTCTGCCACTCTAGCTCCAGGGTTCCTGGCAGGGCCTGGACCACACAGGGTTTGCTAGGGGACTGATCCTGCCAAGCTTCCTGGCAAAGGAAGGAGGCTGGGTCCTGTGCCAGCTTCGCACTCTCAGACCCACCCCGCACTCCTCCAGCTGCCATGGCTGTGCCTACAGCAGACCTGTGACCTTCTCCTACCCTGAAGAGAAAAGCTGTGGCAGCAGGGCGGGCCACTAGAGAAGTTATGATGTCCGAGAAATAGACCATTGGCACTGGCTGGCTCTTCCTCTGGTAAGAGCCCCCTCCAACTCCCTCCCACTGCCCATCCTACAGGCTTCAAGGGGTTCTGTGACACCACATCATTTTATCAGGAACAAGGTCCTAAGCTCAATTATAGTGGTGTATTAGGAACTCAGTGCATGGCCCTCGATCCTAGAGAAGACCTGACTTTAAAAGAAGAACCTGTAGGGCTCAGTGATTAATCCAAGAGGAATGCGCCTCTCACAGTGGATTGCAGGCACTGAAAGAGCTGCCATTTTGCAACCCTGGTGAGATATTTGTCAGGGTCCCTCCCATCATACCCTCCGAACACTGGTGTCTTGACTGGGGAAGCGGAGACTATAACAGCAGGCTCACTCCTCACTCAAGTCAGAGCGTGGGGACACGATGGCAGCGAGCGCAGGCAGGAACTGCCGCACACGCTCAGTCAGGCACATTACATCATACCGCTGTTCTCCAGGAGAGAATGCAGTTTCACTTAGTGGATAAAGTCCGGACCACTGACCATTCAGATCGGGAAGGAGAACATGCCAGCTGACCTCACCGCTCTGATTCCGTGCCCCTGAATTCCGTGTGGGCCCCAGGGACTGCTTTTGCCCTTCCATGTGCATCCTCAGTGGGAACAACACGTCCACCTTTGGCTCCTCATCAGACAAAGTTAAGATGCAGGAGACAGAGGCCACTGTATAGACTTTACACAGAAAGGTATTTAATAGAGGGTGCTTATAAAACCATTAGAAGGGCTCCAGGAGCCGGTTCTAGCTTGGCTGCAGGAATGACTCCCAGACCTGACTGTAGGACACGACCACAGACCTGACCGTCCAGGTAGCTTCGGCTTCTGCAGCCATCAGGAAGGTGGAGAACCAGGAGGCTGGTACTGCCATCAGCCCAACAACTCATCCCCAAGGGGTGTGCCAGGAAGCAGGAAGTGTCCCCTCTACCACAGTGGTTACCAACATTTTTGATACGGGGGACTAGTTTTGTGGAAGACAATTTTTCCATGGACCAAGGTAGGGTGGTCGGGGATGGTTTCAGGGTGAGTCAACCACATTACATTCAGGATCACCTCCTGTTCTGCAGCCTGGTTCCTAATAGGCCTGGACCAGTACCAGTCCGAGGCCTAGAGGTTGGGGACTCCTGCTCTAACACATTTGCCTCTCAGGTCCACGGCTGGATACTGAGAACTGTTGCAGAAAAGCCTACTATTTCTACGGCTGTGCTTGCCAGGAGCAACAGCCAAAGGAAGGAAGATGTGCACCTCCCCGCTTTACCTTCAGAATGCCAGAACTGGCAGAAGGTAACTGACACCCAGAACCCCAGCTGCAAAGAAGCAATCTCTAGTTTTTGGTTCCCCAGCCTCCCCAGTTTGTGACGAAGGAAATGGGAGTGGGTGCCGAGTACCAGTCACCATGTATCTTCAGGTTCTACCACAGCATAGCTAGGGCAGGCAGGAGCAGGCCAGAGACATCAGCTAATTTGAAAAGAGGACAAAGGAAAGTAAACACAGCAAGTGTAAGGAATTTAAAAAGCCAACACAGCTTTTTTGCTCACTTTCCTCCTAGCGTCTTAAGGAAACTTCATTCTAGCCCCAAAGATTAGCACCACCTTGAACATACCTTGCCTCGGCTCCCTACACCTGGCTTCTTGGACTGTTCCGGGTGACAGTGTTCCACCACCTTTCACACACACACACACACTGCATTCTTTTCAGTTCTCAGTGACAAAAAGAAGGAATCCCTGCCCCTCCAACTAGGGCTCATCCTTTCCCCCTCATTTCCCCGTAGGATAGCTATGCTGCTTTCACTGGTATTGGCAACTAGAAGCGACTCATCCTGCCTGGAAACCTGGAAGTAAGTGCCTGGAACAGCAGGAGTATATCAGCTAGGGTGCTTTGGGTTGCAAGTAGAAAAAACAAGCTGATCAAACTAGCTTCGAAATGACTTAGATTTATTGCTGCCTATAAATCCCAGGGAGGGTGGCCCTAGATGCAGCTTGACTAGAGAATCGACTTCATTACTCTGCATTTCTCTTGGCTTTATCCTTCTCTCTGTGCTGTCATGGTTCATGGGCTGCCTTCCTTCATGACCACAGGATGGCTGCAGAAACGATGAGGGCAATGTTCTCTTCATGCACTCCAGGGATGAGGGAGGGGAGCTTCCCAAATCCACCATGCAAAGGTCTTGAGTTCTTTATGATCGAATCACCTTCAAGCCAGTCATTGGGGGCCTGTCTAAACCTGCTGTTCTCTGAATTTCATGTGCTGTGGATACGGTCAATCTCACTGAATCGATTTGTCTGCTACACTCTGGGGAGGGGTGGATGGGGCTGGGAATGCAACCCGTTGTCCACTTAAAGGGATGATGTCTGGCTTTCATCTCTCAGGCCTGGTAGCCAAGCTATGAACTGACCATATGTTGAGCATACAGTATGAGCAGCTGGAGACATGTGCATGGACATCAGGGGCAGGACTTCCCACCGATACTTATGGGTGAGGCTGGCTCCAGGGGGCAGAGTCAGAAGTGGAGCTCACAGGGTTCCTGGACAACATGTCTCCTAGCCACCATCCGCCAGGCTGAACTACCCATGAATTCAGGACACAGGAAAACAGGTTTCCACTGGTGTGCATCACCACAACGTCAGACTTGAGGTTTCTTCCCTTTCTATTCCAGAACACCTGCAAGCAACAGCATGGGGAAGGTGTGTGTTTGGAGTGAGGTACACCGCAGTTAAACCTTGGCTGTGCAACGTAGCAGCTCTGGAATCTCGGCCAAATCACTAGTTTCCTGAGCTTCAATTTTCTTATCTACAAATGGGGAGCACGACACCTAGCTCATAGGATTGTCGTGAGGAAGGACCTGGAACAGTGTGTGGTGTATTTGTGTTTCTTAATCATCTCTTCCCCCTTTACTCCCAAAGGATAGAGATGGGCACCAACCGGGTAGATATTGTCTGGCTGCCTCTAATGCCCCAGGTACCCCCTTCCTCCTTAGAAATCCAGGACATTCGCTGTTATTTGGAAGAATATGGACGTTGAGCAACAGGTCAATATTGCAAACCTATTATGTCTGTGCCTAGTACTATATAAGATGCTGTGAAGTGGCAGAAGAATGGGATATCAATGTTCTTTGCTTTTAAGGTACTCAACTTAGCTGGCACAATAAGATATATGCCAATGAGGATCCAGGGAATCTTGTCCTTGGCCCTTTTATGATGTTCTAGATCAATGTCAAGTTTAGAATTGTAGTGTCCTGTAACTCTGTCAAGGATAGTCACAGTGCGTCCTTTGAATGCTTCCTTCACTCTGGGCGAAACTGTAAAGTGGGCCAGGTTTGACCGCAGGACTCTAAGTTCACCTGTCCTCAGGTTCCCACACTTCCCAGAGGCCTCTCTCTTGTCTCTTTCCCTCCAGCCTTGTTCCCAGGGAGCTGCTGTGTAGGGTCATTATTGGGCAGCAAACTCCAGAACTAAAGAATGTGAAGTCAAACGCTTAAGATAGTCTTCGCCTGTGATATGTGGTTGTTAATGAAAGACAAAAACTCAAATCCTTGCTGATGACTCTAACTGCATAGACTTGGAGTTGGACACTCATGTGTACATGACCCAGATCTGGCCAAGGAAATGATGATGAGGGTGATGCTGAGGTTACTAAAAATAATAGCTAATATATACTGAATATTTGCTATGTGTCAGGCATGCTATGTATTATATATATATATACACATGTGTATATATGACTCATTCAATTCTAATAACAACCTTACGAGCTAGGCACTATTATGGGTGTTGAAATCCAGACACAAAGAACTTACCCAGGCGCACACAGGTAGTGAGTGGAGAGCGTGTGTGAGATCCCAGACTCTAAGACCTTCTGTCCTCTCCTGTCTCTCTATAAGATATGATGAGAAATCTGTTGGGGTTTCTGGGGGAAGTTTTCCTCCGTAACAAAAGAGCAGCCCAAGGAGAAGCCCATTTGTTCCTTCCCGTCCTTCCCTTGCCTTTTCTTGTGTTAGAGCGCGTGGCAGCCATCTCGCATCCATGGCGCAATAAGCTTGAGGCCAAAGGCCGAGAAGCTCCAGACAGGGGAGTGGAGGGTGCAAAGAGCCCCGTCCCCTGGTGACAGTGCCGGACTGCTGAACCAGCCTTGGGCCTCCAACCTGAACTTCTTTTAATTAAACAAGGAACATCCTTATCACCAAACTACTGCTGTAGCTCCTGTTACTTGAAGCCAAAAGCTTCCTAACTGACAGGTTTTCCATGTTGCACCTTAAGAAACCTCTCCGCCTGGGCAGTCATGTACCCTGCATCTTGCCAATAAAAAAAAAAAAATTTAACCTTGTTTGGTCCTTAGTTCAATAATGCCAGTTGAGGTCCATTATTTTAGCAAACTTCATAACAGTTTTTTTTTAAATAAAATATGAAGATATTTTATATCTTTACAGTTAAGAGCTGGAAAAAAACCTTTTATGGTCACAATCAGTAATAAAATTATAGCTTCCTTAATAAGCCTGAGCCCAGTCCCTACAGTGGACCGACAGACTCCCTGTGGAGGTGAGGATGTCAGGGCGGGGTGTGCAGCAGAAGCTAAGAGCCTCGCCAGAGCGCTCCTGTTGGGGACAGCCATCAGCATTTCCTCTCAGGGCTCAGTCATTATCCAAGGGAGCAAGGCCAAGAGAGTTCTGAGGCATCCTTGTAAGCTGTTGTGTCTTTGAATTTTAGGATCCTTATCTGCAGACCCACTCCTCCCCTCTGGCTGAAACTGGGAATGTCTACCTGCTCTACACCCACCCTGAGGACAGTTATGGATCCAGCACGATTCGGTCAAATCCAACTGAACAGTCACAGTTCAAGACAGCACAAGGTGATGCAACACAATGAACTCAACAGCCAAAACTGGAGCAGGTGCGCGTGTGTGCATTTGTGTGAATGAACCTTAGGATGGCTGCATGCTCTTTATTTCCTGGGTGATTTTTACTATCAGAAGAGTGTCGCTGTTCCCATCAATAGCTCTCTCCTCCAAGATACTAGGAAGAAGTTGCAGGTAAAAGGAGAAAGGTGAGTCCCCTCCCAGGGGGCCCTGCCAGGGGCTAGCGTGCAGGGTCTTCTCAGCCTGAACGTCACCAGGCCCTTTGTCTCCCTTTTATAAGCTGATCACTCATCTTTCTATATAGACTTTAGAAAAACCCTTGACTTTTAGCAATACAACACATTATACAAACCCCCTTTCCCGTTAAGACATTATTCTGGGACAGTCTCTTTGCTATTTTTAGGACCATCGATTTCTTTTTGAATCATTCCGCCTGCGTTATTCGTGATGTCCTCAGACGAGACTCTTGGTCTGGCGCTCCTATCGACACCCAGCAGAGGCATCCTGCCGATCAGTTAGCAGACTGGGCAGGAGGGGTGAAGCTGGGGAGGGAACCTCAGCCCCCAGCCCCTCCTCTTCTTCCCCCGCAGAAATAATCATGACAACAATAACAGCACCACCGCCCTGCATCTGCACAGAACACTGTCCTTTTCAAAGACTGTGCACCTCCCAATGAACAACACATAATATCTTCAAAAGGATGAGAAAGAACAGTGCACCAGAGGCACAATTTTTGATCAGTGTAGGGAGGTGGGTAGCAGTACATGTACCCTGGGCATTTTTCTTACCAGTTTTGCATTTCTCCTGAGGAAGGGAAATTTATTCTGTTGATCATCTCACTGGCTCCCAAACCTGGTCCTTGTGGCAATGCCACTGCTCTGTGCTCCCCAGCCCAAGTGCGGACAACTGCCAGCCAACCCCCAAAGGAGCTGAGAGCCTGGAGTTTCCCAAAATCACTGTACTCCCTCCCACATGAAGCAATTTCTCTCCTCACTTTCTAAGTCACTTGAACTGCCATCAGATGCAAAGTGTTGAAATAAGACTCATTCTAGGGCCTTTGGGAGAAGGCTTCCGTGGGCAGGCAGCTGTGGTATAGTGGAGAGCGAGCTGGACTCAGTGTCAGGCAATCTGGGTTTGAATCTTGGCTCTGTTGCTTTCCATCTGTATGGCAATGGTGAGGGGAGACAGTGGTACCTGGTTCTGCTTGTCATGAAAACTAACTGATGTATATGTATAAAGAAGCATTTGGCAAATTGAAAAGTAACATAAATGCAAGTTTGAAACATGAAGCAGAGGAGAGAGCTTGGGTTTTGTAGCCAGGCACTCCTGGTTCTGAATCCTGGCACTGCAAGTTACTTAGCTTTTCTGCGCCTCAGTTTCCACACTTGTAAAGTGGGGCTAACAAAATGGAGAGGTGCTGAGCTCAGTGGATAATAGCTGCTCCCACTGCTACTACTACTTGTGTCTCAAACCGTGGCCCAAACTCTCTCATGTCTCTAGCAGAGGAGAGGAGCACAATGACATGGACATAGTTAATAATCCAAGGTTTTTCACATCAGCTCATGCTGGATACTACAGACTGATGAAACAGGTGCATGAAGCTGTCCATGAGCCGTTGAGAAACTGTTTCAGATAGAGGCCATGATGAGCTACAGTGACAACGATTAAACAAAGATAGGGACAGAGTTGCAGGTGGAAATGAGAGCCTGGCTTCAGGGAGGCAGAAAGTCTCCGTAGCTTTCAGCTGGCTTTCTACCGGCAGAACTTAGAGCTTTTTTCAGACTTGACCTTTTCGTCTGCTCAGAATTTTGGCAGTCATGTGCTAAAGTTCGTTGTACCAGGCTGGGTGAATCCTGATGTAAAAAATGACATTTACTCTGATTCCTAAATTGCCCTGTGGCGTATGCAGCACGCAGACTCAGAATTCTGCATGTGACCGTGTGACACAGTGTACACTTTTCCTGAGTGTGTGCTGGGCACAGTTACAGCCAAGAGAAGTTGGTTGTGCTTTCAGATACGTCGACTAGAAGAGAAGATGACCTGGAAAGCCTTTGAGTGGGTTGGCTGCTCCACTGCTGGTGGATCTAAAGATAGTCACTCTTGGTTAGGAATATAGGCATTGCTTGAGTCAAGTGCCCACAAAGACACATTTCTACTTAAATGGTGAGATTAAGATGGAGTGCTGAAAACAATGAGTGCTTACGATACCAAAAAGATATTTAAAATGATACTGACAACAAATTTATTCATAATAGTCCCAAATTTGAAATAACTCTGATGCCTATCAATAATAGAATGGGTAAATAAATTGTATAGCCACACAGTGGACTATTACATAGCAGGAAAAAAGAAACGGATAAACCTAATAACATATTGTTAAGGGAAAGAAGCGAAATGTACAAGAGTACATACAATGTATGATTGTACATATGTATGATTCTGTTTATATGTAGGTCAACAACAGGTAAAATGAATCTTTTGTGATCGAGGTTACCTCTTGCTGACAGTGGGGTAGTGCTGGCTGGGGGGGTACATGCAGGAACTTTTTGTGGTGCTGAATTATAAATATTGCCTTCCTGAGAAGTGATTTGGAACTGCAGCACATGTAAAACAGCGCAATGGTCCCTCCAAATTTGTGCATTCACATTTTAAAAAGAATTTATTTCACTGTGGTCAAGTGAGCATAGACTCCGAGAGAAGCCCGGTATTTCTATTAATTTCCATTCAGCCATCAGCCTCCAGAATTCTATGGTATGTAACATTCATAAATAGACAGTTGCAGAATGAACAAACAAATGAATGTGTTTTTTTCGATTATTTATGACTTTACACCGAAACAAGTCATTTGCTGGCTGACCACTCCTTTGATTTGATTGATCCCTGAGTCAACCAACGTATTAGTGGTTCAGACTCAATAGGCAAGATTCCATCCAAGCCTTCTCAGAAGCTGAGGTGCTGGAGAGACTCGGAAAGATAGGGTAGAGGCCATTTGCACATCCAAGGCCTGGTTCTTGACTCCCACTGAACTTACCCTGCTCTTTGGACTTGAGGCCTTTGAACTAAAGCGTGCCCTTGCAAGATTTCCCGGCTTCCTTGTTTGGACTGGAGAGGAATGCGAAACACGATTCTTACGGTATTTCAGGCTCTTGCCTTCCTGTCCAGCTCCTAACGGAGGAAGTTCAGAGAGGGGCAAGGGTTCACTGCAGCCCCACCGTTTACAGGCCATCCGGCCGCCCTCCGCCCTGAGCACGTCTGCCCCCGAGAGTTCGCTCCCTCCACTGGCCACGGCCCCTTTCTCATTGTTTTCCTAACACTAGTCATGGCCTTATTTATGTATGCATTCATTTTCTTACCTACTTATATTTGTTAAGGCCTTCCAGAAAGATTTTCTATCCTGGCTTAAAATTTTATCTTTTCTTTTTTTTTAGCACAAATAATCATCACCATGATAAAAGTCTGGTGACTATAGTTGATAACACTGTATTATATAATTGAAATTTGCTAAGAGAGTAGAATTTAAAATTTCTCACCAAATAAAATAAAATAAAGGTAAGTATGTGAGGTGATGGGTATGCTCATTAACTCAGCAAGGGGAGTCCTTTCACAATGTGTCTGTACATCAATTCGTCCTGTTGTACACTCAGTCTAACAATTTTATTTGTCAACTACACCTCAGTAAAGCTGAAAAAATAAGCAAACAAACTTCGGGCATTTGAGAGGGCCCTACTATTTTCAAACGCTTTCTTGTGATCCTGTGTAACAGGTTACAGCAGGTATTACTTCCCCCACTTACAAAGTGCCAAACAGGGGCTCAGAGGGGTCTGCAGATCTCCCAAGGCCCCGCAGCAGCGGTGCACCCGAGCTGGGGCTGGGATCAGCCCCACCTCATTTTGGGCCCAGTCCACCCTCTCCTTGGCTCCCCTGTCAGACGCAGTTCACAGCCTCTGACCCTCCCCTCCCACTTGGCAGAGGGAGATGCTCTCTGGGGGTGAGAAGGCCCCAAGTCACCAGGAACGTTGCACTAAGAACGGGCTTCAGCACCTTGCAAGGCCCTGCTGGGGCTCTGGGGCCTTTTCTGTAGCCCCAGGGCCCAACTCAGAGCTTGAAGCAGAGTGACCCTCAGGACAAGGGGGCCGAAGTGGGTCAGCCTCGGGTGCTGCGAGGTTAGTGCTCCTAACCTTTGAGCAAATGGCAAGCCACAGAGCAGAAAGTATGGATCTGGGGTCCTACTGGCATTCACTGAAAGCTGACTGCGTACCAAGAGCTTAAACGTTTTACGTAGGTTATCTTAGTAACACAACGATGCTGTGACACGGCTGTTTCCTATCACAGTTTCACGGGTGTAGAGACCAAGGCCCAGGTAAGGGCTTGCCCGCAGTTGCCCAGGCAGTACGTGTATGCATGTGTGGGGATGTGAGGGGGGTGGTCCGGATTCAAACTCAGGCCGTCCAAGTCCAGAAACCATGCTCTTAGCCTCCTAGCAGGTCCCCGGCAGATAACTCATCTCAAGGCCAGGGGGGTTCTCAGACAGTCCGAGGCTTCTGGCTGCCTTGTCCCCTGGGCTGGCAGACACCCTGGTCCCTTAACGTGCTTTCCTGCCTTCAGCATTTAGTACCTTTCCTTCCATTTCTCCACCCTCCACACCCTTCTCACTTGTTTATTTACTTTTCTCATCTTTCCTACTTCCCCAGTTGTAAAAGGCAGTCTCCCGCTGCTTTGCCCTTTCCCTCCTCTCTGTCCGTTTCCTTCTGTTCGCTCTGCAAATTCCTTCTCCTCCTTTCTTTCTCCCCTATGCCTTCCCTCCCCCATCTCTCTGTTTAGCTTACAGCAATGTTGACTCAACCATGAATTGGAGAGAGAGTCACCTGGAGGAGAGCTTGGCATGGGGCTGGGGCTGGGGGTGGGGGCGGGGGACCCAGAGTCATCAGTTCTTTCCCCCAGGCAGGATGAGCCAACCAGCCCAGGAGGTCATCCATTCATGTTTGCTGGGCATACAATGGTGAGGAGAAGCAGACATGGACTGAATACCCACACTGCATTAGGACAATTGAGTAATTGATGGTGGCACCTGAGCTAGCCTGAAAATAATGATAGCAGAACCGTAAGCAGGACTTACCTGTCTGACACTATTGTAGGTGATACCAACATCTCAACATATTTAATATTCACAGTTAGCCTCTGAGGTGGGCACTATTATTGGTCCCATTTTACAGGTGAGGAAGCTGTGGCATAAAGAAGTTAAATAATTTGCTCAAGATCACAAAACTTAATAAGTAACATGGTCAGAATTCAAACCTGATGTGGGCCCCAGAGCCTGTGCTCTTAAGCCCTATGCTGTGTTGCTGAGAAGTCAGGGCAGACTTCTTGGAGAGGTGACCACGAGGTGAGATATCAGCATACACAGAGCTGTGTGGGCTTCCATAACAAAATACCACAGACTGAGTGGCTTAGAAAAAACAGGAATTTCTCACAAGTCCAAGATCGAGGTGCCTGAAGATTCAGCGTCTGGTGAGGCCCCACTTCTTGGTACATAGATGGTTATTTTCTCTCTGTGACCTCACATGATGGAAGGGGCAAAGGAGCTCTCTGGGGGCTGTTTTATAAGGGCACCAACCCCATTCATGAGGGCTCCACCCTCATGACCTGATCCTCTCCCAAAGGTCCCACCTCCAAATACTGTGTCACCTTGGGGATTAGGTTTTAGCACATGAATTTGGGGTGACAAAAACACTGTGTCCATAGCAATCTGGATTATCAAACACGCAACAAAATGTTGCTCTCTCCTTGTGCCCAGGTTCATGGCAGACATCCCTAACTGGTTAGAGCTCCCCCCTTTTCTCAGGTGGGGAATCAACTTTAGATTCCCACAGAAGCTGCTCCAAGAAGCCCCTCCTAGTTGATAGAATGAGTCCCAGAGTTGAAACCTGTTGGCCATGCCAGGCTGTGCTAATCCTGAACCCACAGGCAACCTAAAACCACTGCGATGCAGCTTTCAAGCACCTCCTTTGTGCCAGTGACCATTGATTAAGCACTTCCTGTACACAGCAGTTTGGTTTTCCCAGCATGGCGGCTACTTGAGCTGCCTGAACTGGGTCTTCATTGTCTGGGAACAGAGTGACAGGGAAGGGCAGCAGAAGTGGATGGTCTGCGCTTCACGGGGAGCTGCCCAGGAATGAAAACCACCTGTGGACCTTGCAGCAAGCAGAGAAATCACCTGTGATTCATGCCCTGCAGAATACCTCATTGTTGGAGCAACTCGGGCTCTGTCCTGGGGTCTCCAGGCCCTCTCTGACTCACGGCCAGATAGAAATTATACAGCAAATGGCAGTCATGGCTGGTGCTAACACTGGCTTCCTGAGCAGAGAATTCAAAACATCTGCTCAAGTGCTGACCTCCGCGAGCCATCCCTCCCCGCATTCCCGCCCTGACCAGATGTTCGTCAGCAGAGCCCAGCTCCCTGTGAAAACCAGAGTAGAGGACAATGTATGCTGGGGGCGGGGTGGCGGCGGCAGCGGCGGCAGCGGCGGCGGGGGCCGCAGCAGCCCATACGGGCCCCTGGAATCGCTTACACCTTAGCGCGCTCCTCCGTCTGACTTAAGTCCTGCCCATTGTTTCAAGCACTTACATTACATATTATCTTTTAAACACACACACATATACATTTAATGCAGTTATACTTGTACGAGTGAATAGACCAGTATGATATAAGTGATATTTAGTAACCGATAATTACTGCGTGTTAGCCATCTGCTATTCCTGAGGGTTTCACCAAACGCTTCCATAAAAGCAAAATGATACTCTGCAGCCAAATTATATAACATTAACAGAATATTTTATATGCGAAATGCTGTATTTCTTTACTTTTCATTCAACTAAAAATGTACACAGTCAGTAACAAGCCATTTCAGCTGCATATTTATCCAAAACATTTCACAGGCAAAAAAAGTCAAGCGAGAAAAATAACAGTTCAGCCACATGAGGGCTAGGAAAAACACATTAGAAAAGGGATCCTCATTACAATAATAAACGAGGGCCCAATTAAGGCTGCCACATGCAGGGCGGGTCCATAGTTGACAGGGAAAGCCACCGCTCAGTAGGTTTTGCCCTTGACTTTGAGGGCATCCTCAGCACCCGAACCAGCGTTCTCAGTTGTGGCAGAGAAACATCAACAACAGCAGCCCCTTTTCAGCCTCCCACTCTGGAAAGGACTTTTTGGTGTGAGTAGATACTGCTTCCAGGCATGGCCGGGTCTCCATCTCATGCCCTATGTTCCTCGCTGTCCTGGCTGGCACTCCCAGTGGGCACATGTAGAGGCTCCGAGTCACACAACATGTCCACGAGAAGATTCAGCTCAATATCCATGAACCTGTGCTCTGAGCCCCCTGGATGGGGGAAAGACATCACACTCCTGGTTAGTAGCCTTTGGCATGTAAGTGTGATGTGTGGAGCCTGGGGTGGAAGGGAAAGGAAGAGCTTGTGCCTGGCTCCTGCAGAGACATGAAAGTGTGTAGTGTAGTGCCCACACAGTATTTCCCTTCTCTAAGCCTCAGTTTTCCTCAGCTGTAAAATGGGAGCGTAACACCAACCTATATGGCCATTTCAGGATTAAATGAGATTATATGTGCTAAGCAGAGTGGCCCTTTAAGAGTCACTTAATCAATGTCTGCTGTTATTATTAAGCTTGTGATCTTGTTGAGTAGATAACATATAACCACTTGAACTAGAAGGAAATAATCAAGGAACCACCTGGGAGTGAGTGCAAAATGCTCCAGGACAGACTAAATTTGAGGTGCTGAAAGGTGAGCAGAGGGAGGTGAGCAAAGGGCAAGTGGGGCTGAGGAGCGAAGGCTGCCTGGAGGAGGTGCGTTTCACCCAAGAACTTCTCTGTTTCGGGTCTCAGAGGCTGGTGGATCAGATGCTGTCCCTGGCAAGGGCAGTGCCCGGAGGCAGACTTAGTCCTCGGGCCTCATGCTTACCGGAGGGCTCCAGACGTCAGGTCAGCTGTGGGGTCTATTCACAGTAACTTGAGCCCAATAGGCTTTCTTGCAGGGTGGGTAATCGAGAGGGGCAGGGAATTCATGGAGGCATTTAATGTCCGTGTGTCAGCATTAATCCATCTTCTCAGAATTGCTCTGTCCTTACTTGCAAAAGTTTCCAACGTCTACCTCCTGACTTCTTAAAGGTGCCGGGGCCACCAACATTAAAGAACCTCCCAAACAACAGAAAGTCTCTTTTTAATACTTTTACATGGCTATTTCCCCTCTCCCGTACATACTCACACAGAGAGGGAGATGGGATGGGAGAGAGAGGAAACGGAGGGGAGGGGACAGGTCAGGAGGAGAGGCAGAGATGATCAACGGCAAGGCAAGGAAAGCAGGGGGCAGCATTTTTGGCCTGAGCCTCAGCTGCTGCCGCACTGCCTGGGAGAAAGCCAGCAGCTGTGTGGGAGGGCTGCACCCTACTGACCGGGGCACACGCTGACCCAGCTGCGTCCCACCTCCCACCGTTTTTACCTGGGAGTCCAGCTCCCTAGAGCTGTTGGATCCAAATGCCCGCATCTACCTGCCCCGCAGTCCAGCCAGCCTGGGTTTGGTGATGGCTCACTAACCGAGGTTCTGATTCAGGGGCAAAGATCCATTCAGTTTGTCAGGCAAGGGCAGGACACGGGGCCTTATTCTCCGCAATTGGACATGAGGTTGAAAAGTTTCAGTTTACATTCAGTGTAAAACTCCAATCTCGTTCATAAACATAGTGACTATTTAAAGAAGCCCTGCCTTTTGGAATGAATAATTCATGTTAGTTTATCTGGTGTAGGAAGTCAGCATTTAGATTTTGTTCAAATGGGAAGCCTGTAGGTTGTGTACCTCGTGAACACGGTCAAGTAAAATGAGTGTGAGGCAAAGGCGTGTGCCTGGGATTTCACGGTTAGCGCTGGGGCCGGGCAGATGGCTTCCGTACTTACCGAGCCTTTTCTACCCTCTCACCCGGTGCAGGAAGTCATGGGGAATACAAAAGAGAACGGGTCCCACCTGGACAGACTTCGGTTTCCTCATCTACAAAATGAGGAGTCGGATAAAATGATGTCTAATATTTTAGCACTAGGGGTTTATACTTCTGTGGTGTGATCCAGGCCCCGACGGGCCTGAGAAATTTGCTGGAGAGGATAAGCTATACCTTCCAGTGAAATACCAATGTCGCAATGACTGCAGGGCAGAGGAAGAGGCCATGGGGTTGGAGATCCAAAGCTCTTGTTTAGTCTGTGGGATGAGGAAACTGTCCCTTCGACGATGGGGAAACTGTCCAGAGGACCAGTGGAGGGTTGAGTCAAGGTGACGAGGACAGCTTGGTAATGGTGGGGGGGCGGAGAGCGTACCTGACTAACAGGGGTGTTGGGAGATTAAATGTAAGGAGTCTAACACAGTGCCGGGTGCACGGTAAGCACTTATGCCATGTCCAAAGACAACTGCTGCGGAGTGACTGCCACGCTGGATTTCCTTCTGCTTAAACCCTTGGGTGTCACCAGGAGAAGGGAATGTCAGAGGAGCTGTTGGAGAGGAGCCCACAGGCTGCACTGAGAGCTGAGCGGCTCTCAAAGGTGGAGAAGGCGCAGGTCTGGCGCCAAGGTCTGTCTCTACTCAGGTTTTGTCTTTTTAACAAAACGATGCTTGTTAAGCCCGTGTAAAGAGCAGCCCTGAGATCTTGGAGGGCTCTTTAGACAAAATTTGGATTAAATTGACCTCTTGGCATGATCAAGAATAATTTTACTTAAAAAAAATATTTTGCACATTTTTGTTTTTATTATTAACTAGAGCACCACATTGTTTATTGGACTAGGTATGCCCTTCATCCTGTTGTCAAAAGATCAGTGGGTCCAGCAAACACTGAATTCTGGAGGATGTCCCTAAACTAAAACGCCAACAGGTCTCTCTGAAGAACTTGCCTGGCCTTCTGTGATCAGCTCTTGTGATGTTCTGTGACTCTGGATAGACTCCCAGCCAAGGATATTCACACCAATATCACTCTTCTTTCAGTTCCAATTAATATTATTAATTGTAGCTATCACTTATTGAGCCTTTACTACAATCCGGGTACACATATGAATTATTGAATCAGATTATATAAGTCCTTACATTGCTCCTATGAGATAGGCTTATTATTATTATTATCCATTTTATAGATAGGGAAACCGAGGCCCGGAGGGGATGAGCCACTTGCCCAGAGTCACACAGCAGGCAAGTGACAGAACTAAGACTAAAATCCAGGTCTGTCAGATTTCGATTCTGAATACTACACCCTCTTAGAAGATGAGGCAACTGGGGACCAGGGGTTAAAAGGGCACGTGAGGCAGACGGATGAGACACAAATGGAAGCGCCGTCGACACCGCCTTGGAAAAGATAAAGGAAGATCAGGGGAGCAAACAGGGCTCCGGAACCACTCCCTGGGTGCAGGGGCGGCGGGCACGTGTGCCAGAGGAGCTGGGGCCACCATGAACGAAACCCATGCCGCACGACCCTGGGCATTTAGGGGCCACAGGAGAGTGCGAAATGCCTGCACACAGGGAACCCCGGCCCTCGTCATTTCAGCATCTGGATTCCCTGGGAGGAGGATGGAGAACCCTCACCCTGGGAGCCAAGGCCCCGGAGATGGGAGGCAGCTGCCCGTGACTGGGCAGTCACCGAATGGAAAGCGCTGGACATTTGGAAGGGGGACAGGCACAGAAAATAGAGCCCCTGTACGTGTGCGTTATCTGCAACAAAGCAAAGCAAATTCACAAGCGTATTATGGAGACTGTGGGAGAGAAATCACAGAAAGTCTCTAGCAAACAAGGAAATTGGAAATGGAAATTGGACTCTCTCAGCACAGCGCTGATTATTATTAATCTGAGCTGTGTAAAATGTTATCGATAGTGTCCTCGCTCCTATCTTCATTCTGCTTTAGCTTAGTGATTACACAAATATTCAGAAGGCTTCCAAGGGTTCATTCTCAGCCTCCTTGCCCCAATCCTATTTTTCCCGTAACATCTTAAATGTCTGAAACCCCACTCCTCCTCCGTCGGCGGTTTCCTTCGCACCTGGAGAGAGCCTGCTGCCCACGTGGCGTGTTCCTGGTGACGGAAACTGTGCTTTCCCATTGTGGGATCCATAAAGGCTAAGCCTGGGATGGACAAACAGCAAGTGTGCAATAAATACCTGCTGTGTGATGAACACTTCTCAGTTGTGCCTCCCCTGGTTGTGGGACAATTCAGAGACTCACACGGGAAGACGACAGGAGGAGGCAGCTGGGCCCCTGCCTCTGCCAAGATGGGGCTCTGAGCAAAGGCCTGGCCTGTGTGGGCAAGGGGCCATCTGCAGCCCGGGGACCAGCCTGCCAAGATTTACCTGAAATTTCTGCATTTTCTCTGGGGTGCCGGAGCTGTAGGTAGATGGAGGTGGGGGTAGGGGTAGCGCCCTGCAGCCAAGACAATGAAAATAAAGAGCGAGCTGGCCTGGCCCAGACCAAGCTGACCCCCTGTGAGATACAAAGATGGCTCGGGGCCTGCCTGGGAACAATTTACATGGGGTGGACCCCAAACTTAGAGAAAAATTGAAGAGCAGGACAATTTCCCATTCATGAAGAAAATAAGGAGGCCGAGTATCTTTTCAAGGAGTCAGCTGTAGGCAAAGGGATTTATTTATAATTTGGGAGAAAAGAACTTACTATGGCCGAATGTAAAAAGTATTTTTTTTTGATAAGTTAAAGAGATTAAGAAAAATCAGGCCGATTTTGACAGAGAATGGTGTGTAAACGAGAGGTGTTATCAGTGGGAATCTGGCACCAGCTCCATTTTGTTATGGTGAAAAATATCAGTATTATTTACTAAGAAGATTAGGGTTGAATTGGAAGAGAGGCTGGTTGTTGTGTGCAGATGGAGATAAGATAAGGATTTTACCTTCTCTGCAGAGCCAAAGGCAGCGCACACAGTCTGTTATCTCGGGGCTGGCAAGCAGGGGGATATTAAGATGTACGTTGTAATTACCAGTGGCAGGAGCAAATTTCATAGCGACTATTTTAAACCCTAATAAAACGTCGGCCTTTAATTATACAGCTTTGAAATATTTTTCTCAGTTAATTGCAACGGGGGAAAATAAAATCAACCTCACATTTGAAACTGATTCTCACAGGGAAAGCCCTCCGCCTGGCGCTCCAGCTGCCTCTGAGCGCCACGCTGCGGGGGCCAGGGGCTGCCTTGGTTCTGAGTTCCCAGGTTCCATTGACCCCCTCCTTCGTTGCCCGCCCCCCCTGCCCAGCCTTGAATAGGGAAACAGAGTAAGAAAGGGTGAAGTCTTTCCTTGCAGCAATTAGATACTCCCAAGAAGCCACTGTTCATTCCTTCTGAAAATGAAGTCTAATTTCTAGAAGCTGGAGGCAGGTGGGGTGCAGGAGAGAAGAAAGAGGAGTTGCAGCCAGCAGAGAGGGGCTCCTACTCTGTCTGCAGGGGCGTGGCCACCAAGCAGCCTCCAGCCTAGGCAACCTCAGACCCCGCCCCTCCTCCCCACTGGTCATACTGAGGCTGTGGTCCATCTTGGTCAACACCACTTCTACTTTTAGGTTCAGGGATCATGGTCTCATGCCATTAATGCCTTCTTCTCTGTTGCCCTCCACTAATAAAAATAATAATAATACTAGCAGTTGTCATAGCTCCTATTTCCAGGCACTGCCCTCAGCACTTCTTACGCCACACAAACTTCCCAGGAAAAGGCAGGTACTTACACTTGCGTTTACATTTTAGTACTGTCATTGAGGTCCAGAGTGAAGAAACTTGCCCAGGATTACACGCACAGTGGCCTTCCAGGTCCCCCTGACCCCAGAGCCCTACTCTTCATTACCAAGGGTAAACTCACCTCTCCATCTGCCCTTTCCTTTGTCTTGGCTCATCAGCTCCTGCCTATGACTGTCCTGTTCCCTGGACGACCTGCTCACAAATTTCAAGGCCCCCTCACTGCCTGCAGGATGACAGTCAAATGTCACAGCTGCTCCTAGACCCTCTACCTTCCGTTCTCAATGACCTTTCTTCACTCATCATCCACTTCTTCATCACAGGAACCTTCCAGTCCCCGAAGGCTGACCATCGGCTTACCGGCGGAGGAGAGGAAGCACACCCGCTCACCTTCCCGCACCTGGCACTTCCTTGAGCTTCTCCTCACTGCCCTGTTCTTCAAAGCCCAGCTCACACTGCACTGTCTCTGGAACCCTGCCCCCTGCAAACCCCCTCTGCGCTCCTGGCACAGCCACGCTCTGCTCCGACCCTCTTCCAGTCCTTGCCTTCTCGGCAGAATCGGGATCCCCTCCAGAGCAGAGGGCGGCTCTGCTCTGCTCCTGCTGTGTGTGTGTGTGTGTGTGTGTGTGTGTGTGTGTGTCCCCAGTCACACGTACACCATTACTTGCTGAGTGGTAACTGGTCAGTTATCGTTCAGTGTACGTGTGTTCTGTTCCAGCCGGTGGACGGTAAGCTTCCTGGTGGCAGGAACTATATGCGAATTCCTTTCACAGTCCCGGCCCAGACTTGCCAGAGGAGCCCCTGAAGGGAAAGGGGCTAGTTTTGTATCTGAGTCCCATGAGGTGAGAAAACTTGTGGGCAGGAGGCCAAGAGATGATACAGTCTTAACTAGCGTGTGTCACCTTCCATCCCATACCCCTTCTATGGGAAATGGAGCCAGGAAAACCCACCTGATAGAGTGTGGGGTGTTGGGCTCCCATGACTGCGTGTGATGGGAAAGACTCAATCTAGAAGAGCACAAACACGGCATGTTGGAAATTACCACCTCTTTCTCCCATGGGCCGTTGGACTCTTTAAAGTCCATTTTGTTGGCTGGCAACCACCCCCCAAAATCTGTCACCCTCTACCATTGGCCCCTGGGTCCTGGCCGCACATCATGCTGTGGGTAGCTGAGAGGGTACTACCCCAGGGAACTATGGCATGAGCTCTGCAGGAGTTGGGAGGGCCCTCCCCGAATCTTTCCTGGGGCTGATGTGAGGCAGGGGGAGTGGAGTGTGGAGGCCCTTTCTCCAGAGGAAAGAGAGCCAATCGGGTAATTGGCTGTCTGGACCATTTCTCATCCAGGCCTTTGGGAGGAAGCAGACCCCTCCACCCAGAAAGGGCTCGACCTTACAACATAGGGAAGATTTATCAGAGCTACCTAAGGGACCCGTTAGTGTACCTTTTGCTGCCCAACCATTATTTACAGGAGAAAGTTGCCTTTGACAATCGAATGTTCTGTACTCGAATGGTCCCTCTCACAGAACTCCCTGACACACTCCAAGAGGTGGGCACAGAAGGGATTTTAATAAAGCAGAGCCTTCTTCTCCATTAAATTACACCTTATCTTCCCAGAATTAATCTATTTAATTTCTCACGGAACTTCTCTGTGTCTCATAGCTTCAACCTTCCTGTCAGATACTCAATGATCTGAAAATAGATACTTAAATACATGCCAGCAGTCCGTGGCCCTCCCCAAGGTTCGGGGAGACTCTTCTCTGCAGAAAGGAAGAAAGAACCCACTGGTCTGTCCACAATGGCTGTTGCCCTCAATATTAACATTTATCAACTTCTAACTTAGTGCGCCCACTCATAAGTTTAAATTTTTATTTTTTTAAATATTTTATTTATTTATTTCTAGAGAGAGGGGAAAGGAGAGAGGGAGAGAAGCATCAATGTGTGGTTGCTTCTCACATGCCCCCTACTGGGGACCTGGCCTGCAACCCAGGCTTGTGCCCTGACTCGGAATCAAACCCACGACCCTTTGGTTCACAGACCGGCACTCAATCCACTGAGCCACACCAGCCAGGGGTCACTTTTTATTATTGATAACAATAGCTAACACCAATGGGAATATTTTCTTGTATGCAAGACACCGGGCTATTTACATGTGGCTTCATTTAATCCTTATAAAACCTTCTGAGGTAGGTACTGTTATTAACCCCATTTTAGTGATGAGAAAACAGAGGCCTAGAAAAGTTAAATAACTGACAGCAGAACACAGAATCCAGTCTCATTCCAAAGAGGTGTTCTTAACCACTGTGTCGAACAGTGCCACATGGGGCCAGCCTGCATTATTTAAGCGTGTGTCCACAACAAGGGGTGTTTGAATCCGTACATGTAGTGCACGGTCGTACCTGTGTGTGTGTGTTCGCAGCAGCCCCATGTGTCCTAGTCTTTCTGTTCCTGGTCCTCTTGACAGTAGTGACCAGAGCTTTGTGCCAGGCTTTGGGAAGTTGGGCCCACTAAGCCATGGTGCCTGGCAGCCACCCTTTAGCCAAATAGCAGGAGCCAGCGGCATGGGCTCTTGGTCACGGAGCTCGGAGATTGAATTCTGAGCAAGCGTCTGTCAGGGGCAGCTGCAGCTGGCCCTGGGACTGCAGGCTATGTGGGTGCTGGCTGGTGTTGGGGCTCTCACTGTTTCAGAAATGATTAATACTCCAATACTATCTTGATAGCTTTAGGAGACACCCCTCCGTGGACTGGGATGCTACTGGTTGATATAAAATGATCTATTTTTTCAATCTATTTCATGGTGGCAGTAATTCAGACGAGGAAATGTCTTTGCCTTCTACTGGAGCTTTATGCTGCTTCGAAAGAAAAAAAAACCCCACAGAAAATGATGGAGAGTTTTTCAGAGAACTTAATACATGAGTAACTGGGAGCTTAGAAAATGAAACACTTTCTAAATTTCTGATATTGAACAAATGTTTTTTCCCTCCCTCCTGCACAATGATTATCTGCCCTTTTCCAAAAGCCAGGCAGCCCAAGGGAAGTACAGAGAGACAAAACACAGCCAGGGGAAGGTCCAAAAACAGTGTCATATTGTTCTGATTCTTCCCCCAGAAGCAGTTCTACTTACTGGTCTCCTGCTCCAAAGGGATAAAATGCATTATTTTAAGTATAGACAAAACTAATTTATAGATTATCTTTTTAAAAGATTTTATTTACTTATTTTAGAGAGAGGGGAAGTGAGGGAGAGAGAGAGGGAGAGCAACATCAATGTGTAGTTGCCTCTCACACTCCACCAACAGGTGACCCACCCACAACCCAGGCATGTGCCCTGACTGGGAATCAAACAGGTGATCCCTTGCTTTGCACGCTGGCACTTAATCCACTGAGCCACACCAGCCAGGGCTAGATTGTCTTACATCTCTATTCCTCCCACATTTACGATGTCCTTGAGTTGCTTTGTCCCTGGCTAGCACATGCCGTGACCAAAGCAGCTCTTTAAAAGACCTTCTGCTGTGGCCGCCCTCCATGCCATTTTTGTCTTCTCTTGGTTGCACATGACAGCCAAGGTCATAGTAATATTCTAAGACATTCTTGAAGCTTCTGCCTTTGCAGCAAACATGAAATGCAACGAAGTCTAAGACCAATGGCCTGCAAGTAGCTAGTAGCTAATAGATAGAAGAGTCTGAGGCTTTGATGGGATTTGGTGGCAGGGAAACTGTGATCAGAGAGCTGAGCTTGAACACTCACTGTAAACCCTTATAAAGCCTTATTTTTATCAAAGTTATATAGGTGCATAGTTCAAAAGTAAAAAATGCATTCTACAAGGCTTGCTCCCAACTTCCTTTTCACATTCCCCAGAGGCCACAATTGCAAATCTTTTAGCAGCTTCTATTATAAGTAGTTCCACTTATCTAACATGTTTATGCTGTTAGTTCTACATTTTCCAACTTTCAACGCTGCCCACTAACTTCCTGTGAAGGAAGATGAAGTCTGCGCTGTCCGATGCCTCTCCTCATCCCTCCCCAGCCCAAGTTCGTGTGTGTTCTCTCCCCACGAACACCTCTGTGCCCCCATGCTCACAACAAGGTTATATTATACTTGATAAGGTCAATGTTTGGCATTTACATTACTATCATTACTAATAATTATTTACCACAAGTTACATGTATTCTATGGCTATATTTCCTGTCTTTTACTACTTTCCTTGCTTTTGGTAGAGTTAATAATTCTCTCTTTTCCTTAGTTTGCTATATACTTATCACTAATTCATCCCTAAATGTTGTAAATCTTCTCTTGATATGTTTAAAATATTAGGAATTTTATCAATTTTATTTTTTCCCTAGAGACTTCCATCTCATAGCCCTCTGTTCTCACAGTTCAAACAGGTCTGGGTGTTCCCTAGGATATTGTGCAGTTATTATCTCGGGTTCTGTCTTATGATTATCCCAGCAATTTCCTCAGCTTTTCCCTCATCTTAGATTCCCTATTTCTGGCATCCATGATCAAAGCCTGATTGACAGTTTAGCTAGGTATAGAATTGTAGGGCAGAACTAATTTCTCTCCAGCTTTTTAAAGCATCTCTCTACTTCTTGGAATTGTACACTGATTCTTAAAATATTAAACCAGAAAAATAATATCAGTCATTATCAGAGTAGTAACTGACTGCTAGAGTTTAAGAACTGAAAAAAAGTTGAAGGGTAGGAGATCACCCTGTATCGGGTATTTACTGATTATGATCATAGGAATGGCAGCATTTACTTGCCTTCTTCAAACTCCCTTCCTTACTCAATGACCTCCAATGTCTCTCCCATTCCCCTGTCTATAGGATCAAGTTCAGTCTTCTAGAAAAAACTGTCTAAGCTCCTATCCACTAAATTCCTTCCTAGCATGCCTTCCCTAGTCCAGCCCAGATAAGCTATTCTCCTTATTATCTCCTGCTCACTGTTCCTCTTCACCAGCCAGGAATTCTCTTCCCTGAAAGTCTCCTTCTTAAAAAAATACTACACATTTTCAAGGCATATTTCAAAGCCCTTTTTCTTCATGAGATCTGGTTGCAATGATGTGCCATATATTATGAATTGGCTTACTCAACCTTCCCTTCATGCTCTGCATATTTGGAGAGATTGAAAAGATGAAAACTACATTTATTAAATTTTCTTGTAGCCTGGCTCTGGATTTGAATTTGGTTCCGCCTAACTAGATACACTCACACGAGAGTTGGAATTGACTTGAATCAATTTGGGACTTGGCATTGAATTATTCACCATAGCATCTGAAGAAGAAAATGAATGAGACCAAAAGTAAAAAAAAAAAAAAAAAAAAAAAAAAAAAGTTTCCCTTCAAGCTCATCCTTAAGGGATGAGTTTGTTACCCTCCGGGTAGACTATTGGGTAACCCAGGATCTGCCTCCTTCATTCATCACTCAATGCATGTTTGCTGAATAAAGAAAGAGTGAATGATTGCTAGAAAGCTACTAGAGACTTCAAGGACTGAGGTACTCATTAGCCCTCATGCCCTCCTCTCCTCAAAAAAAAAAAAAAAAAAAAAAAAAGAGAAGAAAGAAAACTAGGAGAAAGACAAGAAAAGAATGTTTCAGTAAACGGACATTGTCTTGGGGAGTTTAGAGTCATCTACAGTGGTGGCCAAGGGGTTGATGACAGAGATGGGGGTGGATGGTTAATTAACCCCACCCCCATACCCCCTCTACAGAGTCCCTTGTCCAATTCTTCCTGGCTGGAGGCATTTTTGTTTTGTTCCTTTTGTAAGCAAGTTTCTTTCCCCTCTAAGTTCCCTCATTTCATCTGGTGTCCAGTTCATTTCCCACTTGCAAGTGTCACGGGAATATCACTCTATAACAACAACACTTGTGTATTCTCTCAAATTGAGCTGTGTGAAGTCCCTTATTGTTCTCCAGGGAACTCATGCATATCTGACATTATGTCACTGCTGACACAGAGAAGAAAAGGAGGACTCCATTGAGAGCGATTGACAAGGCAAGGACATGTTCCCGAGTGAGACAAGTCAATCTTAGAGCCGCTCACAAGTTCTTTGGAAAATGACATAAATCCAAATATTATCTCAAATTCTGTCTGTAAGGAGACAACAAATACATGATCGAATGTATAAATAAGTGTTTGAAAACTACATGCAGCAGTTAATGAAATGGCAGCATGCTCTTTAAGAATTAGGTGCAATCAGAAGGGACAGAGAAAAGCAGGAGAACCGATCGAGAAGCAATACCTCAGTTACACTGAAATGTACAAACATGATTGAGCACTGACTGTGTGCTGTTTTCAAGTGCATTATCTTATTTAATTCACAAGTTATCAACTCCACTTTACAAAAAAAAATGAAACAAGAGCTGGAGGGGTTAAATAAGTTGTCAAGGCTTCACAGCTGATGTAAGCTAGGACTGGGACCCAAGCCATTTGATCCCAAGTCACAGGCTTGGATTCAGTCTTTGTGCACTTCCACGGTGGGAACCAGGGAAGGAGTTGGAAGAGACGCAATGTTCATTGATGATTTTAGGATGAATGCCAAGAAGAAAGGCACATGGATGAAAATTGTTTACCTTGGGAAAGGGAGTTCTTATGAGTTGCAGGCAACTGTTTCCTACAGGGACACTGATGGAAGTTAGAGGAACAGAAGTGACTTTAGCCAAGAAGAGTCATGTGTATTTCTCAGGAGCCCTTTGACCCTGGAAGAGATTCTCTTCAGGGAGGCTTCCAGAAACTTGAAGGCAGAGGGAGTCATCAGTTCCCTTACCTCCAGCTCACCCAGAGCATCTCCCTTGTAATCCCTTAAATACGCTGGTTTTCCCCATCCAAAATTGTTTGAAAAGCAGTGTGGCAGGGCACAGCTTTGAATCAATTGTCTCATCAAGGTTTTTGTCATTGTCAAGATTCAAGCTTTGAATCTTGTCTCAACAAGATTTCTGTCATTTACTCACAAAATTACTCACTAAATTGGCATTTATTGAGTTCCAGTTAAGTGCTTGGCTCTCTTCTTAGCCCTATAACTCATGCAAGAAAAGAAACTACTCACTCTCTACCTCAAGAACCTGCCCCCTTAGAGAAAGGACTAGAAACACACAAGTCAGTTAAAGAAAAATCCAGAGCTGGAATGATCAAGTGCCCCACATTTGTGTGTGTGTGTGTGTGTGTGTGTGTGTGTGTACCAGAGTAAATGGAAACTTAAGTTTTTCATAGAAGCCAATAGAGACATTTCGTAGAGACAAAGCTGGAATTATTGGTCATCCTAAAACCATCAGGGACAATGGGAATCCTAATGTGGAGCCCCGCCCCACATCATACCTGACATTAAAATGCACTCACACCCACACTAAATACACGTGTGTGTGTCCACATAAAACATGTTCACAAAGTGCTCTTTATGCTTTTAAAATTTTACTTTTAAAATGATTTGGCTAAGAGTAACTTGTTTAAGTCATAATTGACAATTGTTTTCTGACAACATGATGCCTACCCAGAAATTTGGAGAATAGGCAAAATCTAATTTAGAAATTGTTTTCAATATGCTATTTTTGTGAATATTAAATTTAGCAGTGACAAATGATAGAAATACGACATATTACCAATATTGAATCTAGCAAATATTAATTTTGATTTTCAGGTTTTCTTTTAGAATCAAGAGCCAATAAATATGTTTTATGTATGATTGTTGGGAAAAAAATGTGTAGACCATAGAATTGTATTCAAGTGTCCATGAATAAAAATGAACCAGATTTGGGGTAGAGAACCAAACTAAGAAGAATGCTCTAATAAGCATATATCTAATATGAAATGGAAGCTTCCTCCACTCATTTTTCCTTAACTGAGAATCACAAAATATAAAAAGCACAAAAAGTAAGAAGGGTACTGCTTTCACCAAAATTGGCCCTTCACCTCATGTTCTTGCAACAGTTTATGTGTGGTGCTGCTCAGAGGCTGAAGGTCAGGTGCCCTTAAGTGAGGGTACCAGGGAAGGGCATGCGATTTCCAAACAGCCTTTAGTTTTTAGTACCGTGATTGGGACCCCTCTCCCCACACTTGTCCCTCAACTTGCTACCAGTTTTGGTCCCTGTAAATTGAACTAATACTTTCTAAACACTCAATTATAGAGGTGTCTCAACAGTGCTTGCCAGCTGAAATATTTTGTATTTAGAATATTTCACCTTTCCATCTGGGAATTATGCCTCAGATGAATGTCTCCTACCAATCTCTGCGCACCTTCAGGAAGACAACGTGGCTATCGTCCACCAGGGCTTCAGGGCAGAGTGTCTCATGGTCCCTTCCATCTAGCACAGGTAGGAACACAGAGACGGAGAACATGGGTGAAGCCTGGGGGCTCAAGGCTACTGACTGGGCCAGGTGGTGCTGGCTCTGCAGGCTGGCAGTGGGGTGATGTAAGCTGACATCAGAGAGAAATATGGAGTACCGTTCTACCCAGAGGGGGCTGTATTTAGTTGGGGAAACACATGCAGTGATTAAACTCAACCACCAAGAGGTAAGTAGGGAAGCCCTGGGTTACGTGATAGCCACAGCCATTCCTGGAGGAGAGGGATGGGACCTCTGTGGAAATGATGGTAATTGAGCCAGGCAGGGTTGGTCCCCTCTCCGGCATGCTTGAGGCTGTTTACCTACCCTGTTGAACACTCAGCTTTTCCAAGTTTCTATCTCTTTATGGACTCCTTCTGCTCTTCCCCCTCCCAGAAATATTGGCAAGCCTATTTAGTCATTTGTGTGTCTTTACATTATCAAGGCCAGGGGTATATCTTCTCGGATAGATAATGGCCCTCAGTTAAGACTAGCAAAAGCTATTTTGCTTGATGTATTAGCGCCCTATTTTAGAATAATCCTATTCCCTTGATTTTTTAGTATTTACAATTTTTGTAAGTACCGATTATATTTTCTAAGTCAAAGTGGGGTAAAATTAGTGCATTGTATCCTGTTGTTGCCGCTTTCTGGAGTAGGCAGTCTTACATATTTGAACAATACCACCCCGGTGTAATTTTAAAAGGTAAGAGCTCAATTCTTTAAAAAACACTTAGACGGGCAGTGTGAGCTCTCTCTGAGGATCCTCACATTAGGACTGTTTTACATATATCACACAAAAGGAAAATGCATGCGCAGAGGACAGGGGCTCATCTGAGCTGAGAGCCCCACCTGCTGAATTGAGGCAAATGGGCCCGATTCTGCCAGCTGCACACTGTCAGCCAGGTGACATCTGAGGCTGTCTTCCATTGATTGGGTTTGTGGTTTGGGGAGCAACTGGCAAGGGTATGTACAATGTCAGATCCAATCATTAGCAGAAACCTCAGTGTTCCTTAGCTAATCAAGAGACTATGCATTTCCCATGCAGTCCCTATAAACTTTCTGGAGGCCCTTGTGGGCTCTGAACCTCACTGCTGTTGACTACCCAAAACTACTGAAGTAAAGAATTCGTGATACACAATGAGTAGTAGCTTTAGGTGTTCTGATAGTGGAGTAGAGGGAGAGAGGAGTGTGAGCTGGAATAGTCGGGGAAGGCTTCCTGGAGGAGTGGGGCTTCTCTAGAGCCTGGAAAGTTGAGCGGGATTTATAGATGGGCAGATCAGAGGACAGAGACAGAACTTGATGTCAGAACACATGTGCCAGATGTGCTCTCATCATAACCATGACCTTTGCTTGGCTGTGGGAGACCATCCCCTTGGAAACTTCATAGCTGCCATGTGCTTTTGTGCTAGACTGATCACTTTGCTGAACGTCCATCCATGGGCATACACTCTGGTCCCGACATATTTAAATCTTAAATTTAGAAACAAACATAAAAGCATAGAGGAAATACAATGAACGTCCATGTCATCCCGAAAAGGAAAATGTTGCATTCATTACCTCTACTCAGATCTTTATACAGTGAGATGGCTTTCACAGATAACATACTCTCCTATGTCCCTCCCCTGTTCCATCCTCCCCGCAGGCAACCACTATAATGAATTTGGTGTGTATCCAGTTCATGTTTTTATCTTTTTTAAGTGCATGAGTTTTTGTTGACCTATTCCAAGAATATTTCCCTTTTTTATTTATTTTTATCAGGAAGTAGGTGCTGCAAGTACCAGATTATGAAACTGGGAATTGGCCAAGTAGAGGTCATAGGGTAACGTAGGCTGGGAAGCTGGGACCCTTGCTTCAGAACAAGTGTCCCCCGTTTTCCCTTGGGACATAGACCACACCCCTATTGAGGCTGTAGTATTAGAAAAAAAAATCAGAATTGTGGTATGTTTTCTACTCACTACTTACTGTTTTTGGTAAAGTCCTTTTTTGAGTTATTTTGTGTCTTTATGTATTTTGGATATTAACCCCTTGTTGGAGCTGTTTGCAAATATCTTCTCCAATTCGATTGGTTGCCTTTCTGTTTTGTTGGCAGTTTTTTTGGCTGGTCAAGTCCCATAAAGAAGAGAGGGCTAAAGGCAGGCCTAACGCAGCGAAAAGATGGAAACCGAGCAAGAGAAATGGTGAAGTGTCCTGCATCTCCAAGTCTTCTCCCAGCCAGTTGATCTTCAGAGGGTTATACCAATTTGTATTCCCACCAGCATTAGGTGAGAGTTGCTGTTTTCCGTCTCCTTTTCAACAATCAGAATTTATTTTCTGCTAATCTCATGTGTGTGAAGTGATCTCTCATTGTGATTTTAATTAGCACTCCTTGATTATATGGAGGCCGAACCATTTAAAATGAGTTTTTAGGGTCTTCAAGTTTCTTCTTACACGAATCATGCATTTTTCTATTTGGTTGTTTGTAGTTCTTTATTCTAAAAAATAATCTCTTAATTGTTATGTATGATATAAATATCTTCTCACAATCTACTGCGTGGCTATTAATTTTGCTTATGGTGTCCTTTGTTCCACAGTTTTTCATCCTGATGTCACACTTTTTTAGTCTTTTTTGTAATTTCTGTGTGAGTATGTCTTAAAAGAAAATCATTTCTTACTTTGTGGTCATAAATGTATTTTTGTATATTTTCTTCAAATCGTTTTAAAGTTTCACTTTTATTTTAATTAATAAACAATTTTTAGAGCAGCCTTAGGTTCACAGGAAAATTGAGCAGATGGAGTTTCCGTACACCTCCTTCCCCCACACATCTACAACCTCCCAACCAACAACACGTGGCACCAGAGCGGTATGCTGGTTACAAGTGAAGAAGCTACATTAATACAGTAGTATCATGCAAAATCCATAGTTTACATCAGGTTTCACTCTTGGTGTTGTCCATTCTGCAGATTTTGACAAATGCAGAATGACATGTATCACCACTGTAGTGTCCTCCCAAATAGTTTTTACTGCCTTAAAAATTCTGTGTGCTCTCCCTCTATTGATTTTCTGTATTGAGCTTCAGTAGTTTTACTTCTAATTTTTATTTTTTTATTTCTATTTTGAATTTAATTTGCTCTTCTTTTTCTAGCATCCTAAGGTTTGATCACTGATTTTATTTTATTTTATTTTTTTAAAAGATTTTTTATTTATTTATCTTTAGAGAGGAAGGGTAGGAGAGAGGGAGAGGGAGAGAAATATCAATGTGTGGTTGCCTCTCGTGTGTCCCTTGCTGGGAACTGGCCTGCAACCCAGGCATGTGCCCTGACCGGGAATCGAACCACGATTGTTTGGTTCACAGGCCCGCGCTCAATCCACTGAGCCACACCAGCCAGGGCTTGATCACTGATTTTAGATCCTTCTTTTCTAATATATTTATTCAATATGCTATAACCTTCTCTAAGCACTGCTTGCACTGGATTCCACAAATTTTGATGTTATATGTTTTTTCATTTAGTGCAAAATATATTTAAATGTTAACCTAGAATTTTATTCTTAGTAAAACTAAAACAAAAAAATTCCCTTGAGGTCTTTTCCTAGACCCATGTGTTACTTAGAAGTGTGCTGTTTAATCTCCAAGTATTTGGAGATTTTCCAACTCTTTCTGTATTGATTTCTAGTTTAAAACCATTGTGGTCCAAGAGCAGACATTCTATGGTTTTTATTGTTCCAGATTTGTTAAGGTGTGTTTTGCAGCCTATAATGTGGTCTATCTTGGTGATTAATAGTCCATGTGAGCTTGAGAAGAATGTGCGTTGTGCTATTGTTGGATGCAGTAGTCTATAAATGCCACTGCATCCGGTTGATTGATGGGGCCGTTGAGTTCAGCTATGTCCTTACTAGTTTTCTGCTGGCTAGATCCATCTACTTTCATAGAGGGGTGCTGAAGTCTTCAGCCATAATGGTGAACACATCTGTTGCTTCCTTAAGTTCCATCAGTTTTCCCCTCATGTATTGTGATGTTCCTTTGTTAGGGGAATGCACAGTAAGGACTATGATCGCTTCTTGAAGTATTGACTCTTCATCATAAAGTGCCCTACTTTATTCCCGATAAGTTTCCTTACTGTACAAAGTCTGCTCTGTCTGAAATTAATATAATAGCTACCCTGACTTTCTTTTGATTAGCGTCAGCATGTATATTGTTCTCCTTCACTTTCAATCTATATGTGTCTTTATATTTAAAGTGGATTTCGTAAAGACAACATATAATTAGATATTGTTTTTATCTACTCAGATAATCTCTGTCTTTCAATTGGTATATTTAGACCATTGATGCTTAAAGTGATTACTGACCTAGCTGGATTAACATCTACTGTATTTGTTACTTTTTTCTATTTTTTTGACCTTGTTTTTTTTCTTCTATCTTTGTCTTCCACACTTTTTCTGCCTTTTGTGGTTTTAATTGAGCATTTGTTACGATTTCATTTTCTCTGCTTTCTTAGCATATCAGTTATACTGCTTTGATTTTTTTAACTGTCTTTAGTGGTTGGCCTGAAGTTTGAAATTTACATGTATAACTAATCCAAGTCTTCTTTCAAACATTATTCTACTTCATGGATAGAGCTAGTACCTCATGATAACAAAATATTTCTAATTTCTTCCTCTTGTCCCTTGTATCATTAATGTTACTGTGATTCATTTCACTTATATATGTGTACTTAAGTATACATATATGTGAAATGAATGTATATAGATGTATATATATTTATATATAAATGAATATATACATTCAAATCCACTGTTGCTGTTATACTTTTGAACAAACTGTTATCTGTTAGATAACTTAAGAATTAGGAATAAAGTCATATTTTATCTTCACTTATTCTCCTGTTCTCTGCCTTTCTTTATTTAAATCTGAGTTGTTGACCTGTATAATTCTCCCTCTCTCTGAAGAACTTTTAACATTTCAAGACAGGTCTACTGGTAACTAGTACCTTTAATTTTTGTTTGTCAGAGAAAGTCTATTTCTCCTTCACTTTGAAGGATAATTTCACAGGATGCAGAATTTTAGGTTGGTGAGTTTTTTCCTCTCAATACTTCAAATATTTCACACTATTCTCTTGTTTGCATGGTTTCCAAGAAGTCTGATGCAATTCTTATCTTTGCTACTTTATAGGTAAGGTGTTAATTCCCCCTGCCTTCCTTCAATATTTTTTCTTCTCTTTTATTTTCTGAAGTTTAAATATGGCATGCCTACATGCAGTTTTTTAATCCTACTGGTTGTTCTCTGATGTTGCTGGATCTGTGGTTTAGTTTCTGACATTAATTTGGGGAAATTTTTAGTCACAATTGTTTCTGTTCCTTTCTCTCTTTTTTCTCCTTCTGATATTCCCATTATGCATATGTTATACGTTTGCTAGTTGTCCCACAGTTTTTGAATATCCTGTTCTTTTTTCCCTGTTAAAATTTTTTTTCCATTTCAGGAAGTTTCTATTGCTCTATCTTCAGTAATTTTTTCCTCAGCTACATCCAGTTTATTAATGAGCCCGTTCATAGCATTCTTCATTTCTTCTGTTCTTTGATCTCCAGCGTTTCTTCTCTTCTTGATTCTTTCTTAGAATTTCCATCTCTTTGATTACATTATCCATCTGTTCTTGCAGATTGTCCATTTTTTTCCCATTAAAATCTTCAGCATAATTTTAAAAAATCTCTGGCCTGATATATGCGAAATGAATGAATAATGGTTTGATAATTCCAACATTCCTGCCATATCTGATTCTGGTTCTGATACTTGTTCAATGTCTTTAGGATGCATTTTCTGACTTTTAGAATGATTTCTCATTGTTGAAAGGTGAGTGTGGCACTCTGGGTAAAGTGAACTGTGGTAATGAGATTCTAGTAAGGTGGTGGTAAAGTGTGGAGGGGGGAAATGTTCTACAGTCTTGACTGATTAGGTTTCAGTCTTTTTGTGTGGCTGTGCCCCTGGTCTGGGAACTTCACCTGTGCTTCTCAGGATTCTTCCCCCGCCCCCGGCCCCATCTCCACCTTAGGTGAGAAAGGATGGATGGAAGGGGCTAGATTGTATATCGCTCTTTTCCTACATCAAAGTCTAGTAGACCTGTAGAGTTGGATGTGGCCCTTCCTCCAGGTAGGTTAGGCTCTGGTAAAAGTCTCTCCTGATGGCTAGCCTTGTTACGAAGTAGAGAATGTTCTGGTGTATTTCAAAATGGTTCCTTTTCTCCTTCCTATGCTGGATGCACAAGAGGATTGGCCTCTGGTATTCACTGTGAGAACCTCACACAGCTCCTGGAGGTAAGACTCACAAACGTGTGAGGAATCCCTCTGACTGGGTCTCCCTGGAGTCCATCTCTCTGGCTTGTCTGCACTGAAGAGTGCTTGTCTCCAGCAATTCATCAATCACAGTTCAGGTTTCCTCCCCCAGTATTGGTTCCCACAGAGGTCTCTGCTCCAGTAATTGTGGTTCTGTGCATCCGTTTGCTTGTCTCTCCAGTTTTGGAGGCAGGAGGTTGCCCTGTGTCCTCGCTTCTCTGACAGATTTTTAAAAAGTCATTGGTTTTTCAGTTTGTTCAGCTTTGTACTTATTAGGGTGGTATGAAGATTTTTAAGCTCCTTATATGGTGGACCAGAACCTAGAAATCTAAAGTTTAATTTTAAAATATTTATATATTTTTAATTTTAATAAATCTGGAATTAAATTTTGTGCATGATATAATAAAGATATAAAGTTTTATTTTTATATGGTTAGCCAAGTAGTACAACACCAATTATTGAATAGGCAATTCACTTTCCACTTATTTTTCAGTGCCACCTCTGTAATATATCAAGATCCTACATACATTTGAGTGTTTCTGAGCTTTCTGTTTTATTCCATTGTCCTCTCCATCTTCTCCTGTACCAAGGCCACGTTGTTTTAATTACTATATTTATATAATAATAGTTCTTGGTTAACATGCTGGCAATCAATGTACTGAAAGCTATTTTTTCCATCTTTAATAGCTTCATTGAGTTATACTTTACCTACTATAAAAGTTACCCACGGCAAGTGTACAATTCAATGATTTTCATAAACCAATGAGTTGTACAGTCACCACAACTCAGTTTGAGAACATTTCCATCACCCCAGTTACTTCGTGCCCTTTTATAGTTAACCTCCACTTCTACCCATGGACCCCCAGCCCTGGGCAACAACTGATCTGTTTTTCCTCTCCATGAACTGGCCTTTTCTACACATTTCAGACAAATGGAATCATACAGTGTGTAGTCTTGCATCTGTGAGAGTCAGTTTTTAAGTCAATCCACCTAATGTCCAATTTGTTAAACTTATGTTTACTGATTTATCAAAACATTTAAGGCATAGCCTTTTCCACTAAATAATATATTCTTGGCTATATTAAAATATGATCTTTTGGGGGACTATTTTCTCAAATAGATTTTATATGGAACATACATATATTCTAAACTACATTTTTCTTAGTATCATTTGAAGGAAAGTTTCATTTGCCAAAAGCTAATTTATGAGAACTTTATTTCTGAATATATTTAATATAGTCTTGAATATAATTATGTATTAATTTGATCTTTTCTCACATATATTCCTTATAAGAATACAGTAATGAAGACTATATTATTATAAAATCATTGATTATATATGAAGAATATATCCTTGAAGTATATAGTTTTGAATATATCCTTGACTATGGGTTACTATGTAGAATATATTCTTGCTTAGAATTCTCAAAACTCAAGTCAAGAATATTGCTTAAAACACATCTGTGGCTATTTAGTACATCTTGCAAGTTCTGCAAGTCAGTCACTTGTGGCACTAATTCTTTAGGATATTGGCTTTTGGGAAATTGGCTTTTAGCAAGCTGGCCATTCATGAATTGGCTGTTCGACTAATTGATGTTTGGTGAATTGGCCAACTTCATAATATGGCTAGACAGCTTAGGAAGCAAATCCCTTATCTTCTTCTTTTCCAGAGTTACCTTGGTTACTTATGCACTTTGACTTTAATGTGTAAATTTTAGAACCAGATTAAGTTCTGTGAAAAAACCTATTGGAACGTTATTTGGAATTACAGCAAATATTACATCTTGCCTAGTAGGTTATTATGGGTCTAGAAATCTTAGTCCTTTTTGTATGTTGGTGCTGTACCCAGTGGCCTTGCCAAATGCTCTGAATAGGCCTAAAAGTTTGATTTTGGGGTTTTTTATATATGTAATTGTGTCTTTATATAATATTTGTTCCATTTGTTTCTTATAACTAATTTATTTTTCCCTTTTCTTACTGCATTCTCTAGGTCTCCAATAGAATCTTGTGTAAGAGGAGCAAAAGAGGGCATCCATGTCTTTTTCTTTGACTTCAAAGGAAATCCTGCTAAACTTCAAACATTAAGTAAAATGTTATTGTAGATTTTTGGATGATACTCTTTATCAGATTAAAACGTGTCCTTTCTTTTTCTAGTTATATAAACATTTTACTTTTAGTTTAGTTTTGAAGAAGTATTGGATTTTATCAAATATTTTCTGCATCTGCTAAGATGATCAAAAGTTTTTTCTCTTTCAGTCTGATAAGTAGTCACTTATATTGATATATATATATTCTGCTACTGAGTGATCTATCCCTGGGATAAATCCTACTTGGTCAAGATACATTACTGCTTTTAAACAATTCCAAGTTTGATTGGATTTAGTATTTTACATCTAGGTTCATTAATAACTTTGCCATATGATTTTCGATTCTTTTTTCCTTCCTTCCTTCCTTCCTTTCTTCCTTTCTTTCTTTTCTTTCCCTATAATTTTCTATTCCCCTGTTATCCTTGACCAGTTTTAATACCAAATTTAAACTAGCTACATACAATGAGTTAGTTAGCTTTCTCTAACTTTGCATTCTCTGGAACAGTTTGTTTTGATGATGGACTTAAGTACTGATTCAATTTATTTAATAATGATTACAGGAACCTCAAAAGTTAGCAAATTTCCTTGAGTCAGTTTTGCTAATTATCCATTTATCTAAATTTTCAAATTTAATGACATAAAATTGTCTATAGATTTTTTATGATTTTAAAATTTCTACTGCGTCTATAGTTATATCCCTTTTCACCACCCAATGTTATTATTTATATATTCTAACTTCTGCTTAATCTGTTAATCTGTAAAGGTATACTAAAATCGCCCACTGTCATTCTCTATTTAAATTTTTTTCTTATAATTATGTCAGTTTTTACTTTATATATTTCGAGACTATCTTATTAGGTACATACAATTTTGTGATAATTATACCTTACTTGTGAATTGTTCTTTCCATTATGAAATGTGCCACTTTATCTCTATTTATGCCTTTTACCTTAAATTACATTTTGTTTGATATGAACAGTTTTGATTCATATTTGCCTTGTATATATGTGCACCTTATTTTTGGAAGTGAATGGTATCATAGTATACACATAGTTTTGCACCTAGCTTTTATGAAAAAAATTATTGGGGGAAATAAAATTTACATAGAAAATACAAAAAAGTATATGTAGACTTATTCACTATACAGGGTTCAACTGTGTAACCACCACTCAGATAAAAAAAATAGAACACTGCCAGCACACCAGAGCCTCGGGTTTGCCTTTCTTTGACCATCCACTCCCTCCTCCCTGCAGAGAGAACCATTACCTTGACTTTTGTGATATCTGTCTCCTTGTTTTTCTCTATACTCTGCCTCCTCTAACTGAATCTCTAAACATTAAGTCTTAGCTTTGCCTGTTTTTAAACTTTATATTCATAAAATCATATTGTATATATTCTTTTGTGTCTTGCTTTTACTTTTTTGCTCCATATATTTTTAAGATTCATCCACAGTGTTGAATGTAACGCACTTTGCTGTTACCACTTACAACAGTATGCTATGTATGCTAATGCTATGCCATCGATCTATATGTTATAGAAATCTTGGAGATTGTTGCATAGCGCTGCATGTCAGAACAATGATTTATTCAACCAGGCAGGATCAGAGAGAGTCCTGTGAGAAACTGGAGATCAGGTGAGGGGAGTGGTGGATGGGGATTTCCCATGGATCCCTCTTCTTTTTTTTATTATTTTTAAATATATTTTATTGATTGTGCTATTACAGTTGTACCAATTTTTCCCTCTTGGCCCCCCTCCACCCAGTATCCCCCATTCCCTCCAGCAATCCTCCTCTCTTAGTTCATGTCCATGGGTTGTGTATATAAGCTCTTTGGCTTCTCCATTCCTGACGCTCTTCTTAACATTCTCCTATTTGGTACCTACCAATTATGCTTCTTCATCCATGCAACTTCCCCTTCTTCTCCCCCTTCCCCCACCCAGCTGATAACCCTTCAAATAATGTCCATATCTATGATTCTGTTTCTGTTCGGGTTGTTTGCTTAGTTTTTTTTTTTTTTTTTTTTTTTTTTTTAGATTCAGTTGTTGATAGTTGTGAATTTGTTGCCATTTTAATATTCATAGTTTTGATCTTCTTTTTCTTAATTAAGTCCCTTTAACATTTCATGTAATAATGGCTTGGTGATGGTGAATTCCTTTAACTTGACCTTATCTGGGAAGAACTGTATCTGCCCTTCCATTCTAAATGATGGCTTTGATGGATAGAGTAATCTAGGTTGTAGGTCCTTGCTTTTCATTACTTTGAAGACTTCTTGCCAGTCTCTTCTTCCCTGCAAAGTTTCTTTTGAGAAATCAGTTGACTGTCTTATGGGAACTCCTTTGTAGGTAACTCTTTGCTTTTCTCTTGCTGCTTTTAAGATTCTCTCTTTATCTTTAACTTCTGGCATTTTAATTATGATGTGTCTTGGTGTAGTCCTCTTTGGGTCCAACTTGTTTGGGCCTTTCTGTGCTTCCTGGACTTGTATGTCTATTTCCTTCACCAAAATAGGCAAGTTTTTTTTTTTCATTATTTTTTCAAGTAAGTTTTCAGTTTCTTGGTCTTCCTTTTCTCCTTCTGGTATCCCTATAATTCGAATGTTGGTACGTTTGGAGGTGTCCCAGAGCCATCTTATACTATACTTATTTTTTTTGAATTCTTGTTTCTTCTTGCTATTCCAGTTGAATGTTTATTTCTTCCCTATATTCCAAATTGTTGATTTAAATCCTGGCTTCATCCCCTCCACTGTTGATTCCCAGTAGACTTTTCTTTTTTTTTTAAAATTTATTATTTATTTATCTTTTAGAGGGAAGGGTAGGAGAGAAGGAGAGGGAGAGAAACATCAATGTACGGTTGCCTCTCGTGTGTCCCCTGCCGGGAACTGGCCTGCAACCCAGGCATGTGCCCTGACTGGGAATCGAACCGCGATCCTCTGGTTCGCAGGCCCGCGCTCAATCCACTGAGCTACACCAGCCAGGGCTTGATTCCCAGTAGACTTTTCTTTATTTCGCTTAGTGTAACCTGCATTTTTTCCTGGGTCTTTTTTTTTTTTATTTTGTTGCCACACTCAATGAGTTCTTTGAGCATCTTGGTCACCAGTGTTTTGAACTCTACATCTGAAAGGTTGGTTATTTCTGTTTTGTTTAATTCTTTTTCTGGGATCTTGTTCAGTTCTTTCATTTGGGCCATATTTCTTTGTCTCCTCAATTTGGCAGCCTCCCTGTGTTTGTTTCTATGTATTATGTAGAGCTGCTTTCACTCCCTGTCTTAGTAGCATGGCCTATTATAGAAAAGGCACCTGTAAATTGTGTGGGGTGGAGCCTTAGGTAATCACCAGGGTAGGACAACCTGTTTCACTGCTTTGTTGCTCTGTGTAGGGGGAGGGCTTGGAGAGGGGACAATGCTGCTGCGTGGCTTCTGGAGGTTTGCCCAGCACTCACTTTGTATGACTGGCACTCTTCTAGCTGTTGCCCTGGTGCTGAATCCCAGAGCAGGTGGGTCTGCATACATTTCCTGAAAATCTTGCAGTTTCTTCCACCACCCCAATCCCTACCGGTTTCTACAGCCAGAAGTTATGGAGATTTATCTTCCTGGCACTGGAACCCTGGGCTGTGCAGTCTGGCCTGGGGCTGGGATTGCTCACTCCTAAGGTATCCTTCCGCATTTTTATCCACCACATGTGAATGTGGGACTGCTTATTCCCCCCACCACCTCTCCGTCCCACACCACGTCTCTGCTACTCCGAATCATCTGAATGAATGTGGATTCTTTAAGTCCTTGGTTGTTGGACTTCCATACAGCTCAATTTTCTGATGGTTCTGGGTGTTATTTGTTTTGAGATCTAGTAATTTTTTCTGTGGTTGTGTGAGGGGGTGAAGGGTGTTTACCTAACCCTCCATCTTGACTAGAAGTTCCTTCCTATTTTTAATTGACATATAAGTGACATAAAATATCCTATTAGTTTCATGTATACATCACAGTGATTATGAAATGATCCCCGCATTAAGTTTAGTTGCCATATGTTACCAAGCAAAGTTATTACAGGATTATTGACAATATTCCCTATGCTGTACATTACATCTCCATGACTTATTCATTTTGTAACTGGAAGTGTGTACCTCTTAATCCCCTTTACCTATTCCTCCCATCCCAGATCCCATCCCTCCCCACTGTGGTAACCACTAGTTTATTTTCTATATGTATGAGTCTATTTCAGTTTTGTTTTTTCGATTCCACATGTAAGTGAAGTCATATGGTATTTGTCTTTGACTTATTTCGCTTAATATAATACCCTCTGGTTTCACCCATATTGTTGCAAATGGCAAGATTTTATTCTTTTTTTATGGCTGAGTAATATTCCACCACATCTTTTTTATCCATTCATCCTTCAGTAGAAACCTAGGTTGCTTCCATATCTTGGCTATTGTAAATAATGCTGCAGAAAAACATTTTAATAAGTGTTTTTGTTTTCTTCAGATACATACCCAGGAGTGGAATTGCGGAATACTATGGTAGTTCTATTTATAATTATTTAAGGGAGTTCCATACTGTTTTCCATAGTGGCTATACCATTTAATATTCCTAACCAACAGTGTACAAGGGTTCCCTTTTCTCCATATCCTCACCAACACCAGCTATATTTTGTATTTTTGATAACAGCCACCGACAGGTGTGAGGTGATATCTCACTGTGGTTTTGATCTGCATTTCCCTGGTGTTGAACATCACTGATACAAAGCATCTTTCCATGTGTGCCTGTTGGCCATCTGTATGTCTTCTTTGGAAAAATATCAGTTCAGGTCCTCTGCCCATTTTTTAATCAGCCACACATTTTTTGACACATTTTTGACATTGTATAAGTTCTTTATAAACTTTGGTTATTAATCTCTTATTGAATGTATGATTTGCACATATATTTTCTCACTCAGTAGGTTGTCTTTTCTTTTTGTTGATGGTTTTCTTCATGGTGCTATGCATCCCTCTTAACAGCCAAAGCTAACTGTGGATAGTTTCAGCTCTGGAGGCACCGGCTGTTCCTCTGCCATGAACATCTCATCTGCCACCTGTCTCCTTTCCACTCCACGGGTGAACTGGCATCTCACGGAGACAGGGACGATGGAGAGGAAAGGGAACTTGCCTTTCCTCCGAGTTCAGCATAAGTTTGGACTATGTTTGTTAATAACATAACAACCTATTAATATTTATCACCACTTCTCCTATATTACAGAACCCTTTTCCCTCCCCGCCTCCCGGTCATTGCAGGAACATTAAAGTAATACTCTTTTCTCAGTTAACCTTTCCTTCCAGGATAGTTTATTTTTGAGAGGCAACATTTGATAAAGCTCCGAGTAATTTTAAATACATGATTTGCCATGTTAACACTTGTCACTTATCATATGCACTTCAGTCCGACCTCCCCGCCATTCTGTTAACCTTCAGAGGCACCGTTAAAGCAAGCCATTTGCAGTTGTCCTGTGAAAACTCTGCATTTAAATTGCTTTTCCTCCCTTCCCCAAATTTCCCATAACTATAAATAAATTTAATTACCATTCCAAGAAATGTAAGCAAATCTTCTATTACATTTTTTAATCTTTTATCTCCTTCTTGTTGCTCCACCAAATATACACTTTATCAGGCAGCCTCCCTGCTTCTGGTGGCACTTGTCCCCTCTCAGCTCTTCTTGCACAAGTCAAAGTCAAAGTCAAAGTCTGAGCCTGTGCTCCCTTCGTTCTGACTGGGCCCCTGAGTTTCGTCCAGCCTTGCACTCCAACGCCTGCCTTGCAGACGTGAGTGTTTCTATAAAAGAGATCGTGGGGATTTGACCTCCAGGTCTCCTAAAATGCCTTTCTGGGTGCCCCTCCCCTGACAGTGACATGGGGCACATCCAAGTTGTGTCCTCGCCGCACCACAGGGGCAAATCTCCTTCTGTCACCATGGGGTTGGGTCCACACAGCATCTTGAAAAGGCACACCGATAACAACTTACCTTGGAGGTTTTATTCTTTTCAAAGCACGTTTTAATGTATTATTTACTCATAATCTGTTCTTTTTTAAAAATCACGTAACAGTGTAATCAACTATGGTTGAAATACAATACAGTGTTATCGACTGCATATTGCATTTATTCCTGACAAGATCTTCATGATGTAAGAAGGACAAGCATCTTGCTCACTGCCTTGATGCAGATGGGGACAATTCAGGCACATTCCTACCGTGCCTGGGTGCTCATGCACACACACACCCCGAATCTATTTCCAGAGCTGCTTCTTTGACCCCCACCCTCTATTCTCTCAGGTGATCTTATTGTCTCATCCTTCCCTAGTCACCTCAAAACCTCTGAAATGACAGCAGTGGGGTTGGGAGCAGGGGCTGCTGGACTCCCACCCCAGGGCCGCTGGGGGCAAAGCACGTTTGTCTGGGGCTGCCTCTTGGCCTTTGAGCTTTCTGTGCCTGCCAGTTGCTCTCTCAGTGCACCCCGAGATCTTCATCACATCTCATCTCCTCAGATTCCCACACGGTGAGTCAAGGTCCAGCCTACTTTATTTTTGCATCCATGCCACCCAGGGACTAGGGAGGGGTGATGTGGCTGCTTGACTGCCCCACTCATGGTCTTCAGGCCCACAGCATGAGCTGCCACAGCAAACAACGGAACCTTTAGGTCCTGGGACCCTGGAGTTGATCCTTCTAGAGCTGAGCAGGGAACAGGAAGGAAACCGGACACATCACTCAGATGGGAGCAGGAAGACCCAAGCAAGAGAAAAATAGGAGAGGACCCAGAACCTTTATTCCGGGGAGATCGACAATGGCAGAGCAGGGGGAACATTCCAGATCTTCTCTCTACGAGTGGCTGGCTGAGTGTAGGATGAACTCATGCATGGCCTCAGAGGAACCTCCAAACGGCTGCCTCCTCATCGCTAATAATAACAATGATAGGACAATAGTAATGATACTAAGAATCACTGTGTGCCAGGCACACTTTTTAATGCCTTACATGTGATAGCTTATTTAGTCCTCTGGCAACTCCATGCAGGAGGTAACGTCATTATCTACATTTTACAGCTGGGAAAACTGAAGTACAGAGAGGTAAGCAAATTTTCTAAGGTCACACAACTAGTAGGAGAGAATGGGGATTTCAAATTAGGAATTTGCGCTCTAGAGTCCATATTCTTAACCAATACACACAAGAATCAGTAATGGCAAAACAAAATCTAAACCTTGGCTTGATGGGTTTATAACTTGGGATGTCTTTAGTTGCAAGTATCAGGAACTCCATCCTAAAATGATATACACATACAACACAGATGAACCTGGAGGCCATTATGCTAAACGACATGAGCTAATCACAAAAGGACAAATACTATATGATTTCACTTACAGGAGGTTCCGACAGCTGTCAGATTCGTAGAGACAGAAGGTAGAGTGGTGGTTGCCGGGGGCGGAGGGAGCAGAAAACGGGGAGTTAATGTTGAATAGGCACAGAATTTCAGTTGGGGAAGGTGAAAGTTCTGGAGGTGGACGGTGGTGATGGCTGTACAACAGTCTGACTGTACTCAATGCCACTGAGCTGTGCACTGAAAATGGTAAATTATAGGTGTATTTCGCTACATTATTTTAATAGGAAAAAGTGGCTTATACAATAAGGAAGTTTAAACATGTCACTCTGCACACAAAGGGCAGAGGTAGGGCCACTCTGCAGTGTGTGATCGGAGGCTCGGTGACATCAGAGAGGACCTGAAGCCATTCCATCTCCCTGCCCTGCCATTTCTGGGTAGGTGTCTCGCTCTGCTCACGGCATTTGGACACATCACGTTTAAATGTGACAAATTACACAGAGAGAAAGAGAACGTTTCTTCCTGCGGAGGAAGGTTTCCTTAGGAGAGAGGAAACATTTCCCAGAAGGCTCCCAGCACAGTCGCCCACATGTCACTGACCAGAGTCACATCGCCTGCCCACGCCTACAGGGACCAAAATGCCCATCTTGGTCCAATCGGGGTTTGCCCGTCGGAGCTGGGACCGGAGCCAGCTTCCCCTGGAACAGAAGGCCACACAGAGTAGGGCGGCACCTGAAGAATATGAGCTCTGTCGGAGAGGGTGGGGGTGGGGGTGGGGGTTGTCTGCCACGACTCTGTAAAATAACACTTAATAAGATCGTTTGTGAGTCATGCTCACCGTGATGTGTCATGTTCCCTAAAACGTCTCATGAATACCTGTGAGATTAAACTGTTTCAAGATTTTTTTTTTTTTAAATATTGCAGCACTGTCTCTTCTGTAAGGTATTTGGTTCAATCACCTCATAACAGCTTAAAAATATAAAAGTATCTAGATTTACCACTGCAATTTTGATAATAAGTACTAAACCTCTTTTTCACTGGAGAAAGTCTAGGGCAAGGGAAGAAGAGAAGAGATACATGAAGAGATAAACCTAAATTAAAGTGTCCTAAAGGGGTCATCGGTGGCTCTACCCTCACCCCTGCCATCGGCACATGCGCACTCACACCGGGGACTATAGTGGGTTACCAAGCCAGAAACTGGGTCCGAAACCCGGCTGGGACAAAATATAAACTGCTGGACTCGGGCAAGTAACTGAATCTTTTCAAACCTCAGCGCTTTTATTATGAAAGAGGGATGAAAGCAGTGTCAGACCACAGACGTGTGGGGGTCATTGTGAGGAACTGAGACGATCCCAGACTCTTCCCCTTTCCCCATCACCACATCCCTTCAGCTGTCAAGTCCTCCTGGCCCTGCTCTAAGGCCTGGGACATTCATCTCTTCCTTTCTGTCACCACCCTGGACCTGGACCTGTGGTAACAGTTCCCTAACTCAGGCTTCGGGCCTCTGACCTTCAAACTCTCCAATTCGTTTGCCCTGAGACTCGGAGAGAAATCTTTCAGAAACATACATCCGATTGTGCTGTCCCTCTGTGGCATGGACACCAGGCCCTGGGGCCAGGTCCACCTGGCTTCCTGGCCATGCGCCTCCTACCTGCTCCTAGCCTAGCTGTCCCTGCACTTCCTGGATGTACCTCGTGCCCTTGCTCTCACCTCCCTTCCCTGGAAGTGCTGCCTCTCCTGTCCGACAGATAAATGCATCCTCCTTGTTAGTGGAGCTTGCAGTCAACTGGCTTTGGATTCCAATCTCAGCTCTACCACTAACCAGTTGTGAGACCAGGAACAAGTAGCCTTACCCTTCTAAGCCTCAAGTTCATGGTCGGTCCAACAGCACTTACGGAGTTGGAGAATTAGACAACAGGCAAGGAGAAGTGGCCAGGAGAGTGCCTTGCTTCTGGTAAATTCTTCCGAAACAAAGTTGTCATTATCGGTTTATATATCCTTCCTCAGTATTTGTCCAGCTCAAATATCCCTTCCTCTAGGGAAATTTTCCAATCCCCAGGGTAGAACAGTTCCTTCTTCATTTTATTTTGGATTCCTTTCGATAGGCCTACTCCAGCATCCGTAACATTTGTTGACACGAGTCAAATGCTGATTTGCACTCACTTTCTCCCCATCCCCACTCCCACAGACCGGTGACCTCCTGGAGGGCAGGAACTGGCTTGTTTATTCCTAAACCCTCAGGCCCTGGTCCCGGGTGTGCCACGGGGCAGGCGCTGACCTAGATGTGCGCGTGTCCCAGACCCGTGAACAACCCATCAGTAGCTTTCATGGAACATCACTCCTGTGCCCAGCCCCATGCGAGCCTCTAGCAAGAACTTCTCCGGGGAGATGCCAGAATCAGTGCTAGAGTCGGGGCACAGAGGACAAAGGCCTTTTGGGTATAACAACCCTGACTCCCATCAATCAGCCCATGTCCCCTGAGTAGCCTGGTTGGACACCCCGACATGCCTGTGTGACCCCATCTGTCCTCCCTGCCCAAGCCCAGAGGTGAACTTAAACACAAACACAAACACCCAAGTTGCTTTTCCCTCTCTCCTCTTCTCTGGAGAACGAACGGAAGGCAGCATTCCAGGGCCATTCTGTGTCTGAGATATCTCCCAGGTCAATTCGTCAGTCTCATCTTCAGATGAGGCACGTCCTTCCGCACAGGGCTGCACCTGCAGAGAGGTCTCCGGGAAGGAGGGGTGCGACCATCCTGCCACGGTGAGCAGGGGTCAGAGTTGGACGAGCTCCTGAAAATGGTCTTCAGGTCCATAATGTTTTTCCCCCCTGAGTGTGGACAAGGCTAGACTGAAAGTCTGGTTTACTTCCACTCCTCCTCCCCAGCCCACGCCATTTTTATATTGCTCTGAGGTTAATAGCCATGTCGTGTGGGGTCATAGAAGACATCTGTGTCTCAGATAATATGCTTACGGTGATTACCACACATAATTGACTGACCTTCCCTCATTCTTTCTCAGCTGCAGGCCGAGGCTGATAGGATGAAGCAAGCCACAAGAGTTTATTTTCCATCACACACCATTGTGCTGCTGAGCAAATATTTTAGCAAGCTTTGAATGAACCACCTTTTTAAGCTCAAGGTTTTCAGAGTTAAAATAGGAAGCCATGACCAACTTAATAATATTCGATTTTAAATCAGCTTTGGGCCACCCTACTCAGAGCACTACTGAGGGTCTCCTGGAAAACCAGGTGTGGGGCATGAATGTCTCAGGATCCTCTTTCCTTTTACTTCATCCTTCCTCATGTGGCCTTGCGGTGAGTGGGGAATCGTGACACCCCTCATGGCAGTGTCTGGGTCTTTAGAGAAAAATTAGCCTTTAGGTGCCCAGCCAACAGAGGTCCCAAAGGGTTACCGGAGTTTAGCCTTTTGAAGTCAGCTCATCCCATGATATCACTGGTCCCATGCAGCCCAGCCATCAGCTCCTGCCTCCACCTGCCACCAGGGCCACCCGTGGTATTTCTGACAAAGAATATCCGAAGCTCTCACCAAGCGGGTCCCTCCTTATGCACCGACAGCTAAGACTCCTGATCCCAGAGAGAATGGAAAACTAGGAGACGGAAACGAAAGAATTCCCTAAAGCAAACTTTAAACTGTTACATTAAGATTTTTAAACTTTTTAATAATGTTTTACCTTAGCTCAATTCCATCTATCTAGCAATTAATCCATCAGCCTTCACACAATACACACCTACAAGAAACGCAATTGCAAGTCTCTGGGCTGGATTCCACTGTGAATTACTAATGTGTTAACACTCAGGAATTCCAAGCTCCCTTGACTTTCAGCGTCCCATCTCCCACCTCATCCCTCCCCCCAAAAGTTCTTCTTCATCTCAGAGGACTTTGGAGGACAAAGTCCAGGTTCCAATGGGATTTGGACCCAGCCCAAGAGACCCAACCCAGGTCTAACTGTCTACGGCCCCACCTCCCCCAGATCTCAAATCTCAGTGTTTGCACTCTAAGACTCATACCAACTCCCCAAAGCTCAACAGTGCTGCATCTCAGGAGGATTCCCTGAAAAGCAAGTGCCAACGAGAAAGTTTCCTGCCACTGTGTATCACGAGTGCTGCTTCAGAGTCATTTTGATTTGTGCAATAACCTAAACTGGGTTCTTGCTGCCACTTAGAGAAATCCACCCAGAATTACCAATCCACCAACACTTCACATGAGTCAACCATATCTTCTGTTGGCAGGGGAGGGACCACAGAGAAAGGCGCGTATGGCGGGGAGAGAGACTGCGACTGCGTAACGGAAAAATTATACATATTCTAAACATATGGGTGATCTTTAGACAATCTCAGCATCACTTCATAATTATATACTACAAGTTTTAATTAACTAAAGCTCTGCAAATCATAATGCCTTATTAAAATGCAATTAATCCTTTGATTAAAAAACAAAAAGCACAAGTATTTACAACAAAAACACAAGTAGAATAATTACAAATATCATGTACCCATTTCTTTTATTTGGGTGTCACTTATGATGTTGCCTGCTCCCTTCATTAATTCAAACACACACATTATCTCGCATCCACAGCAGCGTGAGTGACAGTGGCCACCAAACACACAGCACTATATCCTATTGATTTCGGCAAATCCCGAACAATGCCATTTGCATGCTTGTTTCTGTAATAATAAAGATATGCCATTCAGAATTAAAGCCCGGCCGGGCTAGTGGCAACTAATTGTGTTGTATGTAATGAGTGCAATTTCAATTTGATATCACCCTCAGCTTTTCTTGCCGCACTCGCTAAGTACTTTCAAGTCTTTGTGGGGAAATAATTGATTTTTTTGTGCTGCGGGCACATGAAAATTATGATGATCTTTTGAATAATGCCAAAGAAAAGACCATGAATGATTTAAATTGGTATATGAAGAAGGCTTCGCTGTGGACTGCAGCTTGACTGACATCCTGCTAACGCAATATCTAGATGAACAGTTTTTAAGGACGCAGCGAATGTGAAACTAGCAAAACAGAGACGGTTGCTCCCAGGACTGGGAGGCGGTGGGTTGTTGGTGGCGAGGGTCGTTGTTCCATTTTATTTATTACCGAGGAAGGACCGCCCGTTTGGGGGTTTAAGGCATGACACGATTATATGACTGCCTGGCCCTCCCCGCAGAGGACATGTCTCCACTGATGAGTGACACTGTGGAAACGGGCAGACAGGAGCAGGTTGAAGCAGGACTGTCAGCACGACCCCAGTTCCATCAGGTAGACCCCCACGCGGCGGGCGGGTCCCAGCACCCGGAATATGAAAGTTAGTTAGCATCTTTTCCTGACATTCACCCCCAGGAAGAAACTGGGAGTAGGGTGGTAAGGGAGCTACTTTATTTATTCCTTAATCTACCCCCACCCCCCGCCAGCTGTTAGGAATAACTGTTCAATCCCACCGAGCCTGACTTGGGTCTAACAGAAGAGCTAAAGTCTCCTTTTAACCTGGGATGATAACAGAGAAGGAAATCTAAACCGAAGACAGGTTTCCTTTGTGCCCATGAAACCTCGGATTTGCAAAACCAACCGGGACAACTGGTCCCCCCTCCCCTTTCTCCCAGCTGAGCTTTTGGTCCCCAGTGTGGCAGCCTGGACATTAACAACGAGGAAATAAGCACCTTAGGAGGATGGATCGCCAATTCAAAACACAATTCCACCTTAAAATGCATCCACCTTCCAAATCTCATTCTTCAGAGGAGGGAGTGTTGTTCATTTAGTTGGTCATAACTAAATAGTTTCTAATCTGGAGCAGGAGGCTGCTGGGAATATTGGACAGTTTAAAGGTTAATCACCATCGCCTGGTTACACAAGTGAGGCAGAACTAATTCCTCCAAAGGCAAATGGCTTCCAGTTTTATCAGCAGTGCAGATTAGAAGTGTTAATATACAGAACAGAATGGACGCTTAAGGGCCGGTTTCCCCTTATCGGCAAACTTTGCAACAGAACTCAGCTCCTGCACAACCTCTGCACTTCTATAATAAGGCCCCTTATTTTGCCTCTCGAGCAGAACTATCAAACAATCCTGTCCAAACCACTGCCACCAAAATCAGGGTATTACAGACCACGGCTAATTGGAAGATCACTATAATGAAGGAAAAGATAAAATACTTTGGCTGTTGGCCTAAAATGTGGATCAACACAACATAGGAAGCTATCTTGCTATGTCACATTCTGAGAGATTTACATAAACAATAAACTCAATCCAAATGCCACCCCCCCATACATCTTTGTTTACAGTAAAGGCAACCTAAAGCCAGACCAGAGGAGGTGGGAGAGGTACTTTACATAGGCAATGTGATGAGGCCAGCAGTTTTGCAACTGTGCAGGACAGCAGGGACTGTGTACATTTCCTCGCTTGCAATCAGCAGGGAGAAGATGGTTTTTAATGTCCTCCACACTTCCAATATCATAAATATTTAAATATTTGGACCACTTGATATGCTAAAATGCTGTGCCCACCTCACAAACTGACTTCCATATTTCTGACCTTCCAGGGGAGGAGAAAGGGGAGGGCGTCCAAGGGGAGGGTTAAAAGGCTGCCAGAGGCTGGTACCCAAGTAATCCAGTGGGTTTTCCTTTGGAGATTTGGGAGGAGGGTGGATGCAGGTTTAAGAGGCTGGTGTTTTAAGAAAGCAACAGCAGAGACAACCAACCTAATCGATCAGGGACTGAAATGTTTCTGTAATGGGAAATCTCTTACTATACCAAGACCAAATGTTACAAACACATGGGGAACAGACTTGGCCGCAGGGTGGGGGGCAGTGGTGATGCACTGAAAGCAGTTCCATCCAGGCGATGCATCCTGGAGTCAGGTGTATCAGTCAGCCTGGATGAGCCAATTTCCCAAGCATTGTTCAGTGATTTTTCACCTCTGGCTGCTGCTGGTTCTCCTCCATCTTTCCTGAGTCCTGGGGTAGCTGAAAAAGGGGGTTCCTGTCTACTGGCTTCTGTTATTCTCTTATTCAATCTCTCAGTCTTTTATTGTGCAAACTCCTACAAGAAGGAACCATGTCGTTCCTCTGAATGGCCCACAGCACCTGGAAGAGTGCTCCCATTAGCTACTTTGTAATTTATACCAACTGACTAATACGCTCAATATACATTTATTGAATGCTGGAAAGGACACAGGCTGCCTGCAAGGAACAAGCACGCGTACTGGGGAAGGCCAAGACACTTGAGAGTTAATTCACTCCAGGAGATAAGCAGCCAGATGATGAAAGAGAAAATGTGATGTGGAACTGGGGCTGTCAACTATCTAGCCAAGGCAAGGAGTGCTTTAGGAGATGAGGAGGATGAAGCCGATATATGGTCCAAGTGATCTGGGGCCTTGAACTGGGCCTATAATTCATTCACATGTTTAGACATTTGTTCACTCAGCAAACACTTCTTCCGTTCCTAGTCTGTCCTAGCCATGTTCTAGATTCTGGGCATGCACAGATGAGTAGAGCAAGGGCCCTGCTCAGAATGGCCATGGATGCTCCTCTACTGAAAGTTAATGGTTACCCATGCTCCCCCATCTGCATTGATGGACATCACCTGGCGGTCACTCCTCTCTCCTCAGCTGGATTCCTTCCTGCAAGCTCAGCCTCGGATAGGACCAAGTCTGATCAAAGCAGGTAAACTTGCGGAAAGTCAGAGGAAGTCCCCACTTGCTATTAGCCCAGGGTGGTCTCTTGGAACTGGGCATCTCCCTGATTCCACGATTCTTCCATTAGATATTTACTGAATGACTATTAGGAGCCAGGGACTGTACAGGGCACTATGACTATAGAAATGAGTAAGTAATAGCACTCTATTCCCCCAAAGAACTCTCATCATTTTGGGGAGGGGCACACATAAACAATGATACCACCGGGATTAAAGGTTCTAAAGCACAAGACTGTGGTGTGCCTTGTGGAGACACCGAGCTTTGTTCAGGCATGAGTTAGAGAGCTGTTGGCCTTGAGTTCAATGTTAGTGAATCACCAGTCCATACTAAATACAGTATCTTTAAACAGAAACACACATTGCAAAAAGGTTATATATCAGCCCATTAATGAAAATTAACTGTGACCAGAGACATGCAGGAACCCTTATTTTCCCGGGAAGGAATGGTTCAGTATCTGGTGCAGACTTTATAGAACACAACTACTGCAAACCACGAGACTCAGCCTTGAACACCGTAAGGGAGTTGTGGAGTTAGATGGAAGCCCCAGGCATTCTGGAGTTGGAGTTGGATTTGGGGTCCTCCTAAGCTTGCAGGAAGTGGTTTGACAAGACCGCCTCCTTTAAATAAAGATTCAGACTGTGTGGGGCTTTTGGAAACACAAAGATGTTCCTTATTTTTTTTTAAAAAAAGGTGTTCTTTTCCTTCTTGAAATAAGAAGGCCCAAGATGTTGGCCCATCTTGGCCCCCACTTCTGGTTCTGGATCTATTTGGATGAATCTCCCTCTGCCCAGTGTTTCCAGACCTAGAACCCGCTTTGACTCGGCCATTCCCTTTTCTCCCTTCCTGCCCTTTCATGTCTCTCAGCCCGGGGACCTAGTTCTCTGCCAATTCTCTTTTCAGATGCCAATTGCTCGTCTGCCAGACTCCCGTGTGTAACCTGCCCCCGATTTTGTTTAGTCCCTGCGCTGGCCCGCTCTCACTCAAGGTCCCATTCCACTCAATGCGGCATGGCCAATGGCAGACTGCAGCCCTCTCAAACTGCGCCATCCTGCTGCTAAGGCCAGGGCCATGGTTTGAATCAGAGCTCAAGGGCTGAAAGGAACAAAAACTTAGGGAAAAGGATGATTAATAAGAGGATATGGAAGCCTCTTGCAGAAATGAAGTAAATTCAGGCCTCTTGGGAACTGAAGCTGGTAATGAAGGAGCCAGAGGGAATCAAAAAGATTCCCCACTCCCCTCCATGTTTCTTTCTGTCTCTTTGCACCTGCGTTTCTCACTTGCCATCCGCCCTCCCTCCTGTCCCATTTCTTCTCATCCTTAGTCCCTCTGTCCTGCTCTGCTTTATTCTCTTTTCTGACCATCTTGCTCGGCTTCCTGTGATCACCCCTGCCCCTCCAATTTTGGCTTACATGTGGTTTGGGTTTTTCTGGCCTTGATTCCAACTCCCATTCTATATGGCCGTGATCTCAAATGTCCATTCCAGAATGCTTTTAGTTGTATATGCAAGGGAGAATCTGATTGGCTGAGTTCCCTAGCTTATATGAGCTTCACTGAAGTCAGGTGCAGACTCCTGGTCCAATCGGCTGCAGCTGGAGGGAGAGGAGGCTAACATAAGACAGGTCATGGCCATCTAGACCTGCTTTCAGAGGGCCTGTGGGCAGAATGTGATTCTCAGAAAAGGGGACAGAACCCAAAATATCTAACTAGAGTCATTTCATAACTCGGGCCATATTCTGAAATATGAAGAAACTCTATGGCTAATATTAGGGATCCTTATTTAATCTTCCATGTTGCTTCAATGTCTCACAGAAAGAGTGGGCAAGTCATGTATGAAACTTAACTTTGGGGTTTAGGACTGTCTCCTGGGAACAAACATTTAGCCTTTGGGCCCAACCCCTCCTCTCCTGTCTGACCTCCCCACTGTTTTTCATCAGCACTTCAGGAGGAGGGACAAATCCGCAACCAAGGGCCACTGTCTCCATCATAGAGGCCTCAAGTGGACTGAGGGCTTCCCAGGGACTGGCTTCGGAGCTCCTATTGCAGCTGCAGGTCAGTCTAGGGAGCTGGAGGGACAAGGCCATGCTGATCTACAGGTGGGAGACAACTGTCAGAAGATACCTCTAAGTCAAGGCAGACAAATCTCAGAACAGCAGAGATTAGGGATGCTCTGGACCCAAGATGGGGATGACTGAAGTCATGTTTCAACCGTCAGTCCCTTCTAGGTGTGGCATTGCTGGTGAGTGAACATCTCTCCCCTGCCCCCCATGTTTCTTCCTCTGTCTGCAGGGAGGACAGAACCTCTCTCTGCCCTCTCCCCTACCCCATGGGTGTTGGGGGGCATGCGTGCTTGCCTGCATGGGTTCTCTATTCACAGGAGGAGGGGAGGCTCTTAGAGCCTAAGTCACTGTACATGAAAGGTTCCTGAACACTTTGCCCACTTGCTCTTGTACTTCCTGCCTTGCATCAGCATGGCTGTAGGTAGCCGGCCAGCATATTGGTTGACTGCTGGAGGTACTGACGCATTTACTATTCTGTATTGTTTGTTTGTTTGTTTTTTTATCTACAAATGTGCTCCAAATTGGCCTTTCTCAGCACTGTAGCCTTTGGTTCTGGGGATAGGACAGGCAGAGATTTGGAGAAAAGGAACAGCAGTTGCCACTTTGACCTGAAGTTCAACCCGGCTTTGTCAGAGCCCTGCACTGGGGTACCTGGTACTGACTCGGAGACTCTTAAAGCTGCGGTTTGTTTTACAGTTGCTTCCTGGTCCTTGAGCTGCTGCTCTATCCATCAGAATCTCAAAGAGGGTCAGAGAGAGATCCGCAAATGCCATATGTGTGGATCTTAAAACTTCTCATCACAAGAAAAAAACGTAACCAGGAGAGGTGATGGATGTTAACTGCACTTACTGTGGTGATCATTTCACAATATATACATACATCAAATCATTATGTTCTACAGCTAAAACTGATAGAATATTATATGTCAATTATATCTCAATAAAATGGGGGGGAGAGTCTTGGAGAGGGAGGAGGTATTTACTGCAATATGCTTAGGAGACCCAGAATCTGAATGCCTAGTGTATGTGAAAGGTAGCTACTAATTTGCTTCCCCAGGATCCTGCATGCTACCTAAATTATCACAAGTAAAAAGGTGGGATGCCTTAGAGACTTCTGTCTTCATTACTCCTTGATGGAAGAATAAAAAAGTTAGAAGACAGACAGTGAGATAAAAATGCTTTATTTTTATATTCAAAAACTTTTATAATGCTTGTCAGCTTCATCAGATTTTTCTCTACTGGAACATCAGACAAATTTAGGTGATGTAATTTGTCCTCTTTTACCTGCTCTTCTCATACCCCCTCCCCGTTACCTGGACAGTGTGATGACAATCAGAAAGGGCTTACCCTGAAGGCATGGGACTTCAGGGTCCCTACCCTGGTAGGCTTTTTACCTTTCTAGGGGAAAGAACAGGGGTGCTCTGAGACCCTGAATGTGCCCTGAGGGCTTTCTAGAATTGGACCAGACCTCCCTGAACTGCCTGTGCTGTGATATGAGATTGCGTCTCCCAGGGATCTTTCAGGAAAGTGAAGTCAGCCCTGCTTTGCTGCCCTGGACAATGAGAAACAGCGGAGCAGGAGCCTGACTGGCAGTAGGGCCGGCGGTGGCTCACTTGCAGCCACATACCCAGTTTTCCCCTCCTCGACCTTTAGAAAAACGTGCACAAGCATATAGAACTCATTATATAAAATTTAAAAAGTGCAAGAAAGCAAAAAGAAAAGCATCTGAACCCCACATGCTGGGTGGCTGCTATCAACATTTTGATACCTGCGGGGGCCCCTGTCCTGGGTGCCAGATGTGGGGGGGCTCCGCCCGCAGAGCCCCATCCCTCCGTCACGAATGAAAATAAAAACTACAAGACATGACTGCTTGGGGAGGAAAGGGGTCAAACTCTCAGAGGAGAATGACCCAGAGCCCCATCCTCACTAGGCTTTTATTGGGCTTAAATACACCGGAATACAGGTATGTCAGGCGACAAGGATCAAACAATAGTTAACATTTCAAAACAATCTGAGGCCTTAATCTGAGCCAGTGTTTGTCAGGAAAGGGGGTTGACAGACTTTGGGAGACATACTCATTTCCTCCTGGGACACTTATCACCTAAGGAAGAGCACTCTTAGCAAAGCAGGTTTCACAGGACTTTAGGAATTCTTTCTTATGCCTGATCACCCAGGGAGCCATCCTGACCAGCACAGGGCTGCACCGCTCACCCCCACAGTTTCAGGCTTTAAGCCAATTAGGAAGCAGGAGACATTTCCCAGATGGAAATGAGGACTCAGGCTATGTCAGAATAGCCGGGGGTGCGAGGGTCCATCACATCCTCTTTGCTGCAGCCTCCCAAGTCCTTCCATGAGGCCTCCCAAGTGGTCGCATCTGGCTTAGGTTGCCCCTCCCATGAGGAGTCTTACCCGTCATTGACTGCCAACCAAGCACTGGGGCCAGAGATGGATGAGGCAGAAGCAGTGCTCCTGCCAGGGAGATAAGCTTTGTCTCCTTAGTAGGTCCTTGTGACAAAACAGACCCAGATGAAGTGGGTCCCTTGGGCTCTTATACAGCCCACCATGGGGTGAGGGTTACAACTCCTGAAACCAGGCTGAACAGTCCACAACAGATACCTATTCTTTTAGACTACTTTCATGCATGTGTGTGATGTTTATTTATGAAAAATATGAATCATATTATGCAATGCTGTTTCATAACCTGCTGTTGAATATAGAACAAGATACTGTGACTATATGTTCATGCTGATCCATATGGGTCCACAGCATCGCTTTGAATGGCCGCACAGCCTGAGTGTGGTTGTACCCTCATTTATTAACCGACCCCATCTGCGGATGGCTAGGATTTCTCCAGTGCTCTGATGCCCACAAGCACCCATAAGCAAATCCTGGTACATCCACCTTTGAGCACGATTTGGTTATTTCCTGTTAATACTTTCCCAGAAATGCAATTGCCAGAATAAAGCATATATATTGCATTGGCCAAAAAGTTCATTTGTTTTTTTCCATAAGATGGTTCTAGTAGTGCTCAGTTGTCTTTAACTTCATTCAAAACAATTTTGTTAGATTGCATTGTGACAGCTGTCATATCAGTGTGCATTTTTAGAAAAAAATCAAAATTGATGAATTTTTGTGTAGCCATTTTAATATTGAAGATGGAAGAAAATAAGTGATATTTTTGTCGTATTATGCTTCATCATCTCAAGAAAGGTAAAAACATAACTGAAATGCAAAAAAAGATTTCTGCAGTGTGTGGAGAAGGTGCTGTGACTGATCAAACATGTCAAAAGTGGTTTGCGAAGTTCCGTGCTGGAGCTTTCTCCCTGGACAATGCTCCACGGTCAGTCAGGTAGACCAGTTGAAGTTGACAGTGATCAAATCGAGACATTAACTGAGAATGATCAATGTTATACCATGTGGGAGATAACCAACATACTCAAAATATCCAAATCAATAAAATTACTGCTGAAAATGAAAAAATGTATCTGTTATTTTACAGAAAATACCACACAAACTTTTTGGCCAACCCAATACTTGCTTACAATGCTATTGTATAGTCCCAAGTTACCCCCAGCCCCCCGCACACCACCAATTTACTCTGCCACAGCAGTGCATGGGGAGGCTCACGTCCCCATACCCATGGCAACGCTTGGTGTCATCTCTGCAGCAAACATACATCTGTGTGTATAAATATATACAGAACAGCAGTTAAAGAATCACACATGTATGGGGGAAGCGGGTGTGAGCAGGGGAATGGCCTCACCCCTAGGAAGTCATGGCTCTCCCCTGCACACATGTCTCCTTTGTAAGCGCAGCTGACCGGTACAATAACAAGCTCTTTAGCCGCGGGGGCCTGGGACGGCGGGCCTCCCCAGAGGTGGCCTGGTCTTGCTCCAAGAGTTTGGGCTCCTAACAATGGCCACAGGCCACTGCTCCCAGCATTGCTGCACCCCATCTCCCTCCTCTGGCCAACACCCTACTGCCCTCAGGGGTTAAGTCAGAGCTGGCCCTGGGGGCTGCTGCAGGAAGCATTTAGGAAAAGAATTACTAACGCACGCATCTTTGCCGCTTCCCCAGAGAGCACGCTTTCACACACACCCTTGTGGCTCCCTCCTTGGGTCCCAGCTGGCTTTCTACAGCAGGTTTATTGGAAGTTTGGAGCTTCCCTGGCAATAAGTTTAGAAAAAAACCTGTTAAATCACCCAGCAAGCCACAGAGCTAATCAGAAACCACAGAACCTGGAGAAAGCGAATGAGGTAGAAAGGCAAATGGCCCCCACTGTTCCGTTGATCTATTCCTCCCTTTATGCTGCTCTTTCTTATCTAGCTCCACAAAACACAGTGTCTCTCTCCAGCTTGTGAGGAGGCTAGCTTTCCCGCCAATCTGCATATTATGGTCCAGACAGACTTGAGTCTCCACAGGGAAGGCAGTTGATTTATGGGCAATGGATCTTCAATCAGCTTCATTCCAGCCTTCTGAGGCTCTCCCTCCACTCCCGTTTGGTTCCTAATTCATTAATCTCCCACCTCCCCGCATTTGCCTGATCCGATTACTCTTATGTATAAATATGATTTCGCTCCTTTCTGTACCACTGACGACTCGTTTGATCATGGGTGCCCCTGTACCTCAGACCAGATGTGAACGGACCGATATTGGGCCCTTCTGTCCCCACCCCCGGGGGCCTTGCCTGTCTCTCGGGGACACAGGATGAAGCAGCGGAAAGAGAAAAAACAAAAGGGAGAGGTCTATAGTCTCACCAGGGTAATGGAGCGTCTCGTTTTCTGGTTCTGTTTTTCATGATGGGGACCTTTTCAAGCTTCTCCTGGCTGCATCGTGGGCAGAAGTGCCGGGTCAGCAGCATCTCCGGTGTGCCGGGTCTTCTGCGGGACAAGGCAGGAGAGGGTCGTGTGAGGGGAGCTTCCTCATCGACACAGCATGAACACTTCACTTAGGACTTGGGGACCGAGGGCTTTGCCAGAGCACTGGGCTGGCATTTAGCACATTTCTAAACGACATTTGCTCAACTCCAGAGGCAGAAAAGATGGAAAGAGTATTCTTGTCCAACTGCTTCATTTCTTTTTCTTTCTTTTCCTTTCTTCCTTTCTTTTGTAATTTTCATAGCCATCCATGGAAGTTAGTACTGCAGTGAAAAGAATAATGGCCCGGGATGCAGAACCCAGGAGCTTAAGCGGTTGCTGCAAGACGGTGCTAGCTGGGCCAGAGCGGAAGCTAGAAAAGCCCGAGGTGGGCCCCTGGCCTTGTGCCTTCCTGCACCCAGGGGTGAGGGGCCTGACCTCATGCTGGGGTCCTCGGTCCTGAGAGTCCCCACAGCACAGATTTTAATGGCAGGGCAGGATTTAAGGAGCTGTTAGGAGGTCCCAATAAGGCTCTGCTGATCCACAAGAGTCCAGAGTTCTCACCCTGGAGAAAGTGGCCAGGCCCATGCAGGGGTCCCAAATACACGAAGCTGGCCTCAGACCCCCACCCTCCTGTTCCCTTTCCCCTCACCTGCCCTTTCTCTCCCAGTGCCCTCCTCAGTCAGGCCAGTGTGCTTTATCTGACAGGTTCATTGCCACTCAGCCCTGCCCTGGGAGGACCATATTCTTGAACCTGCCTCCTCTGTAAAGACTTCTCTGGTTACTGCAGCCTGTATACCCCTTTGCAGACTGCACTGGGGGACTCTTTAACACACAGAGTGTCTCTCTGGGTCCACCCTGGGGTCCCCCGTAAAAGGATCCCTGCTTCTCCTTCACTTGTGGGCTGAGTGCTGTGTCCTCCGGACCGGGGCGGGTAACAAAGCTTCTCTCATACCTCGTTGTCAGGGTCTTTGGCTTTTTCTTCTTTGTGTCTCTAGCAGTTAGAATAGTACCTGGCAGATGGTAGGGTCTTTAGATCATGAAAACACTAAGCTACAAACCAGGCTTAGGGAAAGAGTAAAGAGGGGAGATGCTCCAAAGTTAACAGAAGTTTCTGGAATCTTAGAATGGTTGTTTCCAGTGTTCAACAGAAGAGCAGTTCTCAAAGTGTGGTTTGGAGATCACTGGGGGTCCTCAATACCCTTCCGGGAAGCTCTCTGAGGTCAAAATTATTTTAAAATAATGCTAAGACATGATTTGCCTTTGTCACTGCCATTAGCTCAGGAGTGTACGTGGGCATTTTCCAGAAGCCACATAACGGGCGATATCACAGAAGACTGAATGCAGAGCAGATACGAGAATCCAACTGTCTTCTGTTAAGCCAGGCACTACAAGGATTTGCAAAAATGCAAAACAACGCCTCTCTTCATATTGATTTTCTTTTTTTGCTTTGGAAAATATAGCTATTTTTCTTTAAAAATATGCTATTTATGCTAACATGTAATAGGCTTATTATAGTGATTTTTAAAAAATAAATTAAGAAATATTTTAAACTTTTCTGTTTTAATCTCTAGTACAGTAAATATAAACCACTATAGCCCACACAAACAAAAGTTCTCTGGGGCCATCAATAATTTTTAAGAGGGAAAAGTGGTCCCAAGATGAAAAAATTGAACAATCTTTGCACTAGGAACATGAGTGTTATTTGCTTGTCTGGAGTAAGCACCCCTTCCCCCTGCCCACCCAGCTTCCATTTTCTTTTATTCCTGGTGCCTGTGAGCGTTGGGATTACTCTCAGCTCTGGATAATCCACGAGTGTGGCTCCCAGGGGCCCTCAGCGGCGGCATGCTGATGAGGCCAGACTGGCTGTGCGAGGAGGGGAGCTTAGTGAGGTCCCTGGGCACCCTCCCTGCAGTGGCAGCTGGCCTTTTCCTCTTCCTCTCTGCAGAAGCCCAGGAGTCTCCCTCAGCACCTCAGAAATTACTTGTCTCGTTCCACACAACTCGACCAATCCAACAACCTGCCCTTCTCCGCTCACAGACCCTCTTCCCAAAGCAAGAGCCGAGAGAACAGTTCTCAAGGCCTAGGCTTCAGGATTGGCTGAATCCCAATTTGCACTCTCCCTTGCAGATGGCAGCAGGAGGGGGACAGGGAGGAAGAAGGGGATGTCTTCCCAAAAGACAGCAACAGGGCTAAGGGTTCAGGTATGAATGCCCCTCTTTCACTCCATGAACACACCCCAGAATCCCCCAAACCATCCCACCCAGGAAACTGACTTGAGGCCCAGACACAAGTGTAACGTGTGAGCTGGTGTTGCCATGGAAAGGCAGAATGGCTGGCCACTCCATATCAGATCAATTGAAGTATTTCAAGCACTGGAGGGTCAAGTCACAAGGGAATTAAGATTTGTCTGGAGGTTAGAAGGCAGGAGGAAGAACATATCAGAGCTGCCCACATAAACAATAATAATAACTAAGGTTTAAGACTCACACAGGCACACGGACTAAAGTATTGTCCTCCCAATAACTAAGCAAAGCAAGTGCATTAGTATTATCTTCACACTACAGGTGCAGAAGCGGAAGTCGAGCGAGTGGAAGTTACGTGCCACCTACCAAGGGGTGGGGGTGGGTTCCGGCTCCAGAACTGTCGCTCTGACGTGCAGCTGTTCAGGAGCACACGTTCTGGAAAGGCCTGAACAGGCTACTGGTTCCTTTTGGTAATTACTTCCCCAAGCGAGGGAAAGAGAGGAGCTCTTCTGAAAGCTGTGTGAACCTACTGTAAAATGCCAGCTCCGCACTTCACGAGGCGGCCGGGGCGCTCCGTTCCCAAGCAGGGCGTCCAGGGGACATAGCAGGAAGTCTGGGCAGTCCAGGCAAACAGTCTTGAATTCTGCTTTGGCAGGGTGGGTGGGGGGTGGATATCTGGTTACGCCTGCCTTAAACGTTTTTTAGGCTAGACTGTTGGGCACACTGCCTGGAGTTGCCCCTGGGGGCCTATATGCCTGTGGGTTTGTGTGCTGAAACCAACTCTAAAAGTCTTCCGGGGGGAAACCCTGGCAGAGCGGAGTGTCCCGCTGGCCTCACCTCCGGAGCTGATAGGACAGGCCATCTAGGGAGGCAAGTCCCCTGTCTCCTCAGCTTCCATTAGGGAACAGCCAAGCCTGCTCCCAGCTCACAGGGAGAAGATTGGTGACCCTCCCAGGCACCTGCAGGCAGCACAAGCCCCTCCTTGCCCCTCCCTGTATTTGTCACAGGCTCTGCAAAGGGCAGGAATACTTCACGTTTCCTTGCTTTAAGGACATAGGGCCCCTTTACTCTTCCAGGGATTTAAAAACCCATCCCTGGACCAGGCCAAGAGGGCAGAGAGCTGGGGGCCTGCCCTGCAGCGGTGCGGCGGCGGGGGCGCGGGGGATTGAGTCTCACTGTGATGCCATTTAAAAGAACTAGTCCTTGGCCAGTGGAAGGGCATTGGGAGGGGCCTGGTCATTACATCCCACCAGCCCCTTCCTTGGACCAGCAGGGCCAAGGGCGGCCCCACTTGAGTCATTCCTAGGAGGACAGGCTTAGGTAAAGAGCTCTACAAACGCAGGTTTGTGGTGCACACGCACTCTCAATGCTCTGCAGCAACCCCACCCCCTTCAGACACTCTGGGGCCAGCGATGTTTCTGGGCTCTCGGTGCAGATCCTGGGCTCCTCCGAAGCCTGGATGTGCTTCACCTGGGACACTCATGGCACCGAGACATATGCAGCTGACTGGGCTTCCTTCTTTCTGTTGGCCTTCAGGGAGCTTCGAGATACATTAGTGGCTCCCTAGAGCTAGTAAATACACCTTTGAGGTGTTCTTCCCAGTCTTTTTCTATTTCTTTTTCTCTCCTTTTCTAGCTTGAGAAACTTCTAATATTCTGAAATGCATGCAAAGTAATACTCTACTTGATACCTGTCAAACAAAAGTGACTATTATAAAAACTGTTAATATTTTGTCACATTTGCTTCAAGTCAATAAAACCTTACACAAAGTCGAAATGCCCATCGTCCCCCTCTTAGACTATTTCCTACCCCCACCCTAGCAATAACCACTATCTTAAGTTTACTTCAGATCTTTCTTTAAAAAATTTAATACATATGTCTGTGCATTAAATAGAAACAGAGAAATTTGGGGGTGGACTTATTTTTTTGTATTAATTTATACATGGTTCACACAGTATGCAGTGTTCTGTAATTGTGGTGTGTTTGGTTTTTTTAGTTAACAGTATGCTTTGGGTAGCCTTTCTCACATTTTATGTATATTCTCTGTTGTATTTTATGGCTCCTTATTAGCTACTATATATTTTTTTTGGAACAAGGATTCCTTATTTATTCAAATAAGGAAGAAATTAATAAATGAACGATCTTCTGCTACAGTAGTTATTATCCTGAGTGAGAGCAGGTCATCTGCTAGTCCCCCTCAGGGAAACCTAAAACAAATGAGAACGAGCCAACGCTGCAGCAGGAGATACTGGAGCTAGAGATGAGGAAGCCTCCCTGGCGGTGTGGCAGGCACTTGAGGGAAGGCATTCTCTCTGAGATGGCTTTGCTTCGAGTCTGTAGGGAGGCGAAGAAATGGATGAAATGAAGTGACCCGTTACATTTTTAGTCAACGAACAGACCCGGCAGGGAAACAGTGGGCCAGCCATCGAGCTGAACACTAGGGAAGATAAACGCAGTCTAGGAAGGGCCCTGCCTTCCAGGTCCTATCATCTTTTGGGGAAGCTAAGTCGGCCCCACGCCAGGTCGCGCAGGAGCCTGTGGGGCAGTGTGCCGGAGAGGTGACGAGCAGGGAGCCCAGCTGCCTGGGCTGAAATTTCCGTTCTGCACTTGCCAGCCCCGTGAATTTGCTTAAACTCATCTGTAAAATGGGAATAACAGGACTGCATTAGAATTAAGTGCACTGATATTTGTAAAGCCATGAAACTTTTACCTGACACATAGCAAGTACTATACAGCTGACCCTGAAGAACACGGGTTTGAACTACGTGGCTCCACTTGTACCTGAATTTTTTTCACTGAAGACTGTAAATGTATTTCCTCTTCTCATGATTTTCTTAAAAGCCTTTTTTCTAGATCATTTTATTGTAAGAATATAGTGTATAATACATACAACACACAAAATATGTGTTAATTGTTATTGGTAAGGTTTCCAGTCAATGGTAGGCTACTAGTAGTTAAACTTGGGGAGAGTCTAAAGTTATATGTGGAGTTTTGACTGCACAGGAGGTCAGCACCCATAACCCCCATGTTGTTCAAGGGTCAATTATATATGTATCCGTTAAATAAAACTAAGTGTCGTTTAAAAGATAGGGATCATAAACTAGAGTGGTCCAGAGGCAGCTTGGGGCTAGAGGGGATTAGAAATGGCTTCCCAGAGGAGGTAATAGCAATTCAGATCTCTTAACCCAGGAGACCTTCTGCACCAAAACTTGCCTAAGAAAATATGTGTGAGGCACAATGAAGAAAGAAGTCAGGCAAGACTTCAGGGTGCTTGAAGAGGGTGGTGGGCTTTATGGTGGATGGAGGTGGGGGAAGGGCTTGATGTCAGGACCTAGAGTCTGAGCTTTATCCTGTGAGGTGTGTGGAGCCTCTGAAGGCTCCAGGTAGCAGTAACATGCTGCATGGAGATGCATCAGTCAGGACAGGCTGCTTTGCAAATACACACTCCCATCTCAGCAGTGTGGAACAACAGGTCGCTTCTTGCTCAAAATACATGTCCTTCGCCAGTCACCTGAGCCTTTGTCCCACCCTGGCTTCACTTTGCAGCACAGAATGAGCAAACAGCCTCCATCTAGAACATTGTGGAGTTGATTCAAAGAGAGAAAAAAAGCACATGGCAAATGACACGCTGGCTCTTAAGACTTCTGCTGGGAAGTGACACGTTGCACTGGCCAAAGCAGGTCACAAAGCCAAGCTTGTAGTCCCAGGGGTCTTCCCAGGAAGGGGCACAAATATCTGTGAACAATAATATCAGCTCCCCCAGGGGGTTTAGGACCCTTCCTAATATGATCACGTAGGTTTCTGCTATGATGTTCCCTTCATGCCAGTAACAGTGACATCATGCATTTGTACAAATTTATCTTTAGACCATGATGCTTAAGAATTTGCCTTGAAATCAATGTGGACCTTCCCCCACCCCTCACCTCAGGATGCCCCATTAGCTAATTAAAAGGAAGGGGTTCCCGTAAGAAGCATTTCTTCCCCGGGCCTGAGAAATGAACATGTTTCTGCCTTTGAGTTACTCAGGCATCTTGGTTGAGGGGAGCTCGTGTGTTCTCCAGTTTGCCTGGACTTATAATTTTGTAGCCTGCTGCGATTTCTGGCCTATTGATTAATGGGTCTCTCTCTCCTCCACAAGCGACCTTAATCTTTTCTTAATTGCTTTAATGGCTGTTCGGCTTCTCTCCTGTGCCTTCCCCCACAATGTTGTTGTCGCAGAGCTTTTGTGTCTCAACTTCATTCCCCAGCCCAGGACTTTGCAGGCGAATGAAAGGTGAATTCTCTCTGTTTACCCTCTTTTCCTTGTTTTTCTCTATTGCTTTATTTCTTCTTCAGCCGTTTTCACATTTCTTAACCAGTGTGGGGCACTGTCTGAGGTAATTTGGCACAAAGAGAAAGATAAACAAAAATATAATGAGGGAGGCCAATGCCTGGTTCCCCTGCCCCTGGGGCCTCCGGTACCATTGGCATTGGCCTGGGCACTGTGCCTCCCTCTCTCTTCCCTGCCCTCAGAGGCCAGCAACCAGGCAAGCAGCCCCTCCACCACGCTGAGGGTGTCTGAGGTTTCCCCAAACCAGGCGAGGAATAGAATCCCAGGAACTTCAAATATGCTCATTTGTTCATTCATTCATTGATTTATTCACAACCACTTATCCAATGCTCTCTGTGCAAGGTATTATGGGAAAGTAGAAAAGAGGCACAGATCCTGAGCTCAAATCATTCACAGGCCAAACTACCCTTCGATGGCCTAGGGGTCTAAGCAGACTTCCTGGAACAGGTGAGCTTTACAATGGGCCTTATGGTCCTGGCTGGTGTAGCCCAGTAGATTGAGTGCCGGCCTGTGGTTCACTGGTTTGATTCCCAGTCAGAGCCTATGCCTGGGCTGCGGGCCAGGTCCCCAGTAGGGGGTGCACAAGAGGCAACCACACGCTGATGTTTCTCTCCCTCTCTCTCTCCCTCTTGTCCCCGTTCTCTAAAAATACATAAATAAAATCTTTAATTTTTTTTTAAAAATAAATAAATAAAATCGGCCTTACGGATGAACAGGACAGACAAGCAGACAAAAGAGAAGGCATTTCTGCAGGTGAGGGGGACACTGACAGGAGTTGGGGGAGTGAGTACCTCGGTGGGGAACCCTGAATTCTTTGTGCCCTGGGCCTCGCTGCTGCAGCCTGGGCAACTGGCTGTGGTGGGAGATGCTCTACTGTTTGGGGTCTGCTTGCACCTGCAGGAAACCCCTTTCCCAATGGGTTCCCTGTTCTTCTGAGAGGGGAAAGGTGACAGGAGTGGTTAGTAGGCACCCTTTTGATGGGGGAAAGGAGGAGGGGAAGAATATTCTCATTCAACAAGGACACAGGAAACAAAATTCAGGATCCTTCCTGAGTGTCCCTGCAAAGTCTGAAAGGATTCACATGGAGACCCTGCCGTCCACATGTCTAGGCCGCTGTCTTCCTACCGGATGCGTTAGGATGTCGAGGCTGCATTTCCGTACAGAAATGGGTGGGACCCAGGAGCTGGAGGCCGTGGCTGAGCCAAACTGCTGGATGCCACTGGTGCCAAGGGACTCCCATCAAATTTAATTTTTAAACTCTTAGGGGAGGCAGAAAGAGAAAGATCATTCACTGAATATTTATGTCAGTATATTAAGGAAGACAGAGCGGTTAAGAGTTTATCTCTGGGGTCAGAAGGACCAAGTTCAAATCTAACCTCTTCAAACCTGTTGCTTTCCAGCTAGGTGACCTTGAGTGAGTTAATTAATCTCCCGTTTCTTTTCCCAAAAATGTCCTATTTTAATTATGAAACATTTCAGAGAAATATCTAACACACATACAACCTTCACATTTACAGGTACTTGAGTATTTATCACTAGCACTAAAGACACAAACAATGTATCATATTTACTTCCCATCACCCTAAAAAAAAGAAATATTATCAAGTAGCTAAAACTATCCTTTCATCTCTCCCCCTTCTTTTTCCTCCAACAGTAACCAGTGTCCAGCTGTTGGTGTTTATTCCGGTGCATTTTTTAACTTTTACTCCCTACATCGTGCCTGTAAATAATATATGCTCTCATAATATATGCTGCTTAAAACTTTACATGGTGGGCACTGCATGTTATGGGTCCTTTTGAAAATTCCCTCTTTTCCCTACTTAACATATTCTGGGATTTACCCCACTGATGCCTGTGTGACTGCTATTCTGCTCTGAGAATGAGCCATTGTTTTTGTTTGTTTGTTTTGTTTTCAAATTAAATTCATTGAGGTAATACTGGTAAAAAATTATATAAAGTTCAGGTGTGCAGCATTATGATGCAGTATCTGCATCCTGTCTTGTGTGCTCACCACCAAAAGTCTCATTTTCTTTCATTGCCATATATTTGACCCCTTTGCTCACTTCACCCTCCCCCGCCCCCCTTGTCCTCCGACACCCACTGCCTCTGCTGTCTGTGTCTGCGAGTTTGTTTTTGATTTGACAGTACTTTTGTCACTTTCTATATTCCACATAAGCGTGAAATCACGTGGCACTTACACTTCTCTGTCTGAATATCCACATTATCTAAAGCAACCTATAGACTCAGTGCAATCCCTATCCAAATCCCAACAGAATTTTTTAACAGAAATAGAACAAAAAAATCTTCTTGACTGGTGTGGCTCAGTTGATTGGGCATCAGCCCACAAAGCAAAAGGTCACCAGTTCAATTTCCAGTCAGGGAACATGCCTGGATTTCAGGTTCAGTCCCCAGTTGGGGCATATCTAAGAAGCAACTGATCGATGTTTCACACATTGACTTTTCTCTCCTCTTTCTTCTTCCCTTCCCCCTCTCTCAAAATAAATAAATAAAATCTTAAAAAAAGAAATAGAACAAAAAAAAAATCCTCGGATTTCTACGCAACCACAAAAGACCCTGAATAGCCAAAGCAATTCTAAAAAAAAAAAAACAAAAAACAAAAAACAAAAAAACAAAGCCAGAGGTACCACTCTCCAATTTCAAACTATATGACAAAGCTATAGTGATTAAAACAGCATACTATTGGCAGAAAACAGACACACAGTTCAATGGAACAGAATTGAGAGCTTGGAAATAAACCCACACATATATGGGCAACTATTGTAATTTATGACAAAGAAGCCAAGAATATATGAGGTATGTCCAGAAAAAGTCCAGGCACTGTTAATATAAGGAGAACACTTTGAGTGACATCGATATAACCTGGCAGCCAAGGAGAGTGGACTGGAATGTACATGCATGAACAATGATGATTTCATTGTACTAGTCAGTGGGGGTGGCAGATGCCAATGAGTGAGCATGTGTGCTGTGTGGCCATCCCATTCAAAATGACTGAGTGAGTAGAGCAATGAATCTGCATCAAAGTTTGCATTAAGCTTGAACATTTCTCTGCAGATACTATTCAGATGATTCAGAAGGCTACAGCTGTGGGCAACTGGTGATTGGCAGCTTCATCATGACAAATGGGCCTGCTCATGCATCACGTCTCATGCAGAATTTTTTGGAGAAACATCAAATCACCCAGGTGACTCAGTTCCCCTACAGCCCAGATTTGGCTCCCTGCAACTTCTGGTGTTTCCCCAAACTAAAATCACCTTTGAGAGGGAAGAGACTTCAGACTGTTGATGAGATTCAGGAAAATAAGACAGGGCAGATGATGGTGATTGGGAGAACTGTGTGAGGCCCCAAGGTTCCTGCTTTGAAGGGGACTGAGGAATCTGTCCTATGTACATTTCTTATATCCTGTATCATCTTCAAGAAATGTCTCTATTTTTCATATCACATGGCTGGGTACCTTCTGGACAGACTTCATACAATGGAGAAAGGAAAGTCTCTAAAAAATGATCTTGGGAAAACTAGAATCACATGCAAAAGAATGAAACTAGATCACTATCTTACACAATACACAAAAATGAATTCAAAATGGATTAAAGACATGAATGTAAGACCTGAACCAATAAGATACATAGAAGAAAACATAGGTGCTAAGCGTCTGGACACTGGTTTCAGTGGTGTCTTTGTGAATTTGACTGCAAAGGCAAGGGAAACAAACACAAAAATAAATGAATGTGACTACATCAAACTAGAAAGCTACTGCACTGCAAAAGAAACATCAACAAAACAAAAAGGCAACCATTTGAATGGGAGAGGATATTTGCAATTGATACTTCCAATAAGAAGCTAATATCCAAAATATAAAAAGAACTCACACAACTCAACAACAACAACAATCTGACTAGGAAATGGGCAGGATATGAGTGAGCCACTGCTTATTTCTTCGTATCTCCTAAAGCAGGGGTCGGCAATCTTTTTCTGCGTGGGGCCAGATGGTAAACATTTAAGCCCCTATGGTCTCTTGCAATGATTTAGCTCTACCATTGCAGACAGAAAGCAGCCACAGACAGTGTGAGTGTGGCTGTGCCCCAAGAAAAAGTATAGTTCATATAATTTCTTAAGAGTTCATTTTTTATAGCAGTTCAAGGTTCTCAGCAAAATTAAGGGGAAGGTACTAGATTTCCCACAGTCTCCCTGCCCCCACACACGCATAGCCTCCCCACTGTCAACACCCGCCTCCGCACCATAGTTGTAGATTTGTTACAACTGGTGAACTTATATTGATACGTCATAATCACCCAGGATCTCGCGTGTACAGCAGGGCTCACTCTTTGTGTTGTATGTTCCATGCATTTGGACAAATGTTTCCATCATCGCAGCATCATACTGAGTGTTTGTGCTGCACTAAAAATCCTCTGAGCTCTGCCTCGGTGCCTCCCACCTGCTCCCCACCCTCACTCCTGGCAAGCTCTGATCTTTTCACTGTCTTTCTAGTTTTGCCTTTTCCAGGATGTCACGTAGTTGGAATCCTACATAATGACTTCTTTAAATTGGTAATATGCATTTACATTTCCTCTGTGTCTTTCCATGGTTTGATTGCTCATTTATTTTTAATACTGAACAATGTTCCAAGGCCTGGATGTGCCACAGTTTATTTATTCATTCACGTACTGAAAGACACCTTGGTTGCTTCCAAGTTTTGGCAATTATGAATAAAGCTGTTGTAAATATCCACATGCAAGTATCTGTGCGGAAATGTTTTTAATCATATAATTTTCATGTGTCACAAAATATGAATCTTCTTTTGATTTTTTTTTCAATAAGTTAACAATGTAACAACTAGTCTCAGCTCTCACACTGCAAAAGCAGGTAGTGGGCCCGATTTGGCCCTCGGGCCAGTGTGCTAACACTTGCCCTGGAGACCGCTGGGTTGTTGCCACTTTTCTCCTGTCGCACACGCACAGTGCTGGAGCATGCATCCCTGCGCACACTTCCCTGAGCACCGTGTGAGCACAGCCTTCAAACTAGACGGCAAGGTGTGGAACTGCTGCGGCACACGGGGGGTGTCTCCAACTTTACCAGGTACTGCCGATTGCTCTTCAGGGCTCCTGTACCCGTTCCCCTGTCTCCTGGCACTGCCGGTTTCCCCACATTCTCACCCGCACTTAGTGTTGACACACTTACCAGCTGTTTAACCAGACTTGTAAGTGTGATAACTGATCTCTTATTCTTGCTTTAATTTGCAATTCCCTGAGAGGTGGGGAATCTTTCCAAACGTTTATTGTCCGGGTTTCATTTTGAACTGCTCATTATATCTGTTGCCCATTTTTCTCCTGGATTGTTTATTGTTTCCTTAGTGGTTTGTAGGGTTCTTTATGTATTCTGGTTGATGACCTAAATCTTGTAGGACCAGTTTTCTCACCTGTGAATGGCAACAAGAACAGTACCTACCGCATAAAGTTTCTGGAAGGAGTCATGTAAATGAGGATCATACAGGTAGAGTCTCTTGGCCCTACCTATGTCACAGAGAAGGATAAGCAGAAAATTGCATCCCCCACAATTCCACCGTGTCTGCTGTTTCTCCTGCAGAAAGTCTCCATGGCTCACGAGGCTGCTGGGCAAGGATGCTTCTTCACCAGCACATGCACTTGGGCTGCAGCGGGGATGACAGCACCCCCTGGGTACACGAACACCCGAGCTTGAGCGGGGAGCTCCGGTGCTGGACTTGGTCCTTTCTCTCTGTTACCATGTGTAATCCTGGCAGCAGCTTCTTAAGGCCTCAATATCATCCCCATCTGAGCTGTGGGACTTGAAGCTTGAAGAGGTAAAGTCACTTGCCTGGGTTCATGAAGCCAGGTATATCTGCCTGGAAAGCTTCTGTTCTTGAAAAGAGAGAAAGAGAGAGAGACAGACAGACAGAGAGGAAGAGAGCGGTGGAAGGGGAGAAAGGGAGGATGGAAACCACTGCTGATCTTCATGGAAACCCCACATTGAAGGAAGGGAAGGCAGGGCCCTGGAGTCCCAGCTGTTCAACTTCAGCAAAGAACTGTACAGAACACCCATTTCGATTTGAATTCAGATCAACAATGAATAATCACAACTGTGCCTCATGACATATATGGGACATATTTACACTAAAAAGATTACTTGCTGTTCTTGTGAAATCCCAATTCAACTAGTGTCCTGTGGTTAATCTGGCAACCCTGTGGGCCAGGCACCCGGGGCCCAGTGAGGAGAAACAAACAGCAGGATCTAGAAAAGGCACCAGAATTGCATCTTTTCCCACCTCCTAATGTGTGGGATCTTGAAACAAAATCTATCCCGTGTAGTAACTGACTCCTTTCACGGTACCCGCCTCTCCGCCTTCTGAGCTACGAAGCCTTCTGATGCAGCAGGAATGAGGAGAGTTAGGGAACTGTAGGAAAAGCTGCCCATCCTGTAACAGTGGAGAGTTGTGATGGTGAAAAAGTGTGACCCACCCCGCCATTCTTCTGATGCTGTTTCTGTAAGTGCTGATGCTGACTAATATGTAGCTTGGGGAGGAACGGCATGTTTGTTTAAGAATCCTAGGAGCTAGTTTCAAAAGACATAGATTCCGACCTTCAAGCATCCCAGTTCCAAGAGACTTGCTGACTTCACTCCTGAAGCCAGGACGACTAGACCAGGATGATGTACAGGGGGCCATTGCTGGCCTTATCAGAATGACTGTGCTCATCTGCAGTTAGAGAACTTTTCAGCCCCTTTCTTCATCTCTTTGTTCTGTTCCCCTCACCCTCCTTATAAAAACCTCTGCCTCTACTGAGAGGTGGAGATGGGCTTTGAGATATGAGTCCCCCATCTTCCAGGCTGCTGGCATCTGAAAATACACCTCTTTCCTTCACATCAGCCCCTGCCTCTTGAGTGCTGGCTTTCACAGCGGCAGGCAGCCAGATCTGCGTTTTGGTTACAGTCAGGCTTTGACAGGTGCACGGACAAATTGGAAGGGTCACACAGTTTGCCTTTGGAGCATCCCACATCTCACTTCTTCATCCTTCCTCCTTCTCTCAGGTCCCTTCTCCAACCCAGGTTCCCTAAGGCTCCGTGCTGCCCTGGTCCTGCCAAAATGTTTGATAAACTAGTCCATGCTGAGGTCAAGGGACCCAACGTGACCTCTGTTAGAAGAACATGCAGTGGAAAGGAGAAGCCTGAGGAGGAAATGCTTAATCCAAAGGCATAGAACTCAAATGGTGGGATGTCAGGCCACATGACAAGTGCTGTAGGGATATCTGGGAACAGAGGGGCTCTTTTGGTACTCCCCAAAATATATATATCAGCTATGCAACCACCTAGTCCACCAACCCCGCCCAAATGAATCACCACTGGACACCAGCACATAGTATCACACTCAACACTCAATTCCAGCCTGGATCGGATCTCTCTGGGGCTCACCCTGCTCCAGGAGGCTTCCTCCTGCCCCAGGGAGCAACCCTTTGGGGGCTGAAAGGCTGGCTTTGTGCAGGCATCACCAGCACTGACCACCTCAGGGAGCCTCTAGCCCCTCTTATCCGCACTCTTTCTGCATCTTCTCCTTCAACGCCTCCCACCTGGAGAGCTGACAGCTCTGAGCAACACTCAGAGGCCAGCTCACAGAGAAGGAGCTGAGCTCCCAGAAGCTCCAAACCAGACTTTTCACACACGTGCCCATCCTTGGCTCATTGTTGCCCCCTCCTAAAAAGAGTATCAGGCCCCCCCACCCTGGCTCTCCCATGGTTAAACAACCTCTGAGTGCTGTTTCCATGACAACCAGCAGCATTGCTGCAGTTTCACACCTATAACATGAATCTTCTGCCCCCCAACATTTTACCCCCACACCCAGGATTCTTGTCAAGATGCTCCCCTGGTCACAGTGTGTGTGTGTGTGCACGCTCCAGCCAACAGACCCCATCGATCAGTTTCTAAGAATTTCACACCCATGTTTACTCAAAGACATCAATGGAGGGACTTCCCTTTGAACATGATTTAAAAAAAAATGTATGGTTAAGTTCAAAATAAAACAAGCAGGGTGTGGACAATTACAAAACTTCGGGTGCAGCTGAAGCTATCATAGGAGGGTCAGAGACATGAGGAGAGAACTTGGCCCAGAGGCCTGTATGTGGAGATGTGATTATTCCTCAAGCAGGAGTTAATGGAGAGGCAGATCTCCAAATATTTCATACATGGATTACAGCCAATTATCGGCTTATACAGAGGCCAGAATGCTGGCTCCCCTCTGGCCATCCCAGATTGTCAACATGCAAATAGCAAGAAATAAGGCCCCAGAAGAGGGGCCTGGGCTGTGGGCAATGAGCAGTGGGGGCCGCAGAGAGGAAGGGCCCCCCACTCCCTCCGCTCAGCCTCCTGGCCCCAGCTCTGATTCTGCTCCCAGTAGCCTTCGCAGGGTCCAGTCTCCACCTCAGCCAGGTGGCTGATTCATGGCACACTCCACCCCACCCCTGCCAATGCCGGTCCTGTTCTTCCTGGCCCATATGTCACCAACAAAACATCATTCCCAGCAAACCCACCCATTCTACCAATATGAAATGAGCGTAACTCTCAACAGAATGAAGAGCCTGGAGAAGTAGGAACTATAACACCCCATCATCACAAAGCAATCGTGCTTTGTTGATGGGGTCAGAGATGGCCTTTCTGGGAGGGGACCCCAAGAACCAGGAAGGGGACAGTTGATGTCTTTTGGATTCAGGCTTCTGGATGGATGGTTGGGAGCTGGTCTATTCTCTGAGTTTTCCGGCGGGTTCAGAAGTCTCTAGAAGTCACAGTTTCTCTGTGCCCCACCTGATGGGGCAAGGGCTTTGGGGCTTAATAGTCCCCACCAACCCTAACCTACCTTCTCCTCTCTGCACCCTCTTCTGTCACCCCTTTCCTTGTTGACTGGGTGCCAGAGGGCAACTCCCATGCCAAATCTACTACATAATCCCTTAATTGGCTGTTTTCAGACGATGAAATCTCACGGGCCTCCTCTCAGGTAGGTCCTGAGAGCAAAATTATTTTTGTCAGTCACAGATTCTAAAATACAACCTGGGGCTAATGTATCCCCATATCACTGGTCCCTTTGGGGATGGGGTGGGATGGGGCATTGGGTGATCAGACCCTCGTGAGGTGTCGTGTTTCAGCCTGAGCCCCGGTGTTTGGGAAGGTTGGGGATTCTGTGACAAGGCTCACAGGGCAGGCTCATTTCCCCTGGACTATCTGTCAGCCAGTTCCCAACAGGTCCCCTCAACCAGGGGGCAGCCAAAGTGAAGCTGCAATTTTAGGTCACAAGGCAAATTCCATGTCCTATTCCAGAGGAGAGCAGAGCTTTCAAAGAGTGACTTAGCCTGTGACATCCCGGTGTCCCCCACCCAAAAATGTCTCTGGGAAGGGACCCTTTGCCCTGTTCACCTTGAACCTATTCCAGTTTGACTTCAGACAATATCTGTCTTCCTAAACATGCAAAATGCTGGACGCTCTCTCAGTTCCTGCCACCTCCCCTCGTCCTGGCCAGCTGGTGATGGAGACTCCCCTCTACACTTTGAGCGGGAGGCAAACTGAGGCTCTGGAAAGGCACAGACTTTTCAGTTCCTTGGCCCAAAAACACCCTAAAGTCACGATGCCAAGTTGGGATGTTAAGTAACTCAGACATCCTGTGGGGTGCGAGTTCTCTGCTTTCCTCACACCCCATCATTGTCTGGCTGAGACCCCAAACTTTTGAAAGTGCCTTTGAACTGCTGGGCAGCCCATCTGGGCACCTGTGCTCCTGGTCACCCCACTTCCAGGGGCTGCTATTCACAGTGCCCTGGGGGAGCCCCCGCCACCTCCTGTCCACCACCCCTCCCCTCCTCCAACTTTGTGGCTTTTCATCAGCCCAGCAGCTTCTAAGTCTGAGAAGCTAATGTTTTTAAAAAATCCTAAAATCAACAGATGCATAAGTAATTGCATCCTGGCAAGATTAAATTAGGTGAGTTAGAAAAGCCATAGGGGGTGTTATAATTCAGTACCTAGGGGGATAACCATACGAGTAAACACCAAATGAAAGATTCTCATTCCTTCTCTTGGTCCTTTCTGGCAGCCCCCACCTCCAGCCAGGTCTGGTCTCAGCCCCCAGCCCCCCAGCCCCCTAGCCCCCCAGCTCCAGTCCCAGCAGACACCACTCCAGTCAAAGAGGCAGGGAGTGTGCTCTCCACCTGGCTCCGCACCCCTTCTTCATTCCAGGAAGTCTGGGGTTCATCTGGTGAGGGGAACTGATCCCAGGCTCCCACTCAGGTGAACTTGGAAGGACCCTCAGGGAGATTAGAGAGCGTCTCCTGCCAGCACCACAACAGGCTTGTGGGGAAACTGAGTCAGGCTCCTAATTAAGTTTTGGGGAGGAAGTTCTGGATCATGGAACAGTCAAGTCCAGAAGAACCTCCAGAACTATGAGTGTAATGAAGTCCGCACATCAGGATGGTCGGCCCGCCGGTGAGCAAGGGGGCCCCGATGCGATCAATGTCCCAAATGATCGCAGGCAGGCGCATCCCTGGAGTGAATGGCCTGGGTGCCAGGATTAGTCGAAGCCAGAGTGGACACTTGAAATATGTTGACACCAAAGAAGAGTTATCTAAGAGGGGAAACTGCAAATTGCGGAAAGAGCAATTTCAAATGGGAATTAAATCACTGCAGGTGTGGGATTATATTCCATTTAGGAAAAAAATATACCACCCTTCCATTTGCAGTTTTAAGATTAAAATAGAGTTAGTAATTCAGCTCTGCACAATCAGTTTTCTGCTTTCTCCTCAGCATTTCCGAGGATTTCGGTGACATGACAGTAAGTAATAAGAATGATATGGTGGCCAGGGTTGTCAATTTAGCAAATAAAAACACAGGACATCCAGTTAAATTTGAATTTCAGATAAACGGTGAATAAATTTTTAGTGTAAGCATGTTTTACATTTAAAAAGTATTTATTGTTTATCTGAAATTATAATTGAACTGGGCATCCCAATGTATTCCAACAACCCTTTTAATGATGCATAGATGAGTGAGGAGAAGCAACTTCCCAAGGTCCATTCATTACGAAGCTCCTTTAGCACCTACTCTGTGCTTGGCATTATGTTTGGTGCTGGGGTAGTAGACCCAAACCCTGACTTCAGGGAAGCTATAGTCCAGCTGGGGAGGCAGAGGAGAAAAGCAGCCATCAAAACAGAATGTGGAATACATCATGAACAGGAATATCCAGCGCCAGAGAAATCAGAGCAAGGAATAAATTTCAGATGAGCCAAGGAGCAGAGGTTACCACCAGTACAGAGACACCAGCCCTACCTCTGTGTCTGGGCAGAACAGGGAGGTACCATGAAGGTTTCTGGGCCATTTCTCTGTTGTGGCACCTCCTGCCCCCAAACTTATTCATTCATTTTTCCATTCTACTGACATTTACTGAGAGCGTCTCATGTATCAGATACCGCACATTACAGGAGAGACAAAGATAATCATGACTCAGCCTCCATCTTTAAGGTTGACAGTCTTGAAAGAAGGTCAAGACGTGTTCATAATCACGGTGACTTAGAGGTCATTCTAGCAGTGGGGATCAGAGAATGAAGGAGCACCGATGGGGTGTCACACAGCATCTGAAAGCCAAAGGCCACCATAGTCACACAATTTTGTTTTGAGGCCAGTCCCCACCAATGTATTAAGAGATGCTGATCAAGTCACTGAACTTCTCTGAACTTCATTTTCACCTCAGCAAAGGTGATATTAATAATTGTGTTTGTCACAGGCTTGCTCTGAGGAGCTCATGGAACAGCCAGCACTTGGTAAACCATAAACTGTCATATAAATGTGCCCTGAAAATGATGATTGTTTGGCAGGTCCTCAAAAAGTTAAACATGGAATTACCTTATGATCTAGCGATCCCACTTCCAGCTATACACCCAAAAGAACTGAAAGCAGGACTCAGACATCTGTCCCCCAATGCTCCTAGCAGCAGCATTCACAATGGTCGGGAGGCGGAAACAACCCACGTGTCCACCGCAGACACATGGATAAACCAAATGTGATGCATGCATACAATGGAATGGTATTCAGCCTTAAAGAGGACTGAAATTCTGATACAGGGTACAACATGGATGAATCTTGAAAACATTATGCCACGTGAAATAAGCCAGACACAGAAGAACAAATATTGTAGGATTCCACTTATACGAGGTACCTAGAGCAGTTAAATTCACAGAGACAGAAAATGGAATAGAGGTTCCAAGGCACTGAGAGAAGGGCAAGTCGTTATGCAATGGGTTAGGGGCTCGGTTTGGGATGATGAACGCATTTTGGAGATGAGTAGTGGCCATGGCTATACAATGCTGCAAATGTACTAATGCCACTGAACTGTACACTTAAAGATGGTTTCAATGGCCTATTTTATATTACGTACTTTTACCTTAAGTTTTAAACAAATGATGGTTATTTGAAGAAGGCTTGAAAGGTCAGGGAAGAAACCACACAGGAGGTATTCCTTGGGTAAAATGTGGCTGAGGGAGATGGCGAAAACAACCTTTAAACAGGAGAGGGCAGTACGTGTAGGAAGGGCAGGGCTCCCTAGGGCTCCCAGGCCCAGCAGTTCCCACAAGGGAAGTACAGGCATGAGACTGAGGTGCTTCAGCACCACCTGCTATGAACTGTCCTGCAAGGAAGGAATGAAAGCACTGAGGGTTCAGAGTGGTGCTGGGGCAAAAGCTTGGGTAGGAAGTGGGTGACCCATGTCCATAACAGCCATCATCCCAGGAAGCTCTGGGCTGGGAGGGAGAACACATACGATCACTCAGAAAAGTGCATCCAGATGAACAGGAGCTGAAAGAGATAGAGAAGCAGCTCACCAATGGCTGGGGAGGAGGATTCAGAAGCTGACCAATGGCTGGGGAGGAGGAGTCAGAGGTATTATATCAACACCAGTAAGGAGGGGTGGTTAGAGTCAAGGTGACTTGACTGGAGATGGAGGGGAAAAGGACCTTATGACGGAGATGTGCCATAAGCCCCAGAAGAGTCAATGGGAAGACTGGGTGGGCAAGTCACCCAGGCAGATTGAGCTGAATACAATCTAAGATGGTAGCCATACCAGTCCAGGATGCTTGTAGTCAACCCAAGTCCTTTCTAAGGACCCAGAGTGCAGACCCTGGGATCTGCTCTTTTTGTTTGTTTCCTACAGACTTTTTTTTAAGATTTTATTTATTTATCTTTAGAGGGGAAGGGAAGGAGAGAGGGAGAGAGAGAGAAATATCATGTATGGTTGCCTCTCGTGTGTCCCTTGCTGGGAACTAGCCTGCAACCCAGGCATGTGCCCTGACTGGGAATCGAACCTCGATCCTTTGGTTCGCAAGCCCGAGCTCAATCCACTGAGCTACACCAGCCAGGGTGTTTCCTACAGACTTTTTAAAAAAGATTTCATTTATTTATTTTTAGAGAGGGGGAAGGGAAGGAGAAAGAGAAGGAGAGAAACATCAATGTGTGGTTGCCTCTCACATGTCCCCTACAGGCAACCTGGCCCACAACCCAGGCTTGTGCCCTGACTGGGAATCGTACCCACAACCCTTTGGTTCGCAGGCCTGCACTCAATCTACTGATCTACACCAGCCAGGGCTGGGATCTGCTCTTGAACCTCAATAGAAACTGCTCTTGTACTCAATCATCCTCTGGGCAAGAAAGCACAGACAACATCAGTTCCTAAGGTCAAAGTTTCAGGCTCCCTTCCTCTACTCTTTCCCCTCCCTCACCCCTGCCTCTGCCAGAGAAAAGCTGGTTCTCCTCTGATTCAGGATCAATTTCAGCAAAATTGTAAATTCAGTGAGGATTCATTTCCTTCTTCCCATGTGGTACCCCTCAAGCCTCCTATCCTCATTCTCAGAGAAAGGCTTGGTATCAGACATTGTACACCTTTGTGTTAATTCAAACTTTAGTGTTCCTTTTCCCAAAATCATCTACTTTTCAGCCAGACCATTGTTAAAAGATTTTGAGCATCAGGGAGCAGGCAGGGGAGAACTCCCCTGCAATCACTCCCTCAACTGTAAAAGACACGTTCTTGATGAAGGGGTCACCTCTCCTCCAGCCTAGCAGATTGTCACCTCTTCCTTAAGTTAGCATCAGGCATTGGTTAAACAGCAGGGTTTTCATTTAATACTAAACTGTCTTAATAGCAAGTAGAAAATTCTCAATAAATCCAGATCATGTAAAATGACAGTTAACATTTTAATTAAACATGGTAATTCTAATCATGTTCATCATTATAGAAACACCCAACATTTTGACACATTTCAGGTATAAATTGATAGTTCCAGTCCAATGGCAAATGGAAATAATTTTTCAGGTGATGTTTATAAGCTTTCAGTGGCAGCTAGAGATGGTATTCAACAGTCAAAGCTATTCTAGACATTCCCATTCAAAATACTAATACTGAAACCTCCCTCTCTCCCTCCCTCCCTAAATAACTTTAAATATTACCCCAGCACCACCACGTCACACACACTATGATAAATTAATCTGATGCTCTATGATTCGCAGAACTCACACCAAAAGGTACTTTGTTTCCCCAGGTAGAATGTCAGACTTCGTTCTCTGTTTGAAAGGCATGGCAAGCAGGACGGGTGATGTGTATTGGTCTTAGCAAGTACTGACTTATTGAGCACGGAAGATGTGACTTAGCATCATGCTCCTGTTGGTCCTCATAGGGGACCCTGCGAGACAGCTATTACTGTTTCGACAAAGGAGGGAAGCCAGGCTCAGAGGAGACAAGTAACTTTCCAAAAGACACACAGCAGAAAGTGGCAAAACTAGGACTGGAACCCACAACCATCCAGCTCCCCAAACTGTGCTCTTTCGACTATTGCCTTTCTTCCCCAAATGAAACTATTCACAGCCTTTGCTAAAAGGGCACTCAGGAAATATTTGACGGGTCATGTTTCCAACACTCAAGGTCAGAGGAGATCTCACAAAGCTGTATAACATAACTTCACTGAACCGAGTTGTCACATTTCCTGTGCCAATGCTGTCACCTTCAAACCACCGCTACCGTCATCATCATCATCTTCGACATCAAACTACAGATTTAATTTGAAGAAATATTTTTGAAAAAAGAGATATATAAGAGATGAATTGGACTTTTTTTTTTACATTAAACCGTTTTAATCTTTAAAATCTAGTTGAGGCTCCACGAGTTCTTGGTTTCATCGCCTTTATTATTGCCCTAATGTGCTGCATTGGCCTTATGGTCACCATGTGCCTTCAAGTCCCCTGAGAAACATGCAGAGTTTTCCCAGCAAACTTAAGCAATTTATATTTCCCTAGAGCCTCCTCCCCGTCCTTCCACAGACATATAAACTCAAATTTGTTCAAAAGCTATACAGAGAACTTCACCTTGAAATAACAGACTACGCAACACAAACACCCATCCAAGTGAACGAGCTGAACAATGTAGTCCAAGTTTTAAAAACTTTGGAACATATCAGAGAAAATGAAGTCACGAGAAAACAGTAAGCAGTCTCAACCCTTGACAGTCTAATGATATTGGCTAACGTTCAGAAGCAATACCGTGATGTTTTAGGGTGATAATCTGTGGGGCTGACTAGAGTTTATTAATACAATCAATGTGTATTCCCTGACTAAAGTATTGATGCCTGGAGCACGTTTCACCAATCCTGGATTTTTTTTTAAATGTCCTGAGGGCCCGACAGCCTCTTTTCATCTTTATAACCCCCAACAGAGTTTTAGCCCAGCATCACTCTTGGAACAGTTTTCTCAATAAATGTTTGTTGAATGAATATCAGTATTTGATAACTGCTCTACAAAAACTTGGTGATTCCAAAAGTGGGAGAAATTATAACTAAAAAATAAATTACAGATCCAACATTGTGAATGTACTAAATGCCACTGAATTCTACATGGTAATGTGGTCAATTTTATGCTATGTAAATTTTGCCTTAATTAAAAAAATAAACCTGCAAAGACTGGGGAGTAGCAACCAAATAGATTTCATTAAAATCCAACACAGTATATTTTCATATCAAGTGTAAAATACAACATTCTTTATCAGTAGGAAGTTTTTAAAACATCACTATTAAATAGATAAAATTTAAAAGTTGCAACAGAATTTCCAAAACTTGTGATGCAAAGAGCCTGAAATATTAAAAGCACTCATGGCTTGGTGAGAGGTATTTACAGGGTTTTCCAGAATCCTCCCGGGCGCTCCTGTTTGCTGCCCTCCTGGCCCCCATGACATTGCAAAGGGAAGGGTGAACCAGCAGCTTGCCGAAGCCCTGGGTTTCTTCCCCATCCGAGAAACTGTCCCAGGACATTGGTGAAATGTGGCACCAACCCTCCACTCCCATCCTTCCACGAACTTTAATCACAGTTCCACGGTCAAGGCGATTGTTCTGCAAACCTCAAATGTACAAATAATTTCTAAAATGACTCTTCACTCCTCGGATGACAATGTGATGACAGCCTTTTAAAAATATTTTTATTTTTATTTTTTAGCATTAAAGACAAAGCCGCTTATTTCAAAGGCGTTACAATCTCAAGTCAGTAGGGTTGGAAATATAAATGTCTTTCCACTACGTTAGGAAGCAGTATTTTCTTTCTGATTATTGACACAACAGTGTTTCTTTTCTGTTAAGGGCTGTTTATGGAGATAAGTGCTGAGGATGCTGTATGAGTTTCTCCCGCTATATTTTTATTTCTAAAAGGCCAATGATCATGCACTTGTTCTCACAAAGTTAACACATTTTGAGTAAGCCGTAGCCTGGAATCTTGTCTGTATCAAATTTTCCTTTCTGCTTTCTGATAAATCACAATGTGACAGCCCCCAGCCTTCCTCCCTTCACCATTTTGCTTGCTCATTAGGTCTTTAAAAGAAAATGCAAATCCCCCTCTCTTCATTAACCCATCAGAAAATAACTCAGATGTTCCTAATTTCTCCTCCGATTTATCAGACCAGTCTCTGATAACTTTTGAAAGAAATCCATTCAACATTCTCAAGGACAAAGAACACTTTATAGAAATAAATAACAAGAAACCCTGACATAAGCACAAGAGGAGAAAAACGTGGAGAAGTTTGGTAAATGTTGCTTGTTTGCTTCTGAGTTATTTCCAGTTCTACCCAAATCAATAAACATGTTACACTGCAAATGTTTTATTCAGAAACTTCTCTGATACAATCTATGAAAAAAAACTAAAGTCTCTCCGTTTCACTCTACATTATAGACGCCTGGCAGGCTAAAGAAAATCAACAATCTAATGTAACCTTTCTTTTAAAAGAAAATAATGAGAAGAAATATGGCAACTTGATAGGATCTGAAGGAATCTAAACATGTTTATTCTTAACTCAAGGAAAATCTTTTCACCAGGTACACACACACACACACACACACACACACACACACACACAGAGTTTTTAAAACCTCTCTAAAACTGTCTTGTTTTCATATGCTGACACTAACGAAATCCTCCAGGCTTCTCAGAATGCCTCCCCATGATCAGATGGCTTTAAAAAGAATTCTATTTACCAAAATCATTATAATACTGTTTATCTTCTTCAGGGGGGGCTGGAGGAAGAGTGGGAGGGGAAAGAAAGGAAAGCTGGTGAGTTTTTACACTAAGTGACCCTAACATGCAAATAAACAAGGCTTCTCTTTCAGGATATCTGTTGTCAAAGACATCTCCAACTCTAACTGCATTTTTCAGCTCCTCACCAGAAATAGAACTATTGACCTCACCAAAAGTAAAGACGGTTCTCTTTCTGCCCAAGATGTAGGAAAATAAGGGAGGCTTGTGTGGAAATGATTTTCTTGAGCAGTGTACCCGACAGGGTCTCGGCCATCTGACCACAGTCGGGGGGCCTCCCCCTCCGCCTCCTCCCTTCGAGCAAGTCGCATGGATGGACCCCATGTTCTCAGGAATTCCACCAAACTGCCTTCCGATTTTATTCTTCAGAAACTTCTCAGTATTTGTGGGTCTCCAAATTAGGGAGGGGGCAGGGAGGAGCTCTTCCTAACAAAGAGAAACACAGTTTTGCAATAACAAAGCAGAGAGGGTGTATCTGTGTGTATAGGATTGGGGGTGGGGGACTTTTGTTTTTTGGGGGTCTTATTGTTGTTGTTTTCCAGAAAAAGGAATGGAAAGATAGGCAGCCCAGATTTCCCAAATAGTCAGTTTTAGGGGAGGAGGCTGGGGAAGTACCGCTGGGGAAGGAGACGTCTGACAAACCCCCTGACTGAAAACGCGGTCACCAGATTTTACTGGGAGAGCGCAATGCCTTCTTTAGAAAGGGCGAGGTGCTCTTCCGCACAAGCGTCTCCCATCAGTGTCCAGAAAGACCGAGTCGCACCTCAGGTGTCCCCTCTGCCCAGCCAGGAAGAGCTGGTCTTGTCGGTTGGGCATGCAGACGGAAGGGAACTCAGATGCGGGGAGGGGCGGTGGAGGGAGAGGAGGGCCCAGAGGCCTGGATCTTTCCTTTCTAGAGACTTCTTTGCCTTCTCTTCCACCTGGTTTCCCCAGGGGGCGGGGAGGTGGCTGTTGTCTAATGAAATAGTGAAAGCACAGGTCAGCCATCAGGCACATAATAAACATACTTGCGTTGGATGTCTGGTAAGCCTGTTAAATGGGTCATCCCTCCACATAAATGGGCTTCCTACCCCAGCGCCTATCGCCCCACCTGTATCAACAACAATGCCTCCACACAATTATCTTACCTTAATGAACTTAATCTTTAATTTCCCAGCGTGGCCCTGGTACCCAGCCTCTCCTAATAAAGGAAGTGGGGCTGTTTGAGCCCCGGTGAGCTGCCTTCCTCCACCGGCTAGGGAAACTTTAGCCACGATAAGGATTTCTGCCCCTTGTGGGACTGTCAAAAGCAATAAATATTTTTCTTTTTATTCCATCATTAGACCCTCCTAAGAATGCCTCCCCATTGTCCACTGTAATTCCCAGAGCTCTCTGAGCAGGGGCGTTATTGTGGAAAATGAATCCTGAAGTGTTAACAATCCTGCCAAAGCGGCTACACGTTTTTCCCCCCTCCGAGGGCGTAACCGTTAGGAATGTGTCGCCTCACCATAGCCTGCTCAGCGAAAAGAGCACTTGTGTTTTTTAACACTGGTCTTTGAGGAGGATGCTCAAGTTAAAGCATTGTGGCCACTGTAAATAGATGCACTCAGCAGAATAGAGCTTCTTCATTCCTAATTAGGGAAGTAACTCTAGAAAGACAGAATGTCACTTGCTAGGCTGTGCGTATTGTTGAGTTTGTGCTCGCCTCCACAATGTGAGGTAATTGGAGTTGTACCTTTTAGAAAGCTGCTAATTTCACATAGGAAGTGCTAACAAGACCTTTCTGGGCCATGTTTTCCTTCTTCCTTTTTAAGGAAGTTACAGACCTTCAGTAGTGGGAATGGCTGAGCCCTGGCCTGGCAGAGGAAACAGCAGTAATGAACCACTTCAGCCCGCAGTTAGAAAAAGGAGGCCTCATTTTGGAGTCCTGAGAATACTAAGCACAACAAAAGGTTCTGTTTAAGCTTGTTATCCAGGACATTCTTATAGGCTACACAGCTTTCCCTGCAATGACCCTCTCCAAACAAGTGCATCAAGTTTGAGCAAATAGAAACACGCAACTTTCAAGGCTTGGAGTTATAGTTTTCTTTACAAAGCCATTTATATAATGTAAGCTGCAATTAGCATGGGACAGAGCGAGGAGATTTAGGCTGGAAAGTTCTTTTAACAAAAGATAGAAATTAGTGGAATAAGTAACAGTTAAATATCAGCTTCAGACAACTAGTTGAAAAGACCTTTTAAATCATTTACTAATAAAAAAATAAAATACAAAGATTTTGCCTCAGACCTTGTTCCAATCGAAGTGTGGTCTTTTAAATCACTGAACTGATTAATCTTACTAATTTTAAATTATCCAGCAAGAATGGATTGGAGGAGGGAAAAAAAAGTCCACACCCCCCCCCAAGTGAAAAGCACTACAGCTTTTAAGCCTGACAATTTCGTCAAAATGTCCATAGGAATTACATAAAAAATTCAAACCGTAATGAAATAAATTGCTACTTACATTATGAAAAGTCTGCAAAAGCTTTTTATAGACTTGAAATGCAGAAGTTATATAAACTGCACAGTAAAAAGAATTAGAAATTGACCTTTACAGATCAAGGGCTAAAATTAACAGTCTTCAGGGGGAAAAAATTCCCAGTTCACAATGGCTTTTAATGCCATTTTTCCCCCCTACACTCATTTATCTAATAGCCATGGCAAGGTTAGGATAAACAATGAACAGTATGTTTTCACATTCTCCACCTTTTGTGTCCTCCATATGAATTTCTAAAACACTTAAGAGAATAGATACATAAACCTGTGACCTTCAAATGAGCTTTTTGATACTCTCAACATTTTGAATAAAAAGATCAGAAAATGGAACCACTTTTACACAGTAATGAATTCCATTCTGTTGGGTAAACAAAGCTAAATTTTAAAACAGAAACCTGACGTTTGTGTAGCTCGAGAAGCTATTCTGTTCTTTTGGGGGTGGGCAGAGGGAGGGAGGGGACATTGTCAGTACTTTACAGTGGGCTAAATAATGACCAAATCTACAATTCACAAAAAAGAGACAAATCCATTTGGCCCTGTTCAACAGAAAGCCCCTGTTTCCAAGACAAGGACAACAAAAATGCCCAATTTTTATGACAATTTCCCCCCACCCCGTGAACAATTGATCCATCTCACAGAAAAGGGGGAGTGGGTGGGGGAGGCCCAGGCCGCCATTATGGAGCTAACGCTTATTGACGGGAGCTACAAGGGCCTCCAAAAGTTACTCCAATTTCCGTCGAGCTTTTGTGCATCCGTTGTCCTGTCTGAAAGGCTCAGTTAGGTATTGTTGCAAAAAAAGTCTGCATCCACATTTGTTCCCCTCTAATTCATACTCCGCATTGTGAAGTTTTGCTATTCACGGGCTGATTGGACAACAGCCCTGACAATGGCCAAGCGATTAGTCTCTCAGCATGGGCTGGGGTTGTGGGTATAAACCTAGGGATGGGGCTGGAATTCACTGGGGCATTCAGCTTCCTCTCGGGGCCTTCCTGAGAGGCCGTGCCTCCTTTGCTGCAGGTAATGCATTCCTTCAGACCGGGGAAACCGAATCCTTGTAATTAGCGTGTCCAGGACGGGGCAGGCCGCCCCCTCCCAGCAAGGCGGCCCTCGGGGGCCCTGAAGCTTTCTAAGGGGCTCAGCCCCTGAAACGCGCCAGCCAGCCTCCTCGAATTGAAAACTTTCTCGGGCAGCTCGGTGGGCCTGAAAATCAGTACACTGGGGAGGGCTGCGATCTGCGCCACTTAACCCTTGGCACACCGGCCGGGGAGAGGAAGCACCTCTCGCAGCCCTGCACGGCCCTTGCCCTTGGTTTGGGCTGGAACCTCCCCGTTGCATATTGCACCCCGCGGCTGAGCACGTCGCTGATAGTACGGATAGAAGTCAGTCCGGTGCTTTCTATGTCAGTAACTTGAATTCATTTACATTTATTTCCCTATTGTTTTATATCATTTTATGACAATGTGCTGCATAACATAATTTAAATCTTCAATGTACAACTAATTCTCTACCATTAATTTGTCAACATGGTTATTGGCTATGCCACCCGCACAAGCAGGCTGGCTTGAGGTAAGTATAACACATTACTGTGTTTTTTTACAAAGGTTTACATAGGCAATGACAAAGATTTACGAAAGGTTTTTCCGTGGACTGTCTATAATCTTAGGAAAACTACAATTTCATTATGATTTCCACTTAAACTGAGGAATTCCAGATCTCAGCAGGGAGTAAGACGCAAACGCAGCCCCTTTCTTGAATAAATTAATTTAAGCAGCGTCGGGTTCCCGCAGCAGCACCCGGAAATGAGCGGTGGCCCAGGCCTTTGGCCAACGGGGATCCCCCAAGGCCGGGCTGGGGCCTCTTGCACGTGGGGGAGGGCGGTGGGCATGCAGCCGGCGCCCAGCCCTGGGTACTGCAGGAAGTGGGAAAGAACTCGGGGTGCCAACCGGGCTGCATCTCGTTCCTGGGGTGCCTGCAGTGTTGGGAACTTAAAAAAGGAAAGTGTGGTACCTGTAGGTGATGAGATTCTGAGATGCTCTGTCTTTGGGATACCCCCCGACCTCCCTCCAGCAAACTTCCCCCTAACCCAGCTTCCCTCCTTCCCCGCTATCAGGCATTTTGAAGAAACTGGTCCTTCCTTCCACAACCCAAGAGGACAGGCACCCTTCAGCCACCAGCCAAGTGATAACAGCAAATGTCTGCACTATGGAAATTAAAAAAAGAAGAAGCAACACCCCAAACCTTATTAAACATTCAAATAGAAAAATTAAGATATTCTGGGCAAAAGAAGTGTTTAGACAAAGGCTGTCTGCTTCAATTTCCCCGTTAAGCAGGGAGCCGGCTGCTTGGAGCACAGAGAGTGCGGGTAGATTCCATAAATTAACTGAAAATCCCTCTTCTCGGAGCCCAAGTTATCTCTCCGTTGCCTGCAGCTCTGATTTAGAATGGGAGCCGGCTTGTTTACCGGTTTAATTAATGCTCCTTCCAAAGCAGGGAGGAGGGGAAGGGAAATGAAGTGACTTGGTGATAAACAGGTACAGCCCAGCCTACTGTAGCCCTAGCCGAGCCGACTGGGCCTGTGGCAGCCTCATCAGGCTTGACTGGGCCTGACCCTGCCAGTGAAAAAGGTAGATGGCCCAGTTGGAAGCGCAGTAGGTGAGCATTATTTTAACTGCGGGCCTGTGATTGGAATGGCTTAAAGGGACAATCAGCACTTGGGTTTTTTCTTCTTCCTCCAGAGTGCATTCTGATTCTTTCCTGTTGCCAAGCAGAGAAGAAACAGACCTTGATGATATAGGTCACAGGCCTTTTTCCTCCTCTTCCTCCTGCTCTGCCTCAGCCTTCACCACAAAATATAAGGGAAGAGCCACTTCAGGAGGGAGCGTGGTGCCGGCAGCTCGCCAGGGACCGGCTTTCTCCTCTGAAAAATCCCTGGGCGTTCTCCCTTTATTTACTTATTTCGGCTTTTAATTCCAAGAGCCTAAGATCTGGGATTGGACTGTCCGTAGCCTACGTGTTTCTGTGACCTTACAGATAACGGGGAAGCTTGGATGGAAAATGAAATTCAAGAGCCAGCTAATTTTAAAAACATAACTAAAAACTCATTCCCGAGGGGCGAATGGCAGTTTCTGTAAGCACAGGCTGAACATGTTTTTAAATTAATAACTAGCCCTGGTATTTGCTAAATGATGGATGTATCAGGGGGGGAAATTTAGTCATTAAAAACAGCAGGTGCCCAAGGTGAGAATATATGTTTCATGACTTAGAGTCACCTGTCTGATTGGCCTGCTGCCTTCCTTCCAGCCAGCATCCTGGAGAAACAGGAGTGAAACCAGGACCTGTCAGCCATGCTGGACTTTTGGAGGAAAGAGCCTTAAAAAAACCAAAAAAAAAAAAAACCCCAAAAAACAAAACAACAACAACAACAACAAAAAAAAAAAACCAGAAAACAAAACAAAAAAACAACCTTGCCATTTATTGAATGCCTACTTGATGACTGCATGTGTTAATGCAAATTCTGACAGCTTCCTTGCAAGGTGGCTGTGCTCAACCCCAGTTCTGAGAGGGGGTTAGAGAATTTTAACTGATTTTTCCCAAGGTCACAAAGCTAGTCCAGTGCCAGAGTGGGGAAGAGAACCCCGGTCTCTCTGACCCCAAGGCCCCCAGCTGTTTTCACTCTCCGTGAGGTAGTAGTGACCCTGGATACCACAACCATGTGGAGGCAGGGACTGAATTCTAGATAAAGATGGGACGTGCCTGTGGTTACAGGAAAGATCTTTCTGCCACTTGGAGAATGCCACACCCAGTTTGCATTCAGGTTTACGGGGAACCTAACACACATATAAGGACTAAGTACGTTGCAGAACAAGAACGATTTCTTTCTGGAAAAATGTCAACAATGGGAGTAAGGCTCTTTCAGTTTCACTGCTGGTTCTACCACCCACTAGTGTGTGACCTTGAACAATTCACCTACTATTGTCTGAGTGAAGGCCCCTCATCTCTGATTGGGTACATTAAATATTCTACCTGCCTCATATTGTGGGTTGAGGCCAAAATGAGCTGATGTGAGTTCAAATGCATTGGTCACTGTGAAGAGCTGTTCCAACAGTTTCGTGACCAAGTTCCCGGAGTTGTGAGGTATTAATTAAAACTATATGTGCATATGTTTTAAAAGGAGTGAATTACTATACAAGTGAGGGTATTTTTTTTCTTATGAAAGATGAGAGCCCTCACTTCCTAATTTCTAAACATGAAAATCCAGGCTGTATTAAGTGCTAATGCATCCTAAAATCATAGAATTTTGATGGAAGAAAACACTGGTAATAAAAATAAAAAACGATATTAATAATGGCTAATGTCATTACTATATGCTAGACAATGCTCTTAGTACTTGATATGCACCAATTCTTCCTCACCATAACTCTATAAAGTAGGTCCTGTTATTGTCATACCCATTTTATAGATAGTAAAACTGAGATACAAGGACATTTGGTTACATAATTCACAAATAGCAGAACTATTGCTCTGGCTGGTGTAGCTCAGTTGGTTGGGCATCATCCCACAAAGCAAAAGATCACTGGTTCGATTCCCAGTCAGGGCACATGCCTGGGTTGCAGGTATAGTCCCCTATCAGGGCACATACAAAAGGCAACCAACAGATGATTTTCTCTCACATCAATGTTTCTCTCCTTTTCTTTCTCCCTCCCTTCCCTCTCTCTAAAAATAAATAAATAAAATCTTTAAAAAAATAACCCAAACAAACAAATAGCAGAACTATCACTTGAACCCAGGCAACCAGGCACTGAAGTCCACATTTTTAATCACTGTGTTATATTGTTTCTCATGAAAGAGTGTCTATATTATCCCTACATCTTCAACCTGTTTTTTAAGATGAGGAAAGCGAAGCTTGGAGAGGTTAAATGAGTTGCCCAGCATCATACATCTGTTTCGTGGCAGAGCTGAAAGTAGAGCTTGGATCTTCTTATGCCAGTGGTGGTTCTAGGTACTCATTTAACAAAGTTGCTACCCGCTTCACCCAGCCTTCGGCTTCCTCTGGAGAGACAGACTGCCTGGGTTTCAACATTGGCTCTAACACCCCAGCAACCTTTCAAACCCTAATGAAATAACACACAGAAGTCTTCAGCACTGTTCCTGGCATTTAATGAGTGCTCAATAAACTCCTCTCAAATTTAAAATGCAGGATATAGGAAGAGAAGCATGAACAGTGAGGAGGTGGCTCTCCCTACTCAGTAACTTGGTTCAAGCTAAGTTGAAGGACGAGGCAGACATGGCTGGGACAGGGGTAAAGCCCACAAGTTGGGAAGGACTCTGAGGCCAGCCGCTTAGACAGTAGAAAACCTTATGGAGTGAGTCTGAGGAGATGGGACGTTGAAATCATTGGCCAACCTGAGGGTCAGAGGAGAGGTATTGACTGAGGAAGACAGAGCAAGGAGAAAGGGAGCAACTAGAAGGGCTGAAGGAAAGCAAGTTGGGGAAGAACAAGCACAAGAAAAGTGGCGCCTCAGCATTTAGCCCGTCATGAGTGGGTCCTCTTCAAAGTATTGTCCTTAGAGATTTTACCAATGGTTGCTTTCAGCCCCACAGGGTGAAGAAAGGATGGGCTCATATGAGACTGAATGCTGAACAGGAAGCACAAAATTCCTGGCTGACGGGAAGCTGTCCATGGAAGAGAAACAGCAGAGGAAGGGTATGTTTGTGGGGTGGGGGAGGCAACCTAGGTGAGGAAGAAGAAAGCTCAGCACCCCAGGGAAGAGCGAGTGGCTAAGGAGAGAGCTGGGACCACTGCAGTGGTGAGGCAGCTGCTTGTCAGGTTGCGACTGCTCTTGAGTAATGGGGGGCGGGGGTGGGCACTGCTACCTGGAAGACAGTGTCAGGCATCAGGGGTGCTCAGACCTCTGGTTTGAGGGCCTCTAGAAAATATCCTGGGGAGGATCCTCTGGTCCCATGCACAGGTGCCCTGTTCTGCCGGCTCTTTCCCCAGAAGGAAGGACAAGAGTTGCGGTGAATTACCAAGAGCCCTGCCCTATGATCTGGTCTTCGGGGATGGGCCAGAAAGCTCCTGGGTATTTTCAGGGAGTGGCGGCAGTGCCCACTTGGTAGTTTCTACCTAGTTTAGAGCATTTCCAGTTACAGGGTCTTGAGATGTGGGGAGACACAACCATCTGATTTTGGGAAAATGTCTGAGGAACTTGAAATGGGAAAAATGTCTGGTCTTTCCATCCCTGCCACCCCCTAAAGGTGTGACAAACAGCAGATGCTCAGCAGCTATATGTTGAATAAATGATCAAAGCGGGTGCTGGGAGTACTTACTGAGCAATCGAAAAGGAGCAATAGTTTGCAAGCTGCTGTCAGGTAGCTTTACCTCTGCGACCTACTCTTATGAGAGAAGGAAAGGTCCCCTCTCCAAGTCAAAGCCTCTGTGGACCTTTGTCCTTTTCTGTTTCCTCATCAGTAAAATTTCCTGTCCAACCGGGTACTATAGGGATCAAATAAATTACTTGATATAAACATAAACCAGACTTGTCAAATGAGTCTAAAGTACTGTGATTACTGTAAATTTTGTGCATGTGCTAAAGTAGAAGAATATGATGAGTCCCCACGTTCCCATCTTCCACCTTCTACCGTTATTGATCCATCACCAGTATCTTTTACCCCTCCTCATCCCCCCATCCCTTCTTGGATTATACTGAAGCAAATCCTACATGTCTTGTCATTCCAGGTATAAATATTTCAGAGTATATTTCTAAAAGGTAAAGGTCCTTTTAAAAATATAATCGTAATTCCATCATTACATTAAAAAATTGACAGTGGTTTCTTAATATCATCAAACATTGAGCCAATGTTCAAATTTCCTCATTTACCTTATAAATGGTCTTTTACAGATGGTTTTGCAAATCAGGATCCAAGCAAGGTCAACATCTTGCATTTGGTTATCAGAGAAGGAACTTGTCCCAAGGGCTTAGCCCTGGCCCTGTAGCCTGCCACGGTTGGGCAGGAGGCCCTGGGCAGGGTTGGCCAAGACCCGACCAGAGCCCTGGCTCCGATTCGCCTTTTGACCATGGACTCATCACTTTAAAAGGGTTGTTGGACATTTACCAACAGATCAAGTGGCCGTTCTAAGGTTTGGGGACCCAAAAGAAAGGAATGTTTCTTGGGGTGCATGTGGAAGTGTTGGGGGATAGACTCGTACTCCTTTGCTAAGATGCAGTTTAAAACAGAGACTTTAAAAGCAGGAACTGGGTCTAGGACCAGATGGCTTTACTAGTGAATTCATTCTACCAAACATTCAAAGATTTAATATTTAATCATTCTCAAACTCTTCCAGAGGATTGAAGAAGAGGCAGTACTTCCTAAGTCATTTTACGAGAACAACATTACTTTGATACCCAAACCTGGCAAGGATAACACACACACACACACACACACACACACACACACACAAACTATAGGCCAATATCTCTGATGAATACAGATGCAAAAATCATAAACAAAATAGTAGCAAATTGAATACAATGCATCAAAAAGATAATACATTACAGTCAAGTGGGGTGCATTCCAGGGGCACAAGAATGATTCAATGTATGCAAATTGATCAATGTAATACACCACATTAACAAAATAAAGGATAAAAATCATATGATCATATCAATAGATGCAGAAAAAGCATTTGACAAGATATAAAAGCAGGCACTGGAAATTCCTGCCTCGTCCTTTTCCAAATCTCATTTCTGCTTTAAAGTCCCACCTCTATCATTGATCCTGCCCTGCTTTTAGTCTTTTCCTTCAGACCAGTCCCTGGAGCTTCTGGTACCTACTACCTTTTTTTAATCATTTGGCTTCTAGTAATGGAAGCCAACCTCCCTTAGAGGGTTAGCTGTTCTGCACACAACATATGTCTTGCCTCTTCAACTAAATTCCACGTCCTTAGAGCTCGGGGACTTACAGCCTCTGGCACATACTTGGTCCAAGTACTCAAGACCTGACAGGTTTACATATGAATGTACAATATGAGTATTTGAAATCAGTAGTCTTTAAACATTTGCTGAAAATTTACTCAGTGGGGTAGGATAATGCTGATTTGCTATTAATAAACTTACATGCTTCTTCCATTCAAAATAATGGATTGATTTACTATATACAATGAACATATTTGAGATATTTTCTAGTCTTATTAAAATAAAATACATATAGAAATCAAATGGTATACATGTACTTATGAGAAAGCTACATCTTCTCCAACTGTCAGACCACTGCTCAGAGACAAACTCTTGATCTGTTCAGTTTTCAGTTTTCTGATGGATGTAGGGTTTCCAGATTCCGAGGGAGGGAAAAAGTATAGGGTGCTCCTTCAAATTTCAACTTCAGATAAACAAGAGTAAATATGTCCCAAACATCTCATAACATTCTATTTTATCTGATCACCCTAGTGGACCCCCCATATAATATGTAGTGACATACATTACACGTGTAATATATTTATATCTCTGTTTATTCATTTACCAACTCGTTAGACAGTATCTGTGGAGTTCAAGTGTGAATTTCAATATTTAATATTTATAATACATTCATTTTTCTATCTTTTGCCTTTGTAACTTTTACAAAATATTTAAACCTGTATTTATTGACCCGTCAACTTTCAACAGTGCTTCCTGACTGCTTCATAAGTTGAGATAGTACTAACATCCTATCTTTTCCTACTTTCTCTTTAGTTTGTTTCATATTCTAATCTTGATGTTTTTACCAACCCCAGCCCCAAGTTTTCAGTTGCATTTCTTTTTTCTTGCATTGCTTGCTATTACCATACTCTTATTTTAAATCTATCAGTTATATTATCAAATCTGTTGATTACTGCCTTCCCCTCTGCCTCAAAGTCCTTTGTGATTCTGTTTCAATGTGGGCTGATTGCTATCCAGGCTTCTACACAAATGTCATCTTGAGATTTCTCCTCACTGCTCTCATAGGTTACAAAGCAGCTTCTCTACTTTCTTGAATCTTTTGTCCTAGTTTTACTGGAGGATAGCCTCAAGTAACTTCCTGAGAAAGGGCCTGTTGGAGATAAACTCTATGCATTCTTGTTTGTCTGAAAACCCTTATTTTGTCCTCCACTTGACTGATAGTTTGCGCATAAGACTCTAAACTGGAAATAATTTTCCCTCTGAGTCTTGGGACATTATACCATTATCTTTTGGCACCTAGTGTTTCTGAGGAGAAGTCTGATGCCATTCTTGGTGTTATTCATTTGTAAGAAACCTGATATTTCTCTTTGGAGTCTTTTACAGTTTTTTTTTAATTTTAATTGTTGTTCTTGTATAGTTTTCTGTCTTTTACTCCCATCCTGGCCCACCTCCCCAGCCCTACCCAACTCCTTCCCATTTCTACCCACCCTAGGTTTTTGTCCACATGTCTTTTATACTTGTTGCTCTTACAATTTATTCTTTATACTTAGTTTTAAAATTTGGGCAGGGTCCATCTAGCTGATCTTCAGTCATTGTGCTGGAAACACAGCGACCCTTCTGATGTTAGAACTAGACTTTCTTCGGCCCTAGAAAGTTTTCTTCTGTACTTTGATAATTCTCTCCTTTAATTTTTTTATTAAGAAATTATTGATTTTTATATTCTTGTTTATTCCATCACAGTTGTCCCAATTTTCCCCCTTTGCCCTCCTCCTCCCAGCTTATCCCCCACTTCCACAGGCATTTCCCATGCTGTTGTCCATGTCCGTGGGTCATTCATACATGTTCTTTGACTAATCCCTTCCCCTTCTTCCATTTCCCCTTCCCCTTCCACCATTTACTTCCTCTCCCTTCCCCTTTGGGAGCTGTCAGTCTTTTTTATGTTTCCATGCCTTTGGTTCTGTTTTGCTCATTTATTTTGTTCATTAGATTCCTCTTATAAGTGAGATCACATTTGCCTTTTACTGACTGGCTTATTTCACTTAGCATAATATTTTCCAGTTCCATCCGTGCTTTCGCAAAAGGTAGGAATTCCTTCTTCTTTCTTTCTGCTGTGTAGTATTCCACTGTGTAAATGTACCACAGTTTTTAAATCCATTTATCTACTGATGGGCACTTAGGCTGTTTCCAACACTTGGCTATTGTAAGTAGCATTGCTATAAATATAGGGGTGCATAAATTCTTTTGAATTGGTAATTCAGGATTTTTAGGGTATATCCCCAGCAATGGAATCACTGGGTCAAAAGGCAATTCCATTTTTAGTTTTTTGAAGAAATTCCATACTGTTTTCCACAGTAGCTGCACCAGTTTGCATTCCCATCAACAGTGCAATAGGGTTCCCTTTTCTCCACATCCTTGTCAGCACTTGTTGTTTGTTGATTTACCCATTCTGACAGGTATGAGGTAATAATATCCCATTATGGTTTTAACTTACATCTCTATGATGGCTAGTGATGTTGAGCATTTTTTCATGTCTATGGGCCATCTCTATATTCTCCGTGGAGAAGTGTCTGTTCAGGTCCTTTGCCCATTTTTTAATTGGATTGTTTGTCTTCCTGGTGTTGAGTCCTATGAGTTCTTTATATATTTTAGAGATCAAACCCTTGTCTGATACATCACTGGCAAATATGTTCTCCCATATAGTCGGTTCCCTTTTCATTTTGATGATGGTTTCTTTAGCTGAGTAGATGCTTTTTAATTTGATGTAGTCCCATTTATTTATTTTTTCCTTTATTTCTCTTGTCCTAGGAGATATATCAGCAAAAATATTGCTACATGGGATGTCTGAGATTTTACTGCCTATGTTTTCTGTCAGGACTTTTATGGTGTCATGACTTATATTTAAGTCTTTTATCCATTTTGAATTTGTTCTGGTGTATGGTGTAAGTTGGTGGTCTAATTTTTCTTTTCTTTCTTTCTTTTCTCTCTCTCTCTCTCTCTCCCTCTCTCTCTCTCTCTCTCTCTCTCTCTCTCTCTCTCTCTTTTGCATGTACTAGTCCAGTTCTTCCAACACCATTTATTGAAGAGGCTGTTTTTAGTCCATTGTATGCTTATGCCCCCTTTGTGAAATATTAATTGACCATAGAGACATAGGTTGATTCCTGGCCTCTCTATTCTGTTCTATTGATCTATGTGTCTGTTCTTATGCCAGTACCAGACTGTTTTGGTTACAGTGGTCTTGTAATATAGTTTGATATCAGTTATTGTGATCCCTCCAACTTTGTTCTTCTTTCTCAAGATTGCTGAGGCTATTCAAGGTCTCTTTGTTTATTCCATATAAATTTTTTAAATACTTGTTCTAGACCTGTGAAATATGCCATTGGTTATTTTAATAGGAATTGCATTGAATCTATAGATTACTTTGGGAAGTATGGACATTTTAATGATGTTTATTTTTCCAATCCATGAATAGGGTATATGTTTCCATTTATTTGTATCTTCCTCAGTTTCTTTCTTTAGCATGCTATAGTTTTTCAAGTACAGATCTTTTACCTTCTTCGTTAAATTTATTTTTAGGTACTTTATTTTGTTGTCGTTGTTGCTATAGTAAATGGAATTTTTTTCTTAGTTTCTCTTTCTAATAGTTCATTGTTGGTGTACAAAGATGCCTTCAATTTCTGAATACTGACTTTGTATCCCGCTGCTTTGCCAAATTCACTTATTAGGTCAAGTAGTTTTTTGGTGGAGTCTATAGAGTTTTCTATGTACACTATCATGTTGTCTGCAAATAATGACAGTTTCACTTCCTCCTTTCCAATTTGAATGCCTTTTATTTCTTCTTCTTGTCTGATCACTCTGGCTAGGACTACAGTACTATGTTGAATGGGAGGGGTAAAAGCACACACCCTTATGTGGTTCCTGATCTTAAGGGAAACACTTTTAGTTTTTGCCCATTGAGTATGGTATTGGCAGTAGTTTTTTTGTATATGGCCTTTATTATGTTGAGGAATTCTCCCTCTATTCCTAGGTTGCTGAGGGTTTTTATCATAAATGGGTGTTGGATTTTATCAAATGCTTCTACCACTATTGATACAATCTTGTGATTTTTCTCTTTCATTTTGTTTATGTGGTATATCACATTTATTGATTTATACCAACTTTGCATCCCTGAAATAAATCCCACTTGATCATGGTGTATGACCTTTTTAATGTATTGCTGAATCCAGTTTGCCAGCATTTTGTTGAGGATTTTAGCATCTATGTTCATCAGGGATATTGGCCTGTAATAATTTATTTTTCTTTCTAGGATTCTTATTAGTTAGGTATTGTATTATTACTCTTTTATTTTTCTCTCTCTCTCATATTTTCTCTCTTTTTCTGCCTTTCTACTCAATACTTTGTGAGATTTCATCAATTTTTTAGTCCTTCTACTGGATATTTTATTTCACCAATTACTTTTTAATTTCTAAGAGCTAACTCCTGTTCTCAAAACTCCTTTTTTAGAATATATTATCTTCCCAATCCTGCCTGGGAATTCTTTTAAGAATTTAAAGCAATCTTCTGTTTTCAGAATTATTTCCCCAGGAGTGAGATTTTTTTGCTCTTTTTCATGTATTTCCTTCATGCTGCTGATTCTCCTCATTCCCTGGTCCTTTGTGGTTACCATTTGGTGCTGAATACAAAAGAACTAATATAGATGGTGTAGGTTTACTGTGCAGTTTTCTACAGACCTTGTCTGGAGGGACTTCCCTGAACCTTCTGAGGTTTTCTGGGTAAACTGGCTCCCATGTCCTGTTGCCCCTCCCAGAACATTCTGTGTGTGGCTTCCTTCAGCTAATTCCTGTAATAACTGCTCCCGTACACTTGACATACTCCAGAAACGTATTCACACTTCTTATTTGGTAGTGACCTCCTCATCCCTTCTTTAATAGTATGGATTTATATCTTTTTGGAATTCTGAAACTTTATTTTAGCACCATGTTTGAAACGATGGGGGCAAATATGTATCTTGGGTTCACCATCTTAAACTACGAGGAGATTCAGAAAATTTTAATGTTTTAATTTTATTTTTTTTACAATTTTAATTGCTGCATCTTTGGGTGGCTTGGTTCCCTAAGCCAGGAGGTCCACCTGAGGCTGAGGGTTTTCCTGGGAAAGTGTTACCCACAGGTTTTCAGCATCTCCTGGCCCTTGCACTTACAATGGTACACATACATTAGTCTGGCTTTCTCAAATATCTTCCTGTGCAAGTCTGAGGCACCCAGGAAATACAATAGAAGGAGCACCATGCTCCCCGCCTCACCACAGGGCCCAAGAGGCTTCACACAGCTGAGCATGCTGCCCTTCGTCTTTCCTCCGCTCCCATCACCAGCCCGGTTTAGCCCCTATGCACCCTTCACTCTCAGATCCAGCACCTTTTCCTCAGAAGAGCCTTTCCTGTTCCCCTGACTCAAAGTTCCTCTATCATATGGGCTCATGGAATACTTTTTCTCTCCTTTACAAAACTCTTCTTACTTTGTGTATTTGTGGAATGAGACCATGTCTATTTTCTGTTCACTTGGATGTCCTAAGCACTTGAGCACAGTGCGGGCACAAAGCAGGTACTCAATAAATACCTCTGGAGTGCACGAATGATCGTGAAGGTGGCCACAACATAAAAATTCCTTTAGCTAAAAAATAACGCCCATGTGCCCAGAGTGCAAACATACGCCCCACCTTAGAGGTCTGGTAGTAACTAGGCGCGCACACCCAGGCCCTTGTCAGCATTGCCTAAAGCCTCAGCCACGGGCTTCTCACGGCTTCTGAAGCCTCAGCCCTGCCCACAGTGAGCCCAATGGTCAGGAAGACAGATTCGGTAGCAGCCTCAGGGCTTGAGGCTCATCTGGCTTTCGAACAACCCAAGCCTTCTGCAGGGACTTTGTTTGGCACAAAGTTTTGAATCACCTCTGGACAGGCCCCTTGACACCTGGAAGGAGGGCCCAGGAGGAAGTTTCTTAGCTGAAGCCACAGACCCCGGGGGTGGCCCAGAGGCTGCCCAGAACCGGTGGCGACATCCCTGGCTGGGCACAATACACCTCAGCTACCTTTTCTGCTCAGGCTTCCCAGTGGCGAGGCTCTTATTAAATTTGGGATTACCATGTGTAAAGCACAGTCTGAATTTTGTTTGCTCTGCCACGTAACTTGCCTTTCCAAACACTCTGTCAGAGCTGCAGTTAATCTACTGACCAGGGGCTTAACCGGCAGGTGGCCAGGAGGCCCCACCAAATTCCTCCCGACCCTTTGTTACCTGGCCTGGCAGGGAGAGACCCCTTGTTTGGGAAGTGTTTCTCCTCCCCCCGCACATTTTCTGTATTAGGAGTCTTTTGTCACCATAAATCTGAAGCTGGGGATTATGACGGGTAGGCTGTCCCCCAGATTGTTTCCTCCAGAGGATAAGGGGAAAAGTTTGTGGGTTGGCCTAATGAAACCTTTATTCAAAGGACAATGCTATTTCCATTAAATTAAAGCTCAAGCCTTAACAATGCCTCAGAACAAACCCAATTTGAATATTTAATTTGGGATGGAAGGAACTGAGTAAATACCTCTCTCCTTCAGCCCCTTTCTGGAGACTCTGCAGCAAACCTGAAGAAGCTTCCTGAGTTGTTGATGTCCGGTAAGCAGCTGTTGCTGCCAACATCGAAGGTGAAAAAAACCTAAATCTTTGATATTCTATTGACATCAAAGAATGTTTAATCCTAGCATAAAAAAAAATTCCAGGAAGTAATGCTTAGGTTGCAAGTTTGGTCCCAGGTCAGGGTGTGTACGAGGCAACCAATCGACGTTTCTCTCCCACATCCACATTTCCCTCCCTCTTTCTCTCTCCCTTCTACCCTCTCTAAAAATAAATAAAATCTGAAAAAAAAATTCCAGGAGGTGAACGATGATCAGATAAGTGAACCAACTAAAACCTGTCTGCTGTGAGCCCTGCAACCACCATAGAGCTTTGGGATGAGAACTGTCCCCACCCAGCGTGACTCAGGACCTAAGACCCAGCCCAAGGCCCTCTGACTACAGCGCACTGCCTCACGCCCGCCCTGCCCAACTTCCCTCTTTATTGTTTCCTCCAAAAGAAACCCTAAGAGAAAGAAATGTCTGAATATTCTTGATTTAAAAAAAAAATGGCTGCAAGGGAATGAAATTTTCTGTATCTTCCTTCTTTACCTGTCACCAGGCAGTGAAGCGACAGACACCCGGGTAATACAGTGGTGTGTGGGCTCCTCTGCACCGAGAGGCAGAACTACCCAAGAATAATTCCTCCGCGGATCATCCGTACAGTTCTCACATCCCTATGCACAGGACGTCGTCAGCTGACTCTTGGTCTCCTTTTCACCTCTTGCTTCCTGGGGGAGACCTATCTTTTGTTCTGACCTCCCAGAGATGGTCATCAAATTCTACTAAGTTTTTACGGTAGCTCTATTTCCTCACCACTTCTGTTTTCCTTAATTTTCACAGTCTTTACCTAGAGCAGCGATGAGGCAGCTTAATCACGCTGTAAGGGGGTGAACCATCACGCCTACACACTTGATTTCTCTGTCAAAAACGTGGTTTCTACCTTGCCGGTGAAGACAGGAAGGGAACAGAGAGGAGGAATGTCTCTGGCATTGCTCAAGTTGTGGCCCTTGAGTCTAATCTCAGCCCACTTGAACCAGCTGTAGTGACCCCATTTGGGAGTAGCTGCTGGGGCCACCATGCTTGACATCAGCTGAGAAATTCTAAACAAGTTACCAGCATCTATTCCGGAGTTAGCAATCAAGTCCCAAGGCAAAGGAAACATTTAAGGCAATTTTGGAGACTGGCCACCAGGACCACCCAACCCATCACCGACCACTTGGGGGCCTAGGAGACCATAGCCTAAGTCCAGTGAAAGTTCCTTTTCAGGCACGGGGTGGTGTGTGTGTGTGTGTGTGTGTGTGTGTGTGTGTGTGTGTCGGGGGAGGGCAGGGTTAGTGGGCCAAGAATGCAGGCTTGGCACACAACTCTTCATAGGTGGCTGACCCTCCCACTCCTGAGTCTAGCTGGCGTTTGGGCTCAGGTGTGCTTGTATCTGGAGGAGTGGATTGCCTGGCATCTGGCCAAATCGTGCACATGGCAGCCACAGAGCTAAGGGCCCTCTGCTCAGACATGGCTCTTAACCGTTGACTTGCTTTGATAATCCTACCAATCTAACCACCAAGCACTGGCTACCCTTCTTTCCCTTTGCATTCAGATGAACCTTATTTCTAGGTGGGCCTTTCCTCTGGGCAAGGGCATCACAGTCAGAGTGGCCAGGGTGCTTCTGGACACATCAGCAGAAATGGTACCAGGTCAGAGATGGTCAGACAGCCAACTGCACTCTCCATAGACAGGTCATTTCACCTCTCAGCCTCAATCTCCTCATCTGTAACAAGGGAGATGCTAACAGCCACAATGTCAGAGGCGCATGGCAAGTGCTCAATAACTATGAGCTACCACTCATACTTCCCTTTGGGTCCTTCTAATCCTCACTTGGCGTTTCTGTCCTTCAAAGAGTCCCATGACTGTAGGAAATGTAATCCCTGAAAACAACTTTTAGAGGTGCTTGTTGGGAGGTCTGGGACATTTCTGCCAATTCCAAAATCCAACCTAGAAAAGGGACAGAGATGGGCCCAGAGAGATGGTCTGGGCTGGCTGTTGTCCAGCCTCCTTCCTCCGGCATGCTTATCCATCATCCAGTGCATGCCAGATGCTCAGATGCCAAATGAATGGAGGCACTGGCCCTGGGGCTCTCAGGACCCATCAGAAGGGCCATGTGTGTTTCAGAGCCCTGTGTACACACCAAAGACAGACTGGGACTGTCCCCATGCCTGCAACCACCAGTGCAGGTGTGTTTTCACTCCAGGGCCTTGGAAAGTTCCCATTGGGTCAGCAGTGCCAATGGCCTCCACTGGCCCCAGATGAAGTCTAGCCCTCTGGGCCAGATATATGCCCCTTCCCCACTCCCCAGTCCTCAGCTGGCTCCAAGGTCTCCCCTCACCTGCCACTTCCTGCCTGAACAGCTATAAGAGCCTCCCATGGAGCCTCCTACTTCCTCTTCACCTCCCCTCCACCCTCCGCCCCCCGAATTCTTACAGCAGTCGGAGTGAACTTCCAGAGAAATCAAGACCATGTCACTCCTCCACTTACGATCCTCCAGTGGCTTCCCACTGAAATAAAGTTCCCCTTCCCCTTTATGTCCTGCACAGTCCTGGCCTCACACTGCAACAGCTCGCTCACCATGCTCCACCCACTGGGGCTCGGCAGATCTGCGCCTACCTCAGGGTCTTTGCACTTGCTGTTGCCTCTGCCTGGAATGCTCTCCCTTCAGTCTTCAAAGGTTGGCTCTTTTATTTAGGTTTCAACTCAGATGCTGCCTCCTTCAAGAGAGCTTCCCTGACCTATTGTCTAAAGGAGGCCTAGTCACTTTCTAAAATATCAACTCATTTTATTGTCTTCACTGCACCTATCCTGATTTGAACCAGTCTTATCCGTGTGCATGTAGAGTGCTCTTCTCCCTCCACTAGAATGTCACTCCGTGAGAGCAGGGACATCGCATATCTGGTTCACTGCTCTCCACTGAATGCCTGGCTCCTTCCTGTTAGGCTTGGACGTGTGTCTGGGGGATGAGTGCGTGAATGAATCTTTACCTCATTAACCCCACAGTGCTGCCAAGTCAAACATTTCCTGAAACCCTTGCCCCTAGTAGGCCCTTTTCTCCCACTCCCAGGACTTTTGGGGGGGCCCTAAAACAAATTCTGCCTCTTTTATCATGTACCGTATTTTTCCAACTATACGATGCACTTTTTCCTCCTCCCAAATTTGGGAGGAAAATGCAGTGATGACTCTGCTCCTACCGCCTATGACCCTGCTCCACCGCTGCCCCTCACCCCACAGCGAGCCAGGTAAGCTGCATTTGGATTATAAGATGCACCCCCCTTTTCCTCCCAAATTTGGGGGGAATGCATCTTATGGTCCAGAAAATACGGTAATTGCTCCTCTGTTGCTCTCTAAAGCCATTTGCCAGTCCTTTTCCATGGATATGTATTATTTGAGGACATGCTGTGTGTCCCTTATGTTTACAGGCACATGTGGGCAGGGACCCCACCTGTCTCATCCTCGTGTTCTTGTGCCAAGGGAGGACACCCAGTCAGACATGTGCATGGTTGAATCAGGACACCACCTGGCCCCAGGTAACGTGAAGCTGATGAATGGCTTTTGACACTTGGGTTCTCCCATTTATTTCCTTTCCCCATGTCCTGGGGCCCCTTTACTTCCTCTAGGTTCTCCTCCCCCCCCACTTCACTTCCCCATCCCCATTAAGGCCTATTCTTAGAACTTCAACACCAAGGACCATGAGAGTATCGCCTCTCCCAAGAGGAGCCTCATTTTAACAATAACCCCTGCCTTGAGCTAACAGGAAGGTGTTCTGTCGGTGTAATTTCACGATCAATGACAGATTTCTTTCCCACGCAACAGCTTTCCTGCGCACGTTAAATCTTGCCATGTAGGCAATTATATGTACTTGTTCTGCACCTGTTGAGCTCAGTGGTGCTGCGTGACCAGGACAGAGGCCACTCTCTGACTTCCTTGGGTCTTCCCCGGGTACTCGCCAGAGTGCTGGGTGCCTGGAACAACAGTATGCACAAACTGGTATACCCTGGAGGTTATGTCCACAAAAAGAACAGAAATGGGCTTCTCATCCTTCAAGCCAGTCCAGTCCGGCTGTGGCCACCTCCTCCTGTGAGAGTGTAAGAGTGTTAGGTAGGGACAATCTGGAGGCTGAAGAGGCATCAGGACATGAAGCCCCGTATTCCCAGGTGCCCAGAAACTTGCAGATCATGAAGCTGAGAGTGGAAATGGGTAGAGTTTCCATCTTCTTTGTGGTTTGTCCTCCTGCACCTAACCGTATCCAAGGCCTTATAGGTGGGGTGAGGCAGAAAACTGGGGTGAAAGGGCTTGCATGCATTCCTGAAACGGTGGGCTCAGCCTTTTAGGCTGACCACCCATATCTTCACCTGACATTTCATGAAGACACCACGAGCAAATCCTCTGACTTCTCTGTCAAACACACATTTTGAATTCGTTTGTTCCTCTTTCCCCACTGCCACCGTGTCCCTTGTCCACACTGCCACCTTCCTTCACCAGGATGACCACACTGCAGGAGCCTCCCAACTGGAATCTCTGTCTCCTCTGAACTAGTCCCCACCCAGGGTTCAGAGTGATCTTTTGAAAATGGACATCTGATTGTTCCTTCTCACTACTCCAAACCCTTCGATGGCTGCTCATCGGGCTTCAGGTAAAATCCAAACGCAGTAAATCCTGCCGTCTGGCCCTTACCATCTCACAACTCTGCTCACAAGGCCCTGGCTACAGGGAGCCCTAGCAGCAGGCTCTGGCCCAGCGCAGGCCCTGCCTTCCCCATCCCCTCTGCTGAGCTTCTTGCCCACCGTCATCTCTCACCCACCCTGTGATCGCTCCTTCTCACACCTGAGAGCCCTCAGAGAGGCTTTCTCCAACCTGCTGTCTGAAGGAGAGCCCCTGTATTGTTCTCTACCAATAGGACCCATCTGGTTTTCCTGCTTTCCTCCAATGTATTATTATTTTATACAAGCACCGGCACACTTGTTGTCTTTCTCACGAGACTCAAGCGACTGGTGGAGAGAAATTTTGTCTTTCTCCCTAGGCTCAAGCATGAAATGGGGTCTTTCTTATTCACTATCACAACCCCAGCATCTAACAGGGTGACCAGCACACTGGTCCCACATTTAATGTCACACGTTTATCAGGTAAGTAATAGAAACAGAGGAGCTTGGGTCCCCACTGTCCATGGGGGTACCTGAGGCAGGTCCCCAGCACTTAGCCTGGGACAGAGCAAGGTGAAACATCAGGGTCATTCCAGAATCTTGTGGGAGAAAGTCTCCTGAGGGGTACTCACTATCTCTGAGGGCCGAGCTAACATGGGACACCTCTTTGTGGGCAGTACCAGAGAATTCTAATTCCCTGAGGTGACCAAAATCTCCAACCCTGATGATAATGGAATATTATTATCATGAATACTTGAGAATTGAGCACGGCATAGGAAATGAAATTATCAAGTTCAAAGAGAAGGAAACTGATGTCCAGAGAGATTAGGTAGTTTGCCTAAAATCACCAGTTATTGCTGGTGGAGCCCAGGCTAGAATCTATTGTTGAGTCCACCACACTTTTCTCCTGCAGCCCATGTTCTCTCTCGCCCTCTCCTAGGAGCCTAGGAGTGATTTACCTTTGTAATAGGCTGGTTATCTGAAGGGTGAGGGAGGCCCGTGGGAACTGCAACTTATTTTTGTATTTTCAAAATGTTAGAGACTACGAAATTCAAAATGTTTTAGGCACACCATTGTCTCGAAAGTTTTGACACACTTCAGGATGCAGAAAAGTCCCTCAGAGAGAAAAGATCAAGGACACTATCAGTTATCTATTGCTGTGTAATAAACTGCCCCAAAACTTAGTTGCTCAAAACCGCCATTTACTATCTCGTGATTCTGTGAGTATGCAATTTGGGCTTGATTCAGCCAGGCAGTTTTTCTGCAGCCTCCCTGCCCTAGTCAGCAGGCAGGGCTGCCCCAGGCTGTTTGGTCCTGGAGGTCTTCACTCACATGGTTGGACTAACAGGGAACAGGGTGAGTGGGCCACCTGTCTCAAGTGTCTGGAAAGAGAGACCAGTTTCCAAAAGCTCAAAAGAGAGCAAACCCCAATGTGAAAGTGATTTTTTTCAAACCTCTGCTTGCACTTATCTTTATTAACATCTCATTGGCCAAAGTAAGCCAAGTCAAGTTCAGAATCAAAGAATGGAGAAATAGACTCCAATTCCTGATGGGAGGAGCTGCAAAATATTGTTGCCATTTTTTTTTCAATCTACCATAAGGGCTGATTCAGCATCATATTCATATTGAGAATAATGTAACCATCCTATGATTCATTTGGTCTGTTGGAGATGGGGGAAGGAGGCTGGAGGGAGGGGCTACCAGTAGCTCCCAGCTGAGAGGTGAGGAAAAGCATTAACAGCCCTGGGGAATGGGAGTTGGAGACCCAAGACCCCTGCCACCTAGCCGGGGTTGTCTTACAGGGTTGGAACTGGGCTGACCAGGAGCACCCAGTGGAGAGGACAGACCTTGGGCAGCTCTGGAGCTCTGTGCCGCTTCCTTCTTTTCTCTCCTGGGATCAGGAGATGCTGCTTATGTAAGTGATTTGGCCTCGAGAAAAAGAGAAAGTGCCTTCCATTCAAAACATAGGCCAGTCAGGGCTGTGGCCTGTGTTCCTAAAAATAAAGCCTGGGTAGGAAAATGAGGGCTAATGCACCTGGAGGTGAAACCATAGGTCAGGTGGGCAAAGCTTTTAAATGTACCCTCCCCTGTGTTAGGAATAGCCTGGTGATGTCCCCCAAGCTCAAGGAGAGCTCGGCCCACAGAAGGCAGGTTGTAAAGCAAGGCAATGATGGGCTGAGTTCACTGTCGGATCCTATCTGCCAGAAACGGGCTGAAGTCCCAAATTTCCCACATTGGTAGGCTGCAAGCCATCAAAAAAAATTCGAATTTACTTTACAATGCGGAGGCCTTATTACAGATTGAGTCGGCGATTCTCACACTGCAAACCAGTATTTTCGCATCCCTCGGCCAAACGTGCCCCGCGGACCTGGCCTAGCAGGGCGAAGAGGTCGGAGCCCACCGCGAAGGCAGAGGGGCTTCCAAACGAGGTGAGGGAGGGACGTTGCTCTGAGGCTGTTTTCTTGTAGCTCCAGACAAATTAAAAACCTCCTTACCAGCCATTCATTCTGAGGAGGCCTCTTCCTTCTTCCGCAGGGGGCTTCAGTGCTGGAAGGAGATCGGACTCTGGGAGGCTGGGCCTCCCAGGGCTCTCAAGGAGGGGCAGCCTGCGAGAAAGGCGCGAGGGAGGCCTTAACCCCGAAGGGATTGGCAAGCAGGGAGTGGGGGCAAAGTGCAGCCCAGGTCACTGGGGAAAAAGAAATCTCAAAATAAGGGAGTGGGGGAAAGTTCCACTTCCAGTCTAATTATGAAAGAAGCCTGGGTAGAGAGGGGCGGGAGAGCCCAAAGGAGGCATAGAAGGGAAGTGGGACGTTGCAAAGAGCAGGGTTTCTGAGGGGGCACCAGCTATTGAAGGAGCCCAGGCCGGGGAAGGTGCCGCCTTTTCACACAGGGGCCGGTTCATCACTGATTTTGAGGGACCTGGAAGCACATTTGCCTGGGACTCCCGAAGAGGAAGGGCAAAATATCCCATAAAGGGTGGGACGAATTGATTTCCCAAAGAACAGCATCATTTCCTCCAAATGCCCTCTCCAGTCCTCCTTAATCTAGCCTGGAGGCAGCAGGTGACCTCGGCTCAGGCCCCTGGAGGCGCCTTTGTTCTGGGGCCTTGTGCAGCCCGCCCCGCCCCCACCCCTTGCACCTGGGCAGCAGGCTCCAAATGCACTTGTCCACCCTTGGCTGGCTCGCGGGGCGGGTGGGCGGATGCCTTTGTATGTGAAAAGCCATGAGTCTTCCAACCCGTTTTCCCTTCGGCCTGACACATTCGCTAATGGTTTTCCTGTTCACTCTGACAGCCACAGAAACCTGCTCCCAGGAAAAGAATAGCTTAGCCTGCAAAATCTGGTGAGACGAGTTCGTGAGCGAGACTACCACGCGGGCAGGCCCTCGCTGTTGCTGGGGAGAGCCCTGCCCTTCGGGAACGCGGCTCTGCCCTGCGTGCGCTCCGCAGGTGTTCCCGGCTGAGTTCTAATCCTACCCCTCGGAGGTTTGCTAATTTAATTGTGTAATGGTCCACACCTGAGACATGCCCCGAACTACCTTTTAGGACACGACTTAGCTGGAAAGAAAGAGTATTGAGTGTTGAAATAAGAGTATTAAGACAGGGAATTAGACATTGAAAGCCTTTACCATCTTTCAAACATCTGAGTTAAGCAGAAGAAAACTGGAGGGGGAGGCGACCTCCAAGTTAGAAAAGGCAACAAGAAGTAATTAAAGTTCTTGCTAAGTGATTCTGAAATATGTCTTTAGGCCTTCTAAATTAAATATCCCGGGTTTTTTTTAAGAGCGATTTCCCCAAACATTTATTATTCACGTCAGTAGGGCAGACGGCAAGCCACTGTAAGATTTATAGAAACTAAAAGACTTCCTATGCCAAAGGTTAATGAAAGTGTAATTTAAATCATGAAATCTTTCTGTGCCGGCTCGGTTTCCACCGAGGGCTTATTAAGGATGCGGTGGGTACCACGGGCGGGCGGTGACGTCACAGCGGGGATTTTTAACGGGGCGGGGCCAGGCTGCCGGGGATGGAATTCTTTAAAAATATAAAAGCTTCCCTCTTCCCTTCTGTCTCTCCAGCTGTAACAACTTCACCGACTGTCTTGGTTCCACCCCGAGGATTTCACTGAGAGAACACGTTAGAGGGAATCAGGAAGCAGAGAAAAGGTCACAAAATAAGCACCTCAGGAACAATGAAAGCTTTTCTCTATGCAGCAGTGGGGGAGTTGCTAGAAAAACTGGAAAGGTATTAATCAGAAGTGGCTATAAATCCTCTGGAGTTTTGCTCTTATAAAACTCCTCAGAGAAAGTCTTGAAGGAAATGCAGGTCAAAGCCCAAAAAAGCTCTTGATCAGAGATTGCCGGAGGAAAATCTTCCCAGACGCCGTTTAATAGGCAGCAATCACCCCAGGAGAGGGGAAGCCAAGTACGCTTGAAACATGGTTGCAATTCCTAATAGGTCTTGTCACACTTAAGGCACTGCAAGCTCCATCCAACGAACAGCTGAAGCTAGCCGGCGATTCATAAAGCCAACAGTTTAAAGTTTATTATGATGAAAGCACTTAATGACAGCCATCGCTAGGGGCCCATCATTTATAAAGCTGCGCTGAGTATTAGACATGTAGCATGACCACCAATTTTATGTCACAATTGCTACCATAAAATGACCTTTGGTGATTTTTGCTGCATGTGGTGGACAGCTCTTCCTTCACATTAGTGCTCTGTGGCTTTCTTTGCAGACTATTATGCTGTCTAAAGCTTATTTGGCACTGCCGTGAGCCTCAACCCTTGTTATTACCCCGAAGGCCTGTCTTAAAAAAAAAAAAAAAAAACTCATGCTCTATTACGCCACTCCAATAATTTACAGTTCTTACCAGCCTTGGTTAGTGTAATATTTTAATGCAAATATGCTTTACCACTGCATCTTATTTAAAAAGAAGAAAGTTCTCATGCTTCAGGCTGGCGCAATATCCATTTGATGGGAGTTCACTGAAATCAGCCTCTTATTCCCTGGTCAGGTCTCATTGAATGGGCACTCGTTTCCCTGATCGGTTAAAACACCTCCAGAAAAAAAAAAAGGTTAATTAAACTTCTCTTGAGAAAGAGAGATTTTTTTAAAAAGATCCTGTATGTGATAAATCCACCTAAGGCAGAAATACCAATTCTTATTTCCCTACATCCAGTCCCCAGTGCAAATTTGCATCTGAGTAACATTATTTAATTAGGATTCCATTTGCCAACCTGCTTTGTGTAGTTAGAAAGTGTTTGAATACACGGCTCCAATGCAAACCACTGCTGAGAAAGCAGTCTGTCCATGCTACTCCACCTTTAAATTGTGTATATAATTTTATAAATGATATAAAATCTGCTTCTAGTCCCTGAAAAAAAAAAAGAAACACAAGCATGGCACACTGCAATTTTGGAAGGATTTAAAATATGTGATTTCTGCTGGTACCTACTGTATTGGTTTTTATATAAAGCTTTTTTCAATAAGGTAAATTGTTACATGACAAACTCATCTTCCACCATTATCATCTGCTGTTTGTGTTTAACAACAGGAGTCCCGCTCTAACAAAACTGTTGTAATGGCTGTACAAATTACTCAGCTGAAAGCTTTTCACCAAACAAAACAGTATTAATCAGCAGTTCTTATGAAGGTGCTAATTAAAAACAATTTTCTTCCTCAGTTTGCAATACTAAAGCCATCTTCACTTGCACAGTTTCCAATATACAGCTACTGTATTTGCTCACACTTCAGGCCCTCTATTAACTATTGAATCTCCTATTAGTCATTTTATTACGTTTCTGTTCACAAGCCTGTTGACATTTTAGAAGTCACAGTATGATCTGTTTTATCTATTAAAAAATGTATTAATTGAAAAGTCAGGGGACAGAAAAGGCAAAATGTAGACTCCAAGTGCACAGACTTCTAGGGCAGAGAACACATGAACACTCAGCCACGGCCTGGGCAGTGAGCTCTCCGGGTGACACAAAATCGGAGAATTAAAACTGGTGTTTCAGGCTTAATGGTGTCTTACATACCAACAGGCTCCTTCTTGATTTGGAAACAGTCCTCTCGGGAAAACATATGCCCTATGTCGAAATTCAGTGGTGAAGGAGACCTAGTCTGACTTTCAAATCAATCTTTATGTGATATAATCAGAAGTATGACATTTCATACAGTCTCAACTCAGATTTTGATCTGGGTTGGAGTCCAGGACCTGGAGCCCTGATCTAGGATCTGAACAGCTCAATCTTCCCTGTAAGTGCATCTGTGTGTATGTGTGTCTACACACACTTTGATTCCGCATGGCTATCCTGCCCTGCTCCCCACCCCCCGGCACCCTGCTAGACGGTGCCACAAAATTGATTGGCATCGATTGGAAACGAGTCAAATGCTGACTAAGCGCAATGACAAACTCCATGGAAGCTGGGTAGAGGGAAGGGAATGGTCTGTTTCTATTTGAAAAACAAAAAACAAAAGTCTAACCCTTAGGGGAAGGTATGCCCCACTTTCGTAGTGGACAGAAGGAAAAAAAACACCACTACCCCAACATTTTCCTGCCCGTGGTATTAAAACCAGGTTCTTCAACTGTCAAAAGCAGTTAACTAGTTTAGGACAGACACCTGGCTGTTGCAATAGGGCTCCAGAGGGCCACTAATCCTTCCATTCACTCAGTTAACTGCTGGATCCCCCAAATTGATTCAACAGGTATGCAGTGGTAAATTCAGCCCCTACTGAAGCCAAAGGGAAAATCAGCAAGGGGCAGGCAGCTCGTCTCTGAAAACACCCGAGGAACCAGCCAGAAAAGCTTTTATGGCCCAGACAAGTTTTCTGCTGAATACTGAGCACCTAAATTACCCTTCCCTAATGGAAGTTACATTTTCATGCTCAGTCAAAAAGCCAACAAAATACCCAATTTATACAAAATGGCATCAGCCTCTTAGGTAGTCTTTTCTAGCACTTTTATCCCAATTCACAGCATATGTCTCGCTATAAAATAAAATATATTTCTTATAACCAACTTGTATGTGGCTGTTCATATCACCGCATTGGAACTGACCATGGGCGATGTTAGAAATGTCCTTATATCCACCAAATCTACTTAGTATGACAAAGGAAAATCATGAAGATATAGATACAGTGGGAAGAGGAATATCATAGTAATACTTATGATTTCCTAAGCAGATAGACTTCCTTTTAAAACAAACACATGCATAATTAATTACATAATAGACAATTATGGAATGGGACATTTCAGTTGCAATTATACAACCCAATACTGATGCATAGAAATAATTCTTAGTTACGAAGTTCAAAAGAAATGTAAGTGGATAAACTTTCTAAAGCAGCTATATTTCCCCCTTCTCAATATTGGGATTTCATTAAAATGTGAGAAAATAAAAAAACACTCTTAAGTTATTCAATAAGGTACATTAGTTTCTTACAAACTTCCAAAGAGCCTGGCTAGAGGCATTTCTAGAGAAGGACCCCATAAAGAGGCGATCTATGAAACCCTAAACATTTTACAAGAGATCCTCTAGGTTTTAATCACACCGTAAGTGCATTTTTTACTAGATATTTCTTGGTAAGAACAGCTCCATTCTTATACCCTGTCTCAAGCTTAGGTCACTGTACACACCTTTCTTAGATACTAAAAAAAATACATTACTGGTTTCCTTTTTAGAATACACTTTCTCTCGGAGAAATAAACACTGGACGCACAAATGCAAATTGAATTCTTGCCAATTCATGTATTTTCATGAGGAAGAATGGAAATATTCTCATGACTCCGCTGTTCTATATTTTAAAAGAAAAAAGAGAAGAGCAATCCGTCTTAGGTGCTACTGCAGAGACGGGTCTCCTTCAGCTGGCAGATTTTTTAGCTGTAGGTTTTACAGAAGAAATCATTTCTGCTGCATTTTCACAAGTACAAATGGAGCTACCTGTGTTGCCTTTTAAAACATTCCAAATTCTAATTTTTAAACAAGAAAACATGAAGCCAGTGTGCAACCTCTACAGTCGCCAAAGGAGAGCTGCCACTAGCTGAACTACTCAGCTAAATGGCTGGTTTGCATTGCCCTGGTCTTTATCTAGCACTGAGAATAGACTGCTGTTTTATCCAAAGAGGAATAAATTGCTGTTATTGTGATGTTAGCCCATCACTTGGCATTGCAATTCAAGTTTTTGTGAGAAAGAAATGTATGATCTAACTGCGACTTGACCTGTGCCTTTCGAGATCCATCTAGGTGCTCTAATGGAGCAGAAAAAGTGGTGAATACAAGGACATGCAAACTGATGGTGAAAAATTTTGTTTGATGATAGAAGGGAGCAGAGAAGACATTTGAGAGTCAACTGTTTTTATGACAGCTAAGTTTGTTTAACATGCAAAAGATTCCCCCCACGGTCTCCCTTTAATTGTATCACACTAAATACATGCTTATAAGGATATGAGGATGGATAGCTAACCTACTAATGACATGACTACTAAAGTGGGCACAGATGATTCCTTACAGATAAACATCTGAATTTCCACAAAAGGCATTAGAGCATCTCATGGATGCACTAGGCAAGAATATGCTTGGGTTCCCTGCAGAAAAGTCATTCCCTCTTAATCCTAGGTAGTACCTATTAAATGTTTACTATCAACTTGAATCACAACCTATAACAATATACACTTACTTTAAATAAGATAATTGTGTGATTGAGTTTTTAAAAACTCCCCCTGGTTGCAATCTAGTTTCTCAACCATTTATTCAAAATTTCTCTGCAAAGGACCTATTTTGAAAGAGGCCTGGAGAACAGCAGCAGTTAGATTTGAGCCCTGATAAAGGCTCACTTTTCATTCATAGTCAGAGCCTAAATGTGCTCTTCTTGTACCTAAACAGATAATAAGCACTCAGCACACTCCTCCTCCTTGACACAACACATTGAGACTAATCACACATAATTGGAGAGGAGGAGCAGAGGGCTGGCCACGCTATTGTGCCCAGAGGACAAACGGTCAGTTTACGAGGCTTTGGGCTGATGTAGTCATTTCTTATACATCTATAGGGAAAAAACCATCCTGTTTAAAAGGAGAAAGAAGAATGAGCGAGGGAGGTAGAAAAAGGGATGGCAGCTTTCACACTATTAATTTAAGGGAGATCGGAATGATATATGCTTTATTTTTCATTAACCAGAATAGAATCTTCATTTTGCTGTTTTACAGACTAAAAACTATTGCCACCAAAATGGAACAAAGACCAAGCAAGGTATTTTTGTGGTGATCACAAAAAGGAATTTTGCCTCCACTAGAGGTAAACATTTTTAGGATGCTCACAAGTCCAATTCAAATCTCAGACAGGTTGTTTACAGATATTTAAAGACAGACAAAGATTTGGTGCAGGAAGAGCAACAAGCAGACTGAAAAAAGAGGGGTTGGGGGTGGCTGGGAAATAGCGTGGGTGAGGACTGGGGGACTCCATAGTCCATACTTGGAATGTCGTGAAGGTGGTGGGGGCCCAAGTCTCAGGGGCCAGAGAGTCTCAGGGAGTCAATGGCTTGCTGCATGTTGTACCTGTCACAGATTTCTGTTTTTGTAAAACATCCCCTGTGCATTTGGTGTTTTCTTCATCTTCTGAGCAGCTAAATCTTCTATCCACTTTTGGTTAAAATAAGAAGAAGTGGGTAATGAAGGTTTTCGTCATATATATCCTGGTTTTCCTTTTGGAACTGTAAACGATAATAGGAAAAAAAAAAAGGTAAAGAGACTCAATTAGGAATTTTTACCAGATTTTAATGTTGAGTATAATAAAGACTTCTTACCTAAATATATTGTTCTGGGGAAAAAAATTTTAAAAAAAGCAACTCAAAGTAGTACTCAGTAGCATAGACAGTCAACACTATGCATCAAGATGAGAAATTCTGGGGTTTTTTTCGGTGTGGGAAGGGTGTTTTTCATAAACAGCTGCATTGCATTTGTGACTCCATGCCCTGTAAGGCACTTCAGTGAAGGCAGATCTGGGGTCTGGTTCATCTGCACCAGGCAGCCTATTGGCATAGAAGCTTCTGCTCTTGGTCCTCTCGGTCTCCTGCCAGCACCCCAGGAATCTGGCAGGCAGTCCTCCCAGATCACCGGCTGGAGACTGTGGCAACCCCGGGGCACTCGGGAAAGGCTTGTGGGGCCCGAGGCATTTCAAAGACTCTCCAGTTACTTCTTACAGATTAATGATAAGTAATTTGAAAATTCTTTTCTCCTAGGAGAACAACTTATCCCAACAATTAGAGCAGCAAGCTTTGGTACTATTCGGGTGATGTTCCTCGGGCCTTCCCAAGACAGATTTTAAAATCTGATTGGCATTCTCAAATCTGAAGTACACGTTTCCTCGTAGGCTAGAATAATTGTGGTAGTCATATTTATATGCTATTCTAGCAAATAATAATTTGCTATTTATAAAGACAAAATTAATATTTTTGAGCCAATATTTACTTTATAAGGGTCAGAAATAAATAATTCTCTTGGAACCAATTCTTTCATTGTTTCAAATCAGACAAACCTCCCCAACTCTACCCTGAGGCTAAATAAATGGCTCCAACCCGACACTGTCCGGGACTGGTAGGCCTGCGGCAGAACTTGAATCTTTTCACAGTACATATTTCTTTTATGTTACATTCCCGAACTGTGATATGCCCTCACTATTAAGGACAGGAGCCATGAGTCTGCTTTTCCTTTTCTACTGGAACGTAAGGGCAACCCAATCTTTACTTTCTATCCATTTTCCTAAGGTCTGATGGTGGTACACTCACTCAAGTGACTCCATTCTGTTTTCTTGGATGGAGTTTGTTCTATTTACAGATGATTTGTTGTCTATTTAGAAAGAACCACATGGCTTTTGGTGGCCATCAAAATAACAACGTGTTATTTCTAAACACGCATCCCTCAATATCACTCTTTTCATTTAAAAAGAAAAATAAAGAGAAAAATGGCTTCCTAAACTTCCCAAACCAAACCCACTAATAGGGACCCACCAAC